>OY728128.1:1520688891-1525688891 GCA_963277665.1 Viscum album
TAGTGTAGATTTAGAATAAAAAAAATTATATAATCACGTGAGGTTGGAAATTTCATAATGCATTAATATCTGATGAATTTTGAGGTGAACATACGTGAAAATCATTGAAAATTATTTTACTATCAACTACATGATCATTATAAATAATGTGATAATCCATCATTTCTTTTACAAATCATAAAAAAACTATTTTGAGAGGTAAAATAAACTTGGATTGATTTAAAGGAATTATGTTAGAAAAGGATTCATCTAAAAGTTACAATATCCGAATGTCATATTATAAAAATGCAACTTAGTAAATAATAACTATGGATGTAAATATATTTTGTTATGTATTCTAAATATAGTTTTCTATAATCTAAATGTTGAGGTGTGGATTCTATGGTAAGGCACATTTAGAATATGACATATGGAGATAGATTCACACAAGGAAAATGAATTGTGTATCAAGACAATGAGTGTGAGGGTATTATGACCATAGAAGATAGATTTGATATATTTTTTGGAAATTTTAAATGATAAATATCATAAATTGATATGTAATATATTTGAATTCACAAGAAAAATATTTTCCATAGCTTTGTGAAGAAACTAGAAAAGTAATAAATCCTATATATTGTTCAATTGGATAATACATAAGAACCTTGTTGTTTGGGATATTACAAATGTGAAAAAAATGGGAAAACACTTATAATATATGTAGTGGTACTCAATGGACTAATAAATTAACAATATGATGGTTGATATATTGTTATGCATAATAAAAATTTCCTCATGTGTAATAGTTATTATGTAAAATAGATTTATATGGTTTTGGGATATAAGTAAAGGTTTTTTTAAAAGTAAAAATGTAATAATTATGAAAGATATTATACAGGAATATGATTTATAGATATTAAGCTATAGTGCATCCAGAATATGAGGTATCTAAGAGAATTGTGAGGTCGAAATGAACTAAAAAGAATGAAAAATAAGTTAGAAGATGTTACACTGATATTTCAATTTTACAAATTTCACAATGGTTTGATAATCAACTATGATTAAATATATGTTAAATTAACAATAGATAAAATAATGAAAGATTGATCATGAGGGTGACAGGATGGTGAAACTAAAAGCTGAAACAATTAGTTTTGACGATGATCATGGACCATAATGTATTGAAGATAATTGCAAAATATGAACATTAGAAGTTAAATAAATCAATAACTATGATAACTCATACTGATTTATATCAAGATGTGTCATAGTAATTCATTCTAATTGACTAATCTGGATGAAGTGAAAGACAACTGAATCAGTGGAGGATGGTGTTGATCAACAAAATATAAAGTGAGGGATAAAGTATAAGTTGAAGATGTATGATTTCTGTCTAGAAGGTATTTCAAAATGATAATTTCATTAAGTATAGAAGATCAGATGTTAAGATGTGGTGAATCTTAGTATATCAAAAGTTGTGATAATCATAAGCTGAATATATTGGAAGATAAATATGATTAAATGATATGGTGATCAAAATATGAGATGATCTGATGATATAGAGATTATAAATAGAAGTTAATCAAAAGTTAATAACATTATAATATGAACTGGAAGTTTAGATGTTATGGTCCAATGTCCGAATGAAGCATTGGAGAAACACAAGGAGAAAATCAGAATATTGAGATGTACCGTTGAGTTAGTTTGAAGATATAAAAGATATAGATTACTAAGTAATCTAAAATAGGTGGAACTAGAATAAGAAAATGAATAAATTCCATATTATAATTTTTTTCTAGTTTGTAGAAGTTGTAGAACTAAATTATCCTTTAATATTTCACATAACCTCTATGTGAAGTCAAATTCAAGGAGAGGATATTGATCTTGACTTAATGATATGAATATAATGAGTCACAATCCAAGATTCACATTAAAATTTTAGGAATTATTTAATAAGTTTGACTGAGGACTAAAATGTAGAGAAGTATTCATCATGTTATATTTATTATAGTCATGATAAATAAACTAGGGATGTGTTGTACTTTAGGAAATATTCAACATTTCATGATGGTTATAAAATGAAGTGAGCTATTTTTTGGATGATTTGATAATTTGTTTCTGAGATTATATATGAAGAGTGGAATAATATGACTGTAATGTTTCAGAAATCATTTGATTCAATTAATTAAAGATCTTGAACTTGATATTATGATGTATTTGTGAGAGGATTCCAAAAGTTTGCAAGAAAGACCATTATTCAGTGGAAAATAATAGAATTTATAAAAATTGAAGTATTTTGGGAAGTGAAATCTCTAGAAACATAGTTTATTGATGATATAGTATAAGATAGATGTGAATGTGGTTGGAGTTGATTAATCATTATTATTCGAAGTTTGTTTTGAGGAAGAAGATCTTACATAGTGTCGCAAATACATCTCGATGGCTATCAGTTTTCTTGATCAAGAGTTCAAGGAGGACCATTGATGTCACAAACTAGCCCATGTACCCTAGTAACCCAATAACTGAAATGGCACTAATCTAGACCAAATTTTTTTCCCTATCCCCATGGGTTGGTGACTATCACTTTTCATTATACAAAATGAAAGTGGGAATAGTTTTTCCACAAACATAACAGAAGTAAATACAAATAAATAATCATTCATACCAAAGAAACTCCACTGGGAGAAGTGTACTAGAAGTAAAATATGTATAATCAAACCCAATTGATATATAAAAGTACTGAAAAAACAAAATAGATAACCCAAGTCCCAATAGACTAAACTCTCTGAGTTTATAGCTATAACCACCTCCAATTGGTGATTTACCTATTCTATAACCTGCAAAGAGGAAATCTACAAACTTCTGAAGGCATAGGAAATGTGTGAATGAAAATACATTTAGGGTCTCACCAAGGATTCCATAAATGATTCCAAAATTTAATTAACCAAATAAATAAATCTAAATTTTAATGAAGTAGATATGGAATTTCAAATGTATATTTAAACTAATAATGATTTATAATTCAAATGATAGAAATTATATAGAAAATTGATTGATTAAAAATTTTATATAAAAATACTTACATAAATCAGTATCAGTGTAAATTTTTTTACAATAATGGAATATATTCATTTCCAACCTAAACAAAAGACAAATGTGGTCATATGTCTAAATGGTATGATAGTCCCAGGATAAGGGGCTCCATACACTCAAGATGACATAGTATTCTGTGTATACACACACCCCTTTAGGTACGACCCAAGGTTAATTCATCAATATCCAATAGGTAATGTGATTTACCTCATTTATGTTTTGGAATGATCTAAATTGTATAGTGTTATCCAAATAACAAAATTACTACCTAAGTCTTCCATGTAATCTAATAACAAAAAAACGATGGGAAACTTTTTAAAGCATTCTTAAAATAAAATTTGTCCCATTCCCAATTTTAAATATTTCTATTTTCTATTTAAAAACAAAAATTGGTTTTAAATCAAAACATTTCTTTTTATAAAATAAACCCCAATAGTTTTTATCAAAACCATTTTAATCCATTTTTCACAAATACCAATTTTGAAATCAATTACACCATATCAATTTCATAGTTCACAATCCATAATTAAATTCAACAATTAAATTTTAAACAATTTCCATCAATTTCATAAATTTAAATTCCACAATTAAAATTCCAAAAAATTCCATCAACATCACAAATACCCAAACTCAATGGAATTGGGGGTTTCCCCCAATATTATGAAAAAATAAAATTTCCAAAACAAAATCCACCTATTCAATGGAATTTGGTTTTTTATAAATTCAATTTCATAATAATAAAATAACATATATCTAATTAAAATTAATATAATAAAATCAAGATATTTAGGGTCAGTTAATTTGGGCCAATAAATTGGAACCACCTACCATGGGATCCAAGTATCTCAAAACACCAAATCCTAGCTGGGATTTGACAAGAAAGAATGATGAAAATGGAAATTATCGATAAAACCTAATTTTAAGATCCAAAATAAGGGTTATTAAATATTTTCAAAACATAGAGATCCACAAAAAATAGGGATTAAAATAGACAAAGTAGGATAAAGATGGAAAAAAATATGAAACTAACCAAGAGAAGAATAAATTTCATTCACCAAGATTCGATCCACTTTAAGGAGGGCACCGAGGGGCCAAAAAAATATATTGGGCGCTCCCTTGAAAGTAGAAATAGAATATGGGTCATATAGGTCCATTGGGGTGTAAATAGTGGGTTTTAGATGTATTCAAATTAATTTTTCATTAATTAAAACCCATACACATGGTTAGGTGGGTAGTGCCGCATTGTTAAACTAAACCGTGTGTGCCCATTTTCTAAGGTGTGTGGTTTCCACTTGGTGGGTGCATGGTTTTCAAACCATGTGCTAGCATTTCAAGTCCCTAATTTCAATATTTGCATGGTTTCTATAGGGAGGCTGCATAGTTTGGAAAAACTATGTGCCAAATGATCAGTAGCCCAAGATCTTTCAAAATTTCCAAAATTTCTCTCTAGTCAACCCCAAACAAAACTCAACAAAAGGATACCCAAAAGTGGTGTTTAGGAATACCTGAAAATAGTAATAGTATGTCACAACCTCCACACCATAGAAACTTTATGTCTCAAAAAATCCAACGAACAAGCTTCCATCCAAAAAGATGAGGTCATTTCTCTCTCATTAGGGCCTCCATCTCCCATATCTCAAGATAAATAGAACCGTGTTTCCATATCACTTCAACCAAAGGTATCATCCTCCCATAAATTACCTTGGTTTCATAATCAATTATCATTACTATCCATTCATTCACAGATAATTCATGTTCAACCTCATGATCACTCCAACTTAGAATATGAGATAGATAAGATAAATACATTAGAAAATGAGATTCATGGACCATGTTATGTATTGATGTCATCCACGGTGGAAGTGTTAAATGGAGAGAAACATTCCCCCAACTTCTCAACATGCTAAAAAGGAACCAAAAAATAAAGTGCATGTTTCCCCTTCATCCCAATACATTGATGACCCAAACAGGGTGAAGCATTCAAGAACAACTAGTCACCAACTAAAAATTACAACGGTCTATGGCAACGATCAGCATGAGATTTATACCGGTTCTGTGCCGTCAACATTATCTAATGAATCAACTAAATCATCATCGTCATCTCTTGGACCATAATCGATACAACCTAGAAACTTTCCCCAATCTCTGACCAACACATTGGAGATCTGCAAGGGAATCCATACGAGGCCTCTAGAATATCCATTCTGATCATAGACTGGTAACTAAGGTTATATGAAAACAAGACCATCCCCAAATGATCATACAAAGACCCCAAAAAGTCGATAACATGAGCAAGGATAATATCTTCAAGAATTTATATTTCTCTTTTTGTCTGGTCATCCAACCATGGATGGTATGTCATGCTCAAATGAACATGAGATCCAAGTTCCTCCTAAAGGACTCTACAAAAGCAAGAAGTGAACCGAGGATCCATATCAGATACTATAGCTTGTGGAACTCAATGAAAATTAACAATCTCTTAGACATAATGATTTCTCAACTCCTCAACATTGGTTATATCATGAATAGTTATAATGTGGACTAATTTTATTATCCAATCAATCATAATCCATATCACATTGTTCTTTCTCTCAGTATATGGAAACCCAAACACAAAGTCCATAGATAATCTCATCCAAGATTCAGGTAGGTACTCGAAGAGGATGAAGAAAACATAAAGGCTTCAGGTGTTTTACCTTGACCTATTGGAATGTATAACAATGATATACAAATTCAGTAATGTATCATATCATACCTTGCCACCAGAATCAATTTCGCATGTCATATACCATCTTTATAGTTCTTGGGTTCATGGAAAACTAAGAATAATAGAAGTACCCCATAATAGTTTTACTTACCACTAATGTCACAAGAAATAGATTCTTAAAGCATATAATTCCCTCCCTATAGAATGACCTCTTATAAATAGTGTCCTCACAATAAAGAGAGACACTAATGCTATTGAACTCATCATAAAGCAGTTTCTCTTGAGGAATAATTTTGAGAAGAGTAGAGGTCAACTGAGAATTGGCCAAAGCAACCTCATCCTCAGATTCAAAGATTCTAATATGAAACTGTGAAAATATAGAAATTATTTTACACTCTTTAGAAGATTATTTAATGGCTTGTGTTGTAAGTTTTCAGCTCAAAGAATCTGCAATGAAATTCCATTTCTCTGTGGTATAGGTGATGTTGAAATCGAAAGACTATAGGTATTCCACCCAACACCTCTTGCGGTGAGTTAAATATTTTTTAGATAATATATAAATCAGTATATTAGGGTATGAAAACATGGTGAACAATTCTCTGTATAGTTAATTCTACTAACTCTTAAGTGAGTGCATCATAAGGGCATGTTCTTGGTCATGGGACAACTATTTATTATCATATACCTAAGATGACGAGATCTATAAGCAACAACCTGATACCCTTGAATAATAATGCAGCGCAAACATAAACTCAATGCATCCTAGAAGACCACATGGACTTGTCCGAGCTCTGGAAGAGTCAACATTGAAGTAGTAGTAAAAATTTGTTTCAACTCAACCAAAAAACTCTAGAAGTTTTCATCCCTTGAAAATACTCCCTTCAAAGTTTGTGTAATCATCAGAGAAGCTAACTTTTAAAAGTCCTTAACAAACCAGTGATAACACACAGTAGAACCCAAGAAGCTTAGAATCCCAAAAACATTTTGTGTTTTTCATCATTTCCAAAAACATTTTACCTTCTTATGATCAACTAAAATACTATTTAAAGAACCACGTGTCCCCATAAATTTACTTCCTAAATCCAAATATCACATTTTAAATGCTTGGCATAATGTCAGTGATTTCTACGTAATTCCAAAACTTCTCTCAGATGACTCACATGATCATCCTCAAATGTAGAGTAAATGATGATTTTTTCCATAAAGAATACCACAATTTTATCAATATACTCATTGTAAATCATGTTAATCAAATCCCTGAAAACTTTTGGTTAATTGGTTAGAAAAAAAATGCATAATATTGTAATCATAATGGACATACCTTTTTTGAAAGGTATTTTTCTAAATGTTAAATTCTTTTATCCTCGACTGACGATAACCCGATAGAAGGTCGATCTTCTAGAACCACTTTTCCCCTTTCAACTTATCAAAAATATCATCAATCCATGGAAATTGAAATTTTTTCATTACCATATCTCAATTGAGATTTCAGTGCTAAACAAAACAAGTGAATTGAACCATCAGATTTTTTATCAAAGAGGACTAGTTACACCAAGGGTGACACACTCAGTCATATAAAGCATGTATCTAGAAGATAATCCAACCAAGTATTCAACTCTTTCATTTAATCTAGTTTCATATGGTAAGAGGGAATATAAATTGGTTGAGTATCATGAACATAATCAATAGAAAACATTACCTCCCTTACTAATGGAAAACCATAAAATTCAGAAGTAAACAAATTGGGAAAATTGACCAAAACTAGAGGGAGATCAAAACTAAATGATTCTATCTCTAGATCAAAATATATCATAGATATTACATTAACCATGTCTGGATAAAAAGGTCTGGTTCTACTCAACCTTGGGCCCATCTCTTCTAGGAATACATGGAACCCGCCATCAAGTGTAGTAAAAGAGACCTATCAAAGTTAACAATCAATTTAGGCTTTCTTTGAAATTATCCAATCCATCATGAATATGAAATCAATAGATTTCATGTCGATAACTAGAAAACTATAAGAAATCTCAATATCTAATGGAGATAAACCACAAGTGGGACTACGGAGACTGTGATCTCTCTTTGTACTAAGTGGTGTAGTAATACCAATTACATAAGACAAAAAATATAGAGGAATATTAATTATATTAACAATAGAAGTTGGAATTAATGAATAAGTTTCACCAGTATCAAATAAGGTTTTCACTAATGACCAAACTGTTGTGATGGAACATCTCACATTCGTTATACCCGTATCCCCTTCCTCTGGAGACTCTAGCACTGTATGAACAAGCTTCATTGTAGATTCCAGTGGTTGGAACCCATTTATAATTGAACCATATTATTTTCCAGGTAGTTGTATAATGGTATGATGATCCAGCTCCACTAAAAGATGTGGAATAAACCTAGAATAAATTTTTTAGGTTATGTAAGCATCTATAAGAACCACATACCTTGGGTGCCTCAGTACAAACCCTATTATAATTTCTTATATTTCAACACTAGTAACAAGTCAAAGGAGTTCTACCAAGCACTATAAAAATGTTTGAAAACTCTATTTTCTTGAATCACTATGAGAATCATCATGCTTCCACTATCCTTTGATGTAACATTCACTTCCACTGGGAGAGAAATATACTTCTGACAAACCTTACTTGTTAGCCAGGTCTATTTCAACCATCAATTCTCTTTCCAACACATTATCATAATATGGAATCTTTGATAAGAAAATCCGATATTGAATAATAGAATGAATTCCCAACTCTAACCTTTGAGACTACATTTTCTCATTTGATACTATATCAGGTGTATACTTTACAAGATCATAAAAACTTTTTCATACAATCTCATAGTCATATCAGCCTTCTAATGTTCGAAAAACTCTTTATCATTAGCCAACATCATCAAATATGGATAGAACTGTTCACTAAAAATAACATTGTATTGTTTCCACTCTAATCCCTCATGATTCATCACCATCTCTACAGCATCCCACTATTTTCTTCTTGGCTCTTATAGCATGAGGGATTCACACTTCACTTTTCTTTCATCAGGTGTCTCCAAAAACCCAAATAAAACACTCTATCAAACTCAACCATTTCTAAAACTCTTGAGGAACATTTCAACCTTTAAATGGTGGTGGATTATAGAAAAGGATTTACTAAGAACAATCATGGACAACAACCCTTTTAGTTTCCATATCTAGAGCATGAACAAGAACTGGTGGTGGTGCATGTCCTAGAGCTCTAATAGCACACACAATCACCTCAACTAGGATCAGGTACAAAAGAGTATTTTTTTTGATGGGATTCAGCAGTAGCGCCCATCTAGGTATAATTTTCATATCTTCATAGAGGCATGATTTTACACAACATCATCAGACAAAAAGTATGACATCATATTAAGACACAAACTGATAAATAAGGGAGATTAATCCTAACAGATTCAAAAATAAGAATTTGATTTCAATGTATCCATATCAAAATTAGACAAAATACTAAAACTAATCCACAAAACATATTTCCTAAACCACCCCTAGTGAATTAAGGTTCATTATAGTGAGGTATGACCTGGTAATCAATCAAACTACCTCTTAAGTCTCGTCAAGATTACACAATGCATACTGACTTCTAGATAAGAAACTCAACATCCCTTTGATACCACATTTTCATGAACATGCCTGGGTACCTTGGTAACCCGATAACCGAGCCAAAAAAACATGTCCCAAAGAATTCATGATCCTCATGGGTTGGTGACTAGAAACTAGCATCATAAAAAATGAAAGTGGGAATCATTTACCCAAGATCATTTTGGAAGTAAAGGCAAACACATTTCTATGTATACCAAAGAAAATCCACCATTATAAATGTATCAATATTCAAATACATAAAAGAAACACAAATTACTATAGAAAAGTATTGGAAAATAGAATAGATAACCCAAGTAAAAATGGATGCAACCCTCCAATTACATGGATCTACAGTTAGAACCACCACCAATTGGTGCATTACCCATACTCGAGCATGGATAGAGGAAATCTACAAACACCAAATGGCATAGTTAGGGTGTGATCTAAAATCCCAGTATGGTCTCACTAGGGATTCCATACAAAATTCCAAAATCTAAATATCCAAATAAATATCATTAAATATAAAGGATTCAAATATGGAATTTCAAAAGTATATTTAAAAAAAATAATGACTTAAATTTCAAAATATGGAAATACATTAAAAAATTGTCTTAATTCAACATTTTAAATAAATCCTAATGTATGTAAAATAGTTTACAACAATGTAATATATTCATTTCAAATAAAAAATCAACCAACTTGGCCATATTCCTAATAAGTAAGATATTTATAGGATTAGGGACTCCAGAAACATAAGGTGACACAACAATATGTGTATACAAATGTTCCTTTGATATGTCCAAAGGTGAGTTCATCACTATCCCATCGTGGATGTGACATGTAGAATTTAGGTTTTGGAATTTTGTAAATCAGAGTGTTGTCTAAATAACCCACTAACTACCTAAGGGTTTCATGTTCTATAATAAAAAAGCAATGATGGGAAATTTATATTAAGAATTATTAAAATAAAATTCATCTCATTCTACTTTTTAAATATGGTAATTTTAAATTTAAAAACAAAAATAGGTTTTTAATCAAAAGACTATATTTTCCAATATAAAATACAAAGGTTTCTATCAATAAAATCTAAAGACATTTTTATTAATACCAATTTGAAATAAATTACAATAATCAATTTCACAATTAAAATTCCATAATTAAATTAAAAAGTTTAACTTTAAACAATTTCAATCAATTTCATAAATTGATATTCAACAATTGAAATTCCACCAAATTCTATCAATTTTACAAAATATACCACAATTCAATGGAATTGGGGGGGGGGGGGTTCCCAATTTCATACCAAAATCCAACTTCCAATTTCAAATCAACCAATTCAATAGAATTGGGGGGTTCTCCCAATTTCATGCCAAAATCAAATTTCCAAAATCAAATCCAAAAATTCAATAGAATTGGGTTTTTAACAAATTCATTTTCATAAGAAAAAAAATGATATACATCTAATTGAAATAAATTTAATTAAATTAAGAAATTTAGGTGTTAGTTAAATTGGCCATTAAAAATTAAACCACCAAAATCAGAATCACTATATCAGAATGTAATGTCCCGACCTGGAAGCAACTAAACCGGTGCATCGAGTTAGTTCTCCAAAAGGCCGAAAGTACGCCTCCTCGTATGCCAAAGGAATCCAACTATAAGAATGGGCCTAGGAGGTGATAGTGGGGAGACTATGCCCTCATATCAGAGTAAGAAAATAGTGTAAATAGACAAGTATCATACACAACTGAAAGTAAATAGAGTGTGGAAGCAATAAACAACTGAAATAGAACCTCCTGTAAAAGTAAAGTGTTGTAAAAGCCCTAACAACTATGCCATACAATACAACATAGGTCAACCATTAGGCCGACCATATAGATATTAGTACAAAGAAATGAAAATTATAATTATAGGGCTCAACTAATAACTCTGATCCAACCCACATACCTGATCTCTAGACACTATCAAACTGCAGTAGCCAGATTAGTAGAACCACTCAAGCAACTCTACTAATTCATGTAACCCTAGGCCTCAACCCTATCCACCATGAAACTCGTACTCAACATTAAAATAATACATAGGTCTACATGTACACTAAAGCCCATGTACAGGGGTGAGAAATAATCTCAGTAGGATACCCTGAAAAGAAACATATAATAGTGCTGCTAAAAGTGTATGCAACATAAACGTGCTCAGCTTAGTTGGAAAACAACAAAAAGAAGTAAACCAAATGTGCAACCACATTCAAAATCAGTGTCTGTATTCCCTATCAACTGGGAAAGTGCAACCATGGATGTCCATATCTGTATACATACACATGTATAGTCCCAAAATAATACACATATACTTAAATATGAATATTTATGAGAATGTAAATCAAATAACAAGAAACCACTTTAGTAGTCGATACTTGGGACCATGAGCCCGATCGCCTGGACATCCTGTTCAAATAATTTGATCTAGACATCATGCCACTAAATCCATGTATCATTAAGTCGATATCTTGTTCCACAATCCCATCGACATGTACATGCTTCATCCAACACTGTAATTATATCGTTGAGCAAGCTATGTCACCATAGGGGTGATACCCATCCTATGCCTGGGTTAACCCATACGCAACTCCAATCACTAAATAGGATACCATATATAGATGGTCTATCCAGTATGAAAGGATAATGTATACTGAAGACCAATCCTGTAAAAGGTCATTGGTCAGAAAACATGGAGCATAATCCCATGAACCCAACTGAGACTCAGAAAACCTTTCGCACCAGCATATGAAATCCTTAGCCATAATAAAGGCACAACCTCACCCATAGGCATATCCCAAACTCGCCCATTAGAATTTCACAACCTCACCTATAGGCATATTACAACCTCACCCACAAGAATATCAGAACCTCACCCTCAGTTATATCAGTCAATCAGGGTCGACCACATTAAATCATCATTTCAACCGGTCTCAGGGTTAAACCTAGTATATCATCATTTATACCTATTTTAGGGACAATCATAGTTTATAATAATTTCAGCATGTTTCAAGGCCAAGCCCGGTATATATGCATTTAAGAATGTTTCAAGGCTAAGCCCGATATTTCATCATTTTAGCATGTATCAAAACACATGTAAATGATACTATTACATGGTTCACAATAATCAACTCACATGGGAAAAACATTTGAAAACCCAATTGCATCCAGTAAGTATCAACAACCAATTCTTAGGTAATAACTCTGGGTATAGTAAATAACAGAAATAACATGGCTCAGAAGCCAGATCCAAGGAGAGCCCGTTCGGGCATCCCAACAGAATATAGAATGATGCCTCGCATCAGGTTCAATAGCCACCTCTCTTGAAGCACCTCTAGTGAACATCACTGTATCAGTACTTAACAAGTGAAACATAAAAAGAGTGAGGGTGGACCAAATGTTCAAATGAACACTACAACCACAAACCCATGGTCTTACTAGTTTGGCATGGGTTCTTATTGAAACTTGAACACCATCTCTACCCAAAACTGATGTATGACTCAGGGTTGGTCCAACCACAGGCACCTTCTAGGACCCTCAAGTCAAACACTGAGGAGGCATCATACACTAGATCCTCTAGGTAAACAAATGAGAAAAAATCTTACACATGATCCTTATCGAAGTTCAAGGAGGAATCCTCCACGAGATCCACAAACGAATAACAATTGATGCATACTATAATAGAGATCCTCTCAAAGGAAAACAGGAGAGAGATCCCACAAGGGACTCCCTAGGTCAGTAAAAGAAAGGCAACCCTTTAGGGGATCCATGGAAGCATATAGTTTAATGGCCTCGTAGTCCATAAGGGAACATCTCACAATGGAAACATCCTCAAAATCATAGGTTACGAGAGATAGCACACATCTCATCTCAGATCAACTATCTCAACTAGGTCGGTATGAACACCCAACCTATCATATATGCCAAGTCTCACTCCCAGGTGGCAACTGAACTCGATAACTAAAGGAAGAACCTATCCATTTAGGTAGAACCCCTAAAACATAATTTATAGGACCTCAAAATTTCAGGATGATTCTACCTTTGTGATCTACATAGAAAAATTCTAGGAATGGACTACTGACACACCCAAAACGGTCAACCGATGAAAAATATACTATTCATGGTAACGATCCTGAGTGCAGACCACACCTGATTTAGCTTTTTATTACCTAATGTATGTCTCTAGAAATCTGCCTTTAATTTTGTGTTGCAACACCATAGATATTTCATCAAACAGATATTGGACACAGCGGATACGTCCAATTCAATAATCTCCAAATAATAATAATTAAATTATTATTATTATTTTATACATTTCTTACCACCAAGAATCATTCCCAACACAGAAAGTTGTCCAACTTGACTAAAATGGTCTTATTCAAATCAAGGGTCTTGAGGTCGTAGATAGCATGTAAAACTGATTCCTAGATTGAAACTTTTAGGGGTTTAAAGAACTCGTGAATAAAAATAGGTTGGACAAAGTACATGGCATGTACTCTGGAGTACATGGGGTCTGCCCATGTAAAATTAAACGGAATGTAAGTTACTATACATTGAATTTACTATTAAAAAAACACCACCCCATGAGTTTTTTTACCTGGACACATGCCTGTGTTCCACTATAGGCGTGTACTCCAAGTACATGGCCTGTACTATTCAAAAACCATCATTTCGTGTTTTTTTCACACAACCAGACACACGGCCAACCAGCACATGGTGTGTACTTAGAGTACACTAAATTTACATAATAAAACATATTCATCCACTAATGGTAAGAACACATGTCATTCACCCCTAGAACACAAGTTGTGTAACCTGGGTTTTCGACAGGAAACCCTCAAAATGCCCGAAACACCCATTTTCGCCCCCAAAATAACAGATTATGCCTTAAAAAGTCACCAGAAAGAATAAACCATATTTAAAAACATAAAAAACATTTCTAAAGAAGATATAAGAAGAAAACACAAACTACCCTACCTCCTGGAAGAACTTGCTGAAGATTCGGTTGATTTCACCATCTATGGATGTCGCAAAACAACTCATCGCGTCGAGAGATTGAAAACGATGCCCCAATTTCCTTTCATATATATATCCTTATCAATATCCATTTTCTCCCATAGGACACAGCCATGGAGGATCACACAAGAGGCATTCACAAGGAGGAGGAATGAAGAATAAGGAAAAGAAAAGAAGAAAAGGAAAGAAAGAAAAAAAAACGGGGCATGGGCTGGCCCCGACGCCCGACATGAGTTTATGCCTTAACTAAGATAAAAACCCCATTTCGGACTCAACGACGGAGATAGAATCTCCATAAAATGTCCCATTTAAAATTTATCTTTGAATGAACCTGCGTGAATAATTTAATAATAAATATAATATTATTAAATATTAAATATTCCACTAAAATTCGAACAGCTCATATTTCTACAAAACTCATGTCCTAGGGTAAAAATCATATTCTTGGACCAACGGAGTTGTCAAAAAAATTATATGAGGTCAAAGGTTAAGTAAAAGACCATTTTACCCCTCTTTAGCAACCAAAAGAAAAAATTCAAATTTCTACTCAAAATGACAGTACAGAAAAAGACTAGTTCTTACAAACTCCCCACCATAAACCTTTTTGTCCTCAAGAAGCTCGGTAAAAGAACCGGCAACCATACTCCCAACCTAAGCATCTGCACAACCAAGCTATCTAGACTGTCCAATGACCATTCATATAGAATTAACAACCACCTCCTATATGTAAAACATTAAACTACAACTGATCTGGTACTCTCCACCATAGAAATACCCTTATCTTCATCTTAAAAAGAAAACTCTAAGCTCAAAATCCCGCTAAAAACAGTGATGTTCAACAGAAACTGAGGGTGCCACCCTAAAACAACCACTGGTGTACTACCCACCAAAAAGTAATTGGAATACACAGGCCAACCACTCTCACACAGGTTTACCTATGACTAAAAATGCATCGACCTACAAGGGTTCAAGTCAACACCATGGGTCTTTAGGTTTTCAACCTATCCCTACATAAAAGACTAAGAACTGGGTCACAAGGCCTAACCACCTAGCCCCGAATATCCAAACCTCTAAAAAGAAGGTAAGATCACAGTGACCAATGAATTTCAAAACTAAACACACGATCTATGAGGGCCTTGATCCCCCTTGAGCATTCCGAGAAGGAACTAGTTCTCTGGAGGTCATCACCAAAGAAGGAGGGAAAAGTTGAACCGAATCTCATTGGGTATATGTATATCTAAATACCCCAATGAGGTAATGTTCACAATAAAATACTTGGTATCTATTGACATTATACTTAGCGATCTGATTAGATAACCACAGACCTACGAAACAAAACCCAACAAGGGGTTAAATAAAAAGTCATCACTTTCCATATTGACCCACTATGGTCACTGTACAGGAGGTGCATGAAAACATAGTCATCATAATATAAACAAAAACACCTCAACATATATCCACATAACTAGAAATCAGATTTAAAGTATCTATAAGAAGACCCGAAGGTCTAAGTCGTCAATAAAAACACACACTAGCAGGCCTATATGCTGTGAATCATATGTGCCTATTATGATGCATGAGACGCCTCTTACATATTTCATCCAAGATTCAACACCCTTATCTAGCCTCTTATCAATGGAAAAGATCCAAATATCCATATTAAATCAAAACACCCTAAGAACATATGTGTCTCTCTAGGAGAAAATTATATACAACTATAACATCGCAAAATTAGAACAATAATTCAAGACTGTGGCAACAAGGAATTATTACCAGAACAAGTGTTCTCGACATACCATTCTGATATCCATCACAGGTTCTAAAAAATTCCTATTACTCTTGTCTACCATATCCCAAAAATTAAAGACCATAAAAAAGAAAATCATTTGATAACACTTTGTATCATCCGGACCAGGATGCCACAAAACCGGTGCTCCGATCCGGTTCACCATAAGGCCTCAAGCGTGCCTCCCTGTTTTCCAAAGGATTCTAACTAGAATAGAGGGACTAAGAGGTGATACTGGGGATAATATTACCTCATATTAGAGTAAGAAAACAACGGAAATAGCCAAGCATAATAAATAATGGAGAGTAAATGGAGTGTAGAAGTAATAAAAAACTGAAATAGAACAAGTTGTAAAAGTAAAATTTTGTAAAAGCCTAAATAGCTCAGAAATACAATTTCAAAATGGTCACCTACAAGGCCAAACATATTTATACAAGTACAATGAAACTAAAAGTAAAAGTATAGGTCTCAAATACTAACTCCGAGCCAACCCACATACTATAAATCCAGACATAGTCGATCTACAGCAACCCGATCTGTAGAACCACTCGAGTAGCTCTCCTCGATCATGAAACATTGGACCTCAACCCTATCCACCATGAAATCCGTGCTCAACCTGAATAGAAAAAATAAGGTCTACACATACACTAAGGTGAATGTGCATGTGTGAGAAATAATCTCAGTAGACCAACCTAACAAGAAACCTATAATTTTGCTGGTAAAAGTGTTTGCAACATCAATGTGCTTAGCCTAGCTGGAACATAACAAAAATTAGTAAACCAAACGTGCAACCACAATCGAACTCAAGGTCTGTATTCCATATCAACTGGGAAAGTGCCACCATGGATGTCCATATCTGTATATGTACACATTTATAGTACCATACCTATACACATATACATATATATATGAATATTCATTAATCTTTGAATCAGATAACAAGAAACCACATCATTAGTCGACTCGGGTCCATAAGCCTGATCGTCTAACATCATGTGCAAGGTCATTGAGATGGAGGTCCTTCCACTCAAGTCTTGTATCACTAAGTTGATATCTTGGTTTGTAATCTCATTGACATGTACCTGCTTCTTCCAATGATGGAATTATATTTCAAATAAAGCATAGTCACCATAGGGGGATAGTTTCTTTGCACCTGGGTTCACCCATACTGGCCTGCAATCACTAAACCAGATATTGTATACTAATAGTAAATCTTTAAAGGAAGGATATTGTACACTGAAGGTCAATCCTATAAAAGGTCACTGGTCAGAACACACGGAGCATAAACCCATGAACCAAACTGAGACTCGGAAAACCTTTCCCATAGGCATATCTGAACCTCACCCGAAGGAATGGAACAACCTCATTCGCAGGCATATCCCAACCTCACCTACAGAAATATCACAACCCCACCCACATGCATATCACAACCATGGCTATAAGAATATCAGAACCTCACCCTCAGGTATATCTGTCAATCATTCTTGAGCCCAGTACATCATCATTTTAGCATATCTCTCGGTAAAACTTGGTATATCAGCATTTCCGCATGTTTTAGGGGCATGCCCAGAGTATTATCATTTTAGTATGTATTAGGGGGATATCCCAGTATATATGAATTTAAGAATGTTTCAGGGCCAAGCCCAGTATATAATAATTTTATAATGTTTCAGGTCCAAGATCGGTATATCAGCATTTCAGCATGTATCACATCATATGTAAATTACACAATTACATGGTTCACAATAATCAACTCACATAGTAAAAACATTTAAAAATACAATTACATATATTAAGTCTCAAAATAAAACTCCCAGTTAACACCTATGGGTGTAGTAAATATCATAAATAACATGGATTAGAATTTGGATACCAAGAGAGAATGTCTGGGCATCCCAACAAAATATGGAAAGACGACTCATGTCAGCCTCAACAGCTACCAATGAGGAAGCACCTTGGGTGAACATCACCACATTAGTAATAATTAGGTTAAACATAACAAAAAGAGAGGATTTCTGGAATGCCCAAACCAGCACTAAATCCAGAACCCCATGTTCTAATTAGTTCGGAAAGGATTCTATGTGAAACCAAAACATCATCTATACCAAATCCATGTGTATAACTCAAGGTCGGTCAAACCACAGGCACCCACTGGGTCCCTCAAGTCAAATACTTAGGAGTAATCATACTCGAGATCCTCTAGGTAAACACGAGCGAAGGCATCCTACATGAGATCCTTATAAAAGATTAAGGGATGAATCTTATACAGGAACCTCAAATGAAGAACAAAAAAGGTATCCTATAATACGGATCCTCTCAAAGGAAAATAGGATATAGATCCTATAATGGACTCCCTAGGTAAGCACAAAAGCAAAGAAATCCCTCCGGGGATCCTTGTAAGTATCAAGTTCCATGGCCTCATAGGTTATAAGGGCATGTATCATAAGGGAAACGTTCTCAAAATCATAGGTTACATGAAATAGCTCACTTCTCATCTCAGATCAGAGGTCTCAACTACGTTGGTTTGAACACCCAACATATCATATATGACAAGTCTCACTCCAAGGTGACAACTGAACTCAATAACTTGAGGAAGAACCTCTAAATTTATATAGAACCCATATAAAATCATTTATATGACCTCTAAATTTAAGGATAATTCCACCATTGCAATCTACGTAGAAAAAATGCTCAGAATGGACTACTCACAGGCCCAAAACGGTCAACCGGTGAAAAATATACTATTCACCATAATGATCCTGGGTGGGGACCACACATTATTTCGGGTTTTAGCACCTTAAATAAGTCTATAGACTTCCTCCTTTAATTTAGGGTCACTACACCACTGATGGTGCATCAAATAGACATCAGATGTAGATGATATGTCCGATTGAATGGTCGCCAAATAATAATAGTTTAAATATTATTATTATTATTATTTTAAATGTTTCGTACCATCGAGCATCATATATAACAAAAAAAGTTCTCAAAATGGCCTCAAAAGGTCTGCCTCTAATCATAGGTCTTGTGGCCAGAAATGGAACGTGGAACAGACCCCTGGATTTTAACTTACTGGGTTTAAAGAACCCCCGGATGAAAATAGTATGGACGAACTACGTGCCATGTACTCTAGAGTACATGGGTTCTACCCATGTAAAATTACACGGCATGTAAGTTACAGTAAAAATATTGTAACATTCACAAAACACTATTACATGTGATTTTTCACCCATACACATGACCATGTTCCACTATACGATGTGTACTTCCAGTACACAGCTTGTACTGTTCAAAAACCACAATTCCGTGTTCTTTTCACACGGGTGTACACACGACCAACCACCAGATGGTGTGTACTCATAATACACATATTTAACTAAATAAAACTTTGTCTTACCTGAATGGTATGTACACATGGCAATTTTCACTGGAACACACGCCATGTAACCTGGGTTTCTGACGGGAAAACCACCAAAATGCCCGGAACACCCATTTTCACCCTCAAAACAACAGATCTTGACTTAAGGGGCCACAAGAAAGAATAAACAGGATTTAAAAACATAAAACACCATTTTTAATGGGTACCTATGGAAAAACGTAAACAACCCTACCTTCAAGAAAAAGTCGTCGAAGCTTCAGTTGATTTTACCATCCACGGATGTCGCACGTCGACTCAGCGTGACGAGAGCTTCGAAACGGTACCCCTTTGTCCTTTCATCTCTCTATCCTTTTCAAACTCCATTTCCTACCATATAATATATCCAAGGAGGATCACACAGGAGGTGTGCTCAAGGTAGATGAGGAAAAAATAAGAAGGAAAAGAAAAGAAGAAATGGAATGAAAGAAAAGAAAACGGGGACCAGGCCATTTCCGTCGCCCAAGACATGTTAATGCCTTGACTAGGCTAAACACCCCATTCCAGACTCAATGGCAGAGACAAAATCTCAATCCTATGTTCCTTATAAACTTTATCACTGAATGAACATGTGTTAATAAATTAATATTAAGTTTAATAATATTAAATATTAAATATTCTTCTGAAATTTTCTCAGCTCTGATTTCCTCCAAACTCCGGTCCTAGAGAAAACACCCAATTTAGAGTCCAAAAAAGTAGTCAAAAATATTATCTGATGTCATATATTTGGGAAAAAAGAACATTTTACTCTAGAGAGGATCCAAGGGCAAAAATATAAATTTCTATTCAAAATGATAGTTTGAAAAACTCATAATGTCATACCCTAGCCAGGATTCGGTAAGGAAAAATAAGGAAAATTTAAAAGATGAATAAAATCTATGTTTAAGATCCAAAACTATTATTATTAGAAGTGACATGAATAGGGAGATCCATAAAACTCTAGGAAAGAAAAGAGAGACAATAGGGGAAAGAGAATGTGAAGAGGAAACTAACCCAGAGAAGATCGAATGTCACTCTCCCTGCTTGGATCCACTTCAGGGAGGGTGTTGTGACGATAAAAACTAATTTGGAGCTATCTTGATTGAAGATATCACATATGGGTTTTACAAGTCTTTTAGGGGTCTAAAAATAGGTTTTCATATGTTTCAAAAAAAAATTAGATTAATTAAAACCCTGGGCATGGCCGCATAGTAAAACCAAATTGTGTTCCCTAATCGTGCACCCCCATTTTCTAGGGTGTTATGTTTCTACGTGGAGGGTTCACGACTTTCAAACAATATTCTATTAATGTAAAACTCCACTATATGGGTTTTCATGGTTTCCACTAAGAGGGTGGATAGTTTGGGAAAACCACTCGCCAACTGTGCCATCACCCAAAAACTTTCAAAACTACCAAAATTTATCCTTAAACAACCCCAAACAATACTCAACCAAAGCATATCCAATAAAGGGGTTTAGAAATACCTAAAATAGTAACATGATGTTATAATTCATGACTCTAGGGATTTATTATAAAAATATCAACACATATTTGGATACTGAAGTTGTAACATGATGAGATTTTAGAATATATATACACACATATATATATATATATATATCTAAATTAACACTATGTTTGACCACATTCTCCGCACACAATACAAAACTAAAATAATCTATTAAGTATTTATTGAAGAAAAATTTTAATTAAAATAAAATCATTAGTTATAATCAAATATTATAATCAACTATAAAATTCTAACAAAATATGACTCAGAACTCTTAGTGTTTTAAAAAGTTATTTTTTAATAAATAAAATTTTTCATTCCTTATATACAATTTTATTTTAAAATAAAAATATATAATTTTAATTTTAAAATACAGAAATTATTATTAAATTCCATTTATCAAAATTATCTTAGAATGAATTTTTGGGATTTTTCTAAAATAATTTATTTTTAAGTGAATATTTAAAAATAACAACATTTCTAATACAACTGTTTTTATGGATATATTATATTACAATAATGGAATAAATTTTTTTCAAAAAATTTTAAATATAAATTTATAAATTTTTTTAACTAAAATAAATCATTTCAAAATAATATTTTTAATTTATTGAACCCTTGTGTAACATTTTTGGAACCATATGTAATATTTTACTCTTAAAACTATTCTTATTCACTTCTACAAAATTTTAATTTTCAAAACCCATAGAAATTAAATATATAAAAATAGATTTAATATTTTAAATAAAATTTACAATATTATTTAATATTTTAAAGTTTATTTTTTATTATAAAATTATGATTAATAAGATTAAATTTAATAACCATGATAATAGTAAAACTCTTGTTTTCAAAGAATTATTTTGATAATATTATGTAATTATTTATAATAAAATAAAGTAATCTATTCTCAAAATTTTGTTTAACATAATTTATAAATATATATATATATATATATATATATATATATATATATTCATTAGAATGATAATCAATAATAAAAAATATTATGAACACTTAATTGTAAAAAAAAAATTTCTACCAAATAGTATTTCATTATATTAAATATTTTAATTTAAAACTTATTTTTCATCTATTTAGAAATTTAATTAGATTAAATAGAGTTTAAATTTAGGTTTATAAAACCTAAATTTTATTTTATTAGTTGTTTTATATTTTTAATAGAATAAATATAACTTAGTTAAAAACAAGTTACCTAGCTAAAAACCAAAATGGTACAATGTAAAAAATTAATGGTAAATGACTTGAAACTTGTTTTAAAGTCATGTTAAACCACTATATCCTTTCACACTGGGTTAGTTTCATTCCATTATTGAATAATAATGGGTGTTCACAAAAGTTCCTTTTTTCTTAACATATATAAAGAGAACACTTCCACAACTTCTTTCCACACCTATTCCATTGAATTTATTCTTGAAATTGAATTTTTTTTAACATTATTTGTCACTCTCATTTCCATAATATTCTAGTCTTATTTGTTTATCCTAATTCATTCATTTAAAAATAGTATTTCAATAGAAAGTTTAAGGTCTAAAAGTGAGTATTACATATTCTGTAGCCTTTTCTTTTTAATCATTCTCTTCCAAACTGACCATAAACAATGTAATATAATAAAATATGTATAATTTTTATATTAAATTTTTAGTATATTAGTTTATAATCCATCATTTATTCCTTTTTATCCACTTATAAACACAAAACAATGACAATCGTGCATTTTTTTAAACCACTCCTTCTTGGAAGCGACGTCGTCTATTTTTCTCCATAGACTATATTTGTTTGTTATAGGGATTTAAATGAAGAATAAATGCTAAATATATAATATAATTATAATTTTTAATAGTTAAATTATATTCCACATTTATTCCCCCTAATTAGTGGGGAGATGAAAATTTTAATTGTTTGTTATGTTGACTACTGCCTCCTCAAAGTAACGTTTTTGTTCATCTTGTTTGTTATTAGTTATCAAAACCCCTTATATTATTATTAAAATATTAAAAAATCAATATAATATCATTATTATTATTTTATAATGATACTATGTCAAAATAATAAGTTTTATAACCATTTTCACCCATCAAAATATGGTATGTTCATGTTTGGGTCGGTCTAACCACCTACTTGACCACTAATGTTAAACATTATCACAGATGACTTTGAAAAAATAAATGATAATATTATTTTAATTTAATAATCAAATAATTATTGTTTTATGGTTTTGTAAAGGATATATTTAAGATTTAACTTATTATTAAAATATACTTTTTGATTGCAAAAATTAATGAAAATAAGCCAACACTGATTCCCTTTTCACATAATATAACCAAAACTCTAAAAAAAGAGATAATATATTCATAAATAAATATAATTTATCAATTATATTACCTTAAATTATATTTAAATGGTTAAATTGGGTATAATAATGAATAACAACATATTTTTTTGAAACTAGTTCAAAATGATCAAGCTACCTCACACTTGATATAAAAAATAGATAATAACTAACTAATATACGTCATTTAAAAATAATTATCTTATTTTGTATCACATATATTTTTTATAAAAAATATGTGTTTTTAAAAAAATTTAATTTAATTTTAATTTTAATATTAAATTTTTCCAAAGAGTTTTTACTTCACCTTTTTTAAACAGTAATGTTATTTTAAAGGCTCTATTATTAATGATTCATTATAAAAACAGTTTTAAATGGGTTTTTGGTTCACCTTCATAAAACCATTATGTATTTTTAAATGGTCCACTAAGGAATGTTCTTTTAAAATTAAATGATTTTCAAGGTTGTTTCACTTCATATTTTTTAAAATCTCATTTTAATGGGACTGTAACTATATATTTTACACCAAAGATAAAAAATTCATAAAAACTATTTTATTATTTTTTAACCATTTTCTATTTATCTCTATAGGATTTATTTCCATGGAAATTATTTTTCATGAATCACCTACTAAATATTAATATAAAATTCAATTTTTTGGTGATTAAATTTTTGGTATCAACCATATACAATCAAGAGTTTAATTCGGGTTATGCCATATAGAAATGATATCAAACCCATTTTCTTTCCTAAGGTTCTTTAAGTTTTGATATTGTGTTTATTTTTTGTATGGAACACTTGAGTATGTATTTTCATTATGAGATAGGTTGATACTGACATATTCTTGAGATAGTTTTAGTATGATATATCCTTTTTACTTTTTGGGTTTGAATAAATATGAGACAATTTGGGTCTGATAAAACCCTTATATGGGTTGGGTCCGATAAATCCATGAGACTATTTGGGTTTGATAAATCCCTAAGATGGATTGTGTGTAGTAAATAATTGATATGGGTTGGTGTTGATATATCCTTTTACATGGTTTGGGTATGATAAATCCCTATGACGTATTTAGTCTATTAAATCCATGAGATAGTTTGGGTCTAATAATTCCATAAGATGATTTGGGTCCAATAAATCCATTATATGATTTTGGTTTGATAAATCCATGAGATATATTGGGTCCAATAAATACATATTAAGTATTTGTATTATTAATTTCCCATAATAAATTGGTTTATGATTTTATGACAGATATAGGTATGTCAATCATGGAAAATTTGTTTGTTAACAATAAGAAGTAGGGAATTTTTTTTATTCACAACATCAAGTGTGAAAATTTTGTTTGTTCACAATATTATATTTTCCATTTGTTAATATTTGTGAAAACATTATTTGTTATTATATGTTTTAAGGTATATGGGTATTTCTATGATAATGATTATGATCCATAAATAATATTTATCATATCATGATCCCACACTCTTTTTCCATGGTATATGTTTGTTTATTTTAAGAGAAATGTCCTTTTATCATGATATATGGAAAAATCATATTATTATGTGATATTTTTAATAAGAAATTTCTCCCTTTTCAATGATTTCTCATATACTTACAATATAAACCTTGAATTTTTTTTATAAATTTACCTTTAATAAGTGTTTGATCACACCCCTTTATTATATTTATATTCCCTATGTTTTGAAGATAAGTATAAGTTATGGAAAGTATAGAATGGATACTAGAGGAGTTAAATTATGGAGGAATGTTCGCATGTGTTGCAAAATAAATTGATTATTTAACTAGTCCTCAAAGTCACTAAACCAAAAAAATTTATTAGTTTTGTGATATTATTGTCATATATAATACTAATGGGAAATTTTATCATGTTTATTTTAGATCATCTCACTTGGTATCAAAGTAAATTTGTAAAACTATGTTTTCCTAGCACCAAGCCCTAAAGTATAGGCTTAGGGAACCTCTACTAGTATAATAGGATTGTTTAGTATTTTTTTGGTATTTTTATTATTTTTTGAATAAGTGTGATATAATATTAATGATAATTCTTAGTAAAAGTCTATCGGATAACTCTATGTATAATATAACATCTTAAAATCATGGTAATGTAGAGAGTGTGTGTTTTTTCTAGAAATTAAATCTCTATCTAGATACTATAAGTGGATGTATGATTTGTAACATATCTTCCTAGGGGTAGAATCCCAGAAAGGGTCATGTTGGGTATAAACTAACTCACTCCCCAATACACAACAAAGAGTCTTAATTGAACACCATGTTTGGCACTCATAATGGATATGATTCGGTTAATCACATTCAATTTATAATCCAATATAAATGATTTAACATGTTAAGGGATAAAGATAATAATTATTAAAGAACCCAACTTAATGAAACCTAGGATGAATTATGAGTGATCTGGGTTGGACTAAAAGAATTATAGGATATCATAATGGTGTCATAAAATAATGAATGTTGAGAATAAACTTTATTGAGGGTATTTATGATAATTCCATTATGATGTTATTATTGATCACTCATGATTAACCATTTTGGTTTTAGAAATGTATGGACCTAAGAGAAACCAAGGTATTAATGGACAAGAAGGAAAATTTAGTGATTTTCCTTATGAACAACCAAATTGGATTAAATTTGGTGTTGAAAATAATTTTGTTATGCTCACACAACTATATCAAGTTATGATTAACCACATGAGTATTTACAAACATATGAACTCACAAAATAAGTTAAGGATATGATTTCATTTAAGAACGATAGTTAAAGATGGTGAATTGAATTTCAATCATCTACTTATATGTAAAAAAATTGGGATGAAGAACCCAAGTGAATGAATCATTGGAATAAAAAAGTGTTTTAGGTGTAGAATGACTAACCATAAATCTTATGATTATTTAACAGGGGAGAAGAAGTAGATCAATAAAATGATGTTAGAAAATTATTAATGTCACAAATGATAGGAGTTCTGGAGCTATGTAAAAAAATTAACTAAGACAACATTTAATAAGGATTATAAACTTTAATAGCCTCACAAACCAATAGAATGAAGGAAAGTCTATTTTATTCCTATAGTAGAAAGTAGGTCATGAAAAATAAGGGTAAATGCTACACTCAAACTCAAAACCATATTTATAGATATCCAATTTAAATCTATTTGTAGTTATACTTTAAAGAATAATAAGTTTTATAAGAGTATCAAATTAATATCCCAATGATTTTATATTGTAATGGAAAAATATATTAATATTATTATACCCCAAGAAGTAGTTTGTATAATATGTTTCATGAATGTATTATGATCCCTCCTTTAGATAAATTTTAGGTTATTTTTTAAATGTATTGGTGATATCTATATACACTCAATAATAAAAAAAATAGGATAATAAAATTTTATATTTCAATCCAAACTATAATAGTATATTAGTGTAAGGATGTCAATGAGATCTCATGGAAAACTAATTCTATTATAGGAGTTATGATACCTATCCTATGAGATGTTTAGCTAAAATTATTAGTGAAAAACTCAATATTAGTATTAACCTATTCTGGGGGTAATGATATATTTCTTATGTTTTTTGATAGAACTATAGAAAATATATGGTGATTCATTTATATCTCTTATATACCCTTAGTCTCTTTCAATAATAAGTGAAAATTAAAATTTCTAGGTCATAATTTATTTAATGGGGGAATGTAAAATCTCCAGATTTTAGAATATATATATATATATATATGTAAATTAATATTATGTTCACACTAATATAAAATTCATTTAATCTTACATTTTTCTTGTCGCTTATCTATAACCAATAGTATAAATTACTTTTCACATTGGTTATAAAATAACTAACCTAAAAATTAAAACACGTATCCTTTTTATATAGGTTATTTAATAACTATTGTAGAAACAATTTATAATTTTAATCATATATTGGGATGAGTCCTTTTGGTTGCATTCTATTGTGATCCATCCTTTAATTTTCTCTCACATAGTGAACCCTAACCCTCATTATTTGATTTAATGTCCTCAAATATCTGAATTTTTTGATTTGATGGCCTTGAATCTATTTAAGTTAGAATCCAACACTATTATCCACCACCACTCTTCATCATCCACTACTTTTTCTCCCTGTACCCCCCATCCTAGTGGTCTCCCCTTCTCAATCATCCCCCTTCTAATATCAATTTATGATTTGTTTTTATTGTTTTTATTTTTCATGTATCCCAGATATTTTCATTTTTATTTGAAATTCCAATTGCCCTTAGATGTCCCATTCTCATAATTTTTTTATATTTTTATTTATGATTATTTACACATCTAAGGTAGCATTTAACTGATGAATATTTTTTAGATTAAGGTTTGATTAAATGATTATTTGAAGAATTCGTGTTATAAATGATTGTAGCTTACTAATTAATATGTGTCTAAGGTATGTTTTCTATCTTCATTTTAAATGGATGTTTTAATGGAATAGTGTATTATAGAGTTTGAATATATAGTGTTGATAATGTATATTTATATTATCATGTAGATTTTATGATTTTAGGTAATTATTTTATGATAAATGATAATTAAATGTGTTCAATATTGTACTATTTTATCATAAATGTTGTCATTTTTTATTTATGAATTATTTTTTGGTATTATTTTTAGTATTGTTTATAAAATTAAATTTCAAAATATAATAACTTATTTTTATTTTTTGATATTATTTAAATATAATAATGATCTGAAGCATGATTATTACACTGTGAAAAAGGGATGGATATATGTAAGGTATTGATACTTTTTTGGATTTTCTTAACAAAAGTTTCCAAAAAATGAATTCTCTTTATATCCGTAATTGAAATGTTTAAATATGAAGAATTTGAAAATAATATAAATCAATGATCATTTATTTTTTCATGATCATAATCAGAGTCACATTCCTTTGAATTGTCTTGGTGAGACTGGGTAGAATTCAAGATTTATTAATGATGATGATTTCAAGATGAAATGTCTGATAAAATTGTAGAAATGATTAATTATATTGAATTAGAGGAAATTTGAAATAGTCAAAAATTTATTATCTATATGGTGATGTTGAAAAAAACCCTTGTATATGGGCTGTACAAAATTTATGATTTTATCAATGGTGTTAATATTGATTAACATGAAGGTAAAAAATTTATGGAGTGACATGAGAATTAAAAATTTGCTACATCTATTGAAATACATACTTCCTAAATACAATTATCTTTCATATTCACATAATATTGTGGAGAAAATATTATGCCTGATGGGTTTATGTTACCAGAATGTACATGCCTAATCAAATGATTGTGTGCAACATAAGAATGAATATAAATATCTGTCTGAGTGTACTAAATATAGTACATCATGTTATAAGTGAAATAAAATATCATACCCTCATTTATAAGTTATAGATACTACTTCCAATGAAATTGTTATCTTACTATAATTACTCATTTTAAGTATTTATCAGAAAATTAATATGATAAAAAAAGAATAATATGGCTTGTAGATAAGTAGATATGTGATTGAAAATCACATCATCCATATGATTTTCTGTAGTGGAAGAAATAAATTGGTCAAAAATTTCATGCAATATGAAATAATGTTAGTAATATAATACTTGGATGTTTCACCAATGTAATGATTCCATATCTAGGTATTAATATCAAACAATGTTCATGGCCTGTTTTATTGGTAATTTACATCTTATCTCCAGAATTTTGTATGAAGATAATTCATGGGCCAAAACATCCTTGGAATGATATTGATGTTTTCTTTCCCTAATTGATTGTTTATTGGAAACATTAATTAGGTGAAGGTATTAGTGTGAATAATTATTATAAAATGTAACATTTTCAACTACATGAAATAATTATGCTCACTATAAATAACTTCCTAACATATGGGAATTTTTCTGGATATAGTGTTAAGGCTTATAATCTTTTCCAATTTTTGAAAAAGATACATAATATTTTCAATAAATACATGGGAGAAAATAGTATACATGGTTCATTGGAGGTTTTTATCTATGGATCACACTTATAATTGATTAAAAATGAATTCAACTATTTATGATAATTTGATATAACTCTAAAACCTTTTCCCCAATCATTATTTGGAGAGGGTGAAAGACATTTATGTCATATTCAGAAAGACATAAAAAACTAGTGATGATTGAAATATTTGGAAGAATTGGTCAATATTTTTTGAGTTAACATATTGGATATAACATGAGGTAAAATATAACACTGACGACACACATGTGGAGAATAATATTTCTTACAGTTTGATTAGAACATTGTCATTTATTAAATAAAAGACTAAATATGGGTTTAATGCAAGATTGGACTTACTCTCAATGGGAATATTTTTAGAGTTATCTCCCACTATTGATGGAAGATGAACATACCTACATCTTGTTTTTTATACATTATAAGATAGGGAGAAAATTATTTTTTTTAGTGCCTCCATAGTATCAAAGTTCTATAGTGTTATTCTTAAAATGTAAATAATAAATCTCACTAAAATCCTTGAAGTCAATATGCATGAAATTTTATGATTTTTTTGTCATGTTGAAACAATGATTACCAGTTACATTGCATAGAATATTTCCCATCCATTCCATAATGAACATCATGAAGGTGTGTTATTTCTTAAAATCAATTTGGGGAACACCATATGGTTAAGTGCACGGTTTGACTAACCATGTGAAAACCATGTAGAATTACTCTATCCCAAACCTAAAATCGGATGCACAACTATTTTTGATGGGTCTCATAGTTGTATAAAAACCATGATGCCCAGTTACTTATTTCTATTTAATGGATCTTGCTTCAAAACAAGCCCCATATTCACCCATTACCTCTTTAGCTTGATTAAAAATCAATATTAGTGTTGATTAAGGAATTAAAATTGAAAAATAAATTATTTTTACCTTCATGAAATGATGGGTTGATCCAACATCCCTTCCATAAAGAAACTAATTATTGAGTTGGCCTTATAAGGGTAAACAAACGTCTTCAGAGAATATCTCTGACCACTGGGCTTGCATATCAACTTCATATTCCAATGTCTCATCTTGTACTCAATTTTGATGACATAGTAATCGTACCAAAGGATCTAACCTACCAAAGAGTGTCTTCAAAATCCTAATGAAAATATGAATGGGATACTATTTGAAGGAAGCATAAAAATCCATCTCAACCTCATCAGGTAGAAATATATGTGACAGTTCTGGATAGTATTGGTGAAGATGAGATATCTGAAACACATCGTGCATTTACCGGTATCTCTGGGGAAGTTCCAACTAGTAAGCCACTGATCTAATTTATTTCACAACATCAAAGGGCCCAACATTCCTTGGTATGAGCTTACTCTACTTATGAATACGTCTATTCCCCAACCTAGTCGAGACTCATAAGAAAACCCAATATTCAACCTCAAATCCAAGAGGTTTCCATCATTTATTAGCATATGAATACTATCTGGATTGATCTGTCAACATGAACTTTATGATCATTTATACCTTCTCTGTAGTCTCTTAAATGTGATGCGTTCCATGTAGATAAACTTATCCTACCTATACCCATCACAAAGGTGAGAGTAAAGTCATACCATATAAGGTTTCATAGGGATCCATCTTGATGGTATCCAAAAGTTTTTATTATAAGAGAACTTCAAAAAAGGAATGTGTTTATCCCATGAACCTTCAAATATATGGAAACATGAATGTAGAATGTCCTCTAGCACCTAAATCATATGTTATATATATTCATTGGTCTTTTTGTGATAGATCATGCTTAGAAGTACCTATATATCTAAGGCCTTCTCCAACCCCTAATAGAAAATGGACATGAGGAGAGATTCTCTATCAGAAATGATAGAATGAGGATCTATATGAATATATACAACCTATCTGACCTAAAACCTTCTTAGATCATCTACTGAGAAGGTCTCTCATAAATGTAATAATTTTCAGACCTTTATCAAATGATAAAAAATAAATCACATTGTATTATTACCTCGAGGTGATTTGGGTAGACCAGTCACATAATTCTTTGATACATCACCCCATTTTTACTTTGGAATGGAAAATGGATATAAACCTCTACTGTTCAATGATTTCATTCCTTCACCTTATGATAGGTGGAACAAGAAGTGACAAATTTGGTAATCTCATATTTCATACTAGGCCACTAATACTCGTATCGTAGATCTTGATATATTTTGGTGACATCGGGGTGGACTGCCCATGTTGAGGTGTGAAATTCCCATATCAGGTCCTCTCTAATATCTACTAGGACTCATAAATTCCCATAAAATTATAATGTATCATCCACAACCATCATCCCACCTAAAAATATATCATCCTCTAAAATAATTTTCCTTAGGATAAGGCCTTATGGGTTAAAAATTGTCTCATTATCACCCATTCTAGAAGATTTGAGGTAACAGTTATGGTTGAGAGAATAGTCTAACCATGGTCCTCCTGAACCTCAACATACAACTCTGATAATAAGGCTATAAGCTACCATTTTCTATAGTATTCCTGAACTAACTGTGTTTGATTCTTTCAGTTCAAATCATTGGCCACATAATTGGTTTTACAAGGCATATATGCAAGCTCAAAGTCAAATGTTTTTAGGTACTCAACCCATCTGTGTTACCTAAGATTTACATCCTTTTATGTAAATATGTACTTGATGATCTTGTGGTTTTTGAATACCAAAAAACTATCTCCCTTTATATTGTGTATCTAATAGTGTAAGGAATTAACTACAATAGTGAGCTTGATGTTATGTGTCTATTAATTCTGTTGGCGAGGCCTCACCTGACAAGACCCATAGGCATTGACTCACTCATCCTGTATTAGAATAGTTTCAAGCCTAATACCTGATGAATTATAGTATATAGTCTTTCTCTTTCATAGGTCAAGAATAATCTGTATCATCACTAAAGTCAAACGGCCCTTCAAATCATGTAAGGCTACTTTACAAGGTTCCTACCATAAAAATTTCACAACCTTCTTTTTCATGACAAAAATAGGTACTAAAAGGAATGATAAAACCTTGATGAATCCTTTGTATCATCTAGAAATCCCCAATAAACTCTTTATGTCGAAAAATATATTGGGATTCTCCAAAGAAACTACATATCTCAATTTCTCGGGGTCTTTTGAAACACTTGACTCAAAGATAATGTTAACCAAGAAGTAGACATTATCAATCTAGAATTGGAATTTACTAAGATTAGTATAGAGATGATGCTCTCTATGTGTATTCAGTTTGATCTCAAGATGGGTTTAATTTTCATGTCTGGAGCATGAATACACTAAGACATCATCATCAAATACTACTAGAAATGAATCTAGATATTGGTGGAAAACCCAATTCGTTAGAGAAATAAAGACAACAGGTGCTTTCACAAGTCTGAATGGCATAAACAGTTACTGATATAGACCATACCTACTCCTAAAATATGTGCGAGGTATTTATGAAGTCCTGAAAATCACCTGATAATAGAACATCCTTATATCTATCTGTGAAAACACTTCTGATCCTCAGAGCTAACCAAAGAGGTTATTTATTATAGAAAATGGATACTGATTCTTGATCATGAGCTGGTTCAAATGATTTTACTCCAAACAGAGCCTGAGGGCACCATATGCCTTCTTGTATAAAAGGATCAGTGAACCCCAAGGAGATGTGATGGGGTGTATAAATAATTTATCCTACTGATCCTCCAATTGTATCTTGAGTTCCATAAGCTTTTTAGTTTCCATCCTATAAGGATGTATGGTCACTAGTGCTACTCCGGGAAGGAGCTAAATGGAGAAATATCTCTCACCCACTACAGGTAGACTAATGAATTCATCAGTAAATAAATCTCTAAAATGATTCACTATAGGAGAAAATACAATGGGTTATAACCCCTAGCTTTCTAAGAAAATACTAGAAATCTGTGTCGTAACACTGCTCCTCCTCTACCTCCCGGGCCCATCTCATGTCTCACTGACATATAATTCTACCTCATACATGTTCCTACCATCCTATGGTGATGTAAACATCTCCCTTCAACAATACTAGTAAATATGGTCTTGATAAGGAACTAACCAGCTCAATCTGATGATTATGTGAAAGCCTGACATGTTGAGTACATAAAGATTCCACACAAAAATATAACCACCTATCCCAATAGAACAGTTATTACAATGTGGAAATCCCTCATATTGGATACCAAATGGGGTATCTAGAGTTATAAAACCATGTATTTGTTCGATCTAGAGACCCAAACATCCCATAATAGTTTTAGATACAAAAGACTGGGACACATCAATGTCAAATAAAGAAGACATTAATGTGTAGGCTACTAGAATAGTAACTGATATTGTAGAAGGTATAGCACTCTACTCCTAAGGTATAAGTTTTATAAAATGTAACTGGATTGTACCATGTATCTGAGTCACTACTTGACTTCCAAATCCTGTTTTCTGTTATAAGAATCAAATTTCTATCTACCTCTACCTTAACTTCCACCTCGGCCTGATCGGACAGTGGTATTCCTGCTGCATTCTTTTTGTGATCCTAATAGACCCACTCTTAGTCGTGGAGTATTAATAAATCCCTAATTACTATGCACCATTAGTAAAGTCCTACCGAAATGCTGGATATGGTACATCCTATCACAGCCCCTTCATTCCATTTGATCCCTCAAGAACTGAGGTTTTGTAAGTCCTGGCTTCCCACACTGGTGAACAATAAAGAAGTTGTCAATGTGGGAAGCTTTATTGTTGATGCCCCTTTAATAAATCTCAATGAGACACTTAAGACCAGAATAATAACCACTGTTAGCATTAGTAGTTGACCAACCTTGACTTGAACCATGATCTTCCATAGGATTCCTCTCTATAATAAGGTCCTAATTGATGATTTCAAAAATATTCATCAACCTGAACATATTGTCCTATAACCGGATGGTGAAAACATGCCCATCCTAGAATTTACTAGTGGTCATAAGATTATATCCTGCCAGTGTAGGTACAAATCACTATAGATAAGGGAAATGAGAAGAATATTCCATACCTAACATGCTTTCCTTCTTTAAGTTTATAAACTCTTTGGATATGTCATCCCATAGAGTTTGAGGAAAAAACTAATTGTATAAGATCATCAGAAAATCATCCTAGACCATATCATGATTTTGATATGATTGGGTGATGATGTCCCATGACTTCTTGGATGATTCACGTAGTATATATGACGCAATCTTGGCCCACTTCTTTGGAGGCATATCCAGATGCTCAAATATAGATAATATTACTTTAATCCAAGGCTCTTCGACCTGAGGTCTTCCATTCCATGGAAAGGTAAGAGGATTCTTCTGATTAAGTTCTTAAGTCAACACTACCATACTCTGGGTAGTTCAAATGATTCCCTTATATATTCTAAATAGGACACATAAAACTATCTCTATACTGGGAATCATTTCCCACATCTAGAACTATAATATGATCCATATGTGGTTCTGTAGGAGGAATCACTAGAATATAAGGGCCCACCACCTCAAAATCATGGTCACCACCATATTCAGGGTGTACAATAGGAGGATGTCATAGTGGCATGACACTACAATGCCAAACACACACGTCAGAAAATATTTAAGAAATTGATAATATTTCATTTAAGAAACTAGTACAAGAGTAAATCTTTCCTATATAAACAACCATACCTCTCTTCCTACTTCAAAATCCATTTCTAGACGGTAGAAAATACCATGATGGTCGTTGAGAGGTAAGACATACCCCATTACCCACTACCAAGGTCAGGATATGGTCTAAGTCTTTGTTTCAGATATATATATGATGGTTGTTCATAATTTATTAGTTATTTTCATTTTGAATTTGTGCTTGTTTAAAAATTTAAATAACATAAAATGGTTGAATCAAATGTCTTATCATCTTCCAATATATAAGTGAAAATACTTCTTATGAACCAGAATATGATATCTATTCAACTCTCACCATATTATGTTCCATCCCATGTGACGAAGGGACTATGGATCAATATTCCATAATTAACTTCTTAATGTGTTTGATTTAGCCTATTAAAGAAAAAACTCTTCTGTTATGGAATGAGCATTAAGTATCAATTATTTTTTCCAATCCATGTAAGAAGTTTCAGTACAATTCAATATATATTTGAGGCACTAACTATATGAAATAGGAAAATGAAAATTAAAAATAAATGTGACATTGAAAAATGCATGGAATATTAGCCCTGGTGTGGATTAAAATGATGCATATAATATTGATACTTTACCTCAGATCAGAGTAATTAGGATGAAATAAATCATCAATCATAACAATAATAATAACTAAAACACATCATGTGCCTCACCCATATTGAAATGATATAAATAGTAATAAAAAAAGTATAACCACAATTATAAATTATTTAAATCAACCTTTACCCTGAACATGGTTTCGTGATGCCCAAGAATGACTTTTTCCAAGTTCCAAGTGTTCCAAATCTCCAATATATTGTCTCCAAATTGTAAATCAAGAAAGGAATCGCTCTAATACCACTTTGTAACATCCCAACCTAGGATCGACTAAACCAATGCCCCGATTCAGTGGATCACAAGGCTTCAAGCATTACTCCACAAATTACATAGGTAGCTAACTATCATTAAGGGTGTAAATATAGAAAAGTGGGGAGACTATACCCTCATGTCATACTAGAAAAGAAGATAAAACCAATAATTAACAACAAAAAAATAAAATATAAACAGACAGGAAAGGATAATAAGAAGCAGAAATATAAATAGAACTGAACAAATGAATAATATACCAAAATTATATATGTAGTTTTTGACACATGGATACATGGAATGCTAATAATAAAAATTGGAATATGGGCCAGACATATATAATCATTCTTTAAAAACTAAAAAAATAAAAAAAATGGTCCGATAGTATCTCAAGATAAATCATGGTCCTCTAGTTCTAAGTATTAACTATAGGTAGGCATATCAGTGGCCATAAGTAGTGTTCTTTCCCTTATCATTACATGAAAATAGATAATATTATCGGGTATCAAAGGCAACCCGAGTAAGGTGTGAGGTATAAATATCCATAGACCATCCCCAACGGTGTCTACATTAATAAAAGTTGTTCTCATACATAAACAATGTGCATGTATAATCAAAATATTAAAAAAAATCTGAAATAAATAACCAGGCCACATAGGATTCTAAAGGACACCTAACAGCTCTACCTGCTTTGGATCATTATCAGGTGGAAAATATGAAGAGACATTGTATACATATATTAATAATATACATATATAGTATGATTATATATATTTCATCCACATATATAAACCAAGTACATATGGATGTAAGTGGTCATATACTTGTAATACTAGTGCTAGTTGGATCAGGGTGTAACTTAGACATCCATGACCTTTATAAAAAGCTTATAAGCTCAAGAAAAATGGTATATTCCCAACATCCTATTAAGAGTGTTAGATGGCATGAAACAATACTTGGTATGGTGATTAATCCATCATGTCATCATTCAAATCATGGTATATGGCACATAAATCCCAACACACATACGGGGTCACTGGTGTGAGATGTTGTACTCAACACTCGATGTAAGGGAGTGTGATTATCCACCATGTTTGACATCCCTTGCTATCTTAAATAGCCCATGTAAAGGCGTATTCATAATATAATATTCAACATGAGGAAATTGTTATCATGTAACAATTTTACCAATCCTTTCAATATAAATAAGGTGTATACAGGTTTAAATAAAACACATTAGGCAAAACATCCCATGTAACTCAAAGGCCAAGTTCATTTATAAGAAGTAATTATATTTCAAAATGGTGAATTTAGAAAATAATAACCAATGTAATGGTCTTTACACCTTTTAATCCATTCAATAACCATTTATAAACATTCATCTCATTTAGGTAATGACATCCTTCAAGAATATGCCAACCTATAAAATCGTTTTTTTTAATTAGGGGAAAAACCATTATAAGTATAAACTATTTTTTTAATCATTCCATTTAACCCAATTATGGAATAATATCCATCAAAATTATGTGATTCCATTCAATTCCTTGAATCATGGAAATTCTATTTATGAGGCTCAAAAGGTCATTCAGGAAGTGGAAAATTCATTAAGGAATTTTCCTACAAGGTAAAATCTAAGCATAGGTTGGCCAAACCCTTAGAAGGGGAATGGATCACCATTACACAATCATATATCAAGGTAAATTCATTTATAAACTAATCCAAATCCATTTAGGGGTCCTAGGTAATTGTTTCATTTAGCCACAATTGGCCATAATGGAAACATTCACATGGAAACCCCATTGGGTGACCATATAAGGTTTGTAATACCTATAAAATACCATTCATGAATCAATAGATGTACAATAGGGAATCATGAACAATTTTATATTATGCAATAAATGAAAAGGAGATGCTTGGAAAAATCAAGTGTGTGGCATAACAATATAGCTACGAGATGAAAAAAATCAAATGGAAAACAACGTGACCACCTACCTCAAGCTCGTAGATGACACCTCACTCTATATTAACCAAATATTTGAACTAGATTGGTTGATTTTTGAGGAATAGTAAAATTACCTAAAAATATGGAAAATATATCTACACCAAAACTGTGCAATGGCTATCCAGAAAAAGTTAGATAGGAATTTAGAGACTGAGGGAGGATAACTAATAGATCTAATGCCTCAGAAATATCAAAGATCCAACACAAGTTGTAAGAGTTGTATCAATGTCCAATTTGAGTGAATTTTGATCTTAATAGGGAATAAAAACCAAGGTAATATGCTAAATGGATGAGAAGACCAGGAAAATATTTAAAAAATAATGTGATGGAGAAATTTAATTTCACCCCAAAATATATAAGTGGATGATTTGGCTACACAGTTTGGCCAAACCATACACAAACTATGATTAGTTCACTTCTACATTGGGGAACACCGCATGGTTAGGCACATGGTTTGATTAACCATTCAAAAAACATGATAAATGGCTCAATACCGACCCTTCAACTTAATGCACAATCATGCTTTCTGGGTTACACAGTTGCAGAAAAACCATGTTGCCCAATTCCTTCTTCTCATTTTTGGGCTTCAGGCTCTGAAAAAACCTCAGACTCACTCATAACCTCCTTTTATTGATTTGAACTCAATATTATGGTCAATTAAGGAAATAAATTTGGAAAACTAAAAATCCATACCATCATGAAAATACGATCCATTACAACTTAATATTTCATAAATATTTTTCATATTATTATTACAATTTTAACTACTAAAAAATAAGATAAATAATATTAACATTCTTAATTTTAACATTGTTGTTAACTACTCTAAAGAATATGATAAATAGTTTTTTATTATTATTGTATTATTTTTTTTGTATAATTTTTAGAAATTTATTTGTAATTTTATATAAAATTTGGATTTTTTTCATTTGTTTATGTCATTTAATATATCATTAATTTTTTAGGAATTTTAGTCAACAACATTAAAAAATATTAATTTTAATTACATGGTTCATTTTAATATTTGTTGGATCATTTTTTTATTTATTATTTAATTTCATTGGTAAAAGATGGATTTGTATATTTTTTTAATAATTGTTGATTTCTTGGATTTGTTTCTTTTATTTTCATTATATAGTCAGATCAATAATTAGATTCACTTAATGATTCTTAGGAGGACTGTACACATACTTCTACTGGGGAGTCTCCTCATCCATCAGTATATGAGCAATTGACTATAATAGGGATAGAGAATAATTTCAGGGTTGGTAAACATGAAAGTGCATGTTTACCAAAATTTTCATTTTCGCATATTTGGGACAAAAGGATAATAGATTATTTTGAAGATAATTATATTCTTATGGATCCGATTTCAAAATAATTTATTACTTTTGTTTTATTGAAATCATAAGCCAAAATTAGTATTTTGATTTAGGATTTGATAAGTTTCAATAAAGAGACATTATCTTAATTAATGGGAGAAAATTTGGGTATGCTCATTTTTTATTATTTAACATATCATTAATTTTTTTTAATTATATATTTATTATCTTATTCTTATCATATGACATGTGAAGTTCCTAACACTAGAAGGGTTAAAAAGAGATGTTTATATTTTTATTCTATAATATTAAGGGATTTTAAATAAATAATCATATCATATTTCATTTTTGGGTAAATAAAAAATAAAAATACACGTGATATATATCCTTTTCTAGATAAATGTATATGGAAGTGGTTTGCTGAGAGTAGACATCAAGAATCATTTTTGGTAAGTAAAATAATAGTTTTATAAGTTTTTCGTATATTAATGATCATGTAAATTATTTGTATATTATTAATTTACTCAAAATAATGAGATATCATCAAAATATCCAATCCAAAAATCTATACCCCTATACATTATCTCATGGTTGGTATATGTTCTTAGAAGAAAAAATGATGTCTTTAAATTTTGAAAAATTAAGAGCTGAATATTTAGTGTAACATGCCAAGATTTCATAGTAAGTTATATATTTAAAGTAATTAAGTAGCTTATATTTCATGCAACACTGACTTGTCTTGCATTATAAGCAAGATTGAGTTTCTGTGAAACAACACATTAGTATTAAAATTATTTAAATGATATATTTATTTATAGATTAAATATTTTGATAGAAATAGTAAAAAAATAAATTTTTATTATTATTTATAATTTTTTCACCTAAATAAAACATATTTATAATGAAATGTATATGTTTTGTTAAAATAGTTATATATTTAGAAAAACTATTTTCTTAAAAGAACTAATTTTTTATGTCCTTATGTGAACAGTAATAAAATTAATATTAGACACTCCTAGAAGTTTAATTTGGTAAAATGGACATCATTTTGTGATTCTGAATATCAAAATTAGCTTAGGGTAAATTTTTGGTATTTCTATGAAAACTTTCTATTTTTGATAAATATTGTAAAATACGGCATAATACCGAAAAACAGACTATTAGTTTATATAATTATTATTATTATTTAAAATTATTTTAATGAATAAATAGATACCTAATACCTATATTAGTCCAATTTAATTCATTGGAGTCATTTTTTAATAAGATTAGATATATAAATTTTTTTTGAATATGTTAACGTCGTTTACCCACCTTCTAGGCACATTTAAAAATTTGCATAAAATGTAATTATACCATTTCTATAAATTGAATTTCAAAAATATGAGAGACATGGTTTTCATAAGTAATTAAATTGTTGTTTAATATAATGAAAATAATTTTTAGTGAATAGTAATTTCGAAATTTTATTTACCACAATTAAAATTAAACAGGTAATTAAAGGTAAAAATGATATTATAATTAGTATAACACATGTACTAATTCTATTTTATATATGTTTTAAGACCAAAATAAACCTTATAAATAATATATGATCCTCTTTGATCCACTTGGATTAGATCAGGACATTCATTATTATTTTATTTAAAGAAAAGTTAAAAGTGTTGAATTCAAATTTTAATAACTAAACCATTTTTAATATAGGGTTATACATATGATAAATGCAACTATTAATATTAATTATAAATATAAAATAATTTCCTACATTATTTTATTTTATTTATAATTTTTAGACATTAAATAATTAAATTTATTTATGACACAATGATGATGCAATAATTAACTAATTAATGAAATATTAAACAAATTGATATTATAAATATCCAAATAAATGTAAATTGAAATTTTTGATGCATTAAACTAATTTTATAGGTTAATATTACATGTTAGGATGTATGTAATGTATTTTATTCAAAGTAATAATGTTTTTTTGACTTTCAGAAAAACCAAATACTAAATTGTGGTAAAATTGACATAAATTGGTTTTAAAAAATACTATATTATTAAATGATGTAATATTCATTAAAATATAAGGTTAATAAAAAGGACTTATATAATTATATATATTTAATTAATGAACCATTTGAGTTTCTCTTGTAATTTTATTGTATGTTTATTAACCATGTAATATAAAAATACCAGAAGACATTGTAAAAGTTAAACTATTTAAATAAGAGTTATATCTAAAAGATAAGGTTATTATGATGACCTAAACTTGTCTAAACCCTATTGTTTGAGATGATTTATACCAATACCCACCTTATACTATAAATAAATCCATTTAGAGCCATTATAAATAGAAATATATTTTATAATAAAATAATATTTCTAGCTTTTCCTAAAGTAACCCTAACCTCTATTATAAAAGGGTACATCCCCTTCTCGCACAATCACAACTCCAAAGGAACTTTTCTCGGACAAAACCTACTCAAATATCCTCCCAACTACTCTCTCTTCAATCTAGAGGCCTTACATTGATCATAAAACCAACCTATGGAGACCTTTTGATCAAATCAAAAGGAAGCACCCGAAGAAGAGGTAATAATTTCATCACCTCTTTCAAAGTTCTTTTCTTCTTCCATTTCCACTTTATTTTTTGTTTAAATAGAAAAATAATAACTCTAGTACCTTCTATATAATTTTATGTTATTATAAATATGGTACAAACATAATCATTACTGTATCTATCCTATGAATGACAATGTCACCATACGTGCGTACGTACGGCTTATCGTATCCACGTCGCGGTGTAGTTTGTTATTCAACACTTCATTGTTTGGATGGGTATAATAATGAGTATAATGGATGTAAATAATAAAAATAACATGTTAATTATTCTTTATAAATTATATTACATCCAATTACATACGATTTTACCATCAATAGAATGATATTGTCGCTCGTGTGTACGTAAGGATTACCATCTCCACAAACGTGATGAGATTCATTCCCCATCGTAACCATTCAAGAATAATTTTAATTTTATTATTGAAAATATTGTTTAAGAACTTAATATCATTATGGATATGAATAAAATAAATCCTATCCATAATAAACATGATGTAAGTAACAAAACATATAATGAAAAACGAATCAGTTTACACCCAAAACAGCGATACTACTGAAATATTATTAACAAAGAAAAATTAAAAGATCATATATGATATAATATTTATGTATTTGGTTCTTGTATAATTTAATAACATTAATTTAACTATTGCATAGTAATTTAACATATCCTAGACTAAGTAAAAGTACATGGTAAGTGTTAACTTTACAATCTCTTTATTATCTGAGGTTATTTTTACGAAAGTATATACTGGGAATTTTTTATCATCCACATCTGTGTTTCTTAAAAATGTATTTCAAAATATTTTGATCATTTCCTAGAATATGGTTTAAATTAATTTATACCCTTGTTTTACTTTTTATAATATGTTTTGAAAATAATCTTTCCATCATTTTCCAAACATGGTACTTTATGACCTTTTTGAAAAATTAAGGTAAGAATGCTTTTTTAAATTATAGGGTAGGTGAGGCTATTTCCACCCTTATAACACCTTCAAATCATCCATTACAATCTTATAAGAATATTTTCAAAATAATGTTTTCTTTTATAATTATGTGACTTTTAAATTATTTCAAAATAGAAAGAGATATTTTTATCAAATAGTTTTGATTTCATATATTTCAACATCCTTTGGTGGATTTTACACTTATTTGAAGATGATTTATTATGATAAAATCTTCCATATTGTATATAAATTTTGGTGATATGTTTGACTGTAGATGTGTTATTTTTATACCATTATTGGTTTATGGCTAAAGAATTAACATTTTGTATTCTAGTTTTAATATGAATGTTTATTTTATGTTTCAACCCTTTCTTATGAGTAATGCATAGGACATAGTAGGTTATGAGTAGAGCCCACTATATCTCATCAATGCATAGATAGGTCTCTTGAGACAAACTAGTTTCTTGGAACAAGGCCTTGAAAAAATCATATTTTTAGTCTTAGCATGTGTCCTAGACTATGTGGTTATGATGTCCAACATTATGCATTCCATAATTATTAAATTAGCTATTGATATTACATGTGATTATTCGAGTAGTAGAATATTCGTGTGAATTAATAAATGTAATTATTTGATTTATCTTTTCAATATTACACTGGAGTATATGTTTATAAGTCTTGTGTTTTAGTCTTATACATTGCCTAAAATGTTTATGATTATTTATGACAGTCTCTGATATATTGTTATCCTTAGTGACCATCTGAGCTCACCCCTTTCTTAAGTTTTCTTCTTCCCAGGATGTGAAGAAGTATATTATGATTATCTTGTAGGGATAGTACAAAGGATATGAGTGTGTTCAAAGGGTAAACAGTGTTGTTTTTTTATTTAATGATGTAATGTAAAACTTATGTATGTGTCTAGTAATTACATATCTACTAAACTAATTGATCTTTAGAGACTTGTTCTCTTGTGATCATACCAATGTTATGTAATAATGCACCAAATATAGGTAACTAGGGTCTGGGTGTTACAGTTGGTATCAGAGGAAGTTTATTATAATCCTTGGAAACTTGATTTAGAAAAACATTGATTAGAGAATGTTACCCTAAGATAGACTTTGAGCAATATTATAGAATAACTACCTCGAATTTTGGTAATGTAGATATTTTGAAAATTTTCCAAGAAATACTTCCTTATCAGGATATGAGAAGGTAGAGGTGGCTCTGGTACAGATGTATCTAGGGGTAAAACCTGAAAACACTTCTTTATTCTAGACTTGAACAAGAACTGGTGTCCAACAATAGGCCTTACTTCACTCTTTGTTACGACGCTGTTGGGGGATATGCTTAGGATAATTCATTTTTTTCTTTATAAACCTTTATGAAGGATTATGAGTAAATACTTCCTAAAAAACATTTTTTAATGATTATGGATTATATTCATAAACTATTTATGTCAGATATTTTACTAGTGTGGAATTATTTGTTGCAATTCATAAATTATCCTAGTGTATAACATTGTTTAGAAATGGTTCCCAGATGAATGAATGAAAACTCTAGCAATACGAACGATCCAAAGAGTAAAAAGGATCATATATTTCATGGTCTTAAGCTAACATATAGAAGGGAAATAGTCTCCCACGTTTTCTCATCATATAAAGAAATATTATCATGTGTTAATAAGATAAGTAAATAATTCTTTGAGTCGTGTGGCTTTGATGGGCATCCAGAGAAGAAAAGGATGGATGAGAGAAAGATGGATAATGGGAAGATGGTAAAGAAGGATTTTCCCATATGTGATAACTGTGGAAAGAATCACCATGGTAAATGCTTGAAGGGATAGAGAGTTTAATATAAGTGAGGAGAAATAGGACACCAAGTATGTGATTGTAAGGGTGAGAAAAAGGTTTCAATTTTACAATTCTTCATCTTCCAGGAGTTGGGACACTATGCGAATCAACATCTCAATCATCAAAGTATACCCCAAATGATGTTATTGGATAATAATTAAGTTATGATACTACCGAAGATGAAGATAACTAATTAGTGTTCTTATATTTTTATTAATGAATTATTTCATTTGAGGGTTGTATCAACGATGTACTGGTTATATTAGCTATGGAAATAAATAAGGATTGTACTGTAGTACTATTTCATTGATGATTTGAGATTATATTTTAATAATAAAAGTGACTCAACATCAAGTTAAACCTTTTGAAAAATACATGGTTAAAGGAATGATAGTCCATAATATGGTTCTAATACTGAGGTACTGATTTCGAAATAATATATGGTTGATTTGGATAAATTATATTTGATATTCTTGACTACCTTGGAACTAATTAATGGTTTGTTTATTCTATCATTTTTGGAGTATTCAAAATTTTTGGATATAAGGAATATATCTAGTATTCTATAAGAAATAATGGAACATTAATGTAATAATATGGTTTTACGATAATTTAGGGTGTTACCATGTTTTATGAAAATATATGATGAACGTACTCACATTTTATTATGTGGAAAAAATAAATCTTTATTACGTTATATTGACCTTACTTATAAATTTTTTGGACTATTAGTTTGCACACAAGTATTTTGGATAAGTATAAAGATTGGAATGGATTTAGTTGGACATTGGATTCTATGGTTTGTGGTTAAAACAATTCTTAATATTATTTTTTGTTTTTTTATAAAAAGGACAACTCAATGGTCGAGTGACAACTTGTTGCATCCAAAAAGGCCGCGAGACTTGAACCCACAACCAAAGGGCAATAAGGGTGCATCACCTACCACTAGCCTACGTGATGTACTGGTTTGAATAATGTAGTTCTTTTAAATGATCTAATAGATGAATTGTAAATTCATTTTTTTAACCCTATACGTTTAGGGTAAATAGAATATTTTTGAGTTCTATTATCGCATGGATGGAAAGATGAGTTTTTTGTAGAAATTAGTTAAAGGATAGAACTCTACATGTCATGTTTTTTATGATGAAATTAATTATTAAACATTAGGGAAATTATCTTAAATCCAAAAATATATTTTCCTAATACCTTATGTTTTGATTAGCCAATGATATTTAATGTCATCATAGATATTTGGCTTTAAGGTCATCAATTTTATATTTATTATTCACTTGTTGGTGATTGATGACCTCAATCACTCTCTATAAATATTTACATTTTTTCACCAATTATGTGTCTCAAATTGAAAACAATGTTCTCTTATTTTAAATCATAATTTGGTGGTGACTTTTTAATTACCATTTCCCTCTTATTAAGACAAAATTTTGTTAACCCTATTTCCGATGTGGGTTTTCCACAAAATAATTTTCTATTTTTAACCTTTTTATTTTCAAATAAAAATTTGAAATTGCGAGGAAACAATTTATTGAAAGAGGTGAGAATGTAAAAGCCCTATAATTCATAGTATGTTATATCTATAAAGTAAGTCAATATCTTATACATCATGCAACACCGACTTTTCTTGCGTTATATACAAGATTGAGTTTCCATGAAACAACACATTAGTATTATAATTATTTAAAATATATATTTATTTATCAATTAAATATTATGATATGAATAGAAAAAAATAAATTTTTATTATTATTTATAATGTTTTCACAAAAATATAACCTATTTATAATGAAATGTATATGTTTTATTAAAATATATATATATTTAGAAAAACTATTTTCTTAAAAGAACTACTTTTTATTTCCATTTGTGAAAAATAATACAATTAATAGTAGACACCCATTAAAATTTAATTTGGTAAAATAAATTTCATTTTTGAATTCAGAATATCAAAATTATCTTATGGTGAATTTTTGGTATTTTTCTGAAAAATTACAATTTTTGATGTATAGTGAAAAATACTACATAGTACATAAAAACAGACTATTTATGTATATAATTATTATTTTTAATTAAATTTATTTTAAGCTAAAAATTGATAAATAATACTTATATTAATACAATGTAACTCATTGGATTCATTTTATAATAAGATTAGATATATATTTTTTTGAATTTTTTAATGTCTTTTACCCTCCTAGGCACATTTACAAATTTGCATAAAATGTAATTTTAATGCTTATTTAAATTGAATTTCAAAAATCTAAGAGACACTGTTGACATCAATAAGTAAAATGTGGTTCAAAAGGATGAAAATAATTTTTGATGAATAATAACTTTTGTACTTTGTTTACCATATTTAAAAGTAAATAGGGTAATTAAAGTTGAAAATGATATTATAATTACCCTAACACGTACCCTAATTCTATTGGAGAAGTTTTTTTCGACCAAAATAAACCTTTGGAATAAAATATGATCCTCTTTGATCCACTTGGATTAGATTAGGACATTTATTATTATTTTATTTAGAGAAGTGTTAAAAGTGTTATATTCAAATTTTAATAACTAAACCATTTTCAATATAGGGTTATACATAAGATAAATTTGACTATAAATATAAATTATAAAGATAAAAATATTTCCTACATCATTGAATTTTATTTATAATTTTTAGACATTAAATAATTAAATTTTTTTATTACACAATAATGATGTAGTAATTAACTTATTAAAGAAGTATTCAAATAATTAATATTATTAATATCCAAATAAATGTAAATTGATATTTTTGTTGCATTAAAAAAATTATTGGTTAATATGACATGTTAGGATTAATTTAACATATTTTTTTCGAAGTAATCTAGTTTTTGTTTACTTTCACAAAAACCAAATTCTAAATACTGTCAAAATTGACATAAATGAGCTTTCAAAACAAATACTATATTATTAAATTATATAATATTCATAAAAATATAAGGTTCTTCCAAAAGACATATATAATTATAATATTTCATTAATTAACCACTTTAGGGTCGCTTTTAATTTTATAGTATGTTTATTAATAATGTGATTTAAGAATACAAGAGTACATTGTAAAAGTTAGACTATTTAACTAAGAGTTAAATCTAAAAGATAAGATTAATATGGTGACCTAAATTTTTCTAAAACCTAATGGTTTAGATTATTTAGACCCATACCCGCCTTATCCTAGAAATAAATCCCTTTGGAGCCATTATACACTAAAAAGGACTTTATAATAAAATAATATTTCAAGCAGTTCCAAAAGTGACCCCTACCTCTCTTATAAAAGGGTACTTTTCCTTCTCTAAAATCACACATCCAAATCCATTTTCCTTGGCCAACTCCTACTAAACTATCTTCCCAACTACCCTTATATAAACCTAGAGGCCTTACTTTGATCCTAAATCCAATCTAAGGATCCCTTTTGATCAAATCTAAAGGAAGCACCCGAAGAAGATGTAATAATTTCGTCACCTCTTTCAAAGTTATTTTCTTCTTCCACTTACTCTTTATTTGTTTTTTCCATACAAAAATAACAACTCCAGTACCTTCTACATACTGTTATGTTATTATAAATATGGTACAACCATATTCATTACTCTATCTATCCAATGAATGACAAAGTCATCATACGTGTGTACGTACGGCTTATCGTCCCCACGTCGTGGTGTAGTTTGTTATTCAACACTTCATTTTTATATGGGTATAAAAGTGAGTAAAATTGATGTAAATAACAAATATAACATGTTTAGGATTCTTTATATATGATATACCATCTGATTATATACGATTTCACCATCAATATAATGATACTTCTTCTCGTGGGTACATACGGATTACTGTCTCCACGAACGCGATTAGATTCATTCCCCATCATAACCATTCAAGAATAATTTTAATTTTATGATTAAAAATAATGTTTAAGAAATTGATATAATTCTATATATGAATCAAATACATCCTATCCATAAAAAACATTACTTACATAATAAAACATATAAAAAAATGAATCAGTTAACAACCCAAATAATTATACTAGTGAAATATTATTAACAAAGAAAAATTATAAGATCATATATGATATCATATTTATGAATTTGGATCTTGTATAATTTAATAACAATAATTGAACTATTTTACAAGAGGTTGAAATACCCTCGACTAAGGAAATGTACAAGGTAAGGGTTACTTTTACAATCTCTTTATTATCCGAGGTTGTTTTAACCAAAGTATCTAATGGGACATCTTAATCATCCAAATCCATGTTTCTTAAAAATTTATTTCAATTTTTTTTTACTATTTACTATAAAATGGGTTAAATTCATTTATACTCTTTTTTTACTTTTTATAAAATGTTTTTAAAGGAATCTTTCTGTCGCTTTTAAAACAGGGTAATTTATGACCATTTCGAAAAATTAAGGTAAAAATGTTTTTTAACTTATCTGGAGAGAGTTTTTATTTTCCATCATTATAAAACCTTAAAATATTACCTTACAATATTATAAGAATATTCTCAAAATAAATGTTTTCTTTTATGAATATGTCACTTTAAAATTATTTCAAAATATAAAGAGATATTTTTCGCCAATGGTTTTGATTTCATCTATGTCAACATCCTTTGATGGATTTTATAGTAGTTTGAAGTTGATTTATTATGAAACAATATTCCAAATTATATTGAAGGTTTTGTGATATTTTTTACTGTGGATGTTTTATTTTTATTCCATTCATGGATTATTGTTAAAGTATTAAAATTTTGTATGTTAATTTTAATATGACTGTTTATGTCATGTTTCATCCTTTTCTTCTGAGTAATGCATTGGACTTAGTAAGTGACAGGTGGAGCCCTCTATAGCTCCTCGATACATCAGTAGGTATCTTGAGACAAACTAGTGTCTTGGCACAAGGCCTTGACAAAATCTTATTTTTAGTCTTGGCATGAGGCCTTGACTATGTGGTTATGATACCTGACATTATGCATTCCGTCATTATGAAATTAGCTTTTGATATTACATGTGATTATCTGAAAACTAGAACATCAATGTGAATAAGTAAATGAAAATATTTGATTTATATTTTCCATATTATTATGAATTTTATGTGTATATGTCTTATGTTTCAGTCTTATACATTGCCGTAAATGTTTATACCTATTTATTATAGTTTCCGATATATTGTTATCCATACTGAGCATCTGAGCTCACCCATTTCTTATGTTTTATTTTTATGGGGATGTAAAGATGTATATTATGATTAGCATTTATGGATAAGGAAAAGGATATCAGTGTTTTCAAAGGGGACACAATGTTGTTTTTTTATTTCGTGATGTAATGTAAAACTTATGTATGTATCTAGTACTTTCAAGGATACTAAACTAATTGTTCTTTCAAGAATTCATCTCTTATGATCATGCTAATGTTATGTAATAATGCACCGACTCTGGGTAACTATGGTCAGAGAATTACATTCAAGATCTAGAGAGCTTGACCCTCCTTCCCATATAGCTAGACATGAAAATGTAATATGGCTCTAATGAGTAGAAAGGGAAAATATCTTAAGGAAGATTCAAGGGATATATCTGAGAGGATTGTAAGAAGTTATTTAATTTATTTATGTTATTTAGGTTAATTAAAATATTTATATACTATGATTCACAAATAATTTTTTCAAATATTTTGGGTAGGAGTTGCTTGAATGGAAGACTACATGGGGGGGCCTTCATACATGAGGGAAGGATGTATATTTTATCTATTTCATTGGGAAATCTGGAACACCTAGGTCACCTATGGGGATACACAGCAGGTGTATTGATAAAAAATGTGTCTGTTGATTAGGGAGCCTATTCAGGTGATGATATATATAAAATAAATATATAATCCTTGAAAGATAATTTTAAGGTCATGGGTGAGACACTAAAGGAAATTGTAAGGGGTTCGTTATAGTATATCTTTTCGAACATGGAAAAGTATTTTTAGGATATATATCCCACACCTCTACCTCTACTTGCAGATCCTACTCCTCCATATCTACTTTTAGATCCCACCTTTCTACCTCCTCCACTATATCTTCCCATCTACTATGAGTTATATGTTAAGGATCTATAATAATATATTATTGCATAAGGACTTATATATTATATTTTGGATACCATTCATTATCAATACATTGAAATAAATCATTTTATGTTAACTATATAGGGTATTATATATAGAACAGCAAGAGTTTAATTTTCTATAGATGAGGTTACTATATTTTTATAGTGTATCATTCATTTTTTTGTTCGACCATCTAGAATTGTCTGAGAAAGTACCATTGAGGTATGTATAAATTATATCATTTATTCATATTGGTATTGAATTTTTTTAACAATTTAAAATTTATATATTTATCTATTTTTATATAAATACATTAAATGTAAACACATAATATGTAGACTACAATAATTATTGGATTCTATGAATTTAGATATTTCTTATTCTGGACTTGATAGATTTTCAAGTTATTTATCATTATTTTTAGAATTTTATCATCTTCCAATGGATAACAAAAATTTTGGGTGTGCACTGACGTTAATGATTTTAAAGAGAGATATCATAGATCTTGTAACTATAGATTCGTTTGGAATCAATATGATGATAGTATTTTTTAAGTACGTTGATCAAAAAACATATTTCAATTTTTTTAATTAATAAAAATTAATTTTTATATTTACTTTGTTTTAGTTATCTTTATACACTTTGAATTGAGTATGAAGTGACATCTGTATATATATTTTTATACCCAGATGTATTTTACCAATAGAAATGAAAATGAAAGATGATAAATGAACATTATTTATTTTTAAATTATTTCAAAATAATGTAGTTAACTATTGAATGCTTCCTCATCTAGAAGGGTATGGAAATTATATTCCTTAATGTGTTATTTCTCTAAAATAAAAAACCAGTAACACAATATTTTTTGTATATTAGTGTCCATTGGATGTTTTTTGTTTTTTATCCATGTGAGAAGAAATCTTACAGGTTATTGTCTATACATGGTGAAGTGAGAAAAAATTTTAGTGGACTATTGAACATGTAAGTTTGATTATTTTAATAGTGGTATATTATAGTGAATTTTAATTTTATTTCATACATATAATTTTCAAATAAGGCATGGGGTTACCTTAGAGAGGCCACATGAAAGTGGAGCACAAAGATTAAATACGTAAAAGAAATGAGTCCTATAATGTATAATTATATGGTTACAATTACTTAAAATTTAATTTAAAATTCAAAAATTCATTTCAAATAGAACTATCATTTTAATATTGAAGTAATAGAGTATAGATATTATGTTCTACGATTTATGATTTAAATCATTTCAACCAATACAGGTACAAAATTCAAAAATGTTTGATTTTATTATAAAATTTTCAATAATATGTCTTATAATTATATTGAGAATAAATGTGATTTTTTTTAATTTGTTTCCTTTTTATTACCTTCACCCTTTTATTAAATAGGAGTAAGATCACTTAAAAAGAGAGTGGGAAGAATATTTAATAAGTTTCATTAGATTTTAATTTATTTAGATTATATAATGTAAGATTATAATTTTAAATTATAATATTAAAATTATTTGAATATGTTATTAGGTGTTTTATTTTTGTTCACCTATATTATTTTTTTGTCTTCTAACATCTTGTACTGATAATTGTTTGTTTTTGGTGTCATTGTTGTACTATTTGGAATATTTGTTTTAATTAAATTTAAAAAACATTAATCACATCGGTTATTTTATAACTGATGTGAAAAATTAAATTAGTTTATTATCACATAATTTTCTATATAACCAATGTGATAAATCAATCTAGGTCAGTGGTTCTAGTATGGTTTCTATGTCAGTTTTCAAAAGAACGATGTTAAAATCCCTTTATCACATCGGTTAATAATAACGAATGTTAAAAACAAATTTACAACATTTATTTATATAACATTGCAAGGTAACTAATGTTAGAAAACCAAAGAATTAATGTCGAAAACCCTTTGGCACTACTGTATATATTTTTCTTCACACGTTACATAGAACTATAATGAGCAGCATTATATTTATTATTAAATAAAATTTAGAATAATAAAACCACTATAAAAAACTAAATATATTTTAATCAATTAAAAAATGAGTTCAAAATATGGGTAAACAATTAATGTTTTAAAAATCAATTTTAAATAAAATGTATTTTTCAAAAAATATATTGAATTTTAATTTAAAAGATAAATTTAATTTTTTAATTTTAATCAACATAATGTTTCAATTACACATATAAAAATTATCTTAGCATGAATTTTTTAGAGTGTTCTAGAATACAAGATTTTTAGGTAAAAAGTAGAAAATAATGATTTCACTAATACCATTTCCTTTATAAACTTATCATAACACAATAATAACTTACATTTTTTTGAAAAAATTTCAATATGAATATATATATTTATAATGTTGAATAATTCTTTTAAAAATATTTTTTTGATTTTAATAAACCTATGTGTTCCATTTTTAAAACATAAGTAATATTTTACTCTTAAAACAAGTATTATTCACTTATATTAAAAATTAGATTTTCTAATATGTAGAACATAAATCTATAAAAATGGATTTCATATTTTAAATCAACATTATATTATTATTTAATATGTCCATTTTCATTTTTGGTCATAAAATTATGATTACTATGATTAAAGTTAATGACAATGATAAGAGTAAAATTATTATTTTCAGTGAATTATTTTATTAATATTATGTAATTTTATTTAATAAAATAAATTAACATTTTATAAAAAACATTAATATAATATTTAATCATATATATATATATTAGGGATCATTCAATTGGTAATCAATACTAAAAAAATTAAGAACACATAATGGTAACAACAACATTTTAAAAAATATATTTTTCTATCTATTAAATATTTTTAAATAAAAGTTGATTTAATATGATTTATTTGAATTTAATTAAATAGCGGATATATTTAGGTTCAAAACACATAATGTTTTTATTATGGGTTATTTTATATATTTAGTAAAACATATATTATTTAGTTAAAATTCAATTATCGGGGTAAAATAGAAATGGAAAATTATAAAAACCTAATTTTAAATGGATTGAAACATGTTCCAATCATGTTTGGAAATGATAGTTATAGGATTTATTGACCTTATACAACATATGACTCTATTATTTATCACATTCCAATCCTTTTAATTTTTAATAGTGTCATTCATTAATTGAGAAATAATAGTCGTTCATAAAAGTACAATTTTCATCAATTATGAAAGTGGGACACTTCTAAAACTTCATGCTACCCATATTATTTAGTATTTAATAATGTAACTCTGTAATTTTTATACTCCTATAATCCAATATTATTTTTATAATCCTTGGGTCTAAATTATTTATCCTAAGATATTTATATATAAGGTGACTTTTAATAGAAATTTTGAGTCCCAAAGTGAGTATTGCATAATCCTTATCCCTTTCTTCATGATCATTATCTTCAAAACATACTCTATACATATTAATATAATTGTCTCAATATAATTATTATACTGATGTTTTATTGTATTAACGAAACAACCATTATTTATGTAACATTCCAGGTTCTTATGGAATAATAAATTTTCATATCAATTAATATTTTTGAATGTAAAATTAATTTTAGTTTAAAGGGGACACTATGTATGATTTCATACCCGACACGCAATAATGGGTTTCTCTGAAATCTTACATTACACACAACACTGAGTTATACCAAAAAATAATACAAAAATAATATTATTATGTGAAGTGGTAGTTAACTCCTAGATATTGTATTGGAAAGAATAAAAATAATTAACTATAATATTATTTTACATATTATTTAAATGTTTTTATATTTATGTAATTAATTATAGAGGCTTAAAATGAGAATGAATCCAATTTTAAGCATAAAATACTCTAATATTTTTTTAAAGTTAATTTTACCTCCTTTTGATGGATAACCATTTTTTAAAATAGTTTTGGTCAATTTTATATGTTATATTTGATAAAATAAAATTCTTATTTTTAATTGATGCATTAAAATTAACTTCGGTTGAAATTATGGTATTTTTATGATAAAATCCATATTTTTATGAATAGTGAAAAATACTACAATTCAATTCAAAACTGCATTTTCATATAATTTGTTTATATAGTTATATTTTTTATTTAATTTTATTTAATCTTTAATAGGATTATGTTTTTATCATTTTATCCAATTATGTTTATTGGAAATAATTTCATTTTTAAATTTGACATAAACACATGTCAATGTTTTGATAGTTTTTACATCTTACAAACATGCTTTCTGGTTTTAACAACAGGAATTAATTTTAAATTAATTAATACAAATTCAGTGTTTTGAATTTGGAAAAATAAATTTCACATTTGATATCATATGTTCCAAATTTTTTAAATAGGTACCTTTTATTTTTGAACATTATGAATAGTTACTTCAGTAAATATTTTTATTTACCACGGTTTAAGGGTAAATCAGGTAAATAAGGGTAAAAAATAATATTATAAAAATACCATAACATGTGTATTAATCCTAACATATTAGATTTGTAAGACCATGGGAGTCATTGGGTAGAATATAGGACCCCAATGAGCCACTTGGGTGTGATAATGACCTTTTATAATATTTATTTTAAAGAAAAATGAAATATAACATAAACAGGTATCTCTAAATGAAAACAGTTTTAATTTGGTTTATATAAACAATATATTCAACTCTAAATATTCATTATAAATATAAAAATATTTCCTACATCATGGTATTTTATTTAAAAATTTTATATATTAAATAAATAAATTTATTTATATCACAAAGATGAAGCAGTGATTACCTTATTAATGAAATGTTCAAAATAAATGATATTATAAATATTAAAATAAATGTAATTTGAACATTTTGATAACATACAAGAATTTTTTTCAAGACATATACATGTTAGGAAGGATTTAATGTATTTTTTTCAATAGAATCAAGTTATTATGGCTTTAACAGAAATCAATTACTAAATAGTGTCAAAATTGACATAAATGAGTTTTTAAAATAAATATTATTTTATTAAATGATATAATAGTTTTAAAAATCTACGATTTGAAAAACTTAATTATATAATGTTAAAAATTTCATTAATTATATACTTTTTGTTCTATTGTAATTTATTATAACTATAGTAACAATGTATTATGAAAATACAAGAAGATATGCTAAGAGTTAATGTTTTTAACTAAAGGTTAAATCTAAAATATAGGGTTATATTTTGGACCCAAACATGTCTAAAACCTATTATTTGATAGTATTTTGACCCACCCTCGTATTATTCTATAAATATACTACTTTAGAACTATTATAATTCTAATAATAAATTTAAAATAATTTAATATTTCAAAACATTCTTAAAGTGTCCCTCCTACCTATTATAAAAGGCCACCACCTCTACCCACTATCTCACACCTCACAAGCCCCCTGGCTCATCGAAATTCTACAAAAAAAATCTTCTAAAATTCTTAAAATACTCTTATAAGAATTATTTTTGGCATAAGAGAATTCAAGAAAGCCATTTGGCTCGAATAAAAAGGATTTACTTGATTTATAGGTAACGCTTTCTCTCAAGTTTCTTTCATTTATTTTCTTTCTCCATCCTTTACACTCTTTATATTTTATTATTTTATAAAGAACTAGTATCCTAAATATAATAGGATTTTTATGCTAATTATTTGACCTAAACTAACACTCACCTCAATCTAATGGATATAGAACATAATGTTTTTATGTTTGGAGAACTACTACCTCACGAAACGATGATTATTCAATTTCCTCCTACCACCTATCATGGTGGCCATTATGATAGAACTGTATTTATATATGATATATATGATATATATGATATTTTTATTTTCACTATATTTATGAATTTTTTATTAATAATATACCTTTATTTTTTTGTTGTGTAAATACGATAATTTCATTTGAGGAAGTGTGGACTACCGCCCTCTCAAATTGATACAACTCATTCAATCCATACATGGAATGTATAAAAGATAGTGTTAATGAAACTATAAAACATATATAACATTGATATTATACTATAATTATAATATACCTCTGTATCATTTCGTTTTCATTCGTTCAAAATAACGAAGAAATAAAGGTAGCGTTCATGCATACGTACAACCTACCATCTCCATAAACGGTGCATTTCTTTTCTTATCTCCAAATACTATGGATTATTATTAATAAATAGATATGTGATCTTTATATTTCATTAAAATCATGAATATAATTCTAAATATGATGGAATTATGACCATATAGACAATTTTTAAACATAACATGTTCATTTTTGACTCATGTATTAAACATCGACAAAACATCCAATATGAACTGAAATAATTAAATAATTGTTATAAAAAGGTAATAATTTGTATAAAATTTATAATAAACATTAAAAAGGATCTAAATCAATTAGATATTAATATAAGTTTATTATTTGTTAAATTAAATAATGAACGAGACAAGTTGGACTCAAGGTAAGAGACTTCGTCTCAATCTCCTTTCATTGAGGCATATCTTGATGTTATGAACCTTTATTATCCTATAAGGTGTATATACAACCTTTTTGACATGTCATAGTAGGAATTACTAAATTATCATGATATTTTATGTCTTTTTTAATTATATTAATTAATTATTCTTATTCATGTGTTTCTCAAGTGTTAGAGGACTTTTTAACTAAAAACCTCATTTTAATGTTCTGATGATTTAATCTTTTAAAATGGTTCTATTTTGTGACCTTTCTTTCAAAATCGTTTCTTGGATTAATTTTTATGAACATAAATGTTTTAAAATGTTAATTAAAAAAATTTATTTAAATGTTTCAATGTTGTATGCCACACTTTGATTCAAAAATATCTTTTATAAATTCATTAAATTGGGTTTTGAAAATGGATTGGTTGTCTTATGAATGAAAATTAAATTTTATGAGTGACATGTTAAAAATTTCAATGTTTTATGAATTGGTACTTTTATGTTTAATGGGTGATCTCGATATAGTTTATATGAAGGGTTGGGACCCATTATAGCTCATGGGTGAGCTTGATATAACTTATTAGAAGGGTAGATCCCCATTATATATCATGAAGGATGAGTGATCTCGATATATCTTATACAAAGGATGAGCCCCATTATAGTTATTTCACACATAGCCTATTCCAAAGATAGAAGTTTACCGTATGGTTATTATATTTGTAAGAGTGAATGTAAGTGTGGTATGGTAATTATGTCCCAAGGAACCAATGTGATTTTTAAATTCATGGTAATGGGTGTTTAAGAAAATGTTTTTAATTGGATCTTTTGTTTTCACTAAACTAACAATTTACATTCTTTATGTCTCTTACTAAACTTTTTTTTCTCATCCCATGTTTTTAAAAAACATTACAGGTCTTAATATTGGTAAGGAGAAATAAGATACTATGATGAGTGATTTGAAGAAGTGTCTTGAAAAGAATTAGTGTTTTATTTTAAAAAGGTTTCATTTTGTGAAAAAATGGATACTAAGTATAAGTGTCCACTAGTAGTGTATGAGTTTACTATGTAAGATTTTTTCCTAATTCCCAAAAACTCTAAACTCAAAATATTCTGAAATGTGAATTCTAGTTCAAAAAACTAGAATAAGATATGTTTAAGGCCAAGTCATTATAATTGATATCATATGAAGGTTTAAAAAACATTTGAGATTAGGATGTTTTCATAAGAGTTAGGGATATCATCATAGGTTTATAATTTTAAGGTATATCATAAGTTAAATGTCTTATAAACCCCTTTGGAGGCATTATGATCTGAAATATTAAGGTGACTAATGGTATTTTTAGAGACATTCACCTTTTAGGAAATTATGGGTTCTTAATTTTTTTTGGATGAGAAATTTGAGGTATGAGATAACCTTAGTGGTTAAAATATATTATGGTTATTTTTTATGATTTTATCTCATTTTATGTAATTTTATAAAATTATAGAGTTTTTGAAAAATGGATACACGTAGACCGTGAGACAGCCCATCGCATCGGACAAAGCTGCGGGAATCGAACCCACAACCAAAGTGCGACTAGGATTTACCACTTACCACTTACCTACATGAAGACCCTGGTTAGTATGAATTATTCTTTTTAGTTAAATGATTTTATGGATCAGGGATATGTTTATATTGTGAACTTTTTATTTATCAAAAAGATGCCCTTTGTATAGGAAAAATGATTTGGTGATTAAGTGCTAAATATTATTTTGTAAGACGTTCGCTCTTTTGGGAACACTATATAACTATTGAAAATAGAATACTATGGGATTATATTTGAGGAGTAATGTTTAAATTTTATTTTGGAAGAATCTATGTTTTTATTGTTAACATATGGAATTTTTTCTTATGGAAATGATTAACCTATCATGGAGAATATGCGGTTAAGTTAATTACTTAATGTTTGAGACATTATGAGTATTAGATGTTATTTGGAGATAAATGTAAAGATTTATCATGGAATACTATGTGATCAAATCCTTCTGAATTTTGGGTTTCAAACTTAGTTTAGATTTTTTTGAAGAATTTTAAGGACATTTGTTTATTAAATGGTCTTTATTGGTCTTTGGGAATTGTTTGTTGAAATTTGGGGATCAAAAATATCCCTTATCCTTATAAAAGATTATTATTCTTGGGGGATTATCAGATCATATGCTAAAAATTATTGTTTTGGGTAATGTATAATGATATGGGGGATATATAGTTCATATTTTTTAGATTATGTGATTTTCTAGAAGTTGATTCTAGCACTTCAGGTGTGACAATGTTATCTTGAATACTCATTATTTGGAGAAAAGCTGAGTTTGTGGTATATATTTATTAAAGGATGAAACTATACTTGAAAATTGAGCATGTTTCTTTATGTGGTTAGTCAAGATCAAAAATAAATTCTTCAAAAAGGATATTAAGACAAAAAAAATTCCATTTACTTTTCAAACTATGAAATCAAAGACTGTTTGCCACGACCCACCTTCACAAAGATGAGGGAAGGGATAGAAAACCGCCAGACCCTTCCTTCATCAAGTTTAATAAGAGATAATGACCCGTGATTCCCACATTCAATAGACCTCGGAGTGGTGAATAGAATCAAATGTATAGAATCTCACGTAATGTGGAAGTCATTACCCTTATTATAGAACAAGATCAGGAGATAAGATTATAAATCCCAAAAAACTCTAAAATTGAATGTAAAAGTAAATCTAAAATCCATTCCCATATGAATGTCAAAAATAAACTAATAAAAGTACAAGAAAACACTGATGAAAAATACCAAACAAAAAGAAAACCATCAAAGAAAAATTTCCCAATGCCTGAGATAGTATGGTCCAACACGGTCCTCAAAGTCCTCCTAGAAACCAGAATGCAGTTTTATATACCTAGGGTGAGTATACAGATATACTCAGTTTAGAAGCCAAATTCTCTCATGCACAAGTGGGGAGGAATTCAAATGCCCCATGAGAAAGATATAGATAACCAAAACACCTATCAAGGAAACTGTCCATCCAGCCTCACCAAGGCACACTCCCATATATTTCAAGTCAGGTATAGTAATTTTAGTATCATAATGATATTTGGGTATGCAGTACAGCTTCCCCTTTAACATCCCATGTAAATATAGAATAATATATTTTCATATTTGTGAGTTAAATATTAATTTTACATAAAAGGGGATTCTAGGTTTGATGACATACCTGACATGCAACAATGGGTTTCTCCAATGTCTAATGTTGCACATAATGCTGAGTTATATTGAAAAATAATAATATAATATTATTTTAAAATGGTAGTTAACACCTAGTCATTGTATTGGTGGGAATTAACAGAACTAACTAAAATATGAATGTACATGTTTTTTAAATGCTTTTAAATTTATCCAATAAAATCTATAGGATTAAAATGTGGGGAATTAACAGAACTAACTAAAATATGAATGTACATGTTTTTTAAATGCTTTTAAATTTATCCAATAAAATCTATAGGATTAAAATGTGAATGAATCTAATTTTAATCATAAATACTCTAATAATCTTTAAACGGTTGATTTACCACCTTTTAATGGTGAACTTTCTTTAAATCTAGTTTTTTTTCACTTTTAAATTTTCTATTTAAAAAAATAAAAATTTTCATTAGAATAAAGACATCAAATCTTACTTTGGATAAATTTTTGATATTTTTTTGAAAAAATTCATTTTTTAATGAATAGTGAAAAATAATGTATTTTAAGTCAAAACTTCCTTTTAATATAATTTATCTATATGGATATATTATCTGTTTAATTGGTTTAAAGTCTAATCAGATTATATTTTTACCATTTACTACAATTATGGTCATTGTAAGTAAATTCACTTTGAAATTGGACATAAATAACTGTCAATCTTTTGAAAGTTGTTATTTCATAAAAACGCACTTTTTGTTTTGAGAGCAGAAATAAATTTTAAATTAATTAAGGAAACTTCATTGTTTTAAATTTGGTAAGATATACCTCATTTTAGAATTTGGAATATCAAATATACCTTATGTTTAATTATTAGTATTTTTCTGAAAAACTTCAATTTTTGATGAATAGTGAAAACACTTAGTAGTAGTTAAAAAACTGACTTTTTCATTTAAATGAAATTTTACCACTTCTTTGAATTGAATTTCTAAAATATTACATACAAGGTTGTTATTACTAAGTAAAATGTGGTTCAATAAGATAAAAATAATTTTTTGGTGAATAGTAACTTTTGACTTTAATTTACCACGGTTAAAGGTAAATAGGGTAATTTAAGGTAAAAATAATATTAAAATAATATTAAATTACCCTAACATGTGTTATAATCATATTGGATGATACATTTATGACCATGGTAACCCTTAGGTCGATTTTGGGATCCCATGGAGCAACTTAAGAGTGATAATGACACTTTATATTAATTAATTTAAAGTAGTGAAAAAAATGACATAAACATATATCTTTTAGTAAATAAATTCTTACATGGGGTTATATAAGTTATATCTTAGACTATAAATATTAATTTAAAATATAAAATAATTTCCTATATAATGGTATTTTTATATAGTTTTTAGACATCAAATAAATAAAATTATTTATGACATAATAATGGTGCAGTGTTTACCTCATTAATGAATGATTTAAATATATAAGATTATAAAAATAAAAAAAATCCAAAACCTGTAAAATTATTATTGGATGATTTTATATAGAACAATAAACATATTATATTCAACTTTAATAAGTTTTGTACCTTTGGTAATCTAAACTCATAATATAATAAAATAATATTTTCAAACTTTCATAAAGAGCCCCTCCCCCCTATAAAAATCCCACACCTCTAACTCATTACTCACACCCATCAAGCCCCTTGTCTCATCCAAAATCTGACCAAATAATCCTCCAATATCCCTATATTCCACCTAGAATCCTTACCTTAGGCAGAAGGCACTTCATTAAATCCTTTTGGTTCAAACCAAAGGGAGTTACCCGATTTAAAGGTAATGTCTTCTCTTAAGTTCTTTTATTTTATTTTACTTATTCAACCCCCTAAAATATTTTTATTCCTTTATTTTATAACTACACCAATATCCTAAATATACTAGGATTTTTTTATCAGAATTATTTGAACTACACTTACACAAACCTCCATCTAAGGGGTAAAGAACATATTGTTTCTGTGGATGGCAAACTACCGCCTCACGAAACGATGATTGTTCAATATTCTCCTACCACCTCTAATAGTGTCCATTATGATGGAACTATATTTATATATGATATTTATTATATTTATATTATCTTTATGCTACTTTATTTTTCATTTATATCATACATTTATGGTTTCCATAATGGGTAAAGGCGATAATTTCATTTGAGGAAATGCGGACTACCGCCCCCTCAAAGTGATATGACTCATTCATTCCATATGTGGAATGTATAAAATATGGAGTTCATGAAATTATATATGATTTTATACAATAATTATAATATATTTATGTATCATTGTTTTCATTCCATTAAATATGAAATAGAAATGAAAGTAGTGTTCATGCGTACGTACGACTTACCGTCTCCATGAACGATGCATTTCATTCTATATCTCCAAATGTTTTATACTATTATAAATACATGAATATATTGGATATATATTATATATATGATATCCAAATCATGAATATCATTATGGAGATAATGGAATTTTTACCACATGAGCAACTTGTAATTATATGAAGTTCATTTTTTACACAAGTAAAAAATATCGACAAAATGAAAATTATTAACTTAAATGATTGAATATTGTTTATAACATGGTAATAAGTAATATAAAAGGAATAAAAAACATGAAAAGGGTTCTTAATAATGTATAAATTAACTTTAGTTTATTATTCATGAGATTAAATAATGAACAGGTCAAGTTGGACATGAGGTAAGGGACTTCATCTCAATCTCTTTTAATTGAGGATTATTTTGTTTTATACATGAATTTATTTTATAAGTTGTATAAACACCTTTTAATTTTCAATTAATTCCAAGGGAATTGTTTTCTATGAGTAGTTTTACTAAACGATAAAAAAGATTGTATTTTTAACCTAAGTAGTGACAACAACTTTTTCATCCGTCGTGAGTATTATTTGATTTTTGGCTTCCTTAACAAGATGAAATGTTTTTAAATGAAAAATAAATTTCTTATACACTTTTACGTATGTTGGTATTTAAAATGGTTTTGATAATTGATTAGTTATGTCTATATATTTAAATGATATATTGTGATTGAAATGTGGAAATGATATATTTCCTTTATGTTTTTTAATGTGTTATGAATATGTTATGGTTATTGGGCATTGTTTACGTATATGGGTGGTCTCGTGATAAACCTAGGGTGGGTGAGCCCGAGATTGCTCTCCAATGCATTGGGTAATGTGACGAAGGTAAACATGAATGTTTCTTCTAAGAGATTTAGGAAATAAAATTTGATGGGTATTCCAAATGTAACTCTCTATGTACCTGTGAAAGCTACAACGTAAGTATGTTATGGATGCCACAAGTTACCTTTATTATTTTTTATTACTATGTGTTATTCATAAATCTTATTATTTCATGAGGTATGTTAAAGATCTTATGTTATGTTGGTATTGATGAACTAATGTTTTCATTATTTTTTTTATAACCCTTACTGATCTTTTTATGCACATCCCGTGTTTTTAAAAAAAATCACAGGACATAAATATGAATAGGGTCGAGAATGAAATCAAGGAAAAGACATGAAATCTAAAATATAGAACGAGAAATGACTATTTTTTAAAGAGTTTTTACTTTATGAAAAAATGGAAACTGAGTAGAAGTGTCTGCTTTGTAATTTTTGAGATGTAATGTAATAGTTATGGCTTAATTCTCTAAAACTCTAATCCTAAAAAGTTCTTCAATGTAAATTATTCATTTAATTAAATATTATGTAATGTTTTAATTTCGGGTCCTTATGGTTTTCATCAGATGTCATTTTAGATAACTTTAGGAGTTAGGATCTTGCTAAATTAATATCAATAAAATAATTTATGAACAAATTGAAATGATATAGAATTTAAATATTACCATGTTGCTTCGCCTAAGATATTTATGTTTTGAGAATAGTTTTTCATAGAGGAAATAGGGAAGTTGTGATGGGAAGGCATACATAGGGAAATGACCTTCAAAATTAGTATCTTGAGGTGGTCTGAATTGGAATTGAACAGTTTGATGCAGTGATGGATCAGATGACTCAGGTGATAAATAGTGGATGTTTTTATAGATGATATTTTGTTATATTCTAATAGTAAATAGGAACATTAAAGTCATTTAAGGGTTGTCTTGCAAACCATAAAAGAAAAGAATCTTTTTTGGAAATTTATCAAGTGTGACTTTTGGTTACAACAAATTTCATTCCATGGTCACATTGTTTCAAAAATTGGTATCACAGTTGATCCTACTAAAACAAAAGTTGTTTAAAAATATCTAAGACCCACAAATATAACCGAGATATGTAGTTTTATTGGTTTGGAAGGTTATTACTAGAGGTTTGTTGAAACTTTTTCATGGTTATATATCTCATTTCCTACGTTAACTAGAAATGGTTTTAAGTTCATTTGGACCAAACAATGTGATGATTGTTTTCAAGAATTGAAAAGAAGATTGGTGAATGATCCTGTTTTGGAATTACCTTCCCAAAATGGTGAGTTTGTTATCTAAAGTTATGCTTTGTTGAAAGGACTTGGTTATGCTATAATGTATAATGATCAGGTAATTTCTTATGCTTTACGTCAGTTGAAACTTCATGTGTTAAGTTACCCTACACAAGATTTGGAATTAGGTGCTATTGTTTTTTCTTTAAAAATTTTGAGGCATAATTTGTATAGAGTAAAATGTGAAATATATACTTATCACAAAAAATTAAAATATATATTCACTCAGAATGAATTAAACAATAGAAAGAGGCGATGGAGAGAATTAATCCAGGATTATGATTGCACAATTCATTACCATCCAGGAAAAGCAAATAAAGTGGCTGATGCTTTGAGTCAAAAAAGTAATACATCAGTAACCTTGTTACGTTTGAAAAAAGATCCCTTGAATAAAGAATTGATGAAAATTGGCATAGAAGTTGTTGGTTTAGGATATTCCTCTATTTGTTTTAGGTGTCTGTGAAATCATCTCTATCAGACAGTATTAAGCAAGTGCAGAAGGAAGAAAGTGAGTTGCAGAAAAAGGAAGAGTTGGTTCATAAGGGTAAGGTTCCTGATTTTAACATTGATAATGATTGTATTTTGAGATTTGGAAATAGATTATGTGTGCCTCATGATTCAAATTTGATGAAAGAGTTTTTATTTTAAGCACATAGTTCTCCGTTTTCAGTTCATCCTGGCAGTAATAAGATGTACAAAGATCTTCGGGAGTATTACTGATGGGATGGAATGAAAAGGGATATTGCTGACTTTACTATGAAGTGTTTGACTTGTCAGCATGTTAAAGTAGAGCAGATGTTACTGAAAGGGATGCTTCCATCTTTACTGGTGCTAGAGTGGAAATGGGAAAATATATCCATGGACTTCATTGTGGGATTACAAAAGACATCTCGAGGTCATACTAAAATCTGGGTTGTTGTTGATCGATTGACTAAATCTACTCATTTCCTTCCTATTCAAGATACTTTTTCTCTTGATCAAATTTCATTGTTGTATGTTAAAGAGATATTCAGATTTCATGGAGTTCCCCTCTCCATTGTATATTATCATGATCTCAGGTTTATTCTAACTTTTGGAAAGACCATTAGAAGCAGTTGGGTACTGAACTAAATTTTTGTACATATTTTCATCCTCAATCAGATGGGCAGTCAGAATGAACAATTCATACTTTGGAGGATATGCTACGTGCTTTATCAATGGATTACTAGGGATGTTGGGACCAACATCATTCTTTGGTTGAATTTTCTTATAGAAATAGTTTAAATTTCAGTATATAGATGGGTCCATTTGAGGCATTATATGGAAAGTGGTGTCGAAATCCAACTTTTTTAGATGAATTAGGTGAAAGGAAGTTGATGGGACCAGAATTGGTAGAAGAGATTGCTGAAAAAGTTCAGTAGATTCAGAATCACATGATAACCGCTCAGAGAAGGCATGGAAGTTATGCGGATAACCAGAGGAAGGACCTCAATTTTGAGGTAGGTGATCATGTCTTTCTTAAAGATTCTCCATGGAAAAGTATGATGCGTTTTGGTATGAATGGAAAGTTGATATCGAGGTTCATTGGACCTTATGAAATCCTGGTGAAATTTTGGTCAGTTTCCTATAGAGTGACTTTACCTCCATGTTATTCCTAGGTATACAATGTTTTTCATGTTATAATGTTGAGAAAGTATATGCCAGATCCATCTCATGTTTTGAGCCTAGAGGTAGTTCAGTTGGAAGAGGATCTCTCTTATAAGGAACAACAAGTCCAGATTCTTGACTGAAGAGATAAATAGTTACGAAATAAGGTAATCCATCAGGTAAAAGTTTTATGAAAAAACCTTATGATTGAAGAGGAAATGTGGGAATATAAAATGCTATGAGGGATAAATACCTCCTCTTATTTTATTAGTGAATAAAAATTGTGAAGATGCGATTTCTAAAAGGGGGAAGGATGTAACATCCCAGGTAAATAAAGAATAATAAATTTTTATATTTGTGAATTAAATATTAATTTTAATTAAAAGAGGATACTATATTTGATGACGTACCTGACATGTCAAAATTGGTTTCTCCAAAGTCTAATGTTGCACACAATGCTAAGTAATACGAAAAAATAATAATATAATATTATTTTAAATGGTAATAGACACCTTGTCATTGTATTGGTGGGAATGAATAGAACTAACTAAAATATGAATATTCATGTTTGTAAAATGTTTTTACATTTATCTAATAAAACATAGAGGCTTAAAATGTGAATGAATCTAATTTTAAGAATAAATATTCTAATATTCTTTAAAAGGTCAATTTACCGCCTTTTGAGGGTGAACCATATTTAAATATAGTTTTTTCACTTTTATATATTCTATTTGAGAAAATATAATTCTTCTTTAGAATCATCATATCAAAAAATTTATTGGGAATTTTATTTTATTTTTCTGATAAAATTCATTTTTTAATGAATAGTGAAAAATATTGTATTTTAATTCAAAACTACCTTTTAATATAATTTATTTATATGGTTAGATTATATTTTTTATAATTTGTTTTCAAGTGTAATTATATTATAATTTTACCATTTAATTCAATGATAGTCATTAGAAGTAAATTCACTTTGAAATTGGACATAAACAAGTGTCAATATTTTGATAGTTATTATTTCTTAAAAACACGCTTTTTGTTTTTACAGTGGGAATTAATTTTAAATTAATTAATGAAACTTCTATATATTGAATTTGGTAAAATAGACATCAATTTTGAATTTGGAATTTCAAATATAGATTTGGCTGAATTTTTTGTAGTTTTCTGAAAAACGTCAATTTTTTATGAGTAGGGAAAACACTGAGTAGTAGTTAAAAAAAACTTTTTCATTTAAATGAAATTTTACCACTTCTATGAATTTAATTTTGAAAATAAAACAAATATGGTTATTATTAGTAAGTAAAATGTGGTTTAATATATGAAAATAATTTTTTTTGAACAATAACTTTTGACTTTTATTTACTACGGTTAAAGGTAAATAGGGTAATTCAAGGTTAAAATAATATTATAATAATATTAAATTATCCAAACATGTATCCTAATCCTATTTTCTGATACATGTCCAACCATGGAAATCCTTGGGTCTATTTTTGGACTCCATGGAGCCACATAAGAGTGATAATGATACTTTATATTAATAAATTTAATGTTATGAAAAAATTGACATAAACATATATCTTTTTGTAAATCAAATCATACATGGGGTTATATAATGTATCTCTTTGACTATAGATATTAATTTGAAGGCTAAAATAATTTCCTAAATCTTGGAACTTTTTTATTAATTTTTCTAAATAATGATGTCGTGTTTACATTTTTAATGAATGATTTAAATAAATAAGATTGTAAAATTTAAAAAAAAACAAAATCTATCCAATTGTTATTGGATAATTTTATTTCGAACAAGGGTCATATTATCGTGGACATTAATTAGTTTTGTACATTTAGAAACCTAAAATCATTATATAATAAAATAATATTTTCAATCTTTCCTAAAGAGCTCATCCTCCCCCTTATAAAAGGACTTCACCTCTAACTCACTAATCTCACCTCTAAAGCCCCTTGGATCATCCAACCTCTTCCAAAATAAGCTCTAAAGATCTATATATTCCAATAGAAGCCTTAACTTAGGTAGAAGGAACTTCATGAAATCCTTTTGGTTCAAACCAAAGGGAGTATCCTGATTTAAAGGTAAAATTTTCTCTTAAGTTATTTTCTTTTATTTTAATTCTCCAACCCCCAAAACTATTTTTATTCCTTTATTTTATAACAAAAAAATTATCCTCAATATACTAGGTTGTTTTTATTAGAAGGATTCAAACAACACTTACACACACCTCCATCTAATGGTTAAACAACATATTGTTTATATGGACAGTGAACTACTGCCTCACAAAACAATGATTGTTCAATTTTCTCCTACCACATCTAATGGTGGACATTTGGCCTTGGGCCTTAGGGCTATTTAATGGGTCCTCCTCTACCCACACTAAAATGGTATTTTCTATAAATAATAAATTGAGGCTATGACCCCAACCTTTAAAAAAATCTAATGGTGGCCATTATAATGGAATTGTATTTATATGTGATATATATTATATTTATATTGTCCATATTCTTCTTTATTTTTCATTTATATCGTTCCTGTATGGTTTCCATAATGGTTAAACGTGATAATTTATTTTGAGGAAGTGCGGAATAATTCCCCCTCAAATTGATACGACCCATTCATGACATACATGAAATGTATAAATGATGGTGTTAGAGAAATTATATATGATATTATACTGAAATTCTAAAATATCTATGTATTAGTAATATTTCATTCCATTAAATACGAAATAGAAATGCAAGTAGTGTTCATGCGTACGTATAGATTACCGTCTCCATGAATGGTTCATTTCATTTCTTATCTCCAAATGTTTTGTACTATTATAAATATATATATATATACTATATATATATATGATATATATAATATCTAAATGATGAATGTTATTCTGGAAATAATTGACTTTTGACCACATGAAAAACATGTAATTATAAGAAGTTCATTTTTGAATCATGTACCAAATTTCAACAAAACAACCATTATTAACTTAAATGAATGAATAATGGTTATGACATGGTAATAAGTGATATTAAAGGAATAAACCCCGAAAAATGTTATTAAGAAAGTAGAAATTAACTTTATTTTATTATTAAAAATATTAAAGAATGAACGGGTCAAGTCAGACATGAGGTAAGGGACGTCATCTCAATCTCCTTTCATTGAGACATATTTTGTTTTATACATGACATTATTTTATACATTGTATAAACACCGTTGAATTTTCATTTCATTCAAAGGGAATATTTTTCTACTAGGTGTTTTACTAAAAGACAAAAAAGAACATTTCTATTTAATGTAAGCATTGGCAACGACCTTTTCAGCTGTCGTGAGTATTATTTGATCTTTGGCTTCCTTAACAAGACGTAATGTTTTTAAAAGGAAAATAAATACCATATACTCTTTTACATAATTTGGTATTGAAAATAGTTTTTATAATTGATTTTTTATGTCAATATATTTAAATGATATATTGTGATTGAAATGTGGAAATGTTATCCTTCTATTATGTTTTTTTTAGGTGTTATGAATATGTTATGGTTCTCGGGAATTTTTTATGTTTACGGGTGGTTCCATGATAAACCTAGGGAGGGTGAGCCTGAGAAATATCTACAATTCATTGGGTAACATGGCGGAGGTAAACGTGAATATTTCTTCTAAGAGATTTATGGAATATATTGTGATGGGTATTCCAAATGTAACTCCATACGTAGATGTGAAAGCTACAATGTACGTATGTTATGGATGCCAAAATTTACCTTTATGATTTGTTATTACTAGGTGTTATTCATAAATCTTATGATTCCATGAGGTATGTTAAAGAGATTATGTTATGTATGTATTGATGAACTAATTTTTTTCTTTATTTTTTTTATAACCCTTACTGAGATTTTTATGATCATCCCATGTTTTGAATTGTTTTTCTCAGGACATAAAGATAAATAGGGTAAAGTATGGGATCAAGGAAAATTAATTCCATCTAAAATATGGAACTAGACATGAAACTTTTTTTAAGAGTTTTTATTTCATGAAAAAAAGTAAACTGAGTAGAAGTGTCTACTTTTTAATTTCCGAGATGTAATGTAATAATTATGGCCTAATTCTGTAAAACTCTAAACCTGAAAAGATCCTCAATGTGAATTATTCCTTTAATTCGTGATTATGTAATGTTTTATGGATGTGTTCTTAACAGGTCGGAGGTTGTCACAGCCCTCAAAAATACATTTATTAACCTACAATAGCACAGTGGTGCAGGGTCGATCCACAAAGAAGGCAAGTGATTGAATTATAAGGTTTTTGAATTTTAAACCCCCACTATTGTCAGTAGTGGGGAAAACATATTCTTACTTGGAATATTTTTTATTTATATAATGAAGTGGAAACAGGATGAGGAAACAAAATTTTCTACAAAGAAACTAAAATTTATACTAAGTAATGTCAAACTAAAGTATTGTAGAAAACTAACATTTAACAGCAAAGAAAAAGGAGCTCAAATCAACAACAATCGCACTGTAAATATAGTCTACTGGTTAAAATAATTGACTTCTTTAAAACATTTATTGAATCACTCCTCAAAAACATGCGGAAGAATCCCCCTCACCAAGAAATTCAATAGGCAGAAGATTAAGTTTTGGAGTTTTCTACACTAAAACTTAATCGAACTGCTAAGAAGTTTGAAAAAGATTAAATTTGGAAATTAACTCACCATAAATTTTCAAAGATAATGACATTAAAGTTATGAAAGACTCATTCAAAAACAACCTTTCCAGTAAAAATTGAATTATTAATTTTGAAATCAATTGAAAGGTGAATCAATAGAACATAGAATCATAATTAAATCTCACTGATAGATTATGATTCTGAAAAATATAAAGTAATTGAAGAATCTCTAAAGATAAACCAGTAGAATTGAATTCCAAATCTAAGAAAATATTAACCTATGATCATCTTGATAAAAGCCTTGAAAAACAATCGATTACAGAGTACTGTGAAATTAACTACAATAAGGGAAAATAACTCCCTCAGGGATTCTCTGCTCTCGGGCTCCTTCACCTCTATGTCTTCTCTATCATCTCCTGGGAGTATCTACTCTCGAAAAGTATGGTGTGGAATGAGAATGAGAGTCCCCATAAAATTATACTTATAATTTTCTTTTAATATCAACCATCATCTACTACATGTCACCTCTTATTTGTCACCGACGTAAAATTTCCTTTGTTGGTACACTGCACACGTGTGTTTTTCGTGAGTGGCACGTCACGCTAGCTTTTCTCACATAACTAACTTCCGCTGAGTTAGTTGAATGAATGTGGACATGTTCTAGACTTTGGTATGCACCTGATAGTATAAAACAGAGGATCATTAAATCATCTAAAATGAAAAGTTAAAAAAATTACTTAAATAATATGATAGATTATAAAATATTGTCATTAATTAAAAGAAAACACAATTGTTTATTTTAGTAACATTATTAAAAGTTATTATATATGTTATTATTTAAATTGTTCAAATTGTTACTATAATAATTAATTTCATTAAAAAGTTAAATTATAATTACTAACCTATTCAAAACATTAATTATAAAGGTTAATAATTTATTTTTAAATTACTATTTTAATTTTTTTATAAAAATTTTTAATATAACAATTTATTTGTTATAATTTATAAATTATTATTAATTAATTACTTTAATTAACAATTATGTTTTATTAATATTAAGAAACTTAAATTTATTATTTATTTACAATTATTAACATTTAAATTTTTAATTTAATTATTTTTATTTAAGTTTTTATTATAGTTTAATATTTATTATTTTTTATCTTATTATTCTATCCTCCCCTATTTCGGCGCACAAAAAACCTAGGGGAGGGAGGTCTTCTTCCCCGATTTCACCAAATGGCTTCTGCTCCTCATCCCAGCAGTGTACGAGAAGTGAGGAATGGCGGACGCCCTAGCAGAGACGACAAAAAGGTTCGTAAATATCCATTGTCGGTCTATAAACTAGATGCATGAATATTGATCCATTTTGGGGTCGTAGTTCAGCATATTTCTTGTAGATAGAAGAATTCATGAAGAAGCATGAGAAATTGATTGTGGAGATGAAATATTCCATTGAATTCTTCCAAACTAGGACATGAGAGAGATCCTTACATTCCACAGACACACGTAGCGACAATTCGAGGAATTGACGGATGAGTCACAAGTGATTTTCACTTCCTCGAATTCGTCCGTTGAAAATTAAAATCTGATGATCTATATGTGAAATCTTGCATGTTCTGGTGCAGTTTTAAGGTTTCCCCGCAAAAAATATTGAAGCATTGAGGACCGTAGCAAGATTGTATTGTAAATTCGAAGGGCACCTCGCTAACCTGGAGGACTGGGAAAAGGCTCCGCCATTTAACCAGTATTTGGACAAGATTGAACCCTTTTTTCATCCTTCGTTGAACTAAATGATGTATATTCTACTGTGAATGATCAGAAAAAGGGTGAAACTGGATCATTGGAGTGGAGCAAGGAGGAAGAGTCCAAAAGATTCCAGAGCTACAAAATTCACTTTGACTTCTCCATCCTGATGCGAATCAAGGAAGTTCTGGTATTATCCTAGAAATGATGCAGGAAAGAAGAGATGTGATGGGGCCCAAAGAGGGTACCCAAAGAAGGGAGTGTTTGAAGATGATTAGGAGGGCGTTTCAGTTGGCGGGCGTGATGATCGGGCGGACGACGGGAGGCAGAAAGCAAAGACCGATTCTTGGGGAGGAAGATGGGATTATAGGGGAAGCCTTCTGTTTGATACGAGACATCGATAGTTATATCGGTAGCAGCATAGGATCAATTCAACATCAACAAAATGAAATAGGGGTGGCACCGATAGTTTTAAAAAATTGGGAACTAGCGGTGAGTGGATGAAACCGATAGAGAGGGAATGGATCGGTGAGTCATTGACTCACCGATTGTTAAATAAATAATAATAATAATAATTAATTGGTGAGTGGAAAAGTTGAAAACAGGGGGGAATCGGTGAGTTAGACGACTCACTAATAGACAAATAAATGAGAGACCGATGGATAAAAAAAAGAGTAATCGGTAAAACATGAAACCGATGGATATTTTGAGGGATCAGTGAATCGATGACTCACCAATAGTTGAAAACAAAATCAAAACTCACCGATGAAAGAAATTAAACAGTGATTCAATGACTCGCCGATGATAAAAAAATGAGTCACTGAAAGTTTAAAAATAGAGATTGAAACCAATGCAAAGGCTCGGCGTGTTGCAACATCGGTGTGTAGTGAGAAACCGATGATATTTCAAAGTAATCAGTGAGTCATGACTCATCGATAGTTAAAAAAATATTCGGTGTGACGTGGCATCTCTGTGACGACTCACTGATATACAAATTAAAATGATAACCATTAAAAATTAACTTAAAGTAGAAAATAAAATGGTAGAACATTAATTAATTAACACAAAATAGAATTTAACTATATTTTTTAAGATTAAATAATTAACTATAACTAAAAACTAACTAAATTATTTAAAAAAATAAAAATAATGGTGAATAGATTATTAACTAAGAAAATAAATGTTAATAGTAATTAATTATATGTCTAAATAAACGCATAACACCTATAAATAATTATATGAAAACATAAAATTAAAATAATTAAAATTAAGTAAAGAAATTAAACAATAAAGTTAAATAATTAAATGACCAAATGAAAACTTAAAATTAAAAACACATTATTTTATTAAACTTTACCTTAAACTCTTAACTTATTTATTAATAAGGATGGGTAAACTTCTTATTTAACAAAGTTAATTTGTTATAATAAATCTTAATTAGAGGATAAAATATTAAAATTTAGTTTAAATTAATTAAAATACAAATAAGGAAATTAAATGATTATTTATTAATAATTTCAAGTTATTAAAAGGTGAGCAGATTAAGATTAGTATACTAAAAATTAATTTAATACAATTAAAATAACTAGAATGACTAAATAAAAAGACTAAAAATGCATATTTAATTATAAAAAATAACTAATTAAATATTTAGTGTTAAAAATAAAAATATGACATTATTTATTAAAAAGTGTAGAAATACATAATTAAATTGATAAAAATTAAATAAAAGATGTTGAAAAACTATGTAAAAATATAACCACATCAAATTCCCCCATACTTAAGCATTTTTTGTCCCTAAAAAATCCCATGTTTTATTTTCTATGAAAAACATTAAAGTGTTTATTATCTGCTTAAAAAGTAACATGTCCAGCATTTAGAAACAGAGGACAAAACCTGACAACAGGCTTTTTGAAAAATATGTTTCAAATGATGTTGTGCCTATAACAAGTAATCAAAGAGTAATCAGGAAAGCTATGAATCATCAAGCAATGAATATGTCATGCCTCATATTTGATACTACATAATGATTCATTTCAATCCATGATCAGATTCTAAGTCCAAGAGTGACAAGATGTAGAATATCAGTGGAATTAGAAACTTAATAGAGGAACCTTATACTTTGACTCAATCCTTGGTACCCAAAAATAATAAAAATATAATTTTTTTTAATCACCTTTATGATACAACCTAAATGATTACCATATAAACCAATTGACCCCTTCTTCATCTGGAATTCATCAATCCCCTCACCCTAATGAACTCATTTTTGACCCTAGACGCTTTATTTTATTTTTCCCAAGACATGTATCATGTTCTAAGCACTATACAGTGCACTTATTCAAAGTGAATAGAGGGATTATAGTAAATAGAAATGAAACCAGCATCTAGGGTCTCAGAGATTCATTTTGGATTACTCCAGTTTCAAAAGGTTTATATGAAAAATCAATTATGTTATCTCATTAATGTGATTACTTTTTATAATTAAAAAAATGAATGAGGCACATAGAATCAGAATCAAATGTCCAGTTCCAAGGGTTATGATCATAAATCCACAAACATGTAACCCAAATCACTTTCAGAAGTAGTTCCTAAACATAATTTCCATCAAATAACTAAGTAAAATCACTCAGCAATCATCCAAACTCATTAATTTCAGACTCAATGCACAACTTAACTACCAATGATATACTATCCATAGGCAAGACCCATTTGAAAAATAATACAAATCCTAAATTTGTGCAAGAATATTGAAAACAATTACCCATTTTTTAATAAAAATATTAAAGTTGCAGTGGGAATTGATGGGCTTACAATTAAGCACATTTAAGCACAGTCAAGAATTGACCCCCTCCCCCACACAGAAAACCCTACTTTGTCCCCAAAGTTGACTTCTAAATATGAAGAAGAATAATTAATCAATTAAGGTTCAAAAGAGATTTTCAATTTAGTAGATTGATGACATGTATAAAGGTCACATTGAAGTTCAAATATATTGTTTACCACAATGAATAACTTAACAGCAGTTTCATTAGCAAGTATATTCATTAACATTTATGTTCAGTGACAAATATTTTCAATACAGCTCAAAATTAAATATGAAGTGTAAGTGCATAATTAATTGGGTGAAAGCAAGTTTTGTAGAATTAATTCAGTTGGGTAATCAAAGCAGACAAACTTAAAGATAAAACCCCCAACCCAAAGTAGATTCAAATGACCATTAGCATGTACCCCCCCCCCCCCACACACTTAGTTTCAAATAGTGGATGATTTTAATAACAATGAAAATCTGTTTCTAGCAGTGAAGTACATGCAGATTTTTTATTTACACAGTGACATATAGCAGAATTTTTTTCCACATGTTGCAAAATTTTCTAATACAAGCAAAATTATTCAGTAAGTAGAATTTTATTAGCAAAAACAGGAGCAGAAATAAATGCAGAAAGTTTAATAACTTCCCTGACTAATTTCATATCCAAAAATTATCATGGGAATTCCACTCCTTTATTGACACAAGCAGCAAAAACCTAAGACAGAACCAAGAAACCAGGAAAAAACATCCAGTAGAGATAGATCATATGGAAGACAACAAAGAAACACTTTATTCAACACAAACAGTACAAAAAAATACAAATAAAGAGCATAGTTGACTCCCATTAAGAACTTAATTTAAAGTCTTTTGTAAGACTTTATTTAATCACATTTTTTTTTATTTATTAACACACAAAAAACCATGGGTTGCCTCCCATGCAGTGCTAGGTTTATAGTCCCCAGCCGGACTCACCTAGAAACTAACCATAATCACTAGGTGGATGTGGTTTCTTTAATAGGAACCACCACATGTGTTTGTCCCAAATATTTTTAATAGAAAGATGAGATTTGTGGTAAAAAAGACTAAAGTAAACTAAAACCAAACTCTCATTACCTGAAATAACCCCAATATAGAACCCTTTAACAGTTGCAAGCATAATGTTGTCCACTTCCAGAATTTTTTTAGAGTTATCAATAGTTGAGTTCACATGATGGGAAAACATAGTACTAGATTCTTTAGAGGGTTTGGCATTATTTTCATGGCTATCATTAACTTCAACACTCAAGGATTCACATTCAAGGGTGCATGTGGGTAAATTATGATTAACAGGTTCAAGATGAGGTTCAATAGAGTGCTAAACAGAATTATGAACATTGTAACTCATGACTGATTATCTCTATAGACTATTATCAGTATCATGATGATCTTTTGCACCCAACTCAGTTGAGGAAGAAAGTGACAAACAAGGAAGATAATTTATTTTATCACAAACAGGTTCAGGTCTAACAATGTTATAAATATATTCCAAAATATCATCATCTGTTAACTCACATTGAACATCTACTAATTCTATCAAATTAGTTCTGCCTAATTCAAGTGTGCGCTCAACCTCTTTTTCATGTTCAAATTCAAAAGACTCAATTCCCAAAACAAGGTTTGTAGTGTGTTCCAAAAAATTCAAATCAGGGGAAGTTATGTTTAATTCTACTTCAATAAATTCAATTTTAAGAATGTTCAAATTTAAAAATTTACCCCCATTTATAACATCACTATTTTGAATTTCAGTATACTCAGTTTCAAACAAACAATCTATCTGAGAACAGGGATATGAAATCTCTTCATTTAATCTTTCATCAAACATCATTCCCTCATCCTCTAAATAATCCACCATCATTTCAGAAATAGGTGGGTTTGGAGTTTCAAAACAAGGAAGAGAAGTGTTCAGTTCAAGTTCAAAGATTTCAGATTCCATGTTATCCAGTTTAATGTTCTCATCCAGATTATACCCAATATCAAGTTCAGACTCATTGTTCACAAAATTTGAAAAATTTGGTGAAGAGTTTTTTACTTTCAATTTCAAGTTTGACTTCAACCCGAGTGACTTCATTATCAAAACTTCTAAAACAGTGATTTTTCTCCAATGTTGGAATTATGAAGAGAACTAGGCATTACTTTTCAATCTGTTTAAATTCATCTTCAAAATTTTCCAACTCAAATAGCACTAAATTTCTTTATTGTATTTCAATGTTATTCTCTTGACTTTTTGAGTTGGTTATTTCTTAATTTAGTTCACCAGAATCATATTTTTCAAAGAGAATGGTTTCTTGTCCAGTTTCACTATCACTTTCTTCTTCAATTCGATTTTCAAATCTTTTGTAAACATTTTCTTTTTCTTTTTCTGCAAATTCTTCTAGTTCTTTAACCCTTTGTTGTAATCCCAAAAGCAAGTTTTCTAACCTTTTCATTCTCTGATCTTGCTGTTGAGAATATCTAATTTGTATTTCATGGGTTCGGTTAAACCAGGTGTTCCAATAATTCCCCCTAGCATCAAGTTTGGTTTCAATTAATTCGATTTTATCTAGGAATTCAGGATTAGATTCAAACATTTCATCTTCTTCGATGTAAACATCCTGTTGTGGCTGGTTATAGACACACTGCTAGGCATTATCTCCATAATAGCCAAAACATACACAGTAAGGTCCAGGGCAAATGTTTGAGCCTTCAAGACATTCCATTTTTTAACTGAAAACAGGTAATATTAAACACACAAAGTTTCACAGTTGATGCAAAATTTTAATGAACAACAAAAGCAACAGGTTCCAGTTCACGGTTTTTTTAGCAGTTTTTTGTTGTTGTTTTTTTTGTGTTTTTTTATTCTTTTTTTACCTTAAGAACACTCAACGTGTGCCTTCCCCAGCATCGACACCAAATTTTTAATAGTTTAGAGGTCTTCACGGCCCTAAAAAATTACATTTATTAACCTACACTAGCACAGTGGTGGAGGGTCAATCCACAGGGAAGGTAGGTGAGTGAATTCTATGGTTTTTGAATTTTAAACCCCCACTGTTGTCAGCAGTGGGGAAAACATCTTCATACTTTTAATATTTTTTATTTTATTTTATGAAGTGGAAAAAGGATGAGGAAACAAGATTTTCTATAAAGAAACTAAAATTCATACTAAGTACTGTCAAACTAAAGTATTATAGCAAACTAACATTTAACATCAAAGACAAAAGAGCTCAAATCAACAAAAGTCACTCTAGAAATCTAATATACTGGTTAAAATAATTGACTTATTCACAACCTTTATTGAATCACTCCTCAAAAACATGTTGAAGAATCCCCCTCGCCAAGAAATTCAACAGGAAGAAGATTAAGTTTTGGAGTTCGCCACACGAAAATTAAACCGAACTGCTAAGAAGTTTGAAAAACATTAAATTTGGAAATTAACTAGCCATAAATTTCTAAATTTAATGACATTAAAGTTCTGAAATATGCATTCAAAAACAACCTCACCAGTCGAAATTGAATTATTAATTTTGAAATCAATTGAGAGGTGAATCAACTGAACAAAGAATCATAATTCAATCTTGCTGATAGATGATGATTCTGAAAAATATAAAGTAATTGAAGAAGTTCTATAGATAAACCAGCAGAATTGAATTCCAAACCAAAGAAAATATTAACCTTTGATCATCTTGATAAAATCCTTGAAAAACAATCGATTACAGAGTACTGTGAAATTATGTACAAGAAGAGAAAAGAACTCCCTCAGTGATGCTCAGCTCTTGGGCTCCTTTGCCTCCATGTATGCTCTATCATCTCCCGAGATTCTCTTCTCTCGAAATTTATGGCATGGAATGAGAATGAGAGTCCCCATAGAAGTATGCTTCTACTTTGATTTTAATATCCACCTTCATTTACTACATGTCACTGCTTATTTGTCACCAACTTAAAATGTCCTTCGCTTGTACACTGCACACGTGCGTTTTTTCGTGAGGGGCACGTCACGCTAGCTTTTCTCACATAACTAACATCCGCTGAGTTAGTTGAATAAATGTGGACGTGTTCTCAATTTTGGTATGAACCTTCAAGTATAAAACATAGGATTATTAAATCATCTAAAAAGAAAAGTTAAAATAATTACTTAAATAATAAGATAGATTATAAAAGATTGTTATTAATTAAAAGAAAACACAATTGTTTATTTTAGTAACATTATTAAAAGTTATTATATATGTTATTATTTAAATTTGTTAAATTATTACTATAATAATTAATTTCATTAAAAAGTTAAATTATAATTACTAACCTATTCACAAAATTAATTATAACGGTTAATAATTTATTTTTAAATTACTATTTTAATTTTTTTATAAAAAGTTTTAATATAAAAATTTATTTGTTATAATTTATAAATTATTATTAATTAATTACATTAATTAACAATTATGCTTTATTAATATTAAGAAACTTAAATTTATTATTTATTTACAATTATTAACATTAAACATTTTAATTTAATTATTTTTAATTAAGTTTTTAATATAGTTTAATTTTTATTATTTTTTTATCTTATTATCCTCCCGTCCCCAGAATATGGAAGAAGTCATGAAGAAGCATGAGAAATTGATCATGGAGATGAAATCTTCTATTTAATCCTTCCAAACAAGGACATGAGAGAGCTCCTTACATTCCATAAACACACGGAGCGACAGTTTGAGGAATTGGCGGATGAGACCCAGATGATTTTCACTTCCTCGAATTCATCCATCCAAATTTCAAATCCGATGATCTACATGTGAAATCTTGCAGGTTCGGGCACGGTTTGAAGGTTTCCCCGTAAAGAAGCTTGAAGCATTGAGGACCGCAGCAACATTGTAATGTAAATTCGAAGAGCACCTCACCAACCTGGAGAACTGGGAAAAGGCTCCGCCATTGAACCAGCTATTGGAAAATATTGAACCCTTTTGTCATCCTTTGTTGAACTAAATGATGTATATGCTGCATTGAATGATCAGAAAAAGGGTGAAACCAAATCATTGGAGCGGAGCAAGGAGGAAAAGTCCAAGAGATTCTAGAGCTGCAAAATTCAATTTGACTTCGCCTTCCTGATGCGAATCAAGGAAGTTCTTGAATTAACCTAGAAATGATGCAGGAAAGAAGAGTAATCGGTAAAACGTGAAACCGATGAAAGTTTTGGGGGATCAGTGAATCGATGACTCACCGATAGTTGAAACCAAAATCTGAACTCACCGATGAATGAAATTAAATGGTGATTCAATGACTCACTGATAATAAAACAGCGTTTCACCGAAAGTTTAAAAAGAGAGACCGAAACTGATGCAAAGGATCGGTGTGTTGCAACATCAGTGTGTAGTGAGAGACCAATGATATTTCAAATTAATCGGTCAGTCACGACTAACCGATATTTAAAAAAATCTTTGGTGTGACTAAAGATCGGTGTGAGGCGGCATCTGTGTGACGACTCGCCGATAGAAAAATTAAAATTTTAACCATTAAAAATTAATTTAAAGTAGAAAATAAAATGGTAGAACATTAATTAATTAACACAAAAGAGAATTTAACTATGTTGTTTAAGATTAAATAATTAACTGTAACTAAAAACTAACTAAATTATTTAACAAATTAAAAATAAAGGTGACTATATTATTAACTAATAAAATAAATGTTAAGATTAATTAATTATATGTCTCAATAAACGCAGAACACCTACAAATAATTATTTTCAAACATAAAATTAAAATAATTAAAATTAACTAAAGAAATTAAACTAGAAAGTTAAATAATTAAATGACAAAATGAAAACTTAAAATTAAAAACACATTATTTTATTAAACTTTAACTTAAAATATTAACTTATTTATTAAGATGGATGGTTAAAATTATTATTTAACAAAGTTAATTTATTATAATAAATCTTAATTAAAGGATAAAATATTAAATTTTAGTTTAAATTAATTAAAACACAAATAAGAAAATTAAATGATTATTTACTATTAATGTCAAGTTAATAAAAGGTGAGCAGATTAATATTGGTATACTAAAAAGTAATTTAATACAATTAGAATAACTAGAATGAGTAAATAAAAAAGACTAAAAATGCATATTTAATTATAAAAAATAACTAATTAAAGATTTAGTGTTAAAAATAAAAATATGCCATTATTTATTAAAAAGTGTAGAAATACAAAATTAAATTGATAAAAATTAAATAAAATATGTGAAAAAACTATGTAAAAAAAGAGCCACATCAGTCCTTATATTCCCACTGGTTAATTAGAATACCCTATGCGTCAGACCTCCCCGCAAGTCTAACTGCAGTCCCACTGTCGCACCATCAAAAACCATGTGGGCCACCACTACGCATCTTGCCTACAGACTCCTGGGTCACCACAACCACACATAACCACACCCACAAACACCTAGGTCATAAAAACCACACGTAACCATGCCCACAGACACCTAGTCCACAACAACCACTACCATTCTCGAAGACACCTCGGCTCGAACAACTACTATCATGCCCGAAGACACCTGGGCCTCATCCTGAAGACACTTCGGAATCAACCCGCCCACACAAACCTGGGCCAACCACCACAACACACACTACCTGAAGAGTCTTGAGCCATAGTGAACCTTATGACATCACAGTCTACCCAAAGAGTCCATGGCTTCATTGGGGAGGTAACATAAAGGAGGTAATAACCATCCACCCTTAGAAATTTTTTGGAAAACACCCTCCCCTGCGAAATGGGGTTGTTTAGCATGAAGTTCTCTACATGGGTGAGGTGAGTATAAGAAACACAAGAACAAAATATTATACATATAGGTAAACAGTAACTCATCCCAACTTAAGGGTTTTAGAACAAACAACCAGCTCATACACAACCACTCTTCCTGTTATCCCTACATGCATAATTACACAATAGCCATAAAAAGAGCACACCCCATTTTTGGAAAACAATTCCCCCCATTGAACCCGTTCTCATTATCATATTCAAGTGATTCTATTTAAAACATTCCTCCACTTCCAGGTAACTAACATGAATAAGCACAGTCCAAAATAAAAACAAAAGGAAAACAACCACAAAAACTTTTAAGCATTCACACATGGTTCTCTTATAAAGTAACAACATCAAAAGGTATCTGTGAGATCCCTCAAAGAACTGGATCCAAACCAAGCCCCAACATACTGGTTCCACGTGGCCATAGATTCACAAAACAACAATCCCTCAACCAGTGGTTCCATTAACATCTACGTCACCCCACAATGTATCAAATTGAGCAACTATACATATTACCATAATGGAGAAAATATGTTATCAGATTTAGCCAACACCATTTATTGAGTTCCTTCCTTCTATTTGGTTAACTAGGGCGATCCCATAGGATTTCGTATTCATCGTGCATCCAATTAATCAACAAAGTTTAAGGGATTAACCAGTTTCCATGTTATGGTCATTCAATCACCAGATTATTCAGAAAAATAGAGATTCATTAATACACAAGAAAAGACCACCAATGACCACGATTTTAAGTGGACGTAATCCCATAAAATTCACAACATAAAAACGACATAACACAAAAACATCTTCAACTTCCCCACCCCTTCATTCTTAAATAGTTTGTTTATTATCTTCATTAAAGATGGTTTCATCTACATTCTGATGAAACATCATCGTACCCACCCCTCATGATACTCTATAAAGAGAGACTAAGGAAAACCCATACCTGAATGATCAAGGATCTAATTATCCTCCTTGGGCCAAGAATTTGGGATGACATGACTAGAAACTCCAAGAATAAAAGAATGGGAGGACTCTTACACATGCACGACTCGTCTCCGAAATAGGGACTCCAAACACAACAAGGAAAGAAAAGAGATTGGGGAAGAAAAAATTATCTGGTGATAAAAGGCCAGATCATAGAGTTACGTGACATGAAATCTTGAAGTGATTTAAAAGCGGATCATGGTTAGACCATGGGGTAGGGTGGTTGCACACATTATAATTTTATGATATTTAATAATTCACTCTAGATAGTGAGATAGACCAGTGAAAGAATGTGATTTTAAATATTTCCTTCAAACGGAGGAAACATGTTACAGGGAAAAAACTGGAAAAACATAGGAAATGGTGTGAAACTGATTAAAAGGCCACACTTTTTTGTAATTCAATGGTCTCCCCACCCCTAAATATCAATTATGGGCTTTAAAATGGCCATAAAACATAGTAAAGAGGTATTAAAACTTAAAATATGAGTTATGGAATACTAGGAAAAAGAAACCTCGACACCCCTCTGTGGCACTGTTCGGGTGCGGCCCTGAAAGGTGACACCATGGAGACCCCATGCCACTGACACTGCCGCCCCTTTAACTCACCCATGGGTTCCAGGACACCCCAAACACCAAAATTTGGAAAATTAATGGACTAGGAGGGTTTGGGCCATTACATTAGATATATATAAAACTATTCTCTCCCTTGAGAATTCAAGAGTAAACTTGAAGAAAAAAGGGGGGGGGGGTCCAAATAGCCACATCGTAATACACTTCTCAGGGACAACCACCCTACATTTGTTCGAACAGTGGAACAAATCCTCGACATTTAGGATCACCTCCCTCACATCTATCTTATGAACAAGTACAGAATCACAATGTAACCACACAAACCCAAAATACCACACCGTCCAGAAATATGGACCAGGGAGTCCCTTTCTCCATGTCAAGATACTATCTGCATTGGGCGGTGCTAAATTTCCTGCACAGGTTTAATCACATCCACATTAATGAATCTTGATCAGGGATTAGGTTCTTCCCTCCCCATAGTCAGGACTTCCCACACAAAATAAAGAAAAGAGAAACAACTTTTCATACAGCTAGCGAGGTTAAAAAATTACACTATAAGCAGGGCACAAAGAAAACACTAGCTCAAAACTCAAAACAACTCAGGGTACTGGTCACACATCTATTTCTCCCATTTGTAGTAACTCCCCTTGAGGCACCCATGCCTCCATAACACACCAACCCCGAGAATGGTCCATCCGCGAAGCTTGTTCTTCTTATGATCCTTGATTCTCACCGGTCGCTCCTCGAACGTCACATCATCCTCGATATCAAAATATCCCCAGTTGAGAACATGAATGTCATCATGGAGATACTGATGGAGTTGAGATACATGGAAGACATTGTGGATCTTATCTAGCGTCAGCAGTAATGCCAGTTGATATGCCACATCGCCAACTTGTATCAACACATCGATGGGTCTGATCGAACTTAGAGAATGCTAACTCCCCTGACCAACCCTATGTTGTCCACGATGTGGGGAGACCTTCAAGAACATGTGGTCCCCAACATCAAACTAAAAAGGTCTCCTCCTACAATCGACATGAGGTTTCTACTAGTCATGATATGCCTTCATCCTCTCACACACAAGTTGTACCTTATTCGTTGTGCTCTAAACTACCTCTAGGCCAAGAACACCTACCTCCCCAACCATTGTCCAACAAACGAGTGAACGACCCAGTATTCTATACAAGGATTCCAATAGAGCCATTCCAATGGCAGAGTGATAGCTATTATTGAAGGAAAACTCTACTAGAGTCAAGTGTCGTACCCCTGACCCTCTGAAGTCCCGAACACATTCCTGAAGCATGTTCTCTAATGTCTAGATGGTCCTCATTATATACCCATCTGATTTAGGGTGGAAATAAGTGTTAAGGAAAATATGGTTTCCAAAAGAATGCTCCAATAACTTTTAGACTCGTGAAGTAAATCATGTATCCCGATCCTAAATGACGGTCCTGGGAACTCGGTTTAGCCACACATCTTCACCCACGTACTTCTGTGCTAAAGAATCCACTGTGATTGACTCCTTAATCGCTATAAATTGTTCCAAGTTCATCAAATGGTCCACCACTACGTAGATGAAATTATATCCTCCCTCATCTATATATTTTCTTATAATGAAATCCATTTAGATGTCATCCCACTTCCACTCATGAACATCTAAGGACTACAACAGAACGCTGGGAACACAGTGTTCAACCTCCACCTTCTAAAACACAAGGCACTTTGCAACAAACTCTACCACTACCTGATTCACTAATGGCCACCAAAACTGACCTATCATACCCCGATACATCTTGGAGGCTCCTTTATGTACATCTAGGGCTGAGCTATGTAACTCATGGTGAACTCCCTCATGCATCATGCCCGGGACAAACAACATTTGAAGGAAAAGAAACTGGTTCTCACTATCCTATGACCATCCTTCTAGAGCACCACCCTCACGAACATGATCATGCATCACTTAGGTCTTTGAGTCCCCAAAATGTGACTCCTCCGCCTATTGTACCATTAGAGAATACACTTTTATTTGAAAAAGTAGCCTCTACCTTCCTCCACTCTCATGCTCAGATGTAAAGATTCCAACTCCTCTATTGCATTCCTAGAAAATGTTGACTCCCAAACGACATATTTCTATGAATTCCTACTCAAGTAATTGACCCCCAAGTTCCCATTTCTTGAGGTGTAGTATATATTAATGTCGTAGTCTTGATGAAACTCCATCCACATCCATTATCTCAAGTTCATGTATTGCTGGGAGAAGACATGCCTCAATCTCTTATGATCTGTGAAGACCACGAAGCGTTCCCCGATGAGGTAATGCCACCACAAGTTCATTACGAAAACAACCTCTACAAGCTCCAAGTTGTGGGTGGAATAGTAAATTTCATGAGGTATTAACTTCCTAGACCTATAAGAGACAACTCTCTACTGCAACATCAGCAAACACCCCAAACCTTGATAGGTAGAATCACAAAACACTTCAAATGTTTCCCCTTCCTCTAGAAACCTTAGCACTTGCTTCCCGTTCAGATAACTGAAATATTCCTAGCACTTCTCACTGCATACAAAATCCTGGTATTTTCTAGTCAATGTTGTCAAAGTTTCTACAACTCCAGAGAATTCGAGTATGGACCATCGATAGTAAACATCCAGTCCCAAGAAACTACGAAAATCTACCACATTCTTGGGTTATTATCAAGAAAAAACCTCTTCGACCTTCGATGGGACCACTGTTATTCCCTGTTGGGGAACCACGTCACCATGTAAGTGAACCAATTTTATCCAGAACATTCACTTAGACAACTTTCCATATAGATGGTTGTGTCAAAGGACCTTCAAAATTGTCCTTAGATTCTTGGTGTGATCCTCATATAATCTTGATTAGATTATGATTTCATCGATGAATATAACTAGGAAATGGTCTAGATACTCAGGGTAAAATTAGTTCATGAGCCCCATGGACAAAGCTGGCGCATTCGTAATGCCAAACAACATGACCATGAACTCAAAGTCCCCATATTTTCATCTGAAAGCAGTCTTTGAGATGTAACCCACCTTCACCCTCAACTGGTGATATCTAGACCACATGTCGATATTAGAGAAACAACTTTCCTACATCAATTGATTAAAAAGTTTGTCTATCCTTGGAAGGGGGTAACAGTTCTTGATTGTCACCTGATTCAGTATTCGGTCGTCTATGCACAGCCTGAGACCACCATCTTCCTTCTTTGCAAACAAGACTAGGGAACCCCATGGTGATGCTCTTGGTCAGATAAAACCCTTCTTCATTATGTCATCAACTTGAATCTATAACTCTCACTACATAGAAGGCACTATCTAATAGGGATCCATCGAAATCAGGTGGGCACCCAGTTGAAAGTCTTTCCCGATATCAACAGCATGTTGAGGGGGTAGAGTCACAACCATTTCAGGGAAGACGTCCAAGAACACACTGAAAATACCTAGAACATCCACCATCTTTGAGTCCACTGATTCCAATGACAGCTTGGAAACCAAGGAAAGAAGGGGATCCACATGCTGGTTGTCCTCCTGGCAACCCCGCTCGGTGACTAAAGCTACACATTGGCCACCCATATCAGTGAACTTGACCCATATATGGAATTAGTCAATAATAGCGTACACAAAAAACAATAAGTCGTTGACCAGGATGAAATTGTATGGCTGAATTTGCAATAGAAAGAGATTCCCACTAGACTGATGCAGCCCCTACATTATTATGCATCCTCGGCAAACATCAAACAGGATGGTCTAACCTCCAACTGGTGTGCTCAGCACCAGGGGAATGGAAACTCTCTCTATGTTTAGAACCAAGGCATGTGATAGACCGGGTGGAATAAAGGAGTGTGAAGCTCCAGAATCAAATAAGGAACATGCAATAGTACTAAACATACTAATCATACCTCGAATGATCTTTGTCCCTACTAGAGCTGCTACCTATGAGGTGTGAAACTACCCATGCTTAGATCCTCTACCCCTCGGCTATCGGCCACCTCCCTGTCCACACCCCGGTCGAGGTCTATAAGGAATTCCTTGAGGTCAGCCTCCTCTAGCACCATCCACCCTCAGTATAGTGGGATCTCATTGTCCCTATTGATGATGCTGAAAAGGTCTGGCCAACAACTGGTTCCATTGAGGTGGGTGTTGAACCTTCCCACCCCCACTATACTACACTTATTCTGGTCACTGATTCAGAAGGTTCCCACATCTTCCTTAGATAATTCATCTCAGACCTAGGCTCGGGGTGAAAGGGTGAGGACCAGGAGATCAGAACTGGAACTGCTGAGGCCTTCTCCCCATCAGCCGAAACCTGGAAGTCCCTAATGCTGAAGGCCTACTACTTATGGGATTCCCCTTTGGAAAACCCAACTAGCTCCCCTCTCATGGAACACCTCCCATTGCGTTCATCATCTCTACCACTTCATCCTTATTTAGAACCTCTAAACACGTCGGTAGAGTGAAGGGAGTAACTTCATACTAAAGATAAGGTCACAGTGCCATCTCTAAGCATTGTGCCCATGACTACTCAACCGGGAAGAGGTTTGGAGTGAAATTAAGGATATCCTTGAACATGATCACCAACTCCCATATCTACATACTCCCATTATTGAGGGAGATAAGCTCTTTCCAATTTTCTACATTAATCATGGAAGAAAAAAATTCTTCCTGGAACTTTTTCTCATAATCGATCCATGAAAACTCTGTCTCCATCATCTCTCAAAGGTAGATCTTCCACCACTGATGTGTCTCTCCCATCATCTGACTATCTACCAATAGATCCCAGTACTCCCTCTAAGCACGGATCAAGTTAAATGAGATTGACATATCCTTAAACCAACCCTCTGTCTCTATGTCAGATTCCATGCCCTCATACTACCCAAGGGTCTGCTGATGGAAAGAACATAGAGTCCTCTGCCACTTGACATTCTCTTCCTCTCAGTGAATCCTCCACTAATAGACCATATCAACATGTTGGTACTTGATTACCCATACTACTCGTGGACGTCCTATGGGTTCCATTGCTACAAGGTAAACAAGGAATGCCTTAGCCCGAGTAGTGTAGAATATTTCACTTAAATTTTTCATATGATTTTTATTTTTTTATGTTCTAAAAACACCCAAAACACACAACAAAACAAGTCTTTATGGTGCATGTTCCTCTCCTAGGGTCTCTACTCTGCAATCAGTGTAGCCTCACTCGGTCATTCGGTAGGTCCACAGTTCTTTCATCGGATCATGGGGGCCCTAAAATACAGTTTCCTAGCCAGTCTCTATAGATTATTCACACACCAAGATTTCCTAACACTATTTCTCTACCATCCCATTAAATACTCACTGCGCCTAACCCAAAACTCCATCCTATCTCTCAACCATTAGCCTCTCATACAATTCTGTCACGACCTGCCTTCACCAAGACGAGGGAAGGGAAAGAAAACTGCTAGACCCTTCCTTCTTCAAGTTGAAGGATAGATAATTAGCCTCGAGTCCCGCCTTCAACAGGACCTGGAGTGGAGACTATCACAAAGGGTATATAATCTCACATAGTATGGAAGTCTTCACCATTTTTATAGAACAGTATCATGAGATAAGATGGTAAATCCCAAACAACTCCCAAAAATAATGCAAATGTAAATCTAAAAATCCATTCTCGTATGCATGTCCAAAATAAACTGATACAAGTACAAGAAAAATATAATGAAAAGTACCAAAAGAAATGAAAATAAGAAAAAACAATTGTCCTGACGCCTGAGCTAGTAAGGTCAGGCATGGTCCTCATAGTCCTCCTAGAAACTTGAAAGCAGTTTTATATACATATGGTGTGTATATAGGTATACTCAGTTGGGAATCCAAAATCTATCGTGAAAAAGCGGGGGGTCATTATAATTACCCATGAGAAAGATAGATATAACCAAAACACCTATTAAGGAAAATATCCACCCAACCTCACTAGGGAACACTCCCCAAATAACCCATGTCAGGTAAAGTTATTGTAGTAGCACATAGATATTTGGGTACCCCTAACCACTTTCCCACTGGTTAATTAGAATATCCTACATGTCAGACCTCCCCCAAAAGTCTCACTATAGTCCCAGTACCACCCCAACAGCAACATTATGGGCCACAACCGCACATCCCACCAGCAGACACCTGGGCCACCACAATCACACAAACACACACCCATAAACACCGAGTCCACAACAACCACACGTGACCACTACCAAAAACACCTGGGCCTCAACAAACACAGCCACAACCAAAGACACCTAGGCTAGAACAACTACTGTCATGCCCGAAGCCACCTGGGCCTCATCCCTTAGACACTTGGTAAACAAACTTCCCACGCACACCTCGGCCAACCACCACACACACCATACACAAAGATTCATGTTCCATAGTGAAACTTATGCCATTAAAGCCTGCCAAAAGAGTCTTGGGCTACCTAGGAGAGGGAGAAAAAAAATGAGCTAATAACCATCCACTCTTACAAATGTTGAGAAAAAAACCCTCCCCCTCGAAATTGGGGTGTTTAGAATGAAGTACTCAGTATGGGTGGGGTTTGTTTAAGAAACACAAGAACTAAATATTATACATATAGGTAAACAATAACTCATCCCAACCAAAGGGTTCCGAAATAGACAACTAGCCTATACAAATCCACTCTTGCTGTTATCCCTACATGCACAATTACACAACATCCACAACTAGAACACAACCCATTTATGTAAATTAATTCCCCCATTGAACCCATTTTCGTTATTGTGTTCAAGTGATTCTATTTAAAACATTCCTCCACTATTGGGTAACTGACATGCATAACCAAAATACAAAAGAATAACTGAACGAAAATGGTCAAGAAAACTTTAAGCATTCACACCCGGTTCTCTTGTAATGTAACAACATCAAAAGGGATCTGTGAGATCGCTCGAAGTAATAGAACCATACCAAGCTCCAACATACCGGATCCACACATCCTAAGAGTCAAAAAAAAAACCTCTCAACCATATGTTCCATTCCCCTCTATGTCACCCACAAGGCATCAAGAAGAGAAACTATACATATTACCAGAACAGAGCAAAGAAAATTTCATATTTATTCAACACCATTCATTGGGTACCTTAATTTAATTTGGTTAACAGGGGTGATCACACAAGGGTTATTATTCATCAGGAATCCATTTAATCAACCAATTTTGTGGGATTAAACAGTTTCCATGTTACAGTCATTCAATCAACAGATTATCTAGAAAATCAGAGCTTCATTAGTGCATAAGAAATACCACCAATGACTATAATTTTTAGTGGACATAAGCCCATACAATTCAAAACATAAAAGCAAAGTCCTAAAACAGTAAGATAATCTACTTTCCCACCCATTAATTATTAAATAATCCATTTATTATGTTTTTTAAAGTTGGTATCATCTATATTCTTATCAAACATTATTGTTCCCACCTCTCATGATTCACAATAAAGAGAGATGGAGGAAAACCCCTACCTAGATGATCAATGATTGAAGTATTCTCCTTGGGCCAAGAACTATGGATGAAATCAATGAAAAATCCAAGAAGAACCGAATAAGAGGTCTCTTACGCATGCATGACTCGTCTCCAGAATAAGGACTCCAAATAAACCATAGAATGGAAAGATACCAAGGAAGAAGAACGTCTCGGGTGATAAAAGGACCGATCCTAGAGTTACAGGATGTAAAATATCGATGTTATTTAAAATAGGATCATGGTTTTACCATGGGGTTGGGCGGTTTCACACATTAGAATTCATTTAGATTTTATAACTCACTTGAGACAGTGAGATAGTTCAGCAGACGGTTGTGAGTTAATATATTTCCTTCAAACAATGAAAACACATAAGAGGATAAAAATGGAAAAACACAGGAAAGGGTGTAAAAATGATTAAAATGCCACATGTTTTGGTAACTCAATGGTCTCCCCACCCCTAAATATCATTTATGAACTTTAAAATAGCCTTAAAACACTATAAAATAGGTATTAAAACTTAAAAGAGGTGATTTAGAAAAACTAGGGAAAGAATCCCGACACCCCTCTATGGCACCGTGTGGGTGCAACACTGATAGGTGACACCATGGGGACACCCCACCACCGACACTGATGCCCTATAACTCACCCATGGGGACCAGGACACCCTGAACATCAAAATTTGGAAATGTAATGGACCAAGAGGGTCTATGACATTACACCATTTAACCCATCACAATTTTACGACTTTCAGATTGTTAACTTTCTCCTAATCTTGTTTTATTTCACTCTCAATCATAACAAGATAGTTTGTTTTTCTTCCATATCGATGTTTTCCTACATAGAATCCCAGTATGTTTTATCTTGGGTTAAATTTTGGGATGTCCCGACCCAGGTGCCACAAAACAGTGACCTATGCCGATTGGCCACATGCCCTCAAGCAAGCTTCCCCATATGCCAGAGGGTGATGACTAGCAGCAAGTTCCTGGTAAGTCAGTCTTAGGGATACTATACCCTCTTTTGTCAGAATAAAACACCAACAGAAATAAATAACAACAACCAAGTGTCGAATCATATAAATAACCAGAATAAATCCATGTTATTTGATAACCAAAACATGAAAATAAAATAGTCAACTAAAAGGTAAAACATTCTATGACAACAAAAATTTGAAGGGACTATAATGAAACTGAATGTAAAGACACAATGACTCCCATGCGGGTCCCGAACAATGTTTGGTTCCCTCTCGCATGCTACACTCCTAAATTGAACCCTATCTCAGGGTCTTAACCTTATCCTGTCATGCAACAACAAAAGTATGCTTGGGTGCTGATTAGGTAGCCCAAATAGGGTGTGAGTACAACTCAGTAGGCCACTACCAACGGTGTCTAAAATGAGTCCAGTCAAAATATAGTGCATGCAGTTTTATAAATAATGAAATAAAATTCATAATTAAAGTGTTATCACATTGTCATTTAATCTGTAATTATCAAATTAGGCCCAGTTTTAGTTCATGCTTCCCATTTGAATCATCATTCAGTATTATTCATCATTTGGTGTAGGTTGTCATTCTTAGCACCCCAAATCTCATTATGTGTAGGTCAACATGCCTATCACTCTGTATCTCATTCAGTGTAAGTCATCATTCCTAGCATCTGAAATCTCATTAATTCTAGGAATCCATTCCTATCACTCCATATCTTATTCGGTGTAGGTAATTATGCCTATCACCCCATAATATCAATCTTGTATAACTATTGGGGTGGAATGTCATGTCCAAATCCCAACATCTAATCAGTCTAGAATGTCATGTATAACATCACAGAAATCTCATCCATTAAATCATTCATTAATTCCCAAAAAATTTCCACATCCTTCCATTACAAATACAATGATTAGTTAAAAATTTCAAAGGCCATTAGATAACTCAATAATTAACTAAGAACATAATACATTAATTGATTCTGTAATTAATTAATCAATCAACAAAATTCTCATTCCATAATTAATTCTTCACAATTAATTATCCATATCAAATCTCATATTGTCATAATTATTTCTCATAATTAATTATCACTGATCAAAATCAAGTCACATACTTAATTTTCATAATTAATTATCTCTGGTCAACATCATGGCACATAATGAATTCACACAATTAATTATCTTACATATCCAAACAACATTTCATAATTAATTACCCCAATTAATTTATCTTACCATGATAATTCAATATCTCAATTAAAATATCTCAATCCATAAAAAATCTCCAAAATAAATATTTTGGAAAACCCCATAGTTTGTCCCTTTATTCAATTATCAATTAATAATGAAGGTAAACAAAAGTCAATTTCATATTCCTAATTACTCCAATTTATGAAATCAGTCATCAAGGAAATCTATAAAATCCATATAATCACATTCACATATCAATAAATAATAACTATGGGAGTTCAATTTAGACCACCTTCCTTGGTTTATTGATAGATTTTATCCTAATGGAAATCCCCAAAATTAGAGTGGCACAACTCCGTTGAACATGCTTCAGATCTAAATCCCTAAACCAAAATTAAGATCAAAGGCATAAAGATCTTTCAAATCTAGATCTTGATACACAATCCTAGTTCTAGATCCCAACCCATAGGTTAGATCTATGTAAACAATGGATATCATACATGAAAGGATCAAGGAATGATAGAGGAAATCACAGGAAAAACATTTGGATGAAATCTACATACTAGAACAATAATGGATCATATCGTTCCAGGTTTTTGATCTTGATGAACGACAATTAGATTGACTTGGAATCCCTTTGGAAGTCTCTGTGATCACCCAAAAAGTTTCAATCCCAATCTAAGGTCGAACTATAGTGGTTTCAGGGGTTCTGGTGGTTTCAAAAACCAATTTTCAGATTAAAATTCTTTGCATGCATGGTTTCACCTGGGAGGCTGCACTGTTAGGCCAAACCTTGCTCCAAATGTGTTGTATTCCACTACCCACATGACTCGATGGAACACAGTTAGAAAAAATATGAACCAACCATTCAAACCTTCATTGCCCTCATGGTTTTCTTGGGCAAAATTTTTCCAAACCGTGCCCAAACCATGTGCAACCCCCTATCTTCCCAATTACCTTAAAAACATCACCCAAGCACACCCCAGGTCAAACCTCAACCCAATGGTAATTAATAATAACAAAAAGTACCTTAAAACATTCTGAATATTGAACCATAAAATGTTGGGATCTTATAATCTCTCTATATTATAACATCTTTCCCTTGAGCTGCCCTCCCAAACATCTCTAAGATTCCAATCCAAAACGATTGGTCCATAGAGCCTTCATTTTTTCTTACCATTCCCATGTTTCTTCTTGAACACCTCCATGTTTCCATAACACAGGATCTAATGACATTGTATTTCCCCATAACACATTTTCAATGGGACCCAACACATATATCAGATGCTCCTCAATGGACACATCTATCTCGAGGTCAACCTCTTCTACATCAATTACATGAGAAGGGTCGAGGTGATACCTTTGCAGTTATGAAACATGGATAACATCATGCATAGTTCTGAATTTCTGCATAAGTTCTAATTGATATGCCACCGGCCCGATTCTCTCCAACAACTCAAATGGTCTTACAAACCTAGGAACCAACTTTCCATACCTCCGTATCATATGGTTACCAAACATAGGCAACACCCGACAGAATACACGATTACCCTCTATAAACTCTAGGGTTCATCTCTGCCTATCATCATACAAAATCTTCATACTCTAAGTTGTAGCCATACATTTTTGAATCAACTACACCTGCTCTGATGTCTCTTGAATGAGACTCGGTCCCAATAGCTCTGACTCACCATACTCTAACCAAAATAGTGGTGATCTAAAAGGTCTACCATAAAGTGCCTCGTATGGTGTCATCTGTATAGTTTCCTAGTTACTTTTTTTATTAAGGAACTGTACTAAATCGATGAGATTCTCCCAAGAACCACCAGAGTTAATAACACATGCTCTTAGTATATCCTCTACCACCTGTATGGTACGCTCCGACTGCCTATCTTTCTATGGGTGGAAGGTCGTACATAATAGAATATGGGTACCATGCACCTTCTGTAAGCCTTCCCAGAAATATGAAAGTGTGAATCATGGTATGAAACTATGGTGTATGGCACTCTATGCAAACAAACTATCCCTTGTACAAACAGTTCTCCCAACTGCTCAACTGGAAAGGATTCCTTGGTATGTATGAAATGTTCTACCTTCATTAGTTGATCCACAATGACCCAAATAACATCATTATTCCTAAGAGAGTCTGGAAGTCCAACCACGAAATTCATAGTCATGTAATCCCACTTCCATTTCGGAATAGGCAATGAATGAAACATGCCTACAGGTCGTTGATGCTCTGGCTACACCTATTGGTAGGTGAAACATCAGGTTACAAACCCTTTTATCTCCCTTTTCATTCCTAGCCACAAAAACTATTGTCATAGGTCACGATACATTTTTTCACCCTAGGATGTACTGACTACCTTGATGCATGAAATTCTCAAATGAGTTTCTCTTGCTTACTCATAAGCACAAAAAACCCTATTTTCACATAGATGATCTCATCCTCATCTATTATCCAGTTTGAAGGTGTCTCCCCTTTTTCAAGGATTTAAATTATGGCTAAAAACTCCAGATCTTCATTCTCCATGTCCCTAATCCATCATAAGAGTCTAGAATCCACTGTTATAGAAACTAGAGTCATCCTCTCCTCACTCTCCTGAACTACCAAATGCATTTCTACCAGCAAACACTACCACAAAAACAGTTTTTCACAACACCCCCCCTTTATCAACGCTAACGAAAAAGCGCTGATAAAGGGGGGTGCCTTTATCATCCCTCAAAAAAGCGCTGATAAAGGGTCGGATTCAAATTTTTTTTTAAAAAAATATATTAATATATTAATATATAAATATAGTTATATTGATATATAAATATAATATATAATTTTTAAATATATTTTTGATAAGTATAAATGTACATTTACACTTATTATACTTAATATATAAGATATTTAATGAAAATGGCTTCTTAAAAAATTTAAAAAATATTTTTAATTAATAATTTGCTAATCATTATGGAGTAATAGTCATTTAATAACAATTTGAAGACTAAAAAAATTAAAAAAATTAAAAAAAGATCCAAAATATGTTGAAAACGCAACTCAAACTTCAAACAACCATAACTTTTGATCCGGGTGTCCGTTTGAGCTCTACCACATATCAAATCGAAGCCTGCGATGAGATCTACGTCGTTGTGACCCGAGATACCCTAGTCAATGGATTTTAGAGGGCAAAAGAGGCCCATAAGGCCTCCAAAACTGAGTTTTTAGTCGGGGTACCCCGATTTTTTAACATTTTGTGGATTTTCAGCCTCGTTTAAGGGGGTATTATTGGATTTTTTGGTGGGGTCTGAATTTATTATAAGGTATTACATTCATATTGATGTTATTTCTTTGAAATTTTATCATTTTTTATAATGCACTGCTATTTATAATCAAATATATAACTATATGTACATATTTTTTATATATTCACACCTAAATATTTAATTATAAATATAAATAATAAAATATATTTACATATAAAATATATTAGCTTTATTTAAATATTAACTAACATCCATTTTATTTAAAATAAAAATATATGAATATTTATATACCTATATATTAATCTAACTATATATATATATATTAATCTAACTATATATATATATATATTAATCTAACTATATATATATTAATCTAATAACTATATATATATTAATATAACTACATATATATATATTAGTATTACTATAAATATATATATTAATATCACTATAAATATATATATTAATATCACTAAATATATATTAATATAACTATATATATATATTCATATAAATATATATATATTCATATAACTATATATATGTTAATATAACTATATATATGTTAATATAACTATATATATGTTAATATAACTATATATATATATATATTCATATAAATATATATTACTATACAAATAAATATAACTAAATATATATATAGATATAGATATATATTAATATAACTATATATATATATTATTATATATATATAGTATAATATAACTATATATATTAATATAAATATATATTACTATACGAATAAATATAACTAAATGTATATATATATATATATAGATATCATGAATTGGAAGACAAATCAAAATAGAGTAGTGGTAAAGGCTTAGGCGCGTAGGGGGGAGGTCTCGAGTTCAAATCCTGGGGGAGGCAGGGGCACGTGCGCATGGGGGAATATAGAAGCAAGCGTTGTTAAAGGGTGAAGGGGGTGCGTGGGGTGCTGTACAGGGGTAGAAAAGCTCTGTAAAAGGGGGGGCTCAAGCACTATAAAAGCCCCCCGATTGGCAGTATTTTTAATTTTTTTTAATTTTTTTTTTAATTTTTTTAATTTTTTTAACTTTTATCAGAGCTTTTTTAAAAGCGCTGATAAAAGGTTCCTTTATCAGCGTTAAAATGAAAGCGCTGATAAAGGAAGCACTGATATAGGACCCCCCCTTTATCTTTACTGGCTTTATCATCGCTTTTTCTAGCGCTGATAAAGGCCATTTTTAGCGCTGATAAAGGCCGTATTTGTAGTAGTGAAAGTCATAACCATTGACTCTTCACATGACTCATGTACCAACTGAGTCTGAGTTTTCCTACTCAATCCATCAGCCACACTATTCCCCTTTCTGGGTGTATATGCCAGTTCAAAATCAAAGGACTGTATATACTCCACCCATATTCGTTGTTGTTTCGTAGTTCCTTGAAACACGTGTTCTAGTTTTAAGAATCACTATTTCCAGGAGGTTTCCATTGATTTGTTTATGGAACCAGAAACAACCAAAAATTATTTATCGAATGGGGACCTACTTTCCAAAGGTAGGAATTCATTATGTTTTAACTTTACGATACTTAAGAACGTGCATTGGCCGAGAGGATGGGAGGTCAGACTCATCACACCCTTTTGGGGGAAATTATTGTCTACTCTGGGACTCTCTTTGTAAATTTATGATATTTTAATGAATCCTTATTAATTCACCAAGTATATCATAAGTATCCATTGGAATTTACAATAACTTATTAACATGTGTAAAATTTAGAATCATCAATATGCCTTAAAGTTTCTCCATTAATGGAAATATTTGTATGTATTTGAGGTTTTCCATTAATGGTATCCTTTAATATACTGATTAGAGATACTTATAATCATCGTTGTGATGATACTGGTTTTTAAGCCACTCAGTGGGGCACTCTGGAATTTATTGTCATCCAGGGAGATGAAGGTTTGTTTTGATCTTGGGATCATGCCCACAAAATGAGCTACTTACATATCCTTATGAAAGGAATCAGAACCCTCGTAGTTTGGTTCCACTTAATAGGACACATCATACCTTGTAAGGTCATGTGATAAGGACCTCTATGTGAAATATTCTTGGTCAAAACATAGTGTGGGACTTATACAGAAGCAGCCCGAGGAACATGGAAAGGATATGGGTTTCCAATTCGGATCAAAACATATTGGGAATATGAACCTAGGAGAACATGGTTGATTTGATGTTTTGGGTTTGAACCTCAGGGAGGTTCTTACGTATCCCATAAAAATGGTAATCAAAGCCCACATAGTTCGATAAGTCTCATAGGAGAGTATAGTTATTTGAAAGAGATTATTTTGGGATTACTTCTTGAAAAGGATGCATTGATGACTTGGGTGGTTTAATATGGGTCTTATTCCTGAGGAGGATGCCTAGATTAAGGGAATTTGGGTTGGATTCTTGAGGAGGATGTCCAATGAGCTCGGGCCTTGAGACGACTTCCTACGTATCCTAGTTATAGTGGGAATAAGAGTTCTCGTAGTTCCTTCCAATGAGTGTTTTTTCACATGTTGTAACCATCACATGTCTCTAAGACCACATGAGTCATGCTTGGTTTGATAAACAAGATTATTTTAATGATTCAACAATGACACTTCACACTTTTCCTCCTCCGCTGATGGAAGAGGGTGCTTCAGCTGTGGAAGATGGTGAGGCAATGATCCTTCCCTCTATTCTATTTACATTGGACAATGGTCTAATGTAAGGAGTAAGGGATGAAGGTGAGGGTCTTACACCAGGATGGCTGCCCTTTAATTGATCTTGGTAAGAAAGGGAGATTTCTCCTTTTCATGTGAAGAAAAGTAAGTGTGAACTGTACCTTCCCTACTAGAGACCTAAGGTTCCAGGTCACCTCTTTGAGAAAACAGAGGCCATGACCCAACCCTCCTCCAAACTGGGAACTTCCCAACACTATTTTTGGGAGAAAGGTCCATGTGACTGCAGATATACAATCCCACAGACATTTCATGAATCCTAAAACCATTTTGAAACAAATGTGGGAATCCTATGACTGCAGAAATACAAACCCAAATAAGAAACACGATGATTTACCTTTCCCAAAGGTTTGATAAGTCATGAGGTTTTAGTGGAGGTATTAATGGAATCACTTTCAGACAAGGGAGCCAATGAAGAATAATCCTTTCCATGAATGGATGAGGAAGTCTTGATGGCTTGTAGAATGAAGATATTGAAGAGAATAAGTTAATCAAAGAGGAGCACCCAAGTAGATATGGGCGCACATGTATGGTTGAGCAAGTACACTTGGGTGACCTGATGTTCACTTAAGCGATGAACAACCTGTATGGTAATACATGGGAAAGACCTTGCTCAAGCCTTCAAGAGTATTCACAGGTGATCCAAGAAGTGGGGCGCTGAAGTTCCTATGAGAGGAATGGGAGGCATGCAAGTATTTATGACTTAGGGAGGTTGGGCTCTTTAGGCACGCAAGTGTTATGGTTTTCAAACACTAAAAGGAGTTAAGTCCAATGATCCTCCCTTAAATCCTCTACTCAAGGTGTTGAATAACTACCTTGAATATTTCGAATGACTGGGATAAAGTACTAGGTCGACTAGAGAAGCAATTGGGCCTCAAGGAAATTTGTCTGTACAAATGGGGGCCCCAAGGGTCTATTTATAGGCAAATAAATGACCTTGGTCAAATATTAGTTGAGATAACAAGTAGGTTGTCCAGAATATAGGGGCACACAAGTGCCTTGTGCGACATTTTGGGGCACGCAAGTACCCTGCGTGCTGACGGTGTTTTGGCTAGACTAGGGTGACACCTTTTGGACTTTGCCAAAATTATCACTTCAATCAGCTTAGAGCCCAGTAGATGTCATTTTCATTCATGGAACATGGAAATAAATCTTCAATTGTGGAGAAGTGCATGGAACACATTTCATGGGTTCTACAGAAGCCCCCTTAGAATTTTATTCGTTCAGAATGAAAATAATATTGTTCTAAGCAAAAAGTAGGGCACTTTGACATATTCCAACATCATTTGGTTAGATTTAGTGCTACATCAAGTTTGGATGGATGATATAATTTTTACATAATCCAAGGGGCCTAGTAAGCATAGTTTCATTTTTTCTAGGTTTATATGGAAAACCCCACAAACATTGTATCTTTTGACTTTTTATTTCTTAATATTACCTAAATCATACAAAAATGTATGTTTAGTGAGCTGGGACTCGAATTTTGTTCAGAGTGCGCTTTGCAGGTTCTCAATTTTGTGACTACCACTTTTTTTAGCAGTTTAGAGTCATACATGTTGGACTATAAATGGATTGTATTTAAGGTCAAATAGATTTGGCCATAAATTTTGAAATTAGATCCCAAACAAAACTCTGTGGTTAATAATTTCTTTAATATTATTTAAATATTTCCCTGGGGAATCTTATGCCATGATTTTTATGGTCACCAAATTTAAAACCTGTGTCAACATAAGGGGTGTATATTCAAAGAATTAAGTTACCATTACATGACAAACCCATTATGGGGGTTGTATCCTGTAGATCCAACTAGGGAACATACTGTATAGCCAAATAGTGGCATCTTTTTAATGACAGACCTGTTATGCGGGCAGCTTATGCAGGGCCGCATAAGGGAACATGCTGCATAGTCAGGGAAAATGAGTTCTTTTAAGTTTAACATTTTGTTGTTGATAGATAGGGGAAAATAATATTTGGGTAACTCAAGACCACTGTGAGTAGTTTTTCCAAGGAAAGAAATTTTAATAATGAAAAAGGTCTATTTAGACCGACATAAGTTAGGAATAGAAAATACCTTTCTATACAAATTTGGTGTATGAGTAACGGTTAAAATTTATTATAAAGGGGAATTTATAACATCATTCTATGCAGTTTAAAGTATTATAGTGAGGATGTTGTACTATGCAGTTTAATGTCTTGCAATGAGGATGTAGTACTATTCACTTTAAAGTCTTGCAGTAAGGACGTTGTACTATGTAGTTTAATGTCTTGTAGTGAGGATGTTGTGTGGATTTAATTTAAGGTATTTAGCTTTGACTAAAGGCATGAGAAAAATCTCCCAATTTCTTGATTAGTTTTTTGGAAACATACTATCATATTCAGGCATAGAAGGGAAAATTGTAAACTGTGATTTGGGAATTTTTGAAATTGAGGAATGATATGGGAAAAGGGAAAAAAGCATTAAAGGAAGTTTTTTCCTTGAAAAAAGTTACCATTATTTGACAAACCTAATATGGGGGTTATATTATATAGGTCCAACTGGGGAATATGTTGTATAGCCAAATAGTTTCATCTTTTGACAAACATGCCTGTCATGTAGGCAACATATGCAAGGCAACCTAAGGGCATGTACTGCATAGTCTAACAAAATAGATCTTAGAAGTTAACGTTATATTGATAAAAGCCGAAGAATGTTTTTGGAGATTCATATTTTCCAAATAATAGAGTTTGATTTATGGAGAAAGGTACCTGAATATGTAAGGGGTATTTCTAACCAAGAGTGTATAAAGAATTGGAAGAATAAGACTTTTATGATGGTTTAACCCAAACATAAGAGATATGGTGTCTGTAGTTTTAGGTCATATGACTAGGATTGGAAATGGAAAAAATATATAATATGTGACTAGGTGATTTCATTGTTATTTCATATTGTATTGAACACATGGTGAGGGAAATGTGTAAACCATGGTCTTGAAGTCTTTTATATTGTGAGAAGGATAATGGGACAAGTATACTTGAATGACTGTTTTAAAATACAGATTCTTATATATTGTCATCAAATATTAAAGGGGACAAAGATACTATAACCATGAACGAAGTTACCATTAATTGAAAAACCCGTTATGGGGGTTGTATTATGCAGAGATAACTAGGGAATATGCTGCATAGCCAAATAGTGGCATCTTTTGATTGACAGGCCTGTTATATAGGCAACTTTTTCTAGGCCACCTAAGTGCATGTGCTACATAGTTAGGCAAAAGAGTTCTTAGGTATTAGAAACTAAGTCATCATAATCTGTAAGAAATATTATGAAGATCTGAAAAGTATTCAAATGTAAGAGTATAAAATATGGAAAGGGTTTATGTTTAAAGAATATGATAAATATTAGAACCATTATTGGCCATGAGTTTTACATCCTTTATATAGATCTGACTCATATGTAAAACAAATACTTTCTTTGTTTCCTTTTAATTAATATGGTGCTATGCAGTTTTAAGTCATGCAGTGAGGACATTTTACTATACAGGTTTAAGTCATGCAGTGAGGAAATTTTACTAGGCCGTTTTAAGTCATGCAGTGAGGACATTTTCACCCCCATAATGAATTGAAATACCTTACTTATATAAATATGCACATTATCAAATTCCTAAGCTCATGTGAGCTATGATCGATTTGAGAAACAAGGAGTAGTAAGTGCCTCTTTTAAAATACAAAGGTGAAACAGATGAAAAATGGGGGTGTCAAATTTTCATACAGTTTAACTTCATGTGGTAAGGATGACAATGAACCGATATGAAAGGAAAAACATATTGTAATTGGATTAAGGGATAAAACCCAAGTGTCACTATATGTCTTGCTGGGGAAATAATCAAGTCATACATAGTTCTTAAAACATTCTCTATGAAGATTTGATTCTTATACAAGAAATAAAGGGTTTTTTTATCACGGTTGGGCCCAATATTGGAGATCTATTCATCTCTACGTATCTCAAAATAGATGAGAATCAAGAAATATGTAGTTCTTTAAAAAATCATTCCTCATGATAATGGAGTTTGACATAAAAAATGGGGGTTTTGACACGTTCTGAGAGAACGGTAAATCATTAAGACTTAAAATGGTATAAGAACCAAATCATATATCTTAAGGAAACACTATGTATAGATCTGAATTATATATAGTAGGAGAAAAGAAAATAATATGATTTTGTGATTGTGTCTAGGCCCAAAATTTGAGATTTAGGCATCTCTACGCATCTTATTGAAATTGAGAATCAAGCCATAGTAGTTATTGAAACATGGTCTCCATGCAGATCTGACTCAAACATAGGAGAGAGAGGCAATCATGTACTAATAAAGAGTAGTGATGATGTCAATGTTGTTTTTTATAGAAGCTTATAACATCAAATAAAGAGTATTTTATTTGTACAAATAATGACATGCAGTTTAACGTCATGTGACAAGGATGAAGATGCTATGCATTTTAACGTCATGCAGCATGGACATTGATGGTTGTTATGTAGTTTAATGTCTTGTAACTTGGACATGATGGTTGTGTAGTTTTAAGTCTTACAGCAAGGACATGAGGGTTGTGCAATTTTAAGTCTTTTAGTAAGGACATGGGGGCTGTGTAGTTTTATGTCTTGCAGAAATGAAATGGTACTGTACAGTTTAAAGTCTTGCAGTGTGGACTATTTGTACAAAACAACACAATGTATTTCCTTAAAAATATCTCATAGGATGGAGTTGTGATAATCTCTCTATCCATTGAGATTAAGGCATAGGTTTCATTTGAATAGACCTTATGGATGGAATAAGTTCTTTCCCTCTTTGGTTCAAGTTTTGGAGGTTTTCTTCCTGGTATCAATGGAGTCCTAAGAACCAATACAAATTCTCTTTGAAGGAATGAACGAAGGTGAACATTCTTATTAAAAGATCACGTTATTTTGTTAAATTATGCAAAGTATGCTATCTTATCTTGTCTATTATTTCCAACTCATTGAACCGTTTCTGATATCTTTCATTTGTAGACAACTGATCAAAGATTGAAACTCTAAGTGAAGGAAATTGTATTTCAATTGGAAAAATTGCATCAATTCCATATACTAATGAATAAGGAGTTGCTTGGGTAGCAGTATAGATAGTTATATGGTAATCCCATAAAGCATTCAAAATTTTATCAGGACATGATTTCATATCTTTATCTACCATCATCTGGAATATATTCGATACGGTCTTATTGAAGGCATCTATCTATCCATTGGTCGTTACATGATAGAGAGATGAATGGTTGGACTTGATATTATGTTCCTGATACAACATTTTTACATCAGCAGAACAAAAATTGGTGCAATTTTCCATCAAAATAGTATGAGGGATGCCAAATCTGGTGATGATATTAGTTTTGACAAAACTAACAATGATTTTGGATCTGACTTTCTTGAGGGGAATTTCCTCACCCCATTTAGAGAAGAAGTCAGTAAGAGTGAGAATATACTTGAACTGCTAAGCCGTGGCTGGAGGATAAGGCCTTACTACATCCATTACCCATGTGGATAATGTCCAAGAGTATTTAGCTGTATGTAGAAACTCTGGGGGTTGATGAATGAAGTTGGCATGTACTTGACATGGATGACATTTTTTAGTGAAATCTATACAATCTTGTATCATTGAAGGCCAAAAGTATCGAAGCCTCCAGATTTGATCAAAGAGTTTGTGCCTAGATTGGTGGGCACCACAAGCTCCTGAATGTACTTCTTTCATGACAGATGTGCTCTCTTCACCATCAATGCATCTGAAGAGAATTCCATCAAATCCTATCTTATAAAGGATCTTTTGGAGGACAATACTATCATAAAGAGTAAAATTGTCCGCTTGTCGCTGAATCTGTTGTTTCTTAGCCCTATCTAGTCGAAGTACCCCATTTTGATGATATTCCATGATGGATGTTTTCCATCCTGTGATATGACCATTTGGTTTAGAAATAGGGAAAATTTCATTAATTTCCTCTATTCTGGTTTGAAAAAAAGGTGAGAACACACGGTGATGGGTTATACGGATAACTTTCTCATCCCGATTTGGATCTGTGAAGGCTGTAGCAGCGTTAGCCAGTGCATCTTTTTGTGTATTTTGTGATCATGGGACATAAGACAATGTCGTCTCTAAGGGAAATTTATCCATTAACCCTCTGACATAATCACACAATGGAATTAATTCTTCTTTTCTGATAGAATATTCCCCCTTAATTTTTTCAATTACCAATTCTGAATCACCTTTTACCTTTAAATGATCCATTTGCACCCAAAGGTACAATTCCAAACCTGAGATTGATATTCTACTTCATTGTTGGTACAACCTTTTAATAATAGGAATGAATAAGGCAATACTGCCTCTTCTAGGGAAATACGAACAATTCCTAATCCAACCTTGTTGAGTTTAGGATTTTTCATTCTTTTTCATGTTGGACTTATGGAAGCACCATCAAAATACATTTCCCATGTTTGGGAATTATCTTGAATAGAGAAGACATCGTCATCATGAAGCTTACTATTAAATGATGTATCTTCCACAGATGGATGCTCAACAAGGAAGTCGGCCAGAGCTTGTCCTTTTATTTCCTTTTGAGGTATAAACATGATATCAAATTGTTGAAAAATAACCACCCACCATTCCAGACGTCCTGTAATCATAAGACGAATGAGGATAAATTTGAGTGGATTATTACGAGACACCAATTGGACCTCATGATGTTACAGGTAGTGCCTCAATTTTTGAACTGGAATGATTAATTCTAGGAATCACTTCTCAATACTTTAATATCGAGTTTATGTATCATGCATAGCTTTACTGGGACATTAAAGACTATTTTCATTCCCAACATCATTCTTTTGGGCGAGGAAGTCACCTGGTGATTTCTCTAAAGCTGTCACATAGAGAATAAGTGGTCTTCCTTCTAATGGTGGCATTAATACTAGTGGACTCAAGAGATATTTATTGGGGGTATTAAATGTTTCATGGAAATTTTCAATCCATTGGTAGGTGACTCTATTCTTCATTAATCTAGTGAAGGGTAAACAGTTGCCTACCAAATTGGTGATAAAGCGCCAAATATAGGCCAAGTGTCCTTGGATTCCTCTTAATTATTTAAAATTTCAAGGAGGTGACATACCAAGGATTGATTTTGTTTTCTCAGGATCAAATTCGATACCACGATGGCATATAACGAAGCCAAGAAATTTTCTTGAGGTTACCCCGAAATCACATTTCATGGGGTTCATCTTCAAAATGTTTTGCCAAAGTTTATTGAATATGGTTTCAAAATCAGCCAAGTGATTAGAACATTGTTTGGATGTGACCATGAAATCATCCAAATAACACTCAAATAAATTTCCTAAGAAGGGTTTGAAGATATGGTGCATGGATCTTTGGTATGTTTCAACTTCATTCTTTAATCCAAAGTCCATTACCTAATAGAAAAACACACCTTGATGGACACTAAAGGCTATAGATTCTTCATCAAATGATGCCATTCAGATTTTATTATACCGAGAGTATCCATCCAAGAAGTAAAGAGATTCATAACCAACTGTTCCATCAATTGAAAGTTTTGTAATCGGGACTGGAAAGTCACATGTAGGACAATGTCGGTTAAGATCTATTAAATCATTGAAGACACTAATTTTCCCATTCTTCTTTTTCACTGGGACAACATTAGACAAAAATTTGGGATATTGAACATCCCTAAAAAGGTTATCATTTATAATCTTATCAACTTCAGCTTCAATTTTAGAGGCATGAGTTGGGTGTCTTCTTCTTGCTGCTTGCTTAAATCCACGATGTTCTTCTGGAAAACCCAAATGATGGGTGGTTATATTCGGATTAAGACCTAGAATTTTTGTATAATTCCAAGCAAATATATCTCGATTTTTCTTGATAAAGGAAGTATACACCTCTTGCTCTTTAGAGGTCATGGATGCACTAATTAGAGTGGGGCGTGGATCTTCTTTTGTACCTTGATTTATTTCTCTGAGTTCATCCATAGTGGTAGAGACACCTTTTTCAAACGCTAGAAGAGAATCCCTGAGATCTTCCTCTTCTTCTTTATTATGTATTACCTCCTTTGTTTCTACTTGAATTGTAGATGATGAGGAAAAACTTCTAGTTTTAGAGGAGAAATTAGTATTTGAACATCCCAAAGAAAAGTCCACCATATCTGATACTACTAATGATGAAGGGTCTTCCTATGGTAATAAAGAGGGATTGATGGATTGAGAATCAACATCTTTTTCTTCCTCTAGAAATATCACTATCCCTTATACTCTAGTTGACTAAGTAGAGGCTTATTGTATTTCAATAGATGACATGAAAAAATCTCCATTCGGGCTTTCATCATTTCTTAGTGTATCAATAATTTCATCTATGTTGTCAGGATCAACTGTCATAATTGACATTATGGAAGTTACTAGATGATTCTTTATGTTTAGTTTTACCCTTTAAAATTTATAGAAGGGTAACAAATAATCTATACTCAAATGTATGAATGGATTTGCTGGGATCTTTTCCAGTCCATTTGGATCATTAACGATGGTTATCTCCTTTATCACGGGTTTTCGTTCCTATTGTGTGATAAAACTCAGCCTCAATTTATTGAGATTCACATGTTTTGAACGGAGCCTTGTCACCATATAATGTTCTGATTTAAACATTAAAATAATATTTCAGAAATTGGTGGTATGACAAAGGTATGGCTGCATGTTGAGGCAACCAAGGCCTTCCAAGAAGAATATTGAAGGTTGTATCCTGATGAACAACCCTGAAATATGAATTAGACACAAGATATCCCAACATATTTCTGAGTGTAATCTCACCCAAAGGTTCTTGTTTATTCTTTTCATATCCTTGCAACATTAATGTTGAAGGAGATAAGTCAGATTCAATCAGGCCCAACCGACGAAGTGTACGAACAAGAATGAGGTTGACCCTAGAGCCATTATCAATAAAGTCTCGTCGGATATCAATGTAATTGACCATTCTAGACAAATAAAAATGTCTGATATTCCCATGAACAACATCATCTTCATCTTTATCCGTAAAATATATTACTTCCTGACATTCTACAGGATCATTCTCTATACGGTAAACCTCAGTAGCAGCAACATCAATTTCAAATTCTTGAGGACATAACAAAGCATCAATGAGTTCTTCTAAAAGATTTTTTGACAGATTCAAAGCATCCAAAATTGATAACTTGGATGTTATTTGGTCCAATTGGTTCAAGACATCGTACTTTTGGTCCAAAGGTCTATTTTTTCAGCATGGAGATGTGATTTTTCAGGTGCTTTTGAAGTTGATGCTTCTGATGTAGATGTACTCTATGTCTGAGAAGAAGATAGAAATACAATTGGCATTGGTAAATTAGACTGACTATGTCTATTCATTTGCTAAGACAAAGATGGTGTGGCTTATAATAGGTCTTCAAAAATAATAGTGTCAGAACCAAACATGTCTTTCTTGGAAGAAACTCCTAGTTCATGTTGAGCCCGCTGAAGGTCTCCTCCACGAGTTTCTACCGCATATATGGTTTGAGCAGGGGTAGAGTTAAAATGGTGGTTTCTGGAATTCCCACATCTTCCCATGTATCCTTGACTTTGGCCCCTTCCTCTTGTTCCCCAATTAGGTACATGGAATTTGGGCTCAATATAATCAGAATCACCATTGACATAAGAATCCGTTAAATGGATAACATTAACAGAACCAAAGATCAATTCTTCATCTAAAGAATATTCTTCTTGACAGGTTAATTTTGGTTGTACCGTTTTTTGGGGTGGTGCCCGTGATTTTGAAACCGATGGCGTAAAATCTGTCACGTTTAAGGACAACTTTATCCTTGACAGGAGCTTGTCTTCTTCTAACTGCTCTTTGTCATTATGATCACTTTTCTTCTTTAAGGAATGACCTTTTGGTGAAGATGGTTTTTCTGTGACAGGAGTGGAAGAAGACACAATTTTTTGTATCAATTGTGTTCGTAAAATATGATGAGTCTGGTTGATTGTTTTTTTGATCATCCAATCATCATATTTTTGCACATTTTTACTTTTAACCTCTTCGCATTCTCCCTCTTCCTCTAGATTGGTAGTAGTAACACATGCTACTTGAGTTGATGAACTTTTCAATTTCACTTTTCTAGAGTCTACCATCATTTTTAGAAGGTATTTGAAATCAAAGCACTCTTGAATGGGGTGTCCCAATATCAGATAAAAGGGACAATAATTTGAACAATCTTCATCTCTATCTTTATATGGCTTTTTTGGCATTGGAAAATTAACCAAATTATTTTCTAAGGCTGAGATGAAGTAACGAAGAAAATTTTCGTTCCGAAAAGAATAAACTTTATTCTTTAATTCCTAAATTTTTTTACACCTATGATCTCTTTGATCATCTTGATGAGGCAGTTGTTGCTGCTGATGCTCAGGAGGTGGAGCCCTTTGATATGATAAGGATCTCGAAGTAGAAGTAGGTACAAGGGTATGTTTGAGGGTGAATGTAGTATCTTCTGCTTTTCCTATCCTTCTCTCCAGAGCTAATGTAATTACATGAGTTTTAGCCTTAGTTTTTATAATAGAGTCTTCAATCGGTTGAGCGATTCAAGTAAGGTCTCGAAACCCACTTGTGTATTTCACAAGGATCAATGGTGTGTGTAATTTGTTACACTAATTTTCCACACAGATTGGAAACAATTCTTCTTGAGGTAGTTCTGGACTTAAGAAATATGTTAATCCTTTCTATAGTGCAATGAAATATGAAAATCTTTCATTATACCTTTGTTTACAATTAGTAAGATCAAAAATTGTCCTCTTTGGTAGCATTGAGCTAAATTGGAGAAGAAATTTCTGATGAAGATCTTCCCATCCAGTAATTGATCGAGATAGTAAACTTGTATACCAATCAAAAGCTGGTCCGTGTAATGAATTCACAAAAAACCTAATCCTAACTGCTTCTGGTTGTTGAGAAGTTCCCATTATTGTATCACAACGAGAAACAAAATGTGTTAGGTGTTGTTACAGATCTTCTGAACCATTAATGATTGGGATTGGGTTCTTCAAAAAATTTTGTGGGGGGGATTGCATCCACCCATTCAGGGTAAGCTCTCTTTTATGGCTGAAATGGTGCACGTCATTCCTCCATACTTCCAATTGAGTCGTTAATGCCTCAATTGTGTTCATAAGCATTTGGGGAACATCCGAATGAGCTGGAACCTGTGCAGGTATAGTAACTGGAGCTTGAGCTGGTGCAGCGACTAGTAAAAACATTGATTATGGTGTTGATACCAGCCTTGGTTGTATACCCAATGGAGGGAATTCATTATCCGCATCTCTAGTTAGTATGAATCTTCTTTGCAGAGGAGCTCCTACCAGATTTGCAAGTTGAGGACTAGCCTGGGGATACTGTCTAGTAGAAATGCTGTTTCAAAGTAACTATGTGTTGAGTCTTTTCAACTCCTTCATTTCCTCTTCTTGCTATGCAAATCTATCTTTAAGAGAAAGAGATAGACCTTTTCCAGTGGAAAATTTTTGGGAAAAAATCTCTCAAGGTATCATTGAGTCATTTTTTAGGTGATTGTGTTTGTTGAAAAAGTGGACATTTGTGTTGTGATTGTTGACAAAACAAACCATGACATACAAATTTTTGACAAAATGGATTTCATGGTGGCATTTCAAGTTTAAGGAATGTGGTTAATGATCCATGTTTGATTCAAGAATGTCAACAAAGGAATGGTTGATCTGGAGGCGGTACAAAAAGAGCAGATACAAGGCTGTTCCGTTTTCCAGTGTTTGCCAAATTTTTGGGCCTGAAAATCGACAAATAGAGAAAAGTGATTTTGGAAAAGGGACTTGTGCGCTGTTGTCTTGAAGGAGAGGAAAATTGTGCGCCATATTTTTTTCAAGATCAAAATATCAAAATATGGTAAAGGGAAAAGGGGCGCCCATGTTTTAGGGTTGTTCGCACAAGTGACTTGTGCAGTAGAGACTTGCATGCCGAGACTTGCGCGCCGAGAGGAGACTTGCGTGCAATCACGCAGGGTGTCCAAATGCCTATAAATAGAGGTTGACCCCTCCTCATTTAGAAGTGAGTTAACCACATAGGGAATATCAAAGCTCCCATCGCGCAGGTGTGGTGGTCGCACAAGTGGTGGTGTGGTCGCACAAGTAGAAGTTGCGTGCCAGTTGTTTGTGGCGCATCAAGAGTGGTTTGGCCATGAAAGGTAGGGAGTCTCCCAAGTTTTGAGTTGAAGAAGGGGGTGTCACGCAAGTGGTTTTATGACACTCGTGCACTAGGTTTTGAAGAAGCATGACAGCTGATGGTTGCACGCCAAAATTGATTTGGGCGTAAAAGGGTGTGAGTCGTGCAAGTTTGGAGTTGCAGAAGCTAGTGTCGCGCAAGTGGTTGAGGTGAACTTGCACGCTAGTTTTAACTTGCACTCCGAGACTCGTGTACCGGCTTGGATAAGGGATCCAGGAATGGTTGAAGCATGGTAGTGATTCAGGGCTGTGTGGAAGTTGGAAGATTTCCTGATACCTTCAGTGCAAAGTGAGATTCATCTACGGGTGAAAGTTGGACTTCAACAGAGAATCTACATACAACATAGGATGTATTCATTATTGATAATGAAGAGAGATACATGTCTATAAACTGTGAGTGGATCCTTTCCAGAATAGTGAGAAAAGGAAGAGGAAGAAGGTGATCCTCTCCACCGGCAGTGAGCTAGAGAGAGAGAGACAGGGAGTGACCCTTGGGAAAGCAATGAGCTGACCCTAAATATTGTAAAGGCAGTGAGCCTGGAAATAGAAGTTATCTATCCCGAAATTTGTAAATATAATTTTTCTTTTAGTGGATTTGGTACATCGGCACATCGCCGGTGTATGCTCCTTAGACGTAGCCCAGTGAGGGTGAACAAAGTAAAAATCATTGTGTCTTGCGAATGCTTTAGTTTATGTTTATATTTTTCTGTAGGAAAGAGAGAGAAGAGAGTCTTGCTTAATAGCGAGACAAGATCAATAGGGGCAGTTGTTTTAATCTGTCATACCCTGATTCACCCCCCTCTCAGGGTATCTAACCTAGTGAACTTAATAATTGGTATCAGAGGAAGAGGTTAATATCTGTAATTATCTCTCAAATAGAGTTCACTAATCATAAAGGGATTCCGATATTCGACGGGAACAATTTTCAGCTATGGAAGAATCAGATGCAACACTACTTCCGATCTTTGGGAATGGATGTGTTCACAGCAGTAATGCATGGTATAACAACTGACATCAAAAGTGGGGCTTTATCGGAAGTCAAGCGAAGAGAATTGTATTCTAACGCCAATGGAATAAATGATTTAGGGGGAGCCCTTTCCAATGCTATCTATACGAAGGTGATGTCATGAAAAACATCACATGCCATGTGGAAAAGGATTTTGAAATTATATGAAGGAGACACAAAGGTCTAAGAGGAAAATATTCAAGTACTGTGGAATAAGTATGAAGATATGAAAATGAACCCAAATGAGTCTGTTGATGCATTTTTTGACAGGGTAAATATTGTTGTGGAAGATATGCAAGGTCTTGGAGAATTCATTGAATACATAAAGATCATAAATCATATCTTGAGGAAACTTCCACCTCGGTTCAATCTGAAAGTTTCAGTACTAGAAGATAAAGATCCAAAAGAGCTGACACTGGACAATTTTCACAGTACCTTGGTTGCATATAAAATGAGGAACAATGATAACAAGACTGTGGAAAAAGGGAAATCCAAAGAGGTGGAATTTATGGCCATGAAGAAGCTCACCATTAAATATTCTCAAGAAGAAGAAGAGACATACGATGTAATGCCATTCCTCTCCTCAAATCTTCAAAGAGGAAAAGGAAAGTTCAAAGGGAAACTTCTACTTGATTTCTTTAGATGTGGAAAAGTTGGTCATCTTTCCTCAAGGTTCCCCAAAAAATTTCAAGAAGAAAATTATAAAGATGAAGTTGAAATTATCAAGAAGAAATCTTCAGCCTATGTGAAAGGGAAGAAGCTGTTCAAGAGAAATTTCTTCAAGAAGAAGAATATTCTTTCACAAGAAATAGATAGTTCAGATGAGTCTGAGGTTGAAGAGGTTGAGGAGATTGAAAATTGAAAAGATCATAGAGAAAATTCTAAGGTGGCATTCGTTGGTAGTTCTCAGGAGAAGAATGAAACTGAAGGTGATCATGATGAAGAAGAAGAAGTTGAAGGAAGAATATATATGAAAGCTGAGTTAGAGGTTTCTCTTGAGGAGATAGATATTTGGAGAGCCAAAACAAAGAAATCTAAAAAAGTTTTTTATGATGCCAAACTCTATATGCAGCAGCAGGAAGAAGAGAAGTCTGAGTTAATGGAAGAAATTGAGAAACTCAAGTTATCAACACCAGAGAACACAGAATCAGTTAGTGAGTATAATCTAAAGATTGAATAACAGAAAAGGGAGATCGATGGCTTGAATATAAAAGTGAAAGATCAAGTCAAGTGTATCAAATAACTTGAAGAAGAAGTGGTCAATCTACGATGAAAAATAAAGGATCAAGAAAAACTCTTGAACCCTAGCATGATATCAGAAAATAAGGTTATTTAGAAGATAGAAAAGATGTAAAAGGAGGCTAGTAGTTCAGAAGGAAAGAATCAGCAATTGAGCTCAGACGCTAAGGTTGATTCAGGGCATGATCAGAAACAAAAATCTGTGAAAATTGAAGTCAGACCACAAGAACCCATCCTGATATTGAAGGATGATTTGGGCACAAAGCAGAATCAGAGTTTTCAAAGATCCCAAGGAGAAACTCGTAGTGAAGAAGTAATATGAAGGAATGCACCTTATATCAGATGTTATTTTTGTGGAAAGATGGGACATTCACAGTATTTGTGTTCCATATCTAAGAGATATCGAAGGGAACAAAAATAAAGGTGGAAGCCAAACAGAGAACAGTTTTCCAGAACATATTTCTAAGGACACTGTTTTTGGTGTGGAGGATTTGGGCACATGGATAGGTACTTCACATAGACCATATAGAGGAATGTGACAAAGTATAATCAAAACATTCACAAGAAGAATATCAATAAACCAATAGGTGAGTTAAAAATGCTGAATAGATTTTCAGCTTTTCAAGATGAAGTTGGTCCATCATACTCTGAGAAAGAACAGAAGTCTCAATCCATGTCGAGTGTGAAGGAAAAAATATAGACCAAGAAGAAGAAGAATGAGAATGTTGTGGTGGCAAAAATTGCCCTTAAGGCATCAGATCACTCTGGGGTGTGGATCCTTGATAGTGGTTACGCATATCACATGACAGGTAATAAGGATCTTGTTACAGGCATAAAATATGACAAAGAAGGAGTTTTCAAATTTGGAAATGATGAAGGCCTGGAGATTGTTGGCTCAAGAAAGGCCATGTTTGGGGGAAAAGAGATGAGGCGTGCTGATGTCTTATTAATAGAAGTCCTCAGTCACAATTTACTAAGCGTCAGTCAACTATGTGACTCGGGACATTCTATAAGGTTTACTAAGAAGATGTGTGTTGTCAAAGGAATATATGGGGCAGTTGTTCTATGGGGAAAAACGACAAAGGAAAATCTCTACCTGGTCAGTGGAGAAGAAGATATGTGTTTTCTGTCCAAAGAGGAAGAAAACAAGTTGTGGCATAAATAACTTGGTCATCTTTGAAAACCATCCCTGGAAGATCTGGTAAAGTGTAAAGTAGCAAGAGACCTCCCTAAGCTATCACATGATCGTACACATACATGCGACGCCTATCAATAAGAAAATATCATCAGAAAGACGTATAAATCAAATGAAAAGAGGTCAACAAGAGTTCTTTAATTGGTGCATGCTGATGTTTGTGGACCTATTTCACCAAGATACATTGACGAAAAGTGGTATTATGTTCTTTTCATTGATGAATATAGTATAATGGCATGGGTATTTCTTATTTCCCATAAGTCTGATGTGTTCAGATGCTTAAAAAAGTACCGAAAGAAATCTGAAAGGATTCTTGGATAGAAAATTATGAAGTTTCATACAGACAATGGTACAGAATTCACAAACAGTCAGGTGGAAGAGTATCTCAAGAAACATGGGATAACGTATCAAGTTTCTTCAATAAGAACTCCCCAATAGAATGGAGTGGTTGAAAGGAGAAATTGGATCATCAACAACATGGCCAGAACAATGCTTATAGAAAAAGACATACCAGAGAAGTTTTGGAAGGAGTTAGTATTGACATCAATCTACATTTCTAATAGGGATCTGTTGTGTCTAATGGAAGGAAAGACTCCATATGAAATGTGGTACGGAAAGAATCCAACAGTGAAATACTTTCGAATATTTGGAACTAAGTGATTCATTCTCAACAAATAAAATCATAGGAAGTTTGAATCACGTGGAGATGAGGGAATATTTCTGGGCTACTCAGGTAAAATAAAATCATACAAATGCTTTAACAAGAGGCTGGGAAAAGTTGTTGAGAGCAATGATGTCACTATTGTGGGAAATGAAGAGAATATTCAATAGAACAGGGAACAGTTTCTTGATGAAAGTGATGAATAGGATAGTAACACAGGAGGAACAGAAGTGGAAGATGATGACTCAGAATAAGACACTGATGATGAAAAAGAAAGTGTCAAGTATGTGTCTTCAAGGAAGCCAAAGATTTGAGCTGAAATTGATAGGCAGAATATCATTGGTGATCAGACAGCTCCAGTTCAAACAAGAAGAATGAATTCACTTCAACAGATATCTTTTCTATCTCAGGTAGAGCCGAAATGCTTTGTTGATGTAGCTGAAGATGAAATTGGGTTCAATCCATGAATGAAGAGCTTGATCGGATTGAGAAGAACTTAACATGGAATATTTTCTCGAGACCAGCAGATAATAATGTCATTGAGACTAAATGGTTCTATCATAATAAGATGAATGAAGATGGCACAGTGGTTCAAAAAAAAGCATGACTAGTGTGAAAAGAATACTCTCAGATAGAGGGAATATATGTTGATGAGACATTTTCATCAGTTGCAAGGCTGGAGACAATCAGATTATTCCTAGCCATTGCAGTGCAATGGAAGTTCAAAGTGTTCCAGATGGATATCAAATCTACATTCTTGAATGGGGTTCTGGAGGAGGAAGTGTATATTGAGTATCCAGATGGTTTTCTCATTCATGAGGATGAGAACAAAGTTTGTAGACTGAAGAAGGCTTTGTATGGGTTGAAACAAGCACCAAGATCATGGTACTCAAGGCTTGATCAGTACTTGAAGAAGCATGGTTTCCAGCACGGGGGAGTTGATTACAATCTCTATTTCAGAAAAGACAGTAATCAAAGGATGATGGTGTTGTTTTATGTCGATGACATAATTTTTGGCGGATCAGATGAAGTTTAGGGCAGATAGTTTTCCGAATTCATGAAAAGTGAGTTTGAAATGTCAATGATTGGAGAGCTAACATTTTCCCTTGGTCTATAGGTGACATAAGGAAAGAATGGATCATTCATTTCTCAATCCAAATATTCCAAGGAGGTTTTGAAAAGGTTTGGAATGGAAAATTACAAGGAGATGAAGACTCTAGTTTCTACTCGAATAAAACTATACAAAGATGAGGATGGGAAGGCATTTAGTATCACAGAATACATGCAAATTATTGGAATTTTGTTGTAATTGACTGCAACAAGGGATGACATTATATTCACCACATGTCAAGCAGCAAGATATCAGAGTAATCACAAGTAAAGCCAAATGCTTGCATTGAAAATAATACTTCAGTATATCAAGGGCACGGTGGAATTCAGCTTGACATATAATGACAAATCTCAGACAGAGTTATTGGGATACAATGATGGAGACTGTACCGGTTCAGTGGATGATAGGAAATCAACGTCAGGTCGTGCTTTCTATCTTGGTGTATTATGTATTTCTTGGTTGATCAAGAAGCAAGATTTCATTTCATTGAGCATTGCGGAGGCTGAGTATATTGCGTCCACTCAATAATGCACACATTTATTATGGATGAAGAAATAGCTTGACGATATGGGAGTTAAAGTGAAGTCTCCGATCAGAATCTAGTGCGATAACTCAAGTGCTATAAATCTTAGAAAAAATCCCACCCATCATTCAAGGACAAAGAACATTGAGATAAAGTATCATTTTATAAAGGAGAAAGTTGAGCATGGAATTGTAAAGTTAGAGTATGTCCCTACAGAGCTACAGGTTTTATACATTCTGACAAAGGCCATACCTAATGAAGCTTTTGAAAGGAATCGACTGGCTCTGGGAGTTCAGTCGACTCCCCGTACTTGAGAAAGTGTGGATGTGGCCCCCCCTCTCTCGAGGTATGATGTGTGTTTCTACCTAATGTGCTGATATTCTTTCTCTACTCTGTTACAGACTGCAAAGAAGTGAACTTTGGGTTCGTTGACAAAGGGAGAGAAAATAGTGATTGTTGAAGGGGGAGACAATGAAGCTATTTGAGAAATCTGATGAATAGGGGGAAAAGCTGACAAGTGGAGCAGCCAGATAGGGATAGTATTAAATCTGACGATGCTAGAAGTGATCAATAAAAGAATAGATATCGCGACAGATGAGGATCATGATAAAAGCAGAAGAGTGGTGTTGGAATGTGGTAAGAATATTTCCAAAAATTAGTATCAGTTTGGTGTCAACAGTGGGTGTCAGAATTGAATTGATTCACTGATGAACTTTTCATTTACTCTTGTTTCTCACGCTGAGAATTTCTCATGTGGGCTTAGAGTATGTGTTGAGTAAATCCTTGATCACTATCGGAATCGCAATAGGCAAATGGTGGCTGAAGAATTAACGATTTATCTTTTTATGGAATAATTTTCAACAAACCCAAAGGGGGAGATTGTTGGGAAAAAATCCCTCAAGGTATCATTGAAGCATTTTTGAGGTGATTGTGTTGTTGAAAAAGTGGACATCTCTTTTGTGATTGTTGACAAAGAAAACCATGACATACAAATTTGTTGACAAACTAGATTTCATGGTGGCATGTCAAGTTCAAGGGATGTGGTTAACGATCCATGTTTGATTCAAGAACGTCGAAAAAGGAATGGTTGATCTGGAGATGGTACAAAAAGATCAGATACAAGGTGGCGCCGTTTTCCAGTGTTTACCAAAATTTTGGGCCTGAAAATCAACAAATGGAGAAAAGTGGTTTTGGAAAAGGTACTTGCGCGTCGTTGTCTTGAATGAGAGGAAACTTGAGAAACATATGTTTTTCAAGATCAGAACATCAAAATATGGAAAAGGGAAAAGGGGCACCCAAGTTTTAGGGTTGGTCGCACAAGTGACTTGCGCAGTAGAGACTTGCGCGCCGAGACTTGCGCGTCGAGAGGATACTTTCGCACCGTCACACATGGTGTCCAAATTCCTATAAAGAGAGGTCGACCCCTCTTCATTCAGAAGTTATTTCAACACTTAGAGAAAATCATAACTCCTTTTGCGCAGGTGTGGTGGTCACGCAAGTGGTGGTGTGGTCGCGCAAGTAGAAGTTTCGCGCCAGTAGTTTGTTGCACATCAAGAGTGGTTTGGGCGTGAAAGGAAGGTATTCACCAAAGTTTTGAGTTGAAGAAGGGGGTTTCGTGCAAGTGGTTTGGTGACACTTGCGTTCCAGTTTTTGAAGAAGCACGACAGTTGATGGTTGCGCACCAAAATTGGTTTGGGCGTAAAAGGGTGTGAGTCGCGCAAGTTTGGAGTTGCAAAATCTGGTGTCGCGCAAGTGATTGAGGTGAACTTGCGCGCCAATTTTAACTTGTGTGGCGAGACTTGCACGCCGGCTTGGAGAAGGGCGCCAGGTATGGTTAAAGCACGACAGTGATTCAGGGCTTCATGGAAGCTGGAATATTTCCCGATACCTTTAGTGCAATGTGATATTCATCTACAGGTGAATGTTGGAATTCAATAGATTATCTACATACAACAGAGGATGTATTCAATAGTGATAATTAAGAGACATGATTGTCTATAAATTGTGAGTGTATCCTTTTCAGAGCAGTGGCCAAAGGAAGAGGAATAAGGTGATCCTCTCCACCAGCAGTGAGCCAGAGAGAGAGAGACAGGGAGTGACCCTTGGGAAAGTAGTGAGATGACCCTAAACATTGTAAAGGTAGTGAGCCTGGGAATAAAAGTGATCTATCCTGAACTTTGTAAAAAGAAATGCGCTTTTAGTGGATTTGGTACATCGGCACATAGCCGGTGTATGCTCCTTGGATGTAGCCCAGTGAGGGTGAACCAAGTAAAAATCATTGTGTCTTGTGCATGCTTTAGTTTCTGTTTATACTATACTGCAGGAAAGAGAGAGAAGAGAGTCTTGCTTAACAGCGAGACAAGATCTATAGGGGAATTTTATTTAATCTTTCATACCCCAATTCACCCTCTCCCTCTCAGGGTATCTAACCTAGTGGACCTAACAAAAAGTGAGATGCATTCTGAATTTTTTCCTTTCCCCTTGTTAGATTCCTTTTGGAAAGGGGGAGTTGGTTATTTGAAGGCATACCTAGATTCTGGGTAAGACTCTGATTTCGGGTATGCACACCTTCTTCATTTTCCTCAGTGTGTATCGTATTATGGAAAAGAAATTCATCTTTTGATTCCCCTTAATTGGACTTATTTTCTGGAGTATATTCTGCAATGGTGATAATGACATTTACTGACGCGCAATGCATCTATGGTATTCTGTCTATATTTTTGCAAGATCATCTTCCATTGTGTCCTTCATGAGACTTTTTCCTCCTATATAATTAATTCCCTAGAACTGTTTGGCAGATAGTAACCCTAAGGAAATCCTTGGAGAGTTCAGTTGAACACTTTTCTTGTGGCTTCTTTCCTAATCAAGATAAAACTAACTTCCGTTGAGGAGGGGATTGCAGATGTGAAAAATCCACCAGCCCAGCCAGCTGGGGCTATTCCTATTATTCTTCTTCAAATAATTGAAAATTGTTTAATGAATTTGAAGGTTGAATTAAATGATTTTCCCGGCCTTGAAAGCTGGGGTGATTCTTGAACTACTATGGCTGAAATTTGTGCAAATGCTCTTCTGATTTTGCGGATTTGGGTTCAGACATTAGCTGGGCGCATCATCTGACAATCACTTAAATCAACTATTTTAGAATATTTTTGTGCTATTTCAAACATTTTCATCCTTTGACGCCTGACATATTCTAAACGGGATGACAGTTCAAGATTCTCAGATGCTTGATGTAAAAGTAGCTCAATAGCTTTTTTTATTTCTGCCTGATTCTGATGAGAACTGGTTGAGGCAAGTTCTAGAGCGTACTTTTGATTACATACAAAACCTATTGATTGTGGTCGACCGTGGGAAAAAACAATGCATGAAACCACTTTTTGTGGACTTTGCAGATTTTGGAGTGCAGTGAAATGCAATACTCCATATGCACACCATCTTGTGATACGAGAATTATATAGGGAATCATAAATTAACTACCGTAGCCTCTTTAGAGAATTTAGACATGCGTACTGAAGGGTTCTCAGCTATTTTTCATCCTTTCTATGTTGAGAAACTGAGATAGATGCCAAGTCAATTTGGCATTGCAACCCTTCTATTACCTTTACATTATTTTGATATTCATCATATGGTAAGAATTTGGTTTTCAAATGGCGAAGTTTTTTCCATAAGATGAGACAAATTTCATGAATTCAATCTTCTGTTATCAATTATAGAATTTTATACTGAGAATTTTTCAAAGGCCAAAACTTGACTGGGATTTCTCTTTTAAATAATTATTCCCTCATGTTTAAGGCATCTTCGTCATCTTTTACAAGAGGTTTCACCACTTGATTTGACCAGAGTTAATGCTCTATATTAGGAGATAAATGACCAAAAGGAGGTTTGGAGAACGATTTTTCCCTTAATATGCCTTCTGGTTGAGAAAGTGTTTCACCCATAAATGACAAGGCATCAGACAAGACTATCTTTGTGTTTTCAAGATCCTCAAGATAGTAGGGCTTTCTCATCGCTACATTTTCAATTATGGAATTGTCTTGACAATGTAAAATACTATTGCATAGAGGACTTTCATAGTGAATTCCATAATGGGGAGGATTACCACGATGGATTAGAGCATGGGATAAATCTTTTTTCTCCTTGGTCTTCTGGCCACACGGAGGGTTGTTGTGTCTCTCATCCAGAGATAGGCACTTTGGATTGATGTAATTTTTAGGAATCAAGCTTTCATGATGAAGTTTACAATGAGGAACTTCCAAATTACGACTACCACTCCCATAATTTGGTAATGAGAGGATAGGATCTTGAGAAACAATAGATATATGTCTGAGGGCTTCAATAACTCCATCATTAAGAGTAGCCACATCGCAACTTAACTCTTGATATTCCAAAAATTCTTCGTGAGACTTTTTCGTGGATGTTATCTTATACTTAGTTGGGTACACATTCTAGGAAAAGTGGTTATCATTGGAAGGTATATGTTCCTGCCTTGGAGTGGTTACCAGAACGAACCACTTACCTCCAATTGGAAACGGTTTATGTTCCCGATCCTGTTATCTGTATGATATGGGAGAATATTCCACATGACCCTCCTCAACTGGAATAGTGGTATGTATCTTCTTTGGGATGGCATGTCGATGTGTCATCCCATGCATGGGGAAATATTTATGTTTATGTTCCCCTAATATTGTGGAAGTAGTTGTTGAAATATCCTAGCATGCTTCCAGAATATGGGCAGGGATATGTGTCTGCCCTTTCACCATTGATAAGAAGTGTATGGTGACTTCAGCGGCTAGAATGGGAATATACATCCATTCCGTATATGGATTAGGTGTATGTACCTATTATTGACCCTTTTTTCTTGTCAATGGATATTGACAGTACTCACGCATGGGGGTAGAGAGTTGGGTCTGCCCCAAATTTGTCGTCAGAGCTTTCCGACTGGCTTCTCTGGGTGCTACCAAACAAAACTGTTCGTAGGCTTGATGAACATTAGCAGGTGGATGTTCCTACTGGATATTTTCCATCAAGTATGGTTTATATACTTTTTCCAATATTGGAAGACGAGACTGCTGACAGAATTGGTGATTGTAAACCAGTTTATTTTTCTGTTTACCAGTTTCCACCACATTAGATTGGAGGACATCTTTAAATGCTGTAAGACGAGCCTTCTAACTGGTTGATAACTTGTAAGTAGGTGTATGTTCTAATTCATAGTACTCCATCAGGTTTATCTAGTGGGATTAATGGGTTGCTGTCAGATGAGTCTACTGAGCAGCAAAATTAGGACGGATGGGGGTATGTGCCCGCTCGTTGTTTGTAATCAAGATAAATTGATGGACTTTTTTAGAGGAGGTAGAGGTGAGAACCTATTCCCTATTGACTTGACGTTGTCCCCATCGGTTAATATTGCATTCCCAGGTCTGATATACCATGTCCAAACATCCATAGGCAACACCCCCATCATGTTGGGGGTGCACTACTGCATGTTTCTGGCGGCGATTTTGGGTGGGAGTTTTCAGGAAGGACTCTTGCATCCTTGAATTGAGGCCTTGAGTGACCTCTTGATCCACCTACTAGTAGTATGAGATTAATTGATCATTTCTTTCAGGGGATAAAGAACCAAAATAGTTAGAGATAGTGGTTGGAAACATTTGCTTCTTAATCATTGGACGTCGTTTCTTAGATGATCAAGGATTGTTGTTGACCTGGAGGGCCTATCGAGAAGCCTCCAAAGTGAGGATTGTATCGTGTTGGCCATATTATTTTATCAGCACATTAGAGAACCATCATTAAAGATGCTGGGTTGGTGATGACTTATTTCCCATAGGCGGAGATCCAACTTGAGCAGCGGTCGGGAAGTTCACAGATGTTGTCATGGAAAAGAAATTCTTTGGATTGAAGGGAGTTCTATGAAAAAATTGAATACAACAACAAGCTCTTGTAAAAGAAAATCATATTTTATGGATACATCCATGATTAATTCCTTTTTATGTCCTTCCTTTATCAATTGATAGGGGCCTAATAGGTGGGTAACATTATTAACTAGGTTAAGGATTCACATCGGGTTCACTATTATTGTTTCGTAGTTCCTTGAAACATGTGTTCTAGTTTTAAAAATCACATTTTCCATGCGGTTTCCATTGGATTTATTTATAGAACTGGAAACATCCAACAGTTCTTTATCTAATGGGGACCTACTTTCCAAAGGTAGGCATTCGTTAAGTTTGAACTTTATGATACTTAAGAACGTGCATTGGTCGAGAGGGTGGGAGGTTGGACTCATCACACCATTTTGGGGGGAATTATTGTATACTTTGGGAATCTCTTTATAAATTTAAGATATTTTCATGAATCCTTATTAATTCCTGAAGTATATCATAAGTATCCCTTGGAATTTACAATCACTTATTAGCATGTGTAAAATTTAGAATCATCAGTATGCATCCAAGGTTCTTCATTAATGGAATTATCCATATGTATTTGAGGTTTTCCATCAATAGTATCCTTTAATATACTGATTAAAGATTATTTTAATCATTGTTGTGATGATTCTAGTTTTTAAGACACTCAGTGGGGCACTCTGGAATTTATTATCATCCAGGGAGACAAAGGTTTGTTTTGATCTTGGGATCATGCCCATAAAATGAGCTACCTGCGTATCCTTGTGAAAGGAATCAGAACCCTCATTGTTTTTGCTGCTTAATAGGATACATTATATCTTTTAAGGTCATGTGATAAGGACCTATAAGTTAAAGATGATTGGTCAAAACTTAATGTGAGACTTAGGCTGAAGCAGCCCAAGGAACATGGAAAGGATATGGGTTTCCAAGTAGGATCAAACCCTTTTGGGAATATGGACCAAGGAGAACAGGGCTGATTTAAAGTGTTGGGTTTTAACCTCAGAGAGGATTCCTACATATCCTATAAAAATGGGAATAAAATCCCATGTAGTTTGATATATCTCATAGGAGAGTATGGTTCTTTGAGAGAGATGAGTTTGGGCTTACTTCTTGAAAAGGAAGCCTCGATGACTTGGTGGTTTAATTTAGAGATTATTCCTAAAGAGTATGCCCAGAATAATGGAATTAGGGTTGGATTTATGAGTAGGATTTCCAATTATCTTGGGCCTTGAGATTTCTTCCTACGTATCCCAATTATGGTTTAAATCAGAGTTCTCGTAATACCTTCCAATGAGTGTTTCTGCACATGTTGTAAGTGGAGCGATCAAGTTCCTATGAGAGGAATGGGAGGCACACAAGTATTTTTGACTTAGGGAGGTTAGGCAATTTAGGTGCACAAGTGTTTTGGTTTTTAAACACTAAAATAACTTAAGTACAATGATCCTCCCTTAAATCATCTGCTCAAGGTGTTGAAGAACTACCTTGAATGTTTCTGAAGACTGGGGTGAAGTAATAGGGCGACCAGAGTAACAATTGGGCTTCAAGGAAATTTTTCCGTACAAATAAGGGCCCTAAGGTTCTATTTATAGGAAAATAAATGAACTTGGGCAAAAATAAGATGGGAATGAAAGTAGGATGTGCGACATATAGGGGCTCTCAAGTGGGTTTCAAGACATTTTGGGGAGCGCAAGTACCTTGCACGCTGACGATGTTTTGGCAAGACTAGGGAAACACCTTTTGGACCTAACCAAAATTATCACTTCAATCAAATTCTAGCCCTTTGAGGTCAATTTGAGTTGTGACACATGTAAATACATATTCAATTGTGGAGAAGGGCATGGAATGAATTTCATGGGGTCAATAGTTGTCGAAGATTCAAGTTGCACTGTGAAAAGATATACTTCATGCTTTTGTGATCCATAAAAAATGTAAACATTTCACCTAAAAGATAGTGTCGCCAAAACCTATGTACATAAAATACTGCATCCAACTCGAGGTCATGTGTAGGGTAATTCTATTCATGTGGCCTTAACTTCCATGACACGTAAGAAATGTATCGATCCTATTGCATCAACACAGCTCTGAGTTTGGTCCTAGAAGCTTTACAATACACCGTGTACTCCTCACCTGACTCAGGTAAGATCAAAATTTGTGCTGATGTCAAGTAGTAGTTCAACTCCTATAAAGCATTCTCGTATGCTCATGTCCAATCCAACTTTATCTTTTTCTTCATCAAACCCGAAATGATGCGGCCAATCTGGAAAAGTTTTGGATGAACCTTTTTTAAAAACAAAATAATCCTAAAAATATTTCTTATATCCAAAACATTCTTGGGATGCTGCAAAGAAATCATTGCCTGAATTTTTACTAGCTTAACTACCACACCTTCTTTTTAGATGATATGCACTAAAAAGTGTACCGTATCAATCCAAAACTAACATTTTGATAGCTTGGCATATAACTGATTATCTCTTAGTGTACCTTGGATGATGTGAAGATGTTGGGCATGATCGTCACGAGTCTTAGAGTACACCAAGATGTCATCTCCAAACAACACCAAAAATTTATCTAAGTATAGATTAAATATCCTATTCATTAAGGCCATAAACAATACTAGAGCATTTTTCAACCCAAACGAAATTAAAACAAACTCATAATGGACATAGCTACTTCTGAAATCAGTTCTTGGTATATCAAAGGTCCAAACTCTCACCTGATGATACCTTGATCTTAGATCGATCTTTGAGAACACAGAATCCCCCTTCAGCTGGTTAAATAGATCATCTATTCGTGGACGAGGATATCAGTTCTTCGTAGTCATTTTATTAAACTTCTGGTAATTGACACACAAGGTAAAACCTACCATTGGCCTTCATTTCAAAAAAAATAATTGACCCCCAAATCAACGTACTTGTATGGATAAACCCTTTATCCTCCAACTCCTCCAACTGTGTTTTGAGATCTTGCTGCTCATTCAGTTTCATTTCGTATGGTGGAATAGATATCGGCTCAGCCCTCGACATGATCTTTATAGTGAATTCCACATTTTTCTCAGGTGGAAACCTTGAAAACTATTCACTAAATACATCTTGAAATAGATATACTACTAGTGTATGGAAGTCATTCCTACCACTCCCATCATCCAGCAAAAGACAAGCAACATGGGATTTGAGCTCTCCTAGTTGCTGAAAAATTGGCCCTGCTCAGCCTGCATGGATATCTCATTCTCCATGATGAACATACTTGTCACCCTTAAGAGATACAAAAGTCACTCTCCTTTTGTAACAATCTATGTGGTATATTTATTCGACTAGACATTCCACACCCATAATCAGGTCGAATCCCGTTCTATCAAGGACATAGATATCCTAAAAAAACGATGCTCTATGATATCTAGAGAACATCACATTCATAAACAGATACACAGAGTTCATGTTTCCAATGATGTATCGATATTCATCACCACACTTACAGAATCCACCTTGAATTCCTCTGTCCTAAATTAGGTTCTCATGACGGCGCTTCCTGATCTAGGAAAAAATGCTCACTGATCGAGCAGAGACAACTACCTATCCAATATTGGAAGCCTCCTTCAGGTTCCCCTCTGAAATGAGATCCTGATTATCCTCTTTTGAGAATTTCATTAGCCTAAATATATTCACATGGGACTTAATTTCACACCTATGTCCATCCTAAATTTTTTTCCAAAGAAACATCATCTGCCACTAAAAGTTGGAGAAAAACGTTGTAAATCTATGAAACGTCCATCATACTACATGATAGACATTATTCCTTGGGTAAAATTCATAAACATTGAAGCCTTCTCTTGTCTCATTGTTTTTGGATATAAGTGCTCCAAGAAATTATCTATAAATTACTTCCATAACATCTCATTAGTCTTTTATGTTCGCACTTGAATGTCCCACCAGTGCCCACTGAGCCCTGTAGCATATAAGTAGCCAAATTGACTCTCCTCCCAGCTGGAGTCTACAAATGGTAAAGTATAATCTCTAAGGATTCAATACCAAATTAAACTCCCTCAGGTCCACCCCTCTATTAAAATTAATAGGGTGATATAGCTTAAATACCCTTTTCAACTCATACATGCTTTTCTGAACCTTCCATGGGTCTGTCTCCATGTATTGTAATATTATTTCCCTCTTGGAATTGGGGATGATCTCATTTATTTAAGATTCAAACATTCCAAGCGGTTTCTAATGGGTTTATTCATAGAACTGGAAACATACAATGATTCCATATCCCTTTGAAACTACTTTCCAAAGGTAGGCGCTCATTAGTTATGAACTGATGAGGCTTAGGAATTTACATTGGTCGAGAGGATGAGAGGTCGGAATCATCACACCTTTTTGAGGGGAATTATTGTCTACTCTGGGAATATCTTTATAGATATAAGTTATGTTCGTGAATCCTTATTACATTACCAAGTATAAAATGAGTTTTCCTTTAGATCTGACAATCAATGATTGATATGTAGGAAATTTATGGAATCTTTTATATGTATTCAAGGTTCTTCATTGATAGAGAATCATCTGTATTTGTTATAGATTCTTAGTCAATGGTATCCTTTGATACATAAAAGTATCTTAGTCATTATGATGACCATACTGGTTTTAAAGCCACTTAGTGGGGCACTTGAAGTTTATTGTCATTCAAAATAACATTGATTATTTTAGTGTTGAGATTGTACCTGCAGATGTGCTACCTACGTATCCTTTGTTTTGGAAAAGGAATCAGAACCCACGTAGTTCGAGTAAGGGAATATGATGTTTATGATTGATGGATCAAAGAAAGATGTCATAATTACTTTTACACTCTAAGCTCACTTGAGTCATGCTCGGTGTGAGAAACAAAAGGTATTGGTAAAATCAGATAGTTGTTCCATGAAAGATGCAATCATAAGAAATGATATGGGGCATATGTATGTATGACTACCCAAATAGATGAAAATTAGGATTTACTTTAGGGAAGAAATCCAGGAACAGGGTCCATAAAGGTATATGTACTTTATGGATATTTGGATACTCTAATTTGGGGCTTACTCCTGAAAAGGAGGCCCAAATTAGGAGGGGACTTATGATTGGGTTTTAATCCTGAGAAGGAGATCCAGATCAAAAGTAAATTAAGATTGGTTAAGAGAAAATTAAGGGAGTTGGGGCTTACTCCTAAAAAGGATGCCCATATTTGAGACTGGGGCTTACTCCTGAAAAGGAGGCCCATGTTAATGAGGACTTGGGGTTTACTCCTAAGGAGGATGCCCATACTTGAGAATTATGACTGGGGCATATTCCTGAAAAGGATTCCCAGATTTGAGAATTATGACTGAGGATTATTCCTGAAAAGGAGGCCCAGGTTAATGAGGATTTGGGGCTTACTCCTAAGGAGGATGCCCAGATTTGGGAATTTTAAGATTGGGGCTTACTCCTGAAAAGGATGCCCAGATTATGGGAATTGGGGTTTACTCCTAAGGAGGATGCCCATATTAATGGGAATTATGACTGGGATTACTCCTGAAAAGGAGGCCCAGGTTAATGAGGATTTGGGGCTTACTCCTAAGGAGGATGCCCAGATTTGGGAATTTTAAGATTGGGGCTTACTCCGGAAAAGGATGCCCAGATTTGGGGACTTGGGGCTTACTCCTAAAGTGGATGCCCAGATTTGGTAATTTTAAGATTAGGGCTTACTCCTGAAAAGGATGCCCAGATTAAGGGACTTGGGGCTTACTCTTAAGAAGGATGCCCAGATTAATGGGAATTCTGACTGGGACTTACTCATGAAAAGGAGGCCTAGGTTAATGAGGATTCTGTCATCTTAAAGGATGAGGTTGAAAGAATGAAATCTCAATCTTTAGTGATATAAAGATGTGTAAATCACTAGGTTTTGAGAAATATTCCACGGAGTTCCTTTCAAATAAGGAATTAAAATCAATAAATCATGACATAAATGTCTTTGAAGAGTGTCTTGAAGACTTAATCTTGAATATGAGAGGTGGAATGACATAAGAGGGGTGAAATGGGCAAGAAGGGAACCCAAAAAGGCAGGGGCGTGCAAGTACTGGCAGGCGCGTAGGTACTGCATGGGCGCGCAAGTCCTGGTCGCGCAGGTACACCTGTACGAAACATGGGTACTTGCGCGTTTGTAAACCAGTATGGTAATACTTGGGTGATCCTTCACTAATGCCTTTAGAATTATCCTGAGTTACTTCCAGAAGAGAGGCGCGCAAGTTTTGGTGAGGAAGTTGGGTGGCGCGCAAGTATGTTCATTTCCCTTAAGGGTAAAACACCTTAGGCATGCAATTGTTAGTGAATTATAACACTTAGACCCTACTCCTCTTGTTTAAACCTTCCATTATAGGTAAAGAATTACCTTAGAAGTGTTCGGAAGACCTGAAGAAGAGACTTGGGCGTTCAGAGCTCTATATCTGAATTCTGGAAAAATTCCTCTTCAAATGGGGGGACCACATGGTCTATTTATAGGCTGGAGAAGACCCCGGGAAGTTATCACATAGGTCGCGCAAGTCACTTGCGCGGCCATTAGGCGGCGCGCAAGTATACTTGCGCAACAGTAAGGGAACTTGCATGACGCATGTGCATTTGAATCCTTGTTCATGCCTTTGTCGATTTTTGATGTTTTCTTTAAAGGCTGAATCAATTTGAGCTAAGTCATTTCCCTTTCTATTCTGTTAGAAAATGTGACAAAAAGGAGCATAAAAAAAGTCCCCCCTCAGAGTTGGATCCAAAAGAATAAGGATGTGACTCTGAGGAAAAGAAGAAAACCAAAGGGAAAGAGGCATGCAAGTGCGAGTCGTGCAGCTATCATCACGCAGGTGCGAGTTGCGCAGGGCTGGAGCGCGCTAGATGGAGCGCACTGGCTGTAGGCATGCAGGTGGGTAGCCTGGCCTATAAATATGCGGTCATTTTCCACGCATATCATCTGATTTCCAGATTTTCGAGCTCTCACTGCGCAGGTCCCCTTTGCCGCGCAAGTTTCTCGTTTTCCGCTGTTTCTTCACTGTCGTGATGCTGTCAAGGTAATAGGACTTGCGCGGTGACACTTGTGCGCCAAAAACTTGCGTGGCATATTAACACTTGCGCTACACATCCATACTTGCGCGCCAATTTTAGGATTCCATGCCTTAATTCCTTTTCCGTTTTTCTGAAATTCCTTCACAAATTTTATGAAAAATCAACTTACTTAAAAGTTAATTTATTCAACTTTTGTGTAGAAACAATGGCTCTTAGAACCGGAATAGCTGATGAACTGGCTAGAAATCGGATTGATGATATGATGAACATCATTGGCCACGATTATTATACCGTCAAAAGTATCACTCTTCCAAATTTGGCTAAGTATCTGAAGAAATATCATCGCGACTTCCCCCAAAGAATTTATTTTCATTTTTATGGCTATGGTCATCTGCGAGAAGTTACTAGTCCAGAAGCAAAGAAATATCTCCCATTTTCATGGTTTCAGAATTATACCAACTTTGCTTCAGCAAATATCTCATGTGGAGGAGTATTCCTAAGTGCTGGAACAGTGGAGAAGGCCCACATGATGCATCATAGCCCTTGTACGCCAGATCTGAAGCCTCATACGCCTGAGCTGCAACCAAATTGTCATCCTTCAATCTTCCTAAATGCTCCGATAGATCAATCCAAAGGTTGGAAGAAAAGATGGGACTTCCGTCCTAGGGGAGGTGTGAAGCCAACTTGGATGTGGGAATACTGGGTGCGACAAACCTGTGCAGAGTTTGTCAAGGATCTGAAAGGAGTGGCGATATACGAAGCTGTCTGGGTTGGGCAAACATATGTTTACAGACATGATAACTTCATGCCAGAGCTACTCAGCCACTGGATCCCAGAAACTAATTCTTTCCATCTGACTCATGGAGAAGTAGGCATCAGTCTATGGGATGTCCACAAGATCTCAGGGGATCCAATTTTGGGTGACATGTATGATGAATTCATTCCTCCCAAAGTGACTTGGAATGATTCAGAGAAGACTCCTGCTTTAGCTTGGGAATTATTTAAGATCTTCCACAGGCTCAAGAGTTCAAAGACCTCGTTAACTCATTCTAGAAAGGATATTCATCCAGAGGAGTGGATGAATATATTTCTTATTGAGAAGAAAGAGAAGGAGACAAAGGAGAAGGATCCGAAGGAGAAAGGATCCAAGAAAAAGAAATCCAAGGATAAGAGGCCCAAACGTCCTACCACCTGCCCAAAAACTGAGAAGAGGGGTGATCTTGGAACATTCTGGCCAACTCTAGAAGCAGGAGAGTTAAAGAAGTGGGGATATGAGGTGAATCAAAGGATCCAAAAGAAGACTCGTCTGGCGGGCTTCTTGGCTATGTGGCTCAACGTTTATCTCTTGCCAGTCAGGGATTCGAAGGGAGGCGTCAGTCCAGAGACCTTCGTCATTGCGGTAAAGTTGGCTGAGGGAAAAATGGTTGGGTTGGATACCCCCATTTTAGCAAAGATTCACAGGAGTTCACTTCATGTCTTCATGGGTAAATCTACTTTCAGAATAGTGGGACCATTCCATGTTTTATGGGGATGGATCGCCACTCACTTCAGGACTTACAATGTACAGAGTGGATTACAAATTACTGGAAGTTATTTCAGGCCATTAGTGCAAGCATTATCTAGAGTTGCTCCATTATATGTTAATGCCTATGACATGAAAGTGAGGCTGAGAATGTTTATGTAATTCAACTTCTTTCCCTATGGAAATCTGCCAACCGGGCGGTTTGTTGATGATGGAACAACCCACTTGGATTTGAGGGCATACATGCTAGCTTGCAGAGATGGTGTGCTAGTTTCCAGGATTGACGGAGAAATTATATGCAAGGCCTATGCTCCATATTGATTTTTACGTCAATTCAAGTGTCTTCAACAGATTGATGTATCTCCCCCAGTACATGTCAGGTTAGAGAAACATCCGATGGTTGCTCGGCAACTGTAGCTGCTGAAGTTAAGAGAGAAGACTGGGGAGGTATTTGATCTACCAGTCGAAAAGGCGGCACATAACTTGACTACATATTATGCCGAGCACTGGATAGCATCATACCCAAAAGGGGTACTAAATCACCCAGTTCATCGGGTGGGGAAAAGGAAGAGGACTGTAGAGAAAGAAACCCTCCCTCATGAAGGTGATGCTTCCCCACCTGAAGCTGATTCACTAGACTTCTCCTCTAGTACTGATTCACCGGATTCCCATGATGGGGATGATGATGCACAATAAGTGGCAAAGTGGCCTCATGCCCGATATAATCCTCCAGTTAGAATCAAGAAACCTACTCCATCAACTCCTAGTGAGTTACTTCATTGTGGTAATTTAATCACTATTACTTTATAAAGCAATAAGTCTTATTTTATTATTCTCTATCTGCAGTTGCAGGATCTAGGAAGAAATTGAAGTCAAAGATTGTTGGACCTTCCTCACAGCCTTCATATCTAAGACCAGAGGCTGTCCAGTTATGGAAGAGTTTATACTGTGGTACTGAGACCACCTGGATGGATTTGTGTAAGGGCTCACAACTTCCTAGAATAGGGAATCTTCTGGCTTCAACAAATATCCAATACAAGGATAACCCCAATGAAGTGTAGGCTTACATCAAAAATCAGGAAATGATCATATATGCTCCTGATGAGACTGTTCCTTTCACTAGGAGGGTGAAGGAAATGATTGATCGTGGCACCGCTGAGGGGACTGATGAGGAGTGGAATGATTACGTGGCTACTGAAGATGTAAGTTTTATTTCTTTATTTTCTTTGAAACTTGATTCCAGTCAAAGATTTTTTACTTAATGGATTTATTTTCTTTATCTTGCAGCTTGCAAAGAAAGGAACTGAGGTTCCTTCGCCACAATATAGCCTTGGTGGTACTGCCATTAGGGTTGCTGCTGAATCTCCTCACGAACCAGGCGAGATATCTCCAGGCTAGCAAGCCATGATTAAGGAGATGGAAACAAATTTTCATTCTCCAATCCAGGTGCCAATAAGGGAGACTGCCGATACTACCAAAAAACCAAATAAGAAAATCCAACAAAGGAGGAAGTCCACAGCTAAATGCTTCATTAGCAGTGGTAAGTCCTTCGGGTAATCATGAGTCTATACCCATGAAAAGGTTGCTCATATTTCTGGGGATTTCAGGGGCTTCTTCAATTTCCCCTTTGAGGGAAAGGACTGATCCTCCTTTGAGGACCACATAGGGTGTTGTGGAACAAATGCAAATTCATGCTGACTTGGCTACCTCTCAAAAAGAGCCAACATCTATTCCTAGTACTGCTCTTGCTGCTGCTACAAGTAGAGAAGAACATCTACTAGAATCATTGGAAGCTGCGATAACTGAATCTACCATTCTTCCCGAAGAAGCTGTCTAGGGTCAGGGGCCGCATAATGAGGGTCTCCAAGAGGACACATCAAATGCTCCCACCGGTGAGACTAACCATGATTCTGAAATACCATTGGATGAAATGATGAATCATGGCATGTCTTTCGAAGAATTTTATGATCATGCTAAGTTATCATGTGATTTAGAAGACCTTGGGCGTGAGTGTTATCCTTCGCCCAATAAATTTTCTTATAATTTAAACTTCTAATCATGACTAAATATAATATGCAGTTCCATCCATAGAAGCTGATGAACTGCCAATGCATGAAGAGGGTGTGGACATTGATGTCAACCCTACCATTGTAGAAACATTAGCTCAAGTGAAGATAAACCCAGTAAACCCTCATGAGACCCATATTGAAGATCCTTTTGAAACTGTGAAATATGGGGAGGAGTCTTCTCAAGTTTCTGATCTACTGTTAGGTAATGATTGGATTGAGTTTTCAAGATAGACAGCCAACTTCCATTATTCTATGAAACTAACTATACTTTTAATTGATCAAACAGGGATATCAACTTCAATGGTTAGAACTGGAGGTGAGGTCTCAACTTCCACCCAAACAGCAGTAGAAGGTGAAGAAAATAGGGTCAGGGGGGAAGAAGCAGAACATGGCACTTCCTTAAGTGCATTAATCCCAGATTACATGCCCCCCTGTGATGATGATATTGAATCAGACCCAGAGGTGCTTAAGGCGCTGAGCTTCTCACGATGCAAGGTATGGAACAACATATGGAAAATCATATCTGAGGTGCCTTTAGAAGAGTTATCATCGAAGATACCTTGATTGTATTCCCAGTTTATCATGCTAGGACTTGGCAGTTTTGGATACCAAGAGATCCATACCGCGGTGAAACAAGTCATCTTCAGGAGGGAGCAAGAGAAAAAGTGTCACAAAGATCTGACCAGGGTGAAACTGTTAGTCAACATTAGTGAATTTGAGGTTGCGGTATCCCAAGCTGAGGCTGACTATGCTGCCATGATGAAGGAGCTGAAGCATAAGATCAAATAAAAAGTCATCCAGAAGATGCACCTTCAGCAACACTTAGATGCTGTTACTGGGGAAGTTGACCAACTCAATAATTCACCTAAGGGAGTTCAAATGAATGATATGAAGACCATTGCGGATGCCAAGAAAGCACTCCATCAGGATGAAAAGGGTGAAGTTGGTCGGGTGCATGAGCTTCAAGTGGCTGCTGATGAAGCTCGGGATGCGGTTCATCAAGTGAAGACTTATGTTGATAGCCTTTTGTAATTTCCTGAAAAAAAAGAGAAGAGACTCCAATCTGTGGATGTCCTTCTAATTCTTGTGCATCAATGGAGAGAATGATTTCATATTCAATCACTTGTGCACGTATTTTCTTGCTACCTTCTTTAAATTTTACCTAAGCCAATGGGCCTAGTAAGCATAGTTTGATTTTTACTAGGATTAATATAAATAACCCTAAAAACTTTGAATCTCTTAATTGCTCAATATTACCTAAATCATACAAAATGTAGGTTTAATGAGCTGGAACTTGACTTTTATTCAGATTTCCCTTGTCTTTTGTGGGAAGTTTAAAGTCATGCACGTCATACATAAAGAGGCTAATGTTTAAGGTTGAAACAACTTTGACCGAATGAATTAGAATTGGCTCAATTCCTTGAAAATTCATCTGAAAACATATTACCATACTCAAGTATGAGTGAAAATATGTAAACTATGACTTAAGAATTTTTGAATATGAGGAATGATATTAAAAAGAGCTAAAAGGCATTAGAAGAAGTAGTTCCCAAGAATGAAGTTACCATTATTTAAGAAACCCGTTAGGGGGTTGAATTATGCAGGGCCACCTAAGGGAATTGGCTGCATAGTCAAATAAATAACATCTTTTGGCTGACAGGTCCGTTATGTAGACTACTTATGCAAGGCCACCTAAGGGCACATGCTGCATAGTCAGGCAAAAGAACTCTCAGAAATTTACTTTCCAAGTGCTAAAAAGCCAGTGAAAGTTTATGGAGATTCAAATTTTCCAAAGTATAGAGTTTTCTGTATGGAAAGAGGTACTTGAATATGGAGAAGATATTTCCAAACAAGATTATCAAAGAAATGGATGGATATCACTCCTACGAAGGTCTGACCCAAACATAGGAAAGGAGAATATAAACCATAGACTTGAATACTTTCAGATCATGAAAAAGGATATGGGATAAATATGTTAAGGATGTATATTTTTGCGGATCCCTACATATTATCATTTAAGACAAATATGAACAAAAGATGATTTCTTCCCAAGAATGAAGTTACCAGTATCCGAAAAATCCATTAGGGGGTTGAATTATGCAGGGCCACCTAAGGGCTTTGGCTGCATAGTCAAATAATAGTATCTTTTGGATGACAAATCTGTTATGGAGACTGTTTATGCAAGGCCGCCTAAGAGAACGTACTGTATAGTCAGGAAAAATAACTCTTAGAAGTTTGAAATTTTTGTGACTAGAAGTCAAGAAAAGGGTTATGAAGATCTGAAAATATTTAAGGTTAAGATTATGACACATAAAGATGGGTATTGTCCAATGTATGCAGAGATACACAGATCAATGCTAACCATAATCATGTTGTGACTGGGTCCTGAATGGAAATGTTGGACTTCACTACGTATCCCATAAGGATGGGAATCAAGCCATATGTAGTTCTTGAACTATAGTTTAACATCATGTGGGACAAAAGGATTGGAGATCTTAGTTTAGGGTCATAGATCTTGGACCATTATAAGAAATACACAGTGTGTGTTTTCATGGGGACTTTTCAGCCAAGGGATTGAAAGTGGAATTTGGGGTTAGGCCCAAAGACTTGGGGCTAGATTTGAGGGACACTCAAACATTCCTACGTATCCCATAAGGATGGGAATCAATCCCACGTAGTTCTAGAAATACCCTCTGTACAAATTTGGTTCGTACATGTGAAGGGTGAAAGGGGACCTTAGTGCAATGATGGTTTAACCCAAGATAAAAGGTTTAGGTATTTCCATGTATGCACATAGTCTTTGGAATAAAACATGATTCAAAACCAATGTAAATAATGATTCCCTCTCAGGTGAGGGTATCAAAGAATATTGTTGTTTATTGTCATACTAGACAAAATTGTTGTATAGTTTAACATCGTATAGCAAGGATGAAAGTGAACCAATGTAAAGATATTGATTCTAGAGGCGGTTTCACGAATCAACATCGTATGAGATGGAGGTGAACCGATGTGAAAAAGATTGGTTTTGGGATTGAACCTTGGGAGGTTGCCTACGTACCCAGCCTAGAAGGCAAGGATCAAAGTCTACATAGTTCAATTAAAGAATGAATTAGTGATCGAGTTGTTCTTGGGGACAACGACCTAAAATGTGGTGTTGGGACTTACACATGGTTAGTAGCCCAGAGAGAGTGTTATGGTTGAAGTTTTCTCTAAGCTCACGTGAGTCATACTCGGTGTGATAAACAAGAGGTAGCAAAAACCCTAACGATGCACAGTTTAATGTCACGTAGGACATATAAAGGGAATATGCAGTTTAAAGTCTTGCAGTTAGGACTATTGGTGCTGCACAGTTTAATGTCATGTAGTAGGGAAAAAGTACAGTTTAATGTCATGTAGGACGTATTAAGGGATTTCTGTATAGTTTAGCATCATGTAGTTAGGACGATGGGGACAATATAGATTAATGGCATGTTGGACAAAAAAGAGGACTGTGCAGTTTAATGTCATGAAATAAGGACAAAAGAATACACCATTTAACATTATTTTGGACGTATTAGGGACTTTTTCATAGTTTAATGTCTTGTTGGATGAAAAAGAGACGATACAGTTTAGCGTCATGTTGGAGGTAAGTGCGAATAGTTTAAGGTCATATGCATGGACCATTGGTTATGCAGTTTAACATCTTGCTGAACGTAAGGGACTTATATATAGTTTAACATCATATATCAAGGATGATGAAGGGGATACAGTTTAATGTCATGTTGTCTAGACATGAAGAGTAGTTTTAATGTCATGCAGGATAGTGGTGCAGTTTAAGGTCATACCGGACCGTGGTGAAGTGCAAATAGTTTAAGGTCATATGCATGGACCGTGGATGGTGCAGTTTAACGTCATGATGACGTAAGGGATTCCTGTACAGATTAGCATCATGTATTTAGGACGTCATAGTTTAACGTCGTGTGGGACGAAAGTGCAAATAGTTTAGGGTCATATGCATGGACCGTTGATGATGCAGTTTAATGTCTTGCTGGACATAATGAGTAGTTTTAATGTCATGCAGGATAGTGGTGTAGTTTAAGGTCATACTGGACTGTGGTGAAGTTTAAGGTCATACTAGACTGTGGTGATATATTTTGTGTTTATACAAAATACTTATTCAGAAATCTGGCATTGGTTAGAGTAGTGATGAGTTCTCCATCCATCGAGATTAATGAATAAGCTCAATTGGAGTAGACCCTATGTATTGAGTAAGGTCCTTACCATTTTGGCTCAAGCTTGGGAGGTTTCTTTCCTGGTATCATTGGAGTTCTGAGAACTAATATCAATTCTCCCCGAGTGAATGAATGAAGACAAACTTTTTTGTTGAAAGCTCGTGATATTCGATTATGATAGACTTCCAAGTGGTGTAGAGTGCACAATAATTTCTCATCTAATCATTCTAATTCATTCAACCACTTTTGAGATTTCTCATCTGTAGATGACTGATCACAAATGGATACTCTGAGTGATGGTAGTTGAACTTTAATGGGCAAGACGGCTTCTATTCCATATACCAGTGAATATGGAGTTCACCATGTTGCAGTGCAGATGGTAGTCCGATAAGCCCATAAAGCATGAAAGATTTTATCAGGCCATGACTTCTTATCTTTATCCACCATCTTTTGCAGTATATTGGAATGAGTCTTGTTGAAGGATTCTATATGGAAATTGGCTGCTGCATGATACCAAGATGAATGATTGGATTTGATGTTGTATTCTTGATACAAATTCTTCACCTCGGATGAACAGAAGTTGGTGCCATTGCCCGTCAATATGGTATGAGGGAAACCAAATCTGGTAATGATGTTAGAATTGATGAAGCTAACAATGCATTTAGAAATGACTTCTTTAAGAGGTATTTCCTCTACCCATTTGGAAAAGAAGTTAGTAGCAGTAAGAATATACTTAAATTTCTTGGTCATAGCTGAAGGGTAAGGTCCCACCATATCCATTCCCCATGTGGAAAATGGCCACGAGTATTTAGCTGTATGAAGAAACTCTGGAGGTTGATGAATAAAGTTGGAATTTACTTGGAATGAATGACAATTCTTTGTGAAATCAACACAATATTTTATCATTGAAGGCCAAAAGTATCCAAGCCTTCAAATCTGATCAGACAGTCTATGTCCAGACTGGTGGGCACCATAGACTCCTGCATGCACTTCTTTCATGACAACCATTGTCTCTTCACCATCAATGCATCTGAAGAGAACTCCATCAAAACCACATTTGTAGAGAATTTTATCTAAGTGATCTGGGCTATCATAAAGAGTAAAATTGACTACACGTCATCAGATTTGTTCTTTCTCGGCTCTATCAGGTGGAAGTGTTCCATTTTGAAGGTATTACCTGACAGGTGACATCCATCCTGTAGTATGACCATACGGTTCAGGAATGGAAAAAATTTCATTAATTTCCTCTGTTCTGATTCGAACATAAGGTGAAATTGCACGACGGTGGGAAATACTGATGGTTGTCTCGTCTCGATTTGGATCTGCAAGAGCTATGGCTATATTAGCCAGTGCATCAGCTTGAGAATTTTGTGATCTTGGGACGTAAGAAAATGTCGGTTCCGAAGGGAATTCCGCCATTAACTCTCTGATGTAATCATAAAAAGGGATTAGTTCTTCTTTTCTGATGGCATAATCCCCATTGACTTGTTTGATTACCAGGTCTGAATCACCTTTCACCTTTAAGTGATTCACTTGTGCTTGAAGCGCCAATTCCAAGCCTGCGATGAGAGCTTGGTATTCTGCTTCATTATTGGTACCACCTTCCCACAATAAGAAGGAATAAGGTAACACTGCCTTTTCTAGAGAAATGAGCACAATTCCTAAGACAACTTTGTTGAATTTAGGATTTTCCATTTTCCTCCATGTTGGACTTCTGGAAGCACAATCAAAGTACATTTCCAATGTCTGAGGACTATCCTAAATAGAGAAGAATTCCTCATCAGGGAGTTCAATATCTGAAGATGTGTCTTCTACTAAAGGATGTTCAGTAAGGAAATCAGCGAGATCTTGGCCCTTTATTTCCTTTTGAGACATATACTGAATGTCGAATTGCTACAAAATAACTGCCCACCTTTCTAGACGTCCTATAAGCATTGGAAGACTAAGGATGAATTTGAGAGGGTTATTATGAGATACAAATTAGACCTCATGATGTTGCAGGTAGTGTCTCAACTTCTGAACTGCAATGACTAATGCCAGGCATCACTTCTCAATACTTGAATACTGGGTTTCTACTTCAAGCATAGTCCGACTGAGGTAGTAGAGGCGGTTTTCATTCCTAGAATCATTTTTATGAGCAAGAAAGTCACCCAATTATCACTCTAAGGATGTCATGTAAAGGATAAGCGACCTTCCTTCAATAGGTGACATAAGTACCAGTGGGCTCAAGAGGTATTTCTTGAGAATATCGAATGCTTCTCCACATTCTTCAGTCCACTGGTAAGTGACTCCCTTCTTCATGAATTTGGTGAAGGGTAAACTTTTTCCTGCCAAATTGGCGATGAAATGCCGAATATAGGCTAAGTATCCTTGAAGTACTCTTAATTATTTCAAATTTCGAGGAGGTGACATACCAAGGATTGACTTGGTCTTCTCAGGATCGACTTCAATACCATGATGGCGTACAACAAAGTCGAGAAATTTTCTTGAGGTTACCCTAAAATCACATTTTAAGGGGTTCATCTTCAAATTATGTTGTCGAAGCTTGCGAAATATGACTTCCAAATCAGCCAAGTGATTAGAACATTGTTTGGATTTGACCACCAAATCGTCCACATAACATTCAACAAAATTCCCTAAAAAGGGTTTGAAGATACGATGCATGGAACATTGATATGTTGCGCCTGCATTCTTTAAGCCAAAGGGCATTACCCGGTAGCAAAAAACACCCTGAGGGGCTCTGAAGGCTGTGGATTCCTCATCTTCTGGAGCCATTCAGATTTGATTATATCCGAAATATCCATCCATAAAGGAAATTACTTCATAGCCAGCTTTTTCATCAATTAACAGTTCTATAATCGGAACTGGGAAATCATCCTTAGGACAATGCCGATTAAGATATCTGAAATAGATGAAAACTCTAATTTTTCAGTTCTTCTTCTTTACATGGACAATATTAGCCAAACACTTAAGATATTGAACTACTCTGATGAAGTTATATTTGATAAGTTTATCCACTTCAGCTTCAATTTTGGAAGCGTAAGTAGGGTGTGTTCTTCTCGTAGCTTCCTTAAATACTCGATTCTATTATGGTAAATCCAAATGATGAGTAGAAACATCAAGATCAAGCCCGGGCATTTCTGTATAGTTCCAAGAAAATATGTCTCGATTTTTCTTTAGAAAAGAAATATAAATCTCTTGTTCTTCAAGATTCATGGCTGCACTAATTAAAGTGGGGCATGGATCTTCCTTTGTACACAGATTTATTTCTCTGAGTTCATCCACAGTGGTAGAGATACCCTCTTCAAATGCCGTAGGAGCATCTCTAAGATCTTCCTCTTCTTCTTCAACATGTGTTATTTCTTCCGTTTCTACATGCATTGTAAATGATGAAGCAAAATTTCTATGATTAAGAGAGATGTTAAAATTTGAACATCTTGAAGAAGAGGCTTCCATTTCCGACCCAATTGATGATGAAGGGTCTTCCTTGGTTAATAAAGATGAGATGATGGATTGAGAATCGATATCATTTTTCATCTCTGACATCACTATCACTTCTTTTGGCCTGGTTGGCGAAGTATAGACTTGCTGGATTTCAGCAGATGAAATGAAGACATCTCCATTTGAGCTTTCATCATTTCCTGGTGGGTTACCAGTTTCTCCCATGTTGTTTGGCTCGATTACCGTAATTGACATTATGGATATTTCTATAAGAGTATTTTGATTTGGGTCTACCTTGTCAATTTGACTGATAGGAAACACATAATCTGTACTCACATGCGCAAATGGATTTACTGGAATCTTTTCCAAACCATACGAAGCATTAACTTTGGTAAGATCCCTTGTTGTGGATTTCTCCTTTCCCTTCATGTGATAGAATTACGCCTCATTGTATTGAGACTCACATGTCTGGAACGAGGCCTTATCACCATACAATGTCCTAACTTGACCATTGAAATAATATTTGAGACATTGATGGTATGATGAAGGGATAGCCGCATGTTGATGTAACCATGGTCTTCCAAGAAAGATGTTGAAAGCTGAGTCTTAATCAACAACCATGAAATATGAATTGGATACAAGATCTCCAAACTGAGTTCTGAGTGTAACTTCACCCAGTGGTTCTTTTTCATTTTTATCAGATCCCTATAACATCATGGTATAAGGAGATAAATCAGATTCCGTGAGGCCTAATCAATGAAGTGTACGAATGGGCATGAGGTTGACTCATGAACCATTATCAATGAAATCTCTTCGGACGTCTATGACATTGACCTTGCCAGATAAGTACAAAGGTCTAATATGTCCATGCACGACATCATCTTCATCTTCATCAGTAAAAGATATTACCGCATGGAATTCTGCAGGATTATTCTCTATGTGATAGACTTCAGTTGCAGCAATTTTAGTTTCAAACTCCTGAGGACTTGACAAAGCCTCAATGAGTGCCTCCCAAAGATCCTTTGATAGATTCAAAGCATCCAGAATTGACAACCTGGCTGGTACTTAGGCCAGGTGTTTCAATACATCATACTTTTGATCCAGAGGTCTACATTTCCCAATAGGAACTTATGGTTTAGCAGGTGCCTTGGAAGTAGATTCTTTGGAAGTTGATGCATTTTGTATCGGGATATGAGTTGGCAATATTCCTGGTTTTGGAAGATTAGACCGATTAGATCCATTTAATTGCTGAGAGGAAGAAGATGGAACCTTCAACCAGTCTTCCAGAATAACTATGCCAGGACTGAATTTGCTATTGGTAGAAGAACTTGCTTGTTCTTGCTAAGCTCACTGAAGGGCTCTACCATGAGTTTCTGCTGCGTACACAGTTCTAGCAGGGGTAGAATTAGAATAGTGGCTTCTAAAAGATCCATGTATTCCCCTGTATCCTGAGCCTCTGGAACGTCCTATGGTTCCTCTATTTGATATAGGGAATTTGGGCTCATCATAACTGAAACTGCGACTGGCGTATAGATCTGTTAATTGAATCATATTAACAGAACCAAAAATCAACTCTTCATTCGATGAAGACTCTGTCTGATTATCCAATTTAGGCTGTGCTGTTTGGTGGGGCGGTGCCCATTGCTTCGAAGTAGATGGAATGAAATCTTCCAGAGTCAAATACAGCTTAGGCTTTGACACATACTCATCTTCTTCTGATTGTTTCTCTTTCTTGGAATTATGCCTCCCTTTTGAGGATTTTCCCTCTAAAGAGGATTTTGTTGTGGAATTCATGGAAGAAGGAAAAATTGGTTTCTTCAATTGTGTTCGCAAAATAGCATGAGTTTTTTTGATCGTCTTTTTAACCATCCAATCATCATATTTCTGCACATTTTTGCTTTTGACTTCTTGCCACTCGCCTTCCTCCTCTGGAACTGTAGCAGTAACACATGCTACCTGAGCTAAAGAACCTTTCAGTTTGACTTGTCCTGAGTCGACCATCTTTTACAGGAGGTCCTTGAAGACAAAACACTCCTGGATGGGATGCCCCAACATTTGATGAAATGGGAAATAATTGGGATGGTCTTCATCTCCTTCCTTGTTTGGTCTCTTGGGCCTTGGTAATTGAACCAGATTATTCTCCAGGGATGAAATGAAGTAGTTAGGAACTTGTTCATTTTAGAAAGAGTAAACTTTTCTCTTCAACTCATCAAACTGTTTTCAACTTTGTTCTCTTTGATCGTGTTGACAAAACGGCCTCTGTTGTTGATGCTCAGGAGGTGGAGCCCTTCGAGAAGATGAAGGTTTTTAAGTAGAAGCAAGTACATGTGCTTGCTTAAGCACAACCGTAGCAGTCTCTTCTTTACCCATTATACTTCCTGGAGCTGATGGAATTACACGAGATTTAGCCTTAGTCTGTATAAGAGAATCCTCAATCTGTTGAGCGATTGAAGTAAGGTCTCGAAACCCTCCTGTGTATTTCACAGGGATTAGTGGTGTGCGTAATTCATCACGCAGATTTGTCACACAGATAGGCAACAGTTCCTCTTGAGGGAGTTCTAAGCTTAGGGAATATGTTAATCCCTTCCATCGAGTAATGAAATCAGAGACTCTTTCATTCTCCCTTTGATTACAGTTTGTAAGATCGAAAACTATTGTCTTTGGAAAAGTTGAGCTGAATTGGAGAAGGAATATTTGATGGAGATCTTCCCATCTAGTAATTGACCGGGATTGAAAGCTTGTGTACTAGAAAAAGGCTGGTCCTTGCAAGGTTCGCACGAAGCATCTGAGTTTCACTACTTATTGCTGCTCCGGAGTCCCCATCATAGGATCGCAACAAGACACGAAATGCATCAAATGCTATTCAGAATCACCTGATCCATTAAAAATAGGGAATACAGGGTTCCCAAAACTTGATGGGGGAGAGACTGAATCTACCCATTCAGGGTAAGCTCTATTTTCTGGTTGAACCTACGCACACTTCCCTTCCATAGTCTCTAACTGAACTGTTAATGAATCAATAGTAGTTATTAACTTTTGAGAAACATCCAGTTGAACTTGGACTTGGGCAGGTGCGATGACTGGAGTTTGAACAGGTATGGAAGCTAGTGCTGCAACTGATGGCAGCACGACCAATTGTTGTTGCACTTGACTCGTAGGATTATACCTGTGAGGGTGTACTGATAAAGGAGGATATCCTTGATCCATCTTAGTATCTGCAACAAACTCTCTTGACTGTATGGCTCTAGTATGTTTATGAGGAAGACTACCTTGAAGTAGTTCTGCATTTAACCTCCTCAATTCCTTCATTTCTTCCTCTTGTTGTGCAAATCTTTTCTCTAGTGAGTGCGATTGGCCTTGTACAGAGGAAGGATATGTAACCTGATTCTTTCCCTTCCCCTTTTTTGATCCCTTTTGGAGAGGGGGAAGTGGGTTACTTGAAGGATTACCTAGGTTCTGAGTAATCCTTTGATTTCATGTACGCACTCCTTCTTCATTTGTGTCTGTGCGTACATCTTCTTGAGAAGGAACCTCTTCATCTGAATCCCCTGAGTGAGCCTCATCTGGTGAATTAGCAACAACAGAATTGATGACATTGATTGATGCATAACACATCACATCCCTTCAATAATCATTTCTGTGATATTGTCTTCTTCCATTTCTTTGATGAGACATGGCCTTTTGTTGATTCGATCCCTCAGGAACTTCTTGATGAAACGTAATTTGGAGAGAATCTCCTGATAATTTGGCTCGTCATTCCACTTGAGGCATCTTACCCAATCGAGAAAAGACCGAATTTCTATGAGGAGGGGGTTGATGATTTGAAAAAGTCCCCAGTACGATGGACTGGGGCTGTTCCTACTATTCTCGCTCAACTCCTCGAATCCTATTTGTTGATTCTGAGGGTTGTTTTAAAAGAGTCCCCAGTCTGGAAAGCTGGGGTGGATCTTGACATGCTATTTCTGAGACTTTCTTAAAATATCTCCTGATCTTGCAGACCTTGTTCCGAAAATTAGCTGGATGAATCAATCGACATCCACTTTTATCACTCGGTTCAAAAGACCGTTGGATGATTTCTGACACTTCTATCACTTGGTGATGTGCTTGCTCCAAACGAGAGGCCTATTCAATATTCTTGTTTGATTTATGCAGGAGTAATTCAATAACTTGTTCTCTATATTATTGATTTTGAGAGGAACTAGTTGAAGCCTGTTCTTGGGCAATATTTTGATTACAAACAAAGCTAGGTATTCGTGGCCGACCATGGGCAATAACATTGAATGAGACCTTTTTCAGCGGGCTTTGCTGACTGGAGAGCACCGTGAAATGCAGTACTCCATGAACACCCCATCCTTTGACATGAATACCAGATGGGGCATTGGAAATTAACTGGCGCAACTTTCTTAGTGCGCCAAGGCATGAGCGCTGAAGGGCTCTCTGCTGCTTTTCAGCCTTCAGATATCGAGAGACTGATAGAGATGCCAAGTCAATTTGGCATTGTAACCCTTCTATTATCTTAACATGATTTTCATATTCATCATAAGATAATACTTTCTTTTTCAACTGACAAATAGTTTTCTATATTTTGAGACAAATATCATGAATTCCATCTTCTGTCAACATCTCTGGAATGTCATACTGAGAGTTAGCCAGAGGCCAAAACATGACTGGCACTTCACCTTTTACCAGTTGTTTTCTCATGTTCATCATTTCTTATTTATAATTAAATGAGGATTCTTCTACCTGTTTTGACCAGAGTTGGTACTTCCTTATTTCTTCATTGGATTCAACATGATTGGTAAAGAAACCACTGAACAAGCTAGAAGATGCATGACTTAGGGGTGGTTCGGAGAATGACATACACCCTAGGATATCTTCTGATTGAGAAAGTATTTCACTTGCTAGCGATGAAGCATCAGACATGACTGGTTTCACATTTACAAGTGTCTCAAGATAAGAGGGATTTCTCGGCACTACATTTTCCACTGGAGCATTTTCCGGGCAATGTGAATCACTACTAGGGAGAAGACTTTCACAGCGAAATTCATCATCATGGGGAGGACCACCATGGTGGGTTACAGATAAAAGATGAGATCTCTTGCTCCTTGGCCTTCTGACCACACAGAGGGTTCCTATGGCTCTAATCTGAAGATGAAACTTTGAGATCGACCGAATTGTCATGAATCAAGCCTTCATAAGGAAGTGTCTATTGAAGAACTTCGGAATTAATGTTCCCACTATTGGAAAATGAGGGAGTAGAATTTTTAATTCCAACAGATAACTGTCTAAGAGATTCAAGAACTCCAGCATCGAGCAAGGCCTTGTTACAGATTGGCTCTTCATCTATTAACTGTGCTGGGCGGGTTTTCTTCATAGACGCCTTCTTACTCACTTTAGAAACCACCTGTTGATGAAAGTGGCTGCTCTGAGTAGGTGTATGTGCCTTATCAGAAGAAATGGCTAGGTTAGGCTGACGATCTCTACTCAAATCAGGTGTATGTGCCTGACTTGGTTGTCCGTATTATATGGGGGAGTATGCCCCACAACCCACTTGGACTGAAACAGATGTGTGTGTCTGTTCCGGAGTGAACTATTGATGTGTCACTCCACTGGTAGGGATATATTTATGTGTCTTTATTTGAGATTCCACTGAAGCTGTTATAATATCCTGGAAAGCATCCATAATATGAGTAGGGATTTGCTTCTGCTCTTTCACCATTGATAGAATATACTTGGTGACTTCAGCTGCCGGAATGGGGATATACATCCATTCCGTGATTGGAGTAGGTGTATGTGCCTCCTCCTGTCCTCCTTTTCCTGTTAGTGAATCCTGACAGTACTGAAGTGTAGGGGCAGAGAGTTGAGTCTGCCTCCTGTTTGTCACTGGAGCATTCGGACTGACTTCTTTGAATGCTACCAAGTGAGACTATTGGTAGGCTTGATCAATACAAGTAGGTGTATGTGCCTGCTGATTGTACTTCGCTGAACATGGTTGACGAGATCCATCATATGTAGTAAGACGAGCCTGCTGACTAGCTAGTGATGTATAAACGGGTGTATGTTCCTACCTATAGTAATCCGCCGGAATTACCTGGTGGGATTGGTGTGATGCTGCTAGAAGAGTCTGCTGAACAACAGAATTAAAACAGGCAGGTGTGTGTTCCCGCTCGTTGCTTTCCACCAAGTTAGGTTGGTGGACTTCTCCGGAGATGGCAGAGATGAGAACCTGCTCACTATTAACCAGATTTCGCCTCTGGTGATTCGTCTTGCCTGCTCGGGTTTGAGTAACCTGAGCCGAACGCCTAGAGTCGGTACCCTCATCATGTTGAGGGCGCACTGCCGCATGAGTCTGGCAGTGATTGTTGGTGGGAGCCCTTAGGAAGGACTCATGTTTCCTTGAATTAAGGCCCTGAGGGGTCTTCTCATTCACCTCCTCAGAATATGGGAGTGAATGGTGATTGCATTTTGGGGATAACGACCAGAAACGGTTGGAGATGGTGGTTAGAACCGCCTACTTCTTGATCACTAGTCGTCATTGTCCGGACGACCGATGTGAGTTGTTCACTTGGAGGGCTTGTCGGGCAGCCTCCAGAGTTGGAATGCTACCGTGTTGACAGTACTCCTTAACCAGTGCATTTGATACCCAGTGTTGAAGATGCTGATTATGTGATGCTATCCTCAGAGCGGATGACGATCCAGCAGGAGTAGCAGCAGTGGTATTTGCAACAGTGGTATTCACAGGTGTGAATTTGAGATCAACCATTTCTTAGAATGCAGAAAATCTTGGAAAAGAGTACCTATTTGATATAACAGATGTAATCAAGATAAATTCAGCCACTACATCTTTTGGATGAGCACATATGTTAATGATTGTTTTTTTGGCCCTCTCATTGAGTTTTAAATAGGGGACTAACAAATAAGTAAAACATCATTTTAACTTGGTTAAGGATTCACATCGGTTTCACCATTTTTTGTTTCCCTCTTGGAATTGGGGATGATCTCATTGATTTAAGATTCAAACATTCCAAGCGGTTTCTAATGGGTTTATTCGTAGAACCAGAAACATTCAATGATTCCATATCTATTTGAACCTACTTTCCAAAGGTAGGCGCTCATTAGTTATGAACTGATGAGGCTTAATAATTTGTATTGGTCGAGAGGATGGGAGGTCAGACTCATCACACCTTTTTTAGGGGAATTATTTTCTACTATGGGACTCTCTTTATAGATTTATGTTATGTCCATGAATCCTTATTACATTACCAAGTATAAAATGAGTTTTCTTTTAGATCTGACAATAAATGATTGATATGTAGGAAATTTAGAGAATCTTTTATATGCATTTGAGGTTATTCATTGATATAGAATCATCTATATTTGTTAGAGATTCTTAGTCAATGGTATCCTTTGTTACATAAAAGTCTCTTGGTCATTATGATTACCATACTGGTTTTAAAGTCACTCAGTGGGGCACTTGAAGTTTATTGTCATTCAGAAAGACATTGATTATTTTAGAGTTGGGATCGTACTCGTAGATGGGCTACCTACGTATCCTTTGTTTTGGAAAAGGAATCAGAACCCACGTAGTTTGAGTAAGGGAATATGATGTTTATGATTGATGGCTCAAAGAAAGATTTCATAATTACTTTTACACTCTAAGCTCACGTGAGTCATGCTTGGTGTGTGAAACAAGAGGTATTGGTAAAACCACACAGTTTTTCCATGAAAGATGTAATCATAAGAAATGATATGAGGCTTATGTATGTATGACTGCCCAAATATATGAAGATTAGGATTTAATTCAGGGAAGAAATCCAGGAATAGGGTCCATAAAGGTATATGTACTTTATGGAGATATGGATACTCTAATTTGGGGCTTACTTTTGAAAAGGAGTCCCAAATTAGGAGGGGACTTATGATTGAGTTTTACTCCTGAGAAGGAGATCCAGATCAAAAGTAAATTAGGACTGGTTAAGAGAAAATTAAGGGACTTGGGGCTTACTCCTAAAAAGGATGCCCATATTTGAGACTAGGGCTTACTCCTGAAAAGGAGGCCCAGGTTAATGAGGGATTGGGGATTACTCCTAAGGAGGATGCCCATACTTGAGAATTATGACAGGGGCTTATTCCTAAAAAGGATACCCAGATTTGAGAATTATGACTGGGGATTATTCTTGAAAAGGAGGCCCATGTTAATGAGGATTTGGGGATTACTCCTAAGAAGGATGCCCAGATTTGGGAATTTTACGATTGGGGATTACTCCTGAAAAGGATGCTCAGATTAGGGGACTTGGGGCTTACTCCTAAGGAGGATACCCAGATTAATGGGAATTATGACAGGTACTTACTCCAAAAAGGAGGCCCAGGTTAATGATGATTTGGGGCTTACTCCTAAGTAGGATGCCCAGATTTGGGAATTTTAAGATTGGGGCTTACTCCTGAAAAGGATGCCTAGATTAGGGGACTTGGGGATTACTCCTAAGAAGGATGCCCAGATTTGGGAATTTTAAGATTGGGGATTACTCCTGAAAAGGATGCCCAGATTAGGGGACTTGGGGATTACTCCTAAGGAGGATGCCCAGATTTGGGAATTTTAGTATTGGGGCTTACTCCTGAAAAGGATGCCCAGATTAGGGGACTTGGGGCTTACTCCTTAGGAGGATGCCCAGATTAATGGGAATTATGACTGGGACTTACTCCTGAAAAGGAGGCCCAGGCTAATGAGGATTCTCTCATCTTAAAGGATGAGGTTGAATGAATGAAATCTCAATATTTAGTGACATAAAGATGTGTAAATAACTAGGTTTTGAGAAATATTCCATGGAGTTCCTTTCAAATAAGGAAGTCAAATCAAGAAATCATTCCATAAATGGCTTTGAAGAGTGTCTTGAAGACTGAATCTTGAATAGGAGAGGTGGAATGGCATAAGAGGGGTGATATGGGCAAGAAGGGCCCCCAAAAAGGTAGGGGCGCGCAAGTCCTGGCATGTGCGCAGGTACTGCATGGGCGCGCAAGTCCTGGTCACGCAGGTATACCTGCGCGACACATGGGTACTTGAACGTTTGTAAACCAGCGTGGTAAAACTTGGGCGATCCTTGACCAGTGCCTTTTTAATTATCCTGAGGTACTTCCAGAAGAGAGGCGCGCAAGTTTTGGTGAGGAAGTAGGGCGGCACTCAAGTAAGTTCATTTCCCTTAAGGGTAAAACACCTTAGGCGCACAAGTTTTAGTGAATTATAACACTTATACCCTACTACTCTTGTTTAGACCTTCCATTCTAGGTAAAGAATTACCTTAGAAATGTTCGGAAGACCTGAAGAAGAGACTTGGGTGTTCAGAGCTCTATATCTGAATTCTGGAAAAATTCCTCCTCAAATGGGGGGCCCATAGGGTCTATTTATAGGCTGGAGAAGACCCTGGGTAGTTATCACTTAGGTCATGCAAGTCACTTGCATGACTATTAGGCATCACACAAGTATACTTGTGCATCAGTAAGGGAACTTCCACAACGCATGTGCATTTGAATCCTTGTTCATTCCTTTGTCAATTTTTGATGTTTTCTTAAAAGGCTAAATCAATTTGAGCTAATTCATTTCCCTTTCCATTCTTTTAGACAATGTGACGAAAAGGAGCGTCAAAAAATATATGAGCAAAGTTCTCTTGGAACTGTTCCCCTTTCTCCTCTGCTTACACAAATGGTGCCACACATTCTCTATTTGGATGTTTGTTTCAGGCCATACCCCTCGGTCTCTCCCTCAAAAATAATTGTGGAGGCACATCTCTACAAAGAAAAATACATATCTTAGGTCTCATAATGCAACCTTATAACATTTGCGTAATATTATAAACTAACACAACATGTTTTGACACATCCTTTCCCCTTTTTCTCACCACACGGTCAACAATGAGGCCTTATCACCACCCTTAACCATCCTAATCATATATATTGGTTAACAAGGGTACATACATTCTCATTAATTAATCCAACCAATAATTAATCACATTATCTCAAATTAATCAATTCAACAATTAATTAATTAATCATAACCATTCCATAAATCAAGGTTATCTTTATATACCAATTTATTCTCATTTTTCAGTATTTTTTCAATCTCACTATAAGGAAAAATAGTTCATGTTCAACAATATACACACAACCCATTTTTATTTGAGTGCCTTGAATGATGCATGTCACAAAAACCCTGAGTGACTAGAATGATGAATGTAGACTCAACTATCAGGCCTCTTTAGGCCATGAATCAAAATTCATCAAGTTTCAAAACAAATATCACATCACACAACAAGTCTGTCACCCAAGGTGAAGTATATACCATTGTAACAACAAATAGAAATAACATCAATCCCACCCTGAGTACTTAGATTTCCCCCCGTACATGGGGTTTCAAATCCCATGCACCAGCTCATTACAAATCCTTGACTCATCCTAGTCTCTTGTCTACCCGTCCCCAAAATAGTAAGACAAAAGAATAAGAAAGAAGAGAAAACTCCTCTTATACAACTTTTTGATGTCCCAACTCATGTTCCACTAAACAGTGCCCCGAGCCGATTGGAAACATGCTCTCATGAATGCCTCCCTATGTGTTAGAGGGAGCTGAATAATAGTGAGGGTCTGGTAAGTCAGTCTTGGCGAGGCTATACCCACTTTTATCAAAATAAAAAACCAACAAAAATAAATAACAATAACCAATTGCGGAAGCGTATTAATAACAAAAAAAATCCATGTCATATGATAACCAAAACATGGAAATAAAATACTCAACTTAATGTTAAAATATGATATGACCATGAAAATTTCAAGTTTCAATAATGAAACTAGAAGTAATGACACAACGACTCCCAAGAAGGTCCTGAACCACTTCTGGTTCCCTATCCCATGATCCAATCCCTAGTTGAATAATATCCTAGGGCCTTTCCCTTTTCTTGTCCTGCAACCAAAAAGTATGCTCCGATGTCAATCAGCCATCCCAAATAGGGTGTGAGTACAACCTAGTAGGCCACCACCAACAATGTCTAAAACGAGTCCAGTCAAAAGATAGTGCATGCAGTTTTATGAAGCATGAAATACAATTCATAATTAAATAGTTATCACATTGTCATTTAATCGTTAACCTTCACATTAGACCCAGTTTCAATTCAAGTTTACCTTTGGAATCATCATTCATTATTATTAATCATTTGGTGTATGTCATCATGCCAAGCACCCCAAATCTCATTAAGTATAGTTCTACATGCCTCTCACTACATATCTCATTCGGTGTAGGTAATCATGCCTTGTAACCCTAATATCATTAAGTATAGGTCACCATTCCCATCACTCCATATCTCATTCAGTGTTGGTCATCATTCCTAGCACCCCATATTCTCAAGCTTGGATAACTATTTGGGGGAACACCATGTCCATGTCCAAACTTCGAATCGGTATAGAACATCATGTTTCAAACCACAAAAATCTCATCCATTTAATCATTCATTAATACACAAGAATTGTCCACATCATTCCATTACTAATCCAATGATTAGTTAAACATTAAAAGGCCATTAGTTATCTCAACAAATAACTAAACACATAATCCATTATTTTATTCATCAATTAATTAATCAATAAACACAATTCACATTTCATAATTAATTGTCAACAATTAATTATCCAGATCAAATCTCAAATTTTCATAATTAATTCTCAAAATTAATTATATTTGATCAAAATCATTGAAAATATTTAATTATCATAATTAATTGTCTTTGGTCAACATCATGGAATATAATTAATTATCCCAATTAATTATCATAAATATCCAAACAACATTTTATAATTAATTCCTCCAATAATTATCTTAAAAAACAATTAAATATCTCAATTAAAATATCTCAACCCATAACACATCTCAAAAATATCTATTTGGGAAACCGACTTATTTTTTTTGTGATTCAATTATTAATTAATCACCATGGTAAACACAAGTCAATTTCACATTCATAATTACTCCAATTTAGGAAATCACTCATCAAGAGAATCTACCAAATTTATAAACTCACATTCACATATTAATAAATCATTACTATGTTAATTTTATTAGGACCACATACCTTGGTTTATTGATAGATGTTAGCCTAATGGAAATCCCCAAAATTAGAGGGGCACAACATTGTCGATCGTGTTTTGGATTTAATCCCTAAACCAAAATTAAGATCAAAGGAATCATGATCATAAAAATATAGATCTTGATCCTCAATCATAGATCTATATCTCAACCCATAGGTTTAGATCCATGGAAACATTTTATATCTTCCATGAAATGATCAAGGAATGGTAGAGGAAAGAATGGGTGAATCATCAGGATGAAAACTACATACCAGAATAAGAAAGGATATTCAATCCATACTTTTGATCTTGATGAATGACGTTAAGATTGCCTTAGAATCCCTCTGGAAGGAACTGAAATCACCATAAAAAATTCAAGCCGTAGCCTAGGTAGAACTAGAAAGATTTTAGGGGTTTAGTTGGTTTTATAACCAATTTTCATATTATGCTTCTCTACATGCAAGGTCTCACCTGGGAGGGTGCACGGTTAGGCCAAACCGTGCACAAACCAAGCGGTTTTCCACTGACTTCAAAGATAGATGGAACAGGGTTAGGAAAACCATGCACCAATTGTGCCGACCTCCACTGCCCGCACGATTTTCTTTCGCACAGATTAGCCAAACCATGCGCAAACCGTGCAGAGCCCCATGTCATCCCATGTTCCTTAAAAGCTTCACCCAAACACACTACAATTACAACCCCAACCCAAATGTACTTAATAACAATAAAAAGTACTTGAAAACATGGCTAAGATTTCTCTAGAAAATGCCAGGATCTTAAACCATTATACTTATCTTTATTTATTTTAAAGTGATAGTTTTATTCACTCTTTTTCTGATGTGGGATTTTAATGAAGTTTCTCAGCACGATTTTCAAATTTTGAGGATTTAATTTCCAAAAGGGGGAATAATGTAAAATCTCAGGTATTTATAGAATAATACAATTTTAGATTAATTAATATTTTCTAATTTAATATTAATTTTAGTTTAAATGATACACTATGTATGATATCGTACCTGAAACAAAACAATGGGTTTCTCTGAAATCTTATGTTGCACACAACACAGAGTTATACTGAAAAATAATACCACAATAATATTATTATTTAAAATGGTAGTTAAAGCCTTGCCATTGTATTAGAGGAAATGAACATAATTAAAAATATTAACATTTGAAATATTTTTTAAATGTTTCTACATTTATCCAATGAATTTTAGAGGCTTAAAATGAGAATGAATCCAATTTTAAGCATAAAATGCTCTAATATTTTTAAAAGGTCATTTTACCACCTTTTGATGGGAACCCCTTTTTAAAAATAGTTTTTGTCAATTTTATATGTTCTATTGATAAAATAAAATTCATATTTATAAGAAAGATATAAAAATTTACTTCGGTTGATATTTTTGGAATTTTTCTGACAAAATACATATTTTTATGAATAGTGAAAAATACTGCATTTTAATTCAAAACTAATTTTTCATATAATTTTTTTATATAGTTAGGTAGTTCATTTAAATGGATTTAGAGTTTAATTGGATTATTTTTTTACCATTTAATCCAATTATTTTCATTGGATGTAATTTCACATTTAAATTAGACATAAACACATGTCAATCTTTGGAAGGTTTTTACAATTTAAAAACCAACTTTCTTGTTTTAACAACGAGAATTAATTTTCAATTAAATATTAAAAAAATCTATATCTAGAATTTGAAAAAAAATGTATTCTATATTTGGAATCATATGGTCCAAATTTTTTAAATAGATACCTTTTATTTATAGACATTATGAATAGTAACATTAGTAATTATTTTTATTTACCATTGTTAAATGGTAAATCAGGTAACTAATGGTAAAAAAATATTATAAAAATATCCTAACAGATGTCCTAATCCAATGGAATGATATATGACCAACCTTGGTCAGCATTGGGTCTATTTTTGGATCCCATGGAGCCACTTGGGGGTGATAATGACCTTTTATAATATTTTAATGAAAAGGAAAATATAACATTAACATGTATCTTCTAACTAAAATTATATTAATTTGGTTTATATAAATTATATATTCAACTATAAATAGTAATTAGAAAGATAAAAAATTTCTTACATCATGGTATTTTATTTATAATTATTAGACAGTAAATGAATAAATTTATTTATGACACAATGATGATGTAGTGATTACCTTATATAATGAAGGATTCAAATAAATGACATTATAAATATTAAAATAAATTTAATTTGAACAATTTAATGCCATAAAATAATTTTTCGGATGATATTGACATGTGAGGAATTAGTTAAAACCTTTTTCAAAGTAATCAAGTTTTTATGACTTTAAAAATATTTATTACTAAATAGTGTCAAAATTGACATAAATGAGTTTTTAAAATAAATACTACTTTATTAAATGATATAATAGTCCTAAAAATATATGATTTAGAATACATACTTATATAATGTTTAAAATTTTATTAAGTATCCACTTGTGGTTCTATTTTAATTTTATATTATCTATAGTAACTTTATATTATAAAAATACAAGAAGACATGGTATGATTTATTGTTTTTAACATAGGGTTAAAGCTAAATGACAAGGATATGTTTGTGACATAAACATGTCTAAAACCTATTTTGAAAGATTTTAGAACCATACTTATATTATCCTCTAAATTTACCACTTTTTAACTATTATAATTCTAAAAATAAATTTATAATAAAATAATATTTCATGACTTTTCTAAAGTGCCTCTCCTCCATATTATAAAATCCCACCAACTCTACAAACTTACTCACACCTCTCAATCCCCTTATATCATCCAACTTCTACTCAAATAATCTCCCAACATCCTTAACTTACTTTTAGAAGTTTTACTTTGGGTAGAATACAATTCAAGAAATCTTTTTAGATGAAATCAAAAGGAGTTACCCAAGTTAGAGGTAACATCTTCTCTCATGATTCTTTAATTTATTTTCCTTCTCCGCCCCTATGCTCTTTTTATTCCATTATTTTATAAAAACACCAGTATTATGAATATACTAGGATAGTTTTATGCTATGGTTTTAACCTACACTTACGCACACCTCCATCTAATGGATATATAACATATTTTATTTTTTATACGGCAAACTACCGCCTCACGAAATGAAGATTTTTCAATTTTCTCCTACCACCCCTCATGGTGAATATTATGATAGAACTGTATTTATATGTGATATATATTATTTACATATTCTCTATACTTCTATAATTTTTATTTATAACATTAATTTATGTTGTTCATTTTCAGTAAATATTATAATTTCATTTGAGGAAATGTGGACTACCGCCCCTTCAAAGTGATATGACTAGTTAATTACATTCATGGAACGTTTAAAGGATGGTGTTAATGAAACTATGTAACATATATAACATAAATAATATATTTAAATTATAATATACCAATGTATCATTTTGTTTTCATTCGTTTAAAATGACGAAGAAATGAATGTAGCCTTCATGCGTACATAAAACATACCGTCTCCATGAACGGAGCATTTCAATTATTATCTCCAAATAATATGGATTATTATTAATAAATATATATATGAAGTTAATATGTTTTTTAAATCATGAATATAATTCTAGATATGATGGAATTATGACCAAATTGATGATTTGTAATCATAAAAATGTTCATTTTGACTCAAGTATCTAACATCGACAAAACATCTGATATAAAATCAAATAATTTACTAATATTTATAACAAGGTAATAATTGATATAAAATGAATAATAAACATTAAAAAGTTTCTGAATCAAGTATAAATTATCCTAAGTTTGTTATTAAGTAAATTAAAGAAGGAACAATACAAGTCATTCTCAATGTAAGGGACTTCATCTCAATATCCTTTCATTAATGCATATCTTTATGTTTCATAACTTTATTATCCGATAAAGTGTATATACAACCCTTTGGAAATGTCATATCATGAATTACTATATTATAATGATATTTTAATTTTTTTATGATAATATTTAATGATTATTGTTTATGTTTTTCTCAAGTGCTAGGGGACTTTTTAACTAAAAACCTTTTTTTTAATATTTTGATGATTTAATCGTATAAAATCGTTTTATTTTATGTTCATGTATTCAAAATGGTTTTATAGATTTTTCTGTTCAGACCTAAATGTTTTGAAATGTTAATTATCAAATTTCTTTTAAAATATTCAAGTTTTATGGGACAATTTGATTCAAATCTCTCTTTTATAAATTCATTAAATTTGTTTTTTAAAATGGACTGGTTGTCTTATGAATGAAAATTAAATTTATCAGTGACATGTTGAAACTTTCAAGATTTTATGAATTGGTACTTGGAAATTTAACGGGTGAGCCCAATATAGCTTATATAAAGGGTTGATCCCCATTATAGCTCAAGGGTGATCCCGGTATAGCTTATGCTAAGGGTTTAGACCCATTATAGATCATGAAGGACAAGTGATCCTGATATAGCTTATACAAAGGGTGATCCCCATTATAGATCTTCAATGCATTGGGTATTCTGGAGATGGATGTTGATTGTATGGTTATTCCATTTATAAGAGTGAATGTAATAGTGATATGGTAATGATTTCCCAAGAAACCTATCCAATTTTTCAATTATTTCTAATTATTTTTTAAGAAAAAACATTTAATGGGTTCTCTTGTTTTCACCAGACTAACAATTTACTTTCATTATGTCCCTTACTGAGTTTTTTGAGCTCATACCATGTTTTTAAATGTTTTTCATATGTCTTAATATTTTTAAGGAAAATAAATATTATAAGATTAATTTATTGAATAAGTTTCCTGAAAATAAATCATATTTCATTTTAAAAGGGTTTCCTTTTGTGAAAAAAATTGATACTGGGTATAAGTGTCCACTTATATAAAATGGGTTTATTATGTAATATTTTGACCTAATTATCTAAAAATATAAACATAAAAGATAATTTAATGTGAATTATGGTTAAAAAAAATAAGACATTTTTATGTCTGTTTCATTATAATTTATACCTTTCCATCCACATTGAAAAACAAAAGAACACTGATCATGCATTTGTGTGGATTACCACATCCATTATACGACGTCTTCTATTTTTCACCACAACCTGTATTCACTAGTTATATGGTTTTAAGTGAATAATAAATGTTACATATATAGTATAATTATCATTTTAAAGATAAAAATTATAATACACCTTCATTCCACATAATTTTACAGGAAATGATAATGTTACTCGTGTGTTGTACGGACTACCACCTCCCCAAAGTCACTATTTTTTTTTTTCACCTCAATTTTATATCATTATCAAAACCCCTTAAAATATAATAAAAAACTGTAAAAATATATAAATAATATCATTATGATTAAGATATAATCATATTATGTCATATATAAACAATTTTTTAACAATGCCCACCGATCAAGTTATGATATGTTCATGTACGGATTAGTCTAACCACATACTTGAACAATGATATAAAACATTATAATGGACGTGTGTGGGAAATTAAATACCTATATTTTAATATTTTAATAATAATATCATTATATTTTATGGTTATGAAAATTTTATATTATGTATTTAACTTATTATTAAAATATTATCTTTTATCACTAAAATTATCGAAATATGTCAAGACTAATTCCATTTTCATGAAACATAACTAAAACACTAATTAAATCAGTTAAAATAATTTTAAATTGATATAATTTTACTATTATAGTATCTAAATTATCTAAAAATTATTAGATTTTATATTATAATGATTTACAACACCATTTATAAAAAACTGGTTCAAAATTATCAATATAACTGAAACTTGATATTCAAAATAGTTAACTAATATAAATGGAGAGAATAATTATAAATTCTATTTATGAAATGAAATATATATATGAATAAGGATCATAAATAAATTATTAAGAGAATAATTTTTTATGTTGTAGATTCATGTGCTTTAGTGAATGTCAAAAATATAGTCAAGGGTTTATTTTTCTCTTTTTTAAATCCATGATACTTGTTTCATATTTCACACCATCATTTCTCTTATAGGCTATATTCAATTAATTTTTCATTAATGTATAATTAATATATTTTCTGTCATGATATTTCAATATCCATTTCATGGTAACCCTCCTATTCTTATCATACCACTACCATAAGTGTTTTTGGAAACACAATAGTCGCCCATTAAGTTATAATGCTTCTTCTCAAAATTATTTCCATAATATTGAGAACATTATTATCTTTGATTTTTTATGCATAATTTTTTATTTTATATCTTGGTATTTACATTTCTACCACATAATCCCCTTTCTAAATGTGTCTTTCTTCATGAATTTTGGTATTCATGGGGGATTTCATTAACTCAAAAAATCTTTGAGTTAAATTATTATTCCTTAGTCATAATTATTCTATTTTTGAGAAAATTATCTATTTTATAGTTCATAATATATTTACTTAATTATATCTAACTTAAATTATTTACTTTACTCAAACATACTGTAATGGCCTGGGTCCACCTGGTCTATTACTTTGCCAAAACACGGCTCCACCAAAACGGTGGCATCGGTCACAGTGGCACCGTGACGATGGCACCATGATGGTGGCACTGGTCAAGATGGCACCGTGACGATGGCACTGGTCAGGGTGGCACTGTGAGGGTGACACTGTGACGGTGGCACAGTGAGGGTGACACCGTGACGGTGGCACGGTGAGGGTGACACCGTGACGGTGGCACAGTGAGGGTGACACCGTGACGGTGGCACGGTGAGGGTGACACCGTGACGGTGGAACGGTGAGGGTGACACCGTGAAGGTGGCACGGTGAGGGTGACACCGTGACGGTGGCACGGTGAGGGTGACACCGTGACGGTGGCACGGTGAGGGTGACACCGTGACGGTGGCACTGTGAGGGTGACACCGTGACGGTGGCACGGTGAGGGTGACACCGTGACGGTGGCACCGTGAGGGTGACACCATGACGGTGGCACCGTGTGGGTGACACCGTGATAGTGGCATTGTGTCCTCACTGATCGGTCTTCGTTCTTTTTTGTTCCCGACTTTTCTGCTCCTGAAACATATCTTTTGACGTGAAAATGATTTAGTGCCCTCTTTCAAGCCATTTTAAGCCCATAAATAATATCTAAAATCCCCCAAGAGTTGGGAAAACCTTAACTTACCAAAACGTGTGGTTTTTTCTCGGTGTCACTTCCTTCCCCATACCATCCAGATCCGCCCATGTTACACGTTTCTTTATGGTTAAAGAAAACTATTTAACACATGGTCGTTATTACCACTCCTCTGAGGAGAATTGTTAAATGACAATTAATTCCATCGTGCGTAACTGCCCAACCGCATGGTGAAACCATGATCTGACTTTATAGCCATTCCAAATTCTATATCCCGTAACAAAGGGATCTCATCTTTATATCACGCTAGAAATTCTGTCTTATTCCTCTTGGATAATCTCCTTTTCTTTCTTCTCCATGGGTGCGCTTGGAGTCCCTCCTTCCCGAGGCTTGTGGTGAACCTGTGCTATAGTTTTTCTGCTCATTCTTGGAGTCCCCGACATTCCTCCCCATCAAGTCGCGCATCCCCATTTCGTGGCGCGTGGAGAAGAACTTCGATCCTTGATCAACCAGGTAGTGATTTTTTCCTTCGTCTCTACTTACTGTGTATCATGCGGGGTGGGTATGCTACTGTTTCTGTGGTAATGGATAAAACCAAACCTTAACAAAAATAATTAAAAGACTGTTAAAGAATGATGGGGTGAGTTTGAAAATTCTGTTGTACTCTTTTATAATTTCTATATGTTGTACACTATATGGGCTTATGCTCACTAAAAATCATGGTCGTTGGTGGTTTTTCCTTGTGCACTAATGAACCCTTGTCTTATGTGATGATTAAATGACTAACATAGAAATTGGTTAATAACTTAAACTCGGTTGGTTAAATGGATGCCTAGTGAACATAAATCCATGTGTGGTCACCTCGGTTAACCAACAGAAAGAAGAACCTAATGAATGATGTTCTTGAACCTAGAAGTTTCCCTAATCTGTTTTGGTAGTAGGTGTGTTGTTATGCTTGATGCTTATGGGGTGATGTGGATGGGGATGGGATCCTCTGTTGTGGAACAGTTGTTGGTTTTGAATCTAAATCTGTGTGGGGCTATATCTCGAGGCTTGGTTTGGTTCCAGTGCTTTGAGGGATCTCACTGATCCCTTTGTTGTTGTGACTTCACAAGAGAACCGGGTGTGAATGCTTAAATTACTGTTTGGCCTTTTCTTTTTCTATGGCTTGTGGTTATGCCGGTTAGTTTCCCAGTAGTGCAGAATTCACCTAAATGGGATCACTTGAACATGAAATCAAGAATGGGTTAAATGGGGAATTGGTTTTGGGAATGAGTTGTGACTTGGCCGTGAGTTTTGTGCCATTATTTTATGAATGAATAGTAATGAGGGTGTTTGTTCTTAGGTTTTCTTTGGAAACCCTAGGTTGGGATGAGTGCTTGTTATCTATATATAATTGTAGTTCTTATTTTTCTTATTCACTCCCCACCCAAGTTGAGCACTTAGTGCTGAACACCCCCATTTCATGGGGGAGGGTTTTTTTCCCAACACTCCTATGAGTGGCTAGTTATTATATCCTTTTCTTCTCCCTTTCCCGAATAGCCCAAGACACTTCGGGAATTCTATGATGGCCTGAGGTCCATTATAACCTAAGATTCTTCGGGCAGGGTAGTTGTGGTGGTTGGCCCAGGTGTGTGCAGGCAGGTTGTTTCCCAAGAGTCTTCGGGATGAGGACCAGGTGTCTGCGGGTGTGGTAGTAGTTGTTCTTGCCTAGGTGTTTCCGAGCATGGTTATGGGTGGTTGTTGTGGCCCAGGTGTTTGCGGGCAGGATGTGTGGTAGTGATGGCCCAGGTGTGTGTAGGCGAGGAGTGGCAGTGGGACTGCAGTGAGGATGGCGGGAGAGGTTCGATGCGTAGGATGTCTTCAATAACCAGTGGTAAAGTGGCGCGAGGTTCCCAAATATTTATGTGCTATTACTATACATTACTTGACTTGCATTATTTGGGGAGTGTGCCTTGGTGAGGCTTGGGTGGATAGTTTTTCCTTGCGAGGTGCTTTGGTTATCTCTTTTCTCATAGGGCATTAGAATGCCTCCTCACTTGTGCATGAGAGTCTTGGGTTTCCCCTACTGAGTATACTTGTATGCTCACCCTACGTATATAAAACTGCTTTTAGGTTTCCAAGAGGACTTCAGGGATCATGCAGGGCTGTACTAGCTCGGGCATTGGGATAGTTGCAGTTGCTGTTTTTTTCCTTCTTCTTTATTTGGTACTTTACCTTTGTAGTCTCCTTGTACTTTGTGGCATTTACTGTTGTAATATTCAAATGGGAATGGTTTTCATTGGCTTTCCTTTTACCGCCCCATGTTTTGGTGTTGTCGGGATTTACTATCTTATCTCCCAATCCTATTAAAGAAAAAGGGTAATGCCTTCCTTCTTGTATGTGATTCTATACCCTTGGTGCAAGTTGCCACTCCGAGACCTATTGAAGTCAGGTCTTAGGGGTCATTATCTCTCCTTCAACTTGAAGACGCATGGTTCTGGCAATCTGATGTCCCTTATCTCATCTTGGTGAAGGCGGGTTGTGACAGAATGGTATCAGAGGCGTGAGGTTGAGAGATAGGATGATGTCTGGGGTTAGGCATAGTGAGGATTTCATGGGATGGTAGGGAAACAGTGTTGGGTGATCTTGGTGCATCAAATAGGCCAGGGAAGACCAGCTAGGACATGGGATTTTAGGCCCCCCATGATCTGATGCAAGGACTCTGGGCCTACCGAATGACCAAGTGAGGCTGCACTGATTGCAGGGTAGATACCCTAGGGAAGGTACATTCATCATAATGACTTGTGTTCTTACGTTTATTGGGTATTTTTTTTGGGATTTAAATTGAATAAAAAGTATAATAAAATTTAAAATCAATATTCTACCCTACTCGAGCTTAGTTATTCCTTGTTAACCTTGCTTCTATGGAACCTGGGAGATGACCATGAGTAGTGTGGGCGATCGAGGCCCAGGAGGTTGACCTGGCTGATCAACAGAGGGATGACCGAGATGAGGAGGACGATCAGTGGTAGAAGACGCTTTGTGCCTTTCAGCGGCAGACCCTCGGTAAGTACGAGGGAAGTATATCTGACGTGGAGACAGAGAGCTAGCTAGAGGAGCTAGGGATAGCTTTTAGCTTGATCCGAGCTCCGACGGAATACTGGGTTTCTCTAGTTGTAAGTCAGATGCGGGGAGCAGCGCGCCAGTGGTGGACGCTTTATCTTGGGGATAAGAGGGAGGCTGAGGTTACATGGGATGAATTCAAGATGGAGTTCCGGGTGAAATTCCTCTCTTCCATGATGAAGGATGAGAAGAGGCAGGAACTACTCTCCCTCCAGCAGGGCAGTATGTTAGTAAGAGATTTGGTGATAAAGTTCAAGGATATCCTTGGATTTTCTCCTGACCTCTTTCTGGATGAGGAGTCTCGAGCGAGACGTTTGGAGGAGGCACTTCGACCTTCCCTCCAGTATGATGTTACTCCCTTCACCCTACCGACGTACTTAGAGGTCTAGAAAAAGGATGAAGTGGTGGAGAGGATACACACGTTGGGAGGTGTATCATGAGAGGGAATCCATTTGGGATCATCAAAGGGGATGGTTTTCAGCAGCATGCCTCCAACATCAGGGCCCTCTAGGTTTCGACCAGTAGGGAGCAGGCCCCAACAGTTCTGGTTCTGATCTCCTGGTCCTCACACTTTCCTTTCGGACCCAGGACAGAGATGCTTCATCTGTGGCAACCATGGTCACCTTAGGAATCAGTGCCTGGACCGAGTACAGTACAATCGGGATGGGCCAATGCAGCACTCTCCCTAGCCACAACAGTTTCCAGCCAGGCCCTTTCAGCAGTAGCAGCAGGGACAACGATCTCCCGCTCCTCCAAGGGCAGACGTTGAAGGAGAAGGCCGACCTCAGGGCGCTCCTTAGGGACCTCGACCAGGGCACAGTCGGGGAGGCGACCGACAGTCGAGGGGCATGGGATCTGGGCTTGGGCAATTACACGTCATGAAGGAAGCTGCTCCAACAGGGATGGAAGTCATTCGAGGTACGATCAGCTTGTTTAGTACTCTTGCTTATGTCTTGTTCGATACAGGAGCTTCGCACTCCTTTGTTACACCCAGTCTGGCCCCTGCTCTGGGTTTAGACGCTGAGAGACTTTCAGTGCCCCTGGTGTTGAGCACGACAGTCGGGGGTTAGACCAAATTGTTTAATGTTTTCTGAGGGTGTAGAATGATGACAAGGACACATCAGTCTATCATGGATCTTCTACTATTGCACATACAACCATATGATGTCATCTTAGGAATTGACTGGTAGTTCTCTATATGTTCCATCATTGACTGCTTCTGAGGAAGGGTCGTGTTTTCAGATTTGGGTGGCCGACGTGTAAATTTCATCGGTGAGCGGGGTTTCCAAAAAAGCAGCAGGCGAGAGGAGCCCCTCCTTTCCTTGTTAGCCGAACTATTAGTAGATTCAGTGGATGCAGAAATAGTGGAAGTCCCAGGGATCGTTAGTGGGTTTATGGATGTCTTCCCTGAAGAGGTGGCGACTCTACCCCCTCTACGTGATGTTGAGTTCAGGATAGACTTGAAACCTGGTGCCCGTCCGATTTCGATGGCTCCCTACTGGATGAAACCTTCTGAGTTGCGGGAGTTACAGATTCATATTGAAAATCTGATGAAGAAGGATTTTGTTCGACCAAGTGTGTCACCATGGGGTGCTACAATCTTGTTAGCAAAGAAGGCAAATGGTGGTCTGAGGCTATTCATAGACTACAGGAGACTGGACCAGGTAACGGTCAAGAACCGATACCCCCTATCGAGGATAAACGATCTCTTTGACCAGCTGAGGGGAGCAGGTTGGTTCTCTAAGATCTATCTATGATCTGGATATCACTAGTTGAGGGTGAAGGAGGGAGACATCTCAAATACTTCCTTCAGATGTAGGTATGGACACTTTGAGTTTGTAGTCATGTCGTTTGGCATTACAAATGCACCCGTTGTGTTCATAGGACTCATAAACTCCGTCTTCCGGTAATAATTGGATCAGTTCATAGTCGTGTTTATTGACAAAATTCTGATCTACTCAAGATCAGAGGAGGACCACACTGAGCACCTGAGAACAGTTTTACAGGTCCTCCTATAGCACCAACTCTATGGGAAGTTTTTCAAGTGAAAGTTCTGGACGTGAGAAGTGCCCTTCCTTGGGCACATGGTGTCCTAGCAGGGAATAGCGGTGGACCCATCAAAGGTTGAGGCCATTGTTTCTTAGGCAGCGCCCAAGAATGTGGCAGAAGTTCGTAGTTTCCTTGGACTAGCAGGATACTATCGGAGGTTCATTCCAAAATTCTCCCGAGTTGTAGCACCATTGACATCCATGACCAAGAAGGACCAGGATTTCGTGTGGAATGGGCAGTACGAGGCAGCCTTTAGCTATCTGAAGGAGAAGTTGGTAAGCGCCCTAGTGATGAGGTTTCTAGAAGAAGGGGCGGTGTATGAGGTGTTATGTGATGATTCAGGACAAGGCCTCATGTGTGTGTGTTGATGCAATGACAAGGGGTGATATCTTATGGGTCTATACAGTTACGTCCTCATGAGCATAATTATTCCACCCACGATCTGGATCTTGCGGTGGTTGTGTTCTCACTAAAGTTGTGGTGGCATTACCTCATCGGGGAGCGCTTCATGGTCTTCATGGATCACAAAAGCTTGAAGTATATATTCTCCCAACGGGACCTGAACTTACAGATGTGAAGGTGGATGAAGTTCCTTTAGGACTACGACTTAGAGATTTCCTACACCTTAGGAAAAGGGAATGTGGTGGCTGATGCCTTGAGTAAGAAGTCGTAGAAGGATGCAGTTCGAGAGTCAGCAGATGCTTGGAAGGCGATGGAGGAGTTGCCTGCCCTGCACCTGGATGTGAGGATAGATGTTGGTAGAGGTTTCATATATCAGATGACAGTGCAGTCTTCTCTGTTTCGGCAGGTAGAGGAGTCTCAATGGGGAGACTCATAAATTGAAGTGATGCGTGACTGGGTTAACCAAGGCGATGCTCCGGAAGGTTGGACGGAGGATGGTCAGAATCAGATGCTTTTTTGAGAGAAGTTTTTTGTTCCAGAGGCGATGCGCAAGAGAGTTCTTGGTGAGTTCCAAAAATCATCCCTGGTAGTACACCCGGGAGCTTCCAAAATGTACCAGGGATTGAGAGGTCTGTTTTTGTGGCCCGGGGTAAAGCAGGTGGTGGCAGAGTTCGTGACCAGGTGCCTAGTGTGTCAGCAGGTGAAGGCTGAACACCGTGTTCCAGGAGGTTTTTTTGAAGCCTTTAGACTTCCCCGAGTGGAAGTGGGATGACAACTTGATGGATTTCTTCACATGGATACCCAAGGTTCAAGGAGGCTGTGACGTATCTGGGTAGTGGTGGACCAGTTGACTATATCGTATCACTTTCTGGCGATCAAGGAGTTGGGTGCAGTGGATGCCATAACACGGAGGTACGTGGATGAGTTGGTGCGGTTGCATGGAGTTCTAAGGTCCATAGTCTCGGATAGGGATGCATGGTTTAACTCATGAGTCTGGAGAGGATTGCAGTATGCTTTTGGAACCCATCTACATCTTAACACTGCTTTCCATCCCCAGACAGATTGACAGATAGAGCACACCATGCAGACATTGGATGATATGCTATGAGCATGTATTCTGGACTCTGGGGGATCATGGGAATGACACTTGCCTCTAGTGGAGTTTTCCTACAACAATAGATATCACTCTACCATTGGCATGGCTCCGTTCAAAGCATTATATGGTAGGCCGTGTCGCTCACCCGTGTGCTAGACAGAGGTTGGGGAGGCAGGTGTTCTTGGCCCAGAGGTGGTGCAGAGCACGACGAAGAAGGTTCAGCTTATACGGGAGAGGATGAGGGAATTCGAGGACTAGAAAAGGTCATATGCCGATAACAGGTGGAGACCCTTGGAGTTCGAGTTTAGGGACCACGTGTTCTTGAAGGTCTCCCCTCAGCGTGGGCAATGGAGATTCGGCAGGGGGAGTAATCTTTCTTCTAGGTTCATCAGACCGTTTGATGTACTATGGCGGGTCGGCGAAGTGGATTATCAGCTAGTGATACCACCACCACTACTGAGAATTCATGACATCCTCCATGTATCTCTGCTCCGACGATATTTACACGAAGATTTACACGTCCTCGACTGGGGAAATCTGGATATCGAGGACGACGTGACTTTTGTGGAAAGTCCAGTGAGGATCGAGGATCGTGAGGAGAAGGTGCTCTATGGATGAACCATCCCTTTGGTTCGTATATTGTGGAGGCATGGCGGGATCGAGGAAAGTACCTAGGAATGGGAGACACAGATGCACACCCAGTACCCAGAGCTGTTTTGAGTTTTTTTCTATTTTGTTTGTACTTGTTTGTGATGGAATGATTTACCTTATTAACTATGGAACGTGCAGTTTTCCTTATTCTGTGGATGTGTGTGAAGAGTCCTGACTATGGGGAGGGGAGGACCTAATCCCTAATCAAGATGAATTAATGTGAATGTGATTAAACCCGTGCGGGCAAGTCAGTGCCACCCAAAGCTGATAGTATCTTGACATTGGGGAAGAAACTCCCTAACCCATATGAATGGACAGTTTGACCCTCGAATATTGCCTAGTTATTGGAGGGAGAGGTGTTCCTAGATATCGATGAGGTTTACTACTGAGAGGTATCTTTCTAGGTGGTTGTTCGGAACCCCCTATTTTCTTTTGGTCTAGTTTTGATTCTGGAGGGCGAGAATAGTTTGAGAGGTATCTGATGTAATGGTTTGGGACCACCTGGTCTATTACTTTTCCAAAACATGACTCCATTGAAACGGTGGCACCGTGATGGTCACACACCAGTCACTGTTCCACTGTGACAGTGGCACCGATTGTGGCACTGGTCACGGTGGCAGCGTGAGGGTGACACCGTGACGACGACACCGTGTCCTCACCGAGAGGTCTTCATTCTTTTCGTTCCCGACTTTTCCGCTCCCGCAACATATATTTTGACGTGAAAATGAATTAGTACCCACTTTCAAGCCATTTTAATCCCATAAATAATATCTAAAATCCCCCAAGAGTCGGTCAAACCTTAACTTACCAAAACATTTGGTTTTTCCTCGGTGTCACGCCCTTCCACATACCTTCCAGATCTACCCCTGTTACATGTTTTCTTATGCTTAAAGAAAACTGTTTAACACATGGCCGTTATGACCAATCCTCCAAGGAGAATTGTTAAATGACAATTAATTCCATCGTACGTAACCACCCAACCGCGTGGTGAAACCATGATCCGACTTTATATCCATTCAAAATTCCATATCCTGTAACAACATGATCTCATCTTTATATCACGCTAGAAATTCTTTCTTCTTACTCTTGTCTAGTCTCCTTTTCTTTCTTCTCCTTGGGTGCACCTGGAGTACCTCCTACCCAAGGCTTATGGTGAGCCTGTGCTAGGGTTTTTCTGCACATTCTTGGAGTGCCCGACGTTCCTCCCCAGCAAGTCACGCATCCCCAGTTCTTGGCCAGTGGAGAAGAACTTCGATCCTTGATCAACTAGGTAGGGATTTTTCCTTCGTCTCTCCTTACTATGTATCAAAAGGGGTGGGTAAGCTACTGTTTCTGTGGGAATGGATGAAACCAAACCTTAAAAAAGATAATAAACATACTGTTAAAGAATGATGGGGTGCGTTTGATAATTCTGTTTGTACTCTTTTATAATTTCTATATGTTGTGAACTGTATGGGCTTATGCTCACTGAAAATCATGGCTATTGGTGGTTTTTCCTTGTGCACTAATGATCCCTTGTCTTCTATGATGATTGAATGACTGTAACAAGGAAGTTGGTTAATCACCTAAACTCGGTTGGTTAAATGGATACCCAGTGAACATCAATCCTTGTGTGGTCACCCCGGTTAACCAACAGAAAGAAGAACCTAATAAATGATGTTCTTGAACCTGGAAGTTTTCCTAATCTATTTTGGTAGTAGGTGTGTTGTTCTTCTTGATGCTTATGGGGTGATGTGGATGGGGATGGGATCCTCTGTTGTGGAACGGTTGTTGGTTGTGAATCTGAAGCTGTGTGGGGCTGTATCTCAAGGCTTGGTTTGCTTCCAGTACTTTGAGGGATCTCACTGATTCCTTTGTTGTTGTGACTTCACAAGAGAACCGGGTGTGAATGCTTAAATTGTTGTTTGGCCGTTTCTTTTTCTCTGTCTTTTGGTTATGCCGGTTAGTTTCCCAGTAGTGTATAATTCACCTAAATTGGATAACTTGAACATGAAAGCAATAATGGGTTAAATGGGAAATTGGTTTTGGGAATGAGTTGTGACTTGGTTGTGAGTGTTGTGCCATTATTTTATGAATGAATATTAACAAGGGTGTTTTTTCTTAGGTTTTCATTGGAAAACCTATGTTGGGATGAGTTCTTGTTACCTATACATAATTTTAGTTCTTATGTTTCTTATTCACACCCCACCAAGTTAAGCACTTAGTGTCGAACACCCCCATTTCACGGGGAGGGTGTTTTTCCCAACACTCTTATTAGTGGATGGTTATTAGCTCCTTTTCTGCTCCCTTTACCGAACATCCCAAGACTCTTCGGGCAGGCTGTGAGTGACTGAGGTCCATTATAGCCCAAAATTTGTCGGGTAGGGTAGTTTTAGTGGTTGGCCCAAGTGTGTGCGGGCAGGTTGTTTCCCAAGAGTCTTCGGGATGAGGCCCATGTGTCTGCGGGCGTGACAGTAGTTGTTCTGGTCCAGGTGTTTGCGGGCGTGGTTACGGGTGGTTGTTATAGCCCAGGTGTTTGCGGGCAAGATGTGTGGTAGTTATGGCCCAGGTGTGTGTGGGTGGGGAGTGGCAGTGGGACTGCAGTGAGGATGTCGGGAGAGGTTCGATGCATAGGATGTCTTCAATAACCAGTGGGAAAGTGGTGCGGGGTACCCAAATATCGATGTGATATTACAATACATTACCTAAATTGCGTTATTTGTGGAGTGTGCCTTAGTGAGGCTTGGGTGGATATTTTTTTCTTTGCTAGGTGCTTTGGTTATCTCTTTTCTCACAGGGCATTATAATGTCTCCCCACTTGTGCATGAGAGTCTTGGGTTTTACCTACTGAGTATACTTGTATGCTCACCCTACATATACAAAAATGCTTTTAGGTTTCCAGGAGGACTTCAGGGATTGTGTAGGGCTGTACTAGCTCGAGCGTTGGGATAGTTTCAGTTGCTGTTTTTTTTCTTTCTTCTTTCTTTGGTACTTTACCTTTGTAGTCTCATTGTACTTTGTGGCATTTACTATTGTAATATGCATATGGGAATGGATTTATTTTTCTTTCCTTTTACCTCACCCCATTTTTTGTGTTTTTGGGATTTACTATCTTATATCCTGATCCTATTAAAGAGAATGAGTAATTCCTTCCATCTTGAATGTGATTTTATAGCCTTGGTGCTAGTCACCACTCCGGGACCTATTGAAGGCGGGTCTCAGGGGTCATTATCTCTCCTTCAACTTAACGATGGAAGGGTCTGGAGATCTGCTGTCCCTTCTCTCATATTGGTGAAGGCGAGTTGTGACACATACTATCTCATTTAATTTTTTTTCATAAAATTAAAATGTTTTTAATAAAAAATATCATCCCCTTTAAAGATGTATTTTCATCCATATCTATGTTCATCATTCCCAAAAACATAATTTCTTATTTAGAAACCCAAATGTTTGTTTTCCCATGTGGCCACCATATTTTTATTATACTCTTTTGAAAATTAGTTTTTATTACCTCTTTTTATGATGTGTCTTTTCAATAATGGTATTTTTAAATATTTATTTGGTCTTCCATCCTTTCAAAATCAAACATTTTATCTTATACTCCATGTTCTTTTTTGATAAACATACTGTATTTTTAAATAATTATTATTGAATATTATTTTAAATATTAATAGTCTTCAAAATATTTTCAATTCAAATTTTTAAAACCCTTGTTCCATTTCCAAGGGACCATTATTGTATATTATTTTTAAAATAAAAGTGTTTAATGTTTTTTTAATAAACTTTTTTGATACTTTTATATCTTTTTCAAGGATCCAAAATTTAATCACCTTTTAAAATTAAATATTTTTCATACATTTTCACTACAATTTTTTGAAAATGAATTTTCAAAGGGACTTCAAAATAATCTTTTGCAGTAAATATGAGATCTCTTTCTAAAACACTATTTTATGATTTCTCATCCATATCCTATTTATCTCTAAAATATTTATTTTCTTGGAATTTTTTTTAATGTTATTATAAATTTTATTATAAAATACACTTTTGGGGTGATTTAATTTCAGGTGTCAACTGTTTAAATTATTGAGCTTGATTAGGGTTATACTATTGAGAAATGATATGAAAGGCATTTTCTTTCCATGGGTTCTCCAAGTTAAGAGATTATATTTATTTAATGTACATCACACATGTTTAGGTATTTTAATTATATGATATTTTGGGTCTGATGAATCCCTAAGAGGGTTTGGGTCCAATAAATCCCTTTAGATGGTTTGGGTCTGATAATTTCCTAGGATGGTTTGGGTCCAATAAATACTTGAGATGGGTTTAGTATGATAAATCCATTTTATTTTTTTGTGTGATAAGTCCCTTAGATAGTATGGTTTTGATAAATAATGTAGATTGTTTGGGTCCAATAAATGAATAAAATGGTGTGGGTTTGATACAACACTTATATGGTTTTGTTTCAATAAATCCCCTATATAGTTTGGTTCTGATAAATCCATGAAATAGATTGGGTATTTTAAATGCCTTTAATGCATTGGTTTATGTTTATGTATCATGATATAAGGAAACTAAGGATAAGAATTTTGTTTTTTCACAATAAATAATGTAGACTATTTGTTTTTTCACAACATGAAGTGTGTACATTTTATTTGTTCACATTGTTATAATCTTTATATGCTATTTTTTGTGCCAAATTTATTTGTTATTCTATGTTTCAATGTCTCATAATATTTATATTCCTATGATTTTTCTATTTGGATTATGTTTATTATCTCATGATTCCACACTCTTATTCCATGATATATATTTTCTCATTTGAGAATACATGTCCTTATATCAGTATTTATATACAACTATTATTATTCCATGTTATTTTTAATAATAAATTTCTCACTTTCCCATGTTTTCTCATATTATTATGATATAAAACTTGATGACATATTGATAAGTTTTCCATTAATAAGAACATTATCTCATGTCATTTTTATGTTTCCTTTCACCATGATATGAAGATAATTATAACTTCTAGGATGTTTACAATGAAGTGTAGAGGATTTTTATTATGGGTAAATGTTTACATGTGTAAAAAAATAAATTTCATATGTTGATAGTCATCAAATACACAAAACCAATAGGTTCTTTGAGTTTTTTGAGATTATTTTGATATGTAATACTAATGTGAAATTTGGGAACTATATCTTCTATTATCTCACTTTATATCTAATTCATTTTTAAAAATTAAGTGTTTTTGTCACCAGACCCAATATTGTTGGTCTGGGGTACCATATAAGGGCTTTTAGAAGATAGTTGGACTAGTGGGAAATAGTTTAACCAATAATTAGAAGATATAGGTGTTGGGAAGCCCTTTTGGTTTAGGATAATACCTACCCTAATGTGAACAATTTTTATATTAGTGATAAATATGTATCTTAGTGGTATCTGAACAAATAAAGGGGAAGAGACTCACATTAAGATTGAACATTACTATTTACATTTTTTAATTTACTAATTTATATAACATGGTGTGTGTTGAGAATAAATAAAAAAAATCAAAACATCTTAACAAATATATAAGGTTTCATACTAAAAAGGGAGTTCAATATTTAATTTGAAATAATTCAGCATAATTGGTTTACACTGATCCACCCCACCCACTAAATGTGACACCATGATCCACTAGGAACATTAATATTTTAATTTTTTCCATCTGGTTCAATTACAAAAATATTAATATTTGTTTATAATATTTTCATTGTTCTAGTATATTTGATAAAGATTGAATTAAATCTTTCTAAAAAAATACATAGATCATTTTGAAATAGACTCTATGAAATATCATAGATATACTAGTGAAAATTTAAATTGTCACCCACAAACTATATATTCATGAATTATAAAAAAAATAAACATGATATGTCTTCACTACCCAACTTGATATTGTGGGGATTAAGGTGATTTTAAAGTTCTTTTTAATTATTTTTCATGATATTTCTCATGTATTAAATTTTTTAAATGTTATTTTTTAATACTTGATTTTTTTTGAAAACTAAATATGTGAATAAAATATAGAGTACACATAAAAAAACAAAAGACTAAGTTATAAAATTCCTATTCTATATTTTCTATTTCCATTGGATTTTTAATAAACTATTGATATGATATGAATAAGTTATAACTGCTTTTAGGATGTGATAATGAATAATAAGTTTAACTCTAATTTATCCTATATTCTACCTCATATATTTTAAATGAGATTATAATAAATAATAAATGAAAATGAGTGGACTGTATCGCATAACAAATATACAAGTCTGCCACTAAGGATAATTCATGAAATCTCAAAGGAAAATCATAAATCCAAAGTATTTCTCTTTATACCGCCACGAGTAGTTTAGATAATGAATCAATCAAATTTTATACCCCATCATAAATTATTTGAAAATAGAAACTCTCCAAACCAAATGCAAGAATCAAAAAATTCTTCAAAAACAAGAGTAAATATTCAATAAAATAATACAACCACTCGAATCCAACTCAAGAAAACCATTTATATTACAAATTTTCCTAACTTAATGGACTCCCAATTAAATTGTTTCTTAATCCAACTCATGTTGATATATATGTATCTAAATATTGTCAAATTGAATAATTATTTCATACTCAAACTAGTGTAGTTATGAGTAAGGTATGGTATCTACATAAATGGCGTTGAAAGATTGTGAGACCAAGGAAGAAAGTAAAAATCTAAAGAAAAGTAAAAAAATAGATGTATTAATGAAATGATAGTGATTAATAAATAGTGAAAGATGAAAAAATGGTGAAAATATCACAAAGTGGTAAGGAAAAAATCAATAGAAGAGATAGGTGTAATGAACCAACCCAAGTTGACATGACACATCACTAGAGAGGGCCTTTCACAACATGTAGATCAACCAAAAAACTAAATAAGTCTCATAAATAACAAGGAATATATAAACTAATATAGGTAAATGTGGAATGAGGGTAAACATCTATGAGGCATACAATATCAATCCAAAAAATATAAACCCTCAAGTGGGACAAGACTGGTCAAAACTGAGTCTCCATGTGACTATCCATCACCAAAAATCTATCATACTAAGAAGATGTTGACACCCAAAAAAATTTGGTGAACTAAACAATTCTCTTACCTTTACATGAGTAATAAAAACCCACATCTATAAATACCCAACAAAACAAAATTGGTTTTTATAATGGATCCCATCATATTTTCAACAAATTATCTATAAAAATTCTAATACCATGAAAACGATAGCTCTAGATTTTAAATAAATTCAATTTATAAAGCATTTTCAAAAGATAAAACATTTTCTAAAAAATCCTTATATTTTTCTCTAAATTATTTCATATTCACATAAATCATGAATATGATGATTATATAAAAGAGATAATGAAATCATAAACATACCATTCCATGGATACACCATAAGAAAAATCAAGTGAGAAACCATACGTGAAATGTAAAGTCATGTAAAAAACCGAGAATCAATGAAAAATAAATATATTGGGTCCCAACATTTAGGAATAAAAACTCGTACATAAAAAGGAACACTATTCTAGAAATAATTTGAATCCAATTGATATTTATTCCTTCCATAGTCTAGTGAAATAAAAAAAATAACCTTTATTATTATCACAAACTAAGGTGATATATCCAATTTCTGATACACCCATGGTTCCCAATGTGATATGTTTTCCAAAACCCATTTGAAAAATAATGTTCATAATTTATAAAAATTTTTCACATTGAATCATAGATGCTTCCATGCTTGAAAATCCATTTTAGAATCAAAAACACCTTTAATGTATTTCATCAAACACAAAGTTTTCACAAATTTGTTTAAATAAAAAACCCCTTTAAAACATTAATTTTCTGAAAAAACCCACTTTTGTTTCACATAAATTTATTTAATAAAACAAAAAAAGTAATTTACATGAATATCATGTAATTAATTAATTAGAACATTTGTATAATGACACCTACCTCAAGAATAGAGGAAGACTCATCGAGTTCATGAACAAACATTGGAAACCAGTACGTCAGGTCCTCACAAGCCTATATCTATATGAAATGTAACATCACAACACAAGGGCCACATATTGTTTCCCTAAGATGGTTCTCCAAATGAACTCAACAGTATCTATTCATATCCCAGAGACTACTAACTAGCAGTGAGGGTCTAGATATGATACATGGGTTGACTAAACTCTCTTTATCAAATAAAGGCAATAGTGTAAATTAATATTAAAATATCCAACAAAATAATAAAAAAGAACCAATAAAGACCAAGAATCACTTGAAGAATACCAAAAGATGGTAAATGACCATAATCCAAAACAGTAGATATGTTATTCCATAAATGTGTCAAGTTTCAACTGGAAACCCAAAATAAATAAAAACAGAAAACTCCCAACCAAGTTCTGACATCATGCCTAGTTCCCATATCCATGATCGATCCAGAATCCTAACCTGTCTATCTAACATAATCTATTTTCCATTATCCTATTATAAAAATATTAATTCTACTTGGGTACCAATTGGTATCCCAGGTAGGGTGTGAGTAAAACTCAGTAGGACACCACCAATTGTGTCTAAAGAAATATCCAGTCTACAAGAATGTATGCAGCTATATAAAGAATAAAATACAATTATAAATGTAAATATGTTTAACATTTATTATTATTTAGTTAACCACATTGGCCCTTAGGTTTATGATATCACCCAAGTTAATCAGACCTTCTTCAGCCTATTTTAGAGTCTTAACCATACTCCAAAGGGATTCTACACTTTATCCTTTCATGGGATTTAAATATTAAAATTAATTCTAATTGCATTTCAATACCGTGAAGCAATAGTCAAGGTACCATTATCATGTTCACATGGAGTGTCAGTCTAGCATCATTATCATGACTACTTAGAGTGGTAGTATGGCTCCAAAACATGGGTACTTGGAGTAGCATTCTAGAAACAACTCTTATGGATTCATTAGGGTCCTAGAGAATCAATTTGGACACCCATGGATGAGGAGAAACATTCCAACACCAACATCTCATTGTTCACATATACATATCAAGGTTAAACATCAATGATCATTTTATCAACCATTCTCAATATGGTTCACCACTTCATTAATCAATGAAAACCATTAACATCGTTTCAACCCTTAACCATTTAACCCAATAACAACAAATCATCTTATTAATCATTAATATTTTGAAGTCAAGACAAAAAATAATTAAAAATTTAACATAATAACACATTCATAATTGGGTTAATTTCATAAAACCTCTAATTATCCTTTTTCAGTTCACAATTATATTTTCAAGGAAAATTGGCACATCTCATGGGTTTCTATCATGTATGATCTTGTATTATCCAATGTTTCCAATGGGGTCTGAGAAGGATCTCTCAAATTCACGGGATTCAATTCAGTTGTCTAATTTAAAAAAAATACACAGCATGGTAATGAAACAATATAACTGCAAATGATAGATTAATATCAAGACTATGGTAACTATCATATAGACTACCTACCTTTGGGTCATTGATGAACTTATTCCAAACCATGGTCCTTGATTTGAGGTAGAATAGCCAAAAACACAATTGTTGGTGAAAAAAATTAATGGAACATTGATCCTCAATATCTAGGTTTGTATATCCTTTCCTTCAATTTATCCAACCATAAAAATCACAATTCCTCTAAAAGAACATGGATCTATTCGTAGTAAATTAGATCTATGATTTTGTAAAAGATAATGTGAAGAGATCAAGGAAGAACATCCAAGAATGAATACACACTGAAAAATCTAGATCTACAACATTCTTTGAATCTCATAAAACATTCTCCTAGGGGAAAGGGAAAATCCTCATAAACCATGGGAGAAAAATGAGTTCAGAAATAAATGAGATTAGGGGAAAATTAGGCCTTAAGATTTTAATTTAGATTAGATAAACGAATTTTAGGTTTCCAACTATACACCAAATGTTTAGGCTACACAGTTTAGAAAATCATGTGCCAACATTGTAGTGCTATAATATCAAGCCAACCCCTTTCACAGTTAGCTCACACAGTTAGAAAAATTGTGCACCAATTTTATTTTTTCCCTATATTTAACCTCACATGGTTTCCCCTTTGTTTTATCATGGCTTGGAAAAACATTGAGCCAACCTTGTGGAGCTACTGTACTTCCAACCATAACACACATGGTTTCTTCGATGGGGTGCACAGTTTGTACTAACTGTGCTCAAGATTTGAAAATCCAAAAAAGGCTCTAAAGAATGATAGAACCCCTCCAACCCTTTATAAATCTAACCTATTAATTATATATACTTTAAATACATATATAAAGGGTCATGTACCTAAACAAGTATGATATGTCTTAATAATGTTTGGGATCTTTCAATCTCCCTTCCATATAACAGCTTAACCTCGAGTTTTAATCTTTAGAACCACTATGATTCCGAGGTGAAAAGGTTAATGCACTAGGCCCTCATATATAATCATCTCTCCCATGTTTCCTCTTGAAAATGTTCATACATACACATGACTCAGATAAATGGCATGACCTTTCCCCAAAAAACATTCTCACTATGATCTACAATAAGAATCAGATGCTCCTCAAAGGTCGCATCTACCTAAAGATCAACATCATAAACAGATATCACATGAGAACAGTTAGGTATATACAGTCTAATATTTAACACATGAAAAAAATCATTCATAGTTCTATATTTCTAGGGAAGAGTCCGTAGATATTCCACCCATCTGATCCTTTCCACAATCTCAAATGGTACGACAAACATGGATTCCAACTTGCCATGATTCTTAATTCGGTTGTCACCCAATATTGGAGACTCCCAAAGGAATAAAAATCCACCCACTATGAACATAAGATTTCAACGATGTTTATTTTAATAATACTTATATCTACTCTATTCTGTATCAATACATTTCATAATCAACTAAACCAATTCTAATGTATCATTCACGAGACTTGGTCTTAATAATTCTAACTCTCCCACCTTCATCCATCGTAAAGTTTATTTTTAGGGAATACCATAGAGTGCCTCATATAGAGGAATGTAAATAGTCACCTAATAACTTTATTTATAGGTGAAATTAAAATTTTTTAAGTGCTTATCCCAAGATCAAAAAAATCTAGGATGCATTCCAGCAGAATGTCCTCCAACACTTGAATAGTACACTATGATTTTCTATATGTCCATTGGTGTAAATTAAAACATAAAAACACCTGAGTACCAAGAGACTTATGAAATCCATTCCATAATAGAAAAGTAAAATGTGTACCATGATACAAAACTATACTTTACATCACCCCATTCAAATGCACAATCTCCCAAACATATAAGTATCTCAACTAATCATATGTGAATGTTTCCCAAATTTGTAAGAAATAGGAATATCTTGTTAAACTATACACAATAACCCATATTGTTTCATTATTTTGAGTAATCCTAAGGATAACTACCAAAAAATCCATAGTAATGAAATCCCACTTCAATTATAGGATGTACACCAGCTGTAACAGACTAGCAGGTCACTGATTTTCAGTCTTCACCTGCTCACGGGTGTAGAATCATGTCATGAAACCTATAATCTCCTATTTGATTCTTTGCCACCAATATTTCCAAAAAAATATAGTAATTTTTTTTCAATCTAGGTTGTATTTCCCTCTTCAAGGAATGGAACTCATGTATCAAATCCTCTCACATTTAATTAGGAACAATAACACAACCACGAACATAGATAATCTCATCAGCATCGATAAACCAATCCAAACATAGATCCTCACCTTCATAACTATCTCTGAATTACAAACACTCCAAGTACTTATACATCCTCTCTTTAATCTAACTCATATGTGTGGACTAAATTGATAAGGATATGAGGGTAATTATACCATGGACTTCCTAAACCTCTATATGCTTCTCAGTAAATAAGGTCATCATCCTCACTTAGTGTTAGACTTTTGGACTTCCAAAGTTTGTATCTTCTAGATAAAAGTATCAAAAACATTGTTTCAATTTATGGGTGTATAGGATAACTCAAAGTAAAATGTTTTCATGTATTAAACACATATCTACTATCATATATTTAAATATCACTACGAAAAGATTTACTTTAGACTTTTATGATCGGTATACATAATAAACATTACACGCAACAGGTAATTCCACCAACACTTCAATGTGTAAACCACCACGACAAACTCAAGATCATGTTTAGGGTAATTCCATTCCTGTGGAATTAGCTATCATGACCCAAATTACATGACCTAATCTCCCTACATCAATACTAATTCATTTCTAATTTTGGATGCATCGTAAAAATGTATACTTCTCACTCATCTCAGGTAGGATCAAGATTGGTGTAGGGTTCAAATGCTTATTTAGCTTCTAGAAGACCTCATCACATTCTATAGACCAATAAAACATGACACCCTTCTTGGTTAGTCCTAAATGTGGTTCTGAAAAATGATAAAATCCATGATTAATCTATGATAATAACCTACTAAACCTATAAATCATTGAATATCAAATCCATTTTTGAGATTCTTCTAAGAGACAACTACCTAAACCTTTTTTGGTTCCACCAACACAACATCCTATTATATGATGTGTCCCAAGAAAAGAAATTATCAATCTAGTAACATTAAATAGATGGATTGGTGTATAGTTGATTCCATCTTAGTGTACTAAGGATGATGTCAAGATGTCGAGAATGATCATCAAGAGTCTTAGAGTATTCCAAGATTTCATCCACACAAAAAAACTAAAAAATGGTCTAAGGGTGAATGATTCGGGTTATCAAGGCCATAAACACAGCCAGATCATTCATCAGTCTGAATGGAATTGTAACAAAATCATATAATCCATACCTAATTCTGAAAGACATATGTGGTATATCAGAATGTATTACTCTTAGATGATGATACCCTAACCTCAAATCAATCTTATAGAATACACAATCACCACCCATCTATTTAAAGATATCATCAATATATGGAAGTGGATACCAGTTCTTAATCGTTATCTGGTTCATCTTCTAATAATAGAAACATAAAAGAAACATCTACCCAACCTTATTAGAAAACCAAACCATAGATCCCCATGTTAATGTACTATTATGGATGAATAATTTGTCCTACAAATCTTCCAAATAAGTCTCTAGTTCCTGAAGATTCATTTTCCCTATCTTGTAATGTTGAATGGAAACTGGTTAATCTCTATGAATTAGCTCAATTGTGAGCTCAACAACCCTTTCAAGTAGCATCCCATATATGTATTTAAGAAACATGCCCTGAAACTAGTCCACTATGGGAGGGAGGAAACCAAAATCCACACCCTCATCATCCAATAAAAGATCAATACTTGGGCAGTGATCTCCCCCAATTGTTGATGAACTGGCCCAGCATGGCCTGCCTGTATATCCCATTCTCCAAAATGAACATATATCTTACCCTCATGATATGAAAAAGATACTTTCCTATTGTAATAATAAATTTTTCCTTGGTATGATACCAATCAATACATACCCATAATCAATTCAAGACAAGAAATCTCAAGTACATAAAGATCCCAAATGAAATGATACTCACGAAATATGAGGGAATACTCTTTTCAAAGATAGATATCCTTTGTTTATACACCCAATTAGGTGTAGACTGTCATAAAACCACAAAAAAACTAAACCATCATAACCAAACCACTCACAAGTTGAATAGATGTAAAATAATTTGAGTATTATATCAAATAATGTAATGGAAATAATAGAAGCTATAATAATTTCACCTCTAACTAATGATGAACCATCCTCACTATCAATAATTGTGGGTTGAACTATATGTTGTTGACCTATCCCTCTAACCTTTTCTATGGTCTGTGTCCCATGTGTTGTACTAATCTATGTATATGGGAACTATTTCAGTGAAGTACCTTGCCCACCACCACAAATATCATCGCCAATAGTACTCCAACTGCAAGACTGGTATAGTGTGGAATACTTTATTCTAGTGCACTGTATTGGCCTAGGTTCTCCATAATATCCCACCAAATGAGGATTCCTACAAAACCTATGTAGATGCCTTATATATCAATAATATTGGCACTCCACTGGTAGTTAGGAAAAATGGCTATGAATGTGACCTAGCCTAATGAACTAATGGAAAAATATTAGATTACTTCCCTATGTAACTAATCCTTTCCCCTAAATAGAATGTTTTACACTACTCTGGTGAGAGTTCTCATAATTTTTCTTCTTACAATCAAAATATAGACCTCCTGCTCATCCATCTAAAGCCACATATCCTACATGATAAGCCTCATTCAGGTTCCACATTGAAATGAGATCCTGATTCACTACCTCAGCAAAATAATTTAATAAAATGATATTAACCTGGTAGTTAATCTCATATTTAAGTTCATCCCAAAAATGACTCACCATAGCTACCTAATTTTATACTAGTGTTAGAACCAATCAATTCATGTTGGTGAAGTGACCATCATATTTCATCACTGAAATGCTTCCCTGGATCAACTACACAACAAATTCCTCCATCTCTTGTCTTAGTGTATCTAGGAAAAAGTGTACTAGAAACCTCTCCAATAAGTATTTATGTACCATTCCTTCCAACTGATCATCCCAAGATTAAATATCCCACCAGTTCTTTTCTGGTCCTCATAATAATAAGGTTTCTAATTTGACTATTTTCAATGAAGGATTATTTAACTAATCCAAGATTTTTTGGACAGACTCTATCCAGAACTCAGCTGCTTCAAGTCCACCCTCTCTGGTGAATATCAGATGGTGTTGCATCTTGAACTCCTGGGTCAAATTAGACATATTTTGCAAAGCCTATCCAGGGTCTTTTTTCCATTAACTGCATAAAAAGAGTTATGTTCTTAGGGAACTACTCTTTATCACCATTACCTAGAATTATTGGGGAATGTTGTCCTGCCACTGGAGGGAAATTCCAAACAATGTCCTCCTATCACCCTACCAAAAAATATCTTCAGTGATTCATGTCCCCATAATTTTGTAATCCAATATCATGACACATAACACATCTTGTACACATTTACACAAGAGATATACACATAAATCCGTAGAAAATCATACCATATACACTACCCCATGGTAAAAACTATGACACTGTCACTACCCTCAACCTTCCTTAACCTAGGTTGTGGATAACATAGAGTAAAACCATTTCATATTTATACGTTTCCATATTAGTCACCCTTTTTTTATGATTAAAATGACCATGTTCCAAAATTTTTATAAATTATAAATTCATTTTTAGGAAATACTTATTTTAAATAAGAAAAATAAAGAAGTACATTTTATTATCCCTCAATTAACTTATAACCTACTTTTTCATGTGTGCTTAAAATGATGCATGTTACATACATACATGTGTAACTAGAATAATGCATACATACTCAACTTGTAATGACCCAAACTTTTGTCAATGGAATTTATCCCTTGTTATAGTAATTTCATAGAGTATAAATCACATATAATAACTTATAGGCCTTAATATAAACATTATAAATGAATAATTAGTTAAATAATAAGTATTTCTAGAATTTAAGGAACCTGTACTGATGAAATATTAATTTTTCTATAGGAATAGTAATATGGCCCTTATGAATAGTAAAGTAGAAAAATGAATTGTAACTTCACCCATAAAATTATCAATAAATTTTATACACCATATAAAGGAAATTATAGTATAATTATATTATAAACTAAGTAATTTAATTTTTAAAAAATTATTAATTAAGTGTTAGAATTGTCATAAGCCATAAATATTTATTTAAAATTTTACAATTAATTTAAAATTTATAAAAAAAGAATTTTCATAAAATGAATCCATAAATTAATATTTTTATGTCTTTTGATTTTAAGATAATTTTATGAGACCCTATATAATCTTTTGAAGTGTTATAAAATCATTTATAATTTTAAAATTAATATTTTTTTGACTAAATGAGGATTTTAATTAAAAATTAAATTAATATTATTTAGAAAATTATTTTCATAAAATTGAGTTCATTTTTTAATTCTAAACCTTTAAAAATGGTTAGGGTGAATTTTTAGTATTTTTCTAAATACTTGAAATTTTCGTGAATAGTAAAATATGATAATTTACAGTATAAATACATTATAAATTAAATACAATATTCATTGAGTAATCACTGATTTAAGAACCATAATATCAAACTTCAATTAATTATTTTAATATTTTCTATGATAATTCTTAATGAATTTATAGTCTTGAGCCAAAATAATAAACTAATGAAGAAAATAATGGGAAAACACCCCCTCTCCTCCACTATAAATACCATCCCTCACCACATCTTCTCTTCACACCTCTCAAGCTTTGATCCAAGACCAAATTATGCCCAATACTCTTCCATATCCCCTCTCCCACATCCAAGATCTCTTGGTCTCATCAAAATACCAAAACCTTACCTTAAGGAGGTACTCAAGGAGGATAAATTCAAGAGATAAATCCTCTCTCTCATTATTTTCTATAATACTCACCTTCTATTATCTAAATATAATGATAAATCTAGAATGTTTTATATACTGGTGTTCTTTTATTTTAAAGTATAGTCTATCAATAAACTCATCCCTCTTTCTCACTTTTATTCTAAAAATGAAATTTTTGCCCGTGATGTGTCAATTTACCGACATCATGGGTGATACACTTTTAATTTCCATTAACGCATTCAAGGATGTTAGTAAAACCATTATAATGGTTTAAACATATTATTAATTTTATGTTAAATCCCTATTTATATTATGGAAATAACATGTACATATAACACTAAATGATAAACCAAAATGAGTTCATTGTGATCGAAAACCACCGAAATTTACCAAAAAACTATCATCATTAGAATTTATCTAATAATTCATACTAATAAAATATAAATAAACTCATTATAAGATAATTGAAACTTATATAAGATCATTAATAATATATAAAAATAATTTTTGATATTTATCCTCATTTTACACAGGCTTACATTCATGAATACAAGCAAACCAATCATGAAAATCATGAAAACAAATGCTCTCAAATGATGAAATTAAACTATCATATAAAAGGAAATAAATGAACATAATAAAACCATAATTAATCAAATTAATGTATAAAAGAATCATTATTTCTTTAATGAATCTAATGTAATTATATAGGGTATTAACATGTAGGATGCTTTCAGACACAAAGTAAGGGGAATTCTCAAACCCAAATCTATTTATTTATGTTTTCCCTCTTTAAAACCATTTTCATTATATATATTCCATAAATATAATTTATTCATTTATTTCTTACATTTTATGTGATATACATGTTTTTTACATGTGTTTATGAAAAATATAATGTTTTCCAAAATAAATATTCTTTCAAAAAATCACACCTTTTACTTCTCGAGATTGTTTCTTCTTCACTCAAGGTTGATGATTCATATATCAAGTAAGTTATTCCCTATTTAATTTGAGAAACCAATTTCTTTTAATGTATTATTTATAGAATGAAACAAAATCCTTTAAATTGGTTATTTTTTGTTGAAGATTGATATATGTTCTATTTGTCAAGCATGATAATGTAAATGTTATGATGTGACAGATGCACTCAAATTTATATAGCCCAATGTAAATGGTTTATGTGATGGGCACACCTAGAATTATATAGAGCTCTAATTAATTGTGTAATGTGATGAATCTCATGAATTAAATTCAAATATTTTTGAATATAATGCTATATTTTTTCACAACTATGTGTGGTAGTTGAACACTAAGAAATGATGTTCCATTTTTATGCATTGCCACATTCCATGACTTTATCTAATGCTTAATCTCATGACTATGATTATGATGTTATGATTATGTTCACCCCATATTTTAATATTTCATGTTTTTAGGTATCGTCTTACTTGAATTTTAGCTCACCCCTTTTGATGTACATCCTTAAGTGACTACTTGTACTAAAGAGAATTCATGGGCCAATAAGGATCTAGAGAATATGAATTAAATAAGCGTTTATGTTTTATTTTTTAAATTTTATATATGGTCCTAATTTTTCCAAGACACTAGAACTTTGGATCCTATTAATGTAATTATTTTATTTATTTTATCATTAAAATGATGTAATATTAATTTAAGAAGAATCATGTTCTCTTTAACACTCTCATTCCATTATGGTCCACTAGTAAAATCATAGAAAAAAATAACATCACAAAAATTGTGCATCATCCACGTTGAAAAAACATTCAAATGTAACAATGAACATTAAGAAAAATAACCCACCCTAGGAACATGGGTTTTCCCCAACATATGGGTTAGTTTCTTTCATGCACGAGCTCATGACCAAGGTTCTACTCATTATACTCTCATGTATACCTTTCCCAATTAATAAAATTACTAAAAAATCCTCCTTTATTATGAATATTTAATGTTGTGGCCTAGGTTCCACATACTGATACCCTAGTCTGATTCTCCACATTACCTTAAGTAAGCCTCCCCATATTCCAGAGGATTCCAACTAAAAATGAGGGTCTAATATGTTATGTGGAGATACTATACCATCTTTATCAAATTAAAACAACAGAAAAAATCAATATACAAATATCCAAAACAATAATAAACAATAACAAAAAAATACCAAGCATCACATGAAGAATCCCAAAATTAGGGAATTTCCCACAAACCAAATCATTATGTATTTATTTTTATAAATGTATCTAATGTCAATTGGAAACCCAAAATAATGAAAAACTGAAACTCTAAATGAGGTCTTGAGATCATGCATGTTTCCCTCACCCATTATCCATCCTAAACACCAACTCATCCATCAAACATAGTGCCTTTGTCCTTATCATGACCTAAAAAAATAAATTCTACATGGGTACCACTAGACGACCAAAGTAGGGTGTGAGTAAAACTCGGTAAGCCACCACCAATATTTTCTACTGAAAAATTTATTCTATAACAATGTATGCAGTTGTATAAAGAGTAAAATACAATTATAAAAGTAAATGAGTTTAATAATTATTTATTTTTAGCTAACCAAATTATCCCTTGAATTCATGGTGGCACCCTATCCAATCATAACTTCCTCGACCCATGCTGGAGTCTGAACCAAACACTATATGGGATGTTACACTTTATTCTTTCATGGTATTTAATTATTCAAAATAATTGTAATTTTAATTTGGTACCTCGGTACGTCGGTCCCAGTACCATTATCATGGATACCTAGAGCATCAGTCCAACATCATTATCATGGTTACTTAAAGATATATCTAGAACCAAATCATGGGTACTTAAAGTATCAGTCCATCAAAAAATATCATGCATTCATCGAGAGGCTATAAGATCATTCTGGTCACCCATGGATGAGGAGAAAAAATCCAACACCCACATCTCATTCTTCATATATGCATATCAAGGTTCAACATCAATAACCATTTTATCAATCACTCTCAACATGGTTCACCATTTCATTTATCAATCAAAACCATTAACATCATTTCAAACCATAAACATTTAACCCAATTACTATAAATCATATCATAACTCATTAACCTTTTGAGATTTATCCAAACAATCATTAACATGTTAATAGGATAACACATTCACAATTGACATGATTTCATAAACCCTGTAACTACCCTTTTTCATTCCACAATTATCATTTCAAGGAAAATTGGCACACCCCATGGTTTTCCATCATTACCTATCTCATAATCATTAATAGATCCAATGGGTACTGATAATTTTATCTCAAATTCATGGGATCCAATTTACTTATAAAATTGAAAATCAATTACACAACATGGAAACATAATGATAAATCTAAAAACACAAGATTAATATCAATACAATGGGAATCAGTATATAAATAAGCTACCATATGGTCGTTGATGAACATCCACCAAACCTTGGTCCTTGATTTGAGGTAGAATGGCCGAAATCAGAATGGTTGGGTAAATGAAGGGAAACATTGTGATCCTTAATATCTGGTATTGGATATAATTTCCATCAATATATTCAACAATAAAACATCACAATTATCCCCAATGAACATCTATCTATCCACATATAATTAGATATAATGATATAAGAAAGATAATGAGAAGATATATTGAAATAATAGACAAGAACCTACACTTATCAAAAAAATATGGATCTCCAATGGGCTTCAAATCACCTGAAACATACTGACAGATCAAATGGAATCACATATCAATCATTAGGAGAAAAATAATATCATAAATCTTTGATATTATGTGAAAACGAGTCCTTAATATCTTTATTCATACTAGATCTATAGTTTTCGGGATACCAACTATATGCCAAACGGTTTGGAATATCGTGCACCAACCATGCGATGCTACTATTTCAAGCTAACCTCTCGCATAGTTGGATCAAACATTGAGACAAATTGTATTCCAACCATGTCATTCCCCTTTATTCAACATCGCATAGTTTCCCCTTCACATCTTCATGGATTGGGAAAACTATGCACCTATCGTGTGGAGAAACTACACCTCCTTCTATAGTATTTACTATTTCTTGGATGGGATTCATGGTTTTTACTAACTGAGAACCTCAAAAAAAGGTTACAATGAATGGAAAACCCCCTTTGAACTCCCAAAAACCTAACGATGTTATTATATATAATTCAAATACATAAATAAAGAGTCAATAATATATAAATGGGTATGATATGTCTAAAAAATGGTCATAATCTTAGAAGAAACATCACAAAATATCTCTCAGACATCTTAGATCTAACAGCCACAACCCAACAATGATTTAATGAGATAATTGGAGAAGTGATCAAGTGGGGATCTAATAAGGGTAGATAAAACCTTATCAAAATGTGAAATTCCTTGAAGATATCCATCAAGAATAAAGTAAACCCACCAAAGAAGACATGGTAGAAGCCTCTAGATCATTGTGGAAAGTTTATAATAAGACAAATGGTGATTATGTATGATTAATCATAAACATAATTCAGATATAAGAGGTAAATTTAAGCTTTTAAATGGTTTGGAATTGGGTGCATGGTTAGGCCACATGATTTAAAAAACTATGTACTGACCTTGTGTGGCCTATATACCTTTAAAAAAAGTCACATAGTTACTTGGGGAATAATTCACATGGATTGGGAAAACTATTCTTAATCCATGCGACTCCTCTAGAAAACCACCCAGACACATGAACAGTTTCATAGTGAGTCTCACGATTTGACAAACCATTCTCAAATCATGAAAAATGCCTCTTGATCCCCACAGTGTCATATCCCATAGTACTAAACATACATATGGATTGTTTCCTCCAATAATATGAGTTTTCAACTACTAAATACCATAAACCACTAGAACGGCCCAAATGTTAAACCATGATCAAACTAAATCATACCATTGACTTAAAGGGTATCCCAATTGTCCTCTCTATAAAATTAGTTTCTCTACAAGAAGTTATCAATATTTTAAACAAAATAAAAGTGAATGTAATTACAACCTCATCAATAATTATTGCTTCTACATCTCATTGTTATCCTAACCTTACTACCATAGTACACAAACTAATGGAATTGTTTTATCATGTAGTACTTTATCCTAGAAATCCATAATTTGAAACTATTTCTCAACCATAGTTGTATTAGGATCATAATCAAAATATTCCCATTTGATAACATGGGAATGGTATTGTTGATACCTTCTCAACTAAGAAACAAGAAAAACATCATGAATTGATGTCTAGAAATATGGAAAGTACAATCGATACACCACCATCTCAAGTATTTCGATGATCACAAAGGAGATAACAAACCTTAGTGTCAACTTACCATGAGAACCAAACTGATAGTGTCCCAAGTAAGCTGAAACCTTTATAATGACCTGATCACTAAAATAAAACTCTAGCAAGTGATGAAGATAGTCTATATAATATTAATGATAATTCTGATTAGTCACTAACCACTTATGTATTAGCTGTAATTAATTTTTTGTCTATTAAATAAGGCTTTGTCTAACCAGGGACCACTCCCCCAACTCTACCTAGTACAAGGGGTATCAACATAGCCACCCATGTAATGACTCACAAGAAATTATTCCAATTGAAATTTAATAACTATAATTATAAGAAAATTTGACCATAGGTTGAAATTTTTTTCAAGAATTTCTAAACATAAGCATGCATTCCCCGAGCATATCAGAAATAATCATAATAGCTTAGTCTGTATTCCCATCCATCTATAGATGATACTCAATGTGTAATTTCAACAAATAACCCATAAAAACCTTTACAACCTTCCAAAAACAAGATGTAAACCTTATTTACCTATCAAAAACAATTATATATGGAACCCCATGAATCCTTATAACCTATAAGATATATAAGTTTCTAAGAAAATCAACCTTCATCATATCCTTGATAGGGTTTAAATGAGTTGATTTTATAGGTTGATCAATCATCAAAGAAATATAAATTTTCCCACTAAGATTCAATGACAAACCAACAATAATATCCATATAAATCTCATCCCACTATCAAATAATAATTGGAAAATTTGCAACAAAACAGCATGTCTATGATTATCTACCTTAACTTTATAATAAGTAACGCATTGTGTCACAATGTCTTTTATCAACAACCTCATCCCCATCCAACAACACAGACATCTCATATCATGATACATCTTGGTAGTCCTTGTTTGTATGAAAAAACAAGATCAGTGCCCATTGTCCATCAACTACTACCTAAAATATAAAGTAATAACCACCTTTCCTTGGAAACAGAAAGTATAAATAGGAAATCAATACCATTCACATATGGTCTCCCCACCATTTTGGTTTTTAATAAATCACTATAAATTAGTTTCTATTACTTATTCATTCAGAATATGATCATAAAATGATGATTAGACCTTCACAAAAGCTAATAACACCTTCCTACCATCAAATTAGTAACATAAGTTCATCATTGTGAAAAAAAGCATTAGAGAACACTCCTCCAATAGTTTGATCAAGGCTTGATTCAGTAATTTCCTACTCAAAGCATCAGTGAAAACATTCCTTTCACATGATATAAGCAATATAAATAGTGAAAGTATGAAGATAATCAACCCAAAATATCTATTTAAATTTCATAAACCTCTGGGTAAAAATATACTTTAGTATCATGTGATCATAGTATACCATAAACCATTCAATAAATATGTAGTGGTGCCATGTTTTGAGACCATTCATAACTTCTACAGACATAAATTCATGGGTATGGTAGTTCTTCTCAAGAGGGTATAATTGCAGACAACCATAGGCCACCACCAATTTTACCTACATCAATACATGCCACAATCATGTACCTTAGGAATCATAGTAAACATAATAACCCAATATCAGTTAAAAAACAATCAATTATGGAGCTAAAATCAACCATTTTTTTCATCCCTCAAAAGATCTCATCCATTTTTCATTCCATTCAAACATAACACCCTTATGATTCAAATCATTCATTAGAGATGAAATATTTGAGAAGTACTGAACAAACCATATATAATAACTATCCTACCCAAAAATATATGTATCTAAAACACATTTATAGGTTATTATTATGAAATTACCACCTGAATAGTTTCAAGATCTACTGAGAGAAACATTACTTCTTGAATTCATGATTCTATTTAGAAGGATTACTATGAAATAAATGTTTATTAAATGTTATAAGGATGATATGAAAATTATCCATGTGATTATCCTATACCTTGGAGTACCAAAAAATATTATCCATAAACATAGTTTTGAAAGAGTCTAAGAACCGATGAAGCATCTATTATATCAACACCATAAATACCATAGGAGAATTAGCAAGACTGAATGGAAAAAACAAAAACTTAAAATGCTTATACTAACTTATAAACTACATTTTGGAATATACTCTCCAAAAGATATCAACTAGTTATACCCAAACCATAGGTCAATCTTTTAATACCAACGAGTCCCTCTGAGATGAATAGAGAGATCACAAATTCTTATTAATGGGTATTTTTTCTTAATGGTCTCCTAATTTAGATTTTAGTAGTCTAATCATAGTATGAGTCTTTTATATTTCATAGAAAATAAAATTGGGGAATCCCAAGGTGACATGCTAGGATTAATAAATACCTTAGCCTCAAGATTTGATAGATAAACATTATACTCATTAATCTTAGAAGGATCGATGTGATAAGAATGTATTGAAATGGGAATTGTGGAAGTGAGAAGTTTAATAGAGAACTCATCATATTTCTACATTGTTAACCTAAATAAATCATCAGGAATGACCTCAGAGTACTCACTCATAAGTCCATGAATTGGGACACTCAAGTGAGAGTCAAATACATTAAATAATATCTCTAAAAAAATGATATAATAACATTCCAGCATAATGAACAATAGGATCAACTCTCCCCAATTTAGAATCACACTCTCTATAAAATACATGAAAGACTCCATTGAGAGATAGGAATCAAAATTTATGATTATAATAGTCAATTTGGGCCTCAACAATGATCATTTAATCCATTCAATTAATAAGTTCAAAGATATCAATATCAAGAACTATGAAATCTGACACCACATCTAATTTTTCCATCACTAACCAATATTTGATAGATTTAAAAAATTGTTTTGACCTTTTTCTCAAGGGTCTAGAAGGATCCAAAAATAATAGAATAAATTATTAATGAAATCCCAAATCATCAATTAACTTAGATGATTTTTAAAAATTATATTCACCTATATGAAATTATTTATTTTTATAGAGAACAAAATAAACATTGTAACTTTAATAGTAGTTGACCCTCCTTCTGATTCCTCTAGCACATACACTACTATATAGAGACTTCCAGTCTCGAAACCTCCCTAATGATTCTTCTCCACATTAATATCCCCCTTGGAAAGAGTATGAGACCCTCCACCCTTAAAAGTATCATAACGAACCATTGATCAATTTGTTAGGGTGGATACCTCCCAAAAACCTTGGTGCATTCTTCCAAAAAATGTTGAGACTTGATAGATTTTATAAAACTTTGAAAAGTTTTGGGTTCTTATGTATAGTTATGAATGGTATGAATAGGTCTCCCACACTAATAGAAAACTACTTGTTATTGTACTAATGAATCCCATAAAATTGGTCTTGAAGGAAACTAGACACCGTTACTCTTACTATTATTGCTAAAAAACACAACATAACTACCACCATAATCAATCGATGCTCTTCCTAAAGTTGTTTTCTCATCTATGTATTCCTCAACCATAACCTATTTATCGACCACCTTCATAAATATTTGAAAAAAAGAGAGAATCACCATCAACCAAATATCATTTCTCATACCCATATCAAACCACTCATCCCATAGGTAATAATTTATAATAAGATCGAGTACTAGGTGAACCAACTCTATGAAATGGGTGGAATAATCCAAAACCAAATTCTCTCCTTGGTCTAAGGTTAGAAATTATTGGTTCTGTTCCATTATCATTGTTTCAGGATAGATTTTTTGATTAAATATATTCTTTAAATAGGTCTTGGTAAAATGATCATGTAACACATATTTCACAATAGAGTCTAACCATTTCCTTCATAGTCATTACAATATGTAAGTAAAAAAACCCACCTTAGATTCCTCCTTAGTTTTTAAAAAATGGAAGATCCCTTCAATATGCACAATCCACTATTCAGATTCCTAGGTAAATTTTTCATGATTAAAGATCGCTGGATTATTATTGAAACATTTCATGCCATGATCCAATATTTATCTCAGGTTTCCAACACCCTCTTGGACCAGAGTCTGAATAAGGTAGATAATTCAATCCACCGAAGAAGGGTCCATTGAAGTATTTTATGGTGTATCTTGTCTCGTAGCTTCCTCTCTTGGAATCAAAATTTCTCCTATTTGATAAAATTTCTAATAAAAAAAATACAATAACCAAGTAGCATAATAGTAATTCAACATTCAAATACCAACCTAAATAATCATTACAAATTCCATTAACTTAAAATATTTTGAATCTATCATGGATTGTTTTAATTTAAGACAAGACATTAAAAATAAATAGAGTTATTTAAATAAAAACAAAATCATGTTCATTTAAATAAACTCAAACACTAATTTTTAATCTTGGAAAAAATATCTAACCATCCATGGTAACTCGATTTAAGACACGAAAGTGAGATGGCCAAGAACTCTCTCGCACTTACTAGAAAAATTCCAAAATTTATAACACTTGTATATCAAAAACCATAAAAAAATCCTAGGGAGTGTCACTAAAATTACAATTGGGCTATGTATATAATATAATTTTTTAATTAATCAACATGGTTTGACATGAAACATCACATGAAAAGGCTCTCCTGAAGTTAGAGATCAACCAAAAAACTAAGCAAGTCTCATAAATAACTGGAAAGAGATAAGATAACAGAGGAAGAGGGGTACATATACATGAGACATAAAACAATTAAGACAAAAAGGGTAAACCATAAAGTGGAACTAGATAAGAAATAATTGAGTATCTATATGAAAATCCATCACTACCAATTCGTCCACTAAGAAGGAAATGACGCCCAAGAGAATCTAGTTAATTACATGACACTCTTCCATTTACCCGAGTCCTCCAAAACCACATATAAAAATTACTAAATGATAAAAGTTGGTTGTGATAATGATGTTCAATAGGATTTCATTAAAGAATATATAAAAATACTAATACAATCAAAAATTTATCTCTAGATAAAATTAAAATTCAAATTATTAATAATTTTTGAAAGATAAAACACATTGTAAAACATCATTTTTCTTTTCATAAAAACATTTCATATTCACATAAACTGGGAATAGGAAATGTTTAGGAAATATAGAATGGATGATTAAAAGAAATATTCTATAGATACATCGTAATAAAATAAAAGAGAGCAATTAGGCATGAAATATACAATGATGTATAAAACCATGCATTAATGAAAAAGCATGATATTAGGGATTATCCTATGGTAATACATACCAAGACACAAAAAACAACACTTAGGTAGGAATAATGTGAATCCAACTGATATCAAGTTCAAATATAATATATCAATATCAATAAAATAACCCCTAGTGGTGTCACACACTAATGTTACATGTTCATTTCCCAATGCACCCAAGGTTCCCAATGTGCTATTTTTTCAAAAATCATTTGAAAGGCATTATAATAATTTATAAAACATTTTCACAGTGAATCATCACCACTCCCATTCTGGATAATAGATTCTATAATTAAAACTACATGTAAGGAATCTCATTGAGCACATAGTGTGAACAAATCTATTTTTAAATAAAACCACATGTAAAAACATGAATCTGTAAAAGAAAAACCACTTGGATATCAAATAAATCAATTGCATACAAAACTAATGCAATTCAGAATAAAATAGTGTAATTAATGAATTAGAACTTTTATATAGAGACAAACTCAATAATGGAGGAAAAATAATCGCCTTTAAGAATAGATATTCTAAATGAGTAGATTGTGTCCTCATGAACATTGATCTATAATAAACATCATAAAATCTTAGTCAAAATCATTAGATCCGACAACCATATCCAAACCAAGTTCTAATAAGATAATGGGAAAGGAGATAAAGTAAGGATCTATAAAGATGAAAGAAAACTGGATCAAAATAGGACATAACTAGAAGAGATCCTTTAATAACAAAGGAAACCCACCAAAGAATATAGGGTAGAAACCTTTAAAACACTGAGGAAGGTTTAGTTCAATCCAAATGGAGAATATGAGTGATTAGATATGAATAGATTCAAGGAGGAAAAAGGTAAATTCCAAATATTTAAAGGATTGGATCAAATTACATGGTTAAGATGAACTATTTATCAAACTATCTATCAACAATGTGTAGACTCTATCCTTTTAAAAAAACAGGGCACATAGTTACTAGAAAAAAGTCATCATAGTTGGGTAAAATTATGCTCATGTTGTATGATACCTCAAGACACCTACCCAGACACCCTAATGGTTTCTTATAAGGTCTCAATATTTTAAAACCCATGATCAAACCATTAAAAATACATATTGATCTTCATAGCGTCATACCACATAGTTAGTAAAAACATAATACCCTAATCATACGCTTAGTTTATTACCTCTAAAAATTCAATTTTTCAACCCCCGACTCCCAAAAATCACTAGCACAACCCCAAGTATAATTATATCTCAAATGAAATCATACCTATGACCCGAACAGTGTCACAATAGTGGAATTTTATTGGTTGGTTTCAAATTTATTTTCCTCTATCCATGCACTAAAGGAAAAAAAACTATAGTTCGGATTAAATAGGTTGACATATTATTTTAAATGGTAAACCTATTATTGGATTAGTCCTGTTGATCATCACCCATATCACCCATTCATCCATAATATTATGAAATCAATATTAACTATGTCTAAATTATTGTTTAAACTCAGTGTACTTCCCCCAAGGATAAGATCACTTTTTAGTATGATTCATATATTATATAGTTATTTCATAATAAAATCAACTAATATCTATTTTCACAAAGTAAAGATATTTTGAAAAAAAAAATTTCCAATGAAATTATGATTTTGGTGACATCTAGAATGAATTGAACATGTGTGAAGTAAAATATTGTACTAATACAATATCGTTCTCTATAACTATTTTACCCATTGACCATGTTTTATTCAATAATATTTCAGAAATTCATTACAATCAAAGCATAAAAATATGATTTTTGAAGAAATAAAATCTTATTTGTGGTTAGGTCATTGTGAAATCACTCCTTGTATTCCAATCTGAAACTCAATCAGACCATACATGCCCTTGATCACAACAATTTAGACAAATGGACTATTTGTTATTTGTGATGTCTCTAGTTAATATTCATTCTAAATACCAATTTATAACCTATAAATCATTGTCAAAACTCTGAAAGAAACTCTCTAGCCTCTATATAGTGCTTTCACTATAGATTATCTTCCATTCATGTGAAATAAGAATTGCCCTGGTAATGGGATGTGATCCACCCATACACAACTTACTTCAACTCCACATGATTAGTTCATACATGTCCCCATCTTAGTCATTCAGTTTTCTTCACACATACAAGATACTATATAATCTTCCAGTATCACTTTTTCTTTCAATTATATCATATCATATTTAATATTTTCTCTAAATTTATAAATTTATAAATTTTATGGAACCCACTAGCTTTAATTCATTTTCTAGAAATTGACATAGCTTTGGACCCATGAAAGGTTTCCTTTAGAAGCCTAGTGTAGTGCATGCCAAGATTCATTTTAATATCTTTTTCAATGGATAATTACCCTTATGTAACATTTTTAATTAGCGTATCATATCATTTGTATGAATTATCTTCGCATGGTTCCACAAAAAATCTATTATATATCAATTAATATTTAATTCGCTTCCATGGATCCTCATACTCCAACACACATAGTGTAGATGTGTCAAAGAATCCTCGAATTCACACTTTATGGGGATAATCACTTGATCATCTCCAACTACCAATACTTAAACTAGTGGGAAGATGCATTATCACAAATAAATCTTTCACTCGTTAGAAATTTGAATAAAAACTTTCAATGTATCATGAGTCTAGTTCATGCTCATCTTATTTAAACATACCTATTCAGGTTTGGATTCTGAATTCATGTGGATTTAATTCATCACATTTGGGTTTGGATATCCCTCGCCAAATCGAGTTAAGAACTTTTAATGAAAAATCCATGTTCCCTATTAAGTCACAACACATATCCTTGAATTCTTAAAAAATAACGAATCATCTTCAGTATACTTAGAATTCAATCTTGGAGTCCCCTATTCATTCTATTGTGAGTTTTTTTGAACATAAAATCATACTCTTTTATAAAATCAAATCTTTTTTGGTAGCTTCAGGATCTTATGAACATCATTTGATTTAACTTAGGTGGAGTTACTCATTTTCAGTTATGGTTTGGGAAGAGCACATTCAATTTTTATAGGCGTGGTCACCTCTCCTTTATTTAGTGACTCACTAGTTTCTTATTCATGGGGAGGTAAAATTACCCTGAAAGGCTGGATCTTCATAGTATCTTGGGGATCCCTTATTACCATCATATTGGAGATAACAAGCATGGTAGGTTGGGATATTATCACGTCGCATAAAACTATTAGTTTTTGTGGCCAATATTTTTTCAAATGGTGAATTAGTGGTATAAGGCACTACATGTATGGTTGATCTTTCAGTCAATAAGATTCCTTATATAGTATGTTATCTGTAGTGAGGAAGGGTCGACACTTTATTATGTTAACGTCTACGTTTGATTTCTCAATTCTAAGTGTTGTAATTCGTCTCCCATAGTCACTTCACACCTCTTAGGGTCGATTAAACAACCCTATAAACACTCTTCATATTTTCTTAAAAATTTTACAATAGTCCCTCTATAATAAATAAAATTACAAATTTAGTAAAAAAAATCAATTCGAGATGCAAATTAAAACTTCCATAATAATCAATGAGTTCAATAATTAAAAGTTAAAAATAATTCCAAAAATTGTGTTTAATATAAAAATATGTAATTAATTAAAAAATCAATTTCAATAAATAAAAAATAATTTAAATTAAATGATATAATATATTTTAAATAAAAAATATCTAAAATTAATATTCATTAAATAATTGAAAAATCCTGACAAATAACATTTAATCATTTTTATCCAAAAATATAATTTTAATGAATATATTTAATAAATATCATATTCACCTTATATTTACCCCTAATATATATAATTAAATATATTATCATGTTTCATCATTAAAAATATAAATAATTCCCCATAAATTATGTGGCTTAGTGTATCAAAATATGACCACATCAAATTGCCCCAAACTATAACCTTAGTTTTTCCTCAAGAGTCCATGATTTATCTTTACAAAAATTATGTAATATATTAAAAATTAGTCACAAATTAGAATTTTGAAACAATCATTTATAGAGAGAAAGATAATTTTATTTGGGTCATAGTTTTTTCAATGAATTTTCACACGATGCTTGTTAAGATTCACATACATGTAATCGAAATGAGTAAATAAAATAGTAATCAATCATTGAAAATTTCATAAATTCTATATGAAAATCAACCAATGCCTTACTTAACTAAAATTCATGTTCTATTTATGGGATTGTAGACAAATGATATTTAAGTTGAATTAAATTCCAAGAATGTGAAATCAACCTATTAGATTCATAGTGGATTTTTTATATTTTTTTAGTACCTATTGTATTTAAAATTCATCATGGGATAACAATTGCCCATTCTGTTAGATTTTTAACTTCATAATAGTTTATTCCCCTCTTCTCAAGTTATAAAATTCAATTTCCACATGTTCTAATTCTAATTCATCAATGATATATCCTATCATGCTCACATACATAGTTCAGAAAAACAATTTCTATAAAAATAGTGGGAAACATCGTTAAAAATTATACACATCTATCAATTTTAGAATCATTGAAATAATTTGTATCTATCATTTAATTATCCTCTATGCAGGTTATAGTTTTGAGTAAAATTTAATCCTAATGACCCATAAATTTAGAAAAAAATTTAAAAATAGTTGGGCATTTTGCGGTGAATATAATCATTGAAGCACAACTAATAATAGTGAAAGAACCATCGCCCCAAACATAAAATACAATATTGTCCTTAATATTAAATCCTATGGAGTGAGAAACATTTTAATGAAAATTTAGTTCAAACATATTTATAATTAAGTATTAATAAGTATGTTTGAAGGGTTATAATAATGTTCAAATGGAGTTTTCCACATCAATAAGAATAGCCAAACAAATTTGAAAATTATCATGCATGTATTTTTTTTAATAATAGACAAAAAAATTCAAAATTTTGAACAAATAGTGGAATGTTTAAAAATAATTTACAATAATGGATAATAATTTTAATATAAATTCAGTCAAAAGGGTGAATGAAATATTTAATTTTTAGTTTATTTATATTTTGAACACTACATAAATTAACAAGCCACACACCAGGTAATGAAAACATAATCACTCAATTTATTTCGAAACAACTAGGGGATTCCCCCATACTTATTCTTATTAGCATAAATTAAAAAACATGATTAAATGATTCAAACAGTACTCCCCTAAAAATAGAATCTTTTATCAGTAGATTTTAGAAAAAAATTATTTCACTTATGTCTTTCAGAAATCCCATTTGTTTCTCAATTATTATCCATATAATGTTTAAAAAGATTAAAATTAGTATTTAATAGATAAAGATCTATATAAATACATCTAAAGGTAAGGTTAGGGATGATTTTATATAAAAAGACCAATCTAGAAGAACTTCTTCTCCATTGAGGAAAACATTAAATTCTATTCTAGATTAGCGAATTTATACCCTGTATCTCCCAGTTACACAAATGAAAGCCTAAAAGGATAAATTCATATGGGGTCATATAGGTAATTCTGTAAGCCCAAACTTTCATCCAAATTAAATAAAAAATATTTACAATAACTATAAACTATCTACTCCGTAATTTTCTTAAGATATCTATTTGAAATTCATCCCTATACTTTGGATTGTGGGTTATAGTTTTTTTTTGTTCTTTTAGAACATCCATATTTCTATATTAAAGGCTTGATCTAATAATTATGGAAATGTGTTCCAGAATTTTTGATAAAATCATTAGGAGGTAAAAATTTTGAAATGATATTTTTCGTGATGAACTTGAAATAATAGAAACATAGTTATTTAGAATAATTATTTTGTTTACCCACTTTTAAACATAGTTTACAGTTACCCAAATATATTTATTCCCATTAAAATATTGGAATGGTCTTATAAAAGTTAGGCCCCCAACATCAAATATCTCTTCCTTAATAATCACCATTTGTTGTGGATCTTGTTTCCTATAAAAATTTCCTAGACATTGACACTTTTCAAAAATAACTACAATAATTATATAATCCTTGAATTGGGCAGGCTAAAAAATCATGCATGACCTATAAGGTAGTTATATCTCCAATATTGTGTCCACCCCATAGTGATGAGTGATAATTCTCAAGGATGGTAATCATTTTCTCCTATACCAAATATCTCTTGAGTGTCTAATTATATTAACTTATAAATAGCTAGGGATTATAACAAAATTAGTATTTTAATTCCAAAATGAACTTATTTTTTGGTTCTGTGAAAGATCTTTAGGAATTATTCTTATAGTATGAAAATTTTTATACTTTTCAATCCAAGTAGACTACCTCAACAAGAAAACAAATAGTTCTTTATCTATAAATTATGTGTTTATATATTTTGGATCATCATATTGGGTGATAGGTAACCTAGAAAAGAATTTTGTAACAATGTTAAATTACTTTTCTCAAAAAATAAAATACATGGGGACATTTGCGATTGTGATGTGTTCCATCATAGTTTTACTATCATAGAAACATGTATTTCTTATTGTGACGTATGTTAAATATATTCTAAAATCCTTATGTGAAAATAAAATTTTAAACTAATGGAGAAAGATTTATTAATTTAGGATAATGAAAAGGTAAATTGGTAGGGTGTAATATTTTGTTAGTTTGAATATTTTTAATATTTTTGTATATATAAATGCAGTAGATTACATGAAAATATTTTTAACATCCCTCAAATAATATTTTAGAGTTGGTGGAACCTATTGAATTAATAACTGGTATATTTGATGTCTGCATTAATCACTCTTATTTTCTACATTAATCATTTTTCCTGTGAACATGGAGTTGATTAATATATAGATAATTATTTTAAAAAAATACATGTCATCCTTATCTCAAGTAAATTGAGTTTTATATTCAATTTATTGTAATATAAGCATGTGAATATGAAATTTCCAATCATGGTTAAAACATGATAGGATTGTTCATTTCCCTTACTCAATGAATCCCTAATTTAGGAGATAAAATATTATTTGAATTTATTCTCAATAAGTGGGAGAAAAACATTAGTAAAACATGTCAGATAACTAGATTTAGTTCATATTGGGAACTGATAAAAAATCCAAATGGGTAGACTGAAGAATCTATGGGATATTATTATTTGTGATGTATTTATTAACCCTAAGAAGAAAACGTTAATAGTTGGTAATGTAAATATGTGAAGGAAAATATGGGGAATTATTCTTGAATAAAATTAAAACTGATGTTTTTGAAGTTGACACTTTAAAACATAGGTAGGATCTAGAACTACATTTAAAAGTTAACCGTGGTGAATATTGGAAGACTGAAAAATTAATATTTATGATTTTGGATAATGTGATTTTGAATGTAAAGAATTCGATAATAGATTTACGATGAATTTAATGTTACAAATGATTAAATCTAGATATATCCAGAAGAATTAAAACCTGATGATTTTCATGTTAAACATAAATGTGAATCCATGCCAACTATTATAAATTAATGAAATCACTATCAACTAAATGATCTTAATGATGAATGTGAGAATACATACATGTATTTACAAATCATGAAAAACTATTATTGAGAGTTTAAATAGACATGGATTATATTGAAGTTGTTATATTATATGAATTATTATTTAGAATTCATAGTATATTAATATACACTATCTGGAAGCCATATTTGAAATAACAACTAGTGATGCAGACATATTTGGTGATTTATTCCAAAATCTATTGTCTGTAAGTTATATGGTGATGTGTGGATGTTAAGTTGAATTGTATTCTAAAGATAAAAAATGTAGATAGGTGAACTTGTAGAAAATGAACTACATATGAAGATATTTAGTATCTATAAGTTGTACACTTATAAGATAGATGTTCTTAGGTTTTATTAAATTATAAAAAGGAAAAGATGTTAATTTAATATGTAAGATATTTTAATGCATTATGAATTAATTTCCCTAATCACTTTGAAGAAAGTGGAAAGGTAATAAATCTTAATTAAGGGTCAGTTAGAGAATAAATAAGCGTCTTTTTATTGTGGATAATTGAAATGTGAAAATAGAAAGAAAAAAACAATAAGAGATATGTAAGGGTACATGGAGTACTGAATATTTAACAAACTGTTGGGGATTATATGATATTAGATCAGATAATTTTTCTCATATAAAAGTGTAGTTGAAAATTTTACATTTACAAGGAGCTGTGAAATATATAAAGGTTATGTTAAAAATAATAAATAAGTTATTTATAAAGTAGATTCACTTCTAGAAGTTGAGATACAAATTTTGAGTTATACTGTATCTAAAAAATGAGGTATCTAAAAGGGATGAAAATTATGAACTAGCTAAATAGGTTTTAAAGTTAATTTAGATGACGATACACTAATTATTCATAGTAACAAACATTATGGTATTTTGATAATAAAATATGACTCAATTTGAGTATATTTTCAATGGAAAAAAGTAAAGAAATATAAATATTGAGTGCATTGGGAAGGTGAAGTTAAACGATAAAGAAACAAATGTATAGGATTCTTATGGTGTATCATGCACAAGAGGAAAATATGGAATATGAACATAGTAAGTTTATGTTATCAGCAATTTGAATAACTCTATTTTATATAAATCCATTTGTGTTAGAGTAATGTAAGTGTGATTAATTAACATAAGTGAATTAAAAGGAAACTAAATTATTAGAGGATGGTGTGGATGAAGGGAAGCTTAAGTTAAAGACAAATAAAAATATGAAGATACATTAATTTCATATTAAAGGTGTTTTAATATAATTAATTATACAATGCTAGAAGATTATATGATAAGATGTGAGGAATTGGAGGAGAAAGGAATTTGAGACAATTGGAATATAATGTGATTAGAGGATGAATAAAATTAGAATATATAGTGATCAGAAGTTGAGACGATCAAAATATATTGAGATCGAAATATAAATATAATCTAAATTTAATTAGATCAGTAGATGTACTACAAAGTTAATTTTTTATCCAAATTTTGAATGATAGGTTGGAGGAATGGAAGGAAAACTCCAAAATATTAAGATCTATGTCAAATTTATTTTTTAGATATAAACATTATGTATGATTATGTAATTTGGAAGAGGAAGAATTAAAAGTGGAAGAAAAATATTGTCCACGTCATAATAGTTTTGACTCTGTGAAATTTTTATAATTGAAAGATGCTCAAATATTTTACATAAATTTAATGTGATGTATAATTTAAGATGTTTTTTTGATATTTAAATAATGTTATAAAAATAATTAGTCACAATCCAATATTTATGATTAAATCTAATGATATAGTGAATATGTTTATCAGAGGACTAAAATATAGAGAAATATAGGTCAACATGGATTCATTGAATGTAGGTCCATGTAATTGAGGATGTTTATTAATTCATGAATGTTTCAGTATTTCATGATGGATATAAAATTAGGTGAGATATTTTAAGAAGATATTTTAATGATGATATTTATATTTTATGGTAATTGAGGGAGAAGCTGACCTATAAGTTCTGATTATAAATTGGTTAAAAGAATTGATTATTCAGAACATGATGTTATAAAGTATTGGTGAAAAGTTTTTGAAATTTAGTGATAAATAGAAATATTTTCTATAAAATTTCATAATTTATGATAATTTAAGTAGTTTATTTAGTTAGTGTCCCTAAAATGTTGTTTTTGGAAGATAGAGTACAAATCTTATGTGCATGTAGTTGGACATGATTATTCATTAATAGTAAATAACCCTTGTAGAGGAATATGATCTTACATGGTGATGTAGTAAAATTTAGGAGAATACTAAAGTTCTTGTTCAATATTTCAAGTAGGGACATTAAATACTAGAGGGATCTAGAATAATAATATCAATACAAGTATGAAGAATAGGGTATGTCAGGGTATAACTGAACTGGTGTGAACTGGTTTAAAAAATCATTTAGAGACATAAGAGTTCTAAAACACCTTTCAGTTTTGGATGATAACTACACTATGTAATCACTTTCCTTGTTACTGATAAATATATATCATTCTGAGAACCAAACATAGAAAGAATTTAGATACCCACATTGAGATCGAACCTTGTAAATATTTTGTGTGATATAATTTTTTGTTTATTTACTACTTTATATGTGATGGTTTATGTTGGGAATGAATAAACATGTCCATACATATTAAATGAGAAAAGGGATAAAATACTAAAATGGGTTTTATTTTTTAAGTTGAATGAATTTTTAAAAATTGGTGTATACTGATTCACCCCTCCATCTTTTCATGAGTGAATGATCCACTAGGCACTTCAATATTTTAATTCTTTTTTTCATTTTACTTCAATTGCTAAAATATTAATTACTTGTGTTTTTTTGTAGAATAATTTCCACTTTCAAATATATAGAATTGAATTGGAATTAAAACATTGAAAAAATAATCATAGATCAATTTAAAATACTCTTTTTAGGAAATATCATAGAGATGTTGGTGAAAATTTCAATTCGCAACAACTTTCTATATAAGAAATAATTGTGTCTAAAGAAGCTTGATATTTTTCACTACTGAACATGAGAATGTGGGGATTAAGGTTATTTTAAAAAAATTTAATTTTGTTTTTATGACTAATATATGATATTCCATTATAGAAATTTTATTTTTTAAATCATAGAAAAATATAAAGAACTGGTAATCTGCATCAAAGATATCATACACATACTTAAATTGGGAATAGGTTATGAAATAATTGAGTGGAATTTAATTTGTGATTTACATTTGTAATAATAATTTGATTTGATGTAAAGAAAAAAATATAGTTTTTATGTTGGAATACTGAATGATTAATTTGACAATATTTTTATCCTTTCTACATCAACTGTTTTGTAATGATACTAGTGTGAATAAGAAAAGATAACTATTATATGATACATCATAGATATTAGGGGAGGAATCGACTAATGATAATTCAAGAAAACCAAAAGGAAAAAAATACATCCAAACTCTTTCTATCTAAAACACCACAAAAAGTTTTGTTATATAATTCATCGTGATGTTGGCATGATGACACCACAGTAAAAAATGTGGCCTTAGCGGTGGGTTTTTTACTATATGTGGATGTTTAAATAACTTCTATATTTTTTAGTGGTGATTATTTAAACCACCCTGTATTTCACAGTCGATAATCATTTTAGAAGTATTTTTTATAGTGTAGTGGTAGTTATTTTATGTGTTGTAATTTAGGCACTTAATAGAAATTTTATATTAATTTGGATGCGGGTTTTTTGGTGGATAATTGGGTAAATTAACATTACTACCTCTAAAAAAATTATCAATTTTTTTCGAACCTAGAAGAAAAATATAAATGAATCCATCATAATAAAATATATATGAATTAGTCGGGGTTATGTTTAGCGGCAGTTAAATTAACCCACTACTAAACATATCAAATAATTTTTTTCCAAATTATTTAATAAATAATAATATGAATATAGAAAACTCAATCATACAATAAACTATACATAAATAAATCATTATAAATCCATATATCCATAAATATATACATCATAAAACCATGTATCATATATCCATAAATCATACATCCATACATTCATACATCTTTACATCCACATATCCATACATACACACATCTACAGACATAAACTCAAAACCATCAGTCCACCATAAGCTGAGTAATCATATATATATATATATAATATTTCCAACATCCAAAAACCCATGACCAATACATTCATCCTACAACCTCAACTATATCCAACATTCTCCATATCTAGAGTCATCAAACATGAAACCAACCACATCATGTCTTCAACTGAAACAAAAAAATGTAAAAAACATAACTCAAAATATTAAATAATAATTATGGTAGAATCATTAATAATATATAACCATACCACAAAAAACATGAGCCATCATTACCACTATCTATAGAGTTTTGTATATCCTAATGCTTAACCTTCTACTTATTGTCAGTATCTATCACAAAAAATACAAACTAGACCATGTTAGAAAATAAATACAAAACATAGTATCCAAATAATATATTCAGAATTTGGAAATTGAAATTTTTTATTATGCTAATAAAACAGAACACATTAATTTTAAATTCATTGATATGGAATCAAGTATAGTATTTCAAAAATAATTCAATAGTGTTTTTATAATCATTTCACATCAATCTGAGTTCTTCTACTATGGTTTTGACCATTACATGCACATTTTCATGTTTTAAAACACTAAAAATTCATTTTTGGGAATCCCAGAAAAACTACAACACATATTGATTTGGTTTTGGTTCCTAAATTTAAAATATAAATATACATACAATGTAATATGATTTCATGGCCACCCATTTCAATTTAATGGATTTTGAACCCCTCATGCATGTTTTCAAATACATTGATATTTTGAAAATGTATTATTGAGTCATTATAAGAACAACACATGTCTGATGGATGTATTTTCAACTCATTCATATAAAAAATAATTAAATATTGGTTTTACCTTGATTTAAAATCGATTTCAGTTTTCTTTCTATTATTTTACCCATATATGCATGTTTTTGTGTTTTAAAACAATAAATATATATTTATAGGAATCCATTTTAAAAAATATATTGGATTGACATGGATTCGTCTCTTAATTTTCAAAAATCAATATAAAGTCACTGTCATATTATTTTGCATCCATTTGATTCCATTTTCATGGTTTTGACCCCATGTAGCATGTTTATAAAGATTTTTTTTCTTTTAAAATTAATTATTGAGTCATTCTGAGAAAAACGCACATCAAATATACATGTTTTCTTCTCATAAACTTCAAAAATATCTCAATGGTGGATTTAATTTTTTTTATTTCAAAATGAGGTCCTTTAATTTGGTTTTGTTTGTTACATACATGTTTTTGTGTTTTAAAAAACTAAAAACAAGTTTACGAACATCCCAAGAAATCGTAACCTGAAATGATGTGGTTTTGATTCCTATATTTATAAAATAAATCTTTGGTTGTTTTACTATTATCCAATGGCCATCTGAAGATTTTTGTACCCCTTGGCATGTTTTTTAAATACTCTGGTATCTTCTAAAACTTCATATTGCAACATTCTAAGCACAATGCATGTCAAGATAGAATTTTTGTCTACTCATAGACATAAAAAATAATTCTATGGTGATTTTACAATGATTTCATGTCAATATGAGGTCTTTATCTATGGTTTTTACCATTACTCAGGTGTTTTGTTGTTTTAAAACACTAAAAAACATTTATATGCATCTTAGAGAAACTGTAATTCTAATTAATTTGAAATTGGTTCCAGCATTTCAAAAATAAATCTATATTATTTAACATATGATTTAAATTCCATAAAATCTCATTTTATTGGTTTTGACCCCATGATAGACGTTTTTGAAGTCATTGGTATCTTTTAAAACAACTTATTGAGTCATTCCGAGCACACTACATTGTGGATGGACATGTTGTCAAAATTTTCATATATAAAATAATTCAATAGTGGTTTCCCCATGATTTCACATATATATGAGGCCTTTTTTATGATTTTTATCATTATATACATGTTTTAGTGTTTTAAAACACTAAAAACATGTTTACGGACATCCAAAGAAAAAACTAAATTAGTTGGACATGAAATTGGTTCTAACATTAAAAAAATTAATTTATGGTTATTATCATTTTCTTTAATGTCCATATGAAATAATTTCTTTGTTTTCACCACCAAACACATGTTTTTTAAAACATTTATATCTTTAAAAATTTCTTATTGAGTCTTGGAATTTTTTTATAATTTACCTTAACAAGATGATCTTTAGGAATAGAAATTTCCTCAAAGAAAATTCTCGTCTTCCCCTAAAATAGAGAGACTAAGTAATTTTCCATTATCAACCACCATTGATTCTATTCTTTCCTATAAGATTTATGTTCTTTCAATTTTACTTTTAGCATTGAAATTTCTTTTTATGCTTCTCGATCAATGGCTCTGATCAAACCCCAACTAGGTGTAAGAGTAATTGATGGTGATTACCTACCAAAGAAAACAAATGGAGTAGTCCTTGAACCCATACCATGTACATGACCAAGATTCTTCTTCCCTAAAATGATTGCAACCACTTCATTCTAGGAAACCGATGATGATCATGAAGGGTTCACATCCCAGACTTATTGAATTTTTACATATTAATACAACAATACTAAAAACGATTTTTAAAATATTATGAACATCATAATATTATATAATTAATAATTTCATTATTAAAATTTAATAATATTTTATTACTTTAAAAACATAACAATAATAAATAATTATAATAATAAACAATCCTTATACCAAATTAAGTGGGACTGAGTATATGGATCTAATGGTGCAAATATAGTTTATTAGAACTTTGTTATCTATGCAGTCATCCCCATTTAATTTTAGTTATTTCTTGTTTGTTTTTTTATTTATTTTTCATTATTATGTTTTTATATCAATGAAATGACATTAAATTTTAATGAAATTTACTAACACCAATATCTCTGGTAGGCTTATTCACAAAACTTATATCATGTTTTCTTTGAACATTAAGTCACAAATCTATCTGACCAGTTGAATGAGCTAATTCACTAGCATTTAAAAAAATATACATTTTATAAAAAAACCTTTATTTATAAAATAATAATAATAATGGACAAATACAACCCAGATAGTTCTTTTTCTAGAAAAAAACTATGACCCAACAATATAAATAATGGAATGTTTTCATGGTTCATAGTATTTTTTAGATAATTACTAAAAAAGTATAAATGTTAATAAAAATTATAATTTTATTGTGTTTATGTGATTTTGATACTATAAAATGTATAATTACCTTTTGAAATGAATATTTATTAATATCTACAAATATCTTCAACTACTCATGAGATATTCCTTTAGGAACATTATCATACATTTTTTCATATCTTTGGGATGTGTCATTAAACTCATGTCATAATTTCAATTTATAATTTCTCCATTTCTTACCTAAAATGTTCAGGATCCATGGGTGTGGAATGGAGTTAGGGAACTCAAAATGAAAAAACATCTTGAAATAAAAAACATAAAAATATATAAGTATATTAATAAATTTACTCATTCCTTTCAATTTTTTTTCAGTGAATATTATACCTTTAATTGCTTATTAGACGCCTCATTTTTCCAAGATGTGGGAATATACCTAAAATATTTATAATTAATGGGAAAGCTGTTCATCTTGTAAGAAATATGCCTAAGAATTTATCTATATATTCTGGAAGCATCACCAGTAGACATCCCAAACTCATCAAATGGAATGATAATTTTTATGCTTTTCATGTCCCATACATCTATTGTGTTCGTATTTATATCTCTTTTATTGTTATATTTATCTATTCGACAAATGAATTAAAAAATTAATAAAATATATAGTTTTTTGAAAATTGAATACATACTATAAATGTAAACTCTCTAATATCCCCTGGATATAGGGGGTGTCTAACTTCTCCATCATTGAAGGGGAATCAAATGGTGGGCTGCCAACAACATCTGTGGAAGTCGTTGGCTCACTATAAGTCTCTAGTATAGTGAAATCAATCAGACCCATTGAAGATGACAGTAGTGGTGGTGTGCTCCAAGATGTTGATCAACATGGATTTCAAAATCTATTTTGTTATCAACATTCCAACAATTCAAATGGTTTAGAATATATTTTATGTATAAAAATAATAATTCATTTTTTTAAAATGAAAAAGAAAAATTGAAAAATGTATATATGTATGAAACACTTATAAGGGGGAAATTATAATATATATTTATTAAAAATTTATACATTCAATTATAGTCATCTTTATTTAAATCATTATTATCAAAATACATTGCAATGAGTACTCCATTTTCACCCACTTTTTTTTGTTCTATTGTTTCAATGTTATTAGTAGAAAGCTATTCAATGTTTTTTGGTTGATGTGGTTCACTGTTCCAAATTACCAATTCACCTTCATCACCTATATAATACAAGTATCTATATTTTAATTGTACAAATAATAATTCAACATTAATGTATTTTATTATCTGCATATGAACCATTTTTCTTTTGAATCCAAGATAAATGGATCATGTTCTGCATGCTCGCTGATATTGATAAATTGAAAAATGTTGAAAGAAGTAAAATGTAATGAATATTTCATTATACCACTATTAATGTTGACCTAATATAATTTGAATGAGACAACTAAAAATTGACCAAGATAGTTTAATTTGATTATATCAATCATATTTCTATAGTATATCACCAATAAAAGTGTAAATACACCACTATTTTGAGATTTCATGTTTTTTTCATGATAAATTGTATCAAACTTGAATCCAAAAATATTATAAACATCGAATCTCTTATCCCCCATCAGAGGAAATCAAGCCAAAAACATAAAATCATTTTATATTTCATCTCAATTCTCAATAGTCATTATCTATATGACAATATATAAGGTATTACATTAAACATAGACAAAATTAATACACTTTAATAATATGAATACGAGTATATACTTACCTGATGGGTGAACCATTCGACAATATCCTTATTAACTACTATTTTTAATTCCATATCATTTCTAGCTCGACCCCTTAGTCATTTCTTTGTTTAAAATATAAATTTTCAATAAATGGATATGAAATAATACTATTTAGTAACACATATCTAAGAACTTATAGTAACATCAATCGAGTCAGTGTACAATTGGACCCATTTCCAACTGGTCATCCAATAGTTGGAAATACCAATGATTGGTTTTCAGAATTAAAATTAGTTGAGATATCATCAACACATCCAAAATGATTGAATCTAGTATCAATCCCATACAAATACCTAGAACATAAGGTAAATAACTCTTCTATTATATGACCTTCGACAATAGATACTTCTGGTTAATCTTTATTCCTCAGATATGGTTTTAAATGATCTATGTAACTGATTAAAAATATAAGAAACGTATTAAAAAATATTACCTAATGATTTTATAAAATATAATTCATCATTGAAAATAAAATTTATGTTAAAATACCTATTAATTGGATACATTCATTGATAGTGTACTGGTCCCCTAAGTTTAGATTCTTCAACAAAATTAATATTTATATGAATCACAACTATGAAAAATAATCGGTGAAATAACATCTGTAAATGAAAAAGACTAAAAGTTATTATTTATGTAAGTTTATCATGATCATTTTGATTTATAGATTTTCTAAAAATATCTATGAATAAGGTAAAAAACTCAAATACAACAATAGTAACTTTTTCAGGTAATGTATTATGAAACTCCAATGACTACAACTGCACCTTCATAATATGTGATTCATTACTTTCCAATCCATGTATCTTTTAATTTTTTCAGTCAACATACCTTGAAATGTTACAAGAATATCTATATGGAACATTTACATTCTTTAATGTTCCAAGGAATGCCTCTTTCAAGTGATTTTTTATTGTAAAAATTGTTGAAGGATAATTTTCATTCTCATTTTCTGAAGAAAAAAAACAATCATTATGAATCATTCAATTTACCCTTCTCATTTAGAATTTTAAATATTACATTCTCAGAGAATTCCTTCTCAATAAATATTATATCATGATTATAACATGTCAAATTAATCTCTAAATAAATAATTTCGAAAAATATACTTATTTTATTCCACTATTTAGTTTCATCTTCTTCATATATTATTCCTCATACCATTTCCCCCTTCTTTAAACTGATTACATTTTCTAAATTCTACAGTGACCCTCATTAATTATCCTATGATTTTTGAACTAGATAACAACTTCAATGAATTTCAAAATTTAATATCACCCTTTAATTTTTTCTAATTAAACGTGAATTTATAAAAAACCTCAAGAAATCAATGATGACACATAAAACTATATTTTTTAATATGATGTAATCATTAATATTCAAAATTAAAATTATAAATTGGAAAATCCAAACCATAATGAGTGCTCCAATTGTATAGGATTACTAGTCCAAGATATTCACTAATTGTACATATTAAATTTGTATGAATTTTGAATAGTTATCTCAGTGAATAATTATATGTTTCCATGCCATCAACACATAATTCTTGCAATTATTTTATTATAGGTTGAAGGTATACCTCAATTTCATTTTGAAGAATTTACTTTCCTATAATAATCATCAAAATAATGAAAGAATTATTCTTCATACACATCCAAGGGGGTATATTATTGGGGATTAAAACAACTAGATATTTACAATAATTTTTTCTTGAAGTATGAAATGGGTTAAAACTATTGGAAGATAATCTCAATCATATATTCATAGTATTTTTAGAAAAATATAGATATAATGAATTAAACGCCTTTCATTTGTTGAATATTTTCAATGTCTCTTCAAGGAATCATTGTTAATATGTTTAGAATGACACTTCAAGATGAATGTAGTGTTATACAACATGAATAATATTTACAAGTGTGTCTTTAGAGGAAATTAACGCAATACCTATGTGAGATTTTTCTTATTCTTCTTCCTAGTGTTTCATTTATTTGTACATTCATTGTTTCTCATTGAATTCCATTTTCATGTATGAAATATTATGCATTCTTGTTTATCAAACTATTCTCTACAGTAAACCATGTGTAACAGCCTGATACCAACCATGAGGTCTGAGATGAAATGATACATGAACTCATGAGTGCCTCCTCAAACGCAATAAGATTTTGGATAGAAGTGAGGGTCTTATTCCAATAGTGGGTGGACTATACCCTCTATATTATGTCATCAAATAGTATAATCATAAACAAAAATATAAAAATGAATAAATATTTAGATTAAAATGAGAAAAATGAATAAGTGAAATTGATATAAAAAAGTTCCTAAATTGTCAAACATGTCCAGGGTATAAGTAGCATGTAAATACAAGACATGTAAATAAAAAAATCTATTTCATACTTCAATGTATGTCTTATTCTTCCCCATCACCACACTCCAAAGCTCTACCATCCACCATAAACCTCTTTCACTTTTCCAGATCTCTAGTCATGAAATCTAGAATAACACTGAAATGCCTCAGTAGGGTGTGATTACAAGACTCAAGGGGACACCAGCAATGCATCCTTACTATAAGTTCACAATATATATAATAGTGTATATCATGACATAAGTATGAAAACCCTTGTCTTTATTATACATTAATTCATGGTTTATTACATAATAATACACACAATACATCCTAGAAGATCAAGAAGTCTAGTGCATTAGGGTAATTAGGTACATTACATAACAACATAAAATAAGGGGTATTTCCACATTACTGAAAACATCTTTAATGTGCTCATAATATTCCATCGTACATAAAACTGTATAGGATAACCTGGGACATACATAAGAAAGGGGTTAGCTATAAGGAACAGTAAGGGAATAAACATATAATAACATAAATAAAGTATTACATGTTAAAAAATAGTTATGTATCAATGAGACATAATATGGGTGAGAATTATAAACCTGAATAATGAGGCTCAATATAGCATGATAACCAAAATACATCTTGGGAAATGTAGAAACAACTTTAAATATGAAATCATAAATATATTTCAAGTATAACTTCCAAGACATCATAACATGGTAGAAAAATCCCCATGATAGATTAAGTTCACTCCTTAATCCCTTACATGATGTCTCATGAGACTAAAACATTACCCTCTGCATTAGATCAATATATAATTCTAGGGGCTCCTGTCACTTTCTTATCATGTAAATGCATAAGGGTGCCACATATATCATTCAAAATAGGATCATATTTTATCATATTTAATTCCAAGATCATGGATGGTGGAATACATAAATGGAATAAATAAATAAAAGGAGTATATGTATGCCCAAGTGAATACCCTTGAGTGTAAATGTTGATGGTATTCATAATAAAATGTTTTGGAATGGAAAAAGCATTGTGAAATTTAGGCAACATAACTACAGTTCTTAAAAATTCATAAAATAGTTAAATGAGAGATAAAAATATCTCTAATAATTTTTTCATAAAATGGAACGTGATTGGGACATGTAAAAAAACATATCCCAACATTAGTAATTGTAAATAAAATATTTAAAATGGAGAAGATGCTTGAATAAAGAGGAAAAGAAGATGATCCCTTACCTTGAGAGGGTTATTGAAAAATCATGGTAGGATCTTCTTGAAAGATTGGGGGCACCTTGGGAGGAATAAATATATGGTAGGATAGATTAATTATGAGATATGTGTTTTTGATCTGATGTGTAAGGGGATATTGGGTAGGTTTATATAAGAAAAGACATGGGGTTCTTTATTATTTTTCAAACTTAGGTTTTGGACATTATATAATAAATTAATCAAATCAAAAAACCGTCCCATAGTGTTTTATCATGGATTCATCAAAAGGGGAGTGGTTTTAATTATTTTATAAGGCCATGGAAAGAACTTATTAAAATATTACCCATGGTGATTTGGAAGTGAGTCATGTTCTTAAAGAAATGATTTTAAAACCATAAAATATAATATAGGTTTTAGAGGATTCATAAAGGATTTATAAACAAAACCAGATAACCTAAAAATAACATTATTTTAAAGTGTAATAATATATTTGTTCTTGGAAACCCATTATATTATTTATCACATAATTTTGGGACATTGTTATGTCATAATACACATCGTATTTTTATACCATACTTAATTTTTACCCGGATATTTGACTATCTCAGATAATAATGAAAAATTTCCTATTGGATAATTTCAATGTTTTTATTACAAAAATAATATTTATTTGATCAAAGTAATATTCTAAATATGTAAATTTTTACTTTTAAAATAATAATTAACATTTATTGAGAAATTATGGTTTTTTTAGAATAACTATTTTTTGACCCTAATAAATTACATTTGAAATAATAAAAATTATATTATATTTAGTATTTAATAAATAGTACTTAATAATAATATTTAATTAAAATATAATTTATTTAAAAAATTTATTAAATCATCAAAATTAATGTCTTAATTTAAGTTGCATATTACCTAAAAATACAATTTGTGTTTTATCATATCAATGTTAAAATAATTTATAAAGTAACAATGATAAAAAGTAAATATAACAATTATTATATTGAAATTACAATATAAATATTCATATTATTAGTGTATCTATACATATATCCTTGTTACATAAGAAAATTCCCTAAGGGTAAGGTGCATGATGGTGATATTTTCATGGGGTGGTTTGACGTACAAGGTTTGGGTCATGATCCTGATATGATTGAATTTCTCTTATAAAATATTTTTCTTATTCTTTAGTTGTTGTATGTTAACTATTTCTTAGTTAAGGTAAAATTTTAGTGATAATATCTCCCTCAAATTCTCAGATAAAGGGGCTTTATAGGGTAGGATCTTACTGGTCATGGATATCACTTTCGTTCTCTGTGTCACTTGGATTTAACAAAACCCTATATTTATACTAATCATATGATTATTGTTTGATGGATATATTATCAAAAAATATGATGCATAACTATATTTTAAATACAATAGGATATAATAAAACCATATAAGAACATTTTTTTCAATAAATATAATACATAATATGGAATTCAATTCAACTAAAAAATGAATTTTATTTATAAAAGTTTGGGTCCGTACTTTCTTCCTCCTTTCTGAAATTTCACCCTTAAAATTTTCATTTTAGACAGTAAAATAGATGATTTTAATTATATTTCATCACCTCTTCCGATTCCCAAGTCACTTCTTCAAATTTATGGTTTGTCCAAATCATTTGGACTAGGTACATTGTCTTATTTCATAGAACATTATCTCAATGATCAAATATCTTCACCGACTCTCCTCATAGGAAATATAATTCTTCAATGGATCCACTTATGTATTCATAACATGTAAGGGGAATGGTATGCACTTCCTCAAGAAGGATACATATAATGCATCATGTACTTTAGATAAGTTAGGTGGGAGTGAAAGTCATTAAGACACTACTCTAATGAGATCAAGGACCTCAAAGGTAGTGATGTATCTTTGAATAAGATTTCCCTTCTTCAAAAATATCATGAATTTATTCCATTGAGACATGTGGAGTAATAACTATCTATAACCATAAACTCTAGGTCTCATTGACGATTGTCATCATAGCTTTTAGGTCAACTCTAAGTATCCATGATATGTTATTGAATGGTCTTAACATTTTCCACCATTTCCTTGACCATTTTAGGAGCCATTAGTTTGTGTTAACCAATGTTATCCCATCATCTAGGCATTATTCATATCTTACTCTAAAGGGTCTCATAGGGAGACATTTGGATGCAAGAGTGAAATCAATTATTTTATGAGAACTCGGCCAGAGGACGATGTTGATCTCATCATTCTTTGAATTCCATTGAGTATTCTCTGAACATATCCTCAAGTGTTTGAATATTCTACTTTGATTGGACATCAATTTGAGGTTGATAAGTTTTTTTGAAGTTCAACTTGGTATTTATATCATGTTGTAGATTTTTCTAAAATTTGGAGGTAAATATTGGATCTTGATCAGATATAATCGATATTGGTGTTCCATGAAGCATCAATACTTATCTAATGTATATCCTTGAAATTTTATTGATTTTTAAGTCCTCTTGAATTAAAATTAATTGACCAGTATTTTTAAGAAGATCCACTATAACCCATATAGAATTATTTCCTCCTTAATATCTTTTAAAGGAAAGTGAAATGGTCAATGGTTAGGTTTTCCCAATTCTATGTAGGTATGGGTAATGTTTACATCATCCCCTTAGATTTTTTCTTTTTATCAATCACTTTAAGACATAAAAGGAAACATGATGTATATTCGGTGATCTACTTCTTCATATTATCCCACCAATAGTGTTATCAGAGATATTGGTACATCTTTATACTACTTTGGTTGATAGAGAATTTTGAGCTATATGAATCATCCAATGGATCCTTCTTTAACTTATGATTTTATGGTACACTTAGTTAGGACCCAAATATTAAAAATTGTTCTTTATTAATTTGGAACTCAAAGGATTTCTATTTCCTTTTATCTTCCCCTTTATTATGAATTTCCACATCTCATCCTTGAGCATCCTTTTTTTATCCAAAATTTATGGCTGAGAAATCATTTGTGAAATGATTGATGACGTTCCTTACTTTATGATTCACATGTACATAATTTTCAAGTCTAATAAGATCGAATACTTCTCAATTATCATCAATGATAAAATTTACAGATCCCTTCTAATTAGAGAATCTTCCATTTTATTTGATTTCCAAGGATGGTAGTGGATTGAAAAATCATAGTTCTTAATCAACTCTAACCATATTAATTGGTGCATATTCACTTGTTTCTATATGAATATATATTTTAGGATCTTATGTTCCATATGTATTTCAAACTTCTCCCTAAAGTGATAATGCCACTAGATTTTCAATACAAATATTACTATGACCAACTATTGGTCTTGCATTGGTTATTTCTGTTCATTAACTTTAAATTACCTTGAGGAATAGGCAATCAATTTGTCATTATGAATTAGTACACAAACCAATCCCTTAATAAAATCATCAATGTATACCATGAAATGTTCCCAAATTGTGAGTAGTGTTAGTAAATGTGCAGTGATATGACTCCTTTTCACCTCCTTGAATCCTTCTTCACATTAATTATTTCAAAAAAACTTTACTCCCTTCTATGTTATCTTAGTTGGAGGGTTTTACAATCAAGATAAATTTCTCACAAATCGATAATAATACTCAGCTAACCCACATAAAAAATTTATTTATATCATATATGTTGGAATCATCCATCCTTCAATTACCATTGTCATTGAAGGGTCCATATATATTCCCTTACATGTGAACATATTACCCAATAATGATAATTCCTTCAACTAGAACTCACATTATTTTTACTTTTCATAAATCTTATCATTTAATAAATTTTAGAATAGTGCTCAGATGCTTCTCTTGTTCTTCCTTTCATTTGGAGTACATTAGAATATCATCTATAAATACTACAAAAAAAATTTCAGGGTAATCTATAAAAAATCTATTCATAAATTCTATTAAAATTTTTGGAGTGTAAGGGAGACCGAATATCATAACTATGAACTCATAGTGCCAATACCTTGTACGGAAAGCAGTCTTGTGGATAACCTCTTTATTCACCCTTGCATGATAATACCCCAACCAAAGATCCACCATATATAAGTATTGGGAGACACATAGTTGATCGAAAAAGTCATAAATCTATGGAATATGATACTTGTTCTTTACTGTGATTCAGTTGAACTCACAATAATCAATGAAAATGCACGTTGATTCATCCATATTATTGAAAAATAAGAATGTTTAACCATATGGTGAAGCATTTAGGCATGCGAACCCTTTACCCGAATTATCCTTTTGTTTTTCTTCATCTCCTCAAGTTCAACAACATCAAATCTATATGGAGTCTTGGATATTATAATATCCCTCGATATAAGTTCGATTTAAAATTTAACCTCTCAGTTAGAGGGAGACCAAGAAATTATTTGGGAAATTATTTATCGTATTCCCCTTGCAATGGGAAAGTATTTGAGGATGATATTTTCCATAGAATCAACAATTTTAGATAGATACTCTTTCATGTAGGGAAATAATATCCATGATTGAGGAGTTGGTGCCAAATAAGATTCATCCTTATCCTTACACTTGAAAAAATTGGGGGGTGACTCATGATATAGAGAGTGATTTCCTTCTCATGGAAATTTATGTTAGATCTATATAATTAAAGTCAATCCATATGAATAACTGCACCAAATTCCAATAAAGTAAGTATCAAAAGGTTTTTTTGAGAAGTTAAACACATAAATTTTTAAAGAAGAATAGTTATATAATTGGGATTCAATAATTTATCCATATATCATTTTCACCAGAAGTTCTACGTCCATGAATTGTGGTGGTTTATGAATATTTATACTAAACTTGCATTATACGAAAGAATGTGTAGAACTAGAAACAAAAAGTACATTCACTATTCTTGAATGAATAACTAGAGAACCTACAACCACTTCATTATTGGGATCTACCTCAGTTGCTTTAATGGTATAAGCTATCCCTTATTTCCATAGAGGTTGTGGTCATTTATTCTCACTGAACACCCTTGTTTTAGTTTATTAGTTTGAAAATTTCCCTTGTACCTTACAATTGAAAAATTAGATAAAAGGCTAAGGGTTGACTAGAGAATTATTCTATTCCATTATATCGGAGGGTTTATCCCATCATAAATCACTATCCAGGTTCTCTTCTTAAACCAAAATAATTTTCTTATCCACTTCAAGAAATTTAAAGGGTACATCTTTTTCACTTTTCAAAAGTGCGATGTTGCAATTTCTTACCAATATTAGATTTATCACAATTCCAGAATTAAACTCTACATTCCTCTTCTTATCCCCATGAGACACTTGAGATCCATTAATATCAATTTCTACTATTAGGTAACATCATAAAATTTCCTCATATCTATCAAAGTCTCAGACCTCGAAGACTTTTCAAAGTCTTGATTTTATCCCACCAAAGAATCATTAAACTTTTCATTAATAGGTAATAAAAAATTCAGAGGTATATCATGCAAATATTTTGAAGTTCCCTTATACTCCCTGATGGATTCATCATATTTTTTTGGAGGGAAAGGGAATTATTTTCCATTTTATCTTTGATATTGTGTGGAAAATATTTTTTGGAAAACATTTTTTGGATTTCATTCCACCCAAACACATCAATCTCTTCTTCAAGATTCATATTCTTGATATATTTTGACCACTGATTAGCTTATACTATCACATGATAAACTACCAGTATAACCTTATCTTAATCATAACATTGAATTGTGTAGAAGATATTCTAAATGGAGTTGATCCATTGTTCAAAGATTAAGGAATAAGATGATCCATTGAATGTTGAAGAACTTTGTGCATAAAGCTATCAATTGCAACTTGTTCTTTATTAGGACAGTTTGGGTATTCCTCATGGTCTAGGATTATATTAAAAACCGATAAAACTAAGAGAGTATCCTCAAAATTTTCATGATTCCTACTCCCATAATGTTGGCCTTCTCATTTTTGCAGTCATTAAATTTCCCTTTACATTGTTTATATACTTGGTTCCTCCTATTTCCATCCATTGGATAAAAAAGGGAAAATTAGGGATGATTAATTTTAAACTAATAAGCACATATCCTATAATAGAATAAAGAGGTAATTTATAAATGACAAATATTATCTTAAATTCTAAATTTATATGCATCAATCTATGTTATCCGTGATCTATTTCCTAACATAGACACATATGAGAGTTTTTTTATTCCCTTAAAAATGATTCATAATTTTATTTTGAATATTCCAAATCATGTCCCCCAAGACTGTCATACCAGGTATGTATCAAGTCATATTGTGAAGCACCGGTTCCCAATCAAGTCTATCTCAATACGGTTTTTTCAGGTGTTACCCCAATGTACATCTGTGCTAGATCCAAAATCGATTTTAGTTCTAGAAAGGGATTTATTTTCATGGACAACACTTAATCTATAATTTACCATAATTTAGTGATTTATTCTTATATTCAGTCTTATTCATAATCTTTTCACTCGTGTTTTCAAATCCTAATAAAAAAAACCTCCCTTTGATACCAACTATGAAAACTCTTGTCTTTATTATACATTAATTCAGAATTTATTACATAAATGTACACACAATAAAACCTATAATGTCAAGAAGTATAGTGTATTTGGATAATTAGGTACATTAAATAAAGATTTAAAATTGGTGGTACATCAATATTATTGAAAAATTCTTTACCATGATCATAATATTCTATTGTACTTGAAACTGCATGAGATAGCCATAGGACATATATAAGGGGTAAGATATAAATCCCTATAAGGGAATAAACATGGAATAACCTAAATAAAGTATTACATGTTTGATAATAGGAATATCAATGATACATACAAGTGGTGAGAATCATAAACATGAATTGTGGGTCATGATATTGCATGATAACATAAAGGAAACACGGGAAATGTGGAAACAACGTTAAACATGACATCCTAAACATAGGTCAAGTATAATCACCAAGAAATCATAAAATGGTGTAAAAATTCTCATAATATATTAGGTTTACCTCCAAATATATTTCATTATGTCACATGAGAGTAAAACATTACCAAACTCATTATAGCACTATATAATTTCAGGCGCACCTGTTACTTTCATATCATGTACTTGGATAAGTGTGCCACAAAGATCATTCAACATATGATCATATTTCATCATATTCAATTCCAAAATCAAGTATTTTGGAATAAATTCCTGGAATTACCTAATCAAATGAGTATATTTATGTCTTAGTGAATACCATTGAGTCGAAATATTGATGGAATGCACAATAAAAAGTTTTTCTATGGAAAAATCATAGTGAAATTTTCACATCACAACAGCAACACTTAAAGATTCATAAAATGGTTTATTGAGAAAGATATGGGTATCTCATAATTTATAAATCAAAAAAAATTAATAGGGACTTGTAAAAACATATCTGAACATTAGGAATTTGAAATAATACATAATCCTAAAAAGATACTTGAATAATGAGGAGAAGGAGATGATCTATTACCTTGAGCTGGTGATTCCAAATGCTTGAGAGGAGCTCCTTGAGAGATTAGGGGTAGCTTGGGAGGAATATATAGAGGTTATAGAAGAGTAAAGAAATGATTCAAGGTTTTTTAGTGAAGTAAAAGGGGATATTTTTTGTGTTTATATAGTAAAAGAGAGGGGAGTTATTTATTATTTCTCAAAACATGGTTTTGGAATCTATTAATAAAGTAATCAAAACCAAAATCCTTACCATTGTTTTTTACCATGGTTAATTCCAAATGGGATTTTTTTTAATTATTTCATAAGTACAAGGTCCTAAATTATTAAACTATTACCCTTGGTGATGTGGAATTCAGTCATCTTCTTAAAAAATTATTTTAAGTCCTTTAAATATAATATAGGTATTGAGGATGGCGGGTCGGGTCTTTATCTCTCCTAGCGTTGCGGCGGATTAGGATTTCGAATGGCATCTGATATGACTACATTGTATCTTCTCTTACCATTTGGTCGATTCGATAGCTACCGGTTTAGATCTATGGAGGCGACTGACATATCCACGACTGTGTGCGGCATGACGGCGAATGATGCAGTCAGCGTGAGGAGTTCTACAAGTATGGTGTCTGATGCGGTCAACATGAGTGGTACGTTTATGGTGGTGGGGGCTGGTTCGAGTGGCACTAATACAACGGTGGTTCCTGGCGTGGTAGGTGTGAGAGAGGTGGCTGTTGCAGTGACAATGAATGGCACATGAACTATGGCGGCATAAAATTTGGATCCGAACATTGTTGTTGCAGGTAAAGTAGCAGTAGAGGTGACCTGACCATTTGATTTCCTTCAATGGGTGAAGAATTTGGAAAATATGAAGATTGGTAAATCTCAATCTGACACTCTCAAGAGAAGTTATTTTTCACATGTAAAGGATGATGTTCTGGAGAGGATGGTCAAAAGGGGGATATTTCTCATGTGACTGCTAACCGAGAAGCTATTCTCAATAGATTTAATATCCGCGAACATTCTATAATTGCTAGGCTTGTTCTTCCCATTGGAGGAAAGTCTTGGAAAGTTGATGATTTAGTTCTGAAGCTGAATTCTATATGGGACTTTTTTTATTGGAGATCCATTCCTCTTTGTCGGGGATTTTTTCAAATCATTTTTTCATCAGAGGCTCTAAAGATAAGAGTGTGGGGTTTTGGATCAATCAACTTGAAGACAGGTATGCTATGTTTTCAAGAGTGGGATTTTCATTTTAATCCCTTTTCCATTAAAAATACTAGAACTCAAGTATGGATCAAAATAATTTGCCTTAATTGGATTTTATGGCATCCTAAAATTTTATATTATATTTCATCTATTGTGGGAATTCCTATTAAAATGGATAGGAACACCGAGGTTTCAAAATTTGGACATTAGGGTAGGATACTGGTGGAGGTTGACCTGAGTTCTTTCTTGATTCATAATTTAGTTTTGTCAGCACTTGATGATGAAATTCCTTTGAAAGTGGAATATAAACAACTTCCTAACTTTTGTTCAGAGTGTCAGATTATTGGTCATGCCAAGGATAAATGTCACAAGAATGTGGTTTTCTCTTTTTATTTTTCAAAAGGGAATCATGAAGCCTCTTGTAGGAAGAAATTGAAGATGCAACAAAACAATGTGGACCTGCTTCATGATAGACAACCCGCTTTTGATAAAAGAGATATACTGGCTAGATCTGATCATCACATTCGACAAAGGGATTGCCATCGAAGATGCATGGATCAGGGGAAGGAGTGAGGGCTCAAACAGATGAGGATAGCCTTATACCAGGTGTTACATTGTAAGAGGGGCAGAAAAATCTGAGTGCTGAAGGGAATATTTCACAGATTCGAGAGAAAATTAATAAATTTAGGGATACGCATAGAAACCATGGAAGGTGGGAGGATTTCAATGATGGTTCCCCAATAAAACCATCCTAAAGTTAGGTATTGTAAAAATGAAAAAATGTTGTTGTGGATGATGATGGTTTTCAACCTGTTCCTCCTAGAAAAGTGAAATGTAGGAAAGACTATTCCTATTTAAAACCAACTATGGTTACAAGGTCTCAGGGTCCCTTAGAATCTGATTCTGAATGGTATGGTGATTATGATGATTCTTATGAGTTTTATTATGATATTTGATCTACTTTGGTATCTCTTGGCATGAGGGAATGATTCTTGTATGACTCCATCCATCTCCTTTCTATACTTTCTTTGTTTTTCAATAAAAGGGCTCTGCCCGAACCTTCCTAGTATAATATAGGTATTGGAGGATTCATAAAGGCATTATAAAATTAATCAAATAACCTAAAAATAACTTTATTTTAAAGGGGAAGCATATATTTGGTCATGGATACCCTTTACACCCTTTATGAAATCATTTTTGGTTCATTATGATATCATAATATACACAGTATATTTATACTATATTTAATTTTTACATAAATGTTTGACTGTCTCAGAAAATTTTGAAAAAATCACTGTTTGATAAATTCAATGTTATGATTCAAAAAAAATATTTATTTTATCAAAATAATTTTCTAAATATGTGAATTTTTACTTTAAAAATATGAATCGATATTTACTGTTAAATTTTGTTTTTTTGTCAATAACACTTTTTGAACTCTTATAAAATTTCTATTTGAATTCAATGAAAATTTTATTATCATTTAAATTTAATAAATATTATTTAAAAATAATATTTTATTAATGCATATTTTATTTAAAAAATTTATTAATTCATCAAAAGGATTTTTTTAATTGAAATCGTATATTACCCAAAAATACAATATGTGCTTTATCGTATCAAAGTCAAAATCATTTATAAAGTAACAATGATAAGAAGTAAATATAACCATTATTCTATTGAAAATAAAATATAAATAGTAATATTATTAGGATATTCATACATACCCATTTATTACACTATAAAACACACTAAGGGTAAGGTGTGTGATTGTGAGATTTTCATGCCTTGGTACGGCGTACATGGTTTGGGTCGTAATCTCGAAGAGCTTTAACTTCTATAGTAAATAGTTTTGATCATGATTTAGATGTTGGATATCAAATTGGGGTTGGTCAACGGAAAATTACAGTGATGCTGTATCCCTCAGAATCTATAAAAAATTGGATTCAAAGTGTATGATTCTACTGGTTGAGGCCGTCACTATCTTTGTCTGTGTCAATTGGATTTATCATATTTCAATGGCTATATTATAAATGGATATTATTATTAATGGTAATTTAAATATAATAGTATATAATAAAAACAAATAATTACATGTGTTTTATATAACCATATTACATATTTTTGAATTTAACTCAACCACAAATGGAATTTTATTTATAAAAGTTTTGGTCGTTACAATATGTAAATTATCAATAATCATACATGTGCTAAGTCATCATGCAGTAAACAAGCTACCATGAACCCCAGACCATCATGATTTGACTCATTGCTAGTAAGGATGATGAGAAGTAATGTGCCTATATCAATCCAACCAGGCACACCCCACCCTTATAGTGGTAGTCACAAGAACGTTGCGCATTTCATTAGGTCAATACCCAACCCTATTAACCTTTTAATAACCCATGGAACAATTCCATAGTAAAGGTTCGGGGAAGAGTGGAAGCATTGGTAGGGGAATTACCAACTATTATTTTTTCATGATCGATGATTAATCTGATATTTAAATGATGATAAACATTATGATCAATGGAATTAAATAAAACAATATAGACAATGGATAAACTCTGGAACCAAATCACAAGATCCTCACATATTATTTATAATTAATTTAAGAAATTAAATAATTAACATGAAAGAAATTATTTCTTTGTTGATGGATCTAATAATATTTCTATAATGTACCATCATTAAATTATAAGAATTATTAATGGGTTCCCTCCAGTGGTTATCCACATAAGTTCCAAAAAAATTTGAACGTCATTATAAGAATCTATGGGTGGGATAATGAAAGATCCTAATGCTTGTATATTCCACGTTTAATCACCATGAGAATCTATTCCAAATGATTCTCTTTTATCTCTATCTCGGATTGAGATTGGTAGGTGTAAAAATATCATAATTCATTATTGAGATTGTTCTGGGAGAGGGAGCTCTCTAGGGCTTGATATAATTATCTTCGGATGTCATTGTGCACAACACAAAAATGAACTGGATCTCTTAATAAAATAATAAAATAGGGTTTATATACTACTAGGGTTAGAAAATAATTGTTTTGCATGCAACCTTTATTATTTATTTAATACCTATAGAAACCAATGTCTATAATAATAATAATAATACTATTATTATTATTTATTGACATGTGATAAAATCATGTATTAAATTAAAAATTATTTAAATGAATAATATTCAATATATATTATTTCTCATCAGACCATTAAACTCGGTCCGCCATTCCTCTAAAATATTTATCAAGCTTTGAATAATGACCATTTTCAAATTAATAAATATCATGGAATTATTTGGAAATAAATAAATAAATATTATATTAACTAAATAGAAAATAAATATTTATTAAATATTATTCTCACATAATATTATCATAAATAACTAGTGACAGAACATATGAGGCCATGAAAACATGAATAATTATTAAACCATTTCTGGTAGTAATATTTATTCATATTGATAAAAAATAAAAAGTAAAATATTATTGAATTGATATTCTGGATACAATTAGTGTGTGTGACCCGCTAGACCTCTTTCTTAGGGGCATTAAGAAAAGTATCCCAAATTACAATGTTAGAATCTTGAAGCATGCCAAGATGCCCATAGAGAAAGAATTTAATAATACAATGACATAATACCTCATAAGGACGCTTACTATGTTATATAATCTTTTTATTATGATATCTCCAATCTAGTAGGCTTAATGTTAGTTCCATCGACCAATATGTTTGATTTATCTTTCTTTGACATCATAGAAATAGAACATGCTTATAGAACACCATGGGAGGAAATTTATTTAGGCTATGTAATTTCTGTTAAAGATCCTCAGATATCAACTTCTACTAAAGAATGGAAAAGACAAATCCTTTCTCAAATTATTCATTAATTAAATATTACTCATGATGCACCCAACATATCATACCTCATCGCGAGAATATTTCAACATAGTTTTCATCAATACATCAAAGTACATGACTTATAATACTCATTAATAATAATATTAAAGAACAAATATCAATAAAAATATTCATAGAAAAGAGCATCCAATGACACATATAAATGAGGATTTCTTACTGGAAGGTCTCATTATCATAATATTATACACTAGAGTAGACCATGAGAAGTTTCCTCAAAGTTATATAAGTATCCACCCTTGAAAGTATATATCATTTTCATTAATAAAATTATTTCATCTAGAAATAGAACATATAATTTAGAATACTATCATGATACTTTTGGGTTCTAATCATAACAGGGAATGAATATGACCTTTTAGTGTGATAGCTACTCTTATGATGATATCACATACAATTTTATTAAGATGAATAATCATGATGTGATAAGATTATTACAAATATTCAAAAAAATGAATACACCTTATCGTAAAGTACACATAATTTGGTTCTAGGTAACAAACACTAACATACTCTCACTTAAATTAGAGAAGATTCTTAACAACCATCCGTCTTCTAGCACTCACATGATACTCATGCATCTACTAAGATAGGACTTTAGTCAATGGATATTCCACATTTTCTTCTATAGGAACTCTTCTTACTGAAACATTAACTCCTTGGAAAAAATCCCTCCATAGGTGATACTTATGAAGTATGTGTTTTGATCGTTGGTGTGATCTTGGATTTTTTAAAACAGACTTTATTATAGTATTATCATAATACACTATGATAGGGTCTTTGTTTCTAGGTACCAAATTAAGATTCTAGAAAACAATTTGTATCCAAATGGATACCTTTGATGCATTATAAACTATTATATACATGGAGTCCATTATAGAATCAGTGAAAAATAACTTCTTTGAACTCTTCCATCTCACAGATCCTCTATTGATATATAAAACATATCTGGATAGTGACTTCATATCATTCTGATCTATTTCAAAAATAGCATCAGTATAACTCATGATGACTAGATCTTCATCTTCTCTATACACTAGGAGCATATCCTTAATTTTTCTCAGATACATGAGGATGCCATTAACATCAGACCAATGTTGTTCTTATGGATATTTTTGATATCTTCCTACCATTCTCATTACATAGACAACATCAAGCCTAGTACATAACATGTCATACATGATTGATTGTATCACTAAAGAGTATGTTATATTACTCATTCTATCTATATATTGTTGTGTATAAGGACACATATTCTTAAAAATGTGTATACCATAGGACAAAGGAAGTAATCTCCTCTTGGATTGTTCTATACTAAATCTCTTTAGAATATGGTAAATGTATATGCTTTGACTTAGTCTAATTAGCCTCTTGGATCTGTCATGAATGATATTGATCCCTATAATATCAGTTGTTTCCCCAAATACCATCATAGAGAAACACCTGATTAACCAGTCCTTAACATATTGTAAGACTAGTATGCCATTTTCAATAAGTAATATGTCATCAAAATATACTACTATGATAAAATCCACATTCTTGTTAAACATATTTTAAACACATGTATAACATTCATTATTAATGAAACCAAATTCTTTTATAGCTTCATTGAATTGAATGTTCTATGACTTAGATGCTTTCATCAATCCACAAATGCAACTGTATAGCTTTCATATCCTTTTGGAATCACCGGGAGTTAAAAACCCTTCTGGTTTTACCATGTAGAAATCTTCTTGATGGTTCCCATTAAGGAATGCAATTTTGAAATCCATTTTCCAAAATTCAGAGTAATGGAAATATTCTATAACAAGTATAATTCTGATGGATTTAAATAAGTAAGCCAGTGAAAAGGTTTCATTATAGAAAATTCCTTGATTTTTTTGAATCCTTTAGCCACTAGTATTGATTTATAGGTTTTTTATTTACCTTCCCTGAGCAATTATCTCTTAAAAAACTATTTTCACACTATGGGATTCACATCAACTTGTGCATCGACCAAAACCAAAACATGGTTTGGATATATGGAATCCATTTCATAATTCCTGGCTTATTTCCATATTGTAGATTCTGAGATATCTACATCCTCTTTGTAGGAGATAGGTTTAAAATTTTCAACCAATAATAAGTAACCATCTTTAGGGACTAGAAAACAGTATCTCTCTAGTTCTCATGCCTCTCTAGTGCTCATGCACATTACTTTTGTTTTAGGAACTACTTATTCCATGGGGACCTATGGAATCAATTCCTAAACCAACTCTTGTATATCAAGATCATCAACATCATCAAAGTCAATATTACTCCCACTACCCTTTTTGAGGATGGTATCTCTCTCAAGAAAGATATCATGTCTGGTGATAGTCACTTTCTTATCTGATGGGTTGTATAGATATTCTCCCTTTATTTCATTAGGATAACCTATAAATATATAAGTTTCTCCCTGTGGTGATAGTTTATTCAATGAATTACTTAACCAATTCCCCACAACCCCATACACAAGTATTCGATAAAAATGGTTTCTTTCCACTTAATAAATCAAAGTAAATTCCATTTTTTGATTTATTTCATACTCATATTTGTGTGTATTCCACAGTTTACAATGCATATCCCCAAAAGGATAATGGAAGATATGTATGAATCATCATCAACCTTAACATGTTTAATAATGTACATTTTCTCCTTTAACTTACACAATTATATTATGGTGTGTAAGGTGGAGTGAGTTGATATAGAATCCCAAACACTCGTTGAAAGTTGATAAACTCTTGGTTAAGATATTCATAACCTTGATCTAATCAAATATTCTTTAACTTCCTTCAAAGTTCATTCTAATCTTCATTCAAGAATCATTTGAATTTATCAAAGGGCTCAAACTTATACCTCATTAAGTAAACATATCCATATATACTCAAGTCATCAATAAATGTTATGAATTAAGAATACCCACCTCTAGTTTCAACTAGAATTTGCCTACACACAATAGTTTGTACCAATCCTATAATCTTTGTGGCCCTTTCACACTATCCACTGAATGCTGGTTTGGTTATTTTTTCTTATAAACAATAATTGCATATTTTAAGTGATTTTAGCTTAAAAGAGTCTAAATAACCATCTTGATAGATATTTTTCAAATTATTCTCATTTACATGAATAAGATGGAAACCCCGTAGTTTGGTGTTATATGTGTCACATGAATATGATTTGTTATCTATTTCTAATACTTGGTTTTCATAATTTAATACATAAAGACTATTATTTAAATATGTAATACCATAACATATGTTGTACTTATAAAAGAAACAACTCATATTTTCAAACTTGAAAATAAAATCATCTACATCTAGTTATGATATAGATATTTTATTCTTGGTATCAGTTGGTACATAATAAAAATCCCTTAAAACCAATATCATTACCACTAGAAATTAAAGGTAGTAGTCACCAATGGTAAGATAAACCAGCCTCACACCATTTTAATCTCATAAATCCAACTATCCTCTATCAATATTTTGAAGTCTACTTTGTTCCTTCATTTTAATACAGATGTGAGAACAACAAGCTATATCTAATACCTAATGTGTAGGTATTGATAAATTACACTCAATAATGAACACACCTTTAGCTTCCCCTTGCTTCTAGTTGTATTTATTCTTACAGTGTCCTTGTTTTCCACATGAAAAACATAACTCATCTATTTCCTTAGCCTAACTTTAGATATTTCACTTCTTCTAAGGATGGTACATCAGATCTTTAGATGTTTTTGGATTCTTGTAACCATTATCTATGTTCTTCCATTTCTTATTCACCTTAAGGACCATGTGTTTGTCATTCCCTATGTCCTTACTCACTTGGTTGATCAGAGTAAGAAGTTTTTAAAGACTCTTCTCATTATTTCTTATATTATAGTAAACAATAAAACTATATAAGTTCTCAGGTTGTGAGAAAATATGATATCTATGTGCAACTCATTTGGGAATTGAATCCCTAATATGTCTAAGCATTAAATATATCTAGTAATACATACTAAATGAGGCCCAACTGGTGACAAATCTCTAATATTATTTGTAAATAGAGCATCGGGGATATCATATCTCTCTTGTCTTTCCTTCTCTTGATAGTGATATCGACGATGAGACATTATGTTATATTCACACATGTCCTCATTTTACATTATAATATCATTGGTCATGGGAGATATCCAAAAACACTAAACATATAGGGAATCATTCCAATGTTGATCATAAAGAGATAACTCTTCCCCGCTAGCCTCATTACCAAGTGCATTAGGAATAGGTTCTTTCAGCATATACAATTTCCTTTCATGTCTTAGGATAATGTGTAAGCACCTTTTCCATTCTTATAAATTTTATACTAGTGAGAAGTCTATCCTTCTCAAGTATGGATCATAGTGATATGTTTGAATTCATTTTTATTGTTTTTTCTACAAAAAAATATGGGCATAGTTTAATAATTTATCTTACAAAAATTATACAAATAAATAAATATTACAATTATTAATCTATAACTATTTTATATAAACCTAATATCCCTCACTATTGGTTTTAGAATATCCTCTTTCTTGGAAATTATAGTGGGAAGGATCCATATTCTCCACCTCATCATCCCGAATTTGGTCGTCTAAGAAATTTTAAGGGTTTTATGTAGGAATTCCATATTCCAACAACATTAACTCATAGTTCTTTGATCTGGTGAGTGGAATCCCTAATCCTAAAATCCTTAAATTGGATTTACTCAACCTTTTACTTTTAGTTACACTAAGTCCCACTTTGGTATTCAATCCTTGATGTGAAATTAATTAATTCAACTAAAAACATTAAGTGGGAATTAACTAATAATTGAAATCACCCCAACTTTGGTTGGTCAAACACATTGAAATATGGTTTAATTTAAACTAATTCGGTGAATGGTTACACCAAATTAAAAAATATAATTAATGTATTTTAGATTTTATTCATAAATATCCAATTATTATCTTTATTGCATGATTTTTAATATTAAGTGGATTTACTTAAGTGATTATCCATGTCTTAGATAATATTTATGCATAAGTAAATTTATTTTACTTCAATCATGAATGATTATTAATTTAGTAATTCTTGTGATCGTGAAAAAACACCCATTCTAAAAATACCATGCAACATGACAGAAATAAAATAATAAAGTTTTATGATCATGTTATTCTACTAATTGTTAGTTTATCTAGTAGATGAAAAACTAACTATTGACCTAGGGGAAAACACCTTGATCCATTTATGGTGTATATTGTATATTTCCCCTTGTCCACCTATAAATCTCTCTTGTATTGGTTTCTCCTTTTCCCTAAACTTTAACCACCTCTACTAGCTTGTGGGATCCACCGATTACATATTCTTTTCCTCACATGATTTAGAGGGTGCCAAAGGATTGGTTAAGGGGTTTATATAAAAGATACCATGGTCACACAAGCCCTTAAATAATAATATGAGGGATGAAACAAAACAAAACTATTTAATTAAATAATAAATTAAAATAAACCAATCATATACATAGTAATTCTCTATGATCAAGATCATCCACATGAATGCAAAAAATTACACATTTAATAAAATTAGCATTCAATTATAATAGTTCTTATTTTAGATAAATCTTGATCGAATCGATTAATTATGTTCTTTAATTAATAAATTATTTTATCTTAATTATCATATGAATTATTATTGAGACTCTTATCCATCATAATTTTAAAAAGATTAAATAAATTTATTTAATGTTAACTTTGTATATAAATGTACCTTTGAGGAAACAATGTGAGTACTCGTTCAAACCACCCAATGTGTATTATACTCATAAAATATTTACTCTTGTGACATGTGGTATACATGGAATATCATGTAATTTCATGAAATGTACTATCAACTTAATGACCACACAAAACCCAAGGTACTTACATAATGTGTTATGATTCAATGCGCATAGAGTAATAACTATAATAATACTTATACATGATATGTATATCTGAGATTTACTTAATAAATAATTAGATATTTATATATACATATAGATAACACAACACATGGTGTGTACTATCAACATAATTACCACATGGAAGACATGTTAATAAGTTTTCCATGATATAATAAATAAATTTTTAATTTTGTGTAATTTGGTAAAAGTACACACTGTATATATTTCAGTTTACACGGAGTGTATTATTCTCACCATATATCTGTGTCACACACCTAGGGACTCATCTTGTAACCATGACATAACAAATATTGTATTACATGGTGTTTACATGGCCTACACAACATGTGGTCACTGAGTTACATGATCACCACTCATGTAGGTCATGTAACCAGACACACAACATGTCTATGACTAAGAGACTACACATTGTGTATGGAAGTTACATGACATGTACTCCAGGTAACCATGCACCATGCTGGACCGATCAACATGTGGTGTATAATGAAATTCACCATGTGTAATAAATTCACATCCCTTGAATTAATTCTAAATTAATTCATGGTACATAAAACACTAGTATATGGGATATACCTTCTGGATACATGGTGTGTAATCTTGTGTTCTCTGACCAGACTCTTTAGCACCTATAGAAGAGATATTTTAATTTATTTCATTCATAATATTAATTTATTTGTTTATATTTTCAGAAAACGAAGAGAATGAAAGTGGATATCACAATCTATATTAATTAATGATTAAACTATAATTTATAACTAATGAAAGATGTGTAAATCAATCAACAAACTCTAAATAACTATAAATAATTATGTGGCCCCTCTTGTAATAACCCTAACCCTTGTAGCATAGAGTTGATGGTTACTTTATTATAATTTAATAGATATAAGAGATTACATCACCAAGGATCGATCTATTTAGAAGTCTTGACGAACTAGATACATGCATAAAATTAAAATTAAATTTAAAATGTATAATATAGAGAGTATTTTTATTTGAGAACACATTTTTTTCCCGTAGCGTGACCATGCATATCAATCATAACAAAATTCTTGGAAACTCGGTGAAAACTAAACATATTAAAGGGGTGAGATAAAATAATCATTAAGGGATAGTTATAATGGAAGATAACTAGAATAAATATTTATAATCCAAATGGTAGGGTATATAACTAAAAATAAAACATACCAGTCAATGAACTGAGAATGAAAATTCATCCATATATTTTTTTCATAGTGAAAATCTCACGGATAATAATAACTAAATATTGAATGAAGGAAATTCTTAATTATTGGACGTCATGTATATGGAACATGAACCATTATAACATCAAAATAGTTTATGTCTGTGGGTAGAAACTTGTCTCATTATTATTGGAAAAAATTGAAGGGTTTGTTGCCATATTATTTTGTCTCATGAGGCTACTGATGCATCGAGGGCTATCAACAACTAGGCCCCACCTTTAAGGCTTGCATTAATCGGTCTTCAACCCATAGGGTTTTTCATTAAACAGTCACCAAATCATGTTATACCAATCCAAAGAATTATTTATATATCAAATAATTGATTTAATTAATACATAATATTCCTTATCATAAAATATACCTATTAAATAAAAGATACATATTTATTAATAATTCTTTGATTAAAACAACATTAAAAATAAACACCATATGTAGAAATGTTATATTACTTAGATACTAATCATATCCATGAATTAATGTATTTAAAAATTTTAAATAGGAATGATTCATGATAAATTATGCCCAATGAAATAAAAACATGTAAAAAGAGAGTTTTAAGAAACTATAGAAATGTGCCATTTCGGTGTGGTTTAACGGAAAATATAAAACAATATTAAAAAGAACAAAATCATAATTGTTTTATAAAATTATAAATTAACTAATATAATTTTTCAAGATAAACATAGTTCATTTAAAAAAAATATTTTTGTCTTAAAGAAAATTTTGGAGTGTACTTGAAAATGGGTAAGAAATTGAGAAGTTCCCTTTAATTGAGCATGCTTATCGGGAGGAATTGAAAAAACAAACCTTAAAAACATGTATTTATCCATCAAGGAAAGAATTATTTTTCTAGGAATATATGTTTATAACATACACACAGAATATATGATCAATACATAATAAGAATTAATAATTACATTTGAGTAAAGAGAGAGAAATCGTAACCCGAAGAGAAAAATGGGGCTTCTGAGAGAATCTCTTACCACTTTGTAATCAATTGAACTGTATGACCCATAAAATTAATAACTATCAAATGAAAAATTCAATACCATTAATATAAAGTGATTCATGATTTTATATACTAAATTGTAGTATACATAGACCATAAGTAAGAAATATGTGGTGAATAATTCATGTCTTATAGAAATAATTCTGAGATGAGAAAAACACTTACAAAGATCGTATCATTGGAGTAAGGATATATCAATGAAATAATTATGTGTGAAAAATATAAATCCACAAATTAAAATTGTATATACATTATTAAACAATCATAGGTAATTTTACACATATTCTTGGCATAACATAACCATAGACATAGATGTTTAACTCAATGAATGATAATTGAGTTATGAAATCCCTTACCTCAGGTTCCACTTCCTTCATATGTGTTCAAACCCCCTGTATAGTGGTTTTAATCATTTATTAACTTATAAAAGAATCAAATTAACACTTATGATATCAAATATCATCCCCTTTTAACATTTTAACACTCGTTTTTCAATGATATTTCATTATTACCCTAGTTTCAGGTGTTAACTACTTAATTTTCCTTTGCATGTTTTCTCATGTAAGTCATGGTTATATTGAAAAGGTTGTAGATAAAAAATATATAGAATAAAATTAATGTCATGAATATAATATTAATTATTAAATACATTTTTATAACCATTCATGAATTCTAAACATAGAAAATTAATAACACCACTACGTAGAGATGGTAAGTCATACATACACGTGTGCGATGCTTTCATTTTTCGTAAGATAGATAAAAGGTAGAATATGGTAATTTAATAATCACAATACCATCATAGTATATAGATGACACTTGATTTATTATTTTATATTTTAAAGGACACATCAATAGGAAGTAATACAAGAAATGAAATTGAATGAGTTGGTAAAACCCATTACCTCTTCTTCAATGGACTTCATTTAGATATATTTTTAATCGATCTAGATATGGTCTTTATAGAAATACAATACCTCTAAAACTTGTATTAGGATCTTATGAGGATAAATAAGTATGTATTCGTAAATATAAGAGGCTCATGGTGGTGAAATTAAATGAAGGAGTGATTTTTTTAATTTATGTGAGGGGAACCCTTGGAAATCCTCAAAATATTAAATTATAATAAATTAATTTTCTATAGAAAACAATCAAATTATAAAGGATAAGAATATAAGATTAGATATGGTTGTAATATAATCATACAATAAAAGTTATACATGTTTTGGTTTTACTTTAAACCTTATCTTTTTTATTGACTTTAGTTAACATAATTTGATTTTAATTATGGTAACAATATATTTAATATTAAGAGGTAGTGATTTTTACTTATAAAATTTCTATTTGACAATAAATGAATAAATTATGATATTGTAGACCAAATAATAATCAATTTTTATTTTTAATGATTTTTTGATGATTTATAAATAATTTAATAAAATATTTTTTTAATAAAATATCACGAGTGTCAATTTGGACACTATTCATTACTTTGTCCTTAAGGAAATTAATAAAACTTTATAAATAAGAAAAAAGTTATTTAAAATAGTAATAATATTTCATAATCATCTGTAAAATTATTTTATAACCTTAATAATTTTAAAATTGTATTTATTTTAATATTTTTTAATATCATTTGTTTGATTGTTTCATCAATAAAATAAATATTATATCAACATTGTATAATTATTTAAGGTAATTATTTATTCCCTAAAAATTTAAAATAAAACACCATGATATTGATAAATATGGTAGATTTCAAATTAAAAAATATAGTTAATAATATATTCTATGTAACATCATAATAGAAATAATATATTTATTAAAATATGAATGTGATATCTCTTTTTTTCTTTAAATAAAATATTATAAATATCATTACCTCGTCCAAATAGTTCCCAAAATGATTAATAAAATTATATAATAAAAATTGGTTTATGAAGTTCAAAATTGATACTTATATTTTTCAAAACCTTTATTTTTACTCATGTGGAAAAATAATAGATATATAAGACAAAGAAAGTGACATCAGTGATTTTATTTTAATTAAATAATATAAAACTCATTATCATGAAACAATGTCCATTAAATAACTCAAAATAAAACATTAGTTGTTAAGGGTCGAATATAAATCATCAAATAATTTTTTTGAATGTTTTAGGGTAATTTTATAATCCTTATCAATTTATTTTTAACCTAAATTTCCAAATTTTCCGTTTAACCGTGGTAATAAAAATTACCAAAGTTACAATTCATATTGATAGAAAAATGGAGTCTACATACTAAATTTTGAAGTTATAAATTTAAATATGGAATATATTTTTCAAAATTTAAAACAAATAAGTTCCAAAATTTAATTTAAAATTAATTCCGGAAAACGCATCAAAATATTTTTTATTGAAAAATGTATTTTTATGCCAATAATGTACTTATACCAAAATAAGGTATAATTTTGAAATAAATTATATTATTTATAAATAAATAGTATTAAATTTGAATTTATATCAAATTAAAATTATAAATATACTTTTAATATAATGAAAATGATAGTTTTATAAAAATCGGCATTTTCACTATTCACTGGAAAATAAATATTTTCAGAAAAATATTAAAATTTTAAACAAATATAATTTATAAATTACTATTTAAAAAATAAAGTTTATTTTGTTCAATATAATTTAAAAAATTTTAAAATATAGTTTTAATATTAGTACGTCACTAAAAGGTGATAAAACTACCTTTAGAAAATATAGCATTTTATGCGTAAAATTTGAATTTTTCATATCTTAAGTCTATAAAAATAATTTGAAAGAATTAAAAATTATTTTATTAAATATATAATATATAAATTTTATAATTTATTTAATAATACTCATTCCCACCAATTTAACAACTATGTTATAATGGTCACAACCGCATCAGCGGTGGTGTAGAGGTAATGGAGGAGGGTTAGAGCAATGATGTTTCTTTAGAGGTATGAGGCTCAAATCCTAGGAACCCACTATTGGGAGAAATTTCACTTCCCCTGGTCCAATCACCTTTTCGGGTTACTCGGTGCTTCATCAGGTGTTTAGAAGTGTGCATCCTACCTAGCTGACATAATGTTGTGTCGAACCATCGTTGGTCGGGATGTTACCCCATGGGATGCTCTGCCATCTCAGCTAGAAATGGATCCTTCATATATAGAGCTCTCTCTAAAGTGATCCCTTCATGGGTAGGAAGATTATAGTGGTTGAGGGTTTAAAAATTCCACTCTTGGGAATTCCCTCTTTTTAATGATATAATGGTCACATTTTAAATAATATATCAGGGTTTTTAAACTCAGTGGTGCATGCAACATAAGCTATCAAAGATGTTAAATTTAAAAGATACATATAATAAATCATGGGGTGTTAAATTCATACCTATTTCAATAAATTTCATTCTCTCAATTTTAAAATTTCACATTGAAACTCAAATGCTGATACATAAAAATTCTATTGTGGGAAACCCGCATCATAAATAGGGTTAATAGAACATCCCCTTAATAAGAGGAAAATATATATGTGAAGGTCACCACAAAACTAGGATTATGAATATCAATCATTCATGAAAATATATACATGTAAGAAAAATATAACTATCATGTTCTGATGGATATTGATAGAGAACAAGGTTATTAGAAATCCTACTATCACAAAACCACAAATTTGTGATCTATTAAAAGGCCATTGACTTATTAGTAGAAAAACTAACCAGATAAAGTTTTTGTTCCAAAATATTCTTCCTAGATTTGAGAGATTAATTAATTATATTGAGAAGCACTTGATAAAATAAACCTACTTGATTTATTTCCATGTCATAAGCATAATCGCATCCTTTGAATGTGCTTCAATATATCTCCACTTCATTTCTTAAATATGGATTTGGATATTCAATGGAAAATTTTATTCACGAATCACTTTTATAAATCATAAAATCTAAAAGTAATTAATTCAAGATTTAAATGTTTTCTAAAAGAAAAATTGTTAGAATAAGTTATCATATATGATAAATCATACTTTAATCTTAATCAATAATGTCATTAATATATTCCCTAAGTATTTAACCTTAAGAATCATCCAAAATATGTCTATACAAATTCCATGACGTAAAATTTAGAGCAAATATCACAAAATTTAAAAAATTAAATTAACATAAGATTTCCCCAAATAATGTATCTCTTATTTTCACATAACAAATATATTAATACTGTAATCTCTTTTAAACCTTTATGAAAACATGAATGCTTTCAAGAGTAAAATCTTAGGTTGTTGAATATATTCATTAAATATAAAAATATAATAATTCCATCATAACATAAACCATCATGTCACTAACCACCTTCATGGTCACCAATTCAATATCGTAAACCTATAATTATTATTATCTCAACATCAAGCACATATTTAGGATTATATTTCCCAATTATTGTGTTTTAAAAAAGATTAACTTACAAAAAAATCACTTCTCTTGATTACTGGTACTATTCATCACATGCTTTAATTTCTTTAATTAAGAAGTACTACAGTAAAATACTTATATATCTCATGATTATTATAACTAGATAACTATTGATGAAATAATTTTGGAATACAAATAAATAATAACTTTAATCATTATACTTCATTTGAAAACCATTTACTATGTTTTATCATCTTATTCCTTAATACATCCTTCCATTCATTTGTCTCTTATAGTCTCTTCATAATTAACAGTATCACTATTACTTGTATAAACATAAAGATTCTAACCATTGACCAAAACACAATGCACAATGTGAGAAAAACAAATTGGAGTGATATAGTCGGAAAGAATCAAATATATGATGTCTAAATCATGTCATCTTATTATAAATCTATGATACCATAGGTTTCACATAGGTTATCCACAATATTAGAAAAACTATAGGATGATATCCTATACTTATACATATCTGAAAATTTAGTTATAAGGTTATGTTTTTTAATCCATTATTTCCTAAATCTAGTTCTCATGGTTTCTAATAAACTACACTACGGGAAAAAGGGCTTTTTGCGACGGGTTATTTGCGACGGGAATAAATCCCGTCGCAAATAGTCCTGTTAAAAACTTATTTGCGACGGGAGGATTTTCTCGTCGCAAATAACTACTTATTTGCGACGGGGAAATCTCACCCGTCGCAAAAAGGTTGGCGCACATTGCGCGCCAAAATGCGGGAAAATTATTTGCGACGGGTGGTTACCACCCGTCGCAAATAACCGGCGGTGGTAAAAAGTATTTGCGACGGGAATATACCCCCGTCGCAAATAACCGGCGGCGGTAGAAACTATTTGCGACGGGAATATACCCCCGTCGCAAATAGTATGTCGGCAGGTTATTATTTGCGACGGGTCCCGTCGCAAATAACTATTTAACCGTTGACCGTAATAAATGCGGGCTAAAGTATTTGCGACGGGAAACCCGTCGCAAATAGTCCCGTCGCAAATAATCTAACTTATAAATACACCCAGCCGTTTTTTTTCCATTCACTCTCAACTTCTCTAATTTTAGAGTTCACAGTTTCTTAAGTTTAATTTTTTTTGCAGATTTGATATTGAAGTCTTCAACAATTATCGGAGATCAACCTCAGATCAATTTTGAAGGTATTTATGTTATTTTTAATTTAATATTTATTTTTAATTTTTTATTAGTTTTAATTTTTTTTAATTAGTTGTAATTTAATTATGTTTAGATTGTTTTGTTATTTAATAAATTTAAATTATTAGTATTCATTGTTCATAGTTAATGGTAATTAGGAGTAATTAATAATAATTAGAAATAATTAATAATAAATAGGAATAATTAATAATAATTAGTCATAATTAGGAATAATTATAGTTATATATATATAGTTATATTTAGCCATATATTAATATAGATTTATATTAATATAAATATATTTGGTTATATGAATGAATAAATATATAAATATATATAGATATATTTATTCATATATTAATATATATATTTATTCATATATTAATATATATTTATTCGTATATTAATATATATTTATTCGTATATTAATATATATTTATTCGTATATTAATATATATTTATTCGTATATTAATATATATTTATTCGTATATTAATATATATTTATTCTATTTGTATATATATATACATATAGATATATATATATATGTAGTTATAAGTTTTTATTCGTATATTTATTTGTATATTAATTAATATATATTTATAAGCTTAGTTTTAAATAAATTTATAAAATATGTGTTTTTATGTGTATTTATAAATAAATAAATAAATACATATATACAATACACACACACACATACACACACACACATATATATATATATATGTATAGTTATGAATGAATACATAGAAATGAGGGGGTGAAAATCCTCTGAGAATGTTAAAATGACAATAACTTTTAATCCGTAAGTCTGTTTCAACTCCACAACCAGTAAAATCGAAGAACATGAAACGATCTTCGATATGATATGCGGTACAGGCCAAACGGACATCCGGATCGGAAGTTATAGCCATTTGAATGTTAAAAGGACCATAACTTCTAATCCAGGAGTCCGTTTCAGCTCCACAATCAGTCAAATCGAAGAACATTAAAAGATCTTAGACATGATATATGGTAGAGGTTTATCGGACATCAGGATCAGAAGTTATAGCTGTTTGAACGGTGAAAAACCGGGGTGCCTCGACTAAAAACTCAGTTTTGGAGGCCTTCGGGGCCTTTTTGGGCCTCGAAAAAACCTTGGACGGGTTTCACCCGTCCATAGGGCTGTAGAGCTCGTCGCAAGCTTCGATTTGATATGCTGTAGAGCTCAAACGGAGTCCCGGATCAAAAGTTATGTCCGTTTGAAGTTTGGGTTTCATTTTCTTCTTATTTTCCGTCTTTCATTAATTTTTTTTATTTTTTTTATATTCAAAGAGTTATTAAATGACTATTAATTGATAAAAATTATGTAATTATTAATTAAAAATATTTTTTAAAATATTTTATAACCCACATTTACTGAATATCTTATACATTCATATTTGATTTTTATTCATCCTTTCTAAAACATATTTTAAAAATAAATATTATATTTATATCAATATAAATAGGTTTATTGATTTATATATTAATAAATAATTTTTAATTTTTTTTAATTTTTTTATTATTATTTGCGACGGACCCGTCACAAATAGTTGCTTCGAAGGAACTATTTGCGACGGGCCCGTCGCAAATAAGTTTTTTTAAAAAACCACAAATCTATTTGCGACGGGTCCTTTTCCCATCGCAAATAAGTGTTTTTGCGACGGGCCCATCGCAAAAAAAATTTGTTGCGACGGCGTTTTCCGCAACGGGCGATTTGCGACGGATCCCCGTCGCAAAAAGGCATTTGCGACGGGATCCCGTCGCAAATGACCCGTCGCAAATGCCTATATTTCCTGTAGTGCTAGTTCTGATACCAACTATGACAGCCTTGACCATTGTAGCCATCAGTCTGTGGTTATTTTATTATAATGGAATAGATATAAGATATCACACCACATAGGATAGATCATTTCAGTTGTATTGAAGAACTAAATACATACATAAAAATAAAATTTCAATTCAAACATATAATATGAGGTGTATTTATTTTAGAACGCTAATTTTTCCATTAGCATAACCCTACATATAAATCATAATAAACTTCACAGAAACTTGCGGAATGGTAAACATACAAAAGAGGTGAGCTCAAATGCTTCGTAAGGGTTAGGTACAATGGAGGATAACTATAATTAATAATTATAATCCAAATAGTAAGGTAAATAATTGAAAAACACATTCCATCCAATAAATTGAGAACTAAAATGTATCCATGGAATTTATCATAGTGATAATCTCAAGGATAAAAATACATAAATACTAAATGAAGGAAATTGTTAATTATTGGATGTCACGTATCCAGAACATGAACGATTATATCGTCAAGACAGTTTAATAATATGGGTATAAACCTATCTAATTATTCTTATATAAAAATTATAAGGCTATTTCACCATCTGATTTTGTCTCATGAGACTACTAATACATCGAGGGGAAATATTTAATCGATCTCCACGTGTAAGGATTGAATTAACCTATCCCCAACCTGTAGATCTTGCATTAAATATTCCCCAACCCATGTCGTACCATTCCAAATCATTCCTCACATATCTAATGATTTATTTAATTAATATATAATATGCCTTATCCTCAAATATTCGTACTAAATAATATATATATATATATATATATGTCAATATTTCCCTAGTTAAAACAAAATAAAAAATAAACACCTTATGTAAAAATGGTATACAACATATACAATAATCATATCCATGAAAGAATAAATTTATTAATTGGAAATATGAATTATTCATGATAAATTATTTCAAAATAAAATTAAAACATAAAAAAACTGTGTTTTATGATACTTTAGAAATGATCCATTTCGGTGCGGTTTAAGGGAAAATATTAAAGAGTCTTTGAATGGAAAAAACTCATAATTGGTTAAATAAAAACATAAATTAAATAAGATAGTTTTTCATGATAAAATTAATTATTTTATAAAAATATTGGTGGCTTAAAAAAGATTTTGGACTGTACATGAAAATGTGTAAGAAATTGGAATGTTCCCTTTAATCGGGCTTACTTATCAAAAGGAATTGAAAAGGATAACCTAAAAAATATATTTACCAATCAAAGAAGTAATATTTTATCAAGGTAAATATTTTTATAACATTCACACTAAATTTATTATGATTTCATAAGAATAATTAAGAATTATATTGGGGTAATGTGAGAGAAACTGTTACCCGAAGGAAAATTGGGGGTTCAGAGGGATTCCCTTATCACGTTATAATCAATCAAATCATATGCCCCATAAAATTAATAATTATAAAAGGAAATATTTAATACCATGAAAATAAATATATTCAAGATATTATATATTAATGTTCAACATACATACACAATACACAAGGAATAATTAGTGAATAAAGAAAATCTTACAGAAATAAAAGTGATATGAGAAAATACCATCTAAAAATCCTATCATTGATGTGAGGATAATTCAATGAAATAGTTATGTGTGACAGATATAAATCCTCATATTAAAAGTGGATATATAGTATAAAATAATTAGATGTCATTTCATACATATTCTTTGAACAACATAACCAATGACATATATGTTTAACTTAATGAATGGAAATTGTGTTAAGAAATCCATTACCTCAGGTTTGACTTCATTAAAACATGTCTGAACCCCATATATAGTGGTTTTAAACATATTATTATCTTATGAAAGAATCATATTAATATTTATTATATCATATATGATCCTCTTGTAATATTTTATCACTTGTTTTTCAATAATATTTCATTGTTACCCTTTTTTAGGGTGTTAACTACTTAATTTTCCAATGCATGTTTTCTTGTGTAAGTAATAGTTATCATGAACAAGGTATAAATGAAACATCTACAAGAAAATATTATTTTAATAAATATAGTATTTAATCATTAAAAACCTTTTTATAACCATTTTTTAATATTGAACATATAAAATGAAATACACTGCTATGTGGAGACGGTAAGTCCTATGTACGCACGTGCGGTGCATTAGTTTTTCATAAGATGGATAAAAGGTAGAATATGGTTGTTTCATAATAATAATAACATATTAGTGTATATATAATACTAGAGTTATTATTTTATAATGTAAAAAACACATGAACATGAAGTAAAATTAGAAATTAATTTGAATGAGTTGGTTAAGATGATTACTTCTTCTTCAGACAATTTCTTTAGATCTCTTATTAAGGTATCTAGAGACGGTATTTATGGAAATAAAAGACCTCCAAAACATGGTTAATGATTTTATGAGGATAAATTGGTTGGTCATGGTCGAGATAAGAGGCTTAAGGTGGTGAAAAAAAATTAAGTAAGCAGTTCCATTTTATAATTACGGTGAGAGGAACCCTTGGAAATCCTAAAAATATTAAATTATAATGAATTAATTTTCTAAATAAAATACAACCAAATAGATAAGGATTTGAATATAATATTATATAATATTTTAATATCATCATCCAATAAAATTTTGACATGTTTTATTTGATTTTAAACCTTATCATTTTGATTGGAATTAGTTAATATAATTTGATTTTAATTATGGTAACAAATTATTTAATATTAAAATGTAGTAATTTTAACTTTTAAAATATCAATTGGACCATAAATGAATAAATTATAATATTTAAAACCAAATATTAATCACTTTTTTTAATTATTTTTAAATGATTTCTAAATAATTTAATAAAATATTATTTTGATAAAATATCATTAGTGTCAATTTTAAAACTATACATTACTTTGGATTATGGAAATCAATACGACTTGAAAACTTCAAAAAAATACATTTAACAAGGCACTAATATTACATAATCATCCAAAAAAATCATTTAAATCCATAATTAATTCAAATTATATTTTTTCAATATTTATAGTATCATTTATTTGATTGTTTCCTTAATAAAATAGTTATTGCATCATCATTGTATAATTATTGAAGTTAACTATTTATTCCCTAAAAATTAAAAAAAAAATCGTGATGTAGATAAATATTTCATATTTTATAGTAATATCTATAGTTAAATATATCTCCTGATTAACAACATAGTAAAAATAATATAGTTATTAATATATTAATGTGTCATCATTGTCTTTTCTTTAAATAAAATATTATAAATATCATAACCTCAACCAAATGATTCCCAAAAATTATAATTAAATTTATATCATGAAAATAGGTTTAATAATTTCAATACAGACACATAAATTATTTCAAAACCTTCTTTTTAACTCTTGTGGACACATAAGAGATATATAAGATAAACAAAGTGATATATTTTATTTCCTTTATTTTAAATAATATAAAAGTCATTCTACAATAAAATTTCCCATTAAATAAATATAATTATAATATTAGGGGTTATTAATAAAATATTAATAATCCAATAATTTTATTTAATTTTTTAGGGTGATTTTATAATCCTAATCATTTTATTTTTAACCTAAATTTCTAAATTTACCCTTTAATAGTGGTAATAAATATTACCAATATTACTATTCATATTGAAAAAAACTAAATACAACTTATTTAATAAATTTAGACTATATGATTCTAAATATGGAATCCATTTCTCAAAATTCAAAACACATAAGTGGTATAATTTAATTTAGAATTAATTTCGAAAAACGTATCGAAAAACAATTTTATTAAAAAATGTATTTTTAAGCACAAAAATGTTCATATTCCAAAATAAGGTATAATGACGAAATAAATTTTTTTATCTCTAACTAAAAATTATTTATGTTAAATTTATATCAAATTAAAATCATAAAGATTATTTTAAGATAATGAAATTGAAAGTTTTATAAAAATCAATATTTTTCATTATTTACATAAAAGTATTTATTTTCTTAAAAATAAATAAAATGACACTAAGATAATTTCAGAAATTCCTATTTTAAAAATGATGTTTATTTTTTTCAATATAATTTATAAAATTTTAAAATTTTAGTTTCAAATAAGTGTTTCATTAAAAGGTAGTAAAACTGCCTTTAGAAAAATATAGTCTTTTACGCATAAAATTGGATTTATTCTTATCTTATGTCTATAAAAATCATTTTGATGAATGTAAAAATATTCTATTTAATATATAATATATAAATTTCATATTGTATTTAATACTACTCATTCCCTCCAATATAACAACTATGTTATAATGGCAATGTTTTAAATTGTATATCGTGGTTTTTAAATTCGGTGTTTCATGCACCATAAGATATTGAAGATGTTAAATATAAATGAAAAATACAATAAATTATTAGGGTGTTAGACCTATGATATCCCTTGAAGGTTCTGGGCATAGTGGAAGCATTGGAGGAGGGTTCCCAACTTGGATTTTTGTTGTGATCAATGATTAATCTGACATTTACACGATGGTAAACATCATGATCAACTGAATTAAATCAAAGAATATAGACAATGGATACACATTGTAACCAAATAGTAGGATCATCACTTATTATTTATAATTAATTTAATAAATTAAAGAATTTCCATGAGAGAAACTATTTCATAGTGATGGATCTGGAAACATCACTACATCGTATTTTCATTACATTGTAGGAATCAAGAATATATTTTACCGGTGATCCACATGTGTTCCAAGAACCTTTGAAAAACAATACAGGAATCTCCAATTGTTGGAATGGTAGATCCTTAACCTTGTGTTGTTCACCTTTGATGGCCCTAAGAAACACTTTCAAAGGATTTTCCTTGATCTCTCTGTAGACTTAATAGATGAAGGTGGAGGAATATTTCTCTCTATTCATGAGTCTGTTCTGGGAGAGGGAGCTCTCTAGGTTTTGAGAGGATTATCTCTGGATCTCATTGTGAACAACAAAAAAATAAAATTGGGACTCTTAATAAAATAATATAATTGTGTTTTGATAATGTTGGGGTTAAAACATTATAATAGCACATTCACCCTTTATTATTACTATAATACATATGGAACCCCATGCATATAATAATAATATTATAGTTATTATTTATTGACATGCACGAAAATCACAAATTAAATTAATTATTATTTAATCAAATAATATTAAATATATATTATTTCCCCATGGACCATTAAACATGGTCCTCCATTCCACCATAATATTTATCGGGACTTGAATAATGATTATTTATTTAATATTTAAATATCACTGCATTATTCTCTAATAAATAAATAAATATTATATCCATTAAATAGAAAAATAAATATTTATAAAATATTCTACTCGCATAATATTCTCTTGAATAACCATTTACAAAATATATGAAATCAAGAAAACATGAATAATTATTAAATCACATATAGTAATAATATTTATTTATCTACTTAAATAATAAACAATATGGTATTATTAAACTATGATTTCAAATACACTTATTTTGTGACCCTATTGGCCTATTTCTCAGTGGTATTACGTAAAGATACCTAAAGTCGAAGGTTAGCATCTAGTAATATGCTAAAGAACTCATTGAGAAATAATTTAATGTCACAATGACATAATACCTCATAAATATGGTTATTATGTAATATAATCATTTTATCATGATATCTCTAATCAAGTAGGTTTCATTTTGGTTCCATCAACATATGCACTTGATTAATATTTCTTTGACTTTTCGGAAATCAAGCATTCCTATAGAACACTTTGTTCATGGATTTATTTAGGCTCTATCATTTCCATAAAATGGACTAGAATATAAACTTCTATTAAAAAAAGGAAGGGAAAATCCTTTCTCACATTATTCATTAATAAAATGTTACTCGGGAGGTACCCAACGTATCTTATCTTTCCATGAGTATACGTTGTCATGATATTCATCAATACCTCAAAGTACACAACTTATAATACTCATTAATAGTAATCTTAAATTCTAAGGATCAATACACATATATGCAGATAAGAACATCCAATGACACATATAAATTTTTATTTCCTAATGGCAGGTTTAATTCTCATGATATTCTACAATAGATATTACTAAGGGATTACACCATGAAAAGGTACCTCAAAGTTCTATCAGTCTCTACCCCTGATAGCTTGTAACATTTGTATCCCACAAATGATTTAATCTAGTTGTAGTAATTATATTTAAAAATACTTTCATAGATCTTATTGGTTCTCATCATAGTGGGGAACTTCTATGAACTTTCAATGTGATAGTTACTCATAGAACATTATCACATAATGTGTTATGAAAAATAATAATGATGACGTGATAAGAAGTTAATTAATATTCAAAACAATGAATATGGTTTATTGATGTGGCCTTATTGTATCATAGTTTTCCACATATTTTTATTAAATTTTTAATAATTATTTTAATTATTTATTTCAATTTTTTCTAAATTAATGTACTTTTCTAATTTTTTTATTTAATTTATCAATTAATCAATTTTTATAATTTATATATATTTTTTTTAAATTATTTTAGCAAATTTAATTTCTAGGATGTTTAATTTTTATATTTAATTTTTGTTTGTTAATATTCTCCCTTATTATTTTTTTTGTTTTTTTCTTGTTTTTAGTTAATTAGTTGATCAATGTGATTTAATTAATTAATTAATTAAACCATTAATTTAGCTTTTAATATTTCAAAATTTAAATAATTATTTTAAACAATAACAAATTTTATTAATTAATTTTATTTCAATAACTAATTTGGATCTTTAATTTGTATGTTTCTACTTCATTTTATTGTTTAAAATCAATTTATAAATTATCTTATTCGTTTAAATGAATTTAATTTCTTAATTAAATCATTTTTTACATTATGTTTCATTTAATTAAGTACTTTAGTTTTTACACTTTAATTATATTAATTTATAGTTTGTTTCATTTTTATATTTATTAATTTTTATTTTATGTTTTTATTTGATTAATTGAATTTAGTCTTTTATTTTTTATTCTTATTTAGATTTGTTCTTTTGCAGTATAACAGTGGCACCACATCATTCTAGTGTCACTATTTCCTCCCATTACAGTCACACTGTTTCTATCCCATTGCAGTGTTACCCTTACTATCACGTAGTTCCATCCTTTCCCCCCCATCCCTCATAGTCTCAAATCCTCCTACAGGGTTCCACATCAACCCCTTCCCACTATAAATCCCACATTGTTTCCCTATCTTGGTACCGTATCATCTCTATCACAAAAATTCTCCATCCATCATTTCATACTCCTCCACCACAACTTGCCAACCACTGAAGATCCTGTGGATGAGGTGATTAAATCAAATAGGGATGTGTTCATTTTTGAAATTCCATATCCAAAGGATCGCAATACAGAAAATGTTGATGGCTCGGCTCTCGGATCGAGTAACCCTCTCAATCTCAAGGACACAATTGCAGAAGATTTTGAACCATTACATGTCACTCAAATTGATGCTTACCGTGAGACTCTAGGAGGTTTTCGAGCTCTGGTGGCACGTGTTGAGGTTGACTATTGAAGATCTATTGGATATGACTTGTATTCTATGGGATTGGACCAGGAAGAGGACCGTTGAGCTCTGGTGGTGCGTATAGAGGTTTCGGTGGGATTAGGTTGATCACCACCATCTGAGTGCCACTACTACAATGGAAGATATCAGACTCTCCACTGGTCAAACTGCTAGGAGTATGAGCTGATTCTTCCAAACCGGTGAGGAGAGTCGTCACCTTCAGAGATAGTCACTACCACCTTGGAGTCTGCTGCTGGAGATGTTGAACCCCTACGCAACATGATTTGGGGAAGAAGAGTATAATTATAATAAATAAATAAAAGATAAATAAAATAATAATAATAATATAAAAAGAATTAATATTTAATTATTATATAATGTAAATAAATAAATTATATTAATAATAAAAAATAAATTAAAATAAAATAATTAATTAATTAAACTTAATATTTAAATTTAAGATTTAGTTATAAATTATTAAAAAAATTATTTTAATATTTACATAATTAATTCTGAATAAATATTTTTGATAAAATTCTTAAGTAAAATTAAATAATTATCAATTAAAATAAAATATATTTTCTAACAAATAGACTTTTAACAATATATATTTAATTTAATTAAGAAAATTAAATATATTTATTATGATTTTGCCTATATATCTTCGTCCTCAATTTTACAAGTACAAGTGGGAGTTTTAATTCTGTCCAGATTCAGTCAACAAAATTATTGTATGTAAGTTACATGAGAGAAGATAGAACGATGTGAGATTGACTGAACATGCACATGTGTGTAATGTGAAGGTGAAGAACAAACCAATGTCAGTGTTGCTGGATGGTGACATGTAGTAGATGACAGGATGTAAAGGATACAAGAGTAGAGTAGCGATGATAGAGCATCATTCGCAGAACTCATGATTCATCTCTCGGAGGAAGAGCTGAGCAGATACTGGAGAACCTTGGAGAACCTCTTCTGGAAGATCAGAGTACTGGTAGTGTACCAAGATTCTAATTCATAGGGGAGTTCTCTATATCTTTTTTTGTTAAGTCCTTTTATTGTAATTGAATGATTTCTTCTTCAATGTTGAACATGTTAGATAGATAAATCTCTTAGTACGAGGGAAGTTCTAGTTCTGCTAGTTATATTTTATCTGCCTTTTTAATTTATCATTTTAATGTATTCATAATAGATCAGCGAGAACAATTCTGAATTATTTTAGCTACATCATTCCACTAGCATTCATTTTTTAATTTCATGATCTGTTGTTGAGAATTACCATGGATACATTTTCTAAAAGATTTTAATTTAAAATGAAAACTTAAAAACTGATGGTGAGTTTGTTCTGTTGAATTTTTCAAATCATAATCATACAATTTATCCTTCCATGGAGTGGAAAACTCTGATATTGATCAATCTGAATGAATTATCTCTTAGAGAGGGAAATAAGTCAGTCTTTTTAGGGGTTTCTCATGCGATCATTTTCTTGAAGAGGAAATATATAAAACTAGTAGAATTGAGTTTTTCCTCAGGAATTTCATTCTGAATGTTTATCTATCAGTGTTCTATTTTTTAGTTTATTACTATTATCAAACTATTTCATGTTTCATCATTGTTTAGAACAAAAATTTAAAAAAAGTATAAAAGTAAAAAATATAAAAAAATTGAAAACATTATCCCCACTGTTGGCAACAGTGGGGTGTTTGCAAAGGTTTTTATAAATAAATGTGCTAACCATCCTTCCTTATGTGTTCGACCCTACATGCCACTAGATATTAGTTGTAGGAAAACATAAATTTTAAGCTTTGAATCTATTTAAACAATATTCATGTCTAGTTTTTTGGTGCTGTTGCTGGGGAAGAGCACAAGTGACCAATGTTTCTTTAAAAAAATAAAAAAAATTACATAAAAAATCAAAATAAAATTGAAAAAAATTGATTTTTTTTTATATTTTTTTGTTTTGTGTTACTTATCTTACTTACATTTTCACACTTGTTTACTATACTTTTCCTGTTACTACTTTTGAATATTTAGTTACTACTATTATTGTTCTTCCATTCTACTTTTGTTTATGCTAAATTCAATTGTTTTATATTTTATATAAGAACTAGATCTACTATTGATAAGTTAAAACCCCTGAACCATGAATTATATAAACACCTTACTTATCTTAGGATAAAAAATAATTCTGAAATAGAAAATTTATATGGTAGAGTTCCTGATCTTAATAATCAACATCACTTCCAATAAGAACTCTTAGAAAATTAAATGCCTATGATGAGGGATTTTCAACTCCCTCTTGTTTCAAGAAACCCTTCTTCCAATAGACATAGTTCTAGAGCCAGAAATTATGAACAGAAACAGTCCCATATTTCACTGTTGTATTACATTAATGGACTCTCTAATGAGGAATCAATTGCCTCTATTAGAGATGTCTATAATACTATGAAACAACAACCTCTATTAGGAATTAATAAAGATGAGTTGAGAATGAAAGTTGTTCCTCTTTGTCTTAAAGGGAATTCTAGGAACTGATTTATGAGACTGGATGAAAACATGTTTTAAAATTGGGATCTAGTCTATAACTCATTCATTATGAAATTTTATCCCCAAATAATAACAAGAGAACATAGAAATTATATAAATTATTTTAATCTAGAGCATAGAGAATCCTATAATGAGGATTGGGATAGATTTAGGGACATTATTAGGCAGTGTCCCCATCATTAACTCACATCCCACCTTCTCATGGATACCTTATATGAAGGGTTATCCTCCTCTGGACAGAACCTAGTTGATCATGATGTTAGGCTTAATTACAACGACAAAACTAATGAAGATTTGATATTTTTTTAACAATATTTCTTTAAACTCTAAACATAATAATTCAAGAAGAAATAGAGTAAACAAAAATCCTAATTATAATAATGGGTCTGTATCAATGAATAAAAGATAAGCTCAACAAGCTTAAATCACAAACGAACATCAATATTTAATGAACCATAATTCCAAACAACCTATTAACCAAGGAAGCTATCAAAACCAAAATCAATCTTTTAGGGAGCAATGTTCTCAGTGTGGTATGTTTGGTACACTGAGAATTTCTGTCCAAACATTGACATACCTATCCAACCTCCTAAAAATTATAACTTTTTTGGATATGGTCAAATAATGAAGGATAGGAATGACCCATTTTCCAATAATTTTAATCAGGGTTATAAGAATTACCTGAATCATTCTTGGATGGAGTAGGGAGTTCTTTGACCTGCTCCATCTTCTCGATTCCATTATCCTCCTAAGAAGCAATTCCAACCCCAATCTCAACCTAAGGATGAATTTTTAAATTCTAAAGATGAGGTGAAAGATATGTTTCAATAGTATATAGGAAGGTTTGATGAATAAAAGACAAAAATTTATTATGATAAAATTCAAATAGATGCAAGAATGAAGAATCTTGAAATTTAAATGGGGAAGTTAGCCTAGGATGCTAGTTCTAAGGAAAAATGTAGACATCCAATAACAACTAGACTCAATCCTAGAAAGAATATCATGATTTTACTCACTAGAAGTAGGATTAATAAACAAACTATTTCTGAGAAATTATTTGAAAATTCCCAATCTGAGAAACTCTTTGAATCTGGAATTAAAAATATTCTTTTTTTAAATCTGGAAACAGTGAAAAAGATGCTGAAAGTGAAGAGAATATGATTTTTTCACATAAAACTCATGCTATAAATTCATCTATAAATCATAAGAACAAAGTAAAATGAAAAGTTGGTGAGGAAATCAATGATTTTCATAATGTTCTTAAAAAACTTTTCCCAACCATCCCTTTCCCTGAAAAACTTAAACCTAAAATAAACCCCAAGGATAAACTTATTTAGTTCCTTGGTCTCCTCACCAAACTATAAGTGAAAATTCCTTTTATCTAGGTATTAATTAAAATCCCTTCTTATCTGAAATATCTTAATTAAATTGTTTCAAACAAAAATATCAGTAAATAATTTTTTACCTACCACCTCATTGAAGGATATAGTGGTTTACTCTAAAAGAAAATCCCACCCAAACTAAATGTTCTGGGTATCTTTGTTATCCCCTGCACCCAAGGAAATTCTGATCAGATCAACTATATTTATGACTTAATTGTTGGTATCAACCTTCTCAAATAATCACTGTTTCAAAAGTTGACGTTGTGTGATCTTCAACCCACCACAATCATAGTGTAGTTAGATGATTGATCTTTCACTCACCCGGTGGGTAGGGTAGATGATCTTTTTGCTGGAATAGGGAAGCTATTTTTCCTGTGTACTTCATAGTTTTTGATATGGTGTGTGATTAAGAGGATCCCATCATTTTGGGTAGTCCCTTCATGGACACTATTGGAGTTTTAATAGATGTCTCTAAGGGTCAGCTGATTTTCAAAATTGGAAAAAAACAAGAATAGTTAAATGTGTATAATAATATTAAGGGATCAACTTATTCTGAAAATTGTTCAAAGATATAATTCCTTGAAGATGAATGTTCTTATAAATGTTTTTAATAATCTAAAAAATAATCCTATTTTTATGAAATAAAATTAGAAGTTGTAAATTCGGTTTTTCCAATTTCATAAATTCAATAATCCACTAAAACTAAGAGTATATAAAATTTTACAAAACTGGACAATTCTCCAGTTCCTTTTTTTGCTGATGTAATTTCTTCTATTTCTAAACAGGAAGAATACTCTAGTTATATTGAAATTGTTTATGATATTTGTAATAATTCTAAAATATTCGATGAAGTGGAGGGAGAGTTGATTTAGCAATTAAATGCTTCTTATTTATAGAATTTTGAGAATTATAATTTGGAAAATCAAGATAGTGTGATATCCACTTTGTATAGTAGAGTTGTTGTCTCTAAAACTAAACATGAAATTGGAAATATTTCTTCTGTTCATACTCCCTATAAGAAATATATTGATGATCATGGACCTCCTATGCCCAAGAGTCATCCATAAAGTGTTGAAATACCCATTCTTGAACATAAAACGCTTCTTGGAAATCTTAAATATTCATTCTTGGGTGATAATACCACATTTCCTATCATCATTTCTACTGAGCTTTATGAACATCAAGAACAAAGATTGTCGAATGTGCTTAAAAAGTTTGAGTCCGACATAGGTTGGACCATAGCAGATAAAAAAGGTATTAATCCTTCTTTATGAATGCACAAGATTCCTATGTAGCCAGATCATAAGTCTAGGGTAGTATTTAAAATAATATTAAATCCAAACATGAAAGTAGTTTTGAGAGAAAAAGTGATCAAGATGCTGGATACTGGTATAATCTATCTCATTTCTAATAGCACATGGGTCATCCCTATCGAGGTTGTTCCTAAAAAGGGAGGTCTCACTAATGTCAAAAATGAAAAAAACTGAAGAAATCCAAGTTTTGAAAGCCATAAAATAGAGAGTCTATATAGATTATATAAAGCTTAATGGATCTACTCGGAAGGACCATTTTCTCAATGCCCTTGATCAGATGATTGAGAAGTATTCTATGAATGAATTTTTCTATTTCCTTGATGGGTATTCTTGTAGAGACCCGAAGCTTGACGTACATTGACATTACATTACATTTGCGGAATACTTAGTACATAACAAAAACACACACACAAGGATCGTAATAGTTTAGTGTCTTTGGAAACTCGGAACATAATCTTCTAATCGTGGTGAAAGATCTTCAATATCTCCCGTAAAGATCTTCCATTTTTTTTACCTAAAACCTTTCTTTATATCCCGGGGAAAAGAAAACATAAAAGGGTGAGCTCAAATGATCAGTAAGGGTAAACAAAAGAAATATCAATCACATCGTATTCATAAGAACATAACATTTTGGAAATCATAACCTGCAAAAGAGAGCATAATTTCATAACCTGGGATAAATCATGGTAGTGAAATGTAATCACAATAATCATAACTTAAAACATGAAACTTTGTGTCATTCACACATAATCATAGAGAATCATTTCTTGTTAGTCAAGACTCATTGCCAAGACTATCTTAGTGGACAAAGTCCCTTTCTGAATCGAGTAACCCTCGTTTCAGTCCTGTTTCACTGAACCGGTATAACCTACCATTCCAGCCATGTCTATCTCATGAGATATAAAATCTTTACCCAATGCATTGGAGGGAGATATAGGTCCCACCCATCTTATAATGAATTCTTTCTTATGTGTGCCACATAATCATAAACCATACATCATAGCGTAACCCATGTAATAAAAATGGGATTCTTAAACAACATTACATCATAAAACAATTCATATAAGATAAAGGAATTCATAAAAATATTCCCATCACAACATAATAAAATCTATGTAATAATAGGGATAAAAACAGAACCCTTTTTTTATCTTATATGGAAAATAATTTTGATAAAATACTTGAACTTCATTCTTGAGGAAAATATCCTTTCTACTTCAAAAACACTTTTCCTTTCTTAATATGTCATACAATTTTAAACTAAAAGAGGTTGATTAAAAATAAACTTGAATACTTGTAAAGGAAGCTTCTTGGAAATAATGTTTTAGAAATCCATTCATGCCGTATAAGTTAAAAAAAACATTCTTCGTACTTTTTTCGGAAAAGTCAAAAAAGTACCTCGTATGAAAAACGACAAAAGATTCCTTTCATATCTTTTACTAAAAACTCACCGAAGGGTAAAATTGGATTTAAACAATTGTAGGTGGATGGAAATAATATTACATATTGAAGAAACATGGATGTGGATAATAAAATACACCCCAGTAAATACCAAAGTATAAACAATCTCGGATAAAAATGAGATTGTGATATTTCCCTTACCTTAGGTCCGATTTGCTTCGTAAGTGTCCGAAACTCCTGTATAATGATTTAAATAATGTCATTTACTTATTACAGAATCATATTCATTGTTATGATATCATATATGGTTCACTTATGACTTTATATTACCCGTTCTTTTGTAAATTCCATGTTAAAGAGCGTTTTGGGTAAAATTGTTTCATTTGTCGTCCGTGTTTTGACTTGTAATTATTCATATGATTACTTAGATCATGATTACTTAATTCCAGAACATAAAACATGATTTATATATATATATATATATATTCAGGATATACATATATATAATAAATCATTAAATGGAATGAAATACACCGTTCATGGAGACGGTAGTCCGTACGTACGCATGAACGCTGTTTTCGTTTCCTTATTGAATTTAATGGAATTATGTACATGACACACATATAAATATATAAATAAATCCAGTATCATTATTATGTCATATATTTCATTAGTACATATTATATATACTTTATAATCATTCTTAAATGGTTAACATGGAGAATGAATCTCATCGCGTCGTGGAGACGGTAGTCCGTACGTACGCACGAGTGATGATATCATTTCCATAAATATTGAATTGAATTGGAGTGGATTATACAATATATCAGAATCAATATGATGTTGTAATAACTATGTATAGTTATTATTTACACCATTATACCCATCCATGTAAGGTGGTGGTGGAAAATAGATTACACCACGGCGTGGAGACGGTATTCCGTACGTACGCACGCGCGGTGATTTCTTTTTCCGTAGGATGGATAGATGGTGAAATAGGGTTGTTTCATACTTATAATAACATATCAGTATATGAGTGATACTGATGTTATTACTTCATAATGAAAAAACATAAGAAGAAGAAGTGGAAGAAGAAATAAAGATGAAAGAATTGGTAACGGTAATTACCTCTTCTTTGAAGCGCCTCTTTGAGACCTCCTCTTAGGGAACTAAAATTGGTCTTTGAGGAAGCCCAGAACCTCTAGGATGTTGCTAGGGAAGTGGAGAAGAGATTTTGGCAGGGTTTGGCCTAGCTTGAGTGCTCAAATTGGTGTGAGGAGTAGGGGGAGGAGGTGTCCTTTTATAAGGGAGGAGAGGGGCACTTTAGGAATATCTCAAAATATTATTTTATATTAAAGTCAAAATCGGTTTATAATGGTTAAAAAGGGTCTTATTTAGAAGATAAAGTGGGGATGGGTCGAAATCCTATCAACCAATAGTATTTAGACAAGTTTAGGGTATTATTTTAACCTTATCAATTAGATTTAACTCTAAGTTAAATAATTTAACTTTTACCGTGTCTTTTTGTTTTCTTACACTATATGGTTAATACACTTACTATAACATGCCAAACTAACCCCAAATTGTTTATTATTAGTATATATATTCTTATCTAAGTCATTTGGACGAACCTTAGATTTTTAGGAATAAAATAACAATTAATAATATAATATTTGATTTAAAAACTATTTTGTGTCAATTTTGACACTATTTGATATATGATTTTTGTGAAAGTCATAACAGAATTATATGTTCGAAAAAAGTTGATTAAATAAACAATAATATATCATAGTAAACTAGAAAATTAGTGGAATTCATAAAAAGTCTCAAATTACATTTATTTTGGTGTTTATAACATCAATTATGTCAATATTTCATTAATAAGATAATTACTGCATCATCATTGTGTCATAAATAAATTAAATTATTTAATGTCTAAAAATTACAAATAAAATACCATTATGTAGGAAATCGTTTTAGCTTTCTAATGAATATTTATAGTAGAATTTATCTTATGTATAACCCCATATTAAAAATTATTTACTTATTAAACATTGATTTTAACTATTTTAACCCTTCTTTAAATAAATTAATAATAAATGTCCTAATCTAATCCAAGTGGGCCTAAATGGTCATATTTTATTCCTAAGTTTGTTTTTGGTCGAATTACACTTGTCCAATAGAATTAGAACATGTGTTAGGGTAATAATAATATCATTTTTACCCTTAATTACCCTATTTACTTTTAACCGTGGTAAAAAAAAGTAAAAAGTTACTATTCACCAAAAAATTATTTTCATCTCATTGAACCACATTTTAGTCCTTGATATTAAATGTGTCTCTCGGATTTTCGAAATTCCACTCACAGAAGCGGTAAAATTAAGTTTTATGCAAAATTCAGTTTTTAACCTACCACTTAGTGATTTCACTATTCATCAAAAATTGAAAGTTTTCAGAAAAATACCAAAATTTCACCCTAGGCTAATTTCGGTATTCCGAATCCAAAAATGAAGTCCATTTTGAAAGATAAAATTTATAAAATTTCAAAAATTGGTTATTACTATTCATAACGGCTAGTTTTAATAATATTTTAATAGCATATCGTTGTTTAGTGAAACTCAGTATTTCGTACTACACACGCTATCGAAGAAGGTTGTGATTGCGTGTAATGCAAGGCAAGTCAAGGATGCGTGTTGTGCAAGCTCCTTTTGGTGTAGTGTACAACACAAGACATTAATAAAATTAAAAAGAATATTTTTTCATAAAATCTTGGGTTGTTACATTCTACCCCCCTTAAAAATGAATTTCGACCCTCGAAATTCGTCAGGGTTATAAATGGTTTACTATTCGAAAGTTTCTTTAAAATAAACCCACATCGTAAAAAGGAATATCAAAACCAATCTTTAAAAACAAAAGTATGAAACGTAATGGTTACCCAAATAAACTAATCACTGGGTTTCCACATAGGTGAAAATATGGATATGGAAGAGAAATCTAACCATCATATTCTGATGGAGAGTGGTAGAGAACATGGCTATGGAAAAGCCAGCAATCACAAAGCCATAAATTTGTGACGATCTAAGGTACCATCTGATTCATCAGATATAAGATCACTAGGACAACATTTTTGGTTTTCAAGATCGTTTCCCTAAAGTTAAAGAATTTGAATTAAAATAAATACTTACTTTATTTTGGTACAATCTCACTGTTGTTCGTGCCTTTAACAATTTCCACTTCATCTCTTAAATAAATGAAGTTGAATTTGTTATTCGTGAAGTGTTAGCAGATCATGTGATAGAATGACGGGTCATTCCATCTGTCTCAAACAAGAGGTTAGCAATAAAATTATACACATAAGTCGATCTATAGTAAGATTAATCATATATGGTTCCTAAAATGAACTTATACTTCATATATCATATTTCTTAATATAATAAAACTAGTTTCTAATAAACAGGGACTTCCTGTAGGCCAGTGGTAGGCGATAAAGGCCAGTCGTACTTCGGTTGTGGGTTCGATTCCCACATCCTTGTCCGACGCGATGGGCTGTCGCCCGTCCTGCAGGTTGTCCTTTTTCTACTATAAAATCCCATCAATAATATCGAAAGAAAACTTCTATCCTTAAACAATACTCACTTATGTCCAACATAATCCATTTCAATATTTGGGCTTATCCATAATACTGCAGTCCACTCTCATAACATAGTGAAAACGATTACCAGAGATTTAATACCATCGTTGATCCCCATATATCATAAGATATGTTTTTTTTGGTCACATTCCAAACATTCAAAGTCCTTAATCATGTATTCTCTTGAATACCTTAGTGAAAACATGAATGCAGTTTAAAGTTAACACTTTCCACATACCAAAATCCTCAAAATTCTATATACTCAAACCATGATATCACTTAGTCCTTATATCAATCATGAGCTCATGAATACTATTAAACATTTCATTTTCTCGTTTTCCCTTCATTATGCGCATATCATCTTATTTCAAAAAATATCTCAATCACTTTGAATACCACATCAATAAATATTGCAATACTCAATGATACAACATTATTTTGGAATCCCATTACATAAACACTTAATCATTCCACCACATCGTTGTCATATTCAACATCTCCAATAGTGATCGCATGTGACTTCCCTTTGTCCTTTGCCTTAAGCGGTTGCTCATGTCGATCATCACTAACCCTTGGATTAGGGCATTTATTAGCATAATGCCCCATTTCCTTTCACTTGAAGCATTGAAGTGTTGGTGGTGCGTTCTCTGTAGTGTTTTCTTTATTCACATCATTAGAAAACCTTTTTCCATTACTTCGACACTCAGCTGCTCGATGACCTTCTTTTCCACACTTAAAACATTTTCTAGTCCCTTTAAGACAATCTCCACCATGCTTCTTTCCACACTTTGTGCATAAAGAAACATTCATCTTCTTTTCACCATTATTCTGAGATTTCTCCTTGAACTCCATCTTTCGTTTCTTGTCAAAACCATGAGATGGATATGTAACACCAACTTCCATTTCTACCTTGATAGCACAACGCACAATTTCTTCATAGCTACTGAAGTATCTTATAGCTAATGCCCCTCTAAGACTTGGTTTTAAGGAACTGAAAAATCGATCAACTTTACTTTCAGGTTGGATGATAATACCAGAAGCGTACCTTGCAAGTCTTGTAAAATTCGCTTCGTATATACCAATAGATTCATCATCCTTTTGCTTTAGTTCAAGAAACTCCTTCTCCATCTTTGTTCGAAGAATACGAGGGAAGTACTTATTGAAAAATAAGTTCTTGAACTCGTCCCATTCCATGGACTCAATTTCATCTCTTTGCCTTGTATTCTTGATAAGATTCCACCATTGATCAGCTTCACCTTCCAAAAGATATACTGCTAAGATGACTTTATCATGTTCAGAACATTGAAGAACTGAAAATATCTTTTCCGTGGTACTGATCCATTGTTCAGAAACAAGTGGATCAGAAGACCCACTGAAAGAAGGTGGATGTTGCCTCATGAAGGACTTAATAGAATATTGTTCCCTTCTCTGCTCATTTGGAAGTCCACAATGATTCATAGCTTGTGTAAGTATATCAATAAGATTTTGCACTCCATCTCCCATAACATTTGTTTGTTCAGGAGGACAATCATTGCATTGTCCATTGCATTGATCAACACGGTTCCTTCGGGTTCCAGCCATCGTCTAAAACCCAAAAAGAATAGTGTGAGAGGCAAAAATCATGCTAGGGAAAACAACATAATAAAGGGGGAGTACCCTCAATATCTAACATCTTAGGTTTAATTATATGATCGTTAGCGCAATTCGAGGAATATAACATATACGTATACTTAACCTTAGAGAAATCCCTAGACATTCCTTAGAAATATCTCTAGGGACCTCACTAACGTTTTCGCATCCTAGTTTCCAAAGGTTGACTAAACCTTTCCTCTGATACCAACTATAGAGACCCGAAGCCTGACGTACATTGACATTACATTACATTTTTTGAATACTTAGTACATAACAAAAACACACACACAAGGATCGTAATAGTTTAGTGTCTTTGGAAACTCGGAACGTAATCTTCTAATCGTGGTGAAAGATCTTCAATATCTCCCATAAAGATCTTCCATTTTTTTACCTAAAACCTTTCTTTATATCCTGGGGAAAAGAAAACATAAAAGGGTGAGCTCAAATGCTCAGTAAGGGTAAACAAAAGAAATATCAATCACATCGTATTCATAAGAACATAACATTTGGGAAATCATAACCTGGAAAAGAGAGCATAATTTCATAACATGGGATAAATCATGGTAGTGAAATGTAATAACAATAATCATAACTTAAAACATGAAACTTTGTGGCATTCACACATAATCATAGAGAATCATTTCTTATTAGTCAAGACTCATTGCCAAGACTATCTTAGTGGACAAAGTCCCTTTCTGAATCAAGTAACCCTCGTTTCAGTCCTGTTTCACTGAACCGGTATAACCTACCATTACAGCCATGTCTATCTCATGAGATATAAAATCTTTACCCAATGCATTGGAGGGAGATATAGGTCCCACCCATCTTATAATGAATCCTTTCTTATGTGTGCCACATAATCATAAACAATACATCATAGCCTAACCCATGTAATAAAAATGAGATTCTTAAACAACATGACATCATAAAACAATTCATATAAGATAAAGGAATTCATAAAAATATTTCCATCACAACATAATCAAATCCATGTAATAATAGGGATAAAAACAGAACCCTTTTTTTTATCTTAGATGGAAAATAATTTTGATAAAATACTTGAACTTCATTCTTGAGGAAAATATCCTTTATACTTCAAAAACACTTTTCCTTTCTTAACATGTCATACAATTTTAAACTAAAAGAGGTTGATTAAAAATAAACTTGAATACTTGTAAAGGAAGCTTCTTGGAAATAATGTTTTAGAAATCCATTCATGCCGTATAAGTTAAAAAAACATTCTTCGTACTTTTGTCGGAAAAGTCAAAAAAGTACCTCGTATGAAAAAAGACAAAAGATTCCTTTCATATCTTTTACTAAAAACTCACCGAAGGGTAAAATTGGATTTAAACAATTGTAGGTGGATGCAAATAATATTACATATTGAAGAAACATGGATGTGGATAATAAAATACACCCCAGTAAATACCAAAGTATAAACAATCTCGGATAAAAATGAGATTTTGATATTTCCCTTACCTTAGGTCCGATTTGCTTCGTAAGTGTCCGAACCTCCTGTATAATGATTTAAATAATGTCATTTACTTATTACAGAATCATATTCATTGTTATGATATCATATATGGTTCACTTATGACTTTATATTATCCGTTCTTTTGTAAATTCCATGTTAAAGAGCGTTTTGGGTAAAATTGTTTCATTTGTCGTCCGTGTTTTGACTTGTAATTATTCATATGATTACTTAGATCATGATTACTTAATTCCAGAACATAAAACATGATTTATATATATATATATATATTCAGGATATACATATATATAATAAATCATTAAATGGAATGAAATACACCGTTCATGGAGACGGTAGTCCGTACGTACGCATGAACGCTGTTTTCGTTTCCTTATTGAATTTAATGAAATTAAGTACATGACATACATATAAATATATAAATAAATCTATTATCATTATTATGTCATATATTTCATTAGTACATATTATATATACTTTATAATCATTCTTAAATGGTTAACATGGAGAATGAATCTCATCGCGTCGTGGAGACGGTAGTCCGTACGTACGCACGAGCGATGATATCATTTCCATAAATATTGAATTGAATTGGAGCGGATTATACAATATATCATAATCAATATGATGTTGTAATAACTATGTATAGTTATTCTTTACACCATTATACCCATCCATGTAAGGTGGTGGTGGAAAATAGATTACACCACGGCGTGGAGACGGTATTCCGTACGTACGAACGCGCGGTGATTTCTTTTTCCGTAGGATGGATAGATGGTGAAATAGGGTTGTTTCATACTTATAATAACATATCAGTATATGAGTGATACTGATGTTATTACTTCATAATGAAAAAACTTAAGAAGAAGAAGTGGAATAAGAAATAAAGATGAAAGAATTGGTAACAGTAATTACCTCTTCTTTGAAGCGCCTCTTTGAGACCTCCTCTTAGGGAACTAAAATTGGTCTTTGAGGAAGACCAGAACCTCTAGGATGTTTCTAGGGAAGTGGAGAAGATATTTTGTCAGGGGTTGGCCGAGCTTGAGTGCTCAAATTGGTGTGAGGAGGAGGGGGAGGAGGTGTCCTTTTATAAGGGTGGAGAGGGGCACTTTAGGAATATCTCAAAATATTATTTTATATTAAAGTCAAAATCGGTTTATAATGGTTCCAAAGGGTCTTATTTCGAAGATAAAGTGGGGATGGGTCGAAATCCTATCAACCAATAGGATTTAGACAAGTTTAGGGTATTATTTTAACCTTATCAATTAGATTTAACTCTAAGTTAAATAATTTAACTTTTACCGTGTCTTTTTGTTTTCTTACACTATATGGCTAATAAACTTACTATAACATGCCAAACTAACCCCAAATTGTTTATTATTAGTATATATATCCTTATCTAAGTAATTTGGCCGAACCTTAGATTTTTAGGAATAAAATAACAATTAATAATATAATATTTGATTTAAAAACTATTTTGTGTCAATTTTGACACTATTTGATATATGATTTTTGTGAAAGTTATAACAGAATTATATGTTCGAACCAAGTTGATTAAATCAACACTAATATATCATAGTAACCTAGAAAATTAGTGGAATTCATAAAAAGTCTCAAATTACATTTATTTTGGTGTTTATAACATCAATTATGTCAATATTTCATTAATAAGATAATTACTGCATTATCATTGTGTCATAAATAAATTAAATTATTTAATGTCTAAAAATTACAAATAAAATACCATTATGTAGGAAATCTTTTTAGCTTTCTAATTAATATTTATAGTCTAATTTATTTTATGTATAACCCCATATTAAAAATGATTTACTTATTAAACTTTGATTTTAACTATTTTAACCCTTCTTTAAATAAATTAATAATAAATGTCCTAATCTAATCCAAGTGGGCCTAAATGGTCATATTTTATTCCTAAGTTTGTTTTTGGTCGAATTACACTTGTCCAATAGAATTAGTACATGTGTTAGGGTAATAATAATATCATTTTTACCCTTAATTACCCTATTTACTTTTAACCGTGGTAAAAAAAAGTAAAAAGTTACTATTCACCAAAAAATTATTTTCATCTCATTGAACCACATTTTAGTCCTTGATATTAACCGTGTCTCTCGGATTTTCGAAATTCCACTCACAGAAGCGGTAAAATTAAGTTTTATGCAAAATTCAGTTTTTAACCTACCACTTAGTGGTTTCACTATTCATCAAAAATTGAAAGTTTTCAGAAAAATACCAAAATTTCACCCTAGGCTAATTTCAGTATTCCGAATCCAAAAATGAAGTCCATTTTGAAAGATAAAATTTATAAAATTTCAAAAAGTGGTTATTACTATTCATAACGGCTAGTTTTAATAATATTTTAATAGCATATCGTTGTTTAGTGAAACTCAGTATTGCGTACTACACACGCTATCGAAGAAGGTTGCGATTGCGTGTAATGCAAGGCAAGTCAAGGATGCATGTTGTGCAAGCTCCTTTTGGTGTAGCATACAACACAAGACATTAATAAAATTAAAAAGAATATTTTTCATAAAATCTTGGGCTGTTACATTCTACCCCCCTTAAAAATGAATTTCGCCCTCTAAATTCGTCAGGGTTATAAATGGTTTACTATTCGAAAGTTTCTTTAAAAGAAACCCACATCGTAAAAAGGAATATCAAAACCAATCTTTAAAAACAAAAGTATGAAACGTAACGGTTACCCAAATAAACTAATCACTGGGTTTCCACATAGGTGAAAATATGGATATGGAAGAGAAATCTAACCATCATATTCTGATGGAGAGTGGTAGAGAACATGGCTATGGAAAAGCCAGCAATCACAAAGCCATAAATTTGTGACGATCTATGGTACCATCTGATTCATCAGATATAAGATCACTAAGACAACATTTTTGGTTTTCAAGATCGTTTCCCTAAAGTTAAAGAATTTGAATTAGAATAAATACTTACTTTATTTTGGTAAAATCTCATTGTTGTTCCTGCCTTTAACAATTTCCACTTCATCTCTTAAATAAACGAAGTTGAATTTGTTATTCGTGAAGTGTTAGCAGATCATGTGATAGAATGACGGGTCATTCTATCTGTCTCAAACAAAAGGTTAGCAATAAAATTATATACATAAGTCGATCTATAGTAAGATTAATCATATATGGTTCCTAAAATGAACTTATACTTCATATATCATATTTCTTAATATAATAAAACTAGTTTCTAATAAACAGGGACTTCCTGTAGGCCAGTGGTAGGCGATAAAGGCCAGTTGCACTTCGGTTGTGGGTTCGATTCCCACATCCTTGTCCGACGCGATGGGTTGTCGCCCGTCCTGCAGGTTGTCCTTTTTCTACTATAACATCCCATCAATAATATCGAAAAAAAACTTCTATCCTTAAACAATACTCACTTATGTCCAACATAATCCATTTCAATATTTAGGCTTATCCATAATACTGCAGTCCACTCTCATAACATAGTGAAAACGATTACCAGAGATTTAATACCATCGTTGATCCCCATATATCATAAGATATGTTTTTTTTGTCACATTCCAAACATTCAAAGTCCTTAATCATGTATTCTATTGAATACCTTAGTGAAAACATGAATGCAGTTTAAAGTTAACACTTTCCACATACCAAAATCCTCATAATTATATATACTCAAACCATGATATCACTTAGTCCTTATATCAATCATGAGCTCATGAATACTATTAAACATTTCATTTTCTCGTTTTCCCTTCATTATGCGCATATCATCTTATTTCCAAAAATATCTCAATCACTTTGAATACCACATCAATAAATATTGCAATACTCAATGATACAACATTATTTTGGAATCCCATTACATAAACACTTAATCATTCCACCACAACGTTGTCATATTCAACATCGCCAATAGTGATCGCATGTGACTTCCCTTTGTCCTTTTCCTTAAGCGGTTGCTCATGTCGATCATCACTAACCCTTGGATTAGGGCATTTATTAGCATAATGCCCCATTTCCTTGCACTTGAAGCATTGAAGTGTTGGTGGTGCGTTCTCTGTAGTGTTTTCTTTATTCACATCATTAGAAAACCTTTTTCCATTACTTCAACACTCAGCTGCTCGATGACCTTCTTTTCCACACTTAAAACATTTTCTAGTCCCTTTAAGACAATCTCCACCATGCTTCTTTCCAAACTTTGTGCATAAAGAAACATTCATCTTCTTTTCACCATTATTCTGAGATTTCTCCTTGAACTCCATCTTTCGTTTCTTGTCAAAACCATGAGATGGATATGTAACACCAACTTCCATTTCTACCTTGATAGCACAACGCACAATTTCTTCATAGCTACTGAAGTCTCTTATAGTTAATGCCCTTCTAAGACTTGGTTTTAAGCCACTGAAAAATTGATCAACTTTACTTTCAGGTTGGATGATAATACCGGAAGCGTACCTTGCAAGTCTTGTAAAATTCGCTTCGTATATACCAACAGATTCATCATCCTTTTGCTTTAGTTCAAGAAACTCCTTCTCCATCTTTGTTCGAAGAATACGAGGGAAGTACTTATTGAAAAATAAGTTCTTGAACTCGTCCCATTCCATGGACTCAATTTCATCTCTTTTCCTTGTATTCTTGATAAGATTCCACCATTGATCAGCTTCACCTTCCAAAAGATATACTGCTAAGATGACTTTATCATGTTCAGAACATTGAAGAACTGAAAATATCTTTTCAGTGGTACTGATCCATTGTTCAGAAACAAGTGGATCAGAAGACCCACTGAAAGAAGGTGGACGTTGCCTCATGAAGTACTCAATAGAATATTGTTCCCTTATCTGCTCATTTGGAAGTCCACAATGATTCATAGCTTGTGTAAGTATAGCAATAAGATTTTGCACTCCATCTCCCATAACATTTGATTGATCAGAAGGACGATCATTGCATTGTCCATTGCATTGATCAACACGGTTCCTTCGGGTTCTAGCCATCGTCTAAAACCCAAAAAGAATAGTGTGAGAGGCAAAAATCATGCTAGGGAAAACAACATAATAAAGGGGGAGTAACCTCGATATCTAACATCTTAGGTTTAATTCTATGACCGTTAGCGCAATTCTAGGACAATAACCTATACGTATACTTAACCTTAGAGACATCCCTAGACATACCTTAGAAATATCTCTAGGGACCTCACTAACGTTTTCGCATCCTAGTTTCCAAAGGTTGACTAAACCTTTCCTCTGATACCAACTGTAGAGATCCGAAGCCTGACGTACATTGACATTACATTACATTTGCGGAATACTTATTACATAACAAAAACACACACACAAGGATCGTAATAGTTTAGTGTCTTTGGAAACTCGGAACATAATCTTCTAATCGTGGTGAAAGATCTTCAATATCTCCCATAAATATCTTCCATTTTTTTTACCTAAAACCTTTCTTTATATCCTGGGGAAAAGAAAACATAAAAGGGTGAGCTCAAATGCTAAGTAAGGGTAAAAAAAATAAATATCAATCACATCGTATTCATAAGAACATAACATTTTGGAAATCATAACCTGCAAAAGAGAGCATAATTTCATAACATGGGATAAATCATGGTAGTGAAATGTAATCACAATAATCATAACTTAAAACATGAAACTTTGTGGAATTCACACATAATCATAGATAATCATTTCTTGTTAGTCAAGACTCATTGCCAAGACTATCTTAGTGGACAAAGTCCCTTTCTGAATCGAGTAACCCTCGTTTCAGTCCTGTTTCACTAAACCGGTATAACCTACCATTCCAGCCATGTCTATCTCATGAGATATAAAATCTTTACCCAATGCATTGGAGGGAGATATAGGTCCCACCCATCTTATAATGAATCCTTTCTTATGTGTGCCACATAATCATAAACCATACATCATAGCGTAACCCATGTAATAAAAATGGGATTCTTAAACAACATGACATCATAAAACAATTCATATAAGATAAAGGAATTCATAAAAATATTTCCATCACAACATAATCAAATCCATGTAATAATAGGGATAAAAACAGAACCCTTTTTTTTTATCTTAGATGGAAAATAATTTTGATAAAATACTTGAACTTCATTCTTGAGGAAAATATCCTTTCTACTTCAAAAACACTTTTCCGTTCTTAACATGTCATACAATTTTAAACTAAAAGAGGTTGATTAAAAATAAACTTGAATACTTGTAAAGGAAGCTTCTTGGAAATAATGTTTTAGAAATCCATTCATGCCTTATAAGTTAAAAAAAACATTCTTCGTACTTTTTTCGGAAAAGTCAAAAAAGTACCTCGTATGAAAAATGACAAAAGATTCCTTTCATATCTTTTACTAAAAACTCACCGAAGGGTAAAATTGGATTTAAACAATTGTAGGTGGATGGAAATAATATTACATATTTAAGAAACATGGATGTGGATAATAAAATATACCCCAGTAAATACCAAAGTATAAACAATCTCGGATAAAAATGAGATTGTGATATTTCCCTTACCTTAGGTCCGATTTGCTTCGTAAGTGTCCGAACCTCCTGTATAATGATTTAAATAATGTCATTTACTTATTACAGAATCATATTCATTGTTATGATATCATATATGGTTCACTTATGACTTTATATTACCCGTTCTTTTGTAAATTCCATGTTAAAGAGCGTTTTGGGTAAAATTGTTTCATTTGTCGTTCGTGTTTTGACTTGTAATTATTCATATGATTTCTTAGATCATGATTAATTAATTCCAGAACATAAAACATGATATATATATATATATATATATATTCAGGATATACATATATATAATAAATCATTAAATGGAATGAAATACACCGTTCATGGAGACTGTAGTCCGTACGTACGCATGAACACTGTTTTCGTTTCCTTATTGAATTTAATGGAATTAAGTACATGACATACATATAAATATATAAATAAATCCAGTATCATTATTATGTCATATATTTCATTAGTACATATTATATATACTTTATAATCATTCTTAAATGGTTAACATGGAGAATGAATCTCATCGCGTCGTGGAGACGGTAGTCCGTACGTACGCACGAGCGATGATATCATTTCCATAAATATTGAATTGAATTGGAGTGGATTATACAATATATCAGAATAAATATGATGTTGTAATAACTATGTATAGTTATTCTTTACACCATTATACCCATCCATGTAAGGTGGTGGTGGAAAATAGATTACACCACGGCGTGGAGACGGTATTCCGTACGTACGCACGCGCGGTGATTTCTTTTTCCGTAGGATGGATAGATGGTGAAATAGGGTTGTTTAATACTTATAATAACATATCAGTATATGAGTGATACTGATGTTATTACTTCATAATGAAACAACCTAAGAAGAAGAAGTGGAAGAAGAAATAAAGATGAAAGAATTGGTAACGGTAATTACCTCTTCTTTGAAGCGCCTCTTTGAGGCCTCCTCTTAGGGCACTAAAATTGGTCTTTGAGAAAGACCAGAACCTCTAGGATGTTGCTAGGGAAGTGGAGAAGAGATTTTGCCAGGGGTCGGCCGATCTTGAGTGCTCAAATTGGTGTGAGGAGGAGGGGGAGGAGGTGTCCTTTTATAAGGGAGGAGAGGGGCACTTTAGGAATATCTCAAAATATTATTTTATATTAAAGTCAAAATCGGTTTATAATGGTTCCAAAGGGTCTTATTTCGAAGATAAAGTGGGGATGGGTCGAAATCCTATCAACCAATAGGATTTAGACAAGTTTAGGGTATTATTTTAACCTTATCAATTAGATTTAACTCTAAGTTAAATAATTTAACTTTTACCGTGTCGTTTTTTTTTCTTACACTATATGGTTAATACACTTACTATAACATGCCAAACTAACCCCAAATTGTTTATTATTAGTATATATATCATTATCTAAGTCATTGTGCCGAACCTTATATTTTTAGGAATAAAATAACAATTAATAATATAATATTTGATTTAAAAACTATTTTGTGTCAATTTTGACACTATTTGATATATGATTTTTGTGAAAGTCATAACAGAATTATATGTTAGAACCAAGTTGATTAAATCAACACTAATATATCATAGTAACCTAGAAAATTAGTTTAATTCATAAAAAGTCTCAAATTACATTTATTTTGGTGTTTATAACATCAATTATGTCAATATTTCATTAATAAGATAATTACTGCATCATCATTGTGTCATAAATAAATTATATTATTTAATGTCTAAAAATTACAAATAAAATACCATTATGTAGGAAATCTTTTTAGATTTCTAATGAATATTTATAGTCGAATTTATCTTATGTATAACCCCATATTAAAAATTATTTACTTATTATACTTTGATTTTAACTATTTTATCCCTTCTTTAAATAAATTAATAATAAATGTCCTAATCTAATCCAAGTGGGCCTAAATGGTCATATTTTATTCCTAAGTTTGTTTTTGGTCTAATTACACTTGTCCAATAGAATTAGGACATGTGTTAGGGTAATAATAATATCATTTTTACCCTTAATTACCCTATTTACTTTTAACAGTGGTAAAAAAAAGTAAAAAGTTACTATTCACCAAAAAATTATTTTCATCTCATTGAACCACATTTTAGTCCTTGATATTAACCGTTTCTCTCGGATTTTCGAAATTCCACTCACAGAAGCGGTAAAATTAAGTTTTATGCAAAATTCAGTTTTTAACCTACCACTTAGTGGTTTTACTATTCATCAAAAATTGAAAGTTTTCAGAAAAATACCAAAATTTCACCCTTGGCTAATTTCGGTATTCCGAATCCAAAAATGAAGTCCATTTTGAAATATAAAATTTATAAAATTTCAAAAAGTGGTTATTACTATTCATAACAGCTAGTTTTAATAATATTTTAATAGCATATCGTTGTTTAGTGAAACTCAGTATTGCGTACTACACACGCTATCGAAGAAGGTTGCGATTGCGTGTAATGCAAGGCAAGTCAAGGATGCGTGTTGTGCAAACTTCTTTTGGTGTAGCGTACAACACAAGACATTAATAAAATTCAAAAGAATATTTTTCATAAAATCTTGGGCTGTTACAATTCTGGTCACAACTAGATTCTTGTTTCTCTAGAGGATCAAGAGAAGACTACTTTCACATACCTATTTAGAAAATTTTTCTATCGGAGGATTCCCTTTGGGTTGTGTAGAGTTCTAGATACCTTTCAAAGGTGCATGATGGCTATTTTTAATGATTTGATGGAGAAGATCATTGAGGTATTCATGGATGATTTCTCCATTGTGGTTAGTACATTTTATACATGTTTTAGAAATCTTGAGTTAGTTTTTGAGAGAAGAATTGAAACAAAACTTGTGATTAATTGGAAAAAAATTTAATTTATGGTCAATAAAGGTATTGTGCTAGGGAATAAGGTTTCCAAGAGAGTTTTTGATATTGATACTACTAAAATTTAAGTCATTCAAAAACACCCACCTCCTGAAAATATAAAAGGTGTTAGAAGTTTATAAGGGCATTCCAGATTCTACAGGTTTTTTATCAATGACATTCCTAAAATAATTAATTCCTTGTGTTCTTTTCTGGTCAAGGATGCACCTTTCAACTTTGATTAAAACTGTTTGAAATCATTCAATCTGCTTAAGTAAATCTCACTAAATCACCTATTTTCACTTCACCTAATTAGATACTTCCTTTTAAACTTATGTGTGATGCTAGTGATATGGTTGTTGGAGTTTTCCTTGGACAGAGGAGAGATAGGAAGTTTCATGTGGTATGACATGCTATTAGACTACTAGAAGATGCTTAATGAAATTACACCACTATTGAGAAGGTGTTTTTAGATCTTTTGTTTTCTCTAGATAAGATTATACAGTATCTTTTAGGCTCTAAAATCATCAATTTCACTAACCATTAAGCCTTGAAGTACTTATTGTCAAATAATGAAATCAAACCCTTGATGATTAGATGGATTTTATTACTACAGGAATTTTAATTAGAAATAAGGGATAATTAGGGAGATAAAAATTTAGTTGCTTATCACTTATCTAGGATTCCCTACACTGATTCTGAAGATTTGAGGAAGATAAAAACTTCAATTCCTGATGAAAAACTACTAACTGTATCAATTAGGTAATCTATGTGGTATGTATATTTTTCCAATTTTTTGAGAGGAGGAGTCTTTCCCAAAAAAATTTCCAATAACCAAAGAAAATTTTTTATCATTGAACTTATGTATTACATTTTGGATGAATCTTTTATATTTAAGAGGTGTGCTTATGGGATTCATAGGAGGTGTGTGCCTGTGGAAGAGATTATTCCCATTCCATAGATTTGTCACTCCTCACCTTTGGGAGGTCACCATGGTGGTGAAAGGAAAGCTCAAAAGGTCCTCCTATTTGGTTTTTATTGGCCCACCCTTTTAGGATGCCACATGCAATGTGGTTGGCTGTTATAGGAGCCAAATGTTATGAACTGTGGGTAGGAATCAAGATTTTCACCAAAAAGGTATTCTAAAAGTATAGATTTATTATGTTTGGGGTTTAGATTTTATGGGTCCATTTACATCATCTCATGGGAATGAGTATATTCTTATGGCTGTAGATTATGTTTCAATGTGGGTTGAGGTACTGGAAATTCCCATCAATCAAGCCAAAAGTGTTATCAAATTTGAGAAAAAACATCTTTTCATGATTTGGAGTCCCAAAAACCATTATTACTAATAATAGAACTCATTTTATGAACGAAAAATTTAATTAATTGATGGAAACATATGGTTTTGTTCATAAGTATGGAACTCCGTATCATCAACATGTTAGTGGACAAGTGGAAATTTGTAATAGTGAATTGAAACAAATTCTTGAAAAAACTGTCTCACATTCTAGAAAAGTCTTGTCTCTTAAACCAGATAAAGCTTTATCAGCGTATGTAACTGCTTTCAAGACCCCAATAGGTATGTCCCCATATATGATGTTTTTTGGGAAGGGTTTTCATTTTCCTATGGAGTTGAAATATAAGTCCTATTGGAAATTTAAGGCCTTAAATTTTGGTTTTAAAAGTGCTGGTGAGAGGAGATTTCTTGAGTTGAGTGAGTTATATGAGATAAGGTGAGAGATTTATGATAATTCATGATTATAAAAAGCGAGGAATAAAAGTTTTCTTGATTCTATCATTCAAACCAAAAAATTTAAATCTATACAGAAGGTTATTCCCTTTAATTCAAGACTCAAACTATTTCCTGTAAAACTTATGTCCTAGTGTATTGGACCTTTCAAAATTGTTAGAGTGTTAAGGAATGGAACTGTTGAGATAGTCGGTGAGGATAAAAATCCCATGATGGTTAATGGGTAGAGAGTAAAACTCTATATTCAAGGATAGCGAATGGTTTTGGCTACCTTCATTGTGCTTGAAAACTTTTTTTAAATAAAGTCTAGATGAAGACTTTAAATTTAGAGATGCATGGGAGGTCACCCATGGTCCTTGTTTTGTCATTATCTTTGATTAATTTTGGACTTTGAATAAGTTAAGCTTGCATGCTCTATTTTTGTGCAATTCATATTGATGCTCTGTACTAGTTCTTGTTTCATAGTTACAAATTATGTTGTTGCTTTATCGAAATTGAGTGTAATTCCCAATATGGAGGGTAATTGACAAAACATTTCAAGGAAGTAATTTCTGTTAACTTAGGAATTTATTTTCTGCTGTTTTTTACTTTATAAAAATTATTCTGTATATATATCTATTGAAAAATATTCTTCTTGTACTAAAAATTTGATTGCATAACCTAAGGTGTATAAAAATTTTATGCATGTTCTATACCACTGAAAAGCATGTTTTATTGTTTGATAATGTTTGAAAAAAATATATATCACTTTATTGAAAATTTATTTACATGTTCCTCTTTTCTGAAAATTTAATTTCATTGATATTAAAACCCATTCAATCTAAGAAATTAGGTGTGGGGGTACATGCATGCAGAAAATTTAGTATTGAATCTTCTTAGGTTGTTGGGTGTTTGACATGATTGTTTTCTCCTTTATTTAAAATCTTATTGAACACTATCATTTAAACTTGATTTCACCCAATACACTTTGTAAATTAAAATTTTACATGCTACTGTTTGAAATATATTGAAAATTTGTGTCACTATATTCATGAAAAATCATGTGAACCTGAATTATTAAAATATTTTTTGGGAAAACAATATTCTTTTTATACTTTAATGAGGACCTTTTTAACAAGTCATCTATCTGCATAATTAGAAATCTATTTTGAACTTTGAATGTCTAATTATCATCTTCAAATTTGAATTAAACTTTAGGGGAAAAGTTTTCTTTTAAGTGTGGGGGAGGGGGTTAATTCTTGACTAAGCTAAATTGTGTTTTATTGAAGCCCATAAATATCACACTTCTCTTTAAACATTTAATTCAAGAATGGTGAATTTTTTTAAAAACATCCTGCAAAATTTTAGGCTTGCACTATACTCAAATGGGTCTTTCCTAATGACAGTTATTTGCTGGTAATTAAGATATAATTTGAATCTAAAATTAATACGTGTCAATGATTTATGATTGAACTTTCTTAGTGATTTAATAAAAAAACTTAGTTTAGAAACTACTTTTGTGAGTGATATGGGTAACATTTTTTGGATTTGATATCATAACCCTTGGAACTGGAAGTTTGAACATGATTATTGGGGACTCAATTTATTTTAATTATTACATGTAATTAACTTAGTGGGCCAATGTAAATGGTTTTTATATAGATCTTTTGAAACAGGAGTAGAATGGGAATTTGGGATCCCATGCTGAATCTCTGAGAACCTAGATGATGGGTGCATTTCTGTTTACTATAAGCCCTCTGTAAACTTTGAATAATTGCATTTCACAATGCTTATCACAAAATACATGGATGGGGAAATAAAATAAAGGGTCTAGGGTAAAAATTAGTTTATTATGGTGAGGGTAATGATGAACACCAAATGAAGAATGATACATTTGGTTTATATAGGAATCATTTAACTTGTATCAATAAGGTGGTTCAATAAAATATTGTTGGATCCCAAATGAAATTAAAATTACAAAGCTCCCTTGGTTATGTTTTTAATCCCAATGGATTCTAACCTGGTTTCACTCTTAGATTTGGGTCTTAGATTTGAATTGAAATAATTTATTAGGGGGTCTTAAATGAAGCAGGACATCTTCATTGGTGGGTGATTCATTTCTCTTTTGATTACTCTTTAGTACTTTATTTTAGGCAAGACTTGATTTGAACTTTTTATTTCAAAATCTTATTCTCAATTTTGAGGTCCTCTATTGTTAAATTATAAATCATGTAACATTTTGAGCAGAATAATAAACATGCATTTTTCTTTTTCAAGTATGATAGACCATGATATTCTTTGAGTAAAAACAATGATTAATTGTGAGGGAATTTGATGTGGCCCTGTTTTTACATAATCTGTCACATTTTTTAATTAATTTATAATAATTTTATTAATAATTTTATTTAAGTTTTTTCTAAATTAATGAACTTTTATGATTTAAATATTTAATTTATCTAATAATCAATTTATATAATTAAATTTATTTTTTAGTTTTTTAAATGAGTTTACAAGATTTAATTTCTAGGTTGTTTAATTTTTATATTTAATTAATGTAAGTTAATGTTTTTCCATATAATTGTTTGGTGTTTTTATCATTTTTAGTTAATTAGTTTACAATTTAAATCAATTAATTAATTTAAATCTTAATTTAAAATGTAATATTTCAACATTTAACTAATTAATTTAACCAATAACAACTTTTATTAATTAATTTTACTTCAAAAACTAATTTGTATTTTTAATTTGTAAGGCTTTATTTCATTTTATAATTTAAAATCGATTTATAAATTTTGTTTTTCGATAAATTAATTTAAAATCTTAATTCAATTGTTTTTTTACTTAAAATTTTATTTAATAAAGTAATTTAGTTTTTAAAAATTAATTCCATTAATTTATAGTTTTTTTATTTCAATCTTTATTAAATTTCATTTAAGTTTTTATTAGATTAAATTTTATTTTGTCTTTTATTTTTAATTCTTAGTTCGATTTGTTTGTTTTTTAGTACAACGGTGCAACCACATCATTCCTGTAGCAGTATTTCTCCCATTATGGTCGTACTATTTTTACCCCATGAAACTGTTTCCCTTACTGTAACATAGTTCCATCCTTTCCACCATCTCTCGTAGTCTCACATCCTCCATCACAGTGCCAAAACAACCCCTTCCCACCATAACTCTCACACCGTTTCCCTATCTTGGTACTGTATCATCTCTACCAAATCAATTCTCCAGCCACTGTTTCATCCTATTCCACCAAAACTTATCCACTGCTGCAGATCATGTGGATTCAAAAATTACAACAAATTGAGCTTTGTCTATTTCTAAAATTCCAAATCCGAAAGATCATAAAGTGGTAAATTTTGATGGCTCGGCTCTCGAATCGAGTCACCCTCTCACTCTCAAGGATGCAATTGAAGATGATTTACAACCTCTACATACTGTTAAGGAAGATGCTTCCTTTGATACTATAGTGGGTTGTCGAGCTCCAATGGCACATGATGAGGTCGAGAGCTGAGGATCTCTAGGAGATGACTTTGTTTCAGTGGGATCAGACTAGACAGAGGACCACCGAGCACCGGTGGTGCATTTTGAGGTTTCAGTGGGATTAGGTTGATTGCCATCGTTTGAGTCTCATTACCACAATAGAAGAAATCAGACTAGCCATAGGTCAAACCATGAGAAGAAGGAGCCAATTCTGCCAAACTGATGAGAAGAGTCGTCACCTTCGGAGATTGTCATCGCCGCCTTGGAGTTTTCCACTAGAGATGCCAAACCATTGTGCAATGTGATTTGGGGAAGAATACAATAATTATAAAAAATAAATAAGAGATATATAAAACAATAATAATATAAATAGAATTAATATTTAATTATAACATAAAGTAAATAAATAAATTATACTAATAATAATAAATTAATTAAAATAAATAAATAAATTAAATAACTTCAATATTTAAATTTAATAATTAGTTATAAATTATTAAAAATAATTTTATTTTAATATTTACATAATTAATTCTGAATAAATAATTTTTATAAAAGTCTTAAGTAAAATAAAATAATTATAATTTAAAATAATATTTTCTAGAAAATACACTATTAACACTAATACTTTAATTTAATTAAGAATATTAAATCTGTTTATTATGTTTTTAACTATATATCTTCTTCTTCTATTTTGCAGGAACATGCGGGAGTTCTAATTACATCTAGATTCACTCAATGAAATTACCGGAAGATAGTTACCTGAGAGAAGATTGAACAATGTGAGATTGACTGAAAAAGTGATTGTGTGTCATATGAAGGTGAAGAACCAACCAATGTCTCTGTTGCTGGATGGTGACATGCAGTAGAGGAAAGGAAGTTTAAAAGGATACAAGAGCAGAGTAACGAGTAGAAAACATAATTCACACAACTTTGGATTCATCTCTCATAGAAAGAGAGGAGTAAATCCTAGAGAACATTGGAGAACCACTTCTTGAAGATATAATTACATGTAGTGTTTCAAGATTGTAATTCATAGGGGTGTTCTCTATCTCCTCTATTTTTTCTCAAGTCCTTTTATTGTAATTTAATTATTTCTTCCTCAATGTTGAACATGTTAGATAGAAAAATCTTCTAGTTTTGGTGAAATTCTACTTTTGTTGCTTATCTTTTATCTTCCTTTTTACTTTATCATTTTAATGTATTCAGAATTGATCAGCAAGATAAATTCAGAATTTATTCAACTGCATCATTCCACTAGAATTTAATTTTTAATTCCAAAATTATTCGGTGAGAATGACCGTGGATACAATTTCTAAAATATTTTAATTCAAAATTAATACATCAGTACTAACGTTGAGTCTATTATGTTGTATTTTTTAACTCATACTCCTAATGTTGATCCTTCCTTGGAGTAGAAAACACTGAGATTGTTCATTCTTTGGGATTTATTTCTTATCGAGGGAAATATATCATTCTTTTCAGTGGTTTCTATTGCGATAATTTTTTTGAAAATGAAATATTTAAAACTAGTAGAATATAGTTTTACCCTAGGCATTTTATCCCGATTCTTCATCTATCAATGTTCTATATTTTATTTTCTTACTATTTTTATACTATTTTCTGTTTCATCATAGTTTAGAAATGAAATAAAAAAAAGTCAAAAAGTTAAAAATAGATTTTTTTTATTTAAAAAAAGTCTCCCATTGATGAAATATTTGCGGTGTTTGCGAAGGTTTTTTTATGAATTATGGTCACCATCCTTCCATGTGGGTTCAACCCTACATGACACTAGATTGTAGTAGTAGTAGTAAAACATAATTTTTTTTCTTTGACTCAGTTTCAATGAAAGTCATGTCATTTATTATAAAGTACACCGAATTTGGTTATAGGGCACAAATCTAACACATAAGAAGCCAATTCTGGTATCTTCCAGTAAGCCACTATGTTTTCCATTCTATAGGGGTAGCAACACCGGCTTTTAATGATGTTAACATTGCTTTAGATTGGTTAAGTGGCCACTGATTATTTCCCCTCTATAGGGATATCCATGGCCAAATTTTAAGACATTAAACCTCATAAATCCCAACCTCAAGTCCCCCTATGTATCTTAGTGTCTTTCATCTATCTATTAATCTTTCCCATCTACAAGGGTAGCCTTGTCTACCATTAATGATGATTAGACTGTGTTTGGTTGGGTAACCATGTACACCTAGCCTAAAGACTCCAAAAACGTATCTTAGTAACTATAACACACTTTCATAGGCTAGGAAACACTCAAAAAATATATTTCATATAAAGGAATGATAAGCCACACCATGATCAAAGTCAGGATAATCAGGCATAAAAAATTAATCTTATAGCAACACACACACCCACATGCATCCAAGAACAAGAATGGGCTACTTCAGCATAAACATCATATCATGATAACATCACATATACAAGGCCCATAATTGTAGTGAACCTCCAACCTCAAAGTCTTCGACATCAATGGAAAAAATAAACCACTCAATGTTTTTTGAAAGATGCAGTGGAAACCTCAACAGTCAAGAACACCTCCTCATGTGCTTTTTTATTATAGTTATTGATACTTCAATATTTGAGGTTTGATAAGGGATACTAGAACCAAAAACCTCTATTTAAATTTATGAAGAAATAAAATATAACATGAGATGATACTTTCTCTCTCCTGGATAAATTTCAAATTATCATTCTAGTCTAGTGTAGGAACTCACAATATTCTCTATAAGAATAATTATATTTTGATAACTTCTTAAAAATTACCCTATTATATTCATCTTTTTATAAATTCTAATAAATTATCCTTTTATAATTATCTATTGATAATTTTTCATAAATTATCCTTTTATAAATATCAGTTGATAATTTCTCATTAATTATCCTTTAATAATTATATCTTGATAATTTATCATAAATTATCCTTTTAAAATTATTTACTGATAATTCATCAAAAATTATCCTTTTATAATTATTTCGTGATAATTTATCATAAACTACCCATTATAATTATCTTTTTATAATTTAATATAGATTATTCTTTTAAAATTATCTCTAGATAATTTATCACAAATAATAATTTTATAATTATTTCTTGATAATTTCTTATAAATTATCATTTTATAATTATCTATTGATAATTTTTTATAATTTATTCTATATAATTATACTTTTATAATATCACAAGTATCATTTTCTAATTTTAATAATTATTCACTAATAATTCTAAGTAATTATCATGTAGAAATTACATAAATTATCCCCCAATAAACCCACATTATTATCCTTTGATAAATTTTATTCTATAATCACTACTAGGAAATGATGTTTTAAAGGAGGATAACACAAGAGACCACCATATGCGGTCCCTGCACTAAGAAAAAAACATACTCAATCACCCCCCCCCCACAAACCCACACAAATCACTCGCGGTTTCCTCACCCTCCACCCGTCGTCGTCTCTGCATCTCCGAATCCTAACATATATCCTCCCACCACACTTCCCCTCACCTACCATGATCATGAACCCACTCCCTCACCCTCTGCTCATTGTTTTCATTGCCTCTTGTTGAAGCTACACTGGAGAATGCGACCAATCCACAGATCATGTGTGCCACTAGTCGATGACTGCCACCAATCATACCCCTACATTCCAGTGTCATCGATCTAGGAAAATCCCACCACTGCAGTCACCCCCATTTTCCCTAGTCTCCCCATTTTATTTAAATATATTCAGTTTATGTTTTTTATTTATACATCATATAAAAAACCATAATTTCTATTAGTTTTATATGTGAAATATATTTTCAAAATTCCTCCACCCTATATTTTCCAATGAATTTATCCACATTATCCACCCATGAAATTCCATATCTAAATTTATTCAACCCAATAAATGTGTGCCTAACCAGTTTATGTAATTTTTCTCCTATATTAAAATGGATTCTCTAAGAGTGTATAATGTCTCTTTTTAGGATTCCTCATATTTTCATTCACTAAAATCCCTTCATCGATCTATATAAATATTCCTCATTCTTTGAATGCTCGCTAAATTTTAATATTGGGTATGACTAATTTAAATTTCATTGTTTTCCTTCCATAAATATTTTTTTCCCTTGACCCATGTATTTCCAATCCCCTAATATCATCTCAAAGTATTCACCATTTTAAGGTTTGGAACAATATCTTTGTTTACTATTTTATCCTGTTATTTATAATTCTCAATTATCTGCTTACTCTTTTTCTATATATGCTTTAACAAAAGAACATATTATATTTAAATTATCATAATCATTATGAAATTAAATAAATAAAATTTCATTGATTGTGTCACTGTATTTTGCGTTGAAATATAGTAGATTCACCATTTACTCAAAACCCATGGTCACATCCAAAATTATTCCAATGATTTTGTTTTTCAATATCATTTGATGGATGCATTTAATTCAATAATGAAATAAAATATTTTTATTTTTCTAGTATTCTATATTCTTCAATTTCTTTATTTATTTTGAAAAATGTTTAAAGTTTATAAATTTGAAAAATTCATTAATAAAAACTGTTATGATATTTATTTTCACCATATAGGTGTGGTTTATTTTTAATATAATATTATCATTACACATTGAAGATATATTAATGAAATAATATAACTGAATCGTTTTTAAATTATCTTTTTTTAGTATCATTTACTCATTTTTAGTAGTTCAGTTTTGAATTTAAAAAATTGATATTTATACACCATTACCATAGTATAATTTTATATTTATTTTATAATGAACATCATTTTCATAATTTCACATGCTTGGATTCATTAAATACCTCCTTCCAATTATTTCATTTACAATATGATAAAAAATTATTTCACTCTCTTTAAAATTTATACAAATAATTTTTTGATTATTATTTTTAATTCTCCGGCATAATGTTAGACCATGTTTCTAGGGAATAATATTTATTCTATTGACATGTAATTAATTTAATTTTTAATATTATTATGATAATATAAATTTCTCAGTTTAATTATAACTTATTTTTAATAGTCTTATAACAAAACCTCCACATTTAATCCAATATATGAGTTTAATCTCTAATGTTATTTCTATATTTTATTTTGTGTATGATAATTGATATATTCTAATTCAGGCAAGCATATAATTCTATTTTATTACTATTTTTAATATTTTATACAATTACACTTGAAGGCACCAACTTTTAAAAAATGATTCATCATGTTCAATTTCTATTTCCATCACCATGATATTTTATTTATCATCTTCTTAAACATATTTAATGTTTTGGTTTATAGAATTGGTTCTAATTTTGATTTAGATTTTTTTTCTATTTAATTTACTAATTGATTTCATCATCTAAAATTTTAAAAACATTAATTGAATATATTTAATTTTTAATATAAATACCAGTTAAATTCTCATCACACCCTTACTTATTTTATTGTTATTGTGATTTATGAGTTTTGATTAATAATGAGAATGTTTCATTTTTTCCTGATTTATTTTTGTAATTTTTTATCATAACATATATATTTTGTAGAAAGGTTGAAAATGGATACATTGATAGATTTTCATAAAGAATGTGGTGAGAATTCTCCAAAATATTATAAAATGGTTTGACTCAACTTTCTATAATTTTTATAATTCCATATATTGTTTTGGATTTTCCATACAACATTGAGACTTCCTCAATCTCACAAGTATGATTTCTATCCTTCCCTATTTTATGTCGCGACCAAGAAATACTATTCTATATGAATCATCTATCTATATTTAATTCCATTACCTATCCATGAATCCCTTGATTCTCTATGTTCTAGCTAAATTTTAAATCCCACAGTGTTTTCTACGAGACGTTCTATAGATTTCATATTTTGAGATTCCATTTCATAAAAAAATCTCTATAGTGTGACAAGATTAGTGAGTTAATTTTTCTTCAAATAAATATACATATGAATATTTTAACATAGAAATTATGAAATATATTACTTCACTATTTTTTTGGATTTCATGTATTATATTTATTAATTAATTTATCATTTTAGATTTTCAATGTTCCAATAGAACCTTAATTTAGGGTATTTTATTCAATACACTGTACATTTTAATATTTTATAGTTAAAAATGATAAATTCCCTGTATTTTCACACACAGTTAAATAAATGTTATTGGACATGTTTTCAAACACTAATATAATATTCTATGTGTTTCTCACTATTCGAAGAAGAGATAAATAATTATTTGTGTCTCAATTCATTGTATATTTAATATTTTTTCTATAGTGTATTCTAATTAAATTAGATGTTAAAATTTTAGAATTATTTATACCTCACTAAGAGGTATAAATGTAATTACCTCATTTCATAAATCCCATCTCATAAATAATAAATTTCAATTTATATTTTTCAAAAAAACCTATACAATAATTTGATACAAATTATTATAATTTGTATAATTACCTAAAATGTTTTATATTTTACTTACAATATTGATTCATCCTAAACATCATAGGTATGATTTATCTCCTTCCATTTATTACATCAACATTGAAAAATACTAATCTCTACTTGTTACCTCTATAAATTACATTCCTTTCTCTATCCATGACAGCCAGGATTTTAAATATTCTATATATATTATAATTCCTATAGTTTTTTCAACTAGACCTTTTACCTCCATCTCCCATTAAATTTTTGTCTCTCAGTGTATTATACATGTCTCTATATTTTATTTTATTTTTCATTCAACCTATAATTTTCTCAACATAAATTCCCTTTTTTGACTTTTTTTATAATCATTGAAATGTTATTTTAGTTTGTCTTTTCATAATAAAACATGAATGATATGCAGTCAATATTTTGAGGTCCAATATTCCCTTGGCATCAATTATTGTTATTTTTTATAGAGAATTCCTGACACATCATGATATATATGTCGCAAATGAGTGCAAACCAAAAATCATGGTGTAAGGAACTAGAAAATAGCTAATTTTAAAAATGAAAAATAAAGTTAACATTCTCATATGTTTGGCCTTATATCATTTATATCTTAAATTAGATGATAAAAAATAACAATATGAAATGATAATTCTTTATATATCAAAAAAACACTACTATATGGTCACTACTTTATTTTAGGTAATCATATTCATTACAGTTTGAAAAATGCGGTGTTGGATTTATGAAAAAATAAATTTCAAATTTAACCACTTCAACACTTCATAAAACATATGGAATTTTCTTTTTGAGTCTTCTTTGTAATTAGCTCATTACGATCTGCCATTATCTCTTAGTTCATTATGATTTATTTCTTTCTCATATCATTATGATTTCTATATTTTTCTCAACTCATTACAATATCTCTTTATTTCTCATCTCATTACTATCTGCCTTTCTTTCTCAGAGTTAGTCTGATTGAATTTCATTCTCATATTCAGTACGATCGAACCATCATTACGATGGAGTTCCCATTACAATGGAATTGTCAATATTATGGACTTTCCCGTTATGATGAAATTATCATTACGATGGATTTTTTCATTACAATGAAAATCCAATTATGATTATTTTTCCATAATGATGGAAATAATTCAATTATGACTCAATTTAGAAACTCTAAACTTCTTCAAAATTCATAAGCTTCACACATTTTGACTTCTGAATTCGATATTCTATTTATAGTACTTATGGATTTGGTGATAAAATTTTCTTCATCACTGGAATTTATTTAACCAATATGATTCCTCCATTTATTAAAAAGATTTTATAATGATAGTTTTCATTATTTTTATAAACTCTATAATCAAAAAATCATCATCTGATATTTTTTAGAAACTTTGAGAATATTTCAAATCTTGACTTTACTTTATTCAAAAAAATATTTCATAATAATTATGACTAATTCACTCATGAACATCTATCTTTATAAATCTGTAACTTCTTTCTTTCTCTAAATATAGAAAATGAAAACTTACAACAAAAAATAATTTCTACCTCTAATTATTTTGGATCAAATAATCTAAATTTGATGCTTATAGATTTGATGCTCTGAGTATGGTTCTTCTTAGTCGGATCCTCTAAGTCAGGAAAAAAAATTCTTAAAAAGAAAAATTTCTTCCCCATTATGTTTGGTTTTTAAATTCTAGAAACATTTGACTTTCTTATAAGACTCATTACAATGGACTGGGTATGATTCCAGAATAAAAAAACAATTTTATATAAAAATATTAGTTTTCAACAAATACCAAAACATTGTTAAAATAATTTATCAGAAAAGTTCTTCAAAATAACCCTTTTTATTATTTGAAAACCCTTTTTAATAACTTTCCCAGGTCTCAAAAATTTATCCTGAACCAAAATCTGTAAACAAATCATGTTATTTGACTTTTAACAAAGCATTGAGTTTCTCAAAAAAACAATGTCCTACATTACACTACTGGATAAAGTAATATTTTTTAAGGAATTTCATCCCTTGGTGGAAAAAAATATTACTACCATGTAAAGATAAACTATCCCTCACTTTTTTATTTTCTCTCACTTTTCTTTTTGTCTCCCCAATTTTATGATAACAATAGCTTCATATTCGTTTAAGAAATATATATAAAAACTTCTTACAAAGTGAAAAATTTGTTACTTTATCTCCTCATTTGTCAACATAGTCCAAAGCATGGTGTGGGTACTTCATTATGAGGATTGAGAAGTCATGGGAGGAGTCTGAACATGATGTTACCGCCTCAATTACACAAACCATTATTTCATCATTGCTTTTATAAAGATATTATAAATATGATACTTTTTTCAAATATATTCCAAAAACTATCTCCAGTTGAAACTTTATATTAATGTGTGTTTATCTTTAATGTTGGACAAGATTTATAGAATGATCAATTTCACTCTAATTATCTCAAAGTATCTTTAATGATTTAGAAATTTTTACTTTCAAATCATCCATATGAACCTCAATCCACAAATATTGAGTAAAATCCTGAGTAGCTACAACATATTTAGTTTCTTCTATGTTCAAAGTTCATAAAATTTGTTTCTTACTATTCCAACTCACACAAAATTCATCCAAGAAAAATGTTCCTCCTGAATTTTATTTTTTATTATTGTAATCTACATCCCAATCGGCATCAGAAAACCCATGAAACTTAATCTCACTTTTTATTTTGTATAAAAACCCATGTGAAGTTGTTCCTTTGAAATATCTTATAATTCTTTCTACAATAAACATATGTGATTATTTATAATTACTTCGATACTTGGCACACAAATTCAGAACAAAAACAATGTTGGGCCTTGAGGTTATAATTTAATGAATATATTCTATCAACTACTGAATGTATTTCTAATTCACACTTATTCCAGATTCATTTTTACTCAACTTTCTGCACACTAAAATTGGAGTAGAAACATCTTTGGATTCATCCATCCCAAATAACATAAACAGTTCACTGGAATAGTTTTTTTAAGATAAGAAAATGTAATTTTCTTTTTTTAACATGTAATCCATGGAAGAAAGTTAATTCTCCCAAAACTGAAATTTCAAGAAATTTAATAATTTACTCTAAATATTATATACAAACTTTTTCTTCAGCCCCATAAAAAAAATATCATTCATATAAAAATTTACAAAAAGAGTTTTGGAGTCAAAATCATAAATATAAAGGATTGTATCAACTTTTTATTTTTAAAAATTCTACTTTCTCAAAAAATTGTCAAGTTTTGAATACCAAGCACATGGGTCTTGTTTTAGCCAATAAAAATATTTCTTTAGTGTATGAACATTTTTTTCATCCCCTTAAAGTTGAAACCAAAAATATTATTCAATGTAAACTTTTTCCTCAATCTCACCATTTACGAAAGCTAAATTTACATCCATCTGATAAACTTTGTAATTTTGATGTGTGACCACTAATGGAAACATTCTAATAGTTTCTAATCTTGCAACATGGGAAAAAAATTCTTCAAGATTTACACATTCCACATATGAATATCATTTACAAACAAGCCTGGATTTGTTTCTTGAAGCATCTCCATGCTAATTTAACTTGTTTTTATAAAACAACATAGTTATAATAACATTTTTATTTTCTAGTTGTGAAACAAGTACTCATGTTTCATTATTCTCAATCTGATCCAACTCATCATTCATATAATCCACACATAATTTGTATTCAATATCTTTTGAAATAAATGTTGGTTAAATTTTTGAGATATGTGAATTATGATTTTATAATCACAGGTTTTTTCTTGTCGGAACTGGAGCCTTATAATTTTAAATTATATTTTTAGACTCAAGATATTGTTGTAAGGTAAGATATTTCAATGTTTCTTTCCTAAATAAATTTTCCTCCTCAAATAAATTTTCTGAATCCTTATAAGGATGTTTTGACTTACCTTCACTATTTTTGTAAATCTCCAATTTATTCTCCTCAGTAGTATCATCATGTTTTTTAACGAATTTTATTTTCAACTATTTTCATATCATATTATTCCACCATATTTTATAATTTTTTGTTCAAACATTGTAATTTATTCTGTTTGGTGAATAACCTAGAAAAGTTCTGTCTTCATATTACTCCTTAAACTTTCCCAAATATAGATTTTTTATTTTATGTAAATATGGACTTACACAAAGTTTTAAGAACTTCAATGAAGGTTTTTTGTTATATCACATTTCATAAGAAGTCATATAGGTTTATGGTCTCAACAATCATCTATTCTGAACATGTGCAGCTGTACTAATTGATTATTTATAACAAAACATTGAAATTTTGTATTATATTAACATAATTCTTCACATTTCCACCATGATTATATTCATTCTTTCACCTACTCCATTTTTTTTGGAGTATAGTGAGCACCATACAGATGTTTGATATGATGTTTTCTTAGATTATCATCAAAATAATTGCTGAGGAATTAGGTATCATTACATGTTCTCAATTTCTTTATATGATCCCCTATTTATTTCTAAACTTCTTTTCTAAAAAAATTGAACATTTCCATGGCCTCTGACTTATGTTTCGTAAACATGATAGTTTTCATCCGAGTGAAATAATAAACAAAAGTGATGAAGTATAAATCCCCTTTTATTGATTGATGTCCCATCGGCCCACATAAATCGGAATGAATAAGTTTAAGAGGTCTGGTAAACTAAATATCAACTCTCTTATGAATTTTATTAGTCATTTTTTACTTTTTGAAATGTAATACAAACATCTTTATCTCTTCTTTTAAATTTTGGAAAGGTTCTGACATAATCAACCATAGAATGATTTTTCATGCTTTTCTTCCTAAGGTATCTAAGTCTTTGGATCCAAAACTTATTTTCATCTTCATCACTCATGTAATGATAGTTATGAAACTCTTATATTTAAAAAATATTACAACTAGTTATATCTACTTTTTTGATAACTTTTCCAACATTCACACTTCTGATGATATATGAAACATTTTTTAAAACCACTTCTTTTCCATCATCAAAAAGTTGAATTAAATAATGTAATTTATGTTTTGTCCCTTTAATAAATAAAACTTCTTTAGACTTAAACTTTTATGTTTCAATCTCATCTGTTATGATTTCGATTATTTTTAAGAAACAATCATTACAAAAGGTAACAACACCTCCATCATGATTTTCAATGTGTTTCAAGATCTAAAAAATTATATGTCCTATGTAAGTAACAACCACTATCAATTATTCATGGTTTTTTCTATTTAATTTCATTCAAGGATATATCAACAACAAAATATCTTTCCACAACTTTAATTTTTCCAACTTTCTTTTCTTTTCCATTATAAGAAACTTTTTCTAGAAGAAGTGTCGTATATTTTTCTACATAATAAAAATCTTTATCACATATTCCATAATCTTCTTCTATAAATTCAAATTGATTTCTTGTTGGTATGATTCTATCATCTTGGGAATTCACTTTTTCAACTTTCTATATGTTATGAAAAATAATCATACTACTTTCATTATTTCTCCCACTTTTCACAAACCTTATTCCTAGAAAATATAATTTGTGATAATAATTATATGCCATGTGTCCATAGATATTAAAACACCAAAAATAACCATCAAATATTTATTTTTTATTTAAATAATATCTTTCTCTATTGAAACTTTAATAAGGTTGATAGATTATTCCTGGTTTTCCATACTTATGACATGGACCATCATTCCTTTAGAGTGGGGTTTCATATTTGGTAGGTGTGATAGGTTTCTCACATCCTTTTTCCCATAGAATATTTCCCAATACATTCATTAGAACCAAAAATGTTAGAAAAATCAGATGAAATATTAATTTTTTTGGAAGAATATTTCACTTGATTCTTGTTTTGATCCTTCTCAGCTACTTTAGAAGTCTCAACTTTTACTTATGAAGCTTTGTTGATGTTTTCATTCAACTTCGTCATGGTATTTTCAGACTCAATATGTTTTGATTAAAATATGTTAACTTCTTCTTCTTTAGATTCTAGCTACTTACTAAGATCACCAATCTTTTTTACCTGTTGATCAATTATTAGTGTGTAACTTAAGATCTTCTGAATGTATTCATCCTCTAGTTTTATGATCTATTTTCTTCCATCATGAAATTATTCACAATATTTATTTATTACTCTAATTTATTTGTTGGGAGTGTTGTTTTTCTCATGACATGAAACAAGATCTATTATGATCGGATATTCTCCATAAGATTCTTAACCACCATCTTTACTGTTTGAGGAATATTTTGTTTTATCAACTATTACAATAAAGGTTTTTAATTTTTCTAATCATTCATCTTTAGAACAATTTTTATCTATTGAGTCTGATTCATCTTTCTTACTCAAAATAATTATTTTATTTCTATTTATCTTCTTCTAGTATATGTTGTATTAAATTTATACTTTAACATTGTTTTCCACTTATTCCATCTAGGTTTTTCATCAGAATCATATTGATAATAAACAACATTATTCTTAGGTAAATTCAAAGAAAAGTGTATGACTATACCACACTCAAAAAAATTGAGATGAAGATTACCTATATATTTTACTCTTCTTCTCTAATATTTTTTAGATATAAGATACATAATCTTATCATTCAACTCATACTATTTCAAATATTTGGACTGACAAGGTTCTGTTTCTTCAATATAGTGGAGTTTTATTTTTATCATAGATTCAAAATCCATTTCATATATCATATTCTTTTAAAACATTTGATCTTTCATAATTTTATAAGAAACAATAAAGTTATGCAATTAATCAAGACATAAATCATCCTTATCTTCTAAAGAAGAAACTTTAGAATCAAAACTTGTTTAGAATGTTTCTCATGTGTTTCTTCACAACTATAGAGTCTTTCAGCATATCTATGAATCCTATTATGTTGAAAAAAAATCATATACCGTGGTTAAGTATTCATCAATAGTTTTTTCTTCTATCATTCTGATGTATTCATAATTACTATTCCATGTTTCTAGATTTTATTCATTCACTTTATTAATCCCTTAAAAAATAGTTTCTAGCTTATCCCACATTCTTTTTGAAGTATTGAGACCCATCACCTTCTAATAATCATTCTTTAATAAGGACATAAGGATTTTATTTATATACTTTCCATAAACTTCAATATATTTATTATCATCAAATTTCATAGAAGTATCTTTCTCAATAGGTGGACAATCAATTGTAGAAGCATCAACAAATTCCAATACAAGAGATGGTAGATAAGGAATCCTCCTATTTTTTCATCTATAATATTTGTTTTCTACAAAATGAATGAATATATATACTATTGATAAAATTGATATTATCTATTATAAGTATTCTACATGGGAACCTTATTCTGATACCAATTGAAGTTCTAAAGGATAAACTAACAACTAAGAATGGGGGGTTGAATCAGTTGTATTACTTTTTATAAGTTTCAATACTTCTCAAAACATAACCCTACAAATTATTAAAATTTATTTCCTTAACTTGTTTAGAAAGAACTCATGCCAGAAAAATTTGTAAAAAAAACAAATCACACAATATTTACAAGGATTATCCTTAGTGTGAGAACCTATATCCTTTCTATACCCACTCCTATGGGTCTAAGGAAATTCACTATTAAGAAGAAGTGAATATAACCTATGCTAACTTCTATTATACACAACCTATCTACCAATATAAATGATTATACCAACTCCCATAAGTTTAAAATGATTCTTACAAAACAAATAAGGCAATCAAAAAATAAATACTTTTTGAAACTACTCCATAACTTAGTAGTCTGAATCCTCAATATGATTTTCCTAGATCCAATTTTTCTCAATCCAATGAAGTCAGTAGGATTCTTCTTTACCAAATTTTAACTTATAAAACTCTACTTGGAATCTCAATATGATATTTCATAGTCCGATCAACTTAATATTATCTTCTCTTAACAATGAACTCATTATTAATAAAAATACTAAAAATATGATGAAATTATCAATACAATCTTCTTTATTTTAATTAACTCAATCTGATTGATCCAATTCGATTCTCCTATCCGTAAAAAAAACTTCCAGGTGTCTGAACTTCTTCTAAGATCTCAGTTCAAAAATAAAATTCACTCAATATATTCAGTGATCCATATTTTATTCTTGTGTAAAATTTAACAATTAATGAAATATTTAAGAATGTATTTATAAGAGACTCCGAAAAAAAGACTGGGAAATATTAAAACATTCATTTCTTCCCCATATTTCAAAAACACTGAAAATATCTTGTATTTAAACATAAATTTTTAATTATTAAATCCTCCCTATATTTATCCAAGATTTGGGTAAAATTGAATTTCATGTTCGACCACTTCAAATCTCTATAAAACATCTGTAAATTTTTTTGAGTCTTCTTCATAATCAACTCATTACAATCTACCTTTCTTTCTCATTTCATTGTGATCTGTTTTTTCTCATCTCATTAGGATTTCTATTTATTTAATTGGACATTATGATCTATCTTTCTTTCTTAGATTATTAAAATCTTCTTTTCTTTCTCAGAGTATTCTTATTGACATTCCTTCTCAAAGTATGTAGGATGGAATCATCATTATGACAGAATTCACATTATGATGTAATTCTAATTACGATGGATTTTACCATTATGATGAAATAATCATTATGACAGATTTTCCCATTGTTATGGAAATCCCATTATGATGATTTTTCCCTAATGTTGGATAGTATTCAAAGATGACTCTATTTGGAAACTTTAAATTTCTTAAAACTTCATCAGCTTCACACATTCTGACATCTAGATTTGATCTTCTATATATAGTACTTCTAGATCCGATGAAATATTTTTCATGATCACTAGAATTTATTCAATCAATAAGATTCCTCCATTTATTCAAAATATATTACCATGATATTTTTCATGATTTTTGAGATCTCCATGATCAGAAAAGCATCAATATATTTTGATTATAATGTTTGAGATCTTTCTAACTCCTGACTTCGCATTCTTCAACTATCTCTTTCAGAATCATTATAAATTACTCACTCATTAGAAATTTTCTTTCTAACCCAGTAGATTCCTTATTTTTCTAATAACGGAATATGAAAACTTTAGGAAAACTACAATATCTTCCTATGATTATTTTTCTTCCGTTGATCTGAATTCAACGTTGATGGATCTGTTGCTATGAGTCCAGTGATTCCCAGTCTGATCCTATGAGTTAGGAAAACAACATTCTTAAAAACTCTTTCCTCCCCCTTTATGTTTGCTTTTGAACATTCCGAAACATTTGACCTTCTTTCATGGCTCATTATGATGGACTGGGTCTGATTCCTAAATAACAAAAACAATCTTATACAAAATTTTTAGTTTTCAACAAATAAAAAAAATTGTTAAAACTATTTTAAAAAAGGTTCTAAAATACTTTTCACCCATATCCAATGTATAATATTTATATCAATATGTGAATTTCCTCACGCTTTCCATACAATGTTTAACTATTGTTTGAAAAAAAATCATTTCTTTACTACTTATAAACCTTCTTCTAATTCAGGTTTTATGATATGAAATAAAAATCATAAATAATTAGATGACTATATAATAGTTTTTAGGAAATGTGGTGAGACTTATCAATCATTTCCCCTATAATATGTAATTAATTTTAAGGATGCGCATGTAACATTGAACCACAAGGTAATAATTTAAATACCATCTTCATTATTCTTTTTTGGTTGGGTAATGGTAATTTTCCTTCTATATATAGGATGTAAATATTATTATGTGTGAAAATTTCTTCTATTCCTACATTGAATATTCTGATACCCATACTTTAGATTGATCAAATATTTTGATTTTAATCACTATATTAATTTTTTTAGCTATTGTCGATTTAAAAAAATGATTTTTCTTTGGATTTTCAAAATCATATTTTTATGATTCTAATGATGCATAACACTAACCTATATAATTAATATGAACATTAAATTTTTATATCATTAAAACATGTATTTCAAAGATATAGTATCTATATATCATTTATATATCTCCCAAAAATATGAACTTAAATCCCAATTATCTGATAACTCCTAAGAAAATTTATATATAGTGTTAAATTAATTTTTAATTTATATTTATTCATGTTTTTTTAATAAAATATAAAATATTATAACATATAATTATAATTTTTTATCAAAACCCTTATTATATCATTTGAAGATGTTACGGATGTATTTAAATTAAAAAAGTGTGCTATAAGTGATCTTAAAAAGGATATAATATGTTTCTTATAAGAAATATTCTATATCTACAAGTTTTATCATTAATTATTTTTTATATTACCAACAAATATGAGACATTTTTTTATATTTTTGATTCAATGGTGAATTTAATAAAAAAAATTGACAAAAATTAAATTTTAACAATTTTATCAAGTTTTTTACCTTTTAATACAAAGTATTAATCATTCTAGGAATGAAGATCAATGATTGGTTATGAAATAAATTTATTGAGTTTAAACAGAATGACATTAATAAATTTTCTAGTAAATGAATTATATAATTAAATCTATATAATCTTATTTAATTTTATTTTTTCACATTTCTATGTTTGAATTAAATTTATTTCTCGATGTACAAAATATGGTTTTAAAAATTTATCTTAATTCATATAATCCCAATGAAAAAATAACTATCAGGACACCTATATGAAGGAAAAAATGAATAGAAGCATGCAGAAAAATGACTTAAAAAATTTGATCAATCTAAATACTTTATAATAAAATAATAATCTATATTAATTAAATATTATTATTTTAAATTAATTTCATTTACTATATATTTTTTTATCATGTTGTAACTATGTTAAAATGTTGTCATAAAATAGTAAACATTTGGTTAGAATGATATTTTTTTTGTTTTTATTAACTACTATTATGTTTTTTTCACTCTATATTTTTTTACCAATCAATATAATTCTTCTAATTAACTATTAATAATCTATTTTGACTATTATCCTACTTCATATGTTTATAATATTGATATGATCTAATAATTTTAGTATTCTAACCTAAAAAATATAGGTTATTATTCAATTTTTATTTTTTATAAATCGTAACATTTAGTTTTTCTATATATTCTTTTCATGAAACTATTCAAATTTTTTTGTTTAATAATGTTCATTGGTTATTTTTTAATGGCTTAATGTTTTTGGTTTTTTATTAGAACACCTAATAATGAGTGGTTTTAAATGTTTGTTTTCAATAATTTCTCTAATGTGTTGACATACCAAACATAATAATTCTATAATTTTCTTTTGATTACTCTAAAATAAAATTGCAGTGATTGTTTATATAGCTTCAAACATGAAATTATATGGGCATGGTAAAACATATTTCAACCAACAAGATCCTTTGATATTCCAACTTATTTATTATCATTTATCCAATAGTTACATATTATTATATTTTAATTAAATTCACGTCAATCTGATGCCCGAATGGATTGTCCTGGCTTAAAGTATGATTTGAAATTGTTAAAAAATTTGTAACAATAGAAAAATATTTTTTGTAGTAACAAAATAACCAAAATAGCTCTGATCAACATAAAATATTAGAACAATTATATTTATGTCATTTAAAATCTATAAGAACCATATCCATGTTAACCAGATACCTCAATTTCTTAGTATGATCGAAAATGGCGTTCACCCCTCAGATTTCAGAGTATGGTGAAAAATCATGTAAAAGGGAAAATACCAAGAAAATTATTTTATATTGACATTAAATGAAAAGAAAATGGTCATGGGTTTATTTTTGATATGTTAGAATCAAATTTTATCCATCAGATGCCTTTTTCGCTTGATATGATAGAAAACAACATGTAACATTGTCCGGTTTTATTAAAATGGAATATCTCCTATGAAGGGGTTAAAAATGAGAAAATGAATTCAGATTGACATGAAAATCTAGGATATCGTTCATTGGATCATTTTTAATCTGTTTCAATCATCCTGACATCAATTTGATACTCTAATTAATTATTATGGCTTAAGGTATGATTTGACAATATTAAAAATATTGTAATAATGGAAAAATCATGTGCGTAGGGGTCAAAATTGTCCAAAAGGGATACGATATAAATGAAATATTAAGACAAGGATATTTATGTAATTTAAAATCTATAGTAACCAAAATTATGTTAATAAGATACACAAATTTCTTAGTATGATGGAAAATGGGGTTTGTCCCTCGAATATGGAGTAAAGTGACAAATCCCGTAAAAGGGACCAAGAAAATAAACTTGGATTGACATGAAATTGTGGGTAAATAATCATTATGTAATTTTTATATGTTGGGATCAACACTGCATCCATCAGATGCTCATGTATATTGGTGTGATGGAAAACAACAAGTAATGTTTTTTATTTTTATTAAAAAGTCATATCTCCCATCTGGGGCACAAAAATGACAAAAAGAATTTTGATTGACCTGAAAATGTAGGAGATCATTTCCAAAATCATTTTTGATCTATTTTAATCAACCTATAGTCAATATGATGCATATATTTGTTGGTATGTCTTGAGGTATGATTTGACATTAAAAAAATTTCTATAATAATGGAAAATCATGTGGGTAGGGGTCAAAACCAACCAAACAAGATCGAATTTACAAGAAATCTAATGAAATATGTCTTTAAGTAATTTAAAATTTATAGGAACCCTCTTCATGTCGATCGAATGCCAAAATTTCTCATAATGATAAAAAATGATGTTCATCCATCAGATGCTCATGTCACCCAGTATGATAGAAAATTATGGGTAACAATATCTAGATTAATTAAAATGACATATCTCAAGTACAGAGGTCAAAAATGAGAATATTAATTCTAATTTAGATTAAAATCTATGAGATAATTCCTTAAATAATTTTTGATCTATTTCAATAAACTATGTGTCAATTAGATACTCATATTGATTGGTATGGATTAAGGTATTCTTTAACATTATTAATTTTTTTTTAATAATCAAAAAATCATTTGTGTAGGGGTCAAAAATAACCAAAAAAATATTTATTGACATGAAATCATAGTAAAATGATCTTTAATACATTTAATATCTATATGAACTATTGGCGCATTGACCGGATACCTAAATCACTTAGTATAATCCAAAATGTCGTTTGTCCCTTAGATTTGAAGTAAATTTAAAAATCTCATAAAAGGGGATAATATAAAAAAAACTCACTTGTATTGAAATAAAATCATGGGATAATAATCACCAAGTATTTTTTTGTTCTTTTGGAATCAACTCTACATCCATCAGATACATATTTCACCCAGTATGAGGACAATAGTTGGTAAAATAGTCTAGTTTTATTAAAATGACATATCACCCACTGGGGGGTCAGAACTGAGAAAAAAAATTATGATTTATAGGAAAATTAAGAGGGTAATTCCTTTAATCATTCAGGATCTATTACTATTAACCTTGTGTCCATCTAATTCTTGGATTAATCGGTACATGGTAAACATTGCTTTCACCTTTAATAGTTATTTCTCAACTAATAATTAAATAATGTAATCAAATATTTAATATAAATTTTTGTATCATTTATGTATTTATGTTTTTTTATGTGTGTAACAATATATAGGTCACACCCATATTTTTATTTTCATCCTTTTTTCTGGTTTATGTTTTGACATTTTCTTTTTCTCTTAGGTTCCAGGTGTGAAAGATTTAAATTTTGAGTTTTAGGCTATTTTTCATCAGTTAGATAGTTTAGGTGCACAATTAAAGGAAGTTGTGTGGCCAACCCTAAGAAACCGTGTGATCCTTGGGATGCCTTTGGTCAGAGGTGCACATCCCACACACTGTTAAGAAAATCATTCACAAGGTATGTGCATGGTTCTTCCATTTTGGACAGAACAATATCGCACGCTTGGCGCATGGTTAAGAAAATCGTGCAGACAAACTATACAAGTACTCAGTGTGTCAAATAATGAGAACATAGTTGGTTCATGGTCTGTAAATCCAAGCATCCTAACTCTGAACTGTTCCCAGGTCATTAAAAATGTGAAATTACCCTTATTCTTTCTCAGGTTTTTAACCCAAAAATGCATATTTTTCTCTTCTACTGGTTTATGCAACCCAAGGGAAGACCATCCCTTCTTCTCCAAGCCTCTTCTCATATCCCATTATGTCGATCTAGGTTTTTAATCAGGTCTTAGGAGTGAATATTTATTTGTATCTTCTCTTCTCCTCTTCCTCTTCCCCCTTCCATTTTATCTTGAGGTCTTCTTCTCCCATGGTTGTGTGGATTTAGGGTTCATGTTTTTCTTGGTTTATGTTAGGGGTTTTGTATTCTTAGGGTTTCTCTTGGTTTTTTGTTCCTCTTGGAACCTTTTTGGAGTTGTTTCTGGTTGGTGTTGTTGAATCACATGTAATTTGATATAGGTTTTCTGTTACACTTTCCTTTTAAATTTAATAAGTGTTGGTTTCTTTCTTTCTTCACCTTCCTTAGATATTAATTAGTGAAGTTTAATATTTAGAATAATATTTTTTTTAAATGAGGTTATTTTCTTGATTTTTTTAAAGTATGTGGTGTTTTTTCACTAATAATCGACACCACGTGTTTGATAAAATGCTTAATTAGATTTTGTAAGAGATTAATTATTTTTAAATGAATGGTTTGGCATTCTAAAATCATTTTTAGCATTTAAAATTATAATTTAGGTTTATCAAATTTTTTCCCAAGTGGATTTGGATTTTAAAGAGTTGTGTGCTTCGATCATGAAATTGGATTGATATGTGATGATGGTGAGTAGACCATTTTGCATCTTGATGAATGTGGATTTTGTTTTAAAATGTGGTGTGAGTGTTTAAATTGAATTTTCTAAATGATTGTAAAATGAAAAATTTTGTGTTTTCACATTTTGTAAATATTTTTGTGGTTATTTGAAAAAAGGGTGGTTTCTAGAATGGTGCTTGAGGCTCATTTGGATTTTTATAAAAATGGTTGTCTTGAAAACCCTTTTTTGATAATTCTATTTACTTTGATATTTTGAATGTTGTGGGAGTCCCATGATGATAGGATTCCTTGTGATCAAATGGTTTAAAGGAAAATGGATTTTCCTTAGGGTGGCTCAGGGGTGAATTGTTGCATGAGTTTCTTGTGTAAGATATGTGTGCATGTGAAAGGATGCTCAGAATGTATTAATTATCTCACACCCTATTTATTCTTGACATGTTAACCATGAATAGAAAGTGGATTTTCGTTGAATGGTTTCTACACCAGCTTAGGATTTCACTCTGGATAGTGGCCCATAGTAGGGGATATGATTTGTTTTTATTTCTATGGGATAATGCCCCTCAGTCAGACAAGGTATAGTGAAATCGAACATGTGGATGAAATTGATTTCATTGGGTGAGGCATGACTACAGGAGTAGTTAAGATGTCTAATACGTTATAGATTATTCCCATAATATCCTTATTTATCACATTTCCTTTCACACTTCGTTGTCTGTGGTGGGTGATGGAGATGTTTGATGGTTAGTTACTCTAGTGTGCTATTTTCTATTTCCCTTATTGAATTATTATTGTTCTTTTTTTCTTGTATAGTGTTGATTATTTCTAAATGTAACGAACTGGTTTCAATTATTTTTGGAAAAAATTGATTTTTTTTCCACTCTCTTACTCCCTTTTTAGAAATAAAACATCATATTTTCTCTACTAAAATACAAATGGATTCTCCATAGAAAATAATTTGGTTCTAAATAGAAAAAGGGAAATGGGTTGTGTTTTTCTTTATAGAGAAATTTATTGAAATAACATACTTTTATATATTTTATCTCAAACCTAAACTTAATGTTTCTTTATTTAAAGGAATTTAATTAGGAATAAATTATTTCGGGTATACCTACTGAGCTTTAATACTCAAACATATAGTTCTTTATTGTTTTTAGCTCTTGGTTCAGGTTCCAGTTTGGTTTCGATCACCATGGTTGATAGTTATTTTTAGTATCAGAGACTGGCCCTTTGGGTCACATAGGGATGTTATGGTTGTTAAGTCTAGTTAATATTTTTTTTTCATCATTTGTTGTATTTTAATTTTATATAGAAATGATGTTCACTCAGGATATTTTTTAATTTTTGGATGTCCTAGTTATTTTCTATTATTCAGTTTATTTTATATTGGAAAAAATCATTCCCTTGGTTTTTAAGTTGATTACCCAAAACTAGTTGCTAGCTTGGTAGGATCAGGATTGCCTCTCGAGGCTTTTCATGGGATGACTTGGGTGACTAATTCTAGTTCAACTGGGGTTGGTTTATGACAAAATGGTATTAGAGGATGTTGTTTTTTGTATAGGACCTTGCTTTTAAAGTTCCCTTTTTTATTTGGGATGATATGTTAGATGGAGTATGACTATCAATGATTTGTATATAGGTCTAACAATGTGTCTAGACAACACTTTCTAGACTGAACCATGAGTTTCCATGGGAAATAGGGTTTTTTTGGTTTCATTGGTCATTGATGGTTGTTTCCTATTTGGGATATGAAAATGGAGTTTGGATAAGGTATTAGTGAGATATTATATTCTATAAAGCCATGTTTCGTTGGGGATATGGTCCAAGAATACTCTTTGTGATGGTGGTGTGATTGGCATGTGCCCGCCAATCATATGGACAAGTCGCCTATTGACACTAATTTTCCCTTGTGAGTTGTCAACCAAATAGACAAGTCATCCATCAAAACTAGTTTCCCATGTGAGTTGTTTTGGATCATCCTTGATTCCAAAAATTTATTTAAAAACCCTTGTTTGGAATTGTGAGAAACTATATTTAGAGTGGTAATGGTTCGGTTTTTGGAAGATTGAAAATGAATTTTCATATTTATTTTGAAGAAATATTTAGAAAATTGATTATAATAAAATGATTTTTGGGTAAAATGGGGATGAGTTTATTGAGATTAGGTTTTTTATTCAAAACCTATGGTTTATCAAAACCAGCTTTTTGGAAGTATAATCTTTTTTTTAAACGGGTTTTGTAAAAATTTCAAGAAGAGAATAATATTTTTATAAAATGAGTTTTGAATCAAATGATTTTGATGGAATACGATTTGTTGAGCTGCTAAAAATGTTTTGAATTAAATGAAATGAATTGATGTGTGGGGTTTGATAATGGTTATTTATTTTTATTTAGTGTTATTTAGAAAGGGTTTTTGAGATTTTAAATGAAAATTCATTTTGAAATGGAGAAATTCTAGGAAATGTTTTTTGAGGGATTTTTGGAATGGTTTTGTGAAATTTTAAATGGGAAGTGGAATGAGAATGTGAAAAAATTGGTTCAATAATTTTTTTAAAGAGAGAATGTTTTTTTCTCTTTTGTATTTATATGGGTTATCACATGCATGAATATGTGTGGGAAATTTGATGGATGGTGATATGGGTGGATGAGTGCTTTAATTTTCTTGAGTTGATGAGTGCCCGAGGTGGCACAAGAATGTTCATGTGTGAGGCTCTATTGAATACCATTGGTGAGCATGCAACCCACCGGGTTTTTTTCTTTAAAAATATTTTTTACGAGGAGAAATATGATATTTTGATAACCAGTGGTTATGTGGTGTTTTTTTTATGATTTTGAAGTGTTTTTTATGTGGTGTTTTGAGTTTGAAAATGCATGTTGATGAGTACATTTTTATTGGTTTCTTGGTTCGCTTGTGGGTTAGTGTTCACCCCCACTAAAGGATTGATGGATATTTGAGGTGTATATACAAGTAGTTTACCATTAGAATAAATTCTAATTGATCAACTTAAGGACTTATGTATTTAGTTTTTATTGTTTAAGCCTCCTATGTTTTATAGTCATGCATGTCCTCTCGAATTGGAAGAGTGGATCCGTAAAATTTTGAAAAACTTTAGATTCCTAGAGTTTCCAGACCCTCTAAAAGTTAATTTTTCTACCTTTATTCTCTAAGGTATGACCTGGAAGTGGAGGAAGTTTGTTTCTCAAACCAACCCTTGGAATGAACTAACTTGGGAGTTTATCAAGGCATCATTCATCTGACAATATTTATCTAAGGTATTAAAAGTGATAAATGGTATAGAGATGTGTTGTTTACAAAAAGGTGATGGATCAATGTTGGGTTTTATTGGTTATTTTTCGATCTAGTTCATTTCCTTCCGGAGTGGGTTGCAGATGAATTTATGAAGGCTTGACGTTTTGACAGTATGATTCATTCATATTTACAGCTGATGGAGTCATAGTTTGGACATACATCCTTTGTCGATGTGGTGAGGAAATTTATTCATGATAAATTCATGATAGAAGGATTTCTTGAGGCATCCATCCTTCTTCTATTCTCTAGAAGCAGTGAATGAATTTCCAAAATGGATATGGGGAAACAATCTGCTATTATTGGTGATAGTCATGGAATTAACAGGCATCCAGATCATTCATCAACATAATCTAAGCGTAGAGTCATGGTTTTTCATCCATTTGAAATGATAGATCATAATAAGTTGTCATTTCTAAGTGCAATGAATAAATTTCATGCCTATGGATGTCTATATCACTTACAATAGTTTTGTAAGGGTTTTTCTATGAAGTGGTTTGGAGCCAGATCCATCCCTTAATAAGATGCCCCAACCCATTAGTAGGAGTGAGGTGCTAGATTGGGTTCAGTTCGAAGAACCCTTTCTGTGAAATGCCTCTTTTTTGTAATGAATGTGTCTAGTGGTGTTTTATAGTGTTTTATTTTCATTAAAATTTAAAAGGGTGTGTTCTGGGTCTATGAAAAAATTCTATTTTAATGAATGTGTATATTTTGGAAATTTTGAATCATTTTTTTCTAAGTGGAGGTGTGTTCTACATGAACCTTGTTCATGTCATTTCTCATTTGGATGGAAGAGGATGATAGTGTATCTTCTAAATCATCATCATAGTGAAAGTGACTTGTTAAAGAGAGTGATTACAATGGTGTGTAGTGTTCTTTGGTTCTTATTGGGTGTTGTGTGGTATCTTGTGACACAAAAATAATGAGTTATGATCAAGGATTATCAATTCATAACTATGAGATAGTTAATGCTTCAAGACATCAAGGATATAGCAATATGACCCAGAGTGAAACTTGTGCACAGTTAGAAATCCTAGGGGTTTGGAGGATCTTGGTCTCTCTTTTGACTTCAGTACTAGAATGGGGATAGTTTAAACTTCTCTGTTATATCTTCTTCATCCTGGAAGGCCCCGTTTGTGGTAAAAGTCATGGAGGCCTAATTTCTTCGTTGTGTTTATTATGGTTTGATAGTTCCTATTTGGTTATAAGGAGGCATGGTGGTCTCATTTTCTTGAAATTTTAGTGGTGGTTCCTTTTTATATGCACATTTCTATTTTCATTTCCTTGTGTGGTTATCCCATGAAAATTGATTTTGGGTTCAACTGCACACTTCTGGAGATGGTTTCATCTTGTGGTTATAATGAATTGTGTTTTTGTTTTCTTTTCAGTTTGTAGTTCCTCTTGTTGGGGCCCCTTATAGTGTAATTTCTAGTTTGTGTGGGATTTCTCAGGTTTTTCTATGTCATGTTTTCTATGTTGGTCTATGATGGTCCGTTTATGTTGGTCAGTTCTTAATGGTGGTGAGACTCAAATTGAATCTTTTTGTGGTTTCTTCAAGAGTTTTTCATAGCTAGTTGGTTTCTAATAGTGGGGAGTCCATTTTTTCCGTCAATGCGGATAAGTCGATTTAGTCTCTGGCGTTGGTTGGGAAGTGGTTTGGGTTCATTGGTTCATTTCAAGTAAGAGTTATTAGCATCATTTGGTGTCGGTTGAGGTGTTCTTCATTTGAGAGGTTGGATCATGATGTTGGGGAAATCTCTTATCTTTGATTGATCAAATGGAAAATGTTGTGGAGTTTTTGGGTGTAGAAAGTGTAATGGTGGGAAGAATTTTCACACATGGATCTTTATTTTTATCCTTTTCTAGTTTATCATTTGAATTTTGATTTTTCTCCAGAGTTTTGGGTGTGAAAGATTTAAATTTTGAGTTTCTAGCGGTTTTACTTCTATTACACGGTTTAGCTGCACATTTTGAGGAAAATTTGTGACCTCCCCCAGGAAAACGTGCGACACATGGGATGCCTCTAGTCGAAGGTTCATGTCACACAACTAGTTAGGAAAACAATAGGGAAGGTGTGCACATGGTTCAACCATTTTTTATAGAACCATGTCTCACAATTGACGCATGGTTTATCAAACCTTGCAGCCAAACCATGTTAGTTCCTAGCATGTCCATTAAGGGGTGCACGATTTGTGAAAGGTTTGGGAAACACTGCGGCCTAACCTTGCATAGTTCTTAGGTCATTAAAATTAGAAATTTTTCTTCTAACACCTTGGCATTTTAACTTGAAAATGATCATTTATCTCTTTTCATTGTTCGTGAAACCTAATTTAATCACCTAACATATTCTTCAAGAATCATATCCTCTCACAATGTGTAGATATAGGTTTTTCTTCATGTTTTGAGGGTGAATATTCAAGATAATCTTATCCTATTTTATTCCTATTCCCCCTCCTTATATTTTCTCTTGCGTTATTCTTCTCCCTTGGTTGTGTGGATATAGGGCTCATGTTTCCCTTGGTTTTTATTGGGGGTTTTGTATTATTAGGGTTTCTATTGGTTGTTATTTCCTCTTGGAACCTTCGTGCAGTTCTTTTAGGCTAGAATTTTTGAAGCACATGTGATTTGATGTAGTTTTCCCTTTTCACATTCCCTTTAAATTTATGAATTATTTGTTTCTTGCTTTCTACAGCTTCCATTGATGTTAATTAATGAATTATTATATTTATAATAATTTTTATGTGTGAAATGAGATGGTCTGCTTGATTATGTTGAAGTATATGGTGATGTGTTGTTCAGTTATAAACACCATGTGTTTAATAAAATGGATGGTCATATCTTGTAATAGATTTGTGATTTTTAAAATAATTATTTTATGTTTTTTAAAGGCATTTTTGTAATTTAAAATGATGTTTTTGGTTTCTCAATTGTTTTCCAAAGTGGTTTTGGATTTAAAAGAGGTGTGTTCATGGCTCCTAAAATTGGTTTGACATGTGTCAATGTTGTGTGGACCATTTGGTATCTTGATGAATTTGGATTTTTTTTGAAAATATGGTGTGGGTGTTTAAATGGAATTTTATAAATGTTGGTGAAATGAATAATGTTTTTTTCTCCTTTTATCGAAATGTGTGTTTGGTTCTTTGAAAAAATTGTGGTTTCTTGAAGGGTGCTTGAGGATCATTTGGATTTTTGTGAAAATTTTTATATTGAAAAATCTCCTCATATATTTATATTTCCTTGGTTATGTTGAATGTTGTGGGAGGCCCACATGAGAAGTTATCTTGTGGTCAAATCATTGAAAGGAAATAGGTTGTTCTTTATGGTGTCCCAGGGGTGAATTTTTGTGTGAGTTTCTTATGTATGATATATATGCATGTGATTGGATACTAAGTAGGCGTCTGATAGCTCACCCCCTCATTAGTATTTAAATGGGAACCTTGTTTAGATAGTGTATTTTCAGTGAATTGTTATTGCATTATCTTAGGATTTCACTCTGGTTAGAGTCTCATAACATGGGAAATGATCTGTTTTTAAAGCTATGGGATAATGCCCCTCGGTCAGTTTGGGTAGGGTAAGATCGAGCATGTGTGATGAATTGATATCATAGGATGACCCATGACTATGGGATGATCCAAGATGTATAGTATATAAACATTAGCCTTTTACATATAAAATTACATTATTTTAATCATAATTATAAATCAGAGTACAAGACAAGGATCGTGATGTCTAGCATATTTGAAGAACAGGTACATAAAATATGAAACCGGGGGCTAAAGAACACTTCTTTATTTAATATCTATAAAGATATCCTAACCTCATTTGATCCCTTACATCTGTATAGGGTACCTTGGGGAACAAATGAACAAATAGATGAACTAAAAAGCCCAGTAAGGGAAAGAACATAATTATAAAGCTTAAGCACAAGAGTTAGGAGGCATGACATAATTATACCAAAAGCATGGAACATATGAAACAATAACATATAAAAAAACGATCATATAAACATGGAGTCATATAAATGTGGAAGAAACATAAAACATGTATTTAGTATCAGTCAAGGCTAACTGCGAATCTCGTTACCCATATTAGTACGCATCAAGGCTTACCACCAATCTCGCCTCCCATAGCAGCACAAGCCATGGCTAACTACCAAGACCATTGCACATAGTATATCATGAGAATTTACATTACCCAATGCATTAGAGAACATTCTGGGTGAACCCATATTACATTTTATGAACATGTTTTCCGCATATATAATCATACATAATCAATCTTACCCAAACACAAGGGTTACCCATGGAATGAATTGGGTACCCCAATTATGACATAAAGCATAACAAATGGGCGTATCATGAAAGTTTCCATTAATTAAAGTAATTAGATCATACATGGATGTTCATAATTAAAAATAGGCATATATCATGGTATGTGATGTCAAATAGAGGTGAAAACATGTAAGAAATGTATTTGAGAAATTTTAGCATTTAAAACATTTTTTTGCGGTTTTAAGGAAGATACTATAGAGAAAACAAAATAGAAAAGAAAAAAACCTTTTATATAAAACCAGAAGTGAACCATGAATGTTTTATTATTAAAAAGACTGATTTTATAAAGATAATGGTGGCTTAAAATAGACGATAGAGTGCACATGAAATTGGGTAAAAATTTGGGATGTTCCATTAAAATGATTTTTCTTATTGGAAATTATTGAGGAGGGATTCACGTAAAAGCATGCATATCACCAAAAGATAATGATAGATGGATCTTGGAATATGAGTTTGGAGCATATAAACTGCATGTAGTATATTTACATTAAAAAAACAAAACATAATTTGGTTAAAAATAAAGATAAAGCAATGTGAAGGAATAAAGGTGGTTCAGGTAGAATTCATTACACATTATCGGTATGGTATCATGTGTACCTAAAAGGACAGGATGAGGGAAAAAATAGGAACAAAAGAGAGAAGATTTAATAGAGTCTTACTCTCTCCTCGGTGTACCTTCTCTTGCAAAAAACTATAACTCCCTTGGTTATTGGATTTGGAGAGTTCCAGAACGTCCCTATGTATTCTAAGAGGCTTGAGAGAGATAATTTGGGCAGATATTAGGCTTACTAATGTAACACCCCAATCTTCCATGGTACACTTCTCTTTGAATAATACAATAGCGTGTGTTGTACGCAACACTGAGTTCAAGTACACCACGACTTACCAAACTAGCCGCTCAAAAGAGGTTATGAATAATATTAACTGAATTTTAAATATTATATTATCCTTATAATTTTAATCCATATTATGAGTTTCTAAGACATTATTTATGAACAAATTTATTTTTTTCAGATAAAAGAAGTATTTTTCAAAAAATGAAATTTTACTGCCTTTTAATGGAGAAGCCTTTTTAAAACCAATATTTGAAACTTTTATATATTCAATTTGAAAAAAATGAAATTCTTCTTTAGAATCAGGACATAATAATTTAGTATCAATAATGTTTTGGTGACTTTCTGATAACTTCCATATTTGTGTGAATAGTGAAAAATACTATATTTTAACTGAAAACAACTTTTTTAATCAAAATAATTTATATTGTTAAATTATAAATTTTAATGTTTTGGAAGTATAAATAGATTATATTTTTACTATTTAATCTAATTATGGTCATTTTAAGTAATTTCACTTCGAAATTGGACATAAACAAATATCAAACTTTTGATAGTTATTATTTCTTAAAAATATGCCTTTTGGTTTCGAAAGCGGGAATCAATTTGAAATTAATAAATGCAACTTTTATGTTTTGAATTTGGTAAAATAGATTTCATTTTTGGATTTGGAATAACTAAATTAGCCTAGGGTGAAATTTTGGTACTTTTCGGATAACTTTTATATTTTGATGAATAGTAAAAATTACTAAATTTTAATTAAAAAAAACTTTTTAAATCGAAATAATTAATAGTGATAAGTTATGAATTTGAGTGGTTTTAAATGATATTTAAAATATATTTTTATCATGTAATACAATGTGGGTCATTGAACATAATTTCACATTTAAACCAGACACAAACAAGTGCCAATATTTTGATAGTTATTATTTCTTAAAAACACGCTTTTTATTTTAACAACGGGAATTAATTTTAAATTAATTTCCGCCACTTCTGTGTTTTTAATTTGGAAAAATGGATTCCATATTTGGAATCAGTATTTACAAATTTTGTAAATAGGTAACTTTTTAATTTTATACATTTTGAATAATTACTTCGGTAAATATTTTATTTACCATGGTTAAAGGGTAAATCCGGTAAACAAGGGTAAATAAATAATATTATAATAATATTAAATTACCTAAAACGTGTCTTAACCCTATTTATTGATACATGGACGACCATGGGAATCTTTGGGTCGATTTTGGGACCCCATTGATCCACTTGTAAGTGATAATGACACTTTATTTTAATTAAGTTAAAATGAATACAAAAATGACACAAGCATATACTTTTTAGAAAAACAATTGTTACATTCGGTAATATATGTTGGATTTTAGACTATAAATATTAATTAGAAAGATAAAACGATTTTCTACATAATGAATTTTTTTTATAATTTTTAGACATTAAATAATTTAGTTTATTTATGACACAATGATGATGCAGTAATTACCATAATTGTGAACAATTAAAATAATTGATATTATAAATACCCAAATAAATATAATTTGAGACTTTTAATGAATTAAACTAATTTTATAGGATAATATGACATATTAGGATTTATTTAATTTACTTTTTTCGAAGTAATAATTCTGTTATGAGTTTCAAAAAAATCAACTATTGAATAGTGTCAAAATTGACATAAAAGAGTTTTTAAAAAAATATTGTATTATTAATTGATATTAAATTCCTAAAAAACTAAGGTTAGGCCAAGAGACTTATAAAATGATAGTTTTATCATTAATGGACCACTTAGGGGTCGCTAGGATGTATATAGTACGTTTATTAACTATATAATATAAAAATACAAAGAGACATTGTAAAAGTGAAACTAATTAACTAAGAGTTAATACTTAAAGATAAGATTAATATAATGAACCAAACATGTATAAATTCTATTGTTTTAGTGGATTTAGACCTATCCCCACCTTAACCTTTAAATAATCAAATTTTGAGCCATTATAAACCGAATATGTATTTATTATAAATTAATATTTCTAGCTTTTCCAAAGGTGACCCTCACCCCTCTTATAAAAGGGCACTCCCCCTTCTCATTACTTCACACCTTCAAAGCCTTTAAGTTAGGCCAAAACCTGACCAATTACTCTCTCAACTTCCCTCAATACAATCTAGAGACCTTAGTTTGATCAGAAATACAACCTAAGGAGCCCTTGTGATCAAATCAAAAGGAAGAACCCGAAGAAGAGGTAATGTTTTCACCACCCTTTTTCAAATTCATTTCTTATTCAACTTCTTCTTTATTTGTTTTTCCAATTATAAATTAATTAATACAGTATCTCCTATATAATGTAATATTATTATAAATATGGTATAACCATATTCAGTATTCTATCCATCCTTTGAATAACATGTCACCATATGTGTGTACGTACGGCTTACCGTCTCCACGTCGTGGTGTAATTGTTATTCAATAAATTATTAATTGGATGGGTATAATAATGATGTGTAACTCATGTAAATAATAAATATAACATGATAATGATTCTTTATATATGATATAACATCCAATTATATATTATTTTAATATCAAAAAATGATATTGTCGCTCGTGCGTACGTACGGACTACCGTCTCCACGAACACGATGAGATTCATTCTCCACCATATCCATTCAAGTATAATTATCATTTGATTATTTAAAAAATAATGTTTAAGGACTTGATATAATTCTGGATATGAATAAGATACAACCTATCAATGACAAACATGGCTTACATAACAAAACATATAAAAGAAAACGAGTAAGTTAACACCCGAAACGACGATAATTCTAAGATATTATTAACAAATCAATGATAAAAGATGATATATGATATCATATTAATTTAAATGATTCTTGTATAATTAAATAACAATTATTTCACCATTATACAATAGGTTAACCTAACTTCGACCAAGGAAAAAGTACAAATTATGGGGTTTCTTATCTCACTCTTAATTTCGTGAGAATTCAATTGTTCACCACTTATTTATTACATGTGGTGTATGTGTACTGACCATGTTTGTATTAATTGTGCAATATACTTTAATTCATGTATATTTACATCATCATTGTATGATCCTTATTTCTTGGGTGCATGTTTCATAAGTTACAAAATCGATAAGGGAATTTGAAATTTCAATTTCCACTCATTTGGCTTTACACATATTTCATTGATTATATTACTCCAAGATTATGTGTGGAATCACTATTCATTTGATTATGTCATAATTTCCACTCCCCTTCCTGTGGATATACTTTTGATACACATAATCACTCCATTTATAATTTCTCAAGTCATCGATATGAATTTGATAAGAGTAATTTTAACTCATTCTCCATTTATTGAGTTAAACATCCAATTCATTGGTGTTGTTTTTACAAGATTATGTGTGAATGTCCTTTGATTGTTTTACACTAAATATCCAATCATATTTAGTGTATTTATATTTTTCACGCATAACTATGTCGTTGATTTATCCTTAACCTAAGGATACTTCATTTATGAGATATTTCATCTCAATTTACATTCCATTGAGACTTCTTTGTTGTTATACACCAAATCACTTTTATGTGGTGTATATATTGTACTTTGACATAGTATATCATGAATTACTTTATTCTCATGATATTAAAATGTTTTTATTAACTAAATTATTTTTATTCAAGTGTCTCTCTTTTGGTTAGAAACTCTAACTAAAATACCATTTTTAAATGTTTTAAAGACTTATTCTTATAAATCTTTCTCATTAATGTCCATGTTTCAAAAATGGTTTTAAGGATTTATTTATATGGAAATTAATTTTTTAAAATTAAAACTCCTTTTAAAAGTTTCAAAGTGGTATTGGAAACTTTGACTCAAAAATCTATTTTTAAATGGCTTCTTAACAAATAGTGTGACTTTTAACTATTTTCAAGAAAAAGAGGGATATTTCTCTCAATAGTTTGATGATTATTTTAATGTCAATATCCTTCATTATTTTTTATTGAGGTTAATGTGATACAATACAATCTTCCATATTGTATCGAATGAGTTATGTTTGACTGTGGATGTGCTATTTTTATACCATTCATGGTTTGTGGTTAAAGTATTGAAATTTCGTATGCTAGTTTTAATAAGAATGTTTATGTTATGTTTAAACCTGTTCATATAATGAATGCATTGGACTTAATAAGTGACGGGTGGAGCCCTCTATAGCTCCTCGATACATCAGTAGGTCTCATGAGACAAACTAGTGTCTTAGCACAAGGCCTTGGCAAAATCTTATTTGTAGTCTTGGCACGAGGCCTTGGCTATGTGGTTATGATAGTCTGGAATTATGCATTCCATCATTATGAAAGTGGTTATTAATATTTCATGTGATTATTCGACTAGTAGAATATCCATGTAATTAAGTAAATGGCATAATTTCATTTTATCTTTGCCATTTTATGCTGAAGGTTAAGTTTAAAAGGATTTTTTTTAATTATAAATTGCCTTAAGTGTTTATTCTTATCTATGAAAGCTTCTGCTATAATGTTATCCTTACTGAGCATCTGAGATCACCCCTTTCAATGTTTTATTTTTCCCAGGATTATGAAGAAGTAATTTATGAATGAACTTCCGGGATAGTATGAGGGGATATGAAGACAAGATGTTTTTTTATGATGTAATGTAAAACATTATGATTGTATCTAGTGTTTCCAAGGCTACTAAACTAATCGGTCTTTCAAGAATTGATCATTCTTGTGATCATGCCAATGTTATGTAATAATGCACCGACTCTGGGTAACTGGGGTCAGGGCGTTACAGTTGGTATCAGAGGAAGTTTAGTACAAACCTTGGAAGCTAGATTTAGATAAACTCTGATTAGAGCATGTAGACCTAAGATAAACTTTGAGGATTAGTATAGAAGAACTTCCTAGAATTTTGGTATTGTAGATATTTTTTGAGTTTTCCAAGCAATACATCCCTGTCTGGATACGAGTAGGTAGAGGCGGCTCTGGCACAGATGTACCTAGGGGTAAAACCTGAAAACACCGCTTTGAGCTAGACTCGAACGGGAACTGGTGAACGAAAACGGGCCTTGCTGCACTCTTGGTTATGACACTCCCGGGGGATATGCTTAGGATAATTTACATTTTCTTTACTAACTGATTTGAAGTATTAAATATATAAGATGAGAGTAAATGACCTTGGTTAATCCTAATGTGTTTCAAATTGAGAATATGGTGACATGTTAATCTCTAAATGATTTTATGACTACTGTTACTCACCCAATGCTTTCTAGTTTTAGTCAATGGCTGGATTCCAAGGAAGTCATAGTGACTTTGAGAATGATGTACAAGGTGGGAATGGTGGTGGCAATGAGCAACAAAATGGAATGTTGATAGGCGTAAAAGATATCATATTTATGCCAAATAAATTTTCTGAAAATATGATCAACAATATATATATTAACCAATTCTCAGACTCAAAAAAGAAGAGAAAGGTGATGAATGATAAGAGCTCCAGCAGTGAAGACCATGGAGAAAGGAATCCTCAATTTCCATCAAGCAAGAAATGTGGTAGGAGACACCCGGGAAAGTGTTTTAATGGGACCAAGAAATGCTTTACGTGTGGGAAGGAAAGACATAAAGTGAAGAATTGCCGAAGAAAAATGAAGAGTACTATGGAAGAAGATAAAAATGGTCCCAAGAGTCCATTTATAGTCATTTGCCGTAAATGTAGGGGACTTGGCCATTACCCGAGTGAATGACCTATTCTATAGGATATTTTCTTGGTCAAAGAAGAAGCTATGTGGAAATAAATGGTTGGAGAAATTTTTAAAAAGTTTTAGTGCTCCTTGTTGATGGGTTTACTTTGGAATAATTTTCTCTTGTATTTGTAACCCTGCAGTTTTCCATGTGAGAATGATATTTGAGGAATAATTATCTCTTCTCTTGTGGATATAGCTATAAATAACCATTTCGTTTTATATGATCACTGGGTTTGATACAATTATACGTTATTATAATTTGGGAAGAAAATTCAAGGTATGAGATAAGATTTGTGGTTAAATTATGTTATGGTTATTTTGAGGAATTTATCTCATTTTGGTAATGTTATAAAACATAGTTTTTGAAAAGGACAACACGAATACCGCGTGACAACCCGTCGCGTCGGACAAAGCTGTGGTAATCGAACCCACAACCAAAGTGCGATTGGTATTTATCGCCTACCACTGGACTACGTGAAGTCCCTGGATAGTGTGACTAATTATTTTTAGTTAAATGATTTTATTGATCAATAATATGTTGATTTGGGTTCTTATGTCTTATCAAATGAATACCCTTGGTATAGGAAAATGATTTGGTGATTAAGTGATAAATGTTATTTTGGAAGATAGTCGCTTTGTTGGGAACACTATATGCCCAAGGAAAATAGAATACTACGGGGTTTCATTTGTGGAGTAATGGTAGATTTTTATCTACGTTTTTATTGTGGATTTATAGTGATTTGGGTTATTTATGGAAATGATTAGGTTAATTACTTTTATGTATGTGACTTTAAGAGTAATTAATGTCATTTGGAGATACAATTTAATGTGGAAGAATACATTCTTATAGGTTTTTAGTTTCAATATTAGTTTGGATTATATTGAAGGATTTTAAGGACAATTGATTATTGAATGGTATTTATTTAACTTTGGGGTATTGTTGGTCAAATTTTGGAAATTAAGATTAGTGTTTATTTCCCTCAACGAATATCCTTTTGGAGGATCATTAGATCTTGTACTAACCATTTTGTTTTTGATTAATCTCTAAAGAAAATGTAAATATATAGTTCATCCTGCATGGATCATGTGATTCTATAGAAGTTTATTCTAGCTCTTCCAGTGTGACCTAGTCTTCTTGAATACTCACCGTTTAAAAAAAAATGAGTTAGTGGTGGAAATTTATTAAAGAATGAAACTCTACTTAAAATGTAAGTATATATCTTTATATTCTTAGTCAATATCATAAATGAATTCCTTATCCTTATGTAATGTAACTTAAAACAAAAAAAAATGTTGTCCGTTTACTTTCCTACTAGGAGACTAATGGTCGTTTGTCCCAACACAAGTGTGTGGTTTTCTTATTGTTAACTTTCTCCTGATCATGATTTCTATCCCTCTCCATTAGAACTTGACAATTAGTTTATCATCCATATCCATGTTTTCCTACATGGAATCCGAGTATGGGTTATCATGGTTGACCTTTATACCTCTATTTCTTTCTTTTAAAGTGATAGTTTTATTGACTCTTTTTCCGATGTGGGACTTTCCATTATATTCTCAGGACCAATTTTTTAAAATTGCGAGGACGCAATTTATTAAAGGAGGGGTGAATGTAACACCCCAATCTTCCACGGTACACTTCTCTTTGAATAATGCAATAGCGTGTGTTGTACGCAACACTGAGTTCAAGTACACGACGACTTACCAAACTAGCCGTTAAAAAGAGGTTATGAATAGTATTAAATGAATTTTAAATATTATATTATACTCATAATTTTAATCCATATTATGAGTTTCTAATACATGATTTATGAACAAATTCATTTTTTTCAGATAAAAGAAGTATTTTTCAAAAAATGAACTTTTACCGCCTTTTAATGGCGAAGCCTTTTTAAAACCAATATTTGAAACTTTTATATATTTAATTTGACAAAATTAAATTCTTCTTTAGAATCGGGACATAAGAATGTAGTATCAATAATGTTTTGGTGTATTTCTGATAACTTTCACATTTGTGTGAATAGTGAAAAATACTATATTTTAACTGAAAATAACTTTTTTAATCAAAATAATTTATATTGTTAAATTATACATTTTAATGGTTTGGAAGTATAAATAGATTATATTTTTACTATTTAATCTAATGATGATCATTTTAAGTAATTTCAATTTGAAATTGGACATAAACAAATGTCAAACTTTTGATAGTTATTATTTCTTAAAAATACGCCTTTTGGTTTCGAAAGTGGGAATCAATTTTAAATTAATAAATTAAACTTTTAGGTTTTGAATTTGGTAAAATAGACTTCATTTTTGGATTCGGAATAATGAAATTATCCTAGGGTGAAATTTTGGTACTTTTCGGATAACTTTTATATTTTCATGAATAGTAAAAATTACTAAATTTTAATTAAAAATAACTTTTTTAATCGAAATAATTAATAGTGATAAATTTTGAATTTTATTGGTTTTAAATTATATTTAAAATATATTTTTATCATGTAATACAATGTGGGTCATTGAACATAATTTCACATTTAAACCAAACATAAACAAGTGCCAATCTTTTGATAGTTATTATTTCTTAAAAACACGCTTTTGGTTTTAACAACGGGAATTAATTTTAAATTAATTTATGCCACTTCTGTGTTTTGAATTTGGAAAAATGGATTCCATATTTTGAATCAGGATTTCCAAATTGTGTAAATAGGTAACTTTTATTTTTAGACATTTTGAATAATTACTTCGGTAAATATTTTATTTACCATGGTTAAAGGGTAAATCCGATAAATAAGGGTAAATAAATAATATTATAATAATATTAAATTACCCTAAAAAGTGTCTTAACCCTATTATTTGATACATGTCCGACCATGGGCATCTTTGGGTCGATTTGGGGACCCCATTGATCCACTTGTAAGTGATAATGACACTTTATTTTAATTAAGATAAAATGAATACAAAAATGGCACAGGCATATATCTTTTAGAAAAACAATTGTTACATAGGGTTATATATGTTTGATTTTAGACTATAAATATTCAATATAAATCTAAAAATATTTCCTACATAATGAGAGTTTTTTTATAATTTTTAGACATTAAATAATTTAGTTTATGTATGACACAATGATGATACAGTAATTACCATAATAGTAAAAAATTAAAATAATTGATATTATAAATACCCAAATAAATATAATCTGAGACTTTTAATGAATTAAAATAACTTTATAGGATAATATGAAATATTAGGATTTATTTAATTGACTTTTTCAAAGTAATAATTCTGTTATGAGTTTCACAAAAATCAACTATTGAATAGTGTCAAAATTGACATAAAAGAGTTTTTAAAATAAATATTATATTATTAATTGATATTAAATTATTAAAAATCTAAGGTTCGGCCAAGAGACTTATGTCATGATAGGTTTATCATTAATGGACCACTTGGGGGGTCTCTTGGATGTATATAGTATGTTTATTAACTATATAATATAAAAATAAAAAGAGACATTGTAAAAGTGAAACTAATTAACTAAGAGTTAATACTTAAAGATAAGGTTAATATAATGACACAAACCTGTCTAAATTCTATTGGTTGAGTGGATTTAGACCTATCCCCACCTTAACCTTTAAATAATCAAATTTGGAACCATTATAAACCGAATATAAATTTATTATAAATTAATATTTCTAGCTTTTCCAAAGGTGCCCCTCACCCCTCTTATAAAAGGGAACTGCCCCTTCTCATTACTTCACACCTTCAAAGCCTTTAGGTTCGGCCAAAACCTGTACAATTACTCTCTAAACTTCCCTCAATACAACCTAGAGGCCTTAGTTGGATCAGAAATCTAACCTAAGGAGCCCTTGTGATAAAATCAAAAGGAAGAACCCGAAGAAGAGGTAATGTTTTCACCACCCTTTTTCAAATTCATTTATTCTTCAACTTCTTATTTCTTTGTTTTTACCATTCTAAATTAATGAATCCAGTATCTCCTATATACTGTAATATTATTATAAATATGGTACAACCATATTCAGTATTCTATCCATCCTTTGAATAACATGTCACCATACGTGCGTACGTACGACTTACCGTCTCCACGTCGTGGTGTAATTGTTATTCAATAAATTATTAATTGGACAGGTATAATAATGATGTGTAACTCATGTAAGTAATAAATATAACATTATAATGATTCTGTATATATGATATAACATCCAATTATATATTATTTTAATATCAAAAAATGATATTGTCGCTCGTGCGTACGTACGGACTACCGTCTCCACGAACGCGATGCGATTCATTCTCCATCGTATCCATTCAAGTATAATTATCATTTGATTATTTAAAAAAATAATGCTTAAGGACTTGATATAATTCTGGATATGAATAAGATACAACCTATCAATGACAAACATGGCTTACGTAACAAAACATATAAAAGAAAACGAGTAAGTTAACACCCAAAACGACGATAATTCTAAGATATTATTAACAAATCAATGTTAAAAGATAATATATGATATCATATTAATGTAAATTATTCTTGTATAATTCAATAAAAATTATTTCACAATTATACAGGAGGTTAACCTACCGTCGACCAAGGAATAAGTACAAAGTAACGGGTTTCTTATCTCACTCTTAATTTCGTGATAATTTCATTGTTCACCACTTATTTATTACATGTGGTGTATGTGTATTGCCCATGTTTGTATTCATTGTGTAATATACTTTAATTCATGTATATTTAAATCATCATTGTATTATACTTCTTTCTTGGTTGCATGTTTCATAAGTTACCAAATCGATAAGGGAATTTGAAATTTCAATTTCCACTCATTTGGCTTTACGCATATTTCATTGATTATATTACTCCAAGATTATGTGTGGAATCACTATTCATTTTATTATGTCATAATTTCCACTCCCGTTCCTGTGGATATACTTTTTATACACATAATCACTCTATTGATAATTTCTCAAGTCATCGATATGAATTTGATAAGAGTAATTTTAACTCATTATCCATTTGTTGAGTTAAACATCAAATTCATTGGTGTTGTTTTTACAAGATTATGTGTGAATTTACTTTGATTATTTTACACTACATATCCAATCATATTTAGTGTATTTATATTTTTCACACATAACTATGTCGTTGATTTATCCTTAACCTAAGGATACATCCTTTATGAGAGATTTCATCTCAATTTACATTCCATTGAGACTTCTTTGTTGTTATACACCAAATCACTTTTATGTGGTGTATATAATGTACTTTGACATAGTATATCATGAATTCCTTTATTCTCATGATATTAAAATGTTTTGATTACCCCAATTATTTGTATTCAAGTGTATCTCTTTTAGTTAGAAACTCTAACTAAAATTCCATTTTTAAATGTTTTAAAGACTTATTCTTCTAAATCTTTCTCATTAATGTCCATGTTTCAAAAATGGTTTTAAGTATTTATTTATATGGACATTAATGTTTTAAAATTAAAACTCCTTTTAAAAGTTTCAAAGTGGTATGGGACACTTTGATTCAAAAATCTATTTTTCAATGGCTTCTTGACAAATAATGTGACTTTTAAATGTTTTCAAGAAAAAGAGGGACATTTCTCTCAATAGTTTGATGATTATTTTAATGTCAATATCCTTCATTATTCTTGATTGAGGTTAATGTGATACAATACAATCTTCCATATTGTATTGAATGAGTTATGTTTGACTGTGGATGTGCTATTTTTATACCATTCATGGTTTGTGGTTAAAGTATTGACATTTTGTATGCTAGTTTGAATATGAATGTTTATGTTATGTTTAAACCTGTTCATATGATGAATGAATTGGACTTAATAAGTGATGGGTGGAGCCCGCTATAGCTCCTCGATGCATCGGTATGTCTCTTTAGACAAACTAGTGTCTTGGAACAAGGCCTTGGAAAAATCTTATTTGTAGTTTTGGCATGAGGCCTTAGCTATGTGGTTATGATAGTCTGGAATTATGCATTCCATCATTATGAAAGTGGTTATTGATATTGCATGTGATTATTCGACTAGTAGAATATCCATGTAATTAAGTAAATGGCATAATTTCATTTTATCTTTTCCATTTTATGCTGAAGGTCAAGTTTAAAAGGCTTTTGTTTTAATTATAAATTGCCTTAAGTGTTTATGCTTATCTGTGAAAGCTTATGCTATAATGTTATCCTTACTGAGCATCTGAGCTCACCCCTTTAAATGTTTTATTTTTTCCCGGATTATGAAGAAGTAATTTATGAAAGACCTGCAGGGATAGTATGAGGGGATATGAAGACAAGATGTTTTTTTATGATTTAATGTAAAACTTTATGATTGTATCTAGTGTTTCCAAGGCTACTAAACTAATCGGTCTTTCGAGACTTGATTGTTCTTGTGATCATGCCAATGTTATGTAATAATGCACCGACTCTGGGTAACGAGGGTCGGGTCATTACAGTTGGTATTAGAGGAAGTTTAGTACAAACCTTGGAAGCTAGATTTAGATAAACTCTGATTAGAGCACGTAGACCTAAGATGAACTTTGAGGATTAGTATAGAATAATTTCCTAGAATTTTGGTATTGTAGATATTTTGTGAGTTTTCTGAGCAATACATCCCTGTCTGGATATGAGCAGGTAGAGGCAGCTCTGGCACAGATGTACCTAGGGGTAAAACCCAAAAACACCGCTTTGAGCTTGACTCAAACGGGAACTGGTGCACGATAATGGGCCTTGCTGCACTCTTGGTTACGACACTCCCGTGGGATATGCTTAGGATAATTTACATTTTCTTTACTAACCGATTTGAAGTATTAAATATATAAGATGAGAGTAAATGACCTTGGTTAATCCTAATGTGTTTCAAATTGAGAATATGGTGACATGTTAATCTCTAAATTATTTTATGACTACTGTTACTCACAAAATGCTTTCTGGTTTTAGTCAATGGATGGATTCCAAGGAAGTCATAGTGACTTTGAGAATGATGTAAAAGGTGGGAACGGTGGTGGCAATGAGCAACAAAATGTAATTTTGATAGGCATAAAAGATATCATCTTTATGCCAAATCAATTTTCCAAAAATATGATCAACAATATATATATTAACCAATTCCCGGACTCAAAAAAGAAGAGAAAGGTGATAAAAGATAAGAGCTCCAGCAGTGGAGACCATGGAGAAAGGAATCCTTAATTTCCATCATGCAAGAAATGTGGTAGGAGACTTCCGGTAAAGTGTCTTAATGGGACCAATAAATGCTTTAACTGTGGTAAGGAAGGACATAAAGTGAAGAGTTGCCGAAGAAAAATGAAGAGTACTATGGAAGAAGATAAAAATGGTCCCAAGAGTCCATTTACAGTCATTTTCCGTAAATGTAGGGGACCTGGCCATTACCCGAGTGAATTCCCTATTCTATAGGATATTTTATTGGTCAAAGAAGAAGCTATGTGGAAATAAATGGTTGGAGAAATGTTTAAAAAGTTTTAGTGCTCCTTGTTGATGGGTTTACTTTGGAATAATTTTCTCTTGTATTTGTAACCCTGCGGTTTTCCATGTGAGAATGACATTTGAGGAAGAATTATCTCTTCTCTTGTGGATATAGCTATAAATAACCATTTGGTTTTATATGATCATTGGTTTTGAGACAATTATACGTTATTATAATTTGGGATGGAAATGTAAGGTATGAGATAAGATTTGTGGTTAAATTATGTTATGGTTATTTTGAGGAATTTATCTCATTTTGGTAATGTTATAAACATAGTTTTTGAAAAGGACAACACGCAGACCGCGTGACAACCCGTCACGTCGGACAAAGCTGTGGGAATCGAACCCACAACCAAAGTGCGATTGGGATTTATCGCCTACCACTGGACTACGTGAAGTCCCTGGATAATGTGACTAATTATTTTTAGTTAAATGATTTTATTGATCAATAATAAGTTGATTTGGGTTCTTATGTCTTATCAAATGAATACCCTTGGTATAGGAAAATGATTTGGTGATTAAGTGATAAATGTTATTTTGGAAGATGTTCGTTTTGTTGGGAACATTATATGCCCAAGGAAAATAGAATACTATGGGGTTTCATTTTTGGAGTAATGGTAGATTTTTATCTACGTTTTTATTGTGGATTTATAGTGATTTGGGTAATTTATGGAAATGATTAGGTTAATTACTTTTATGTATGTGAATTTAAGAGTAATTAATGTCATTTGGAGATAAAATTTAACGTGGAAGACTACATTCTTATAGGTTTTGAGTTTCAATATTAGTTTGGATTATATTGAAGGATTTTAAGGACAATTGATTATTGAATGGTATTTATTTAACTTTGGGGTATTGTTGGTTTAGTTTTGGAAATTAAGATTAGTGTTTATTTCTCTCAAGGAATATCATTTTCGGGGATCATTAGATCTTGTACTAACCATTTTGGTTTTGATTAATCTCTAAAGACAATGTAAATATATAGTTCATCCTGCATGGATCATGTGATTCTATAGAAGTTTATTCTAGCTCTTCCAGTGTGACCAAGTCTTCTTGAATACTCATCGTTTAAAAAAAATGAGTTAGTGGTGGAAATTTATTAAAGAATGAAACTCTACTTAAAATGTAAGTATATATCTTTATATTCTTAGTCAATATCATAAATTAATTCCTCATCCTTATGTAATGTAACTTAAAACAAAAAAATGGTGTCCATTTACTTTCCTACTAGGAGACTAATGGTCGTTTGTCCCAATACAAGTGTGTGGTTTTCTTATTGTTAAATTTCTCCTGATCATGATTTCTATACCTCTCCATCATAACTTGTAACTTATTTTATCATCCATATCCATGTTTTCCTTCATGGAATCCGAGTATGGGTTATCATGGTTGACCTTTATACCTCTCTTTCTTTCATTTAAAGTGATAGTTTTATTGACTCTTTTTCCGATGTGGGATTTTCCATTATATTCTCAGGCCCAATTTTTTAAAATTGCGAGGACGCAATTTATTGAAGGAGGGGTGAATGTAACACCCCAATATTCCACGGTACACTTCTCTTTGAATAATACAATAGCGTGTGTTGTACGCAACACTGAGTTCAAGTACACCACGACTTACCAAACTAGCCGTTCAAAAGAGGTTATGAATAGTATTAACTGAATTTTAAATATTATATTATCCTTATAATTTTAATCCATATTATGAGTTTCTAAGACATGATTTATGAACAGATTCATTTTTTTCAGATAAAAGAAGTATTTTTCAAAAAATGAAATTTTACCGCCTTTTAATGGCGAAGCCTTTTTAAAACCAATATTTGAATCTTTTATATATTCAATTTGACAAAATAAAATTCTTCTTTAGAATAGGGACATAAGAATTTAGTATCAATAATGTTTTGGTGTCTTTCTGATAACTTTCATATTTGTGTGAATAGTGAAAAATACTATATTTTAACTGAAAAAAACTTTTTTAATAAAAATAATTTATATTGTTAAATTATAAATTTTAATGGTTTGGAAGTATAAATAGATTATATTTTTACTATTTAATCTAATTATGGTCATTTTAAGTAATTTCACTTCGAAATTGGACATAAACAAATGTCAAACTTTTGATAGTTATTATTTCTAAAAAATACGCCTTTTGGTTTCGAAAGCGGGAATCAATTTTAAATTAATAAATGAAACTTTTATGTTTTGAATTTGGTAAAATAGACTTCATTTTTGGATTCATAATAACTAAATTATCCTAGGGTGAAATTTTGGTACTTTTCGGATAACTTTTATATTTTGATGAATAGTAAAAATTACTAAATTTTAATTAAAAACAACTTTTTTAATCAAAATAATTAATAGTGATAAATTATGAATTTGAGTGGTTTTAAATTATATTTAAAATATATTTTTATCATGTAATACAATGTGGTTCATTGAACATAATTTCACATTTAAACCAGATATAAACAAGTGCCAATCTTTTGATAGTTATTATTTCTTAAAAACACGCTTTTTGTTTTAACAACGGGAATTAATTTTAAATTAATTTCTGGCACTTTTGTGTTTTGAATTTGGAAAAATGGATTCAATATTTTGAATCAGTATGTCCAAATTTTGTAAATAGGTAACTTTTTATTTTTATACATTTTGAATAATTACTTCGGTAAATATTTTATTTACCATGGTTAAAGGGTAAATCCGGTAAATAAGGGTAAATAAATAATATTATAATAATATTAAATTACCCTAAAAAATGTCTTAACTCTATTGGTTGATACATGGCCGACCATGGGAATCTTTGGGTCTATTTTGGGACCCCATTGATCCACTTGTAAGTGATAATGACACATTATTTTAATTAAGTTAAAATGAATACAAAAATGACACAATCATATATCTTTTAGAAATACAATTGTTACATAGGGTTATATATGTTTGATTTTAGACTATAAATATTCATTATAAATATAGAAATATTTACTACATAATGATATTTTTTTATAATTTTTAGACATTAAATAATTTATTTTATTTATGACACAATTATGATGAAGTAATTACCATAATAGTGAAAAATTAAAATAATTGATATTATAAATAACCAAATAAATATAATTTGAGACTTTTAATGCATTAAACTAATTTTATAGGATAATATGACATATTAGGATTTATTTAATTGCCTTTGTTCGAATTAATAATTCTTTTATGAGTTTCACAAAAATCAACTATTCAATAGTGTCAAAATTGACATAAAAGAGTTTTTAAAACAAATATTATATTATTAATTGATATTAAATTCCTAAAAATCTATGGTTCAGCCAAGAGACTTATATCATGATAGGTGTATCATTAATGGACAACTTGGGGGTCTCTTGGATGTATATATATGTTTATTAACTATATAATATAAAAATACAAAGAGACATTGGAAAAGTGAAACTAATTAACTAAGAGTTAATACTTAAAGATAAGGTTAATATAATGACCCAAACCTGTATAAATTCTATTGGTTGAGTGTATTTAGACCTATCCCCACATTAACCTTTAAATAATCAAATTTGGAGCCATTAGAAACTGAATATGTATTTATTATAAATTAATATTTCTAGCTTTTCCGAAGGTTCCCCTCACCCCTCTTATAAAAGGGCACTCCCACTTCTCATTACTTGACACCTTCAAAGCCTTTAGGTTCGGCCAAACCCTTCCCAATTACTCTCTATAATTCCCTCAATACAACATATAGGCCTTATTTTGATTAGAAATCCAACCTAAGGAGCCATTGTGATTAAATCAAAAGGAATAACCCGAAGAAGAGGTAATGTTTTCACCACCCTTTTTTCAAATTCATTTCTTCTTCAACTTATTATTTCTTTATTTTTCCCATTATAAATTAATGAATCCAGTATCTCCTATATAATTTAATATTATTATAAATATGGTGCAACCATATTCATTATTCTATCCATCCTTTGAATAACATGTCACCATACGTGCGTACGTACGGCTTACCGTCTCCACGTCGTGGTGTAATTGTTATTCAATAAATTATTAATTGGATGGGTATAATAATGATGTGTAACTCATGTAAATAATAAATATAACGTGATAATGATTCTGTATATATGATATAATATCCAATTATATATTATTTTAATATCAAAAAATGATATTGTCGCTCGTGTGTACGTACGGACTACCGTCTCCACGAACGCGATGAGATTCATTCTCCATCGTATCCATCCAAGTATAATTGTCATTTGATTATTTAAAAAATAATTTTTGAGGACTTGATATAATTTTGGATATGAATAATATACAACCTATCAATGACAAACATGGATTATGTAACAAAACATATAAAAGAAAACGAGTAAGTTAATACCCGAAACGATGATAATTCTAAGATATTATTAACAAATCAATGTTAAAAGATCATATATGATATAATATTAATGTAAATGATTCTCGTATAATTCAATAACAATTATTTCACCATTATAAAGGAGGTTAACCTACCTTCTACCAAGGAAAAAGTACAAAGTAAGGGGTTTCTTATCTCACTCTTAATTTCGTGAGAATTCCATTGTTCACCACTTATTTATTACATGTGGTGTATGTGTACTTCCCATGTTTGTATTCATTGTGTAATATACTTTAATTAATGCATATTTAAATCATCATTGTATGATCCTTCTTTCTTGGGTGCATGTTTCATAAGTTACCAAATCGATAAGGGAATTTGAAATTTCAATTTCCACTCATTTGGCTTTACGCATATTTCATTGATTATATTACTACAAGATTATGTGTGGAATAACTATTCATTTGATTATGTCATAATTTCCACTCCCCTTACTGTGGATATACTTTTGATACACATAATCACTCCATTGATAATTTCTCAAGTCATCGATATGAATTTGATAAGAGTAATTTTAACTCATTCTCCATTTGTTGAGTTAAACATCCAATTCATTGGTGTTGTTTTTACAAGATTATGTGTGAATGTCTTTTGATTGGTTTATAATAAATATCCAATCATATTTAGTGTATTTATATTTTTCACACATAACTATGTCGTTGATTTATCCTTAACCTAAGGATATGACCTTTATGAGAGATTTCATCTCAATTTACATTCCATTGAGACTTCTTTGTTGTTATACACCAAATCACTTTTATGTGGTGTATACAATGTACTTTGACATAGTATATCATGAATTCCATTATTCTCATGATATTAAAATGTTTTGATTACCTCAATTATTTTTATTCAAGTGTCTCCCTTTTGGTTAGAAACTCTAACTAAAATACCATTTTTAAATGTTTTAAAGACTTATTCTTCTAAATCTTTCTCATTAATGTCCATGTTTCAAAAATGGTTTTAAGGATTTATTTATATGGACATTAATGTTTTATAATTAAAACTCCTTTCAAAAGTTTCAAAGTGTTATGGGACACTTTGATTCAAAAAACTATTTTTAAATGGCTTCTTGACAAATAGTGTTACTTTTAAATGTTTTCAAGAAAAAGAGGGATATTTCTCTCAATAGTTTGATGATTATTTTAAGGTCAATATCCTTAATTATTCTTTATTGAGGTTAATGTGATACAATACAATCTTCCATATTGTATCGAATGAGTTATGTTTGACTGTGGATGTGCTATTTTTATACCATTCATGGTTTGTGGTTAAAGTATTGACATTTCGTAATCTAGTTTGAATACGAATGTTTATGTTATGTTTAAACCTATTCATATGATGAATGCATTGGACTTAATAAGTGACGGGTCGAGCCCGATATAGCTCCTCGATGCATCGGTTGGTCTCATGAGACCAACTAGTATCTTGGCATAAGGCCTTGGAAAAATCTTATTTGTAGTCTTGGCATAAGGCCTTGGCTATGTGGTTATGATAGTCTGGCATTATGAATTCCATCATTATGAAAGTGGTTATTGATATTGCATGTGATTATTTGACTAGTAGAATATCCATGTAATTAAGTAAATGGCATAATTTCATTTTATCTTTGCTATTTTATGCTGAAGGTCAAGTTTAAAAGGCTTTTGTTTTAATTATAAATTGCCTTAAGTGTTTATGCTTATCTATGAAAGCTTCTGCTATAATGTTATCCTTACTGAGCATCTGAGATCACCCCTTTCAATGTTTTATTTTTCCCAGGATTATGAAGAAGTAATTTATGAATGACCTGCAGGGATAGTATGAGGGGATATGAAGACAAGATGTTTTTTTATGATGTAATGTAAAACTTTATGATTGTATCTAGTGTTTCCAAGGATACTAAACTAATCGGTCTTTCGAGACTTGATCATTCTTGTGATCATGCCAATGTTATGTAATAATGCACAGACTCTGGGTAACTGGGGTTGGGGCGTTACAACTAAAGGATGAGAGGAGTGGTTTTCCAAGGGTAGGGAGAGTGGTTATTTATACTTGGAGAGGGGTGTTTTAGAATAAAATATTAAATAAAATAATATATCCAATGTTGGAATTTTAATAGTAGTTTCTTGAAAATGAAAAACATATATTAATATAATATATTTTGTTTTAGAAATTAAATCATCTTTATAATTCAAATTAATTAATTTATTAAAAAGAAAGTGAAATGAAAGGGAAAATGATTTTTAAGGAATCACTTTTTGACTTTTGGTTTTGGAAAGTTCTTTTTAGGATCAGAAATTGAGTTTTTTTTTCTTTTAAGGAACTATTTATTAAATTAAATAGAACATAGACGAACTTAATGTTCCAGAATATTTATGCCATATTACATCATGAATGATGTAATTTATGATATATCGGTTATGTGAAAAATTTTATTTTACTATTCACCTAAATATTGAAGTATTTAAGAAAATTACCAAAAAAATCACCCTAACTATTTTTAGATTGTTGATTCCTAAAATGGAACCCATTTTTCAAAAATAGTTTTCTATGTATGATGAATTTAATATTTAAATAAAATCACAATTTACTTGAAAAATACCCTTTCTAATTTTAAAACTACTTTTCCAACACTTTGAAAAATTACTTAAGGTCACATAAAATTATCATATAATCAAATTATTAATTTATGGATATATTTCAATAAACTATATTTTCATATAAATCATTAAGTTATTCATAAAATTGTAATTAAATATTCCTGACTTATAAAACTACCAACACCTTATTAATAATTTTTGAAATATTTATTTACTTATACTATGGTATAATATTTTCACTAATAAAAAGATAAATTTTATTTATAATTACATGGGAGATGTTACTATTACAATGGCTGGTTTACTATTCATAAGTGTCACATTACTATTCCAAAGGTCAAGTTACTATTGCTATATGTTCATTAACTTATAAAGATACCTTTTATTTCACATATTATTCACTTATAATGTTTGTATTGTGTTCTAAAAGTAATCTTATGTGATTATACTATAAGACATAGTTATAAGAAAGGAATTTTCATTGATAAAAAATTGGTTAGTTACATTATTCCCCCCTTAATAAATTTTTCCCTTGAAATTTCGTTTTACATTATGGGCCTTAAACAGGCGTGGGTACATTTCCTTCATTGGCTCCTCTAGTTCCCATATTTCTTCTTTATACTTATGATTCCTCCATAGCACCATGACTAGGTGAGTAGTATTGTTATGTAGAACATTATCTCTACGCTCCAAGATCTTCACTGGCTGATCCTCATATAAAAGATCATCCTCAATTTTTACGACCTCTAAAGAGAGTGCATGTGAAGAGTCTGGTATTTACTTCTTTAAGAGGGATACAAGAAAGACATCATGTACTTTTGACATAGTAGGTGGAATTTCCAGTCGATAGGCCATAGCTCTGACTCAATCATGGATATAGAATGGGGTCCAATTTACCTGGGACATAAAATCCCTTTCTGTAGATAACTCATGACCTTTTTCCAAGAGAGATACATGAAGAAATACCATGTCTCAAAGTTTGAACTCAAGGTCTCATTGACGATTGTCTACATAACTCTCATGTCGACTTTGGGATTCCTTGATATGATGCTCAATAAATTTCACATTCTCCACCATTTATTTGAACATTTTATGTCCTAGAAGCTTATTCTCACCGACTTCATCCCAATATGTCGGTGTTCTATACCTTTTCCCATAAAGGATTAATTTGGTTCCATTCGGTTGCTCAAGTGAAACTGTTGTTGTAGGAGAAATCAACCAGTGGATGATGTTGGTTCCATCTTCCTTTGAATCCCATAAATAATGCTCTCAACATGTTCTCCATTGTATAAATAGTACGCTCAGATTTTCCATCAGTTTGAGGGTGATAGGTCATACTAAATTTTAGTTAAGTACTTATAGCATGTGGGATACTTTCCAGATCATCAAAGTGTATCTCAGATCATGATCAGATACAATAGATAGTGGTACTCCATGCAGCCTTTCCTCTTCTTTGATATAAATCCATGCAATTTGATCTAATTATAAGTCCTCTCAAATTGTGATAAAGTGATCTTTCTTAGTAAGAAAATCCACAATGACCCATATATCATTGTTTCCTCTAGATTCCCTTGGATATACAGTGAAAAATTCCATGGTGATGTTCGACCACTTCCTATCAGTATGGGTAGTGGTTTCATCATCCCCTTAGACTTTTATCTCTCAACCTTCACTTTCTAACATATAAGGAACTTTGATGTATATTCAACATTTTCCCTTTTCATATTTTCCCACCAAAATTGTTCTCAAAGATATGGATACATCTTTGTGTTCCCTGGGTGGATAGGGAAGGTTGAGTTATGTGCGTCACTCAGAAGCTCCTTCTTTATCTCTAGATTGGTTGGTACACATAATCGTGTCCCAGATATTACATCTCCATCCTTCTCAACTATGAAATCTAAGGATTCCCCATTTATGATAGATTCCAACCTTTTCATAATTTCCACATCTTTTCTTTGAGCATCCTTTATTCTCTCCATGAGGTACGGTTGAGAAATAATTTGAGAAAGTATTGATAATGTTCCTACCTCAATTATTCCCATATCCATCCTACAAATCTAAGAAGACCAGATCCTTTTCAATTCTCAACATTGATAATGATGCAGGATCCTTTCTACTTAGATCATCTGCCTCCTTTTCTGCCTTACTGTGATGGTATTGGATTGATCAGTCATAATACTTGATGAGATCTATACATCTTCACTGGCTCATATTAATATCTTTTTGTGTGAATATATATTTGAGCCTCTTGTGATCAGTATATGTCTCACACTTCTCTCCATAGAGATAATATCGCCATATTTTCAATACAATGATCACTACTACCAACTCCAGATCATGCATGAGATAGTTTTGCTCAGGGATTTTCAGCTACCTTGAGGAATAGGATATCAATTTATCATTTTTTATTAGCACACAACCTAAGCCCTTTTTGGAAGCATCACTATACACCACAAAGAGTTATCTAGTTGTTGGGAGTGTGAGTACTAGTGCAATGATAAGCCAATGATAAGCCTCTTTTTCAACTCCTTAAAATATTATTCGCATTCCTGAGTCCAGAGAAACATTACTCTCTTCCATGTCATCTTGGTCATTGTGTTTTACAATCATGAAAAGCTCATCAAAAATCATCGATAATACCCATATAGACCCAAAAAGCTGTGAATCTCCATTACAGATGATGTCCTTGGCCTCTCTTCGATTTCCTTTGTCTTGGAAGGGTCCATAGATATCCCATTCCTCCTGAAAACATTCCCCAATAATGGTACTTCATCTATCACGAACTCACATTTACTGAACATTTCATACAACTTCTCCCTTCAAAAAGTGTTTAACATAATATTCAAATGCCCCTAATGTTCCTCCTTTATCTTGGAGTATATCATAATATCATCAATAAAGACTATAACAAATTTATCGAGGTAATATCTAATGACACTACTCATTAAATCCATGAAATTTTTTGGAGAATTATTGAGTCCTAAGGTAATAACTATGAACTCATAGTGTTCATACCTCGCTCTAAAGTTTATCTGGGGAATATCTTATTTCCTCGCTATTAATTTTTGATAACCCATCTGAAGTTCTACATTAGATAAATAACTAGCCCCACTATGCTAATAAAACAAATAATTATATGTTTATGGGGATACTTGTTCTTTATTGTGATTTTATTGAGCTCATGATAATCAATTCCGAGGAACATTGATCTATCCTCCTTCTGGATGAAGAAGGATGGGCACACCCCAAGGTGAGGTACTCGAGTATATAAAACCCTTCTCTAAATTCTCCTGTAATTGCTTCTTCTAATCCTCCAGCTCTATAGTGGCCATTCTATAATGTTTTGTTGATATAAGAAGAGATCCATAATTAATATCAATTGAGAACTCAAACTCTCAGTCAGGAGGAAGACTAGACAACTCTTCAGTGAATACATTAGTGTAATCCCTCACAATGGGCATGTCTTCAAGAAATATTCTCTCTTTTGTCTCAATCAGTTGAGATAGAAATGCTTTCTCATAAGGAACCAATATCCATACTTGAGAAACTGATTCTAAAGGAGATTTATATTCCTCCATACACTTGTAAATAATTGGATGATGCTTTGGGAATTGAAGAGTGATCTCTCTTTCCCAGCAGTTGATGTTAAATTTTTATAAAGATAGATAATCCATGACCAAGATAGTGTTGAACTCCAATAAATGATGTATGAAAAGATTAACTGGGAGGATTATTCCACAATAATTAATAGGGGAAGAGTTATATACCATGGACTCAATAATTATGACATTCCTTGTTCTCACAGATAACTTGTCCCCCAAATTTTGAGGTGGTGTTTGAATAGTTCTACTAAACATGTGAGATTTGAAAGACTGTGTAGAAATAGAATAAAATAGTAAGTTCTCTATTCATGAATGAATAACTAGCATACATGTCACCACATCATTGTCCAGATCTACCTCAACAGTAGTGATAAAATAATCTCTTCCTTGTTTCCATGTAGGTTGTTGTTGATTTCCTCCAAAAACACTTGGCTTAAGGTAATTGTTTGCATAATTCCCATGATCCCTGTAGTTGTAACACTGCACCACTGGATGAGAGTTGATCTGATCCTTCCTTTATTATTCTTTATTATTATGTTTTTTTATATCCCTCCCATATTTCATGGCTAGATTTCCCATATTTCTATATTTTATGCAATTCTTGGTTCCCTATAGACACTTCCCATGATGCTTCTTCCCACAACTTTAACAAGTGGGATTCGGTCTTTTTTCCATCATGGGATTTTTTGGCTGAACCACCCATGTTGTTCTCATTTTTCTACTTCTTTTCACCTAGCCCGTGAGGCCACTAGGATTATCCAATATTCATTTTATCCTTGAGTAAATAATGAACAATCTCCTCAAAACCGTCAAAGTCATGAATCATCAATGCTTTTCATAGACTCTCACCTTTATCCTACTAAAGAAGTGATCCACCTTTCTTTTGGTGATCATGACAAGGCTATAGTGTAACGCCCCGACCCTAGTTACCCAGAGTCGGTGCATTATTACATAACATTGGCATGATCACAAGAAAGATCAAATCTCGAAAGACCGATTGGTTTAGTAGCCTTAGAAACACTAGATATATTCATAAGTCTTACATTACATCATAAAATCAAAAACTACTACAACAACATATTGTCTCCATAATCCAAACTCATATCCCCACATAATATCCTTGCAGGTCATTCATAATTTACTTCTTCACTTCCTGGGAAAAATGAAACATAGAAAAGGGGTGAGCTCAAATGCCCAGTAAGGATAACAATATAGCGGAAACTTTCATAAATAAGAATAAACATTTAAGGCAATGTATAACTAAAACAAAATCCTTTTAAACTTGAACTTTCAACATAGTATGGCATAAATAAAATGAAATAATTCCATTTACTTATTCACATTGATATTCTACTAATCAAATAATCACATGCAAAATCAATAACCACTTTCATAATGATGGAATGCATAATGCCAGACTATCATAACCACATAGCCAAGGCCTCGTGCCAAGACTACAAATAAGATTTTGTCAAGGCCTTGTGCCAAGACACTAGTTTGTCTCATGAGACCTACCGATGCATCGAGGAGCTATAGCGGGCTCCACCCATCACATATTAAGTCCAATGCATTCCCATATGAAAAGGTTTAAACATAACATAAACATTCGTATTAAAACTAGCATACGAAATGTCAATACTTTCACCATAAACCATGAATGGTATAAAAATAACACATCCATAGTCAAACATATCACAAAACCTTTAATACAACATAGAAGTTTTGTATCATAATAAATAAACTTCACATAAGCGTAAAATCCCACAAAGGATGTTGACATAGATGAAATCAAAACTCTTTTTAGAGAAATATCACTTTTATTTTGAAATCATTTAAGATCCATATAAAATAAAACATTTTCTTTGAAAATATTATTATAATCTTGTAAGGGAATCTTTGACGATTTTATAACGGTGGAAAGTAGCCGCACCTGCCGTATAATTTAAAAAAAATTCTTACCTTAATTTTGTCGAAAAGGTTAAAAAGCACCTTGTTTGGAAAACGACGGAAATATTCCTTTATAAACCTCTTATAAAAAGTCAAACAAGGGTATAAATTACTTTAACCCATATTCTTGTGAATAGTAAAAATGTTTTGAAATACAGTTTTAAGAAACATGGATGTGGATGATAAAGAGATGCCAGTAGATTATTATGTATAAACAACCTCGGATATTGAAGAGATTGTGAAATAACCCTTACCTTGTACTTTTCCTTGGTTGGGGTAGGTTATCCTCCTGTATAATAGTGAAATAATTGTTATTAAATTATAAAAGAATCATATGAATTCATATGATATCATATATGATCTTTTAACATTGCTTTGTTAATAATATCTTAGTATTATCGTTGTTTCGGGTGTTAACTTACTCATTTTCTTTTATATGTTTTGTTATGTAAGCCATGTTTGTAATGGATAGGTTGTATATTATTAATATCCAGAATGATATAAAGTCCTTAAACATCATTTTTAAATCATCAAATGATAATTATACTTGAATGGATACGATGGAGAATGAATCTCATCGCATTCGTGGAGACGGTAGTCCGTACGTACGCATGAGCGACAATATCATTATTTTGACATTAAAATAATATATAAATGGATGGTATATCATATATAAAGAATAATTAACATGTTATATTTATTATTTACATGAGTTACACATCATTATTATACCCATCCAAATAATAATATATTGAATAACAATTACACCACGACGTGGAGACGGTAAGCCGTACGCACGCACGTATGGTGACATGTTATTCAAAGGGTGGATAGAATACTGAATATGGTTGTACCATATTTATAATAACATCACGGTATATATATGATACTGGAGTTATTATTTTAGAATGGTAACAAAAAAGGAAGAAGAAGTGGAAGAAGAAAGGAACTTGGAAAAGGGTGGTGAAATCATTACCTCTTCTTCGGTTTCTTCCTTTTGATTTGATCAAAAGGGCTCCTTAGGTTGGCTTTATGATCAATCTAAGGCCTCTATGTTGTAGTGAGAGAAGTTGGGAGAGTATTGGGGCAGAGTTTGGCCGAACCAAAAGGCTTTGAAGGTGTGAAGAAAAGAGAAGGAGGAGTGCCCTTTTATAAGAGGGGTGAGGGGCACCTTTGGAAAAGCTAGAAATATTAGTTTATAATAAATTCATATTCGGTTTCTAATGGATCCAAATTTGATTATTTAAATTTTAAGGTGGGTATGGGTCGAAAAAACTCAACCAATAGAATTTATACAGGTTTGGGTAATTTTATTAACCTTATATTTAAGTATTAACTCTAAGTTAATTAGTTTCACTTTTACAATGTCTCTTTGTATTTTTATATAATATGGTTAATAAACTTACTATATACATCCAAGAGACCCCCAAGTGGTCCATTAATGATGAAAATATCATGATATAAGTCTCTTGGTCGAACCTTATATTTTTAGGAATTTAATATCAATTAATAATATAATATTTGGTTTAAGAACTCTTTTATGTCAATTTTGACACTATTCAATAGTTGATTTCTGTGAAACTCATAAAAGATTTATTACTTCTAAAAAAGTCAATTAAATAAATCCTAATATATCATATTATCCTAGAAAATTAGTTTAATTCATGAAAAGTTTTATATTATATTTATTTGGGTATTTATAATATCATTTATTTTGATTTTTCACTATTATAGTAATTACTGCATCATCATTGTGTCATAAATAAATTAAATTATTTAATGTCTAAAAATTATAAATAAAATATCATTATGTAGGAAATCGTTTTATCTTTCTAATGAATATTTACAATCGAATTTATATTATGTATAACCCTATTTTAAAAATGTTTTAGTAAATAAACTTTGATTTTAACTCTTTTAACTCTTCTTTGAATTAAATAATAATAAACGTCCTAATCTAATCCAAGTGGACCTAAATGATAATATTTTATTACTAAGGCTGTTTTGGTCGAGATACACTTGTCCAATAGAATTAGGACATGTGTTAGGGTAATATTAATATCATTTTTACTCTTAATTACCCTATTTATTTTTAACCGTGGTAAATAAAAGTAAAAAGTTACTATTCACCAAAAATTATTTTCATCTCATTGAACCACATTTTACTTCTTAATATTAACCGTGTCTCTCGGATTTTTGAAATTCCATTCACAGAAGTGGTAAAATTAAGTTTTATGAAAAAATCATTTTTTTAACTACCACTTAGTAGTTTCACTATTCATAAAAAATTGAAGTTTTTCAGAACAATGCCAAAATTTCACCCTAAGCTATAATTGATATTCCAAATTCAAAAATGATTTCTATTTTACAAAATTCAAAAAAATATTAGTTGCATTAATTAATTTTATAATTAATTCCCGCTGTCACAACAAATAGCGTGTTTTTAAGAAACAATATTTATCAAAAGATTGATAATTGTTTATGTCCAATTTCAAAGTGAAATTAATTTTAATGAACACCATTGGATAAAATTGTAAAAATATATTCTAATTATATTTTAAAACCACTCAAATTCATAATTTATCACTATTAATTATTTTGGTTAAAAAAGTTGTTTTTAATTAAAATTTAGTAATTTTCCCTATTCATCAAAATATTAAAGTTATCCGAAAAGTACCAAAATTTCACCTTAGGCTAAATTCGATATGCCGAATCCAAAAATGAAGTCCATTTTGAAATATAAAATATATATAATTTCAAAAAGTAGTTATTACTATTTATAACGGCTAGTTTGATCGGTTGTGGTGTGTGTTAAAACTCGAAGTTGCGTACAACACACGCTACTGTATTAATCAAAGGAAAGCGTACCGTGGAAGCTTGGGATGTTTCATTTTAAATTTTTGATGTCCCCATTTAGTCAAAAAGTATAAAATATTGTATTTAAAAAGGGTTCACTATTAAAAGTTGATAAAAGTGCAATACTGAAAATGAATTTGTTCTTGCATTATATCTAAGAAACTCATAATATGGATTCTAAAATTATAAGGATTATATAAACTTTAAAATTTATCTAATAGTATTCATAACCTCTTTTGAACGGCTTATTTGGTAAGTCATGGTGCGCTTGAACTTGGTGTTGCGTGTAGTGAATGTTATTGAATTATTTTGAAGAAATAACACACTATGAAATATTGGAGTGTTACATTCTCCCCTCCTTCAATAAATTGCGTCCTCGCAATATGAAATTGTTCTTCAAAAATAAAAGGTTGAAAATAGAAAATATCTTTGTGGGAAACCCCACATCGGAAATTAGTTTACTAAAATTTAGTCTTAATATGAGGAAAAGTGAAATGAAAGGGTCACCACCAAATTATGATCTCTATTTGGAGAACATTGGTGGCAATTAGAGACATATAATTGGAGGGAAAACGTAAATATTTATAGGTAGTGATTGAGGTCATCAATCACAAACAAGTATAAAATGAGGTCCTTAAACTCATCAATTTATGATGATTTGAAATACCATCGGTTTAACAAAACATAGGGTATTGGGATAACACATTTTTGACGTTTCAAAATATCTTAGTTGAAATCCCACATCGAAAAAATGAATTAATGAGGCCTCTATTTAAAATAAAGAGTGGAAAGTATGAAGATTACCGAAAATAACACATACTAGGGTTCCATGTAGGAAAATATGGATATGGAAGAGAAATCTAACCATCAATTATCTGATGGAGAGTGGTAGAGAACATGGCTATGAAAAGGTCAACAATCCCAAAGCCATAAATTAGTGATGATTTAAGGTACCATCTAGGACAAAATTTTTGTTCTAAGTTCCTTTTATTAATATTGATGAATTTATTTATGAGATTGGCTAAGATCATAAGGAGATATACTTACTTTATTATTAGAGTTTTATCCATTAATAAATTTCTACCACAAACTCATATTTTACTCTAAAAGATAATAGAACGTAAATTTTTTTCTATTTTTACTATTCGTACAGGGTTCCAAAATAAATGAATTTATAATTCATCTACTAGATCTTTTAAAAAAACTACAATATTTAATCCAGGACATCTCGTGGGCCAGTGGTAGGTGATACACCCTTGTCTCCCTTCGGTTGCGGGTTCAAGTCTCACGGCCTTGCCGGACGCGACGGGTTGCCGCCCGACCTCCGGGTTGTCCTTTTATGGCAATCCAAAATAATCCAAACTAGAACTATCCAAAATACTTCAGTCCAAAATTTATAAGAAAGGTAGACACGATGAAGATCCTTTTTTTTCATGTAATAACATGTGATCACCTTCATCATGTATTCTTTTAAAACACTACAACATCCTGAATTATCATAAAACCTTATTAATTACATTCATGATCCCTTATTCCTTATTGAATAATAGATATACTCCTTCAATCCAAAAATTTTGTAAACCCCAACAATGATGGAATATAAAAATCATTAATCATCTTTAAGGTAGTCAAGAATATCCAATATAATTTATCCAAATCAATCATGTATTATTATAAAATCACTACCTCGGTATCAGAACCATATTATGGTTTATCTTTCTCTCAACCATATATTTTCCAAAAATTTAACCTGCTATTGAGTCACTTTTCTTTTTTTCATAAAATCTCAAGTCCTCAATGAAATAGTACTGCAGTACAATCCTTATATACTCTATATTTATTATAACAAGTACATTGCTGATACAACACTCAAATGACATAATCAACACAATAACTCTAATCATTCCTCTTCATCTGTGGTAGTATCATAACTTTATTATTATCCAATAGCATCATTTGCGGCATAGTCTGATGACTGAGACATAGGTTCGCGTAGTGTCCAAACTCCTTGAAAATGAAGCATTGTACATTTGAAACCATTTTCTTACCCTTGCAGTCACGTACTTTGTGCCCTTTTCCTCCACAATTATAACAAACTCTCATTCCTTTCAGGCAAGTTCCAGGGTGTTTCTTCCCATAGTTATCACATATGGGAAATTCTTCCTTTCCCTCTTCCCTTTATCTATCTTTCTCTCTTCCATCCTTTTCTTCTCTTGCTTCCCTTCAAAGACATAGGACTTAGTAAACTCTTTACGTATCTTATCAACACATGATATTATTTCTTCATATGATAATAATACATGCGAAACCATTTCTCTTATAAATTCTGGCTTAAGACCATGAAAGATATGATCCTTCCTTCTCTTTGGATCATGTGCATTGCTAGAGTTCTCATTCCTTCTACTGGGCGCCATTTCTAAACAATGGCATAAACTAGACCAGTTTATGAATCAAAATACATAATCCCATACTTATAAAACACTTAACATAAATTGAACTATTTATGGATATAATCCATAATCATAAGAATGTTTTCTTTGAGGAAGTATATACTCATAAACCCTTCATAATGATTTGTAAAGAAAATGAGAGTTATCCTAAGCATATCCCCCGGGAGTGTCGTAACCAAGAGTGCAGCAAGGCCCGTTGTCGTGCACCAGTTCCCGTTCGAGTCTAGCTCAAAGCGGCGTTTTCGGGTTTTACCCCTAGGTACATCTGTGCCAGAGCCGCCTCTACCTGCCCGTATCCAGACAGGGATGTATTTCTCGAAAAACTCACAAAATCTCTACAATACCAAAATTCTAGGAAGTTCTTCTATACTAATCCTCAAATTTCATCTTAGGTCTACGTGCTCTAATCAGAGTTTATCTAAATCTAGCTTCCAAGGTTTGTACTAAACTTCCTCTGATACCAACTGTAACGCCCCGACCCTAGTTACCCAGAGTCGGTGCATTAATACATAACATTGACATAATCACAAGAATGATCAAATCTCGAAAGACCAATTGGTTTAGTAGCTTTGGAAACACTAGATATATTCATAAGTCTTACATTACATCATAAAATGAAAAACTACTACAACAACATATTGTCTCCATAATCCACACTCATATCCCCACATAATATCCCTGCAGGTCATTCATAATTTACTTCTTCACTTCCTGAGAAAAATGAAACATAGAAAAGGGGTGAGCTCAAATGCCCAGTAAGGATAACAATATAGCGGAAACTTTCATAAATAAGAATAAACATTTAAGGCAATTTATAACTAAAAAAAGCCTTTTAAACTTGAACTTTCAACATAGTATGGAATAAATAAAATTAAATAATTCCATTTACTTATTCACATGGATATTCTACTAATAAAATAATCACATGCAAAATCAATAACCACTTTCATAATGATGGAATGCATAATGCCAGAATATCATAACCACATAGCCAAGACCTCGTGCCAAGACTACAAATAATATTTTGTCAAGGCCTTGTGCCAAGACACTAGTTTGTCTCATGATACCTACCGATGCATCGAGGAGCTATAGCGGGCTCCACCCGTCACATATTAAGTCCAACGCATTCCCATATGAAAAGGTTTAAACATAACATAAACATTCGTATTAAAACTAACATACGAAATGCCAATACTTTCACCATAAACCATGAATGGTATAAAAATAACACATCTATAGTCAAACATATCACAAAACCTTTAATACAACATAGAAGTTTTGTATCATAATAAATAAACTTCACATAATCATAAAATCCAACAAAGGATGTTGACATAGATGAAATCAAAACTCTTTTTAGAGAAATGTCTCTTTTATTTTGAAATCATTTAAGATCCATATAAAATAAAACATTTTCTTTGAAAATATTCTTATAAGCTTGTAAGGTAAGCTTCGACGATTTTATAACGGCGGAAAGTAGCCGCACCCGCCGTATAATTTAAAAAAACATTCTTACTTTAATTTTGTCGAAAAGGTTAAAAAGCACCTTGTTTGGAAAACGACGGAAAGATTCCTTTATAAACCTCTTATAAAAAGTCAAACAAGGGTATAAATGACTTTAACCCATATTCTTGTGAATAGTAAAAATGTTTCGAAATACATTTTTAAGAAACATGGATGTGGATGATAAAGAGATCCCAGTAGATTATTACGTATAAACAACCTCAGATAATGAAGAGATTGTGAAATAACCCTTACCTTGTACTTTTCCTTGGTTGGGGTAGGTTAACCTCCTTTATAATAGTGAAATAATTGTTATTAAATTATACAAGAATCATATGCATTCATATGATATCATATATGATCTTTTAACATTTCTTTGTTAATAATATCTTAGTATTATCGTTGTTTCGGGTGTTAACTTACTCGTTTTCTTTTATATGTTTTGTTATGTAAGCCATGTTTGTAATGGATAGGTTGTATATTATTAATATCTATAATGATATCAAGTCCTTAAACATCATTTTTAAATAATAAAATGATAATTATACTTGAATGGATACGATGGAGAATGAATCTCATCGCATTCGTGGAGACGGTAGTCCGTACGTACGCACGAGTGACAATATCATTATTTTGATATTAAAATAATATATAAATGGATGTTATATCATATATACAGAATAATTAAAATGTTATATTTATTATTTACATGATTTACACATCATTATTATACCCATCCAAATAATAATATATTGAATTACAATTACACCACGACGTGGAGACGGTAAGCCGTACGTACGCACGTATGGTGACATGTTATTCAAAGGGTGGATAGAATACTGAATATGGTTGTACCATATTTATAATAACATCACAGTATATATATGATACTGGAGTTATTATTTTAGAATGGTAACAACAAAGGAAGAAGAAGTGGAAGAAGAAAGGAACTTGGAAAATGGTGGTGAAATCATTACCTCTTCTTCGGTTTCTTCCTTTTGATTTGATCAAAAGGGCTCCTTAGGTTGGCTTTCTGATCAATCTAATGCCTCTATGTTGTAGTGAGAGAATTTGGGAGAGTATTTGGGCAGAGTTTGGCCGAACAAAAAGGCTTTGAAGGTGTGAAGAAAAGAGAAGGAGGAGTGCCCTTTTATAAGAGGGGTGAGGGGAACCTTTGGAAAAGCTAGAAATATTAGTTTATAATAAATTCATATTCGGTTTCTAATGGCCCAAAAGTTGATTATTTAAATTTTAAGGTGGGGATGGGTAGAAAAAAAACTCAACCAATAGAATTTATACAGGTTTGGGTACTTTTATTAACCTTATCTTTAAGTATTAACTCTAAGTTAATTAGTTTCACTTTTACAATGTCTCTTTGTATTTTTATATAATATGGTTAATAAACTTACTATATACATCCAAGCGACCCCCCAAGTGGTCCATTAATGATGAAACTATCATGATATAAGTCTTTTGGACGAACCTTAGATTTTTAGGAATTTAATATCAATTAATAATATAATATTTGTTTTAAGAACTCTTTTATGTCAATTTTGACACTATTCAATAGTTGATTTTTGTGAAACTCATAACAGATTGATTACTTCTAAAAAAGTAAATTAAATAAATCCTAATATATCATATTATCCTAGAAAATTAGTTTAATTCATGAAAAGTTTCATATTATATTTATTTGGGTATTTATAATATCAATTATTTTGATTTTTCACTATTATAGTAATTACTGCATCATCATTGTGTCATAAATAAATTAAATTATTTAATGTATAAAAATTATAAATAAAATATCATTAAGTAGGAAATATTTTTATATTTCTAATGAATATTTACAATCGAATTTATCTTATGTATTACCCTATTTTAAAAATGTTTTAGTAAATAAACTTTGATTTTAACTCTTTTAACTCTTCTTTGAATTAAATAATAATAAATGTCCTAATCTAATCCAAGTGGACCTAAATGATAATATTTTATTACTAAGTCTGTTTTGGTCGAGATACACTTGTCCAATAGAATTAGGACATTTGTTAGGGTAATATTAATATCATTTTTACTCTTAATTACCCTATTTACTTTTAACCGTGGTAAATAAAAGTAAAATGTTACTATTCACCAAAAATTATTTTCATCTCATTGAACCACATTTTACTTCTTAATATTAACCGTGTCTCTCATATTTTTAAAATTCCATTCACAAAAGTGGTAAAATTAAGTTTTATGAAAAATTCAGTTTTTTTAACTACCACTTAGTAGATTCACTATTCATCAAAAATTGAAGTTTTTCAGAACAATGCCAAAATTTCACCCTAAGATACAATTGATATTCCAAATTCAAAAATGATTTCTATTTTACAAAATTCCAAACATATAAGTTGCATTAATTAATTTTATAATTAATTCCCGTTGTCACAACAAATAGCGTGTTTTTAAGAAACAATATTTATCAAAAGATTGATAATTGTTTATGTCCAATTTCAAAGTGAAATTAATTTTAATGAACACCATTGGATAAAATTGTAAAAATATATTCTAATTATACTTTAAAACCGCTAAAATTCATAATTTATCACTATTAATTATTTTGGTTAAAAAAGTTGTTTTTAATTAAAATTTAGTAATTTTCACTATTCATCAAAATATTAAAGTTATCCGAAAAGTACCAAAATTTCACCTTAGGATAAATTCTATATTACGAATCCAACAATGAAGTCCATTTTGAAATATAAAATATATATAATTTCAAAAAGTAGGTATTAATATTTATAACGGCTAGTTTGATCGGTTGTGGTGTGTGTTAAAACTCGAAGTTGCGTACAACACACGCTACTGTATTAATCAAAGGAAAGCGTATTGTGGAAGCTTGGGATGTTTAATTTTAAATTTTTGATGTCCCCATTTAGTCAAAAAGTATAAAATATTGTATTTAAAAAAGGTTCACTATTAAAAGTTGATAAAAGTGCAATACTGAAAATGAATTTGTTCTTGCATTATATCTAAGAAACTCATAATATGGATTCTAAAATTATAAGGATTATATAAACTTTAAAATTTAGCTAATAGTATTCATAACCTCTTTTGAACGGCTTGTTTGGTAAGTCATGGTGCGCTTGAACTTGGTGTTGCGTGTAGTGAAAGTTATTGAATTGTTTTGAAGAAATAACACACTATGAAATCTTGGGGTGTTACATATAGGCATACCGCGCAAGCCATGTAATGTTTTCTTTATACGCCCCAATGGAATTATCTTCCTTCTTCTTGAGTCCGAGGTAATCTCTTTCCATTTTGAGACATTGGGTTCGAGGAAAATATTTATTGAAAAACATCCTCTTGAATTCCTTCCAATCCATGGAATCAATTTCCCCCCAAGGCTTTTTATTCTTGATCAGTGTCCACTACTAGTCAGATTCCCCATCAAAATGATATACCTCCAGTACAACTTTCTCTTCTTCAAAGCACTGGAGGTATGATAATATCTTTTCAATGGAGTTAATCCAATATTTTGTGGGAGGGGGATAAGAGGATTTTATAAACATGGGAGGACATTGACGCATGAACTATTCTATGACAACTTAATCGTTAATTGGAGTATGATGGAGTTCTAAATGATTCAAGATATTATTCATAACTTGAACCAGCTGAGAAAGTATTTTCATGATGTTTTGATCACCCATTCCCATCATAACAGGCATATCATTTGGGGAATCTTCACATTTCCTATCACATTGGTTGTTGGTACATGTTATTATATTTCCCACCACTAACTAATAAAAATAATGTACAGTTAGAGGTATTTAATACATATCTATTGATCATAAAAAGGGAAACTTTGAACATAAGAGGATAAACTTGTAAAAGAGAAGTATATTCTAACTTGTGATTTCTTAGGTTTAAATCTAGGTTATCCTTGATCTATTTATTATGTTTTATTATTAAGGGATTTTTTCTCTTAATAATTGTTTGTAATAAGCTCATTAATTTACCAAAGAATATCCCCTGGGAGTGTTGTAACTAAGAGTGCAGAAAGGCCCATTGTCATGCACCAGTTCCCGTTATATTCTAGCTTGAAGCACTGTTTTTGTGATTTACCCCTAGATACATTTGTGCCAAACCTGCCTCTACTTGCTCGTATCTAGACTAGAATGTATTTTCTTGATAAACAACTTACTCAATACCCACCAATATTTAGTGATGTTTTAATATACATAGTCTCATTCTTAAGGTTCTCACTAAGGTTCTCTATTCCTGATCTCCAAAAATAACTAGACCATCCTCTGATACCTACTATTGAAACCCTATACTATAATATATAATAGTATAAGATTTTGGGCATAAGTATTCATCAGAGTACACGCCAAGGATCATGAAGTCTAGAGTCTTTGAAGACTAGGTACATAAAACATGAAAATTAGTTCTAAAAACACATCTTTATTTAATATCCATAAACAACTCCTAACTTTTTTGAGACCTTACATATACGTAGGGTACCTTGGGGAACACATGAACAAAGGTATGATCTAAAAATAATATTAAGGGAAAGAACATAAGAATAAATCTTAAGAACATGAGTTAGGAGGCATGACATAATGATACCAAAAGAATGGAACATATAAAATCGTAACATATAAACATGGGATCATATAAACATGGAATCATATAATTGTGGAAGAAATAGTAAACATATATTTATTACGAGTCAAGGATAACTTCCAATCCAGTTTCCCATAGTTTTATGGGTCAAGGCTAACCACCAATCCCATTTCCAATAGCAGCACAAGACAAGGCTAATCACCAAGACCGTTGCACATAGAATCTCATGATAATTAACTTTACCCAATGAATTGGACCACTATCTGGGTACACCTATCTTACATTTCATAAAAAAAATTCCACATAAATAATCATACATAATCACTCTTATATAAACATAAGGGTTACCCATGGAAAGAATTTTGTACCAAAATCATGACAAAAAGAATAACCAATGGGAGTATCGTCAAAGTGTCTATGAAATAAATAAATTAGAATATACATGGACATTAATTAGAAAAAATAGGCATATATCATGGTATGTGATGTGTAACAGAGGTGAAAACATGTAAGAAATGTTTTTGAGACATTTTAGCATTTAAAAAATTTTTGTGCGGTTTTAAAGAAAATATTATAGATATTTTAAAATAGAAAATGGAACAAAATTTTATATAAAACTAGAATTGAATCAAGAAGGTTTTGATATAAAAAAGATTGATTTTATAAAGACAACGGTGGATTAAAATAGAGGATATAGTGCTCTTGATATCGGGTAAAAATTTGGGAAGTTCCCTTAAAACAATTTTTCTTATTGAGATGTATTGAGGAGGGATTCACTTAAAAGAATGCATATCCTTGAAATAGAATGAGATATGGATCTTGAAACATGAGTTTGGAGCATATAAACAGTATGTAGTAGTTTTACATAAAACAACAACTTCATTTGGGTAAAAATAAAGATAGACCATCACTAAGGAATAAATAAGGTTTGGGTAAAATTCATTACAGATTATCAACATGGTATCAGGTGTATCTAAAAGGGAATTATAAGAGGAAAAAAAGAGAAAGAAAAGAGAGAAGATTTAATAGAGTCTTACACTCCCCTCGGTGTAGCTTCTTTTTCACAAAACTATCACTCCCTTGATGATTGGAGTTGGAGGGCTATAGAACGTCCCTAAGCATTAAAAGAGCCTTGAGAGGGAGAATTTGGGCAGATATTAGGCTTATTAAAGGATGAGAGGAGTGTTTTTCCAAGGCTATAGATAGGGGTTATTTATACTTGAGGAGGTATTTTTTAGAATAAAATATTAAATAAAATAATATATCAAATGTTAGACTTGTAATAGTAGTTTTTTGAAAATAGAAATCATATATTAATATAATATAATTAGTTTTAGAATTTATATCATCTTTATAATTTGAATTCATTAATTTATTAAATGGAAAGAGAAAATAAAGAGAAAATTATTTTTAAGGAATCACTTTTTTACATTCAGTTTTGGAATGTTCTTTTAATGTTTGGAAATTGAGTTTATTGTATTTTAAAAAAACATTTATAAAGTTAAATAGAACATGGACAAATGTAAAGTTCCAGAATGTTTATGTCATCATTAAATCAAGAATGATGCAATTTATTATATATCAGTTATGTGAAAAACTGTAAATTTATTATTCACTCAAAAATTGGAGTATTGTAGAAAATTACTAAAAAAATCACCCTAAACATTTTTCAATGTGTAGAATCTAAAAATGAACCCCATTTTTCAAAAATAATTTTATAAATATTATTAAATTGAAATTTAATTAAAATCACATTTTGATTGAAAAATAAAAATTTTAAATTTAAAACTGCTTTTCTAAAACATTGAAAAATTACTTAAGGTCACATAATATTTTATTAGAATAAAAATATTAATTTATGAATAAATTTTAGGAAACAGAATTTTAATTTAAATCATTAAATTATTTATAAAATTGTAATTAAATATTCTGGACTTATAAAACTACTAACACCTTATTAATAATTTTAAAAATATTTATTTAAAAATACAATCATATAATATTTTCACTTATAAAAAGATAAAGTTTATTTATACTTACAATAGAGAGGTTACTATTTAAATGGCTAGTTTAATATTCATAAGGGTCATATTAATATTCCAAAAGTTAGGTTATTATTTCCATATGTTGCTTAACTTCTAAATATACCTATTATTTCCCTTATTCTTCAATTATAAAGTTTGTATTGTTTGCTAAAAGTAATCTTATGTGATTATACTATAAGACATTATTATTAGAAGGAAATTTCCATTAATATAACTTTTATTCATTACATATAGTATTTTCTACATTATTCCCCTGATATCCTTGTTTCTCCCATGTTACATAGAATTTAGTTGTCTATGGCAGTTGACTGAGATTCTTATTAGTTGGTTACTCTTGTGTGATATTTTCCATTTCCCTTATTGAATGCCTATTATTCTTGTTTTCCTATATAGTGTGGATTCATTCTAAAAGTGACAAAATGGTTTCAAGTTTTTACGTAAAATGACTTTTAAAAGGGTTTTCACTCTCTTCCTCAATTTGTAGAATGAAAACATCATCTTCACTCTTCTGAAATTCAAATGGCTCTTCCTTGTAAAGGAATGTGGTTTTAATTTCAAAATAGTAATATACCATATTTTTCATTAGAGGTAAATGTGTTGAAAGAGCTTACTTTTATATAATATATTTCAAATTTGTAGTTAATGTTTATTTATTTAAAGTAAGTGGGTTGGGAATATATTTGTTTGAGATCCTCTACTGAGTTTTAATACTCATAGCTATAATTATATATTTCTTTTATATCTTGGTATAGGTTACATCAAGGTTTCAATTATCATGAGCGATGACTGGACCTTGTATTCAATAGTTTCCCTTTCTATCACAAGGGGACTTTGTGGTCATCAGGTTTAGTTAGGATTTTTCTTTTCACCTTTGGTTGTATTTTCAGTTAATGTATAAATAATGTTCAGTCTGGATATTTATTTATTTTGGGCTACTCAATTTATTTTTTGTTGTTTAGTTTATTTTATATTGGGAAAAATCCTTCCCTTGGTTTCTTTTTTGATTACCCAGCACAAGTTTCTCGCCCGAGAGGATTGTTAATGCCTCTCAGGCCTTGTCTCAAACTGACTCGGGTGACTTATTCGGGGTCGACTCAGGTTGGTTCGTGAAAGTATAAACTATTTTGATTATTTTTTATATATTAATTGAATAAATTATATTCAATAATTTAAAAATATTAATTATTATATTTTCCTTGTTTAATTTTTTTGGGTATTATATCGATTGGTTGATTAAGAAAGAACATTGGAAGGGTCTAAAGCATTCTCGATGCTAGTTTTTTATTTTGTGATTATTTAATTTTTTGTTTTTTATTCAGAATAGAATTTATAATGTGGAATATTTTTTAAAAAAATTCTAGAGACCCCCTACTGTGATCCATAATATGATTTATTTGGGATAATTAGGGACCACTAAAGGAGGCTGCTAAATCCTTTCCCAACATCAACCAACATGGTCAATTTGTGGACCCTTATAGCGACCTCTTTTGGAAGTCGTTAAAAGTTAATTTTTTTGTGGGGAAATTTTCTTTTGATAATATATTTTAATTATCATTTTACAAATCAGGAATATTATATTTTGATAAAACTAGAAAAGTATCATTTTAAAATTTTTCAAATTTATCTTTTTTAAATTTTTGCAGTTATCATTTGATAATTTTCCACAATTATACATATTAAAAAATGTGCAATTATTATTTGATAATTGTCCACATTTTTCCTCATTAAATATTCTTATCTATCGTTTTATAATCTTTTGGAATTTATACTTTGATAAAAAATCATTATTTATTTTACTATTATTCATCAAATTATTTCCATAATTTTATTTATAATAAAGAAACAAATAAAGAATACTAATAATATAAAAGAAAAAGAAAAAGTAAAAGAAAACTCACCACATAAAGAGGAAGAAATGCGAAGGGAGGATGGTAAAGTATTTATGACTTATTTAACAAACATGAGGAAGGAGTCTCAGGATTACTCAATTTCAACAGTATCATCTAACTACAATGTCAAATAGGTTCAACTATTTCAATACCCCTAACCACAAAACCGCTGCCATTCCAAATATGAAGAAATCAATAACCCACATTAATCTAGCATTTCAACTAATGATTTAAAGAGGAATCATTATTTTTACCACATAAATCATTGCATGGTGTAATGGGTGAAAACGGTTATAAAATAAAGCTTTTTGATCGACCTCCATGTGAAAATGGAGGTTTTATGTGTGTGGATGAAGATCACCCAAATAAAAACAAATTTCATAATTAAATTATTAGTAATATAATAATAATATAACTAAAAGGTTATCCTCTCACACAGTGTTATCAAACACTTAATGCGCAAAAATGTTATATCATGCCTAGGGTAAACTCTACATCCCGGCCTTAATGAAGGTCTCATATTTCTCATACGATGCACTATTTGAGAGATATATAATTATTTTCAAAAAAAATATTAAATAATTTAACCTTGAGTGTGTTAGGATCCAACATTTTATGCGTGTAAATTTTTTGATGCATCTAGGGTAAACCCATCATCCTATACTTAATGGTGGTCTCTTATTTCTTATTTAATGCACCATTTGAAATATATTCCATTATTTTTGGAAATATATAAATAAAATATTAAATAAGTTATCCCCACATGCGATTTGACCAAACAAATGAGGTCATAAATGTTATCTCATTCCTAGGGTAAATACAACATCCTGGACCTAAATGTGATCTTTTATTTCTCATACAACACATTATTTGGGACATATACTATTATTTTGGAAACAATTGTGTGTTCAAATTATTATATTTTTAATAAATTTTTATTATTTTAGTGTTGAGGATATACGGGCCCCAGAATATCATACTATCTCATTGACTAACCCTAAAAATATTCTATAGAATATTTCCAGGTGTTATCTGGGCTTTTACCCTTATAAAAAGCAATTAAATCAACTATTAAATCATTTTGTTTGGAAAATTAAATTTTCACATAAAAATACTTATAAATTATTATCAATGAAATTTTTTATTTTCTTTACAATTTAGGATATTAAAATCAGCCCCCTATGCCGACTTCTTATCCCTCGGAAGTATTTTTAGTGGTCTTGTTCGAACAAATCATGTCACTGAGTTTAAATATTAAACTCCTACTCTCACGTCTCCTCCTAGATTTGTCCATGTTATCCCCGAATTTAGATAAATATTGTTTTATTACCTCAGAGGAATTTCTTACTCCATCCTAATATCTACCATGGATACTCCTCATTATTTTAGGGGTGGATCCCGATGCTACAATAGTGGCAGCTGAAAAATACCAAAAAAATTACCTTAATTATTTTTCCACCTGAAGGAATTTTACACCGTGAAAGATTATTCTCTCAAAACCCATAGGGATTTTTCTCTAAACTAAAGGAAATTTTCACACAAACATGGACATACCATTTTTTATCATCTATCATCACAATCAGAACACGCCACTTGATCTCCACAACTAATAGTACTTTTGTTACATGGATCTCTTCATACACCATCCTTAAAAATTCTCTCACCATCGGTCACGCCATCATATTGACCTTGTTTTATATGCCTTTTTTGGTAGTTTGGAAACCACAAAGGTGGAACCCAATTCATTCTCTCCCAAAGCGGTTACATCTAGCTAGACCTCCTTATTTAAAGCATCCCAGTGTATCCTTTTTATAAGCATGGCACGTGGGTCTCAAAAAAAATATCTCCAATTTTTTTCAAAAGATATATGTCTTTTTCAAACATTGTCATCCCACATATCACTCTTATTTTTCAAACACTCTTATCCCCTTTCTCTCTCCCTTTCCCATAATCAAATATAAAAATAAAAAAAACTATAGTCATATGATGAAATAGGTTCCAATTTAACATCCTTATAGTCTATAACATTTATAGGATTAGGTGTGTGCCCACAATGATAAATAATGGGGAACACATCATGCATGCCTCAATAATACAGAGAAAATTACGAACAATACACAACTATCCCTACCTGTTCAGTGATCTAAGAGGGTCCCAAAAACATGGTGCTAACATTCTCTACTTCATCAGATGTTGGTTCTCCAACAGATGAGTCACTATCAATAAAAACATGATTACACACAGTGAACTCTAAAGGTATCCTCCTATGTTTAACATAAGATATTTTTCTACTCTAAGTAATGATCAACCTCTTTTGTATCAAATACACTCTCTCGGAGGTATCATAAACAAATCTAGGCCCCAAAGCTACTGCCCCACCTATCGCATGCCATCAAGGTGATGAATGACATGGAATCCCATAAAGATTTTCTTAAGGTGATAAGTATAGGTAATCATCCCACACTCCACTAAATTCTAGCATGGTAGCTCGAATCATATCTTCTAATATGCGTATAATCCACTTATACTTTCCATCGGTCTAAGGATGGTATATCCTAAATAATATTAGCTAATATCTTAGGGAATTTTGAAATACCTTCAAAATTGGTAACATAAAATGTGAATCTATATTCAAAAAACTAATCACAAAGACTCCATGAAAGTATATGATCACTCGAACATAGATCATTCCCAGATCCTCCACTGAGTGAGTCCCTCATGTGTCTCTCACTAATGGAAGCACTAAATACTGATGTATCATATACTAGGGTTTCAAATCATCATTCAACATCATATCATAGAAATGTAATTAAGGAAACACAACTCTACCAATAAGTCATGTACATACACATCTCATAGATAAAATGAAAATACAAGTATCAAACAAGGTATAAGGTTAAAAATCCATGTTCAAGATTGTACCTCATACGATAATAAGTTTCTCGTCACCATATATTCAAGAATAATCCACTTCAAATTGTGGGCATGCCTCATCTCCAAGACCATGTTTTTGACTCCCTTGAGTCATCACCATAAGGGGATTCTGTATCCGATGTTTGGGTCCTCCACTCTCATCCCATCCTAACCTTCCGATAACTCCTCTGAGAGACCTTCAGTCAAAATCATCAAAGATGAGTAGCCTTGAAAAATTGGTGGTAATCCACTATTGGATTTCTGTGAGTGTTTCCATAATTCCCCCTTATCCCATAGTTGTAGAACCTATATCCAATAGAGGGTAGTGGAGAAGTTATGTTCTGACCTGACTGTCGGTTGCTCTACTGCTCTTGGCCTGCCTTTCTCTTCCTACTATCAGAAGAAACTCATTTGTTTGTAAGATAGAACCCATTAACTATCCCTCCATGAGCCATATGTAATATTGATACCACATACTCTTCCACACCTTTCTCAAATTTCAGGGCCTTATGAGGAACCTGTGAGTATTTCATCTTGTCAAAGAATTTAACCTCACACTTGAGCTTCGATCGAAGGCCTATCTAAAATTTTCAAGACATATGGGCCTAATTTCTATCCAATAAAGGATAAAATCATAGAAAATCTGTAAAACACATAGATTATGCATAGATAGTCATATAACCTTTCTGTAACTACATGAAATCCTTGGAATGGTCCAGCTTCATCATGTTTGGAATGTACTACTCAAGAAACATCTCCTTGAAGGTTGTACCAGTAAGATGATCTCATCTCCCAGATTGAATCCTTGTAATCTAGTATCTCATGGAAGGTCCTTGGAATATGAAGGTTTCCAAAATAACATTCTTTTCCTCGAGATTATAGACTAGCTTAAAGATATTCTTAATGAAGTCCATGCAATACTCTAAATCATATGGGCCACCAGTACCCTAAAATGCCAGTGGAAGCTGAAGCTGAAAAACCCAAGCATGGTCAGTCATGGTCCTCTAAGTGAATTATCCTAGAACGGTCACTATCCAAAAGATTCCCATCTAAATAGGATTTGAAACCTAGATCATTTATGTTAGTATGGGAGCATTCTAGGGATCATCCTCATATACCACAGGTGGTGTCATAGGGATATCAGGGGAAGGCTCAACCAGTAGTCTTGTCAAATGTCTCTATGGTAGAATATCTACATCATGAAGGTCATAAATAATATAACAAGTCCTACCCAATCCATGGGGTCACATATTGTTTTCCTAGGAGTCTACTATCATCATAAGGTATGCCCCACATAATACTAAATATGGTCTTTTTTCCATGTACGTTAGTCATAGTCATCATATATATATATACTAACTCAACAGCATGCCTAATTCAACTAATTAATTCCTATAAGGATATATTAGAATGGAATGAAAACATAGATATATCACACAAAAATGAAACTATCTTAAACATATGGCATGAATCAAGGCATTTTTTAAAGAACTATTATGCAGTATAACAACAAGAAAAAATATGGAATGGGAACCTACATGCCTATTCATGATGCATAAATGCACCTGAAATCACATAAGTCATATATCAGCATCATGTGAATCACCCTAGGTGATTTTAATTAACTGTAACATCATAACATAAATTCCCATTTAATGGTAACTTAGAGGTCCACTATATAGTGTTGGACAAACACGGTGATAGTTTCCCTACCAAAGTCCAAACCATCCTGAATATTTCCTATCCTGTTGTTGAGTGAAAACCCAATCACACATTGGTTTCTATAGTGGATTATGGCTCACATATATGTTTGGATATTAAATTCCTCATAGAACCCATGGGTTTTAGGATAGAATCTCAGAAGGGTGTACGTGTTGGGTCTTGAAGAGCTAAGGATGGAGGAAAACAATACCAATAAGTGGTATCAAAGGCATGGTGCAACCCAAGATTTATATAGGGTGGATTCTTTCTCATAAAGTAGTTATACAATGATAAAGATGGATAATTTGAAGCATATGAATCTATGGTGCCTTATGTATAAAGTCTTTCTTATATAATTAGTTATGAGGAAAGTCCCATTGCTGAGAAAAAGACAGTGCAATATGGTTGGATCTGGTAAATTATTGTTGAAGGGGAGGCCTAGTTGTGTGGTTTTTTATTTTAAAGGAGGATTGTTGAGTTCAAACCAAATACCACATCAGTTTCTAAAAAGATTAGTGGATCATATATAATTTTTCATGGTTAATTCCTCAAAAAACCCATGGGTTTTAGGATGAAATTTCAAAAGGGAGTATGTGTTGGGTAAGGAAGAGAAAATGCTGGAGGAAAATAATCCCAAAACCTACCATAAATCAAGATAAGAGAAAAGAAAAATTAGAAAACCTATTGCCTCAGATACAATTTTGTAACATTCCTACCGCAAACACTGGTTCCAATCCAAAATGATATGTGACCTCATGTCTGCCTCCCCTTATGCAAGAGATTATCGACTAGCAGTGAGGGACTAAATATAATAGTTGGGAGACTATACCCTCTATATCATGTCATCTAGAAAGATAATAATGAACAATAATCAAACAATTAATAAATAATCAAAGTAAAATGCAGAAGTATAATAAGTGATATTGATATAAAAATATCTCCCAAAATGGTAAGCCTATCTAGAGTAAAAGAATAAGGTAAATAAAAGACAAGTAAATAAAAAAAACATTTGTGGGGTACTCTAGTGTCTATCCCAGTCTATTCCAGCTCTATACTCACCACTCTACTATCCACCATAAGTTCATTTCCTTTCGTAGGATCTCTGATCATGAAATATATAAGTGCACTGAAATTCCTAAGTAGGGTGTGAGTACAAGACTTAGTAGGACACCACCAATGCATCCTTATCATAAGTGAACAATATATATAATAGTATATATCATGAAATAAATAATTTATAAATAAAAATAAATGTTTCAAGTTATCACGTGCTAACCAAGCCACCATGAACCCCAGCCGCACCCGCTTCATCTCATTATCGGTAAGGATTTATAGAAGTTGTGTACCTTTATCAAGGTAACCAAGCTCACCCCACCCTTATGGAAGTTTTCATAGGAATTTTGAATGTTTCATTAGGTCTCCCTTCTTGACCTTTTAATCACCAATGTTCCCAAGTCTATAGGGAGACAAGTATCGTATCTGCTAGCAAGCCACTGTGTTCTCCCATTTACAAGGGTATTCATTCACAGATTTATGGATGTTAGGACTAGGTTAGGTTGGGTAACTACCCACTAATTCTTTCCCATGTACAGGGGTATCCATGCCCACCTTTAAATACATTAGAACCTTATAACTCCCATCTTCAAGGAACCGCCTCTGTATCTTAGTTCTTGTCATCCATCCAATATGTTTTCCCCTATATAGGGGTAACCATTTAAAACCTTTAAGGATGTCAGGATTTCATCAGGTTGGGTAACTGAGCACACCCAACCTTAGGGATCCACCTGAGTATCTCATTACCAATATAAAAATTCCATGGGATATGCAACACACAAACAATATATTTTGTAGCAAGGAATGATAAATCACACCAAGATCAAAGTCAGGATAATCACGCATAAACATATAAGTTCACAGATACTCTCACACACACACACATGAATCAGAGAAAATTATGGATTAGTCTTTCATAAATTTCATATAATTATATAATCATATATATACAAGGACCACAATGGTAAGGAACCTCCTACCTTAATGTTTTCGACGTTAATGATAAGAATAAACAACTTTGTGTGGTTTGAAAGCTGGAGTGGAGACCTCAATAGTCAAGAACACCTCCTCATGAGCCTTATCATCATAGTTGCGTACATGTTAACACTTAAGATTTTCCAAGGGATCTTAAACAAAAACCATCTGTTTAATTTCAAAAAGAAATAAAATATCACATGTGATGAAACATTCTATATCCAAGATAATTCCAAATTATAATTCTAGGTTATCATAAGTACACTCATTATTCTTCATAAAAATAATCATCTTTGGATAATTTATTATAAATTATCCTTTTATAATTATTTGTTTATAATTCTCACAAATTATCCTTTTATAATTATCTACTGATAATTTATCATAACTTATCCTTTTATAATTATCTTTTAAAAATTCATCACACATTATTCTTTTATAATTATTTCTTATTAATTTCTCATAAATTATTCATTATAATTATCATTGTATAATATATTATAAATTATTATTTTAAAATTATATCTTCATAAATTATCAAAAATTAACCTTTTATAATTATTTCTTGGCAATTTATTATAAATTTTCCTTTTATAATTATCTCTTGATAATTTATTATAAATTATCTTTTATAATTATCTTTTGATAAACATAAAATTATCAATTTACAATTTTAATAATTATTCTTCGATAATTCAATTTAATTATCATGTATATATTCAATAAATTGTCCCTCGATAAACCCTAGTGATTATCCTTTGATAATTTTTATGTTATAAATTATCCATTGATAATATAGTGGAATTATATTTTGATAATTTATAGTAATTATCATTTGATAATTCTTGAAAATTATTTTATATTAAAACTGTGAAATTATTATTTGAAAAGGTTCCTCAATTATCCTTTTTTAAAAATATAAAATTATCATTTGATAACTTTCATATTTATCCTCATTAAATTTACGCAGTTATCATTTGATAATATTATGGAATTTATACTTTTATGAAAAATAGGATTTATTTTATTATTATTCAACAATTTATTTTCATAATTTAAATTATAATAAATAAAAAATGGAGAATAATAATAAAATAAAATAAAAATTTAAAAATAATCAAACTCGGGATGAATAACCATGGAGGGATGACGGAAATGGATCGGTGATTTCGTTAAAAAATTCATAGAAGGAGTCTTGGGATCACTCAGTTTCAATTGAATCATCCAACAACAAATTCAAATAGGTTCAACTATTTCAAGACCCCAATCTGCGTACCTACCATTGTTCTTCAGTTGAAGAAATCAATAATCCATATAAATCCACCATTTCAAAAGAAAATTTAATGTGGAGTCATTAATTCTACCTATTAAGGAATTGCAATGGGGAATGGGTAAAAATGGTTAGAAACTTATCATTTGGATTGTGCTTCATGTGAAAATGGTGGATTTAATCTTGGGGGTGAAGATGCCAAAATAAAAACTAATTTCATAATTAAAATTAATAATATTAATATAATCAATTAAATTAAATGGTTATCCTCGTATGTGATGTTATCAAACTCCTGATGTGCATAAAAGTTATGACATGCCTAGGGTAAACTCAGGATCAACAGCCTAACGGTGGTATTGGTTTTCTAATATAATTCACTTTTTATGAGATATAGAATTATTTTTAAAATATATATATAATAAAAATATTAAATATGTTTTCATTTTGTGTGATCTAACCAAATTTATGACATCCACATATGTTATGTCACACCTAGGGTAAACCCCTCCTTCCAGACCTAAAGGTGGTATTATAATTCTAATAGAATACACTGTTTGGGGTATATTCAATTATTACTGGAAATATATAAATAAGATATTAAATAAATTATCCTCGTGTACAATCTGGACAAACATATGAGTGCACAAATATTATATCACACATAGGGTAAAACCCTCATTCCAGACCTAACGATAGTCTCATATTTCTCATATAATGTACCATTATATATATATTCAATTATTTTCATAAATATATAAATAAAATATTTAATAAGTTATCCTTGTGTGTGATATGGCCAAAGGTCTGAGAAAACAAATGTTATATCTCACCTAGGGCAACTCCCTCATCATGAACCTAAAGGTTATCTATGATCTCTCTTATGACGCACTGTTTGGGGGATATTCAATTATGTTGGAAAATATCACATTCATGTAATATAATATATTCTTTATTCTTTATTCTTTCAGCATAAATTCTCTATAGGCCCCAGAATCCTTTGTTATTTCCGTTCTTAACTCTGAAAATATTTCATTGAATATTTCCAAGGCATTAGGTGGGATTTTATCCTTATAATAAGCCTTTAAATCATCTATTTATTGATTTTTATTGAAAAATTATATTTTCATATAAAAAACAAAAATTATTAACTATGAGGGTTTTTACTATCATTAAAATTTAGGATGTTACACCATGAAATTATTAGGACATGCATGTATCTTTGTATAATCAAGTCAATGTTTGTTTATTATTTTTTCATATTATATAATGATTAAGGGATATTGGCTTCAAGAAATGTTCCTGAAGTTACTATAAAATCATTGACACTGCATTATTAGTAATTCCACAGATACAATTGATATTAAACAACTTATGTGGAAAAGTAAAATTCAAATACTAGGCACACCATTCATACAGTTCTTTTTGTCCATATTAAACTAATAAAAATCGTTTTTTATCCATAAAGTACTGAGGATGATTAACATGATTAGTATCAACTAAAGGTTCTGTTAATTTTTTAAAATCTTAGACATTTTATCCTGAAAATCCAAATGCATCATTTATCCTGTTTCAAATTGAATTCACCTATGGAAGGTCACTTTGTGTTTCATTGAAAAGAGATGAATTGTTTTTACTTTACATTACATTTGATTCTCTATGTAAAATCGAATATACATATATAGAATGAACCTATTTCAATATCAAGTGACCATATACTTTTTTTCTCTTCAATCATCGCATTAATTTACAATTAGAATGAAAAAATTTTATTCTATCATCCTACGATTGGTTTGAAATTGCATAATTTAAAAATTATTCCATTCACTTGGCATACCAAGGTGTGATTCGAAGTAAATCAATCAATATTTTATTCATAAGTATTTTATTTTCACTCTTCTTCCCATACATTAAAATATAAAAATATAAATTTTTAATCAAACAAGTGAAATCAATTTTTAATATTTCCCAACTTTATTATTGACCATGGAATAGTCTTGATTCAATAAAACAAAAATTTTACATGAAAATGGTTTGATCCAACATGAAAAATATGAACAAAATAAATGAATAAATATTACCCCTCACAATAATAGGGTCGAATTAGAACAATTATTCACTTTATTACACATTAACACATGATTTATTACATTAAATTAAACTTAATTCAACCTGAAATATCAATATGTATAGTGTATTTGGGAATTAGGTACATTACATTTCATCTTAAATCATGTAATACAATATCATTATTGAAAACTTCTTTAACATGATCATAGTTAAAAATGAATAGGATAACCTAAAAAATACATAATAATGGGGTGATCTATAAATCCCAATAATTGAATAAATAAGGAATAAGGTTAAACATGTTAGAAAATAGGCATATCAAGGGGTATAAAAAGATTAAGAACCATAAACATTAATGATAAGACATGATATAGCATGATAATATAAAGGCGACATGGAAAATGTGGAAACAACTTAAAACATTGTGTCATAGGTCAAGGATGACTTCCAAGGAATCATAATTGAAAAATTACCATAGAGGAATCAGGTTTAATCCTTGTACCAACATGATGTATCATGATACAAAAAATTACCCAATGCATTGGAGCTCTATATAATTCTGGTTTCACCCATCACTTTCATTTCAATCTCATTCTTGAGTGTGCCACATATATCATACAACATGGATTCATTCATCTTCATATTTTATACCACGATCATGGAGTTTGGAATACATACATGTAAGTACCAAATAGAATATGTATAACTGTATAAATTTGAATACCCTTGATAGGAAATGGGTATGATATTCACTGTACAATTGCTTTGTAATGGAAAATCACATTGAAAATTCGGTAGCCTAACGGTGTCACTTAAAATTTAATAAAATGGGTTGAAGAGGACAAAAAGGATATAAAATAATTTTTACATCAATTGGGTGGTAATAGGGTCATTTAAAAACATATCCCATCATTAAAAATTGGAAATAGATGTCATATGATAATAATGAAACTTGATTAAAGAAGATGAAGGAAGAAATCTTACGAAATTTCAGCATGGTAACATGTGTACTTGGGAGGGATTAATGAGAGATAAAGGGGTCTCTCATCATTTATACATCATAAGAATATTATTGTGGGGGGGGGGAGAAAACATACTCTATCATTTGGAATAAAAAATAAAAGGTTATAAAAAAGAGGAGATTCTTTAATAAAAGTGATAAACAGAAGATCCCCTACCTTAAGAGTATAATAGAAAAAGCTTGAAAGGGGATTCTTGAGAGCTTGGGGTCACCTTAAGATTATTATATAGAGAGTAATTTAGATTTAGGACGTTATCCAAGTATTTTTAGTGAATATAAATTGGATCTTGGGTGGGATTATAAATTAAATGAGTGGGGAATTATTTAATATTTTACAATCATGGGTCTTAGACTCTATATAACAAAAGTTTCAAAAACTGAAACCTTACTATAGTTTCTTCCAATGGTTTCTACCAAATGGGAGTGTTTTTAAATATTTTATTAGAAAAATGGACGAACATATTAATATATTATCTTTTATTATGTGGAGGTGAGTCACATTTTTAAAGAAGTGAATTTAAAATCATAATATATATTATTTGTTTTGAAGGATTCCTGAGCCTTTATAAAATTAATCAAATATTTTTAAAATAAAATTATTTTAAGGGGAAAACATATATTTGTCCACAAACACCCATTATAGTAATTATTACATCATTTTTGGTCATTAAGATGTCATAAACACACTATATATTTATATGATATTTAATTTTCACCCGAAAATTCTACTATCTCAGAAAATTATGAAAAATTCATTGTTAGATAATTTTAATGTTTTATTAAAAAAATAATTTTCATTTTATCTAACTAATTTTCTTAATATGTTAATGTTCATTGTTAAAAAATAATAACTGGCATTTATTGAAAATGATGGGGTTTTGGCAATAACATTTTTAACCCCAAATAAAACAATACATTTGACTTCATAAAAAGTATATGATATTTTATATTTCATAAATATAATTTAATAAAAATATTTAATTAAAATATTATTTATTTCAGAAACACATTAATCCATTAATATAAATTCCTTAATTTAATCGAATATTACCCAAAAATACTATTCATGTTTTATAATATCAAAATAAAAATATATTCATTAATATTTAAAAAATAATTTATATATTCAATTTTATAGGTTCTTAATACATATCTATTAAATACACCATCATAGTCCATAAGAGTAAGGTGTGCGATGGTGAGTCTTTCATGGGTTCATTCAGAAAACAAGGTTTTTTCCGTGATCTCGATGAGATTTAACTTATCTTGTAAATGGTTTTGATTATGATTATGTTATTAGATAATAGATTGGGATTTATTGAGTCAAAATTTCAGAGATTTTATTTCCCATGAAATATTTGATAAATGGGATTCATTTGGTACAGTCTTAATAGATGATTCTATCACTTCTTTCTTTTGAATAAATTACATTTGTTAGAGACATATATTTATACTAATCATGTGATCATTGATTAATGGATATATTTTCAACTATTATATTATTAATAGTCTTTTTAATCAAATTGGATTTTAAAAAATAAGTTAATGTGTTTTTTATAACTGGGTTATATGATAAAATATTAAATCTTAATGAAATTTTATTTATATCATTTTAGGTCATTACAATCTTCCCCCTTGAGAAATTTCACCCTCAAAATTTTCATTTCAACCAATTTAAATAGATGAGGGTTATTCGGTTTCATCACTTCATCTGGTTCCAATATTTCTTCTTCAAACATTTGGTTTCTCCATATCGAATTGAGAATGTGTATTGTCTTATTTTGTAGAACTTTATCTCTACAATCTAAGATCTTCACTATCTTCTCCTCAAAGGAAAGATCATTATCTAATGGTATGACCCCTGGATTGAGTACATGAGAGGGGTTAGGTATGTACTTTCTCAAGATTGATACATATAATACATCATGAACTTGAGATAGTTTAGAAGGGAGTGAAATTTGATAGGCCACCTATCTGATGTGATCAAAGATCTCAACAGGGTCGATGTATCTTGGACTAAGAATCCCCTTCATCAAAATATCATCACATTCATCTATGGATATATAAAGAGAAATACCATGTCTCAAACATCAATCTCTAGGTCTTGCCAATGATTTTCAGCATTGCCCTTCTGTCGAATCTGAGAAACATTGATGTGTTTTTAATGGTCTTAACCTTTTCCACCATTTCCCAAAATATTTTAGGACCTAGAATTTTCTAATTCCCAACTTCATCCCAGCATGTATGTTTCCTTCACCACTTCCTATAAAGGTATTCATAGGGGTCCATTTAGATGATTGAGTAGAAACTGTTGTTTTAAAAGAAGAAGACAATAGGAAGATGTTGATCCTATCCTCCTTTAAATTCAATTAATATTTATCTCAACATTTCATCAAGTGTCTAAATAGTCAACTATGATTGGCCATAAATTTTAGGGTGATAATTCATGCTAAAGTTCAACTCAATGTTTAGAGAATGTTGAAGACTTTTCTAGAACATGGAGGTGAATATTGGATCACTATAGTATACAATTGATAGTAGTACTCCATGAAATCTGACCACTTCTCTAATGTATATAGGTTCAAGTATATCCATTGGTAATCCCTCTCGTGTTGAAATTATGTGTGTAGTCCTTATAAGATGATCCACCACAACCCAAATAGCATTATTCCCTCTTGGTGTATTTGGAAGTCCAGTGAAAAATTCCATGGTGATGTTTTCTCATTTCCATGTAGGTATGTGTAATGGTTGAATCATCCCCTTGGATTTTTTTCCTTTCTTCTTCCACTTTCTGAAAAACAAGACATCTTGATGAATATTCTATAGTCTCCTTATTCATATTGTCCCACTAATAGTGTTATTGGATATCTCGATTCATCTTTGTGCTTCTTGGATGGATGGGGAAGGTTAAGATATGTGCATCATCCAATAACTCCATAATTAACTTGGGATTTTATGGTACACGTAGTCTTAAACCGAATCATACAACACCTTCCTTTTTAACATTGAACTCTAAGGATTTCACTTTTCTAATAGCTTCCACTTTCTTCTGAATTCCCACCTAAGCTCTTTGAGCATCTTTTAACCTCTCTAGAGGAGAGATTTGATCAATAATTTGTGAAAGGATTGATGATATTCCTTCCTTTATGATTACCATTTCTATCCTCTCTAAATTTAAGAAGATCAGGTCCCTCTAAATATTCCTCAATGATAGAATTTATGGATTATTTATACTTAGAGTGTCTTCTACTTTATTTTATTTCCCTGTATTTTACTAGATTGAGCAGTGATAGTCTTTGATCAACTCTAGATATCTTCATCCATGTATATTCATATCTTTTTGTGTGAATACATACATGATTCTTTTTTTATTTTTATATATTTCAAACATCACCCCAAAGAGATAATGCCGCCAAAATTTAAAAGTGAAGATCACTACAGTTAACTCCAGATCATGTATTGGGTAGTTCTGGTCATGAATGATTAACTTCCTCGAAGTATAGCCTATCAGTTTTTCATTCTACATTTAACACACATCCCAAGACTTTTTTTTCAAATAATCACTAAATACTATGAAAATTTCTCAAATTAACGGTAGTGTAATCACTGGGGCAGTGGTAAGACTCCTTTTACTCTCCTTGAAGCTCACCTCACATTCCTTGTTCCAAGAAAACATTACTACCTTCCAAGTTAGCTTGGTAAGAGGGTTTGAAAATCATTAGAAATTTCTCATAAATCAAAAATAATACATAGCTAACCCAAGGAAACTAAGGATATCTGTCACAAATGTTGGCCTCATCTATTCTTTATTTGGTTCAGTCATTAAAGGGTCCATAGATATCCCATTTCTTGTGGTGATATTTCCTATGAAAGAGAATTTCATCAACCAGAACTCACATATTCTATACTTGTAAGAAAAATATTCTTTCACAAGTTCATTAGAAAAATATTCAAATGATCCTCATGCTCCTCCTTACTTTTAGATTATATTATAATATAATCTATAAACACTACCAAAAATTTATCAAGGTAATCTATAAAGACATTATTCATCAAGTCCATGAAGATTTATGAAGCATTAGTGAGTCTAAAAGGAATCACTATGATGTCATAGTGCCCATACCTTGTAAGAAAAGTAGTCTTGGGGATATCCTTCTTCTTCACTGTAACATGGTATTTTACCGACCGCAGATCCACCTTGGATAAGTATTTTCCTCCACATAGCTGATCAAAAAATTCATCAATTTGAAGTAGAGGATAATTTTTCTTCTTCTTGATCTTGTTGAGCTCATGATAATCGATGAAAAGGTGTATTGAACCATCCATCATCTTGACAAAGAGGAATGGTGCACCCCATAGTGATGCACTTGGGTATATGAACTATTTATCTAGATTCTCCTATAGTTGTTTCTTCAGATCCTCAAGTTTTACAATATCCATTCTAAATGGAGTCTTGGATAATGGTAATTCTACAAGTATAATCATGATTGAAAATTTAACCTCTCATCTAGGAGGAAGACTAGACAATTATCAGGAAACACATCATCATATTACCTCATAATGGGCATGTATTCAAGGATGGTCCTTTACATAGACTAAATCATTTTATCAAGATATTCTTGTTCATAGGGAAATAATATCCATGCTTGGGATGATGGTTCTAAAGAATATCCATCCTTATCCATTCATATTTATAGAATTTGAGGATGTTTCACAATACAAAGATTGATTTCCTTATTAAGGAAATTTATGTTGTCCTTATACAGGGAATGTCAATCCATGTCTAGAATTGAATCCAATTCCACCAAATGGTGTATGACAAGGTTCTCTAGGAAATTCATCTCAAAAAAATTGAAAGAAGAGGAGTTATATACTAGGGATCCAATAATTTCCTTTCATTTTCACTGACATATCTACTTCTAAGATTTTTGGTGGTGTTCAGATAGTTCTACTAAACTTTCATGATATGAAGGAATGTGTAAAACTAGAATAAAAAATAGTATTAACTTTTTTTAAATTAGTTACTAGATTACATTTCACCACTTCATTTTCAAGATCCACCTCGATGGTTGTGATTGAAAAATCTCACCCTTGTTGCCTTGGAGGTTGTTGATTGTCTTCAAAAACCCTTGGCTTAGTTCATTGGTTTTAAAAGTTTCCTGGTTCTTTGTAGTTGTAACAATGAACAATGTGCTAAGGGTTGACTGGGGAATTCCTTTCCTATATAACAGTAGTGGGATTATCCTATCCAAAATCATTGTCTAGGTTCCCTTCCTTCCCACACCTAAAACATTTCCTCGTCCCATTTAGGCAATTTTTGGGGTTCTTCATTCTGCACCTAATATATGTGGGGTGTTGAAATTTATTTCCACCATTATATTTCTCCATAGAACTGCAAGAATTAAACTCCACATCTAGCTTCTTATACTCATGATACTATTGAGATTTTTCAATCTCCATTTCAACTTCGATGGAACATATTACAATTTCCTCATATCTATCTAAGTCTCAGATCTCCAAGGATTTTTTTTTGTAGATTAGGCTTTAGCCCACCAAAGAAGCGACCAACCTTGCATTTAGGGGTAACAAAAAAGACAGAGTCATACCCTAAAATTCTTGTGAAGATTACCTCATACGCCCTGATATATTTATCAAATTTTTTATGGAGGGAAATAAAATCCCTTTCCATTTTAAGATGAAGAGTGTGAGAAAAATATTTATCAAAAAACATTTTCTAGAAATCCTTCCACACCATTGTTTAGATCACTTCCTCAAAATTTGTATTTTTTTATCAACTTCCACTTATAATCAGCTTCACCTTCTATATGATAAACAACCAGCAGAACCTTCTCATTCTCATAACATTAAATACTGGATAAGATCTTTTCAATGCAGTTGATCCACTATTCTGTAATTAAGGGATCAGATTACCCATTAAAATTTTGAGGCTTTTTTTGCATAATTATTTCAATTAAAACTTTTTCTATCTTAGGGGGATTTGGATGCTTCTCTTGATTTAGAATTTTATTCATAACCTGATTTATCTTAGAGAGTATCATCATGAAGTGCATGATTCTTACTCCCATCAGGTTGGGCATCTCGTTTGGGCACTCATCACATTATTCTTTATATGGATTTTTTATCTGATTCCTCCTATTTTTATCCACTGGATAGAATAAAATAAAAATTAGGGATGAGTATATTAACAATTCAAACACATAAAGGGATAATTAAAAGACATTAAAGGGTTAACATATATATTAAACGTGTTTCCTAAAATTATGAATTTATAGACTTCAGTCTATGTCATCCATGATCTTTTTACTAACATATAATCTTATGGGAATATTTTTTACTCCCCTAATAATGGTTTCTAATGAGCTTATGAAATTACCAAAGAATATCCCTTGGGGTGTCAAAACAGGTGTACAGTAAGGCCCATTGTGGTGTACTAGGTTAACTCAAGTCAGTCCCAGGTCACCTTGTTGGAGATATTGTAACAAGACAATGTTTTATCAATGGAATTCTCTTATTATAATTATGTCTCATAGTATAATCACAAAATATTAGATATATAATACAATAAAAACCTCATAAATGAAGAATAATTGAAATAAAATGTATCTCTAGATATTAAGGATCATATACTAATGAAAATAGTAACTTGACCTTTGGAATAGTAGTGTGAAACTTATAAATAGTAAACCAGCCAATGTAATAGTAGCATAACCAAAGAAATTATATATAAAATGTGTCCATATTATAAGTGTCAATATGATATAATTATTTCATAGTATAAGCAAATAAATATTTTAGAATTATTAATTAAGTGATGGTATTTTTGTAAGTTGTGTATATTTAATTAAAATTTATGATTAATTTTATAAATTAAAAGAAAATTTATTCATAAAATAATATTTTTATGTCTTATGATTATAAGAATATTTTATGATACCTTAATTAATTTTTCAAAGTGTTAGATTTGTCGTTTTAATTTTTAAATTGTTTTTTAAATTAAATTATGGTTTAATTAAAAAATAAATTTCGCATATTCATAATATTATTTTCATAAAATGGAGTTCATTTTTGGATTCTATAAGTCAAAAAATGGTTAGAGTGAATTTTTGGTATTTTTCTAAAATACTTGAATTTTGGGTGAATAGTTAAATACATTAATTTACTGTATATATACATTATAAGTTAAATACACTATTTTTTGAGTAATGGATGTTGTAATCATCCTTGGTTAGAAATAACATGATATAATTACTATTTTTAGACTGAATAATCATCACTAATTCTTGTCTTGTGGAAAATAATAAACTAATGAATTAAATTTTGAATAAACAATCCCCTCCTCCACTATAAATACCACCTCTCACCACCTCTTCTCCTCACACCTCAAAATCCTTTCAACATGCAAAAATTCTGCTCAAATATCTCTATAATCCTCTCTCCCACGTCCAAGTGCTCTAGGTATCATCAAAGGTACAAAACCTCTCCCCTAAGGAGGTTCTCAAGAAGATGGGATCAAGAGGAAAAACCATCTTCCATTTTATTTCAATTTATTTTCAAGTTCACCCAAATGGTATTTTAACTCTAGTAACTTAAATGTACAGTAGTGTTGTTATGATATTGTAATAATTTATTTTCATCTCTCATTTCCCCTCATTTTATAGTTGAAATGGAAACTGTTGAGTCAATAAGGGTTTCCTTATGACTTTTCCATTCCTTCTTGTTTTGAAAATCACAAACACCTTATCCTTAAGAAAATTTGTTTTTACCCTATATTTTACCTATATAAGTAAAATTTCCTTACCCAAGTAAATCTACCCATACCTAGACTTCATTGTTAAAATCAATATTTTTCTTAAGTATAAAAATCAGATTCATATTTAAAACCTCAGAATCATATAATACTTAGATATGAAGCATTTTTTTTAGAATTCAAATTTCTGATTACGAACTTATAAATAGTTCTAACTATGAATTTTGATGACCAATTCTGATTACGAATTCTCATTAAAAATTATGATGAGGAATTCTGATTATGAATTCTGATTACGAATTATGATGATGAATTCTGATTACGAATTCTCATTACGAATTCTGATGATGAATTCTGATTATGAATTCTCATTACGAATTCTGATGATGAATTCTGATTACGAATTCTCATTACGAATTCTGATGATGAATTCTGATTACGAATTATCATTACGAATTCTGATGATGAATTCTGATTACGAATTCTCATCACGAATTCTGACGACGAATTCTAATTATCATTACGAATTCTGATTGTGAATTCAGAATATGAATTCTCATTGCAAATTCTGATGACAAATTCTAATTACGAATTCTCATTACGAATTCTGATTACAAATTATGGATACGAACTTGTATGAAGTTCGACTCTGAGTTCTTCTGATAAACAGATTCCGAATATCCTTGTATTATAGACTCTATATTTATTTTTGGTTAGACTCCGAACTTTTATTTGCTTACATTCCAAATATTTGAGTTTGGTTATGTAACCATATTTCTGCCTACACTTGTTCTATTATAAAATGATGTTGTGCCTCCAGTTATCAAATAACCATTGTTTGAGTGAAACGTGTACAGGTCCCTCCAAAATTCAAGGAATAATATGACTGTTGGAGGAGGGAGCCGACCGTTGGAGCTGCTCCTATAAATAGGGTCTCATTTGTAAAAAGACAACACTTTGACAACATTTTTGACATCCGTGCTTACATGTTGTTGAAGTGATTTCTAGAGAGAGAGGCTCTTATAAACTCTCATGCTTCATGCAGAAAGTTTGAACAGCTTGTTCAAACTTTGCTTCATGCAGACTTTCTTCGTGGGACTTTGATTGTTGTTGTGTACAATTGTGGGCTTCCGAGGATAGGAAGACAGAGGTGCCGACTTCTTGATAGTTGAGGGCTTGTGGGGATAGCAAGACAGACTCCAATATTCGTATCAAGGGCTTACCTTGATGTGGTTAAGATAGAATTTCTTGAAAGTATAAATCAAGGGACCTCTTATCCAGGGTTGTTGGATACCCTTCTCTTTGGGTTAAAAGAGTTATTATTTGTTACTTGTTGTGTTACTACTTTTTTTACACTGTGCATTTTGTATAGTTAAGGAAAGTATAACTTTCTTATACATCCATACTTGTACTCTAATTTAGTTAGATTCTATACTCTTTAAGGTTGAATCTTAGTTGGTGTAAACTTTTGTGAAGTTTCATTTCTGGAATCACTTTTCCAGAATCAAGCAAGTTATTAGAACTTAGAGGTGTTGAGAATTTTTGTTGTGCAAAATTTACTTAGGGATTTTTAAAAGTAAAATTCACCCCACCTCTTGTATTTGAGCATCTCATACTTATATATTTGATCCTACATTTGGTATTATAGAGTATATTATACTCACATACTATCTAACAATTGGTATCAAAGGACTGGTTACATCTGAATTAATCTCAAGATTAGATTCAGAGTAAAATTCATCTTCTTATACATTTGGAATTTCATTTTCTGGATTCATATTTTTCATATTGACATTTTCACCTTTTTGGAATAATTTTTCGGACTCGTATAGTTCGGATTCATATTTTCTTAGAAATTTTTTTTTCTTAGAGATATTTTCTCTTGTTTGCAAACTTATACTACTAACAAGTTTGTGTGAAAAATATTTTCTTAAGAATGGCAGGTTTAAATATTGGTTCTATAGACAATCTCAATCCTACCAGACCACCTATCTTTGATGGTAATGATTACAAATATTGGAGAGATCGCATGAAGACTTTCATTATCAACACTGGGGTTGAAAATTTTGTTATGCCCACCAGTGGATACAAAATTTCTGATAAAAAAGTTAGTGCCTTTACAAATCAAGAAAATCATGAATATCAACTTAATTATAAGGTACGCAATACTTTACTTTGTTCAATGACTAGAAATATATATGGCCAAATTTCATCTTGTGAAGCAGCAAATTCTATATGGAAGAAACTTGAAGTTACTCACTTTGGAACTTCCAAAGTAATTGAGACCAGAAGATCCATGCTTAGAGCCAAATATTATGGTTTTATTTTTCCTTATGGTGAACCCATATGTAAGGTGAAACAAAGATTCATGACTATTTTGAATAGTTTAAAATCAATGTTTGAAAAAGGATTGGATGATGAATCCCTTGTTGACAAGATCATCGACATCATGCCAAATGAGTGGGAATCTAAAAGGACTGCAATTGATGAGAATAGAAAGGTTACTCAGATTATCCTTGATGAGCTATTTTTAACTCTTCTTCAGCATGAGACTAGAATGATGATAGATGCTGATATTGTGAAGAAGAAGAATGGAAATTGCAGTGTAGCTTTTACTACTACTTCCAATCATATGAAAGCCAAGACTCCTGAGAGAGTTAATAGATCTAGATCTAAGAAAGTTGTTATCCATTCTAAATCTAGTGGAAGTGAATCCTCAGAAAATGAATTAGAAAATCTTGCTTGAAGTATGAACATGATAGGTGGACAGAGTCACTTTCAATCCAGATATAAGAAGAAGGAAAGGAAAGTAAAGAAAGATTCTGAAGTTACATGCTATGAATGCAAGAGAGCTGGACACATAAGACCTGGCTGCCCTATAATCAAGAGGAAGGAATGAAAGGAAATGAATTTAGAGAGAAACAGAAAGAAGTTTTACAAGTCTAAAGCTAAGAAAGTGTTGAAATCCAATGATACATGGAGTGCCAGTGGTGGATATTCTTCAGATTAATCTTCTGATTATGAATCTTATGGACAGAAGAATCTTGGTCTTTTAGCCAGACTACTTATTGACAATAATTGCTTGATGGATAAGGTACACAATACTGAATCAATGACCAATTTTTCTTTAAATTCTAATGATAGTAAATATTATAACTCTTCAGATGAAGAATCTTCTTCTGATGAAGATAATACTTTACCCACCTATGAAGAAGTTTCTAGGTTTTCCAAACTCCTTGAGAATGAGAATTCAAAACTCATAAAAAAACATGATAAGGAAAATTCTAGGACTACTATTCTTATAAAGTAAATATTATATCTTTCTAAAGATCTTGATAAGAAAAATTACGATTTTCAAAGTATTAAAAAAAATCTTGAGGAAGTAGGTTCTGATAAGAATAAACTTTCTAAAGATCTAGAAAACATAATTTCTAAGAAATTTTTTTTTGAGCCCATCTCTAGTTCAAATGTTTTCAAAGACAAGAACTTAGTTATAAAACTCAAATCCAAAATATTTTCCTTGAGGAAGTGTTTTTCAAACTTTACCTTAGGTAAGGAAAATTTTGATAAAATGTATTCATAAATCCGACCTCGAAGGAATACTTCTGGTTTTGGTTACACAAGTTCTAAATGGATTTTTAGCAACAATTACTTTGTCCCTCAAAGTGACCCATTATCCACTAAGTGTCAGTGTGGTGGTCATTGGGCAAATAATTTTTCTCTAACAAAACCCAATATTTAGGATTTCATAAAGCTTATTTTTATAAGAAGATGTTGTTTCCCAAAATTTTACATTATGAGATTTCTGGATCCAAGAAATTCTGGATTCCGAAAACCAAATTTTTTCTTATTTTCAGGAAAATGGAGAATGTACCAATAGCAATACATGGTACATGGATAGTTTATGTTCTCGTCATATGACAGGTAACAAAAACTATTTTGAAAATATTATCAAAACGAAAGGAGGAAAAGTAACTTTCGGAGATAATGCTCATGGATAAATTATTGGTATAGGTAACATCGTTCTTCTTGAAAAAACTTCGATTTAAAATGTTTTATTTGTTAAGGGTCTTAAGAAAAACCTCATTAGCATAATCCAATTATTTATGAAGGCTACCTTGTGAATTTTAGGAATGATAAGTGTTTAGTACACAATTCCAAGGAGGAATTTATTCTTTCTTCCAATAGGAAAGAGAATGTTTACAAAATAAACTTAGAAGACCTTAGGATCCAAGACTAACCTTGTATTAGTGCATTGGAATATCATTATTGGTTATGGCATAGAAGGTTAGGTCACTTTAGGTCACTGTAACCTTAGAAACTTGTGCAAACTTTCTACGGAAGGTTTAGTTAAGGATCTGCCGGAGCATAGATTTGATTCTTCAAAAGTTTGTGACCCTTGTCAAATATGGCAAGCTACATAAATCAAGTTTTAAATCATTCGGTGAAGTCTCAAATACTTATGAATTATAGTTATTGCATATGGATATTTTTGGTCCAACCCAAACTGGAAGCATTAGGGGAAAGTATTATGTATTTGTCTTAGTTGATGATTACACTAGATTTACGTGGGTCTATTTTCTAGCAAAGAAGTATGAAGATTTTTCTTATTTCAAAAGTTTTAGAGCACAAGTGAAAAATGAGAAAAACCTTCCATTGAAAACTATCCATAGTGATCGTAGAAGAGAATTTCAAAATTCTGATTTTGAAACTTTTTGTATTAGAAAAGGTATTACTCACAACTTCTCAGCACCCAGAACACCTCAAAAGAATGGTGTTGTCAAAAGAAGAAATATAATTCCTCAAGAGCTAACTAGAGCCATGTTGAGTGAGTATTCTATTGCCAAACATTTTAGGGACGAATATGTAAGTACTTCTTGTCATACTATAAATTGAGTTTTTATTAGACCTTTTCTTAATAAAACTCTTTATGAGTTATAGAATGGTTGAAAACCTAGACTTTCCTACTTTAAGGTTTTTGGTTGCAAGGTATTTATTCTGAATACTAAAGATAATATACATAAATTCTCACCAAAATATGATGAAGGAAATTTCCTAGTCTACTCCACAACTTCTAAGGCATATAGAGTTTTCAATAAAAATAATTGTACTGTTGAAGAAATAGTACATTTTAAATTTGATGAAATTGATCCTTTTGTTTTTAAACAACCCCAACCTACATCATTGGATGTGTTTTCAAAAACTGATTATCAACCTTTGATATAAAATTCTTCTAATAAGGAAAATTTTCAAGAAGATACTACTTAAAAATTTACCCCAGAAGATTTCCTACCTTATGTTGATGAACAGGTTTTACAAAACCCAAACCAGTTGTTCTTAAAGAATCATCCTAGTGATAGTATCATTGGTGATGTCAATCAACCTGTAAGGACTAGAAGTTCCTTAAGAAATGAAGTATAACATCTAGTATTCCTTTCCAAATTAGAACAAAAAATCACTGATGAAGGTTTAGGTGATGATGATTGGATCAAAGCTATGCAAGATGAACTAAATGAATTCAAAAGGAATAATGTATGGACCTTGGTTGAAAGACCTAAGGAAACTTCTGTCATTGGAGTAAAATGGGTCTTCAGAAATAAGTGTGATGAAAATGGAATCATTGTTATAAATAAATCTAGATTAGTTTCTAAAGGCTATAATCAACAAGAAGGAATAGACTATGAAGAAATGTATGCTCTAGTAGCTAGACATGAATCTATTCGTATTTTACTTGACTTTGCAACATTCTTTAATTTCAAACTTTTTCAAATGGATGTAAAATGTGCTTTTCTTAATGATTATGTTCAAGAGGAAGTTTTTGTTGAACAACCTCCGGGATTTGAAGATACAAAACATCCTCATTATGTTTTTAGGCTTACCAAAGCTCTGTATGGACTTTTACAAGCCCCTAAAGTTTGGTATGATAAACTTACAGGATTTTTGCTTTAAAATAACTATATTAAGGGAAATGCAGATCCAACCCTTTTTATAAAGAAAGACAAGAAAAATGTTTTGATTATTCAAATTTATGTTGATGACATTATATTTGGTTCAACTCAGCAATACTTAACTAATTCCTTTTTATATCGAATGAAATATGAGTTTGAAATGAGTATGATGGGTGAGTTAACATTTTTCTAAGGTTTTAAAATTTCACAAAAACCAGAAGGAATCTATATATCCCAACATAAGTATATTAAAGATCTTCTTAAAAAGTATGGATATGACAACACTAAGAGTATAAGTACTCCCATTGGTACCTAAAACACACTTGATCTTGATGAATTTGGGAAACTAGTAGATCAAACATCTTTTAGAGGTATGATAGGAAGTCTACTTTACATGACAGCTAGTCATCCAGACTTAATGTTTTCAGTATGCTTATGTGCAAGATATCAATCCAATCCTAAGGAATCTCATTTAAAGGCAGTGAAAAGAACTTTTTTTCTATTTAAATGGAACCATGGATTTAGGACTATTTTATACTTCTGGAAATGATTTTTTTCTAAAAAGTTTTTCAGATATTGACTTTGGTGGATGTAAAATGGATAGAAAGAGTACATATGGAACTTTTCATTTCTTAGAAGATTCATTAGTTTCTTGGTCTTGCAAGAAGCAACATTCTGTAGCACTCTCCACTGCTAAAAATAAATATGTAGTAGCTAGAAGTTTATGTGCTCAAGTGTTGTGGATGCAACACACACTCACAGACTATGTCTTGAGTTTTACTAAGACTCAAATTTTGTGTGATAACACAAGTGCCATTTCCCTTAGTACAAACCCTGCACATCACTCTCGTGCAAAATACATAGATATTAGGCATCACTTTCTTAGGGATCACACACAAAAAGGAGATATTATTCTTCAATTTATCAGAAAACAAGATCAACTTGATAATATTTTCACAAAATATTTACCTTCTAATAGATTTGAATACATTAAAAAGAAGTTAGGAATGATAACCGTGAGGTAATCTTCCTCCATTAACTTTCTGTTGAACCAATGTCATTACAGTAATAAACTTCTTTTCATAGGGGGAGTACATCTGTTATTAAATATTTTTCAAAATTTTCGTTGTTATTTTTTCAAATTTACATAATGAAAATTTTCGTAGATAGTTTTTAAAATTTTTTGTAATGGAAATTTTTCATAATGGAAATTTTTCATAAAGGAAATTTTCCTAATGGAAATTTTCGTAATGGAAATTTTTTTAATGAAAATTTTCATAATGGGATTTTCATACTCATAATTTTCGTAATCAAGTTTTGGTACTCAAAGTTTTTGCAATAAAACTTTTAGATCTTAGGATTTTCGTACTGAGTTTTTCATAGTGAGTTTTTCGTAGTGAGTTTTTCGTAGTCAAATTTTCTTCAATAAGAATATCACCTATTACGAATAAACTTCCTAGCCAATCCGAAAGGTATGATTTCTTTAATTAATTTTTCATAATCATTTTTACTTTCTGGTATTTTCATTTGTATTTAAATTTTTCGGATTCATTTCTCCTTAAATCCAAATGTTTTTCTTAAAACCTCAAAATATCGGATAAACGTTTTCCTTATAGGCATGTTTTCAACCATCAGATCAGAACCGATAGTTTTTCAACCATTATATTGGAATTGGAAGTTAAAAGGTCACCTTCATCACCTATATAAAGGGGACCCCTGATGGTTGTCCCACATCGGTTTCCAAGCCCTCGTGTCTCGAAGCTCTACTCCTCTACAAAAGCTCGTTCCAAATTCTTCAGAAGTGCCCAGTTCGAATGTCTGTAGAATCCTCTTCTCAAGAAATGTTTACCACTAAGCAAATATCAAAATGGAAAGTATAAAGCTAAAGGTTGGTGCATCCGAACTTTTTCAAGTAAGATTCTATCATCTCTAAGAATATTAAGTTAAATGGATGGTAAGATGTCAGCATTTATAAGCCAGGTGATCAAGACATGGTGTATCTGGATTTACTCATAGAGTTTTATGAGTCAATGTGCTTCCTTAAGGAAGATGATAGAGAAATATTTTCATTCAAGTCTTATGAAAAAATCTACAAATGTTCTTATACCAAGACAGCCAGCTTGGTGGGATTATCATATGAAGGGGAGGCATAATTTTACTCCCACAAACTCCCAAATGTTCAAGTAAGTTTCGTTAAGGTAAAGTCCTTGCAATGTCTTGGCCTTTCTGATGTCAAGATAGAAAAAATTTCCCATTTATCCTCTAACAACCAGATCCTTCAGCTATGGGTACAAGGTTTTTCAATTCTGGGAAAAGGTGACAAAGATACCCTCAGTAAGAGTGACATATATTTCTTAGATTTCCTGGTAAATATAAGGAAAATAAATTTAATGAGGAATGTTCTTGTTACAATTCAGAACATCAGGAATGGAAATATAAGAGCCCAAATTATCATGTATCCTACCTTACATTAAAATCTAATAGTTTGGTGTCTTGAATCATTCAATATTGCATGCAAATACAAGTCTCAGAATTGAAAAGTTATTCTTGTTAGTGATGAAACCCTGAAAAGAATGAATATGGCCTATTCTAAGGAGATAGAAAAGTTTTATGATTTGCTAGAGGAAGAGGCAGAAGCCAATATGGAAAATGTTGAAAAAGTTGAACCATCAAAAAAGTCTATCAAGAAAAGGAAGTTGAAAGAAGTGTAAGCTGAAGAAAAAACCCCTAAGTCTAAGGAATCCCAATCCGCACCTCCCAAACCAAAGAAACAGAAAGCGTATCTGGATGAGGTTGTTGCAAAATGGAGGGAAGTCAAGGAAAAGAGGAAAGAAGGGGAGCCACAGTTTGGCTTGGTCCCTGATGAAGCAAAGTCTTTAAGGGAGAAGACTATTGAATACCTTGAGAGGCAATAAAAGAGAAGAAGATGAACAAGAAAATGTCAGAAGCTGAAGTTGTACAATCTATTTTGAAAGCCAAAGAAGTAGCTTTCAAGAATATTCCAGTAACTTAAACTTTCCTGGTCGAGCCGTTACCTGAGACTCTAGGGAATAATTTCTTCACTCTGGAAAAATATAAAGAGAAAGAAATTGTTAAATAAGTGGAAGAGAAGGAAGTAGTAAAAGAAGAAGAAGAAGAAGAAAGTGGTTATTTAGATGATCTGATTAAACAAGTTGAATAATATCAAGATAAGGCCAATCCATCTGAGAAATTACCACTCCAAACATATGAGGCCAAGTCCTCAAAGATTATCACTCCTGGAAAGGAAGAAGAGAAATATGGAAAGAAAGATGAAGACAAGGAAGAGGAACAAGTAAATGAATTATCTAAGAAAGAATGTTATGAAAAGCACTTTTTTGAGGATGGAGCAGAAAAAGAGAAGTTTGACGATGATAGAGTTGTTCAATTATCTTATAGTGAGCATAAATATCCTGATGAGAAAGTCATACCGAAGATTTATATGGGTAAGCAATTGATTGTTGATTCTCAAAGAAAATATGTAGTGAAGAGGAAGGAAGTTGTAGGAACTTCAAAAAGGAATCTTGTTGATCTTGAAAAACCACTTTCACCAAGTAATGTCTCAGATTCGGAGTCATCTTCACTTGGTCATGATTTTGTGGAGCAGTCTTTGAAGAAGCTAGTTGGTTCCATTCTGAATTTTACAAACATAGATTCTAGATGCCAGATGCTCCAAAACACTCTTAATCAGAAGTCGGATTCGGTGTCCATGGTGATGGACAAGTGTGTAAAGATATAATCAGAATTCAATACTTTTCTTATAGGATACAAATATCACAGTAAGTCTTGCATGAAAATGACCACTTGGTCAAAGAAGATAGTCCAAAATTTGTCAGAGCTTGATGAATTTCAAGAGGAAGTAAAAGATGTTTTTGATACTGAAGATTCCAAGATCAAGGATTTTACAAACAGTTTTCAGGAAAATCTAACCCTAGAGAAAAATACTCGGAATCAACAGGTGAAGGATCTGAATGGGAAGCTTAACTCTGTTTCTCAAAGCTGGAAAGGGGGAAGAGATCTTCAGATTAAGATCGAAGAGAATCTTATAAAGAAATATGAAGTTCTTAAGGCTCAGTCGGAGGCCATGAAAGCTGTGGAGGACAGGATCAAGGCATTAGAAAATCAAGCTGAGGAAGATCATAAAGAGTTGAAGAAGTTGAAGACCATTGTCAAGATGATAATTCCCAAGGAAAAAAGAAACAAAATAGACCACTCTGATATTTTGTTGTATTTTTCCCCTGTACTAATTCTTTCAATCTTAATGAAAACTCTGGTTACTTTTCTTTTGTGTTATTTTGTACTGATATTTCAGGTACTTTATTATTTTCCATTCCCTCAAAACCTTTTTGAAAATCACAAAGGGGGAGAAGGAAAAAAGAATTATAAAAGGGAGAAGGAATAATGTCTAAGTGAAGAAGAACTATCCATAAGTAAGGGGGTGTTTATCAAAGGGGGAGTGCTCATTATGAATATTTACACATTAAAATAAAATTTCTCATTCTGGAAATCTAGAATATGATCCTTAGAGTTTCAAATCCTAAGGGGGAGTTAGTCGTATTCACCATTGTTCATAAACAAAGGAAGATAAGCTTTAATTTCAAAGTCTAGAAATTTATTATAAGTTCTTATATTTGTTTTCGGAAGGATGTTTGTGATTTCCAAAAAGGTTGAGACTGTTGAGTCAGCAATATTTTCCTTTTGACTTTTCCATTCTTTCTTGTTTTTAAAGTCATAATCACCTTATCCTTAAGCAAATTTGTTTTTACCCTATATTTTACTTATATAAGGAAAATTTCTTTAACCAAGTAAATCTACCCTTACCTAGACTTCATTGTTCAAATCAATATTTTTCTTAAGTATAAAAATTGTATTCATATCTAAAACCTCAGAATAATATAATACTTAGATATGAAGCATTATGTTTTAGAATCCGAATTTCTGATTATGAAATTATATAGAGTTATAACTATGAATTATGATGACAAATTCTGATTACGAATTATCATTACCAATTATGATGATGAATTCTATTGACGAATTCTCATTAAAAATTATGATGATGATTTTTTATTACGAATTCTCATTACGAATTCTGATGATGACTTCTGATCATGAATTATCATTACGAATTCTGATGACAAATTCTGATTACGAATTCTCATTACGAATTCTGATGATGAATTATGATTACGAATTATCATTACGAATTCTGATGATGAATTCTGATTACGAATTATCATCATGAATTATAATGATGAATTCTAATTCTCATTATGAATTCTGATTTTGAATTCTGAATACAAATTCTCATTACGAATTCTGATGAAAAATTCTAATTACGAATTCTGATTGTTAATTCTGATTACGAATTATGGATAAAAACTTATATGAAGTTCGACTCAGAATTCTTCTGATAAACATATTCTAAATATCCTTGTATTATAGACTCCGAAATTATTTTTGGTTAGACAGTGAACTTTTATTTTCTTACATTCTGAATATTTTAGTTTGGTTATGTAACAATATTTCTGCCTACACTTGTTCTATTATAAAATGACGTCATGCCTTCAGTTATCAACTAACCATTTTTTGAGTGACACGTGTACAGGTCTCTCTGAAATTCAAGGAAAAATATGATCGTTGGAGGAGGGAGCTGACCGTTGGATCTGTGCCTATAAATAGAGGATAATTTGAAAAGAGACAACACATTGACAACATCTTCGACATCAGTGATAACATGCTGTTGAAGTTATTTCAAGAGAGATAGTCTCTTATAAACTCTCACACTTCATGCAGAAAGTTTGAACAGCTTGTTCAAACTTTTCTTCATGCTGACTTGCTTCTTGCGACTCTGATTGTTGCTGTGTACAACCGACGACTTACGAGGATTGGAAGACAGAGGTACTGAATACCTGATAGTTGAGGGATTTCAGGGATAACAAGATAGACTCTGATCATCGTATCGAGGGATTACCCTCGAGTGGGTAAGACAAACATTCTTGAATGTATAAATCAAGGGACCTCTTATCTAGGGTTGTTGGATACCCTTCTTTTTAGGTTAAAAGAGTTATTGTTTGTTACTTGTAGTGTTACTACTTTGTTTTCCACTGTGCATTTTGTATTGTTAAGGAAAGTATAAATTTATTATACTTCCTTACTTGTACGCTGATTTACTTAGATTATATACGCTTTAAGGTAGAATCATAGTTTGTGTAAACTTTTGTGAAGTTTCATTTCCGGAATCACTTTTCTGGAATCAAGCAAGTTATTAGAACTTAGAGGTGTTGAGAATTTTGGTTGTGGAAAAATTTACTTAGGGATTTTTAAAAGTACAATTAACCCCCCTCTTATATTTGAGCATCTCATACTTATATATTCGATCCTACATTTGGTATTATAGAGTATATCATACTCACATACTATCTAACGAAAAAACACCATCTGAGATGTGTTAATTTATCACATTCAAGGATGACATATTTTTAATTTATATTACCATATTCAATTCTAGTCATGAAACCATTTTTATGGTTGAAACATATTATTATGTGTGTAATATATCCTATGTAATGTTCAAGAATCATTTTATACAAAGTGTATTTATTTATAAAACAAAATTTGTTCTTTGAGATCAAAAAACCGCCAATTAACCCAAACCGTTATCATTAAAGTATTTTATAATGATTCATCCTCACTCCAAATAAAAAAATGAATTTAATAACCATTTAATCTTCTAGAGGTTCTCTAATAAAATATAAATTCAATTCTGGAAAACCATCCTCATCTTACATGATTATCTTTACATTTATATAAGTAAATCGACCTTGAAAAACAAGGAAACAAATGCTCCCAAACAATAAAATTGAACATCATAACCCATAAAAAAGGACATGAATGAAAATAATAAAGTTATAATAAATCAATTAAATTTAAAATATGATTTTTAATTATTAATTAATGAATTTTATTTTATTATCCAAGACATAAAGATCAAGGGAAGAACATATTCAGACATAAGGTAAGGGATTCAGCCTGAACCTTTATTATTCTTTTAGGTTATTCTTACTATCTTTTACCCAAATAAAATTTTCTATTAATTTAATTTACATATTATAAATATTGTTTGTATATTATTCACTTTATTTTTAATAAGAATTTATCCTTCTTTTTCAGGGATATACATGTTTATAAATGATCCCCTTCTCAATTTTTCCCAATAAGCAAGACCAATTTATGGGAACTTCCCAAACTCTTACCCATTATCAAGTATGCTCCATAATCTATTTTAAGACACCAATATTTTTATAAAACCACTAATTTTATTATGAAAACATTATTATTTCACTTCTAGTTTTATATAAAATATTATTCTACTTTTTGTTTCAATTGAGAATTAATATTTTCCTTAAACCGCACCAAAATGTTTTATTTCTAATGTTTCTTAAACCCCATTTTTAGCATGTATTCACATAAATTTGTCATAAAATATCATGATATATGTCTATTTTATTTTATTAATTTCCATGTATAATTTAAATACTTTCTTTCATAGATACATTTTTGATAATCCCTTATGTTATGCCTTTTGAAAAAATTATGATACCTAAACCCTACCATGGGCTTCCCTTATATTTATATATGATTGATTATTTATGATTCTTTATGTAGAAATCATATTCATGAACATGTTTTGATGGATGAACCAAGATAGTTCTCCAAGGCATTGGGTAATGTATAGTCTCATGAGAAGTTATATGCAATGGCCTTGGTGGTTAGCCTTGACTCATGACCCATGAGCAGTAGTCTTGGTGGTAAAACATGACTTGTGCTCTACTATGTGAAACGAGCTTGGATCATGCTAAAGTCATGTTTTATGTTGCCTCCACATTACTATGATTCCATGATTATATGATCCCATGTTCTAAATTTTATGATTCCTTATGTTTAATCATGTACCATGCCTCTTTATATAATTATTTTATGCCTTCTAACCCATGTTTTAATATTTATTCTTATGTTTATTCCCTTACTGAACTTTTTATCTCATAATTTTGTTCATGATATCCTTGGTTTATCCGATGAAGATGTATGAGAATAATGAAAGTTAGTATCTCAATATGGAGATAAAATAAATGTTTCTTTTATGATGTTTAATTATGTACCTAGTCTTCCAAAGAGACGAGGCCATATGATTCTTGGATTGTATTTTGATGTTTAATTATGCTTAAATTCATGAAATGATATGTTTAAAAGTCTAGGGTCTCTATAGTTTTTATCAGATAAAGGAATATTTATTTTTAGAAATAATGAATAGATCACTTTAGTAAGAACCCTAACGATAATACTAAGTATAAAAAACATACCTAAATTTTGGTAACTCTAGAGTAAGCAGTTTATCGAGATAATACATCCTTATTTTGATACTACAAGTAGACGTGGATTTGGATCAGATGTACCTAGGAGTAACAACTCTGAAACGGTGTTCCGAGCCTGACTTGGGTTAACCTGGTACAAGAAAACGGGTATTACTGCGCACCTGGTTTGACACTCCTAGGGGTTATGATTTAATGAATTCATAAGCTCATTATGAACCATTATAAAGGGAACAAAAAAGAAAATACCCTATGAATATATATTATAAAACAGATCATGGATAACCTAGATTTAAACCTGGGGAATCACAAGTTAAGATATACTTTTCCTTTATGAGTTTATATATTTCTATTTAAGGATTCCTTTCTATTCTTATTAGATAAGTATTCAATCCCCCTAATTGAACTTTATTTTTCTTTGTTAATGGTGGGAAATAGTGTAACACATTCCAATAATCATTGTGATAGGAAATGTTAATATTTCCCTAATGATATGAAAAATATGATGGGAACGGTTCCTCAAAACTTCATGACAATACTTGCTCAGATGATTGAATTTATAAATAATAACATGAATCATGTGGAACACACTCCTCCTCCAAGGAAAGAGAATGTTGTCATTGAATAATTCATACAGAAAAGGCCTCCCATGTTTAGTGTATCTTCCAATCCCCTACTCGCAGAATAGTGGATTAACTCCATTGAAAATATATTTTATATTCTCTAATGAACAAAATAAGGTAAATTTGTGTTGGAGATCTATTATTTTAATGGAAAAGCTGATCAGTGTTAGAAACTAATCAATAACATGAAGTCCAAGGAGGAAATTAATTCCATGGATTGGGAGGAATTCAAGAAAATGTTTTTCAATAAATATTATCCATGAACCCTCTATCTCAAGATATAAAGAGAGTTACTCAGACTTATGTAGAAGGAAGATGAGTCTATCGGGGCATATGAATAAAATGTTACAGGGATTTCAAGATGCACCTTAGTCTTTTTCATTAACACTAAAATCAAGGTGTATCTCATCTTTAGTAGACTAAAGATGATTCTATGAAAAGTGTTGGTGATTAGAGACTTCAAATGTTATAAAGATATTGTTAGTTGTGAACTTGATATTGAAATGGATATTGGAGACTCTTAGTGGTCGCATGGTCCTACTGGAAAAAAAGTAGAAAATGAATTCTAATATGGTTGGATTAGAAAATAAATCCCATGATGGAAAAAAGACCGAACATCCCACATGTCAAAACTATAGGAAGAAGCATCCTTTGATTTATCTAAAGGGAACCAGGAATTGCTTCAAATTTGGAAGAATTGTACATTTGGATAAGAATTTATGAATAAATGGTTTATGTTATCACTACTGCTGAGGTAGAGCCAGAAAATTATGTAGTTATAGGTATGCCATTTATTCATTCAAAAAAAGAGAACATAATATTTGATTCTAGTTCTACACATTCTTTTATATCCTTAAAGTTTAGTAGAACTATCCAGTCACCACCTCAATATTTAGATGTTGAGTTATCTATGAGAATATAAAATGGGAAAATTACTACATAGAAATTTTATAACTCCTCTCCAATTAATGTTTTATACTGAACCTCCCAAAAAATCATACCATACTCCCTTGGGTAGATTTTGATGCAATTTTGGGCATGGATTGGCTCTCTATATACAAATCCAACATCAATAGTTGAGAATGGTATATCACTCTTCACATCCTAAAGCATCTTACAATTCTATATAAGTGTAAAGAGGAGGATGAATCTCTTTTAGTATCAACATCTCAAGTGTAGATATTGTTGCCTTATGAGTAAGCATATCTTTCTCAAATGATTGGTCCAAAGGAGAGAATCGTGTTATAAGATATACCCATTGTGAGGGATGAGACTAAGGTATTCTATAAATAATTGGTTGGTATTCCACCTGTTCTAGAGGTTGAGTTCTCAATTGAACATATTTATGGTTCTCTTCCTATATCAATGAAACCTTGTATAATGTCCATCATTGAGCTCGAAGAGCTGAATAAGCTGATACTAGGGAATCTGGAGAAGGGTTTTATATGCCTCAGTGCTTCACCATGGGGTGAAACAGTCCTATTTGTTAAGAAGAATGATGTATCAATGAACCTCTACATTGATTATCATGAGATCAATAATATCATGATAAAGAACAATTATCCATTTCCTAGAATAGATGACTTGTTTGATCATCTATGTGGGGCCATTTATTTCTCTAAGGTATATCTTCAGCTAGGATATCACCAATTAAAGGTGAGGATGGAAAATTTTCCCAAAACTACCTTTTGAATGAGGTATAGACACTAGGAGTTCCTAGTTATTCTCTTTGGAGTCACTAATGCTCCATCAATTTTCTTGTATTTAATGAATAGAGTCTTTAGAGATTACCTTGACAAATTTTTGGTGGTCATTATCGATGATATTTTGATATACTCCAAGAGCAAGGAGGAACATGAGGAGTATTTGAATATTGTGTTGAAGACTTTGCGAAGGGACAAACGTTATGAAAATTATAGTAAATGTGAGTTCTAGATGGAGGAAGTATCATTCTTGGAAAATGTTATCACTAGCAATGGGATATCTGTGCACCCTTCCAAGAAAAAGGAAATTGAAGAGTGGCCCAAGCCAACATCCATAACGGAGATCTGTAGTTTCCTTGGCCTGGATGGGGATTATTGATGATTTTTTAAAAACTTATTAAGATTTTCAAACCCAATATCCAAGATAACATAGAAGGGAGTGAAGTTTTTTTGGACTCAGGATTGCGAGGAAAGCTTTATGGAGCTCAAAAATAGGATTATCACTACACTAGTAGTCACACTCCCGACAAGTGCAGAACTCGTTATGGTGTACAACGATGCTTCAAATAAGGTCAAAGGATATGTATTGCTGTAAAATGATAAAGTGATATCCTATGACTCAACGTAGTTGAAAATCCATGAGCAAAACTATCCCACACATGATCTGGGGTTGGCAGTTGTGATCTTTACATTGAAATTCTAACAACATTATCACTATAGGTAGAAGTTTGAGATATATACTGATCATAAGAGCCTCAAATATATATTCACATAGAAGGAGCTCATATGCACCAGTGAAGATGGTTGGAGCTCATCCAAGATTGTGACTGCTCAATCCACTACCATCCTTCTAAAGAAAATAATGTAGCATATGCTCTAAGTATAAATGATCATATATATTTATCAATGACGATAATTGGGAAGGATCCAATATTCTTATAATTACAGAGGATGGACATTAGAATCATTACGGGAGGAACATCATCAATCTTTTCTCAAATGATTGTTCAACCATCCTTTATGGATAAAATAAAGTATACTTAAAGAAATGTTGTGGATAGGGTTGAAGCAATCATAAATGGGAAATCCTATGAGTTCAAGATCAATGAGGATGTATTAGTAAGATATAGGTCACGATTATGTGTACCATCCAATCCATATATAAAGAATGATATTTTAAATGATGAACATACCTCAACGTTCTCTATTCACCCAGGTAGTACAAAGATGTATCGGGATCTCTAGGAAAACTATTGGTGGGACAATATAAAGAATGAGACCATTGAGTATACATCAAAGTCTCTGGTATGTCAGCAAATGAAGGCTGAAAGAAAAAAATATAAGGGTATTATGAAAACACTACCCATACAAACATTGAAGTGGGCAACATTACCATGGACATTGTCACTTGACTTCCAAGGACATCTAGAGGAAACAATGTTATATGGGTTATTGTGTATCATATTACAAAGATATCTCACATTATCGCAATTTGAGAGTACATCTCACTCGATCAACTTGCTTGGATATATATCAAATAAGTGGAAGTCTTCATGGAGTACCACTATAGATTGTATCTGATTAAGATATGAGATTCACTTCAATGTTTTGGAAAAGTATCGAACATGCTATAAGAACTGATATGAACTTCAGTATGGCCTATAATCCTCAAACTGATGGCCAATCTGAGTGAAATATTCATACCCTGGAATACAAGTTGAGTTCATGTTCTATGGAATTAAATGGAGGATGGGACCAATACCTACCTATGGTTGAGTTCTCTTAAAATAATATTTTTCACTCGAGCATCTGAATGGAAATGTATGAAGCCCTAATGGGAAAAGGTGCATAACACTGGAATTCTTGGATGAAGTTGGTGAAAATAAGCTACTGGGACCAGAAATGGTTAAATAAATGGCAGACAAGGTGAAAACAATTTAGCATCGCATCAAGGAATCTAAAAGTTGACAAAAGTCCTTTGTATAAAATCGTCAACGAAACCTTTAGTTTAAAGTATGGAGACATGGTATTCCTCCGAATATCTACATGGAAAAAGGACGTGATATTTGGGAAGAAAGGATGTTAAGTCCTAGGTAAATTAGCCCCTTAGAGATTCTTGATCAACTCGGATATGGGGCCTATCAACTAGCACTTCCACCTACCATGACTAAAGTACATTATGTATTCCATATATCCCTCTTAAGGAAGAACATACCTGATCCTTCACATGTACTATGTTTATAGGTGGTGCCATTGGATAATGATATTTCTTACGAGGAGCAGCCAATGATGATCTTGGATTGTAGAGATAAAGTTCAACGCAACAAGACTACTCAACTGGTCAAAGTACTATGGAGGAACTATAAGTATGAAGAGGCAACATGGGAACTAGAGGAAGCGCTGAAGGAAAAAGTACCCACACCTATTTTTACCTTAGAATGTAAAACAAAATTTCGAGGGAGAAATTTCATAAGGGTGGAAGAATGTAATGACCCAATATTTATTAATGGAATTTATTTATTATAATTATTTCTTATAACATAATCACATATTATTAGATATAGAATACAATAGCAATTATATAAATAAATTGTGAGTGAAATAAAAGGCATCTCTACATGTTAAGGAATATATACTAATGAAATGGAAACTTGACCATTGGAATAGTAATGTGACCCTTATGAATAGTAAACTAGAAAATGTAATAGTAACCTCACCATGTAAAGTATAAATAAAATATATCCATATTATAAGTTTCAATATGATTTAATAATATCATAGTATATGTAAATAAATATTTCTAAAAATATTAATTATGTGATTGTATTTTTGTAAGTCATGTATATTTAATTACAATTTTATGGTTAATTTAATAAATTAAAAGAAAATATATTTTCATAAAATGCATTAATAAAATTAATTTTTTTATTTTTTATGATTATAAGATAATTTTATAAGACCTTAATTAATTTTTCAAAGTGTTAGAAAAGTAGTTTTAATTTTAAAATTGGTATTTTTCTGGTAAATTATGGTTTTAATTAAAAATTAAATTTCTCAGATTTAGAAAATCATTTTCATAAAATGGTGTTTTTTTGGATTCTACTTTTAGAAAATTGGTTAGGTTGAATTTTTATGTTTTTTCTAAAATACCAAAAAATTTTATGAATAGTGAAATACCGTAATTTATGGTATATATACATTATAATTTAAATACACTATTTACTGAGTCATGGATGATGTAAGAACCCTTCATTTGAACACACATGATCTAATTAATTATTTAGTCTCATGAATTATCACTATTTCTTATCTTGATCAAAATAATAAACTAGTGAATTAAATATTGAGAAAACACTCCCCTCCTTCACTCTAAATACCACCCCTCGCCACCTCTTCTCTTCACACCTGACAAGCCTGGTGCCTTGCCAAATTTCTTCTCAAATCTCTCCATAAGACCTTGTACCATATATTAGAGATTTGTTTCTCATAAAAAGACCAAAAACTCTCCACTGAGGTAGTTCTCAAGATAAAGGAATCAAGAGGTTAAACCATTTTCCGTTATCTTTCAATTTATTTTCAAGTTCCTTTGTATTCTTTTCTTTCCTCAACTCTCCACACCCAAATGGTATGATAATTACATTAATTTACAAGAAATGAAATTTTGTTATGATAATGGAATAATTCATCATCATATCTCCATTACCCTCCTTTTATACTAGAAATGGAACCACCATCTGAGATGTGTTAATTTATCGCATTTAAGGATGATGAGTTTTTAATTTCTATTTTCGCCTTTAATTATGATCATGAAACCATTTTTATGGTTGAACCAAATTATTATGTATTTAATATATCCTATGTAATGTTATGAAATCATTTTATACAAATTTCATTAATTTATAAAATAAAATGATTTTCTTGTGATCAGAAAATGCTAATTAACCCAAATGATTATCATTAATGTTTCATATAATGATTCATCCTCACTCCAAACAAATAAATTAATTTTAAATAAATTTAATATTATGTATATTATCCAATAAAATATAAATTCAATTATGTACAACCATCCTTATCTTACACGATTATTCGTAAATGTATATAAGTAAACTCATCATGAAAACCAAGGAAAAATACGCTCCCAAACAATAAAATTGAACCTCTTAACCAATCAAAAAAGAATCAATGAACTTAATAATTTCATAATAAATAAATTACATGTATAATAGGTTGTATAATTATTAATGAATGAATCTAATTTTATTATCCAGGATATTAAGATCAATGGAAGAACATCTTTAGACTTAAGGTGAGGGATTCTACTTGAACCCCCATTTCTTCGGGTTATTCTTACTCTCTTTTATCCCAAATTAAATTATCTATTATTTTATTTTACATATTATAAATTATATATATATATATATGTATATATTACAAAATCATGTTTTAAAATCCATTCATACTTCTTTATCAGGGATATACATGTTTTTAAACGATTCTCTTCTCAATTCTTCTGGATAAGTAAGCCCAATTTTAGGGAACTTTCAGAACTCTTAACCATTTTCAAGCGTGCTCCATAATATATTTTAATCCAGCATTATTTTTATAAAACCAATAATTTTATTATGAAAACTGTCTTGGTTCACATCTATTTTTATATAAAATATTATTCCATTTTCTATTTCAAATGATCTATGATATATTTCTTAAACCTACGACCCTTTTAACGGTTCCCCCTCATCCCTTGAAAGGGGGTTATTAAAAAAACAATAAAAAATAAGGCTTGAAGGACATTCAGGATTAAACCACATCGAAATGTTTTATTCATAAAGTTTCTTAAACCCCATTTTTTCATGTATTCACTTCAGTTAGACATCAACAATCATGGTATATGCCTAGTTTCTCTCATGAATTTCCATGTATAATTAAAATCATTTCTTTCTTAGACACCTTTGTGATAATCCTTACATTATGAATTATTACAAGATTATGACACATGATCCTTACCATTGGTAACCCTTATGTTTATGTATGGTTGATTATTTCTAATTCTTTATACGGTAAAAAAATCATGAACATGTTATGATGGGTGTACCCAGATTGTGCTCCAATTCATTGGGTAAAGTTTATTCTATTGAGACGTTATGTGAAACGATATTGGTGGTTATCCTTAACTCATGCTCTATGTGTAATAATTTTGGTGTCTAACCTTGAATTTTGCTTCTCTATGTGTAATGAGCATGGATTGTGCTAAAGTAATGTTTTATGATGCCTCAAAATTACTACGATTCCATGATTATATGATCCCATGTTCTAAATGTTATGATTTTTTATGTTTAATCATGTACAATGCCTCTTTATATCATTATCTTATTCCTTCTAACCCATATTCTATTCTTTATTCTTATGTTAATTCCCTTACGGGGATTTTTATCACATCCCTTTATTCATGTGATCCCTAGGATATCCTATACAGATGTATGATCATAATGGAATTTAGGAGATCAATATGGATATTAAATAAAGTTTCTTTTATGAGGTTTAATTATTATCCAAGTCATTTAAATACACTATACATTATGATTATTGGATTTTATTTTTATATTTAATTATTCTTTAAATCATGTAATGATATATGTAAATGACTAGGGTCTCTATCGATGTTAACCCTAGGTAAATTTCTTCCAAAACCATATCCACTTGTAGTATCTAGAAAATGAACAATTTTTTTGATAAACCACATACTCTATACTTACTAAAATTTTGGGATGTCTTCTTATACTTGTCTTTTCCTTTAGTTATTTTGATGGATTTTATAATCCAAATCCCAAAAACAACTAATCTTATTTCTTTAATACCAACTATAACAAATCTTCCTTTTTTACATGCAAACACATGTTTTATTATATAAAATTACACTTAATTCAATCCAAAATATAGATAAGTATTGTGTATTTGGGAATTAGGTACATTAAATTAAAACATAAAATATATAATAAAACATCGTTATCGTAAACTTCTTTCACATGCTCGCACTTAATACTACATGGGATAACCTAAAAAATTACATAAGAAAGGGGTGAGATATAAATCCCAGTAAGGTAATAAACATGGAATAAGGTAAAAAAAATTATAAAATAATCATATAAATGTGCAAAAAAGGATTAGTAATTATAAACATGAATGATAAGACATTATATAGTATGATAACATAAAGGAAACATTGGAAATGTGGCAACAACTTAAAACACTGCATCATAGTTCAAGTTTAACTACCAATATATCATAATAGAAAATGTCCCATACAGTAATCAGGATTAATCTATATCCCAAATTTAAATATCATTATACTAAACTTTAACCAATACATTATTGTGTTATATAATTCTGGGTGCCCCCAACACTTTCATTTTAATCTCATGCTTATGTGTGCCACATAAATCATACAAAATGGATTAATTCCAACATCATATTTTGTTCCAAGATTATGGAGTGTGTAATAAATACATGTAATTCCTAAATCAAATAGGTATAATTTTATAAATGTGAATACCATAGATAGTAAATGGGTATGGTATTCACCACACAATTACTTTGGAATGGAAAATCGTGGTGGAATTTCAGCAGCCTAACGGTGTCGCTTAAAAATTCATAAAAATGGTTGATGAGAAAAAAAGATCATACATCATTTGGACATCAATTGGGTTGTAATAGGGTCATAAAATACATATCCCATAATTAGGAATTAAAAATAGTTGGCATATGATAATTAAGAATCATGATTAATTAAGAGTAATGAAAAAATCTTACAAACATTCGATATGGTAACAGGTGTACTTGAAAAGGATTAATAAAGAGAAAGTGTTCTATCAGAATTTATAAATCATAATGGATGTATGGGGGATGTGAGAAAACATACCCCATCATTAGGAATTATAAATAAAAGGGTATAAAATAGAGGATATTATTTATTAGAAGTGAGAAGGAGATGAACCCTTACCTTAAGAGTATGACACCAAAAGCTTTAAAGGGGATTCATGAATGCTTGGGGGAATCATGGGAGGATTATAGAGAGACGAGGGAAGAGTAAATATTCTCTCCAAGGATTTTTATTAAAGATAAATGGTAGCTTGGGTGGGTTTATGTTTGAAATTAGAGGGGAATTCTTTAATATTTTCTAATCATAGGTTTTGGACTCTATATAATATAATATTCAAAACCACAAAGATTATTTTGGTTTTTTCTCATGGTTTCTGAAAAATGGGAGTGTTTTAATTTTTATTAGTTAAAGGGGTTATATTATTAAAATGTTAACCTTTCTTATGTGGTGGTGAGTCAAACATTCAAATAAATGAATTTAAAATCAGAAAATATATTACATGTTTTGGAGGATTCATAAAGGCTTTATAAAATTAATAAAATAATATTGAAATCACATTATTTTAAGGGGAAAATTTTATTTGTTGGAGTATAATCGTTATAGTATTTATTACATCATTTTTTATTCATTATGATGTCATAAAACACATCGTATGTTTATATGGTATTTAATTTTTACCCGAAAATTTGACACTTAGAAAATTTTAAAAAATAGACCATTAGAAAATTATCATGTTATGATTCCCAAAAAAAATTAATTTTATCTAAATAATTTTCTAAATATGTATATTTTCACTTTTAAAAAATAATAAATTCCATTTTCTGGAAATGATGGGGTTTTTTCTATAAAATTTTTTGAACCCTAATAAAACATTATATTTGACTTCATAAAAATTATATGATTATTTATATTAATAAAAAATTTAATTAAAAAATTATTTATTTCAAGAATATATTTTTCAGTAAAAATAAATTTTTTAATGGAATTGGATATTTCCTAGAAATATTATTCATGTTTTATAGTATCAAAATAAAAATATATTCATTATTCTTTAAAAAATAATGTACATAATTATGTTTCTAGGGTCTTGATACATATCAATTTAATACACCATCATACACCCTAAGAGCATGGTGTGTGATGGTGGGGCATTCATGAGTTCATTCAGCAAACAAGGTTTGGGTCGTGATCTTGATGAGCTTGAACTTCTCCCGTAAAGGGTTTCACTCATGCTTAAGTTATTGGATCTCATATTGGTTTAATCAATGGAAAATCCCAAAGATTATATATCCATTGGAATCTCCAATAAATGGTCTTCATAGGGTATAATCCTACTGGATGGGCTATCACTTCTTTTGTCTGAGTAAATTGGATTTATTAAAGCTCTGTATTTATACTAATCATGTGATCACTGTTTAATGATTATATTATCACCTTTAGATATTATTAATGGTCTCTTGAATCCAATTAGATATTACAAAATAATTTCATGTGTTTTATATAACTTTATTAATAGTAAAACATTTAAAAATAAGGTAATATTATTTATTACAGTTCGTGTCATTACACAAAGGTCATGGAAGCTCAATGAGGTAAGGAGAGGGAAACAGAAAGTGTGGTGGTTAGAGATACAGACCTAGAAATTCCTAACTCATATACAAGTATATTAAATTGGGATTTAAGTTAGAGGACAAGGTATTGGGGATGATTTTAGGGTTCGGGTTCCATTGGAGTGGTGGTCATCAGGAAATAGGGAAGAGGGGTCATCATATCAGGGGGCATTGCCACGATCAAGATTGAGGGAAGGGAGTAGGGGTTAGTGAGGGTCAAAAATGAGTAATGAGGGAGGGGGTCAACATTAGAGAAGATACATTCAGTGGCTGATGATCTTCATTGAGGGAGGGGGTTGGGTTGGGGTAATTATGATTTTTTAAAAGGGATGTAATGGTTTTTTTTTGAAACTTCTAGTACATTTTAAATAATATTTAAAAATAATAATTAGAAATGATTATAAAAAATATCTCTTATAAACTGTATCTATGACCACTCTTTTTTATAGTGACTAATTATATATAAACATCATATCTCGAAATAATGCAAGAATAAAATCATGCATCAATGATGAGAAGAATGATACGCTAGAAAAATTAAACCACTAAAATCCAATCCAATAACAACATTTGTTCCTCCAACTCATATACAATTGAACCATGATGAACACATGATGACACAACCACCACTACAACATCCAAATTTCAAGAAACTACATCACCTCTATTAAAAACCCTAGCAACATTCATTGATTTCACTAAATTAATTTTAGGAAAATTAACATCCAAATGTTACTAGATTATTTATTTCAACTTGTGCTCACTATATTGAATTGAAAATCAATCAAAATTCCAAAGTTTATGAAACTAAAAAATATGGATCTTTACCCTATAAGGAAATGAAGTTCCAATCCATCAATATTTTTCAAGAAATCATAGAATAGGTTATGTCAAACATTATCCACCATATAAGAGGATTTTAATCAAAATAGTGAACCCACTATCACCCTTAAATGTTGGTCCCCACTCCACCCACATTAAAATATAAACTACTTTATATATTCCCTTTAACAGTGTGAAAAGGTACATTAATAATTCTAAAAAATCATCATTTTCCTTAGCACCATTAAATGGGTTTTCCCTTTATCATTGCTAAAAAACCGTAATAAAGGTGCCCATTTTTCTATTATTTCATTAAAACCAATAAAGGCTACCCTTTATTCGTGATAAAAATAGAACTAATAAATGTCCCCCTTTATCAACACTATAAGTAGTGCTAATAAAGTCCCACACTACAGAAAATACATGTAACCTGTGTGTAAATATATAATTTAATTGAAATAATTTTAACATCATGAATAAAAAAACAATACTATATACATTTCAAAAAATGTTTTGTATAATTACATTTAAAATTAAAATCCATAAACATTTAAAAAAATTAACGTTTCATCATCTTTGAATCTTGTGATCCCCTCTCAAAAAAGAATGCCCATAGTATAAGTTGATAAACAAATAATCTAAGACCATGAAAATTTATCCACCTGTATAAGAAAACAATTATTATGTTAGTAATACTAAGAATTAAATTAAACACTAATAAGACTGAATACATTAATAAAATGTCGATTTTAAATATAAATACACACTTGGAGTTATACCATTCACACTGTGCATCGTATTGAGGTTCGTTTGATTACTACAAGTCAAAAATGATTTATTTATATTTCTTAATGTTTCAAAATAATCTTAATATGTTTTCTATTTTTGAGTATGTCACTTTTTCTTTTTCCTAAAATTATTGTCAGTTTTAAATAAAAAGACACATTTGGAGTTATACCAATCCCACCATGCATCTTATTGAGGTTCATCTAATTCTTACATGTCTCAAATTAATTATGGATAATTTTTCTAAAGTATCAAAATAATATTAATTTTATTGAATGGATTTCACTATGTCCCTTGTTTCTTTTACTAAAATGTCATTTCAAACTAGAAACATGTACTTGGGTCATACCAATCACATTTTCTATTGGCTTGATGTGGGAATACTTTTTATATGTCAAAAATGACTTATGATTCCCTATTCGAAATTATCAAGACAGTCGGAGCATGCTTTCTTGGTTTTTTTGTGAGTGACATGTGTTTGGAACTAAAATATTAGTTTTAAACTGATAACGGAAAACTTGAATCATATCATTCACAACAGGAATCAGATTAAGGTGTGGTTGATTCCTACACATAAAAAATGTATTATGGATTTTTATATAAATGTATCATGACAATATAAATGAGTTTTCTCAATTTTCAATATGTCACCTGTTCTTTTTACTAAAATTAATGTTAATTTAAAATAAAAAGACACATTTGAGTCATATAGGCCACACTAGGCATCGTATTGAGGTGTGTTTGATTCATACATGTCCAAAATGACTTAGGGATCATTTTCCTAATGTTTCAAAACAATCCAAATATGTATTCTTATTTTCAATATTTGACTTTTTCTTTTTACTAAAATTAATGTAAATTTTAAATAAAAAGACACAGTTTGAGTTATAACAGTCACATCGTGCATCATATTATGGTGAGGTTGATTCTTAAATATCAGAAATTAATTATGGATCATTTTTTTTAAGTTTAAAATTTAAATTAATTCATCTTCTTGGTTTCCAATATGTAAATTTGTCTTTTTACTAAAATTAATGTCAATTTGAAATAAATACACACAAGGAATTATACCAGTCACACCATGCATCGTATTGAGGTGAGTCTATTTCCTATACATAAAAAATGACTTATGGATCATTTTACAAAAGTATCAAAACAATTTAAATGTTTTTTATTGGTTTTGAGTATGTCACTCTTGTTTTTTATTAAAATTCCATTTGAAACTAGAAACATGCACTCTGAGTCATACCAGATTCATCGTGTATCGGTTTGATGTGAGACTATATCCTATACATCAAAAGAAACTTAAGAATAATTTTATTAAATTATCAAGAAAATAGATTTGTGTTTTCTTGGTTTTCAGTTAGTGACACATTTTTAACTAAAATGTCAATTTTAAACTGATAACGAAGATTTTGAGTCATACTACTCACATCGTTTGTCAGATTGAGGTTAGCTTGATTCATACATGTAAAAAATGACTTATTTATGGTTTTCATAAAGTATAAAAACACGATTAATGTGTTTTATCAGTTTCCATTATGTCACTTGTTATTTTTAATAAAATTAATGTCAATTTTAAATAGAAAGATACACTTGGAGTTACACTGGTCACATCGTGTGTTAGATAGAGATGGGGTTGATTTTTTCATGAAAAAGATGAATTATGGATAATATTAATAATGTTTCAAAATAATATGAATTCATTTTATTGATTTTCAGTATGTGACTTTTTATTTTTACTAAAATGTCATTTGAAACTCGAAACACACAAATTTAGTTATACCAGTCGCATCATGTGTGGATTTGATGTGATATTTCTTATTATATGTAAAAAATTACTTATAAATAATTTTACTAAACTAATAATACATAAAGGGCATTTTTGGTTGGTATTTAGTGAGTGGCACATGTTTTGAACTAAAATGAGTATTTTAAACTGAATGCGGACACTTTGAGTCATATTAGTTGCACATTGCATCGGATTGCGGTATAGTTGATTACTACATGTAAAAAATAACTTATAGATCATTTTAATAAAGTATAAAAATAATTTGAATGTGTTTTATTGGTTTTTAGTAGGTCACTTGTTATTTTTATTAATATTAATGTCAATTTAAAAAAAATACACACTTGGAGTCATATCGGTCACATTGTGCATTGGATTGAGGTGTGGTTGAATCCTACGCATCAAAAATGAATTTTGGATAATTCTAAAAAAGTATTAAAATAATTGGAATGTGTTTATTTAATTTTTAGTATGTCATTTGTTCTTTTTACTAAAATGCATATCAATTTTAAATAAAAAGACACACTTGGAGTCATATCAGTCACACTGTGCATCAAATTGAGGTATGGTCGATTACTACATGTCCCAAATGACTTATAGATCATTTTCTTAAAGTATAAAAACAATATAAATGTCTTTTATTGGTTTTGATTATGTCAGTTGTTTTTTTTACAAAAATTGATGTCAATTTTAAATAAAGAGATGCACTTGGAGTCATATCAGTCACACCATGAGCCGGATTGAGGTGAAGATGATTCTTACACATCCTAAATTAGTTATTTATTGTTTCAAAAAAGTATTTAAACAATATGAACTGCCAATTTTTCCACTCATTGCATTGACTTTATTTGTCTAACCACCAACACTGTGTATTGTTTCGGTTTTCTTATCCAAAAAATGTTCCTCTAATATTCTATTTTTCAAAAACAAGAATGGTAGTTGGGCTAAGAACATCAAAGAAATATACAATTTTGGAATTTTGAAAAATAAAGGAAATGGAAAGAATAGTAAAATTAGTAGAAAGGAATATGTTATCTTTTTTGGGCATGGATTGTCTCTATAATACTTTATAAATATTAATGATTTCAATGCTCACAAATACCATTGTTTGTTTTACTAATGATTTTATTTTGAGTGTATTTCAGTAAATTTATATTCTTTATAGATTCTTATCTGTAAATAATATTCAACTATTTGTTTGCAAGAAATATTAGTTAATGTGTTTAGAATGCTCTTAAGGATATTCTAGAAACACTAATCACTGTTTGTTTTGTTACTGGAGATACTATTCATTCAATACATCGAAGAAAGTAACGTATGAAACAAACCTTACGTTTATGTTGAATTATCAGCGCGCATAGTTAATCAACATTATGTTTGAAGAAATGTATGGTTAAGGAACATTACATTTTGATAAGAACAATACGTTTTCCAGAAAGAAAAATTATTGTTAAATAACCCTACGTATTATAAAACTTTACAAATGTATGGATCATCAACCTTACTTTTATGATCAACCATACGTTATCAACCTTACGTTTGGAAAAGTGGATGAATGGATAATCAATGTTACATTTAGAAATATTTGTTGAGTTAGATAAACTTATGGATCATCAGACCTACATCAGGATGTTGAAACCTATATTTGTTACTTTTTAATTTTGTGAAGGAACCATACATTTTACTTTTCAACATTGGAGATTTTAATTTATGTCATCATTAGAGCATTTTGTAACAGTCTTTGTGGAATGTCAGGGAAATTTAAAAATCGATTTTTATTGATTCAAACCTCTTTTTAAATTATTTAAAGAGTCGTTTACAACCGATATTTTCTATTATATTATTATGTTAAGTTACGATTACTCTGAGTTGTATTCTTTGAATTTGACTTCACTTGATTTATCAGGCGTCTTTTGAGTATTTGAAATATTGCTATGAGATATATTATTATATATATATTTCTTGCGTTGGATATTTTGACACGATTATCTAGAGATTTCATGGCTATATATATAATTCTTATTCATCAATATTTCTTGTACACATTAATTCATTGCTACAATGATCAAGAATCTCTTTAGAAAATATTCATCTCAAGATCACTTGTGGAACCTGATCACTTGTGCAACCTGATCACTTGTGCAACCTGATTTTCATGGCTATATAATTTCTTATTCATTTTTGTTTTAAAATCTATGATCACTTGTGAAACCTGATCTCTTTAGATATATTTCAAGATTATAATTCTTCTAAAGAAAATATTCATCTGTTATCAGTTGTGCGCTGCTACACCTGTGAGCTACACCTTTTTGTTACCAAGATACATCTTATCTATCTTGAGTTTTGACTACTCGTATTGAGTTGTGGTGGAGTGTCAGTTTCTCTCACAAAGCTGTGAGTTTAACGGTTCCCTATAAAAGAACCCGAAGGCTCTATTTTGTAAGACTTTGTTTTTAAGGGTGACAAATTCCTGCACTCAATTGTGGATTAGTCTTATGATATGAGGATCTTACTAGTGAAACACACCAATCCCATGGAGATGGTTTTTGGTGGAGTGCAATAGGGGACCTTCATGCCCTGAACCACTATAAATCATTATGCCTTGTTCTCTGTTTATTATCCACTACATATATATTCACATACAAAAACACTGCCAGCTCTTTTAACTATTGATGTGAATAGAATGAATTGTGAAAAATTTAAAAATAACACAATTCACCCCCTCTTGTGTTATCACTATAGCTATTTTGACCTAACATTTGGTATCATAGGTTGTTGTTATCAACAGAGCTATAACATCCTAAAGGTATAAGATCTATTTTTTCATGGAAATGGATAATATCAAGGAAGTAATTTCAATGCTTCGTGCTCTATATTTCAATGGTGAGAATTATGGATGTTGGATGTTATGAATGATAATCTACATAAAAAATCTTGGAATTAGAGTATACTCAAAGACTGTTAATCCATACACAATTTCTTAAAACCTAAAACATGGTATACTACTAGAGATGTTGTGTATGATATGAATTATAAAGAAATTAATTCCATTATTTTTGGTATTAGACCAAATTAATTCAATCATGTATAGTAATGAACAACCACCAATGAAATGTGGTAGTCAATTGCAGTAGCCTATAAAGGTACTGACAATGTTAGACAAATGAGATATGCTACAGTGAAATTAATGTTTGATACATTTAGAATGTATGATGGATAGAGCATCACACAGATGAATGGATGGTTGATATAAATTGTTAATAATATAACATCTCTAGGTGAGTCTATCGGTCATCCTAATCATGCTTTGAATGATCTAAGAGTTATACCAACAATGTGGAATGGAATTTCTGATGCAATCTACCAATCTGAACCTGTCACGAATATCACAATGAGAGAATTTATTGGAACGTTAATGATGTTTGAGGCTAAAATGGAAGATGAAGTTTAAGACCACAAAGTCCTAGTAAAAAATAATAACACTACTTTAAAAGTTGTATCCCAAAAGAAAAATATAAAACTAAAACATGAAGAAAGAAATTCAAATTCATCTAACTCAGAAGTTGATCTGGCTAAAATTGATTGAAAATTCAATAAATTTTATTGAAAGAATAAAGGATTAAGAAGAACCTTCAAATAGTATGAGAATGACTCAAGAAAAGTAAGATGTTATGAGTGAAAAACTTGGGTCATATATGACCTGATTTTCCTTAATTGAAAGGAAAAAAGCGAAAGACAGAAAAGAAATATTAGAAGAATGTTGATTATGAGAAAAAGGACAAAAGAGCTATGAAAGCTACTTGGAGTGTTTCTGAAGACTCCATCATCCCATCAATCTATGATTTAGAGAAGGATGAATCAAATTTGAAAGCTAATATGTCCTTTATGGATGAAGAATAGAAGGTACAATACTACTATTCATCTAATTCTAATTCTAGTTACTCAAATGATAAAATGACTGCTTAATGTACTATGTTATAAGAAAGATAGGACTCTCTATTAAAGAATCTGAAATATTTAAAAAAATATTCATAATTCTATTTTAGGGGAAAGGGATACTTTAATTAAACAACACCAATAATTAATTAAGAAAGATATACTATAATCTATACTGATCATGAAAATAAATTTAAAAAACTGCAGGATGAATTAGAAACTTATAAAATTTATGCTCTTATATTTAAAAAAGGAGAAAATTTTTATAATGAAATTCTTGGTAAAAATTTAATTAAAAATAAATTATTTGGTATAGGAAGTAAGGGTGAAAAACCTAAACAATACAAAAACTATTTTTTCCCTGGTCTTAACAAAAAAATCATGTCTATTGTTAAATTATTTTATTTTACTACTAATGAAAATTATTCTAATCAATTATATATAAGAAAACCTCAATTATGTGTTGTCAAACAAGTTTATTATTCAAAAGCTTTATCTAATTTTTATTATAACAGTTTTGATCAAAATTGATCTATTTATATTCCTATGTCTTTGATAGATAACATTTCTGGACCCAAAAAGATATGCGTACCAAAAGTAATCATTGTTTAATTTGACCTTGTAGGTAATAATTCCAAGAATAGGAAATAATATATGGTTTATGGATAGTGTATTATCAAGTCATATGATTGGAAATTCATGAAATTTATGTAGTCTGACTGAAATAGATGGATGCCTAGTCACCTTTGGTGACAACGCCAAAGAAAAAATTATTAGACTTAGACCAGTTGGAGATCTAGATATTGCCTCAATTAATAATGTACTTTATGTACAAGTATTGAAGAAAAATATGATATATATCTCTCAACAATGTAATAATGGATACTATATAAATTTTTCTAACAAATTACTTTTCTATATTTAAAAATAATTTACATAAATTTAGAGCACTCAGAACAGATAATCTCTACAATTTGGATTTAAATTATTTATGTCAACAAAAAGTAAGGTGTTCAACTTCTAATGTAAATGAGTCATGGAATTTTCATAGAAGACTAGGTAATTGTGATATTTTTTCATTACAAAAGTTATCTAAGAAATAATTAGTTTTAGATTTATGTAGTCTCCTATTTAATAGTGATAGATTATGTGATGTATTCCAGATTGACATGCAACACAAATATTCCCCCAAATTTGTTAACAAAATTGCTAATTAAATGTGCCTATAAATTATTCATATGATTTATTTAGACCATATAGAATAAAAAATTTGGAAATTAAATTATATGTATATGTTTTAGTGGATGATTATTCTATATTTACTTGGTTATATTTTCTAAAACTAAAAAATGAAGAATTTTCTGTTTTTGAATGTTTTTATAAAAGAGTTGAAAATGAAAATGGTTTTAAGATAATTTCATTAAGATGTGATCATGGTGGGGAATTTTAGAATCAATAATATAATTCTTTTTTCTCATATATGGGTATTAAATACATCTTTTCAGCACCAAGAACATCTTAACAAAATGGAATTCCTAAGAGGAGAAAGATAAATATTTAATAAATGGAAACAACAATGCTAAATGAATACGGTCTTCTAACCTACTTTTGGGATAAAGTTGTAAGCACAAAATGATATATTGTAAATATAGTTCTAATTCGACCTATTTTCAAAAATACTACTTTTGAACTTTGGAATAACAAAAATCATAAGGTAAAGTACTTTAAGGTTTTTGGATGCAAGGTATATATCGTAAACACGAAGGATAATCTTGGAAAGTTAGATCCAAAAGCTGATAAAGGAATATTCTTAGGATATGATGCAACTTATAATGATTATAGAGTATTTAATAATAGTTCAAGGAATATTGAAGAATCAGTTCATGTGAAGTTTGATGAAACTGTTGATTCTTTTGACAATATAAAACATGATAATTTGAAAAATGATTTTGAAAATATAAATAAAATTCAGTCCAGTTCAGAAGAACATGATACTGATGAACCTAAAAGTGTTCTACCATAAAAGTATAGAATCCTAAAAAAATCACCCTTTAGAGACTGTTATAGGACATCTAGTAATATGAATAAAAACTATAAGGAGTGTATGAAACCTAGTGGAATTTTATGTTTTTTTATCCTAGTTAGAGCCTATCTCTTTTAGAGAATCCCTAGAAGATTACAGTTGGTTTTTAGCAATGTAATAATAGACAAATCAGTTTAGAAGAAACAAAGAATGGAAATTAGTTGAATGAACATCGAATTATCCAGTTATAAGAACTATATGGTTCTTTAGGAATTAATAAGATGATCAAGGTATTATAACTAGAAACAAAGATAGATAAGTAGCTAAATGGTATAATCAAGAATAAGGTATTAATTATGATGAATCCTTTTCACTTATAGCTATACTAGAATCAATTAGAATTCATTTGGAAAATGCATCTCATATGAATTTTAAATTATATTATATGGATGTAAAATATTATTTTTTAAATGGATATTTAATGGAAGAAGTTTATCTTGAGAAACCTCCGGGTTTTGAAAATTCTCAAAACCCAGATATTATTTTCAAACATACTAAAGCTCTCTATGGACTTAAACAAAAACCTAGAGATTGATTTGAAAGATTATGTTCATTTATTTTGAAAAATGGTTTTACTGTTGGTTTGTTAGACCTAAACCTCTTTAAGAAAACAGTTTGTTCTAATTTATTATTAGTTCAAATCTATGTTGATGATGTTATTTTTGGGTAAACAAATAAAAAAAATTGCAATGATTTTTCAAAACTTATAAAAAATATTTTGAAATGAACATGATGGGAGAATTAAATTTTTCTTAGGACTTAAAATTTATCAAAAAGATTTTGGAAATGTATTAAATCAAATTAAATACATTACTGATTTATTGAAAAAGTTTGGACTTGAGAAAAACAAGAGATATTCAACTCCCATTTGTACTAATATTAAACTTTACATGGATGAAACTAGAAAAACTGTGGAAAAAAAAGTTATATAGAGGTATGATTGAAATATTACTATATCTTACTACTAGAAAACTTGATATTATTTTTTTAGTATGTATTTGAATGAGATTTAAATCAAAAACAAAATAATCCCATATTTTTGTTGTAGAAATTATTTTTAGATATTTAAAAGGAACAATTGTTCAATCTCTTCGTAATCCAAAAACATCTGATTTTAATTTATTATCATATTCAGATGAAAATTTTGGAGGATGTATATTACACAAAAGAAATTACTTTAGGAACTTGTCACTTTTTTGGGAAATCGTTAGTGCCATGGTCAAGTAAGAAGCAACGCTCGGTTGCACTATCAACACCGAAGAAGAGCATGTATCTACAGGTAGTTGTTGTGCACATGTGTTGTGGATAAAAAACACTATAATGGACTTTGGACTTAATTTTAATCATACACCTATTATATGTGATAATACAAGTGCTATAAAAATTTCAAAAAATCCAATAAGTCATTATAGAACTAATCATTTTGATATTAGACATCATTTTCTAAGAGATAATGTTATTAAAAAGGATATATCTTTATAATTTTTTAATACTAAATTTCAATTAGCTGATATTTTTATTGAACCTCTTCCCACTACTCGTTTTGATTTTACTAAGGGTGAGTTAGGTTTATTTATATTTTAATTAAATATTCATTTTATTTTATATTTTATTTTATTTATTTATTTTATTTTATTTTATTTATGTTTAATTTATGCCTAATTTATTTCTATAAATTTTATTTACTTTTATTATTTTTATCTTACAGTATTTCAGTTAATATATGTTATCATAAATTTACTTACACCGCATAATCATTAAATTTTATCATAATTACTCTATAACACAGGAAACAAGGACAAATGTCATTTATCAGAAACTATTCATTTTTCAAGCCCCTCTTCTTCCAAATCCTATTTACCCAAAACCAAAAAAAACGGCATTGAAAACCCCCCAATCACCATTCGTCCTTTCAAACCCAAGAAGCTGAAAATGTCATATTTTCATATCATAATGAATGGAGAAAACCTAGATAAAAATAGAAGTAGAAGCAAGTGAACCGAAATATCATAGAATTTCAGGAAGAAAAATTATTTAGGGAAAGTTGATTAATCTAGAATGGTTATACCAGACAAACTTTCTACTGAAACATGCACTCACTTTTCAAGGAATCGTGACATATTTTAATGACAACAACTCAGAATTTCTATATGTTGTAGAAAAGAATTATTTTTAAAAGAGTGTGCAATTAATTTTTAGAGATGTAGAGAACATAATATTTTCTATTATCAAAGATAGGGATATTTATATTTCTTCTACTGAGGTTGCAAAGATTTTGAAATGTCCACATTAAAGAGTTTTCCATGTTGACCATATGTAGATTGAAGATAATGACTATTCTTACAAATAAATTATGTCTTTTCTATTCAACTCATCACACATCAGAAATATGTTTGATAATGATTTAGAACCTGACCATAAGATTTTAGTGAAATTTATTCTGACTGGAATAGTTCCATGGATGGCTGAGATGGAGAAAATCCTTTTCAAAGACATGTATAACATTTTTCTTTTTCTAAGTGATATGAAATTAAATTTTTTAAGGTATTTATTTAGATATCTTTATTATTGTTGTCCACCAAATTCGAGAATGGATTTTTATCCATATGGATGGATAATTTCAAATATTTTTTTTAAGAAAGATATGATCAGACTGGTTGAGAAAATAGTAAAATGAAATCATAGTAATGTGTTGAATGCTGGAACTTTAAGATAACATGGATTTTTCATGATCACTGTGTAAGGAAAAAATTTACCTATTAGAGTTAAGGAAGAACAAAGCTTAGGAGATTTTTCTCTAGGGGAGAAAATTAGTGTTCAAAAGAAGAGAGTAGCTAAATATCGAACAGATGTAGTTTCACAACCATCTAAGAGAAGGCTTAGATTTAACACTGAAGTGGAAGAAGAGGAATAAAATAGTCAAGAAGGTATTGTTATGAACCCTATAAAAATATTTTTTTCTCAAGTTGAAGATAAAATGTTGGCTTCTTGAGAAGAAACATGCTCATTTCATTTGGAAAAAATAGTTATTGAAGATAATGTTCTGGTGGATAGTCAAGCTAGAGAGAATGCGATTTTATCTCTAGAGAATGAACCTATAGTATAAAGAATTGCATTGAAAATGTTTTAAGAACAAAATATTCAATCTGAAAATGTTCAATAAAAGTTTGTTAGTGAAGATGTTACTGAACAAGGAGATGATAAATAATTAAAGCATTTACAAAGAAATGTTACCGAAATTCAACCTTTAATAGTATATCAGACAATGGGTTAGTCAGGTCATATTTATGGTGGGTAGACTAAAGTTTTGGATAATCAGTTATTTTCTTGTAAAGAATTTGTAATAAAAATAATGGCAGATACCTTGCCTATTGAAAATGAAAATAAGGATATTAATGCATATGAGGGTGAATCTGATTCATTATCACATAAAGTTGAAGAAGTTGTGATGGAATTCAATAAGTCTCAAGAAGAGAATTTCAATCTACGGTACGAACTAAAAATTGAAAAGAAAAGTTTCAGGAGATTAATGAGAATACTATTTCTAGAAATGATTTTGATGCCTTCAAAAGATACATGTTACATGATATTGGAAATATAAGATCTGAAGTTATGTCTAAAAGATATATTGAATAATTAAAATGGTACTTGGGAATTTAGTTTGAATTTGTGAATGGTTCAGCGAATCAAGCCAGTGCATCTAGTCTAACCCCTGCAAAAATTCCAGATTTAATCATAATTTTTCAGGCCATTACATCTGTTATGGAAGATGTGAATATTCAACTTCAGGATCTACAATGAAATAGTTCTCCTCTACCAGTTTTATGGGAAAATAAAAAATTTATTTTGGATCTATTAACTCAAGGAGAAACAAGCATTAGATTGATGTTGAACATGTTTACAGAGAATTTGGATATGTTCATAAAGAAAGAATAAAGTCTTCATGTGTTTCTGAAATTCAACATTGTGGAGAATGTGTATATCAATAATGATGCCAGAAAATTGAAAATTATGCTTGGAGGTAGTTTGATGAATGAGTTGAGATTGGAGATGGCTGATCTGAAGGATATGTTTGAACCCAAACATAAATCTCATTGATACAATCCTATTCCATCTTTTTCTTTCCTACCATTACCCTTTGCAATGACTATTTTTGATTCTCAGTCACAAACTCTATTGTATTCATGTATTTATTAATCAATGAGTTTGTCTTCCATCTACGGGTTATATATTTGTATCCACTTTTGTATTTTTTTTTCTGATATCCAAAATCCTTTTCTCATTATTCATTATAGTAACTTAAAACACTCACTTCTCATTCTATTCAACATTAAATGTGTTTTAATATGTTTCAATACATTCTTTTTTATATCAAAAAAAGGTGGAGAAATTTAGATAAGCACATCATTTCATTTATTTTAGAAATTCAAATATTTCTTATTTATTGAAATAATTCATAATTTTATTTGGGATGAATTATATGAAACAACATTTTACTTAGATAAATTCAAACATTTCATTGAAATCTATCTTTGGGGGAGAAATTCAAATATTTCTTCTTTATCGAAATAATTCTATCAAATCAAAATTATTTTCTTTTTTTTTTACAAAATTATAAATTATTGTTTTGAAGATTACAATTTTAATTTATGGGTTTTGTGATCATAAAAAAGGGGGATATTGTTATTCATGTATTGTATCAATAATAATCTATAAATATTAATGATTTTGATGCTCAAAAATAACCTTTTTTGTTTTACTAATGATTTAATTTTTAGTGTATTTTAATAAATTTATACTCTTTATTGATTCTTATCTTGAAATAATATTCAACTATTTGTTTGTGTGAAATATTCTTTAAAGTGTTCGGAATGCTCTTTAGTGTATTCTGGAAACACTATTCATTGTTTGTCATTTACTGGAAATACTATTCATTCAATACCTCGAAGAAAGTAATGTATGGAACACACATTACATTAATGTTGAAATGTTAGTGTGTATTGATATCCAACCTTATGTTTAATGAAAATTATGGTTAATGAACATTACCTTTGGATAATAACCTTATGTTTTCAAGGTTGAAAAAGTCAGGTTAAAGAACCCTATGTATGTATGGAACTTTACAAATGTATGGATCATCAACCTTAAATTTATGATAAACCTTATATTGTCAACCTTACATTTTGAAAAGTGGATGAATGGATAATCAATGTTACATTCAGAGATCTTTGTTGACGTGGATAAACATATGGATCATCAACCCTACCTTATGATGTCAAACGGTACATTTATTATTTTTTCATTTTTTGAAGGAACCTTACGTTTGACTTTTCAACATTGGAGATTTGAATTTACATCACTATCAGAACGTTTTGCAACAGTCTTTGCAGAATGTCAGGGAAATTTAAAAATCTAATTTGATTGAATCAAAGCTAGTTTAAAATTATTTAAACATCCATTTTCATCAGATATTTTCTCTTTTATTTTTAAGGGATTTTATGGATATTCTAAGCTGTATTATTTAAATTTGAATTCACATGATTTATCAGGAGTCTTTTGCAGATCTGAAATATTGCTACGAGATATATTGTTATATATATCTTTCTACCATAGATATTTTGACATGTTAATCTAGAGATTTCATGGAATTATATATAATTCTTATTCATCAAGATTTTATGTACAAATTAATTCACTACTACACTGATAAAGCATCTAAGATACAAGGACTACATATTTGGAGATATACATGTTCAAATTTGGAATCACAGTGCTCTATTTTTTGTTGATGTTCCTAAAATCAAAGATCTCTTGTGCAGCCTGATCTCTTCAGATATATTTCAAGATTACTATTATTTTGAAGACAAGATTCATCTTTTATCAATTTCATGATGCTACAACTTCGAGATACATCTAATTTTTACCAAACTACATCTTATCTATCTTGAGTTTAGACTGCTCATATTCATTCGTGGTGGTGTTTCAACTTCTCACGCTAAGTTGTGGTATTAATAGTTCCTTGTAAAAGAACCAAAAGGTTCTATTTTGTAATAATTTTTTTGTAATGGTGACAACTATCTAAACTCATTTGGGGATCAGTCTCATGATACGAGGACAATACTAGTGAAATTCACCAAACCCATAGAGAGGGTGATTGGTGGAGTTGACTAGGGAACAATCATTCCACGGAGAAACTATAAATTGTTGTGCCTTGTTCTTTTTTTGTTATCCACTACATATATATTCTCATAAAGATATTCCACCAGCTCCTTCGAATATTGATGTGAATCAATATAATTGTGGAACTTTTAAAAAGAACACAATTAACTCCTGCTTGTGTAATCGCGATAGTAATTCCAACATAATAATCTCTTTTTTGTCTTGTTGTAGATAGTTTAATGATAAATTTGACTTCCCAAAATATTTATGAAAAAAACTAAATAAGTATTTGATAAAAATTATAATGAAATTAACATTAAAATAGTAGCTAAATTGATCAAAACAATTAATTAAATAATAAGTAGGAATTCACATTTTCATGATGGTTGTATACATTCTTTACATATTTCTTGATTTTAATTATCTTAGTTTCATCCTCAATGTCTAATCTCTAATTAGCATGAAAAGCTTCGAAAAAATCACCCCAACTCTAAAAAAATAATCCACCTATATAATAAAATAATTATTATGATAAATTAATCATAAAAATGAAACAATTCATTGCTTCCATGGAAAATTATTTTACTATGAAAATATCAATATTACCTCTGTTATTGAGAAAAGATAGCATTGTTTCTCTTCCTACAATGGCAGGGGATAGAACATAATAGAAATTGATGAATGTCAACGTAATTGGGGTGAAATGGTATTGAGTGATAAAAAGTATGTGGATGTTTTGGTGTAGAGACCCATGAAAGATGAATATATATCCATAAAATAAATGAACTCGGTGTGGAATAATGATAGTTAAATCAATGTTTTGTTTTATAATTTTTCAATAAAATAAAGAATGTATATTGTAAAATTACCTTTATATATTTCCAAAGGGTTTCCTTCATTATAGTATGTTCTTCTATGAGATTGTTAACATCATCATGTGTAGAAGACATTGTATGTATAAGTAATCAATATTTTAATTTTTATTATGATAATGTAGTAGAGAAAAAAATAATATTATGATGAAAAACATAGTATATTAAAAAAAATTAACCTTATCATTGAACTCTTTATCTTTTTAAAGGTATTTAGAATTCAACTTTTCATGATGGTTTTGAACATTCATGACCCATCTCCTTGTTGTCATTAATTTAGTTGCAGCCTCGAAGTGCAATCTCACATGATGTTATTTCATTATGATCAATATGAAAATTTAAAAAAAAAATGTATTCAATAGAAATACTGAAGAAATTAACTAAAAACACAGATAAAATTATGAGAAAATCATCTAAATAAGAAGCAAGAAGTCACATATTTAGGATATATGTGTATATTCTTCAATCAGGCATGTTACCATTTTTTTCTAAACAAACCAATTATTTCTAGTAAATATAATTATTTTCAATAGTCATATTAGTACTAGATAAATATAAATAAAAAAAGGATTAATAAATATTTTAAATGAAATATTAATTATTTTCGAAAATATCTCTTCGAGAATGCTAGTTTTTTTATGGTATATAATATATCTCATAAATTTACAAACATAATAACCACAATATTTTCCATTTTTTTTTGTTTTGAACAATGAAAAAACATTGATAAGAATAATTAATTTTTTATGTGTTTGGATAGTGGCATATTATAATATATACCTTGATACTTGTCCGCTTTTAGAAATTTTTATGCTTATTGTGTTCATGTACAATCCTCATGAAATGAATTTAACGATATTTAATCATTTATTGTATTAAAAATTTGAAAACATCATCATGTGTGGTTGGTTTGTTGGGTTTCCATGTAGTGAATCCGGAAAATAAATCTTTGGTGTATCTAAATTGACTATAATGAGTATCCAATGTTTCCTAAAACCATAATAAGTAATAAGTAAAAAAAATTATAAAAATTATTTTATATGATTAAATTGTAATGTTTTACCTCTATATCATTAGTATTAAGAAGATTCTATCATTCATAAGTTTTCTTTCAAGCGATTTGTCTAGTTTTTCCACCATTTTATCCATTTTTTTATTTTATTTCTTTTTTGTCTATATAAGTGACATGAAGAATAATGAGTACATATTTATGTACATTGGGTAATCCCTTCAATTTACATTCATATATACTCCTTAAAAAAATATGAAATGTATTTAATCATCATTAACATATTATATCAGCTATTTGAAAAACAAATAATTTAAACATACCTCATGTATACATTTACAACTGAGACTCGTAGTCATTCATACTTGGGGATTTCATTTACATTGTAAAGGTAAATATAGTATGTAATGAACTCTCCATACATTTTTTCTTTAAAATCAACTATGTGATTACTACCACTTTTTAACTTTTTATCTGTGTGAACCTTCAATGTTAGTAAATACAGATATTGAACAGGTGGGATAAAGGTGCTTTATCAAGATCTTTTTGATCGGTTTGTTAATCCTTTATATATTTTTTATTTGGAATTTTGTTTCACTCTTTCCCTTGTACATATGTTATAACATTCATCAGTTTAGGACTTTTTATTAATAGTTAAAGGTTTAGCATGAAAAATAAATTGGAAATGAATACCTCATTATCGACATGTTTTTTATAAGATCTGACAACTATGTAGTGAATGTTCTAATAGCTTGGTCAACCATATGAATATATCCTTCAACAAGTGGAATAGGTATCTTGGTTCTCAGCTCATTAGTTATCGTAATCCCCACTCTCACATTAGCTATGGGAAGTGGTCTATTGTGTAGTGTGTCTCCTTGGATATTGAACATGGTATCCCCACAACATAGTGATGGGTGAGTATTGATATAAATAAATCAGCCATTTTTTCCCTATAGAACATCAATATTAAAAATGTATCAGTACTATATATTTGATTTACATTTCACATATACAATTATGAAGATATTTATAACCTAATATAAGATATCGCTTTGAGGGGAATGTATCAGCTCCAAGCTAGTGGGGGTGGGGTGGGATCTTCCTGTAGTAGTTTTCTTGAGTTGTCTCTTTTCTTTTCTCCCCACATCACATTGCATTTTTTAGAAATTCAGACCTATAATGAAATTTTTCATCTTTGGAAGATAATATCTATTTCATATATTTCATTTCATTATATTTATCCTACTTTTATTTTCTTTTCTCAAAATGTGTTCGGGGTGTCACCCAAAAACCCACACCTCCGGTGCAGTCATATTGTTATGGAAACTTAATGTCCACTGATATTAGGTGTTCATCTAGTACAATTGTTGATGATTCCTATGTATAACTTTGATAGAAAATATTGGAAAATAATTAATCATTGTTATGTAATAGTGATGTAATGTATAACAAATTTTTATTATGTCATACTTATTCAAGTTTCCCACACTTTTTATGTGTTTTCACTGTTAGTATCCCATCTTTATTTACACTTGTATCCTTTCATAAAACATGACGTGTGATGGAAGTGGAATTATATTTGGATTCATCAATCTTTATATAAATATCGGGACATAATTATGTTGTTGTCTCATGTCACATAAAAGTATTACGGTAGATTTAAAATACATACCAATTTTTTTCAAGTGAAGTGTACCCCATCCTTTATTTATGTTAGGGGTATGTTGGTCTTTCTTACTATTTTTTATTTTTAGCACACAGTTTTTATTTCATAAATTAAAAATTCTTAATCAATCTGATCAATGAAAGTATTAGAAAACAATGTATTATCAACCAAAGTGTACCTAAAAAGATATCTCCCCCCCAATGGATAGTTATCACATCCCATGTTTCTTGGATTATCAAGTGTGTGTATATAAGTAGTGGAAGTGAGTTTATTTTCCCTTCCGTGTTATTAAGATGAAATCTCATTAAAATTGTGTGAATGCCTCTATGATAATTTCTAGAAATAAACGATACAAATTTTTTGTGGGATTCATCTACTAGAAATTCACTATGTAAGGGACGATGAAGATTAATTCAGTGTTTCATTATTTTATTTTTAATCAAAATAAATAAAGGATGTCATCATCTTACCATAATCACTTCCCAAATCATTATATTATGCATGGACACAACATACTGCCACAAATCTACATCAATAGGCATATGCTATTTAGTTATGAGCCCGATGTAACTAATAAACATGGCCTTGTTGGGTTTAACATTCTAGTGATGCTTATTCCATTCGACCTCAAAATTGATGTCTTTTCTTTTCACCTTAATAATTTTATCAAACATTATATTGTTGTAGAACTTCTATTTATTATGCTCTATTATTTCTTAATCATTTACCATTTCCTCGAGTTCATCATCATCAATATGTTGTTCCTATGGATTGGTAGCATCAGCATGTATAGATGGTCATTGTTCCTCTACACTGGGAGAAACAACATGTTGAGAAAACTATTATTCCTTAGGGCTATGGGAATTATCACATGCAGAATTTATTATCTATAGATGTGGTCTAACATTTAATTTAGATTACATAAATTCAGTAATGAATAGATAATAAAATTAGGTAATGCAATGTATATTATATAAAACCTGATTATTGAACTCTCCCTTTTTTAATGGTTGTAGGGATTTGAATCCTTTTTCAAGAATCCATATACCATCATTGTGGTCTCAATTAATATACAAAATACCATCTACATTCAAAACACTTTGAAATTAATGTGATGTCTCAATGAAATAGTCATCCTTAGTTGAATTTTCATCTGAGCCTTTAGTGGTTTTGGTTGATAACAAAACAATTGACCTCTTTCAGTTTGAGAGATCATGAATATAAAATACATGTACTAAATGTGATTCCATTATAAATGGTTTTTATTTATACCCTTCCTTATTAAAATCCACTTTCGCAAATCTCAATTCATCTATATTAATAGTTCTCTTGTTATTAACCCACGTGAATTGAGACATTGGCACTTGAAATGTTTTATAATACAACTACCTTATTTATTTGATGATGCCAAAGTCTGGAATATTTGTATAAATTGGATTTCTATCCTTAGTATTAGAAACATTCATTACATAAGCTGCAAGTTTAACAAAATTATTTTTAATGGTATTTCCATCATCATGTTCATTTTTATAAAACATATAATTGTTAATCACATAACTATTGTTATATAATACACACACACTTGGTCCTATCGCTATCCATAAAATTCATTCTGAAATTGAATCCATATTTTCATATGAATCCTTAAAAAAATGGTATCAAAACCATCCTATAAAATGTTGATTATGTGTATTTGATATCCAGCTTTCATCCCTTGATGGATTCAAATACCTAAGAATTTATTTTTTGGTTTCAAAATATGGTGAAACATCTAAACTATTATGAAAAAATTAAAGGTGGGTCTACTCCCGATGAATAATATTGATTGTGAAAATATATATTTTTTAAATTCCTTCACCCAAAATATTTACAGTGTGATGAGATTTCGGTATACCAATGCTTTTCACATCATACAGGTAGTCGGTACCTAATTCATCAGCTTCCTCAACAATATATCACTCTACAAAACAACCCTCTGGCCTACTTCAATGTTTTACATTCCCATTCAAAATATTCATATATCGTTCAATTGGGTATATCCATGTATAATATATAGGACCACATAGTTGTATCTCTCTCACCATGTGAACCATCATATCAAAGAATAGTAGTAGGAAGAAACCTTCCAGGTCACATTATATGACGACAATTTCCTTTTCCATAGTTGGATTTTTTTGCGTCTATAACATTTCATCATATTGACTTGAAAATAAAACATACCTTGGTTAATGTATGAAAAAGATAATTGGGATAAATGCAACGTAAATCTATAAAAATTAGATATTTCATAAAAACATGAAATTCATGTGATTTTAGACCATTTAACTTTAAATCCATCATTGACCCGATATTCTTTACATTTGATTAATAACCTTCTATAACATTTACATCATTTAAGAACATGAAAAATGGATATCTCTCTTATCTAGAAAGAGTGTAATAAGCTGGAGGGAGAAAAGTACATTTTTCACTCTTCACTAGCACCAACTCTTCCCATATTCCCATGTAAATCATGTCCATCCCAGCCTTAATTTCATCCTTTGTTTTTCTAAGTTTATTTTTTAACATGACAATGACACAATCACATACATTTTTTCAACTTACATAACCTCAGGATAATGTATAATGTGCTGAAAATTCTAGTATAGTTATTCAAAAAAATATGATTTCTTTTTTCAATAGGTTTTCATAATGTTTTTTTAAAAGTTTTATCAAAAATAGTGTTTATATCTTTAACTTTCTGAAATAGTTGATCACCTATTAGGGGAGAAGGTGTTATACATTCTTCAGAACTCCCATCAAATGACGTCGTTCATGATTGGTACTTATGTCATTGGGATAGAAATCTACAATGTACTGAAAACACAGTCTTTGATGAATGTTTCAACATGATTAAATGTGTACCATGTTCAAAAATGGGACACCCTTGAGTTCCTTTAATGAAATATCCTAAAAAATGTTCATAATTAGAAAATCCATTTATCACCCCATAAAACATGACTCTCAAAATGAAATATTCATTTATGTAAGAATCATAAAATGTAACACCAGAATCCCACAATAATTTAAAATATTTGATCAATGGATACATATACACATTAATATCATTGCCCAATTGTTTTGGTACTAATATAATCATAGATAACATAATGTATTTTCAGTTCATGAATATCCACGCTGGAATGTTTTTGTTTACCAACATATCCAACCATGTACTGTGAGTGATTATTTGAAAACCAAAACAATTCACTCCATCTGTAGATAACACAAGAAGAAGGTTTCACATCTCATTTCAAAATTTAGGATACAGGTGATCAATTCTCATCCACTAAAGAGTGTCTATCGGGTGAAAAATTTTCCCTTATTTTTTTCTTTTATTTGTGTGACACATCAATTTCGTTGCAGCCTCCTCACTTATATATAAGAACCGAAACCATGGAATGATTGGAAATTACCATAAAACTTTTTTTGGACCAGTTTTATCTCTCTTGTATTGAAAATCACCACACTTTGGGCATTACTTAAGTGGTTTTTGGTCCTTCTGTAATAGTATACAATCATTTGGAAAAACATTTATTCTTTTCAGATATTATACCCATCTAACGTAGTATTCATTTAGAGTCATATGTTTTGATAGGTATCTCATTATCTTTTGGGAGCATGTCATTCAATAGAGAATGTAGTTTAGTAAAATTGGTGTAACTCCTTCTGATTCCAGCTTTAAAATTATAAAGCATAATTTGGGATGAAAATGGTGTATATTTAATGAAACCGGCATACAATGGTGTATTTTCATAACTCTTTATCTTCTAAAATAATTTTAGAAAATCCTGATGTTTATCTTCAACTGTCGTTTTCATTTTTACAATATTATCTTCATCATTATTCACAGCTATAATCACATCATCGATATAGTCTTCTTAATTTTTCACACATGTAATCATATTAGATGATCCATAAAACAAAGTTTTATCCCAATTACTAGCTACATTGTCTCTTACCTATGTTTATTCCAACATGTATAACTTAGTAATATTTTTTTATAGATCAAGTATTCTTCCAACTCCTATAGACTAATTAGTCTTGAATAATAACAGCGTAAACATGGAAAAGGTATTTGAAAAGGGTCATATGCATGATATTTTACAAACTTTATGAACATTTTCACCCCATATTCATATTTTTTTTGTCAAATGATTTCTATACATCCTTTTTATATCCATATACACCCTATTTTATTTGGTAGTATTAATATTTAACAAAATAAATTAATCAAAAAAATGGGACCTTTCAAATTAGAGGAACCATGCATTTGAATGTTTCAAATAATTTCATCTTTCTTTGAAGGAAATGGGAAATTGAATTTAAGAAAATAATTACTCTAAAGGTGTTAGGTGTTATCCTTTTAATTGATACACAATGTTCACTGGCACCGGGTATGGTATGACTACTACTCAGAGTAGTCTGAGCAACATAGGTGCATGTCCAGAAGAGATAAGAGATGATTCTCAGACAGAAAAACGAAATAATAATTATTTGGAAGATAAAGATGATGAGGATGATAAATATTATTTCATTTTTCCCTGAAAATCATCCCCCAAGAAGCTAACACGAAATTAGAGATAATATATATTTTTGGAGGACTCCCCTAATTTAGACCATGTACATAATGTGGAATGAAAAGTAGGTTTAAGAGTTGCAGTGGGGTTAAACACTAATTCACCTTTTGTGGGAGTGAGGTCATGATGGATATCATATGGTTTAGATATAGTTAGTGACATTATCATTCCATGGTGTTGTTATCAATCTATATCATGTATGAGTGAAGATGGTGCTAAGTGAAGGCTGAGGTTTCCAATGTTGGGTTATGGTCGCCCGAGTTGGATAATTTCTATGAGGGATTTGTGTGAGTTTGATGAATCATGGGGAATGAAAAAAGATGCCCAGTGTTTTTTGAATGGATTTTGAGTTCAGGAAAAATGGATAATCAAGTAAACATGTCTATGTGCCATAAATTGAGAAGGTTTCTTTTTCTATAAATGATTTTTTGGGAACTATGATGGATATAATTTGAGTAAATGTTGAAACTGAAATGTGTGGAAGGATTAAAACATACTGAAACATGAATTTCAAAATTATAGAATTTAAATAATTTTAAAAAATACGATCTACTGACAAATAAAAAGGGTCCAATTAGAAGAATTTGGGAATCCACTTGACGGATGAATTAAAATTAGATATTTGTTCATGTTCATTTTTCTTGGAGTTGACTCCAATGCATATGGTCAGAGTGGAATTTCTAAAATTTGATTGGATTTCAAGAAGTGAATTTTAGTCAGTGGAGGATTATTTAAAATGGGTAACCGACTCACTGAAACCAACTCATTCCCCACACTGAATGGGGGCTAAAATATGGAGTTTGGGACTAACCATAGAGATGAGAGGTTGGATCTTAGAAGCTAGAGTTGTGCTTAAAGAATAAATAAATCTAGAGATAGATGCGGGAGTGGAGATCTAAACTCGATAGAGAAGAATTAAATCTCCCATTATCTAAATTTTTTTATTTTAATGATTTTATATCATTATATATTGATATAAATCTACATGAGATTTAATGTAAGAAATTCAATATCTCTTTTGTTCATTTACCTCACTCTTTTTTTATAAAACTATATAAATGAACATATATGTTTTAAAACTATACATGATTTAAATAAGTACATAGTTTTAAAAAACTATAAAGGTATAAAACTATAATATATAAATGTAAAATTGATGAAAGTATAAAAGTATACTAATTTATAACGAATAAAACTATAATTTTATATTAATTTTTAAATTCAAAAAACTATAAAAGTATAAATAATTAATAAAATTTTTTATTTGAACTATATATGTAAATTGATATACTATAAAATTTATAAAAGTATATAAATTTATAAATTAATAAACCTGTAAATGTATAAATTTATAAGAAAAAATAATTATTAAATTATATTAGTATAATATGATATACTATAAAATTTATAAATGTATATAAATTTAATATTATAAAAAAACAAAAAAAAATTATAAACATGAAACACTTTGAAAAAGTCAAAAGACATTTTCATACCATTCATTTTATATTCAAAACTAAACTTGATGCACTTTATTAACACTTTTTATTTCATGTATTACTTGAAATTGCAAGTAAAAATTAATAATAAATTGAAAATATTTTTTGAAGACCCAAACACCTTTTTAAATTACACACTTCCTTTTTAAAGATTATTTAAGAAATTTAACAAACACTTGGTGCTCTAGTCAATTGAAAATAAATTTAAAACTTATATTTTTTTATATATAAACATTTAACATTCATTGAAAATAGAGAGAAATCTTTTCTTTTATGTTATGGATTCCACAAACATAATTAATACTATTATTATATATATAAAACATGAATTAAAAGAACAACCAATCAACATATATAATATGAAAGAGATAAGAATGGGAAAAACCTAGTAACAAATAACTTCTTTCAATAAGGGTGGACCATCTCTACCCCAACCGAGTCTAAGACACCAAAAAGGGAGATCACACATGTTAGTCCCATGAAAATAAAAATAAAAAATAGATTATCCCTACACCCTAGATTTTGTCCTATAGTGTGCATAGCAAGGGGAAGATAAGAGAATGAGGGTATAGATAAGTATGATGACATAAACAATGAACACCAATAATTAAATGGCACCATTCCATTTTTGAGACTCATTCAGGAGATCCTTTATGTATTGAATATGAATCGATGAGCCTGTACCCAAGTGGTAAAGGCTCCTGATGGGCATTCAAAAATCCCATGATCGAATCTGAAAATGCCCCCTTTAGGGGATTTATGATGTGGCAGTGACACAGGTAGTTAGTCACTTGAGCATGGTGCTAACAGGGGTGCAATCCCTAGACATACCAGCAGGGCCTCTGGGTCATCAAAGGAATTTAGGCCACTGGGACTCCAAGCTATATAATAATATCACCCCACATGGGAGCATGCCTCATAAGAGGAATCATAATAGTATCAGACAACAATAGAGAAAATCGGATTAGAAGAATGAGAGGGTATGGAAACCACCATCGGTACCAGGCACCATGAAAATCTGTACGGAGGAATGCATGATGAACATTCATGTGAAGTGGGTAGTTAGGCGCCATCCCTGAAGCAGATTCTAGGGAGGGTTAGTTCTATTCTGTTTGGTCTTTGGACCTTCAGGTCATGTATTAAGGTTCGAGACTCTAAGACTACAGGCTATGTAAGGGTTCCCCCTCAACCTATTTAAAAAGGGGATTGTCCAAAAATAAATAAAGAAATATAAAAGACATTGGTCTGTTCAAATTAATATGCATCGCAACTCATAATTTTTAAAATTAAAACTCATAAATTCAAGCCTTATCTCGACACCAAAAACCCACTTATCACTATCATCTATCACACTCATAGAATGACTTTTTTCTGGAAAAGAAAACAATGTTCATTGTGAAAATCTGCAAATTTAGTACCTAGGGTCAAAGGAACTAGTAAGATTACATCTCCAAATTGACCCTCACATAAGTCAACACTAATCTAGACTCTTACTTAGAACAGATATAATAGGGAAGGTTGTTTTGTGGTCTATTTGTTCGATTTGTTGAGAAGAAGGGAAGATATGTGATTTCATGAGGTGCGTCTAAATTAATAGTGTGGTCAAAGTCCCTAGCAAGATAAATAAGGTACATTAAGGTTCTCGGTGCAGTGGAAACATGGTTGGGTTGGTTCCCAAAATTAATTTTTACCATGATCATTGATTATTCTGGGATCAATTTGACGATGAATGCTAGTCTCCACAAAATAGAATCAAATATATAGATAAAGAGGGAAGAGGCCTCAAAAATTTAGAGAGGATCTTGTACATCATGTTTATAATTAATATAATTTATTTCATAAAGAAAATTATACTTTGTTATTTGGTTCATTATTTGTTGTTGATGTTGATCATTTAGAATGAAACTTTTGGATTGTCTCGTTGTGCTTGCAAGGATCCAAACTAGAATCCCTCTAGCGATGATCAACACATGCTTTGAAGGCCTCCGATCAACACCACTCGTTCTCTAGGTGCTAACATGACGAAGTGAGTGTATTTCATCAGTCATTATTGATCACTTGTTAATTGTTTTATAAGAATGTATCTCTTTCTTGATAGGGGGAAGAAGATGATTCAAGAGAGAAATTGTTTGGCTCAATAATTCTCAATTCAGCAAGCGTATAGTGTATGCTATGTGGCACAATGGACGTACTTGTCAATTTATATGCATGGAACTTAGTTTTCAATTTTTAATTTCATAACAAAAATTAAATACCTTCTTGATCTTTTAGAAACCCAATGCTCATAATAATAATAATGCATCATTATTTATGGTTTGCTTACTTGCACAAAACATAATTATAAATAAAATTCTGCGTCACAAAATAATATCAGCGTCATTATTATTTTAACTTGTGTCAGATAGTTAAATAATTATTTACCATATTGTAAATAATTATTTTACATCCAGACCAGCCTTGGTTTGATCAAACTCCACTTCCATTTATGGAACACCTGAATAAATAAATAAATAAATTATTCCCTTAAAAAAGTATTTTATTTACAAACTAGTAAATAAATATTTTTTAAATGTTCAATAAAACAAATAAATAAATTTTATTTAATTTTGGTGATAATTTTAACTTGAATAAAATTATTCCATGGTCTTAAGAATAATATTTATTTCACTAATTAAATTCAAATTGAATTTAACCGAGACCACCAAAAACATTTAGTGTGTGGCCCTCTAGGATTCATTCTCGTTGGCATTATGCGGGATTGAATAATGTCCAAGAGTACTATCTAGAAATGGGTCAAGGAACCCAAGAGATAGAACATAAAGTCACAACAATGACTTCCACATACGAAATATCAATATGTAATATAATCCCTTTGCCTCAACATCTCATCAATTAGGTTTCATGAAATTTTCACTAACCATTATGTTTGATACGTCATACTTTGACTATATAAAATAAACTCATTGTTAAACCATGGCCATGGAATTTCAAACGATGGTTCTATTTCAATCAAAGGGCCGAGATATCAACTTCCATAAATGGAATGGAAAATCCTTCCTCGACTTACCATTGATAACATGTCACTCGTGACACACCCAATGTACCCTACATCCCGCCATAATATGTTGTGATGGTTTTCATCAGTAGATCAATGTGCACGAGTCATGACACATATTAATGATAATATTAAAGTCTATGGAACATTACACACACATGCAGATAGGAATATCCGATGAAACCAAACATACAAAATTTATACTGGCAGGTCTGTTCTCATAAAATCTCATCTTGGTGATTACAAAGTGAGAAATTCATGAGAGGAAGTCTCATCTGCTTATGAGTACTCGAACCTGATGGTTTATATTATATGTGTCCCATCATAGTATATCATCCAATGGAAGAACTATGTTTAGGAATATTGTTATAGAATTTCATGGTTCTCATCATAGCAAGGAACTTCCATGACATCATCAATGTAACATATATTATAGGACATTATTACATCATAGTCATAAATAATAATGAAAAATATGTAATAAGATGTTTAATCTTTAAATACATTAAATATCCATGTAATAAATGTAAAAATAGTTGGTTTTAGGACACCAAATCTTACAAACTCCCACATGGATGAGATTCAACTGCCTATGAATTTCAGTCTGCTAGACGTCACATGATGATCATGTTTCTGCTGAGTCAAGGCTTTAGTCAAGGGGTATTCCAAATTTCCTTTTGTGAAAATACTGATCACTGAAAATTTACCTCTCTAAGAAAATGCCTCAAGAGATGATATATTCGAATTATGTGCTTTTTTCACTAATGTGACCTTGGATCTTTTGCGAGAGCCACCGTTGTAGTATTATCATAATAGAGTGTGATGGGTTCTTTATTGCTACCTACCACATCCAGATCTTGGATGGAGCTTCGAATCCAAACTGCTTCATTATATTCCTCAGAAGCTGTTATATACTCAGACTCTGCTATAGAATCTATGTCCACACTCTGCTTTGAGCCTTCTTGCTTACAACACTTCCATTAAAAGTGAAGATGTATCCCGTGTGTGACTTCATGTCATCCTGATCAGTTTGGAAACTAGCATCTACATATCCTCTAATGAATAGTTCTTCATCTCCACCATAAACTAGAAACATATCCTTAGTATACCTTAGATACTTAAAGATAGTCTTGAATTCCATATAATGGTGGTCAGCTAGGTCATCTTGATATCTTCCTACCGCACTCACTACGTAGGAAACATCTAGCCTAGTACATAGCATGACATACATGACTGACCCAATCGATGAAGTGTATGGAGTCCTTTCCATTATATCACTTTCTTCATGTGTCTGAGGGAACATTTCATTGAATGAAAAATTCCATGTGACACTGGAAACATTACCCTCTTGGATTGTTCCATAATGAATCTCTTCAGTATCTTATCATTGTATGTACTTTGACTTAGGCCCAAAAATCTCTTTTATCTATCATGATGGATCTTGATCCCAAGAATATATGTTGCCTCACCCAATTCCTTCATAGAGAAACATAGATTCAATCATGCCTTAACAAAATGTAATATAGTTACCTCGATTCCAATAAGTAATATGTTATCAACATATACTATTAAAAAAATGACTGCACTCCCACTAAACCGTCTATAGACATAAGTCTCACATTCATTCTTGATAAAAAAAATCTATTATGGCTTAATCAAAATGAATTTTCTATGCCCTTGATTCTTGTTTTAATCCATAAATGGATTTTTGAAACTTTCATACCTTATTGGCATCCTTTGGAGTCATAAACCCTTCAAATTGTGTCATATAGGCATAATTATGAAGGTTCTCATTAAAGAAATATGTTTAGAAATCCATTTTCCAAATCTCATAGTCATGGTATGAGACAATTTCAAATATTATTATGATGGATTTCATCATTGCAACTGGTGAATAAGTTTCATCATAGTTAGTTCCTTGATGTTGCTTGAACCCTTTTGCAACCAATCGTGCCTTATAGGTAATAACTTGTCCTTCCATGTCTAGTTGCTTCTTGAATACCCATTTGTAACCTACAGTCTTTACATCAACTATATGATCAACCAAAATCCATACTTGAGTTTGGTACATGGAATCTATTTCAGAATTCATGGATTCTTTCCACTTGGAAACATCTATGCCACTTACTGCTTCCTTGTAGGTTAGAGGATCATTATTATCAACTAATAACAAGTTACCATCTTTGGTAAATATAAAACCATATCATTCTGATTCTCTAACCTCTCTTGTACTCCTACACAGTTTTTGTTTATTTGGAATAGTTCTTTCTTCCATGGGGCTTTTTTAAATCTGTTCCTGTACCAACTCTTGTGTACCTTGAGCCCCGACTTCATCAATGTCTATCTCGTTCCCACTATCTATTTTGGAGATGTGCTCCCTCTCAAGGAATATGATGTGTCTTTCCATTATAACCTATTTGTTGGATGAGTTGTATAGGTAATTTCCCCTTGTTTCTATAGAGAATCCTATAAAGGTACACTTTATGCCTCGGGGTGAAAGTTTGTTACATAAAGTGGTCTTAAAAAAAGTACCACTTCCCCACACATATAAATTCGATAACATGGATTTCCTTCCACTCCAGAACCCGTATGGAATACCATTTATCGATTTAGTTGGTAATTGTTTTAGTATGTGTGCCACTTTTTTTAATGAATATATCCAAAAGGATAATGGAATACTCTCAAGATTCATCATTGATCTCACCATGTCCAACAATATCTGGTTCCTCCTTTTGCTCATATCATTCCACTGGGGCTTGTAAGGAGGAGTGAGTTGGGATAAGATCCCAAACTCCCATAACTAATCAATGAAGTCTTGATTGATATATTCTCCACCTTGTTCTGAGTGGAGTTTCTTAATCTATGTACCAAGACAGTTCTCAACTTCATTCTTGTATTCTTTGAACTTTTCAAAAGAATCCAACTTATACCTCCTTAAGTAGATATATCCATATCTACCAAAATCATTAGTAAAAGTTATAGAAGTATGAGTACCCTCCCCTTGCTTCAACTAGAAATGATCCACACACATCATTATGAACCAATTCAAGAATCTCTATAGCCCTTTCACCATTCCCACTAAATGTGGATTCAGATATTTTTCCTTGTAAACATGCATGAAACGATTTAAGTGGTTTTAGTTCAAAAGAATCTAAATAACCATATTGATGCAACTTTGTCATGTGTTTCAAGTATACATTACCTAGTCGGTGATTCCAAGTGTTGGTGTGGTATGAGTCATGTGAATTATATTTGTTATCTATTTCCATTACATGGTTTTTGTAATCCAACACGTAAAAATCATTATATAAATGTTCCCTAACAAAACAAATGATATCTTTGTAAATGAAGAAACATTCATTTCCAAACATGAAAACAAATCCATCTATATGTAATCTGGATACAGAAATAATTATTTTTAGTAACAGAAGGAACATAAACCTTTATTAGCAAGATCATCCCAGTTGGCAATGTGAGGTAGTGGTCCCTAACATCTACAGCAGTAAGTCTAGCTTCGTTGGCTTCTTGTAGATCTACCTCCCCTCAATTAGTCTTCCTAAATCTACCTGGTTCCTATATTTGGATATATATGTGAGTATCAAAATATGTATCTAATACCCAATTTTTAGAAATAGGTATATTTCATTCGATAAATAACGCACATGAAGCTATCCCATGGTTCCTAGACTGGGGGCAGTTTTTCTCTCAGTGGCCCTTCTTCTCACAAGCGAAACAAACAACCTCATTTTCCCTTACCTCCCATTTGATATTATTTTTCATGGAAGGCTGTGAAGAATCCTTGGGATTAAATCTCTTCACCTTACCTTTATTATAATTCACCGTAAGAACATAAATCTTGTTGTTCTCCATATCTCTTTCCACATGGTGAATGAGAATAAGAAGATAAGATAAAGAATTCTCAAAGTTGTTCAAATTGAAATTAACAACAAATATGGAGAAGCTATACAGGAGTGATGCGAGAATGAGATCAGTGACCAGTTCTTCAGGGAGTTTAAACCCTATAACCTTTAGATGCTCAATGTAGCCAATGAGCTTGACTACGTGAGGAATATATGGGGCACCCTCTCCAAGCTTACTCTGAAATGTGACTTTGATATATCAAAACATTCTTATATTCCTCTATTCCTATAAATTCCACGAATTTTCTAGAGCATTCTTTAGGCATTTCTATTTTCATGAGACTTAATGAGCTCACTAGACACGCATGATAGCATCAAACATTGTACATCGACCACATTGTTCATATGTTGAACATAGAAAATGAAATCTTGATCACTCACCTCTTTGGAAAGAGGATCAAGTAATGCTGACACCAGCACGTAAGACTACCATTCATGGCTTAGAATAACCTAAAGGCGCCTAAACCATTCCAGGAAGTTATAGCCAATGAGAATGTTGTCTTTATATAGAATTGATCACAAAGATAGTGTGGTTGACAAGCTTGTCATTTTATTCTACAATTATAATATTATATCATTAGTACTTTCTTGATTTCATTTTATGATAAATTAATTTTATTAAGTATCCCACTATTTTATCAAGTCCCAATGGTCCTCATCCTAGAACTCAGAATGTCTAGTTTCCATGAAATTCTGGAGGAAAGGATACATATTCCCCTTTTCCTAACCCCAACAAGGGTTGGTCAAGTAATTTGAAGGTATTTAGACAGGAAAGTCTTGGCCAACTACGGGCTTGTGGATCCTTGATCTATTTAGTGGACTCCCCAATCCTAAAATACTGACATGGATTTCATTAACTCTTGCCTCCAGTATTACACTAAGTCAAGAAAGGGACACTCTTCTTGATGAAATATGGCTACATCAACACAAAATATTTTACAAGGTCTTCCTGTATAAAAGTAAGTGTCCCAAAAAGGGTTGGCCAAACAAATAGTTTTATTGAGTCTTTCCCTTATTCAACTAACGGAAGGATTGGTCTGACAAAATATTTTGTTTGAGAGATTTTTATCACTTATGATTAAATTTATTATATATTTATAACATGATTTTTAATATTAAGTGGAACTTACTTAAGTTATTAACCGTGTCTTGATAATATTTATGCATAAGATATTTTAATTTTAGTTCCATATTTCATGCTTTTTTAGTTCATTAATTATGTGATCATGACACACATCCATAATGATAAACTATGCAATTGAAAGAAATAAAATAAAGTAAATTCCATGATCATGATCTTTTATAATGGTTAGTTTATCTAGCGATTGATAAACAAACCCTAACCTAGGATAGAAACATCTTCAACCTTTTGGAATCATGTTTATATATTTCCACCTGTCAACCTTTTTATCTCCTAGGATTGGAATCATCTTGGATTTAGCTTGAACTACCTCCACTAGCATGGGAGTTCCATCCATTACATATTCTTATAACTCACATGCAAGTGAAGGGTAAAAATGGAGTTTACATAAAAGAAACCATGGGCGTGCATGCCCTCCATATTAATGATGATAGATGGCGCACATTCCAACAAAAAAATAAATTAAAAGGGAAACCAATCACATACAAGGCATAGTCTAGCTAATGATCATCCAAAAACATACAACGAGTTACAAATTTTATAAAACTAGAATTTCATTATTCAACCGTTCTTATTATGATAAATCTTGTTAGAATTAATTTATCATTATCTTTAATTAATCAATCCTTTTATCTTAATCCTTTTTTGAATTTATTTGAGATTCTCATCCTTTTACATAAATGTACCTTGGAGGTAACATGGTGAATACTTGTTCTCATCTACCCAACATGTATTATATTTGCATACAGTTTTAGTCTTATGACACATGGAATAAAAGATTCTTCAATGCATAGAGTAAAAAAATTTATAATGATTTAAACATGATATGTAGATCGAACATTATGTAGAAATTAAAGTTTTAATTCTTCATAATTTTGTAAAGTACACGAAATATAGTTCTGACTACACGATGTGTACTACCTTCACTATCTCTCCCGAAGTACACACCTAGGGACTTGGCATGTGAGGAATACTTCGGAAACATTGGAGTAAACAACATGTAATGTGGGATACACACTATGTTGTCTCTATGTTATACAGTTACCGATCAACTCCATTCGTGTATGGGATACATGACTCTACCCCTAACCTGAAGGGACTTCCCACTGTGTCTATTGGGCCACATGTTGTGTAACCCAGCAAGTGTGTGCCTATCTGTCCCAGTCAACATGTGGTGTAAAATTAATTACACCACATATAATAAATGAACATGGCTTGATTAATTTACGAATTACTCACAATGGTATGTAAATATCTACAAGGGGTGTAGTCCAAATTACATGGAATATATGGCAGAGAAAATGATGTGTAAGTCCAAACAGACAATGTGTAATTTTGTGTTACCAAGACAGAATCGTCGGGGCCCCCTGATGAGTTCCTCATTTTAATTTTAATCGAAAAATTATTTTTTTTCTATGAAATTTGCAAGAAACATAAAGAAACAAAGAATATATCTCAAAATATTAGATTATAAGAAAGATTAAATCGTGAATTGAAAAACAAAATTATTAAATAGTAAATCATCAATGATAATAAAATAACTCTAAATGATGATGAACCTGATCGGATACCACTTGAAGGTTTTGGGTGAAGAAGAAGCATGGTTGGGTCGGTTCCCATATTTAATTTTTACCATCATCAATTACTATTATCGGATCAATACAACGATGAATTCTAGTCTCCACAGAATAGAATCAAATATATAGATAAAGGGGGAAGTGGCACAAAACATTTAGAGAGTATCTTGCACATCATGTTTATAATTAATTTAATTAATTTTATAAAAAAGGATACATGTTTCTTCAGTACTTTTTTCGTTGATGATGCTGATCATTCAGAATGACCCTTCTATATTGTCTTGTTGCAATTACGAGGATCGAAATCAGAATCCGTCTAGTGGTGATCCAGACATGCTTTGATGGCCTTCGATTGACACCACTCGTTCTCCGAGTGATAGCACAACGAAGCTAGTGTCTTGTGTCATTTGTTCATGATCGCTTGTTCTTCAGTCTTGAAGAACATATCTCGTTCATGAGAGGGGGGTGAAGAGGATTCAAGAGAGAAATTTTTTGGCTCAACAATTCTCAATTCACCAAACATGTCACGACCCGTCCTCAGGGCCCATGCCGTGACTACCCCAAGTCCGCCTTCCATAGGCCAGGGGCTGGCGACTAGCACCAAGGTGTAATTCCCAGTAAAAAGGGAAGGCATAGCCTTTGTATAGTAAACAAACACCACAGAGCAAGCAAGCAGTAGAAGTAAACAATAAGTGAAAACTGATACAAAAGTAAGTGCGGAAAAGTAAGTGGGCCAGTATACAAACCCAAATTGAAAGTAAAGTACAACTGGAAAGGGAAAACAGAAACTGAAAAGTAAAGCTGCAACGTCGAGCCGTCCACTGGAAGTCCCACCTGAAGGGTGGGTACAGATTTTCTCCACAGCTCCTCGGGTCCAGCCGTCCACTCCGAGTACGTCCCGTCCAGTGGTCCACCTCCGGGTACTGACCTTCTCTGCAAGCCTCAACCACGATCAACGCTGTCCGTCATCCGCAACCAACACAACGTAGTGTGGGAATAGCCTGTGCAGGGGTGAGTATAAGCTACTCAGTAGGGACCCCGAGACCCCCGAAGGTCTCCCAGAATCCACAAAGGATAAACCAAAAAGGAAAGATATAATCACGAAGTAATATCCGACACTTCTTAGCTATATGCCCATACATATACCTTAGTTATCAATTCCAGTTTTCTCCAACGTCCGAGCCCAAGTACAAACCAGTCCACACAGGAAAACGTAACCTATTCTACATAGGAAATCACAACCCAATCCACACAGGAAAGCATAACGTAATCCACATAGGATATCAAGTCAAGATTCAACTCACACAGGTATACTTCTTCGTATGACAATAGAGATGATAAGATATTGCAACTGATTCATCTAATCCCTCAGAACCACAAAAAAATCGATAGGTACTAACCCCCGCAATGACCCACACAGGATCGGACTCACATAGGATCTGTAGGCGCTGGCCCACACAGGACCGTTGAGCACTGGACCACACAGGATCTGACCCACACAGGATTGGTAGCATTGATCCACGTAGGATCACTGAGTGTTGTAGTCGTCGCCGTCAAATCCACTGAGGATCTCTGTACACTCGTCGTCGTCGTCGCAGTAGCAGCCAGCTCTAGGGTTCCCGCACACAGCAAGCTCGTTCGGGAGGGTCCGCTCTACGAGCCGAGGGGCTGATACATCAACTGACACATAGTCCGGAGTTGATGTATCCAAAAGTTCTGTATCGTCAATAGGAACTCAACGTCACAGATGGCGCATCAATCGGACGCCCGGTCTGGAAGTTATTGGTTTTTTCGTCCCAGGAGCCCGGTTGGTTTTTAAGTCAAAACCAACTCGACCATACTCCAACTTCATCCAAACCTCGAGCAGAGTAAGCCAAAAGGTCCGTCTCACTTAGAGGAATCCATAAAAGTTGATGTCACGTCAATCGGACGCCCGGAGTTCAACTTATAAGCGTTTCTGCTCTGAGGGCCCGGTTGGTTTCGTGTACGAACCATCCCGGCCGAACCCAAATCTCTCCAAAACCTTGAGTGAAATATACCAAAACGACCATCTCGGTCCAAGGATTGCATATCAACTGATGGTGTGTCGATCGGAGGACCGTAGCTCAAATTATGGGCAACGGACCGAAAGAGGTTCGGTATTAAGGGGTTCGGGCCCAGTCCGACCCGGCCCGATACCCCCAGGGTCGGCCCGAACTGGGTCCGGGTCCGGCCAGCTTGGGCGTGACCCAGCCCAGCTAGCGCGGCCCGGCCTGGAGGCCCGGTCTGGCGGACCGGACAGGGCAGTCGGCCCGGCGCGCGGTGCGCTGGCGCACTGGCCAGGGGCTCGGCCGAACGGCCGAGCCGTTCGGATATGGGGGCAGTGCCCCCGCGTGAAGAAACCACGACCCCTTAATGGGGTCGATCACGTCCGGCCAGCTGGGGGTTTCGAACCCCAGGTTCTTCCACGGTCCGGACAGCCCACTCCGGCCAGCCGGCTTCTGCCGCCACAGGACCGGCAAGGCCGGTCCCCCTGCTCCGACGCCGGCGGCTCGATTCTGGCCGCCGGTTCCGCTGCTCTGCCGTGGCTTAAGCCATGACCTTGGTCCGTTCGGCGCGGTGCGACGGCGCCGTGCCCCTCCTCCGCGGCCCCTCTCCGTCCGCGGTGTCTTTGGTTTCTTTCCGGCGCGGCGTGACGGCGCCGCGGCTTGGTTCAATTCTCAAATGCGTGGCGCGACGACGCCACACATTCCTTGCCACTCGTTCCCACGCGGTGCAACGACACCGCGTTACTTTCCCTCGAACCGCAACAAAAAATAGTAAAAAGGGAGGAGGTTCGACCGTGTTTGTGCGGTCCGGCCCCCTCCCATTAAACGATATCAAGCGGTCCAAAAGAACGAGGTTAGATGATGGAAGATTTCACAAATTAAAACACATAACCCCTACCTCAACGTTGTCGTCGAATGAGCATGCGTTGTGGAATTTACCATCGTAGAAGAAAAGGACCGCCGCGGAAGAAGAGGATCGTCACGGAAGAAGCGTCACGGAAGGAACGTCGTTGACGTTAGGTGGTCTCTGAAGAAGGCTTCTCTCGCCGTCGTCTGCCGTTGGAGGTCGGCGTTCTTCGTCAGCGGCGGGGCGTTCTTCGCGTTCTTCATTGAAGAACGAAGAAGTTCCTCAAGGCTTCTCTTTTTCTCCCAAAGGCTCCCACAACCAGAAATCTAACCAAAAATAAAATAAGAGTCCTCTTATTTTATTAACGCACATTCCAACGATTGAATTTCAAAAGAAACGAAACGAACAATTAATTCAAAGAATTAATTGTAACGATTAAACCGCCCAAATTAATGAGGCGTTTCTTAACTAGAATAAATGCATGGTTGACTTCATTAAAAGGGGGTGTGGGTGCGTTACTTAGAAGGGAAAAAATGGTGGGGCTCGTGCGGGCCCCACCTCACAAATATCCTACCAAGTGGGTAGGATATTGTGGGTCCCACCTTATCCGCTTAACTTAGGTTAAGCCGCTTTATGTAAAATAAAATAAATTGTTTCACAACTTTATTTTATTTCTCAACTTAACCCAAAAATTAAAAACCACACCCGAGCAAACGCAACTCCGAAAAAGATGTTTCTAAGAAAATACCGGCGCTTTGATTCCATTAGTGCCATCGGAATTCGATTCCTAGCACTGGTTTAAAAGTTAGAAAAACCCGCTCGTTTTTTCACTGAACGTACCCAAGCTAAACTTCGAAAAATGATTCCGGGAACACCGGGTCTCGGAATCAGGTTCCGTCAGAAACTGCGTTCTTGTAAAATTCCAAAGAAAATTAACAAAAAAAATCCTTGAATTTTACGAGTCTTTAAATCACTCCCACCTCAGGGCTTTACATCCCCGTAAAGATACATCAAAAACTAAGGAAGCAAATATGGGTACTGAGCACGCATCTGAGCCTCACGCTCCCAAGTGCTCTCCAGGAGGTTCCCGTGCTTCCATCTGATGCGCACTAGAGGAATCGGCCGTCCACATAGGACCCGCTCCTGTGGATCCTCAATATCCACCGGGACCTCCGCAAAAGTCGCTCCATCATCAACGTCTAGCTCCCCATGGTCAATGATATGCGCCAGGTCATGCACGTATCTCCTCAGCTGGGATACGTGGAAGACGTCGTGCACCCTGTGCAACTGAGGTGGTAGAGCCAGGCTATAAGCCACCTCTCCAACCCTGCTGAGGACCTGGAACGGTCTGATAAAGCGTGGACACAACTTTCCGCCTCAACAAAATCTCCATAATCCACGTCAAGGTGAGACCCGCAAAAAGACGTGGTCGCCATCCTCGAACTCCAGTGGCCTCTGCCTCCTGTCATCATAAGACTTCTGCCGGCTCTGAGCTGTCCTCATCCGCTCCTGGATGATCTGGACCTTCTCTGTTGTGGCCTGGACCATCTCCGGTCCCACAAGTGCTGACTCCCCAGGGTCTGTCCAGCACAATGGTGATCTGCAAGGTTGGTCGTACAATGTCGGGTATGGTTCCATCCCGATGGTGGAGTGGTATCTGTTGTTGTACACTAACTCCACCAAGGGTAGGTGGTCCTCCCAACTGCAACCAAAGTCGAGGACACATGCGCGGAGCATGTCCTTGAGAGTCTGAATGGTCCTCTCCATCTGACCATCCGTTTGAGGGTGGAAGGCGGTGCTCAGATGTAGCTGCGTCCTGAACACCTCCTACAACCCCTTCCAAAGCCAGGAAGTGAAGAGAGCATCTCGATCGAAGACGATAGATGATGGCACACCGTGAAGTCTTACAATCTCGTGAACGTAGAGACGTCCCAAGCTCTCCACTGAGCCCTGCTCTCTTATGGGTAAGAAGTGAGCCGACTTGGTGAGTCGGTCGAAAATCACCCAAATGGAGTTGTGTCCTCTGGAAGTGCGTTGAAGACCGGTCACGAAGTCCATAGATATGCCGTCCCACTTCCACTCTGGGACCTCTAAGGGCTGTACCAAGCCTGCTGGTACCTGGTGCTCTGCCTTCACCTGCTATCAGGTGAGGCATCGAGAAACAAACTCTGCCACATACTTCTTCATGCCCGACCACCAGTGTTGTCGTCTGAGATCCAGGTACATCTTCGCCACTCCAGGAAGTACCTCTAAAGGGGAAGTGTGAAACTCTCTCAGCACATCCTCCCATAAAGCAACTCGTACCAAGGTACGTCCTCTGAAAAGGACGTCGTGCTCTCCTCATAAGGAGAAACCATCAGGTGCCTATCCTAAGGATATCTGCGCACGCCGCATCTCATAGTCAGTGTCCCCACGCTATGCCTCTCTGACCCGCAGCAGTAGTGGAGGAGTGACTGTGAGTGACTAAAGGAAGGCTTCTCCATCTCTATCCACAAAGGATATCTGCAAAGTGGCTAGCTGCTCTGTCGCCTCCCAAAGTAGTTGAATGCCCGTCCTCCTGCTGAGAGCATCGACTACCACGTTCCCCTTCCCGGGAGTGTAAACTATCTCAAAGTCATAGTCCTGGAGGAACTCGAGCCATCGTCGCTGTCTCAGGTTCAGTTCTTTCTGAGAGAAGATATACCTGAGACTCTGATGGTCAGGATAGACTGTAAAGCGCTCTCCCATCAGATAGAGTCGCCACATCTTCAGAGCGAAGACCACTGCTGCTAATTACAGGTCATGGGTAGCGTAGTTCTTCTCATGCTGCCTCAACTGACGTGATCCACAGGCGATCACAACCTGCTCCTGCATCAGGACACATCCGAGTTCGGTCCCTGATGCATCGCAGTAAACTACGTACCCTACTCCCTCCTCCGGCAACCTCAAGATAGGCGCGCTAGTCAATCTCTGTCTCAGCTCCTAGAAGCTCTGCTGGCATCTGTCAGACCACACAAAGGGTTTCCCCTTCTTCGTCAAAGCTGAGAGTGGTGACACAACCCTGGAGAAGTCTGGCACAAATCTCCGATAGTATCCAGCTAGTCCCAAGAAACTCCGCACCTCTGTCACGCTCCTGGGTGGATCCCAAGCTAGCACTGCCTCGATCTTCGCAGGATCCACTGCAACTCCCGCCTCAGAGATGACATGTCCCAAGAAGTGGACCTCACGTATCCAGAACTAACACTTCGAGAGATTTCCATAAAGCTGGTGCTCTCGGAGCGTGTCAAGTACAACCCGCAAGTGGTAGGCGTTCTCCTCCTCAGTCGTTGAGTATATCAAAATGTCGTCGATGAAGACCACGACAAATCGATCGAGGTATGGCTGAAAGATCTTGTTCATGAGGCCCATGAACACTGCAGGAGCATTGGTTACGCCGAAGGGAATAACCAAGAACTCATAGTGGCCATACCGACATCTGAAGGCCGTCTTCTGCACATCCTCGTCCCGAACTCTGAGCTGATGATAGCCTGACCTGAGGTCTATCTTTGAGAACCACCGTGATCCCTTGAGATGATCGAAGAGGTCATCAATCCTAGGTTGCGGATACTTGTTCCTCACTGTCACCTGGTTCAGGCGACGATAGTCGACATAAAGTCGCAAGCTCCCGTCCGCCTTCTTGGCGAACAATATCGGGGAAGCCCAGGGTGAAACACTGGGTCAGATGAATCCCTTTCCCTGCAAGTCCTCCAACAGTACCCGTAGCTCTCAAAGCTCTACGGGAGCCATCCCATATGCTGGGGTGGATATCGGGGCTGTCCCGGGGTATAGATCAATATAAATGCCTACCTCTCTACAAGGAGGTAGTCCTAGAACGTCGTCGGGAAAAACGTCTGCATACTGATCCACCACTGTAGGAAAACTAGGACTATGCACGTCAACTGCTCCTAGGATGAGGCTAGCCAACTAATGAGTAATGGGTTGTCATCTCCTCTGCGGGATTCCATCCTGTGCTGCGAAGGCTCCATTCTCGCCGGTGAAGGTGAACCTGCTCCCGTCGGTGCGTACACATCGCACCTTGCACCTAATAAAGTCAATCTGAGCATGGACTGTAGATAACCAATCAATTCCCAAGATGACGTCGTAAGGCCTCGACACTGCTACAAGAAGATCCCAGCCGAAGCTCTCGCCTCCTAGAGTAAGCTCACACTGCCGGCACCAGTGCGTAATCATCGAGTCTTCTCTCGTAGGAGTCTCTAGCTGTAAGGATCGAGCCAACGGCTCTGTCAGAATCTCCGAGCTCCGAAAAAGGGCAGCGACTATGAAAGAATGACTTTCTCCTGTGTCTATAAGAACTGAAAAAATGGTGTAATAGACACAGATAGTACCTCAAATCATCTCCGGCGTGCCATGGTCATAGGCCTCCGCTTCCTGGAGCTGTGCCTGCCTCTGCCCGCCAACTCCCTGTGGTCGGGGTGGACCTCCTGGTGGTGGTGGTGGTAGAGCCTCAAAGCGTCGCCCACCACCTGCTGCTCGGCTAGCTCCACTTCCTCGTCCGCCTGCTCCCTGCGGACCGTCACGGTTGACCCTCTTCCTCTGCCTCGGTGGCCCCTCAACCGTCTACTGCTCCTCGGCACGGCAGGTCGGGCAGTCACGAGCCATGTGACCCTGCCCGCCGCATGCGTAGCACTGCCTGCCTCTCGAAAGACTGGCTCTGCGTTGTGTGCCCCGGACTGCTGAGCCAGTGTCTTGAGGTCGTCTACCTGAGGGTCTGTTCTGCCTGGACCCATGAGTCATCTGCGACTACCTGCTGCAGAAGACTCTGCACGTGACGCCCCACGGTAGGTCTCACTACTGATGAAGGCTCAGCTAGGAAGTTCTCAATAAAAAGGGCTCTCTCCAGTACTCCTTCCTGAGTCAGAATACTGAGGGAGATCAGCGATGCCCTGATCTCATGCCTCAATCCCTGATCAAAGGTCTGGGCCCGGAAGAATGGGTCCCATACCATGTCTGTCGAGTAGCGCGAGAGATCGGTAAATCTCGCCGAGTACTGGGCGACTGTCAAGCTGCCCCGCTGCAGCTGTAGAAGCTCCTAGATGCGCACCGCACAGAGGGTGGCTGGGAAGAACTCTAAGTGGAAGAGGCTCTCAAAGTCCGTCCAGAGGAGAGATGCCTCATCGTGCACCTGGAGCAGCAAGCTCCACCATCGGCCCGCTTCCTTGTGCAGTAGGCTCGCTTCGAGGATCACCATGAGGTCTGCTGGTGTCCTCACTAACCTGAAAACCCGTACAACTACCTCCAGCCAATCCTCGGCTACCCGGGGGTCCGTCTCCCCATGGAACCTGGGCAGTCCCTGGCACTGAAACTCGTGTAGTGCACTAAGGAGACGTGCATCGTCAGCGGCTGGGGCTGGTAGCATCGGTGGCTCGGCGGGTAGAGGTACTGCCTGTGCCTCTGCTGCCAAAGGGCCCTGTACCGAGGCCTCATCGCTCGGTGGGCTGTCGTCACGCACAACTCTCGGAACCCTAGCTGGCTGCTGTCATGGGGCCATCCTGAAAAGAGACAGGTGCACCACGTTCAGAACAATATACCTAGTGAGCTGACACAAAGTAATCACAAAGAAAACTTGAAACACACATGCAATCAATGTTTTCGTGCATTAAGTCGGAAATCAGAAGTCAGGGTCCTGCTGTACGGATATGTCGGCCGCCGCACTAACACTGGACTCCCTGGACTGATAACCACACCCAATATGCTTAACACTATTTCTTAACATAGAAAAAGATCAGAGTCCAAAGTTCTGTGGTAGAACCGAACTCCTCTGATACCAATTTGTCATGACTCGTCCTCGGGGCCCGTGCCGTGACTACCCCAAGCCCGCCTTCCATAGGCTAGGGGCTGGCGACTAGCACCAAGGCGTAATTCCTGATAAAAAGTGAAGTGATTGCCTTTGTAAAGTAAATAAACACCAGAGTGTAAGCAAGTAGTAGAAGTAAACACTAAGTAAAAACTGATACAAAAGTAAGTGCGGAAAAATAAGTGGGCCAGTATACAAACCCAAACTGATAGTAAAGTACAATGGGAAAGGGAAAACAACAACTGAAAAGTAAAGCTGCAACGTCGAGTCATCCACTGGAAGTCCCACCTGAAGGGTGGGTACAGATAGCCTCCACAGATCCTCGGGTCCAGCCGTCCACTCCGAGTACGTCCCATCCAGTGGTCCACCTCCGGGTACCGACCTGCTCCGTAAGCCTCAACCGCGATCAGCGATGTCCGTCGTCTGCAACCAACATAATGTAGTGCGGGCATAGCCCGTGCAGGGGTGAGTATAAGCTACTCAGTAGAGACCCTGAGACCCCCGAAGGTTTCCCAGAATCCACAAAGTATAAACCACAAAGGAAAGATACAATCACAAAGTAACATCCGACACTGCTTAGGTATATTCCCATACATATACCTAAGTCATAAATTCCAGTTCGCTCCAACGTCCAAGCCCAAGTACAACCCACTCCACACAGGAAAATGTAACCCGTTCCACATAGGAAATCACAACCCAATCCAGACAGGAAAGCATAACGTAATCCACACAGGATATCAAGTCAAGATTCAACTCACACAGGTATACTTCTTCGTATGAAGATAGAGATGATCAGATATTTCCACTAATTCATCTAATCTGTCGGACCCACAAAGTATCGATAGGTACTAACCCCAGCAATGACCCACAAAGGATCTGACCCACACAGGATCGATAGGTAACTAACCCCCGCAATGACCCACACAGGATCTGACCCACATAGGATCTATAGGCACTGGCCCACACAGGACCGCTGAGCGCTGACCCACATAGGATCTGAACCACAAAGTATCGGTAGCACTAATCCATGTAGGATCGCTGAGTGTTGTAGTCTTCTCCGTCGAATCCACTGAGGATCTCTGTACAGTCGTCATCGTCGTCGCAGTCGCAGCCAGCTCTAGGGTTCCCGCACACAGTAAGCTCATTCGGGAGGGTCCGCTCCACGAGGCGAGGGGCTGATACATCAACTGACACATATTCTAGAGTTGATGTATCCAAAAGTTCTGTATCGTCAATAGGAACTCCACGTCACAGACGGCGCGTCAATCGGACGCCAGGTCTGGAAGTTATTTGCTTTTTCGTCCCAGGGGCCCGGTTGGTTTTTAAGTCAAAACCAACCCAACCATACTCTAACTGCATCCAAACCTAAAGTGAAGTAATCAAAAAGGTCCGTCTCAATTAGAGGAATACATCAAAGTTGACTTCACATCAATCGGATGTCCGGAGTTTAAGTTATAAGCGTTTCCGCTCCAAGGGCCCGGTTGGTTTCGTGTACGAACCAACCCGGACGAACCCAAAGTTCTCCGAAACCTTGAGTGCGATATACCGAAAAGAGCGTCTCGATCCAAGGATCACATCTCAACTGACGGTACGTCTATCGGAGGCTTATAGCTCAAATTATGGGCAACGGACCGAAAGAGGTTCGGTATTAAGGGGTTCGGGCCCGGTCCGACCAGGCCCGATACCCCCAGGGTCGGCTCGAACTGGGTCGACCTGAAATGGGTCCGGGTCCGGCCCGCTTGGGCGTGGCCCGGGCAGGCTGGCGCGGCGCGACACGGATGGCGCGGCCCGGCCCGTCCTGGCGGCCCGGTCTGGCGGATCAGCCAGGGCAGCCGGCCCAGCGCGCTGGCCAGGGGCTCGGCCGAACGACCGAGCTGTTCGAATGCGGGGGGCGCTGCCCCCGCGTGAAGAAACCGCGACCCCTTAATGGGACCGTTCACGTCCGGCCAGCCATGGGTTTCAAACACCCGGTTCTTCTAAGGTCCGGCCGGCCCGCTCCGGCCGGCCGACTTTTACCGCCATGGGACCGACAAGGCCGGTCCCCCTGCTCCGACGCCGGTGGCCCGATTCCGGCCGCCAGTTCCGCTGCTCCTCCGCGGCTTAATCTGTGGCCTTGGTCCGTCCGGCTTGGCGCGACGGTGTTGCGCCCCTCCGTCGCGGCCCCGCTCCGGTCGCGGTGTCTTCGGTTTCTTTCTGGCGTGGCGCGATGACGCCGCGACTTGGTTCAATTCTCAAATGCATGGCGTGCAGGCGCTGCACATTCCTTGCCGCTCATTCCCGCGCTGTGTGACGGCACCGCGTTACTTTCCCTCGAACCGCAACAACAAATAATAAAAAGGGAGGAGGTTCAGCCGTGTTTGTGTGGTCTGGCCCCCTCCGGTTAAACGATATTAAGCGGTCCAAAAGAACGAGGTTAGATGACGGAAGATTTCACAAATTAAAACACATAACCCATACCTCAACGTTGTCGTCAAACGAGCGTGCGTCGCAGAATTAACCATCGCGAAAGAAAAGGATCGCTGCGAAAGAAGAGGATCTCCGCGGAAGAAGCATCACGGAAGGAACATCATTGGAGTTAGGTGGTCTCCGAAGAAGCCTTCTCTCGCCGTCGTCCGTCGTTGGAGGTCGGCGTTCTTCATCGGCGGCGATGCGTTCTTCGCGTTCTTCATTGAAGAACGAAGAAGTTCCTCAAGGCTTCTCTTCTTCTCCCAAAGGCTCCCACAACCAGAAATCCAACCAAAAATAAAATAAGAGTCATATTATTTTATTAATGCACATGCCAACATTTGAATTTCAAAAGAAATGAAATGAAAAATTAATTCAAAGAATTAATTGTAACTATTAAACCGCCCAAATTAATGAGGCATTTCTTAACCATAATAAACGCACGGTTGAATTCATTAAAAGGGGGTGCGGATGCGTTACTTAGAAGGGAAGAAACAGTGGGGCTCATGCAGGACCCACCTCACAAATATCCTACCAAGTGGGTAGGATTTTGTGGGTCCCACCTTATCCACTTAACTTAGGTTAATCCGCTTTAAGTAAAATAAAATAAATTGTCACACAACTTTATTTTATTTCTCAACTTAACCCCAAAAATTAAAAACCACACTCAAGCAAACGCAAAACCGAAAAAGATGTTTCTAAGCAAATATCGGCGCTGCGATTCCATTGGTGCCATCAAAATTTGATTCCGAGCACCGGTTTAAAAGTTAGAAAAACCCACTCGTTCGTTCACTGAACGTACCCGAGCTAAACTTCCGAAAATGATTCCGGGCACACCAGGCCTCAGAATCAGGTGCCGTCAGAAACTGCGTTCTTGTAAAATTCCAAAGAAAATTAAGAAAAAAAATTCCTTGAATTTTACAGGTCTTTACAAAACATGTGGTGTATAATATTTGGAATTATATATGTAATTGAATATTTGTATGCATGGAACTTCAGTTAAAATATTTAATTGTATAACAACAATTAAATACATTCACGAACTTAGAGAAAATTGTATCCCATAATAATAATACAGCAACATTATTTTTGGTGCGCCAACTTGCGCAAAATGGAATTATAAATAAAATTCCTGGTCACAAAATAATAGAAGAGTCATTATTATTTTAACTTGTTCCAACTAGTTAAATAATTATTTATTGTCTAGTAAATAATTATTTTACTACCGGACCGGCCTTGGTCCGCACGAACGCCACTTACATTTATTGAAAACCTAAATAAATAAATAAATAATTTATTCTCTTAAATAAATATTTTATTTACAAACAAGTAAACAAATATTTATTAAATTTTCAATAAAAAAAAGAAATATATTTTATTTAATTTATGCGATCATTTTAACTTGAATAAAATTATTCTAAGGTCTTGAGAATAATATTTTTTTCATTAATTAAATTCAAATTGAATTTAACCAAAACCACTTAAAACACTTAGTCTGTGACCCTCTATGATTCATTCTCGTCGGCATAGGCGAGCATGCCTAAAGTCCAAGATTATTGTCAAAAAATGGGTCAATCCACCCAAGATAAAGAACATAAAGTCACAAAAACGACATCCACATATGAACTCTCATTGTGTAATATAATACCTTTTTCTCAATATCTAATCAAGAAGGTTTCATTATAGTGCCATCAACCTTTATTCGTGATACGTCATTCTTTGAATATCTAAAATAAACTCATTGCTACACCATAGCCATGGAATTCCATGTGATGGTTCTGTTTCAATCAACACCCATAAATTGAAGAGAAAAATCTTTCATCAACTTATCCATTACTAACATGTCACTAGTGACACACCCAAGGTACCCTACTTCCTGCCATCATATGGTTTAATGTTTTTCATTAGTAAATTGTAGTCTGCGATTCATGAAATGTATTAATGATAATCTTAATGTCTATGAACCATTACAAATGCTCACAGATAAGAATATCCGATGACACCAAACATGCATAATTCCTATTTGCGGGTCTGTTGTCATAATCTCCTGTCTTGGAGATTACCAAGTGTGATCTTCATGAGAGGAAGTATCGTCTGCTTATGAGTACTTGTACCTGATGGTATGTATATTATGTTTCCCATCATAGTATATCATCCAACCGCAGAACTATGTTTAAGAATATTGTTATTGAATTTCAAGATTCTCATCATAGTGGGGAACTGCCATGACCTCATCAATGCAACAAATACTCTAGGACATTACTACAACATTTTCATGAAGAACAATGAAAAATATTTTATAAGACATTTAATATTTAAATACATTAAATATCCATGTAATCAATGTACAAAAAGTTGGTTCTAGGACACCAACTCTTACAGTACATACCTTAGATTTGGATAGATTGATTGGTCGAGAATATCGACCGGTGATAGTATTAGGTTCTAGCATCATCTTTGGCAGTGGTGGTAGGGTTGGGGTTCCACGGAAGCATTAATGCACGAGTGGCGCCACCCCTATTCTAGGGTTCTTATTAAAAAAAATTATGGATTTTGTTAGTGATTTTAAAAAAGTGCTGATAAAGAGTTGTTTTATCACTGCTAAAATCAAAAGAACAAATAAAAATATAATCTGAAAATTTTATTCATATTTTTATATATATTTATAAAAATATAAATATAATAAACAAATATATATATATATATTTATAATTATAATTATAAATAAAAAATTTATAAATATTTGTATAGATTTATAAATATATTTCTTTTCAAGCAGTCACTGATAGAGTCAACTGCGTTCAACGGGGGTGGGCTACCCATCCCCACCAAACCCTTCTCCATTGTGGTTCACTGCCTATAAAATGCAGTGCAGCCCCCTCAAATGGTATATCATAACTGAATGAAGAGAAAATCTAGAATCATTAATTAAATTCTCGTCTTTCTTATCTTCTCATTTTCTCCAATCTTCTTATTTTACTCATTTCATTTTTGTTTTTAGAACACATTATCAGCATGGATGCTTAGAGAGGGAGAAATGTATGTATTTATTTTAAAACTTATTTTCAATGCCTGGTTGGATAGTTATAATTATTTATATAATATTATTTATTTACCTTTGGATTGGATGGTGTATATGGTTTATCTAATTACCGCTATAAAGGTCAGGTTTCCACTTGTTCGGATGGTTTTAGTTTATTAATTTTACACAACCTGATTGGATGGTCTAATTAGTAAATTAATACAATGAAGAAATTTTTAAATGATTAATGTGATATATTGATTTATTTATTTCAAACCCCCAAGCGAAAGATTTATTAACCGATTAAGGTAGGATATATATAATATTAAACGCTAATTTTAACTCTATTTTCATGTTTTTAATACAATTTTCTTTTCTTTAAACCAAATGTAAATTATAAATGTATTCTTATTTTGAATAATAATATTTTCTTTTATATATCTCCTGGATACAATCCTGTTAAATCTCACAAAATTCAAATTCACTGCTCTTGATATTACCATATGTTATTACATGTCATGGACAATAGATATTGAAATGCATCTTGAACCGATGGATCTCACAGAAATAATTAAATAAAATAATTCAAAAAAACACCAAAATAAAGAAAAGGTAATGATCTTCCTCAGTAGACATCTCGATTAGGGTTTGAAATGAAAATAACTTATATAAATAGATCCATGTAAGTATTGGAAGCATTTGAAAGAGATTTATGATCACAAAAAATAAGTGGTTTTTCCAGAAACCTGTGATGAATAGAATGCTTTATGCTTCTAGGATTTTAAAAGGGTCAGTGATTACAATTCATCCTAGTATAGAATTTTATCATAGCTAAAGTATAGTGGTATTGGGATTACAGATGTTGATATGATTGAAAAGAATATACGACATTTCATGCATCTCATAACACCCTACAACATCAATATCGCTTCTGAGGGTATATAAGATATTCTGATATCTTGTCATAGTTACATATAGCAAATAAGAACATTGATCTTTTGATTAAAAATCACCACTATCATCCTACTGATTCAGCAATACAATTTCTTGAATAAAATGTTATATTTCATGAAAATAATCATAGAAGTAGTCGAGGACGTGATTCTTATAGTGTATATGGTTTTGGCAAAAGGCACGGTTGAGGACATGGTCGTAACCATGGGCTTACTCAAAATAAATATCAAAATCAAATAAATATCATCTCAAATTTTTTGAGGAATCCCGAACATTCCTAATATAGGTGTGGTTCACAGAACATTGGTCTCAAGTTTTCCCAACCCTGGATCATCATTGAAAGCTCTATAAATCATCTCTTTATGAAAAAAAATAATGAACCACACTTTATTGAGACATCCTATAAAGTGAATGAAAATGAGGTAAATTTTACTGAGAATCATGAGCCATCAAATTATGATTTCACTTACCTTGAAGTGTGTGATTTTACTTGTGAATTTTATGAGATGATAGCTAGAAATAATTTAGAAAAATTATAGTTGTTATGATAGATGATATGTTTCTTTTGTTTTTTATTATTTATATTTTGGATATTGTAATTTTTTGAATTTAACAAGGTGTTTCTTATAATATTATTATCTTTACATTGAAGAATCGAAATGTATTACTTAAATAGGATAGATTTTTTCGTACCGGATAGTGGAATAAGACACACAATTCTTAAGAATGTATAATATTTTTCCGATTTTAAATCAGTAAGACCAATTTTGAATACTATATCAGGTCCTTCATATCTAGAATAAGGGACTAGTGAAGTGAGTTTTTCTTTACCCAATAGGAAGAAATTTTTTATAAGATATGTGTTGTTTTCCCCAAAGTCCAAAACAAGCTTGTTAAGATTCAATGATATATACCAAAATAGATATGATACTCAAACTATATTTAAGAGAAATTAAATGTACACGTGCATTACTATTAATAAATCCAGTAACAGATATGTACTAGAAAAACTACCAAAATTTTCATTTGGATTACATTATACATATATAAGCGCAATTTAAACACATATAGTAGTAAAGAATATACCAAAAAATGTTAATTTTTTCCATGATCTATTATGCCATCCTAGTTCAATAATGATGTGAAAAATAATTGAATGTTCTCATGGAAATCTAATGAAGGTTCATCATATCTATACACTATTAAAAATTTCATGTGAGACATATTCTTTTTGAAAGATTATTGTGAGACTATCTCCAGCAAAAATTAAGGCCGAAATGTCAGTATTTCTAGAACAAATTGATGGGGATATATGTGGACCAATTAATCCATTGTGCAGTCCATTTAAGTATTTTATGGTATTAATTGATGAATCTAGAAGGAAGGTCACATGTATGTTTTCTCTCAATATGTAATTTTTCATTTCCCCATTTTGTTGATCAAATAATTAAATTGAGAGCGCAATTCCCTGATTATGTCATCAAGAAATCAAGGCTCGATAATGCTAAAGAGTTTTACTCTTAATATTTCAACGATTATTGTATGGAAATGGGGGTCATTGTAGAGCATTCAGTCTCCCATGAACATACAAAAAATGGTTTAGCTGAATCATTGATAAAATGCCTCCAACTCATTTCTAGGACATTAATAACGAGAACAATATTGATGAGCTCTGTATGGGATCAAGTAATATTTCATGGCTTAAAATCAATCCATACAAGACCAAGTTCATATCATAAGTACTCTCCACTCCAATTGTCTTTTGGCCAAGAGTCTAACATCCCCCACTTAAGAAACTTTGGTTGTGCAGTATATGTACCAATTTCTCTCCCACAACGAACAAAGATGGGACCTCAAAGGAGGTTGGGAATATATATATATATAGGATATGAATCCTCATCCATCATAATATATCTTGAACAAAAAATAAGTGATGTATTTACAAAATGTTTTTCTGATTGTCGCTTCAAAAAAGTTGTATTTCTATTATTATGGGGAGAAAAGAAACAAAGGGAGGAGATTTTTTGGAATATTCAAACATTATCTTTTCTCGATCCTCTCATCCTGTAGTGTGAGATGGAAGTGAAAAGTATTTTAAAATTTCAAGAAATAGAAAATCAATTTCTGATTTCATTTACTGATTCAAAGGGTGTGACTAAATCACACATACCGGCTGTATATGCACTAGTTATAATTGATATGCTGAGGACACAATTACATAATGATGTTAAAAAAAATTAGAAAAACATACATGTAGCATGGAAGACCAATTGGATCTGAGGATAGAAATCATCAAAAATGAAAAGGGATGAGTATAATTGAAAACCCCATTATGGAGCCAGGTGTTCCAAAAGAAACATGTAATTTAAGTGTTATTAAAGAAGCACATGATGATTATCATAAATAAAATTCACATGATATTGAAAACTGTGAATGTTTTGTAAATTATGAAATATCTCTTAATTATATCACTATATGTGATATATGGAATCGAATTATAATGGAAAATGTTGATAAAATATTTTCATATTCATTGTCACATGATATATAGAATAAAGACCCTAAACCAGCGTTTGTTATAGAATGTCAAAAATGACCTGATTTGAGTAAATGGAAAGATGAAATGCAAGATGAATTAAATTCATTTAATAAGCGAATGGTTTCTCGACATATCATGCTCACGCCAAAATTAGTGAATCCTGTTGGATATAAATGGATTTTTGTTCATTAGTGGAATGAGAAAAATGAGATTGTAAGATAGAAAGCTCGTCTTATCATGGAAGACTTTTCCCAAAGACCCAGAATTGATTATGAAGAGACATATTCTCTGGTTATGGATGTTATTACTTTTTAATATCTAATCAACCTTGTAATAGCTGAGAAGAATAATATGTGTCTTATGGATGTTATAACAACTTATTTATATGGATTATTTGATAGTAATATATATATATTTGTGTGTGAGAATCCTAGAAGGATTCAAAATACCTGAAGTGTAAAAATCAAAACCCAAACACCTATATTCAATAAAATTAAGGAAATCCCCATATAGATTAAAAAAATCTGGGCATATTTGGTAAAATCATTTGATCGAATATTTGTTAAATAAAGGGTATGTAAATAAACTCATATGTCCATGTGTTTTTAATAAGCAAACAACATATGGATTTGCAATCATTGTTGTTTATGTCGATGATTTAAATATAATTAAAACTTCAAAAGAGATCAATGAATCATTGAGATACATAAAGGTTGAAATCGAAATAAATGACATAGGAGAAACCATGTATTGTATTTGTTTAAAAATTGATCATATGCTAAGTGGTATATTTTTGCATCAGTAAATTTACACTGAAGAGGTCTTAAAATTATTTAATATCAATAAAGTGAATCCTTTATGTTCTCCAATGGTTGTTCGGTATTTAAATACCAAGAAATATCAATTTTGACCTTGTGAGAAAAATGGGGAGTTGGTTGGTCCATAAGTACCATACATCAGTTCTATATGATCACTAATGTATCTTACTAATTGTACTCTTTCGGATATATATTTTTCTACCTATTTATTAGAAACATTTGGTTCAGCCCTTACATGAAGGAACTGGAATGGAATTAAACAAATATTTTTTAATTTTTGTGGCACTATTTATTTGGGTTTATTCTATTATATCAAATTAGAAAGAAAGATGGTCAGTTTTGTAGATGTAGGTTATTTATTTGATCCTCATAATGCACAATCAGAAACTAGTTATGTATTCATAGTTGGGGGTACTGCCATATCATGAAGATCAAAAATTTAGATATTCATCACAACATATTCAAATCATGCAGAAGTGATAGCATTACATGAAGCATATCTAGAATGTGTTCGGTTACGGTCTATGACTCAACACATTCAAGCAGCTAGTAGATTGTCTATGCATAGTATCTCAACAATTTTATTTAAAGATAATACTGTGTGCATCACACAATTTATTGAAGGCTTCATGAGGAATGATCAGACAGAACACATACCACCGGAATTTTTCTCCTTCACACAAGAGTTAATGAAGAATTGAGATATCAACATGAAATATGTTCAATCCAATAACAACCTTGCATATTTATTTACAAATTCACTAACAACTGTTATCTTTTGAAAGATTGTAGATAATATAACGATGCATAGATTGAAAAAATTGTATTGTAATGTGACTTTTTGGGATAGTATACGTGACTGTACTCTTTTCCTTATTCCGATTTTTATCCCACTAGGTTTTTTTAGAAATGGGTTTTAATGATACATTATCAAAATACATTTGACATTGGTAAGAGTGTGCATCCCAAGGGGGTGTCAAGAATTCTCTGATGGCGATTTCTACATTCAATGGGGGTGGGTCGTCCACCCCCACCAAACCCCTTCTCTACCGTGGTGCACTTACTATAAGTGGTAGTGCAGTCCCCCCAGATAGTAGATCATGGGTAAATGAAGTGAAACTATGAAATCTTCAATTAAATACTCATCTTTATTTTTTCCTCATTTTTCTCCACGCTTTTAATTTTACTCATTTCAATATTGTTTTTACCACATTTATATAATTATATATATTTATTAAATTATAAATATTATAAATATATTTATTATAATTTAATAATTATTTAAAAATATATATATTTATAATTATAATTATCAATAAATATATATAAAAAAGTTTTTATACAATTATAAATATATTTATATATTTATATAATTATATATCTATTTATTTATTTATTTGTTAATATGAATGTATATATATTTAAAAATATAAAAACTATATTTATTATTTAAATATATTTATTATAATTTTATAATTATTTAAATAAATAAATTTATATATATATAATTATAATTAAAAATAAATATATTTAAAAATTATTTATCTTTGGGGTTTGCATCATGTGTATTTGTGTGTGTATGTTGCCTTTACTTTTTCAATAAATTTGCGGGATCATGGTTTTTGGTTACAAAATCCATGATTTGAACCATTTTTAGTATAATTATAAATATAATAAATATATTTATTATTTAAATATATTTATTGTAATTTTATAATTATTTAAATATTAATTAATTAATTTATATTTATTATTATAAATTTATTTATTTAAAAAATATTTATATATAAATTTAAATATATTTATATAAATATATATATATATATATGTTAATATATAATTATAAATATAATAATTATAGTTATTATAATTTTATAATTATTTAGCAGTATATATATATATTTATAATTTCATAAATTCTTTTTTAAAAAGTTATATATATTTATAATTATATAATTAAATATTTAAATTACAAAATTATTAAAAACATCATTTAAGTAAGATAATTATATAAATTTCGAACATATTTTAAATGTTAAAACCTAAAAAATAAAAGCCAATAAATATTATTCATATAAATTATATTGAAAATATTACATGTATATATAGTAAATAAATATTACAAATTGATTAAATATATTTTTAATATTATTAATGAATTTATAATAATAAATGGACAAATTAAATTAAATAAATTACAAAAATATTAAAAAATGAATTTGTAACATTTACGTCAATAACAAACATCGATATGTATGCATACACGTCCATGCACACATATATACATGTTCACATGTATTTATATACAAAAACATACATACATGTAGTTATACATGTAGATATATTTTAAATTATTTAATATCAATATAAATATATATAAAAATAAATATATTCATTTATATATTATATAATTATTTAAATAAAATATTAATGTATTATATTTGTTTTATTTATATACAAAATTGATAATCAATGTATATAAATAAAATATTAAATATTTGACTAATATAAATTTGATAATTTTTTATATATAAAAATATTTACAAGTATATATATATATATATAATTAGAAATAAGTTTTTTATATAATTATATATATTATTATATATATTTATATAATTATATATATAATTATATATATTTATATAATTATATATATAATTATATATATTTATTAATATATAATTATATATAATTATAAATATGATAAATATATATTATTTAAAAAATATTTATTATAATCTTATAATTATTTTAATATATATTTATTTATAATTCCAATTATAAATAAACATATTTATATGTATTTGTATATAATTATATATATTTATTTATATGTATATATGTATATATGTATATAATAATATATATTTATTAATTATATATATATATTAATATATAAATATATATAATTAAAAATATAATAAAAAGATTTATTATTTTAAAAAATATTATAATTTTATAATTATTTATCTATATAATTATTTATTTATAATCTTATAAATGCTTTTTTTAAACCTTATATATATTTGACTTATTAAAATATATATTAATATATCATATTTATATTAATTGTAAACATATGCTTTATAATTAATGTATATATATAAACATTATTTTTTAATATAAATATAATAATGTTATATATATTAATAATAATTTTTATTAAAAAAATTATCTATGCTGTGAATAGTGATAATAAAAAATCTTCTTTATTAGCGTTTTTAGTTGCCACTGATAAAGGTAGAAGGTATCATAAAACCGATGATATATGGTAGAGATATTAGAGGGCGTTGAAATTAACAATTATTATGGAAATTTAAAATTTATTATTAATATATTCAAATTAAGAAATAAACAAATTATCAACGAACATGTGACACATTTATTTTATTATTCATTTCCCTTTCAATTTTTTCAGTAGTGGTAGAAATGAGGTTTTAAAACATGTGACATGTTTGCAAACTAGGATTGTTATAATAAACAAACAAAAACTATATTCAAGGGGAGGATCCGTCCATTTTTCCATTAAATTCGACGAAATGTAAATAAGATATGAATAAATTATGTTTGATACAAATACGTCTCTCTCTCTCTCATCAAATAATTATGTAATTCGATGATGATAATAATAATAATAATGACATAAAATGATTTATAATCATGTGTTTTATTATTAGATAATTTTATAATTAAACATAATTACTAAACCTAATCATTAATTGAAATTTATTATAAAACGATTGAATAGATCTATTTTTTCATTACATTTTTCAAAATTGGCTATTATTTTTATCAATTTTATCTCTCTTAAAATTTAGGATATTTTTATAATATTAACATTTTTTCAAATCATTCATTATGTGACCAGACTATGATATAGGGCGTAGAACCCTAGAAAGAGTTACTTTTGATATTATAATTCAATAATTGTTGGTATGTTAATAATTTTAGTGGAGTGATTATTTTAATGGTGGTTAAAACCTTTATAAATAATATATAATTTTGAATTAAAATAATTTTAAATTTCAATACACTACTATTTAAATATATATATATATATATGAAAAAAATGATTCCCCAACCTGGACTTTGGTGGTCGCTCTGGATCGTCTCCTATACCTTCAAAAAATGGATCATCCAGTAAGGCGCTCAGATGATGACGACTGGTATTTTTTTCACATGTCACGATCGAGTAAGGGAATGGAGTGAAGGGTATATTGGTCTTGGAAAAAAAATCACAGCGGAAAATGCCCTACCTCTCTCCAATCAACGGGATCTCCTATATCAAATTTTTAATATTATATTATATATTATAAAAATAAAAAAAATTGTGATATGTTTTTAAAAATATATATATAAATGAAATTATATTTTTCTTATATAAAAAATTTACACTTTGCTAAATAATGTCCAAATAATATGTGTTCAATTTTCTGATTATTTGAGCAAAATTAATATATTTTTGTTAATATTTTTCAGTGCATACTTTTTTTAAAACATTTTAAATATTAATGAGTTGATTTTATTTTAAAACCGATTATATTTTTAATTTAAATATATTTTTTTTGTTTTAAAAAATTGTGTCACATGTTCAAAAAATAATTAAAAAAATTGTGATAAAAATATACTATTTAATCATTTAGAAGAAAATTAATAGATTTTCTTTGATATCTTTAAATTCATACATTTTTTTAATGCATGAAAGAACATTGAGTATATTTTACTATAAGTATAATTATTATTGTAAATGAAAGGACATATTTGTGTAAAAATATTTATTCCATTTTGAAAACAAAAAATAATTTATCGTTAAAAAAATAGTTTTTTTACAAAACATCAATATAATGTTTCTAGTTGAATCATTAAAAGTTTTATGAATACATTATTTGAGCTATGTGTTTGATTTTTTTAGTGAAAGTTTTCATTCATGATCAGTGTATGTTTTTAATTCACACTAGAATGTTCCATAGGAACTTTCACTGGAATTTTATGTTTAAGTTCCACTGAAACTTCTTCATAATAAATTTATAATTTTTATTAGTATAGATGTTGAATAAAATATATTATATATATTATATATAATTACATTTAATATAAATATGTTTATTAAAATTTATATTTTGTTAATATATTCTATAGTTTTATAAATATATACTTTTGTTGTATTGTGGAACATCAATTGAATGTTCATTTGGAAATTCCACTAGAACCTTCACTGAACCTCCATTGGAACCTCTACAGGAACATCCACTGAAACTTCCACTAGAACCTCCAATATAACTTCCACTAAAACCTCCACTAGAACCTACATAGAAACATTCACTAGAACTTTACTAAAACCTGGAACCTCTAATGTTACATCCATTGGAACCTCCACTGGAACATCCACTGGAACCACCACTGGAACATCCACTGGAACCTCCACTGAAACATCCAATGGAACATCCACTAAAATGTCCACTGGAACCTCCACTGAAACTTTCTATTAATAGATTTATAATTGTTATTAGTATATATTTTGAATAAAATATATTATATATATTATATATAATTGCATTGAATATAAATATGCTTATTAACATATAATTTTTTTACTATATTCTATAGTTTTATAAATATATACTTTTTTTTGTGGAACATCCATTGAAAATTCATTTGGAAATTACACTAGAACCTCCACACGAACTTCCACTGGAACCTCCATTGGAACCTCCATTGGAACTTCCACTAGAAAATCCACTAGAACTTCCACTAGAACCTCCACTGGAACATCCACTTGAAGTTCCACTAGAACCTGGAACCTCCATCGGAACCACCACTGGAACCTCCACTTTAACCTCTACTGGAACCTCCACTAGAATATCCACTAGAACCTGCACTGGAACTGGATCCTCCACTGGAACTTCCACTAGAACCTCCAATGGAACCTCCACTGAAACCTCTACTGGAATCGCCACTAGAACTTCCTATTAATAGATTTATAATTTTTGTAAGTATAGATGTTGAATAAAATATATTACATATATTATATATAATTTCATTTAATCTAAAAATGTTTATTAAAATTTAAATTTTATTAATATACTATATAGTTTTATAAATATATAATTTTTTTATTGTAGAACATCCCTTGAAACTTAAATTGGAAATTCCACAGGAACCTCCACTTGAACTTCCACTGAAACCTCCACTAGAACCTCCAATGGAACTTCCACTGGAACCTCCACTGGAACTTCCTCTAGAACATCCACTGGAACCTCCACTGGAACCTCTACTAGAAGTTCCACTAGAACCTAGAACCTCCACCTAAACCTCCATTGGAACCTCAACTGGAACCTCCACTAGAACCTCCACTAGAACTGGAACCTCCACTAGAACATCCACTAGAACCTCCACTAAAACCTCCACTAGAACATTCACTAGAAGTTCCACTAGAACCTGGAACCTCAACTGGAACCTCCACTAGAACATCCAATGGAACTTCTAGTGGAGGTTCCTATTCTAATGGAGGTTCCAGTGGAAGTTCTAGTGGAGGTTCTAGTGGAGGTTCCAATGGAGGTGCCAGTGGAGGTTCCAGTGGAGGTTCCAGGTTCTAGTGGAACTTCCAATGGATATTCCAGTGGAGGTTCCAGTGGAGATTCCAGTGGAGGATCGAGTTCTAGTGGAAGTTTAAGGGGAGGTTCCAGTAGAGGTTCCAGTGGAGGTTCCAGTGGAGGTTCCAGTGGTGGTTCTAGTGGAGGATCTAGTGGAGGTTCTGACGGAGGTTCCAGGTTCTATTGAAACTTATACTGGAGGTTCCAATGGAAGTTTCAGTGGAGGTTCTGGGGGAATATTCAGTGGATGTTGCAGTGGAGGTTCGAGAGGAAGTTCTAGTGGAGGTTCTCGTGGAATTTCCAATTGATGTTTCAATAGATGTTCTACAATACAAAAAAGTATATATTTATGAAACTATAAAATATATTAATAAAATTCAAATTTTAATAAACATATTTCTATTAAATGAAATTGTATATAATATATGTAATATATTTTATTCAACATCTATACAAATAACAATTCTAAATATATTAAGAGGGAGTTCAAGTAGAGGATCTAGTGGAGGTTCCAGTAGAGTTTCTAATGGGGATTCTAGTGGATGTTTTAGTGGTGGTTCCAGTTCCAGTGGAGGTTACAATGGATGTTCCAGTAAAGGTTTTAGTTTAGGTTCTAGTGGAGGTTCCAGTGGAGGTTCTAGTGGAGGTGCCAGTAGAGGTTCTGATTAAAGTTCTAGGTTCGACTAGAACTTCTAGTGGATGTTTCAGTGGAGGTTCCATTGAAAGTTCCAGTAGCGGTTCTAGTGTATGTTCTAGTAGAGGTTCAAATGGAGGTTCTAGTGGATGTTTTAGTGGAGGTTTCAGTGGAATTTCTAATTGAATTTTTATTGGATGTTCCACAATACAAAAAAAGTATATATTTATAAAAATATAAAATATATTAATAAAAATTACATGTTAATAAACATATTTATATTAAATTCAATTATATATAATATAAGTAATATATTTTATTCAACAGCTATAATAATAACAATTATAAATCTATTAATAGGAAGTTTTATTGGAGGTTCTAGTGGACATTTCAGTGGAGATTTTAGTGGATGTTTCAGTGGACGTTTCAGTGGACGTTCCAGTAGATATTCCAGTGGATGTACTAGTTGAGGTTCCAGTGGATGTTCCAATGGAGGTTCCAATGGATGTTTCAGTGGAGGTTCCATGATCTAGTGGAAGTTCTAGTGAAAGTTCCAGTGTAGGTTCGAATGGAGGTTTCAGTGGAGGTTTCAGTGGAGGTTCCAGTGGAGTTATAGCGGAGGTTCTAGTTGATTTTTCCCATATAGGTTCTAATGGAGGTTCCAATAAAGGTTTCAGTGGAATTTCCAAATGAACTTTCAATGGATGTTTCACAATACAAAAAATGTATATATTTATAAAACAATAGAATATATAGATAAAAATTAAACTATAATAAAGATATTTGTATTAAATGAAATTATAAATAATATATGTAATATATTTTATTCAATATTTGTACTAATAAAAATTATAAATATATTAAGAAGAAGTTTCAGTGGAACTTAAAACGAAAATTCCAGTGAAAGATCCTCTGGAACATTCTAGTGGGAATTAGAAACATACACAAATCTTAAATAAAAACTTCCAATAAAAAATTCAAACACACTGCATAAATAAAGTATTCATAAAAATATTAAAGATTAAACTAGAAAATTTATTGTGAAGTTTTTTAAAAAAACTATTTTTTAAAGGTAAATTATTTTTTGTTTTGAAAATGGAATAATTATTTTTTACAAAAATATTTTCTTTCATTTACAATAATAATTATATTAATAGTACAATAAAAACAATGTTCTTTCATGCATTAAAAACTGTATGACTTTAAATATATCAAATAAAATCTATTAATTTTCTTCTAAATGATTAAAACGTCAATTTTTATCACATATTTAATTTTAATACTTTTTAAAACATGTAACACGATTTTTTTAAACAAAAAAAATATTTCGATTACAGATATAATTGGGTTTAAAAAAATCAGCTCATTAATATTTAAAATGTTATAAAAAATGTAAACATATAAAAATATTAACAAAAATATATTCATTTTAATCAAATAATCAAAAAATTGAACACAAAATATTTGTTCATTTTTTTAGTAAAGTCTATTTATTTTATATAAGAAAAATATAATTTCATTTAAATATATATTCTGTTTTAATAAATATCACAAATTTTATTATTTGTATAATATATAATATATTATTAACAATATGATGGAGGAGATCCTCTTGATTGGAGAGAGGGAGAGAATTTTCCAAAGTGATTTTCTTCCCCAAGACCAATATACCCTTCACTCCATTCCCTTATTCGATCTTGAAATGTTGAAAAAATACCAGCTGTCGTTATCTGAGAACCTTACTGAATGATCCATTATTTAAAGGTATTATAAATGACGTAGAGTGATAAATTTAGGACCCTCATATTAAAAAACTGACCGCATTCAATATTTTATAAATTTACATTCTTCCCCTTTCTTAATAACTAACTATATGAAAATTGAAATAAAAAATCAAGCCCCAAATCATTTATTCATTTTCTAAATAATATAAAAAATTACAATTTATCATTTTTTATTTAATTACAACACAAATAAAAAACTTTTTACCATTCAATAAATTAATAAATTTGTTACTGTTATAAAAATATATTTTTTATGTACATAATTTAATAATTTATGAATATTTTTTCACAAAAGTTTTTCATTTTATATCAAAATATAATTTCTTATTTATATAAATTGATTAGAAATAAAATAAATAGTATTATCTTAATTTATGGAAACATGGATATTGGTTATTAAAGGGTAAAACTTTATTTTTATAAGATTTGAATTATTTTTTTATATTTTTAATTTAGTAATTTTTCAGTAATATAAAAATGGTAATTTATATTAATGTTTCAATGAAATAACAGTTTCTAAAAAAAATTATAACAATTGATGTACTTATTACATACTTAACAAGATAATAATTTTTTGCTTGACTTCAATACTATAATAAATTTTTTATTCCTTTGATAAAAATTATCCCTTTAAAAAAAATTTAATTTGTAATTTAATATTTTTATTTTTTAGATAAATATATTTTTTTAATGTTATAAAAATTAACTAATAATTTCACCTAAAAATTCCTTTAAAAATAGTAGTAAAAAATTTTATCAAAAATTTATTTTGAAAAATTACACTACAATGAAAGAAAAATGTAAGAGGTAAATAAAATTTACTTCACTAAATGCTATAAAAATTCCCTAGACAATCTAGTGTTTTTTTCATTTGAAAATTGATATATAAAATTTTATTGAAACATTACATTTGGAATTTTTTTAGTGAAAATGAAAAAATATCCATTCAAAAATTATATTTCAAAATTATAATGATAAATTGTAAAAAAGAACTTCATTGAAAAAAATCATAACAATATTCAATTTCATAAATACCACTATAACAATAAATTCAAAATTTTGGATGAGAAATTATATTCTAAAAATTAAAATGAAAAATTTTACCAAAAATTTCAACTTAAAAAACTCATTGATTCAATCAGAAAATTATAGGGAAATGATTCAATAAAAAATCACTAAAAAATTTGATTTTTTCAACTGGGAACATAAAATAGAAAATTCAAGTGAGAACTCATACATGGAAATTTTAGTGTAAAATTCTAATGAAATGTTTCATTGATTTAAAATATCCATGAAAAAACCAATGAAATTTTCACCTAAAATTTCACTAAGTCAATGGGAGACATTCCCTGAAATATTATGATAGAAACTTTCAGGAAAAATTCAAAGAAAACTTCTAATTAAATTTTTCAGTAAAAAATTCACTCTTTCAACTCAGAACATTTAATAAAAATATGATTGAAAAAATTTCAAAGAGCAACTTCATTTTATATTCATTAATTCAACTATAAATATTCATTAAAATATTTCAAAGGAAATTGTAACTAAAAATTCAAATATAACTTTTTAATGAAACTTTTAACTGATAATTTAACTAAACTAATTAAAAAAATTCACTAAAAATTTCTAGTGAATAACTCCAATGAAAATATCCATCGAAAATACACTGATTCAACTAGACACTTTTGCTGAAAAAATTATATAGACACTTTCACCAAAATTTATAGTGGAAATTTACATTAAAAATTTCTTGTAAAAACATTAATTAATAAATTTCCAGTAGAAACATTCACTTAAAATTTCTGTCTAATTTATCATTGGAATATTTTTGTGTAAAATTTACAAAAATAATTTTTCCCCAAAAATACGTTTGAAAATTTTAAGTTCATAACTCTAATGAATATTTTCATTAAAAATTCACTGATTAAACTATGTACTTTCACTAAAAATTCCATTACAAATATTTAGTAAAAAATACTACTGAAATATTTCAGTGGAAAAATCCAATTGAACATTCATAGAAAATTTTATTCGAACATTCACCAAAGATTAAATTGAAATTTGGAAATTTTCAATGCAAATATATCAATAATAATTTTTCACAAAAATTCCATTGAAATTTTTTAATAAATAGCTCTAATAAAAAAATCATTAAAATGTATATTGATTAAATTAGACACATTATGTAAAAATTCTAGTGAAAACATTATCTGAGAAATTATAGGGAAAACATTCCCTAGAATATTATAGTGGAAGGTTCACTAAAAATTCCTTTGAAATATTCACTAAAATTTCCAATAGTACATTCACTGAAGATTCCATTGGAATCTATCATCAGAAACTTTTAGTGGAAATTTATCAATAATAAATTTTGACTCAAAATTCCATTAAAGAATTTAATGAATAACTCAAATAAAAAATTCCATTAAAAATATCACCAATTAAATGATGTACATTCACTAAAAATTATAGTGGAAAATGTGATTGAAAAATTATAGTGAAAATTTTCATTGGAAAATTCCAGTGGAACATTCATTAAATATTCTAGTGAAACTTTTGTTGAAAATTCAAGTGAAAATTAAATTCCAATGGAATATATCTTTGAAAATTTTCAATGAAAATCTATCAAAAATAATTTTTCACTAATAATCCCATAGAATAATTTTAATAAATAACACTAATAAAAAAATTCCATAAAAAATTTACCGATTAAACTAGACCCTTTCACAAAAAATTCAAGTGGAAAACATCATTGAAAAAATCTAGTGAGAACATTCAATAGAAAATTCATTTGGTATCTATCCATGTAAATGATTAGTGAAAATTTACCAGAACAAATTTTCACAGAAAATTCCACTGAATAATTTTAATGAGCAACTCTAATGAAAAACGTTTATTAAAAAATTAACTTGTTAAACTATACACTTTCACTAAAAATTATAGTGGAAATATTAATTGAAAAATTCTCATGAAAACCTTCCCCAAAAAATTTCACTTGATAATTCACTGAAAATTATAATGGAATCCACCACTTGAAAATTCTCATAGAACATTCACTAAAAATTCTAATAGAATCTATCAGTGGAGGATTTCAATGAAAATTTACCAAAATAAATTTTCACCGAAAATTTCATTGAAGAATTTTAGGGAATGACATTAATGAAAAGTTTCAATAATAAAGTACTTAATTAAAATAGATACTTTAACTAAAAATTATACTAGAAATATTCATCGAAAAATTCAATAGAAAATTTTCTTGAGAAAATTCATGTGGAATCATTTATGGGAAATTCTAGTGGAATATTTCAATAGAAAATTCAATGAAAATTTCCAAAATAAAATTTTTATTGGAAATTTCATTAATTCTTTTGAATTATTTTATTACAATTTTCATAGAATCTACCATAAACATTCACTGAATTTTTTTAAGGAAAATATTTTCGAGAAATTACTGGTGTAATAATTCAATGAAAATTTTCAATGATTTAACTATAAACTTTTAAAAATATTTTCACATCACAATTTTATTAAAAAAAAATTAAACTAAATTTTCCATTAACAAATTCCATTCAAAAAATTCTAATAACAAATTTTAATTTCCATGTTTCACTATTAAAATTCATTTGAAAATTTTCACTAGAAAATACTATTAAAATGTTTTAATGAAAAATTTTATTATACAAATCCATTATAAATTTTCAACGAAAAATATAAATAAAAAAATTACACTATAATATCTCAATGAAATTATCTAAGGGAAAAATAAAATTCAAAATTTTTCATGAATTCTCTATAATAAATTTTAAAACAATATAGTGTGAAAATTCAATAAAAATTTTCAAATAGAAAATTATAGTGTAATTTATCTGTTAGGAAATCTAGTGTACAATTACAGTTGATAATTAGAAAGAAATTTGTAATTTAAAATTTTAAAAAAAATATTTCATGATTAAAATCTTAGTCAAAAATCCTATAGAAAAATCATAAGAAATTATTTTTCCATCAATACTCAAGGATAAATTATTAAAAAACAAGTTTTCTATATAATTTTTCAACTGAATTATTGAATGGATTTTATACTATGATAATACGTGGGGAATATTTTTGAAAAAATTTGAGTATAAATGTAATTTTCTAATAAGATCATTTAATTTAAGGATGTTTAATTTTCCATTAATATTTTTCAATTTTATTTTTAATAGACTATTTCCTTGAAAATTGCGATTATAATTTTTTTTGCATAAAAAACCATCCACCTTTAGATACTTTTTTAGTATTTTCAATGAATAAATCACTATGTATCATAAAAATGATTATTTTTTAAAAGACAAGGTATCTAATTTTTTAACAAAAACAAATTTGTTTAAAAATAATTCAATTAAAATATATATATATTATAAAATATGTCATATATTTTAAAAAAATATCTATATCTTTTAAAACCCATATTATATATATATATATATTAAAAACATTATGATTTCAGAAAAACCAATTAATGTCTGCAAATTTTTTATATATATTTAAAAGAAAATATTATTTACTTTAAATGTTGTAAAAAAATTAATTATATATTTTCAACAAAAAAATTATACATTTAAAAAAAACTACTTTTTAATAGATATTTTTTTTCCAATTCACATAAATGTAATAAAATATGTTATTCAACTTAAAATATTCTAATTATTTGAAAAATATATTTGTTTTTAATACAAAATATGGTTTTTATGACTCATGACACGATGGACTATTATTGTTGGTGGACCAGTTTACCCATTCCATGGATCACTTTTAATCATTCAATGGGATCTCCACCACTTTTAAAAAAGTCCACACGTCTATCCCAATCAGGTATCGCAACTTCCAATATTTTCCACAACTGTAGATGATAATTTGTGCCTTCTTTCGGTACTAAATAGAATAACCAAAATTAAAATTACATTTTCTTTTTATCTTAACATATTAGTCTATGTGTATGAATATATATATATATATGTGTGTGTGTGTGTGTGTTGAAATATTTATCAAATTCCAATTGTAACCATGAAGAATTTTGAAACATAAAATTTGTGATCAATCATAGGGGAATAGAATTATTGAAAAAACATAGTTTTGAATCATTATAATGATAATGAAGAATGAAAAACAGTAATGTGAATGAAGTAGGAAAGAAGTAGAGAGAATATAGAAGGCTAAATGTTCTAATTTCCAGTAACATGGTCACATATAATTAGGTTATATTATGGTTGTAATCAATGATCATGATAAATCTATATCTCTCATATCAAATCCAGTGATCAGAATGTCAATGGTTGGAGATAATGAAATGTAGGCCATATTGAATGTGTGTTATAAAATGAGGATTTATCATATTCATAATTATTAAAATTATGATATTCACATAATAATTATTTTATAACACCCCTCAATATTTAATAATATCATGGAATCTTATATAATTTTCCCTTTAAAAACCCTACAGAAAAAAAGTGATGCTGAAGTTGTCACAACCCCTCCCACTAAAGAGTACCCCACCTGGGCTGGGAATGAGAGAAGGGAGATGGTGACTGCTTGAGTCCCACCTCTATTAGGCCTCAGGTTATCGACTAGAATTGATGGTATATCAATAATACCTATGAGATTCATTACCCTCTAAAGAGAACATGTGAAAGAGAGAGATAAGAAAAATACTCCAATCAACTTCTTCTTAAATATATAAAAAGGAAACACAAATGCATACATGAAATTTCATACAATACTGAAACATGTGAAAAGGAAACTACAAGTACTGAAAAGGTAAAGCTTACAATGACCATGAACCCAATATAAACTCCAACAAAACCACGATCTTGTTATATTCAAACTGATCTCCAACCTTCTCCTGCTGACTTGGAAATAGTTTGTATATACATGGGGTGAGAATAACAGTATACTCAGTAGGATCCTCCATAGAGCCTCTCATGAAGAGATGAAGAAAACATGCTAAAACACAATAAAAAACAGTGAAACTAACTTGTCACCTAAACAAATATACTATATTCCCAACCTCACCAAGGATAACTCTCACCAAGTATCACATAAAAGAGAAAATATAATATAGTAATGAAACATCAAGGGTATCCCGCTACCACTTCCCCACTAGTTTACCACTTTTCCCCAACGTCATGATTCCTGAGCCATATCTTTCTGAAATAATCCAACCCGTAGATACTTGGTCTAAGTATCACAATATGAACCTCATTCATTACATCATCACATCATCCCACTTCACATCTCCATAAAGTAACCAAGTAGTTTCTACAATCCACCACAACCTATATGATGTTTATCACACATCGAGTATTATACTTCAATCCATTACAACTCATAACCGATTAAGGTACCTCAATCCATCACAAACTGTACACATCATACCAAAAATAATGTTTTGGATACAATATTCAGAGAAACATGTGTGTGAAATAACCACAAGCCATCACAACCCTCTACACACATATATGGTGAAACTATCTGTCATGTATAAAACCACTTAATAATTCATAGAGAAGATAGCGGGGTCAAAGGGGAGTTTCCACCATCAATCCTCCCACTAAGATATTGGGGAAAATACCCCCAGAGTCCACTGGTTGTCAGTCACCCTAACCAACATGGGCAGGGTAGCATATGAAATCATAAAACATATAGGATATAATATATCTCACAACCACACTATGAAAATAAACTAGTACAAAGCTCAATTTCAATTATCATCTCTTGGACACCTGACTACCACTGCTAGAGACTAGATATTCTATAAGAACACAATCATTTTAAAGAGCTACATTAAATTAAATCCTTTATTTTTATCATTTTATTTCATTAATTAATTCCTTATCTATTAATTAACCATATACATTATTCTACATTAAAAATTATTATCCATCAAAGTCAAATCCATGCCCTCTCAGTATACTCCAAACAAATCCAATGATTTCATAAGAGTACCATCTCATTTTCATTATAGAAACAACAAACCCATGGGTTAAACATTTATTAGTCAATATCAAAATAATTCCATAATTCTAGGTTCTCTAGGAAAACATCCTAGCCTACCACCTAGAGGAAATATGTAACCAAGAACATCCAGCTTCCACAAGGAGTGGGAAAAGGGATGCAGATAAAACAAACAACCCAACCATTTACCATTAAATGGATTCATTTAAAGTAAGCATCCTTTTGTATCAAATCAATGGGTAAGCCCAAATTTATAACGTTCCTGTAGGTTCCAGGCGCAACGGAAGCGCGTTGGTGGGTTTTCCCAACTTTAATTTTAGCGTTAAACAAAGTTCAAACCGAGATCTCTCACGATATAAAACGTAGGATCTTCAGAATAGAACGAAAAATGAAAAACAAAAGAGGGAATCCCGGAACCATAGAGATAGTATCATCATATATTGGTTATAATTAATTTAATTAATTCACAAGAATTACCTTGGTGGAATTATTTCTTTATTGATGTGTCTGGTCATGATTCGGTGATCCGTCATTGCATCGTAGAATCCAAGTGTAGGATTCCTCTAGCAGTGATCCACACGTGTTCCACATCTCTATGGACATCACCAAAGGGATCTTCGGGTGCTAGCGCGGAAGAACCTTCGCTTGTGATTTCTGCCTTCGATCGCCTTGATCTCTCTGTCTTGAGAGCATTCTTGGAGGAAGGAGTTCTTTCGGGCTTGAAATAATTATTCAGAACTATTGTGCACACCGATTCTATTTTTTTTGTTCAAAATTGTTGGGGTTGTGAGGATATTTATAATTGGGTTTGAGTTTATAGAGTTATGACAATAAATAAACGTGTTATGCGTTTTATTTATTTCATTAACTCTTATTGAAAAGCCCCATGTCGAATTATTAATTCCTTGACATGTGTCCATGCTGATTATAATAAATATAGTTTAATAAAACAATATTATATCCTCAAAATCCCAACTGGAAAAACTACATGGCATGTAATCATTAATACACGGTGTGTACTTGTTTTCCATAAAACTACACGGCGTGTATATTTAATATACACAACATGAACTTTTATTTTCCGTTATTTCCTCCACCACATTTATTAGACCTTGAGTAATGGCTATTTATTTCTTAAATAAATGTAACTACATTACTCGCTAATAAACATATTATTTCACCCACAATATATTCTCTCGAATAACTAGTGTCGAAATAAATGTGATAAGGCATCCTTAAATAATTATTAAACCACGGTCGGGAATAATTTTTATTTAACTTGTTAAATTAATATTTAACTGAGACACATGGACGCACTTAGTGTGTGACCCTCTAGGCCTCTTTATTAGTGGCATTAGGCAGAGCCTGCCTAAAGTCCAAGTTTATCATCTAGAAACATGACAAGGCACCCATAGAGAAAGAAGTTAATGCCACAATGTCATGTCACCTCCTACGAACTCTTATCGTGTATTATAATCTCTTTGTCTCGATATCTCTAATCAAGAAGGTTTCATGCTAGTGACATCAACCCATGTGCTGGATTATTCTTTATTTGACTTCTCGAAATTGAACTCACCCATACCTTACCATGGCCATGGATTTATTTAGGCTATATCAATTCCATCAAAGGGCCTGATATATCTACTTCTGTTATGGAACAAAAGGGACAAATCTTTTCTTGCGTTATCTATTAATGCAGTATTACTCGTGATGCACCCAGCATATCCTACCTCGATGTGAACAGTGTGTCATCACAGTTTTCATCAATACATCTAAGTGCGCGAGTTTTAATACCCATTAATAATAATATTAAAGTCTAAGGACCAATAGACACGTCCGCAGATAGGAAAATCTAATGACACTATGAAATGTGGATTTCCTACTGGCGGGTCTCGTTCTCATAATATCCTCCTAGAGATTACCAAGGGTGGACACCATGATAAGGTGCCTCAAAGTTTTATTATCATTATGCATAAGAACAATCAAAATGTGATAAGTATTTTATTAATGAATAAAGTACAAATTAGTTGGTTCTAGGCCACAAACTCCAACAGACTCCCACTTAGACTAGAGCCAACTGCTAACAACCTTTAACCTGCTAACTCTCACATGATATTCATGCTTCTGCTGAGATAGGCCTTTTGTCATGGGGTACTCCATGTTTTATTCTGTGGACACTCTTCTCACTAAAAATTCACCCCTTTGATAGAAATCCATCAAGAGGTGATACTTCTGGAGTATGTGTTTTGTCTATTGATGTGAACTTGGTTCTTTTGCAAGAGTCACCGCTCCAGTATTATCACAGTACAACATGATATGATCTTTACTGCTAGCCACCACATCAAGCTCCTGGACAATGTTCCAAATCCAAACAGCTTCTTTGGCTGCATCAGAAGCCGCTATGTATTCGAACTCCACTGTAGAATCGACGACAACTAACTGCTTTGAAATATTCCAGCTCACAACTCCTCCATTGAGACAGAAAACATATCCAGATTTCGAATTCAGATCGTTCTGATCTGTCTGAAAACCATCATCAGTATTCCCTCTGATGACCAGCTCCTCATCTCTAATATACACCAGGAACATATCCTTAGTTCTTCTCAGATACTTAAGGATAGTCTTAACAGTAGTCCAATGTTGTTCTCCTGGATCTACTTGATATATGCCTACCATGCTCAGTGCATAGGCAACATCAAGCCTAGTACATAACATTGCATACATGATGGATCCTATAGCCGAAGTGTATGGGATCTTACTCATTCTATCATTCTCTTGCTGTGTCTGAGGACACATTTTCTTAGAAAGATGTATGCCATGTGGCACTGGAACCAATCCCCTCTTGGATTGTTCCATACTAAATATATTTAGTATCTGGTCAATGTATGTACCCTGACTTAGTCTAATCAGCCTCTTGGATCTATCACGAATGATCTTGACCCCTAGAATGTAGGTTGCTTCTCCTAAGTCCTTCATGGAGACACATTTGTTCAACCAGTCCTTAACTGACTTTCAGACTAGTACATCGTTTCCAATAAGTAATATGTCATCAACATATACTAATAGGATGACAATCAAATTCCCATTAAACCACTTATAAACACATGGCTCACATTCATTCTTAATGAAACCAAATTTTGTTATGGCTTCATCAAATCGAATGTTCCATGACCTGGATGTTTTCTTCAATCCATACATGGATTTATGCAACTTGAAAACTTGTTTGGCTTAACCTGGTGTCACAAACCCTTCTGGTTGTGTCATATAGACATCTTCCTGAAGGTTCCCATTAAGGAATGTTGTTTTGACATCCATTTGCCAAATCTCGTAGTCATGGTAAGCTGCTATGGAATGTATGGTTCTTATGGATTTAAACATGGAAAATGGCGAGAAGGTTTTATCATAGTCAATTCCTTGACACTGTCTGAATCCTTTATCCACTATCCTTGCTTTATAGGTGCTAACTTGGCCTTCCATGTCCAGTTTTCTCTTGAATACCCATTTGCATCCAATAAGCTTTACATCAACTGGCTCATTGACCAGAACCCAGACCTAGTTCTAATACATGGAATCCATCTCAGAATTCATAGCTTCTAGCCATCTTGCAGCTTTTGAGATTTCTACTCCTTCCTTGTAGGAGAGAGGTTCATCATTGTCCAACAATAATGATTCAACATCCTCGGTGACTAGGAAACCAAATCTCTATGGTTCTCTTACCTCTCTTGAGCTCATACTCATTACATGTGTTTTTGGAACCTCTTCTATGGGGACCTGTGGAAGTTGTTCCAGTACCAACTCTTGTGTATCTTGAGCATCAACTTCGTCGAACTCAATCTTGCTCCCACTATCCTTTTTGAGGATGTGCTTCATTTCAAGAAAGACGGCTTGTCTGGCGATAGTCACTTTATTGTCTTGAGGGTTATATAGGTAATATCCTTTCGTTTCATTAGTATATCTTATAAAGATACACCTCGTGCCCCGGGGTGCTAGTTTGTTTCCTGATAAGGCCTTAACAGATTCCTCGCATCCACATACACGTGTATGCGACAAAATGGATTTCTTTCCATTCAACAAATCGGAGGGAATTCCATTTGCTGCCTTAGTTGGTACTCGGTTTAATGTATATGCTCCAGTTTTTAATGCATATCCCCAAAAGGATAATGGAAGATCCGAATGACTCATCATTGACCCCACCATGTCCAACAAGGTGTGGTTCCTCCTTTCACTAACACCATTTCACTGTGGTGTATAAGGAGGATTGAGTTGAGATAGAATCCTAGACTCCCGTAGAAGATCTATGAACTCTTGGTTCAGATATTCTCCACCTTGATCCGATCGAAGCATCTTTATTTTATTACCAATTTGATTCTCTAATTCATTCTTTAATTCCTTAAATTTATCAAAGTCTTCTTAATTATACCTCATTAAGTAGACAAATATGTATCTACTCAAATCATCAGTAAAAGTAATGGAGTAAGAATATCCACCTCTAGATTCTACTGGAAATGGTCCACATACATCCCTGTGTACCAATCCTAGAAGCTCTGTGGTCCTTTCACCCTGTCCACCAAAAGTCAGCTTGGTCATTTTACCTTGTAAACAAGTGTGAAATCTATCAAGTGGTTTTAGCTCAGTAGAGTCTAAATAGCCATCTTGGTAGAGCTTTGTCAAGCGCTTCTTGTTTACATGACTGAGACGGTGATGCCACAACTGGGTGATGTATGATTCATGTGAGTTTTTTCGTTATCGATTGCCAACACTTGGTTTTCGTAATTTAATACACACAAACCATTATTTAAATGTGCCATACCATAACATACGTTGTTATTATAAAATAGACAACCCTTATTTCCAAACATGAAAATAAATCCATCCATATCCAAAAAAGATATAGAAATTATGTTCTTGGTAACACTAGGATTATAATAATAGTTATGTAAAACCAAAATCATCTCAGTCGGCAATGAGAGGTGGTAGTCACCAATAGCCAATGCAGCCATCCTTGCGCCATTGGCAGCTCGAAGATCCACCTCTGCTCTGGCGATCTTTCTAAATCTACTTGGTTCCTGAATTTGAATACAGATGTGAGCCCCACAAGCTGTATCTAATACCCATTGTGTATAAATAGAAAGATTGCACTCGATAGCGAATGCACCTTTAGCGTCCCCATGCTTCTAGGTGCAGTTCCTCTTCCATTGGCCCTTCTTGACACATGCAAAACACACCGCTTCCCATTCCTTACCCTACCTATTGATCTTCCCCTTCTTAGAGTGATGGTGCTCGGGGGCTTCAGATTGTTTATAAGTCTTTTCCCCCTTTTCCTTGTCCTTCCTTTTCTTGTTCACCATAAGGACTTCAGGTTTGTCACTCCCCATGTCCTTGTCTACCTGGGGAATCAAGGTCAGAAGCTCTGATAGACTCTTCTCATTTCCGCTCATGTTATAATTGACAATGAAGCTAGAGAAGGTCTTGGGCAGTGATGATAGGATGAGATCTGTATGCAACTCACCCGGGAATTTAATTCCTTAGATGTCCAGGCGTTCAATGTAGCAAATAAGCTTGACTACATGAGGCCCAGCTGGCATAGACTCTCCAAGCTTAGTTGTAAACAAAGCATTGGGGATCTCATATCTCTCTTGTATCTCCTTCTCTTGGTAGAGATCCTTAATGTGAGACATCATGCTATACGCATCCATGTTTTCATATTGCTTTAGAAGCTCATTAGATATGGCCGATAGCATGAAACATTGGACATCTTTGGCATAATCCAAATGTTTCGTTTAGAGAGATATTTATTCATCACTTGCCTCTTTCCCGGGTGCAACTAGAATAGGCTCTTCTAGAACATACAATTTTATTTTGTGGCGAAGGATGACGCGTAAACACCTTTACCACTCTTGGAAATTGGTGCCAATGAGAATGTTTTCCTTCTTGAGTATGGTGCGAAATGATATGTTTAAAGTAATTTTCTTTCCTTTTCTACAAATTAAGATTAGAAAAGGTTTAGTACTTTATTAAAAAATTGAGACAAATAAATAAATTAATACTTATTAGTCTCCCACTATTTTATCGAAATCCAATAGCCCTCACCATTGACTTTGGAATATTCTGTTGCCTAAATATTCTAGTGACAAGGATCCATATTTCCCTTCGCATTACCCCAACTAGGTTTGGTCAAGAAACATGAAGGTTTTTTAGGTAGGCATTCCAAATGCCAACTGCATTTAACTCGCAGCTCCTTGATCCGCTGAGTGGACTCCCCAATACTGAAATCCTTTTATTTTGTATTTCCTCAACCATTGCCTCTTGGTCACACCAAGTCCTACTATGGAAGTCAACTAGTGATGCGAACCAAGTAAATTCAACCCAAAACCTTGAATTAGAATTCCCCGATAATTGAAAGAACCCCAACTAGGGTTGGTCAAGCACTTTGAACTATGGTTCGATTCTAACCAAGATTATGGAAGGCTCTACCGACTTAATATTTATTTGAGGGATTTTATCCTTATACGTAAATTTACAATTTATTATCGTTGACCACATTCTTGTTAATATTAAGTGGGATATACTTAAGTGATTAACCATGTTTAAGATAATATTTACGCATAAGACGGTTTTATGTTAGTTCCATCTTGTATGCTTGTTTAATTAATTAATTGTGTCATCGTGATAATACACCCACAATAAATAAACCATGCAACTGATAGAAATAAAATAAATGGTATGATCATGAGATTATTCTATTGGTTAGTTTATATAGCGGTTGATAAACTAACCAAAGACCTAGGGGAGAAACACCTTGAACCTTGTGGGTTCGTGTTTACAGCTTTCCACCTGTCCATCTTTGTATCTCCTTGGATTGGTTTCACCTTGGCTCCAGACTTGTGCCACCTCCACTAGCTTGGGAGCTCCATCCATTACATGTGCATTTATCTCACATGCATGTGAGGGGTAAAAAGGGGTTTTTACATAAAATAATCCTTGGGCATGCAGGCCCTACAAATTAATGAGGATATGGCTCGCAGGCCAAAAAATTAAATTTAAATAAATTAATTAAAATAAATCATTCACATACAAAGTTCTCGGTCTAGATCATGATCATCCATACATGAAACGATATTTACGCATAACTAAAACTAGCATTCAATTATTTAATTGTTCTTTTTTAAGATAAATTACGCTCGAATTAATTAATTATCTTTAATTAATCAATCCTTTTATCTTCAACCCTTTTTCTAAATTTCCTTGAGATTCTCATCCATCATAATTTTAAATTAATAAATTAATTTAAAATTATCCTTGTAAGTAACTTGTACCTTGGAGGAAACCCTGGGAATTCTTGTTCATTGTGTAATTTGAACGAGTACATAGCGTGTAGTTCCGACTACACAACGTGTACTTTTGTTCACCGTCCATCCAAAGTACACGCCTGGGGACATGGTGTGTTAATGTACTTTGGAAATTTTCGGAGTACATGATGTGTTCAGTAGGACACATTCCATGTAGTTTCCACGTTACACGGTTTCTAGCCGGGCAAGCCGTGTACGGGGTACACGGTCCAACCCTAACCCGAAGGGACTACATGCCATGTTTATTAGACCACATGATGTGTAATATGGAAAATGTGTTCCACCTATTCCTGGTCAACACACGATGTCATTAATTACTTAGATAGGATCCAATACACGGCCTAATTTGGCAGATTAGTCCGATGCATGAATCTAGACTACACGGCGTATAATTCTGAATATACGCCGTGTATTCTGGTGTTGTATGGCCAGAAACTGTTGGCTCCTCCGGATGAGTTCCTCTATTTTATATTAATCAAAATTAAAAGAAAAATTCATTTCTGTGTGGTGAACGAGAAACGATGGAGGAGGAACAGATCTCGAGATTCATATTTATAGAACAATTAAACTTGAATTAAAACAACTAAATTATTAAATGTGTAAAACATCAACGAAAAACTAAATAATTATAATCAATGATATGAACCCTCTGATACCAATTGTAGGTTCCGAGTGTAGCGGAAGCGCGTTGGTGGGTTTTTCCAACTTTAATTTTAGCGTTAAACAACGTTAAAACTGAGATCTTTCACGATATAAAACGCCGGATCATCGGAATAGAATGAAGAACAAAAAAAAAGAGGTAATCCTGGAACCATAGAGATAGGATCATCATATGTTGGTCATAATTAATTTAATTAATTAATAAGAATTACCTTGGTGGAATTTTTTCTTTGTTGATGTGTCTGGTCACGATTTGGTGATTCATCATTGCATCGTAGAATCTAAGTGTAGGATTCCTCTAGCGGTGATCCACACGTGTGCCACATATCTTCGGACGTCGTCGAAGGGATCTCTGGGTGCTAGCGCGGAATAACCTTCGCTTGCGATGTCCACCTTCGATCGCCTTGATCTTTCGGTCTTGAGAGTGTTCTTGGAGGAATGAGTTCTTTAGAGATTGAAATAATTATTCAGAATTATTGTGCACAATGACTCTATTTTTTTTGGAAAAGTGTTGGGGTTGTGAGGATATTTATAATTGGGTTTGAGGTTATAGAGTTATGAAAATAAATAAACATGTTACGTGTTTTATTTATTTCATGAACTCTTATTTAAAACCCCCATGTCGAATTATTAATTCCTTGACATGTGCCCACAGTGATTATAATAAATATCATTTAATAAAACAATATTATATCCTCAAAATCCCAACTGGAAAAACTACATGGCGTGTAATCATTAATACACGGTGTGTACTCGTTTTCCATAAAACTACACGGCGTTTCTTTTATTTTCCTTTATTTCCTAAACCACATTTATTAGACCTTGAGTAATGGCTATTTATTTATTAAATAAATGTAACTGCATTACTCGCTAATAAACATATTATTTCACCCAAAATATATTCTCTCGAATAACTAGTGTCGAAATAAATGCAATCAGGCATCCTTAAATAATTATTAAACCACGGTCGGGAATAATCTTTATTTAACTTGTTAAATTAATATTTAACTGAGACACATGGACACACTTAGTGTGTAACCCTTTTGGCCTCTTTATTAGTGGCATTTGTTGGATCCTGCCTAAAGTCCAAGGTTAGTGTCTAGCAACACACCAAGGCACACATAGAGAAAGAAGTTAATGCCGCAATGTCGTGTCACCTCCTACGAACGCTTACCGTGTAATATAATCCCTTTGTCTCGATATCTCTAATCAAGCAGGTTGCATGCTATTTCCATCAACCCATGTGCTTGATTATTCTTTCTTTGAATTCCCGAAATTGAACTCACCCATACCTTACAATGGTCGTGGATTTATTTAGGATATATCAATTCCATCAAAGGGCATGAGATATCTACTTCTGTTATGGAACAGAAGAGACAAATCCTTTCTCGCATTATCTATTAATGCAGTATTACTCATGACGCACCCAACGTATCCTACCTCACTGTGAATAGTGTATCGTCACAGTTTTCATCAATACATCAAAGTGCGCGAGTTGTAATACCCATTAATAATAATCTTAAAGTCTAAGGACCAATACACACGTCCGTAGATAAGAACATCCAATGACACTATGAAATGTGGATTTCCAACTGGCGGGTCTCTTTCTCATAATATCCTCTTGGATATTACCAAGGGCTCACACCATGAGAAGGTGCCTCAATATTTTATGAGTCCTCACCCCTAATGACCTGTATTATTTGTGTCCCTCAAATAGTATCATCCGTCCATAGAACATATATTCAAGAATAGTGTTATGGAACTTTAGGGTTCTCATCATAGCAGGGATCCGCTATGACCCTTTAATGCAAAAACTATCCTTAGGACATTATCACACGCATCATTATTCATAAAAACAATCAAAATGTGATAAGGCTTTTATTAATGAATAAAGTACAAAGTAGTTGGTTCTAGGTCACCAACTCCAATAGTTCCATCATCTTCAGTGCCATCCCTGACACCCACTGTCACAACTTGACCTATGATGGGGCTCGATCCACAACTACCCCAAGCCCACCTCAATAGGCCAAGGGGTGGAGACTAGGGTCGGAGGCACAATAACTCAGGGATGCCTTTTTCAAAGAACCTGTACGCCCACACATAGCCAACTCAATGAAAATGTGCATAGGGAAAAGGAAAAAAATATACAGAACTACTATGAATAAACCACATACATGCACCGACCTCTAAACAGTACAAGTACAAGTGCTGTAAAGTAAATCGAAAGGTAAAGGGGAATAATACACACCAAACCAAAAAAGTTCCACAACCCAGCAACAAGTGGAAAAATAAAACAGTTAAGATATCCCCCGCTCTCGGATCCCAAGCTATGTCCACCACACATGGTCCAAGAACACCATATTCTTAAACTCTGTTAATGTCATGATCAACCTGAACATTGTCTGCAATGGAAAACCAAGTGCTGGCAAAGCCCAAGTAGGGGTAAGTATAAAAAATACTCAGTAGGATTCCACAAAGGATTGGAGGAGAAACAAAAAGGGGTACACTGAATATGGGAGTTGTAGATAGAACAAGGAATAGAAATAGATTATAACTCAACATGTAAAGACGGTGGAACAATCTCACCCAAAGAAAAGAATATTGAAACGGTTGGAAGATGAACATCTTGTCGAGTCTTCACTGTATATAGTAGGAGAGTAGACTCATCTAGTCATGAGAATCTAGACACTAAAAGCACGTTGCATACCCTATGCGTCTTCACCTCTCCTATAAGGAGAGTAAACAAAACCCAAGAAGTGGGTCCTGGAAATAGAATATATATATATATATATATATATATATGATCATTCAAAGAAACCCAAATGATAGAGTCAGGGGATCTTCATCTCACAGATCAGTCTAAGAAAGGGAGTATCCAATAGTTCCAAAAGTAATCATTGTTGTTTTTCATCCCACATGTCTTATCTAAACTGCATGTCAAAGGTAATCAATCAAAGTAAATTGATACTATCCACTTTGGACGACACTAGCTTTCCCTCACGGTTTTATGTCATGTCGCAATGACGTGTCTAAGTGGAAAAATGTCCCTCATTCTTGAGAGACCAAAGGTATGTCAACCGAATCTCATCACTATGGTGCATAGTCGAGGATTAAATGAAAAGTAGAGGATACCCACACCATAGTACATTTGGGTAATTCCCCTCTCATGGTAGGCATAAAGGCTACCCACACCCTGATGCGTCAGGTAGATTCCACTATGATAGTAGTCGCAGAGGCTACCCACGCCCTAATGCATCAAGGGGATTCCACTCTAATAGTCGACAGTGACCCATGACCTAACCCATCTAGAGGTTATTTCCCGACAAGAGTCATTGAAGAGATCCACTATGTAGCCTGTCTAGAGGGATGCCTGAAACTACCATTTTAGACCACTTCCCAGCCAAACTGAATGTAAACCCAGAACTTCCACTGGGAACCAGTTCCCTGCCTAGCTAGTGGTAAACTCGTAACTGCTCTGGCCATCCCTGATGGAAGGTACCTCTAGAAAAAACAACATGTAACTCTGGTCATACCTGCTGGATGATACCTCTTAGAGATCACCAAGGAACATCGGGCATCCATGCAGGATGGTACCTCTCGGAGAGCACTGAGGAACATCGACCATCCCAGATGGATGGTACCTCTCATAGAGATCCTAGGAACTTCTACCATCCCAACTAGATGATACTTCATAGAAAATAAACACCATTACATTCATCGGGTTCCACCCAGATAGTCGTCACACCTAGTACATCTTGCATCATAACTCGAAAACTACTACAGAGGGCATCATCACCTTCTTCACAAAAACTCACTCATGATAGGCTACTCGCATGCTCAAATATGAGTCCAAAAGGAGATACTAGAGAGAGAAGAATTTTAAAGTAGTACATGACACGTGTGGGCCCCACACGATGTTTGACTCTGCCTCGTCATCTAATCATGTACCTAACCATTCTCAGCTACTATACTAAGACCATGTACCCCTAGGCATGACTAATTACACCTAGAGTACTTGACACACCTAGTCACATGGACAACAAACACAAGACGCTCATCATTGATTCAGAGGGCCAAGGAGTAATTATTCTGTCACACCTCATCAAACGACTCCATAAAATTTGTCTACACCCCTTTATACATCTTCTCCACTCACAGAAGATTCGAAGCTAACCCAAGCCATGATTTATATTCAAAAACATCAAAAGGATCTTCCACTGATATTCCTTTCATGTTTCCAAATTTAATAAGATCATGAAAAGGCTATATAAACCCAAACGGATCACACCTTTGTGAACCTTGTGGAAAATCATGCACCATTGACTATTTAATCGCCTCAAACAGACCTTCGGTTGAAACGTTGTATGTCACCGCATTACACCTAAAAGACATCCCATGAGGCCCACACCTTGATCTTGAAACAAATTATATGGATTTTTCTATTGCGATCCTCACTAAAAAACACATGGGATGAACTAATAATTTGTTCAAAACCGATAACCGATGAAAAATTTGTATTTCACTACAAAATGTGTGAACTGGGCCTCATGGGGCCAACACTCTATCCTTAGTTTAAAACCTTGAATGTGACCTTGAAAAGTATGCATGAAGAATAGGGTCACGCTGCTGCTGACAGTGCAACAAACAAACATTCTGTTTAAAAGATAGGTATGGTGTAAGACCCCCGAATAATAATAATAAAATTATTATTATTAAATTTAAGAGTCTCGTGTGCCCAAACCCTAAGACCAAGACTTCAAAGTCTCTAATGGTCTAAAAAAGGTCTGACTCATTTATTGGGACCCATATCTATAGAAGACATGTCAAACAGATGAGTTGTTTAAGAGATATAACCATTTAATGGAACTTAGCCCAACTCGGGCCGATCCAGCCCAAAACTGGCCGGACACCCTTCACTGGGGCCGAACCACCCCGGAAGGCCTGATTCATTATATCCGGCCCGCGGTCCAACTCCACACGGACTGACCCATGCATCCCCTGACCTGGTCGGTCGTCTAGTCACCGCGGTGACCCGTGTGCTGCCGGTCGCTATCGCCTAGGGTGGCACTCTGCGACCCCGCTATCCCTTGGTCGCACTCGCGACCTATAGCCACCCCGACTCCACTTCACCAACACCATGCTCACCATCCTTCTGTCTCGCCGACATCGCATGCCAGCTGTTCTCGGCCTCCCCATCCAGCCAGCTCCATCCAGTGCTCCGCTCCACCACTAGCCAACCATGCCACCATGCCATCCCCGGTTCCTCAGCCAAGCGCTCTACCGCAAGGCCAGGCCGCCCCACCATGACTCCATCCGTGGCCGCCGCACGCCACTGCCATTGGCCGACCTTGCTCCAGTGGTCCGTTTCGTAGACCACCATGCCTTGACCGGCTACTCGATTCCAGATCTGAGAACATATTTGTGATCCCTTCAATGAAACTTTCGTAGCACCGACCTCTAATCGATGATCCGACAGTCGATTAATGCATCCATAAATTGATAGTGGGTATCCAAAAAGAATGGACGAAGAATAGGGTTCCAAATAGAAATTGATATCCGTGTTCGTGGGACCATCAATTATTAGAAAATATAAAGTTGATGAACAAGGAAACGAAAAGGATAATCAAAGTAGAAACTGAATGAGAACTTTAAAATGAGGTAAATCCTACCTCGATCCGGTCGTTTTTTGTAGTCAATGTGTCCACAACACTCCTGCTTTGATCGCCAAGGTTCTGGCGAAGATGGATCGTCAATTCGATGAATAGCGGATGATGAATGGTTGAGAAAGAGAGAGATTGAACACAGAGAGAGATAGATAAATAGATAGAATTAGGGCTAATCCAAAACCTGAACTATTAATCAACTATTTATAGAATTTATGCTCAGTGCGAAATCTGAAATTCCCACGCCTCCTTTTTTTATATCATGCATAATCAAAACAACCCATTCCGAACTCAACTACGGTCTTGGATTTCCAATCAAATCCCATGTTCGAATGTCATTTGACTCGGTATTCGAGATAAAATAATTAAATTTCATTATTTTATTTATGATATTTCCCATGAAGTCCTACGGTGATAAAATTTATACCCTGACTAGTGTAAATGTCACATTTGAGACTCAAAAGTGGCCTTAGATTTCTAATATGAGCTACTGTTTAAGAGATATCATGTTTCCTTCACATGCATAGTACAAAAACGTTTAATATTTTTGTGTAATTATTCTGGACACACTCGAACTCAGAATGTCCTGCCTTCTCGACATGTAGCTTAGAAATTATATGTAGAAATATTCTAAAGTCTTACAAGGTGAATACCGGGTCCCTAAATCATTCCCTCCTTCATGTTTTTCATCCCCTAAAAGAAAAACTAGTGAAAAAAACTCGGGATGCTGAGCTCACACCTAGCTCTACCAATCCTAGTAAAACCTACAGGTTATCATATTGGAATGACACACGATCCAAAAGGATGGTCCATCCTCATATGGTCTTCTCCTATCGATGATGTGCGTAGAAAGACGCATGTATCTCCTCAGCTACGACACGTGGGAGACATAGTGCACCCTCTCCATCTATTAGGGGTAGAGAAAGGCAGTGGGAAACCTCCCCATCTCTTTGCACAGTCTCAAATGGCTTGAAGAAACCCCGAGGATAGATTTCCTCCCCAAACGAACATCTACATCTCACGTCGTGACTGGAATTATTGTTTGTCCCTAGAAAAAGGTCTCGTGATTCCCTCTTTTAGAATATCCATCAGGTGAAACAGTCAAGGATATCGGTTCACGCCAGATTTCATAGTCAATGTCTCAGAACTAAGACTCTCTAATATGCTTAGGAAGAGAAGGATTCCACACCATTGACTGAATAAAATCTTCACCCTCCTGCTTCATCGGGGTCAGCTATTTGGGAAGTTAACTACTCTGAAACTTTCCGCACTATGAGAGCCCATGAATTCCTACTAAGGGAATCTACTACAACGTCGCCCTTTCCCAGAGTATAGAATATCTATAATTCGTAGTCCTATATTAAGTGCACCGTGCTTCATATTCTAAAGTTTCATGTCTCTCTAGGGGAATACACACTTGAGAATCCAGTGATCTAAACAAACCTCAAAGTGCTATCTCTGAAAGATAATGTCTCCACATTCTCAGGGCGAAGTCTACCGCTTCTACCACAAGATAGTGAGATGCATTATTATGTTCATGAGGTCTCCATAACCTCAACATTTACTTGATTATTGTAGTATCAAGACATGAAATTTAGAATTCAAGGTACCAATGAAAAATAAAGGTGAGTAAACTCATCCAACAACCAAAGGCTAGAAACTGAAAGCATCTGGCATAGCCCGCACATCTTTTCCCCTCTTGGAAGGAGATTAATCCCCAAAAAAGGCAGTCTTCTAAAACCACCAGTGGAATCTCAAGAAAAAGGAGTTCAAGAAGAAAAAATCCGTTGGAAATTTCAGTCCCTACTCTGACACTCCATCACACAACCTCACCCTGAATGCACAAGTTAGAGGGACTCTTCCACCCCACCTCTGTAAGAACCGGGCATGTAGAAGAAGCAAAAAATAGGTGGTGTTTTAAAAAAAATCACTAGATATCAATGTAATATTTTCAACATCAGTTAATAGAATCCTATTTTAAGTTGTGGATCATGCCTGAAGAGTTTTAAGCACAAAATTAAAATGTAAAATACTTGGTTTATGCCTGAAGTGGTACACGACGTTTGCTCGCCGTTGGAAATCACTACTCCAAGAATTTGGATTTGAATTCTTCTATATCATCCAAAAATGATTCAAGGAATCCACGAATGTTCCAATCATCATAATCTAGGTAATAGTGCAGAGCTACGAAGACTCCTTTGAAACTCCGATGATCACTGCATCGCTTTGCTTGCGATACCTGAAAGAGAGCTCCATCCGAGCTCCTTAGATTTAGAGCATCTATCTAAGATTTGGGAGAGAGATAAGAGGAGAGAGATTGTGTGTGTGTGTGTGTGAATAGTAATTGGAAAACTCTTCTTCTCCTCTATTTATAGAGCGAAATAAAATTACCTGGAAATGTCGTCCTGACCCCTGAAAAATTAATCACACTATAAATAATTTTTTGACTACTAAAATGAGTCAAAAATATTATTCAATATTATTATCACTTTCCTATAATATATTAAATATATTATGTGATAATAATTAATCCATTAACTTGACTCGATGTTCCCACAAATATTAATTGAACATTAAATATATTAAAATAATATTGGTCAATTAACATTTTTTCATGTATTTACTTAAAACTTGTAAATAAATTTAATAAATAAAATCAATAATCATTATTTTTAACTTGAATAATATGAATTTATTTATTGCATTAGTGATCGTTTTACCTTAGACAAATTCTGGACCCCAGTAGTGGGACCTACCATGTCCAAAACTCATATACAACTGAATATGCCAAATTTTCGAATATGCTATTATGTGTGACACTCTAGGCCATTATCTCGATAGTAGTGAATAGTATTCACATACCAGGAGTGAGATCTAGTAACCCATCATGACCCCTAAAGAGATAAGGATTGTCACAGCAATGACAACCAATATATGAACACATATTGTGTAATACAATCTCTTTATCATTGATATCTCATAAAACAGGATGCACACCGATGTCATCGCCCTTTACTTTATTTATTGTTTGTTGATCCAACTGAATAGATTTATGCTTGACTGCCATGGCCATGGTCTTATGAAGGTAATACCATCCTTATCAACATGGCTTGAGATATAATACTTACATGACCCAGAAGTGACATATTCTTTCATGACCATTCAACTAATGTCATGCCGTCAATGAAGCACCCAACACAAACTACCTAATCATGATTTTAACATCATGGTTTATGCCTTACATCAAAGTATGTGATCAAATGACATACATTGGAAATGATCTCATTTCAGGATACAATTACACATGATTTTATATAGGAACATCCAATGACACCCGAAGCATGTGGTATTTTTATTGGTGGGCCTATCCTCGTGATCTCACTACTAGAGATCCCCATGTGCGAACATCATGAGAATAAATCTCAATGCTTATGAGCCCCCTTCACCTGATAGTCATACATCTTCTGTGTCTGATTAGTAAGATGTATCTATACAAAAGAACATGTATTTAAGATTAATGTCAGAGTATCTATAGGTTCTCATTATATCCTAGGATCTACTATTACCTTTTGATACAATAATTTATCTTTGTACATTACCATTTCAATAGTGGACGTAGAAAATTATACACTATAAGGGTAAGATGACATCATGTATAGAAAACTGTATACATGATATGGTAATAAAAATCACTGAATAGTTGGGTCTAGGGAAACCACAATTTCAACACTCTCACTTGAACTAGAGACAACTTTCTAACCAAACGTGATAGCTACTCACATGATAATCATCATGTTTCTGCTAAGTAACGACTTTAGCTACTAGGTTAGCCACAGTTTCACCGCATGGCTATTCTGCTATTCCTACCTTGTCTCATTGAGCAAAACTTCTCAATAGATGGTCTCCCATGTATATCCCAATTGGCCACTATCATAACATGACATATTGGCTAGTAAAAATATTATAATTGACATTTTGGTTTCGTTTAACTACTAGGTGTGATTTCGTTAACTGGAACAAATAATTGCATTTAATAATTGCATCTTAGCTACCTCAGAAGCTGCAACATCTCGGTATTTGTAGCTATGTCTACCACTAGCTTATATGAGCTTGAATCGCTCATCGTCTTTAGCCTAACTGCGATAGTTGATCACATTGATATATGGAAGTCTAGTTTTTATACATAAAAACTAGTATCATTTCTTCTCTATATACCAGGTACATATCTTTTGCACTTTTCGAAGTACAATCAAAAAGTTCTGACTGCATCCCTTGCAGTTCTCCTGGATATAACTGATATTTTCTAATATTATAGCATATCATGGAAATATTTACTCTTTTCCATATCATGGAATACATGATTAATCCGTCTCTTAAGAATATGAACTTCAAATCACCACTTTTATCTCTTTCCATATCTCAGACATGTCAATCTGAAGAGATTATTCCCTGTGACATAGGCAACAATTCATCTCTTGAATTGATCCAACATGTATTTTTCAATGAAATGTCACTATATGTATGATTGACTAGGTCCAAGAAACCTATATATCTACCTCAGTAGATCCTATTCACTAGAACATAGGTTGATACATCAAGTCAATAATTGAAGAATAAATTTCATCTTGGTCATCACTACCTTGAAGACCATCTATTTTTTCATATGTAGCCAAACATATTTTACATAAAATACTTTGGTGCTCCCAGAAACCTCTAGTAGACACATGTTTTTTTTTTGAAAATGTATATTCTATGATCTTGTAGCTCAATTTAATCCTAAACTAGATTTTAGTAACATTCAATCTTTATTAGCAGTCTGTGATGCAACCATCCCTTTCTTTTTGTGTTGTATAGACACCATCCACGATTGGTGGTCAAGACGTCTAATGCAAAATTATATCATCATAAAAATTAGCTGTGAAAATTAAAATGCTAACGGATTTAGGCATAATGACTTGGTCAAACCAATCGAGCCTTATTTTTACTATGCTTGTACCATCCATGTATCAACTCACTTGAATACCCACCGTAGTATTCAAAATAATAAGCCCCTTTATACTTTGATACATGGAATCCATTAATTTAATTTTTAGTTGGTCAGATAATAATTATCTAATTTCCATACAGTACTTACATGTAAGAAATATTATTCACATTGAATAATAGATCACCGACTATGGTGAATATAAAAACCATCACCATGGTTTCATCCTTCATACGCAGTATGTGTCTCTGGAACATACATTGTTCCATATGTGCTTGTGGAAAAAGTTCTTATGCCAACTATTTTTGCATCTTGAGCATTGACTAAACACAAGTCAATATAGCTCCCACTATCTTTAATAGAGATGTGCACCCTAATATATAAGTTTAGTTTATTACATGACTACCTACCTTTATATCATAGGGATTTATGTAATATCCCAAGCAATTGTTAGGATTATTACACTAAATTCACAATGTGTTTGTCTTGATGCAAGTTTTTTTATGTCCTAACAAAATCTTTTCATACAAACACATGTCCTTATGACATAATGGATTTACATCATACTATGACTTGTATGATATTCATTGGTCATTATAGTTGGCACAGAGTTATGGGATAGTTCTTTTATTTTCTAAGTGCATCATGAAATATAACAGAAGTTTATGCAAGTTGCAACATTCATACTACTTATATCAATACTTTGATGTATAAAATGTGCATTTAGGAATTGCTCCACGCTACATTTTGTTGATCAATGTTAACATGTAAGACTTAATCATCGATACTACTCATTTACATCAATGTTGTGATGTGGATAAGGTAATGTGCATTTAGGAATTACTCCATGCTATATTATCAGGATCGATGATTGCACAGTCAAGATATTCTTCGATCTACTGACCCGAAGCATCTCATATCTTCTGACCATGCATATACTTCACTTTATTATTTATTAATTACTTAATGTAATCTTATGAAGAATATATACACTTATATTTTACCCTTGCAATGATTCATGTTCACTTGTTTTACTATTCCCAAAATCAATGTGACATACCTTTATTTCTAAAGGCTCCTTTGTCCAAACTAAAGACATCAATAATACCAAAAGTATTTAGCTGTGCTGAGCCTAAATATCATATTTTGTATATTAATGATGTCCACTTTTAGTATTACTTGACAACGAATTATTATGTCACAACTGGGTATAAGTATTACATTTTTTTACATTAATCAATCATTTATTATGATTCATGTATCACTGAACTAATGATTGATTATTAAATACCAAAAACAACATTTATAACAGAACCTGGAATAATGTCTCCTTTTGTTATAGGACACATGAGGTAAATGTTTTGGTTAATTCTTAATAACAGTTCTTCGTGAATTTTTTCTCTTGGAAATTAAGTAGTCTTGTACTTCACACCATTGGCCTAAGTATCACAATTTTCAGCCACTTGGAGAATACACTTGACCTCCAACAAGGTTTCTATACATACTTGGTTACCGTAATACATATATTTCACCAGCATATTATATGTAATACCCAAGTAGTAAAACTAAAACATTAAAATTGATGAATATTTTTGATGAAGAAGTGGGTAACATGATTGTTTAATTCAATTTATTGCTTTTAAACTTCCATTTTTATTTTATGAAATGAAATACAAATAACATCATGTTATTACCACTTTCGTTGATGGATGTCACAATTATGTCATTGGAATTACATGATATTGGACTTTTCACCTTTCCTTTAAATTTATTCTCTATAAGAATTAAAGATGAAATTATCATTGATATTATTATTATCTTGGAGAACTTTAACAAAATTGTTAATGAATAGTTTACTCAAAACTTATTCGTTTTATAGAGTAAAATGAGGCTTGAGTAATGTGGTAAAAATGACATGAGAAAGGGATCCATTTAAAGATCATGACCAATCTTTTAATTTACAGATGCCAGTGTAACCATCGCCTTATTCATATCACTGGTTCTCTTTCTCCTTGAGAATGTCTTTGAGATGAGACATCATGTTATATCATCCATGTCAGGGTGTAGCGACCGCAACTGACACCGAACGTTGATGGAATCATAATGATATAAATATCATATTCTTTGTACATTAGTCCCCAGTAAGCAATTTCATCTTGGCTTATTGAGGTAGTTTAACAGTGTTGGGGACACTGGAACCATTAGCTTATTATATCATAATACTATGTGCAAGCGCCCGTATTATTCTTGGATACTAATGCCAGTGTGGACATTTACTTTGTCCAATATAATATTTCAGTTTTTAAACTTGTAGTATAAATTTACATTTTTCTACAAAAATTAATTTTAGCATATTAGTTCTTTTATCATGATTACTTGTTAAGAAATTTTGATTAATTACTTAAATCATTTAATGTCTCCAACTATATTATCAGATTCAAGGAACCCTCTGTGCTAGAAACAGAATACTTTATCACTTGAGTATTCTAGTGGAATGGATCCCTAAACCTCCCCTCATAGTATACTAGCTATGTTTGTCCCACTACATGGAGGGATAAATGTAGGATTTTGGCTAGCCGACCGCATAAACTCACTATTCCTTGATCTGTTGAGTGAAGTCCTAACTTCTAAAATCAGCACTTGATTTACTCAACGCCTACCTAAAAAATGATATAAAGTTATCTATAGAAAATCCTTAATATAAAATTAGTTAATTCGACCCGTCACTCTTATAAGGACTCCCCAGAAGTAAGAGTCACCCTCAGCTATGGCATTATAGGCACCTCAAAGAGCTATTTTTGTCAAAATTTTATTAATAGATGGCGGTAATGACTTGATAATACTTTCAAGGTTTTATTATTTTTATTGCGATGAAAGAAATTATTTTCTATTTTTATAAGCATGTACTAGGTGATCACACTCACAACTAACCATGCATTAAATCGAAAAATATATCATCTCACATGTTCATTTTATCTTGCATGTTTGTTTATTATTATACTATGTGATCATTCATTAACTAGACATTCACAAAAAGAAATAAACCATGCAATGAAAATGATGAAATAATCATTATCCAGAACTAATGGTTTATCTGTTGAGTGTATAATGGACCGACCTAGACCCTAGGAGATATACCTTGAGTCACATTGCATGCGACTCGAAATGCAGTGTTTGCCTATCTAATGCATGATATCTCATGCGGGGTATGTCTCCATGAAACGTCATGAACTGCATCACTCATATTGTCATTATACAACATTGATCGCACATAGGTGAGGGGGTCCCAGGGTATGAAAATACAACTATGAGAACGGGCGTGCATTCCTTTATACATATAATGACTCTAAGACAACACAAAGACCGTCTTTTAATTAAAATAAACTAATTATTACAGAACCATGCAATAATTAAATAAATTATCAAACATTATACATACTGGGGAAGCCGGATCTGGGACGGCGGATCGCGCGCGTGGTGGGGAGGTGAGCAGCTCAGTCAGGGCGGCGCCAAAGCCGGATGGCCAAGGCAAGGGCGGACAGGACATGCACGCTGAAGAGGGAAAGACAGAGGCTTTCTAGAAGAGGTGTCAGACTCGAATGCCGGGCATCAGGAGGTTGAGGGGTGTCTGCTGTGAGGAGGATGACTGGATGGGGGGGGTGTACGACACTGGCCTGAGGCGGCTGCGCCTTAGAGGGTGCTGGAGGATGACACTGCCTGGGAGAGGGAGGCGTCCCGACAAGGCATCACGGGTGGATGGTGCAATGCTTCCGGGAGGGGCCGCCAGCTGGTTGAGGCGGCATGTTTCAAGGGGGAGTTTTTTTTACATTTTTTCATAAAAAAAATTAAAAATACAACCAGGTTTAAAATATTTTTTTTTACATCCTAAAGGCAGCACACCATGTGCCGCCTTCGGTTCAGTTTCCGCCGGGCCAAAGGCGGTTCTCCAGAAACCGCCTTGCGCCATTGGGGAAACGAAAGGCGGCACACCAGTGCCCGCCTTTCGATATTTTTTCTGCGAAAGGCGGCTTTGGAAGAGCCGCCTTTCGTGTTTTAAATGGCCGAAGGCGGCTTCCCAGTTGCCGCCTTCGCCAAAAATATGCCTATAAAAGGAAGCTGCCCCACCCATCCTTCCTCACTCACAAATCCCTCTTCTCTCTAAAATTTTGAGAGCTCCTCTCTCTAAGTTGAGTTTTCCTTCTTGGTGCTTCCGGAGACGCAAGGAGTACAAGATTTTTGTGTCAAGCTTCATTTAGAGGTATTTTTTTTTATTTTAAAGTTATTTATTTATTTAATTGTAATTAGTTAATTTTAAATATTTAAGGATGTAGTAGTAGTTATTTAAAGAAAATAAATAAATAGTTATATTATTAATGTTTTAATTAGTTAATATTTTATGTTAGATTAAGGTATATGTAATTTAATATTATTAATGAATGATTATATTGTTAATGTTTTAATTAGTTAATATTTAATGTTAGATTAAGGTATATGTAATTTAATATTATTAATGAATGATGATGAGGGATAAATTATTTAATGTTAGATTAAAGTATGTATAATATAATATTATTAATGATTGATAATTAGGGATAATAATAATTTATTAATATTTTAGAGATAATCATAGACTAATTAAATGATGATTAAGAAATAATTAATTCATGATGAAAGGGGTAATTTACCATGGATGATTAATTAAGGAATGTTTAAGGGGTGATTAAGTGATGATTAAGGGATGATTAAGGGGTCATTAAGGTAATTAAGGAATGATTAATTGATGATTAAGGGGTCATCAATTAATGAATGTTTAAGGGGTGATTAACTAACGATTAAGGGGGTGATTAAGGGGTCATTAACTAATTAAGGGGTAATTAAGGAATGAAGGGGTAATTAAGGAGTGATTAAGGGGTTAAGGGGATGATTAAGGGGTAATTAATGAATGATTAAGTGATGATTAAGGGGTAATTAAGGAATGTTTAAGGGGTGATTAAGGGGTAATAAAGGAATGTTTAAGGGGTGATTAACTAACGATTAGGGGGTGATTAAGGGGTAATTAAGGAGTGATTAAGGGGTGATTAAGGGGTCATTAACTAATGATTAAGGAGTGATTAAGGGGTGATTAAGGGGTAATTAAGGAATGTTTTAGGGGTGATTAAGTAACGATTAAGGGGTGATTAACTAACGATTAAGGGGTGGTTAAGGGGTCATTAACTAATGATTAAGGAATGATTAGGGGATGGTTAAGGGGTAATTAAGGAATGTTTACGTGATGATTAAGGGGTAATTAAGGAATGTTTAAGGGGTGATTAACTAACGATTAAGGAATGATTAGGGGATGATTAAGGGGTAATTAAGGAATGTTTAAGGGGTGATTAACTAACGATTAATGGGTGAATAAGGGGTGATTAACTAGGGATGATTAGGGGATGATTAAGGGTTCATTAACTAACGATTAAGGGGTCATTAACTAACGATTAACGGATGATTAAGGGGTCATTAAGTAAAGATTAAGGGATGATTAAGTGGTGAATGACCAACTCCTAACTGATTAACCATCACTTAAGTAGTAATTAACCATCACTTAAGTAGTGATTAACCAGCACTTAAGTAGTGATTAACCAGCACTTAAGTAGTGACCGACACTTAAGTAGTGATTAACCAGCACTGTAATGAATCTTATTTTTTAGAGATCATTGAACATATATTTAGGAAAGTTAAAAATTGTTCTAAAAAACATTAGTGGATTAATTTAGGAAGGTTTTAAAATTTTGGTGTCATGAAAGTTTATGTCGTTATCTAAGCAATTAAATCCATGTCTGGATACTACAAGCGGATGTGGATATGGCACAACTGTACCTAGGGGTGAAAGCCCTGACAAGGAGTTTCGGGCCTGACCCGGGGTATCCTGGTACACGACAATGGGCCTTGCTGCACTCCTGGTTTGACACTCTTGGGGGATATGTTTTAGATGATTGATATTTACTTCATGAAATACTAAAATACCTTTAATAAGATAAAAAATGTTATTTAACACGTAACAAAACATTATTGACATATTCAGTGATCAGTAAACATTTTTCATGTAGAGAGACATGTTTTCTTGTGTTTACTTCTATGGAAAGGTTATTCAAACCGAGCAAGGAGCTTCTTATAGTATACATCCAACATCTATGGTTAACACATCTAATTGTGTTACCATAACTGATCTTCAAGATAGAATTCGTGGTTTATTAAATCTCGGTCCTCATCAAGAGATAAATTCTATTAGTTATAGACATTTGCAATTCCCTGCCACGTTATGGCATCTTGCTTGTCCATTGGCTGCTGATGAGCACTGGGTCCAAGCGGGAACTTTATTTTCCCAACGGTCTGATGGTGCAATGATGGAGTTATATATTGAAGTTTCTAATGTACAACAACATCAAAATGTTCGAAGTCGTAGACATGCACAAATAGTTGTTTAAGAAGCTTCATCCCAAGAAATTGAGGATGTTCGCCCTGTTGTGGAGGAGGAAAACTTAGATGATCTGCCAGATTTACATATAAATCATTCTTCAGATGAGGAATTTAATAATGATGGAACAGACAGAGAAGACAATGATGATGGGGAGGGAGCTGGAGATGGGGAGGGATCTGGAGAATATAAGGTAGTAGTTTCTTGAAGTAGAGTAGTTCAAGAACATTCTCGACCAACATTAAATCATCCACCACCCTTTGAATCTTGGTCCGAAGCAATGGAACGTGTACCTGAATTTGACAACAATGTTCTGACTCCTGCAACAGAGTTTCCTGGAGTTATAGTGGACTGGTTTAGTGAGTTGGACAAAACATTATATAATGGAAGGGATTTTCCAAGTAAGGATGCGTTGAAGAGCTTCTTAAAAGGATTTAATATTGAGAGGAATTGTAGATATGTAGTTGAGGCATCATGTCGAATAAAATACATTATACGGTGTGATAAATTTGATGAAGACTGTAGATTCCGGTTGAGGGCGATTCCAGAAATTTCATTTGGTGGATGGAGAATTTCAAAGATTGAGGCAGCTCATTCTTGTGTTCAGCGAAACTTGACACATGATCACATTGCTTTGGATGCCGAATTTGTGTCAACTATTATCGTTGAGATGATTAGGACCTGTAAAGATGTTCCTATAGCACTTGTGCAGGAGAGGATACTTCAAACTTTCGGTTATAAGATTTCTTATAACAAGGCATGGATAGCGAAACAGAAGGCAATTGTGAAGGTCTACGGTGATTGGGATGACTCGTATTGGGTGTTGCCACAATTATTAGCCATGCTGAGCCAAAACAACCAAGTTGTCTACCATATAAATACGAAGGAACATATGTTTGAAGATAATCGATTGGATCAATATCGTGTTCAATTTCATCGGTTATTCTGGGCATTCCTCCCATGTATTTCCACATTTCGTTTCAGTAAACATTTCATACAAATTGATGGAACATTTCTATCTAGAAAGTATAAGGGCGTATTGTTGATTGCGGCAACCCAAGATGGGAACCGTTCACCACTTCCGCTTGCATTTTCAATAGTGGAGAAGGAAAACTATGAATCTTGGAGCTGGTTTTTGGCATGCATCATCAACCATTTCACACGCATTCGAGGTGTCTATTTGATATCTGATCGACATAGGGCAATCAATGAGGCAATCAATGCAGATCCTGATTCATGGAGGCCCCCAAATGCACATCATCGATACTGCATCAGACACATTGCTAGTAACGTGTGCAAAACCTTCCATAATGAGGCTATGAAGAATGCAATCACGAGGCTTGGTAAGCAATGTTGTCATTGATGTTTACTATTTTAATGTAAATAAAAATATATTTTCTATGACCTGTGATCACATTTATGTAGCATATGAGCCAGATCAACGAAGGTTTGAGGCTCGTTACGAAGAAATCCGCAAGGGTAACCAACAAGTGTATGATTATATGATGAAGATTCCAAAAGAGAAATGGACACTGGCCTATGACGGGGGGAAGAGGTATGGACACATGACCACAAACATTGTGGAGTGTATAAATGGAGTCTTCAAAGGGATTTGAAAGCTACCAATTACTGCCCTAGTTCAGGAGACATTTTATCGTTGTGTCAAGTACTTCGTTGATAGACAAAAACTGGCCTCAGATGGGATTCAACAGGGGCTAAGATTTGGAAAAAACTTTCAACGAGATATTGAAAAGAACATTGAAGAAGCTTCCAGTTATCGAGTGTGTCTATTCTGTCGGGAAGACTCGGCATTTGAAGTTCAAGAGTATTGTAACCCCATTACAGGTAACAGTGGTGAAAAATTAGTGGTACTTCTAGAAGCAAAACAATGTCAGTGTGGAAAGTTTCAAGCATTAAGGTTTCCATGCGCACATGCCATCGCAGCATGTGCATCTGTGAACGTATCATGGGAAGCTTATGTTGATCCAGTATACCGATTGGAGGCCATTGCTAACTGTTATGCTGCGCCATGGACGCCTGTTGGGGAGTTTTGATATTTCTCAATGCCTGAAGACCAGCCCATACTAATTCCTGACATCAGTAGATTACGACCACGAGGAAGACCGAAGACAAACAGGATACGAAATGAGATGGATTGGCCTCAAGAACAAGGGAAAAGGTTGAGATTTCATCTATGTCATCAAGAAGGGCATAACCGGAAACGATGTCCTAACATTACTGGATCGAGTTCACACACTCATCCACAATGATGTGTTGTATCCAACATAATATTTTCATGTAGTTAGTTATATGTTGTTAATATCAGAGATGAAATTTTTAATAATTGTTTCACATTTCCAATAAGCAACTTCTCTCCTTCCAATAACAAACCTCTGTATTCAATACTTTTAAATCCATTAATCTGAACGTAATCTTAGAGAACAAAAACATTATTAAAAAAAGGTTATTTGTCATCGAAGACAAAAAATTATTAAAACATTTATCATAAAGGATCTTCATAAATCATACATAATCGGGATAAAATGTTTATATATATAAATGTATGACAGCATATCTTAAAAAACATAATTTTCATGGTAAAAACATATATAAAGACACGATAGATAAATGTTCTCCAAAATATGACGACATTCCCTTAATGTTTTCTAAAAAAAACATCACATATTGTTCATTATACCAATCATAACATTCTATTAAATTTAACATTATATTTATATTTTATAGTGAAGACTAATTTCCTTTTATGGATTCCAGATGGATGATATTCCACTCCTCACCGAGCAGCATAGGCATGTTTCTTGTGATGTGATAGAGGGTCGGGATGTTCGACGGATTAGGGTGCGGCGAGCACACCATTTTCGACACATGGCGCCTCCAGCTGCTATTATACCATACTTACGTCATGCTGGATTCTACGGCATTTCTGTTTCTGATTTCACTTACACTAATCATCCCCTTCTTGCTGCCTTGGTCGAGAGATGGAGACCAGAGACTCACACATTCCACTTGCCAGAGGGAGAGATGACTATCACCTTAGAGGATGTGGTAGTGCTACTCGGTATTCCTATTCAGGGAGATGCAGTTATTGGACCCACCAGTGGGGATTAGGCTGAGCTGGCACAAAGATTATTAGGTGTCGATATTTTGGCTGATCATACTGCTACAGATGGTGGGTCCATATCTATGCCTTGGCTTGCTTTGCAGTTTGAACATTTACCTGCTGATGCTGATGAGCATACCATCATGTGTTATGCTCGGGCATATATCTTACGACTTATTGGAGGTACATTGTGTTCATATCACTCGGGTGTGCATGTGGACATGATGTATCTTAGTTTACTGGAGGACTTTGATCGGATCGGGAGATACAGTTGGGGATCTGCATGTTTGGCCTACACTTATATAGAATTATGTACGACATGCCGCTCAGATCACACAGATCTCAGAGGATGTGTCGTCCTTATACAGTTGTGTGCATGGGAGCATATCCCTGTCCTCTCCCCTGTTACTGTTGGTCAGAGGCTTCCTATAGATGTGCTACAGGATGCTCCACGTGGACGATGGTATGATCCGTCATATTTATTTGTTTCTGATTGTATTATGATTTATTATATTTAATTTCTGATTATTTATCACTTTCAATGTTGTATTTGATAGGTGGAGTCAAGCACATCGTTTCATCGATGCTCCGACCCACAATTTGGTTGCATATCGTCTCATGTTGGACAATTTACTACCTGACAGCGTAAGTATATATCATCATTTTTGTTTTTTGTTAACAAATTTCTCTGATGAAATGTCACATGTCATTACAGATTCATTGGATGCCATACTGGTGTCTGGTTCAGGACTTACCTACATACTGTACTGCTAGACTTCATGAGGTTATGGCTGTAGTGCCACTCATTCACTTTCATATTATTGAGTGGCACCAGCCCGATAGAGTTATGCGTCAGTTTTGCTGTGTTCAGCTGATTCCACCTGCACCATGACAATTACCAGTGCTTCATGGCTTGAAGCTCACAGGGAGACAACATGTTGATTGGCGACGACGACATGCCCAATATGTCGCCATCTGGGACAATCGAGCAGAGCATCGTATCACAGGTGTACGTACGATGCGATTCTACCTATCAGATCAGGTAGAGTATGAGCCATGGTATAGAATGAAGTCTATATTGTATCTGAATCAGCACAGGAGATGGATTCAGGATCTGGTAAGTCAATAAATTTCACATAATATATTTATTACGCTATTTTATAATTCATTTTGAATCTCTGTACAGCATACCAGACTACGACGACTATGTCGCATGACTGATCCAGAGGAGGAGGAGGTTGCTAGTTTATCTGTGATCCATGCTGCTTTGGAGGAGACGATGCCGATTTTTCAATCTATTCATGAAAGTATCATCCATCCTAGACCCCAGAGACTTGATGTTCCTGCTCAGGAACATGATGCTCCTATCCCAGGAGATGAGGGTCCTACTCAGGAACCTGCAGCAGCAGCTGGTGCTGTTCCCCAGCAATGACAATGGCGACAGAGACCGCGTCCTCTTGCACGTGAGCCCTCACCTGTTCCAGAGGCACAGGTCGGTGCTCTATCAGTCCAGCCTGACCAGTTTGGGTTTGTACAGCAGGATGCAGCATGGGATCCATCTTTTTTGACCGGATATCCACAGTATTCGCCAGATATTTATTTTCCTGGGATTTATCAGGGGTTATCTCCCATGCCACCATCTTTCATACCATATCCTTCACAACCTATATGGTTTCCCGAGGGTATGATGACAGCCCCTTCTACTTACGTAGTGGGAGAAAGATCTCGTGCACACAATGACATCCCTCCAACACCTCCTTCCATGCATACTATGACAGAGGATCCCGTGATTGATGTTCCAGTGCCCGAAGATCATCCCTCTCCAGGTCATCATACTCCATCCCAGCATGGAACACGTCGCTCTCGATATGGATGTACCATTCGCACACCACCTTGTGCGACAGAGCCTCACCATAGACACTGACATTACTTCTTCATGTAAGGTGAGATGAGAATGGAGGTATTATACCATCAGGAAGAGAGATTCTAGAAATGTGCAATGCTATGACAAACCTTTAGATGAAATGTGTCAGTTCCCCACTAGATTTGCATGTTCCTTCAAAATTTTCAGGCTGGAGATAATCCACCTTAAGTTCCACATATCCTTATGCCTTCCATGGATTAATGTCAAACACTTCAACCAATTTGTTTACTTTATGGGGAAGTAAAACCTCATTCCTTTGAATATTCACATTACCATGAACATATAAAATCATCATTTTGCAAGAAAAACTACTAATCTCATGTTCACTGAAATACCCCTTAACGTAAGAATGATACAAATAGTGTAAGTACCCAATAGAAAGATTCCAATCCATTTTGACTGGGCTATGTGGAATCATTGGTGTTTTCATCTGATTAATAATTTAAAATGTTTCAAAACCACCTTTCTGAAACTCAAAAATGTTTCAAGTAAGTGACTTTGAAAGCCTATAAAATATAAACCATAAGATCTATTGAAATTAAACTTAAAACATGGATTAAACATATAATAAGTAATTGAAAATAAAAACCATTTCTTAAAAATTGCTGATGAAATACAATTATAAGCTTTCAAAAACACTTCTTTCAACTCAAAAATATTTCATATATGAGACTTTGAAAGCCTATAAAATATAAACTTAATGACTCATATAAATGAAACTTAGAACATAGATTAAACATATAAGAAGTAGTAGAAAAGTAATTTGTTAATTCTGGTGAGGGGGAAAACTATTAGACCCTGGAATTGAAGGATAATGAGGATGACAAGGAAACATAAACCCCCACACCCACCCCTTCCACCCATTCAACCAACTTCGGTAACTCCTATAGAAGTATCTTTTCAAAAAAATGAAATGTCACACCACCACAACTTCCTACATCCATATTAACCCCCCAATTCAGTTTCATTAAATGTGGACAACCCCCATTTTTACCAAATTCAATGATGCACTATTAAACCATCACTTTTCAACCCCCACCTCAATAATACAAAATGAGTTGAGGGGTGAGAAATGATTCGGTGCATTTTAGAACATTGAAATGCGTCAAATCATTTCTCATCCCTCAAAGAATTTTGTATTTTTGAGGCGGGGGTTGAAAGTGGTGGTTTAATAGTGCATCATTTACTTTGGTAAAAATGGGGGCTGTCCAAATTTAATGAAACTGAATTGGGGGGTTAATATGGATATAGGAAGCTGTGGTGGTGTGACATTTCATTTTTTTGAAAAGCTACTTCTATAGGAGTTACCGAAGTTGGTTGAATGGGTGGAAGGGGTGGGCGTGGGGGTTGATGATTTCTTGTCATCCTCATTATCCTTCAATTCGAGGGTCTAATAGTTTTCCCCCTCACCATAACTAACTAATTACTTTTCTACTACTTTTTATATGTTTAATCTATGTTCTAAGTTTCATTTATATGAGTCATTAAGTTTATATTTTATAGGCTTTCAAAGTCTCATATCTGAAATATTTTTGAGTTGCAAGAAGTGTTTTTGAAAGCTTATAATTGTATTTCATCAGAAATTTTTAAGAAATGGTTTTTATTTTCAATTACTTATTATATGTTTCATCCATGTTTTAAGTTTCATTTCAATAGATCTTATGGTTTATATTTTATAGGCTTTCAAAGTCACTTACTTGAAACATTTTTGAGTTTCAGAAAGGTGGTTTTGAAACATTTTAAATTATTAATCAGATGAAAACACCAATGATTCCACATATCCCAGTAAAAATGGATTGGAATCTTTCTATTGGGTACTTACACTATTTGTATCATTCTTACGTTAAGGGGTATTTCAGTGAACATGAGATTAGTAGTTTTTCTTGAAAAATGATGATTTTATATGTTCATGGTAATGTGCATATTCAAAGGAATGAGGTTTTACTTCCCCATAAAGTAAACAAATTGGTTTAAGTGTTTGACATTAATCCATGGAAGACATAAGGCTATGTGGAAATTAAGGTGGATTATCTCCAGTATGAAAATTTTGAAGGAACATGCAAATCTAGTGGGGAACTGACACATTTCATCTAAAGGTTTGTCATAGCATTGAAAATTTCTAGAATCTCTCTTTCTGATGGTATAATACCTCCCTTCTCATCTCACCTTACCAAGAAAAATTAACTAGATCTTTCGAGGTTGATTTATACTCAGGGGCATGACAAAATTGCAAAGATGTTTCTATTGTGTGTAAAGCACATAAGCTGGTTGAGGTTTTCATTGTTGGAATGCATCTGAATGCTACGAAAAAGTTAGAAGGACTAAGTTAAAATTAAAAAATTTATTAATTTCTTATATATTTAATCAATTTTTAATGTTTCATTTATATTGGTCTTATAGTTTATGTTTTATAGTCTTTTAAATTCGCGTACTTGCAACATTTTTAAGTTTCAAGTAGACTGTTTTGAAAGATTATAAAATAATTTTTATGGACATCTTTTAGGAAGTTTTTGTTGTTTTCAACTATTTTTTATATGTTTAATCAATGTTTAATGTTTCATTTCTATTGGTCTTATAGTTTATGTTTTATAGTCTTTCAAAGTCGGGAACTTGAAACATTTTTAAGTTTCATGTTGATGGATTTGAAAGCTTATAAATTGTTTTTGGTGAACATTTTTTATGAAATTATTTTTTTTCAACTATTTCTTATATGTTTAATCAATGTTTAAAGTTTCATTTATATTGGTCTTATAATTTATCTTTTATAAGCTTTAAAAGTCACGTACTTGAAATATGTTTAAGTTTCATGTAGGTGGTTTTGAAAGCTTATAAATTAATCTGTATCAACATTTTTTATGATTTTTTTTTGTTTTCAACTATTTCTTATATTTTTAATCAGTGTTTAAAGTTTCATTTGTATTGTTCTTATAGTTTATCTTTTATAGTCTTTCGAAGTCGCGTACTTGAAACAGAATCACACATCAGAAACGCAGAATGTACTGTGCAGGAAAAGGAGAATCAGAATCCCACATCAGAAATGCAGTATTGTTTTCAGGGAAAACCCCCTTATAAAAGGGATTCTTGAGTGAGGGTATCAGTCAGAATCCAAACTACTGTAATGGCAGAACCACTGGATATTAAATAATAGAAAAAATCTGCTGAAAAATTTTGTTTTATTTATATATATATATATATATATATATAAAACAAAACAAAAAAAATAAAAATAAAAAAATTTAAAAAATATTTAGGCAAAGGCGGCACTTGGTGTGCCGCCTTTGCGGTTATTTTTTGGGAAAAGGCGGCACACCGTGTGCCGCCTTGCCCTGGGTGGAAAATTCCCCAAAGGCGGCACACTAGGTTCCGCCTTTGGGTGGTAAAAAAATAATTTTTTTTAACCTAGATGTATTTTCAAAAAAATTTTTTTTGAAAAAATGTATATAAAAAAAACTCTTCAAGGGGACAGGGGGTCCCTCCCCGTGGAAAAACCCTAATGTCAATTTTTTTTGTCTAGACCTCCTTTATAGGTTTCCCACAACATTTTTTTTTACTTATTTTGTTTTCTAGCCGTCCCCCCACAAGTTAAAATCCATTTATTAAAATTTTAAAAAAGCTAATAGATAGGATTTGGAATAATAATAATATTATAATATTATAATAATATTATTGTTATAATAAAAAAAATTTATTATAATAAAAATAATTTAATTTTTTATTATTATAATAATAATATTAATTTTAATAAATTAAAATTATGAAAAAATTGTTTTTCAGTGTGTATTTCAGCCACGAGATTCGAATTACAAAACATCACCGGAATTTAGTCTCAAAACCGAATTCAAAACATCGGTTGGCCATAAAATATACATTCGATGTTCGGTTCTTAATCCGTCTATGGTGTTGGAACCGTTTTGACGCCCTCTATATAGATTAATGCAAATTTAATTTTTTCAATTGACCTAAAAACGTCACACGTTCCCTCTAATACAACATGTAGGAACTGGGCGTGCAATAGAAGCCCCAAACAGGTGGGATTTAAAAAAAATCATCACCAATCAATGCAATCTTGTTGATGTTGGTGAAAAGTAGCCCAGTTTATGCTGAGGATCATGTTTGATGAGTTTTACGCACAAAATAAAACCGTAAAATACCTGGTTTGAGTCTGAAGTTGTGCACGACGTCTTCTCATCATTGGTGATCACTACTCAAAGAATACAAAGTATAATTCCTCTAGATCATCCACATGTGCTTCAAGTAATCCATGAGAGCACCAATTGTCGTAATTCGGGTGCTAGCACAGAGCAACGACAACTACTTCAACATTCTGATGATCACTACATCGCTCGGCTTGCAATGTCTGAGAGAGAGCTCCATCCAAGCTCATTGGATCTAGAGCCTCTCTCTCTATAAGATGTGGGAATGAGAGGAGGAGGTGAGAGAGGTAGTGAATATTAATTGGAAAACTCTTCTTTGTACCATCCCAGACTTGATCATCCACCCAAACAGTGCTAAATGGGTCAGTTGTTACTACCTTAGGCCCATCTCCCCGAACTCCAAAGACTATTGAATAGCAGCGAGGGTCTAATAGGTACAGTGGGGAGGCTATACCCTCTCGGAGGATAATAATGGTAACTTGGAAGAACATAGATTTCTGTCATCAAACATGTAAACAGAGGGATAATGATGCCTGCTGTTAAATAAAATAGAGGGACATCGACGTATGCCCTCAAATTCAGTGTCCCAAACCACAACCTCAATCGCGAAGAGCCTCATCTCCTAACCCGATAGCCTCATCGCTATCTTCGGAAGGCTCCTCTCCATCTACGCAGCTTCCTACAGAAAGCACCCCCCCAAAAAAAGTACCTAAACCACACTTATCGGTGGCCTTTACCCACACGAGTGGTCAAAACCACATCATCATGGAGTCTCTCTCTGTGCACACTATTCAATTCACGAGTGAGCAGTAATCACCAAAATAGTACACATGCCAAAAAATCTCTAGCACCTCATGCCCCTGTGACCATGTCGCTCAGTATTTGATGGCCTTGTCATCCATGTAACACGGGCCATATCAAACCTGACAGTCACACTGCCTCAATCCCGAAGTCCATGACACCAAATTCCGTGGTGAAAACCACCCATGTAAATCCGGGTCAAGTCCATCCTTTGATCAACATCACTCAATAATTATCTAATCCCTCCCCAACTCAACCCAAAGGGTTCCATCATATGCAATTTAGAAATTACATATATAAAAAAAACTTTAAACAAGGAAAACAATCTAAAAAGTTGAATTGTACGAGCCATAAGCTATCCCATATCGGCACTGAGGTCTTTAATGCCTCCAATAAGTCATGTCTTTCATTAAAATTAAACTCATCAGTTTAAATCAAGACAATTAAATTGAAAACTATTTTGGAATACCTGCCAAAATGCCCCATTTGAGCAACGGCCCCTCGCTCAGGCTCACTCAAGAAAAAAAGGTGTAGGGAATACCCAAATATATCCCACAAGTCTAACAATCAATTCAATAATCAACAATAGTCATAACAGGGTCTTTCTGAAAATCCCTGAAGACGCACCAAAGTCTGCGCCTCCCAATAGTCCACGAAAGCACAAAACAAGGTATGCACCACCAACCTCATACTCATATGATGAACCTCCTCTAGTGACAACATCTAATTTGGTCTAAATCGAGGTAGATATAGAAAAGAATCATAAAATTCTCAAACCCACATAACATGGTTTAAAATAGAAATCAATACGAACGGATCAAGATGAATCAATGTCGTAGCAAGGTGGTTCTAATGGATCAAACAATGTTTGAATTAAACTTCAGATGAAGGAACATGATCAATTTGATGTCATGATCGATTGAGGTTTGATGGTTCTGTCCATAACCTTAAAACGTGTATACTGCCTATGTAACATCCCAGCCCGACTTACCCTTGAACCGGTGGCCGGACCGGTAGGTCACATGGCCTCAAGAGCATCTCCCTGTACGCCAAAGGCTGCCGACTAGTAGCGAGGGTCTCAGGAGGTGATAGTGGGGAGACTATACCCTCATATCAGAGTAACACAACAGTATTATCAGAGTAAGTAATATTCAATAGCGGAAATAGTAAATAATTGAAAAACAACAGTGAAAGATAGTTAATATCCATTTTATAAAACATGGAAAACGCCAGTTTACAATGCATGCATGTATAGATGATGATACATTTCTGAAAGCAGTAAAAAAATACAGCATGCTTTACAAACAATACAAAAAGAAAGGACAGAAAATCCCAACGACGTTCTCCTGAGCATCCCAAGCTCCCGCTTAGTCCTTTTCTCCTAACTCCTCAGGTACAAACATCACATCACACAACCTAGGCCCTGCAAGCAAGAAGGTCTACTCAGGTACCCCAGTGCCATGACGGCCCGAGTAGGGTGTGAGATATAAATCTCAGTAGGTCGGCACCACCAGTGTCAAACACAATCCAGACAGTGTATAATAATTAAATAGTGATCAGGTATGGAGAAATAAGTAAGCAGAAATACATAAGTGAATAACACCCGTCTAGGTTCCCCAGGGACACCTGATGGTTATACCAGCTTTGGCTCGCTGCCAGTAAAGTAACTCGATCATGTCACCATATATATAAACATATAAATGCATTTAGATCATAGATGGTGTGGGGTAAGAATGCCTCCCACCCATTAATCGAGATTAGCGGGCACAAGGTAATAATGCCTCTCACCCCTATAGGTCAAATGGAAAGGGGTAAGAATGACTCCCTTCCATCAATCGAGATTAGCGGGCACGAGGTAGGAATGCCTCTCGTCCCTATAATTCAACTGGAAAGGGGTAAGAATGCCTCCCTTCCATCACATTCATTCAACCGGCATAGGGTATAACTACCTCCCATCTGTCACATTCATAATACAGGCATGGGGTATAACTGTCTCCCATCCAGACAGGTAATCATCAACAGAAGTCAACTAGAAAGGGGTAAGAATGTCTCCCTTCCATACACTTATAGAGATCTCATCTGGCGTGGGGTAACATGCCTCCCACCCATACTCAGAATAACTTGGCATGGGGTATGAATGCCTCCCATCCACAAACATACACATAAGATAGAATGGGGTATGAATTCCTCCCATCCATAAACATACACATTCCCCATCAGTTTTATATCACAATGCATAAGGCAGTACCTCTTATGCATTTCAAGTAAACATATCAAATTCACAATCATTCATAATCACTCATAATCATTATCACAATTACATTAGAATGCATAAGGCAATACATCCTATGCATTTCAAATAGCCATACTATAGTCCCAAACCTTAACATAGTCCATATCTATACAAGTGGCACAATCACATTATTCACCATTATATTTAAGGTAAAACATCTTATGCATTTCAATTAGGACACCAACATGGGCTTGGTCACTTCCAATACATCCCATGAGGTAAATACTCATCATGTAAGTCATTGACTATACACCAACCCATTTCAAGAAGCTATTCATTATATGCAAATTGTCACACACACGTCATCTCACTCAATTTGCCTGCTCATGGAAAATTGATTCACGATTCAAGTGTCTTTTCCATTTTAGTTAAAGGTCGTCATTATCTCTTCTATGTCATTCTAACTGTTATGTTTATATCATCCCAACCACTCAACTTATTAAGGCATGGAAATTACGTTCCATGGTTTCAAGTGAAAAGTGAGGTGTTAGGGAAACATAGCATTTTCCCACTTGGGTAAACTCAACAAAGAAGAAACAAGCAGCCAAACATGCCATTCAGTAATTATCACAAAGGAAAGGCAAAGCAGGAAAGCATAACTGTCTACTGCCTACTCTTTATCTTGAAGATAGCGCACCTCTGATCAAGGGGTTTTATTATAAAATTGTTAGTTTAGTGATCAAGTAACCCTTTTATCTTCTCCTGCATTTCACACTCTTTTCTAGGCAGCGTTTAATCAAAACCAGATTGAAAAATTAAAAGACTAAGGCATTGCAGTATTAAACTGATTAATACTTTACTTTAATTTAAAGGGAAAGGAGAGGGACCATACTTCAAGGTGGATCCATTCATCCACTCCATCTCTTGGCTCTTTCTAACTAAGAGTCGCTACTGCTCCCCCACTGAGCATAGTCACTTTCACACACATGCAAGGACACCTATTCCCACGCAGGCAAGTCTCCTAGACTCTGGCGACTCGAAACCATGCCAAAACCTCCAACGCACTAACAGATAAATACTACAAACCTTAAGAAACCTAAAGAAAAACAATTTAGGTAAGGTGAAACTAACCAGCAGCATTAAATCCTTACCTGAGGTGTTGGCGACAAACCAAAACGAAGACGAAACCACACCGCGGAGTTCAATGCACTGCCAACAACAAGCCTAGGACTCATAAACATCAAAAGCCCCAAATTCAATAAGTGAAAAACAAAGATAAAGGTGAAAACCTCACCCCAAAACCAATCCAACGATCTGAAACCACCCGAACCACTTCGCCTTCGATGGAGGTTGATGGAACACGCATCCAAGAGTCACAACGGACCTTTCGCATAACCTAAAACCAAGAGAAAGCAAAACTCAGATCACCCTAAACCCTAGGGTGTTCGGCCGCATCTCACCGGGCACCGAATCAAAGCTGGAAACCAAGGGAGAAGAGACTGACGACCTTACCTCCAATATTCAGAGAAGAAACGCAAGGGAAAACGGCCGGAATCGAAGCGCAAGGAGGGAGCTGAGGGGGTGTCACGTGCGGCTCACAAGAGAGGAGGAAGGTGCGCCATGGGGGGATCTGCCGAGTGAGGGTGAGGGAGAGTGTATTTAGTATTAAGTTTTTAATCATTTTATTTTTAAATTTAATCAAAAACTCTAAACAGACCGGCCCACACGTTTTTATCTGCATGGTTTGCCAAACCGTGTGCAAACCATGCGACACCCTCTGCCCAAGAGAGAAACCCTCAGACGGGTTAGGCGCACGGTTTGGGAAACCGTGCGCAGCCCATGCGCAAGCCACTGCTGCTTTAAATAAGGCTCCATGGGTTGGCTGCAATGGGCCACACAGTTTATTCAAACCATGCGCAGCCCGTGCACCTTCCACTGCCTTTTAAAAACCAGCCTCTCTCTCGGGACCGAAGCACCCGAGACCTGTCGAGATACTAGGGAAACTTCGCGGGCCTTCACCCAAGCCCAAAACCAAAACAATAAAGCGTTCCAACTCTCAAAATTCCATTCTGAAGCTCATTCCTAAAAATGACCCCTTCAGTAATCAAAAAAGTTCAAATTCCTTCGGGTTTTAGTCCAGTTCAAAATGCGGGTCATTAAAACCTTCCCACCTTAGAACTTCTCGTCCCCGAGAAGCCTTAGGGAACAACATACACATCACCCAACCTACAAGGGTCGTGAAGCTTCATTAAAACAATCACGTTTCATTCACAAACATCCAACACACCCTTAAGCATTCATTAAACCCTACGATGCTTAAGCCACCAAAACTCGAGCCAACACTCATTTCCAAAACGAAACACCAAGACGGCTCTTCCCGAGCCCATCTACCCAGAGACACAAACTCATAGTCATCTCGCTAAGAATCCATCCACAGGTACTTCCCACCTTAGATTTTTAACGTTAAGTAACCAACTCCAAACTACGGTTCAGACCACTATTGGAACTAACTTTCAAAGAATGCCCCAAGCGTTCCCACGACGCTCCTAGCATGATTTGAAACATATTAAACGGTCGATTCCCCATCGACATCAAGGCCTAAGTCAAACCGATTGTCCATAATGGGCACTGACCGACACGAACCGCACTCGCCTCTATCTGACGACGTTCCAGAGAATGGTATGTCACCGACTGCAGAAATTAAACAAGAACCTCGAGTCAAGCCATCTCCGACTGACTATTTACAAAAACGCTCGGCCTAAACGGCCGACGTATTTCAAACATAACCAAAATGCCTTTCTCCAAGGAACCTTACGTTTAGCACAAACACGTTCACCGAAGCCTACAACCGACTTCTGATGACATTTCCAAGATCAAACCATACAAGAATCCACGCATCCCGCATGCAATGTCGAAATAGAACCATCTGATCAATCCCAACGGCTTAAAAGCATTAGCGTGGATAATACCGATGCTCTATTAGTGAATCTTGGATGAGGACAAGATAAGGGTCATGTTCGTCGCTAAACAGAATACACTAAGAGGTTTGAACATATTTCAGTTAATCATACCTGACTACTGGAAGGAAGAACAGTCGAACCTCATCTGGTCGACTTCAAGGAAGGAACTCAGCTTCACCTGCCGATACATCCACACATTTTAAACTCGCATGTCTCACAAGCATTCAAACACGACCAACCCATTTCCAAAGGCATTCCAAGAAACATCCATTCCATGTGAAAGGAAACATTTACCAGATTTGATGCAACGCACTCCCAACCTTAGGAGTGTCCTAGTCGTCGAAATCCATCCTGAACATTAAGATGAAAAAATTCTTTAACGTCGGGCCACTCTACTGAGGAGATGACCCAAAGCCTCAACGAAAGTCAAAACCCAACGACCACCCATCCGAACAAGGGCGTCATTAGAAAAACAAGAGTCCAACAAGGGACAACGACACCCGAACAACACCTCACATCAGAAAACTCATGGTACAAGCAAGGCATTAACAAGCTAAGGGTGACACCAACCACGGGCTAGCCCCTCATGAAGAACAAACGGCGGCCCTAACAACAGTTCATGACAAACAAAGTATCTAGGCTCAAAATCCAAACATCAAGCCACCGCTAAAGAAAATAACGCCTACGAAAACACCTACAGTCCCGTTCCAAGGCAGCTCGATGAGAATTTCAAAACTACCCCTTACACTAGGGTCTCAACGCACCACCACGAGTTCCATTACCCAGCCCTTAATATTTCATCTCATTTAAACATTAACCATTTCAATGCTTCAACCACACATTAAGAAAATAGGCAAGTTTCAAAAAAACTTTCTTTTAAAACATTAAAAATTTATAGACATCCCGTCTTTATCAATCAAAAGAGGAAAACAAAACCATTTTAATAAAAGGGAGACCTACTAGGGTCCCATTCTATCCATCTCGGGTTCTTAAAAAAAACAAGCCCAAAGCAGTTACTCAGTTCCTTTTAAAATTTAAACACCCCAACCGGGTTATCTCATACAACACTTTTCAATTGACCTACTCAGGTCCAGTTTCACATTAAACAGTTATCCAAAACCTTTTAATTTCGAAATTAGGTACCATTTTATATTTAATCATTTCACAATACAATGAGCCTTTACATTTAATACAGGTTTCCATTTCCCAATTAACGAAGCACCCATACACTTCATGGATTGAAAATTGACTCCCCTTTTTATCAAAACCAGATTCCAAACCAGAGTTTAACATGCTCACACACAATGGCCCAAGTATATGGGTGGCCATATACCGACCTATGAAGAGACCATACACTTTATAAATCGGCATTTGACTCCCCTTTTTAATCAAAACCAATTTACTTTAGCATTTTAATTTCCACAGCTTTACTTTTTTTTCAATAGCCTTAAAAACGTATTTACATCATGATTAGAATGGTTTTAATATATGGGTTACCCATTCCCGGTTGTAATGCACCCATACACCTTACAATCAAAAACTGGTTCCCGTTCATTCACAACCCAGGTACAACCAAAGCAAGACATGCCATCATAAGAAGTAAACACAGAACATGTTATATCACAGAAGCATGTTATAACACATAAGCATGGAATATACTCACTTAATAATATTATACAGGCAAGCTAAGATGAAAATACATGGCATGGCACATGAATTACATGTTAATTCCTAGGTGCCTAATATGATGCATGGAATGCAGCTTTCATTCCATATCAGGCCAAGGGTAAAATTCAAGGAATTTCATTTAGCATAAGCAGTAGAAAATAAAACAGTCACTCAAGGTGAAATCATATCAAATGTAATAGAAAAAAACATGAACAACAATTCCTAGCCCTTGCCACTTGGTCATTTCCTGTACGTGGGGTGATCAGTCCCAAGAATGGCTATTAGCCAAGTACCGAAACTTTCCTAATATCTTGTCTACCAACCCAAAATATAAAGGAAAAAAGAAAATAAACACCTCTGATACCACTTTATAACATCTCGACCCAGCTTACCCTCGAACTGGTGGTCGTAACGGTAGGTCACATGGCCCCAAGCGCGTCTCCCCATAAGCTAGAGGCTGCTGACTAGCAGCGAGGGTCTCGAGAGGTGATAGTGGGGAGACTATACCCTCATATCAGAGTAACACGTCGATATTATCGGAGTAAGTAATATTCAATAGAAGAAGCACTAAACAATTTAAATACAATAGTGAAAGATAGTTAATATCCATTTTATAAAAGGTGGAAAACGCTAGTTTACAATGCATGCATGTATAGATGATGATACATTTCTGAAAGCAGTAAACAATGAAAAATGCTTTACAAACAATACAAAAAGAAAGGACAGCAAAGCCCGACGACATTCTCCTAAGAATCCCAAGCTCCTGCTTAGTCCTTTGATCCTAACTCCTTAGGTACAAACAGTACAACACACAACCTAGGTCCTGCAAGCAAGAAGGTCTACTCGGGTACCCCAGTGCAATGGTGGCCCGGGTAGGGTGTGAGATATAAATCTCAGTAGGCCGGCACCACTGGTGTCAAACCCAATCCAGATAGTGTATAATAATTAAACAGTGAGAAGGTACAGAGAAATAAGTAAGCATAAATACATAAGTGAATAAAACCCATCCAGGTTCACCAGGGACACCTGATGGTTATACCAGCTTCGGCTCGCTGTCGGTAAAGTAACCCGATCATGTCATCATATATATATACATATAAATGCCTTTAGATCATAGATTTCATGGGGTAAGAATGCCTCCCACCCATTAATCGAGATTAGCGGGCACGAGGTAAGAATTTCTATCGTCCCTATATGTCCACTGGAAAGGGGTAAGATTTCTTACCTTCCATCAATCGAGATTAGTGGGCACAATGTAAGAATTCCTCTCATCCCTATAAGTCAACTGGAAAGGGGTAAGAATGCCTTCCTTCCATCACATTCATTCAACCAGTATGGGGTATAACTACCTCCCATTTGTCACATTCATAATACTGGCATGGGGTATAACTGCCTCTCATCCAGACAGGTAATCATCAACAGAAGTCAACTGGAAAGGGGTAAGAATGTCTCCCTTCCATACACGTATAGAGATCGCATCTGGCGTGGGGTAACATGCCTCCCACCCATACTCAAAATAAGCTGGCATGAGGTATGCATGACTCCCATCCACAAACATACACAGAAGATGGAATGGGGTATGAATGCCTCCCATCCGTAAACAAACACATTCACCATCAGTTTTATATCACAATGCATAAGGCAGTACCTCTTATGCATTTCAAGTAAACATATCAAATTCAAAATCATCCATAATATCTCATAATCATCATCACAATTACATTAGAATGTATAAGTCATTACATCCTATTCAATTCAAATAGCCATACTATAGTCGCAAAACTTAACACAGTCTATATCTATACAAGTGGCACAATCACATTCTTGCCATTATATTTAAGGTAAAACATCTTATGCATTTCAATTAGGACCCCAAAATGGGATTGGTCACTTCCAATACATCCCATGAGGTAGATACTAATCATGTAAGTCATTGACTATACACCAACCCATTTCATGAAGCTATTAATTATATGCAAATGTTCGCACACACATCATCTAACTCAATTTTCCTACGCATGGAAAATTGATTCACGGTTCATGTGTCTTTGCCATTTCTATTAAAGGTCGTCATTATCTCTTTTATGTCATTCTAACTGTTCCATTTATCTCAACCCAACCACTCAACTTATTAAGGCATGGAAATTACGTTCCAAGGTTTCAAGTGAAAAGCGAGGTGTTATGGAAACATAGCATTTTCCCACTTGGGAAAACTCAACAAAGAATAAACAATCAGCCAAACATGCCTTTCAGTAATTATCAAAAAGGAAAGTCAAAGCAGGCTAGCTTAAATGTACACTTCCAACTCCTTATCTTGAAGACATCACACCTCTGATCATGGGGTTTTATTATTAAATCATTATTTTAGTGATCAAGAAACCCTTTTATCTTATCCTGCATTTCACACTTTTTCTAGGAAGCGTTTAATCAAAACCAGATTTCATAATTAAAATACTTAGGCATTACAGTGTTAAACTGATTAATACTTTACTTTAATTTAAAGGGAAAGGAGAGGGACCCTACCTCTAGGTGGATCCATCCATCCACTCCAGATCTTGGCGCTTTCTAACTAAGATCCACTACTTCTCCACCACTGAGCATAGGCACTTTCACACACATGCAAGGACACCTATGCCCACACAGGAGAGTCTCCAAGACTCTGGTGACTCGAAACCACGCCAAAACCTCCAACGCAGTAATAGAAAAATACTAAAAACCTTAAGACACCTAAAGAAAAACAATTTAGGTAAGGCGAAACTAACTAGAAACATTAAAGCCTTACCTCGGGTGTTGGCGAAAAACCAAAATGAAGATGAAACCAACCAGGGAAGCTCAACGCACTGCCAACAATAATCCAGTGACTCATAAACATGAAAAGACCCAAATTCAATAAGTGAAAAACAAAGAGAAAGGTGAAAACCTCACCCCAAAACCAATCTGACGATCCGAAACCACCTGAACTGCTTCACCTTCAACAGCGGTTGCTAGAACGCGCATCCAGGAGCCCCAACGGACCTTCCGCATAACCTAGAACCAAGAGAAACCAAAAGTCAGATCACCCTAAACCCTAGGGCGTTCAATCTCATCTTACCGGGCACCGAATTGATGCCGGAAACCAAGGGAGAACAGACAGACGGCCTTACCTCCAAGCTTCGGAGAAGAAACACAAGGGAAAACGGCCAGAATCGAAGCGCAAGGAGGGAGACGAGGGGGGTGTCGCGCACGACTCATGGGAGAGGAGGGAGGTGCACCATGGGGGGATCTGCCGAGTGATGGTGAGAGAGTGTGTCTTTAGTTTTAGGTTTTTAATCATTTTATTTTTAAATTTAATCAAAAACTCTAAACAGACCGACCTGCATGGTTTGATCCGTACGGTTTTCCAAACCGTGCGCAAACTGTGCAGCACCCTCTGCCCAAGAGAGAAAAACTCACACAGGCTAGGCGCATGGTTTGGGAAACCGTGCACAGCCTGTGTGCAAGACACTGCCTCTTTAAATAAGGCCGCACTGTTTGGATGCAATGGGTCACATGGTTTGGTCAAACCGTGCGCAGCCCATGCACCTTCCTCTACCTTTTAAAAACCAGCCTCTCTCTCGGGACCGAAGCACCCGAGACCTGTTGAGACACTAGGGAAACTTCGCAGCCCTTCACCCAAGCCCAAAACCAAAACAAAAAAGCGTTCCTACTCTCGGAATTCCGTTCCAAAGCTCGGTCTTAAATAGAACTCGTTCAGTAATCGAAAAAGTTCAAATTCCTTTGGGTTTTAGTTCGGTTCAAAACGCGGGTCATTACAACCTATTTTAATCAAAAAAAATACACAGTGTGTACTTAAAAATACACACAGTGTGGGTTCTTTAACTGTTCCAAAGACAGATGGCTTCCTTTTCTAGTTTTCCAACATGACTACACAACATGTACCTAGGGGTACATGGTGTGTACTTCTCTACCTGGTCGACATCCTCAAAATGCCATGTATATCCCCATACATAGCCCCTCTACATGGCGTGTACAAATTGTACACGGAGTGTAGTTTATAAAATATTTCTACCCTGCCAACATGCCTACACACCCTGTATGTCCTTCACACACGACTATAGTACATTGTGTGTACTTAGATATACACAACGTGTACCTTGGAAATTTATAGAACCACACAGTTTAGTCCAGAACATAGCCAGTGTTACTTGTTTTCTCAAAAAATAGCCCAAAACAAAATGAAAAAAGAAACTCGCACCTTAAACTATGAACTGGGTTCTCACAAACGTCCCACCTTAAAGAAATTTTTCCTTGACTTTCCTATCCATGGGTGGTGAAGAAAAAATTTCAGGACAAAATTAAACCAAAAATAAATTCCAGAAAAGGTTCACTAACATGTTTTCGGACTCATGGTCCTCTCGTGACACATCGTCACCCATGCACCACATTAGGTGATCCTGTATTTCTCCCAACACGCAAATGTATCTGCACTGCATCGATGTCCTCCTCAATGAGGTCCTACATCCCATGGATGCTCAAAACAAAACCTGGTGCCATGAACCTCATGTAACCTTCATCCTTGATGCCCTGATGCCCAAGGCACCTTAAAAACCCAAATCACATGGATTCCCAAACGCCCAGGGCACCTCAAGTAACCTGCATCTAACAATGCTCCTGATGCCAGGTGCCTCATACAAATATAAATAAATATCACGCAGCCTATATGTTTCCAATCCTACTAATCGGTATTTGGTCAGTCCACATATATCATGTGCACCTCGTGCACTCAAAATGGACATATCCCAATAGGCCATGAAAAAACAAGTAAAAAAATAGAACAGATCACATCAACACCCACAATGAACCTCTAACCGTCGTCGGATCACCAGCCTGCTCTGCCCCTGGAAGCTCCACAGTGTACACCTGGCCTGACACACGACTGCCTGAAGTCTGTCCTCCATGCGGTACTGCACCGGCCACTGACCCCTCAGTTGGGTCCCACTGTCTCTTCTTTTTCCTCCACGTGTAGCTGAAACTCGGCTACCCCCTCTTGGTACCATACATGAACCAACTCCAAATGCCACAATCTTTCCCGGTCCCTGATTTCCGGCCATCTAATAAGGATTCCTACAGAACCTCTCGTGATGCCCAACCTTTCCACATGAGCGACACTCCTTTGGATGCCTATCGCACAAAACCCAAACATTCGATGGCTGCCCGCACTAAAATAAAACCACTACTGAACTGCCACGAGGTGGTTTAGCTGACTCCTTAGCCTGGCTTCCCTGATCTAACTCATCATGACCTCGCTTCATGCTATATGAACAGTTGATGTGGCCTTAAAAACAGATGTTTTTCCACATCTAATTATTTAATTTTTAATGATTTAATTATTTATTTGTGAATTTTTTACTAAGGTTTAGTAATTTTGAAATTTGATAAATAAATTTAATAATTAATCAATTTTTATAAATAATTATGTATTTTAAAGCTTTAAAGTAGTTAATATATAGTTTACTTTATTCTTATATTCTTACAATTTACTATTTAGTTCAGTGTCTTATCATACATATTTAATAATATGACATTTTTATCCTTCTATTTACACTTATATAATGTAGTTATTAATTTAACATTTCATGTATTAAAATTTAATTAATTTCAAAGTAACATAATATAATTATTACTTGTCTTTTAACAATTCATTAAATATAAATTTAAGATTATAAACTTAGTACTTTTATTAAATATCTTTAATTTAATTTCATAAATTAACTTAATCATTTAATAATAAAATGATAAGTTTCCTATATTAATTTATTTAACTTGTTTATGTAACTATTTTAAACAATTTATTTTGTTTTATATTTGTTTAATTTAAATAAATTTTCTTTTGACTTTTAATTTTGTAATTTTTTATTAGCTTTAGTTTTAATCTTGTTTTAATTTGTGTTTATAATTTGAAGTTAATAATATTATAATTTAAGTTTTAATTGGTTAATAATTTTATCTATTTAAATGAGTTTATTAGTTTTTTAAGTGTCAAAATTAATTCTCAATTTTTAATTAATTAATTTTTTTTTGACATTATTCATGTTTTTAATCTGTTTATATTTATTTTGAGGTTTGTAGTGTGGAACCATCAATATACATATGGTTTCACTGTTTTCACTCTTCACGATGCCACTGGTTTATTCTTTAGGTGTGCCACTATTTTGTTTCCCCTTTCTTGCTACCGTAATCTTCTCACGGTGCCATGAAAAAACAGCCAACATTCCTTCATTCTTTGACCTGTCCCACTGGTTTTTGGCATTCATAGTTTCACATCCTCTCTACCACTATATCCTCCCGCACCGTAACTCCTGCGACATAGTAATCCATGTGGTACCGCAACTTCACGCACTGAATTTTCTTTGAAACCGCTTCCCTAACTTGGCACTGTCACTGCCTTTGCTTCGCCTCCATTCTCACCTCATAGTCTCCTCCCCACCCCTACCAGAGCTTCTTCCAAGCCTCAAGAACTCACACCGCTTCTTCCGTGCTTCTAATCCTCTCCTCACAAAAACAACATTACCACAACACACCATCACAAACACCACTAACCAAACCCAAACTAGATCAAACTCAAATCTGAAACCCAATCCCAATCCTGTGCATATATCGAACAAAATCACAACTATCGAAAAATCCAAATATGAGGAATCCGTTGTTTTCCGAAACAGGTTCCATAGGTGGAGGATTCGGGTCCGACCCGTCCGCTGCTGAAGATGATTTGTGGTGTCGCGTCACAGATAAGAGAAATATGTCGTAGCTGAGCTAGTGAAAGGAAACGTTCACTGCCATAAATGTTGCTAAAGATTGAAGGAGGCATCGAGGGTCCGCCGCTACAAGGGAGATCATGAGCCACTGTCCATTCAGCAGATATGAAATCCATTCCTCTACATACCCATGACCGAGGGTTTCATTCGTCTGGAAGATGAGTGCCACACTAGCGACCCAAAGACCTCTAAGTCACTGTAAACCGAGGCCAAGGAAGATTATCAAGCCACTGTTGCCTGGATCTTCGACCGTACGCTTGAGCTGAGCATCCTCAAAAAGAAGATTGAACGCCCCTTGTGCGGGCGCTGCGCAAAGATGATGGGGGGAATGTGAATGGAATAAAAAAACAAACAAAACAAAAACACCAAAATAAATAATAATATAAAAATAAATTATTAATTAATAAATTAAATTAAACTTATATTTAAATAATAAATAACTATTATAATATATAACTATTACAATATTAATCAATAAATAAGTTATAAAATAAAATATAAAACAAACTAATAAGAATTTGTAAAATTAGAATCTAAATAATAATAACTTATTAATAAGATAATTTATTAACTAAAATAAATATATTAACACTACAAATATAATTTAATTTCAAAATAATAATTATAATAATTGAATTAATAAAGTTAATCTAATTTAAGAATATAATGAAGTTATTTTATGTAAATGTCAATAATACTAACATTAATTAAATAATCAAAAAAATAATATTAAATTAAAAATTCAATAATTTAACAATAAATTAATAACTATAATAATAATATTTAATTATGTAAATAACATTTATCAACTTAAGTATTTATTAATTAACTTTTTATAAGTAATATAAATTTTATTTAAAAAATAACTTTAGTCTTTTAATTAACTATCTTTCATGTTTTAATTGTTCTATTCGTTTTATATTATTTAGGTTCATGCAGGAGACTTCATCCTATCCATGTTCATTCAACTAACACGGGGGAAGTTAGTTACATGGGTTTGGATAGAGCGACGCTTCATTCATGAAAGAATGCACATGTGCGGGGCACAAGTGAAGGACATTTAAAGTCGGTGGAAAATAAGGGGTGATGTGCATCTTTTGACAGTAGGATACAAAAGCAGAGCAGTAGGAATTTTGAGGGGTATTCACACATTCACTCATGACAACATGTCTTTCATCGAAGTGGAGAAATCCAGTGGACAACCCTAGAGTTGATGGAGACTAAGAGAAGGGTACATCATTGGGGAGTTCTTCTTCACACTTTTCTAAATATTTAATACTCTTTTTAGTATGTTTCCATTGGTTATATTGATAATGAAGAAGATAGTTGGCTAAATATTTAAATTTGGGGTTAGAATCAAGTTTGCTGGTTTTATTTATTCTTTCTTCTCACTATCATTTTTAATCTGATCATAATTGATCGGTGATATAAGTTATAAATACATTCAATTGCAACATACCAGTAGCACTTAATCTCAGAACTCCACAATCATTCAGTGAGTCTGATTGTGGATTAATTTTCTTAAACATTTTAATTGAAATGAAAACTACAGAACTTATGGTGAGTTCATCCTGCCATCTTTTTCAAATCAGAATTCTCACACTTGATTAATGTTCAAGAGGTGAACTTTATGATTTATCATCTTGAGTGATTTATCTTCTGGAAAGGGAAATAAACTAATCTTTTTTAGTGGTACTTGTTGTAATCACATTCGTGAGAAGGAATATTTCCAAAACAAGTAGAATGAAGATTTTTCCCCAGACATATTTCACTTCATTGTTCATTTATCAACATATTATATCTCTATTACTTACTGTTTTTAACATGTCTCTTGTTTCATTACAGTTTAAAAGAAAAACACAAAATGATTGGGGTGTTTTATTCTGGCCTTATTAAAAAAACAAAAAAATATATAAAAAAAGTAAAAATAAAATAGTGAATTTACCCCAATGATGACAATAATGGGGTCTTTTTGAATGTTTTTAGAAGAATAGTGGTCATAATTTCCTTCTTTGTGGGTTCAACCCTACTTTCCACATATACTATAGTTAATAGGAATATAAATAATTAAACATTGACCGGCTTCAATGACAGTCACATCAACAGTCACCTGAAGCCATTGTCTGGCTCAAATGGGACCTAAAATCGAATGGCATGTCATAATCCATCCTTGAAGTTCCTCAACCGTTCTGAGTCATTGCTTTACATATCATTTTCAAGGCATGACATCTCAATGAAATTAGATGCATAGTCCATTACAGACAGGTCTCTCTGCTGAAGGCTTCGGAACTCCCAAGCTCTCTCAACCCTTAGTGTCTCTGGGTAAAAGTTCTTGAAGAACCTGTCTTCGAAGTCTTTCCATGCTAGTCCCTCATGAATGTGATATTGAATCTTCACATCCCACCAATTCTTCGTTGGTCCTCTTAGCATGTACATGGATAGCTTGACCCTATGCCCAGGAGGCGTCTTGAGCTGCTCGAAGATCATCTACATGCTCTCTATCCAGTTCTCAACCACATGTGGACCACGCTCACCCTGAAAAAGTTGTGGGTGCGGTGAATAGAACTCCCGTGTCAGATACACCATAGAGGGCATTACACCCTACGCACCTATATAGATCCCCTACAAAACACATACCAGTCCAGTTAAGAGCATCACGTCGAGCCATGACCCAAACGTTGCCAAACCTGGTATCTGCTCTGCATGTACTAGATCTTAAACCTGATCTTGTCCCTATGCTTGTACTTGCTTCTCATTCTCTACTTGTCCCTCAGGATTCTGAACCTGATCGTGCTTCTATGAAATTGTATCATCACCCGCATGATGCTTCATCGAGATGTATATGAGGAACTCGCTGAATACCATAAATGGTCATACAACCCATATATATATAAATATATTCATCATAGACAAAGAAGATAGTAAAGATGAAATATATAACAACTACACTTACTCTCCCTTATCGCAACCCGTGCCCATGGTATCTTAGCATCATGTTCTCCTTACCGTCCCTCAACAGAGCCAATTATCAAAAGTTCCCTAGGCCATGCCCGTCCTAACAACCAAAGTTTCCTCAAACCAATGACCGAGTCACCCAATCCTGGTCATAAAAATCACCTCAAACATTGTACATGCCTAATCATACAAGATCCAGGCCCAAATATCATGACACATGCAATTCCCAATTTATAAATCATGGCATAGTGCATAGAAATAAACTAGAAATTCTATCAGGAATTTCACCTTTTACATTTTCAAAACATCTATAGCATGGAAATTGATATTATTCACATGGTATTATCACATTACAAATAATACTTTCAGTAATAAAATTGAAATACCATAAAAATGTGCCTATCCAAAAGCCAACCAAATTGGCCTTTCCATAATGGGACATGTTCTAAATCTCATTTACCTTGTCGTGCCAAGGGTCACATATCACAATCAATAACTTTACACATTAAGTGATCCATTGAGGTGTAAATCATATGAACTGTAATATGAGCAATAGAAAAATTAAAATTCCCACCGAAGGTAACTTTGTCCATCCCTCGTACCTTAGGTTACAGAAACCCAAGCAAAAGCTAAAAACCCATTTCCAATTACAACTTATCTATAGTCTACCATATCCCAAATAGTAAACCAGCAAAAAAATATCAATATCATTAGTAGAAAACAAAAAACTTATACTAAATACCTATTAAGAACTCATCTGATACCACTTTGTAATGTCCTGGACTTGAACAACCACCCTAGCAGTTCTAAATGGGCCAGGTGTCACTACCTTAGGCGCACCTCCATGAATGGCAAAGGCTTCTGACTAGTAGTGATGGATTGATAGGTATAGTGGGGAGTATGTAATCTCTCAAAGGATAATAATGGTACTAGTCCAAGCAATAATATATAATATGCAGCGGAAATAAATGAATCAGCAGACTTGAACCCGAACCTTATATCAGATGCACAATCAATAAGAGATAAATAGCATAATCAAAGTAGAAATAACAGTAGTGGAATGTAAACAGAAAAAAAATGTTAAACATCACTTGTAACTACTAAACAAACGAAGCATGAGTCCATAGTAGGTCAGACATGTCAATATTAAAAAGTAACCAATGGATAACCAACAATAGATACAATAATAAAGTAAGCATTCTGATAGATAATGAGAGCTAAAAAAAGTAGTAATCAATAAGATACACAAATGAACATATAATCCACTGGTGATCATCAACCAAAATGAAGTGTCACCTGATTCGGCCAACGCCATAATATCTAAAGTAAATAGAGTGATTGTCCCATGGCCCAAGTACCCTTGTCCTCACAAATCACAGGTGAACCCTCTAGTTCCCCTCAATCACGTAACCCAACACCATGTGCCTCCTAACACCTCATGTCTCAAGGTACCAACATTCCGAAGGCATTCCCAAACAAAATTAACTCAGAGGAACATCAATGTCTATCCTCAAATAAGTAACCAGAGGGACAATGAAATATTACCTCAAATAAAGTAACAGGAGGGACAATGATGTCTGCCCTCAATTAAAGTGTTCCGAACCAGGGACTCAATCATAAAAAGCCTCATCCCCCAACTTGATAGACTCATCACTATCTTTATAAGGCTCCTCATATTCCACGGGGCTTCCTACGAAAATCACCCAGAAACCAATATTACCTAAACCACAACTATCGGGGGCCTCTACCCATACGAGTGGTCAAAACCACCTCATCACGGAGTCTCTTTGTGTGCACATTACTCAAATATTTAATGAGAGGTAATCAACAAAATAGTACCCAAACCACAACATCTCTGGAACCTCACGACCCTACAACCATGTCCCTCAGTATCATATTTTATTTCCATCCATGTAACTCGGTCCATGTCCAACCTCACAGTCACACTACCTCAATTCCGACGTCCATAATGCCCAATTTTGGGGTCAAAACCACCCATGTAAATCTGGGCCAAGCCCAAACTATGATCAACATCACTCAAGAAGTATCTTAGCCCTCCCAAACTCAACCCAAATGGTTCTATCATATGAAATTCTATAATTACATATATAATATAAATAAAAACATTAAATAGGAAAATAAATATATACAGTTGAATTTCATGAGCCTTGTGTTGTACCATACTAGCACTAAGGTATTAAATGCCTCTAACAATTCATATCATGCTTTACCAAATTAAACTCAATAGATTAAAGAAAGACAATTAAATTGAAAACTAGTTTGGCATACCCATCCAAAATGCCCCATTTAAGAAATGACCCCTCGCTCGGCCTCATTCAAGTAGAACAAGTGCAGGGCATACCCAATGCCATCCCACATGTCTAACTATCAATTCAATATGCAACAACAGTTATAACGGGGTCTCACTCAAAATTCCTGAAGAAGAGGCAAAGGAAACCCCACCCAAAAGTTCACAAAAACAAAAAACAAGGTATGCAACACATACCTCTTACTCATACGACGAAACTCCTCCAGTAACTGCCTACAATTAGGTCTAAATCGAGGTAGATCTACCAAAGAATAAAAAATTCTCAAACCCACATAACTTGGTTTATAATAGAAATCATGATGAATGAAAAAATAGGAATCAAGGCCTTACCGAGGGGGTTCCAATGGATCCAACGGTGTTTGAATCCAACATCAGACGAAAGAACATGATCAATTTGAAGTCCTTCCCAATTGGGGTTCGGAGGTTCTGTGCAGAACCTCAAAATGAGGATACTGCCTATTTTAAGCGAAAAAATGAAAAATACACAGCGTGTACTTAGGATTACATGTCATGTGGGTTCTTTGACTATTTCAAAGAGAGATAGCCTTCTTTGCTGACATGCCGACATGACTACACAGTGTGTACCTAGGGGTACATGGTGTGAACTTCTCTACCAGGCTGACATCCCAAACACTCCATGTATATCCTCATACATGGCCCCTCTTCACGGCGTGTACTAATAGTACACGTAGTGTACTTTCTAAACTATTTATACACTTCCACCAAGCCTACATTCCATGTATGGACTTCACACATGACTACAGTACACTGAGTGTACTTAGAAGTACATGGCGTGTACCTTAGAAATTTCTAAAACCGCCTAGTTTACTCCAGAACATAGCCAACGTTACTTGTTTTCACGAAAATTTCCCAAAACAAAACAAAAAAAGAAACATGTACCGTAAATTAAGAACTTGATTCTCACAAACATCCCACCTTAAATAAATTTGTCCTCGACTTTCCTATCCAAGGGTGGTGAAGAAAAAATTTCAGGAAAATAACAGAGCAAAACTAAATTCAAGAAACGGTTCACTAACTTGTTTCCAGAATCATGGTTCTCTCATGACACATCTTCACCCCTACACCACATTAGGTGCTCCTATGTTGCTCCCAACACCCAAACATATCTGAATCGCATCAGTGTCCACCTCAATGAGGTTATGCATCCCATGGATGCTCAAAACAATACCAGGTTCTATGAACCTCAAGTAACTCGCATCCTCGATGCCCCGATTCCCAAGGCATCATAAAAAACCATAATCCCATGGATGCCCGAATACCAATGGCACCTCAAGTAACCTACATCTAACGATGATCCTAATTCCAAGATCCTCAAACACACACACACACACACACACACATATATATATATATATATTTATATCACACACCCGATATGTTTTCAATCCCAATAATTGACATTTGGTCAGCACGCATATATCATGTGCACCTCGTGAACTCAAAAAGAACATGACCCAACAAGCCATGAAAAAACAAGTAAAAAACATAACAGATCATGGCCACACCCATGATGTACCTCTAACTGTCGTTGGCTCACCAGCCTGCTCAGCTACTTGAAGCTGCACGACGTGTACCTGGCCTGATATAAATCAATCAATGCTTTCTGAAAAGCGGATATCTAAGCCCCCTGGTCATGAACTATGTTTCATAGAGAAAAAATCTCTATCTGAGTACCTTTTGGTATGGACTCAATACAACCAGGAGTAGATGCATCTGCAATCCCCAGTTTCCTGCCAAAGACCTCAGATGGTACGAGTCCCAAACCCATCCCACACACTCCACCCTTCATCCCCAACATCATTCACATAATATACCATTTTTTCTTACAATGATAATATATATGGATCATTCCATTCATGATCACCAACATCCATCAAGAAAGAGAAGTTTACAGAAGTAAATTACAAGGAATCTCTTTTAACACCTCTGATAATATTAACCCAATTGAATTTGAATAAAATAACTGAAAAATGCCCATGGTAGTTTAATTCAATAACATCGTTCAACTTTATATAGTATCCCACTTAAGAAAATGTAAATATACCACTATTCTGTGTTTTCAAACCCTCTTCTCGATCGACTGTACGAGATCTAAAACCATTCATGTTGCAAGTGTCGAACTATGTAACTTGTTTTAGAGGACCTCTAGCAAGGAACATCAAATCTTCTGAATAATATACTCGAGTATCAGTATTCATGATCTAAAAAAAGAAATATACTTTATTAGAATTACAAAATATATGTGTCAACCTAATATTCATATTTATTGCAATATTTATGAACTTACACGTCATGTAAAGCATTCTATAGGCTCTTTATTAACATATTTAGTTATATTATTCTCATTTTGTGTCCGGCCTCTCATTCTTCTTTTTGTTTGTATCCTAAAATCTTCAATAAATGGATCTGAAATTTCACTATTTAGAAGCACATATCTGTGTGCCTGTAATAATTCCATTTTTTTCAGTGTAACATTTGAGGTCCTCCCAACTGATCAGCCAATAGTAGGAAATATTTTTGATTTCCCATGTATTTGAGATTGAGTCAATGTGTCTTCCACTTGTCCAACTCGATTAAATCTTGTCTCAATATCATCCAAGTATCTAGAAAAAATGGTAAATCACACTTCTTCCAAATATCCTTCAACAATAGAGCCTTCTGTTTGAACATTATTTTTCACGTATGATTTGTAATGCCCAAGATGTTTGTAAAATAAAAAAAACAAACATAATTATGAATTTAATTAAGTTAAAATTTTATTTACCTAATATAAAAACATATAAATAAAGTACCTCTCAATTGAATACATCCATCAATAATGAACAAGGCCTCCTAATTTAGCTTCCTCAACTAAATGGATAGTTAAATGAATCATGAAAATAAAAAATGATGAAGGAAAGATAATCTCCATTTCACAAAGTGTCAATAAAAACCTCTCGTGAAGGTTTCCAAGGTCAAATGGATGTAGATATTTCTCACATAGTTGTCTGAAAAATGTGCAGAATTGGATTACAACAGAAGTAACTTTTTTAGGTAATAATGTATGCAATGCCAATGGTAGTAACTAAGGTAACATAATATGTGAATTGAGACTTTTAAATCCATTTAACATATGATTATTTTAGTCAAAACACATATACATGTTATTTGAATACCCATAAGATACTTTCATGTTATTTAAAATTAGAAGAAATGTAACTTTATCCCTATTTTTCATTTCAAAAATTTCTAGAGCATACTTTTCATTTTCATCTTGCCAGATATCACCTTTTATGTTCATTACTTTTAAGTATTTCCAATCATTGAGATGATCCTTCAACTTTCCTTGCTCATTAAGCAATGAAAAGATCAAATTTTCACAGACATTCTTCTAAATAATCATCACATCAAGATTATTCCACAATAAATTAAATTCCCAATACGGATGTTTGAAGAATATACTTTTTTCTTCCATTATTGCGTTCCGATTTCTCTTGACGATTCACTTTGAACCTGTTTCCCACAATCATTCAAATGATAAACCTTCCCAAATTATGTTTCAACTTATCCAAGTTGTGTCAATGTTTCAGAACTAGTTAAAAACTTTAGAGGTGGTCTACAATCAACGAAACCATTAAATTTTGATCTGTTCAGCTGAAATCTATTAGATGTGTCAATAAATATTTAATGGAATAAGAATCACCATTATCAACTGTGAAGTAGCTATTTGGGATCAAAATCAATGTTACAAAAAGGAAAAGCAAATCACGGGTAAGTGTTCCAACAAGATAAATTCCCAAGCCCAGGAAAGTCACTAATGGTCCACATTAAAGCATAATTCATTTTAATCATTGTTTTAGAAGAATCATCAAATGTCTCAAAACCATTGGTCCATAACTTCTGTAATTCTTCAATAAATGGATGAAAGTATACATCAATTTCATTTCCAGGAATTTTTTATCCAGGAATAATCATCAAAATGATAAAAAGACATTTTTTGCATACACATCCATGAAGGCAGATTGTAAGGGATCAAAACAACTGGCCAAATACTATAACTGGTACTCAAAGTCCCAAATGGGTTGAATCCATCGTCAACCAATCTCAATCAAAAATTCCTAGGATCAGCTGAGAAATATGGATATAATGAATCAAATGTCTTCCATGATTATGAATCTCGTGCATATCACATTAACCCTTCATTTTTATTTTCTACATAATCCAACTTTATGTGTTCGGTGATTTTCAATGACTTGAATAATCTTTGCAATCAAGGATTTAAAGGAAAGTAACGTAAAACCTTTAAAGGTATATTCCTTTTATTCATCTTCATTGTAGTATGTTGATTCATACATCCAACATCACCCATTGACTACCATCTAGAAGAAGAACATTTTTTGCAATCTTGTCTACTTGAATCTGCTCGGCAATAAAGCATTCAATCATTGGGACAAACATGTACTTTTGTATAATTCAAACCAAGCCTCTTAACACCTTTTTCATATCATAAAAAGACTCGGGGATGTTTGCTTCAGGAAATGCATCATGAAACAATTCCAATATCATGGATATTGCTATATTTGTAATTCCACATAGACATATTATATGGCACAACTTCAACATAAAAGAACGTTTTGAATATTTCAAACATCCACTATACAACTCTTGATTTCAATCGTCAACTAAATCATGAAATTTATTTTCCTCAGTAAAGTTTTATCTTTCATTAGTCTCCACATAATCAAGAGGCAGATCAACTGATATGTTATAATCTTCATCTGGTTGTCCTAAATTCTCAAAAACATCAATTGTCACGTTGCTATTTTTAGCACCCCTATCGGGTTGTTCTGATATGTTTTGATGTTGATGGTGGTGTCTCACTATTCCAAATGCATCATTTAAAAGGTTTTTCATTTCATTTTCCATTGTCGACGTAGTTGGGAGATCATTATGTGGATTAACATCAGTTCTCAACCTTTCTGTAACGTTTGATTCTTCGTGCCAAATCCAACACAAATATAGACTAGGGAATTTCTTTAGTATTAAATGTTCAAAAAAATCATCTCTCTTCAACCATCTTATACAATTACATTTAGGACATGGAAATATTATTCTCCCTTTAACGGATCGATTGGAAATTGAAAAATCTAAAAACTCTTACAAACCCTTAACACACTAAGGCGTGTTCCTCGGTAATGTGATCTGACTTTTATCCATGTATATCACAATGTGCCTTCACAATATTAAAAAAAATTAAAACACATAACTATTAATAAATATGGAAATATCTTATATAATAGTTGAAAAAATATATAAATATGTTAAATATTTGAAAAAGTCTAGGATTATATAAAAAACAATCCTCAAAGATACTTTTTTCCTAATAGCACATGGTAACCTAAGGAATTTTAAAATGATATCTGGCCATGGAATTTCTCATAATATACCAATTAAGTCTCAAAAATACTATCTCATGTGTACCATGAAATCCCAAACTATATATAAATTTCAAAGAAGAGGCATGAATGCCTTTGATACCAATTTGACACAAACCATCCTAGATAACCTGCCTAAGTGACACATAATCTAGTTTTGACATATCCTAGTGGATTTTCCCAATCCCCAAAGGCTGGTGACTAGTGCCTAGGAATCAAAACAGACATGACTAAATTGTTTCAAAGTAAATTTCCAAAAAATTAGAGAGATATAATCATCTACATCAAAATAAGAATGAATAAGCATTTCTATCAAAACAGACATGATTAAATCATTTCAATCAATAATTGGTATGTATAAATCATTTTACATCATTTTCAATAAAAGAACCATGGTGATATTATCTAGTGTTAGTATTGGTCACAAGGATTCAAAAAATATCTATGAAATAATACTCTTGGTGTACACACACTCCTTCGACCACAAGATTAGGGGGAATATGATAACACCCCAAAGAATGAACTACCTTCCCTCAAGTAGTTTTGTTTCATTTTAATCACCAAGTTGATGTAAGATATAAATTTACCTATCATGAATATTCATTCTCTTGACTACCATTAATCCCATGTGCTTCAAGGAAATTAGTCATAATTTGGGATATCATTCAATGCAATCAATAATTCAATCAATCAAATAAATAGTCCCCAAGTTAATGTTTCAAAACATGCCTTTCATTTCCAAAACCAATATAAAATGGTTTTTATAAAAAACATAGGCCTTTACATTAAAATAATTTCATTTCAAAACATGAATCACTTTATGATTATATATCTAATTAAATAATGAATTAAATAGTATCTTGAGGTATTTTAATCATTTTTTATAATAGATACCATCTGAAAGATCATACTACATGAAACTAAAATCCAATGGAAATTTTATCTATTAAATATTAAATTAGTTTTAAATAAGAAATCTCTATAAAGAATCAACTTAGTTATACTATAAATGGGTTAAAAATAAATTAATAAAAAATAATTATAAGGTCGGAAAAGGTACTTTCTCCCCGGTACACATATATCTCCACTAATATAATGGAATGAGGTTTCAAGAATTCCCCTTATCACATGAAACAAAAAAGTTGGTAGATGTTTTTCTTTTATTTTTTTCAATGAATTAGTATTAATAATAAAATATAATTTTATACTTTAATAATTTACGTAATTAATGAGGAGTCAACTAAAATGAAAGATTAATAAAATTACTTTTTCTTGGAATAGTATTGAGGTGGATATTAGAAGATATATTTATTTTATAGAATATAAATGTAAATGATAGAATGGAATTTCTTGATAAGGAGTTAGTTAATCTAATTCAAAATTCATGTATGGATATATTATACCTATTTTCAAAAAACATTGATATTTATTTGTTAGCTGGAATGTTTTAAAAATACCAATGACATGATTGAATCATATATTCATATTAATGGGGCCCCAGAACATTGAAAATCTACCAGAAAATTAGGGTAACCAAAAATGATAAGTAGTTTCATGTAACCAAGAAGAATATACTAAATAATAAATATAAATAATCTATATTCCGAGCCCAAAAATAATCAATGAACATATAAACACTCATAAAAAATTCCTCATTACAAAATGATCATGAATGTAACCATTTTTTCCCAAATACTAATAAACACAATGGTACATAATTAGCTTTAAGAATTATGAGAATTGAAACTAGGCTATATTCATTCCAACACAATAATATATTAGAGAATACCAGTAATATCCATCTATATTTTAGGTGATAACTCAAAAAATTCACACCATAAGTATGATACAATAAAATTAATAAGGAATATTAAATTGTACCTCCAATCTACAAGAATGTCAGCGTGGCGGCGAGGCAACAATGGGCTTGGGATTCATGGGTCACTGGGGGGGTCTCATGAGGGTCAGGGGGGGAAAGGGGGTCTCGGGTTGGGGGAGTTTTTGGGATTGAAAAAAAATTCAGTGGTTTATTAAAAACAATCGCTAAATAATTAAAAAAATAGTGGCGGTTTAGTAAACTGCCGCTATAAAACCGCCACAAAAGGTTATTAATGTTGTAGCGGCTTAGCAATCCTAGGCTCACATAAAATCACATCATATAATAAGGCATTAATAAATCAAGCATAATCAATAGGAAAACTTGGCCTTAAAATAAGGCATTCATCATTTATATATAAACAAGCTCTCATGGATCAAAACACAAGGCATTCTACCTCTAAAAGAAAAACAACACTACCATCTCCCAATATTTTTCTTTACAAAAAACAGATTTTTATTCCATATTGAATTAATATATTCATTATTTATAAGTTCCATCTATAGGAAACTAATGAAATCAATCTATAATAAGATTTCAAAAGATTAACATGATCTTAAAATTAATTATGATTTCAAAAAACCTAGAGATGTACCATTATCATTTAACATGAATTATTATCTTATCAAAAATAATCATTAAAAAACATTACATTCATTATAAAATTCGATTAACACATGGAATAACATATTCAATTAAACATGAACATTGCATCAATATTATTAACATTAAATTACAAGAAACATCAGATTCCTTTAATACACCTCTTTATTAATTATTAAGGCAATTAATCAATTATTTCTAGAATTTACATTCTTTACCACTTTCCATTAAGAACAAAATTCTAGACCAAGAATAACCAAAATAATCCACAAGCGTAATATAGATTACACACTATCTAGAAATTCAAAAGGTAAATACGTTATCATGATGGAAAGAAATAACATGAGATTTCCATTCAAATTATTTTTTATCCTAGTTCAATATTTATTAGGTCAATTCCATTTATATTTAAAGGGTTAAACCATGAAAACTTTATAATTGCATGTAAATAAATAGGGGAAGCAACTAATCCCCTTCCGTGAAGATGCCAACGTCCTTTACATGAGAATAGATCAATGTTGCAGATCCTGATCACCAATCCCACAAAATAAGACATACCTCCAAGGACATCATGCTACAACTGCACCACCCCCCAAAAAACTCCATTAGAACATATAAATGAAACATCCATGGAATGGTAAGAAAAATTAGGAGAAACAAAACCAAATAACCATGAGTGAAGAGGTAGAACATACTTTAGATCACCATAGATCGAACATGGGAAGCTGAGAATTGATCCCCTTTGAAGGGATCTGGAAATGCCTAAATAAAACTATTTCTACAAAATTGAGCTTTGGGGGAAGGGGTAAGGTTTGGATGATGATAATTGACTTTTCATGTTATAAAACACTACATAGGGGACATTTTTGGCACAAATAATTTATTTACTTTTAAATGTGTAAAATTTTAAGTTTCATTGAAAAAAGCATCACCGAAACCATTTTGAATCATTATTGATTTAAATCATAAACTCCGAGTTTATGATGTAATGTCCATGGGATGTATAACACATGATACAACCCACTTATGCGATAAACCATGCTTGTGCTATAAGCCCATACATACGTCGTATGTTCTCCCTACTTCAATATTTTAACAGACAACTACCTCTTCAGCCCCACAATGCCTCCTTTGAGAACCAAAAGATTCAGAAACATGCAAAGGGTTTGACTACATGGATCCAAGCTATTACATTGGATAAATATTAAATTATTCTTGTCCTCGAGAATACAAAACCAAAACTAGATAAAAACCCAAAAGGTTTCTCTAAGCAACCACCCTAGGAGATACCTCTCAAGAATATCTCCATCAGAGAAGCTCATCCACCATATTAGAGGAACAAGGAAAAAACACACAATAAAAAATATCTCCTGAATTATATCTTGGGGGAGATACCACTCAAATGAGAGAATGGTTACCAACAATAAATAAACAAGAGAGAACCATCTCATTTTACAGAAAAAGTTCAACAACTACAAAATAAGAATTACATTAGGAAAAGAGCTAACCCTAAAATAGCTCAGGGTGCTGAGTGTGTATCTGTGACTTACTTTCCTAAGTACTCTCCTCCATGCCACTATATCAACACAAGACACAAAGTGAGGGAATATCATGATTTCACAATAGCATCTCTTGAAATTCTTTAATATTCATAGGTTTCTCTATGATGGTTGCATCACTGTCAACATCGATCTCACCGAAATAAATGAAATGAGAGTCAACATGATGTTAAAGGCAGATCTATGTCATGTGAAAACATCATGTATATGGCTCAAATGTGAGGGAAGTGATATCTAATATGACCTAGCTCCAATACGATCCAACACCTTGAAAGGCCTAATAAAACAGGGAGAGATATTACTCCCCCATCCTAAGCTTTTATTCCCACAACGAGGAGTCACATTCAAGGACACATGATATCCAACATCAAACTACAGAGGTATCCTACTATGAGAGTCATAGGATTTTTAAAGATGCTATATTGCTTTCATCCTATTATGAATTGCTCGAACCATCTCTATTGTATTCTATACTTGTTATAGGTTGAGAATTGTGGCCTCTCTGATCTCAGTCTTGTAAAATGAAGAATGGAAAGGTCGACCATACAATGTTTTAAATGGTTCCATACTAATGGTGGATTGAAAAACATTTTTGTAAGAAATGTCAAATAAGGAATGGTTCCTCATCCATGAACCTCCAAAATCTAGGACACAAGAAAACATCATGTATTCTAGTGTCTTGATGGCTTGCTCTATCTGGCCATCCATATGCGGATGAAAAGTAGTGCTAAGGAATAACTGAGAGACAAAAGAATGTTGGATACCTATCCATACACTGTAGGTAAAATGAGGATCACGATTAGAGATGATTATCCTATGGACTCTGTGGAGTATCACCACCTCGTCCAAATACTTCCTCAACAAAACCTCCACTAATCTAAACTCCCTGATCACTACATAGTGGGATGATTTTCTCAAATGATCAAATATGACCCATATAGCATCATAGCATCCCCGGGATAAAGGTAAACTAGTAAAGAAGTCCATTTAAATTTCCTCCCAATTCCACTAGGGAATATCTAATAGCTGGAGAAAACCATTGGGAACATAGTTCTTGACCTTCACCTTCTGGAAGACCAAACATCGAGACACAAAATTGGCAACTGCATGCTTCAAACTAGGCCACCAAAAATGACCACTCAAAGATTGATACATCATTTTCATTCCAGGATGTACCGCCATGGTTAAGTTATAGAACTCATGGAGAACCATCTATAACATTATTAAAGGGATGAAATTCCTACCATGGAAAAACACCTAATGCTATTCATACTCAGACTAACCACCAGGGGCATCACTAAAGACAACCCAGTCTCTCTAGAACTCTATTTCAGAATCCCCCATAAAGGACTCCTCAAACCGCTGAGCCAAAGACAACAGCACTGTCTATTGAAAAAGAAACCCTTTCACTCCAACCTCCCACATATCTAGAAGCATCGCTAAGTGATCTTCCACTACTCTCTTGGAATCTAAATATTCACACATGACATCACTATGTGACTTCCATCTCAATGTATCAGCTAAAACATTTCCTTTTCCTAGTTTTTACAGATTTTAAAGTTTATAATCCTATAATAATTCAATGAACCATCATTGTCGCATGTTCAAGTCATAGTGGGAGAAGACGTACCACATGCTCTTAGGATCGTTAAAAACCATATAACGTTCACTGATGAGGTAATTTCACCATAAATTCATGGAAAAAACAACGACCACAAACTTGAAATAATGGGTGGCATATTTACGCTAATCAGGAAGTAACTTTCAAGATCCATAAGAAATAACCAATATCAGTTGTATTAGAACCCAACCCAAACTCAGATTTGAAGCATCAAAGAAGAACTCAAACTGAACTACCACTTATGGAAGATAAATAAATGGAGCGCTGAACAACTTCAACTTTAGTTACTCAAAAGATGCCTGACACTAGTTAGTCCATAAGAATTCATGATCTTTTCAGGCCATGACTATTATAGGAGTTTCAACCTAAGAGAAAGTGTCTATGAACCTCCTATAATAGTTTTTAAGCCCAAGGAAACTTCACACCTACACAATAGTGTTTGGGGTTACTCGTGAAATGGTTGCCTCATTCATTAAAGAATCCAAAGCTACTCTCAGATAGGACAAAACACCCCCCCACAAAAAAAACATCATGAGTACATAAATCACACTACAACAGCTTCCCGAACAACTGTTGATGATGAAGAACACCCAAAATGTCACATAAATTCCCTGTATGATGCTCCTCAAATGTGGAGTATGACACCCTAGATATTTTTTTATAATTTTATATACATTATGTTATGAAAAATAATAATTTAAACATAACTATTTTAATTAATAATTCTTATAATTCAAATTTATATCTTTCAAATAAATTTTAATTTAATGCTCTAAAAACAAATATTATTTCATAGTATTATTTTGTGTAAAAGACTATTTTAATATATATTTGATTCATTTATTATATATAGGTAATTCAATTAAATATTTAAAGAAAAAAATATATATATCGACTATTATAACTACTTTGATAAACACTAAATTAGGTTACAAATATATTCACTATCAATACGACACACCATGATTTTATTGTATATTTCTTCATAAATAATTTCAATTCATTAGATAGATTATATGCGCACAAAATTGAGTCTCTATGAAACAAAACTTTTTTTATAGTTATAACCTAGACATTAAACTTAATTTTTCTACTTTTGGGTTTTGAATTTTGAAAAATAGGCATACACCATTGCGATCAGAAAGTTTTTTTGAGTATAATATAATCAACATAAATTTTGGGGAACAATAACTTGACCCTTATAAATAGTAATTTACCCTTATAAATAGTAATATGAAAAATGGAATAGTAACCTCATATAATAAAGTATAGATTAAATTGTTCCATCATTTCTATTTTAAGTTTAGTTTTTTCATAATGAAATATAAGGAATTTGATATATTTTTTTCAGGTAAAAATTTTACATTTTCGAGAGATTAAAATTATTATGTCAAAATAAAGTTTTATAAATGTTTATTATAATGAAATAGTATTATAAAAAAACTTATTTAATTAAAAATTAAAATATAAATTTCATTTTTAATTCATAATGTCGATATTAGTTTATCCTGAATTTATGAGAATTTTTAAAAAACTTTTGTTTTTTCGGGAAAAGTAAAAATACAGTTTTGAGTTGTTGGTATATTTAATGACTTCATAATGATGTAATAATTAATATAAAATTCTGGTATAATTTTTTAAATTAAAATATTATATGAGGTGTCCTATGTGACTTATACCATGGGAAATTTCCATTGAAATGCCTGTGGTTTTGCATATACCACTACTCAGCTGTCCACATAAATTAATAAAAAATCCTCTCACATAAGATATAAATACCCACCCATTTATTCTATTATATTCATTAAAAATTCATTATCCTCTAATAAATTGTATTTTTACCTCCATAGGAGTCTTCCCAAGGAGTCCACACGCCCCCAAGGACCCAACATTCAAGTTTTAGGAGTTACTATACAAGTGAGTTGGATAAAGGCGATGGCGTCCTGACCCCGAGTTTCTGAGTTCGACTCCTCACAAGGAAACACACACTATATGATAGAAAACCACTCATGGGAACCTCTATCCCATTGGGAACTGGCCTAAGCGCAAGGGTTGGCCACCTTGGGCCTCGCTGGGGACGTGCGGCGCGCAGGTGGACAGGACAGCCCAATAGCTCGTTACCCAACAACACGTTTGGGAGATGGCAACAATGGGTGAGGTGGGAGAAAACCCCAAACCTGAGGATCCAGGGGAACCTGTAGTGGTTGTTTCTAATGCAATTGAAAATTTGGATCACCATTCGGGTCCCTCTTCGGAATGCATCGGCCATAAGGAGATGTTTTCGGTCGTGAAGAAACCTTTTGGGGTGCTTGATTCTGCTCTTCCCGTGGCCGTTGACCCGGGGTGGAAGTTTGCGGACGTTGTGAGGGTTGATTCTGGGCCTTCTTTCTCCATTGATGCACCATCAATTGGTCAGGTGATTAAGAAGGGGAGGGTTGCTCATGTGTCAGCCAATCAGGAGGCGGTTGAAGAGAGGGCTAACCTATGTCGGTTCTCAATAATTGCCCGTGTCGGGTGGGAGCCTCTAGAAATTCAATGATCTGACTAAAAGGATTACGTAGGTGTGGGGTATTGAGGATTGGAGCATGAATGCAATGGTAACGGGGTATTATCATGTTGTATTCCCTTCGTATGAGTGTAAAAGAAGGGCATGGAGCAAGGGTACCATCTCGCTGAAGCCTGGTTTTTTGAATATTCAGAAGTGGGATCTCAATTTTGATCCCATGACTGTCCGAAATAAGTATGCTCAAATATGGGTTCAGATCTGCAAGCTGAATTGGTTCTATTAGCACCCAAGTATCCTCTGGGACATCGCCTCTACTGTTGGTAATCCTATCCGACTGGATCGGCAGACAATCAACCTGAGGTTTGGGCATTTTGCTCGGGTATTGGTGGAAGTGGATATGTAGGCCACTCTTGTGGAGGAGGTTGTTATGACAACGCAGGATGATAGCATGAAGCTGGACATTGTCTATGAACAGAAGCCTAAATTCTACTTGGGCTGTTTGCTTTTTGGTCATCTAATGGTGGAATGCAAAAGAAATAAGGAATGCAGTGTGTGTAAATTGAAGGGGCATGATGATGCCACATGTAAGAGGAGGAAAGGCAAGGAGAAATATTCATATGACCCCCAAGATGAGGAAGCTGTCAATCCAAGGGTGATGGTGGGGACTGTCTCAACTGTGCATTTGGACCAGATTTTGAAGGAAGGCACTGCTTCTGGACAGCCTGTTGTGACTCATGAAGGGAAAGAACCTGGCTCGATCCGGGATACAGGGGTGGTGGAAGGGCCTGCTGGGGTGCCCAGTTATGCTGTCCCTGGTGAGACTATTGCACAGGATACTCATGTAGTGCAAGGAACACCTCAAGTAGTAGAGGTTGTGGTGATTTCTAATGTGGAAGAGCCGATGGTGGAAGCTCGGGTGTCCAGTGTTGCGGCTGCTGCACAGGATGTTTCTGTGGCGCAACACATTGTTCAGGCTGTCACACCTCTTTCATCTCCTGTTAGCGATGGTGCTGGGCATGCTGAGGCCTTTGCTATCTCTGATCCGGGGGGGGGGGGCAAGAGGAAACCAGAAATGTGTAGTGACCCTTCTCACCTGAAATATCACAATAAATTCACACCCTTGAATGGGATATTCTGGTCTGATGATGTTGATGAACCTCAACCCTTTGATCCAGTTTTTTCCATTCCTGATAGTGCAGCAGATTCTACTGTGGTGAGTTTACATGTGCAAACTGTAACTCCTATTACATGGGCTGTCATTACTCATGCGCCTCAGCAAGTTGAGGACTCTGTACATGTTGTGGCCGGATCACATGAGCAAGCTGAACCTTCCAGCACAAGGGCTACAACCTCTTTCCAGGCGCCTCAACGCATTGGGGACACTGGGTATGTTGCCCCTACTGTAGTGGAGGGTGCTGGAGATTTGATCAGCAATCCTGGAGCTGCTGCTAACCCTCAGGGTCCAGGGAAGAAGGGCAAGGGGAGGAAAGGGAAAGGCAGAACACCTTTGGCGACACAGGGTGGCCCCCAGACAAGGGGTAAGACCCATCCTCAATGAAGGTATTTTTTTTTGGAATTGTCAAGGGCTGGGGAACTCCCAAACATCCAGAGCCCTTCGACATTACATTATGGCCCATAAGCCTATGCTGGTTGGAATTGCTGAACCAAAGATGCTCTTTGACAATTGGAAAGGTTTTAAATGGGATTCCATGGGGTAAAAGTTTGTGGCACATGACATGCATGAAATTGGGATGGATCATTTGTGGGTATTTCAACATGATTCCATCTATATTACCTTCTGCTTGGACAAGTCTCAGAGTATTCTGCTATCTTGCAGTGTTGATGATTATGTTTTTTCAGTGTCATTTGTTTATGCCTCCAATTCTTATATCAGGAGAAGGGAGTTATGGGAGGAGATTAAAGTGACCTCTAGGTGAATGGATCATCCATGTATTTCTATGGGAGTCTTTAACACAGTTTTGAGTCCTAAGGAAAAAACTGGTGGGAATTTCAATAGGATTGCTTCTTTTGATTTTTCATTTTGCATTGATCAGTGTAATTTTGTTGAGGTCCCGATTGCAGGAGCTATGTTTACTTGGTGAAGATACACCTCGAGTGGGAGGCAAGCTTGCAAGCTTGATAGATGTTTTGTCCAGATGAGTGATTTGGATGTTTCTAATGGGATCTATGGCTTTACACTCCCTAAACATCACTCAGATCATAACCCGATTGTCGTGGACATTAACATACAGTTTGCAAGGTCAGGTCCTCTGCCTTTTCGGTTTAATAATGGGTGGATCATGGAACCTGGATGCAGGGAAAGGGTGTTAGAAGCATGGAGGAATGAACCGATTGGAAGTCCTCTCCAGAGGTTTTCTGAGAAATTAAAATATCTCAAGGCTAGTCTTAAGGAATGGAGCAGAAAGGCTTTTTCTAAAATTGATTCTGATATCAAGGCTGCTGAGGAGGAGCTCTCATCTGCTCAGAACCGCAACCAGCATCAGGATAGCCCTTCCCGAGAGGAAATTCTGGCTCATAACAAACTGGATAATCTTTTAACAATCAAGGAGAGGTTGATTGGAAATCAATTGAATGTTAAATGGTTAATGGATGGAGATAGGAAATCTAAGTTTTTGAATAGGCTGCATCAGGAGAAAAGAGCACGAGCAAGGGATAAAGCAATCATCATTAATGGTAATTTATTTACTTCTGATAATGAGATTTCCCTAGCGGTTGTGGAGCACTTCAAGGGATTGTATTCTGACAATTGATAGGTTAATACACATAGAATGGTGGGAAATATCAACTCATGCATTGTGGATTATGACAACTACCTTCTTGTCACCCCCCTCTCGAGGAGGAAATTCAAACAGCTCTTTTATCATTAAATGTTGAGAGTGCCCCTGTTCTAGATGGGTTCACTAACAAATTTTTTGCGTCTTTCTGGGATGTTGTGAAGGATGATATTACCCTGGCCATCAAGGACCTTTTCACTCATTATTACTTGCCATATGGGATGAACTCCTTCTTTATTGACCTATTACCTAAGAAAGGTAATGCTCTTGACATAAAGGACTTTAGGCCAGTGGCTCTATGAAATACTATCCCTAAGATGATCAGTAAGATCCTTATGAATAGGCTGGGTCGGGAGGTTGGTGATATGATTACTTCAAATCAATTTGGTTTTGTTCCTGGGAGGAATATTCAAGAGTGCCTTTTCACTACCTCCAAAAGTGTCAATCTCATGAGAAAGAAGGCGAAAGTAGGAAATTTTGCACTAAAAATTGATATTTCAAAGGTCTTTGACACACTTAAATGGAGATTTCTTTTAGAGGTCCTTAAAATATATGGTTACTCCAATGAGTTCATCAAACTAATTAGCACCATTGTCTTCTCATAAAGGTTGTCCATTTTGATTAATGGTACACCTAGGGGTTTTTTCCTTGTACCAGAGGTGTGCAACAAGGGGACACACTCTCTAGTCATTTGTTTTCTATTGCTGAGGATTATCTTAGCAGATGTATTAGTGAACTTGCACACATGGTTATGTATAAGAGAATTCAGTCCGGTATGAATGAATTTGTTCCATCTCATTTGTTGTATGCTGATGACATTATGCTGTTTGGGCAAGCCTCTAGGAAAACTATTTTCCCTATCAAGGCCCCTTTTCAACATTACGAGGAAGTGGATGGTCAAGCGATAAGCTGGGATAAATCCTTCATTGTTTTTGGCAATGGTGTCACGATTGGGAAGCAGAACAGGATAGCTAGATCCATTTGGGGTAAAAAGGGGTCTTTGCCCTTTCAATACCTTGGTGTTCTCTTATTCTGGGGAAAGGTGAAGAGACAATATTTGGAGGGGATTTACTCTGGTATTCTCAATCAACTTTCTAGCTGGAAAGGGAAGGCGATGTCCATGGCTGGGAGGATATGTCTTGTCAAATCAGTCATAACATCTAAATTTGTGTACTCCTCTCTTTATCGGTGGCTCAGGGGACTCATTAAGAAGCTACAAAGTATGGTCAAAAACTTTATCTGGATAGAGTCAATTCATGAGTGCAAGCTCATTACTGTTTCTTGGAAGGAGTGTATCAAGCCTGTTGAATTTGGGGGTCTTGTGGTCAAGGATATCAAGAATTTTAATGATGGCCTCATTGGTAAGTTCACTTGGGGTCTAATATCCAAAGATAATTCTGGTGATTTTTTAGTTAACTACTTCAAAGACAGGTTAATGAATGGTTATAAATATTACCTTTCTTCATCTGTTTGGGCTGCTCTCAAATGCTCTTTCATGCAGATCATGAATGACACAAAGTGGTTGGTCTGTTGTGACTCTAACCTCAATTGTTGGAACACGAATTGGCTTGATCGGCCACTTCAAGACATTATGGACATTCCCTCTGATGCTGGGCATCTCTCCATTGCTGAATTTTTATCTCATAAGCATCTTTTTGACAGCATGATACCTCCTCAGGTGGAGCTAGAATTTCAAGCTTATGTTTTTATGGATTGTGACACATTGATATGGAAACATAATAGGAATAGCCAATTTAATAGTAGGGATCACTATAATTTGGCTTGTGGCGACTCTTATACTTCACCTGCATGGCTCAAGAAATATAGGTCCTCTTTCATTAGGCCCTCTCACTTCTTTATTTTATGGATAATTTGGAAGAACTGTGTCCCCACTCATGACCAGCTTTAGCGGTCTGGTTTTATGTTTGCATCAGCATGTTACTTATGTATGTGCGCTGAGGAAGATTTCCATCACCTGTTTTTGGAGTGTGCATATGCCCGACAGCTGTGGGACTACATTGGAGATCTGTTCGGGCTGCATGTACACCGGCTACCGATGCTGGAGCTGCTTGCAAGGCTGTCTGATTTCTGCTGCAGTGAACAGGTGTAGAATTTTCTAATGGTGGCTACTGTGGCTGTGATTGTAGCTATCTGGGATGCTCGGAATGATGCAGCTTTTAAAGACAGGAGGGTGCCCATTCGGGATGGCATGATGGCGATTCATCAAGAGGTGTTCGCTGCCTCGAAGGTCTAATCTGGTGCGATGTTTAACACTGTTTTGGACTTGCAGATTATGCGATTACTTGGGATTTCAGGGAAGCTTCGGAAGCCGAAACTGACTTGGTATATTCGTTGGATTCCTCCGATCATCCCATGGCTCAAAGTTAATGTGGATGGAGCTACATCCGGTGCACCAGGTCCATCGGGGTGTGGTGGGGTTTTTCGTATATACAACGGATTTGTGAAAGGATGTTTCTATCAATTCACTGGCATTGGTGTTGCTTTTGAAGCTGAGTTATGGGTGATTGTTCATGCTATCAGGTATGCTGTTTTATATAATTGGAACATGATATGGATTGAATTAGATTCCCAACTTGCGGTTCAAGCCCTACAAACAGGAACACAAAATGTGCCTTGGCGGATACATCCAAAGTGGGTTGAATGTCTCAATCAGGTTAATTGCATAAACTTGATTGTTTCTCGTGATTTTTGACAGGTCAATCAGGTGGAAGATGATCTATCCAAGAAGGTAATCATGGCGATGGATATGGTATGGTTGTTCACAATCCCTGATTACTGCTCTTCACTCGTGGAGACAGATATGCGTGGTGTTTTTCACTCTCGGTCTTGTAATACTCTCTTTGATTCCTGACTCTCATTATTCTTTTGCTTAATAATTTTTTTTCTTGGGACTGGTTTTGACTAGATCCTGGACTTTCATGGTATTTTATGAATTTCTAGTGATGCCTTTTGGCTGATGAATTTTGGTAAGGGAATCCTAAACTTCTCTTTTGCTTTCAAGTTCCTTTATTTTCTTTTATCTCCAAAACTCCCCTCATCCAAAAGGCATGATAACTCCATTATCTTACATATAGTGTAATTTATTTATTCTAATGGAAGAAACCATCATCATCTCTTATTTACCCTCCTTTAATACAAAAAATGAAAACACTGTTTGAGATGCGTTAATTTATCGCATTCAAGGAGGACAAGTTTTCAAATTATATTATCATCTTCAGGGCTGGTCATGAAACCATTTAACAGTTGAAACAAATCATAATATATGTATTTTATCTTATTTAATGTTCTGGAATCATCATACACACATGATGTGAAATAATAAATCAAAACAAGCTCGTTGTGAGAAAAGCCACCAAAAACAGTCCAAGAGATTATCATTAAAGTTTTATCCAATGATTCATCATCACCCAAACTACACAAATGACACATATGATCATTTAACGTTATGTATCATCATTAATGAAATATAAATTCAATTATGGACATTACTTCCCATTTTACATTAACTTCCATACTCTTATAATCAAGCGAAGCGACCATGAAATTAAGGAAACAAACACTCCAGAATGATAGAATTCAATCTTATAACTCATAAAAAAGGCCATAAATGAACTTAATAAAATTATAATAAACTATATAAATGTCTAATAAGTTATGAAATAAAATATTAATGAGTCTAATTTCATATTATCGGATCTTATGGTCATGTACGGAACACATTCAGACATAAGGTAAGGGTTTCCTCATCTCATTTCCTTTTTTGGGAGATACTTATTATTCACTGATATTTCTTGTGTATGGTGTATGTATAATTTCCTTTTATGTATCATATCATGAATATATATTTTTTCATGGTATTAAATGTATAAATTGATAATTATTAATTTTGGGGAATATAATTCAATTGATAAAGAATTCTACCAGAACCCCCGTTTTTAATCAGGTTACTCTTTCTCTACATTTAATCAAAAGTAATGCTTCTCTATTTTGGTATCCTTATTAAAAATTATGTGTATATGTTCTTAAATCATATATCTAGATCATTTAATGGGGATATTCATGTTTTAAAATGGTTTCCTTCTCAATTGTTCTCTATAAACATGCCCGATTCAAGGGAACTTCTCGAATTCATACCCCTATACATGTTCACTATATAATCTGTTTTAAGCCATAATTATTTTTATAAAATAAAAAATTTTATCATGAAAAACTGTATTATTTCATTTCTGGTTTTATGAAAACAAACATGTCTTTCCACTCTAAAACCACTTCTTTAAACCCCACTAAAATGTTTTATTTCTAAAGCTTCTTAAAATCTATTTTTAAATGATTTAACATTAGGGGGACATCATTTTTGCTGAAAATATAATTTTAATGTCCTTAAATTTTTTTCTGGGATATACATGTTTACAATCTAATTTCAAGAAAAATAAAAATGATTTTCCAAAAGCATTATTATTTCTAAATTTAAAAATGATTTTTCTTGTCTCAATTTAACTTTTATGAGATATGTGCCTTGTTCACAAATTATTCCTTGCGTGTGGTGTATGTAATATCCCTTCATATATCATATAACGTGTCTCTTTATTCTCATTATACTCTAATGGATTACGATTTGAATGTTTCAAAGTGGTATGGGATACTTTGGAATGTTTAAGGATTATTTCCCTGAGAATTTTTCTATGTATCATTTAAAAATATCTTCATCTATGAAAAAATACTTTGTCAAATATTGTACTTCATTGAGGTTTATCTATTATGCTATCATCTAAAATATGTTGTTGAAGGGTTTATAATTAGTTTAACTATGTATGTGCTATCTTAATTCCATTCACCATATTACTCTGAATGGTTAAATATTATGTTTATAGATTGGGAAAAGTTATTTACATAGAATATGTATATTATGTTTAAGAATAACCCCATTCATATGATAAATTAATTGGACTTATCAAGTGACAAGTGGGGAACTCTATATCCCCTCGATCCATTAGTAGGTCTCATGCAACAAACAAATATGGACTTGGCTGAGGCCTTTCCCATTTTCAGATATAGTTTTGGTCGAGGCCGTAATCATTTTCAGATGTCCTGGCTGAGGCCTTGACAGTATGTTTTAAAATATACAACATATGCATTTTCCTTATTATGATATTTGTAATTGAAAAATCATGTGATTACTTTACTTGTAAAATATCCATGGTATAGTTTCATGTGATTAGTTATATAGATTTATTAAATCATCTTTCATTCATGCCATATTATACACAAGATTACTTTTAAAGGCTTGTGTTTTCAGTTTTCACTATGCCAATTTTTTATGATTATGATAAATTCCGTTTTATTACTTACACTTACTGAGCATCTGAGGTCACCCATTTCATATATTTATTTTCCCTAGGCTATGAATAAAAAAACATTGAATAAGATTTCAAGGATGTAGTTTATTTAATTTTATATTGTATCACATTTTATTTTCATTTCCCAATGTATTATAGGAATCATGAATGTAATACAATCTTCCAGGATTGTTAAAATGATTGAACCTTTGAGATTTTATTCCTTGTAATCATACCAATGTATTAAAATAATGCTCCGGCTCCAGGCTTCTAGGGTCGGGGTGTTACAAGGTGTATCATATGAATTTTAGCAAAAACCATACAAATTGGATTTAGAAAACATTGATTATGGAAACTTAACCCTAAAGTAGACTTTTAGGATATATATTGAAGAACATCCGAAAGAAACCATGTTTATGATTATGATATTTTCTATGCATAATTTTTTTAATTTATGTTAAGTATTTTACTAGTATTGGGATTATATATTATATTTCATAATGATATGATCTAATATAGTGTATGAAATTATATAGAAATGGTTCCTGTATTTTGAACGACATCAATGCATATAATCCCAATAGTAGGAATGTTCATTCATTCGATGGATTTCATCCATTATTTCGAAGGTAACTAGTCTCTCAAATGTCTACATCATATGAAAATATAATATCTTATTCTAAAAATAAGGATAAAGAGTTTTCTAAATATTATGTCTACAGAAGGAAGATAGTGAAGAAGAGGATGGATGATAAAATGATGGATAAAGGGAATAAGGGAAATAAAGGTTTTCCCACATGTGATAAATGTGGAAAGAATCACCCCAATAAATGATTGAAGGGAATGCGAGTTTGATATAAGTATAGAGAAAACGGTGAAGGACCCCGGGACACCCTGAGAGGGGAGGGATGAATCAGGGTGGAAACTTTCTCTTTTAAAGAGATGGATCTTGTTCCCACATTGGTAGGAACTTGTTAAATCTGTATGAAGAATATGATCAGAAAGAAAACATTCACATCCAGAGAGATGACACAACACTTTTTACATGGTTCACCACTAAGGGCTATGTCCGAGGAGCATACACCGACAGGTTTTCAGTCGTACCAAATTCCACTATTCTTCACTAGTTGTGGATTACAATGGTTCGGGCATAGTTAATCTGTCCCAGGCTCACTACCTTTACAAAGGTTCATGGATAGCTCACTGCGTCCCTCGGGTCACTCCTGTTGACTCCCCCTGGATCACTACCTTTGGTGAAGTCTCACTCAGTTTATAGACGTGAAGGTCTCTTAACCATTGCAAAATAATGCATCCTATGTTGTATGTAGATGCTCTGTTGAAGTCCAACTCTCACCATTAGACTAATCTCACTTTGCACCAAAGGTATCGGACAATCTTACAGCTTTTGTGCAGCTTAAAAAATATGGGCATACTTCAACAACACCAGGCACGCTTCTCCAAGCCAGCGCGCAAGTTTCAAAGACGATGCACAAGTTATAACTGGCTCACAAGTCTACCTCAACCACTTGCGCGACACTCACTTCTGCAACTTCAAACATGAGCGACTCACATTCCTTTTTACCCAAACTGGTTTTTGCGCACAACAAACAACTGTCGTGCTACTTATACTTGTGTGACCCACAACCACTTGCGGGGCCACTACACCTGCGTGACAGGAGCACTGAATTTCTCTAACTCTCAAACTTCGTAGCAAATGAGGAGGGGTGGTTCTCTATTTATATGAAAACTGGCCACCGTTCATAGTGGCGCGCAAGCCTCCTCTCGGTGCACAAATTCCGGCGTGCAACTCCAACTGCCCAAGCCTCTGTCGCACTACTCTCTTGTGTGACCAAACCAATACTGGCATGACCCTCTTTTCTTTGCCATATTTTGAAGTTCTGATCTTGAAAAACCTATGGCGCGCAAATTTCCAATCCTCCTAGGCACCGACGCATAAGACCTTTCCCGGCATGCAAGTAACTTGCATGACACATGTCCAGCTCGCAAGTCCCTTTACCAAAAAACATTGTTTTCCCCTTTTGTCAAATTTGAGGTCCAGAAATTTGGAAAACACTGGAAAACAGTGTCACCTTCAATACTGTTATATTCTTGACCTGTATGAGTAATTTTCTAGCACACATTATGAACTTCCTCTGAGGATTGAAAGAAAACACAAACCATTCTCCAATTCATGCATAGATAACCATGGTTCCAACAATATCCCCCTTTGGGATTATTGGAAATCAGTAAATAAATTCAATAGATCACCATCCTTATGAAAACCAAAAATGCAAGAATAAACTCAGCCAACACTCTAAGTCTACGTGAGCAATGCTCGGTGTAGAAAACAAGAGATAAAGCTTGAATTGGGTTCCTGTGTTTTGGAATTCTCAATGATGCCCAAGAAATTCTCTTACAGTGTCACAAAAGCATTACATGCCTAAACATTCCTGAATTTATTCCTTTCTCTCCCATTGAAAATAAACCCAAAGACTGGTAATTGTTCCCTGTTCAGATCAAACCACACTCCCCCTGGATAGTATCTCCCCCACAAACCTACATCACATCAATAAACAGATTATGAACAGTTAACGTAACTTGGGATTGGGGATTCCCTTAACCTCCTTATGCACTGGGAGGTGGCTGAACACCGAGGTTGAACCGATGCTTCACAAACATAACTGTTGATAGTGTCTTAGTCAGGATATCAGCCACTTTCTCATCAGTTCCCACATGATCCATTCTAATCACACCTTGTTCAACTTTCTCTTTGATAAAGTGATACCGAATTTCAATATGTTTTGTACGAGAATGCTGAACCGGATTCTTCGTAAGATCAATTGTGCTCTTGTTATCACAGTAAATAACCATTGGTTGCTTCACCTCATCACCAATATATGTTAATTGCTTCTTCATCCATAGCAGTTGAGTGCATGACTTTGTGGCAGAGATATACTTAGCTTCAGCAGTACTAAGAGAAGTACTTTCTTGTTTCTTGCTCAACCAGCCAACATATTTATTCCCAATATAGAATGCTCCACCACTGGTTGACTTTCTGTCCACAACATCTCTAGCCCAATCAACATCAAAAAATGCTGATAATTTACTATTTCTTCCTGCAGCAAAGTATAAGCCACAATTGTGAGTACCTTGAATATACCTCATGATTCTTTTTTACTTCTTCCATATGTTACTCCTTTGGATTACTCTAAAAGAGGGATGAAAGACTTGTGGAAAAGACAATATCTGGACATTTCTCTTTCAGGTATAGTAGGCTTCCAATGATCCTCCTGTACATGGTGGGATCTATAGAGGTCCCATCCTCATGCTTTCCAAGTTTAGTTCCAACTGCAATCGGAGTTGACATTGGTTTTGAGTCTTTCATATTCAACTTCTTCAGCAGCTCTCTTGCATACTTTTCCTGAGAAATGAAAGTGTAATCCTTCTTTTGAATCACTTTAAGCCCCAATAAATATGTGAGATCCCCAATCATAGACATTTCAAATTTTGATTTCATGTGATTGGAAAATTCATCCACTGATTTCTGCCTGCTGCCACCAAATATGATATCATCAATGTAGACTAGAACCATGAATTGATCTTTTGGAGAATTATACACATATAGATTGTGATCTACTCCTCCTCTTTTGAATTCTAGCTTCTTGAGATAAGAGTCCAGATGGGAGTACCACGCCTATGGTGCCTGCTTCATACCATATAGATCTTTCTTTAGTTTTCATACCTTTGTTTCATCAGTACCAAGAACAAAACTCACTGGTTGTTCAATGTAGACTTCTTATTTGAGGACACCATTCAAGAATGTTGTCTTGACATCCATTTGATATACTTTATATCCTCTTTGGAGTTCTATGTCTAGGAAAATCCTGATTGACTCCAGTCTAGCCACTAGAGAAAAGATTTCTTCAACATAAATGCCTTCAATATAGGATTATCTTTTGCATACCAGTCATGCCTTGTTTCTGATAACACTTCCATGCTCATCAAACTTGTTATTGAAGATCCATTTTGTACCAATCACATTGTGACCTTTGGGTCTCTCGACAAGATCCCATGTCTGATTCTTTTCAATCTGGTCTAACTCTCCATTCGTGGCTTTCACCCATGATTAATCCTTTGTAGCTTCTTCAAATAAGGATGGCTCCACAACTGAAAGAAATGAATATTGCGTGTTATTCCTCATCCTCCTTGTATGTGTGGGTGCACTCCTATCCCCAATTATGTTAGATGGATCAATCTCAGCTCTATGATTTCTCCTGTGTGGTTCTGGTGCATTCTCTCTAGCCACAGTTTCTTCTTCAAATTCTTCTTCTAAGTCAACATCATGATGTGACTGTTGAGTGTTTTGTACAGCTTCCTCTATTTTTGTATTTTTATTTTCTCCACATTCACTTTCTTCCTCACTTTCTATCACATCATCATATGATTTCCTTGAAGCATTTGTGATTTGGTCTTCAATTATCTTAACATCACTTCTTTCCATAATCATTCCTAATCGCTTGTTGAAACAATTGTAGGCTTTGCTATTCATTGGATACCCGGGAAAAATTCCTTCATCAGCATTGTCACCAAACTTCCCTCGATTTCCTTCTTTATTTTGGATGAAACATTTGCTTCCTAAAACACGAAAGTATTTCGACGAAGGCTTCCTTCCATTCCACAATTCATATGGTGTCTTCATTTCTCCCATATAAAGACCTGTTCGATTCTGAATGTTCACTTCATCTTCAACATCTTTCTTCTTGTAATGGAGAGAGATACCACTCTCAATCAGCATAGTCCTGGTCATACTGTTGACTTGTCTATTTCATCACTCAACAACTCCATTTTCCTGTGGGGTTCTCACAGCAGCAACCTCATACTGTATTCCATGTTTTTCTAGGTTATTCTCAAACTCAATGGACGTTTATTCCCCTCTATTGTCAGATCACAACACTTTTTTTTGTTCGTCCAGTATCATTCTTGGCGATTCACCGATATTTTTTTATGCAGTCAAGCACTTTTCGTTTCTTGTAAATGACCATAACACATGCCATTCTACTGTAATCATCAATGAAAAGGACAAAGTACCTCTCTCCATGTGTTTCGACAACATTTATCAGCCCACATACATCTGTATGAATTAGATCAAGAAGATGAGATGCTATTTTCTTCTTTGGCTGAGATGAACATTACACCAGCTTCCCACGAATGCAAGCATCACAAAACTTTTCACGCTCACGCCTTATAATAGGGATATCTATGAAAATATTCAGCTTAGATATCTTTTCCATGTCATTTGGTTAATGTGCCCCACCCTTCGATGCCACAAATTGTTTTTTTCTTCAACAGACAAATGAAAGGAGTTCACTTTTCTATCAACCTGATATAAGTTTCTATTTGTTCTACATCTTTTCATAAGAGAATTACCTATTTTTTCCCTTATAGTTCATCCTTTTGGATTAAAAGTTACTACGAGCCTTGAATCACAGAGTTGACTCACACTGAGGAGATTGTGATGTAGACTATCCACATAAAGAACTTCAGTCTTATTTAGCTCTCTATTGGCGAGATCAGTATTCACACTGCCTTTAATCTTCAAAGAACCATCATTACTAAACCTAATTGTTCCATCAACATTCTTTTTAATGTTCTTCAAAAGCCCAACATTTCCCATCATATGGGAAGAGAATCCACTATCAAGAATCCAGGTGCTGCTGCTCTTTGTAGCTTTGAGGGATGCTTCTTCAAGGTTGGATTTCTCAATTTTCTTCCTTTATTTCCATGAGACATTGGATTGAGTATAGAGCACTGAAGGCCGTTAAATTATCTCATCTGCGTACATTGGTTCTTCAAAGTCGAAGTCTTCTTCATGAGGAGAAAACTTTTTTGTAAGAGCAACACTATCTTGATGATGAGATTTGACTTGTCTTGAACTTTGGTATGAGGTGTCCATGTCCCTTCTCGGCCTTCAATTAACAACCTTATGACCAAAGTTAGAACAATGAAAACAATATCCATAGAAGTTGTTTCTTCTAAAAGAATTAGGATATGAATTTGTTCTCCTTCGTTGAACTCCCAGATCTTCCCCGTTCAATTAGCTCCTTGCTTCTTTGCAATATGACATGGTATGGCCCAAATAGCCACAGAACTGACACTTCCTAAGAGAAAATGTCTTCTCACTTGAAAATCTCCTCATACCTTCTTCTGTGAGATAATAGTATGAGGGCTCCTTTTTCCACGAGGCTCAAGAATAATATTTTTTCTTCTTTCAGATTGAATTGGGGGTTTCTTTTTCATCATTTCAGAAGACATTCCCACTTTCAGCTTGCCTTTATTTTGGTCACCTTTATTTGCAGCATTTGACGATTCAGCCTCACAACCAATTCCACTATTTCCCATGCAGGCAGGTCTTTGATCATTTAATATCTTTTCAACTCCATTAGAGCCACATTTTTCTCTCTCCAACTGCTCAACATATGATAACCTTACAAACTGTATTTTCTTTCTTGATTCTTTTGAAATTGAATCTTTTTCAAGTTTACTCTTTATAGTAACAACTTCCTCCTCAATATTCTCAGTAGTCTTGGACATTTCTTCTAGTATAGAGGTGAGGTCATTGATGACCATTGCCTTCTCTTCAATTCTCTGCTTCATATCCACTATATCATAATTGGTTTCAAGTACTTTAGACTATAATTTCACCAATTATTCCGGTCGTTCAATTTCATCTTCAAGTTGATCAACATATTCAGTTGATTCTTCTACAATTGATTTACACTTATTGAAACTCTTACATTTAATCTTGAGATTACTAACAATATCCTTAAGTTAAACTCGAGATCTGCACTAGTTTTCAACTAATTTTCTCCACCAGTATCTTCTGATTTTTCAACAGGGGCAATCATGGAAGCATGGTTCCCAGTTTTAAATTCTGGTTCTTCTTCATCACATAATTCAATATCATCATCTTCCTCTTCACAGACAAAACTCTTCCTCTGTATCTTCTTCCCATATTTGAAGTCTCCCTTTTTGAAAAACCTTTTCTGAGGCTTCTCAATGTCTTCTGCTTTTCTTTCCTCATCATGAAACTTTCTTTAGCATTGAGTGGCAATGTGCCCGACTCTTCCACAATGAAAACATGCCAGAGGTAGCTTACCTTTGAATTTACATTTTCCCTTCTTCAGATTCTTGGTGAAGAGAAAAAGAATTTCCTTTTCCTCTTCATCTTCACCACCACTATTTTCTGAAATTTTCACTTTTTCCATGGCTTTGAATGCCATCTCCTTGCTTACATGAGTCGTGTAATCTTCAGGTTTGACTCTTATCTCATATGCCACTAGACTACTAAAAATATCATCCAGAGATATTTTAGATAGATCTCTTTTTTCAAGGGATGAAACTTTGTATTGTACATAGGAGGAAGCCTTCTCAAGATTTTCTTTATGATATCAATGTGTTTGATTTCTTCTCCAAGACCTCTAATTGCTCCCGCAACATCAGTAATTTGATTGAAGAATGAATCTGAGTTCTCTTTAGGATGCATCTTTAGATCGTCAAACCTATTTTGTAGGACTTTCAGTTTTTCCTCATTCACTTTGATATCTCCTTCATAAATATTTTAAAGTTTATACCGCATGGACTTTGCTGAGGTGAAACTCATTACCTTTAGATAGATCTGATCAGAAAGGGCTACGATGAGAGCATTCTGTGCTTTAGCATCAACATCAAGAATTTTCCTATCAGCATCAGTAATATCCAACCCTATTGAATCAGTAACATGTATACCTTGAATGGTGGAAAATAGAACATCCATTCAATGGGATCGTAGATGAGATCTCATTCTATTCTTCAAAATCTGAAAATTACTTCCATCGAAGTGAGGGACTCCCCTAACATTGACTTCATTCTCCATGATGACAAAAGACAGATTCAACACTATCAACCTTTACCCTCTGATACCACTTGAAGGACCCTGAGACACCCTGAGAGGGGAGGGGTGAATCAGGGTGGAAACTTTTTATTTTAAAGAGATGGATCTTGTTCCCACGTTGGTAGGAAATTGTTTAACCTATATGGAGAATATGATCAGAAATCAAACATTCACATGTAGAGTGATGACACAACACTTTTTACTTCATTCACTACTAAGGGCTACGTCCAAGGAGCATACGCTGACAGGTTTTCGGTTGTACCAAATTCCACTATTCTTCACTATTTGTGGATTACAATGGTTTGGGCACAGTCACTCTGTCCCAGGATCACTGCCTATACAAAGGTTCAGGGATAGCTCATTGCGTCCCTCAGGTCACTCCCGTTGACTCCCCTTGGCTCACTTCCTTTGGTGAAGTCTCACTCAATTTATAGATGTGAAGGTCTCTTCACCATTGAAAAAGAATGCATCCTATGTTGTATGTAGTTGCTTTGTTGAAGTCCAAATCTCACCAGTAGACTAATCTCACTTTGCACCGAAGGTATCGGGCAGTCTTCCAGCTTTCGTGCAGCTTCAAAAAGATAGGCTTACTTCAACAACACCAGGGGCGCTTCTCCAAGACAGCGCGCACGTTTCAAAGACGACACACAAGTTATAACTGGCGCACAAGTATACATCAACCACTTGCGCATCACTCACTTCTGCAACTTCAAACTTGCGTGACTCACATTCCTTTTCACCCAAACCAGTTTTTCCGTGCATCAAACAACTATCGCGCAACTTATAATTGCACGACCCACAACCACTTGCGCGACCACTACACCTACATGATGGGAGCACTGAATTTCTCTAACTCTCAAACTTTGTTGCAAATGAGGAGGGGGTGGTCCTATATTTATAGGAAAACTAGACACCAGACGTGGTGGCACACAAGCCTCCTCTCGGTGTGCAAGTTTTGGCACGCAACTCCAACCGCCCAAGCCTCTATCATACTACTCGCGCGACCAAACCATTACTTGCGCGACCCTCTTTCCTTTTCCATATTTTAAAGTTCTTATCATGAAAAACCTATGGTGCAAAACTTTCCAATCCTCCTAGGCACCGGTACGAAAGTCCTTTCTCGACACTCAAGTCACTTGTGTGACACATGTCTGGCGCGCAAGTACCTTACCAAAAACAATTGTTTTCCCCTTTTCTCAAATTTGAGGTCCAGAAATTTGGAAAACCCTGGAAAACAGTTCCACCTTCAACACTGTTATCTACTTGACCTGTATGAGTACTTTGCTGGCACACATTCTGAACTTCATCTGAGGATTGACAACATACACAAACCATTCTACAATTCATGCAAATATGACCATGGTTCCAACAAACGGAAACCATGTTTGTGATTGAAAGGTTAAGATTTTTTTTTCCAATCTACAATGCTTCAACTGCAAGAAGATGGGACACTATGCTAATCAATGTATCTAGTGCCAAAGGAATATACCCAATTGATTCTATTGGATAATGATAATGTTACTAGACATCAACAGATTAAGATAAATAATTATTATGTATATTTAATAATTATATCATTTGAATATTTTATCAGCAATGTATAGGTTATAATAATTATGCAATAAATAAGGATTTTAAGGCATTACTTTTTCACTAAGGATTTGACACCATATATTTAATGGTACCAAGAAAATATATTTAGTAGAATGTTAAATTTTTTAGAAAATTTATGATTGAGGGAAATTCAAACCTAAATAGTTTTACCATTTATGAATGATTTAAGTTGATCATTGTATGAGGTTTTATAGGATAATGTATTACTTCACCACCTAACACTTCATGTGCTAAGATATGAATTATAGATAGTTCAAGGTGCAATAAAAGGATAAGACTGTGTTTATGGAATAGAATGATATATTTATACACTTAGAGAGTTGAATAATTCCTCAACTAAAGTAAAATTGTCTTAAATAATTTTTTTCCTATTATCATAATCTTTGATAATATGAATTATGTTTTTTATAACTATATTTATGTTTTTTTGGTGATAAAATTTCATATGAACATGTTCTCTATCACTTTCCCTCAAAACAAGAAGGTTATTTATTCTTCCACATCTATATTTTCACTTCACACTAAAGTTATCCTATTCAAATGCTTAGTTTTATGGTAACCTATGCATTTCACTTTTCCCCATATTAAGAGAATATTATATTAACCATTTTTATGATGTGGGTTTCCAACAAGGGAATTTTCATGTATCAACCATTAGCTTTGGAAGTGCAATTTCAAATTGAGAGGATGCAATTCTGTTGGGGAGGGAATAATGTAACACCCCAATAATTTGTTTTTTAATTTCAAATAAATTATGTTATGGAAAATAAAAATCTAAACTTAAGGGTTTTCATTAATAATACTTATATTTCAAATATATATCTTTCAAATTAATTTTTAATTAATGTTCTAAAAAAAACTATTTTACAGATTTATTTTGTGTAAAGGAATATTTTAATATGTTATTGATTAATTTATTATCAATAGATAATTTAAATATATATATATATATATATTTACAATTATAATTATTTTGATAAACACTAAATTAGGTTACGAATAAATTCACTATCAATACGACACAACAAGATTTTATGGTACGTTTCTTCGTCAATAATTTCTATTCATTAGATAGATTTAATGAACACAAAACTATGTATTTGGGAAACAAAACTTTGTTATAGTCATAACATAGTCGCTACACTTAATTTTGTTGCTTTTTTGATTTAAATTTTGAAAAACAGACAAAAACTATTGCAATTAGTATGTTTTTTAGATTCTAATAGGATCAACTTAATTATTGGTGAATAGTAACTTGACCCTTATGAATAGTAATGCAACCTTATGAATAGTAATATTACAAATAGAATATTAACCTCACCTAATAAAGAATAAATAAAATTTTTTTTTCATTATTTCTTTTTTGAGTTTAGTTTTTCCTTAAAAAAATATGACAAATTTGAAAATTTGGTTTTTCGTGTAAAAATTGTACATTTCAGAGAGATTTATATTATAATACCAAACTAAGATTTATTATTGTTTATTATAATTAAATATAATTATTAAAACAATATTCTTTATTTAAAAATGATAAAATAATTTTATTTTTTTAGGTGTCGAAAAGTTTTCTATGCATTTTACTATGCATTTTATGTCTCCTATTATTTTTAATAATTAAGTCTTTTTATAGATAAAAGTTAAAATTTTCACATTTATAGAATTATTATTATAAAATAAATTTAAATTTATAATTAATAACATTGATATTAGGTTATTCTAAATTTATGATAATTTTATAAAATACATTAGTTTTACGAGAATAGTAAAAATACAATTTTGAGTTTTCGGTATGTTTAATGACATCATAATGTGGTAATAATTATTATAAAATTATGGTAGACATTTTTAAATTAATATATGATATTTAATGTCCTATGTTTCTAATACTATTGAAAAATACCATGAGAAAGACCATGGTTTTTCGTATACCATCAATGAGGTGTCCTTAGAAATTAATAAACAATTATCTCAATTTAGCTATAAATACCCACCCATTTATTCAATTGATTTCGTTCCAAATTCATAATACTCAATTTTATGGAATTTTTACCTACCTATGAGTCCTACCAAGGATAAATAAATCCCCCAAGGTCCCAACCTTCATGTTTTAGGATTTACTCTACAAGGTAAGGGAATCTACCACCCTTCTCTTTTTCAAGAACTCCTTTTATATTATTCCTTCATAATTTCCATTGGATTATGTTTGGATATGTCATTACAAATCCCAATTTATGTAAATATAATTTAAAAATTATTAGATACCCATTTTTCTCTTATCAACATATTTTTTGAGTTTTAAGTGATGCCATTAGGCTGCCCAATTTTCGTAAGGGATTTCTCAGCGTCTCTTTTTCTTTCAAGTTCCTTTATTTTATTTTCTCTCCAAAAATCCCCTAATAAAAAAGTTATGATAACTCCAATACCTTAAATATAACTTAATTGTGTTATTCTAATTGAAAAATTCATCATCATATCTTATTTTCCCTCCCTTTACAATAAAAATTAAGGCACTGTTCAAGACGTGTTAATTTATCACATTCTAGGAAGACAAGTTTTCAATTTCTATTACCATATTAATGTATGGTCATTAAAGAATTTTTATGGTTTTAAAAAATAATATTATATTTATTTTATCTTATTTAATGTTCTGGAATCATCATACAAAGATGATGTGAAATAATAAATCAAAACAAGCTCTTTGTGAGTGAAACCACTCAAAGTAGTGCAAGCGATTATCAATAAAGTTTTATCCAATGATTCAACCTCACCAAAAATATACAAATGACTCATATGATCATTTAAAAATACGTATTATCCTTAATAAAATCTAAATTTATTTATGCACTTCAATTCTCATTCTACATGAACTTCCTTACTCTTATAATCAATCGAACAAATCATGAAATCCAGGAAACAAACACTCCAGAACGATAAAATTAAATCTTATAACTTATAAAAAAGGCCATAAATGAACATAAAAAAATTATAATAAACAACATAAAATTATAATAAGTTCTTAGTTAAATTATTAATTAATCTAATTTCATATTCTAGGACCTTATTGTCATGTGCAAAACACATTCAGACATAAGGTAAGGGTTTCCTAATCTCACTTATATTTTTGTGAGATACTTCTTATTCAACACTATTTCTTGTGTATGGTGTATGTATAATTCCCATTTATGTATCATATCAGGAATATATTTATTTTAATTCTATTCAATTTATAAATTGATAATTATTAATTTGGGGCATATAATTTAATTGATAAGGAATTTACCCGAACCCCTGTTTTTTACTTCGGGTTACTCTTTCTCTTCATTTACTCAAATTTAATGATTATTTATTCTTGTATAATTATTAAAAATTATACTTATATGTTACTAACTCATATATACATATCATATAATCCTTATTTTATGGGGATATTATTTTTTTAAAATTGTTTTCTTCTCAATTCTTCCCAATAAACAATCATAATTCAAGGGAACATCTAAAATTCAAACCCATATTCATGTGCAATAGGTAATCTGTTTGAAGAAATAATTAATTTTATTAAATCACAAATTTTTTCATGAATTAAACTCTAGTTTTATTTATGGTTTTATGAAAAAAAATTCCTTTCCACAATAAAATATCATCCTTAAACCAGACTAAAATGTTTTATTTCTAAAGCTTCTTAAAAACTCATTTTAAAGGATTTAAATTTAGTGGGACATCATTTATGACTAAAATATAATTTCAATTATCTTCCCTTTTCTTTTCTAGGATAGATAATTTTACAATAACATTTGAAGAAAAATATAATTTTTTTTTTCAAAAAGAACTCTTCTTTCCCATATAAAAAGGATTTTTCTCATCTCACATTATCATTTATGAGATATGTGCCTTGTTCACCACTTCTTCCTTTCATGTAGTCTAAGTAATGCCCTTTTATATATCATATCAAGAGTCTCCTTATTATCATGATATTCTATGGGACTATGATTTGAATGTTCCAAAGTGGTATGTGACACTTTAGAATGTTTAAGGATTATTTTCCAATGAAATTTGTAATGTCTCATTTTAAAGAATATTTATCTATGTCAACATCAATTTTCAAATCATGTATCTCATTGAGGTTTATCTTTTATGATATCATATAAAATATTTTATTGAAGGGTTTATAATTAGTTTGAATGTGGATGTGCTATTTAGATTCGATTCACCATATTACTCTTAATGGTTAGAAATTATGTTTACTGGTTGGGAAAAATTATTTACATTGCATATGTATATCATGTGTTTTTATAACCCCATTCGTATGAGAAACGAATTAGAATCATTAAGTGATAGGTGGTCCCATCTATATCCCCTCTATGTGTCAGCAGGTCTCATGAGACAAACAGATATGGACTTTGTTGAGGCCTTTCCTATTTTCAGATATAGTTTTGGATGAGGGCTTAATCATTTTTAGATGTCTTAGAAATGGCCAGGATGGTATGTTTCAAAATGGCAGACATATGCATTTCCCTCATTATGATATTAGTAATTGATAAATCATGTGATTATTTGACTAGTAGAATATCCATGGTATAGTTTCATGTGATCAGTTCTATGGATTTATTTACTAATATTTCATTCATTCCATATTATGATGAAGTTTATTTTTAAAGGAATGTGTTTTAATTTATTCACCATGCCCAATGTTTATGTTTATGATAACTTCCATTTCATTCCATACCCTTACTGATCATCTGATCTCACCCATTTCTTATGTTTTTTTTTCCTATGTTATAAAGAAGAAAACTTTGAATAAGATTTCAAGGATGAAATTTATTTAATTTTATTATGTATCATGTTTTATTTCCATTTCCCAAAGTATTATGGGAATCATGAATGTAATATGGTATTTGAAGACTGCTAAAATGACCAGTCCTTTGGGATTTTAATCCTTGAAATTAGTCCAAATTATTAAAATAATGCACCATCTTCAGGCTTCTGGGGTCGGGGCATTACAAGGTGTATCAGAGAAAGTTTAGAAGCATCATTGGAAACTAGATTTAGAAAACATAGATTAGGGAATATAACCCTAAGGTATACATTGAGGATAAGTATTCAAGAACATCGAAATGAACCATGTTTATGATTACGATATTTTCTATGCATAAATTTTTCAATTTATGTGAATTATTTCACTATAATTGGGATTATATATTATGTTTCATAATTATATTATCTAATATAGTGTATGAAATTATATATAAATGGTTCCTAGATGATCTAAAGGGAACTGCCTCAATGCATATAATTCAAATAGTAAAATTGGTCATTTATTCGATGGGTTTAGGCCAGTATTTTCAATAGAACTAGTATCTCAAATATCCTCATCATATGAAGAGATAATATCTTATTATAAAAATATGGGGAAAGAGTTTCCTAATTATTATGTCTTCATAAGGAATCAAGAGAAGAAGAGTATGAATTAAAAATAGATAGATAAATAGAAGAAGGGAAATAAGGGTTTTCCCATATGTGATAACTGTGGAAAGAATCACCCAGGTAAATGCTTGAAGGGAATATGAGTATTTTATAAGTGTGGAGAAAAAGGACACCAAGTTTGTGATTGAAAGGGTAGGAAAAATGTTTCCAATCTACAATGCTTCAACTACAAGGTTATGTGACACTATGTGAATCAATGCCCCTAGAGTCAATGAAATATACCCCAAATTATTCAATTGTATAATGATCAATTTTTTGTACTACCACAGATGAAGAGGAATAATTAGTATGTCTCTTTAAGAATTATATCATTTGAATATTTTATCAGCAATGTACTGGTTATAAGAATTATGTAATATATGATGATTGTGCCACATTACTTTTTCATTAAGGAATTGAGACCATATATTGAATGGTACAAAGAAAATATATTCAACATAAAGTTAAACATTTTGGAAGATTCATGATTAAGGGAAAGAAAACACTAAATATATTCCAAATATATGATGATTGTACCTCATTACTTATTCATTAAGGATTTGATACCATATATTGAATTGTATAAAAAAGATATTTAGTAGAAAGATAATATTTTTTGGAAAATTCATGATTGAGGGAAAGAAAAACCTACATATATTCTTGATGTTGAGATAATGAGGATAAAATGATTGATTATGATAAGTGTTGACTACCTTGTAACTAATTAATGACTTGTCAACAAGTAGTCCATTCTATCATCGATGGAGTTTAAAACACTTTTGTATTTAAGGAATATATATCCAATAACATGTATCTTAATTAAAGATTATAGAATAATGAATGTTACCTATAAGTTTTTATGGTAATTAATGTTATTACCATATTTCAAGAGGATTCATGATGATGTTATTCACATGTTTGAAATGTGAAAATTTAGAGCTGCTTAATGTTGAGTAAGGGCTAATGATAATTTCATATTTTAAATTTAGTGACATTCTTTCTAAAGTGTTGGATAATTATATTTTGGAATGTTACACCATTTATGAATGGTTTAAGTTGGTCATTGTATGATGTTTTAGAGGTTAATTTATTACTTCACCACATGACACAACCTGTGCTAAGAGATGAAGTATAAATTGTTTAAGGAGCAATAAAAGGATAAGATTTTGTTTATGAAATAAAAACATATATATATATATATACACTTAAAGAGTGGAATAATTCCCCAATTAAAGGAAAATACTATTAAATAATTTTTTTTCATATTATCGTAATCTTTGATAATATCAATGATTTTTTATAACAGTAGTTTATGGTCTTTTGGTAATCATATTTCATCTGAACAAGTTCTCCATCACTTTCCATCAGAACATGATGGTTAGATTATTCTTCAATAACTATATTTTCACTTTTCACTAATTTTATCCTATTCAAATTCATAGTTTTTTGGTAACCTATTCATTTCACATTCCCCCTTATTGAAAGAATATTTTATTAACCCTTTTTACGATGTGGGTTTCCTACAAGGGAATCTTAAAGCATCAACCATTAATTTTTGAAGTGCAATTTCAAATTGTGAGGATGCAATTATGTCGAGTGGGGAATAATATATCACCCCAATAATTTGTTTTATAATTTTAAATAAATTAATTTATGAAAAATACTAATTTAAACTTGAGTGTTTTAATTAATAATTCTTATGTTTCAAATTTATAACTTTCAAAATAAATTTTAACTTAATGTTCTAAAAATAAATACTATTTTACAGTATTATTTTGTGTAAAATAATATTTCAATATGTATTTTATTCATTTATTATCAATAGATTATTTTATAAAATATTTTAAGAAAAGAATATATATTGAATTTTATAATTATTTTGATAATCACTAAATTGGGTTACGAATATATTCCTATTAATAGGACACACCATGGTTTTATGGTATATTTATTTATAAATGATTTCAATTAATTAGATAGATTATATGAACACAACATAGAGTCTATATGAAACAACAACTTTTTATAGTTATAACACATCCATTAAACATAATTTTTCTATATTTGGGATTTGAATTTTGAAAAACAGACAAAAACTATTGCGATTAGTATGTTTTTAGAGTCTAATAGGATCAAATTAATTTTTATTGAACAGTAACATGACCCTTATGAATAGAAATGTACCCTTATGACTAGTAATATGAAAAATAGAATAGTATACTTACCTATTAATTTATAAATAAAATTGTTGTTCCATCATTTCTGTTTTGATTGTAGTTTTTCTTTAAGAGATATGACGAGTTTGATAAATGGATTTTTCGGGTAAAAATTGTACATTTCAGATAGAATTAAATTATTATGTAAAAATAAAGGTTTATTAAGGTTTTATATAAAAAATATTATTATCAAAATACTATTCTTTAATTACAAATGATAATTTTATTTTATTTTTTTTGTCTAAAAAATTTTACTATGCATTTTATGTCCGCTATTATTTTTAATAAATAAGTATTTTAATAGTTAAAATATAAAATTTTCATATTTAAAAAATTATAATGATAAAATAAATGTCATTTATTAATTAATTACATTCATATTAGGTTATTCTAAATTTATGAAAATTTTATATAATATATTAGTTTTTCGTGAATAGTAAAAATACAGTTTTCAGTTTTTGGTATGTTTAATGACATCATAATGATGTAATAATTAGTATAAAATTATGGTCTACTTTTTTATGTTAAAATATGATATGAGGTGTCCCAAGTGGAAAATACCATGGGAAAATACCATGGTCAAATACCATGGTAAATCCCATGGTTTTTCATATACCACTATTGAGGTGTCCTTGGAAAATAATAAAACATTTCCTAATTTTATGTATAAATACCCAATCATTTATTCTATTAATTTCATTCGAAATTCATCATTCTCGAAGCTCTAGTTTTTCCCTTCCTCGGAGTCCACCCAATGTTTCCTCAAGCCCCTAGGTACCAACCCTCACTTTTTAGGAGTTACTCTACAAGGTAAGGTAATCTACCACCCTTCTCATTTTCAAGCACTCGTTTCATATCGTTAATTTTTAATTTCCATTGTATTATGTTGGGATATTTCATTACATATCCCCCTTACTTTCCATATTATGTTATAATGATAAAATACCCCCTTTTTTCTCATAAACATATTTTATGAATTATCAGTGATGTCGTTAGGCTGCCAAATTTTCGTAAAGGATTCCTCCACTTCTATTTTTCATTCATGTTCCTTTATTTTCATTTCTATCCTCAACTAAACACATCCAAATGGTATAATAAATCCAGTAAATTAAATATACTATAATTATTTTAGGATAATGGAACAATTCATCATCATCACTTCCCTACTTTTATACCAAAAATGAAAACATCGTTGAAGATGTGTTAATTTATCGAATTCAATGACGACGGGTTTTTAAATTCTATTACCATCTTCATGGCTGGTCATGAAACCATTTTTTATGGTTGAAAAAAATCATAGTATATTTATTTTATCTTATTTTATGTTCTGGAATCTTAATACACATATGATGTGAAATACTAAATCAAAACAAGCTTGTTTTGAGTGAAACAACTCAAAATAGTCTAAGTGACAATCATTAATGTTTTATATAATGATTCATTCTCACACAAAATATAAAAATGACTCATATGATCATTTAAACTTAGGTATGATCCTCAATAACTTATAACTTCATTTATTGACTTAAATTTCCATTTTACACGAACTTCAATACTCTTATAATCAAGCGAACCGATCACGAAATCAAGGAAACAAACACTCCGAAACGATGGAATTCAATATTATAACTTATCAAAAATGCCACAAATGAACTTAATAAAATTATAATAATCTATATAAGTTTATAATATGTTCTGAATTAAATTATTAATGATTCTAATTTTATATTCCAGGACCTTATGGTCAAGTGAAGAACACATTCAGACATAATGTAAGGGTTTCCTCATCTCTCTTCCATTTTTGTCAGATACTCCTTATTCACAAATATTTATTATGTATGATGTATGTATAATAAAAATTTATGAATCATATCATGAATTTATTTATTTTTCTAGTATTCGATTTATAAATTTACTATTATTAAATTTGGGGCATATAATTCAATTGATAAGGAATTCTACCCGAACCCCTATTTTTAATGCGGTTTCCTCTTTCTTTAACCTTACTCAAATGTAATTCTTCTTTATTTTTGTATCATTCTTATAAATTCTGTGTATATGTTCCTATCTAATAGAACCAAATCATATCATCCTTCTTTTATGGGGATATTCATGTTTCAAAATGGTTTCCTTTTCATTTTTCCCAAAAAACAAGCCCAATTCAAGGGAACTTCTCGAATTCATACTAATTTTCATGAGCACTTTGTAATATGTTTTAAGTGATAATTATTTTTATAAAATCACACATATAATCAAGAAAAAATATCTTCTTTAATTTCTAGTTTTATGAAAACAAACACACCTTTCCACTCTAAAATCACTCTTTAAACCGCAGTAAAATGTTTTATTTCTAATGTTTCTTAGAAACTCTTTTTACATGATTTAACTTCACTGGGACATAATTTATGAATAAAACATAATTTAAATGTATTTCCATTTTCTGTTATGGGATATAAATTTTTACAATCTTATTTCAACTTAAATACAAATGATTTTACAAAAGAACTCTTATTTCCAAAGTAAAATTGATTTTTCTCATCTCACTTTAACTTTTATGAGATATGTGCCTTGTTAACCACTTATTCTTTGCATGTGTTGAATATAATTCTATTTCATATATAATATCAAGAGTCTACCTATTCTCATGATATTCTAATGTATTATTATTTGAATTTTTATAAGTGGTATGAGATACATTTTAATGTTTAAGGATTATTTCCTTAAGAATTTTGCAATGTCTCATTTAAAAGTATCTTCATCTATGTCAACATATATTGTATAATATTTTATTTTCTTTAGGTTTATCTCTTATTATATAATATACAATATTATGTTGACGTTTTTATAATTATTTTGACTCTGGATGTGCTATCTTGATTCTATTCACCATATTACTCTGAATAGTTAGAAATTGTGTTTATAGATTGGGAAAAGTTATTTACATTGCATATGTATATAGTGTTTATGTATAAACCCATTCATATGAAAAATGAATTATACTAAAAAATTTATGGGTGGGGACCTCTATATCCCCTCGATGCATTAGTAGGTCTCAAGGGACAATCAAAATGGACTTGGTTAAGGCCTTACACATTTTCAGATCTAGTTTTGGCCGAGGCCTTAAAATAATTTTTAGATTTCTTGGTCAAGGCCTTGACAGTATATTGCAGAATGTCTGGCATATGAATTTGCCTCATTATGATATTAGTAATTGATAAATCATGTGACTATTCTTCTAGTAGAATATCTATGTTAAATTTCATGTGATCAGTTATATAGATTTATTTACACATATTTCATTCATGCCATATTATTATCATGTTTATTTTTAAAGGCATGTGTTTTTTGTTATACACCATGCCTAATGTTTATGTTTATGATAACTTCTATTGTATTAATTAGCCTTACTAATCATCTGAGCTCACCCCTTTCTCATGTTTTCTTTTCTAGGTTATGAAGAAGAAAACATTGAATAAACTTTCAAGGATGCAGTTTATTTAATTTTATATTGTATCATCTTTTATTTTCATTTCCCTATATATTATGGGAATCATGAATGTAATCTATTCTTCCAAGACTACTCAAATGATCGGTTCTTCATGATTTTATTCCTTATAATCACACCAATGTGTTAAAATAATGCACCGACTCTAGGCTTCTTGGGTCGGGGCATTACAAGGTGTATTAGAGGAAGTTTAGCAGAAACCTAGGAAACTAGATTTAGAAAACATAGATTAGGGAATATAACCCTAAGGTATACTTTGAGGATAAGTATTGAAGAACATCCCAATAAAACCATGTTTATGAAGTTTGATATTTTTTATGCATAAATTTTTTAATTATTGTTATGCATTTCACTAGTATTGGGATTATATATAATGTTTCATAATGATATGATCTAATATAGTGTATGAAATTGTATATAAAGGGGGCATAGAGGATGGAATGGAAAACACATCAATGAATATAATCCAAATAGTAAGAATGGTCATTTATTCAATGGGTTTTGGTCAACCTTTAAAAGGAAACTAGTCTCTCAAAATTCCTCATCATATAAAGATATATTATCTTGTTCTAATAAGAAAGAGAAAGAGTTTTCTAAGAATTATGGCATCAAAAGGAAGAAAGAGAAGAAGAGGATGGAAGAAAAAAAGATGGATAAAGGGAAGAAGAGAAAGAAGGGTTTTCTAATATTGTGATAACTGTGGAAAAAATCACCCTCATAAATGCTTGAAGGTAATGAGAGTTTGTTATTGGTGTTGAGAAAAATGACACCAAGATCATGATTGTAAGGGTAAGAAAAAGGTTTCCAGTCTACAATGATTCAACTACAAGGAGATGGGACACTGTGTGAATCAATGTCACAAGCATCAATGAAATATTCACCAAATTATGAAATTGGACAATGATTAAGTTATTATACCATAATAGATGAAGATGAATAATTATTATGTCTATTTTGGAATTATGTCATTTGAATATTTTATCAGAAAAATATTGGTTATAAGAATTATGAAATATATGAGGATTGTACCACATTAATTTTTCATTAAGAATTTGAGACCATATATTGAATAGTACCATGAAAAGATATTCATTAGAAGGTTAAACATTCTGGAAAATGCATGATTGAAGGAAATATAACCTTAAATATATTTCTGATGTTGACATAATGATGAAAAAATTATTGATTTGGATAAGTTTTGATCACCTTGGAACTGATTAATGACTTGTCGAGAAGTGGTATATGCTATCATCAATTGAGTTTACAACACTTTTGGATTTAAGGAATATATCCAATAACATGTATCTTACTTATAGAATATAGAATAATTCATGTTTACAATAATGTTTTATGGTAATTCTAGTTATTACCATATTTCAATATCATACATGATGGAGCTATTCACATGTTTTGAATGTATAAATTTAGAGTTGCTTCACATTGATTTTGGGATAATGATAAGATCATTTTTAAAATTCAGTGACATTATTTCTAAAGTGTTGGATCATTATATTTTGGAAAGTTTAACCATTTATGAATTGTTTATGTTAATCATTGAATGAGGATTTAGAGGTTAATGTATTACTTCACCACATGACACAACCTTTTCTTAAACATGACGTACAGATAGTTTAAGGCGCAATAAAAGGATAAGATTGTGTTTATGAAATATAAAAATATATTTATACAATTATAGAGTGTAATAATTCTTCATCTGAAGGAAAAGTGTTTTAAATAATTTTTTTTCCTATTATCATAATATTTGATAATATCAAAGAATTTTTTTTATAACTATAGTTTATGGTTTTTTGGTAATCAACCTTCATCTAAACATGTTCTCGATAACTTCTGATTAGAACATGTTGGTCAAATTATTCTTCCATGTTCATATTTTCACATCGCACTAATGTTATCATATTCAAATGTGTAGTTTTGTGGTAACCTATAGATTACAGTTTCCCTCTTATTAAGAGAGTATTTTATTAACCTTGTTTATAATGTGGGTTTCCAACAAGGGAATTATCATGTATCAACCACTAACATTCGATGTAAAATTTCAAATTGCGATGATGTAATTGTGTTGAGGGGGGATAATGTAACACCCCGATAATTTGTTTTATAATTTTGAATACATTATGTTATAAAAAATATTAATTTAAACTTCTATTTTATAATTAATAATACCTATATTTTAAATTTATAGCATTCAAATTAATTTTAAATTAATGTTATAAAAAAACTATTATATAGTATTATTTTGTGTAAAAGAATATTTTCATATGTATTTGATTCATTTATTATAAATTGATTATTTAAATAAATATTTTAATAATATTATATATATTTACTATTATAATTATTTTGATAAATACTAAATTATGTTACAAAGATATTCCATATTAATACGACACCTCATGATTTTATGGTATATTTCTTCATAAATAATTTCAATTCACTAGATAGCATATATACACACAACGCCGAGTCTCTGTGAAACAAAACTTTGTTATAGTTATAACCTAACTGTTAAACTTAATTTTTCGGCTTTTGTGATTTGAATTTTAGAAAAAGATATAGACACCGTTGCGCTCAGTAAGTTTTTGGAGTCTAATAGGATCAACATAATTTTTGGTGAATAGTAACTTAAGCCTTATGAATAGTAATGTAACTTATGAATAGTAATATGACCAATGGAATAGTAACCCCACTTAATAAATTATAAATAAAATTATTGTTTCATCATTTTTCTTTTGAGGGTAGTTTTTTCTTAAAAAAATAGATGAATTTGATAAATTGATTTTTTGGGTAAAAATCATACATTTCAAAGATATTTAAATTATTATATCAAATGAAGTTTTTATTGATTCTTATTATAATTAAGTAGTTTTATCAAAACAATCTTCTTTAATTACAAATGATAAAATAATTTTATTTTTTTAAGTGTTGAAAAGTTTACTATGCATTTTATGTTCACTATTATTTTTAATAAATAAGTATTTTTATAGATAAATTTTAAAATTTTCATATTTAGAGAATTATTATGATAAAATAAATGTCATGTTTGAATTCTGAACATCAATATTAGTTTATACTTATTTTATGATAATTTTATAAAATACATTAGATTTTCATTAATAGTAAAAATACAGTTTTGATTTTTTAATATGTTAAACGACATAATAATGATGTAATAATTAATCTAAAATTATTGTTGAATTTTTTAAATTAAAATATGATATGAGGTGTCCCATGTGACCAATACCATGGGAAAATACCATGGTAAAGCACATAGTTTTTCATATACCACTACTGAGGTTTCCTCAAAAATTAAAAAAATACCTCACTTTAGCCATTAATACCCACACATTTATTCAATTACATTCATTAAAAATTAATAATCCTCTAAAATATAGTAGTTTTACCTCCATAGGAGTCCTTCCAAGGTGTCCTTAAGCCCCTAAGGTCCCAACCTTCACATTTTAGGAGTCACTCTACAAGGTAAGGGAATCTACCACCCTTCTCCTTTTGAAGCACTCGTTTTATATTATTACTATTTAATTTACATTGGCTTATGTTGGGATATTTCATTCATTATCCCCATTAATATCCATATTATATAAAAATTATGAGATATCCTTTTTTATCTCATCAACATATTTTATGATTTTCATGTGACGTTGTTGGCCTGCTGTATTTTATTAGGGATTCCTCAACTTCTCCTTTTTTTCATGTTCATTTCTTTCCCTTTCTCTCATCAAATGTCCTAGTACAAAAGGTTTAAAAACCCCAATAACTTAAATATACTATATAGTTTTTATGGTTATTTAATAATTCATCATCATCTATAATTTCTCCTCCTTTTATACAAAAAATGAAAACACTGTCTGAGATGTGTTAATTTATCGCATTCAAGGATGATGGGTTTTTAATTTCTATTACCGTCTCCATGGATGTTCATGAAACCATTTTTATAATTTAACCAGATAATATAATATTTATTTCATCTAATTTATTGTTCTAGAATAATCATACACATTTTATGTGAAATAATAAATCAAAACAAGCTCGTTGTGAGCGAAACCGATCAAAATAGTCCAAGCGATTATCATTAAAGTTTCATTTAATGATTTATCCTTAAAAAAATATTATAATTTATCATATGATAATTAAAACTTCTGTTTTATAATTAATAAAAAATTACTTCAATTATGGAATTCAGATCTCATTTTACAAAATCATTCATACTCATATAATCAGGCAAACTGATCTTGAAATCACAGAAACGAAAACTCCTGAACGACAAAATTCAATATTATAACTTATAAAAAAGGCCATAAATGAACCTAATAAAAATATAATAAACTATATAATTTAAAATAGGTTGTGAATTAAATTATCAATGAGTCTAATTTCATATTCCATTACCATATGTCAAGTTTAGAACACATTTGACCATAAGGAAAGGGTTTCCTCATCTCACTTCAAATTTTGTGATATACTACTTATTCACCAATATTTCTTGTGTATGGTTTATCTAAACCTATAAATTATGTATCATATAATTAATATATTTATTTTCATTATATTAAATGTATAAATTTATTATTATTAATTTTTGGGCATATAATTCAATTGATAAGGAACTCTACCTAAACCCCCATTTTTCCTTCGGGTTACTCTTTCTCTACCATTACTCAAAGTTAATGCTTAATTATTTTTTATACATCTAATAAATTATGTATATTTGTTACTAAATCATATATATATATCCTATAAACTTTCTTTTATGGTTATATTCATCTTCTAAAAAGGATTCATTCTCAATTATTCCCAATAAACAAGCCCAATTCTAGGGAACATCTCGAATTCATGCCCATTTTCAAGTGCAGTATGTAATCTATTTTAATATATAATTATTTTTATAAAATAATACATTTTATAATGTAAAAATATCTTGTTTCATTTCAGGTTTTATGAAAACAATCATTCATTTCCTCTCTAAAATCACTTCATTAAATCGTACTAAAAGTTTTATTTTTAAAGATTCTTAAAAACTATTTTTACATGATTTAACTTCAATGGGAAATAATTTATGCCTAAAATATAATTTAAATGTCCATAAATTTTCATTTTTTGGGATATACATATTTAAAATCTGATTTTAAGATAAATAAAATGATTTTCCGAAAGAAATCTTCTTTCCAAAGTAAAAAAGTATTTTCTCATCTCACTTTAATTTTTATGAGATATGTTCCATGATCACCACTTATTTATTTAATGTGGTGTATGTAATGCCATTTGATATATCATATCAAGAGTCTCATTATTATCATGATATTCTATGGGATTATTATTTGAATGTTTCAATGTGGTATGAGACACTTTGGAATGTTTAATGATTATTTCCTCAAGAATTTTGCAATTCCTCATTAAAAAGTATAATCATATATGTCAACATCATTTGTAGAATCAAGTAATTAATTGAGGTTTATCTCTTATGGTATCATCTACAATATTTTGTCCAAGGGTTTATAATTATTTTTACTGTAGACGTTCTATCTTGATTCCATTCACCATATTACTCTGAATGGTTAGAAATTATGTTTATATATTGGTTGATGTTATTTTAATTGAATGTGTATATGATGTTTAGGTATAACTCCATTTACATGAGCAATGCATTGGACTTATATAGTAGTGGTTGGGTCCCATTACATCCCCTCTATGTATCAGTAGGTTTGATTTGGAATATATATACATACTTGGATGAGGTGTTACCCATTTTTAGATAAGGTTTTGGTCGAGGACTTAATTATTTTTAGATGTCTTGGTCGAGGCCTTGAAGGTATTTTTCAGAATGTCTGACATTTGCATTTTCCTCATTATGATATTAGTAATTGAAAGATCATGTGATTATTTGAATAGTAAAATATGTATGGTAATGTTTCATGTGGTCATTTATATATACTGATTTACTCATATTTCATTCATGCCATATTATGCTCATGTTTATTTTTAAAGGCATGTTTTTTCAATATTCACTATGCCTAATATTTATGTTTGTGATAAATTACATTGTTTTACATACTCTTATTGAGTATATGATATCAATCCTTTATTATGTTTCCTTTCCCCATGTTATGAAGAAGGCAAATTTGATTAAGCTTTCAAGGATGCATTTTATTTAATTTTATTTTGTATCATGTTTTATTTTCATTTAACAATGTATTATGGGAATCATTAATGTAATATGGTCTTCCAAGACTACTAAAATGATCAGTCCTTTGGGATTTTATTCCTTGTAATCATGGAAATGTATTAAAATAATTCATCATTTTTGGGATTCTAGGGTCGGGCGGTTATAGAGTACACAAGGATTTAATCAATGAAAAGTACCATGAACTTATATAAGAACTCTTAGAACACTATGTTAATTAAACTCTTCAACACATCTAGAGCATTAAATAAACTGAATGACATCCCAATGAACTGTTAATTCCCATAATGACATCAAAAATAGGTTTTTAGAATATCCCCATCCTTCACCCGTATATGTTGATATATTGACCACAAATTGTTATTAAAGAACCAAATTTTTCCTTTCAGTTAATCAAATAAATCATTAATCTATAGAAGAGTATAGTGGTTCTTCAATTTCACCTGGTTCAAGTGATGATAATAAATAAAAAGTAAAAAACTGCCACATGACTTCTATACAAACAAAACCGGTGCACCCCGATGTGACACACTAAGCTGAACAAAACCTTAATACAATAGATCATCAAGAAATACATGAAAGTATCTCTACTCAGATGGAATCATCCTATATAGAGACATAAAAATAGAAGAAACACAATATTGTAGTTAGATACCAAACATGATCTATCATTGAGGTGGAAATGCTACAACATCCTATGGAAAGACATCAGGGTATTCTTCTAAAACCTTGGTAAATAGTGACAGAAAATGCCCAGATGAATTTAGCATCAAGACAACCATCAATGATGAAAAGTATGGAACATTCTTATGACCCATATGATATTATCTCTCAATAAAAAATACTCATACTTATCCATCATTATTATAATTCAAAACTTATCTCCTAAAGTAATCCACAATAACCTACACCAAATACAACTAATCCATGACAATAATGATGTCGTGTGGCTATATCTATAAGCATAGGAAGTCTCCCCAAGGGAGGTTCCTCACCAGCACTAGCTCACAGTATCTACATACTTCATACAAGTGAGCTTGATCTCTAATTGGCATGGTCAATGCTGAGGGAACTAAATAACTCTCGACCTCATGTACCAAATCATACAAAAGGGCTAGAGATATGACTTAGTGGGGTGGTCCTAAATCTAAAAAAACATTCACCCATGTAGTGTAACTCCCCATTCCTAGAAACTCAGAGTCAGTGAATTATTTTATTACATTGACATGATCATATGAAATAAAAAAAATAAGGACCGATCAGTTTAGTAGCCATAAAAAATAAGATACAAACATATGATTTTCATTACATATTGAAATGAAAAACAACATGTTGTCTCCTTTAAATACACTCATTTACCTTATACTACGCCGGAAGGTCAGTCATAATATACTTCTTCACATCATGGGGAAAAATGAAACAACATAAGGGGGTGATCTCAGATGCTTAGTACGGATAAAAAATATAGTGGATGCTATCATAAATAAGCATAATCATTTAAGGCAAGGTATAAAAATGATACACAAGCCTTTTAAACATAATATTCAACATAATATGGAAATAATAAATCAAATAATTCCATTTAAACATTTACATGGATATTTTACCAGTCAAATACTCACATTTAATATCAATAACTAATCACAGAACTAGGAAATGCATAATGTCAGAAATAATAACCAAACTGTTAAGGACTGGTGCTAAGACAATAAATAACCATACCATCAAGGCCTTATTCCAAGACACTAGTTTGTCTCATGGGACCTACCAATGCATCAAGGGGATATAGCAGGTCACACCCATCATTTAAAAAGTCTAATTTATTCTTATTTTTAATGGGGTAAAACATAACATAAACATTGGTATTAAAATAAGAATACAAAATGTTAATACTTTAACCATAAAACATGAATGGTATCAAAATAGCATATCCACAGTAAAATATATCATAAATCCTTCAATACAATATGGAAGATTGTATAATATTAAATAAAACTCAATTAAGCATAAAATCCAATAAAGGATGTTGACATAGATGAAAATAATCTAATAAATCCATTAAAACTTTTTGAGAGAAATATCCCCTTTTTTACATTGGAATTATTTAAAATCCATGTAATTTATAAAAGAAAAACTTTCTTATGAAAATAACCTTTAATGATTATAAGGGAAAATTCAAAATGGTAAGGCTTCATAATGGTCGAAAATATCCGTTCATGCCATATATGTCAAAAAAACATTCATTCCTTAATTTTTTGAAAAGGTCATAAATTACCTCATTTGGAAAATGTTAGAAAGATTCCTTTTATTTTTTTTTAATAAAAATTCAAACATGGGTAAAAATGAAATTACACAATTTTTTATGATATATTGAAATAAATTTTTGGAAACACAGTCATGGGGGATAAATATTTCCTAGTATATACTTATGTATAAACAACCTCGGATAATAACGAGGTTGTGAAATTAACCCTTACCTTATACTTTCCTTTAGTCGAGGGTGCGTTAACCTCATGTAAAATGGTTAAAAAATGTTATTAAATTATATTAGAACCATATCCATATTTATTATTTCATATATGATCCTATTATATAATTTTTGAATAATATTTCTGTATTACCATTGTTTCGAGTGTTAACTGTTTTGTGTTCCTATGCAAGTTTTGTTCTGTAAGTCTTGTTTGTTATGAATAGGGTGTATTTTATTCATATCCATAATAATATAAAGTTCATAATAATTGTTATTACACATCATATAAATTTTATAATCATTATTTAATGGTTAATGTGGAGAATTAATTTCACCACGTCATGGTGATGATAGGTCGTATGTACACATGAGCAACCGCATCATGGAGACGATAGGCTGTACAAACGCATGAGTGATAGTATCATTCCCTTGATGGTTAAATGGTATGGAATTGGATGGTATATTATTTATATAAAATCAGTATCATGTTATATTAATTATTTATATCCATTATACTCATCATTATACCAATCCACATAAATCAGTTTTGAATAACAAATTACACCCACTACTGAAAAAACGACCTATACCCACGGTTCAAAACTGTGGGTATAGCCTACACCCATGGTTTTGGGAACTATGGGCTAGAACAACGTCGGTATAGGTCCCCAGCCTATACCCACGGTTTTCCAAAACCGTGGGTATAGGTGTCCTGCCACCGTGTCACCAAAACATTTCCAATTTCCACGGTGTCAACGGAGTTTACCCACAGTTTCAAAACTGTGGGTATAGGTCCTAAAACCATGCGGGCGCCGAGTTTCGATCCCGCAACCTCTTCGCTGCAAACAACACATATAACCACTACCCTAACATCACATATATATATATATATTTAGTTAAATATAGTTATAAAAACCATGTGTATAGAGGGAAGAACCGTGGGTATTGGGTTCCCTCCAAAAAAAATTCCCTTCCCGCGGAAAACAAAAAATTTCCCGCGCACACAAAAGTGACCTATACCCACAGTTTTTCATAACCGTGGGTATAAGTATTTTATCCTAGACCTATCCCCACGGTTTTCCCCAAAACCTTGGGGATAGGTACCCCAATACCCATGGTTTTGTGAAACCGTGGGTATAGGTGACTTTTCAGGACCTATCCCCATGGGTTTCCAAAACCGTGGGGATAGACCCCCCTATACCCACAATTTTGGAAAACCGTGGGTATAGGTCTTGAAACGTCACATATACTTACGGTTTTGGAAAACCATGGGTATAGGGGGGTCTATCCCCACAGTTTTGGGGAAAACCATGGGGATAGGTCCATTTTCCATTAGTGACCACAGAGTGGAGACGGTAATCCGTACACACGCATGCATGGTGATATTGTTATTCGTAGGAAGGATAAAAGGATAAATATGGTTTTACCATAATCATAATAACATCTCATAATGTATAATATATGGGATTTATTACTTTATTATGGAAACAACATAGGAGGATGAAGTAGAAGATGAAAAGAAATTGAATGGAATTAGTAAAATAATTTCCACTTCATTGAATGTATCCTTTTGATTTGCACAAAAGGACTCCTTAGGGAGGATTTATTCCCATGGTATGAAATCTAGGATGAATCTATTGAAGTTTATAGGATAATTGGGCTGGGTTTGGCTGATCCAAATGGATTTAGAGGTGTGAATAAAAGAGAAGGAGAGGCGCCCTTTTATAATAAAGGGGAGGGGATCTTTTGGAAACTAAAAAACTATTAATTTATTATAAATTGATTTTCGGTTTCAAAAATATAAAAAGTGAGTTATTTTGAGGTTAATAAGAGGATGGGTCAAAATACTATCAACCAATTATTTTTAGACAATTTTATGCCACAAATTTAACCATATTTTTCGAATTTAACCTTTAGTTAAATAGTTTAACTCTTATCATGTTTAGTTATCTTTTTATAATACATGGTTAATATAGTTACTATAAAATTCTAAAAGAACCTCAATTTGGTAATTTATGAAATATTTAAAAATATCCTAGTTATTTGGATTATCCTGATATTATTATGAATATTAAAACATTTAATAAAAAATTATTTATTTTAAAGTATCGTTTATGTCAATTTTTATACTATTCATTATTTTCATTTTTAAAATATCAGACCAACATGATAACTCATAACTAATACTTCCAATTTGTCACCAATATGACTATGTTATCTATAAAATTATTTTGATCATATTAGACCACATTTTTCATACTAATTAAATCATGTATGTCCATTTTTTAAAATTGAATTCACATAAGTGGTAAAATTAGATTTATTGCAAATTCATAGATATTGTTAGAAGGTGGGTAAAAGAGACGTTAAAAAATTCAATAAAATATTTATATCTAATTCTATTATAAAAATGATTCCAATAACCTACATTGGACTAATATATGTTTTATTTATCTATTGTGACTTTAAAATAAATTTCAAGTAAAATAATTTTTTAAATAATTTTTTTTGACAATAATGCTGTATTTCTCACTTTTCATTAAAAATTGAAACTTTTCAGAAAAATACAAAAAATTCACCCTATGATAATTTTAATGTTACAAATTCAAAATAAAGTACATTATTAAAAATAATGTTTATAAATTTCCTAATTTGGTTAATACTATTCATAACCGATTTTTAAATGGCTAGTTTGATAGGTTATGGTTTGCTCAAACTCTGGGTTGTGTGAAACTCAAGCAATTGAATTATTTAAAAATAAGTATATTGTGAAATATTTTGGTGTTACATTCTTCTCTACTTCAAATAATTTCATCCTTGGAATTTCAAGAATATATCTTTATAAAAATATTTGGGTGGTACTTCATCATAGGTTTCTCAAGTTCCCACGTCACCTATTGCATTTTATGGTTTCTTCAAAGATCTTTTACCAAAAGAGTCATCCAATTTCTCAATACAAGTTCTCTAGTGTCAGGAATCTTGATAGGAACTTCACATTAATACATATTGGGTTCTATTTCTATTTCATCGTAGGTGAGTACATGCATTGGGTCTTGCATGTATTTCCTTAACAATGATACACAGAACACATCATGAACACTTGCGAGACTTAAAGGCAATGCCAAACTGTAATCTAAAACTACAATTTATTCCCGAATTTTGAATGGTCTGATGTACCTAGGATTCAATTAACCCTTCTTAAAAAAATCATATAATACCCTTCAATGGATATTTTAAAGACTGGGAAATTTCAAGGAATTTTTTTCTTAATTATTTGGAATTTTACGAGCCTGTGGCTTCCGACGACACTTGATTCCGAGGGCCGGTGTACCCGGAATCAATTTACGAAGTTTAGCTTAGGTACGTTCAGTGAAAAAATGAGTGGGTTTTTCTATCTTTTGAACCGGTGCTCAGAATTGAAATCTGAGGGCACCGATGAACTCGCAGCACCGATAATTTCTTAAGAGGACTTTTACCGTAGGTGTGTTTGTACGGGAGAAGAAGTTGAATTTTGGGGTTTAAGGAAGGAATAACAAAATTATGTACAATTTTATTTTTGTTATCCAAGGAAGTTACATTCTACCATGGGAAGTTGTTGGTGGGGCCCACAACCACCCAAATTCCCATGTGTGGATATGTGGGAGGTGGGGCCCACATGAGACCCTAACCCCTTGATCTTCCCATAAACCCCTTGACCTTCCCATAACTTTCATAACTTTTTCCCCTCATTAATTTGTAACCCCACTTTAACTTATATGACTTTTCCTCTTCTCTCTCTCTTTCACTTTAACTTTTTCCAAGAAACCATATATAATTATTGGAACCTACTCAATTAATGAATTATGTTATTCAAATTTGGAATGGCTTGGAAGATTAATTAAAATAAGGTGGAGTTTTATTTTAATGATGTTGGCATTTTTTTTGTTTGGAGAAACCTCTTGAGAGAGAGATTGTGAAGGAAGAGGGGGTTTCCTCCTTCGTTGAAGAACACCAAACCTTCGACGAATAACGACGACACACCCTCTATCCTCTTCATCATACGACATGAGAGGAGACGTCAATTCTTCTTCGGGTGCACTCCAATGACGATGGAAGCGACGAACGCCAATGACCGTCGTCACTCTCTTTTCTTTCCTCACAACGCCGTTTTCCCGTGACGCCCGACGTGCGACATCTTTTATCAAGGTAGGGGATTAATTTGAGAATGATATTTTTCCTATGGTTGTTTCCTTCTAAAACAAAGAACGCGGATCAACTCATCATTAAGTTGATCTGTGATTGTTTTATTTTAATTTTCAGGTTGGGAATATTGGTATGCTTCAAATTTGTTTAAGAGATCGTGGTATGATTTGATTCAATTTTATTTAAATAAAATTGATAGTTTTTTCTTTATAAACCCTATTCAATCTTGGTTAATTGATAACGCCCAGTGCGGAGGGTGTGGGCCAAAGAAACACAGCCCGACGACCCTCCACAGATTGTTTGTTGATGTGCGGACTGGCGGGCGATGACGAAACATGCTGCAATGGTGATTTGAAGTCTCCGCAGTGAAGTTCGGATCTTGTAGTGGCCTTAGGCATAGATGGCGGGCGAAAAAGACCACCAATGCGTGTCCGGTGATCCGTGGAAAGCGGAAGCGGCGCGCCGCCAGAGAAGACCGCCGCCGCTGTGCCGCGATGGCCGGAACTGGACCGGAACAACAAAGCTGTTCCGGATTTAAGAGGTGCGGCTCTAATGCCGCACCAGTTCACCGTCAACCGGGGGGAACAAAGCCCCCCCGCTCCGTGTCCGCTTGTCCATGCTGGCCGAGCCTCAACAGCCCGGGCCATCCGTGTCGGGCCGGGCCGTTCCAGTCGTTCCAGGCCGCGCCAGTCGGGCCGGGCCGTGCTAGCCGAGCCAGGCTGCACCCAACCGGGCCGGACCCGGACCTGGGTCGGGTCAACCCAGTTCGGGCCGACCTAGGGGGTATTGGGCAGGGTCGGACCGTGCCCGAACCCCCTATTTTCAGACCTTCTTCAGTTAAACTCCCATATCTTGAGATACAGACCTCCGATTGATGCACCGTTAGTTGAGTAGGGTTCCTTGGATCTAGACGGTCGTTTCAGTATATTAAAGTCAAGGTTTCGGCAAAGTATGAGTACGTCCGAGTTGGTTCGAACACAAAACCAACCTTGCCCTCGGAGCGAAAAAGATTATAACTTGAGCTCCGGACGTCCGATTGACGTGACGTTGACTTAATTAGATCCCTTTTGGTGAGAAAAATCTTTTGGTATACTTCACCTAATGTTTGGACGCAGTTGGAGTATGGACAAGTTGGATTGTACCCGAAATCCAACCGGGCCACTGGAACGGAAAAGCCAATAACTTTCAGACCGGATGTCCGTTTGACGAACCATCAGCGGCATTGGTAATAAAGTTGAGAAATGGTCCCTTTGAGTATACCCTATGATATATTAGGATACAGTTGAGATATGGCCGGGTTGGTTCGTACACGAAACCAACCGGGCCCCCGAGACGAAAATGCTAATAACTCACAGACCAGGCGTCCAATTGATGCATCGTCTATTGCATTGAGACCCCTATGACGAGGTGGTCCTTTGAGATAATCATTCATGGGACTTTTTGATACTTGGATTATCTACCAGTAGCTCATGGAGAGGATCCTCCCGGAGACGAGCATACGAAGTACAGAGACCTTGTAGCTGGCTGAGACCGGAAGACTGGTTGTCCAATTCGAGTCGGAGTGACTTGTATAGCCTTGTTGGGAGCACTACTATGTTTGGGTGGCAGACCCATGGTGGGGAGCACTACTGTGTTTGGGTGGAAGACCCGTGGTACTCAATAGAAGGAGTACCTCTGCAGGCTATTAGGGGGGGTGCACTACTGTGTTTGGGTGGCAGACCCCGACGGGGAGCACTATTGTGTTTGGGTTGCTGACCCATGGTACTCGACAGGAGGAGTACCTTAGCAGTATTAGGTTAGTGAACAACACCTCAGAGTCATGACAGGATCAGTGTACTCGATAGTGATGGGTCTCTTCAGCAGTTGCGATTTTGATATCATTAATGTAAATTCTGGTTTGAGCTGAGTCAATGACCTTTGTGTTTACCTCATGATTGATATGGGTCACTTGATAACTTAGGTATATGTATTGGAATATAACTAAGAAGTGGTTATCCATTGATTTCATAACCTTTGTTTTACCTTGTGATTGAGATGGGTTACTTGATAACTTAGGTATATGTATGGGCATATACTTAAGTAATGGTTATCTGTTGAGATCTTTGTTTCTGGTTATCCTTGTTGGAATTAGTGGGACCTAGAGGGTCTCAGGATCCCTACTAAGTATCATTTACTCACCCCTTCATGGGATATGCCCGCACCTCGTTGTGTTGGTTGCAGACGACGGACATCACTGATCGTGGTTGAGGCTTGTAGAGATGGACGGTACCCGAAGGTGGATCTCACGACAAGTCGATACCCGGAGGTGGATCTCACGACGAGTCGGTACCAGGAGGATACGGACAGACGTGGAGTGCTAAGGAGGACATCTGTACCTATCCTTTAGGTAGGAACCCGTAGGATGATCCAGGAGCTGCTTGTCACCTTTCAGTTGTTGTCCTTTGAGTTGTACTTTACTTTCAGTTGTAGCTATACCTCTCTTTTGGGCTTGTATTTCTGGCCCCTTGTACTTTCATCACGTTTGTTATACAGCTTTACTTAGTGTAGCTTCTTCTTGTACTCTGTGTGTGTTTTCGTTTTGTAAAGGCAATGCCTTCACTTTTTATTGGGATTTACGCCTTTGGTGCTAGTCGCCACTCCCTGGCCTATGGAAGGCGGGATTGGGGTAGTCACAGCACGGGCCCCGAGGACAGGTCGTGACAAATTGGAATTAGAGGAGTTGGTTCTATAGCAAAACATATGACTCTGATGTTTCTTTTCTATGAAGCAATAGTGTTTAGGGTACTAAGTGTGGTCTTCAGTTCAGGGAGTCCAGTGTTGGTGCGGGCGACCGACGTATCCATACACCATGACCCTGACTTTTAATTTACGACTTGGTGCATGAAAACACTGATTGCATGTGTGTTTCCAAAAGTTTCCTTTTAATCAACTAAAACCAGGTCAGCTCACCAGGTATAGTCTTTTGACCGTGTCACATCTGTTTCTTTCAGGATGCATGTCCGCGGACAACCATCTAGAGCCCCGAGAGATGTACGTACTGATAGCCCGATGAGCGATGAGGCCTCATTATAGGGCCCTCCTTCAGTTGAGGCACCAACGGAGGCACCAGCAGTACTACCATCCATTGGGCCACTAATGCCACCAGCCCTAGCACCAGGAGATGCACGCTGCTTGAATGCGCTGCACGAGTTCCCGCACCAGAGGCCACCCAGGTTCTGGGGAGGGACGGACCCACAGGCGGCTGAGGATTGGCTGGAGGCTGTGGTGAGAGTCTTTAGGCTAGTAGGTACACCAGCGGACTTCATGGTGATCCTTGCTGCCAGCCTCCTTCAGGCAGCAGCAGGCAGATGGTGGAGCCGAATGCTCCAGTTTTGCGATGAGATTACCTTCACCTAGGGAGACTTTGAGACCTTCTTCAGGGCGGAGTGTATACCAGGGACTCTACACACAGAGAGTGCTTAGGAGCTGCTGTCTTTCCCGCAGGATTTTCCATCAGCAGCCAAATCATCTGCGGGCAGTAGAACGATGATGCAGCCATCCAAGAGGACCAGACCAGTAGGTGGGAGACCTCAGGTACAGGTTTGGTTGTGCATGGAACACGAAACAGAGCCAAACATACGAGGAGCAGGAAGTGTTATGCATGCGGCAGGAAGGGTCACATGGCACATGACTGTCCGAATCCCTGCATAGTTGATCCACAGGCATTGGAGGAGCCACCGAGACAGAAGTAGCAACAGGTGCTTGAGCAACAGCCGAGCTGTGGACTAGGCAATAGAGCTCTGGAATCAGGTGGATAGGAGAGGAACTAGTAGATTCCTTTTGATTCTGGGTACTTCTAGTTCCATGTTTCTGATTTATTTGTGTCTTTGTACTTCGAGCTGTAGTAATAAAAGACACTTATCCTTGTGACATTTACTTTCCTGTCCTTTTTATTTGGTTGATACTGAGAGGTATTGGTTAAAACTGTTGACTTGACCCTCACTTTCGAGATTCCTACTGGAGTAGACCCAGTGACCTTACACTGATGCTGACAGTGTGACTCGACCCTTGGAGGTGAGAGTGACAGTTGGATATCATGGTAGTAACTTTGAGGCCTTAAAAAGTCATCCATGGCATGAATGTATCATTAATGTCAGGATTGACTGTATTAGGCAATGGGCATGGTTCATCCAGGGATGTGACTGAGTTTCTCTTTTCGGAAAAGGAGAAATCTTAGCAGCTCTTACAAATCGTAGGCGAAGAAGGGTGAACGTTGACCGACTTACCAAGCTGGACAACTTCTTACCAACCATAGATGGTATGAACTATGATGGAGAAGGTGTAGATCATCCCGGAGTGGATGAAGACTACACAGTGTAGTAAGAAACACGAAACTGGTTCCAGTCTCAGAGACATGGGCGTGTAAAATGATTTAAGAAAAAGAAGTGTTAAGGACAGATGAGTCTGTACAGCAGCAGACGTGGAGGCAGAGCTAGGAGAGCAGCATGTGGTAGTGTACATTTCAACATGTTACAACCACCCACCTTTGTTGTCCCCACCAGGCTCAAGGATCTAGAGGGCAGGGAAAGAGAGTAGCTACATGTGGTCAAGGAGTGTGACCTAATGGCTCTAAGAATGATTCGAGGGATAGTCTGTGTCCACTACTAGCTACCGTAACAACATAAATTGATACATATCATTCTTTCTTTCCACGAATCTTGTCCCAGAGCTAGAGTTTCTGGTTAAAACCGCTGACTCGACCCTCTCATCAAGAGATACCTTTGGAAGGATACTCGATAATCACACTTACGCCAGCAGTGTGATCTGACCCTTGAGGCGAGAGTTTTGGTTGGAAACTCTTGGTGTCAACGTTGAGGCCTTACGAAGTTGGTCTGGGTATGGATTGGATTCACGGTTCATACTCAGATTGACTATATTAGGAAGAAAGGTTGAGGTTAATATACAATGTTGGGTTAGGTTTTTCCCTTGGTTGGCGAAAAGAGAAACCCAGGAAGCATAGGATAAACTCACGTAAAGGAGAGTGCAGCCAATCAATCTTGAGTTGGCCAACCTTACCCTCATGGAAGCTGGAGTATTGAGTTTTCAATTCCAAATAGAAATCAGTGGCCACTAGAGTTCTAGGATGACGACCACGTCCTTATACGGGTCTCACCTCGATGAGGTTTATGGAGATGTGGCCGAGGCGGCATGTTATCTCTGAGGCTCATCATATCTTTCTAGGTCCTCAGCAGGATAGGCGAGGTTGTTTACCGCTTTACCTTTCAACCTTAGTTGCATCGAGTGCACGATGTCATCCACGTATCTCATCAGAGGAGATACGTGCATAATCCATCACACATCATCGATCATAGGGAGTAGGATGTCGATGGCAGGGCGACCTTCACGGAGGTTCCTGTGGAGATCGAGGATTGACAGGAGCGGGTCCTATGTAGATGGTCGATTCCTTAGGTGCGCTTTCACTGGCAGCACGAGAAACTCCAAGAGAGAACTTGGGAGCGAAAGGCTCAGATGCATGCTCAGTACCACTTTGTTTACCCTAGTGTGCGTTGAATATTTACAGGGACATAAATCCCTGAGGTGGGAGTAATGTAAAGACTCGGAAAATTTCAAGGAATTTATTTTCATAATTCTTTGGAATTTTACGATCTTGTGGCTTTCGACGGCACTTGATTCCAAGGCCCAGTATTCAGAAAATCAATTTCCAAAGTTTATCTTGGGTACATTCAGTGAACAAACGAGCGGGTTTTTCTATCTTTTGAACCAGTGCTCGGAATTTAAATTCGAGGTCACCGATGAACTCACAGTGCCAGTATTTGCTTAAGAGGAATTTTACCTTAGGTGCGTTTGTATGGGAGAAGAAGTTAAATTTTGGGGTTTAAGGAAGGAATAAAACAAATTGTGTACAATTTTATTTTTGTTATCCAAGGAAGTTAAATTCTACCATGGGAAGTTGTTGGTGGGGCCCACATCCACCCAACTTCCCATGTGTGGATATGTGGGAGGTGGGGACCGCAAGAGACCCTAACCCCCTTGACCTTCCCATAAACCCCTTGACCTTCCCATTACATTCATAACTTTTTCCCCTTATTAATTTGTAACTTCACTTAAACTTATATGACTCTTACTCTTCTCTCTCTCTTTCACTGTAACTTTTTCCAAGACACCATATTTAATTAATGGAACCTACTCAATTAATGAATTAAGTTATTCAAATTTTTAATGTCTTGGAAGATTAATTAAAATAAGGTGGAGTCTTATTTTAACGAGGATGGCATTTGTTTTTTTGGGAGAAACCTCTTGAGAGAGAGCTTGGGAAGGAAGAGGGGTTTTCATCCTTCATTGAAGAACACCAAAAGTCCAGAGAAGAACGACAATGCACCTTCTATCCTCTTCATTGCACGACAAGAGAGGAGATGTCAATTCTTCTTCGGGTGAACTCCTACGACGATAGAGGCAACGAACGCCAATGACCGTCGTCACTCGCTTTTCTTTCCTCACAACGCCGTTTTCCCGCAACACCCGACGTGCGACATCTTTTATCAAGGTAGGGGATTAATTTGAGAATGATATTATTCCCATGTTTGTTTCCATATAAAACAAAGAACGTGGATAAACTCATCATTAAGATGACATGTGATTGTTTTATTTTAATTTGCAGGATGGGAATATTGGTATGCTTCAAATTTATTTAAGAGATCTTGGGATGATTTGATTCAATTTTATTTAAATAAAATTGATTGTATGTTCTTTATAAAACCCTGTTTAAAATTGGTTAATTGATAACGCCTAACGTGGAGGGCGTGGTCCGAACAAACACGGCCCGATGACCCTCCGCATATTGTTTGTTGACGTGCGGATTGACAGGTGATCACAAAACGGGCCGCAATAGTGATTTGAAGTCTCCGTAGTGAAGTTTGGGACCCGTAGTGACCTTAGGCGTAGACGGTGGGCGAAACAGAGCACTGGTGCGCGTCTGGTGGTCTGCGAAAAGCGGCGACGGCGTGCCCCACCAGCGCGCCGGCGCCGATGACCGGCGGCGGCAGCGTTTCGCCAGAGAAGACCACAACTGCTGAGCCGCGGCGGAAGGAACTAGACAGGAATGGAAAAGCCATTCCGGATTTAAGAGGTGCAGCTTTAAAGCTGTGCCGGTTCACCGTCAACTTGGGGGAACAACGGCCCCCCCACTCTACATCCGCTCGGCCACGCTGGCCGAGCCTCAACCGGCCGGGTCGGGCCGCCAGTGATGGGTCGGGCCGCTCCCAACCAAGTCGGACCCATACCCGGTTCGGGTCGACCCAGTTCGGGCCGACCCAAGGGGCATTGGTCTAGGTCGTACAGGGCCCAAACCCCCTATTTTCAGACCTCCTTCAGTTAAACGCCCATATCTTGAGCTATGGATCTCCGATTGATACACCGTCAGTTGCATAGGGTTACTTGGATCGAGATGGTCGTTTGGTTATATTACACTCAATGTTTTGGGATAGTATGGGTATGGCTGGGTTGGTTCGAACATGAACCCAACCGGGCCCTCGGAGTAGAAACACTTATAACTTGAGCTCCGGACGTCCGATTGACATGCCGTCGACTTTGTTGGATTTCTTTTGGTGAGAAGGATATTTTGGTATACTTCACATGAGGTTTGGATGCAGTTGGAGTATGTACGGGTTGGATTGTACCCGAAATCCAACCGGGCCCCTAGAACAGAAAAGCCGATAACTTTCAGACCGGACGTCCGTTTGACGAACTGTCAGCAGCATTGGTAATCACGTTAAGAAACTATCCCTTTGAGTACACCCTATGAGAGTTTGGTGTACAATTAAGATATATCCGGGTTCGTTCATACACAAAACCAACTGGTCCCCCGAGACGAAAAAGCTAATAACTCACAGACCAGGGCGTCCGATTGACTCGCCGTCTGTTGCATTGAGACCCCTATGATGAGGCGGTCCTTTGAGATACTTCTTTGTGGGAATTTGTGATACTTGGTGTATCGACCAGTACCTTGTGGAGCGGATCCTCCTGGAGACGAGCATACAGAGTATGGAGACCTTGTAGCTGGATGAGACCTGAAGACTGTTTGTCCTATTCGAGTAGGAGTGACTTGTATAGCCTAGTGGGGAGCACTACTGTGTTTGGGTGGCAGACCCTTAGTGGGGAGCACTACTGTGTTTGGGTGGAAGACCCGCGGTACTCAACAGAAGGAGTACCTCTGTAGGCTATTAGGGGGCGGGGGTGCACTACTATGTTTGGGTGGCAGACCCCGGCGGGGAGCACTACTGTGTTTGGGTGGATGACCCGCGGTACTCGATAGGAGGAGTACCTCAGAAGTCTTAGGTTAGTGAGTAGCGCCTCGAAGTCATGACAAGATCATTGTACTTGACAGAGGTGGATCTCTTCATCAGTTGCGGTTTCTATGTCATTAATGATAATCTTGGTTTGAGCTGAGTCAATTACCTTTGTGTTTACCTCATGATTGAGATGGGTCACTTGATAACTTAGGTATATATATGAGCATATACCTCAGAAGTGGTTATTCGTTGATTTCATAACCTTTGTTTTACCTCATGATTGAGATGGTTTACTTGATTACTTTGGTATATGTATCGGAATATACCTAATTAAAGGTTATCTGTTGAGATCTTTATTTGTGGTTATCCTTGTTTCAATTAGTGGGACCTTGAGGGTCTCTGGATCCTTACTGAGTATCATATACTCACCCCTACATGAGCTATTCCCGCACCTCATTGTGTTGGTTATAGATGACAGACATCACTGATCGTGGTTGAGGCTTGTAGAGATGGACGGTACCCAGAGGTGGATCTCACAACGAGTCGGTACCCGGATGTGGATCTCACGATGAGTCGGTACCCGGAGGAGACGGATGGACGTGGAGTGCTGAGGAGGACATATGTACCTACCCTTCAGGTAGGAACTCAGAGGAGGATCCAAGAGCTTCTTGACACTTTTCAGCTATTGTCCTTTGAGTTGTACTTTACTTTCAGTTGTAGCAGTACCTTTCTTTTGGGATTGTATTTCCAGCCCCTTGTACATTGAGCACGTTTGTTATACTGCATTACATAGTGTAGCTTGTTCTTGTACTCTGTTTGTGTGTGTTTTCATTTCGTAAAGGCACTGCCTTCCATTTTTATTGGGATTTATGCCTTTGGTTCTAGTCACCAGCCCCTAGCCTATAGAAGGTGGGCTTGGGGTAGTCACGGCACGTGCCCTGAGGACGGGTCGTGATAGAGATACCTTTAAGAAAACATGATCTCCTACATGAAATTAAAAATCCTTCCTTCTGTTATCGGCATAACTATTTTTCCAACCTTGAGCTATTTTGATATGGTTCTGAATAGTCTTCACCTTTTCCATCATTTCCTCAACAAGTTATGGTCATATGAGTTTTCTTTCACTGACATCTTCCCAAAAAGTTTTTGTACGACATCTCTTTCCATATAATGATTTAGATGGTTCCATTTTAATAAATGAATGGAATATATTGTTATAATAAAATTAAACTAGAGGTGAATACAGATCTCAGATACCTTGAAATTCAGGTGAGAAATATCTAAAAATGTTTTCTAAAGTTTGAATAGTCCATTCTAATTGTCCATCAGTTCCTGGGTGGTAGGTAGTGCTCAAACGATGCTCGGTATCTAGGGCCTTCTGAAGACTTTTCCATAATCTTGATGTAAAACGAGGGTCACATTTAGAAAAACATGATATCGGTACACCATTAAGTCTTACAACATCATTAATATATAGTCTTGCTCAATGTTCAAGTGGTAAATCTTCTCTTATAACAAGAAAATGTGCTGATTTGGTAAGAGGATCCACAATAACCAATATCGCATCATTTCCATAAGGGGGTCTTTGGTAGATCCATGACAAATTCCATCATAATATCATTCCATTTCTACCCTGGTATAGGATGAGGTTTCATGAATCTTCTAGGATGTTGTATTATAGCCTTCACTTTTTGAAAAACCATACATCTTGACACATAATCTGAAATCTACATCTTCATGCTGTCCAAAAAAATGTTCCTTTAAATCTCTATACATCTTAGTGCGACCAGGGTGTATAGAGAAGTTGGAGCTATGAGCATCATCCAATAATTCCCTTTTTAGCTTTGGTAAAGTGGGAAGACAAAGCCTCTTACCAAATTTCAAAATTCCATCTTCATATATGAAGTCAATCGATCTACCATCATTCAAGGATTTAATTTTCTTTTGAAACTCTTCACCATCAGACTGAGAACTTTTTATCCATTCCAGTAAATATGGTTTGGCAAACAATTGAAAAAATAGTGATGTTTAACCTTCCATGATAATTACCATATCCATCTTTACTAGATCCATGAACATAAGATCTTTTTAACTCTCATTCTGTTCATAAATACATGGTCTTTCCTATATAAAGAATCCACCACCTTATTTTCCTTCCCTGGGTGGTAGTGTAATGTGAAATCATAATCCTTGAGTAGCTCAAGCCATCTTTTTTGTCTCATGGTGAGTTCTGTTTATGAGAAAACATATTTCAAACTTTTTTGATCATTATATATCTTACATATTTCATTGTAGAGATAGTGTATCAATATATTCAAAGAAAAAATTAATACTACTAACTCAATATCATTAGGTGGGTAGTTTTTTTCATGAATTGTTTACATCCTCGATGCATATTCATTAACCCAATCATTTTTTATAAGAACACAAGAAAGTCATTTTCATGATGCATCACTATAAATCACAAACCCAACATTCCCAGATTTTAATGTCATGATAGGATAATTGTCTAATATTTTATTCAATTCTTAAAAACATTATTCACACTCATTTTTCAAAAAAATTTACCCACTTTACATGTGATCTTGGAGGGTTTTCTAACCAGGAAAAATTCTTGATGAAACACCGATAGTAACATGATAAATGAATAAAACTATGTACCTCAGTTATACTCGTCGGTGTTGGCCATTCTGGGATTGCCTTTGCCTTTGTAGGATCGAAAAAGATTCCATCCTTGGAGATAATATGAACAAGAAAAGAAATTTCCTAAAGATAGAATTTACACTTGATACACTTCTCATATAGTTTATTTCTTCCAAGAGTCTTCAGAACAATCCAAAAGTGGTTCTATTGGTCTTTATATATTTTGGAGTATACCAAGATATCATAAATAAATACTATGAAAAAACCATCAAGGTATTCCTTGAACACTCTATTCATTTGATCCATGAAAATAGAGGGTGCATTAGTCAATCCAAATGGAATTACTATAAATTTGTAATAACTATACCTCATTCAGAATGCTATGTTTGGAATAACATCTTTTTTACACACAATTTATTATATCCAGAACAAAGGTAAATATTCGAAAAATATCAATCTCTATGAAGTTGATCAAAAAAATCATCAATTCATGGTAGATGATACTTGTTCTTTATTATAATAACATTGATTTCTCTATAGCCAATGCACAACCTCATTGATCATTCCCTCTTCTTAACAAAAAGAACTGGGGATCACCTTGGAGAAACACTAGGGAAAATAAATCCCTTATTACTCAAATAATCTAGTTTTTTATTTAGATCTACTAATATCATAGTAGCCATTATATAGAGAGTTTTTTAGATTGGCTTTGTATCAGGGATTTAATCAATAGTAAACTCAACTTCCTGTATTGAAGGATGTCGAGGTAAATCCTCTGGAAATACATCAATATATTATTGTATAATAGGTACATACTCAATTTGAATATTTAATTCTTAATCCCTATATGTTATTTCATCTTCCTCTCCAAGAATATCATTTGATAAAGCTACTGGGGGGTGGGTTTTGATAAGAATTAGGTGATGAATTTTCTGCTCTAAAGATAAAATATTCAACATTTTCCTCACAAATCATAACTTCCTTCTTCTTGTAAAAAATATTAACATCATATTTTGATAACTAGTCCATACCAAGGATTATATAAAATTCAACCATAAGTATGATGATGCAGTCATCATATAAAGCATGAGTATATTCCATAATGGGAACTGCCTAACAAAATTTTTTTGCAATAAGACATCCCTTTGGAGTTTTAACAGAAAACTCCCATGGTAATGTGAATCAGAAATACAAAATTTTAAATTAAACTAGGAAGAAATAAAGGATTGTGAGGATCCATAATTAAATAAATATTTGGATAAATTTGAGGAAATAGATTTATGTAATGACCACTATGTCATTAGGAAATTCAAACTCAATAGTTGTGATTGCAAAAGCTTAGCCTTTCTCCCTTGGCCTTTTCTGGAGTAAGTTTCCATGATGCTCAGGACAATCATTTGTATGATGTACCAACTCTTTACAATTGTAGAATTAAACATTGGTAGCTTCATTATTTACCTTACAATTGTGAGTTTGGTGGAATTTTTATTAACACTTTTAAGAAACTCTCATCCCCTTTAGGGAAGTTCCAGGGTTTTTCATCCCACAGTTAATATAGGGTGAAAGGTCAAACATTTCACTTCTTACCCTTATTTTCTTTTCCAGAGTGTTCAACGACCCTCTTCTTCTCTTGATTTACTTTAAAGTCATAAGACTTAGAGAATTCATTTTTTATTGATAGCACATGAAACTACATCTTCATATGATGAGAAAGATTATGAGACCAATTCCTATATAAGGAATGGTTTTAACCCATTAAATAATTGATCAATATTACTTCTTGGATTACGTGTGTTGTCTGAAACATGCCTTTCTAACCTTGTGATGTTAACTTCATACATTGAAATATTCTCATTCTCCTTCTACCTTAGACATAGAAATCGCCTCTCTATATCTTCTTATAGATCACGAGGAAAGTATTTTTCTATGGAATGTTCTTTAAACTCCATACATTCCATATTTTCTACCTATTCACACCTTCATGTTTTAAATTAATGACCACCATTGATCTACATCTCCTAATAGATGATAGACAACCATTACAATTTTTTCCCTTTTGTTACTCCCCATTGCAAGAAATATTTTTTCTAAGGAATTTATCCATTTCTCAGCTACAAATGGATTTATTGTCTCATTGAATGTTGGAGGCTGTTGACTCATGAAGCATTATAACATTGATCCTCCACATTGTGGATCAGTCTTCTCCATATGGGTAATGTTATTATTCATAACCCGAGTCAATTGTCCCAGTATAGTTATATGCTTTTAAATGCCAGTTATATCACAAGCTCCACTATCATTATCTTTCGTAAGAGGTAAATCCCTAAATAGATTATGTGTGTTGATATAGTTTACATTCCTTCCAATATTCCCCATTTATAAACAATGGAATAAACTATATTAGATTATGAATTATAATACATAATTTCAACCTAGTAAAATACTGAACATAATTTAAAAATTTATGCATATCTAATCCATAATCATAAAAATTGTTCCTTTGGGGACATATTTACTCATAAATCCTTCATAATGGTTGGTAAATAAAATATGAATTATCCTAAGCATATCCCCTGAGAGTGTCAAACTAGGTGTACAGTAAGACCCATTGTCTTGTATCAAGTTACCCCTAGTCAAGACCGGAGCACCTTGTCAGTGTTATTACTTGTAGATACATCTATTCCAAAACCACTTTCAATTGTAGTATCCACACATGGATTTATTTTATATGAACACCCAAAAAATACATATTTTACCAAAATTTTAGGATGTTCTTCTACACTTATCTTCAAAGTCTATCTTAGGGTAATGTTCCCTACTCAAGGTTTTCCTTTCCATGGTTTTTATTAAACGTTATCTGATTCCAACTGTAATGCCCTGAACCCAGAAGTCTAGAGTTGTTGCCTTATTTTATTACTTTATAAGTATTACAAGAAATGTAATCTTGAAGGACTAATTAGTTTAGTATCATTGGCAAAAATAGATACAAACATAAGTTTTACATTACATCTTTAAATGAAAAACAACATAGTGAAACATTTTAATACACTCATATCCCTTAGACTATCCCTGCATGCTATTCATAATATAATTGTTTATATTTTGGTGAAAATGAAACATAAGAAAGGGGTGATATCAGATGCTCAATAAGGATAAACAATATGGAAGAAGCTACCATAAATATGAATAAACTTTTAAGGCAAGGTAAAAAGATGAATCACTATCCTTTTAAACATAATATTTAGCATAATATAGAAAGAATAAATCAAATAATTCCATTTATACATTTACATGGATATTTTACTAATCGAATAATAACATATAATATCAATAACTAATTACATAACAAGGAAATACATAATGTCAGACACCATAGCCATACCATCAGAGCCTCGTGCCAAGACCATAAATAACCATACTATCAAGGACTAATTCCTATAAACTAATTTGTCCCATGAGACCTACCAATGCATCGAGGGCTATAGCAGTCCCCACCCATCACGTACTAAGATGAATGCATTCCTCTTATGAGAGGGGTGAAACATAACATAAAAATTCATATTAAAACTAGCATACGAAATGTTAATACTTTAACCATAAACCATGAATGGTATAAAAATAACACATACATAGTCTAATGTATCATAAACCCTTCAATACAATATGGAATATGGTATTATAATAAATTAACCTCAATTAAGCATAAAATATAATAGAGGATGTTGATAAAGATGAAAGTAATATAATAAATTAATTAATACTCTTTGAGAGAAAATATATCTTTTTTTACTTTAAAATTATTAATAATCCATGTAATTGATAAAAGAAAAAATTTCTTATGAAAATAACTATATAATCTTGTAAGGGAAGCTTCAAAATGTTAAGGCATCAAACTGGTGTAAAATAGCTACTTGTGTTGTATATGTATAAAAAACATTCTTTCCATAATTCATCGAAAAGGTCATAAAGTAACCCGTTTGGAAAAAGACAGAAGAGATTCCTTTCAAAATGTTTTATACAAAGTCAAACTTTGGTAAAAATCACTTTAAAAAATCTCCGATGATATATTGAAATACATTTTATGAAACATGGACATGGATGATAAATATGTCCTAGTAGATACTTGTGACATTTCAGTTACAGGTGCATCCTAAAGGTGCCCCGAACCCAGTTGGTCACATGACCTCAAGTGCATTTCCCCAAACACCAGAGGATGATGGCTAGAAGCGAGGGATACAATGTGATAATAGGGAAACTATTCCCTTATTGGCAGAATATACACATCGAAAAGCAAATATTAAACAATAGTGGAAGTAGTAATACCATAAATCAAAAATAAACAGCAGAAGACTGATAGTAATATAACAACTCAAGCATATATATATATAAATGATGCATGTCACATGTATTTGGGAAAGTAGTCAAACAAGTCACAATGATGGAAATACAATAATGAAATCAATGTAAAGAAAATAATTAGACACCAACAACATCGTAATCCTCATCTTGGTCTCATGCTCTCCATCTCAAACAACAATCAAGAACCCGATGAAGTAGTGTGCTTTCCTGTATCTATACATGATACCATATAATCTATTTGGGTGAAAATGCATTACCCAGATTGTGTGTGAGATGAATTCTAGTAGGAAACCACCAAAAGATCTTTTCCTAATAGTCAGTGAATATATATAGTAGGAAATATGCAGAAATAAAGCAATAAACTAGGAAGTACTCAAAATTAAACAGTCTTACAGTTTTAAATTACATTAATTTAACATTCATTATTCAACCGTTGAATAATATAAACCATGGTATCTAGCCTAATCCTTGTATCCCCTTTATAATAGTAACAAAACATATTTCTCAGAAGACAATCTAAACAAATCAAGTAATTTTGAGTCCAAGCTTATGCTTTGTCTTGGAAGACCCATCAAAATCATTCAATTATTCAATCATGACCCTTTGGGATAGTTCTCACAGTCTAATCCCCTTGGACTAACATAACAACAATCATTTAATAATGGTTCTATGTGAAGATCCCATGGTCTACCCCCTTTGGTCTAATCTTAACACTAATCATTTACCAACGACCATATGGGAAACTCTCATGGTCTATACCCCCTTGGTCAAAATAACATTAATAAAATATAATGAGCACCTATAAGCTCACATGGACCATTCTTTAAGGTCCAACGAACTATCAAAAAATTAGAAGCAACCACCTGGGAAATCTCTCACAGTCTAACCCGTGGGTCGGCGACCACCTGGAAGCTCTCACGGTCAATGCCCTTGGGTCACACAATAGAAATAAATACATAAATGACCCTACCTTGGGAATCTCTAATAGTCAAATTCTACTAGGACAAACATTCACAATGAATATTATAATAATCTCATATAATCCATAAATCTATCCTAACAAAACAAGCCAAGAAAAACAAGGCAATCCAAACAGGAAACCTTGACCAAAATTCCATAAATGATGAAACAAGGGAAACACACCCATTGGGTGTCCTATAACCAAGGTATTTAACATTATGCATATAAAACTACCCTTCTATCAATCAACCAAACCATAACAAGTAATAACCATGGTTTAATTTCAAAACAAGAAATACCCCAAACATGCGTATGCATCACTTTTAGCATATATAATCCAAATATAATCCATGAAAGGAAAAAAATCCGACCATAATGACGTACGATTAATACTCTTGAACATCGGCCCTGGATTCAGCCTAGAAAAACATTGATCTACAAAAAGGTGAATTTTTTTTAACCTTGGATAACTCACGAGAGAGGTGGAATCAATAATAAAGGCCCTAGGGGAATTTAGAACTCACCAATGGGATATCAACACACCCAACTGCATCTTAATTAGAGGTAGAATGGATAATTGGGAGGGGTTTGATGTTTATCAGTTGTTCCGTCTCTCTCCTGTATGAACCACAAGTAGAATAAATATGTTCTGGACTTGAGATGCTACCCCACTATGATTTATCAAATAAAAAGAAAACTACACGGCATGTTCATTAATGGTACATGCAGTGTAATAGCCATAAACAACCCCTACCTTAAGCGATCTTCTAGGTCACCAAATTATTATGTACTCATCCATTAAACAACTAGTATACAACTTTACGCGGTACCCAGGTACATGACCTGTACTCATATGTACATGACGTGTACTTAGAAAATTCACATTTCTTCCTTTTTTTTCAAAACAACCTAAAATCAAGATCCATACTTGAAATGAAGAACTGGGTTCTTAAAAAATTCCCCTCATAAAACAAACCATCCCCAAATTTCCCTTCCAAGGTATGTGAAAGAAATAAACTTTAAACAACTCTAGCCACTAGGATTGTACATTAGCCTCTCTCTCCCAAGTCTTGTCTTGTACTCACCTGTGCCGCCATTGTACCCATACTAGAGAAATATACCATCCACAAAGAACCATTGTGCTCGGATCCAAAATCCAAATAGGGTGCTCCTAAATGGATGCATCCATAACCAACTCAAACTCATTAAGATGAAAAACACCAGACATCTCTAAAAAGTAATTCCATAACTAAGAAACATGAAAGACGTCGTAAATATCCTGATACCTATATGGTAACCGCAACAGATAGGCAACCACCTTGAATCTCTCCAAAACCTCAAATGGACCGATGTATCTTAGGGAAAGATTCCCCTATCTCCTAATCCCCTTGTTTCCCAACCTTGGTGTGAAACATAAGAATACTTGATCTTTGACCTAGAACTCCAAAGTTCATCTCCGTCGATCCTCATAAAATTTCTATCGAGACACTACTATAGCCATCCTCTTCCGAATCAACTCCACCCGCTCAGTGGTCTTATTGAAAAGATGAGGTCCAAACATATTAGCCTCTACTACGTCTAGCCAACATATCGGTAATCGTCATGGACTACCTTACAAAGACTCATAAGGTTCTATCTAAATCATTGCCTAAAAAAAATTATTGCAGGAAACCTCCACTAGGTGTATCTGTCTCTCCCAGGAGACCCTGAAATCCAGGATGTATGCTCGATGCATGTCCTTCAAAACCTAAATCATACACTCAGGTTGTCCATCTCCATGGGGATGGTAAACTGTACACAAGATTACTTGTGTATCCAAAGCCCTATGTAGTTCCTTCGAGACATGAGAAGTAAACCAGGCGTAGAAGTATGAAACGATAGAGTACAGAACCCCTTGCAAAAATACAATCCGGTAGTGTATAGGTAATAAATATATATGAAGGAAACGTATACACCTATTCTCCATGAATCTCCAAATGAATCTTAGAGATTAGTGCCATAAGCTAAAACTCACTACTATCCTCCTGAGCTTCCTGTATATGAGTTCTCCTGCTCAATGCCTCAGCCACTGTATTGCCTTTCCCACACATGTAGGTAAGCTCAAAGTCAAAAGACTGAAGGTAATCAACCCAACTTTATTGTCTCAAATTCAAATCATGATGAGTAAAGATAAACTTGAGGATTTTGTGGTTAGTTTATACTATAAGATTCTCTCTAAAAATATAATGTTTCCAACAACAAAAAACATTCAAAACTACAGCTAACTCGAGATCATGCATTGGGTAATTCCTCTCATGTGGCCTCAACTACAAAGACTCATACGCAATGACACCTTCCCCCTGCATAAGAAATGATCCTAGCATGATACCTGATGCATCACAATAAACAATGTAACTCTTTCATTGATCTGGAAAAATTAGTATCGGTGCTGAAGTCAATATTCTATTCAGATCTTGAAAGGATGAATCACAGGAATTTGTCCATAAGTACTTTGAAACCTTCTTTTTCAAGCCCATCAGTAGTGCTGCTATGTGTGGAAAGTCCTAAATAAAAATCATGTAGTAACCATCCATCCCTAGAAAACTCTATACCCCAAATATGTTCTTCAGTTGATCCCAATAAAATACCGCTCTCACATTCTCTAGGTCTACCGATACTCCTATATCTGAGATGACATGGGCCAAGAAGTGAATATGGTCCATCCAAAAGTTGAGTTTTGGGAGATTAGCATAAAAATGATGCTCTCTCAATGTAATCAATATGATCTCAAGATGGATGGCATGGTCATTTTGAGTGTGATAGTACACCAAGATATTGTCCCCAAAGACTACCACAAAAGAATCCAAGTAAAGATGGAACACTCGGTTCATCAGTGCCATGAAAAATTCCAGCGCATTCATGATATCGAATGGTATAACCAAATACTCGTATTGACCATACCTTCCCCAATAGGAAATAAGAGTTATATCTGATGATCTAATGCACAACTGATGATAACTTGATCTCAATTCAATCTTTGAGAACACCAAGGCTCCTCGAAACTAATAAAAAATATCATCAATCCTAATCAAGGGATATCGGTTTTTGACCGTCAACTGGTTTAGCTTCTGATAACCCACACAAAGTCAAAGGGTAACATCCTCCAAATTCTCAAAAATTATAGGCAAATCTGAAGGAGATGTACTAGTTCAGATGAAACCCTTCACATGAAACTCCTCTAACTGCTTCTTGGGATCTTGTAACTCTGGTGTAGCAATCCTATATGGTGAAATGGACACTGGTGTTGCTCCTAGAACAAGATCAATAGAAAAATCCACCTCTCCCTTTGGAGGTAAACCTGAATAGCCGTATAGATAGAAATCTCTAAAATAGTGCAAAACTAGAAGAATGTCCATATGTGATTTCCACAGGTCATTCAAATATAAACTAGAAATTTGGGATGTACTTCATCCTAACCCATGATGATTGGGTCTTTCTCTTCTCACCTGGACATCCTAATCTCCCTTGTGTAGAAAATATCCACCCTATGGTGACGTGAAGCTCACTCTGCAGTGATACTAGTCAACAATGTACTAAAAAGAGACCAAACAGTCCATTCCACAAATGGAATCAAAACCTATCATCTCTATGAAATAAAGGTCACATAAGAAGATACACCCACCAACCTCAAGAGGGAACTCCGTGCACTAACGTACAATAGCCATCCTAATCCCCAACAGAGTGTATATTTTTATAACATAATTATACATAAAGATACAAAGCCTAAGGATCTATAAAATGGAAAAAAATATGAAACTTATGGGAATCCATTTTCTCAAAAAGAGTAGTAGCTAAAATGGAGGAAACATATAATCATACCTCTCACTATAGAGGTTCTGGGATCCTGATCCTTCTAGGTCTATTCCATCGCAAACTTCTGACCTATACCATGGCCCTACGACCCTGCCTGGCTACCCTGAACTAATCCACCCTATTGTCGCTGAAAACCTACCCTCTGGCTACCAAGACCATTGCCACTGCCTCGTACTGAATAGCCTGATAAACTCTAGTTCCCTAACTGATGAGTAATTAGTGGTCTTTCTCTTGAATGTGGAGTCATAAAATATCCCCTCTCACACGCTACCGGTGAGAAAATCTAGAAAAAATGAAGAATATAGCCCATCTTGCTACAAGATCGACACTCAACTGGGTCCTTTGGGCAATGTGGCCTCATATGCCCACTTTTTCCACACTTTTAGCATACCACCTAATTACCTAAAGAAACATCAGGTTAAATATCCCTGTGGCAATTCCTAATATCGGTCTAAGGAGTCCCAGACCAAGATGCTGAACCACCCTTTCTCACAGCTCCCTCCTCTTTTAGATTGTTCTCAGTAATCAACACCCTGTTTACAATAGCAGTCACCAAATTCAGCCTAAAAACATTCACTTGTGATCAGATGTCATACCTGAGACCATCCTCAAACTTCCTAGACAGTGATAACTTGTCACCTCTTAAAACTGGTATGAATAAGTGAAGTTCTTTAAAATTAGAAGAGTAGTCCATCACTGAAAGAGCTCCTTGCTCCAAATGCAAGAACTCCCAGGCATGATCGGCCCTCAACATCTCAGGGTAGAAGTAATTGTAGAAGGTCCTCCGAAACTCTTCCCAAGACATATCTAGATGACATCCCACCTATGAGATAAAATACCACCATATCTTTCTAGAATCACATAGACTGTACGTCGCAAAAATCACCCTCCTCCCAGGAGGTATATTCATATGCTTGAGGATATAAAGCATGGACTCCAACCATGAATTTGTAGCTAGTAGTACTCCATCCCCTAAGAATGTGGGAGGATTCTGTTTTGGAACACCCATATCAAATATTCCATATAAGGGGTAGGATGGGGTAATCCTTGAAAAGTATGCATCATCCAAAAAAATCCTTCATGAAACTGTGCATCCGCACCTACGTCCTGTATAACTGTTGGTGCTAAGATGGGCATGACAGAAGAATCTACTTGTAGTCCCTGATTTACCATTTTTGGTGGCCTATCATTTCCATGTACCTGGCGTACAACCACATGATATCTTGGCGGCATGACTCTAAAAGGTTAAGCACACACCTCAGTTCAGGATAATCAAGGACACAACTTAAAGGTGCAAGAATAGAATAGGAGAAGGAAAACATTCATGTTTTTCAAAATAGGGTTACATGGCCTATATAACTACCACACGACATGTTCCTGTAAGAATTTCACATGGGTGTGTGACTCTACCAACTTGGTTGCGTAACACCCCTTACACAAGACGTGTTCATCCTACGACACGACGTGTGCTTGAATTTTTCCCTCAATCCCAGGTTCTTCTACATAGCTATAACTACATGGTTCTCTCCTAGTGTAAAACTACCCGACATGTAAATTATAGACATGAAATGTACTACTTATGTTCCATCCACCTATGTCATTAGTCACATGGATGGATACATGGTCAATTGAAACATGGCATGTACAATCTAGACGCGGTGTGTACCACATGAATTTCATTCGCCCGTGTTGTTAGTCACATGACCAGATACATGGTCTCTTATAGCATGGTGTGTACGCCCAGTACACAGTGGGTTCTACCAAGAATTTATCAACCCCGTGTCTCTGCTCACACAGTTAATCACATGGTCAACAAATACATGGTTTGTAAATTCTGTATATGGCATGTACTTAAGAAAAGTTGTTTCTTCCAGAATAGAAGAAAACATGGTGTGTCTTCATAAAATCACATGCCATGTTGTCAGGGTTTCTAGATATTAAGACTTTGAAACTTTTTTGGAACAATTAAAAATGTAAAATTTAGCGAAGAAAATAAAAATTCCAACATGTGAGATCCCATAATCCCCACTAATCAATGTTTCGAACCCTTTTTTACATCATAACGTGACATAATTTAATTAAATTACAAACATGATCCATGAAATTATGATCCAAGAGGGCCCATAATAACTTAGAGACCAAATATTTTCATCCATCCAAATGAATCATTACATATTCTAATGTTCTATAAAAATAAAAAGTATTTCTGTCATAGAATCTGTCACAAAAACATTCATATCTAGCACAACATCTATCACAATAGCATGCAATCAGTAATGCATCATAAATGGCATGACAAGAATGCTTGACATGTGATCTCTAGTAAATGCCTATATGATGCATGATATGGAATACCCTCATCTATTTAGGTTTCAAATAAAATATAACCACAATGATATTAATCGTAACAACACAAAACAAGTTAATCAACCAATGGTGAAATCAAATCAACTATAACAATTGAAAAACTAGAAAATTGCAATATTTGAGGTAAATTGGCTTTTCCCTGAACATGGGTTAGCTACTTTTTGGCACAGTTGATTACCAACTACCCATTCCTTTTTATCCCAGTCTATAGGCTCCAAATAGTATAGAAAAGAAGAAAAGAACCTCCTCTGTTATGGCTTTGTAACATATCAGTTCCGGGTGCCGCCCAAAGGTTCCCTGAACCCAGTTGGTCACATGACCTCAAGAACATTTCCCCAAACACCAGAGGCTTCCAACTAGCTTTGAGGGTGACGATGGGATAATGTAGAAACTATAACCACATTAGTAGAGTATACAAAACTGAAAGAAAATAGTAAACAATAACGAAAGTAGTAATACCATACAACAAATCTAAAAAACCGAAGTCTAATAGTAATATAACAACTGGAGAATATATATAAATGATCAAGGTCACATGTTTGTAAGAAATAATCAAAACAAGTCACCATTCTAAAAATAAAATACTGAAACCAGAGTATAGAAAATCAGTAGACTCCAATAGCAACACAAGCCTTAGGTTGGTCCCTTGCTCTCTAACTCTAACAACAATCAAGTAATAGATGAAGAAGGGCGCTTTCCCTTATCTATACATGAAACCATACAATCTATTTGGGTCTAAAAGCATGATCCATATAGTGTGTGAGATGAATCCTAGTAAGAAACAACAAAAAGATCTATGTCTAACCGGCTGTGAATATTTACAATAGGAAATATGCAAAAATGTAGAAATAAACGTGGAATTACTCCTATGTAAATAGTCTTACAATTTTCAATTACATTCATTTAACAATAATTATTCAACCATTGAATCATGAAATCCTTGGGATTTAGCCTAATCTTTATATCCCCCACGAAATAGTAATAAAATTGATGTCTTAGAAGACCATATAAAAAAATAAAGTAAGATCGAGTCCATGCTTGTGCTTTGGCTTGGAAGACCCATCACAATCATTCAATAATTCAATCACAACCCTTTGGTATAGTTCTCACAGTCTAATCCCACGGGCCTAAAATAACAAAAATCATTTAATAGTGACCCTTCAGGAAGGTCTCATGGTCTAAACCCTTTGGTATAATCTTAATAATAATCATTTACAAATAACCTCCTAGGAAGCTCTCACGGTCTATACCCCCTTGGTCAACATAACATAAAAAATATAATAATGACCATGTAGATCTCACGGTCAATTCCCTAGGGTCCAACATACTATCAAAAAATTATAAAAAACTGAATAGGAAAGATCTCATAGTCTAACCCCTGGTTCGATGACCACCGGGAAGCTCTGACAATCAATACCCTTTTGTTACACAACAATAAAACATACATAAATGACTATACCATAAGAATATCTTACATTCAAATCCCCCTTGGTCAAAATTTCACAATTTATATCACAAGCATCTCATATAATTAATAACTCCATCATAACATAGAAATGCATGGAAATCAAGGCAATCCTAACAGGAAACCTAGACCAAATGACCATAAATGATCAAATTAGGAAAAATCGCCCATGGGGTGTCCCGTAACCATGGTATTTATCCTTACACATATAAAAATACAATTTTATCAACCAACCAAACCATAATAGGTAATAAATAGTGTTTAATTTCAAAACACCAAATACCCTACACATGGGTAAACATCACTTTTAGCATATATAATACAAAGACAATCAATGAAAGGCACAAAACACCTACCTTGATGTCGTAAGATTAATACACATGAACATAAACCCTTTAAAAGGCCTAGAATGACATAGATGTACAAAAAGGTGAAAATATTTCAACCTTGAATAACTCACAAGAGAGGAGGAATCAGGAAGAAAGGCCATTGGGAATTGAGAACTCACCGGTGAGATTCCAAAGCACCCAACAACATCTCAATTGGAGGTAAGATAGAGAATCGGGATGAGTTTGAAGTTCAGAGACCATTCCATCGCTCTCTTGTACAAACCAAGGGTAGACGAAATATGTTCTGGATAAGTGATGTGACCCTACTAAGATTTATCATATTAAAAGAAAACTACATATAGTGTTTATTAAAGGTACATGCTGTGTAGTAGACCAAACCGTCCCCGCCTTAAGAGATCTTCTTGGTCACCACACGACTATGTACTTGACCGGTACACGACCAATACATAGTTGTACATGGTACCCATATACAAGGTGTGTACTCATATGTATAAGACTTGTACTTAGAAAATTCCAATTTCTTACTTTTTCTTCAGAAAACAACCTGAACTCAAGATCTATACCTGAAGTGAAGATCCAGGTTCTTACAATACTTATGTATAAACAACCTCGGATAATAATGAGGTTGTAAAATTAACCCTTACCTTATAATTTACTTTTATGTGAGGGTTAATTAACCTCCTTTATAATGGTTAAAATATGTTATTAAAATATACCAGAACCAAATCCATATTTATGATATCATATATGATCCTCTTATATCATTTTGTTAATAATATTTCAGTATTACCATTGTTTCATGTGTTAACTGCTTCGTTTTCCTATGCATTTTTTTGTGTAAGTAATATTTTTTATGCATAGAATTTATTTTATTCATATCTATAATAATATAATGTTCATAAAAATTATTTTTACTCATCATATTAATTCTATAATAATTATTGAATGGTTATCATGGAGAATGAATATCACTATGTCGTGGAGACGATTGGTCGTACGTACACACGAGTGACGTAATCATTAACTTGATGGTTAAATGATATAGAATTGGATGGTATATTAATTATAATGAATCATTATCATTTTATATTAATTATTTATATCCATTATACCCATCAAATTAATGTAGTGTTGAAATAAAAATTACACTATGATGTGGAGACGATAAACCGTACGTACGCACGCATGGTGATATTGTTATTCATAGGATGGATAAAAGGAAGAATATGGTTGTACCATAATCATAATAAAATTTCAGAATGTATATGGTACTGTATTTATTAAATTGATATGGAAATAATATAGGAGGAGGAAGTAAAAGAATTAATGAAATTGAATGGAATTGGTAAAACAATTACCTCTTCTTTGAGCGTCTCCTTTTCATTTCCACAAAAGGACTCCTTAGAATGACTTTCTACACAATGTATGGACTATAGATGAGTGAGGGAAGTTTGGTGGAGAAGTGGGTTTCTTTTGACCAAGCCAAATGTCATTATAGGTGTTAATAAAAAAGGATAGGTTCCCTTTTAAAATAGAGGGGAGGGTCACTTTTGGAAACTCCAAAACTATTAATTTATAAGAAATAGATTTTCGATTTCATAAAGATCTAAAGTGAATGATTTCTAGGATAATATGAGGATGGGTGAAAATTCTCTCAAACAATGATTTTTAGACTAGTGTAGGTTATAAATTTAACCTTATATTTTGGATTTAACTCATAGTTAAACAGTTTAACTCTTACCATGTTTACTTTTCTTTTTATAATATAGGGTTAATATAGTTACTATAAAATCCCTAATGAACCTCAATTGGATCATTTATGAAATATTATACATTATAATATTAGTTATATAAACCTGATACATTTATGTATGTTATAACATTTAGTAATATATTATTTATTTTAATGTATAATTTATGTCAATTTTGATACTATTCAATATTTTCATTTTCAAAAATATAAAACCAAAATGATAACATAGAACCAATAATTATAATATGTCACTAATATGTCTATGTTATATATATTTTTTGAGGTCATTAATTTAGTAAAATTATATTTATTTTAAAATTTTGAATAACATTTAATTGATTCTTCGTTTAATAATTCTATTACTACATCATTATTATGTCACCATTTATTTTTATTATTTATTTCTTGAAATTAAAAATAAATTACCATTATGTATAAATTTTTTTAGATTTCTAAATAATATTTATATCTGACCATATCACTTATATAAACTCGTATTAAAAATGATATATTTTTAAAAATTTGAATATGGCATTTTTAGCTCTTCTTTAAATAAAGTATAATAAATGTCCTAATAAAAATCAAGTTGATTAAAAAAGATCATATTTTCAAACAATATTTTATTTTGGTTGAAGAAAACTTATCTAATGAAATTATAAAAAATTTTATGATAATATGATAATATTATATTATTATTTTTACCTTTAATTACCCTATTTACCCTTAACTGTGGTAAATAAAATTCAAAATTTACTATTCACCAAAAATAATTTTGATCCTATAATACCAATTTTTTTTCACACTTGTTACAACCATATATGTCCTTTTTTTAAATTCAATTCAAAAAAGTAGTAAAATTACATTAATTGCAAATCTGAAGTTGTGGGTAGAAGGCGGTTAAAAGAGACATTCAAAAGTTCAATAGTTTTTTTATATCTAATTTGATTATAAAATATGATTCTAATGACCTATATTGGACTAATATATGTATCATGTATATATTGTGACATTAAAACAAATTTAATGTTAAATAACTATTTAAATAAAAAATTTGGTTTTCTAAAAATAATGCAATATTTTTCACTATTCATTAAAAATTGAAACTTTTAAAAAAAAATACCAAAACATTATGAAAAAATAATTTCGATGTTATCAATTAAAAAATGAAGTCTATTTTAAAAAATAAAATTTACAAATTTCATAATTTGTTTAAAAATATTCATAATCGCTTTATAAAAGGATAGTTTGATAGGCCATTGTGCACTCAAACTCGGTGTTGCGTGCAACAAAAACTATTGAATAATTTAAAAATAAGAATACTATGGAAGCTTGGGGTTTTACCTATTAGAAAAAAAACAAAGAGTTACTTGAATGATGTCTAGCTCACCCGAAATTAGCAACACTAGAGCATGAAGATGAACACAACCTTCTCCATGGTCCCTCTGACCCTACCGATTAACACATCCATGGACACACTCTGGTATTTGAGGATGAAAAGAATCTAGGTGATTTCCTATAACTAATTAGTCTATTCTCTTATGACCCCAAACTGGAACAACCCACTGCTGTTGTCTTGTATGAAATTTCTTAAATCAAGGAACCTTAAGCATAACACTTAGAGCAAGCTGACTACTCAGAAAGGTCCAGCACTCTCATCACTGATGAACTTGATCTCTATAAGAAAAAATGAATATGATCCATTGAAATAAGTATAAGATCTTCCACCACTATAGAAATGAGATAATGAGGGATAGAAATTACCTCTGACTGACCGAAAAATATTTTGTCCATGAAACTGAGAACCCCAAACTATAGCTTTACATCATGAGGAACCATGAAAACTCCCATAACGTAATGATATAGTTCTATATAACATCCCCTAAAAACATATACTCTCTATAACACCTCGATACATATCAATAACATTAATGGTGTGACCTAGTACTGGATCTATGGATGTAATCCTCCTCAAAATGCCTCACTATGGCCTCCTCATCGAGAAATAGGTATGAAGAATATCATACAAGGGCCATGAAATGGATCCCAAACTCTCACATGTTGGAACTCCCCTATCAAAGAGTAAGAAAATATTGGCATCTGGATGGATTCATGTTCAATGAAGGAAACTCTACTCATAACTAGTCTATGAACTTCTCATATTAGATCGTCAACTCCTCACGATCTTCAAAAAATATGAACCACCACTGCCTCACTGCCCCATGCATCATCATCCCAAGAAATGAAACCCAGTGCACCTTATGAACATAGATTGATTTGAATGTTATATCGACCTCCTCCAAATAGTATTCTATAATTGAATTGGAAATGTCACCCTCGTAGTTCTATAGACTCTGGTTCTAAAACATTCATAGTATCCTCTTCCAATTTTTTTAATCATTTACCTCTACTCTACGATGATTTGCTGGGACATCCAACTGAGAATCTTTAGTAAGAACCAGATGAGTATGTCAATCTAGAGAAATGTTTTCAAAAATGTTAAACAATTAGAGATCCTAAACCTAAAATATGGAATATAAAACATTAATTAATTAATTATTTTATATCATTTATGTTTTAACATATCCCATGGTCTACCCATTTCAAAAATAGGTTAAAAGAATAATTACACATGATAATTTCCTTAATTTGTACCCCGAAACTAGTATCACATCATTTAGTAGGCCTAGTAAACATAAATATCCATGAATCATATCACATGGAGCCCTAAATACCCATGTATTAGCTAGTATCCCATGTATACATCACTTAATAAACGTTGATGATACTGTTTTCCAACCAACCCATGAAACCTAGAATGTTCCAAACTCTAAAATACATCCTATCCCTTAACCTAAACCTTTATAGCACTCTATCACAACCCATCCTCCTAAAGAGTACCGCACCCAAGCTAGTAATGAGAGAAGGGAGATTGTGACTGCCCGAGTCCCACATACAGTAGGATCCAAGTTAGTGAATAGGACCGAGGGTATAATAAATATACATATGGGATATATTTCTCTCTGAGATAACATCAATAAGAGCGATATATGACTCATACACCATATACCATTTTATCATAAGTGACTATGAAGCACAAAAAAATCCTGTAAAACCACAGGCTGGTAATATCTACCTTGATATGAAACATATTCATATTGACCTTAATTTTTTTATATAAATGGGGTGATAATAACAATATACTTAGTGGGATACTCCCTGAATCCTCTCATGAAAAAGATAAAAAAATCATGCTAAAGCACAGTGAACAACAATGAACTAACTCATCACCTAAACAAGTATACTAAATCCTCAACCTCACCATGGCTAACTATCACTAAGTATCACATAAAAGATAGATTATAATATAGTAATGAAACATAAAGGTTACCACTCTACCACTTCCCCTCTAGTTTTCTCCTCAACCCTAGCATTGCATATCCTATTCCATCTCACTCCAAAATAAGCTATCCCACAGACATCAGGTCTAAGAATCATAACATGCCCTTCGTTCATTGCATCATCACATTCATTTCACATATCCATATAGTTTCCAAGTAGTTTTTGAGATCCACTATAGATTGTAGGAAATATATCATACATTGGGTATTATACATCAATACATCATAATCTATACATCAAGTAAGGAACCTCAACACATCACAACCTTTACACACCATACCTATAGTAATCCTTTGGATACTCTATCTGGTGATACATGTGGGAGAAATAAACATAATCAATAACATACCTCTACGCAATTATCTTGGGAAAATAATCATCATGTATACCAAAACATAATACTAATAAGAGAAGAGAGTGGGGCTATATGGGGTAGTTATCCATCCATATTCCCACCAGGATGTTGGGGAAAACACCATCCAAGAGTCCATTGGGTGTAAGTATCCCTAGAATGCATGGTTGTGGTAGTTTTTAAAATCAAAAAACATACATGATATAATAAATCTCACAACCACACTATGGGAATATACTAGTCCTAATCTCAACTATAGCTATCATATCCCGAACACCCTATTTCCACTAGTAGGGAATATATATCCTATAAGAAAATAAACATTTTAAAGTGTTACAATAAATAAATTAATTATTTTTAACATTTCCTTTCATTAATTTATTTATTATCAATTAATTAACAATCAATATTATTCCACATTAAACATTATTATACATAAAATTCAATTCAATTCCCTCCAGTCATAATCTAAACCAAGTCCAAAATTTCTTAAGAGTAACATCTCATTTTAATTCCAGAAACAGAAACCCCATGGGTTAAACATTTGTTACTCATAATCTTATTGACATTGATTTTTCTGTATACAAGGGGTGATTATAACAGTATAATCAGTAGGATCCACTCTGGATCATCTCATGAAGAATATAAAAAAGCATGCTAAATCGTATTGAACAACATTAAAATTAACTTATCACCTAAACAAGTATAATAAGTTCTCAACCCCACCATGGATAACTATAACCAAGTATAACATAAAATATAACATATAATATAGTAATGAAACATCAAGGTTACCCCTCTACCACTTCCCCACTAGTTTTCTACTCAACCCCAACATTTCACATCATAATCCATCTCTCTCTAAAATAAGCTAGCTCATAGAAACTAGGTCTAAATATCACAACATTCCCTTTGTGCATTGTATCATCAGATTCATATCATATTTCCATATAGTTACAAACTATTTTCTGAGATGCACCATTGACCGTATGACATATATCATACATTGGGTATTATACCTCAATCCATCACAATATATACACCAAGTAAGGTACCTCAATCCATAAAAACCTATACACACAATATCTATAATAATTCTTTGGATACTATATCTGGAGATGCATGAGTGTGAAATAATTCTAAGCCATCATATCCCTATACACATATAAATGGGAAAACTAACCATCCTTATTACTAACACATAAACTTACAAGAGAAGAGAGCAGGGTTATATGGGGTAGTCAGATATCCATCATCCCACTGTGATGTTGAGGAAAACACCCTCACATTTTTTACTGGGTGTCACAATCCCTAGAATACATGGTTGGGGTAGCATATGAAATCAAAAAACATACATGATATAATAAATCTCACAACCAAACTATGGGAATATCGTAGTCCTAATATAAACTATAACTATCATCTCTTGGACACCCTACTTCCACTATTTGGGAATACATATCCTATAAACACACAATCATTTTAATGAGTTATAATAAATCAATTACATACATTTTACAATTTACTTTCATTAATTAATTTATTATCCATTAATTAACCATCAATATTTTTCACCATTAAACATTATTTTCCATAAAATTCAAGTACATGATCTCTAGGAATAATCCAAACCATGTTCATAGTTTCTCAAGAGTAACATATCATTTTTATTGCATCAACACCAACCCCATAGGATAAACGATTATTAATCATTTTCAACATCATAATATAATTACAAGTACTCTTGGATGACATACTAAGATTCCAGTTATAGGAAACAGGCAAACGAGCGCATGAAGATACCTCAAGTAGTGATGAATGGAATGTAAATAAAACAAGAAACCCATACATTGACCAGTAAATATATTCATTTCAAGAAATCATCCAACATTATCATATGAATAAGTAATCACAACTTCAAACTGTTCCATCATCCCTATTTCCATTCTCAAAACCCACATGCATATCCCAATGCATATTTCCATAACATGAATAAATATCTACCACATCATCTGGGCCTCCCCACCCATATCACATAATCCATCTAGGATTAACCATCCTAATATACCGTCACATCAAAATAGAAGGTATCCAGAAATACAACATAATTGATAGGGAAACTTTTACATAAAACAAGGCATTCATGATCCACATAAAAATGAGTTATACCGACTCCCAACACAAAGAATTTGTCCTTTATATGAAAATGGGAACTCTCACGAATGAAGATTTATGTTTACAAACAATTGGGTTTCATTCTATCTTGAACTAACCAATTAATTATTCACAGGTTCCAACTATGAGAAATGTAAGGAAACAAGCTATACAAATCTATCAAAAGTTTAACATACTCTTAGCATTAATTATGGTTTCTTCAAACCTAGAGAAGTACCAATGTCAACATGACATTTAATATTATCAATAAGAAGCATTAACATGCTTCGCTATATTTAGAATATTCTGTTAACACAAGTAATAAAATATTCAATTAAATCTTCACATTGCATCAATTTTATTAATTTCAAATTACAATAAACATTAAATTCTTTTAAAATGCCTCTTCTTAAAATCTTATTCCTATTAATAAATTAATTCTAGATTTAATTTATTTACCTTTTTTCATTAAGAAAAACATGCTAAACCAATTATAAAAACAAGATACACAATCATAGTATAGATAACACACAATCTGTCAAATCAAAAGGGAAATCCATTATCCTAGAGGATAGAAAAAACATGTGATTTTCAATCCAATTATTTATTAATCCAGTTCAATATATATTAGGTAAATTGCATTTCTCTCCAAATGGATAAACTATGCCAACATTATGTTTTCACATAAATAAATAGGAGAATAAATGAATCCCCTTTCTTAAAGGAATTAAGATTATTCACATGAAAAATACCAAAATTTTGTATCCCAATCACCTCTCCCACAAAAGAATTCATCCCTAAAAGGACTCCCCACCAAAACCACACCAACAACCTAAAAAGTATATTAGAAAATAGAGAGGAAAGTACCATCGTATCGAAGGAAAATCCATGAGGAACTAGACTGAATAACTATAAGAGAAGAGGTAGAGCATACCTAGGATCACTTTGGATTGAACATGGAAAGTTTGGAATTGATCCCCTTCAAAGGGATCTTAAAACAGCTAAAGAAAACTTCTACTACTACTTGGAGATTTGGGAGAAGTGATAGGGTTTGGGAAAAGTGTAGTGGTGATGAATGATATAAAATGAACCACCTTGGGGACATTTATGGAATAATAATTCATTTACACTGTAAATGTGTTGAATTCTATGTTTCTCTAAAATATGAATTGTTTCAACCATTTTGACTCATACTTGATTTATGTCACAAATTCCTAGTTATGATGTAAAGTTCACATGCCGTATAACAAAAATTGTAACCCACTTCAACAAGAAACCCCATTTATTTTGTAAACCAACACTTACATTGTATTTTATGCCTCTTTATAACTTTTAGTAGAGAACCACCACTACACCTCTACTAAGAATTCTCTGAGTAACAGTCTTTAAAAACATGAAGAGGGTAATAATTCTTGGATATGATCCCATATAAATGTAATTGGATTCCATGTTGGGTTCCTAATTAAATAACTTATCTGGAAAACCTAGTGATAAAAAATCAGTAAAGGGAATAAGAGTGTAGTGTTCTCAGCTCCACCTCATAAAAACAATGTAATATTTTCATCCTTCAAATCCAAAAGTTATAAATAAAATTTTCAGTTGTTATATCTAGTAATTCTTTTGTGAATAAATATATAATATTTTCAAAAGATATTATATTATTGGTATAATATGGCGTGATTTTCATTACTCATATCTAATAAAAAATTATTTATGATATAATGAATTATAAATCTCAAAGAAACAAATTATAAACTTTTTTCATGAATAAAAATAAACTCAACATGATTGTAGGAACTCAAAAAGATGGTTTTCTATAGAAAAAAATGAAATTATAGTTCCACCATTTGTAAATAGATTTTTAGTTTGAGATCTAGATTTATATGGATTGGATAAATATCCATCATCAACATATCCAACCAATTACGGTTATAAACATTTAGAATGAAACAACCCATGATCAAAATATTATTGAACTTATGTTAATATATGTTTGATACCATTATAATGTCTTTGAGTATGAGAAGAAATATAACTGTCAAATAAATTTTTAAAAAATATCAATCCCTATATTATTTGAAAGGTATATTAGTTATAACACCCCGACCCCAGAAGACTAGAGCTAGTGAATTATTTTAATACATTTTCATGATTAAAAGGAGTAAAATCCCTGAAGGACTAAGTAGTTTAGTAGTTTTGGAAAAATAGGTATATACATAGGTTCAAAATTACAACTTGAAATGAAATACAACATATCTGTTTTGTTGGTAAAACCCATAACTATAAGTTTATCCCTGTAGGTCATTCATAATAAAAATATTCATGTGTTGATAAAATGAAACACAATAAAGGAGTGAGATTAAATTTTTAGTAAGGGTAATAAATAAATCAAAATATATTATAAACATAGACATTAGGCATGCTGAATAACTAAAAACACATGCCATTAACAATAAACTTGAACACATTACGACATGAATAAAATATGAATAAATATTTGCATAATAAAACATAATAATTGGTATTCTAAAAGTCTAAAATCCACATGAACATTCAATTACTAGATCCATAATGAGAGATTTCATAATACAGGACATCATAACCATACCGTCAAGGCCTCGTGCAAAGACCATAAATATCAATTTTATCAAGGCATCATGCCAGGACCATAGTTTGTCTCATGAGACCTACCAATACACTGAGGGTCTATAACGGGACCCACCCGACACTTACTATGTCCAATTCATTCCTTATATGAATGGGGATAAACATATAAAACAGATACATTCATATTAAAACTAATATATGAAATTTAAATATTTTCCCCCTCAACATTAAGCATAAAAACTAACTATTCAGAGTAAATTGGTGAATTGATTTATGATAACACATCTATAGTCAAACTAATCATAAACCATTCAAATAAATATGTTAGATTTTATAATAAAATATTAATCCCAATAATACATTCATAAACCAAATAATGTCACCCCATTCGAAAACTCAGTCCTTTGATTTCACCTTGAACCTATGTATGTATCTTCTTAAACTAATCATAAACAATAAAACAATGGTCTTGGTGCTTCGGGATTTGTTTAACCTATTTATATATCTGGTTTTCCATCGGTAAACTAATCATAAACCATTAAACTATGGTCTTGGTCCTAGATATTTTTTGAACCTATAAATGTATCTGGTATTCAACAACTACTAAACTACTCTATCCTCTAGGATTTAATTCCTTTTAATCATTACAATGCATTAAAATCATGCACCAGCTCTGAGATTCTGGGGTCAGGGCATTATAGTTGGTATCACAGAAGGTTAATATAAAGCATTGAAACTAGATTTAGAAAAAATAGATTGGGTAACAAAACCATAAGATAGACCTTGAGGATAAACATACAAGAATGTCCTGGAATTTCATTAAGTAATAGATTATGTGAATATTTATAGAAAATAAATCCCTTTCTAGATACTAAAAGTGGAAGTGGTTCTAGAACAGATGTACCTAGGAGTAACAACTTTGACAAGGAGTTTCAGGCTTGACCTAGGGTATTCTAGTACATGGCAACATTCCTTATTGGGTACCTTCTTTTACACTCCTAGGGGATATTCTTAAGATAATTCACAATTTCATTACAAACCATTATGAATGAATTAATTTTTTTCCTCAATGACACCACGTTTATGATTATGGGATAAGTTGTGGATAAGATTTCAATTTTTTGATAAGTATTTTTAATAGATGAGATTATACATTATGATTCATAATATAATCTAGTGTGTTTCATTGTTTAGAAATGGAGCCTAGATATAGTAATAATATCATCAAGAAAACATGTTATGAAAATAGTAAGATTGATCATATCTATTATGTTATTAAACCATAATTTTAAAGTAAGATATTCACCCATGTGCCCTCATCATATGAGGAAATAATATCATGTGTTAAAAAGGTTTGTAAATAATTTTATGTGACCCAAAAATTTGAAGGGAAGAAAAATTAGAAGTGTAAAATAGAGAAAAATATCCATAAATGGAAGAAGGGAAAGAATTATTTTCCCACATGTGATAATTGTGGAAGGAAACAACTTGGTATATGGTTAAGAGGAAATAAAGTTTGATTTATGTGTGGAGAAAAATGCCACCATTCTCATAATATCAGGATAAAAAATGAATTTTTCTATATTCAATGCTTTAACTATAAGTATATGGGGCACTAAGAAAATGAATTTCCTAAGCTTCATTGAAATATAGCTCTGAAAAAGTAATGGGATCAAGGTCAATCTTTTGATGTTACTATGGTTGAAGTAGAATAAATAACGCATTTGTGTTTTTGGATTCAAGAACTATGTTATGATCTTATTATTATGAGAATTATGAGATATATATAAGTTTTGTTATGAAGTACTATTTCATTATGGATTTGAGGTCTTATTATGTATGGTACAAGGGAAAAGTGTTTCATTAAAAAGTTAAACATTTTAAAAAAAACCTGATTGAGGGAAATACAACCCTTTATATATATTTGATGTTGAGATAATGATGAAGAAATGATTGATACAGATATGTACTGACTACCTTGGAATAGAATATTGACTTTTTGAGAAGTGGTCTATGCTATCATCGATGTAGTTTACAACACTTTTGGATTTAAAGAATATATCAAATAACATGTATCTTACTTAAAGAATATGGAAGAATGCATGTTTCCAATATTGTTTTTATGGTAATTCAAGTTATTAAATTATTTCAAGAGGATACATGATGAAGTAATTCACATGTTTGAAATGTGGAAATTTAGAGCTGATTTATGTTGATTAAGGGATAATTATAAGTTCATCTTGGAAATTTAGAGACCTTAATTCTAAAGCATTAAATCATTATATATTGGAAAGTTTACCCATTTATGAAATGAATTAAGTTGATATTTTTACATTTTTTTAGAGGTAAATGTATTAATTCCTCATATGAAGTAACCTATGCTAAGTGATGAAGTATAGATAGTTCAAGGTGAAATCAAATGATGAGACTTTTAAAAGAAACACATATTTATACTCTAATAGAGTGGAATAATTTCTCAAATCAAGGGAAAAAGTCTTAAATAAAGTGATTTCATATTATCATAATATTTGATAATATAGTTACAATAGGACAAGTGTACTATTATACTATTTAGGTGTATGTATATTGCGATACATTTATAAAAAACTTTGTGTAAAAAAATTGCTCTTGTCCTTTTAGTAGTTTTGGAAAAGTGTATTAAATAAAATTTGGTTCTATTATGATAATCATTGATTATAAGGAATAAAATATTGAAGGAATGAGTAGTTTTTTAGTTTTGGAAGAACATATACATACATATGTTAAAAATTAAAACTTGAAATGAAATACAAAATATAAGTTTTATTATTAACATCCACAACTCTATGTTTATCCCTGCATGTCATTCATAATAAACGTCTTCATATCATGAGTAAATGAATCATAAGAAACGGGTGAGCTCATATGCTCAGTAAGGGTAATAAATATAAAAGAATATATCATAAACATAAACATTATTCCTGGTGAATAACTAAAAACACATTCCTTTAAAAGTAAACTACAAGATCATAATATGGCAGGAATTTTTGTGGAGTAAATATTAACATAATAAAACATAACAATGGGTATTCTATTATTCAAGAAACCATGTGGAATTTCATTTACATGTTCATAATGAGATAATTAATAATGCGTGAAATCTTAACCATACTATGAAGGCATAATTCCATGACCATAAATATCCATTTTTTCAAGGCCTTTCCAATACCATAGTTTGTCTCATGAGACCTACTGATGCACTAAGGGGATATAGCGGGACCCACCCAACACTTACTATGTCCAATGAATTACTCATATTAATGGGGATAAACATTAAAAACATATACATTCATATAGAATCTAATGTATGAAATGTAAATAACTTTCCCCAATTATTAATCATAAACACTAACCATTTAGTGTAATATGGTGAATTGTTTCAAGATAGCACATCTACAATTTAACTAATCATAATCCATTTAATAAAACATGGTGGATTATATCATATGAGATAAACCTCAATTAAGTACAAGATTAAACAAAGGGCGTTGACATAAATGAAGATAATTTTAAATGAGACCATAGAAAAATCCTTGAGGAAATAATTATTAAACATTCCAAAGTGTCACATACCTCCTTTAAACTTTCAAATCATAATCCATTAGAATATCATGAGAATAAGGAGACTCATTATATGATATACCAAAGGGCATTACATACTCCATAAGAAAAAAATATGTGGTGAACTAGTCATATATCCCATAAAAGTTAAAGTGAGATGGGAATAATCCAATTTTACTTTGGAAAGAAGAGTTCTTTTGGAAAATCATTTTTATTTTTCATGAAATCATATTGTAAAAATGTATATCCCAAAAAATAAAATTTAATTTCATTGTAATTATATTTGAGGCTTAAATAATGTCTTACTGAGTTGAAATCATTTAAAAAGTTTTTTTAAAGAAGCTTTAGAAATAAAACATTTTAATACGGTTTAAAGAAGATATTAAAAGATTTTTAAGCACAAAGGAATGATTTCATCAATAAAACCAAAAATGAACCCAAATATATTTTTCATGTTAATTTTATTTATTTTATAAAGATAAATATGGCTTCAGATAGATTATATTGTGAACATCAAAATAGGTACGAGTTCTAGATGTTCCTTGAATCGAGCTTGTATTTTTGAAAGACTTTTTGGAAGATCCTTTCAAAACATACATCTCACCATAAAATAAAGAATAAATCTTATTACATCACACAAACATATATATATATATATAAAATTTAAATATACTTTATGAGGATTACATAGGAATAAATAATAATTTCATTGAGGTGCGTAGAGAATAAGAGAAACCTGAATGAAAATGGAGCTTTAGGTAGAAAATACTTAAAAAACATTGTAAACAATTGAATATTTTGCCCTAGAATTAATAATCATCAATGATACATGTATCATAAATAAAATAAATAGATTAATTATATGAAACATCAATTGGTAGTATACATACACTATACACATGTAGTAGTAGTGAATATGGAATATCTTACAAAAATGGGAGTGAGATGAAGAAACCCCTCACCTTAAGTCCATTGGTGTTCTTCACTTGGTCTTAGTGTCCTAGATAAAAAAATTAAATTCATTAATTAATATTTATAGAACCACCACTAAATTTAATTTATTTATTATAAACTTATAAAGTTCATTCATGGACTTTTTTTATGGGTTAATAGGTTCAATATCATTGTTCAGGTCTGTTTGTTTCATGATCGGTATACTTATATACAAGAACGAAGAATAATGTAAAATGGGGATGGTTGTAAAGAATTGAAGTTATATGTTATCAGTGAAAATAAATAAGGTTACATGTTTGTAAATTTAATTTGGTTACTTTGAGTGCGGATGAATCATTATATAAAATATTTAATGATAACTGTTTGAGTTAACTGGCGGTTTTTGAACACAACGAACTCATTTTCCTTTATAAATCAAAACAATGTGTAAAAAACGATTACATAACAATATATGAGACACAATACATATATTATATTCTGTTTTAACCATAATTATGGGTTCATGACCATAATGGAATATGGTAATATAAATTGAAAACCCGTCGTCCTTGAATGTGGTAAATCAGCACATCTCAGATGGTGTTTCTAATTTCAGTATAAAAGAATGGGAAAAGAGAGATGATGAATAATTATTACTTTATCATGAAAAAATTCCAATACATGTAAGGTATTGGAGTCATCACAAAATTTGTATTAAATAATTTAAATAAATAAAAAGAAAATAAAGGAACTTAAAAATTTAAAAAAGTTGAGAGATCCCTTACAAAAATTCGGTAGCAAAACGACGTCGCTTAAAAATTCATAAAATATTTTGATGAGAGAAATTTGGTATCCCATAATTATTACATAATATTTAAATTAAGTGAGTAAGGGGGATATGTAATGACACATCCCAACAGAATATAGTTGAAAATAAAAGATAGTAACATAAAAAGAGTGCTTGAAAAAGAGAGATTTTGAGACAAAAATTTTGCATCATAACAGCTATACAACATGGTTTTAGAAAACATTAAAAAGAGAGAAGATAGAGGTAAAACATTCATAAATGAATCATAATATAGTATAGGGAATGAATAAAATTAAAATAATAACTTTTTATGGAAACTTGAAATACATACCATATAAAAGAGAACTTGAATAAAAAAGAGAAGTTGAGAATTTCATTACATTGTAGAGTAACTCTTAAAACATGATGGTTGGAATCATGGAGGATTTAGAAAAACTTAGGAGGACACATAGGGAGGTAATAATACCAGATATTATAGGGTTATGGATTTTTAATAAATGAAAATGAAGTAATTTGTGGGTATTTATAGTAAAAGAGAGAGAGATTTTTTTATTAATATCAAAGTACACCTCATTAGTGGTTTTTTCTAAACTATGGTCTTTCCCATGGTATTTTCCCATGATATTGGCCAATTGGTACAAATAATAACATAAATTAATGTAAAAAATTATACCATAGTGTTATATTAATTATTACATCATTATGATGTCATTAAACATACAGAAAACTCGAAACATTATTTTTAGTATTCACGAAAAATTCATGTATTTTAGAAAAGTCCAAAAAATTCACCCCACCCATTTTTTGAATTATAGAATTATTAAATGAGATCAATTTTTTAAAAATAATTTTCTAAATAATTTTATTTATTTTTTAAATGATATCATAATTTATTCTACAAACCAACTTTAAAACTATAACTCGTTTTAGAACATCTTCTGAAATTAATCAAGGTCCCATAAAGTTATATTATAAGAATAATAAAATAGCGTAACACTTTATGATTAAATTTTATGAAAATAAATTTCCATTTTAAATTATTAAATTAATCATAAAATTGTAATAAAAAATATTTATGACATTCAAAAATACCAATACTTATACTATGATTTTTTTTCACTTATAAGATGTCTAAATTGTATTTATACATTCATGGGTGAACTTTCTATTTTTTGGGCCAATTTACTATTAATGACTATTCATAACGGTATGTTACTATTCATAAAGGTATGTTACTATTCACAAGGGTATGTTAATATTCATCAACAAGTATGTTTTTTTATCAGAATCTAAATATCTTACTAAATGGAACCATGTATGCTAGTTTTTTGAAATTCAAATTATAGAGGTGAAAAAATTATTTTATACTAGCTAGGTTATAATAATGTGGGGTTTTTTTGAGACTTAGTATTTCATGATTTCTCTATTAAATCTATTTTTAAATTTTAGGGGTGTTACATTATTACCGCTTCAAGAGAATTTCATCCTCGCAATTAGAAATTGCACTTAGAAAGTTAATGGTTGATCCCTGATAATTACCTTTTGGGAAAACCACATAGAAAATAGGGTTAATAAAATATACTTCTAAAAATATGTTAAGGGAAATGAGGTGGTCACCACAAAAAATATAAATTTGAATGGGGTGATGTTAGTTGGAAGTAAAAACATGGACATAGAAGAAAAATCCTTATTTAAACTAATCATAAACCATAAAACTATTGTCTTGGCATGAAGGACCAAGTAGAAATAATGGTTTATTTATAGTATGTGTTGTTTTTTAGAGACTTAGTGTCTCATGCATTCTATATTAAATCTATTTTTAAATTTTGGGGGTGTTATATTAGTTCTCTTCTATTAGTGAGATATGGTACTCTTGGTTGAAAATGTTCTTCATTATATTATGTTGTTCAAAAAGGTTATTTATCTCAATCATGAGAATTTATAACTCTTTGAGTACTTAATGGATGTGGTTTCCCCTATAAAATCATTTTTGGTTTTTCTAATTGATATTGGTGAACAAAATTTCATCTTCATGGTGTTGAATTTGTAATCCAAGGTAGATATTTGTCTTTCCACAACCTTTCATTTGAAATTATTCATCATGAGTCCCAATAATATTATAATCATCAACATATACTATAATAATAAAAAATTTATATCCTCTCCTATTAATAAAGGAATACATAAAAATTAGATCATTTTTATAACACTAATTCATAATGTATCACTTATAAATTTATACTATATACACCTTTACTAATTTATTATGTGTAATTATTTATTCAAATTAATTAAATAAAGATCTTTAGATCTAAAATATGTAGCGAACAATTTTTCTCCTTCTATCATTTTCATGTAATTATCATTATCAATATTACTATATAGTTATGTAGTCATAGCATATCTAAGTCATAATTAAATATGATCATTTATAAAAAAATTCATGGGATACCATGTAATGGTATAAGCCTTATTGGATTGTTACATTATGTCTTTTGGGTGATGGAGGTGTTGGGAAAACGTTGGGGGATATAATATGAGGTTGGATATGAAATTTTAGCTAAAAAGGATGAATTATATTGTCGTTGTTATATAGACTTCACCAACAAGAGGTGATTGGATCAATGGGGTTTTCTATAGTCTAGTGTGACATGTTGTAAAGAGTTTGGATGTATTTTAACTATTATGTTGCAACATATAGTGTGAGTTGAGAGGTTTCAATGTTGGGTTGTTTTGAATTGGGAGTCTGGTACATCCTCAACAGGTTTGACCACAACATGTTGTTTCAATGGTTATAATTATATAGGTAATTCGTTTAATTAATTTATCATGAATTCTATTGAGTTTATATAACATATGGTTATTCACAACATGTCTAGTTTCAATTACAGTGTAGTGTTCCTAAGGTGTTTTAGAGTTAATCATTAATGTGATGATTATCGCATGTGTTAATCATACATGAGGGAAATCATGACATTTTTATTATAATTTTTATTTGGTAACCTGGGTGGTAAGTTTTCATTGATTCCATATATTTAATATCTATTGCATTTGGGTTCCCTATATTGCATCTTTATTTCATTTAGTGTGTGTAACGTTAAGATGAGAAGGTCGGTGAATGTGACATTATCCTTGGGAGTTTTGATTTCATGGAGTAAAACCTTGTTTGAGTCATGGGATTTATTAAAATCATGGAGTTATGATGGTTTCGATCACCATATATAGTGAGAGATAAGTAGAGATAATGAAGTGATTTTTAGAAGTGAACTCATTTTTTCCACATTGTAGTGTAAATATAACCCTTCAAATCATGATTAAATAATTTTACAATTTTATTCTAGATTTAAAATCCCATTTTAATTATTTCAAATTCCACTAACCATTCCTCAACCCTAGTAAATTTTAGGTGCATATTTGGATAACATTGAACCCATTGGGTAGCTTTGGATTCATGGATTGGTGAGAGAATAATTCTTTCATTCATGGTCATTGTGGGAATTCCTCAGTAATTCTTAGCAGTATGTTCATCTTCTTCTAATTTATCTCATAGAATCATTGAAGATTCAGTTGAGGTAGGGGATTCAATACTTAATCTATATTAATGTTTTGATGAAAATTAATCATTATTTCTTTCAATTTCAATTGATAATATAAATTATCCTAAATAAGATAATGAGCCATATGAAGGAAAAATGAAAAGGTGTAATTTTCATGCGATTTACACGATTCTAGGTTGTTACTTATGTGTTGATACTTCTTGTTGGATGTTCTCTGTTCCAGAAAATTTCTTTTTCAATTGATGACATGTTTGAATCACATTCCACATTTGGTTAGTCATGTAATATTGATAATGAATTAGCTGTGTGAAAATATGGAATTATGGGGTTGACATTTGAACAGAGAATTATTAATTAATGAATAATAATGATTAGTAAGAAGTTAAATGTATATGGTAGTATGTTTAATGATATTTGATAAATATGGTTCATTGTTGTGTCTATTTTTGTTTTATAGTGTAATTGTGGTTGATTGATATAATATTCTATGATAAAATTGGCTTCAATAGTGTATGTGCCTCTCACCAATTAATTTTCTAAAATACATAATTATAGTAAGGAAAAGGGTGGTGTTAGAATATTTAATTAACACTAATAGTTGATTATATGAAAATAATTAATCAATATTAAATCATAATTAAAATGGTGGAGGTGCTGATAATTTTCTGTATTCATAGGTGTGTTTTTCTGCTGTAAACAGTTGGTTATTCTTGTTTTGGTTGGTTTTGGTGTGATAGTATGGTATCTATGTTATGGTAGTTGGGAAGGGGTTGTTTTCTGGTTGTTTTTTAGTTGTATGGTTGTTTGTTTTGATATGTATTGGTTTTGTTCCTAATTTTTTTTTCTATTTTCATGTGTCATTTCATGGCTTACATGGTAATAGGTTATGTTATTATGAGGTTTTTGTTATTATTTCCTTATGTATTGAAATATGGTTGGGTTAAATGAAATTAATAGGGGGAAACAAGATATAATTAAAAATTGATGTGTTACTAAATGATTAATGATAATGGATAGAGTGGTATAGTTTAATAAATGGTAAAGTCCATAATAAATATGAATCACGAATAATGAATGACATCATGTGAGAAGTAGTTGGATGAATGGTTTTTCATTAAATATGGGTAAATAAATGTCATAATGAGTGTAATGTTGTTGGTACTTAGTAAATTTGGAGGTTTAATTGAGATATGGTAAAATTAGATGTTAATTATGATGTTTCAATGTATTTCCTATGTAAATAGATATGGGGGTGGTTTGTGGTATAGTGTTAGTAGTAGTAGTTAACTATGATAGTAAATATGCAGTTGTTCTTGTGAGTGATGATAGAGTTAATTTCGTGTAAACCCTTATGTTGGGATAATGTGTCTATAAGATATATTTTATTTTATTTTTATTTCAAATAAACCACTAACTGAGTTAGATAACCTTAATTACGGCTATATAGTTCTATGTTTCGAGTTTTTTTCCTTAAACATCAAGGTAATAGAGGGGGAAGATGGATGAATTCTCCCTATTCCCCAGAATCCCTAAAAATATAGTTAGATCTATAATGTATAATATTCTGTATATATATGTGTGTGGTAATGTCCAGTGTTTAGAGTGTATATATACTAGATAACCCAGTTGTGTGGTTATGGTGTAGATGCATGGAGTGGGGTCATACATGGTATGAGGAGGACATGAGGTTGATGTCCTTCTTGTTATGATGCCATACTAAGAAAAGGACGTGACATGATATGGTGATATGAATGTGGTATAGGGAATGTGATTTTATTAGGTGGATATGTTGTTATATAAATATTTATTTATATAGAAGGGTGTTGGAACCCAAGATACCCTGAATGGGGTGGTGAATCTGGGTATTCAAAAAATTAAACTTCTCTTCTTTAATCACTTTAATTATTTATAGGATCTTATTTACACATTTGCAGGAATAATGTTCAAACTATAACTCTTAATGAATAATTAATGGAAAAAAACACAAATATGAAGGAATGTAAATCCAGTATACAGAATGTAGATTTTTCTTAGATCCCCACAAAGGGATCATCGAAGGAGCATACAAAAGGATTTGTGTTGGTGTACTAAAATTCACTAATATTCACTACTTTTGGGGATACAATGTTGAAGTTATGATTAATCCAAGATAGGATCAATTTATTTAAAATATTATGGGTTCAAGACCCCTTACTTAAGGTAAAGTCCATTTTATTTACATTTACTCATTACTTTGATGATAAATCTTCCATAGTTTATAAATTTGTATGAATATTTAATAGATAATGTATGTGATGATTTTTATATGTTCAACATGATACATTACATGCATCACAACTATGAATCTCATGATTTGTAGTACTCAATATTACTACACCCTTCTTTGTTAATTCCAAACGAGATCAACTCTATAATGTGAGAGTTTAGTCCATGCCTTCCATGATATCATAACAATAACACTTCTCTATCCAGATGTGAATAATTTAACATGGAGATTTTTCTACCGCTTTCCTCCATTTAAACTACCAGATGTGGCACTTGAATTATTATTTTGAATCACTTTATACTTTCTAAAAAAAATTACCTGATATTCATTATGATACTCCTTGATCACTAAAATAACCACTTAATATCATTATGTGAAAATACCTACCTAAATATGCCTTACAAGATGTAACCACATGGTAACTTGTTTACTGCATACTCAACCTCATAGACCATTTAATTCTCTTTATATACCTCATACTCCAATCCATGGACTCCCCTCATGAGATTCCTTTATGGATGTATCTACCTTAGGTGGTCTTCCTAGTTGACCTCTTGATATCTCCTTTAATTTTTCATACATGCCTAATGATATGGACATTGGGGTATTTATAGTAAATCTCCATCAAATATCTAGATTAACATTAAAATTATAATTTAACCCTTTACAAAATACCCTCCACATAACTCAAATAATTACATGTTATGACTGCATACTATCCTTTCAACTACATACTCCACTGATCGACCACAAACTTCAATTCATAGTCTGGCCCACCATGAACTTCTTTTATGAACCATCCTTTGTAGGACTCCCATTCTAACTACGTACTACCTTTATAGTCATTATGAAATCACTGCTCTAAGATCATTTACTATCATTTATAACCATGAAATTCCAATGAAAAATGAATAATTAATTTTGGGAGTTGTTTGATCCACTTATAAGGCCACATAATTGATACAAAAAAACCCCTATCACAAAATCCTTGTGCATTCCTTATACTAGAAAAAATGAAGCACGTACTTGACTAATCAATCTGTGTTCTTACTATATAGATAAACTTCCTTTTATATTTAATACCTTATATAACATCACCATACGTATCCAAAAAATTTAAAAAATGTTCCCAATTCCCTAAAAATGAAAAGGATAACTTCTCCAAATTTTGGAACCCAATGATTTTAAAATCATTGAAGAACAACTCTATCTTTCATGCCGATGTAATCATCAACCAAATATCTTCACTTTCTTGTTTAAAACATTTCATAGTTCAACTTACTTAATTTATAGATAGCTTATAAATTTCAATCATTTTATAAAATCTCTATAGATATATATTTTGATATTGACATATGATTTCCCCACAATTCACTTTCCTTAAATTTTAGTGAATACAACAACTTATAAAAACACACCGATTTCTATATGATTTATAGTTATATTCTTTATTCAATTCTTATTCATGAGGCATTCTATAACATCCAGATATAAATCTGCTCCTCATTTCACCAATTATGTCCTTAATATCTAGATATACCAATAGCTCATGCTTTAACACACAACCTCATCAACTAATCTCAACATGACCAGCCACAGTTGTTAACAAATCCAACATAAAACATATTTCGTTTCAACATTATCCCACTGTTTATTTTTTAAAATACAATAATAAATTGAAATTCACATTTAGATTCCTAAAACTCAAGAGAATTTATAGATTTATGGTTCATTCAAATACCCCCTATATTAATAATTTTCAAAGGGTCCCTTATATCTATAATTTACCTTTGACTTATCCCCCCCCCAAAAAAAGGGTTTTTTAATATTCTATCATAAGTCTCACTTTGTCAATTATTTCCTTGAATTGGATATCCAATAATATAATGAGACACATGATTCAAAAAAATATATAAGAAGGTACTATTTTTCCATTTTCATGTACAATAACCTAGGGGAACCCATCTAAGATCTATCTTTATTAAGAGATCTCATTACAGACACCACTTGATGGGAGACATAGATTTTTCATCCTCATGTCAAAAAATATTTTTAGAAAAAAATGTGCATAAAATTTCACAATGACAATATTCCCATTATCATGAACTTCACTTCTAGTAAATTTATAACCACCATCAGTGATTAAAAAATTAATCAGATTTTCCACTACTATATATATAAGTTCTCCCAAAAACCTATTTATTGATAGATTCAATTCTCAAATTCATTTCCTAATTCTTGATGATTTCATTATCCAGAAATAGAATTTCTATGAGTGAATTAATATTTTTCATTTGAGTCATAAATATATTTTCTAAGCCTATAATGTCAGATCATGATGCAGTAAATAAGTGTCCAAGTTTACTAACTCAAGGATATACATGTCACTCACTTTATTACATGGATTCTAGTATCCCAAGGACTTTCTTACTTCAATTAATAACCCCATGAACTCAATCACACTAAATAAATAACCATTCAAAAATAAGTAATAAAGTAACAGATAGTGGGACACAACCCATATGGGATCAGTTGATACCACTCATTTCCATAGTGAGTCTTTTAGACCACTTATTTTGTTATATTCTATCTTGACACCACTAATTAGGCTTGAAACCAATTGAGTCTTTTTAAAGTTATGATAATAATTAATAATTTCAATATTACTGAATACTCTATTTGATTAGGTCTATTTTAAGTTTAGTCACATGTGAATTATCCATTAAATTAACACCTTCTGTCTCATACATCTTTAATTTCAGCTTATATACACCCAATGGTTATATCTAACCATTATTCCTATACCACATCCAATAGATATTATAAATGATTAAAAAATTGAGAGAGGGTTACCTTCAAACTCCTCGTGTAGATGATTGTGGTTAGTCATTTAAAAAATCCCTTTATTTATATCTTTATAGAAAACCTTCACTGTGATGCTTCTTTGTAATGAACCAAATGATCAATATTATTTCTGGATCACGTATTTTAAATTCTACTTTCTTGGTATTGACTTATTCAAAATACCACATAAAATACTTTAATTATTCTATTCTTGTTCCATCATCTATTCAATTTCTAGCTATTTTGGATTTATAATTTATCATTATTTACACACAAACTCAATATTCATTTAGTATTTAATCTCTTTAATAATCTATTTATTCTTCATGGTTGTGAATTTAAACCACTTGCATTCATTTCATTCTTTGATAATTTTTTTTTGTGTGGTTCTTTCTCTAAACCGGTGCCTCACCATCGGCATTCTATTAATTATTACTACTCCACTAAATTACTCTTTATTGTTCCTTTATTTTACTCCTCATGAAATGGATTTCTATTTCAATTGATGCAAAAAACGCCTTAGTTTTTCTTCCACTATGAGTCTTTCTCTTATTGTACATGATTATTACTCAAATCAAAAGAGGGTTTGATCTTTTCCTTTTAAATTGTCTTTCTATCATTCCATGATTTTTGTCGTGAGTAAAGCATTTTTGGTTCTTTATAAACCCTCAATTTTATTCCATAATTTTCTTACATAAATAAAGTAAAAATATTTTCAAGAATTATAGGATTTTTTCCAAGAATAATCCTTTTTACCATATTCCACAGGTCTGAATAGAAACATTATGAATTATTTTTCCTTCAATTAATCCTTCTAGTTACACTACTCTTCAATATGACAATGATTAGAACATATAAGGAAACATTAATGAAATTCTTACCTCATGTGGTCATATTTCTGTTGATATGTAAATGTAGAAGTTTTACATCAACCATTAGGATCATGTGATTGATGAAATTTTCCAATGATGTGACCCCATTTTCCAAAGTAGTAGCATTTTTGTAGCTAACTTATTTTTACAAAATGAATTTTCAATTTATTAAAACACTTTTCTTTCTAAATTGATATTTCAAATTTATCCTTCTTATCTTTTACTTGTTCAATCTTCCATGGAAGGAATACTCTAATCTGCTTTATCTTTTGAGGAACTAAGATTGAGCTCATGTTACCTGATATTATCATGTATATCTTTCATCAGGGAAGCTATTTCTTTCAATATAGAGAAAAAATTATTTCATGAATTCCTCCCTGCTTCTAGTTTTTTATTGAGAGGGATAATTGTTTCATTTAATTCATTCTCAATGATAATCTATTTTTGGATTTCTCCAGAATGTTATTAAATTAGTTCCCTTCATTATTTCATTTTACTGACCATATTCTTTATGTCCAAATTCAAGACCACTTCTACTATTCTCAGCCTCTTAGTCTCTATACATTGTTCTTTAATGATTTCATAATCCACATGATCTCCCATTGATGCATCCCCTATTGAAGTGTTTGGATATTTTTTCAGTGGATGTATAAGTATTATCCTATGCCATCTGAATAACATATGTACCATGGATATCATTTACACATAAATCAATGGGTGTTTAATTCTTGGTATTCCTATTTTTTTCATCTTTTTCTTCTTACCATTAGATATATATAATTCATCAGTATCCTTGTTATCTAGTTTTTAAACTTGTCTAGTTTTTTAATATTCTCTCAAGGTAGACCCCAAAAACCCATTTTATGCTATAGATTTTTCATATACCTATTCTGAGGTCTTAAATATATTGATGTTAGTGGAACACTATATAGTATTCATATAAAACTCATCAGATAATGATCTTTTTAAGATATTTTCTCTCTCAAAATTTCTAATTATTCCACTATTTGTATTTTGATCTGTATCTTAAAGAATGTACTCCATAAAATCATTTTTATATGATTATAAAAACATAATCATTTATTTATTCTTACCACAAAAGTTATTTCCCATAAAAAATAGATGCTTCATTATAGAATCCATAATGAAATAAATATAAAAAAATCATCTGGGGATAATCACTAAGACCAAAGCTTTATTCTGTGATACAACTTGTTATAGCTCGATACAACATTGGGGAGGGGGTTAATCAAGGTGTTGTAAAAATTAAATTTTACATCTTTAATCAATTTAACTTTATTTATGATCGTGTTCCTAAGATGGTAGGAACTGTATTCAACCTGTCACTCCTAATAAAGCATTCACTGAAACAAATAAAAGTATGCATAAAAGTAATGAAACCATAAAACAAACTAGTCTTACGTGGTTCACCACAAAGGGATATTCCATGGATTATAAACATGATGTTGTGTTGGTGTACCAAAGACTTATAATCATTACTAGTTATATGGATAATTTTTCTATTACATACATTATATATATACCCATATATTTAATTAGATTATAGGTTCAGTCACCCCTCACCCATTGACACTCTATCATATTCACATATTCTCACTACATTTTTGAGGGATATTCCATAGTTTATGAACTTATAAGTCTCTTTAATAGATAATGAAAATAATGATATGTCTCTATTTAGCATGATACTTTACTTGTATCATATCTCTATATTAATAGATGAGATAAACTTTATAATGTGAGAGATGATTTTATATATTTCATGATATCTCAATAAGAACAACTCTCTCTCTAGATGAGTATAATGTTACATTTAGATTATATTTACACTTTCCTTATTTTTAACTACAAGAAATGGCACTAAAATTCATCCAATTAATATACTTATTCTTTCTAAAAAAAGTGTTATCTCAGATGAGAATGACTAGAAGGATCAATATATGAACGTGAGGGGGAGAGGTGAATTAGTGATATATTTTCATTCAAGATTCTTTATTTTTGAAATAAATTTCCCTTCCTATTAAAGAGTTATCACTTTCACTGAAAACAAAACAATCACACATCCACAAGAACACAAGAATATACAAGGTTCACTACTCAATAAGAGAAGATACATCCTTGGAATGGTTTGGAAACAATATAATACCACACAATCCACTATAAAACATTACTTTTTTGTGGAATAAAATGATTATGATATTTATTTACACACATGTTTGACTAGGTTCAATTCAACAATATGTGTTATTCATGTAGTATGAAATGATGTAATAATTTTTGTATAACAAGTTATGAAACATGTCACTAGGTTGACTTATCAACATTAAAAAATATGATCTTCAAAAACCATTCTTAAGATTCCCACCCAGTATCAGGTAACAACTTCTTCAAATTTTTAATGATACTCAGTCTGATTTCCCAGTCTAATAGCTAAATAAGATAATATAACCCTATTAGAATATATTTGATAAAATATTAAAATTATTCTTCCTCAGTCCAGAAATCCTAATCTGATTCCCAGTCTGATGATCCAACCTAATATGATGATAAAATGAATATAAACTTCTCTCTTTCCCTTTACTTATTATATCTATAAAATTTCCTTAGGAATGTTGAATCCAGAAACTACTTCTCTCTATAATTATTTAGAAATCCTCCTTTTATCTTCAATAGTATATCCATGTCAGAAGGTACAAAGTACCTTCTCAATTTATATGTGCACCAAATATGGTTTGGGAGGGATTATGAAAAAGTTTCCTACTTAACAAAATTTCCCGACTCATCAAATTTACCAAAAATATAAACTCCATCTGTGACTTATTAAATGCTTCTTAACTCTTATTTAACCTTCTCAAATCTTCTCACAACATACACTCTCTTCAGAATTTCTTCAAAATCTTCATTCCGATTCTAATTGTCCCATTGTTATGAACATTACAGATTTTTCAATACATTTCTCTTCACCAATTTAAACACATGAAAAGTAAATTTCTTCTCACTATGATGATCAGTATTAGGTAAAAACAATCTTCTCATTCTATAGATATGTACCAACTTGAAAAAAATCATAACTACTTCAAACAAATATTTTTTTTCTTCACACCAATTTATCGGTGTCAACATTAGTCTGATAGTATTAAATAAGTTGATAAAACACATCCTTGTTCTTATTTTTATTTCCCCACAAACCTTATTATCCTTTCATGAATTTTGTTTCATGTGTTTTCACACCAATGAACTGAGACCAAAAATCTTCAACTTCAACAAATTTCTTCTTCCACAAACCTCTTCTTGTATCATGAATTAATCCTTAATTTGAATACATTTATTTTTGAATTAGAGTCATATGAATTAGAATATAAATTATTGTAACTTACAATTCATCAAAAAAATTCTTCTTTACAAAGAATCCTCAATATGATTGGCCACACTGGCTCTCCCCCTTTTCTTCATAAGGATTTCATCCGAAGTTTCAGATATAACTTATGAATTTTGGGAATTACCAAATAGAAATGTATCGTCACATATATATCATAACTAGGAAGAATTCAATTCTCTTCATCAATATGATTAACACCTCATTCCAAAACCAAGGTGAGTCTCTTGAGCCTTTTCTTTTGGAAAACATATTTCCAATCTGATATAATTTCTTAATCATTGGGAGTCTGAAATCCTAAATATAATTGTGAGTTTGAGTACCCAAAAATACAATGTGAGGGAATTTATTTTCATCTCAATATTTTTTGACAATAAAAGTAAACCCCAAAAACCATCTAGATTCCAAAATAGCTTCATTCCAACTTTTTAACAACAATAACCACTTTAGATTTTGTTTTCAACAAATATTCATAAATCACTTAACTTTTTAACTATAAGCTATGGATTACTTATCAACAATTCTAATCCTACATGAGCTAACTCATTATAGGAAACATGAATCATGAACAACAAAACCATACTGTCCAGAAGTAGTGACTCAAGAAACATCTTTAAATTTTATTCACATATTTCTTCACATCTTCCAACTACTTATAAACAAAAGTTTCCTTAAACTAGTCCCAAAAATTATAGAATAGTTAACAAACTTTCATGATGGATTCACAGCTTACGCACAACTCCCCCAATTTACATGACTCCTTAAAAGGGTTAGAACATAAGAATGAATAGATTTATGAATCAATTAACCCCTTGAAAAAACTATCCAAAGACAAGATGAGAGTGGGGACAAAAATGAATATTTCATACATGATGAGAAAGAGGTTGGATGCCCATTTTCAGCCTCAGTTTATAAAATGGTTCCTTAGGTAAAGTTTTTGTGATGATGTCAACAAAATTTTGTGATATAGGAAAATACTCCAACTTCATTTCATTCTTCTCCCCATTCTATATGATGAAATGATATTTTATATCAATATGTTTTGAATGAAAATGATTTAATATATTTATGGTATCATTGATGGTATTCTGATTATCTCGACCTAAGAGAAAGGGTATCTTCACTTTAGCAAGTAAATCTTCAAATTGCATTTTCATACACATATGTTGAGTAGAATCTTGAGTGGAAACAACATACTTAGCTTTAACCATGCTAAGAGTTTCTATTTTTTTTTCTTTTTATGAAAATTAACTCAAAATTTCCATAGAAAAAACTCCACCAGATATGGATCTTCAATCATCAACATTTCCTTCCCAATCAACATCTGAATACCCAAACATGTTAATACATTCAAAGCTATCATACCTGATTCCAAAATTTTAGGTACCATTTATATATCTGAGAATTATTATTCTAGACCTAAAATTTGATTCTTTTTGAGAACTATGAAATATTTCACACAATTTAAAAGTAGAAACAATGTCGGGTAATGAGGCTTTCAAATACAAAAAACTTCCTATTACCTTCCAAAACTATTTCTAATACAATTCCTTACCTTATTCATCTTTAGTCAAGTTGTATCCCATTGAAATTGATGTGGAAATAGGTTTAAAATTATATATGAAAATCTTCATAAGAAGTTCCTTACCATACTTCTCTTGGGAAATAAAAATGTATTTTTATTTTGTGAGATTTGTAACCCAATAAAGTATTTCATTTCACAAAGAATAGACATCTCAAAGAACTTTTTCATCTCTTTATAATATATTTCTCACATTATTTCATAATTACCAACAATGATCATGCCATCAACATAAACAATTATGATGATGGGAAATTTTTTACATTATTTAATAAATAGATTGCTATAAACGCTTCCTTTCTTAAAAATCATCTTCCATAAGAAAGTGTCCAATTTGGAATACCATTCTCTTGGAGCTTGTTTTATCCCATAGAAGGAATTATTCAAATTTCACACATAACATTAATCTTTCCCAAAAAAATATGGTGGTTCAATTTAAACTTTTTTTTATCAAGATCCCCATTAAAAAATATTGATTTCACATCCATATAATTTTTTTTAACTTCATTGTGCAGTAATTACAAGAAAGATTATGATTGTTTATAAACATTAAATTGGAGAAAAGGTTTCATCAATGTCAATGCATTCAATTTTTGAGTATCCTTTTCACACTATTCCTTATTTTTTTATTATTACTTCACCTTCTTCATTCATCATGTTTTTGAAAAACCCCTTTTGTATTAATAAAATTTTAATTATCTAGCTTAGGTACGAGTTCCCACATATCATTATTTTCAATATGGTTAAGCTATTAATTCATATCCTAAACCCATTATGGATGTTCAAAAGTTTCTTTCACATATTTTAACTCAACTTTTTAATATAAATAAGTTTGTATAACTTTTATTCTCATTTGAACCCTTTGATGTTGATCACCATAATGTTTTGAGCTTCCACTTGATTCCTTATCCTAGGATGAGATTTTTGATATTATTCCTAATTATTAGAAACATTTAAGCCCTATTATTTTTGTTTAGAAGGATTACAAGTGTTATCATCCTTATCACAATACTTATCAAAATTTCATTCAGCATACATATCTTTCTTATCTGCATTATTTTGTTTATATTACTCATAATTTTCAATAACTTTCACATCAATAGAGTCCACAAAGATTCAAAAATCTTTTGTTGAAATATATATATATCAACTTTCATATAGATCATATCAAAAAAAAAATTCAATACTCACCTCTCTGTTCAAACTTTCTAATCTTTCCACCTTTTTTATTATGATGCATGGACTCCCAAAAACTCTTAAGTTTTTCAAACATGGAATTTTTTCATAAATAATTTCATATAGATTCATATATGAAATCAAACTGTATAAATACGGGGTCTTAATATAACCCATAGTTTTCATGGATTAACGCCAAAAGTAATGGGAAACACCATGTTTATGTAACACAGTTCTCTCTATTTAAACTAGTATTCTATTCATTCTTTCAGAAACAACATTTTGTTGTGGAGTGTATGGTGTATCGAACTCATGAAAAATTCCATTATTCTCAAGATATCTTTTAAATTCATAATTTTAATATTCACCACCATTTTTATTTCTTAACTTATTTAATGAATACTCACATTCCTTATCTCCTTTTCTCCTGAAACTTATAAACATTTTCAGAGCATCTCACTTCTGTTTGATATACATAACACTAGTAATGTGAGTAAAGTCATCCATTAAAGTAATGAAGTACTTGTTACCATAGGTTGATCATTTTATCATCGGACCACATATATATGAATGAATAAGTTTTGGTGTTCTTTTTAAACAAATTTCAACATTCTTATGAATAAAATTAGTAATATTTTAGTACTAAAAAATTATTTAGTACCAATATCTTGTTCATGAAATATTGGAAATAACCCAGACACTATCTGTCTTTTATAACTTTCTCTTATTTCTCTATCATGTGTGTCATATACTTTTATTCAACAACTTATTTTCTTCCATCATTCCTAAGTAACAAGAGTTTTCAGCCTCACTAGCTTGAAACATGTTTCATTTTGTACGTTGTCCTCCCATGACTATTTTTTCATATTCCTCACTTACTAAAAAAACCCATATTTTCTAAATTTTTCCCCTTTACCAAAAAATTGTGAAACACATAGAAATTTGTGTTTTAGTCCATCAAGAAACAAAGCCTTAATGGATTTCAACTTTGCATTCCATATGATGGTTGATCCAACACATTTGATACTGAGATATTCATCACTGATTAATGTCATCGTTAATTATTTAATATATTTCACATTATTTAATAATTTCAAATCATCGATCATATGAGAATAAAACCCACTATATTGAATCTAAGGTTGTTCTCATTTTGTAGCTTCGAAATTGGTTTCTATAACAGGAGAATGTTATTTACATCTATTTATTAACTTCTGGATTTTGAGAATTGTTAATTTATTATTATTATTATAGTATCAAAACAAGAAAACCTTATTCATGGTTTCCACGATATTTAAATATCCCAAAAATAGTTTATATATGTTTGAATCTATTTTCCACATTCACTCAAATATTCTTAGTTTTCTTCAAAACAACCTTCTCAAACTTTTTCCAGCGAGGGTATTGACATCCCATCAATCTTTTTCTTCTTTAATTTTTGGAATAGTGATAATTTTATTCCATAAACCAACACTTATTTTCTATATTTCTAAATCCACCAAAATATTAGAAATATCCATAGATAGAATATTTTACTCTAAAACTTCCATACTGTCTAGAGTTGTGGGTATGTTTCTCTACAACCTTCTTATATTTATTATCATAACTTGACCACCTACCTTTTTGTTATCAACCAAAATATTATGTTTTATATTGGTTTACTTATCATCTTTATTAGAATCAAAAGTAATATAAATTTATTCATAATCAGTTTTTTTAAAAACTTTTGACTTCTCCACTTTGTTGGTATTTTCCACATAAAAGTCTTTCCTAGATTTCTTCTTATTAGAAAAAAATTTCGACTTTATTCTCAACCTTTGAAGGTAATTGATTTCCCCTCTTAGGTTTACCCTTTCATGAGCTTTATCCAACATCAGAGATATAAGTTTTGAAAATTGAAACCCTCTATTTAGGATTATAATTTTTTTGTTAGAAAATTTACAAATCCTCATATTTTTATTTTAAATTTATTTCCAAATATTCATTTGGATTATTTTCATTCTTAAGAGATTTATTAAAATCATCAATATCTTCAAAAAGCTTAAATTTATCACAATTAAAACATTTTTGATTATTTTTTCAGAGTCCTAACTTTTCATACTCTTGATTTAATTTCCAAGCCTCCCAAAAAACCTTAGAAATACTTTCAATTATATTTTCAGAAGAAATTATAATTTAGTTTCTTATTATTCATAACTACTAATTCTAAACTCTTAATTGGTAAATATTGAATTAAAATTATTCTTAACCATCTTAATGAACTTTTTGGATTCAACTTCATTGTCTTATTCTTAACTATATTTAGATAAGAAACTTTTCCTTTGGAATCTAGATAATTATCAATACTTCCTTTGGAATAATATTTAGCCTTATCACCCTATTAATTCCATGATATTCTCTACCTTATATTATCTTCCTCACTATCCTCTTAATTATTTCTTCATGGAAAATTGGTCGAATGTTCCCAAAAATTCCACATTGAAAACATTTCAATGTAATATTTTCTTTATATTTTTCTATACCTCTTTTAACTGTTTTAGAAAATAAAGATAAAAATTCATAATAATTTTTATATACATCATTTTCAGAATAAAAATCACTAGATTCTTCTTTAGCTCTAATATTCTTTTACTTTCCATTCTTGTAAACATTGAGATACATTTATCTATCTACTTTTGTTTCCTTTCATAACTATTTCCCTCCTCATTTCCTATATAATCAGAGTGCTATGAAAATTATCCAGAGATAATGTTTTTTGATCTCTATCCTCCAATAAGGAAGAATTAACATAGAAAATTTCTAGGAATAATAATCAAGATCTTTTCAAAAAATATATTATATTATAATTTTTTACTAAGACATCTAATAGTGATGTTAATGTAATTCAACCTGGTAAAGAATTAATTAACTGATTCAAAATCACCCATCTTGAGATATTCAAACATTAGTGTCTAGATTTGAAACTTTTCTTTCTTTACTTTCATATTGTCTTCATAAATGGTTTTCAAATCTTCCCACATACCTTTGGAAGTGGAAAAACCCATCACTCTGAAAAAATCACTTTCAGAATATGATGAGAGTAAAAAATTATTACCCCTTCCATCATTCTCAAGATTCTTCTTATCATTATATGTAAGAGGAAATTTATCATCAATAGGAGGAAATACATCTATTAGAGATTCAAAAACAAAATACCCGATAGATATAAGATAAAGAAGCATTCTATATCTATAGATATATTAGTTCTTACCATCAATGACTAGAATCCCCTTACTATTCACACAATAGAGATTCTCCATCAAAACATCATCTTAAAAAATTAAAAAATAAGTAAATAGAGTGAAACATTAGCTCTGATACTAATTGATAATTCTCAATAAGATCAATGTATCACTGAGAGGGGGAGGGGGTGAATCAGTAATATATTTTTATTCTAAGTTTCTTTCTTTGTGAAATAATATTCAATTCTCATTAAAGATTTATCACATTTATTGAAAATAAAACAACCACACATCCTCATGAACATAATAAATTACAAGTTTCACTACTCAACAAGAGTTTATATGTCCTTGGTATTGTTTAGAAAAAATACAATACCACACAATCCACTAATAAATAATCCTTTCACGGGGAATATAATGAGTAGGATATGCCCATACACTCATGTTGAATTATGTTCAATACAAAAGTGTGTGTTCTTTAAGTAGAATGGAATGATGTAATATGATTTTTTGTAACATGTTAAGAGACATGTTACTGTGTTTCCATGTAAACTTTCAAAAATATGTTCTTAAAAAAAATTCTCTACTTTCCTACACAACACTAGGTATGAAATTCCCGGAATTTCTAATGATACCAGGTCTGATTTCCTTGTCTGATTTCTCAATATTGAAATATAATTCTGTTAGAATATGACTAAGACAATACTAAATTGGTTATTCCTTAATCTAAATATCTAGGTCCAATTTCTAGTCCAATGATCTAGACCTATATTATTATCAATGGAATATGATCTTTTTCTTCTCCTTTACTTATTATGTCATGCAAACTTTTTTAGGAAAGCTTAATATGAAAACACCTTATCTCTAGAATTCTTCATCGCCAACCCTTCTCTCCTCAATATTACATTCATTTCAAAATTTAAAAATTACCTCCCCTATTTATAGGTTCACTTAATATTTTTGGGAGGGATTCTAAAAAACCTTCCCACTCAACCAAATTTATTGAATCTTCAAATTTCACTTATATCTAAGATCCAACTTTGACTTCTTATTTTTTTCTTAACTCTTCTTGAACTGTCTCAAATCTTATCCCAACTTCAGTTCACTTTATTCTTTCTTCAAAATATTCAGTACAATTCCAATTTTCTATTTTTATTTTCCCATTATGATGAAGAAAATAGATTCCTCAATATATTTCTGTACGCCAATTGAAACACATGAAATGTAAATGTCTTCTCATTATGATGATTGATATCAACTGAAAGTAATATTCTCATTATAATGCTATATAACAACTTGTTAAACATTGGAAAATATTCAAAGATATTTTTTTATTATTTTATTCACACTAATTTATTAGTGTCAACTCCAGTTTGATATTCTTTACTCAATTTATAAAAACACATCGTAGTTCTTCTTTCTCTTGATGCACCAACCTTCTCACCCATTCAAAAAATCTACATCCAGTGTTCTCACATAGATGAACAAAGACCTGAAAGATTTGAATTCAACAAATATATTCTTCCACAACCCTATTCTTGTCTCATGAATTACTCCTGAATTACAATAAGTTTAAGGTTGGCATAACCTCATCTAACTTATAATGGAAAATATTGTAACATCTCATTCCTTAAAAACATTCTTCTTTCTAACCAATCCTCAATACAATTGGTAGCACCAACTCTCCTTATTTCCTTTAGAAGTCTTGAATCATAAGTTTCATATACAAAATATGAATTTTTTGAAATAAAAAACAACGAAGTGTCATCAAATATATAACAGATCCTTGCAGAATCAGATTATCTTCCTCAGTACAATCAGAACCTCATTTCTGACCCAACATGAGTATGATAAACCTTTTCTTTGTACAAATATCATCCCAATCCAATGGAATTTAATATGAATTATGATACTAAAATCATAAATACTATTTTTAGTCTGATCACCAATAAATACAATGTGACGTTATTTCTATTCTTCCCAATCTTCATTGAAAATAAAAGGCAACCCCAAAAATCATTCAGCTTTCCAAAAAAACTTCTTTTCAACTTGGTCCCAACACCATATGCTCTAATGTACCCATTAATTTCTAGAATACCAACATTATATTTTCTTGTGAAAATACGTACCTAAATATTTCACATCTGAATTTTCCACGTAAAAATTAGTATACCACATATTGAACCTCAAAGACCGTGTACTACCCTTTGTATACCATGTTCTCAACATCAAATACTTCCTCATGAGTTGAATCTCTCTACAACATACTCAAACATTCATACCGTGTACTTCCCTTGATGTACTGCACACCACACATCATGAATTAAACCTTATTTACTCTCTACATGTTTTCAAATTCACAAAATAACATTTCATTCTGCCTTCCTTCTCCTCAAAATACCTCTTGGAATTCTACCTCACAATATTACTTTATGGATTGATATACCTTTAGTAGTCATCATAATAAACGTATTTATCTCATCTATAAATTTTTATCCATTTATAATGATGTGAAAAATGGGGTATTTATTGGAAAAATCCTCCATATATTTCACTTAACTTTAAAATTACTGTTCAAACCTTCATAAAAACCCCTTTGAAGAACTCAATGGATCTTTTTTTATAACCACTTACTTCCATATTGAATATATACTCCACTAATAAACCATTTACTCCACTTCATGGCCATTCTCTCTAAAAATTTCATTTTTCTAGAAATATTTTATAGACCTATAACTTGGACTACATTCTACCATCACGTCCATTCCAAAATCACTTATCTAAGATCACATAATCCTATTTTAAACCATGAAATCCTAAAAAATAACAAAAATAAGACTATGCAATCCACATGTTCAACTTTTTAGATCATATATTGGATGTGTGAGAACCTCTACCATGAAAGACTTACATATTTCATGTACTAGGATACACAAATAATGTAATTGACTAAGCAGACAATGTGAATACTATGTAGAAAACCATCCTTCAACTTGAATCCTTTAAAAAACACCACCAAACCCATCCATCATTTAAAATGATGGTATCATCAGCCAAATATATTCACTTTATTAATTATTTAATTATTTAGTTAATCTTCTTGAATTTTCATTTATTATATAACTTCAATCCATTTTAGAACTTCTTCTTAGACATATCTTCTATATCTTACATTTTATTTCCATATACTTACATTTTCTATATTCTCATGAATAAAAAATATTCTAAAAACTTACTCGTTTCCATTCATCATTTGGATATTTTATTTATTTAATTATTTTATTTATTTATTCCCCAACTTTCAGATATGAAACCCACTCTTTAAGTCACCAACCAAGTCCCTAATATATAAAGATACCCATATCTCTTTCTAAAACACCCAATATCCTCATCTAATGTCAATAAAACCTACAACCATTGTAAAAAAACAATAAAAACCTCATTTTTTTTAACAAAGGTATTGTAGCATCGTACATATGTCATTGAGGACTAATAGAGACTGGAACTTTGAGGAAATGGATACAGGGTAACTTCTTGATATATAATATTATGAAAAATGGTATTGTACTAGGATGTGAGCTTTGGAGAGATATTCTTGGTGAGTATGGGTTATAGTTAACCAAATATATGTGTGTGTTAGTTATTCTATTTATTCATTGAGAAATTATTATTCTTATTTCACATTTATAAACAATAATTTGGGGATTATTAATTTTATAATAATTTTATTTTCACTCCTATAAATACAAATCTATATTAAAATATTTGAACAGAGAGTAGTTGGTCAATATGAACATTATTTACTTCAAGAGTTTATGGTTGGTGTTTTTGGGATTCCACTATATGTTTTTCCATCAATGTTTCATTTTATGTTTTATTCTTTTTAAGAATATACATACATTGGGGAAGGGTTTTATTTTATATCATATAATGTTGGTATATGTTTTAGTTCCTTTTTATTTAGATTTACGAGGGTAATTCATCCGATTATGTGTGTTTTACACCTTCGGTTCTTGATACCAACCCGATGCCTATTGAATATGGGTTTTTAAGGTCACCCTTATCTCCACTATTAGCTTATTAGGGGTTCATAGTGGGGAAGTTCATGATAGAATGTTACCAAATCCATGGATGAGAGATAGGGTGATGTTTTCATTTAGGCATTATTGAAGTTTTCAAGGGTTTGGTAGGGTAACAATATAAATCAAACATAGCATGTAACATAGTCAATGAGACCAGAAAGGGAATAAGTGTTTTGGGACTCTGTGATACAATTAAATTATCATAATATTACTTAACATACTTATAAATATGATGTTTCTTGTAGGGTGAAGACTTAGTTTTGGTACATGAATCATGTTTTTCTATGCCTATGATTGAATTCAGGTGAATTTGTGGAATGTAAATGAAAATAATCAAATGGTAGTAAGTTTAATTCTATGGTTTTATCTTATGGATTCATCTCGTTATTGATACCTATAATATAATTTTAAGTATATGAAGGGTTTATTATAATTCTCATTATTACATTTTCTGCTAACTTGAGACGTTGCAGGTCCAATTTTTCCTTATGTTGTGAATAAATTCTTATCTTTATTTATTTTTATATATGGTAAATATATATTTGTTGGTGTGTTATTTTATTTTATATTCTTATTTAATTTAAAGGTTTATAAGTATATAATTAATTTAAAACTCTAAGGAGTAAAGAATTTTAGTTGAAGTAAATAGTTAATGAAAAAATGAAAACCTTGACAATGTCGAAATTGAAATCATTATTTCTTTGTCTCCTCTAAAAATTTATAAATTGAGTGTTTACCTAGGTTCATTATTAAAAATTTATAATATATTTTTTACAAAATGGGCCTTTGGATTAAATATGATGAATTATTTCAGACCCATGTTTCAATATATCTACAATATTTAATGTGTTATTTAAATATCATGATCTACAATTTGGAGATGTTGATATCGATTAGATGAAGATAATATTAGTAAGTTTTTTTAAATCTATTAAAAATGTTATAAATATATTTAACCCCTCTTAATCAAGGACTTGGAATTATTATATGAGCATACTTAATGTAGTATGAATAGTAAATATGTATACTAATTTTTAGATTTATTATGTTTAGAATTTTATTGGATAAATATAAAATTAAAATACACAATATGATAAAATTTAATATAGTGATGTTTAAAACCATTAATTTCATATAAATCATGACAGTTGAATTATTTAGTTCATTGAGTAATAAATCTAGATTAATTTGTAATAATTTATCTCTTTTTAATCATTTTAAATTTGAACATAACATTTTTTAACTTATCACATGATATGTGAATGTGTGTAGTATTAATTGGTAATGTTTTCTAAACTTTTATAAATTAAGAAACTCTTGGTATGTACTTTAATTCATTATATAAATAATGAGGTTAATAGATTTTATTTTAATAATCTTATAAGAGTTCTCAAAAGGTATTTTTCGGAAAGTATCATGAGTGTATTATAAATTTGTTTATTTTTATCTTGTTTTTATGAATAAACATAAAATAATATTTATTTTAAAAATGATTTTAGAAAAAAAATTCTCAAGGGAAAAAATGTTGTTTATTTGCAATGTTTCATAAAGTATGGGTGTCAATGAAAATTTTATTGTTTTGAAATATTTTTTTTTACAATTTATTATAAAATAATGCTGTAAATATATGGGAAGAAAGTTTCTATGTTCTGAAAATTATTTATTAGGTTACCCAATGATGCGGGAATTCATTCTTGTATCATAGTATACATGATTAGTGGGAAGAATAATTTGAGTGATTAGGACGATTTATAGTTTTTCGGTTTGATGTGTTGGGTATATAAGAATATGATGAGAATTAGTTAGGGATGATGGGTTAGATTTATGAGTTAGTGGAGGAGTGAATACGATTACTTTAATATTATTATGTATACATTGTTAATGGTTCAGGATTTTATTGTTTGTATTAACCTTGTAAAATTTTATGTTGGGTTAAAGACATGTCGCCTGAGAATCGTTGGAATTTTTTTCTTGGGAAGTAGAAGCAGGAGTTATAGAATGAGGTACTATTTATTTTTTATCATCTTGGAGTGATAAATTATTTTTATTGTCTTGTAACTAATGGTTTAATAGTGGTAAGAGAAGGTCGAGGTTTCCTTAAAATTGATGGGGAATCCAGACCAGTTCTAAGTTTTCTTAGCAGTGGATTTGTTGCGAGGTGTGTCACAAGGGTCATGGATGATGAATTTAAGTTTACTAGAAGAAGTTTCCTAGGAATATTTCCTCATCATGGTTAATAAAGTGATTATATACCAACTGTATAAGGATAAATATATAAAGTAACACTTGAAAATATATCAAGGAGGGTTCCATATGTGCGACCTTTGAGTTCATTTATAGGAATTGATTGATGAATTTCTGGACCTTTGGGAGGATGAATATGCATCAACATGACTTTTTGTGGTTGTATTGAGGAATTATAATAAATATATATAAAGAAAAAATTCCATGTTTTATGTCATAGTTATAGGTGACAAATTGTTCTGAGGTGATTTAAGGGGGTATTTTTGTGGCTTTCAAGAAAGTTAAATATGGAACCTTGAGTTATGGTTTTTGTGATGAGTGAAGGCGAAGAGTGAATTGGAACTTTAAAGTTTAAATACTAATTTTAGATTGGGATTTCAGTCGATATAGATGTCCTATATCAGATAAAAGGATGTTTTATTATTTTCATAGGATGGTACATCTATATTATGAGTTCCCTATGATTTTTGGTGTCCCTTAGTTTATGTGAGGTGATTAACATTTTCAATGTGATTGTCAGATTTCACTAGGTAGATAAATTTTTTATATGGGGGTTGGTTTCAAGATTTAAGAGTGACTATGTTTTATGTCAATAAAATTAATTATTTCATATGTGAATCCTTAAAATATCCTTAAAATTTCAATTTAAATTTTTTTATTTTTTTTATATCCACACCATACTTATATTAAAGTTATTTCAAAAAAACTAATCCTTATTTTATTTAACATGGGATAATAATTTTAACAATCATTAATATTATAAGTTAATATGAAATAAATATTAAATTTCTATTTTACTTAAATCTTAAATAGTCTTGTGAATGTATGATTTTTTTTTCAATTAATGTTCATGTTTAATATAAGGAAATTTTTTGGAAACATTAATTTCAAAAAATCATGTCACTATAAAAGGAGTAATGGTTGAGATTTGAGCCAGTTTGGTTAGTGTTTTCTAACCTATCCTCTATCATTTTAAGTCTCTTATTGATAGTAAATTTTTTTGTTTGATATTAATCCAATATAGTAGTTATGTTTTAGGAAACCTCATATTAAAAGTGAATGGTGTTGTAGTAGATTTCACAATATGAGGGTTTTAATGGTGAATTATAAGGTTCCTTTGAGTTTAGTAATCCTTTAGAACTATTGGGTCATTTCCTTGAGTAGTTTAGTTATTCTCAAGGTTTAGAGTGTAGACCATTTGGGTGGAATCATTCTTGGTTTCTAAGAAACTATTTTAGGGGTAATATTATATGAGGCCTTTTCCCTTGTATTTCTGTTGATATTGAAATTTCATGTCTTGTGTTTTTATGAATGTAGTTTCTTTTCACTATGTTGAGTACATGTTTCTATAGAGTAATTTTTTATAGAAATATCTCATATTGGTTTTTGGGGTTTTTGTTCATATTTTTATTCTCATGGTTTGTTTTGATTCTCAAGGATAAGAATCATTTAAGAGGTATCTAATGTAATGTAACAAACAATATAATAGTGTTAAACTGTGTCTTTCATGTGATGGAGGTGTTAGGAGATGTTTGGAGGAATAAATATGAGGATTGAGATGAAATTTTAGTTAAAAATGATGTTTTGTGTCATGGGATTTTATAATGCTCCATGAAGAGTTGATTGGATGAATGAGATTTTTTGCAATCTTGTACACTATTGTGTGATGCATTGAGATATAGTATTGTTCTATTATTATGATGAGGGGTGCGGGACATTCAGTTTTAGTGTTATGATTACTTTAAATTGGATCCTACATATAGTGTAAAGAAGTATAGCCACTACATAAATGATCATGGGTTATTATTATGTATAGAACCCCTTTAATCAATATAACCTAATGTCTTCAGAGTTGGGTTTGCAGAGGTTCGATCATGAATTGGTTGGTTTTAGTTGTGGTTTAGTGGTCCTAAAGTATTTTATAGTTAATATTACATTCAATTGTTATTAAAATTTATAATCATAAATGTGGGACATGAATGTGTGGTTTTTTAATTTCATCATGGAGGCATGTGTGGTGAGTTTATTTGGTTCTATAAATCTGGTGAATATTGTGAAAAATTACCCTTTATTGTGCCTTGATTTGGTTTAGGGTTTTTTGTGATGATGTGAGAGAGATGATTATGTAGTAATGATCCTTGGGAGTTTGTGTGTGGTAGTATAGCCACATTTGATACATTTTGTGCTTCATTAAATTCATGAAGCTAAGGAGGTTAAAGTAAAAAAATAGAATAAAATGAATATTTTTTAATTATGGTTATTTTAATATGATGTTGAAAATAGTTTTCAACATTGGTTATCTAAAAAATGATAACTAATATCATTATTCATGGTTTTTAAAATTAGTTATTATAAAAATTTCATAAAAAACTTCTTTTCAATATTTCTTATAGAAATAAATGATGTTGAGAACCCTTAATTTTTTTTGAAAATATAAGTTAGTTTAATTTTTTTATTCTATTAAACTATATTATGATTCCACACTTTTCTCTAACACAAACCCCAACTATCCTTTTATGATACCATCACCTATAGATATCCTTATCAGTTATTCATGCATAGAATCACTATCACTGACCTCCCTCATAAACCCTAACTATCTTTTGCTGTGACCATTCCCTCCATAGATCTATCCCTATTCTTCATCCTCCTAGATTGGTTATTATCTTTCATCATCCTATTTAATTTACGACCACTATCATTATTCATCCACTACCACTGTTGACTTCAATATTCTGCTATTTTTTCCATTTTGAAGTTACTACATTAGAATCAAATGCAGATTTGTTGTTATTATTATTGTATGTGATTTTTATTTACTTCAAAATTTCATTTTTTAATTTTTTAAGATTAATTATAAAATTAGTTTACGTAATTTTTCTTATGATAATAAATCTGAAATTGTTTTTTTTGTTTTTTACTAATATTCTTAATGATTTTGGTTACATTTCTGTCATTTTTTTGAAATTGGACATCAATATTTTTTATTTACAAGTAAAATCATATTCTTGTTGATGCTGATTTTTATATTTTCTTTAAAATACATTTTTTATTTCAATATGTATTCTTCATTTCACTTATCATTTATATTTCTAATATTTTTTAAATCATAAAGGATGTGATTTAGTTTTGTTTCAATAAACATATATAAAAATTTGATTTATTAATATTATTAGTAATGTTGATGATATACTTATGAAAAAAATTATTTTTTCTATCATATATATATATATTGTTATATTAAGTAATTTTATTGGTTTAATAGCCACAATATTTTATTTTCATCAATTCGTTAAAGGGATCAATAGATGATTTCCCAGATTTTAGATGATATATTAGCGTATTAATAATAGGAAAAGATGACATATGAGCATCAAAACTCATGTTGTAAAGGTGGTGAGTGTGTTATCATTAACTAGGAATGAAATTTAAACATGGTGTGATGAAATTACAAGAATGGGTGGCCATGTATTGCATATTCATGATAAATGGCCGATGAAGGAAACAGACCATGCTATAAAAGATGCGGCTAGAATGGGGTGGAAAATTGAAGGGCTTATACCATATTGTGGATTTTAACCTACAAAAAATAAAAATAGGTATACAAGGTCATATATATATATATATATATATATCTCTGTGTGTGTGTGTGTATTAAAGGATTCTTGGGATGTGGATCTATACTTTTGGGTGGAGCAGGTTCTAGTCTATCCAACTCATTTAGGTGTGTGAATCTGTTTTCATTTCAACCATGTATTCTCTCTAACTAATATAGATATATATTTATATATATATGTAAGGATGATTACCTCCACCACTATATAACACAATGTAAGGAATGAAAACTATAGTAAAAACATAGGCTCGAGGACTTCTTGCAACATAACTCTCATTCCCCCCAAACCCAAACCACCCCAAAACCAATGGTTGGACTTGTTATATATCATATAGAGGAAAATATATATGGAATTAGAGATATAATGATGATGGTAATTTTTAAGATGATAATTCTAATGAAATTTACTAAGGGATTCATGATATGGAAGTGGAATTAACTAATAAAAAACAAATGATTTTATATAATATGGTGATGTTAAAAAATCACCATATCAAAGTTTTAAGAAAATTAAAATTTTATTAAAAATGATATGACTGATTAATTAGAGTTCTAGGAATGGACTATGTGACAAGTATTTTAGATAATTTCTATATATAATGAATGAAATAATTTCTAAAGACAATGATACTCTATATTCAAATTACAATTAAACATAATATAATTCCCAATGGGAGTGTTATACAAGATGATGCAAGTTCACCCCAATAAAAATGTGTTATATAAGAATGAATGTGATTTTCTATCAGTGTTTCTTAAATATCAGACAACATGGTACAATTTTAATGAAAAAAATTGATTTATTTATCCATTATATCGGATACCAAAAACCCTATGATAGAAATACAGTATCTTCATATAATTCATTATTTTAAAATATTATTTTAAAATTAAAATAATACAATATGGTTAATATAGAATGTTTATGGGAAAATATTTTAATGATCCTCAAATTTATGGGTCATTATTTTGGAGATAAAATTCTAATTTTTCATATGGTGGGTTATTATTTTTGAGAAAAGGGACATATATTTAGGTTTTTAGAGTTTTCATATCTAGAAATGGTGTTTTAGAATGGTTTTTAAGGACTATGTGGTTACCTTGGATTTTGGGATTGAGTTAGAGAATGGAAAAGTGGTCACGATACTATACGGAAACTAGTATAGAACATTCATTCCACAAAGAAAGGATTTATTATTTGAATATTTATGGATAAAGAGATCCCCTTACCTTGATGGTTTATAGAGTGAATAGTCAGTTCATGAGTTAAAGGTCACAAGATATTTATTTTAAAAAAATAATATAGGGGCTTGACCCCCTTTCCTTTTGGATTAACGGTGTGCATGGGGAGGGATGCTTGACCAATCTAGTTCATGTAATGTTTCTCATACCCCTACCTTCATTCTTATTTCCATTTATCATGTGCCAGTTCAGTATGATTCGAATTAGGGTTTGGTGCTGATTCCACTAAATCATGGTGGAATCTATCAAAATCAATGGGCCTTTGGTACGTGACAGATATATGTGAAGATGAGATATTGTCTACACAACATTTTTTATCATTTAGGTTGATTTATGTCACTACCCTAATTTATTTATGGTTTTTGAGTAAATGAAATTAATTTATAACTTATATGGGTGTTGGTGGCTAGGTATTTCTTTCCAGGGTGGTGTTGGGGGTGTGTTTTGAAACCTTTAAGGGTGTTTGGTTGATGTTTTTGTTCGATAGTGGTTAAAATTGTGTTTTTTCCATTATGTATATTTTTTATTATATAATTAATTAAAAATTTTATAGTTAATATTTTATATCATATGATATTAGAACTGAACTCATGTGATGGCATGAGCTTAGGTGATGAATAAATGGTCTTGGTCGAGGTGTTCTAGTGCTTGATATCAGTGGTAAATCCATGATAAATGTAGGTGGTCCCTTTAACACAAACTCATTTTCATTTTTATGCATGATTTTATAATTCATGCGTGTTTTATGGGTTCAGGTAAAATGGTTCAGGAACATTAAGGCTTTGTGAAGAAGTGATATGACGAAATTCTACTTCTTATGATTAGGATAAGTTCCATTTATCGATTAGAGAGGTTTAGAAAACCTAAATACTATGTCACCATGGGGATAAAGGGATGACTGAGTTGATGGGAGGCCTTTTTTTGTCTTGGGTTTTGAGACATGATTTAACTCTCCTAGGTTGGTTTACCTAGGGAGTGTTAGGTAGTTATTCGACCTAGTGATAATATGTGAGTAAAAACACATATAATGCTTGTGAGATACACCCTCTTGAGTGTGATCTAGGGAACAATGATACTTGGGAGTGGGGAGAATCTTTCATTTCTAGATGAGTGTCATGGAGATGTGTTTCCCCTTGGTGGTGGGTTGAGACATATCCCTTGTGATATGTGAGATGGGACTCAGGTGCATGTTTCTGGAATCATTCGGGACATGGAATTGAGATTCCATGTGGTTTAGATCATGAAAATTTCAACAATACATGGGTAGTGGGACTAAGAGATATGGGGGATCTTAGAAAGGATTGATTGGTCCATGAGGTCTATCTTGTAGAAACCTTTAGGATTTGTTTTCACTGATTGGTGAAGAGTGTGGGATGGTATCAATTGTAAGAGACTGTGATAGGTCTGAAAAACACGATGGATAGATTGGAGGGTGAGGGGAGGTGTTATATTGAAGTTGTTATAGGTATCGATTGACTGGAACACTAGTATCAGATAGAGAGCTATGTGATGGGTTACAACCCTGTGTGCTTTATTGTGAAAACCCAATGTCTTTAGGGATGGATCAATGTTATTTTAGCCTCCCTAGAGACTATAAGGATGGTTTGGTATGATTGATAGACCTCCCTAGAGTCTATGAAGATGGTTTAGTGTGATATTAACTCCCCAAAGTCTGTGGGGGAATGAGTAATTTGACGACCATGTGCTGTAGAGGGTATTTAGCCGATGAACTTACCAGAAATTTCTTGAGTCAATGTGAAAGAATTGAATCTTAACTTGAGTAGGGTTGATTCAAGTACCATACAAGGATATGTGTCATAGTGTGATGAAAGATAACACTGATTTACCTCCCATTAGTGATAAGGGTTGTGTCTTATATTATGGATATATGATCAGACCCCTTGTCGGTGGGTAGTGTGTCAAGGGATTAAAAATTTCCCTACCCAAAGTGTTTTTTTGTAATATGGGAATTAGTATATTGAAACTAGATAAGGTTAAAAGGTGGATTATGGAATGGCTCCAAAGCATGCATGATCAAGTTCCATGGTGGCCTGATTAGCACATAGTGACTCGATACACAAAGAGTTATAATAGCTTAGTTAACATGTAAATTGTTAAGTGTTTGTGTGACATGTTTATTTTTAATTGTGAATAAAAATATATGAGGGTGTATAGTATGGGAACTTTTTGAAAAAATACTAATATGTATCTCCTATAGTCTGTATAGGTTCTTTAGGGGTGCTTACATATGTTATATTATATTTTAAGATGATCACGAGACATGCTGTGTTTTAGTATGGCGAAACATGAGGGTTTTGAAGACAGGGTGTGCGAGTCCTGGTGATGAAAGTGGATCCCATTTTCATGTTTTGTATTTTTATTTATTTAACATATTATTTTATCTTATTGGGTGACCAATTTATGTTTTCAATGACTTCTGCATGATTTTTTATAACACCGTGGTTGCTAATTTATCCATAATCTTATTATGGATGTGTATGTTTTTATTATTTATATTTATTTTAAAAATCTAATTTAATGGAATAGTATCCCCATTGCATGTACTAGGACCTCACTATTAGTCATCAACCTTTGTCATATGGAGAGGTGCACCTTAGGTCATGTGGCCACCCTAGACCAGGCACAACTGAGTATCCAAGGGATGGGGAATCATAAAGTGGAATCAATTCTTTGTTTTTTATTTTGATATAAGGATATGGTATATTGAAAGTCTAGGATTGTTTTGGAGTTTTTGGAAGACCTTGAATTGGTGATTCCTGAACACTATTCTGGTAGGAAGTCCTATTAACTGGGTATAATCAATTATTGTAATTGGTTTGAGCTATTTTGGTTGAGCTATTTATTGAATATGATGACTTTATCAATATTTGTTATTTATGGTTTTTAATCAAAGAATATTGGTAAGAGGTTATGTTAATTCATCATATTAGTAATGTAGGACTCACATAAAATGTTTTTACTTGTGTTTAGCTGGTTTTTCTAATGACATGGTTCAATTGTTTAAAGTGTCAATAATAATTTAAATGGTTTTTTATGGTATATATTTTATTTCATTCCAATTAAATTAACAAAAATATTTTATCTAATGGTAGGTTATGTGGATCCTGGTTTAGTAGGTTCTATGGTGGCCAAAATAAATTCCCTTCATCATGGGATGCATGGTGATCCTTAGTGTGATAGTGTATGTACTTGATTCCTTGGTGATTGAACCCTCGTGGCTTTAGTATAAGTATGTGATTCTTGAGGAATAATATAAGGATGGGAATGTATTTACCTAATGATATAGTGGTATGTTGGGTTGGAAATGGGTTCAATTATTTAATGTTTCAACAAAAACCTATATTGAATTTTTCCAAAATGGATTTCTATTGGAACACTACTAAATAAGAAAATGTGTTTTTTATGATAACCATGAGGGGTTTTTTTCTGAAGGGATATGTATGTATTATTCCTGATATCATTGTGGGATTTGAGATAATGATCAATTTTATTCTTGTACATTTGGTTCTTTGGATTTACTTTTGGGTAACATGATATAAGTTTGGGTAGATTCCCATGGTTATTGAGATTATGCTCGTGTGGAGGATCATCATTAAGCTATCCTTGGTAGGAGAGGTGCGTTGGGTTATTAGATATGGATGAGATGTGTGTGGGTCATGGGTTTTAGTTTAGGCACATGAACCTAGCTTTGAAAAGATTTGAGTCACGGGAGTTTGAGTCCGGTTGTGGGATCAAGTAGCTTAGGATTGTACAACTGTTGGGTTCAGTTAATACCGGGTAGGATAATAGGATGGGACCTATGAGAAGGTTCCTTATGGATAAATACACCGTATGTTGGATAAACAATGATGATGATGAATTCCAAGGAAAAGTATCAGTGCATGAGGGAGGGTGAGCACTAGATACATGTGTTGACTTGTTGTGTTTTGAATCAGTGAATGGGTCATGTGAAGATCTATTGAGAGTGTTTGGTTTCTTATAAACATGATTAGCGTAGTATCTGTAATACTGTAGTGGTTTCAGTTAATGGTTTCTATTAAAGTGAGGTGACTAGTGTTCTTGGTGAAAATATTTCAAGTTTTATGGAACAAAATTTAGTGAAATGGGAGATGCCACCTGATGATGAGAGGTGACATCAATAAAGCATTGAGGTACAATGGTGCATCAGATCTGGGGTTTTGGTCCTTTATATGTATTTTCATTGATGAGTGAGCATGGATTAGGAGGAGCAACACACGTGCGATTTTAGGAAATATTTGGGTTAGAGTTTGGGGATAAGTATAAGGAGTGCAATATGGTGTGGAGTGCACCATTAGCTATTGAAGGATATCATACTAGGTAAAATAAGAATGAAAACACTTGTGTTTTGTATTGGTTCTTAGGTATGAGAGGGAAAATCATATTTAGTTAGTGTATTTGTTAATGTTTTGAGCGTGGACTATGAATATTCAGTGTTTTGGTTTGGAGGGAGGTATTAAAAATACTTCATTGGTAGGTATCATTGAATTGGTCATAAGTGAATGAACCTTTTGTTAGACATGTTATTATTGTGGTTAGACTTGTTAATTGATGGTAAAGGAGGCACTGAGTTTCTTATGTTTGATAAGATCCACTAATATCTATTTCCATAGGTAATACCATATTTAATAATAATATGAGGTGATAGTTAGAGTCGGTGCATTGATATTAGGATCATGGAAATCTCAATGTGATCTAATGGAAATTTGTGGGGTGAGATACAATTCATCATGGGATCCATGGGGTGAAAATTTGTTTCATCACATTGTTAAAGGGGTAAATCAGTTTTTTCAAATGTTTTAAATGAATAACTATGATTTGTCACATACATCAGTGGGTGAAAAAGTTTCGTCACATTTTTTAGGGGGTGAACCAGATTCATCGAATAGCTCATGGGGTGTATCATGTAAAGAAACATAGTGAAGGTTTCTATTGGGATGAAAATTATTAGAATGAAATAAAATATAGTTTTGTAGATTATGAGAGTTCTCTAGACCACATGTGATGGGGTTATTGGTGAAAATGATTATTTGGAGTTATGTTTTTTAGGACACGTTGACATGTGTGATTGAGAATTTTGTGGAAATTTTGGTGGAAGAAGTCTAACAAGTGTCCTTGCATGGGTTTGGATGTAGTGAAATGGAAAAGGAAATGGGATCTTTATTTGTAATATAGTATGTGGGTTCATAAAATTCCGGATGTGTGATGTTGGTTTTCAGTTCCTATAGGGATGAGAACAATAGTTTAGAATCATCCTTTTCAAGTATATTCCTATAATAAGGAGCACCATGAGCCTCAATATGAATCATCTAAAGACGCTATGGTGGTTTTGGAGAGTAGTGGGAATCATCTCAGTGTTTAAATCGATAGTGAATTGGTGGCTTGAATTCTAGTAAATACTATGATGGTTATTTGGAGTTGCACAATGGAAGAAAAACTGTAAATTAGGAACTAAGTGTAGTGAGCACTTATGAATTAAAAAATAGGACTAGTTGAGAGATGTGGTTCAAGGATTACCATGACTTATCAGGGGTGAGAATAATTATGGTGAAAATATTTTAATTATCCAGATATTTATTGGTTATTTTATTGATATTGAATTTATATTTTCCATCTAGTGGATGATTTTTTGAGAACTAGTACTCAGAATGAGGTTACTAGAATTATGAAATCCCAAAATAGTGTTTTTAGATGGGGATTAAGGCTCAAGTTGTGACCCGATAGTGTGTTTTATCATTGAAAGTTGGATGATTAGTTATGCTATTACAATGAAATTTCCAGAATCCATTCATATCGTGAAATAAGGCCTCACAATGTGAATGTTCAGAGATAGGGGGATCCATCTGCCTAAATAGTTCATTTTTTATACCATATATTCTAGTTGTGAACGATTCATATTTTGTTTTATTGAAATAATATTAAAGTTCTTAGAACCCCTTCATTTTTTGGAAAAAGGTACACATGGGAGGCCTACTATTCCCACACCTACCCCTTTATTCATCCAAAATTCCAAGGAAAATCTTGGTGTGATTTGATGGTTATTCTCAGTATGTTTATCTTCTTTTCTATCTGTATTATTATTTCCATTATTGGAACACTAATCCAATCTAATTTGGGTTAGGGTTCAGTGCTAATTTCACCAGAGTATGGTGGAATCCTTTGAAATCAATAAGAATATTTGTATATAGTGGATAGAGGAGGCCTTAAATATTTTATACCCATCGTCCATCCTAATTTTGGTTAAGGTAAGCCACTCCAGTAAATTATTTGGGGTTTTTGGTTAATTTTTTTTTGATTAACCCAGTGTCAGTGGTTATGAATTTTCATCACATTTGTACCAGGGAAGTGCTACGGATCTTTAGGGTGCGGTTGGTCAGGTTTTTGATTCAACGATGTTGTGTGGTGAGGTTTTTAATTACATCTCTTTGGTTTTTAATTAAAAATAAATAATAATAGATTATAATTAAATATTTATATTGTATAATTTGAGGAATGAGTTATAGTTGTCGTACAAGCTTTCATTAGGCATGGACCATCTTGGATGAGGTGTTGTAGATCTTGTTAGGGGTGGTAACTCCTTGAAGGAGGTAGGTTGTCCCTTTAATAATATCTAATGAGTATATTTATTCATAATTTCTAACCACGTGCATGTTTCATGGGTTTGGTTATAATGGTTTGAGATAGAGAGGCCCTTGTAAAGATGAAATATGACAGTGTTCAATATTCTCTAATTGTAATAAGTTTCCTTTGGCACATTGGGCGGTTTAGATCACTATAAGACTATGTCACTAAGGAGTGTGGGTGATGTATGAGTTGAAGGGAGGCCTTTGGTTGGTCTTATAGTTTTTGACATGATGAGGGTATCCTAGGTTGGATTTCTTAGGGTTGATTTGGAATGTATGAATGTCTTGGGCCTTGTGAGGATGATATAGATGATTAGTTATATCACATTTTTTATAGAGTCTTCAAAGAAGTGTTATACATATTAATGAGTATTTTGAGGGGGAAGAGTTTTTGGAGATTAGATGGGTGTCACAGAGAGGGGTTATCTCTAGATGATGAGCATATATATCTATATTGGGAGATTTGAGATGGGACATAGGTGTGGGTCATGAGAAATGTTCAGAAATTGGAATTAATATTCCATAAAGTTTATAAAAAGAAAACTTGGGTTGTTACGTAGGTAGTAAGACCAAGATTAATGAGGGATCATGGAGACGATGGGATAGGCCATGGAGTTTGGATTGGAGGAGCCATTGAGGAGCATTTTAACTGATGAGTGATGAGTGTAGGATGATATTGATTGGAAGAAACCATGATAGGTCTAGAGGACATAATTTAATTCTTTAAGGGTGTGGGAAAATGTGTTCATGATAACGGAAAATATATCAAGTGATTAATACCCATGGATCTGCTGGAGAGCACTGTAATGGTTTACAACCATGTGTGATTTCTCATGACCTACCTATAGTCTATAAGGATGGGTTGGTGTTCTTGTGACCTTATTAATGTCCATGGGGATGTGTTTATGTTCTTTATGGACTTACCATTTTCCTATGGGGATATATTAGTGTGATTTGATCAACCTAGAGTTCACATGGATGGGTTGGTGTAATGAGTGTTCCCTAAAGAGGGTATTGAGTTGAGGACCTTACCAGACAAGGCTTGGGTTAGTGTGTATGAATCTGACTATTAATTCAGTAGGATTGGATCATAGAAATACCTGAGGTATTGGTCCTACTGTGATGAAATATGTGACAACTTGACCTCACTTGAGTGAGAAGGGATGGTTCGAGGCATATAGACCTATGACTGTGCCAGTGTATTGAATTATTGGTTTTAGGTTTTGGATGTCACATTACCCCGAATAATTATATAAATACTGGTAATTGGTACATAAACATGAGATGTGGAGACAAGGTAGAAAAAATATGACACCAACGTAGGTATGATCAAGTACCATGGTGTCATGGTGAACACATAGTGGCCCGATACGTATGCTGTCAGGGTCATCTATTTAGCACATGATATGTAAGGTGATTGTGTAACATGATTATTTTTCATCAACCATATGAAAATATGATGTAATATTATAGGGGAACATGGTATGGTCCCTTTTTTATTTATTTCTCACACACTATAGAGTCCCCATACTTAATGGGAATATCTTATCTAAACTTTTAATATGAAAACAAGTTGTGTAGTGGATTGGGTTTGTGCAAGTCATGAGTTTTTCAGAAAGGGAATGTGTGGATCGAGGATGATAGTATGAACTATATGAGTTTTTTGATTTTATTTATTTATTATTTATATGAGGTCAAACTAGTAGTTTACCAGTGTTTGTTTTATGTAACTTATACATCACATTTATTATAGTGTTGTGGTTGTTTAATTATGCCTACTATGATTATGGTTTTGTAAGTCCTAGTTATTTTTATTATGTTGTATAATGTTGATTCAACTGAATTGTCTCCCAGTTCTATGGATTAGGACCTTTCTACTAGTAAATAACCTCTAATGTATGAGATGGTGAGATTTAGGTCTTATGTTTTCCCTGGCATAGGTAATGCAGAGTGTCCCTATGTTGAGACATCACATAGATTTGATGAAAAAATTATATCATCTTGAAAATTTTCTATAATGAATGAAAATGGATAAAAAATATTCTATATTTAAAAATCAAGTTAGAAATCCTAGAATTGGACTATGTGTAGATAGAATGATCCACATTTTATCCTTAGTAAGAAATATATTTCATGGGCTTTTTTTTTAGTTTTTAACTTTACACATGAATTTTTTGTTAATTGGAAATATACTAGATTGTGTTTAATTATTTCTAAACCAAAAGTTCTTATAAAATATATTGATTGTTTCTTTTCACCATTAATTACAGATTTGAAACACTTTTATGTGGAAGGTACTAGATTGTTTAAATCTTATAAAAAGAAATTTTTTAAATTGCATTCCATGATATTATTTTTTGCAAATAACATCAAAATATATTGATCTTTTTTGATATTATGTTTAGGGGAGAAAATATTTTCTAAATTTTGGGGAAATCAATTCATTTTATTAACTACAATATGGGAGAGGAATAGTATACATAGTTCATTAAAAGATTTTGTGCATGGATCACACACAACAAAGATTACTAATGGAATTGAATAGGTCAAACGAATATGATATTTTTCTAAATCCATTTTTAACTATTCAATATTTTTAGAGGGTGAAAAGAATTTATATCAAATTTATCAAGATTAAAAATTTGGTAATGACATAAATATATAGAATAAATTATCAATATTTTTTGAGCTTCCACATTAGAGATATATTGAGGTCAAATATAACACTGATGTGATTCATGTAGATTAGAATATTTATAAAAGTTATATTGGAGCATTTTTAGATGTTAAATTAAACAAAAAGGATGTTTCGAATGTGAGGTTTGATTTACATTCCATGGGAATATAGTTATATTTATCTCCGAATCTTAAAGGAAAAGAAACATACTTTCTCCATCTTATAATACATTATCATTGAGGGTGAAATTTTATTTTGTTATATGCCTCTTGGGTATATAAGTTCCTTAGGATTATTTATAAAATGTAAAAAGTTTTGTGTCACCAAAATATTTGAAGAATATAATAATGAAATCACAAGATTGTCATGTAATAAAGAAACAAATACTACCAAATTCATTACATGGTATAATACCTATTAGTATCTGATTGAATATCATCATGGTGTGTTATTTTTTTTAATTATATTTTTAACAAAGTGATGAATCAAAATTCATTTAAAATTTATTAAATTAAGTATTTGATCTACATTTTAAATTGGAAATGTAATTTCCACCATATTTTTTCGATATCATAGTGCATTTAATGTTTTATTTGGTGTGAGAAATATTGATTTATGGTCTCATATACACATTATGGATATATCCTTTTAAAAGGTATATGAATATATTGAAGGGGTATGTTAAAAATACTCATATAATATAATCCTATATTATTGAAAAGTATATTTTATAGGAGGTGTTATAGTTTTTACAAACTACATGTCTATAGTTGGGCATCTCAATTTTAACGTATCTCACTATGAAAGAGTAGGTTATTGGGGACACTAGATCCATTGAATGAAAATAAGTTACTTACATATAAGAAAATAATGTAGGAACATTTATACATCTTGAATATTATATCTGATGCTCAATTGTATATAACATATCATTTAAATGCGTTAAAACAATATTATCCAAACAAAAAATATATGTGGGAACTGAATGAGAAAAATAAAAATTTCCTTCCGTATTTTAAAGAGAAAATGAATGTTAGATATGATCTGTCAAAAACATTATGATGGCCAGTGGTAGGCCCATGTTTATATGCCATAAAATGGAGTATGAAGTTAATGGAAACACATTTTATACCAAGGATCAAGAAAATAAAAGGTTAGTTCAAAATAAAAATATACTCATGTTTAGTAAAATAAAGAGTTTATGGAGTGAAAAAATAACCCATTTTATGTGTCAAGTTAATATGACAACGTTATTAATGATATATAGGAGATTTATTATATTAATTTTCTAGTTCTCATGTTTAATAATAAATGAATTTTTGTTAATAGTTTTAGCTAACATGATGAGTGTGGGTTGACACTGGTAGATCTAAATAAATTGGGATACATAGATAACCCATTTATCACAGAAACACTTGATTTTTTTTCAATGTTATATATTCATCAAATATTCTATCATTTATCATTTTTAATCAGAAAATTTTTATTTTGGAGATGATAACGATGAAAATGATGAAAAATTATATGATATGGATACTACCATTGAATGATTATCAAAGGATATTGATGATCATGATATAAATATGGTTTAATCCATATAGATCAAACATGAATGAGGAATATGGGAAAAAATCCTTTAGAAATATCATAATATTATATGTATTATATATTTATTTCTTATTTAAATTTTTAATTTTTTAAAAAATTTGGACATATTATTTATAATTGTTTTGTTCATATCGGTTACATATTTAAAAAAAAAAGATAAATTGTTTTTTGGTACTTGAAAATGCATCACATTTAATTATTTAATTTTTTATATTTTTATACAATTTGAAATATTGATTACATTTTTTTATATCTATAAAATTTCATCTCTTATAAATATTATCATCCTTTTATTGCGTTTTTAGTTAACCTAATTAATGAATATGATAAAAAGTGAATTTAATTTATTTTTTATACCATTTCGTTGGTGGTATTCAATTTTTGATGAAAGTAGTAGGTTTTTCATCATCATTTATAGAGTTTTGGTTAATTTGACTCATCATATCATGTCATATCAAATAACTGTGACATCTTAGTCTTTAATATGGGACCCTCAACATTCCACTATTGAAGAGACTCCTCATTCCTCTACATAAGAGACTCATACTTCTATGTGTAAAGATAAGGCATCCAAGTATCATAAATTTGGTATCAAACATTCATGTAAATTATTAGTTTCTTGTATTATGGTGCATATGATATATATTGAGGTTTATGGAAGTAGTAATCCTAGAGGTCATAATTTGAAGAAATTTAGGTGTTTTTTGCTTTTAATGATAAATTAAAAACAATCATATTGTTTTTTATAAAATAATTGTCTATCAGGTGATAATAGGTAAGATATGAGGGACAATTTAGGTAATCTGATTTATTATTATTTTATATATTATGACATGATTTTAGTAATATAGGTTAATTTTCTTCTTCTCACTTTTATATGAAAAATGATTTACCTAGAACTGAAGAAGTATATATGAGATTCTTATTCTTTATAAAATGATATTAATGGATATTTTTTCAATAATAACTTTAGATTTTATTTTTAGTGAAATAATTAATGAAAATCCATGTCATTTTTACTATTTTTTCATCGATGATAGATGGATGAACCTTATTTAAAGTAAACAAGATAAATCATTTTTGGTAAGTTAAACAATAATATGTTTATGTTTTTTTATAATCAATAAAAATAATTGGATTATGGATTTTTATGTAATTAAATATTATGCATTGATGGTGGATAAATATAAAAAAATGAGATGTGAGACTTTAGGATTTTACAAGATTTTAACTCATTTCCCCAAGCTTGACATGAAAAATAGAAAAGGGTTTGGATAATCAAAAGGGGAAAATATCATAAAGAAGTTTCAAATTTTATAGCTGAGAAGATGGTAGGAATCAATCTATTTCATTTATATGCACTTTATATTTTATAACAATAATAAAATTTTCAAATATTATTTATAGGAATCCCATGATGAGAAGAGCACACATGGGACCATAATAAATGAGGTTAAGAAGGATATTTTAGCTACTATATTTAGAAAGGATGAACACTCAGGTCACATATGAGGATACCAGGTCGGTGTATCAATTAAAAAAGATATTCGGTAGTCCTGGTACTATTGAGTCAAAGACACACTTACATTTGTTTTGAAAATCACAACATGGATCATTAAGAACACAATTTTACTTGAGTTTTTTATTATATTTGATGTATAATAAATGTAAAAATGTTAGAGGAAATACTGATAAATGATGGTTTTATGAAATACTGATGGTTTGAGGATTTTTGAAATTTTTATTATATAATGAATTTCAAAATATTGGTGATTTGATTTTTCATGAAAATACAATAACCTATATATTTTGATTAGGTTTAAATAATCATATGTATGGGAACTATATTTGTGCCAAATAACTTCATTGGTAGATATAGTGATATAGTGAATCCATCAACATAAAATGGGGATGTTATTAATGGAATAAAACCTAAACTCAAAGATAGTGGAATCTATCTATTGGATGTTTCTATATAAATAAAATTGTAACACCCCACCACAAATAATTAGCTTGATAAGAGGTGATTTCATACTAGCCTTCGGTGACATACCCAATACCCCAAAGGCTATTAATAAATTCCAAGGGCATTAGAAGATAGTGGGGGATGATTTACCCAGAAAAAGACAAAAACTTTCAAGAGACATACAACATTGCAAAATAGAAAAAATGATTCATGAAAATAAACCACATAACTCAATAAAATTATAATCCATAATAAATCATCAGAGTATAATAGAAAAAGAAATGAAATCTCAAGGCTATGAATCCAGGAAGAAATACATCGACACCAAAGTGGAACCATCCAAGAACAAGATACAGACACTCCCAATATCCATCTTCAATAACCAAACCATGATGTTAGGAATCACCACTAGAGAAGAATTACACATGACCCTTACCTGTATCTCAGTAGATGATATCTAAAAATGCAATAAATATACCATGTTGGGGGTGAGTATAAAACCCAGTAGTATTTCCCCATATTATTATCATCACATACCCCTAGGATAAGAACATGTTACCACATTTATTGAAATAGAAGAAAATATGATAAGAAAAAAAGGCTAAACTATAAAAATATAACAAGACATAAAGATAAATATTTTAAAACCATTTAATTCCCCTTGGAACAATTAACTCATTTCAAAACCATTCACTCACACAATGCATGAAACCTGGACATCCTTATACACATGAGTCGTGAGTTATCCTACCACCAATCAATCACATGGATACAATCTTTATGGTGGTACTTCTGACCATGATCTTCCCCAAATTATCATTTATTTGATGGTGGTACTTATGAACATCACCCAACCATATTTTTTATCATTTTATGGTGGTACTTCTTACCATTATCTGTCCCACATCATTATGAAAACACACCATACCTTTCTTCCAAAATATCTAATAAAACATCTGTTTAGCAAAATCCCATCTTTCAAAACCCACCCTATTGAAATCACATCACCAAGGATTTTTCCAATAAATTTCACAATATATTTACAACAAAAGAGAAAAATTATTTTGAAAATATATAACCAACAAGTTATAGAATGGTATAGTTGGAGTGAATTGACCTACCTTGATAAGATTAGTGAAAAGGATCCAAGATTATTAAACAGATTAATCATTTCCCACCAGTTCCTTTATCTGAATCCAAGGAGATCTCATCAACACAAATTTGAACACATAGATTCAGGCATAGAAATACTGATCTATAGATCTAATCAATCCAACAAGAGAAGATCCATCATTAAAATGGAGAGAAAAACCCTAACCTTTTGATTCCACAAACAACCACTCAAAGATTCGATATGATAGAAGTTCAGACGTCAAAAATAAATGGAATTATTCTTTGAGAACCATGGGAGTCAAGAGGGAGAGGAAAAGGATGTGTGATGACAAAAAACATTCTTTCTGTAACATAACTTTCTAGGTACGGGAATGTTTATGATGTGTATCCCATATAAATCTCATGTATTTTCTCGAAGCCACATATTCCAAAAAACACATCAATAATTTTTTTTCTTCTGGAAAACCAATTAAATGAACTGTATCCTTTACACGTCATGTATTTTTTCTTCTGGGTTTTCCTATAAGGACCCAACATTAATCATTATATAATATTCAATTAAATGAATAATTCACATAGATGATCTTTTCAAGTTTAGAGTTTTAGATAATTAGGACATAACTATTTCATATCAAAAAATAACAAGGTAGACACTTCTACACATTTTGAATATTTTTAAAAAAAAAATAAAAACTCTTGAAAAAAAGAGTCATGTATAGTTCCATGTTTTAGATAGCATGACTTTTCCTTTATCCTATCCTCGACCCTATTCATCTTTAAGTCCTGTGAAATCATTTCAAAACATGTGATGAGCATAAAAAGATAAGTAAGGGTTATAAAATAAAGAAAGAAAACATTTGTTCATAAATACATACAAAACATGAAATATTTTTCTTACCTCATGAAATCATATGATTTTATGAATAACACATATAAATAATAAATCATAAAGGTAACTTGTGGAATCCATATCATACTTACATTTTAGCTATCACAGCTACATAGGGAGTTACTTTGGAATACACATCACAGTATATTCCCTAAATCTCTTAGGAAAAACATTCACGTTTACCTCCTTTATGTTACTCAATGCATTGGAGAGCTATCTCAGGCTCACCCGCCCTAGTTTTATCACTAAACCACCTGTATACATAAGTAATTCCCAAGAACCATAACATGATCATAGAAAATTACATAAGCATAAAGGAAAGATAAAATTTCCACATTGCAATAACTAAATATTATTTCAAGATATTGAAATAATAAATCCATTATCAAAATCATTTTCAATACTAAAATATGTAAAAAGAGTATATGGTATTTATTTTTCCTTTTAAAAACATTACGGATTGTTAAGGAAGCCAAAGATCAAATAATACTCGCGGCGGCGGAAAGGTCGTTGTCCCCGCCTACGTTAAAAAAAACATTCTGTTTTTGTCATTCAATAAAACGCTTTGTACAAAAATATTCCCTTTGAATGAAATGAAAAAGTCAAAGGTGTTTATAAAGCATATAAAATAAATTCGTGTATTAGAAAAACATATGCCTCAATGAAAGGAGATTGAGACGAAGTCCCTTACCTCGTGTCCGATTTGACTCGATCGTTCTTTAATCTCATGAATAATAAATTGAAGTTAATTTTTAATTTCTTAAGAATCTTTTTCAAGTTTATAATTCCATTTATATAACTTATTACCATGTTATAAACATTATTTAATCATTCAAGTTAATATTGTTCATTTTGTCGATATTTGGTACTTGAGTCAAAAATGAACACCTTATATTACAAGTTGTCCATGTGGTAAATAGTCCATTATATCCAAAATGATATTCATGATTTATATATCACATATATATCATATATATAAAGTATATACATGTATTTATAATATTACATAACATTTGGAGTTAAGAAATTAAATGCACCATTCATGGAGATGGTAAGCCGTACGTACGCATGAATGCTAGTTTCATTTCTATTTCTTATTTTAATAGAATTAAAACGTAATGATACATAGGTATATTATAATTCTAGTATAATTTCATATATAATATCATATATAATATCATTAAATATATCCTTTATACGTCCTACATATGGTATTAACGAGTCATATCACTTTGAGGGGGCGGTAGTCCGCACTTCCTCTAATGAGAATATCTTTTTTACCCATAATGGAAACCATAAAGGAATTATATAAATGGAAATTATAGAATAATATAGTAAACAAAAATATAATATATATCATATATAAATATATTTCCATCATAATGGCCACCATAAGAGGATGTAGGGGATAATCGAACAATCATCATTTCGTGAGGCGTTAGTTTTCCATCCACAGAAACATTATGTTCTTCATCCATTAGATGGAGGTGTGTGTAAGTGTAGTTAGAATAATTATAATAAATAACTCCTAGTATATTGAGGATACTAGTGTTGTTACAAAATAAAGGAAAAAAATAGTTTAGGGGTTGGATAAGTAAAATAAAATAAAAGAAAACAATTTATGTGAAACTGTTACCTTTAATTTGGGTAACTCTCTTTGGTTTGAACCAAAGGACTTCTTGAAGTGACTTATACCTAAGGTAAGGCTTCTAGTATGAGGAGAGGGATGTAGGGAGCTTAATTTTTCAGAGTTTGGATGAGCAAAATGGATTGAGAGGTGTGAGGAATTGGTTAGAAGTGGTCTCCTTTTATAAGGGAGAGGAGGGGCTCTTTAGGAAAGTGTGAAAACATTATTTTATTATAAACACATATTCAGTTTCAAAATGACCAAAAATCATTAGGGTCGAAGATAAGATGACTCATATTGAATATAAATTCATCTAATCATAATTGGACATGTTTTGGATAATATTTTAATCATTATAATCTTATTTATTTAAATCATTTATTAATGAGGTAAATACTACATCATTATTGTGTCATAAATAATTTAATTTATTTGATGTGTATAAATTATAAAAAAATACCATGATGTAGGAAATCGTTTGAGATTTTCAATGAATATTTATATTCGAAAATATAATCTATATAACACCATATGAAGATTAATTTACTAAAAGATTTTTGTTTATATTATTTTTTCCTTCACATTAAATTAGTTAATCTAAAGTGTCATTATCTTTCATTAGTGGCTCCATGGGATCCCAAAATAGACCCAAAGATGCCCATGGTCGGCCATGACTCATACAATAAGGTTTGGAAAAGTGTTAAGGTAATTTTTAATTATTATAATATTCTTTTTACCTTGAATTAACCTATTTACCTTTAATCGTAGTACATAAAAGTCAAAAGTTACTATTCAAAACAATTATTTTCATCTTATTGAACCACGTTATACTTATTGATAACATCCATGTATGTCATATTTTCGAAATTCAATTCACAGAAATCTTAAAATTTCATTTTAATGAAAAAGTCAGTTTTTTAACTACTACTAAGTGGTTTCACTATTCATCAAAAATTGAAGTTTTTTCAGAAAAATACCAAAATATTAACCTAAGCTATGTTTGATATTCCGAATTCAATAGTGATGATTTTTTTTCCAAATTCAAAACATAAAAGTTTCATTAATTAATTTTAAAATTAATTCCCGTTGTTAAAACAGATAGCGTGCTTTTAAGAAACAATAACTATCAAAAGATTGACACTTGTTTAAGTCCAATTTCAAAGTGAAATTAACTCCAATGACCAACATTGGATTAAATGGTAAAAATATTTTATAATTAAACTTTAAAACCAATTAAAAATATAATATAACCATATAAATAAATTAGATTAAAAGGCACTATTGAAATAAAATACAATATTTTCACTATTCATTAAAAAAATGAACTTTATCGGAAAAATCACAAAAATTTACACAAAGTAAATTTTGATGTCCCCATTCTAAAGAATGATTTTATTTGGTCAATTAAAATGTATTAATGTGACCAAAACTATATTTAAAGAGGGTTCTCCATTAAAAGGTGGTAAATCGACCTTTTAATGTAAATTATGCTTAAAATTAGATTCATTCACATTTTAAGCGTCTAACTTTTTATTGGATAAATGTAAATAAATTTAAGAATCATGTATAAAAATATTGTAGTTTGTTTTGTTAATTCCCACCAATAAAATGTCTTGGAGTTAACTACCATTTAAAATAATAATATTATATTATTAGTGTGCAACGTAAGATTTCAAAGAAACCCGTTGTTGCCTATCGGGTACACTATCGAACATAGAAACCCCTTTAAAGTAAAATAAATATTTAATTCACAAATATTAATAAATATGGAATATGTCTTATTCATTATTAACTGGGATGCTACATCCTTCCCCCTTTTGGAAATTTCATCCTCAAAATTGTATTCACTTATCAAATAAATGGGGGAATTTATCCCTCGTAGAATTTTCAGATTCCCACATTGCCTCTTAAACCATATGGTTTTTCCAAAAAACCTTTACCTGGTGAATTATCTTATCCCGCAACACTTGTTCTCTATGGTCAAGAATCTGGACTGGTTTTTCTTCATAAGAGAGATTCTCTTCCAACTGATCTACCTCTAGGATCAAAACATGAGATGGATCTGGCATATACTCTCTCAACATCGAAACATGAAAAAAATTGTGTACCTGGGACAAACTTGGAGGTAAATCCACTCTATACACAACTGATCCAACTTTATCCAGAATTTCATAAGGTCCAATGAACCTCGAACTCAACTTTCCCTTCTTACCAAAAAACATCACACTTTTCCATGGAGAAACTTTGAGAAAGACATGATCACCTAACTCAAAATAAATATCCTTCCTCCAGTTATCTGCATAACTTTTCTATCTCCTCTAAGATGTTCTCATGTGCTTCTGAATCAACTAAACTTTCTCTGCCATCTCTTCTACCAATTCTGGTCCCATCATCTTCCTTTCACCTACTTCATCCCAAAAAGCTGGAGTTCGACAATGCTTTCTATATAATGCCTCAAATGGAGCTATCTGTATTCTGGAATGAAAACTATTATTATATGAAAATTCAACCAAAGAAAGATGTTGGTCCCAACTTCCTTGATAATCTAGTGAAAAATCACGTAGCACATCCTTCAAGGTCTGAATTGTTCGTTCTGACTGCCCATCTGATTGAGGATGAAAAGCCATACTAAAATTTAATTCTGTACCCAATTACTTTTGAAGGCCTTTCCAAAAGTCTGAAGTAAACCTGGGATAACGATCAGATACAATGGAAAGGGGAACTCCATGAAACCTGACGATCCCTTTAACATACAATCGAGAAAGTTTATCTAGAGACAATGTATCTCGAATAGAAAGGAAATGAGCAGATTTAGTCAATCGATTAACAATAACCCAGATTGCATTATTACCACAAGATGTCTTTAGTAATCCCACAAAAAAGTCCATTTATATATTTTCCCATTTCCATTCTGGCACTGGTAAAGGCTGAAGCATCCCTTTAAGTAACTGTTGCTCTAATTTAACCTACTGACAAGTCAAACACTTCACAGTAAAATCAGCAAAATCTCTTTTCATTCTATCCCACCAGTAATACTTCCTAAGAACTCTGTACATCTTAGTACTACCAGGATGAACTGAAAACGGGGAACTATGAGCTTCACATAACAACTCATTCTTCAACCGTTAATCACAAGTCACACGTAATATCTTCCCAAACCTCAAAACACAATCATTATCAACATTAAAATCAGGTAACAGACCCTTCTGAACCAACTCTACCTTTTTCTGCAACTCACTGTCTTCTTTATGCACTTTCTTTATTCTGTCTGATAGAGATGATTTCACTAACGCCTGAAACAAAATAGAAGAATTTCCTACACCAACAACTTCTATGAAAAATTTTATCAAATCAAAAACCAAAGGATCTTGTTCCAAACGTATCATGGTTAAAGAAGAATTACTTTTTTGACTCAAAGCAACAAGCACTTTTTTTCTTTTCCCGGATGGTAATGGATCGTGCAATCATAATCTTTGATTAATTCCATCCATCTCCTCTATCTCATGTTCAATTATTTTTGAGTGAATATATACTTTAAACTTTTGTGGTCAGTATATATTTCACATTTTACTCCATACAAATGATGCCTCTAAATTTTTAAAACAAAAACAACAGTAGCTAATTCCAAATAATGTGTAGAGTAATTTACCTCATGTGGTTTCAATTGACGTGAAGCATAAGAAATTAACTGATCATTATGCATTAGGACACAACCCAGTCCTTTCAACGAAGAATCCCTATAGATAACAAACTCACCATTTCTGGATGGTAGTTCCAAAACTAGAGCATTCACCAATCTCTTTTTCAATTCCTGAAAACAATCATCAAATTCTTTTTTCCAGATGAACTTAACACCTTTTCTAGTTAAATTAGTCATTGGACTAGATAACTATGCAAAATTTTCAACAAACCTCTGTTAATAACCTTCCAAACCAAGAAAAATATGATTCTCGGTTATATTTGTGGGTCTTGGACACTGTTCAACAACTTCTGTTTTAGTAGGATCAATAGTTATTCCATTTTTTGAAACAATGTGACCAAGGAAAGAAATTTGTTGTAACCAAAACTCACACTTACTGAATTTCCCAAATAGTTTATTCTCTTTTAAGGTTTGTAAGACAACCCTTAAATGAATTTCATGTTCCTCCTTACTTTTGGAATAAACCAAAATATCATCAATGAAAACAACCACAAACTTATCCAAGAACTCATAGAAAATTCTATTCATAAGATCCATGAATATAACAGGTGCATTGGTTAAACCAAAATGCATAACTACAAATTCATAATGGCCATTTCTAGTACAAAACGCAGTCTTCAGAATGACTGCTTCCTTTACATTCAAATGATGGTACCCCGACCTCAAATCAATCTTCGAAAAATACTGAGCACCCTAGAGATGATCAAACAAATCATCAATATGGGGAAAAGGATACTTATTCTTAATAGTGATGTTATTAAAATATCTATAATAAATACAAATCCTCATTCAACCATCTTTATTTTTAACAAACAAGACAGGAGCACCCCATGGTGATGTGCTAGGTCAAATGAAACCTTTATCTAATAACTCTTGCAATTTCTTCTTTAACTCTAAAAGTTCAATTTGTGCCATTCGATAAGGGGATTATGAAATTGTCTTAGCATCAGGAACTAAGTCAATAGTAAATTCAACTTCCCTATTAGGTATAATACCAGGAAACTCATCAGGAAAAACATCAAGGTACTCATTTACCACTGGAACATCATTAATCTGAACAGTTCTTTTGTTTTCAACAATATATGCAAAGTAACATTCATTTCCATCTTTTACTAGTTTCTCAGCTTCTTGATATGTTATCAAAAGAAAGGGTTTATTTTTGTATACAAACTAAAAATAATTCTGAAAAGAAACCAATTTAGCTCTGCAGTCAATCTTAGCATGATAAACAGAAAGCCAATCCATACCCAAAATAACATCAAACTCTACTAGAGGCAAAACAATACGGTTTTTATGTAGATTCTTTATGCACACAAGGACATTAATGTTATTATGTTTTCATTCTGTCTCAAAATTTCCTCTAGGTGTTTTTACTGTAAGTTCTGTATTCATATCTTGAGATGGAATTTCAAATTTACTAGAAAACTTCTCAAAAATGAAAGAGTGTGTAGACCCTAAATCAAACAACACATTGGCATAATATGAACAAACAAACAATATACCTGATACAACTTCATTTGATGACCCAAAATCTACTGAAGATATTGAAAAGGATTTCAACACCCCTTTCTTCTTGTATTATGGTTTCTTTCCATCAGTTCAGTTATTTATTGGACACTCATTTTCATAATGACCCATTTCATTGCACTTAAAAAAATTTACTGACTGTAAATCAGATTTTGTCTTAACACTACCCTGATCTTTTTCAGTGCAATTACGAGCCCTATGTCCCATATTACCACATCAGTAGAACTTACCAAAATTCAAAAGACATTCCCCAGCATTATTTTTACCACAATTTTTACAAACTTTAAACTTAAGTTTCTTACCATCAAACTTTTTTGAAGAGTTCATCCCTTTTGCCCGCCACCTCGACATCTTATTCTGTTGTTTGTCAAAGAACACTTGATCATTAGAAATATCCATTTCCAACTTCTCCGCACAATGAAAAAGTTTTTCGTAACTTTTGAAATCATGATAAGCTAAATCCCTTCGATAATTTGGCTTTAATCCTGAGTAAAAACAGTTGATTTTACTATCAAGATCTCGTATGAAATTTGGAGCATACCTTGCCAGTCTAGTGAATTTTTATTTATAAGATGCCACGGAGTCATCCTCCTACCTTCATTCCAGGAATTTTTTTTCCATCCTAAGATGAACCACCTTAGGAAAATATTTCTCAAGAAACATACATTTGAATTCATCCCAATCGACAACATCAATCTCCTCACTATCCCTGATATTTTTCACCATCGACCACCACTGATCAGCTTCACCTTCAAAACGGTAAATAAAAAGACTATCCTTTTGATGTTCTGAACAACCCATGACATCAAAAATCTTTTCTAGTGATTTAATCCACCCTTTAGCTAGCACATGGTCAGATGATCCTCTGAATGATGGGGGATGTTGACTCCTGAAATGATCCACTACTGACATGTTATTCTGTGGTTGATCTAGATGATCTCGTACATGGATACCACCACCATTTATAGCCTGAGTCAACTGTGCCATCACTGCAACAAACAGTTCAGTTCCGATTCCGACCATCTCCGGTTGCTAATTTGGAAGTTTGTCTTCCTCCTGATGTCATCCCAACATAGTTTCCCTGTTTCATCTGCGGAAAACCATTCTGAACATAGAAATATCTTAGGCGAAGCAACATGGTAATATGTAAATTCTATATGATATCAATATTAACATAAATTACTTTATGATTATTAATTTAACAATACCCTAACTCCTAAAGATATCTAAACAGACCTCTGATACCTACTATAAGGACCCAACCTTAAACATTTCATAATATTGAATTAAATGAATAATTCACAATAAGGATCTTTTTAGGTTTATAGTTTTAGAAAATTAGGACATAACTATTACATCTCAAAAGATTACAAGGTAGACACTTCTACACATTTTCCATATTTTTTTCATAAAATAAAAACTCTTAAAAAAAAGAGTCAAGTATAGTTCCATGTTTTACACACTAGGACATTTTCTTGATCCCATCCTTGACCCTATTCATCTTTAAGTCCTGTGAAAACATTTCAAAACTTTGGATGAGCATAAAAAGATCAGTAAGGGTTATAAAACAAACAAAGAAAACATTTGTTCATAAATACATACAAAACATGTACTCTTTTACTTACCTCATGAAATCATAATCTTTTATGAATAACACATAGAAATCATAAATCATAAAGGTAACTTTTGGCATCCATATCATACTTACATTGTAGCTATCATAACTACATAGGGAGTTACTTTCGAACACCCATCATAGGATATTCTCTAAATCTATTAGGATAAACATTCACGTTTACCTCTTTCATGTTACCCAATGCATTGAGGAGCTATCTCAAGCTCACCCACCCTAGGTTTATCACGGAACCACCCATATACATAAATAATGCCAAAGAACCATAACATGATCATAACACATTACATAAGCATAATGGAGAGATAACATTTCCACATTGCAATAACTAAATATCATTTCAAGATATTGAAATAATAAATCCATTCTCAAAATCATTTTCAAAACCAAAATAAGTAAAAAGAGTATATAGTATTTATTTTTCCTTTTAAAAACATTACGGCTTGTTAAGGAAGCCAAAGATCAAATAATACTCGCGACGGCGGAAAGGTCGCTGTCACTGCTTATGTTAAAAAGAAACATTTTGTTTTTGTCGTTTAGTAAAACAAATTATAAAAAAATATTACATTTGAATGAAATGAAAATGTAAAATGTGTTTATACAGCATATAAAAGAAATTTGTGTATTAGAACAAAATATGCCTCAATGAAAGGAGATTGAGATGAAGTCTCTTACCTCGTGTCCAATTTGACTCGATCGTTATTTAATCTCATGAATAATAAAATAAAGTTAATTTATACTTGATTAAGAACCTTTTTCAAGTTTATAATTCCTTTTATATCACTTATTACTATGTTATAAACATTATGTAATCATTCTAGTTAATAATGTTCATTTTGTCGATATTTGGTACGTGGGTCAAAAATGAACACCTTATATTACAAGTTGTCCATGTGGTCAATAGTCCATTATATCCAAAATGATATTCATGATTTATATATATATCATATATTTCATATATATCTAGTATATACATGTATTTATAATAGTACATAACATTTGGAGGTAATAAATGAAATGCACCATTCATGGAGATGGTAAGCCGTACGTACACATGAACGCTACTTTCATTTCTATTTCTTATTTTAATAGAATTAAGACATAATGATACATAGGTATATTATAATTCCATTATAAAGTCATATATAATATCATATATAATATCATTAACTCAATCCTTTATATGTCCCACATATGGTATTAACAAGTCATATCACTTTGAGGGGGAGGTAGTTCGCAGTTCCTCTAATGAGATTATCACGTTTACCCACAATGGAAACAATAAAGGCATGATATAAATGGAAATTACAGAAGAATAATAAAACAATAAGCATAATATATATCATATATAAATACAGTTCTATCATAATGGCCACCATAAGAGGTGGTAGGAGATAATCGAACAATCATCGTTTCGTGAGGCGTTAGTTTTCAATCCATAGAAACATTATGTTCTTCATCCATTAGATGGAGGTGTGTGTTAGTGTAGTTAGAATCCTTCTCATCAAAAAATCCTAGAATATTTAAGATACTGGTGTTTTTAAAAAATAAATGAATTAAAAGAGTTTAGGGGTTGGAGAAGTAAAATAAAATAAATGAAAACAATTTAAGAGAAATTGTTACCTTTAATTTGGGTAACTCCCTTTGGTTTGAACCAAAGGACTTCTTGAAGTGCCTTTTGCCTAAGGTAAGGATTCTAGGAGGAGGATAGGGATGTATGGAGCTTAATTGGGTAGATATTTGATGATCCAAATGGCTTGAAGGGTGTGAGGAATTGGTTAGAGGTGGTCTCCTTTTAAAAGGGATAGAAGGGGCTCTTTAGGAAAGTGTGAAAATATTATTTTATTATAAACACATATTCGGTTTCAAAAGGTCCAAAAATCATTAAGGTCGAAGATAAGATGACTCGTATTTGAAATAAATTCATCCAATCAGAATTGGACATGTTTTGGATAATATTTTAATCATTATAATCTTATTTATTTAAATCATTTATTAATGAAGAAAATACTGCATCATTATTGTATCATAACTAATTTAATTTATTTGATGTCTAAAAATTATAAAAAAATTCCATGATGTAGAAAATCTTTTTATATTTCCAATTAATATTTATAGTCTAAAATATAATTTATATAACACCATATAAAAATTAATTTACTAAAAGATTTTTGTTTATGTCATTTTTACCTTTACATTAAATTAATTAATCTAAAGTGTCATTATCTTTCATAAGTGGCTCCATGGGGTCTGAAAATCAACCCAAAGATGACCATGGTCAGCCATGACTCATCCAAAAAGGTTTTGACAATTGTTAAGGTAATTTTTAATTATTATAATATTCTTTTTACCTTAAATTAACCTATTTACCTTTAATTGCGGTAAATAAAAGTAAAAAGTTACTATTCACAAAAATTTATTTTCATCTTATTGAACCACATTTTAATTTTTGATAACAACCATGTATGTCAGATTTTCGAAATTCAATTAACAGACATGGTAAAATTTCATTTAAATGAAAAATTCAGTTTTTTTAACAACTACGAAGTGGTTTCACTATTCATCAAAAATTGATGTTTTTCAGAAAAATACAAAAAATTCAGCCTAAGCTATATTTGATATTCCGAATTTAATAATGATGTTTATTTTTCCAAATTCAAAACATAAAAGTGTCATTAATTAATTTTAAAATTAATTCCCTTTGTTAAAACAAAAGGCGCGATTTTAAGAAACAATAATTATCAAAAGATTGACACTTGTTTAAGTTCAATTTCAAAGTGAAATTAACTCCAATGGACAAATTTGAATTAAATGGTAAAAATATATTATAATTAATCTTTAAAATCAATTAAAAAGATAATATAACCATATAAATAAATTTTATTAAAAGGCACTTTTGAAATAAAATACAATATGTTCACTATTCATTAAAAAATGAACTTTATCGGAAAAATCCCAAAAATTTACAAAAAGTAAATTTTGATGTCACCATTCTAAAGAAGGATTTTATTTGGTCAATTAAAATGTATTAATGTGACCAGAATTATATTTAAAGAGGGTTCTCCATTAAAAGGCAGTAAATTGACCTTTTAATGTAAATTATGCTTAAAATTAGATTCATTCGCCTTTTAATCCTCTACCTTTTTATTGGATAAATGTAAATACATTTAAAAATCATGTATAACAATTTTGTAGTTTGTTTTGTTCATTCCTTCCAATAAAACGGCTAGGAGTTAACAACCATTTAAAATAATAATATTATATTATTAGTGTGCAACGTATGATTTCAAAGAAACCCGTCGTTGCGTATCAGGTACTTTATCGAACATAGAAACCCATTTAAAGTAAAATTAATATTAAATTCACAAATATTAATTAATATGAAATAATTCTTATTCTTTATTTACCTGGGATGTTACATTTCCAGTATCCATCCATATTTTCACACTTCCAATTTAATTAGACCAAGACCCCAGAAAAAAGAAAATGCATTAAATAACAACATACTTAATACTATGGGTGATACATTCTACCCACTATTGGGCTTTCAATTATCATGAAGTTTGAATAAATGAGGGAATTTATCCTATATAAAATTTTCCCTTTTCCATGTTTCCTCTTGAACCTGACCATGCTTCTATAGCACTTAGATCGAGGAAAAATATCACCCTGTAAGGGTCTTTTCATGCCTTTCTAGAACCCGTACCAGTTCATGGGTAAATGTATCATCTGTCTCAAGAGTAACATGATCCCAACTGATCACATGTTTAGTTTCCATGTGATATTTAATCAATTGAGAAACAAGTAAGATGTTATGAACAACATTTAATCTTTGTTGTCATACTAACCGACATGCAATAGTGGTAATCCATTATATAACCATAAATGGCCCCAGATACCATGTTTCTAGCTTCCCTTATTTCCCCATGCATCGATGACCATGTCTCAAAGACAATTTGAAGAAAAAATGGCCAATTACATCAAAAGATAAAGTTCATAAATGATTATATGCATATTCCATCTATCAACATTGTTTCATTTCCATTCATTTTTGAATCATCTAGATTATCTCCATATTCTCATGTAAAAGACTTAGTATATTCGTGTATTATTCTCATGTTTCCACCCAACATATTAGAGAACGACAATGCTAGCCATAAAAATCCTCAAACAGTGACATCTGATTTTTTTTTCCTGATAACTGTTTTTATAATAAAATTCAACCAAAGGCATATGATTCTCCCATGAACTACTGATGTACACAACACATTATATAATCATAACTCCCAATGTTTATATAGTTCATGCTGACTATCCATCCATTTTTTGATTATATACCATGATCAAGGTTATTATACTTCTAAGAACCTATTGTAAGGATTTCAAAAATCGATAAGTGAAGATGGGGTTTCTTTCAAATACAATCAAAACCGGAATTCCATGTAACCTAAACAGTTCCCATATATAAAACTTTACCAATTCCTCTACTATGTTGTATTCTATAGTAGGGATAAATTTTTCTGAATTAGTAACTATCCACTACTACACATATAGTATCTTGTTCAGATAACTTTCTTGGTAGGCCTATGAACAAATCAATCACAATATGCTCATACTTGCATACAATTATTGGAAAAGACTATACTATACCAGATATCATTTTATACTTTACCTTTACTTGTTTTCATGTAATGTATTTCGTCACATAATCTATGATTTCACATTTCATCCCCATCGATTTCCCATCAGAAATGATCTTTCATTACCTTTTACATTTTCTAAACTCCTGGATGAATATCCCATTTTGAATGGTGATATGATGAAATAAGTTGTTCCTTGAAATATTAAGGAATGATGATCTATTTATGAAAATTTAGCAAGTATTTATCATCCATCATCCAATTATCCACTTTATCCCAACCATTTAGGTTTGATGTAATATTGAATCAGTTAAAATTAGATATTTTAGCTTCTTTTACAAAATTAACCATGTTTGGAATAAGACTTACTTGAAACAGAATTATGTATTCACCCTATGCAACATGATATAAATGCATATCAGAAATCATGTTCATCAACTTCCATTATTCACGATCTTTTTATCCCACTTTGTTATATTATTTAAGACTCAATTCTCCATCCACAAAATTTCCTTTACAATATGTGTATATCAAGTTAAAATCGAACATCTGAAGGTACTTCATCCATCTTCATTTCCTTAAGATCATATATCTCCGAGATAAGATGTATTTCAAAATCTTATGATCAATGAAAACTGTGAAATTTTCCCCAGAGAGATAATTCCTCTCTATTTTTAAGGCATGGAAAATTGTAGTAAATTTCAGTTCATGTGTAGCATGATTTTTCTCAGGTAATCATAACTACTTCAAACCATTGGCCACAACATGGTCTCCCTATATGATAATATAACCAATAATAGATCCAGGAACATTAAAATAATCCACATAATTGTTACCTTGTTTTATAAATATTATGATGGGTTCCAAGGTAAGATGTGACATAAGTTCCATAAATAATTTTTTAAATTCATCATTTCATACAAATGGAATACTCTTCCTTGTCAGATTAGTCATGGGATAATAAATTCTAGAAAAATCATTAACAAAGTGGTGACAGTAACCTGCTAATACCACAAAACTATATACATAAGTTTTTTTGGTGTCTACATAGATACTACTTCTTCTATATTTATAGGATCTATAGATATTCCGAATTCAGAAGAGACATGCCTATGTAAATGAACATCATGTATCTAGATACACAACATAGAAAATTTAGCATACAAATGATGTTCTCAAGGACACCATCTTTAGTCTGAACCCTGATCGTGCCCTGGGCCCTGATGGTTTCAATAATGGATTTTTTCAACTTCATAGGGAGACTATTCATGTGAATGATTGTAAAATTGTCAAATCCTTTTTCACTAATGGAGTTATACCTCATGGTATTAACTCTCAATGCATTGCCTTAATTCCTAAAGTAGCTAATGCCTCTGAAATTCATCTTTTCTGGCCCATTTCTCTTATAAACAACCTTTATAAAATTATCTCTAAGCTTCTTGCTAATAAAATTACTTATCTTTGTCAAAAAAATGTTTTCTGGAACCAATTTGGGTTTATCAAAGGAATATCTATTCAAGATTGCATTTGCCTTGCTTCTGAATACTTGAACACCCTGAACAAAATGAACAGAAGAGGCAATTTTTCCATTAATCTTGATATTCGTAAGGCCTTTGATACCATTGACTGTAATATTCTTTTCAAAGTTATATGTGATTTTGGATTTAATTATGTTTTTATCAGTAGGATTCATACTTTGTTTGACTCAGCTTATATCTTTATTCTTGTTATTGGATCCCCTAAGGGTTATTTTAAATGCTCAAAATGGGTCAGGCAAGGTGATCCTTTATCCGCCACTATCTTTTCCATAGCTGAATATTATCTTAGTAGACTTCTCACTAAAATTGTTTCTCAAAATAATATTCATCCCATTCGTGCGGTTAGAAATCCAACCATTCCTACTCATCTTTTTTATGCCGACGATATCATTTTATATTCTCAGAGGAGATAAAAAAATATCCTAAGTCTTAAAAATGTTTTAGCTCACTATGAAGATCTCTCGGGTCAATCTATCAGCTAGAATAAATTGTTTATTTTCTTCAGTAAAAATTTCTCTCCTAGAAGAAAAAATTACAACATCAATTTTCTAGATATTAACGAAGGATCCTTCCCCTTCACTTATCTTGGGGTTCCTATATTTTGTGGTCGGCCTAAATCCACTTTCTTCTCCCCAATTTTTGATCAAATGGTTAGTCAGCTGTCTACCTGGAAGGGTAAATATCTCTCCATTGATGACATGATTTTCTTAGTTAAATCCACCATAGTGTCCAAATTTATTTACTCACCGATGATCTACAAATGGCCTACTGGTCTCCTCAAGAAAATTAATATTTTCATTATGAATTTTATTTAGACCGGAAGCATTCTTGAACAAAAACTTGTTCCCATTACCTAGTCTAAATGCTGCAAACCGTTAGAAAATGGTGGTATTGGTATAAAAAACCTTTGTCTCTTCAATAACGCTCTTCAAGCTATGCTTACTTGGAGACTGGTCAACAACAATTCTAACTCCATTGCCTTCCTTAGAGAAAGATTCATTTAGAAGCTCAAAAAATGTAATTGGAGCTATATAGAATCTTCCATATGGACCTCCATTAACCAGTAATTTACAAATATTATGGTTAATTCTAGATGGACGGTTAGTGTAGATTCTTCTTTAAATTTTTAGGTGGATAATTGGGCTGGTACCCCGCTTATATCGATGTTACCCCCTTACTTCTCTCTAGTCAACACCAATTGTACCATAAGGGATGTCATCCAATTTTTCCACATTATCTTTCCTGAAAACATCATGAGTATTGTTGATAATTACTCTTTCACTAATGATGATTATTTTCATACTTGGGAACCAACTCAAATTGGGGTCCTTGATTCAAAAAGTTTTTACAATCATAATTTCTTTGCTCTTGATATCAATTTTTCTTGGTTAAAATATTTTGAAAAGCCCTGGATTAAACCTTCAAGGCTCAATATTATTTGGAATATTTCTCATAGTCGTGTTCCCACTGAGATTTTTCTGCAATATTTTGGAATCCAACTTTTTCTCAGTCTCATTTTTTTTTCAACACAGGTAAGATACTAATCATTAATTTTTATCTTGTGCTACAACATTTTCTCTCTGGAATTTCATTACTGACTTGTTTGACTGCAGATGGTTACAGTCTAACTCTATTTGTGCTCAATTAATTCGTTGTGTGGAGCTTGAATCTTCGCAACAAATCAAGAATCTTTTTTATCATCAATTACTGAGCTTGTTCACGTTATATTGTATGCTCAAAATGACATTATCCATAAAAAATAATCATTCAGTCTTCATGCAAGTTGTATGAGAATTCTAATTGCTATATCAAATTCTACTTCAATCCAAAAAGCTTTTTGTGATAATTCTATTGGATATTTTTAGATCCTTCATAAACTCAATGTTTATGGTATATATAGACAACCAAGCCAAACATTTGAGGTTTTTTGGAAACCTTCGCTTCTTGGATGGATTAATGTTAACTTTTATGGAGCCTCAAAAGGTAACCCTAGATCCACTGGTTGTGGAGATATCTTCAGGGACTCCCTTGGGCAGTTCCAAGGATGTTTCTTTTGCAGTTGTGTCATGGCCTCATCCTTGGAGGCAGAAATGAGGACTGTGATTTATTCTATAGACTACATCATAAAAAAGGATGGAACAACATCTGGATTAACTCAACTACAATTGTCTAGGAAATTTAGAACGACATTGTGCATCTTGATTGGCCGCTCACTACACTTTGGATGAGATGCCTCTCTTCACATCTTGAGATCAACTACATAGCTACACACACCTTTTGTGAAGCGAACAAGGTGGCTGATGGCCTTGACAATATGAGAATCAACCAGAACATCACTTGGATGGATGATTTTCTGGTTGTTCTTCTCCTTTATTATAAAAGGAATTGTAATATGTTTCCATATTTTAGACTTATGTAGTTCCTACTTTCTTTATTAATAAACTGTGTCTTGGATAAAAAACCCCACAAAAAAATAGTAGATATGGAAGATATGGTTCATTAAGACAATGAAAACTGCTAGTATGTTTGTTAGAACAGAGGGAATGATGACATATTCATAATGACCATAGTGACTCTAAAATTATGTTTTCAGTCAATCCTCTCTTTTCCCTCTAATTTGATGTTATCATGAGTAGAGATTAATTTTAGGGAACCATTTGTCTCACTTTAATTGGTCAAATAGGTCATCAATCCAGAGAGTAAGATATTGATTTTTAATAATGGTTCGATTCAATTTACGATAATCAATACATAATGGATTTGTACTATATTCCTTCTTTACAAAAAAAAAAACAGGTTCAACCCAAGGAGATATACTAGGTTTGATAAATTATTTACATACCAACTCTTCAATATAATCATTTATCTCTCCCAAATCTTCGAGAGAAATTATGGAAGACAGTAAATAAATAGGGCTTTTTCTCGGGAGTAGGTTGATAGTAAATTTTATTTCCCACTTGGGTGGTATCCCAAATAAATTGTTCATAGAAACATCCATGTATCGATCAAATATGATTTGAAGAGTCACATTCCTTATTTCCTCTACATATACCGAGGTCATTACTACCAAATGACATGATATTTCTCACTCTACATCCGCTAGAGGTATTTCTCAACCAATATTTACATCCTAATATCCCTTAAATACATATAATGTTCCATCCATGTATGTAAAAATCACATGTAGAGAATAAAATTATTTGTAGAATTTTAACCCTACTATTCAGTCCATAACAATGATCAAATAAAATATGTACATCTCTAAGACTGTAAACTAAAAGGGAAAATACTTTCTTTCAAGTGTAATAGAAAAATGTGGTCATTGAAATCCCCCACACTCTTTATGTACAAGGGGTGTATTGTTATTCACTACACGAGGCATTATTTCCTTGTGCAATCCAAATTTTTTAATCATAGAAGAAGCCATGAAATAATGAGATATTCTAGTATCAAAAAATACCTCTATAAGAGTAGAGTTTAGAAGAATTGTACATTGCACTATAGGGGAACCTAGTTTCTCACTCACAATATCATAAAATTATCCATAAAGTTGTAACCCATATGTCACAATATAGATCCTTCTTCCTTATCGAGGTGTCGACTGAACAAATGAAGTGTTCCTAGAAATATCCATGGATGAGAGTTCAATATTTCCCTATATTTTCACTCATTTCCTTATGCTTGACATGAAAAAATGGAAAAGGGTTTGGATAATGAAAAGGGGAAAATATCATATAGAAATTTCAAATTCGATAGCTAAGAAAATGGTATGAGTCAATATATATTACATAAATTAACTTTATATTTTTTGACACTAATAGAATTTTCAAATATTCTTTACAGGAAGTCCTTGATGAGAAGAGAACACATGGGACCATAATGCACAAGGTGTGAAAGGATATTATAAATATTGTACTAAGAAATTAAGGACACTCAGGTCACATATGAGGATACAGGTTGGGTGTATCAATTTAAAAACTATTTATTAGTCCTAGTAATATTGATTCAAAGACTCAATTTATCATTTGTTTTGAAAATAAATAAACGATTCATTATGTATTTAATTTTACTTCTGTTTTTTGGTTTATATTTAATGTATACCAAATGTAAATCTGTTATTGCAAATACTGATAAATGGAGGTTTTATGAAATATTGATGGGTTGAGGATTTATGAAAAAATTATTATATGTGGAATTTCAAAATATTGATGAATTTATTTTTCATGAAAAGAAAATAACCATTATATTTTTACTTAGTTGTATTAATTAGATGTATGAGTACTATAGATGTTCCAAATAAATTCAGCATTAGTTGTAGTGAGATTGTGAATCCATCTGCATAAGATGAGGATACTACCAATGATGTTACAACTAAACCCAAAGACTGTGGAATCATATTTTTGGAGGTTATTATATAAATAAAAGCCTAGTTTCATAGACAACAGGTAGAATGATGTGGATACTCTTAAAGTATCAATATCTTGAAATTTTTAAATATTTTTCATTTAATATGCTTTTAAATGTTTTACATTTGAGTATTTTCTAAGAGCATAAAAATGTGATGATTTTTTTGTAATATCTCATAGTTTTATTGTAGTAATTTATGTGTTGATGAGTATGAAGTTTATGGATTCTAAGTGTGTAAGAGAGAACCTAGAATTCTATTATAAAATTATTAAATTACTGATTTTTATAATAGAGGGATTCCCTTAGGAAATTTGAGTTGATTTTCCAGTTAATAAAATTGTACACCTTCCTATAGTACTATGTCATGGTGATCCTAGGTTTTAGAAAGAAAAACCTTTGAATAAAATTAATGTTGAGTATACCATTGATTAGGATTATAATCCCCTATTAACATTGGGTTTAAAGTGATGTTTTAAAATATTTATTATGTCATTTTTAATTTGATAACAAGTACTCTATGTTTTGTTAAAAAAGTTTTATAATTATTTTATATGTATTTGGTTGAAATTAGATTGTTTAATTACCGACTATGTTTATTATCATTATTAGTAGTTTTGATTTACATATATTTATATTACAAATATTGTTATTATGATTTACCACTAATTGTATTATGGGAACATCTAATCTTCATTATTTCAATAGTTTTAGTATTTTATGATGAAAAAATTGATATTTGTTTTCAAACTACAATTCACCCCCTATTTTTGTGTGATGGCCATCCATTTATTATAAAAACAATTCGAATCAGATCCAGTCTCTATATTTGTGACTAGAACTATTCTAGTTTATTTTTATTACTATTACTTTATCAAATTTTTATTTTCTCTATTTCCTAATACTAACACGCTCCAAAGGAATAATTTTTGGGTATTGATATAGAAGGTATTACGATTGTTGGAGGTTTACAAAAATCTAAATCTAAATAGACTACCTATTATTGAGGGGCATGATTTTTAGTATTGGTGAGATCATATAAAAAGATATATTAAAAATAATAAAGTTTATATTTTTCTTATGATCATAAAAAACTATAAAACTATATAAAAAGATGCTCATATTTTTTCAATTTAGTAAAAATTGGATTTAAATTTAATTTTCATTCAAGAAATTCTATTGTATGTTCTATCAAAATAAATATTTACAGTAAATTATCCACCCTCAAAAATTTTATGGGATTTGGAATAAGTAATAACTTACTCATTTTTGAGCTTATAATGTAATTTAGACTAAGTGATCGATTCTTTGGGTTGCTTATCAGATTTTTTATTTTCGTCCTAGTGAAACAGTTACCAAGATTTTTGAAAATTGTGAATATCATATAGTATCATGGTGAAAGATAATAATCATAAGATATTATTTTTACATGTTTATAAATATTATACCTTTTTATGGGAATCTATATAGAAAACTATATATTATATGCAGCATATTACAACACTCATCCAAGATGACATAATCATGATTTTGATGTGATATACAAGTTGATTGAAAAGGGATGAAAAATAAGAACATAAAATGAATGGATTATCCTTTATATCCATTTTAACATTAAATATCGGACTCTGTAATCCATGTTCATATAATAATATATTTTCAAAAAAATTGGGCGATAGAGATTTAGAACCAACGACTAGTGAACTTTCAAATATAGAAACAATGATGTTTTAGAATAATAATTTCAAGACAGATTATTTGAAATATAGAAATGAAAATAATGATTCTATGAAACCTTAATGTTATGAATTTTGAAATCTGGTTCATATTCAACTTGATTATCCTACATTAAAAATGAAATACAAAAATTATTCTAAAAGATATTCTAAGAATAAAAATAAGAAAAGTATAAAATCCATGGACATATAGAGTGCTAGTGAATATGAAATTTATTATTATAACTCTTTATATTACAATGAAAACAATAGAATATTGGGTATAATTTATATAAATTCGAAAAAAAATCTTATGGTAAGATTATCTTTTAAATATATTATGAATCTGAATGTGAATTCGAAAGGTTTTTTATGTTTCTTAAGATACTGATAATGAAAGTTAATATTATTCATTTGATGATGAAAAAATTCATAAAACTTATAAATAAATGAAAACTATTGTTTTTCAATGTGAATATATGTACCAAAAATTTGAATAAAAAGTATAATGACATTAAAAAACAATTGTAGAGATAGAATAAATGTTTGTAAATATTGAGGATACTCTTATAGAAGTTAGAAAAGAGATTAAAAATTTGATATCTGATTTGGTGGAGTTAATGATTTAGATAAATTAATTTACATATTATAAGATGGAAAAAAGAAAAGTTGACTCATTGAAATTTTATTTGTGTTCAGATGATCATATGAACAAAAGTTATAAGAAGAATAAGTCGAAGAATGCATCTTGTATCTCAATATTGAAATGCATTGGTGAAGTAGAAATAAGATATATAAAGATAGAAAAATTTACTGACTAAATTTAATATAGGTAAAAAATAAAAAATAAGTATGTATAGAGAGTTGATTCCCAATATAAATTATATAGATGTAGGATATAAACCCAATGTAAGTATAGTATAATAGAAGAAGGATTTTTTCCATAATAAGAACCACTCTATACAAAATGAAAAGTTGGTGGAAATTATAAGGAAAACAATTCATTGAATAATTTTAAATAATTCTAAATATATTGGGCATTTATATCTAAGGAAAAGACTACATATGAGCACAATAAGTCTAATAAAATTTGGGCACTAAAGGCATTGCATACAAATACTTATGGACCTAAAACAATCTATCTACCATGACCTTAATTCCAAAGACATGAAGGTTATATGCATTTCTAAATGAAAATTTATACTTTGGGATTGATATTTCTTTTTAGGTTTACTATAGTGAAAGTTTTTATTAGATTATATGTTTTAAGAAGTTTTGATATTTAATGTTATTTTTATATATATCTCCATTTTGTTTATTTTTGTGAGTTCTTTTTTTTTGTCATAAATTCATCCATAATTACATTATTTTTATGGAGATTTTATTAATCTTTTGTTATAATTTATCTATAACCATATTAGAAATAAGACGATCAAACCATTTCAATCATAAATAACTTATACATAGTGGTAACTAATATTCTTTAAATTCAATGTATTTTTGAAGATACGTTTTTTTGCATAAAATATAAATTTCAAATATTGTTATTTTATTAGAAAATAAGGATTCTATTTTAAAAAATTTAATGTAACGGAAGAGGAAAAATTAATTGATATCTAAAACTAAATTTCTTATCATTTGATTTTGATGGAATCAATCCCAACTATTGGATATTAAATGATCTCAATTATTCTTTAACACATATATAATGGTATAAAAATTATTTTTTTATACTCATTCACTATAGGAAATTTGATATGTTTTTTTCATATTTTTAGTTTGTTCTTAATCTTCTGATAGCGTGATGACATTGTCTTGTGAGGTTTATATTTGAGAGATCATACATAAAATATTCACTGATCTAAAACCTTGTTAGAAGTATGAATCTATTCTAAAGGATATAATTAATTTTGATGTATAGAAATCATTTGTTCTATCAACTGCTGATTATGATTTTTTATATCTTATGTTCATCATATATTTATATAGAACCACAATCTTCACTAAATTTGGTGAAATATGAAATTCAAATATTGTTTTTTCATACAAAAGTTTACTTTTACAATTGAAATGTTTGTTCAATTACTTGGAGCACTGATAGAAGGATAACCATTATTTATAGCACACAAATCACCAGAACCACATGGGTATTTTACAACATCCTATACGTAGAAGTGTTTTATTTGTAAAATAGAAAGTACCCAAGACTGAATATCTTCTACCAGAATCACATATTTTTTCCTTGTAGTTTCACTCATTTTTATTAACAAGAATAGGTGATAAGACACCATTAACATCCATTATTTATATTGGTTAGACCTTTAAGTAAATTTATGGAAATTTAATCTAATGAATTATATCTTGAATTATAATGAGGATATAAAAAATGGAATGGTGAAGATAAAGATTCCATTTTATGGATGGATAGAAAAAAATTTCATATCATACTATTAAAATTAATGAATTTCAAGAATCATGATCATGCTAAAAGATTACATAAAATCAGATTAACATTGATATAATATTGTGGGTGAGATTGAATTATTATTTCATAGAGAATATGTTTGTTGAAATTATTTTTATATTCACTTATACTAATATATGAAGGTATTTTAAGGATTATAAGGTAGAGAAAACTATAAGAGAAAAAAAGGAAAAACACCAGATTCACCTCCATCCATTGAATCATGTCAAAAACAGATGATGAAAACTGGAGAATGTGAAGCTCATTTTAAGAAAATTCCTTTTAAATAAAAAAGAGAATGTTTTAAAAAGATAAAATGTAAAAGTTATAAATGTTTCTCTAGAAAATGAGAATTATGAAACTAAATCCAAAAAATGTTTTTCTATTTTATAATATTTTTTTCATAGATTAGTAACAATAAGTTCATATCCTTAAAAATAGTCATTTAATGTGCCTTTTTCTTTGAAGTAATCTTCATGTATAACTTCATTATCATCCGGTCTATCTTATGGAATAGAAGATACATCATTGAATGAATTTTAAAATTTTAGATTGGAATATATACTAACAAATATAAATAATCAATTAATATGGGATAATGGTCTCAAGATAAGAATAAAATATCAATAGATCAGTTGGTGGATCAAACTGTAGTTAGTAAAGAGAAGGATCAACATGAAGAAAAATACAATATCTCATCGAAATAACTTGTAACACTATGAATAAAAATGATTTATTGGAAGTTTGATCCCCTAGTAAATATTTATAATGAAATTTTTAATATTACTAATATACTAATAGAATTAATTATAAAATATATTCTCATGCAAGTTCATATAGCTAATTTTCAAGATTCTGAGTGTTAAAATGAGTTAAAACTAGGTTGATGAAATTAAGGATTTTTTAAAAATTGTTTGGGAAGATTATAACCTTAATGATTATAAGTTCCATTTATTAAATAATTACATTAATTTATAAGTTAAGGATATTAATTCAATCTATGTTCAATGTGATACATTGCATAAACATTTTGATATCCTTTGTAAGAATTTAGAAGAATTAAAAGAAATTATCACAATTCTTGGAGAAAATATAGTTGAAATTTGAGTTTAAATCTGAATGTTATAATAGTTTTCTATAACATAAAATCAATATATTTCTAAGATAAATTCAAAATTATAATCAATAGGTGAAAATATTTCAAATATAGATTACCAAGAAGAGCAGTTGGATAAGATGATGGTGATATTAACGTCTCATGAAGTGAAATTTATTGAACTGTATCAGAAGTTCAAACATAAAAATGATATGTTAGAAAAAAATAAAATATATTAAATTTATAAGTCATATAAATGGTTTTTTTAGAAAAGGATTAATTTTTTAATTTAAAATACTTGAAAAATTCCAACTAATGATGAAAATTATTGTAACATAAAATTTAAAATAACATGAAATGTTAATAAAATATCTTGAATAATCATTACTGAAATATATATATTTATATACTGATGTTTTAATTTTTTAATATATATTTTAAACCAATTTCAATGTTTTTTTTATTTTTTTTAATATTATAAAAATATTTAAGGGGAGATTTTTTTCCATCATAAATTCATATTCATAATGAGGGGTAGATTCATCACCTCTATTATCTTTTAATTTTATTTCTCTTTTTAATTTTCATAAATTTAGAAATGGGGGTAAATTTTATGAAAATTATTGATATTTTTAATATATTTATTTCTTCAACCGAGGAAAACATTTTGAGTGTTTCATATTGGGGGATTAAATTTAATTATAAATTTTCAATGAAAATTCTATTCATATTTTTTTAGAAAGGGAAGAATTATATTTCATGATTATTTTTCATTGTGAGAGATTTATTAAGTCTATCATAATCTATGGAAACAACAAGGAGTATTTATTTTTAAAATTATAATAACTTTAATTAATCAATGTGTGTTTTTGATTTCCAAAAGGAGGTAGATTAGTGATTTGAGATAGTGGAATCCAAATGTTGGATGTTTTTCTGTAATTAAGTCCCTAGCTTCAAGCACCACTTGTAGAATAAAAAGGATACTCATCAAGTTATCAATATCTTTATGATTTCAACAATTTTTTATTTAGTTTTCTTATAATTTTTTTACTGTTGAGTGTTTTATAAGAGATTATGATTTTGAGTATTTATTGCATGATATATTATACTATTTATTGTAATTTTTTTGTTACTAAGCATTGAGTTTACAAATAATGAGTGTGGAATATAGAACTGGTCATTCAGTTGTAAAAGTGGTGAATTACTTATTGGGCTGATAGAGTGCTTCTATCAGAAATAATGAACTCATATTTTGGTTTATAGAACTAGATACCTTTGAATAGGTTTTAATTAAGGGATTCCTAGGTTTTATAAGGAATTAAATTTGAATAGTTTTAATTTTGAGGATACCATGGATTAGGTTTTCAATCCCATTTTAATTTTGGGTTTAAAGTGTATTTTTATAATATATTTTAAAGTGTTCTTAGTTTGTTAAATTTTACTCCATATTTTGTTAAATTGTTATTTTTTTATTGCTATTATCTTTATTTGATAATGAATATATAGTTTAATATTCATTTGTGTTTATTATTATTAATGGTAGTTGTGAAATACATATAGTCCTATTACTACTATGTTTATTTTTTATTTTAATGTGAATCTGTTGTGGGTATATATGATTTTGGTAATACAAAAAGTATTAATACTCAATGAGGAAAAAAAGTTAGTTATTTTTAATCAACAATTCACCCCCACTTTTAGTGTGATGATAATCCATTTCATTGAAAAACACATGGTATCCGAGTCATACACAATGTTTGAGACTGAGGCTATGCTAGTTCATTTATATGACCATTACTTTATTATATTTCTATTTTCTCAGTTTATCTACACTAACATGTTGGAGAGGAATGAATTTTTTTGTTTTGATATGGAAGGTATTCTGAATTTGGGATGTTTGTAAAAATATAGGTATGAAGATATCACTTATTTTTCATAGAAATTACTTTGAGTATTTTTGAGATTGTATAGAAACATATATTAACAATATTGGAGTCGATAATTTTCTTATTGATATTGATAGCTATAAAATTCTAGAGAAAGTCTCTTATAATTTTTATATATATGTAAAAATAGAATATCAGTTGAATTTTTATTTAGGTAATAATTTTATATATTCTATTAAATAAAATATTTATAGTAAATTATCTCTTCTCACACTTTTTCTGTAATTTTTAAGAAGCATGAAATTACTCATTTTAGAACTTATAATGTTCTTAAGACCAAGCATTCTATTCTTAGGTATGTTTACTTGAATTTTTATTTTTTTCCAAGTGAAATATTTAATTATTTGTATAAAAGATTTATGAATGTTTTCAATATTCTACAGTATCATAGTGAATTAGAATTATCAGATTGTTTGTAAGTTTATATGGTTATAGATGTTATAACTAAGGAATGGGAATATAGAAAGAAAAATCTAGATGATATGAATCCCATTAAAAAGAAATTTTTAGATGATATAATCATGATTTTGATTTGATATGAATGTTAATTAAAAAGTGATTCATAAGATTAAAATAAATTCAATGTTATATCCTTTCTATCCATCATAACATCAAATAACAAATTATTATAAACCATGTTCATATAATAAAATATTAAGAATAAATTCATTAGACAGTGATTTTAGAACTAACGACTAGTGAACTTGTAAATTTGGAAATAAAGATGTTTAAAAATTTTAAATTCATGAGTGATTATTTAAAAGAGAAAAAAAAAATAATGATGATAAAAAACATATATATTATAAATGTATAAATCTAGTTTATATTCAAATTCAGTGTCCTGAATTAAAAATGAACTTTTGAAAGACTTCAAGAATATATTATAAGAAGAAAATTAAAAAAATTATAAATTACATGGACATATATAGTGTAAGATAAAATGAAAATTCTTCTAATAGTTCATCATATGATTGTGAAAATAATTAAATAATTACCAAACGGTATAAAAATTCTAAAAAATGTCTTATAAAAAGAATAAATTTAGAAGATCTTTTGAATCATACTCTAGATTCAAAATGTTTTTTATTTTTATGAAGATATCAATGATGGAGCTTCATCTTATTTATATAGTGATGAAATGGTTATTAATATATATAAATAAATGAAAACTTATGTTTTGGAGTGTCAATATATGTACCTAATGTTTAATTATTGGTATACCACTCCTAAATATAAAATTATAAAGAAAAAATAATGTTTTATAAAAGTTGAGGATATTTTAATAGAAGATATAAAAGAGAATTTAAATTTGATATCTAATTTAGATGATTTAAACATATAGTTAATTTTTTTTACTTATTATAACATGGGAAAAGTAAAATTTGATTCATTGAAAATTATTTTGGATGAAGATGATTAGAAAAAATAAAAATGATAAGAAGAAGACATCAAAGAATGAATCTTTTTTTTATCAATATATAAATTAATTGGTAATGTTTAAATTTGATATTTAAAGATATAATAAGTAATAAAATAAATTTTATAAAGGTATATAATAATATGGAAAAATTTATTTAGATTTGTAGTCTAATATAACATTAAAAGATCTTCAATATAAACCCAATGTAAGCTTAATATACCATAAGAACTATTTCATTGCTTGTTAAGATCCAATATATAAAAAATTAAATATTTTAGACATTAGAATTAGAAATTTTCATTGAATATAATTTAATCCTTTTGAATATCTCAAGCATTTATCTCTAAGAAAAATATTTAATGCAAGAACTGGTAGTCTAATAATGTTTAGTTACTGAAAGTTATATTTTCAAATACCACTAAACCTAATTCAATCTATCTACCATGACATTAATTTTGAAGACATTAATTTTATGTAAACTAGTAAATGAAAATTTATCAATGTTTTTTGATATTTACTTGATGTTTAGTAGTAAAACGTATTTTTTTATATTATATGTTTTAAATTTTTTTGATATTTCATGTTTCACTTTTCATATATAATGAATTCACTCTATTTTGGGTATGTTTTTATTTTTGGATAAATTATTCTAAAATTTAAATATGTTTACTGATATTTCATAAATTATATGTTAAAATTTATCTATAAATATCATTGAAATAAAAACATCAAACTATTTCAATAGTAGATAAATTCTATATTTCTGTAATTAATATTCTTTAAATTCATTATAATTTTGAAGATATATTTTTCATTGTATAAAATTTAAATTTATACTATTGTAAGTTTACTGTAAAATAAATATTATATTTTTAAAAAATAACATATAAGATGAATAATTATATAGTTTCTAAAAATAAAGGTTGTGTTATATATTTTTGGAGGTAATCAATCCCAATAGTTGGATCTTAAATGATCTTAATATTTTTTGACAAATTTATAATGGTGTGGACAAATAATTTGTTATACTAATTCTCTATGAAAAAAATTTGAAGTTATTTTTTATATTTTTAGTCTACTTTTCATCTTATAATAGTGTAATGAATTATTTTAGTGAGAATTATACTAAATAGATCTGTCATGAATGATTAATTGATCTGAATATATTCAAGAATTATGACTTCATGATAATGGTTGTAATTAATTTTCATTGGTGGAAATAATTATTTCTAACAATAATTTATTATGAGTTTTTATATCCAATGTTTCTTATATATTTCTATATAACCTCTATCTTCTCTCAAGTTGACGGATTAAATCATATAATTTTAATTATTTTGAAACATAATTTTATTTTAAAAATTGTTATATTTATTAAATTACATAGAGTATTGATATATGGATAATCCTTATTTGTAGCACATAGATTAATATAATCCCATTGGTCTTTTCCAAAATCCTATAAAGAGAATATTTTGTTGGTGTAAAAGACAATGTACACAAGACGGGACATATTCCACTAGAATTATGTATTGTTTTCCAATTGGTTCACCCATTTCTATTACCAAAGAAATGTGATAACAAAACCATTAACTTACAAGATTTATATCTATTGAATTTTATAGTAATTTTCTATAAAATAAATGAAGTATATCTTGTCTTATATGAAGAAAATTATAAATGGAATGGTGAAGTTAAAGATTACGCAGTATTGAAAAAATGGTAAACTGAGTTCTTGTGAAGTTATTAAATGTATATAATGTCAAAAATCATGATCTTATTGATAAGTTTATAGAGAACCCTATTAATGTTGAGATAATACACAAATAATATTTACTTATGATTTCATAGAGAATATATTTGTTCACAATATATTTATATCCAATTATACTTATGCATGAATGTATTTTAATGATGCTTAGGTAGAAAAAAATATAAAATAAACAAAGGAAATCACTGGATGCTTCTCCTAATATTTAATCACCTCAAAAGAAGAAGATGGAAATTGGAGAATACAAAGTTCATGGAAGAAAAATCCCCTGAATTGAAAAAGTGTGGAATAATTTAATATTCAACTAAAATATCATAGTATCATTAAAAGAGATAATGTAGAATAATAAAAGATGAAGGAGAAGATATGGTATATGGGAAGCCTTATTTCTAATCATACAAAGTGGAGGATTATGCCTTAATGGATGTTATTGACAATAAGTTAGATACATTGGAAAACTAGAATATGTATTCCTTTAAAGTGATGAAATATCTTATTTGTAGAGCCAAATTTACCTCAATTAAAATATGAGAGCATATCATAGAGTAATAAATATTAAATTGGATGTTGTATTTTTTTAAGAAATGTAAACAAGACTTATATGAATGTTTATGAAAATTATTCCTATTAATCATCACCTCATCGAGTGGTTGTTAAACCAAATGGGATATATGAAGATATAATTCCACTATATATTCCTCCATTAGAACATTATTAAAACCCTCCAGAGTAAATTCCACTAGTTTCCATTTTTGATGAATGATTTTCTATAGAATATAATTATTTATAAATGAAAGATTAAAAAGCTATAGGGAGTTGATGTCTCAAATGAAATGTATTAAACTAAAACTATAAAAGTTCTATCTCCTATAGAATCATATGATCATACTTTAGTAGAAATAGATTCCTCTCATTCAATATAATTACCAAACAAGTCATGTTCATTGAAGGTATCTTCAAGTATAAGTTTATCATAATATAATACTTAAGATATAAGAGAAAATAATTCATTTAATGAAGTTGAAAATCATATAATGTAATATATACTTTAAAATATTAAGAACTGATTGATGTGGGAAAAATTTATCCTAAGAATAATAAAAAATCAAAAGATTAGTTAGTGGATCAAACTGTAGTTTGTAAAGGATCAACATCATGAAAAATCCAATATTTTATTAAAATAAACAATAAATCTAGGAACATAGAAGATTATTATAAATGTGTATTATCTATCTAATATTATTATGATTTTTATTAATGTTACTGATATACTACTAGAATTTAGTATATAATCAGTCTAATATGAGGCCATATAACTAATTTTCAATATTCAGAGTGGAAAAATCAGTTATATTATTTTTATTGAAATAATGTATTTGTTAAAAATTATTAAAGGTTATTGTGACATTCATGATCAATTTTTCATGATTTAAATACGTAGATGAATTAATAATTCAAAAATATTAATTCAATCAATGAAAAAAGTTCAATATTACCTAAATTTTTTAATATCATGTTAATAAGTATAAATAACAAGAAACAATGTACAAATATGAAGAATATTATTTTAAAAAAAAATTAGTTTCAACCTAAGAGTTGGATTTTTTTTCTATACATAAAAACAATACATTTTCGAGTTGAATTGGAAAATAAATTATCAAGATTAAAATATCTGAAATATATGTTATTAATAAGATTTGTTGGATGAGATGGTATAGATGTTGAAGTATCAAGAAGATAAATGATTTAATGGGATCAAAAGATCAATCATTGAGATGATATTTTAGAATAAAAAAAGAAATCTATAATATATCTAAATCATATGAATAAATAAAATTCTGAAAGGAACAGTTTCTTAATTTATGATTCTTGAAAACTTATATCTAATGATGAACTTTTTAGAAACATAAATCTTTTAATAACCTAAAATGTTAATTGAAAATATTAAATTAACTTTACATAAATATATTAATATACCTGTGCTTTTATTTTTTAAAATATATTTAAAACCTATTTTATTTTTTTGTATTTCAGGTCTTCTTTACAGTATAATAATGGGGAGAATTTTTTTCCACAGAAAATCATGAGAGGGATATTTATCTCATATAATAACAATTTTTTTCTTTCTCTTATTTTTTTTTAAATTTGTAATGGGGGGGGGGATTATACGAAATTTATAGTTACTTTTAAATGATTTTTTTCTTCAATGGAGGGAAGTTTTTTAATTTTTTACATAGAGGGTGTATATTTAATTATAAATTTTTAATGAAAATTATCTTTACATATTTGTTTTTCAAAGAGGGAATACTTGTATTACTTAATTATTTTTCAATGTGAGAGATTTTTTAAGTTCACTTGAATATATGGAAACCACAAGGTGTATTTATTTTTTAATTTATAATAGATTTATTTTTTCTATGTGGGTTTGTGATTTTCAAAAATGGCGAGATTATTCAGTCAAAATCTCATATTATATTAATTTTTGAAAATCACAAAAACCTCCGTTATGAACTTGATTTAACTTGAGTTTTTTGTTTTATATTTGATTTAGTTAGAATGTAAAATTGATAAATTAAATATTTATAATGTGTGGTTTTATAAAAAACTGAGGGTTTGAGGTTTGTTGAACATATAATTATCTAAAAAATTTTAAAATACAAATGATTTTTTTTCTAAGAAAATCTGTAACCTATGTATTTGGAGAAGGTTTCATTATTTGTGTAACTGAGAACTACAATGGTTTGAAATTAATTCCTTAATATATTTTGAAGTATAAAAAATTCATCTGAAGATGATGTAGCCAGTACTGATTCCATTACATATGAACATTGAAATTATAGAATTTGAATATTAAAGGGTTTTCGATAAATTGGAATATAGATTCAAGGACCAGGATAATAATAGTGATGAATCTCTAAATGCGCTAAATTTCTTGAATCATACATATTATTATTGTTTAGTGAAAATTTAATTGTTTTTCTTTTTAGCTTCTTATATGAGATTACAATTTTAAGTATTTATTACTGTGGATCTTATTTTTATTTTCTAAAATTATTGTATTATCGACCATATAGTTGATGGGCCCATGTGTGGAATAGAGAATCAAAATTTCTATTCTAGAATCATTTTATTACAGATTGGGATAATCGAGGGAATCCATTATGAAGATAAAGATGCAGTTTTGGTTTGTAGAGTTATATGATTTCTAAGAGTTTACCTCAAGGGATTTCTTGGTTTTAAGAGGACACACCATTTGAAAGGTTTATAATAGAGTATAACATGGATTATGATTAAAATACACTATTAGGATTTTGTTAAATGTGATGATGTGTAATATAATTTAATGGTTACTCAATATTTTAATTGGTATTTCAGGATTTTTTAAATTTACATTATTATATGTGTTTTATCAGTATTTTTCAAAGTTATGAATGTTTAATTTTCCATTTAATTTATTATATTTATCCATAGTTTTAAATATATATTTTTCTATTAAAACTATGATTACATTTATTTTACTTAGATTATACTATGGGCATATTGGATATTCATAATTATGGAATTTTTAATACCTAAATAGGATTATTATTATTATTATAACTATAATTCACCCCTCTAGAAGTGTGATTTTATCTATTTTAGGGGAAAATAAGAACTTCTACAAGGGAGGAAATGTATATGAAAAAATAGACTCTATAGAAAAAAATGTTTAAAATATGGGATATATGATGGAGGATTGGATTATATCATTGGTACAATCAATATTTTTTTAAATTTAGACATATTTTCAAACTGCATATCCCGCGCCTCCACCTCCTCATCCACAGTTTTCCCTCAACTGTGAGTTTTATATAAATGATATTTACTATCATATTATTTAAAATGAGACCATATATTATATTGGGGATATATTACATTATATGAAAAGAGATATATATTATATTAGGGTAATATTACCATATATTATAGATGCATGGGATATAGTATCATTATCTTATGATGATGTTTCTATAGCTAGAAAAAGTTTCAAACATTTTTTACTTTTCCTATCAAGAAACGTACACAACTTATGACTACTATACCAATATATTATAGACATTATTTATTTTTAAATTTATTTTAATATTTGAATATATATATTTGTTTTATTGGAACACTTTAACAGAAAAGAAATGATTTATAGAAATAATTTTTTTAATTCCCATCTAAATTTGTATACTACTTTTTAAATTTATTTAAAATTATCATCATGTCTATTTTTTATTCGATTTTTATGATCTATAAAGAAATATGATATTTGTGGGAGTGATTTTACATTGATTATTTGTAAATAACATATCATAGAGAATGTTTCTCTGGATATGTTAGGCCTCATAGGGATTCATGTCTTTTCTATATACGTTTATTATTATATTTCTTTCAGTTCTATAAATTTGACTAACTTACTACCAAATTTTTTTATTAGGTATCTTCATAAATGAATTGTTAATTATAATACAATGTATGTGTATATATTTATGGTCCCATAATTTATTTCTCTAATAATGAGGATATTTCATGGCATAGAATAAACTTAATATGATTCTCCCTGATTTTAGAATGAAGTAATTAAGTGATGGATGCTTCATTATCTTAACAAGAATGAAAATTTTATTTTATTATAGTGTATAATTTATCATTATTAAATAACCACTCACATTATTTTATATATATATGTGTCTAATTTATATAGTTTATTTTATCAACAAAAAAATACACTTATTGGTTATGCTTCACATATGGTGATCTCCAAGAGAAATTTAAAGTAGTATTATAAAATTTTTATGGATTATTTTAATTCAAATATATTATATTAAAATTATATTTCATTTTATAATTTTGATAATTTTAAAATATGGAATATAATCATTTTTACTATTCAATATGAAAAAGATTATGAAATATCTATTATACATGAGCAATGGTGACTTATTTTATAAGTACATTAATTTAAAATATATATAAAATTATATTTTCAATTGATATATAATTTTATAATAGAATTTTCACTATCAATAAGGTGGTATCAAATCTGGGTATTATGTATTGATATTTGTGTATAACATAATTAAAACTAGTAAAATTACAACATTCATAATGGTTATGTTTTATTATCACATTTATTTTTATTTATTGTATATTTACATTGAGATTGAATGATGAATAGTTTTTTTTATCAATTTAATGACCCTTAAACATATGATGGGAATGAGATAAATCATATACAGGGAGAATTTGACAATTATTTCACAAATTTGATTCAATTTTATTTTATCTTTTTTTATTTTTTATCTACATTTTTTTATTTTAACTATAAATTTTAAGATTATTGTGTTAAAACCATGTTTTGATATAAATAAAATTATATAATTATACATCATGTTAAAATAGTAGAATTTTGTATTGTGTTTTTAATATTTCATATATTATAGGTTTTTTTATCATTATTTTAATAATTTTTTTAAAATTATAAATATATATATATATATATTACATAGAGTTTTTTTAAAAATGATATCTAAATATATTTTACACCTATAATTTTATAATAGATGTGTAAGGTGTCTAAATTTTTAATTTTTAGGGTGTTATAAACATAAGTTATAATAATAACTAATGTAAAAATGTATTTTCAATGTTTTTTACATTGAAATCACTTTATATCAAAAATTAAAAATGAAATCAAAATCTACATTAGAAACACTTTTCTAAACTAGTGCATTTTGACCATTAGATTGTGGGGATATAAGGGGAGATCAAAATATGGTATTTTGATGTTTTCTCAAATTATCATCATTAAAACATGGGAATAATATATCATGTTATGATTCACTAATTTTAATGTTTTATTATAAACTAAAAAGCCAATTTTATTTTATCTAAAATCGTTCGACGTTCCCTGAACCCTTAGTGGTCGAACGTTTATCTTTGGAGATCAATGAGTTCAATTTGGTATATTTTGATTCTTGTTTTCGTGTGATAAATATTATTTCATCTACATTTTTTATTGTTTTCCATGGTTATTATTATTGAGGTGTTCATATTCTTCTTATTAATCTTATAAAATCTTTGAATCATCATTTGAGGTTGGGGACTTGAGTGTTCTCCATTTATATTAATTTATGGATGTGTATTAATCATGATTTATTCCTTTGGATAGATATTATAGATTTAAATAAATAATATTTTGAATTAGATAAATAAAATCAAATGTAAAAGTGGTGAATCTCATTTGCTTTACATGCTTTAATGTTATTGTTTTATGAGTTAACACTTCTATGTTGATGTTCATTATTATGGAACCCTCATATATTTTTGATGAAATGTTTGAATCACCATTATCACTGGTTCAATATCTTAAATATTGAAATTAATTAGTGGTTTTGAAATATAATATTACTGTGTTAATCTTTGAAACTGAAATTTATATTTAACACGTAATAACGATTAATAATATGTCAAATAGATACAGGAGTAAGCACAAAAAGAGATGTAAAATATGATTCACTATTGTGTTTGATCTTTTTTCCATTATTAATATTGTTTATTGATATACACTATTGTGATATGTATATTTTCACTTATTTATAGGCCTCTCACAACAAATATTAAATGAACTATTTAATGAATGTAAAGAAATAGTTCCTTGAGAATATAGAATTTCCATTAACAGTTGGTTTTATGATAAGTGATGAATTAATATGAATAGATAATTAAAATATGGGGGAGTTTATAATATTTATTTTTGTTCTTGGGTGTTTTATATATAAAACTATGATTTTTTATGTTGTGGTTGGTTTTGGGGTAAAGGTATGGCGTTACTATTGTGATGGTGTAGAATTAGTTTTTTTGTGGTTATGGTTAGGGTTATATGGTTTGTTTTATAGAGAGTAAGTTTTATTCTAGAAATAATGTTACTTTTTGGTATATTTAGTGTGGTTGTTTTTGGGTTGATGGTTTTCAGTTTTTTTGGGTTTGTATTATAGTTACCCTATAGAATGGAATATATATAGATTAAATAAAATTGGTAATGGGAAATAAAATGGAATTGATAAATGATTGGTTTTCTAATATATTAATAATAATTAATGGAGTAATTTTATTTAATAAATTATAAAGGTTGTAATAATTTTGAATAATAATTATTGAATGAATTGTGGGAAGGATGTAGTTTATGAATGGTTTACAGTAAATATGAATAAATTAATTACAAATTAGATGTAATGAGGTTGGTAATTTCTCAATATTTATTTCTAATGATGATATAGTTAAATTAGAAGATTATAATGATGTTGTTTTTAATGTATTTTTTAAATATATGGGGATGTTTTTTGGTATAGTGTTGGAATCAGTTGTTTGAATATAGTAGTAATGATGTGTATGTCGATGCGGGTCATGGTAGTGTTGGTTTGGTGTGAAAACATTTTTTGGTATTATTTGGATATATTATATAATATAATTTTATTTCATTTAACATACACCACTAACAAAGTTAAATAACCTTATTAAGGACGATATGGTTCCTGCATCAGGGTGTTTTCCCCAACATCCAGGGTGTAGGGGGAATAAATAGACAACTCGTCCCTCTTCCCCATTCTCACTTCAGACATAGTATGAGATGTGATTTCCCATATTCAGTATATATATATTTAGGATATAATGGATAGTGCTTATAGTATATATATGTTGGATGACCTGGTTGTGTTATTATGGTGAGGATTATTTATGTGGGTTGTGCATTGTAAGAGGATGGAATGATGTTCATGAAACTATTGTTCATAATATCCTATTGTGACGAGGATGTGATTTGTCATGGAGATATGGATGAGACATGATGTACGCTGTTACGAAATATAGATACGTGAATATGTGGTTGTATATAACGAATTGTATCACAATATGTATAATGTTAGAGCATGGGTGTGAATCAATCAATGGGGAAGTTGTTTTTGGGTATCTTCTTGACATATATTCTTCAGATACCATGTTATTACACTTGAATTTGAGATATGGTGAGTGAGACTTAGTGAGGATGGGTAATATTTTAACTAGAAAAGTTGTGAGTTGGTTCCCTTTTTTTCATAGAGGTCTTAATATGTTTCATACAAATTTTCATGAGATATTTTATGGTGGATCCAACTAAGTATAATTGTATCATCACCCATATATATATAAATTTCTTTAATAGGATTCATGGAGGGAGTTTCTCATGGATCTAAAAATTATCATCTTGAAGAGTTTGGGTTTTATGTTCTTGTGTTTCACACATAGGTGTGGATGTTGGTATATATTTTTTGAGTTTATACAATGTTTGAACTTTTCATTAATTGGGTTTGGGAATTGCTTTACATTATATGGAGTTTATTTTTGGTTTCATTTTTAATCCCATAATTTATGAGGGAAATTCCTACGATTATAACTGTTTCACACCATCAATGATATTTTTGAATACATGTCCTTTTAGAGGCGAGCTTCGGGGGTTACATCCATCTTCCTTGTTGTCGAAAAGGTTATCCTAGTGGGGTAGGTCTTGAAATACCAAAAGGTTAATGCATCCATTATAGGAGAGTATAATTTATCATAATCAATCAAGGGTCATTGGAAAAATTCTCCTATAACTAGTTGTGGTTTCTATCTTGAAACATAATTAAAACCAATAGTTTTAACCAATTACAACGATTTCAAAATCAATATAAAAACTCCATGTCTAGTAAGTGAGTTTAATTAAGATTGGATTAGATGTTTCCATTTATCCCATAATATTCTATCATGACATTTATTAACAATTTTAGGTTCTTGATCCTCATCACTAATATGATGTTCCACATTGAATGAATTTTTTTTAGCAATAGTGGCCTCCACTAGGTTCCAACATCTTTTAGTTTTACTAATATTTAATGAAATTCCCTCTTGGTCATGATCATTTACTTTTTTTAAATTGGTATCTTAAGGAACATCATGATTAGTAAAATTTCTATTCTCCACAATTTCATTTATTACACTAACCAATATAGGCTATTTCCATTTCTGTTGGTTAGGTTTTTATATTTTTAACCATGTGATCTTAGATGATTAAATTGGCAATTGGAAACATTTTTGATATCATGATTATATTTTCCTCTTAGGACATCTATTTTTTACTGATTAATTTACAATAGGTATGTGAGTCTTTATAACCTATTAGGAATCACTGTATGTATTAAGAAATTGAATTTTATATTTTTAAACTAATGGTCCTTTTTTCATATAATTCACTCATATTTTTATTATTAGGGAAAATTTGTAACAATGAATTAATTTTACATGATAAAACATTTCACCCAATTGGTTTCCCCCCGTTATTATAGGAAAAATATTTTTATCAAAATGAAAATTAGTAAATTTTATTTTAAATTTTTATCATGTCATTTTCTTGGGATACATTATGGTTGATGGATATTCCAATCCAACATATATCTCAAAATAATTATTCATACTTATTTTTTTGTTATGTGGGTGTTATTATCACATATAAAACACAAAAAAATGTTCTTAAATGTGAATCTTATTGGAAAGTAGAGTATTATTTATAAATTTATCGTATTAAATAAATTATTTTTACAAGATGAAAAATTCCATGTCCCCATGACCAACTAGGAAATTATATTCTCATGAGAAGTATTTTATTAATAAAATCTAATCGGTTTTTAATGGTCTAGATAGATTATTTTGATTTTAAAAATCAGATATAGAATATTTAATACTTATTCCGATAAACATTCAATAATTATTAAAATAATTTGATGAATATTAAGCTTAATTATCATAGTGAGTATTCTTGATTGAATAATTTTGTAATTGTCCCCTTAGCCTTATTATATATGCCTGAACATTCATAAAAATATCATGTTGTGAGTTTAAAATAACATAATAAACCATATAGTTTACACATCAATCAATATCATAAAATATATACATGGTTCACATGGTTTTTGAATTAGGAATTACATGACACCATGAATTTCCTCTAAAAATATAGTGGATTTAGCCTTAATTTTTGATGGTTGTAGTCTCATAATCTATTTTCCTTTAGAATATACATAACAGGAGAAATATTTAGGTGTAACCAACTTTTATAAACAAATGGATGACCATTCAAAGATGGTTGGTCGAGTTATCCTGATGATTTAACCTAGTTTCCCCCTTCCTTATTCATAGGCATCCTTGGGGTGTTCTCTGATGATGAAATCTTCTCCATAACTTATAGAAAATGTAGGTCCTTCCTTTGGACCCTCGATCAATGGTAAATTTGGAATTCATGCTCAGTTTTCATATCATGGTCCATCCTTTTTTCTTTTCTCCCTTCTAGGAACCATCATTCTAGATTAATGAATCTTATTTAAAGGAAAGGTTTTTCTTCTGAGATAGTAGTGCCTAAAGGCATTCAGAAGGATATACAAATAATGTAATGTTTTTTCTCCCCTAATATAATGTTTCCTAATATTTTATGGAATGCCTGAGGCTTAGGGGCCCGTGTGGAATGTGCCCTCATGGTATAAAAGGCTCGATGAAATATTTCTTCTATTATTTTTATTCTATCAACAAATCAAGGAGTGGATATTATTTCATACTTGGTTAAAAGAATGGTTTTTGGAAACTTATGGATGACAATGCATGAAACATGCATATATGAATCTTCTGGAAACAAATAATATTTGTTGAGATGGTGGAGGAATATTCACAATTTATTACAACCAAAATCAGTGTCGGGGATCATGTTTTTTCTTCTCCATTATCTATGATAGTTTTGATTTCATAGATAGGTCCTTGTTATTGTAGAAACTGTATATTTTCTAGTTGGGAAATATTTCATGGTATAGAGGGGGTGACTTTAATATTATCATTGATGATTCAGATAAACAGGGAGGGGTTGGTTTTTCTACCAACATAATGTATGATTTCTAGGATTTCATTTATTCTATCGGTCTTATAGTCAGAGAGTTTTTTACAGAAGAAGGTATATGTGGTGAAATAACTATAAAGGGGACAATAAAATTTGGAGAAGTCTTGACCGATGTCGTTCAAATACTCAATGTGTGGAGTCATTAACTAAAGACATTGTTACACATATCTACAAGGATATTTATGATAATTCTATTCTCTTATTATTTTTTAATATGTAGGATAATAAGTCCTAGTAAGTATTAAATTTCATTAACTGGAACTGGTCAGACATTTTTCTCTAAATGATTAAATTTTCATGGGAGTTCTTGGAGAGGGGAACTGCATGTGTTGGGCTCACAAATCACCATCAGTAGTTGAAAAGGGATATAAAAGAGTAGATTTATAATAATATAGGTACTGATATCAATATAAAAGGTTTAAAATAATACTTTAGAAGATATAAATAGAGGGTTTAATACATATTCTCTAATAATTTTTTTATCCTTGAATGATTGATGATAAATAATGTATGAGAAACTATTATAGATTGAGATAATTTTATAGAAAAAATTACAAGCATTGTGGATCAATGAAGGGGATTTCAATACCACTTATTTTCAAGCATGTGTGAAAGAGAATTGGGTGTACAATAGAATCTATTTAAATCTTGATGAAATAACATTAATGATGGATGTATAAGTGTCAAGAAACATGACTTTGGATTTTTTTCACTGCTACAGATATTCCCCTTTACAGCCTGCAAAAAGGATTTTAATATAACTAAAAAAGCACTATTAATCACAGTACTGATAAAGGCCCAACTTGTTGTAGTCTGCTATTAGTATAACATCACAGCCATTAAATACTTGTAAACTATCAATGAAAAAATTATAATTTAATTGAGAAAAATACGACATCATGAATACAAATAAAAAATTCTATATACATTTCAAACAATGTTTTATATAATTACTTATATAATTATCTATCAAAAATTTAAAAACATTAATGTTTCATCATTTGACTCCCATGATCCCCTCTCAAAAATATCCACCCATAGTATCAATTATCGATCAAATAATCTGAACCCAAGAAAAAGATTCCTCTTATAAAAGAAAACAAATATTATGTTAGTAGTACTATAAAGAAAAAAATTAAACATTAATATAAAAGAATACATTAGTGAAATGTTAACTTAAAAAAAGAAACATTTGGAGTTTTTCCAAGCACACAATGCATAATATTGGGGTGGGGTTGATTCTTATACATAAAAATGAGTTATAGATCGCTGTCCTTAAATATTAAAACAATATGAATGTGTTTTATTAGTTTTGAGAATGTCGCTTGTTATTTTTTCTAAAATTTATACCAATTATAAATAATGAAACATTTAGAGTTATACTGGTAACACCGTGCCTCAGATTGAGGTGATGCTGATTCATACCTATCCAAAATTTCTAATGGATAATTTTCCTAAAATATCCAAACAATCCGAATGCATTTTATTCATTTTTAGTATTCTAGTTTTTTTATTGAAATGTCATATCAAACTGGAAACACACATTTTGAGTCATACCGGTCACATTGTGTGTCAGTTTGACATGAGACTTCTATATACACATTAAAAATGACTTCTATATCATTTTCCTAACTTATAATGACAATGAGAGCATGTTTTCTTTATTTTTAGCGAGTTCCACTATTTGAACTAAAATGTCAATTTTAAATTAATAATGGAAAATTTTAGTCATACTGGTCATACTATGAATTATATGGAGGTATTTTTGATTCCTACAAATAATATATGATTCATATACTATTTTATTAAAGTATCAAAACAATCTGAATGTTTTTTCTTAGTTTTTAGTGTGTCACTTTTTCTTTTCACTTAAATTAATGTCAATTTTAAATAAAAAGGCACACTTTGAGTCATAACGATCACACCTTTCATATAATTGAGGTGTAGTTGAATCAAAAACATAAACAATTACTCATGGATCATTTTTTAAAATTATCAAAATAATTTGAATGTGTTTTCTCAGTTTTCAACATGTCACTTGTTCTTTTTTACTTAAATTAATGAAATTTTTAAAAAAAGAGACATTTTGAGTGATAATGACCACACCATGCATCATATTGTGGTGTGGTAGATTCTTAAACATCACTAATAACTTATATATTGTTTTACTAAAGTATAAAAACAATCATAATGCATTTTCTTTGTTTCTAATATGCTAGTTTTCTTTTTTACTAAAATATAATTTCAAACTTCAAACACACATTTTGAGTCATACCAGTCATATTATGCATTGGATTATTGTGAGACTAATTCAAACTCATTAAAAATGACTTATTATTAGTTTTATTAATTTATTACGATAATGAGAGTTCATGTTTATGGTTTTTAGTGAGTGATAAATTTTGAACTAAAATTCCAATTTTATGCTGATGATAGAAACTTTTAATCATATTGGTCACACCATGAATCATATTGTGGTGTGGATGATTCTTATAGGTCATAAATTTCTCATGGATGTTTTTAAAATGTATTAAAATAATCCAAATGTTTTTATTGGTTTTTAGTATGTCTCTTGTTCTTTTTTACTTAAATTATTGTAAATTTTAAATAAAAAGACAGACATAGAGTCATAGTGGTCAAATCATGTGTCAAGTTGAGGTGAATTTGAAACCTAAATGTCAAAAATGAATTATGGATCATTTTAATAAAGTGTCAAAACAATCTGAATGTGTTTCCTTTGTTTTAGTATGTCACTTGTTCTTTTTACTAAAATTGATGTCATTTTTATTTAAGTAGGAATGCTTGGAATTATATCAGTCAGACCGTGTGTCAAATTGTTGTTTGGTTGATTCCAACATGTCAAAAACGACTTTTGGATTTTTTTTTCTTAAATTATCAAAATAATACAAATGTATTTTCTTGGTTTTCAGTATGTTACTTGTTTTTTCACTAAAATTAATGCAATTTTAAATAAAAAGACACATTTAGAGTTATAACGACCACAATGTGTGTAATATTGAGGTGTGGTTAATTCATACATGTCACAAATGACTTATGTATCAGTTTCCTAAAGTATCCATAAAATCCAAATATGTTTTCTGGGTATTCAATATGTCACTTGTTCTATTTACTAAAATTAATGTTAATTTTAAATAAATTGACACACTTGGTATTATATTGGCCACACTATGCATCCTATTTAGGTGAGATTAATTTATACACACCCAAAATTATATATAGACCATTTCCATAAAGTAAAAAAATCCAAATGCGTTTTCTCAATTTTGAGTATTACACATGTTCGTTTTAGTAAAACTAATATCAATTTAATATAAATAGACACACTAAGAGTTATAGCAGTCATAATTTTCATCTAATTATGGTGGAGTTGATTCCTACATGTCAAAAATTACTTATGGATCATTTTATTAAATTATCAAAATGATCCAATTGCATTTTATTTCTTCTCAGTATGTCACTTGTTCTTTTTAATAAAATTGATGTCAATTTTAAATAAACAGTCAAACATTTAGTCATACCGGTCACACGATGCATTATATTGAGGTTCAGTTTAATCCTACACATCTAAAATTAATTATTGATAATTGTAATAATGTATTAAAACAACTCAAATTTATTTTCTTGGATTTCAATATGTCACTTGTTCTTTTTACTAAAATTAAAATCAATTTTAAATAAAAATACACTTTGAGTCATACCAAGAACATTGTGTATCAGATTGAGGTGATGTTGATTCCTACATGTCAAAAAAATACTTATTGACCAATTTTGTAAAGTATCAAAACAATTTGAATTAGTTTTCTCAGTTATGAGTATTATTTTGTCTTTTTACTAAAATTTGTTTCAATATTAAATAGAAAGATGCACTTGGAGTCATACTTGTCCCATTGTGAATCACATTGGGGTAAATATGATTCCTTCACATCCCAAAGTCTCTAAAGAAACCATAACTTCCAATTTTATCACGATTTCCATTTTAATTATTTGTCGAACTATTAATTCTTCTTAGTAAATCAATTTCATTATCTGAAAAACCATTCTTGCTGTTGAAATATAGGAGAGAAGATGAAGATCATGGTCCTATTATATCACTAGAATTCACCACAATGAGAACATTATCCTCCTCCACTCTTGTTTTTCAATGATAAAGGGTTTTAAGCTAAATAACATCAACTCTAAGTAGTTTGGGTATATTGACAAATAGATGCAATAAAAAATGTAAAGATCTGTCAAAAAAATATAAAAGTGTTAGTTAAAAATGATAAGGAAATTAACTTAGAAATATTAGGTAAAATTATGAAAAAATTAATTAAATAACTATTAATAATTCACCTTTTCATGATGATTGTATACAATGTTGGCCCATTTCTTTGTTGTCATTATTTCAATTACAACCTCAAAGACCAATCTCTCATGAGCATGAGACGCTTCGAGAAAACCACCACAACTCAGAAAACTAATCCACATTTATAAGAAAACAATCCTTAAATCAGTGTTCTAAGTATGGTCACCACATGGTTCCATGAATATACATCAATTAGAAGTCATTACCGAGTGACGATTCCAATGTATCTAATGAACATAACCTTATTAGGGTTAACATTCTTCCCCCACACATTCCATCCATCCTTGTATTTTATTCCATTGATTTTATCCTTAATGTTTTTGATAACACTATCACACAACAATGCTACTATTTTTTCTCAATCATTAGTCCTTCGTCGCCTACCATTTTCTCAGATTCAACAACTTCAATATGTTGTTCATATGAAGTGGTAGCATCAAAATGTGTATATGGTCATTGTACATATGTTCTGGGAGAAAAAAGAGATTGGGAAAACTATTTTTCCAAAGGATTGGGTGCACCAATATGTATAAAAGTTCATTGTTCCTTTTCACTGTGAGTAGCAGTAAGTTGAGAAACCTATTATTCATCAGAATGGGGATCACCAACATGTGAAAAATTCATTTTCTTCAAAACTAGTTTAACATTAAATTTAGGTTACATAAATGCATCAAAAAGTAGATAATAACATGAGGTAACACAATGCATATTACAAAAAAATATAACATGATCATTGAACTATTTTTTAAGGATAAATGGATTTAACAACTCTATCGACTATCCATATCCCTTCATCGTGGTCTCCTATGACATACAAAAACAGCATCTAAATTGGGACCACTGTGAAATTATTGAGACATCCCAATGAAAGGGTCATCCTATGTTGAATTTTCATCTGACACTTCATTGGTTTTACTCAAAACCAGAACAATGGACCACTTTTATTTTTCTAGATCTGAAGACAAAATACTTGTACTGCATGTGATTCCATTATCAATATTTTTTCGTTGTACCATTCCTTTCTGAAATCAACTCTGATGAATCCCAATTCACAATTTTTAACAACACTCCTATTATCGATCCACTTGCATTGAAAAATAGGCACTTGGAATGTTGTATTATCCAACTCTCATATTTGTTTGATGATGCTGAAGTATGAAATATTCTTGTAAACTTAATTTCAATACATAGTACCAGAAACATGCTTCTCTTCCAGCATAAGTGTAAATACACTTTTTTTCATTGTATTTTCTTCAATATTTTCATTTTAATATAACATATAACCATTTAAGATAATACATACACACTTATTACTCTAGTAATCCACAAAAGTCCTTCCAATGTTTAATTTCTATTTTTATGTGACTCTTTAAAAACATGGTTTTGAAACCATCCTATAAACTATTGATTATGTGTATTTGATATCCAAATTTCATCCCTTGATGGATAAAAATGAATAATAATTTATTTGTGCATTTAAATATATGGGGAAACCTAAAAAGTGTTATGTAAAATGTAAAGGTGGGAATGATACTAATCTATAAAACTGATTGTGACAACATCTCTTCTAGAAATCAATTCACCTACAATTCATCCAGTGGGATGAGGTTTCAGTAAACATATGATTTCTATACTAGACATGTATTTGATATAGAATTCAATGGCTTCCTAAACAATATACCACTCCATGTACAAACCTCTAGCCAACATTAATTTTTTACATTCTCTTTCAAAATATTAAGATATCTTTCAATGGGGTACATCCATCTATAGTGTATAGGATCACATTGTCAAATCTCTCTCATCAAGTGAACAATAAAATAAACCATCATATCAAATAATTTTGGTGGGAAGAACATTTCCAATTCAAATAATATGATGTCAATTTATCATTCCATAGTTGAAAATTTTTCCTGGTCTATAACTTTGATGCATATATATTTGAATAATAAAAAATTATTGCTTAGTATATGATGGAAATTCATTGAAAAAATGAAACGTAAAGCAATAGGATGTATATAAATCATAAAAACATGGAAGTCATGTGATTTCAGACCTTTATATTTAAATCTATCATTAACATCGTATTCTTGATATTTGATGAATACTCTTATGGAACTTTTATATCATTTAATATGTTGTAAAACTAATATCTCTCATTCTTGGAAGGTGAGTAAGCAGTTTTAGGAAGAAAAGTTCATTTTTCACCCATCGTCGACGCTAACTCTTCTCATATTCCCATGTCAACCATATCCAAACTAGCCTTAATTCCTTACTTTATTTTACTAGATGAATTTAGAAATGTGATGATGTCACTATCACATACATTTTTTTCAACCTGATAACATCAAGAAATTTTTTGACATACATATAATTACATGATGGTAATTCAAATAAATATGATCTATTTTTTCAACTGGATTTTGCAAGGTTTTTCAAAAACGTTTTACCAAAATAAATGTCCACATGTTTTTTTCTTAAATAGTTGATCACTTATTTGTGGAGATGAGGCTGTATGTTCTTCTAAACATCCATCGAATGATGTCATAATAGATCAGTACTTATGTTGTTGGCATAGAAATCTATGATTTACTTGAAACAGAGTTTTTGATGAAGGTTTTTAGCTAATTGATCCTGTAAATTGTTCGCAAATGGGACACCCTTGAGTTCCTTTAATGATATATCCTTTAAAATTACTATAAGCAGGAAAATCATTTATTGTCCCATACCACATGTCTCTCAACATGAATTATTTATTTCTGTATGCATCATATAACGTAACAATTGAATCCCACAATAATGTAAAATCCTAGACCAGTGGCGCCAAATAAACATCAATATCATTAATGGGTCGTTTTGGTCCTGATATAAGAATTGATATTATGATGTATTTTTGTTTCATGTATAAACATAGTGGAAAGTTATATTTTACCAACATAACCGACCATGTAATATGATTATAACTCTAAAAACCAAAATGATTCTCTCCATTATTTGAAAATGCAGGATGATGGTTTCTTTTATCCTTTCCAAATTCTGGATACTTTTGATCAATTCTCTTCTTCGAAGGAGAGTCTTCTGGGTGATGTAGTTTACCATATTTATTTCTTGTATCTACATGCCATGTTAATTTCCATACAGTTTATACACTTTCATATTGGTGGCTAAACCATGGAATTATTGTCAAGTACTATAAATATTTAATAGGACATGATTAATCATTATTGTATCGAGAAGCACCACACATTGGGAATTCTATAAGTGATTTTTGGTCCTCGATAAAATGTATACTGTTATATAGGCATGCATGTATTCTTTAAAAGATCATACCCATTGATCATTGCATTCATTTGGTGTTATATGTTCGGATCAAGATATCATTATCTTCAAGGTGCATGTCATTTATAGAGAAATTATTTCTATAAAACTGGTGTTACTATATTCATTAACTGATTTCAAATTATACAGCTTCAGTACGGATGACAATTCTGCATATTTTGTGCTGCCAGCTTATAATGGCATCTTTGCACAACTCTTAACTTCTCATTGTTTTTGGAAATAATGATGTTCATCTTCAATGATCCTGTCATTTCATCAATATGACCACCATAATCATTCACATCTGTAATAACATCCCCTATAATGTCCTCTTCATTTTCCACACTTTTAATCATATCATATGATCCATAAAACTCTATGCTATATTGGCCACTAGCTACATTTCCTTTTTCCCCATGTTTATTCATAAATTTATAACTTTGATCTATTTTGTGACAGATCAAGTGTTCATGAAACTCCTCTGGACTAATTTGTCTTAAAAAAGAACAATGTGAACATGAAGAAAGGATCAGAGAAGGGTCGTATGCATGGTATTTCAAAAACTAGATGAACTCTTTCACTGCATATTTATACTTTTTCGTCATAAAATTAGAATGCATCCATTATTTATTAATATGAATCATATTGGATTGAATTATATTAATATTTTACAAAATAAAGACATAAATTATGTTCAAAGAGGGTCACCATCCCACTATATATCTCTCTTAGAAGTTCCAAAGGAAGAGAAAAACTCCAGAACAAACTTGAACCTATAAAATATAGGAGTGACCTAAAAATAAAATAGGTCACAATAATGAACCATATAAAAGAGATCACTTTCATATTACATCCTAAACAATCTAGATTGAAATGGATTAGAAAAAAAACTCTATAAAGTTTTACCATATAAGAAGTAACATATTAAAGTTTGTTACAACAATTTTTATAAGATTTTAATTAAATGAACACATTCTCTTGGAAAACATTTTTCCTCATCCAATACCTCTTGGTCAAATTACCATTTTAAAATTTTACTTTAAACAAGTTCATAAACTCTGATTTAGAAATACACATTTAAAAACTCAATGCGGTTTCCAAATATCATGTAGTTTTCTATAACCTGTTTGAAAACCAACCATTTCCATAAAACTAGACTTGGTGGCCTAAAACCCCATTTTCAGAACTCACACATTCTTCGAGTTTCAAATAGAAACCATTCAACCTTTTCTCACTTGGAAAAAATGTTCAAACTCATTATTAAAATAGTATTAAAACACTTCAAAATCATGCTTTCCTTTTTTAATTCTTTAAAAACATTTCATAATCAATTTTCCCAAAATTTTAAAATAAATCCATTAAATGATGTAGAAAATAATATGGTGAAGCACCACAATGTTAAGTCTCACAACTTGGGAAAACAACAAGAAAATATGTTCCAAACAACAATATAAATAGTAGGGGATACAATAAAAGTTTAGAGATAAAACCACTAAATGATATTCAAAAGGATTCTAGTTTCATGGATATCGTCACTATGTTTTTTTAATTAAAGGAATAGTTCTTGTGATAAAGAAACTAAGTCATCACTAATAAAACTATCCACACCCTCATAAGTCCTATCAATCTAGGTATTCATTCATAAACATCTCCACATGGGATCATAAGCTATAATGGTCATACAAGAATCAATAGGGCTTAAGAGGGTATCACACATTTTATGAAAACTTCTATTTATGAAATTAAAAATGAGCCTTCACTTATCAAAACATGCATTGAATGAAAATACATTTTATCATTTATAAAAGCCATCCCAATCTACTTGTCAGACCAATTTTATCCAAACAGCTTTTAAACTCAAAGGGGAATTTACACTACCCTTTAAACGACCATTGAAAAACATTCAAAGACCCAATAAGTTTCAAAATAAAATCCACATGAGAAAACACAACCTTTTGAAAAAATCAATCTTATTTGTAAATATTAATAGTTTTAAACACCCTAAAACATTGATATAAAATTTAACCAAGAATAAAACAGTGGTTTTAAAAATAGATCACAAGGGTTAACTCAACACTTTAAAAATAAAACAACATTTTCCAACATTTTTAACAATTTAAAATCACCCTAAATATTGGATTAAAACAAAATTAAAAAAATAATAATTTTTTAAAACATCAATTCGTAGATTACCACTAATTTTAAAACAAAAATATTTATTTTAAAAAAAATTCCATTTAAGGATTTTCTCAATCAATTTTCATCGAATATCATCCCATAACAAGGGATAAAACCACTTGTAAAACCCCATTTATCCCTCATGGGAACTCATATGGGTATAATTATAACAAGGAAACACATTAAAACCATAAATCATTTAAAGATAAAGAAAATATTAAGGGGAAATTAAAAGAATGGGAAAATGGAATATAAGAAAGCTAGTAAAAATAAGATGTTGTAGCAATACAAATAATGAAACATAAAATCTTAGTAAAGTATATTTATAAATGACACATAATACCTTTATTGAGAGGATAATACCAAGAATGTATTATAAGTATAATAAAAATTTAACAAAAAATTTCAAGTAATAGTACATCAACATCCCATTCACCATTGATATCTCACAAATGATGTCATATGCTATGTTACTTAATGAAATAATTTATTTTAAAAACAAATTATAATATATCGGTGTGATTTTTAATGAGATAATTTTGTAGTTATTTTTCAATGAAACCATCCACTAAAACATCAACATCAATGTATATTTTCTATTCTATTCCATATCAATGTTTGAATATTCTAGAATTCCATTTTTTATTTATAGGGGGTATCCAACCTATGATGCTAAATATTTTCTAGAAATGTAATCCAACTAAAATAGATGCTACTTGTTAACTATAGAAAATTTCCATTGAGTACGTAATTGGAATTTAGGATGATGAGTTGGTCTATGTAGGGAAATTAGTCCTTCCCTTTGATATTATCATTCTAAAAATTGAGGAAGAATGAATATTAATAATAATAATTGGATGAAAATTTATATCCATGGGGATGTTTTTCCTTAATTTAAATCTAGTACAGTTAATTTTTTAAATTTTAGAGGAGCAAGTCTAGTTTATCATGAAGAAAGAGGTGAATCAAATAGATTAACACAAATATTTTCATGTCTTCATCACTACTAATCATGATTATAGAGAATAAAAAATAAAATTGGTTGAAGAAAAATGTATGATGTACTATATTGACGAAAAATACTAATGGAATAGTGTGGGATTTCATGAGAATATGGAAAAATAATAAATATTCACTACAACGGAACCACTTTCAAGGTATTCCTTTGTTAAATTACTTCTCTAATTTTTTTCCACCCAAGTCAGAGCTATAGAAATTTATAACAAACATGTAGTACTAATTATTAGGTATAGGATAAAACCAAATAAAATAAATTTTTGGTTTTGGTTTTGGATAATAATTTTCCTTTTTTGTTATTATTTATCCTCTGTTTTCTTTATTTCACACCTAGATCTCACCCCTTACTCACAACGATCTCCCCAGATTGTGTTGATGCCCTTACCCAAGTTCGCCTCTATTGGACTCCACTATAGTAGATGAACCCTCGTACAACTAATTATCAATTCACAACCCCACTTTCTTTCTGTTGTTTATCTCCACCAATCCATATATCATTATCACCATCCAAGCATAACATCCTTCCATTCTACCATCAACCATGGGTAAGCTGACAGCTACTTGTTCGACTATAGGGAAGTGTGAAAGAGGTGTCCCAAGATAAGATTGAGGGAAAGAGGGGAGTGAATTGAAAAGGCGTAATATGAATTAATCAGTTTCTATATTATTCATCGATCATCATAGGGGCATTATAAAAAATCAAGAACAAAATTAGATCTAAACAATTATATCCAAAAAATCCATGGTATAACACAACAAATGTGTTAAGGGGTAATAATAGAGAAGATATAATAAATAAATCAATAATAATGGTATATGAATAATTTAACTTAGTTAAATGACATTGAATAGAGTTTTCTATTTGAAAAACCAATATAGAATAAGAAGAATATAGAAATTGTTATGAATAATGAGTCCCATGATAGTGAGTGATGAGACCTCAATGTGGATTACCTATCAAGGAGTTATGACGGTAGGGAGTGTCACCGGAAGAGAGTGACACCGTTAGGATGGGACATTAAAGGTATAGGGAGGGACAACAATGGGGGAGGTCACAACAAGGCATGGACCAACAACAGCGACGATGATAAAGGCAACAAATAAGGTATAGAGAGAGGGAAGTAGGGTAGGGAGAGATGACGGTGGGGCAAAAATACATTTATGTGACATCATTGAAGGCATGATGGAAAGAGACTATTAGGTATATTTTTATAGTATTTGTGGAATAATTTTATCAATGATTTTAAACAATTAATGATTAAGCTATGTTTTATCGGTGATAAAATTTAAAGGGCTGATAAAACCTACATTGATTAGTGCTAAAATTATAGTACTGATAAAGACATAGTTTATCAGTGTTTTTAACGCTAATAATGCAATATCTTTATCATCACTAAAAAATCACTGATAAAGTCATAATGTTAATAAATTATTTATTTTATTATATATATTTACAAAATTATATATATATATATAAATATATAATTATTTATCATTATTAAAATAAATAAATAAATAAATAAATAAATAAATAATAAATATTTTTATATAACTATCCTTTTGGTTCCAATCAACTCTTCCTCATGTGACACCATGACCACTCAGATGCCTGTATATTCTACATTGCTTTAGAGTTTTCCATACGCCACCTTGATCATCTATATCTGTTAGATCATATTTATAACTATTAAATTCAAAAACATTATCACCATCGTCAATATTGCCCAACATCACGACTTCATGCTCTTTCTCGATATCCGTATGAATATCTTGAGATGTTACATACCCATCCGAAGGATCCCCAGAGGTTTAATCTACCTAAAGATTCAAAATCCCAACCTCCAAAGAAGAAGAGTGTAAAGTGGTACCATCATTATATTAAACAGGCTTTAATCCTTCCAATATCTTCCCCTTATTTTAGTTGCAGTTCTTCTCAAGGATATAGAGTTAGAAAGAATAATATTCAGGGATGTTAATAAAATCCAAAATGGAAATAAAGTTGGGTGTTATATCACACATAGTGGAATTATTCACAACAACCTCCCTGCCAGAGGAGACATTCAGTTCAATAGACAATAGTTCTTCCTTTTCATATTTTCTCCCAATATTTGGAGTTATGAAACTATGCTTTGGACAGAATGTGAGGGATCATTTAATCCCTTCATCACATTAATAGTTAGAGGAGACTCCTCACTACTAAAAAATGTTCATGGAGTAACACACAATGAAGTAATTAGACTAGGGGAGACCAATGCAGTGTCTTCCAATTTAGATTGTGATGTTAGATTCTCAATAGTTGGAGCATCAACCTTACATAAGGGACTTGCATATCCCTCCCTCCATGTACCTGCATGGGAAGACTCCCCATTTCCACTCGTTTGGTATGTAACAACCAAAATAGGTTTAATCAAACTTGGGGTGGAACATCCACCAATGCATCTTATACAATAAAATTTACATAAGGTATCATTGGAGTTATTGGAGCCTTATGTATATGATCATTTTACTGCTACATCAATTGTCCAAGGTTAAGATCTTTACACTTATGATTTCCATTTGAATTGTTATCACCAATCTACTCAAAAAAATTCTTCGTTGGGTCATCCTGATACAATTCAGCTTGTAAAACTGCATGTGGACCAACATCTTGATGTACCCGAACTATATCAACATCTTGAAGAGAATATTTCCTTTTAATGTTCACATAAAAAACATCAAAAATATATTGTACTTTCTGTAATGGTTGGGAAACTATCACATCATTTGATTCCTTCTATTGCCAATATCCAAAAAGAAAAAAAAATTGTCCCAAACTGCAAATCAGATCCAAATATCGCCTTTTTTTGAATATAATAAAACATTTTTCATATAGGATGGTTTTGGAACCATTATATTAAATGTGCCATCTTAATTAGAAAAAGACTTATCCCAACCCACACACCAGTCTTTGGAAGCTCCTCTCGACATACACTTCCCATCATCCTTGATCCCAACATCCACCAAAGGTGGCTTAACTTTATAGTGCTCAACTAAATGAACAACCTTCTTACAAATACATAACATATGCACATCAATTATACATACACACCAGTATATTTATTGACCAAATTCATTGGAAGCATGTATTTATTTAAATAACTATATATTTATTATAATTATAAATATATATATTTAAAAAGTGTTTATATATAATTATAAATATATAATTATAAATATGTAATTATAAATATATAATTACAAATATATAATTATAAATATTTAATTATAAATATTTAATTATAAATATTTAATTATAAATATATAATTATAAATATATAATTATAAATATATAATTATAAATATATAATTATAAATATAATAAATATATTTATTATTTATTAAGATTTATTATAATCTTATTGTTATTTAAATATATATATATTTAATTATAATCTTATAAATACTTTTTTTAAAAGATTATATATATATTTGAATTGTTAAAAAAATATATTATTTATAAACATGATTATTTTATTTAATGTATATAAATAAACCATATTTTTTAATATAAATATAATCAATTTATATAAATTAATAATTTTTTTATTGAATTTTTTAGTAAGAACTGATAAATCAACCCTTTATGTTACACCCCAAGCTTCCACGGTATGATTCTCTTTGAATAATATAGTAGCATGAGTTGTACGCAACTTCAAGTTCTAACACACACCAGAACCAATCAAACTAGCCATTATGAATAGTAATACCCACTTTTTGAAATTTTATAAATTTTATCATTCAAAATGTACTTCACTTTTGGATTTGGAATATCTAAATTATCCTAGGGTAAAATTTGGGTATTTTTCTGAAAACTTTCAATTTTTGATGAATAGTGAAAATTACTAAATTTTAATTAAAAACAACTTTTTTAATCAAAATAATTAATAATGATAAATTATGAATTTGAGTGGTTTTGAAATACATTTAGAATATAGTTTTACCATTTAATACAATGATGGTCATTGTACATAATTTCACATTTAAACCGGACATAAACAAGTGTTAATCTTTTGATATTTATTATTTCTTAAAAACACGCTTTTTTTTTGACAGCGGGAATTAATTTTAAATTAATTTCTGCGACTTCTGTGTTTTGAATTTGAAAAAATGGATTTCATATTTGGAATTAGGATGCCCAAGTTTTTTAAATAGGTAACTCTTATTTTTATACAATTTGAATAATTATTTCGTTAAATATTTTATTTACCCTGGTTAAAGGTTAAATCCGGTAAATAAATGTAACAAAATAATATTATAATAATATTAAATTACCTTAACATGTGTCTTAACCCTATTGTTTGATACATGTCCGACCATGGGCATCTTTGGGTCGATTTTGGGACCCCATGAAGCCACTTTTAATTGATAATGACACTTTATATTAATTAAGTTAGAGTAAATACAAAAATGACATAAGCATATATCTTTTAGCAAAAAAACTTATACATAGGGTTATATAAGTTATATTTTCGACTATAAATATTCATTATAAATATAAAAATATTTCCTACATAATTGTTTTTTATTTATAATTTTTATACATTGAATAATTAAATTTATTTATGACATAATAATGATGCAATATTTTCCTTATTAATGAAAGAATCAAATAATTGGTATTATAAATGTTAAAATAAATATAATTTGAATGTTTTGATGAAATAAACGAATTTAATTGGTTAATATGACATGTTAGGATGTCTTAGATGATTTTTTCTGAATTAATAAAGTTTTTAAGACTTTAACAAAAATCAATTATTAAATAGTGTCAAAATTGACTTAAAGGAGTGTTTAAAACAAATATTATATTATTAAATGATATTCTATTCCTAAAAATATAATGTTCTGCCAAAGGACTTATATAATTATAGGTTTATTATTAAAGGACCACTTGGTGGTCTCTTGTAAGTTTATAGTATGTTTATTGACTATATAATATAAAAATACAAAGAGAAATGGTAAATGTCAAACTAATTAACTAAGAGTTAAAACTAAAAGATAAGGTTAATATAGTGACCCAAACCTGTATAAAACCTATTGTTTGAGTGGTTTTATACCTATAAACACCTTAAAATTTAAATAATCTACTTTTTATCCATTTGAAACCGAATATTAATTTATTATAATATAATATTTCTAGCTTTTCCTAAGGTGCCCCTCACCCCTCTTATAGAAGGGCACTCCCCCTTCTCTCTAATTCACACCTTCAAAGCCTTTTGGCTCAGCCAAACCCTACCCAAATATTATCCCAACTTCCCTCACTTCAACCTGGAGTCCTTATTTTGATCAGAAAGCCAACCTAAGGAGCCCTTTTGATCAAATCAAAAGGAAGAACCCAAAGAAGAGGTAATGTTTTCACCACCCTCTTTCAAGTTCCTTTCTTCTTCCACTTATTATTTAATTGTTATTTCTATTATAAAATAATAACTCTAGTATAGTATATATACTATGATGTTATCATAAATATGGTACAACCATATTCAGTATTCTATCCATCCTTTGAATGACATGTCACCATACGTGCGTACGTACCACTTACCGTCTCCACGTCGTGGTGTAATTGTTATTCAATACATTATTTTTTGGATGGGTATAATAATGATATGTAATTCATATAAATAATAAATATAACATGATAATTATTATGTTTATATGATACACCATCCAATTATATATTATTTTAATATCAAAAGAATGATATTATCGCTCATGCGTACGTACGGACTACCGTCTCCATGAACGCGATGAGATTCATTCCCCGTCGTATCTATTCAAGAATAATTTTAATTTGATGATTAAAAATAATGTTTAAGAACATGATATCATAATGGATATGAATATTATACAACCTATTGATAACAAAAAATTCTTATGTAACAAATCATATAAAAGAAAATGATTAAGTGAACACCCGAAACGACGATAATACTAAAATATTATTAACAAAGCAATTTTAAAAGATCATACATGATATCCTAATTATTTATATGATTCTTGTATAAATTAATAACAATTATTTAATAATTATAAATTAGGTTAACCTAACCTTGACCAAGGAAAAGTACAAGTTAAGGGTCTATATCACAATCACTTCATTATCCGAGGTTGTTCATACGTAATTATCTACTGGGACCTCTTTATCATCCACATCCATGTTTCTTAAAAATGTATTTCAATTTTTTTTAATAGTTTCTAGACTATGGGTTAAATTCATTTATACCCTTTTTTGAATTTTTATAAGATTTTTATAAAGGAATCATTCCGTTGTTTTCCAAACAAGGTCCTTTTTAACCTCTTCGACAAAATTAAGGTAAGAATGTCTTTTTTAACTTATACGACAGGTACATCTATTTTACACCGTAATAAAATTGTCGAAGCTTCCCTTACAATCTTATAATAATATTTTCAAATTAAATGTTTTCTTTTATAATTATGAGACTTTTAAATGATTAAAAAAAAAGAGATATTTCTCTCAAATAGTTTTGATTTCATCTATGTTAACATCCTTTGATGGATTTTAAGGTTTTTTGAAGTTGATTTATTATGATACAAAACTTCCATATTTTATTGAAGGTTTTGTGATACGTTTGACTATGGATGTTGTAACATCCCAAGGTTTTCTAAAAATAAATTGAAAATGCTTGAAATTTTTTTAAGGTATATATTTATAAGTATCCTTTAAACATAATTTTAGTTCTTCTATGTTTTGAATTTCAAGAAACTGTCATCTACAATTGTGTTCAGTATGTTATTTAGAGTCTGATGGAACAAACTTGTTTTTTTGGTGAATAGTAACATGCCCATATGAATAGTAATATGAATAGTAATATGACCTCATGAATAGTAAATAATAATATTATTTTATTTTCCCATGGAAATAGGATAATGGGATCTTAATTAATTTTCCAATGTCACATAAAAGTAATTGCACTTCAATATTGTTATTTTTCGAATTAACTGTGACCTTATTTAAAAATTAAATTAATAATATTTAGAAAATTATTTTTGAAAAATGGAGTTCATTTTTGAATTCTACAAATCGAAAAATGGTTGGGGTAAATTTTTGGTATTTTTCTGAAACTCTTGAATTTTCAGTGAATAGTGAAATACGGTAAAATACCGTATAATCAATTTATCAGTAAAAATGCACTATTTATGACATCATAAGTGATGAAAGGCCACTTGCTTCTAACTCACTTGATATTTTCACTAATTAAGGCCACTTGATTTGAAATTATTCATAGTCTTGATAAAAATATTATAATAATGATTAAAATAATCTAAAATACCTCCGCTCCTCCACTATAAATACCACCCTCACTCCCCTCTTCCTCCCACACCTATCCAGACTTGAGCATTGTCTAATTTCTGCAAAATTCCCTCCTCAATCTTCTTCCCCACGTCCTAGAGCTTCTGGTCTCACCAAAAGACCAAAATCAAAGCCCTTAAGAAGGATCTCAAGGAGAAGAGATCAAGAGGTAAACATCCTCTTTCATTTTCATTCTTTCCTTCCATTTTATTTTATTCTCTTCCTTTCCCTTGGTCTTTTGTTGGGATATTTCATTAAATATTTCCCCTTACTGTCCAAATTTTTTATGATTGATGAGATATTCCATTCCTCTCATCAATCTTGTTTTTATGAAATTTTAAGAGGCGCCGTTAGGCTGCCGATTTTTTTGTAAGAAATTTCTCATGTTTTCTTTATTTCATGATTACTTCCTCTTCTTTATTCACCCCCTCTTATCCAAGAGGCATGAAATATCCAGAATCATGTATATTCTGGATGTTGTCATGTTTATGGAAAATTACAAATCATTATTCCTCTCCTCTCTCACTTATTTAAAGAATCAAAAAACATTGTCCATTTGTGTCGAATTACCGATATCGTGGACGATGTATTTTCAATTTCCATTAATTATTTCAAGTCTGGTCATGAAACCATTTATATGGTTGAACCAGGTTATAATATATGTTTTATGAATCATATAAGGTTCTGGAATTCTTTTGTACTCATGATTCAAACTTATAAGACTAAATGAAATTGTAATTATCAAAGAACCACTTAAATTATCTAAACGAACATAATTAATGTTTTAACTTATAAATCATCATCATATAAAGCACCAAAGTGATAAATGGTATAATTTATTGTACTGTAATTATGTAAATACTACTCCATTCCAATTCTGGAGTTTCACTTCCAATCAACAAGAACGATTCATCATGAACCGATCGTGAAAATCACAAAAGAACTCACCCAAAATAATGCAAGCAACAAAATACTAACAATTAAGGGGTGAAATGAGGTTATGAAATGACCATATAAGAAGTTATAAACATGAACATGTTTCTGTAAAATACTAATAACACTCTTTTAACCATTATACAGGAGGTTTAAACAATTTTGAAGTAAGACAAGCCTAAGGTAAGGGTTTCTTCATCTCACTTCCATTTTTGTGAGATATTCCGTAATCACTATTTTTACTTTGTATGGTGTATGTATACTGCCCATTATTTTCTAATATCATGAATATCTTTATTTTTATGATATTAAATTTATCATTTTACATTCATTAATTTTGGATCAAACAAATCAATTGATTACAAAGTTGTAAGGGGTTCCTCGTCTCACTTTCATTTTTGTGAGATTTTAGTCGTTCACCGCTTATTTCTTGTATGTGGAATGCGTGTACTGTCATTTGATATATATAATAGCATGATTATATTTATTTTCATGTTATTAAATGATCCAATTGATATTTATTATGTTCTGGTCATATTATTCGACCGATCACATTGTTGTAAGGGAATTCTTAACCCGATTTCCATTCTTTGGGTTAACCTTCTACTTTATAATTTATGTGCTATTTAAATTGTTTGTGTGATGGGTTATGTTTATATTATGTTTAATTATGTGTATTTACAGAGTATATACATATTACATCCACTCAATTAAGTCTCACTTCAAGTATATGATGTTTATAAGGGACTTTTCTTCCAAAATCCTCTTTTAAAATTCTGTTTTATAAGATTCAAAGGCAATGTTTTTATGCTATTGTTTATGTTGTATGATTATGTTTTTGTTATTGGGAATTGTTTATGATGAAGGGTGGGACCTATATTTCCCTCCAATGCATTGGGTATGAGTAAGTTGGAGGTCGGCCGTATGGTTACTCCAAGTGTAACTGTGATGGTTGCACAAAGTAAGGTAGCCGTGAGGGTTACAAATTTTAAGGTAGCCAAGATGGTTACAAGATTATGTAAGTAATGCCCCAATATACCTCTATGATTATAATTATGTTTGTGTGGATCTTGTGTAAATCTCATGTTACACAAAGTAAGATTTTATGGGTGTAAAGCATGTATTTTGAAAATGTTTTCATATGTCATGCGTATTCATGGACTAATGTGATTTTTCCTTCTTTTTCATACCTTACTGAGATTTTGTGCTCATACCATGTTTTTAAATGATTTTTCACAGGTTAATGATGAGTAATAAAAGGAAGGAAGACATGTTAAATGTTGAAGAATTGTCAAGGAGTCTTGTTTTTTGTTTTAATGTTTTATATTCTGAGGAAAATGGAAACTGATTTTATGGTATCCACTATGTAACAATGTGTAATGTTATGAATTTTTTGTCTTAATTCTCTAAAGCTCTAAACTTGAAAATATCCTCAATGTATAATGAAGTTTTTTTTTTGAATAAATTCAAGATTATGTATGAAATAAGTGCGGGTCCTTATAGTTGGTATCATAGGATGGTTTAGATAACTTTAGGGGTTAAGGTGATGCTAATAGAATACCATAAATAATTCTCACCCTATGCTTAATTTGTTATAGCATTTAAAGATTACTATGTTGCTTCATCTAAGAAATATTTGTTTAGAATGGTTGTCCGCAGAAGGAACATGGATGCTGAAGAGGATAGGCACCGACAAAATGATATCCTTCCTGATCAACAGCATGGAATGGTAGGGATTGGAACCGAGCAGTTTGTGACAGTAATGGCTCAGCTAACGCAGGCAATAAATGGTGGTGGCATCCATGCAAGAGGACAAATAGAGGTACCCCAACGGAACATGACAGTGGTGGAACATTTTATGAGACAACATCCTCCTGCATTCAATGGATCTTCTGACCCAGTGGCAGCAGAAGGATGGATTAAATCCCTTGAAAAGATATTTGATGTTATAGGATGTTCGGACAATCAAAAGGTAAGTCTTCCCATTTATCGTTTTGAAGGGGAAGCTGATCAGTGGTGGTCAATGGTAAGGAATATCAGGGGTAGAGAGGATTTTGATGCCTTAGTGTGGGATGAATTTAAAAGTCTTTTTCTTGAAAAATATTTTCCCAAGGTGGTGTGACTTAGAATGGTGAAACAATTCCTTGAATTGAAACAAAAGGAGGAAGATTCAGTGGCTATGTATGAGGCGAACTTCACCCGACTGGCGAGGTATGCTCCAAATCTTATTCTGGATCTCGATAGAAAAATCAACCACTTTTACTCAGGATTGAAGCCAAGGTATCGAAGGGCGTTGGCCTCCCGTGAATTCAAAAGTTATGAGAAACTTGTCCGATGTGCTGGGAGGGTAGAGATGGAGTTTGCTAACGATCACATGCAATTTGGAAACAAAGAGAAGAAGAGGTCAAATTGGAAAGCAATGGGTAAGAATCAACCAATGAAATCTGATGGTAAGAAAATACAGTTTCCAGTTTGTGAAAAGTGTGGTAAGAAGCACCCTGGGGAATGTCTTATCAAAACTGGGAAGTGTTTTAAATGTGGTAAGTTTGGACACATGGCCCGAGATTGCAATGAAAATGATCCAAAGACTAATCCTGATAAGAAAACTGTAAAGTGTTTTAAATGCGGTGAGATGGGTCACTATGCAAATGCCTATCCAAAGAGGGATCCAAATGATGCAAAGAAGCCAGACTACAAGCAGAAAGGTGTAGTGAGATCCTTTGCGACTACGTCAGCAGATGTTGGGCCATCCAATGAAGTTGTATCAGGTACTTGGTTTGGTCACTCAGATTTTGCTAAAGTTTTGTTTGATACGGGGTCTACACATTCCTTCATCTCTGAGGAATTTTCTAGTAAATTGGAGATATCACCTCAAAAAATGATACCCGAACTTGTTGTTAAAACAACAGGGGGAAATGTTATAGCAAAGAGGAATTATAAGAATATTTCTATTGTGGTATGTGGAAATACTTTACCTGCAAACCTTGTTGTTTTACCCTTAGTCGAGTTTGAAGTTATTCCGGGGATGAACTGGCTTTCTGATTATCATGCTAAGATTGACTGTAGAGCAAAAGAAGTTGTTTTTCAGAAAGATTTTCAGTTTGTATACAAGAATGAACCCATACAATTGATAACATATCAAGAAGCTGAGAAACTACTGAAAGATGGAAATGAAAGTTATCTGGCTCATATTGTTGAAAACAAGGGAACTATTCAAATTAATGATGTGCCAGTGGTAAATAAATACCTTGATTTTTTTCCTGAGGAGTTACCCAGTGTCATACCTAAACGAGAAGTTGAATTCACAATTGAATTAGTTCCTGATGCTGTGACAATTTCAAAACCCCAATATCGTATGGCTCCAACAGAACTTCTTGAATTGAAAAATCAGTTGCAGGATTTGCTTGTCAAAGGCTTCATTCGTCCTAGTACTTCACCATGGGGAGCCCCTGTTTTGTTTGTTAAAAAGAAAGATGGTTCCATGAGACTTTTCATTGATTATAGATCTTTGAATAACATCACTGTTAAAAACAAGTATCCTTTGCCTCATATTGATGACTTGTTTGATCAGCTCCAGGGAGCTCAGTACTTTTCCAAGATTGACTTGAGATCCGGATACCATCAGCTGAAGGTGAAGTAGGATGACATCCCGAAAACAGCCTTTCGTACTAGATATGGGCATTATGAATTTGTTGTTATCCCAGTTGGGTTAACTAATGCACCTTCTGTATTCATGAATCTTATGAATAGAGTATTTCATGAGTTCTTGGATAAGTTTGTGGTTGTATTTATTGATGACATTCTGGTTTTTTCTAAAAATAAAGAGGAGCATGAAAAACATCTAAGGGTTGTTTTACAAACTTTAAAAGAAAATAAACTATATGGAAAATTCAGCAAGTGTGATTTTTGGTTGCAACAAATTTCTTTTCTTGGGCACATTGTAAATAAGGATGGAATAACAGTTGATCCTGCCAAAAAAAAAGTAGTTGATGAATGGCCAAGACCCACAAATTTTACAGAGATTCGTAGTTTTCTGGGCTTAGCAAGTTATTACCGACTCTTTGTTAATAGCTTTTCACGGTTATCTATCCCAATAACTAAGTTAACACGGAAAGGGGTTAAATTTGTTTGGACAGAGGAATGTGATGTTTGTTTTCAGGAACTAATGAAGAGATTGGTGAATGCTCCAGTTTTGGCCTTACCTTCCCGGAATGGTGAGTTTTTCATCTATAGTGATGCTTCTTTGAAGGGACTTGGTTGTGTTTTGATGCAGAATGGTCAGGTAATTGCCTATGCTTCGAGACAACTTAAACCTCATGAGATGAATTATCCCACACATTATTTGGAATTGGCAGCTGTGGTTTTTGCTTTGAAAATATGGAGGCATCATCTATACGGAACCAAATGCCAAATATATACTGACCATAAAAGTCTTAAGTATATATTCACTCAGAAGGAATTAAACATGAGGCAGAGAAGATGGCTAGAACTGATAAAGGATTATGACTGCACGATTAATTACTATCCTGGAAAAGCAAACAAAGTAGCGGATGCCTTAAGTCGGAAAAATCATGCATCATTAACCATGATACATTTGGAACGTGATCCCTTGATTAATGATTTGATAAATTTTGGCTTAGAAGTTGTTGGTGCAGGGAATATATATGTTTTGTTTCAGGTTTTAGTGCATTCTTCGTTGTCAGACAGAATTATGAAAGCGCAGAGGGAAGACCGTGAGCTACAGAAAAAGGTAGAATTGGTTAAAATGGGTAAGTTTCCAGAATTTAATCTTGATAAAGATTGTGTTTTAAGGTTTGGAAAAAGGTTGTGTGTGCCTTGTGATTCCCAGCTGAAGAAAGAATTGTTGTGTGAAGCTCATAGTTCTCCATTTTCTGTTCATCCTGGAAGTACTAAGATGTACAGAGACCTTCGGGAGTATTATTGGTGGAATGGGATGAAAAGAGATATTGATGATTTTACAATGAAATGTTTGACATGTCAGCAGGTTAAAGCAGAGCGACAGTTACCGAAGGGGATGCTTCAGCCTTTGCCAGTGCCAGAATGGAAATGGAAGAATATATCCATGGATTTTGTGGTGGGACTACCAAAGACTTCTCGAGGTAACAATGCGATATGGGTTATTGTTGATCGGCTAACAAAGTCTGCTCATTTTCATTCTATTCGAGATACAATGACATTAGATCAGCTTTCTCGATTGTACCTCAAAGAGATTGTCAGGTTACATGGAGTTCCTCTTTCCATTGTGTCTGACCGAGATCCCAGGTTCACTTCTAAATTTTGGAAGGGACTTCAGAAGTCTTTGGGCACAGAGTTGAATTTCATTACAGCTTTTCATCCTCAATCAGATGGGCAGTCAGAGCGAACGATTCAAACTTTGGAGGATATGCTTAGAGCTTGTTCAATGGACTATCAGGGAAGTTGGGATCAACATCTTTCATTAGTTGAGTTTTCTTATAATAACAGTTTCCATTCCAGTATTCAGATGGAACCTTTTGAGGCCTTGTATGGAAAGCGGTGTCGGACTCCTGCGTTTTGGGATGAAGTCAGTGAAAGAAAGTTGATGGGGCCAGAATTAGTAGAAGAAGTGGCTGAGAAAGTGAGGATGATCCAGCAACACATGAGGGCAGCTCAGAGCAGGCAGAAAAGTTATGCAGATAACAGAAGGAAAGACTTCTCTTTCAAGGTAGGTGACCATGTTTTCCTTAAAATATCTCCTTGGAAAAGTGTGATGCGTTTCGGTAAGAAAGGGAAACTAAGTCCATGGTTCATCGGTCCTTTTGAAATCTTGGATAAAGTTGGAACAGTTGCGTACCGCGTAGCTTTGCCTCCGAGCTTGTTTCAGGTACACAATGTTTTTAATGTTTCGATGTTGAGAAAGTATGTTCCGGATTCATCACATGTCTTGAGGCCGGAAGATGTTCAGCTAGCAGAGAACCTTTCTTATGAAGAAAAACCGGTTCAGATTCTTGATCGAAGAGAACAGGTATTGCAGAATAAGGTAATCCACCAGGTAAAGGTTTTGTGGAGAAACCACATGGTTGAAGAAGCAACATGGGAGTCTGAAAATGCTATGAGGGAAAAATACCCTCAGTTGTTTAATAAGTAAATAAAATTGCGAGGACGCAATTTCAAGAAGGTGGGGATAATGTAACATCCCAAGGTTTTCTAAAAATAAATTGAAAATGCTTGAAATTTTGTTTAAGGTATATATTTATAAGTATCCTTTAAACATAATTTTATTTCTTCTATGTTTTGAATTTCAAGAAACTGTCATCTACAATTGTGTTCAGTATGTTATTTAGAGTCTGATGGAACAAACTTGTTTTTTTGGTGAATAGTAACATGCCCTTATGAATAGTAATATGAATAGTAATATGACCTCATGAATAGTAAATAATAATATTATTTTATTTTCCCATGGCAATAGGATAATGGGATCTTAATTAATTTTCCAATGTCACATAAAACTAATTGCACTTCAATATTGTTATTTTTCGAATTAACTGTGACCTTATTTAAAAATTAAATTAATAATATTTAGAAAATTATTTTTGAAAAATGGATTTCATTTTTTAATTCTACACATAGAAAAATGGTTGGGGTAAATTTTTGGTATTTTTCTGAAACTCTTGAATTTTCAGTGAATAGTGAAATACGGTAAAATACCGTATAATCAATTTATCAGTAAAAATGCACTATTTATGACATCATAAGTGATGCAAGGCCACTTGCTTCGAACTCACTTGATATTTTCACTAATTAAGGCCACTTGATTTGAGATTATTCATAGTCTTGATAAAAATATTATAATAATGATTAAAATAATCTAAAATACCTCCCCTCCTCCACTATAAATACCACCCTCACTCCCCTCTTCCTCCCACACCTCTCAAGCCCTGAGCATTGTCTAATTTCTTCAAAATTCCCTCCTCAATCTTCTTCCCCACTTCCTAGAGCTACTGGTCTCACCAAAAGACCAAAATCAAAGCCCTTAAGAAGGATCTCAAGGAGAAGAGATCAAGAGGTAAACATCCTCTTTCATTTTCATTCTTTCCATCCATTTTATGTTATTCTCTTCCTTTACCTTTGTCTTTTGTTGGGATATTTCATTAAATATTTCCCCTTACTGTCAAAATTTTGTATGATTGATGAGATATTCCATTCCTCTCATCAATCTTGTTTTTATGAAATTTTAAGAGGCGCCGTTAGGCTGCCGAATTTTTTGTAAGCAATTTCTCATGTTTTCTTTATTTCATGATTCCTTCCTCTTCTTTCTTCACCCCCTCTTATCCAAGAGGCATGAAATCTCCAGAATCATGTATATTCTGGATGTTGTCATGTTTATGGAAAATTAAAAATCATTATTCCTATCCTCTCTCACTTATTTAAAGAATCAAAAAACATTGTCCATTTGTGTCGAATTACCGATATCGTGGACGATGTATTTCCAATTTCCATTAATTATTTCAAGTCTGGTCATGAAACCATTTATATGGTTGAACCAGGTTATAATATATGTTTTATGAATCATATAAGGTTCTGGAATTCTTTTGTACTCATGATTCAAACTTATAAGAGTAAATGAAATTGTAATTATCAAAGAACCACTTAAATTATCTAAACGAACATAATTAATGTCTTAACTTATAAATCATCATCATATAAAGCACCAAAGTGATAAATGGTATAATTTATAGTACTAGAATTATGTAAATACTACTCCATTCCAATTCTGGAGTTTCACTTCCAATCAACAAGAACGATTCATCATGAACCGATCGTGAAAATCACAAAAGAACTCACCCAAAATAATGCAAGCAACAAAATACTAACAATTAAGGGGTGAAATGAGGTTATGAAATGACCATATAAGATGTTATAAACATGAACATGTTTCTTTAAAATACTAATAACACTCTTTTAACCATTATACAGGAGTTTTAAACAATTTTTAAGTAAGACAAGGCTAAGGTAAGGGTTTCTTCATCTCACTTCCATTTTTGTGAGATATTCCGTAATCACTATTTTTACTTTGTATGGTGTATGTATACTGCCCATTATTGTCTCATATCATGAATATCTTTATTTTTATGATATTAAATTTATCATTTTACATTCAATAATTTTGGATCATACAAATCAATTGATTACAAAGTTGTAAGGGGTTCCTCGTCTCACTTTCATTTTTGTGAGATTTTAGTCGTTCACCGCTTATTTCTTGTATGTGGAATGCGTTTACTGTCATTTGATATATATAATAACATGATTCTATTTATTTTCATGTTATTAAATGATCCAATTGATATTTATTATGTTCTGGTCATATTATTCGACCGATCACATTGTTGTAAGGGAATTCTTAACCCGATTTCCATTCTTTGGGTTAACCTTCTACTTTATAATTTATGTGCTAGTTAAATTGTTTGTGTGATGGGTTATGTTTATATTATGTTTAATTATGTGTATTTACAGAGTATATACATATTCCATCCACTCAATTAAGTCTCACTTCAAGTATATGATGTTTATAAGGGACTTTTCTTCTAAAATCCTCTTTTAAAATTCTGTTTTATAAGATTCAAAGGCAATGTTTTTATGCTATTGTTTATGTTGTATGATTATGTTTTTGTTATTGGGAATTGTTTATGATGAAGGGTGGGACCTATATTTCCCTCCAATGCATTGGGTATGAGTAATTTGGAGGTCGGCCGTATGGTTACTCCAAGTGTAACTGTGATGGTTACACAAAGTAAGGTAGCCGTGAGGGTTACAAATTTTAAGGTAGCCAAGATGGTTACAAGATTATGTAAGTAATGTCCCAATATACCTCTATGATTATAATTATGTTTGTGTGGATCTTGTGTAAATCAAATTTTACACAAAGTAAGATTTTATGGATGTAAAGCATGTATTTTGAAAATGTTTTCATATGTCATGCGTATTCATGGACTAATGTGATTTTTCCTTCTTTTTCATACCTTACTGAGCTTTTGTGCTCATCCCAAGTTTTTAAATGATTTTTCACAGGTTAATGATGAGTAATACAAGGAAGGAAGACATGTTAAATGTTGAAGAATTGTCAAGGAGTCTTGTTTTGTGATTTAATGTTTTATATTCTGAGGAAAATGGAAACTGATTTTATGGTATCCACTATGTAACAATGTGTAATGTTATGAATGTTTTGTCTTAATTCTATAAAGCTCTAAACTTGAAAAGATCCTCAATGTATAATGAAGTGTTTTTTATGTATGAAATAAGTATGGGTCCTTATAGATGTGTCAACTTTATACCATTCATTGTTTATGGAGAAAGTATTGACATTTCATATGCTAGTTCTAATACGAATGTTTATGTTATGTTTAAACCTGTTCATATGAGGAATGAATTGGACTTAGTAAGTGACGGGTGGAGCCCAATATAGCTCCTCGATGCATCGATAGGTCTCATGAGACAAACTAGTGTCTTGGAACAAGGCCTTGACAAAATATTATTTGTAGTCTTGGCACAAGGCCTTGACTATGTGGTTATGATAGTCTAGCATTATGCATTCCATTATTATAAAAGTAGTTATTGATATTGCATGTGATTATTCGACTAGTAGAATATCCATGTGAATAAGTAAATGAAATTATTCCATTTTATATTTTCCATATTATGCTGAAGTTCAAGTTTAAAAGGATTTTTTTTAGTTATACTTTGCCTTAAATGTTTATTCTTATTTATAAACGTTTCCGCTATATTTTTATCCATACTGAGTATTTGAGCTCACCCCTTTCAACGTTTTATTTTTCCTAGGATGTGAAGAAGAATTTTATGAATGACCTGCATGGATAGTATAAGGGGATATGAGTGTGGATACAATATGTTGTTGTAGTTTTCACTTTATGATGTAATGTAAACTTTATGAATGTATCTAGTGTTTCCAAGGCTACTAAACTGATCGGTCTTTTGAGATTTGATCCCTTGTGATCATGCCAATGATACGTAATAATGCAGTGACTCTGGGTAATAGGGGTTGGGGCATTATAGTTGGTATCAGATGAAGTTTAGTAAAAATCTTGGAAGCTATATTTAGATAATCTCTGATTAGAGCACATAAACCTAAGAAAGAATTTGAGGATTAGTGTAGCTGAACTTCCTAGAATTTTGGTATTGTAGAGATTTTGTGAGTTTTCCGAGAAATACATACATGTATGGATATGAACAGGTAGAGGTGGCTCTAGCACAGATGAAACTAGGGGTAAACCCTAAAAACACCGCTTTAATCTAGACTCGAACGGGAACTGGTGCACGACAACGAGCCTTGCTGCACTCTTGGTTACGACACTCCTAGGGGATATGCTTAGGATAATTATCATTTTCTTTACAAACCATTATGAAGGGTTTATGAGTATACACTTACTAAAAGAATTTTTTTATGATTATGGATTATATCCATAAACTGTTCAATTCATGTTAGGTATTTTAAAAGTTTGGAATTATTCATTGAAATTTATAAACTGACCTAGTGTATGCCATTGTATAGAAATGGCGCCCAGCAGAAGGAATGTGAAATACAACAATATATATGATCCAAAGAGTAAGAAGGATCATATATTTCACGGTATTAAGCCAAAATTTAGAAGGTAAATTTTCTCCCATGTATTCTCAACATATGAAGAAATAGTATCATGTGTTAAAAAGATAAGTAAAGAATTCTATGAGTCCTATGGTTTTTATGGGAAATAAGAGGCAAAAAGAATGTAAGAGAGAAAGATGGATAAAGGGAAGAGGGAAAAGAAGAATTATCCCATATGTGATAACTGTGGGAAGAAACACCCTAGAACTTTCCTGAAGGGAATGGGAGTTTTTTATAAGTGTGGAGAAAAAGGACACCAAGTACGTAACTGCAAGGGTAAGAAAAAGGTTTCAAATTTACAATTCTTCATCTGTAAGGAGTTGGGACACTACGCGAACCAATTTCCAAATCATCAGAGTATTCTCCAAATGATTTTATTGGATAATAATCAAGTTATGATACAACAACAGATGAGGAGTAATAATTAGAGTTCTTATGTTGTTATTAAAGAATTATTTCATTTGAGTGTTGTATCAAAAATGTACTGGTTATAATAATTATGGAGTATATAAGGATTGTAATACAGTACTATTTCATTAAGGACTTGAGATTGTGTGGAACCATGAAAAGTTACTCAATAGTGGGTTATATTTTTGGAAAATATATGGTTGAGAGAAAGATAAACCATAATATGGTTCTGATACTGAGATAGTGATTTTGGAATAATAGATGTTTGATTTGGATAAATTATATTGGATATTCTTGACTACATTGAAATAGATTAATGATTTGTATATTCCATTATTTTCCGAGTTTAAAACATTTTTGGATAGAAGGAGTATATCCAGTATTCTATAATGAATAAGGGAGAATGAATGTAATCAATAAGGTTTTATGTTAATTCAGGATGTTACCGTGTTTTACAAGAATACACGATGAAGGTGTTCACATGTTATTACGTGGAAAAAAGGATCTTCATTGTGTTTAACTTACCTATAAATTTTGGACTGTGAGTTTGAATAGATTTATTTTGGATAAGTATAGTTTGAGATAATTTTTGGATTTCCATAAAAAGGACAACCCAGAGATTGGGCGGCAACCCGTCGCGTCTGGAAAGGCCACGAGACTTGAACCCACAACCGAAGTGCGACAAGGGTGTATCACCTACCACTGACCCACATGATATCCTGGATTGAAAAATTTGGTTTTATTTAAAGGGTCTGGTAGATGAGTTATAAATTCATTTTTTTGGAACCCTATATGAATGGGATAAATAGAATATTTTTTTAGTTCTATTATCCTTTAGAGTGAAAGATGAGTTTGTGGTAGAAATTAGTTAAAGGATGGAACTCTACTTGTCAAGTGTATATTTTTTTCTTCTCTTATTATATGAAGAAATTAATTCTTAAACATTAGTTAAGGGATCTTAAAACTAAAAATGTGTTATCCTAATATCTTATGTTTTGTGGAACTAATGATATTTTAAATCATCATAGATTGATGGCTGTGAGGCCCTCAATTCTACAATTGTTTGTGACTGATGACCTCAATCACTTCCTATAATTATTTACGGGTTTCCTCCAATTATGCGTCTCTAATTTCCACCAATTTTCTCTTAATAGAGATCATAATTTAGTGGTTACTTTTTCATTCCCCTTTTCCCTCTTATTAAGACTAAATTTTATTAACCCAATTTCCGATTTTGGTTTTCCCTCAAAGGTATTTTCTATTTTAAACCATTTATCTTCGAAGAACAATTTAAAATTGCGAGGATGAAATTTATTAAAGGAGGGGAGAATGTAACACCCCAAGCTTCCACAGTATGCTTGTCTTTAAAAAATACAGTAGCATGTGTTTTACGAAACTTCGAGTTCTAACACACACCACAACCAATCAAACTAGCCGTTATGAATAGTAATATCCACTTTTTGAAATTTTATAAATTTTATCTTTTAAAATGGACTTCACTTTTGGATTATCAATATTGAAATTATCTTAGGGTAAAATTTTGGTATTTTTCTAAAAACTTTCAATTTTTGATGAATAATGAAAATTACTTAATTTTAATTAAAAACAACTTTTTTAATCACAATAGTTAATAGTGATAAATTATGAATTTGAGTGGTTTTAAAGTATATTTAGAATATATTTTTACCATTAAATAAATTTTTTTTTCATTGGACATAATTTCACATTTAAACCGGACATAAACAAGTGTCAATCTTTTGATAGTTATTATTTCTTAAAAACACGCTTTTTTGTTTTGACAACAGGAGTTAATTTTAAATTAATTTTTTCCACTTATGCATTTTGAATTTGGAAAAATGGATTACATATTTTGAATCAGGATGTTCAAATTGTGTAAATAGGTAACTCTTATTTTTATACATTTTGAATAATTACTTCGGTAAATATTATATTTACCATGGTTAAAGGGTAAATCCAGTAAATAAGGGTAACAAAATAATATTATAATAATATTAAATTACCCTAAAACGTGTCCTAACCCTATTGGTTGATACATTTACGACCATGGGAATCATTGGGTCGATTTGGGGACCCCATGGAGCCACTTGTAAGTGATAATGACACTTTATATTAATTAAGTAAAAGTAAATACAAAAATGACATAAGCATATATCTTTTAGAAAAACAATTTATACATAGGGTTATATATGTTATATTTTTTACTATAAATATTCATTAGAAATATAAAAAGATTCCCTACATAATGGTATTTTATTTATAATTTTTATACATTGAATAAGTAAATTTATTTATGACACAATAATGATGCAGTATTTTCCTTATTAATGAAAGAATCAAATAATTAGTATTATAAATTTTAAGATAAATATAATTTGAAATTTTTGACGACATATACTAATTTTATTGGTTAATATGACATGTTAATATTTCATAAATTAATTTTTTTCTAATTAATAACGTTTTTACGACTTTAAAAAAAATCAATTCTTAAATAGTGTCAAAATTGACAAAAAGAAGTTTTTAAAACAAATATTATATTATTAATTGATATTATATTCCTAAAAATCTAAGGATCATCCAAAGGACTAATATAATGATATTTCTATTATTAAAGTACCACTTGGAGGTCTCTTGTAATTTTATAGTAAGTTTATTGACTATATAATATAAAAATACAAAGAGACATGGTAAATGTCAAACTCATTAACTAAGAGTTAAAACTAAAAGATAAGATTAATATTGTAACCCAAACCTGTCTAAAACTTATTGGATGAGTTTTTATCGACCTATAACCACCTTAAAAGTTAAATTATTCACTTTTTATCCCTTATAAACCGAATATGAATTTATTATCAAATAATCTTTCTAGCTTTTCCTAAGGTGCCCCTCACCCCTCTAATTAAAGAGAACTCCCCTTATCTCTAATTCACACCTTCAAAGCCTTTTAGATCGGCCAACCAATGCCAAAATATTCTCTAAAATTCCCTTAATTCATCTTATATTCCTTATTTTGATCAGAAAGCCAACCTAAGGATCCCTTTTTATCAAATCAAAAGGAAGAACCCGAAGAAGAGGTAATGTTTTCACCACCCTCTTTCAAGTTCCTTTCTTTTTCCACTTATTCTTTCTTTGTTATTTCGATTATAAAATAATAACTCCAGTGTCTTCTATATACTGTGATGTTATTATAATTATGGTACAACTATATTCAGTATTCTATCCATCCTTTGAATGACATGTCACCATACGTCCGTACGTACTGCTTACCGTCTCCACGTCGTGGTGTAATTGTTATTCAATACATTATTATTTGGATGGGTATAATAATGATGTGTAATTCATATAAATAATAAATATAACATGATAAATATTATGTATATATGATACAACATCCAATTATATATTATTTTAATATCAAAATAATGATATTCTCATTCGTGCGTACGTACGATCTACCCTCTCCACGAATGTGATGAGATTCATTCCCCATCGTACCCATTCAAGACTAATTTTCATTTTATGATTAAAAATAATGTTTAAGGACTTGATATAATTATGGATATGAATAATATAAAACCTATGTATAAAAAACATGGCTTATGTAACAATACATCTAAAATAAAATGAGTAAGTGAACACCCGAAACGACGGTAATATTAAAATATTATTAACAAAGAAATATTAAAAGATCATATATGATATCATACTTATGTATATGAATCTTGTATAATTTAATAACAATTATTTAACTATTTTATAGTAGGTTAACCTACCCTCAACCAAGGAAAAGTACAAGGTAAGGTTCTATTTCACAATCTCTTCATTATCTGAGGTTGTTTATACGTAATTATCTACTGGGACCTCTTTATCATCCACATCCACATTTCGTAAAAATGTATTTAAAAACATTTTTACTAGTTAATAGACTACGAGTTAAATTCATTTATAACCTTGTTTGAATTTTTCTAAGATGTTTATAAAGTAATCATTCCGCCGTTTTCCAAACAAGGTACTTTTTAACCTTTTCAACAAAATTAAGGTAAGAATGTCTTTTTTAACTTATACGACGGGTACGACTATTTTCAGCCGTAATAAAATCATCAAATATTCCCTTACATTCTTATAAGAATATTTTCAAAGTAAATGTTTTCTATTATAATTATATGACTTTTAAATGGTTTAAAAAAAGAGATATTTCTCTCAAATAGTTTTGATTTCATCTATGTGAACATCCTATGATGGATTTTAAGATTATTTGAAGTTAATTTATTATGATACAAAACATCCATATAGTATTGAAGGTTTTGTGATAGGTTTGACTATTAATGTGTTATTTTAATACCATTCATGGTTTATAGAGAATGTATTGACATTTCGTATGCTAGTTTTAATAAGAATATTTATGTTTTATTTAAACCTATTCATATGATGAATGCATTAGACTTAGTAAGTGATGGGTGGATCCTGATATAGATTCTCGATGCATCGGTAGGTCTAATGAGACAAACTAGTGTCTTGGCACAAGACTTGAAATAATCTTATTTGTAGTATTGACACAAGGATTTGACTGTGTGGTTATGATAGTCTAACATTATTCATTCCATTATTATGAAACTTGTTATTGATATTACATGTGATTATTCGACTAGTATAATAACCATGTGAATAATTAAATAGAATTATTTCATTTTATCTTTGCCATATTATGCTGAATTTCATGTTTAAAAGGATTTTGTTTTAGTTATACATTACCTTAAATGTTTATGCTTATTTATGAAAGTTTCTGCTATATTGTTATCCTTACTGAGTATCTGAGATCACCCCTTTCAATGTTTTATTTTTCCCAGAATGTGAAGAAGTATTTTATGAATGACCTTCATGGATAGTATAAGGGGATATGAGTGTGGAGAAAATATATTGTTGTAGTTTTCACTTTATGATGTAATGTAAACATTATGAATGTATCTAGTGTTTCCAAGGCTACTAAATTAATTGGTCTTTAGATATTTGATCCCTTGTGATCATGCCAATTATACGTAATAATACACCGACTCTGGGTAACTGGGGTCAAGGCGTTACACTTTATTAGCGCTTAAAAAATTATTGATAAAGGGAACACCTTTATTAACAATTTTAGCTAGTGTTGATAAATTCCCCACATTTATTAGCATGCTTTTATTGGTATTGATAAAAGATGGTGCTGCCTATGCACTAATTTTTGGTATTGTGTGATGACCCAGACCCCCCTTGGTCCCTTCCTTTGCCAAAAATCCGGTTTCCTTGCGGGGTACCGATCGGTGAGACCGATCGGTGACACCGATCGGTGAGACCGACCGGTGAGACCGATCGGTGAGACCGACCGGTGAGACCGATCGGTGAGACCGATCGGTGACACCGATCGGAGAGACCGATCGGTGAGACCGGCCGACGTCGCCCGACCTTGCCAAGTTGTTCCAGTAACGTTCCTTTTTCGCAAATAGGGTTTTAAACCCTATTCTGCCTTGTTAAAAATATCCTGGGAATCCGAAACGCGCACAAAGGTTTTAATTAAATGCTTCATTAATTCATGGGTCGGTTAAAACCACCCAGTGCCATTAATGATGAGTCAAGCCACGTGGTCAACCCACGACTCCCTCGTCTTCCGTGGTTTTGTGTTTCATCTCAACCGTCCCCAGCTCTTATAATTAAGGGTTAGGCCGTGGTTTCCCCCCTTCTTCGATCGTGTCTCTTCTGGTGCATCGGGACCGCCGCGTCGTTATCCGTAAAGTTCCGCGCCCCCGGCCTAAACGTCGATCATCTATCAACAAGTAGGGAATTTCTCTCGTCTCTCACTTTTGTGTATCATGCGGGGTGGGCGTTACTTTTGTTCCTATGGAATTGGTTGAACCAAACCCTAATGAAGATAATAAACGAAGTTCTAAAGGAAGAAGGGGAAGGGGTTGTGATCGTTGTTATGATTTATCTTGTGATCATCCCTTTTGTTGTACTGGTTTATGTTTTTTGAAAATTGAGGCCGTTGGTGGTCGTGTGTGTGCACTTGAATCCCCTCATGATGTTTTAAATGGGTTGCTGAAATTGTGAACTCCTGCTGTGAAATTGGTTAACCACGTATATCCGGCTGAATAATTGAAAGCACCAGGATCGGCCCTTCTGTGATAACTCCCGGTTAGAACACACGGAATTTGAAATCATGGAGTGTGTTAAATCGTTTAAATCTGAAAATCCCTAACTTGTGTTGGTAGTGGTTAGTGGTTGTTTTCCCTTCGGGCCGTTTGCTTGAAATGTGGGAGGGGATGGGATCCCCTGTTCTTTTTATACTCTCGGTGGCTGTGTGAAATTGGGGGATGGGATCTCCTGTTGGCATGGTTTCAGTGGTTGTGAGTTCTTATCACAAATTGGGGAGAGATCCTCTGTTGGCAGAACCGGGTGTGAGTGTTTTGGTTGATCTATGCTTTGACGTTTTCCTTGGTTATGCTTATGGTAGTTGCCCAGTAGTGCTTAAAATTAATTGAACATTTTGACTGAACGTGAAACAAGAATGGGACAAATGATTTTGTGGGCAAGGGTCGTGAATTGTGACTCGGACGCTGTGGTATTGTGTTCTGTAGGTTGGCTAGGAAAACCTAAGTTTTGGGTGAGTGTTTGTTACCTATATCTATACTTGTAGCTTTTTGTTTCTTATTCGCGCCCCACCCAAGTTGAGCACTTAGTGCCGAACACCCCCATTTATGGGGGAAGGGTGTTTTTCCCAACACTATACTTAGTGGCTGGTTATTAGCTCCTTTTCTGCTCCCTTTCCCAGATAGCCCAAGTACCTTCGGGCAGGCTGTGATGGCCTGAAGTCCATTATTAGCCCAAGAACCATCGGGCAGGGTGTTGTGGTGGTTGTCCAGGTGTGCGCGGCAGGTGGTTTCCCAAGTGTCTTCGGGATGAGGCCCAGGTGTTTTCGGGCGTGGCAGTGGATCCTTTAGCCCAGGTGTCTTCGGGCGTAACGGTGGTTGTTCTGGCCTAGGTGTTTGCAGGCATGGTTACTTGTGACAGTTGAGGCCCAGGTGTGTGCGGGCGGGATTTGGCAGTGGGACTGCGTGTGGTTGTGGCCCAGGTGTGTGCGGGCGGGATTTGGCAGTGGGACTGCGTGTGGTTGTGGCCCAGGTGTGTGCGGGCGGGATTTGGCAGTGGGACTGCGTGTGGTGGTGGCCCAGGTGTGTGCGGGCGGGTGTGGCAATGGGACTGCGGTGAGAATGGCGGGATTGGTCCGATGCGTAGGATGTCTCAATAACCAGTGGGGAAGTGGCGCGGGGTACCCAAACATCGATGTGCTCTTATTATATATATTACTTGACTTGCGTTATTTGGGGAGTGATCCTTGGTGAGGCCTGGGATGGATAGTTTGCCTTGTTAGTTGTTTGGTTCACTCTTTTCTCACGGGACTTTAGTACGTTCCCCCACTTGTGCACGAGAGTCTTGGTTTTCCCTACTGAGTGTACTTGTATGCTCACCCTACGTTTACTTTCAGGTTTCCAGGAGGACTACCAGGGCAGCGCGGGACCCTATTAGTCGGACAGTTGGAGTTGTCGCTGTTGTCGTACCTTTGTTTTCTTTTGGTATTGTACTTGAGAGCTTTCTTTTTCTTTTGTACTTGTACCTTGTTGTAAACTGTTTAAACATGCATGGGGACTTTATTTGGGTTCATTTATATAAACTTGTTTCTTTTCCTTTTTGGGAGGTCGACTTGTCCTTTTTCCCGATCCTAAATAATAAAAAGGGTAATGCCTTCCATTTGCGAAAATTTTCTATACCCTTGGTGCTAGTCGCCACTCCGGGACCTATTGATGGCGGGTTTTGGGGGTCATTATCTCTCCTTCAACTTAAAGAAGGAAGGGCCTGGCAATCCGCTGACTCTTCCCTCCTTTTGGTGAAGGCGGGTCGTGACAGAATGGTATCAGAGGAGGTTGAGAGATAGGACGGAGTCTGGAGTTAGGCACAGTAAGGATTGCATGGGATGGTAAGGCAACATCGTTGGGTGACCTTGGTGCGTGAATTAGGCAAGGGAGGACCGGCTAGGACACGGGATTTTAGGGCCCCCCGTGATCCGATGCAAGGACTCTGGACCTACCGAACGACCAAGTGAGGCCACACTGATTGCAGGGTAGAGACCATAGGAAAGGTACATGCATCATAAATGACTTGTGTTTTTGTGTTTCTGGGATGTCTTGGGAAATTAAGAATAAATTAAATCTTAACAAGTTTTGAGAACGGTTTTCTTTGCACTACTGGGCTTAGGCATTCCTTGTTTACCTTGCAGCTATGGCACCTGGAAGGCGACCACGTGTGGTACAGGCGATCGAGACTCCTGAGACTACTTTGGCCAATCGGCAGAGAGCTGATCGGGAGGAAGAGGACGACCAGTGGCAGAAGACTCTTCGAGCCTTTCAGCGACAGGCCCTCGAGAAATATGAGGGTAGCACCTCCGACATGAAGACGGAAGGCTGGCTGGAGGAGCTAGTCATAGCCTTCGGCCTGATTCGGGCCCCGACGGAGTACTGGGTTCCTCTGGCTGTTAGCCAGATGCGAGGAGCGGCACGTCAGTGGTGGATGCTTCACCTGGGGAGTAGGAAAGAGTCTGAGGTTCCTTGGGCGGACTTCGAGAAGGAGTTCCGGGCGGAGTTCCTCTCCTCGACAATGAAGGCGGAGAAGAGGCAGGAGCTACTCTCCCTCCAGCAAGGGAGCATGTCCGTGAGGGAACTTGGAATCAAGTTCAAGGACCTCCTGCGTTTTGCTCCGGACCTCTTTCCCGATGAGGAGTCTCGGGCAAGACGTTTGGAGGAGGCGCTCCGACCCTCACTCCAGTATGCTGTTACCCCCTTTACCCTTCCGACATACTTAGAGGTTCAGAAGAAGGCCGAAGTGGTGGAAAGGATGCACACTCTAGGCGGACTGTCACGAGAAGGGATCCAGCTGGGACCATCGAAGGGGAAGGCCGTCAGCACCAGGCCTCCGGCATCGGGACCCTCCAGGTTCCGACCCGCAGGGAGCAGGCCGCATCAGTTTCAGTTTCGATCCCCTGGCCCACGTTCTTTTCCTTCAGGCTCGGGACCACGGTGCTTCATCTGCGGGAGCCCTGGACATCTTCGGAGTCAGTGCCCCGATCGGGTGCATTACAGCAGTGGCAGTCATCCCCAGCGTCCGCCGCAGCAGCAGTTCCCAGCCAGACCCTTCCAGCAGCAGCAGCAGGGACAGCGAGCTCCCTCTCCTCCGCAGACAGACATAGGAGGGGGAGGCCGACCTCAGGGCGCTCCCCAGGGACCTCGACCAGGGCGTGGTCGGGGAGGTGGCCGACAACCGAGGGGCAGGGGAGCTGGGCGTGGACAGTTACACGCCGCAGAAGCAACAGTTCCAGCAGGGCCAGAGGTTGTTCGAGGTACGATCAGTGTATTTAGCACTCTTGCTTATTCTTTGTTCGATACCGGAGCTTCACACTCCTTTGTTGCACCCAGTCTAGCCCGTGCCTTGGGTCTAGATGCCGAGAGACTTCCAGTGCCCCTGGTGTTGAGCACACCAATTGGAGGTCAGACCGACTTGCTGTTCGTTTTTCGGGGATGTAGACTGATGTTGGGGCCACATCAGTCGGTTAAGGATCTCCTTCTGCTACAGATTCGGCCGTACGATGTCATCCTAGGCATCGACTGGCTATTTTCTGTGTGCGCCGTCATCGACTGTTTCCAAGGGAGGGTGGTGTTCTCCGGTTTGGACGGCCAGCGTGTTACTTTCACCGGCGAGCGGAGCTGTCCGAAGGGAAACAGGAGGGAGGAACCTCTCCTCTCCTTGTTGACCGAACTGACGATAGAATCAACAGATGAGGAAATGGTGGAAGTACCAGAGATCGTTCGTGAATTTATGGACGTCTTTCCTGAGGAGGTGACGACTCTACCCCCTCGACGTGACATCGAGTTCGGGATAGACCTGCAGCCCGGCTCTCGACCAATCTCGATGGCTCCTTACCGGATGGCACCTTCGGAGCTACGGGAGTTGCGGATACAGATTGACGACCTGATGAAGAGGGGTTATGTTCGTCCAAGTGCATCACCATGGGGTGCCCCAGTCTTGTTCGCAAAGAAGGCAGATGGTGGCCTCAGGTTGTGCATCGATTACAGGAGGCTGAATCAGGTAACGATCAAGAACCGCTACCCTCTTCCGAGGATAGATGATCTTTTCGACCAGCTGAAGGGGGAAGGATGGTTCTCGAAGATCGACCTGCGATCCGGGTACCACCAGCTGAGGGTGAAGGATAGCGACGTCCCGAAGATGGCGTTCAGGTGCAGGTATGGGCACTTCGAGTTCGTGGTCATGCCCTTTGGTGTTACGAACGCCCCGGCCGTGTTCATGGGGCTTATGAACTCCATCTTTCGGGAGTACCTGGATCGGTTTGTGGTGGTGTTCATCGACGATATCCTGATCTATTCAAAGTCAGAAGAGGACCATGCAGAGCACCTGAGGACGGTTTTGGAGGTCCTCCGACAGCACCACCTCTATGGGAAGTTGTCAAAGTGCAAGTTCTGGGCACGAGAAGTGCACTTCCTCGGACATGTAGTGTCTGAGCAGGGAGTAGCAGTCGACCCATCAAAGGTTGAGGCAATTGTTTCTTTGGCAGCACCCAAGAATGTGGCGGAAGTTCGGAGTTTCCTCGGACTGGCAGGCTACTACCGGAGATTCGTACCCAACTTCTCCTGGGTAGCATCCCCTTTGACGGCTTTGACCAAGAAGGACCAAGTTTTCATGTGGAGCGAGCAGTGTGAGTCGTCCTTCAGCTACCTAAAAGAAAAACTGGTTAGTGCCCCAGTGTTGAGATTGCCAGAAGAAGGGATGGCCTATGAGGTATTCTGTGATGCTTCGGGACAGGTCCTGGGGTGCGTATTGATGCAGCGACAAGGGGTGATCTCTTACGGGTCCAGGAAGCTACGCCCCCATGAGCGGAACTATGCCACCCATGACCTGGAGCTTGCAGCGGTAGTGTTCGCATTAAAGCTGTGGCGACATTACCTCTTTGGGGAGCGCTTTGTGGTCTTCACCGATCACAAAAGCTTGCGCTATATCTTCTCCCAGCGTGAATTGAACTTGCGACAGCGGAGGTGGGTCGAGTTTCTCCAGGACTACGACTTTGAGATCTCATACACTGAAGGTAAGGGAAACGTTGTGGCTGATGCCCTGAGCAGGAAGCCGTATCAGGAGGTGGTTCGGGAGTCTGCTGATGCTTGGAAGGCGATGGGGGAGTTGGCTGCCTTACACTTGGATGCAAGGGTGGAAGGTACTAGAGGCTGTTTGTTTCAGATGACGGTACAGTCCTCTTTGTTGCAGCAAGTGGAAGAGTCTCAGTGGGGAGATCTTGAGGTGGAAGTGTTGCGGGATCGTATCGATCAGGGGAACGCCCCGGAAGGATGGTCGGAGGACAGCCGACGTCGGATGCTCTTTCATCGGAGGTTGTTTGTTCCAGAGGTGATGCGTGATGAAGTCCTTCGTGAGTTCCATAGCTCAGCCTTGGCAGTACATCCGGGTGTTTCGAAAATGTACCAAGGCCTGAGGGGACAGTTTTGGTGGCCCGGGGTGAAATGGGCAGTGGCAGAGTTCGTGGCTAAATGCCTGGTGTGTCAGCAGGTGAAGGCTGAACACCGTGTTCCTGGTGGTCTGTTGCATCCTCTAGATGTTCCCGAGTGGAAGTGGGACGACGTCTCGATGGACTTCGTCACGGGACTACCCAGAGCTCAGGGCGGGCATGATGCTATCTGGGTAGTGGTGGATTGATTGACAAAATCTGCTCACTTCTTGGCTATCAAGGAGTCAGGACCCGTGAGTACCTTAGCACAGAGGTACGTGGATGAGGTGGTGCGTTTGCATGGAGTTCCGAAAACGATCGTCTCAGATCGGGACACTCGATTCACCTCACGAGTCTGGAAGGGGTTACAGCATGCTTTTGGCACCCAACTACGCCTTAGCACTGCTTTTCACCCTCAGACTGATGGGCAGACAGAGCGGACTATCCAGACCTTGGAGGACATGCTGCGAGCATGTGTTCTGGATTTCGGAGGATCATGGGTACCACACTTGCCTTTAGTAGAGTTTGCCTACAACAACAGTTTTCACTCTACTATTGGCATGGCTCCTTTTGAGGCTTTGTATGGAAGACCATGTCGTTCACCCTTATGCTGGGCAGAGGTTGGTGAGACTGGTACTCTTGGACCAAAAGTAGTGCAGAGCACCACGGAGAAAGTCCAGCTAGTGCGGGAGAGGATGAAAGCAGCTCAGGATCGGCAAAAATCTTATGCTGATCGTCGGAGGAGGCCCCTGATGTTCGAGGTGGGAGATCATGTGTTTTTGAAGGTTTCCCCTCGACGGGGGCAGCGGAGGTTCGGAAAGGGGATTAAGCTCTCCCCTAGGTTCATCGGACCTTTCGAGGTGCTGAGGCGAGTTGGCGAGGTAGCATATCAGCTGGCCCTACCACCTCAGTTGGAGAGGGTCCATGACGTCTTCCATGTCTCCCAGCTTCGTCAGTACTTACATGATGACTCTCATGTCATCAACTGGGGAGAGCTAGATGTGGGAGGAGACGCAACCTTCGAGGAACAGCCAGTCAGAATCGAGGATCGCAAGGAGAAAGTGCTCCGTGGACGAACCGTCGGCCTGGTTCGTGTGTTGTGGAGACATGGCGGCCTCGAAGAGAGTACGTGGGAGAGGGAAGCACAGATGCGTGCCCAATACCCCGAGTTGTTCTGAGCTTTGAACCTTTGGTGCCTGTTGTGACAGAACGTTTGACCTTTTTGTCTATGAAATGTGCTAGTTCCTTTCCTCTGTTATGTGTGGAAAGCCCCGGCTAAAGGGAAGGGGAAACCCGACCCCTAATCAGGACGCATTAAGGTGGATGCGATTAAACCCGTGCGGGCGAGTCAGTGTCGCCCAAAGCGGATAATATCTTGACATGAGGGAGGGGAACTCCCCAAACCCACATGACCGGGCGGTTTGGCGTGGTATGTTGCTTGGTTCTTGACAGGGAGTGTTTTCAATTAGCGGGGGTCCACTCCTAAGAGGTATCTTCAAAGATGGTTGTTCGGATCCTCTCTTTCCTTCTGGTTTGTTTTGATTCTCGGGGACGAGAATCGTTTAAGAGGTATCTGATGTGATGACCCAGACCCCCCTTGGTCCCTTCCTTTGCCAAAAATCCGGTTTCCTTGCGGGGTACCGATCGGTGAGACCGACCGGTGAGACCGATCGGTGACACCGATCGGTGACACCGATCGGTGAGACCGACCGGTGAGACCGACCAGTGAGACCGATCGGTGACACCGATCGGTGACACCGATCGGTGAGACCGACCGGTGAGACCGATCGGTGAGACCGATCGGTGACACCGATCGGAGAGACCGATCGGTGACACCGATCGGAGAGACCGATCGGTGAGACCGATCGGTGTGATCGATTGGTGAGACCGATCGGTGAGACCGATCGGTGAGACCGGCCAACGTCGCCCGGCCTTGCCAAGTTGTTCCAGTAATGTTCCTTTTTTGCAAATAGGGTTTTAAACCCTATTCTTCCTTGTTAAAAATATCTTGGGAATCCGAAACGCGCACAAAGGTTTTAATTAAATGCTTCATTAATTCATGGGTCGGTTAAAACCACCCAGTGCCATTAATGATGAGTCAAGCCACGTGGTCAACCCACGACTCCCTCGTCTTCCGTGGTTTTGTGTTTCATCTCAACTGTCCCCAGCTCTTATAATTAAGGGTTAGGCCGTGGTTTCCCCCCTTCTTCGATCGTGGCTCTTCTGGTGCATCGGGACCGCCGCGTCATTATCCGTAAAGTTCCGCGCCCCCGGCCTAAACGTCGATCATCTATCAACAAGTAGGGAATTTCTCTCGTCTCTCACTTTTGTGTATCATGCGGGGTGGGCGTTACTTTTGTTCCTATGGAATTGGTTGAACCAAACCCTAATGAAGATAATAAACGAAGTTCTAAAGGAAGAAGGGGAAGGGGTTGTGATCGTTGTTATGCTTTATCTTGTGATCATCCCTTTTGTTGTACTGGTTTATGTTTTCTGAAAATTGAGGCCGTTGGTGGTCGTGTGTGTGCACTTGAATCCCCTCATGATGTTTTAAATGGGTTGCTGAAATTGTGAACTCCTGCTGTGAAATTGGTTAACCACGTATATCCGGCAGAATAATTGAAAGCACCAGGATCGGCCCTTCTGTGATAACTCCCGGTTAGAACACACGGAATTTGAAATCATGGAGTGTGTTAAATCGTTTAAATATGAAAATCCCTGACTTGTGTTGGTAGTGGTTAGTGGTTGTTTTCCCTTCGGGCCGTTTGCTGGAAATGTGGGAGGGGATGGGATCCCCTGTTCTTTTTATACTCTCGGTGGCTGTGTGAAATTGGGGGATGGGATCTCCAGTTGGCATGGTTTCAGTGGTTGTGAGTTTTTATCACAAATTGGGGAGAGATCCTCTGTTGGCAGAACCGGGTGTGAGTGTTTTGGTTGATCTATGCTTTGACGTTTTCCTTGGTTATGCTTATGGTAGTTGCCCAGTAGTGCTTAAAATTAATTGAACATTTTGACTGAACGTGAAACAAGAATGGGACAAATGATTTTGTGGGCAAGGGTCGTGAATTGTGACTCGGACGCTGTGGTATTGTGTTCTGTAGGTTGGCTAGGAAAACCTAAGTTTTGGGTGAGTGTTTGTTACCTATATCTATACTTGTAGCTTTGTGTTTCTTATTCGCGCCCCACCCAAGTTGAGCACTTAGTGCCGAACACCCCCATTTATGGGGAAAGGGTGTTTTTCCCAACACTATACTTAGTGGCTGGTTATTAGCTCCTTTTCTTCTCCCTTTCCCGGATATCCCAAGTACCTTCGGGCAGGCTGTGATGGCCTGAAGTCCATTATTAGCCCAAGAACCATCGGGCAGGGTGTTGTGGTGGTTGTCCAGGTGTGCGCGGCAGGTGGTTTCCCAAGTGTCTTCGGGATGAGGCCCAGGTGTTTTCGGGTGTGGCAGTGGATCCTTTAGCCCAGGTGTCTTCGGGCGTAACGGTGGTTGTTCTGGCCTAGGTGTTTGCAGGCATGGTTACTTGTGACAGTTGAGGCCCAGGTGTGTGCGGGCGGGATTTGGCAGTGGGACTGCGTGTGGTTGTGGCCCAGGTGTGTGCGGGCGGGATTTGGCAGTGGGACTGCGTGTGGTTGTGGCCCAGGTGTGTGCGGGCGGGATTTGGCAGTGGGACTGCGTGTGGTGGTGGCCCAGGTGTGTGCGGGCGGGTGTGGCAGTGGGACTGCGGTGAGAATGGCGGGATTGGTCCGATGCGTAGGATGTCTCAATAACCAGTGGGGAAGTGGCGCGGGGTACCCAAACATCGATGTGCTCTTATTATATATATTACTTGACTTGCGTTATTTGGGGAGTGAGCCTTGGTGAGGCCTGGGATGGATAGTTTGCCTTGTTAGTTGTTTGGTTCACTCTTTTCTCACGGGACTTTAGTACGTTCCCCCACTTGTGCACGAGAGTCTTGGTTTTCCCTACTGAGTGTACTTGTATGCTCACCCTACGTTTACTTTCAGGTTTCCAGGAGGACTACCAGGGCTGCGCGGGACCCTATTAGTCGGACAGTTGGAGTTGTCGCTGTTGTCGTACATTTGTTTTCTTTTGGTATTGTACATGAGAGCTTTCTTTTTCTTTTGTACTTGTACCTTGTTGTAAACTGTTTAAACATGCATGGGGACTTTATTTGGGTTCATTTATATAAACTTGTTTCTTTTCCTTTTTGGGAGGTCGACTTGTCCTTTTTCCCGATCCTAAATAATAAAAAGGGTAATGCCTTCCATTTGCGAAAATTTTCTATACCCTTGGTGCTAGTCGCCACTCCGGGACCTATTGAAGGCGGGTTTCAGGGGTCATTATCTCTCCTTCAACTTAATGAAGGAAGGGCCTGGCAATCCGCTAACTCTTCCCTCCTTTTGGTGAAGGCGGGTCGTGACATATTGTTTGAGGGCCTTTCGAAAGTAACGATTAGCACCAATGATGGCATAAAAAGAAATCATCGTAGAGGGCATGTGTTTATGGACTGTGTTTTGAGAAATATGGAGGATATGGATAACGTCCTATTGTAATCAATTTTAGAGATTGAATAAATAAAGGATATCTTGATTAGAAAAAAACATAAGAGTGCTCCAATTCTAGATGGATTCCTTAGACCATTTTATGTAGCTGCTTGGGAAATTATGGAGGCGCAAGTTGGGGAGGTAGTGCAAGAGTTTCTCAGAGGTGGCACAGAGAACATGGTTGTATGTGCCTCTGCAGTTGTTCTCATTCCAGTGGTGAAAGATCCTACCCCTATTAACCTCTATAAACCAATATGATAATGAAATTTTGTTTAAAAAATATTTCTAGCCTCATTAACAAGACACTGAATGGTGTAATCCCAAGGATCATCTCTGAATAGAAGCATGGTCTTATCTAAGGAATAAGTATACAAAGTGAAGTTTCCTTGACAATGAGATGGTGGATGACATTAAAAAAAGAAAATTGCTTCCAATGTTATTATCAAGGTGGAAATGGAAAAATCATATAATAGGATTGCATGGAGATTCATGATAAAGGTCATGAGGAAATTATGTTTTTTGGAATGGTTTTTTGATTTGTGATTCAGGTGTTATGGTTCCCCATGTATTTTTATTTCTCTTATGGGATAAGGATTTGGTTTTTTAAAATAATTCAGGGTGTGGGGAAAGGCAATCCTTTCTCAACCACTCTAAGTAATTTTTTCCTGGGAGGCACATATAAGGAACATCCCTAAAATCTTAAAGGATTAAAGGATTATGCTTTTTGAAACCAAATTCAGGAATTCTCTAATTCACCTTTTGAAGTTTTTGATGATTTATTATTTTTTATTAATGGGAGAAAAATGTCACTTAAAAGCTTCATGAAAATCATATAAAAATATGGTATACTAATTGAGAAAAGTTTCAAACAAATTAAAAGGAGTGTTTATATTTCTAATAATTTCCTGGAAAGGTGGAGTTGTGAAATTGAAATGAAATTCGGAATACATAAGTGACAAATTATAATAACCTATCTCAAAGCTTCCATATCAAATGGAATGATAAACAATGTTCATTTTGATGATATTATTTGTAGGATCACCCAAAATATTTATAACTAAAAACAAGTTCATATCATTTGGAGGTCAAATTACATTAGTCAACAATGTTCTTACATCTATACTAATTTAGGTGATTTCCATCATCAGGCCACCAAAGGGGATAATCACCAAGTTGGAAAATTTCATGAAAATTTTAAATTGGGATGAATGCCAAAATGAACATTATGACAATGATTCCTGTAGAAATCTTGAAAGGCTAATTGATGAAGGAGAAATCAACCATCATAGTTTGGCAGAATCCATGCATTGTATGAAAGTGAGGCTATCATGGGATGTCATGAAAGTTAATTAATTATTGGTGAGATTTATAAGAGATAGATATGGATAGATTTGGATGAGATAGGTAGGGAAATCATAGAGACTATCATGTATTTTGTGGTGTATAATAGGTCATTTGAAGGAGCTGCATTCCAATGCATGATGGGTTGTGGGTATGGAAATATAAATTTAATGGAAGTTGTACTAGGTTGGAGAAAGCCTATTTTTTATGGGATTCCCACCTCCAAACATATAATTAAACGATGAAAGCCTATATAAAACCTTCCTTATTTCCATTATGAAGCCTAATTATAAGGATGCTTATGAGAGTATCTGGTTGGTGGATAAGGATTATAGGTTCATTTTCATGGGATAAAAATCAAGCCAATTTATTAGTTAGGAGTTCCGAAATATAGTCTAGGAAAGATCAGGAATTGGTGTTTTTGCTTCGAAACAATGGAGCATGGAGATTCCAAAAAAGCTGAATATTTTGGTCCTATGAATGAGGAATCTGGTGCTTCCAATAGATGAGAATGTAGAGAAGAAGGGTGTAGTTCCAGACATTCAATTTCATTCATGTGAAAGGTCACATTACAAATCATCACGGAACATATTTTTTCAGAGTTAATGGGTGAGGTTGATATGGGAGTTCTAGGGTTATAATATTTATATTAACAGTAGATGGGAATTTATTCTCATGGTTCATGTGGCTTGGTTTTATGGGGCTAGACATTATGGGATGGATGTCAATATATGTGGCATGATATTTTCAGTCATGTGATGGACTCTTTGGGATGATAGTAACAAAGAAAGGGAGGGAAAAATGTATTCTTCCATTTTCTTTTATTTATGATAGAAAATTATTATGGCAGTGTTGGGGGTCACTAACATGGAAAAAATATATTCTAATTTTTTGAGAAGTATTCTTCTAAATATTTTCCAGTATTTGAAGACTAGATAAGATAGTCAAGCGAGATGAGTTCAATGGAAGCCTCCTAATTGGGGGTTCAAGTTGAATGTTTATGGATTGCGTATCAAATGGGAGATGTGAGGAAGTGGTATCATTCCAAATAAATTGTGTTCAAATAGTATTGGTTTCTGTTCTTTTTATGGACCGACTGTCTCCACTAGGAAAGAGATGAGAGACATGGCCACATGTCTTATGTTTTGAAATATATTCAACATTGATATTGATGAATATGAATCTAATAATACTTTATTGGTTCAAATATTTGAGGAGAAGGTAAATGTACCAATGGGATTCATTTACTTTATAAGGAATTAAAAAATTATTATTATCCTACGTGTGAGCATTGGATATGCATGGAGGTAAGGGTACATTGCGGATGATGATTTATCCATGAGTGGGAGTCCAGAAGACCAAAAATAGTTTAACATTAGTTTGGGATCCTTACCCAATGGTTTTAAGATTATTATTTTGGGTGATGCACTCAGAATTCATCACTTCAAACCTCCTTGAGTTAGTTTAGGTTTTATATTCTTGTATTTTTTTCTTATCACTAATATGAATTTAATTTTCAGTCAGGAATACATTTAATTATTTTTTTCATCATTATTTATTAAATATGACCTAAATGGTAATTAAATGCAATAAATGTATCATGTCCAGTAAACATCTAGTTTACCTTATTTGATTCCACTGTATGAATATTTTCATATTACAATCTTTGGGGAAGTTATGAAATTTTCTATCAAATGAAATTTCGATTATTATAAAATTTGATATATAGATTTATTAAACACCACCTTTATCCATAGCCCTTATGCCATATTATTTATCATTAATATCTATAATGTATCATAAATTTTAGTAAGAATTATGAGAAAAAATAATTATTTATTAAAATTAATGTATGACCAGGTTGAAATATTCTTCCAATTTTGATGTCTTTAATTAATTTTTACCTATTAATCAATTTAATAACATGATCACTTCACTTGATACAAATAATTTTACTTATTCATATTAATGAAATGTGTGTGTCATAGAACTATCAAAGATATAATTATTTTTTATCAAATGAAATAATACAGACTAAGTAATTCTTAACATCCATTTATATTAAAAAGAATACACGACATGCATATAAGAGATAAAGTAATTTGAAATAATAGAAAACATTGAACATTCAATGAGTAAAACTACAAATATAAATATAATTCTTCATCTTTATAGTTTATAAAACATCAATATGATTGAAACCATAAAGTATTAAAAAATAATCATATATTTAAAAATTCATTATATCATCATAATATATCAAGGACTAGTCAAAATTTTTTTCTATGATCTCCCTGTTCCCATAGATCGATTGTTGATAATTATGGACAAAATTATTTGGTTTATTATAGAAACATGATAAAGTCCCCTTAAAAAAAATCCAAATAATTCAATTTCAACATTCAATAATTTCTTTGGTTATGGTTATTCATTATTTTAAAAAATCTAGAGGCATGATTTCTTTTTCTCATGGGTTGTATGACCACCTTGACCAAATGAAATTCCTTTGGATCAACTATGTTGATGGCTTCCCGGATGAAATTTACGAGAAGAAACATTCTATTCTATGAAAGCAACATAATAAGTAGGTTGATATTCCTGATTTATCATTAGGATTATATTGTTTTATTCCACAATAAGAAGGAAAAAAGAGTAATTTAGAATATTTTATAAAATTTCCCCTATATTTTTATTGAAGAATAAAGTTTAAGGAATAGAGGTTGGAAAAAATATTATTCCACTTATCAATGTTCATAATGCTTTCTCTGAATAAAATTTCCAAAAATAATCATAAAGATGATGACAATATAATTTCATGGCTTGGGAAATGTCTTTCGCAGATTTGTGATTTCTAAATTTGATCGTGTAATAAAAGATATTTGTATTTAATCATATAAAAACATATAAATTATAGTATAATTAGAGATTTCAGGAAACAAATAGATGAAGAAAACCAGGAATTCAAATATTCAATTTAGAAAATATGACTTCCAATTTTTATTAACCTCTTAAAAAAATGAAATTTGTGTTGATGAATTATTGAAAAACTAATCAAATTCCAATTGAATCTATGTGGAAATTTTAATGCAGTAATGTTTGATCAATTATATTTAAAGTGAATAATGGAGTTGAATCATTATAATGGGGATGAAGAGTATAATTCTATAATGTAATTAAAGTAAACAAGATGCATAGAGAAAACCTGGACGGCCAAATAATCAAATTTCCATTAACATAGTGAAATATATATAGGATATATGAATTTTGTAATAAAAAATCAACATCAATATTTATCTCCCATGTCAAATCCTATAGTTGTAATATTAAAGGCTAAAGTTGATGAATGGTTTTCCATATTGATTGTCTTTGGGGAAAGGAGGAGTTATATATAATAAATATTTCCTAAAAATATATTTTATTATAATATTTTATATAAATAAATTTATATAATAAATTTATATCCCATCCTGATTCCACTTAAACCCTTCCTGGGCCAATGGTTAGAATGAGTGAAACCCTTTGGTCTAACCACTATAAGGCCACAAGTTAGAAACTAGAACTAATGGTATATAAAGTATGATATAGGAGGAATTAACCTATTTAAGTTTATAAAGGAATAATAAAACCCCCAATAAACCTCCATTATTAAAATAATACATGAAACATCCCTTATATATAAATCCAAAGTTAATCTAATTTCATTTAACTCATGAAAATACAAGAATATCTAAAATTCATAGTCAATCAAATGATTTTTTTCTGAACGAAATGAAAACTCTAATAGTTTCCACCATATCCACCATGCCTGTAATCTCATAAGGACTAATACAACCTCTGAAAACATCTTTAGAATTAGTGAAAATAATATATATGAGTAGTAGAGGAAATTCATGTATTCATTGTCGATTCTTCTCTAGAAAATATCATATCTTTTCAAAAGAATTATTATAAATCTCCAATGAGAAAATAGTGAAAATAGTATATGATCTCATCCTAAGTATGTTATATAACCCATATCAACCCAATCACACTCTAAAAATAATCTAATAGTACAATTTTAAAATAAAAATTAATGAAAAGATAATTAGGTTATTTTCACCCACTTCCCCATCGATTTTGGCACCCTTGCACAAAAAAGGTATAAGTACTAACACTCTAACCCCTTCCTCCTACAAATAGTTTTCCCGATTCAACCTAATGGGTCTCGATCCACAACTACCCCAAGCCCGCCTCTAATAGGCTAGGGGCTAGTGACTATCACAAAGTAGGAATATCACACACACATGAGGCATTGTCCTAATATGCATACACACACATCTCAAGTATATAAAATAATGAATTTTAAAACAAATTATATCAATGAATGTATACATATATAATCCTATAATCAGAGTATGACATAAAGTACTAGAAAGCATAGCTGACCCAAAACAAGAAAGTAAAGTCTGACCTGCTCGGAAGGAGGGGATAACTGTCAAATGAAAAAATAATATACACCTCGGTTTGTCTAATAAAAACTATGTTTTACCAACTATAGGTCCTCCAGGGACTCCGTACAAAGGCCCATCAAGTTCGTAAGACATGACATGTGAGGACAGATCCCATGTAGGGGTGTGTATAATAACACCCTATAGGAAAACCTAAAATCACCATGTATATAACATCAAGAGTAGCCATTCCATGAAAAATTGGTATTCCAGAGAAGATATATTACAAAGCAATAACTAAGGATACACAAGATGTACTCATAAATGACATCAAGTTGCAAGAAGTCTCAACCACTGCCATCCATAGAATCACTATGAGGTTTCAAGGTAACACTAATCCGGGATTCTCACGCCTTGAGCCCTACCATCCCAAATTTCACTCAACCGATATATCTCTCTCATCAAATATCATTAAGATGATGGAACATACCCTCTATCCTAGGGTCCATGCTCGTCTGTGAGGAACCACTCCCTAAGCCATACCACAATTGACGACACTCATTCTAGAGGTCATGATGGTTAGGTGAATCTAAGAATAATCTCATTGGAAACTAACGAGGTTTATCTGAGAGACATACTACATCAAAAGAATTCCTCATAAAAATGATCCAATATCAAAACAAAACTATGAGGTCAACACATAAGGCTCACTAGGGGGACAACATACCCTACTGGAAAAATCATCCTAGATAGGGGATCAACCCCCTTATAATGTTGGTCATTCTAATTACACAAGCCATACCTATGTTAACAAAACAGACATGAATATCACTCTAGGACTCTCAGAGGGATACATTCTCAAAACCTATAATGTATCTATTGAATCTAATTTAGACAACCCACTCTTGAATAAGGGATATCACCCACAATGCATTTATCATCAGGATGTTGTAGAGGGTTCAACCACTATAAAGAGAATGGGATTCTTCACCAAGACATGATTCGAATAGACCAAGGGAACAAAATCAATTGATACTAGAATTAGGAAGATAACATAAGCTCACTATGATATAGAGTTGATAAGAAAGTGGAATCCATGTTATCCTCAAAGGTGTACCCAACATGTCCCTAGGCGTACATGGAATGTATCACAAATCCTAGAACATCCCATTTATAATGACCACAGAGAATGTACATTTACACAATACATGGACTATCCATCTAGGTAAACAACATGTAGATGTCACCCTGTCACATAGAATTATCTTTTTCCCACGCTCATGTACACCGTGTTATGCCTATATACTTTTTCATATCCACATACATAGGTCTTCCACTGTACTCCAACCTTCCCATGTACTTCCCAAGTATAAAAATTCTGGGTTCACATGGAAATCTATGAGTGTACTCTCTATACACACTAATCCTTCCACATTGTTCTGCACGAAATGTGACTAGGAACACATGGCCTATAAGAATACATGCACTTCTCGGCTTGTACCCCTTATACACACTGATCAGGATGGATAAAGGCCATAGAGATCATGTCACATGTAACATAGTGTATGATACTTATATTTGCGTGAAAACCCTAGCACCGCACAAAGAGGGCTACATGGACTGTGTTCATATGATTACATGCCGTGTAGTTGGGTTTTTCACAGAAAATACGAAACACTCACACATCTCTTGATTTCTATGTTTCTTCCACCAATTCCACCCAAGGAATTTGTATCAGGTCTAAATGAATACCACCATCACCAACTAGCACGATTCTAACCAAAAATTATTCTTGGGAAACACCCACTTTTTCGCCTCATCTGCATCGTAAACCAAAACTCTGACCGTAAACTCATGATCCATTAATGAATCAACTTTATTTATCGTGCACTGAAACTGTAGTGTTAGATATCCATTCCAAACCTATAGTAATGGTTTTTTACACCAAATTAATAATGTGAAATTATTATTCATTAGGTATTCATCAAATTATAGGGAAAATAAATTGCCAATGATGAATTCACATAGAACAAGGGGGGGGGGGGAATAAACCATAAACATGGGGAACAAAACATGTACATTGTTCATTTTTAGACTAGATTCATTTTCTTAGTAAAGATAAAAAAATTGGTATGAACATCCATAGACAAAGAAATAATAATCATTCCCAAATCCCTTAAAAAAACCCTTACCCACAAATTGATTGATTCACATATTAATCTGTTAGTCAAATGATTCACATTTGTTATGGGAAAAGAAATAGAGTTAAATCCAAAAAACCTACATCCTACTTCGATTTTTATCTCTCACTGATGAATAATTATCACACATCGTTGTCATTGATGTGATCCAAAAGCACCTTTGGCGTATGATCCTCTATTCAATTTAGTCTTCCAACAATTCTACAATGGATACTCTCTAATGGATCCTATAAAATATATAATATTTTGAAACAAACCCTAGGGATTAATTATAACAGTGTTTATATACATGATTATAGGTATTTTTATCTAAATAAATAAATAAATTATTTTATTTTATTTTTTTCACCTGTGATATCACTTTACCAAAACTGCTAAAAATGAAAAATATAATTTCATACTTATTGTAAAACCCATGTTTTAAACTCAAGACGACATCAGATTTGTAATATGAGTCTTTGTTTGGGAGTTATTCCACTTTTTTTATAAAAAAACATGTGCATGTAATTAACATATTTAATATTTTTTAAATATTAATTTCGGGCTCGTCGTGCCTCAAAATATCATGATGTCTTAATTACAAGATCCCTAAATCTTCTGTGAAATATTACAAATTCTTAATCTAAACAAAAAAAAGACATTAAACTATTCACCTATTCAAGTATTTTCATTATAGAAATGCTCAAACTAAATAAGAAGGTGGGGATACTGAACTCTCAACTAGGTCTCCCACTCCCACAAGTTCTCATAACAGTTTCCTATGCTTCCAAAACACGCACTCAAGAAAAATAGTTTTCCTAAAAGAGTATTCCTCTAGTAGTTCTCAACACCACCAAATCTGTGAAAAAGAAAATCCCATCTCACAACTTAGCTTACTTAGGTTGATATTTGGAAATGATTCATGCACATACCTCATCACCTGTGACTTGTGGAGAAATCCAAGAATCCAAAACCACTGGGGTCCTGGGGTTATGCGGTACACAAACTGCCTAACCTAAAATAGTATTACAAAAAACAAAGGGCCTATGAACCCTAAAGATAGATGAATTACCAAGATAAAACTCTAAAAATCATGGACTCCAAATGCATATGGAATTGGTCCATAATGATCTCCAAACATTTCTAGGATTTCCTCATCCACCCTAAGGCCAAATTCACATTTAAAACCATCACCTACACCAAAACCAAGAGCCAAGACCTGTCACCCTCTAGCTCTAACTAGTATAACTGTGACCTGTAATTTCTCTCATAAATGGACATAAAATGGTCTACATTGATGGAGGATTGGTTTTCAATATGTTACAAAGACTATATCGATGATAGATGATCCTCCGAGCCATGACCTAAAACAGACATGCATACTCAAATTTTGCTCACAAGAGCCCGAACAATACACTTTACCTAGCAATCTAACACGGGTAAACCATTGTGCTCAACCACAACCGATTCCTCAAAGTCTTCCTATATCCTCTCTCTAATCAAGTCATGAAGTTTCAATCCTCACATGGAATGATCTTCATGTGAATTACAAAAATCTAGAACACCTCCTACATGCATAGATATCCCAAACTCTCAAAAAAGATATGTTATTCATCACCCTCAAAAAAGATATACAATTGGGGTTTATCTTGAAATTTTTTTATAAGTCCATTTTCTACCCATTAAATGTAAAGATATCTAGGTACATCATCACCTATACCAAATGTACTTATAAAGGAATATAACCTCCATAAAACCTCCTCTCAAAACATGAATAGTGTAACCATCCATCCTTGAATAAGAATGATGACCTTCCAAACTTTGTAAAATACATTAAGATCATATCTAGTGGATATATGGTCACACAAAATCTCTTAATAGATATCCTATAGTTGTGCCTGCCTATCTATATGAGGAATCCAAGAGGTTGAAAATATCGACTTGAGGTAAACATCACCATCATTAGGTGTCTGGCATGCTCCAACTCGGATGTCAAGCACTTATTGATGTCATCTATGAATACTATTTTGAATTGGTACAATATGGGATAAGGATCCAGTACATAAATATCATGATTATTCTATGTCATACAACTCGCCAAAGGGAAGCACCCTAATATCGAAACAACAGTAGTGGATTTGGGAAGACACTTATGGTATATCTTTCTCTAAAAATAGAGAAGTTGATAACCTATCCTGAGGTCAATTTTTAGAACCACTTCACCCCAAACCATAGATCAACGTACTCAATGATTCTCTAGTTTATATACTCTTCCCCGTGTTACCCAGTTCAAGTGACTCCAATTTACACCCAACCCCAAACCCTCATTAGCCTCTTGGTAGATAATAAATATCTTCCCAGGTGAACACACCTAGTCTTAAAAAACCATTTTCATTATAAACTCATGACTACACCTTATCCAATTAATCTCCATGGGTTCCATCTAACATACTACCAAAAATATCAGGGATGTTACCTAGGGTGAGTCCTTTCAGAAGAATAACTCTCGGTGAGAAGATAAACTTGAAGCATCCCAAAGAAAAACATCCTCAAACTCCACCACTACTATCAGAAAATAAAATCTCATAGATTCCACTAATTCAATGACAATATTATCCAAATAATAATAATTTAGTCATAACCTCATACACATAATCTATTCCTTCTCTTCATTGGATCAGTACTTATCAATGGAGGAAAATTCTATCCCAATAATATGAATACATCCCCACACTAATTGGTGGAAAATAACATAGCATGGATGGTAGGGAAAGAGTCTATACTAAGGGAAAACATCATAGGGCATCACTGGCACAATAAAATGAATCTATGAGAGGTTGTCTCTCTCTTCTAGTGTCAGATCACACTATCGGTAGAAGCATTAAATCACTGGTCCTATCCACAGGAGCCTAAAACATAAGGGTCGAGAAAAAATGTCTTTAATGGTTTATCTAGGACTTTAATAAGGGATAAACATAGGGATAAGTGGCTCATGACTAAGTGTGAAAACTAAAATTGGGGCAGTGAAGACACGTATATACTTAAAATTGGAATCGATGCCTCTATAATCCACTATTTCTTGGAACACATCATTTACCATTTCCACCAATTTACCACATCTATGTATTACTCTGAAATTATATCACATAAAAAGGAACCAAAAGACACAATTCAAAGGAACTCATCCACCACACCTAAAAACTATTCACTTTGGGTGGAACTCACTCACCCACACAGTTTTGGATCGTGTCTAGAGAACATGTCTTGGTGTGGGAACTTACCACATTCCTTGTATGTCTGATTTCATGAAAAACATAACTAACATAGGGCTCTACCAAAGTGATCATCTCCCGAGAATAGAAAATTAAAAAAGGATGAAAAAGTGTGGGTTATATCTATGTCTAACAGTACTGTAACAAGAGTAGAATAAACATATATTATACCTCAAAACACTCATGGAGCCTCTAGGTAAAGAACCTTCTATGTCGGCAACTGTCCAAGATTATGAAAACATACTTCCCAATCCTAGAAAAGTTTACTTGGGGGTGGTATTGGTATAGTAAAACCAAAGCACCCACCATCTCATATTGCTACCCTAATTTTTCGATAACATTCACCATGTCATAAACCCCCTTGATACAACCACTACCTCTTCCATGGCGGGTGGTCGAGCACCTCTCTGGCCGCCACATAATGGGTAGGAAAATATCATGCAAGATGTACTCTTCCATTATAATCATAAAACATATCAGCATCATAGAAATTATATGGAATAGAAATCTATTACAAAACGTCATGTTTCATGACTTGCCTCCCACGCCAACTATCGGCAGGTTCTTCTGACCTTTCTTTCCAATAGATACCTACCTCAAAATCTCATGATATGTTATTGAACCCTGTGAATCATCATCTTTCACAAAAAAAACATAAAAAACTCATTATGGCATGCTATATCCACCTAAATGACTGTGGGTGGGTCTATGTACTAATCAAAAGAAGAATGCTCCACACACAGACTATCCTTAAAAAATAAAATCTCATGACTAAGACCCCTCATAGAGGGCCCATCACTCATCGGGTCATTATCTTTACTTTTTTATGGGAACCTCATTGACTATCATCATGAATAAATCACGAAATAATAAAATACATACCACATTCAATGAGTATATCTGGTGATTTGACTCAAGAAGGGCATGGAAACTAAAATTAATTCTTATATGATGCATGTACGAATGTTTCTCAGAAACTAATGTCAACATGTACCGAGTCAACAAGAAGGTTATTAGAGTCCAAGTGAATAGATGCATCGACCACCACACCAACACTAGAGTCCCTAGCCTCAACGAAGAACTCAAAACACTTAACACCATTTCCATAAATCCCAAACCAATATCTCTTACTCTAGTAAGAGGATGAAAATCCTTGTGGACTACATCTCAACACAATTATTTTTATAACACGGATTCCTGGGTATCCTTTTGATACCATTATTTTACAACCATACTCAATTATGATTGACCCATTAATACCCCAATACCACCTTTAATAGGATAGGGACTAGGGACCAACACAGAGTAGTGATATTGCACACATGGGATGCATTAGTCTAATGTACCTATAGTCACACACAGATATCCAATCCCATAAAATAATTAAATATGAAGAAACTATTACCAATTCATGAATAAATCTATAATCCCACAATCAGAGAAAGAAATAATGTTCTAGAAAGAAAAAAAATGGGGCCAAATACAAGACCACCCTAAAATAAAAGTAACTTCCAACCTGCTAAGAAGGAGGCAACTTCTATCAAATGATATACTAGTATAAACCTCAAAATATCTAGTCAAAAATAAACTCCACCTACAATAAGCACTCCAAGGACTCTATAAAAATGTAATTAATATTCATAATACGTAACATGTGAAAGAAGAACCCTTATAGGGTTGAGTATTAAAATACCTAATAAGAAACCTCAAAATCACCAAGTATAAAGAATCAAGAGTAGTCATATCATAAAAAGTTATATAAAAATACATGGGAATAACACTAACCAAGAATACCCCATATATACTCATAAATGACTGATAATTTTTTTTATCCAATTCCATCCATTAATCCACCATGAGGTTTCATTGTAATTATCTTTTATGAGATCTAACTCTATGACCTGAAATTCACTAATGGAAGCCAAACCATAGATATCAATAATTAGGTACCTCTAAGTTGATGGAACATATAGTCTACCCTAGAGGCAATGCTCATTTAGGATGAACATATTCCCAACATATACTTCCACTGACGAAACTTATTCCAGAGGTCACGCTCGTCAAATATATCTAAGAAGAAACACATAAAAATCTAGGTCAGTTTATGAGAGAAACACACTCTGTCAGACTAATACACCATTAGAAGATCATATCTTGATACACAGCCAGAGGAAAATTACTAAGGCTCATTGGGGGACACCAAACCCCACTGGAATCATACTCTTAGATAAAATATCAATTCTTATGTAATATTGATCAAGAAAATTCCACAAATCCCCCCTAAGGTAACACAAAGGGAATGAGTATTTATTTGAGACTCTCATAGGGATACATTTTCCAAGACATCGAGGTATCTATCAAGGTGAAGTGAGAAAAATCACTCCCTAATAAAGGATATTGTTCACACTACATTGATTATTAGGAAGATATAGAGGGGTTACACTCTATGAAGAGAATGGGATGCTGCAAGGAACTATCATATGAATAGATGAAGGGAATACACTCAACCAATACTAGTTTTAAGAGACTCATACAAGATCACATCAAATATGATATATGAATAAATAGAAATTAAAACTATCCTCAAAAGAGTACAAGGTGTGGCCCTAGGAGTACATGAATTGTATCCAAAATCATTACACTAACCATTTCTTGTTATCACATGACATTAAATTTTCTACAATACATGGTGTGTCCCTTTTGGTATATGTCTTGTAGATGTCTCTCTAGAAATCAATGTGTTATTCTTCTCATGCCTGTGTACTTGGACATGTATTAGTACATGAATCTTCCTATATAGTCTGGACTACCCTAATACATCCCAAGTACACAGTGTATGGGTCCACATGCAAAATATGGGTGTGTAATCTTTGTATAATATGATCTGTCATCCATGTTCTACATTGCATGTGACTAGGAACACATGGTGTGTAATAATACATAGCCTTATTTGTGTTAACCCACATGTACACACCAAACTAGTGATATAAGGGTCACATGGTGTGTGAAATATGTCACATAAAATTTGATAATTATATCCATGTGGAAACCCTATCTCCCCATACAGTGGTCTACACAACATCTGTTCATAGGACTACATTCCGTGTTGTTGGTTTCGTCACAGAATCCTCAGAAGACTCACACATCTTATAATTTCGATATTTCCACTGCCAATTTCACCCAAGGAACATAGATATAGTCTAGATGTGTCCTTTTTTCTCTGACTCATCAATTTATTTCCACATCATCTACTCAGAAAATACCTACCATCTTACCTCATTTGTGTCACATGAAAAAACCACGATCGTAAACTCCATTTATATTAGTAGATCTAATATCATCCCCATAAACCACAACTGTGGAATAAAATATCCATTCCAAAACTATGGAAGTGATCCGTTGAACAAAAGACTGAATGCTCAGTGATCATTAGTCGGGTATTTATCAAACAGTAAGAAAGAAGAAATTGCCAATGAATAATTCAGGTACAGCGAGGGGGGATATAAACCATAAGAATGAGGAAGAAACCTCATACATTGTAAATTTTTAGACTCAATTAGTTATTGTGTAAAATAGGAACAAATAGTAATAAACACCCATAATAAAACAAATAATAATTATTCCCAAATCCTTTAAATAAACCCATACTCCAAAAATGATGGATCCGTGAATAAATTTGTTAGTTGATTGATTAAAATAATTCAAGGGATAATAAAAAGGGATAAATCCAAAAAATATAAATCATACCTTGATTTGGATATATTGATTATGGTAAACAATTATATGTCATTATCGTTGATGAGATCTGCAAGCTCCATTGGTTCATGATCTTCAATCTGATGTCGTCTGCTAGCGATACTTCAATATCTCCTCTATAAGGGGCCCTCTAAAATATCTATGGTTATGTTTATAATCCCATGGATTAGGAATATACTTGTTTAAATTTAGGATGATTTTTTTCTATTTTTAAACAAATAAATAAATAAATTAATTAATTTAATAAATTTATTTAATTATTTGCACCTGCGATAGCATGTTACTGAAACATCAGACGCCGACTAAGATTATATTGTGCATAGGGTAAACCCCTTGTTTAGAACTAAATGGAAGTCTCAAATTTCTTATCTAAGGATCTTTTTCAGAGTTATTCCTCCTTTTTTGGAAATATAACTCCATGTGATATTTATATATTTAATATTTTTCAAATATAAATAATGAGATCACTAGGCATTGGAATCTCATGTACTCTCAGCACATAGCTCTAAAAATATTCCTATAAATACTCCAATGATTTAAATGAAAAAAACAAAGACAGTAAATATATATTTTTATTTATTAATTCAAACTTTTATATTGAATGGGTACCAGTAAAATCCTTTATAAAATCATAAATACAAACCACAATAAAAGAACATGGAACATAAAACAATCAAATTAAAATGTGTCACATGGATATAAGAAGGGATAATAAAATAACAAAAAAATAAAAAAATGTTGTGAATTGGTGAAAATCAAAAACCCTGATATACATCAAAACTCCTCAAGGGTGGAAGGAGGCAATCAGTCACATGATTCTAACCTCAAACCGTGTGAACCTCAGGACTCTAAAAACATACTAAAAAAATCACCTTTTCTTCTTGTAGTTAAATTTTCACCACCGTCGACTTTGTCATTAGTGAGATCCAACATAACCAATTTATTAAGAAAATCATTCCATAAAAGAGAAATCATACACAAAAAACCAAAATAAGGTTAAAAACAACACAGGAAATCCATTGGATAATTATAGGACCAACATGATCTTAGTCAAACTCCAAAACACTCAAAGAAATAGATAATATTTTAGAAATTACAACCTATATCATCACCTTCATCACATAGTTTCCATGCCATAAAAGGTCACCACTATATAAAACATTCCACATACACTATTCAGAATCTTTTAAAATGTATGATGTGATGAGTGGAACACCTGTTATATCCACTGCCTCAATCTTTATCTCGAATAGCCCTATGAATGATCATGCTTGGCTGATATGGAGTCTTTTATTATATATCAAGAAATTAGAATAGTTGTGGAGGGTTGAAATATAATATTTTCATAGATAAATCAATAAAAATGCACCAATTAGAAACCCTCAAAATTTATGGAAGTTTAGACAAGATGCAATCTTTTCGTGGTGAAGTCATAATTGATCTCAACCACAAAAAAAGAACCCAATCCACATTGAAATCTGTCACACCAAAACAAGATGGGGCTGAAAATGAATGTATGAATAGATAGTTTGATAGAGAAGGTGAATAACTAATGGAGACAGTGTAAATGATTAACCCATTAAGGGGGAAATGGCCCTAGGAAAGAAAAAAGAGAACCCATAACCAATAAATACCCAAGAAGTAAAACTAAGATGAAATATGTGGGATATATGGGGAAATTACTAAAATAAATGAATTGATTAGAAAATGAACACCCACAAAAATATTAAAATACGAGAGAGGAACAAATTCCAAGTAATATTGAGATATGTTTCCATCACAGGGATGTGAAACCGTAGATGAGAGAAGGGATAGGACAAGTGCGAGCGACTGGAGGGTGGGGGGAAATACCCATTAAGTAGAATAATCCTACCACTTACCTTTGTATATGACCCATACTAACACATGTTAATCTACAAAAATAATAATATATAGATCAATATAAAAAATCTATTCTAACATACCAATTCAAAATTTGTATAAATTCTATAATAATACCACCTCATTTCTATAAATACATCCATGAACAAAAAAAGAAAGTTGTTAATGGGGGTTAGTTATCCATTAATTTTCATGGAAACCAAGATATTTGGGGTATACTCAGAACTAATGTCATATATTGTCATTTTTTAGGTTATATAATCCATGTAGTGATTTATAGTAATGGAAAAGGACACATCACCCATCACTTAAATAACATGTAAATATAATGATATAATGTTACCCAAAAACCAAAGAAACAATAGTTTCAACCAAATAAGTTCACATACAACAATATTGATATATATATATATATATATATATATCATCCATTACATCACATAGTCTTCTCATCTAACTATATAACTAAGGATACAAACACTTTTGAGGTTTGGATTAGAAAACACTTATCATCATGTAGTGGAAAACATTAACCAAAACCAATTGAACCAACAGATCCTTCTATTTATCCTAGACTAAATAAATTTAGGAAGAATGGTGTACCTTTTTATTTATATATATGTCCCATAAAATAACTAAGACATGAAATTTAATATGATAACTAAAAGTATCCAATAAATACCTTCCTCTTATGGTTCCCATGGGATTTACAAATCTCCATAATACTTGGAAGGATTTTAGTTTCCCCATGTTTTGCTAAATCCATGGATTTAGTGATTGAAAGAGTAAGATAGAGCATCATACTTTAGGATTTTTCATTGCAGTCAAATATAAATCCGAAACAGTTCACTCAAGGATTGATCTTATTTATATAGCCTTCTATGGATACTCCATGGAACTAAAACATTCATCCATTTTGAAATTTTTTTTATAGAAATATTAAAATTTTAAAATTCATGGAAACATGTAGTTTAATTATAATAATTTTTATTTAACTTTAAAACTATCTATGAATATGTTTAAACTCATAAAAGAAACACTACATGATGATCAAATATATTATCATGTTTTAGTGGTAGAAGAAGGATGAACGCTGCATAATCACGTAACATTTATATTTATTTGAAACACACTGTGATGTAGTGATATTTACTACATCATGGTTTGTATTTTCACAAACCATTATGTATTTAAGAGTACAATAATTTTTCCCTTTAGTTTGTATTTCCAATAATCTCTCACTTTCACTAAATCCATATTGGTTTAGCTTACTTTTACATTATGTCAAATCATATATTCCTAATTAGGTAAATATTTCAAAAATTACGTTTATATTTTTTCCATACCTCATTTTTGAAAATATATCATTTACTTCCACCATATGTTATATCATATATAAATAATTTTGAAAATCCATGAAATTTTTTTGGATATCCACCAAAATATATCTCATATAAAAATTAATATTTCCTCTAAACACATTATAAAAACACAATCCATTTTTAGAAAACTATAATGTTTTACAACATATATATATATAGAGTTAATATAAATTATGATTTCTCTAATCAATAAATTTATAAAATAAGTGTCTTTATCAAAGTTTCAATGCTACTCAAGATATAAATAGATCTGGTATGATCTTTATCATACACTAGTAACTCCATGCATATTTCCATAAACTATATAATATGAAAATATTCATAATCATATAATCTCCTTTTCTAAGAAATTGTTTGACCAGAAAACATTGATTATTTCAATCTCATATGAATTAATTAAACATTCTATTTTTTGTGTGTGTATAAATTGATTAGATAGATGAACACTTCACATGTCATTACCCAAAAAAATGAGCACATCACACACCCACCATCAAATTCGAATGGAATATATTATATTAATTCTCTAGGTATCGACATTACAACCCTTAGTCTATATCAATTGAGGTCCCATATGTAATTGTTCATACAGAAGTGACCAATTCCCATCTTCTCTAAAAATAAATTGATGACATGATAACAAATATACCTAACCACATCCATATTATCTCATCCTTAAGATTGATATGAGAGAGGTATCAATGTATGAAGGTTATCATTCAAGGTATCTTTTAAGAATATGATATGATTAATGAATATAACATATTTTCCCTTATCATAACAACAATATAATGCATGAAAATCACTTCGGTATACATGGAGGGTCATCTAGTTGATAAAAAATATTTTGTTCCTCTTAATCAAATCTAGTTTTTTATGAAAAACCAAACCCATGTTAAAAATTACTTTTCATTATAACCTATAATAATACAAAATAACTTTCAAGTTGGGTAACTCAATATTATACTTTTTGAGGTCAATTTTCATTTAACATCATGTAATATATGTATCCATCATAAAATAATGATAAATTAGAGACTAAATTTTTTATAACATGATATATCTTATATTATTAATATTATTTAAGAATACAATAAAAAACACACAAATATAACCATTTAATCATATGATATATGATATACCACTAGAGTGGCCTTATGTTTTCTATATATTTTTTTTGGTTTTACTAAACATTCTATAATTATTTTTTATTTCTACCACATGAATTTGTGACTATCATATATCCTTGGTCATTAAAATCATTTAATGGGTAATATATATGAAGAAATACTATATTAATAGTTGTGATGTCTTGATTCATAATGTTCATGTCGAACTCTGTGAACATAATATTCAAACATATTTACTTCATAATATCTAATGGAATGATATTAATAAATTATATTATCTATATAAAACATGTTCTATGTTCATCATCACGATTATCTTGGATCATTCCCATTTGAAATATTTCCCTTTTGTACATTAAATAATCTAATAAATTACAAATATTTACACAAAGATAATTCTATTACAAAGAAACCCTAAATTCTTTTAAGATATAAGTTTAATGTCACTTTAAATTTTACTGGTATAATATGTATTTTTTATACTTCAATATTATCTAAGTTAAAATATAAATATTATTTATACTTAAAAACAATATTTTCTATAAAATATATCTCTAATTAAAAAATCTATATTATTTAAGGGACCAAAACTTTTTTCTTTTAGTGATAATTTTAATAAATAAAATATCAATAACCAAATCATATATGGTATTATATGTGTTTAGGAGAATATTTTTAAAATAATATTTTACTCTTTAAAATATATCACTTAATAAGTATTGGAAATATATCCCTTATATTATAATTAATACATCATATAAAATATTTTATCTTATATATATAAAAAATTATCCTTAAATTATTTTCAAACCATGGTATAGGATCAAAATAACCCTAACCATGTTTTCTAAAATAATCATCACATATTATTCATAACAACCATTTTTTTAAAAATATTTCTCCTATAATATAATTGGACTAAAAGATGAAAATAAAATTCAAAATCTTAATAAAATTTTGATTTCAATAAATTCAAAATATAAAACTCCTTGATGCAACAACTATTTGTGACCTAAAATCAATTAATACTTGAATCCTTATCCATTAACTATTATTCATTTTTTAACTAAAATACATATTAAAAAATTATTTATAGTTTTTATCATATAACCTTTAAGAGTAAAGAATTTATTTCTATGAAATTGATACCTGTTGTTGAATCTCTATGGAGTTTCTTAAATCACTTCTCATATTCTTGATAATTTACCCCAAAATGATTATATTTCACATTGCAAAAACCTTCCCATCCTTGAAATCTAATTCCTTTGTTTTTTATGTTAGTTTGGAATATAAATTACCTCTCATCACAAATTTTACCCATTCCATTCTATTACATTATCATAAAACATTATCTTAAACCTCTCATGCCATACTTAAAATCATTAATATATTGAGGATATTGGGTAATTTTTTTGACATAATTCATATTATATATTATAATTAATGGAACAAAAGATATTATGCGAGGATGATTTTTTATGCCAACCTTATATATTAGATGTGGTGCTTTGTTTTTGTTTTTGTTGATCATGGCTCAGAAGTACCTGTTTGAAGTGTTTTTTTGGATTAATATGGGATCATTAGAAGAATAGGGAAGAATATACTTTGTTTGAAAGTGTTATTTATGAAGTAATCATACACCAATATATATTTTTATTGACCATATCATGGTAGGGTTCACTATAATGAGGGATGAAGCCTATTTTATTAATGTGTAAGTTTTTTCTCAAAATATCCCAAATGAACACATGTTGGAAGTTTATGTCATAGAGGAGTGTTTTCACTCTGATAAAATTGGGATTCATTAAGGTTTAATTAAATTATGAAAATATGGTGTTCATCATTTCATTGATATAGTGGTTGGTTATAATGTATAATAAAGAACCATAACATAGATATCCTATAATCTATGGTGTGGTATTTGATATGGTGGTTTTACAATTCTATACATTCCATGAGGAGGTGATATTTGAGTTTTTTAGACACTATGGTTATCAAGTATGATTTTCAAAATAGGATATTTTATTTTTATAATTACGGAATGGGATTTGATTCATATTTTTGAATATATATGATTAGTTTTTGGAAATGTGATGTCAAATACAGAAATGAGCATGGTATTGACTATTTTGCGTGGAAAACCCAAAAAACATAACATGGAGATAAGTGTTTTGAGAAGTGAAATACTATTCAATAATCAATATAAAACCATGTATTTTTAATTCTAGAAATAGAGTCCTTTCATATTCCTAACCTATAAATTATTACAATATTTTCAAATGGGAATCCCTTAGTTATTGGAAGTTATGAAAAAAATGGAGGACAAACCTGTCATGGTGACATAGTGAACTTATCATTGTAGATAATTAATTTGAAACAATTATGATTCAATATTCTATAGATATTGGGAATTAAATAGATTTTATTTCTAAATTAAATTAATTTATAGGGGATTAAATTAAGGATAAATAAGAGGGTTACACATGTTATTTAAAGAAGAATTCATTTATAAGTTTAAATTATTGATATTTGATGAGGAAATAGGTATAATTAAGATTTATATTTTTTGAGATAGAATGAACCATTAAATAATGAAGTCAAATGAAGCAACATTTTGGAGAATAATATTTATGATATAGTGTTTAAAGAAGAGTTTTAAATATATTAGAAAACACTCATTATTTTGTGTTGATTATATTCTATGATACTAATTTTAAATGGAATTTGAGTAAAAATTTCTTATTTACCTTGCCTTGATATGTTGTATAGCATCCCAGTTTCGGAAGCCACCCAGAGGCGCCCCATACCCGGTTGGTCACATGGCCTTAAGTTCATTTTCCGGAATGCCAGAGGCTGTCGACTAGCAGTGAGGGCCTTGGGTGTGATATTAGGGAATCTATGAGATCATTTGTAGTGTAACACAGCGGAAGTAAAACAAATATACAATAGAAGAAGAATTAATATTACCATACAAAAAGAAATAGCAGAAGACTGAAGAAATAAACATATGGAGAACATATATAATGATGCATGATACATGTGTCTAGAAAACCAACCAAACAAGTCACACTGCGGAAATACAGTACTAAAAAAAAGTACAAGAAAAATAGTAAACAAGTCCACAATATCACAAACCAAATCTTGGTCCCATGCTCTCTAGCTCCATGACAGTCAGGTACCCGATGTAGAAGGAAGCTTTCCCTTATCTATACCCGCAACAATATAATCTGTTTGGGCCCAATGAATGGGTCAAATAGGGTGTGAGACTAAATCCCAGTAGGTAACCAACAAGATATATCTTCTTAACAGTTAGTGATGATATATGGTAGATAATAAAAAAATGAAGCAGTAAACAAGGATTTACTCAACAGTAAACAATTCCATAGTTTCAAAGCATTCAGTTCCACATAGCATGTATACAGATAATCACAAACAGGTAACCCTATGGGATGTAATCACAGCCTAATCCCTTCTAGTCCTACCTAGAAAACAAAAGCAACCATCTAGGAAGTATACATAGTCTAACCCATCTGGTTCAGCTTTAGTATAGACTCTCTGGAGAAGTACTTGCTGTCAATTACCCCTATAGTCTCGTATCAGTAACTAAAATGCACTCTGGGGAAGCACTTATGTCTCATTCCCCCTGTGTCCCATGTCGAGGTACTACAAAAACTATGAGGAAGAACTTAAATCAATTCCCCCTATGGTCTCACATCATAACAATAATGACAGACACTCTGGAGAAGCCCTTACGTCCATTATTTTTATGGTCCACTACACCAGGTTCTCATGGCCCTGTGTATGTCAAACAAGCATAAAAATAAAAAGCGGCCAAAGTAAACCTCAAGAACTACACGGATAACCAGTCTACAACATAACGACAAGACACATAAGAATCAATTCATCCTACGATACTAGGCATGGAATGTAAACAGTAGCCTAACAGAAAAAGTCAGATCAAACGGTCAAAACAATCAAACTTTCATGGGAAAACACTTCCAAAGCATTGAAATTTACTCTATGCACATTAAATTAACCTATACTCAAGAATACATGCATATACGGAAATTAACAGGGCTAAAACCATAAACACGCAATACCCCGATCAAGGGTATTGGGCACTTTTGAACATAAAATTCAAAGACTATCTACGAAAAGGCACAAACCACTTACTTCATCATTGGGAGATCTATATACTTGGTTCTCAGGCCTTGAATTACCATAGAACATCGTAGATCTACAAAAGTGTCTAAAACGTTCATCCCACAATATCTCATGAGAGAGAATGATTGATAATTAGGTGTTTAAGAAGAAGAGAGAACTCAATGATTCGATTCCCACGCAACCGATGGTGTTCGATTCGGAGAACAAACGCTCGATTGAGGGATCGACAAAGATCTACACCATACGGACACTCTCGGACGAAATTGGTTGAGAAGAAGACAGTTCTGCTAGTCATACATGACCCCGGTATATTTAATGAAAAAAAACTACACGACGTGTACTTTAGAAGTACATGACATGTAATTTCCTTCACTGTCCCCCGCATTAGGTGGTCTCCAGGTCACTACACACGACTGTGTGCATAGCCATGACAGAGACAACACTCGGCTACCTGTGGTAACTGAGTAGACGTCATGTACTTATATTGTTCACGGCGTGTACTTAAGAAGAATAAAACTCATCTTTTTCCTCAAAAAAACTAGAAAAAGGAAACAATTTCTGAAATGAAGATCTGGGTTCTTACACATTGTTTGTATAGAAAAATTTAGGGTGTAACCATTGGATTAGGAGGGATCCCTTCCTAAAATTTTATAATCAAAATAGTAAGTAGTGATTCCTCTAGTGCATCAATATATCATCAGTGTATACTACTTGTATTTTATTTTAGCGGTGAACCAAGTAAAATAATTATTCTTATATATATTACTTTTCATATTTGGAAGTTCTATTGGTTTTGATATGTTTATATCATTCTTTCCAATATGATAACAAAATCCATTTGAAGATAAGAATAAAATATCACACCCTTATTCAACCACCATTTAGGATGTGTGTGGGACCTTTAGTTCAAACATGTTTTTTCAGAAACACAGGGTTATTCTTGGTGGATCTATAATTATAATATTTTTATATATAAAACATTGTGAATGTAAAAGGAATTACATTATTAGATGAATAAAATTACATAATTTTGAAGAACTGAATGAGATCACATATACTATATCAAAAAATTGTTATTTTTACCATATCCATAGATGGGATATAAATTAGTGACCCAATAGATTTTTACAAGAGTAATATGAATACAATGTTTCATAATTATAATACAATGACACAAAAAAAATTATCTAGAGATTTTTATAATATATTTTTGGTTGAGGTTTTGGGTTTCACATCTGATAAAGTAATTTTCTAATAATCATTCCATAATATATAAATAGGATATAGATTTGAAAAAAATCAATTATCTATGTATATCATAGTAAATTTTATGATTTAATGTTGAATACAAGAGATAAAATTAATTGTTTAATTTTCTATGTTATGATTTTTGTGCTTATATTGAAATTATTGGTGATATTTTTTTAAAAGGTTGGGGCTAAAGCCTCATTTATTATATAAATCAAAGAAAATACCCCTTTTAACTAGATAGAGGGAGAGACATTACATAGCCCAATGGCCTAGTGGGAATTTAGCCCGTTACATGGCCCGTAGGCCCCATGTTTTGGCCTAAGGCCCATTATGTGAATAGTAATGCTCTAGCACTCTTCCTGCTACAGTACTACACAGTATCTGCTGAAGCTATAGTACCCTGCCTCCACTATATTGATTTTCCACTCCTACAGTGCCTACCATTTCTACTGTGACGCCGCTACTACAATACGCTACAGTACTACTATAGTACCTACGGCTAATGGGTTTTGAGCCCCCATTTTTCATGTTGGATTACGAGGTGTTTTACACTAAGCCAAACCCCAACTAAATTGGTGATAAAATTAAATATATAGATATTGTGAAGAAAATCTTGCAGATATTTCTCCCATTGTAAAAACCAAAGGTGTGGGTTCTTTTGGAAATAAATTTTGTGGAATTTCCATTTTCATGATTTAAAAATAATATTGAAATAATATTAATTTTTTTTAAAGTTAGATTAAATTTTGAGTCATTTATCCCAAAGATGGAATTTAATGTCGATGAGTACATTTAACTTATAATTTTTTATCACTTATAGCAAAAAAATTCAATCAAGAAAAAATAAATGATTAAGGGAATGTTATTATTAGATTTATATAATTGATGGAAGGTAAGTTATATTATTATAAGGTGATAAAAAAGTCTTGAAGGAGAAAAAAGTGAATTTCAATACCCAAAAAATAGTCGGGGAAGTTCCTCCCTAAATGATACTACTTTTATAGAAACACATCCCAAAATAATTTTCCGCATAAGTTGAAGGTGAGTAAGGAAGAAAAAAAGATCAATTTTAATTTTTAGATGGTGAAAAAATTCAAATATGATTCATAGAATTCTATAATAAATGCATTTATGAAATATGAATTTGCAATTGGGGATGAAATTAAATCGTAATGTGTTTTTAATCTCAAGTTGGAACTAGAAGGTGATCACGAAGAGTTGGAATATAAATGAAATAAAAACTAGAATATTTAGGGTTTGTTGAAAGAGTCATTAGAGTATGCTGACTAACTTCAAGAGAAAACAACTTAATTAGGGGAGGTTGTGGTGGGATAATGGTCTACACAAGATACATCTAAAATGTTATGGACTTAAAAATAATATTTGATGAAAAAAATATGGTTATAGGATACAAAAATTATTAAATTTATAAAAAAACCCAGAAGATTGAATCTCATGAATTAGAGGTTCTAAAATTATGCAAAAGTTTTGTGGCTGAATGGAAAAAATGTGGTTCAAAATGGATAGTGTTTTTTGAAATGTTTTCTAATGTAGAACTAATGTAATAATATAAAACAAACTTGGGAAGTGTAAATAATGTGATGAATGTTCAAATTCCAAAAAACATGTTTAATGATTGTATTTTTTTTAATCAAAAATATAAAAATCTAAAAAAGAAGATTTTAAATAGAATATGAAGAAAAAGTATAGAGATAGTTCTCAACCATAATTGGAATCATAAAAACTAAGGAGAAATTTAGTGGCTATATATTTGTGAAATATATTGGAAAAGATATATTGATTCATAGAGTTTTAATTAAGTGGTTAGTTAGGCCACACAATGTCATACTTTGAGTAGACTTAATCTTAATTAAAAGGAGTGGTACATGGAAGTAAACAAATGAAAATGAAATCATATCCTTTATATAATAGATGAAATGATTTTAAGGGATATTCCATTCATGATTCATCTTTTAGCCACAAATATATTGATTAATGATTAATAAAAGGCAGTAAAATATATATGAAAGTAGAAGGAGAATGAATGTTAGAAAAGTTAATATTAGTCCAATGGGAGGAAAATTCTCCACATTTTAAGAAGAAGAATATGACAACACTATGAATGTTGAAGAGAATGAACAAAGGCCATCATATTTATCATCTCAAATATGAATTTCATAAGAGATAAATAAGTTTGAAAATTTTATACGAAATAATATTTATCTAAGGGTGTTAAAAAATAACAACATAGATATTTTTGATATTGGGTGGTCATACCATATGATAAATAGGATAAATTTTATGAAGAATGTGAACGACTGTGTAAATGGAACATTCTATTTTGGTAAAGATGGAGAATTGAAGAAAAAATAAATTGGTATGAAAAGGATTTACCTAGACGAATTAAATAACATGGAGGTACTCGATGTGGATGGTCCTTAATAAAATATCACAAGTGTAAGTCAACTTTTCCACTCATGAATTGAATTCACATTCAGCTCGATGGGATACCTAATCAAACACAAACTATGAAATTCCTTGATTAAGATTTAGAGAGTTGATGAAAACATACATTAGGTGGATACAAAGGATAATACATGTCTCCAGACTATAGATGAAGATAAATACATATGGAATCATAGACTAAGGCATATTTAACTTATAGATAATGGAGAATTTATCAATTACAAAGGCTATAATTTTTATTCCAAACCTAAAATGTGTAACACCCTAGGATTTTAGTATGTGTTTACCTTTAAATAAATACATTTTGAAGTATCTCATAACACACATGACATTAACATAAAATGAACCAGGATATAAATTATTATAATGTGAGGTAAACATATATGAATCATTAGTATAAAACATGAAACATCATTATGATAATATCAATAAGAATAAAAACACAGTTAAAAATAAAATAATGAAATGGAATTTTATAAAAATAAAAAATTTCATTGTTTTTATATTATAATTTATATTATTTTTATAGAAGCATTTGATGTGTTAAAATACTATTGAATTGATTAAAATTGAATACTTTAAAATATAAATAATAAATTGGATTTTATTAAAATACTTTAATATTAAAAGAGATATATTTCAAAGAACTATTTTTAAATGATGCGTGTTTCTATTTAAAATAAAATGACAATTTTTAAGGATTGTTAATAAAATCTTCCGATGTGTAAAAAATTAATTTTAAAATTTTAAATGAAATAATATTAAGATCACTAAATTCTTAAAAATTCAATTTCCTAGAAAACAATTTCATTATATATTATATTTTTATTTAAAAGTTAAATTACAAAAAATTGATAATTTTAGTTTCATGAATTGAACCTAATTTTCAATGTAGTCATCTCAAAATTATTTTAGGGTGGTTATTTTTTATTTTTTTAATTAAATTATTATTATTAGGTAAATATTGAAAAATAACATTTTTACAAATACTACAAATTTTATGATATTATTATGATATAAGAGTAAATTTAAAAGGTAATTTTTCTAAAAAAAATACATTTAAGGAATAAAATAATTCATTTAAAAATATTATACTGAATTTATAAATCTATATTTATATTTTAAAACATAAGAGATATTTTATTCCAATGGAAAAATTATTTTGGTCCTTCTCATTTAATTAATTATTCACAATGTTTCATTAGGTTTTTACTTTGTTTTAAATTAAAAAAAAATATTATTTTGCAGTAATAAAAAAATAAATCTCAAGGGAATCAATAATAAACAAGAATTTTGATTAAATTTATATTTTAAGGAGGATTTATTTCTCTAAAAACTAATTTTGTTGCATTAAAAAAATTATTAAAACTAATTTTTACAACATTTATATATTGAGTAATTTAAAATGGTTTTCAAATTTTGAATCATCATATTCAAAATATGTAATAAGTTCTATTCCATTTTTATTCATAAAAATAATTTACCAAGAAAAAAGATAATCACCAGGGTAAAATATAAATGTTTTAAAAGGGATAAACGAAAGGATAATGAAAAAAATCTCATAAAATAATATCATAATATGTTTTTATGAGTTCATTATAAAAATGTAAGATCCTGTCCTTTGGATGATATACTTTATTGTTTAAATTTTTATTTCACTCCCTTTTTAAATTTTAAATAAAATAATTCCCAACAGTATGGGGGATCTCAGGGGATTTTGGGGGATTTTGGGAGATGAAAATGATGAAAATGTTGCCACATGGTGTTGGTCACGTGATTTTAGTAGGGTTAGAACTAACCATGCACACTAATTGTTTATCTTATAGGGTATGGTTCATGGTAGACAAACCATACAAGGTGGATCCAAGAAACTGTATAACTATGGATAGAGAAAAACACATGGATTTCACATGGTTTTATATACCGTGTAGTCTCCCTATAAAACTATACGACCCATACTGATTTTTGGATAAATGAGTATGTATGGTTGGGCATGGGTTGGTAAACCATGTAGCCAAACTAGGTGCCTCATTGAAAGGGTATAATTTCTTATTTCCCCCTCAATATTTATGAGTCCTTACCAGATTTTCCACCCATTTTCTACCCTAATATCCTAGGGTGTGAACCCTTTACTCCCAAGCTTCCAAATGGAAATTTTACTTGGATTCATGGTCATTTGATGTAATTTTAGTTTCAAATCAAAGCTATATGTGAGTCTACCATTCCCATTTCTTTTATTTTTTAAGAGAATCATAGTGTATTGTTTTATCTCATTCTTAATCCATAATCCATTTTTTTCATATGGATTCTGAGTTCTGGGATTTAGAGTCGTTAGGGCTTGAATAAAAGTCCAAGGTTTGGAAATAACAGATGGTTTACATGTTATATCCCATAGTCTTGATGTATATTCATGTGTATGTGGTTTTTATTTTGTGTCTTTATGTTGTCAAATTTTTTACTTAGTTAATAATGGTATATTGGGTATTTAAATGATGCATTGGACGCCTCAAAATATTCATTAAATCCATTTTGTATGATTATACTATGTGTATGGCCACCCATGGTGTGTTACACACCCATGCAAATAGATATTGAGTTTTTAATTGATTAATTGTAGGGTTTATAAGGTTAAAACAATAGGAACAATGTTTAAGAATATTAATATAAAATAAAAGGGGTATTTAGATTAAGTTGAATATGTCAAATGATTTATGAATTTTTAATGGGAAAATGTAATAAATGATTGAATAAAAATTCCCATGTGGTGAAATAGATTGAAAAGAGATAAAAATGGTTGTGATGTGATTACATTTTGAAATGGGATTACGTTGGGAATATAGAACAAGATAAATATAATGAAACATTGAAATGTAAAAATTGAAAAGGTGTAACCTTATGGTTGTTTTGTGATAAGAGGTCATTGATATTGACCTTTGGAAATGTGACTAATGGTTAGTGGGATATTGTACATATTCTCATATCCCTTGGGTGGGATATACCAATTCTATATGAACCCTAATGATTTTTTGTTTTGGATGATGGACTAATGATTCTAAATCTATGGGTATTGACATGGTGTTACCTATCATGGTTGGGATGGTCAGATACAGTGTTCTGAATCTAGATTGGTTACTTTTACTGATGATCCTTGCATAAGAACCTATGAACCTCGTGAAATATGGTTAAAATGACCAACATAGGCCAAATTATGTTTGATGGGTATGAGTATCACTTGAGACTGATAATAAATGTTGATAATTTAAATGTTTTTAAATAATGAAACCTAGTTTATCTACATCTTGTCTGTTATAAATTACTTTTTAATACACTATTATTATAATGGATATTTTTTTGAACACCATAGGTCATATCCTACTAAGTTATACTCACACTATGATTGGGCCACTATTGGGTACCTAAGAATAATTCATAGTTGTAGGTCAAGGAATAAAAAATGAAATACATTAGATAGATGATATAGGATATGGGACATTTCATGGGTGAGAGGACAAAATATGATTCTGAAACCCATTTTAGAATTTTTGTTTAGTGTCTTACTTTTCTCTTTTTTAGAACATAACAATACTATGACATGGTATGTTTATTTGTTGGGCTGTGTGAATTCACCTATTTAAGGGAATTAATTATATGATGGATGGTTATTGATCATTATTATTTATCTTATTTTACACTATTCTCTTACTCTAGTAAAGAGGGTATAGTATCCACAAGTACCTCATTGGAACCTTTTTAATAGTCAGTTAACTCTGGTGTATGGGGATGTGAGCTTTAGATCATATACCACACTGGCTCTGGGCATCAATTTAGTGGAAGCCTTACTGGGATGTTACAACTTGGTATTAGAGACATTTTATTTTCTATTGAACTACTAATGGGGAATAGTATAAATGAGATTAGGATGTGTCAGGTCTTTTCAATGAGATCATGCATGGGAGTATTTGTACCATGTGTGGGGTAAACCCCATGTTACTAGGGTGGGATTATTGTTCTTGATGTTTGTTATTAGAGTTGGGTGTTATTTCACATTGGGAGATCCACTTGTTGGGTGATATAAGATTTTATTCATGTTCCTATATGACACGAGTTTTTTTGTCCATATATAATGTTAGGCACAAATTTATTTATTCTGAATGCATCAAAGAAGGAACTCAGGGAAAACTATGTTATGGTGGGCTGTGGGAAATGATTTTTTTCCTAGTTTTTATTGGTTTAAAAAATGTTCATAATAAAGGGTTGTAATTGGTTTTAATTGGGATGTGCTAAATTAAAATGGTTAAAACGATTCCTAAATGAGAAATATTTATTTTTTTTGAATGTGAAACGGTTAAAATGGTGTTTAATGAAAGAATTTTCATTGTATAAGTTACGTTTACCCTATGTTAACCCTGTAAAATGATAAGGATAGATGAGGGTAGAGAGAGAGAGATGCGATTATATACATTTATATAGTTTATGTAGTGTGGGTAGTTTATGGAAATTATTGATCCATATTTTTTTTAAACTGTGTACATTATATGTAATGTGTTATGAGGCTTGTGTTTGGAATTTTAGAGATATACCACCATGACGATGTTTACCATTTGGGAGATAAGAGAGAATTTTCGAAAATGATCATCCAGTAGTGGGGAATGAAACTCCATTGGTCTCTAGTGATAGGGTTATTATAATTTCCATGAGAACTATTCACATTTTAAGAATTTTATAGAGATAGACTCAGTGCGAGTAGAACTAAGTAGGATCAATATGATGTGAGAGTATCAGTTGTAGCACCCTGTGATGTTTTCTAAAGAGGGTGGACTTAAGGAAATCATGATCTAGATTGAGTATGTCTAGATGATTCTGGACAATTTAAAGACTCATCTTTGAATAGATTTAGTATGGAATCTTACATGTTTTGAGTGCCGATGAATCAATGGTGGGATATTCAATCTTGAGATGATAATTTTAAGAGCATGTAATGGAAGGACCTCCAAGAGACGTTCATAGATAACATTCATCCAAAGAACCTAAGGAAATGTAAAGATAATGTTTTCAGTGATATACCCAATGGAGTATTCCGGTGATATATTATTCTGGGAACTTCATTAACATTAAAAATTATTATTTTATGTTGATAAGAGATGATGCAACTATGTTTAGACATATTTGAGATGGATATAGGTGTGAGATCATGTACTTGGTAAATATATTTTATTTGGAGAGGTTTACTGAGTTGGTGGAATAGACTATCATTTATTATGGGATCTTAATAGAGGATTCTAGTGATGGGTAGATGGTATTTGTTGTGAAATATGGTGGTAATTCCTCCAATAGAAGGATGTTTCATTATGAGAACTTCTACAAAGGATGTAGAAAATAGAGTTGCTAATGGGGGGTATTAGTATCACATGAGAAAAACCGAGTTCTCTACTATCATTGTGTATGACCGAGACACATTAATGGTTAGTTTCCATAATCACTAGTGGTATTCTTAATTTGTGAGAGGATGGGTCATTAATGAAGGTTCTAGAAAAACCATTGTTTGATGGGAAGTGATATATGATCTAAACTCGTATAGAGCACTAAAAAGGGATCAACTAACCTATATCAGTCTGGAATTTAGATTATACCATCTATAAAAGGTTAGTGTGGAATACATGGTACATCGAGATAAAATAAAAAATATCTGTTGGGAAGTGAAACCCAAGGGGTCCAAATGTGATCAGAGGGTAGAGGGACTAGCCAGTTGCATTCAGTTCAGCTTGTACCTATTATTGCTGTGGATAGACCATTGATTGATTGAGGTATGATTCTTGTATCCTCCATGACTTCTAGTGATTTATTTGATATAGTAGCCTCATATTTTTTTATATCTATCCAATTTTTATGCTTTTTGGGTCTAGAAGCAGAGTATATGTTTGGGTTTATGTTGATCAACATGCCATTGGGGGTATGATCAGATGGTATCCATCAATGTAAGGATCATGTCCTCGAGGATGCTGGTTATTATCTTCATTGGTACTTGTATGTGATTGAGATGAAAATATGTGACTTAATAGTGGGGGTTGGATAGGTTCGTTATGTATTAGGTGCACATTGATTGTTACTATAGGGGAGTGAGTTTCATATATCCTAAAGGTGACAATTATGTCCATTTTGGGGAATGTAATATCTAGGTAGGCCGTGCAGGGTAAATTTTTCCAAAACTGTGTGAAATCACAACCTTAGTGGGAATTCTTGTACTTGATGATGGTAGAAATGAGCATTATGTATTCCACCCTATAGTGGATCAGTTTTACGATGTGTTACACATTGAATTTTAATGGTTTTTACCTAAGAGAGAAGTCATGATAAAGATTGATCTAATGAACATATCGGATATAGTTTCCATTATACTATATAGAATCTAACTAGTGGAGTTTTAAGGTATTAAAACTAGTTATAGGAATTGGAGGATAAAGGATTGATCAATCTGACTACATCACCTTGGGTATATCAAGTGTTTTTTCTAAGAAGGTGGATGAAACCTTATGATTATGTTTCAATTATAGAAAATTGAAATAGATAATGATTAAGAACCAGTATCCTATGACATGTATAGATAATATTTTTACCTAGATGAAGTGTTCTTGTTTATTCTCTAAAATAGATATGTGATTAGGGTATCATTAGTTGAGATTGAGACCATCTAATATACAATGGAATGATTTTAGAAGAATTTATCATTTATATGAAAAATTTGTGATGATTTTTGAGTTGACAATATTAGATAATATTTTAATGGAATTAGTGAACCAAATATATCAAAATTAGCTAGATTTTATAGTTAATGTTTTGGATGAAATCATGGTTTACTCCCAGAATCATGACGATCATGCCACACATATTGAAATAATCTTGAATACACTAGGATAAAATCTAATTTCTTCCAAGCTATAAATGGGGCATGTTTGTATTGAAAAATTACATTTATTGGGCCATATCATCTTGAGGGAAGGTTTTTCAGTGGAACTAGAGGTGGTTGGAATAATTGTAAATTGGGAGAAACCCAATAATGTTTTAAAAATTCAATGATTTTTTTATCATAGCCGGGTACTATAAAAGGTTCATCAAAGTATTTTCGCACTTGTCAGTGCCACTATTGGGCTTGATGATGAATTTTATAATATATGATTGGTCTAGAGCATGTGACATTTCTTTATAAATGAGAAAAACTATCCTACACACGATCTTGAGTTTTCCATAGTTGTTTATGCCTTGTAATGTTGGCAGAATTATCTTTTAGGTAAGAAGTTTTTTTTATTCTGATAATAAGATCCATAAGTATATATTTTCCCGGTGTGATTGGAATATTTATATGTAGAGATGATTTGAGTTTTTTAAGTATTTTTGTCATTGATCTAGATTATTTGTTGGGAAAGGGAAACATTTTGGTAGATTCATTGATTCGGAAGACACATACTCAAGTGGTTCATGAGTCTAGTTTAATTAGAAGATGATATATTTGTTCTCGAGGACGCATATAGGTGTTAAGAAAGAGCCTGATCTAATGACACTCATGTACTTGTCTGTTGATTCTTCTCTTCTGACCTCCATTAAGAAGAGGTAGTATGAGGACTCAAAATTTCTATTTTTGACTTGTAGTTTTGAAGGTTGGGAGCCTCCATCCAATTAAAATGTTGTTGTGGATGAGATTATACTTGTTGGTTTCTTTGTTGTTGTGCCCACTTGTATACATGAAGGGATGATGCATGAGTTTCAAGACCATACATGGTTGGTGTACTCTAGTTTGTCCAAAATGTATTGTCTTCCTTATAGATAGTATTTTTGGACAACAATGAAAAAAAGAGATTACAGGTTTAATGCATGATGATATACATTTCATTAGGTAATGTTTGAGTATTAGTAAATTTTTCGGAATATTATTTCCATTACCTTCTCTATAATTGAAGTGGGAAAATTTTACCATAGATTTTGTGATATCTATCTTTAGGGTTCCTCATAAGAATGATTTTATTTGGGTATACGTGGATCGGTTAACCATGGAATATCATTTCCTTTCAATTTAATAAACAATCACCATAGAATAGTTAAGTGAGTTGTATGTTCTAAATATAGTATGTTTTCATGGGGTTCTATGAAATTTTGTTTTGAATAATGATCCACATTTTATATCATAGTTCTAGAAAGGGTTACAAAAGGTTATTATTAATTAGGTTTTTATGAGTGTGGATTTCCACTAGATAAGTATGGGAAATAAAAACAATCTATCATGGTATTATAGGAAATGTTGAAAGAATACAACCAAAATCTTGGTGTATCTTGGGAGAAAAACTTATCATTGATTGAAATCACAAATAAAAATTGATATCATGTGACTATTTTGATGGAAACATATGAGGCAATCTATAGTAGTGTAAGGGCCCAGATTCACATGGATCAACCCTTTGTATTTTTTTGAGGGTGAGGATCTTGGAGGAGGTTCAGATGAAGTCTGGAGGAGTTTGGGTGATGATAGGTCAAAGAAGGGAGAATTCATGATTTGAAAGTGGTTTTTACACCATGTAAAAAAATATCAACATGTGAAAGAGTGTTTCATGGTATGTAAATTTTCAGGGTTTGAAAAATAAAATAAAATCTAAAGGCAATGTTTTGTTTCAATGGAAACTGTCCCTGAGGCATTACACGACATGAAAAGGGATTACATGTCAAGTAATTACCCTCCTCGGTAATGTTTAAGTGTATTAAATCCACTCAAGTTTGTCATACCCTATGGATACAACTCTCATTTCTCTCGATTCCATATTATTCAGCAACCCCCTCTTCAATGATTGATGATAGAATCATCCCGAATCAATTCCCCACTTCCCTCCTTCTATTCAACATCAATATAAGGAATGATCTACCTATGTTATTCTGGTTTATTCAATTAATTTCCTCCATTATCTCTTTTCCAAGTGATGGTACATAATCTCCCATGATTCTAATGTGGGTTTCGTGGTTTCGAGTTGGTGTAGTGGTGCTGTGTAATCCTTATATGGATGCATATCTTACAGGAGTGGTGATCAGGTTCCATTTCATTGATCCATTCTCATGCGAAGAACATTGAAGACCTTTTGAGGTATGGGATTCAATGCTTATCTATTTATTTATATGTAATCATAGATATACTGTGATTTATCCCTTTAGATCGTAATGAAATTGACCTACTTAAATACTTAAACCAGATTAAAGAATTGGTATCAATGGAATAACGATGTTATTTATTTGTTCCATGATATCAGTTTGCATATTTATTTACTAGATAGTGAGATATCTATAAATTTCTTGGTTTAGCATGTTGTTCTTGATGGAAACTAGTAAATAATGTAAAGTCAAAATTAATTGATAATTAATAGTATAATATATTAAAGATCAAGTTTAAGAAATATGGTTGTTGTTGTAATAATTTTATGTTAATCAAATCTATGCAGGTATGCATGATTAATTTAATTTGTTAATGAAACCTAATCATGTTGATTATTATTAATAAAACAACTAATGTTATATTAAATTAATTATTTAATTAATTTGTGATAGATTGTTGTTTAGTTTTCCCACAGTTGGAACCTGTAAATAATGAATCGGTAAATTAAAGTTAGAAGAAGAACATGTTTTGTGATAATGATAATGCCTTTGTAGGGATAACGTTTAATACTTGATTGTAAGGTCTATGTACCTTATGCAAGGGAGCCATGAGATATCATCGTGTGTAAAGTCTAAATGCCTAACTTTGGATCCGAGAGACATTTTCTACATTTTTTCTCTCTATTTTTGACATGCTATAGATATATGACTTGTGTTATGTGGGGAAGGGAGGCCCGAATATATTGTGAGCTTGGGATGGCTAAGCCTGAAGGTCTGTTATGGTATGTGGGGTAGGGAGGATTGGTTATAGTGGAAAAAGTTGATTCCTAGAGTGGCATGATGCATCAATTTATGCATGTGGTGCTAGGGAGGAAACCAGAGATGATGGAAGAGGTTAAATAAAGGATTACTCATTGATTTTAAATTTGAATGTTTGCTAAATATTTTATTTTTTTAAATTCCTTACTTTTCCCACTCCATGAGGTAGTTGATTTTTTCTTACTCACCTTCTAAGGTAGGTGAATATGCAAGGGGTATTTAGGGTGCTTTCTATGTCTATCTTATCATGGTTGGATGTGTCTACACTTCTACGATAGGTGGAAACGACTTGACGAGTATTTCATCTACTCACAATGTCGGTACCATTGTGTTTGGTAGCGTAGAATGTTTTAGTAGAATACATTGAAATATATAAAGTATTAATGTTTTTAAATGAATAAATAATTTTTTTCTAACCTGTTGGGTTGGAGTTTGCAGGGATGCAATGCCGAAATTATAATTTATAGAAATTGTGAACACAATTTGGTTAATCCTAGAGGGAATTTGACTATATTTTGATACAAGTGAAATAAAATGTGGAAATTATAATAGCCAGTTAATGGTTTAATAAATAATTAACATAATATAAAATTGATAAAAAGGGACAAATTAATTTTATATATATCATTAAATGGTTGTGTGATTATATGATATGTAGTCCTAGCAGTAGAAGACAAGAGTTTCAGAGATGTTTTCTATAGTTGAGTATAAGAATAGGTTATTCCCATAGTGTGGTTGTGATCTATATTATATCCGGTAATTGTAGTGTTTATATATGATACTATACCCTATCAGTAAGGGAAACTAACACCCCATGGATTCTAAGACTTGGGGGTGTTTTCTCTAACATCTCGGCGGGACGATGGATGGCTAAAAATCCCATTTTCCCACTCTCTTCTCTTTGTAGTTACTTGTGCTAGTATGCACAATGATTAGTTTTAAAAATATATGAGTGTAGAGGTCTATAATGACTTGAGGTTATTTCACACACAAGTATCCTGGATATAGTCTTGTATGAAGTACGGTAGTTATAACATGTATAGGCTGTGATGGATTTAGGATCCGTACTCTGTGTATGGGCTATGATGACTTGAGTTATAATAACCAATGTATGATACATGTTATAAGAGATGTGGTGTCTCTAGGAAACTACCTGGTTAAATTGGTTATGTGGATATGGTGGTGTGATGTATGAGGTGTATGTTGAAACGTGACGATTGTACTATAGTACTTTCCCCTCATGTCTATGGGCTAGTCTTTTTGGAGAGAGATGCTCAGGATGTACGACATTAGGTAAATGAGGAAAACAAGTGGGGAAGTGGTAGCATGTTAAAATTTATATTCTTTATAATATATTATGATCTTGTATGCGATACTTAGTGGGAGTATCTAGCATGAGGCTAGAACATAATATACCTATTTAGGTGAGGAGTAAGTTTCACTTGTTCGTCACTATGATTTAGCATGCCTTCGTTATGTTTTTCATGAGAGGCTATGGAGAGGATCCTATTGAATATATTTTTATACTCACCACACACACACACACACATAAATATTTTGTTCAGTTAGAGTTGGGTAGAGATCATGCTAGTTACTACTAGCCTGTGGGTTGCAGGAGCTATTTGGGATTCATGGTTACGACCATCTTTACATTCCTTTTTTTGGTACTTGTAGTATTCCCTTTCAGTTTTAGCAGTTCTTACATGACATTACATATGATTACTTGTGTTTTCTTTCATATTGTAGTCTGAGAGTGAGTTGGTTGGTGTATGTAATATATCTCTCTTCCACATGTGATTCTCTTAGAGGGTAATTCCTCCCATCTTCATGTTTATTATACCCTAGGTGCTAGTCACCAACTCGTGGACTACTGGAGGTGAGAATCAGTGGGTAACTATCTATATTATCCCCTTGTCGACCTAGGAGGGGTACACATTGTTGGGAGGAGGTTGTGATAGAGTGGTATCAAATATATGGTTAGGGGATATGATGGAGTAAGGAGTTAGGAATAGGTGAGGTTGCATAGGCTGGTAGAGAAAAAGTGCCATCTAAGTATGGAAAGAACTATAAACATGGGATACTAGCTAAGACATAGGTATTTCAGGCCCCATATTATCTGATGCACAATCCTTTATGCTTACAACGGATACTAAATGTTATGATACTAGTTGCAGGGTAGAGACCTAGGAAATGATCATGCATTATTCTTTTTTGCCCATGTGTTTGAATTGGTAGACCATTGGATAGGTTAACCTAAAATGAATAATTTCAAACAATTAATTAAATGTTAAAGTCTTCCATATTTTAGTTTTAGGTAGTATGTATCTAGGTCTACATCCTCATTAGGTTCGCACAAAAGACATCCCATGGGTTGTGCCAAGAATATCACCATAGAGTAGAGGTTGATGATGATGATACCTAGAGGAGGTCACTCCATGATATTCTATGATAAAGTATACATAGGAATGGGGGATTTGTTTCAAATGGAGTAACTGAATACTAGTTGAAGGAGGTTGATATTGACTTCAGTTTGATCCATGCTCATAAGGATCAATAAGTGTTCTTGGCTTTGAAGATGTTGTGAGGGGCAGTGAGACAATGGTGGTTCTTGTTCCTCTAGGATCGTGATGTGTCGACAGTCCCATCAGAGGGGTTTAGAGAATAGTTTATAGCTGAGTTAATTTATTTGACTATGAAGGTGGCCAGACACTAGGATCTTCGTACAATTCAAAAGAGGAGCTATAGTGTGCGATTGTTTGGAATCAATTTTAGGAACCTTTTGTGATATGCATCAGACTTGTCACCAAATAAGGAGGCCATGGTGTAGAATTTTGAGGATTATTTACTTCTAGATATATTGTTCCAATTCACCCTATTAATGCTGAGGAGGTATCTTGAAGTGTTGTTGAGAGTGGAGGTTATTAAGATGATGTTATCCAAAATCAGATCGTCATGAGAGCAGATTCATCAAGATTCATCATGAAGCAGAGATGTGGTCTAGGTATCCCAGTTTCCCAGACAGAAGAACATCTTATCAGTCAGGGGTAGGTCCTAACCCCCAATCTTAGGCCTATGCGAAGGGATCATACACTAGTTATTCTTCTGGAGGATAAGGTCATCAGTGATGAGAGTGCCTGACCTTTTGAGCAGTCACTATGTGCCAGGTGTTTCGCTTGAGGTTCCTCTATTTATATAGTTAGATTTGATGTAGTTTCAGTAGGTTTCACAAGTTTTTGATCAATAGAGAGTGGATGGGGTAGGCAGAGGACAACCCTGGGATACTCTCCATACTCAGAGAGAAGAGTTCATCCATGGAGGTGGTCATTTTTAGTGTTATAGAGGCCATGGGGTAGGCTGTGGTTAGCTTCATGTTTCAACATTTCTTGCATTGGGAGAGACATACATCATTCGAGGTACCCTTGGCTTGTTTTCTACTTGGGTGCATGCCTTGTTTAATTCAAGAGGGACACACTCTATCATATCACCTTCCATTTTCCATTATTTGGGACTTGAGGTAGAGAGGCTTCCATTAGCCTTAGTATTGACTACACCAACTGGAGGTTGGGCTAACTTATTTGAATTATGTAGAAACTGTGAGATAGTGCTGGGGTAGAAATGCCCTTGGAGGTATTTTCTATATTTATGGATAATAATATATGAAATAATCCTCATAATGGATTAGTTATATTAAAAATAGGATATCATGGATTTCTTTAGGAGGGATTATTTGTTCTTCGATGATGATGGAGATCCAACGTTGTTTGCTGGAGAAAGAGACCCTCAGATGGGTCAGAGGAATGTTCTGTCCTTTTCGTCCTTGATGGATGAGCTGATGCTGAGTTTGTTGGAGGTTTAATAGTCAGTGTTTCTTAGGGTCCTATAATAGTACCATGAGGTTGTAGCATTTCCCCCTCGATGATAGATCGAGTTTTCAGATCAAACTACAATCAAGCATGTCTTCTATCTCGATGTCTCTATATAGGATATGAACTTCTGTGTTGTGAGAACTGTGTATATAGATCGATGGTTTATTGCAGTGCTGTTTTGTTAAGACAAGTGTGTCACTATAGGGAGAACCATTTTTTTGTTAAAAAGGCTGATTATAGTTTGTGGTTGTGTATCGATTATCATCTCTTGGACCAAGTGATAGTGAATAAATGACATCATCATCCATAGATTGATGATTTATTCAATCAACTGAAGGGTGAAAGTTGGTTCTCGAATATCGATTTACAGTTAGGATACCATCAATTTCATGTAAGAGATGAGGATATTTCAAAGACTGCATTCCATTTTCATTAAGGGAATTGCAAGTTTATTGTGATTCTAATCAGTGTAACAAATGCTCTCATTGTGTTCATGGGTTAATGAATTCAAGCTCCATGAGTTCCGTGATAAGTTTGTGGTAGTTTTCATCAATGGGAACCTTGTTTAATCTTAATCCAAGGAGGATAATGCAGAGCATCTGTGTTCCATTTTGGGATATATTCATCATCAAAAGCTATTTGGGAAGTTGGTGAAGTGTGATATTTGGGACTGATATGTCTATTTCTTAAGGATTATTGTATCCCAATAGGGAGTATTTTGTGTATATTTTGTATGTATAAGTAGTTGTGTCCTGGTATCCGCCAAGATAGTTGCAGAGGTGTGATATTTTCTTGTTCTCACAGGCTTTTACATGAGGTTATTTGTTGATTTCTCTGGAGTTTAGACTCCTATAACAATGTTGACTAGAAAGGATTAAGTGATCTTGTGGACTGATCAGTGTTAAGAATATTTTTAGTATCTAAAGTAAGTTTTTCAGTGCTGCCATTCTTTTTCTTCAAGGAGAAGGAGTTCAGTTTGAGGTTTTATATGATGCTTCATGTATTGGGTTAGAATATATTTTTATACGGTAGAGATCGATCATTTTTTATGGGTCTTGGAAGTTAAATCCCCATGAGACAAACTATTCCACCCACGATATTTATTTTGTGGATGTAGTGTTTTTCCTGAAGTCGTGGAGTCATTACGTCATCATTTATTACTTTTTGGTCTTCACTGATCATAATAGCCTGAGGTATGTTTTTTCCTAGTGGGACTTGAACCTACTCCAATATAAGTGTATGAAGTTCTTTCCTGATTATGAATTCAAGATTTTGTAAACACCTGGAAATGGAAATGTTGTGGTTGATGCCCTGAATAAGAATTCACCTAGTGATTCAGTGCGTGAATTAAGTGATTATTGTAGAGTAATGGAATAACATTCAGAATTACACCTAGATATGAGAGAATTTGGGGGCATATATTTCCTTTTTCAGATGTTGGTACAGTTATATTTGGTGCACCGGGTAGAAGAATCCATGTTGGGGGATCTTGAAGTAGAGGTCTGGATAGACTAAGTTGTTTTTTGTTAGGACCTTGACTGTTGGATTGATGATGAACAACACCAATTGTTGTTTTAGTGATGGATTTTCATCACTTTGGTAATGCATGAGATGGTTATTATAGAGGTCAATGGTTTGACCTTAGTGGTACATCCTAGCATGATGAATATGTAATGATCCTTGAGAGGTCAGTTTTTGTGTCATGGTTTGAAGCGTGAAGTTGGAGGGTTTGTGTCTCGGTGTTTGGTCTTCCAGATATTGAAGGTCGAGCACTGTGTTCCTAGTGGTTTTCTTCAGCGATTAGATGCTCCCTAGTGGAAGTGGGAGGACTTTTTTATGGACTTTGTTACTAGTTTACCTTCATCTTATGGAGTCTATAAAACTATATGTTTGATAGTGGATCGTTTAAAAAAAATCGTACCACTTTATAGCGATCAAGGAGTTGAGCTTAATGAAGGTTTTGTTAAAAAAGTATTTAGAGGTGGTGGTGAGACTCTACAGAGTCCCAAAGATGATCATTTATAATTGAGATCATTGTTTTACCTCTAAGGTGTGGAGATGTATCCAATATTATTTTGGTTCTCAAATATTCCATGACACTACTTTTCATCTGCAGATGGATGATCATAGAGAGCAGGCCGTATAGACTTTTGAAGACATGTAATGCTCTTAGGTATTGGATTTTTTAGGTTCTTGGATGAGAAAACTTCCCATTGTAGAGTTCACATACTATAATAATTTTCACTCCACCATCAGTATAGCATTTTTTACAGTCTTTTATGTACAAAATTTCTGTTCTATGTTATGCTGGGTTGTGGTTAGAGAGTTGCCAATTATTGGGTGGAACTAGTAAAAAATATGACAGAGATGGTTCAGGTGATTCATAAGAGTATGAAGGTAGCATAAGATCTCTATAAATCCTATACTAATAAAAGGAGAATACCTATAGATTTTTTCAATGAGGATCATGTGTTTCATAAGGAGAATCCCTATCAAGGGCAGTGAAGGTTTGGTCATGGGAGTAATCTTTCTCCTTGGGTTGTTGGACCTTTTTGAGGTGTTGGCACATGTTGGAGTCATGGTGTATTCGGTATAACTTCCCTCACATATTCAATGAATAAATGATGTTTTTCATGTTTTGTAGCTCTACTGATATCTTCATGATGACTCTCACATCATCTATATGAGAGAGATCAATGTTGATGATGATGTGACTTTTAAAGAGTGGCATATAGGGATTCATGACCGCCATTAGAAGGTGTTTCATGGGCATGTTATCACCTTGGATTGTTTCTTGTGGTGAATTGGTGGCATTAAAGAGATTACTTGGGAAAGTGATTTGGAGATAATCACTCAGTACCCGAATCTGTTTTATTTTTATCTCTTATCTAATAATGTTGTTCATTTGAAGGGTGTAGAACCGTTCTATTTATGATATGTATTTCTCTTATTTATTGTTGTTTATAGCACTCTTTTGAGTGGTATATCTTCTCAAAGAGTGTTTTAAGGATGTATGTGGTGGTTGTGTGGTTTTTTTCTTGTTCCTCTAGTGAAGCAATTGAACACCTATGGTTGCGAGGGATTTGATATGTGTCTCAAAAGGTGGCTATTTGGGCAAACCCTTTTTCTATTTTTCCCCTGGGTTGGTTTTGGATTCTATAGGATGATATTTTTTTGATAGGTATGTTATGTAAGGGCTTATATTTACGTGGATTGACCCTATGTGTGTTTCTGAGGCCTATATAGCTTGGAGGGGGCTCAAATGAAGTCTGGAGGTGTTTGAGTGCTGAGAGCACGATGTAGGGAACTTTCACAATGTGAAAGTGGGATTCAAAATGTGAAAGTGGGTACCCCACCTTGTAGAAAAATATCACCATGAAAGATATGATTTCACACCATGTAATTTTTAGGCCTTTAAAAAATAAAATAAAATCTAAAGGCGAGAGTATTTTCGGAAGAAGAAGACGCTGAGGCATTACACAATATAAAGGGGATTAAACATTGTGTAATTCCTCACTAATGTAATGTATTGATTTTTTTCTAGCCGCTGGGGTTTTTCAAACCCTACGGCTATAGATCCCCTATCTCTCTACTCTAGAAACCTCGACATCCCCCCTTTTCAATGTTTGAGGATTCCATCTTCCCGAATCGATTCCCCACATCCATGATTTGATCCATCTTATATAAAAGGTACAATATACCTCTGTTCTTATGGTTTATTCAATCCATTTCCTCCTTTTTTTCTTTTACAAGTGATGGAACCTGATATCCCATGTTTCTAATGGGGTTTTCTAGGATGTGGGTTGGTGCGGTGGAGCAGCGTCATCCTCGTATGGTTATAGATCTTGTGGGAGAGTTGACCATGATCTGTTTCATTGATTCATTCTCAAGTGAAAAAATCCAAAATCCTTTTTATGTAAGGTATTTAATTCTTCTCTACATAATTACATGCAATTGAAGAAATTTAATGATGTATCCCATTGGATCACAATGAAATTGACCTAATTTAGTACATGAACTACATTAAATAATTTTTATCGATCACATAGTGATGTTATTTCTTTGTGACGTGATAATAGTTTTCAGATTGATTTTTATGGTAGTGTGATATCTATACCTTTCTTGGTTTATCATGCTATTCTTGATGGAAATTATTAAATGACATAAATATGGAATTGATTGATAATTAATTGGCTAAATGGTAAAATTGGTATGTTTAAGAAATCTAGTTATTGTTGTTTTAATTTGATGTTAATAAAATTGATGTAGACATGGAAGTTTAAATGAATGGGTTAAGGAACCTAAATAATGTTAATTCTTATTGATAAAAGATCGAAAGGCATTCTAAATTGGTTATTTAATTAATTTTTATAGCTTGTGATAGCTTATTGTTTTGGTTTCCTGTAGTTGGAACCTATGAATAATGAATCGGTTAATTCAAGATAGAATAAGAACCGATTGTGTGATAAATATAATGAATTTATTGGTCCTCAGTTTCCTACTTGATTGTAAAGGCCACGTGCCTTATGACATGGAGTTATGAGAGATCATTTTGTGTGAAGGATGAATGCCTTGATTTGGGGTTAAGTTCCTATTGCAATGTTTGTTCATACTTCTTGTGATGTGTTATGGATACAAAACTTGTGGTATATAGGGTAGGGAGGCCTAGATATGAAGTGATCCTGGGATGGATGAGGATAGAGAGATGTTGTGGTATATAGGGTAGGGATGCCTAGTTTTTGTGGAAGCAGTTGATGCCTAGAGTGGCCAGATGCATCAGTTTATGCATGTGGTATCGAGGAGGACAATAGAGAAGATGGAATGGGTAGAAGATGGTTATACTCATTGATATGAATGTTTAATGCTTTCTGTATCAGTTGTTTCTTGTCTACATTACTTTCCCCACTACGTTGGGAAACTAGTTTTTTTACTCTCCTTCAAAGGTAGATGAAGTGATGTGGGTTATTCCATGGTACTTCTGTCTTTAGCTTCTCATGGTTGATTGGGTATACTCTCCTGTTATAGGTGGGAAAGACTATATTGGTAGTTTTTCTACTCACTATTTTTATTCCCTTTTGTTTGGTAGATTATAATGTTTTCCTAGAATACCTAGAAATATAGAAGGTGGTAATGATTTGAAATTAACGAATAAATGATGATTATTCCATGGGGTTGGAGCTTTCTAAAATTCAATTCTGAAGTTATAATTCTAAGAAACCATGGAATTAGTTTGGCTTTGGCCAGAGGTAATAGGACATTGTTATGATACTAATGAGATTAAATGTGGAGATGATTATAGTTAATTAACAGTTAAAGAATTAATTAATGTTATTTTTAACTAATAAAAATTGATTATGTAATTTAATGTAGCTATTTAAATGGTTGTGTGCATATAGGATATCTAGTCTTAGAAGATGAAGCCAGGAGTCTAAGAGATGTTAGTTGTAGTTTATTCTAAGGCTAGGCTATGTCGACATTCTGATTGTGGGATATATTATATCTTATAATTTTTTTGCTTCTAGATTTCATTCCCCCTTTTTTATAAAGGAAACTGACACCCTAAGGATTATGAGCCTAAGGGGGGGTGGGGTGGTGTTTTCCCAAACATCCTAGTGGGAGGATGGATGGATGGCTACCCCATTTGGCCTTCTCTCTTCTCTTGGTAGATACTTGTGTTATTACGCATGAATGTTAGTTTTCCCAGTATATGTGGATAAAGGATTTTAATGGATTGTTTTTATTTAACACACAAGTATTCTGGATATAGTTTCCTAAAAACCACTATCGGTATAACGTCTATAAGATGTGATGGATTTTGGATCCTTACTTTTTGTATGGGATGTGATGGATTGAGGTATAATAACTGATGTATGATACATGTTATATGATCCTTGGTGGCTCCAAAAAACTACCTGGTGACTTTTGTTACATGAACGCAGTGGTGTGTTACACGAGCTGCATGTTGTGGTGCTTCACCTTGGGGACTACAAGCTAGAATTTTTGGAGAGAGATTCTCAGGGCGTGCAATGTTGGGGAAAAGTGAAAAACCAATGGGGAAGTGGTATCGAGGTACCCATGATATTATTTATTATATAAAATTCTCTTGTATGTGATATATGATGAGAGTATCCATGGTGAGGATGAGAACTTAGTAAACCTGTTTAGGTGACGAGTTAGTTTCACTTAGTGTTCATTGTACAATAGTATGATTTCTTTATATTTTTCATGAGGGGATATAAGGAGGATCCTATTGATTATACTATTGTACTCACCCTACGCACATATAAACTAATTTTCAGGATAGTTGGTGTAGGCTAGAGATCAATCTAGTTACAACTAGATTCTTGGTTGCTAGAGATATTTTGGATTTGTGATCACTACCACCTTTATTTTTCTTTTTTTAGTACTTGTAGTTTTCTCTTTAAGTGGTAGTAGTTCTTTCATTACATTACATATATATACTTGGGCTTTCTTTCATATTGTATTTTGAGTAGGAGTTAGTTGGTGACTGCTTTATCTCTCTCTTCCTCATGTATTTCTTATAGAGGGTAATGCCTCTCATTTTCATTTTTATTATACCCTTGGTGCTAGTTTCCATCCTGGGGCCTACAATAGGCAAGACTCGAGGGTCCCTATCACTCATCTTCCATTGCTAACCTAGGAGGGTTAAAATTTTTGGAGAGGGAGTCAGGACAATTAGGACATTTAAATAAGAAATAAGTCTTATATTGATTGATGTTATCAAACTATTGACTTTCTGGTGGATGAATGTGTATTTCTTTAGGGGTCATCGAGAGTGGGTAACTAGAAAATTTAGAAGTATGAAAGTTGATTTTCAGATATGTGGGGTTGTTTGAGATTGTGGAGAGGATTTGATCAGGGGTATATCGATTTGATTTTCCATAGTGGTATGGTGGTATGAATGTTGTTTTCATGTTTCCTATCTTTGGAATTATCACCCCAATTTGTCTCATGTTATTGAATTTGATGATGTTGATATCGAGGCTGATTTTTCCTTTTAGGATCATCGAATTTGTGTTGTGGATCACTATGATAAATATGTTAAGTGTAATACCATATTGTTTGTCTCAGTGCTATGAAAACAAGGTAAAGTTTTCATAGAATAATGCAAGAGTGATGTTGATACATTGGCCTGGGGGAATTATATTTTTACTATAGAGGTGTAGTGGTGAAGGGGAGTGAATCTTGAGGATGGGTTATTTTAAGGTGGGGTGGTTGTAAGATCTAGAACTTTTGTGTAGGTATGTTCTTGTTTAAATTTTTATTTCACACCCTTTAAAAATGGATAATGAAATGAATCTATTATTGTAGGGGGACTTAGGGGTGTTTATAGATTTTGGGACATGAAAATGGGGTAGAAGGGTCCATACTATGAAGGGAGGATGGTTGGATGAAAATTAGTACTAATAGTGTTCTTTAACCATGAGGAATGTAGGGGGATGGTTCAGACATGAAAAAATGTTCAAGAGGTTCTTGGAAACTTCTGACCATTGAAGGATACAAATGCATGACTTCCATATAATCTTCCAAACCATGTGGGTTCCCAAAAAAATGTGAAACCCCTATATCTTTTTGGGTAGAGGAGGATGCGGGGTTTTCATATGGTTTACTAAACCAAATGGCCATACCAAGTGCCTCATAAAAATTGGGGAATTTATTATTTCCCCCATTGGGATTTATGATTCCTTACCCAATTTTACCCAAATTTACTTCTATAATTTCCTTGGGTGTGAACTTTTTTTCTCCCAATCTCCCTATTAGCGATTCTCTAATTCTTGGTTGTTTAAAGCACCATTGGTTACAAATCAAAACTCTGAGTGACTGTACAACTCATTTTTCTTCTATTTTATTGGAGAAGAATAGTGTAATGTTTTTTCTCCTTAAAAATACCTACAACCTTATGTTGCTATAATAATCTTAGATTTATAATTGTGAGTTTTTTGGGCTTGAATCAAGGGACATGGTTTGGTGAGTACTTTCCTTTGAACTTGAGGAAATTGTTATACAACATATAACCATAGTCATGATGTATATTCATCTTCATGTGGTTGTTATTTTGTACTATTGTTATTTTAATTTGATTAATTGGTTGGAAATCAAAAATTGGGGGTTTAAATTATATGTTGGACCCATCACGATCCATGTTGGTTCTACTGAGAATGATTAGATTGCTACTATGTCTACCCATGGGATCTTCCACTCCCTTAAACCTGGAAGTTGGGTTGTTAAATGTTAAATTGATGGGTTTATTTGATTAAACCAATTGGAACATAATTTTTGATGTTAATATGTAATATTATTTGTGTTATTATTAACTTGAATAAGTCAAATGTGTGAAGGTATTTTAATGGAAAAATGTGATAAATTTTTAAAGATGAATTTCCTTGTGGTTAAATGGATTAAATGTGGTGTGAAATGGTTCTACTTTGATTAAATGGTGAAATGGTATTACTTTGGGAATTGATAACATGCTGAATGTAATGATCCATGGAAATGTGAAAAATGAAAAAGTGTACCTTACCGTTTCTTCGTGATAAGAGGTCACTAATGTTTTCCTTTGAAAATTTGACTACTAGTTAGTGGGATGTTGGAATGATTCACCTCTTCCAGTGGAGGGACAAGCTCATTCTCTAGGAGACCTAATGAATTATAGTTTTTGAGGATGGAATGATGATCTTGACACCAAGGGTATGAACATGGTGTTCCATATCTTAGTTGGGATGGTTAGACGTTGTAATCTAAATCCCAGCTTGATACTCGGAATGATACTCTTTGAATGTCAACATGTGAACCTATGACATGTTGTTCAGATGGCCGACACGAGCTAATGTAAGTTTTATGGTTGTGGGTATCACTTGTAACTGGGAATAAATGTGTCTAATTTAAATGTTTTTAAATAATGAAACATGGTTTATATACTTCTTATCTATTGTTTACTATACTTATAGATACATTTTTATTAGATTTGATATTGTAATAGAGACCATTGGTGGTGGCAAACTGAGTTTTAATCACCCCCTACTTGGGCCCCTGTTGGGTACCCTAGAATAATTCATGGTTGTAGGTTATGATAAGGTAAAAGGCCCCATGTCAGAAGCTGATATTGTACGTGAGATAAAGTACAGATGAGGGGACCTGACACAATAATGGAATCTATTTTGTGTATTTTATATGTTTTTTATTTTGTTTTTCTTTTGTCACCTAACAATATTATTAGATCACATGCTGTTTTTTATGGTCGTGGGAAGTCACATGTTTTGGGGAATATGTTTTATGATGCAAATTTATTGATAATTAATTGGTCATAATTTATCTTTTTTTCCTATTATTTTCTTATTCTAGTAATGAGGGCATAGTCTCCACATGTACCTTATTAGACCCTCTCTATTATTTGACAACCTCTAATGTACATGGATTCATTCTTAACGTCATGTTCCAAACCAGATCATGGCACATGTCTAATAGAACCCGATCTAGGACACTAAAAAATTCATGTATCCTACCATCTAAAGTTATCTAATATTGTTCCACTATACTTGAGAATTTATTTTATTTTATTTTATGTCATAATTATTTACAAACGTTCCACCCATCTCACTTATAAAAGTGTCCATTAACCACCTCACGTTTCTACACACATTGAGTGAATTATATTGACCGATCCCAACAATAATTCATCCCAAACTATATTTCCCATGCTTAAGTGGTTTTCATGTAGTTAAAACACCAATCTATGGAATCTTATGTTGTAATCAAAAAGAGAATATCCAATGATGTGGTAATTATTTTACTCGAGTTATTAATTTTTATTCTTATTAAACCTCCTCTAAATATCTTATAACCATATTTATATAATGATATAAGTTTAATTAGTAATTTTATTTATAATTTTTGTTGTTAAACCATTATCAAATTCTATTCAATACATTAGAAAATGAAAATTTTCTCCCTATTACATACAGAACATCACCTCTATGAATGATGTATTTCAATTTTCATTGTTGCATTACATGGATATTTTAAAATATATATTTGAAAAATAAATATTATTTTTATTACATTATTCAGGTAATGGAAATATAATAAATCTGTTTTATTAATAATATTAACAATAAATTATCATTGTAAAATTTAACCACCTAAAAAAACACACTGAAACATTTTGTAAGTAATAATTTGTATCATTATCTTAAAATTTTCTTCTTTACTAAACTCTTCATGGATCAAATTTATCACCTTTAAATGTTTTTTAAAACTATTACTCTTTTTTAAAAGTTATATTTTTACTACACAATAACATGTTCTGATTTATTCAAATAGCACAACATGTTATTATTTGGTCCCTTTACCCCCTATATAGACAATGTTATAATGATTTTCTCATTAATGACTAATAAATAATAACTAATAGTAATAATATTTATTAATTATTTCGAGAGAGGAAATATTCAAAATCATATTTACTTATAAATTCCAATCATTTGTTAATTCAATATTCACTAAAAATGGATTTTTTATGTGTTACATAAGAACCATCAACAAAAGTTCAATTAAATGACTATAGTACTTTATAAATATATTAAAACATGAACAAAATTAACATTAATATTATTAAGATGAAGAATCTATGAAAAAAATCATGGGGAAAAACCACCAATCTGAATCATGTAAGAGAAATAGAACAGTTAACATCCAAATACTAATTTTTAAGGAAAACGAATTAATGTATATGGTAATAAAAAATTTAAATATATGAATTTATGTAAAATAAATATTAATAAGTTTATTTAAATTAATAATAAACCAAAATTTATTATATAGCGATGTAAATGTGAATCTTAATAAGTGAAATTTATAAGTAATGATATTGGTTATAATTTTAATTCCTTGAGACATTTTTTATTTTCTTCAACATGATTACTTTTTTATTATTTTATTTTTATTAAATTACACATGAATATATTATATTTTTTTCTTGTAATTAATTTTATTTTCACATATAAATTATGTTCTTTCTTTCAACATATTTTGATTCAAGTTTTATTAAATTGATAAAGGTATTTCATCTCAATTTCACTTCATTTTTATATTCTTCATATTATACACCTATTTTAATTTATTTTTTTATATAATGAATATTTTAAATATTATATCATGAATATAATTATAAAAATTTTATTTAATGTTCCATTTCACGTTCATACTTTTAATGGGGTTTGATTAAAATATTACAAAAGACGTAAGGTATCTAAGTCACAATTTCAATTCCTTGAGACATGTTTCATTTCTTAAACCATGTAAAAATTTATATGGTTTTATTTTACTTAAATGAATTATGAATATATTTTATTATATTTTTCATCTAATTCAATTAATTTATGATGGAAAAAAAGTTCTTTATTCAATATATTTTGATTCAAGTGTTATAAAACCCATAAGGGATTTTCAAATCAATTTGACTTCATTGAGACTTGCTTTATATTCTATGAATTTTTTTTATATATTGCATATACATACTATTTGATGTATTATATCATTAATCTCTTTATACTCATGGTATTTATTTTTCTATTTCATGTTTTTTTACTTTCAAAGCCGTTTTATTAAAAAATTACCAAAATAGTAAGGTTTATTTGTGTCATTTTCAATTACATGATACATATATCATATTAGATACGAATTCAATTTTATATATTATAAATAATTACCTATTAGAATGTTACATCATAAATAAATTATTATTATTTTTATTTTCACTCTAATTTGTGGTCTCCCATTTCTATTCCCTTCAATTTATATATTAACTAAGTCATATGGGTTGTTGTTAACTTAATTTAATTTAATTTATTATTAACCTTTATTATTAAAATATATCCTTATATTTTTTGTTTGTTTACATATTAAATAATTATATTGTATTAAATCTTTTTTTTGGTTTTTAATTATTCTATACATTCCATATCCCATTGGTTCATAATTTAACTCAACAGTTTCATGTATGAGAACTCGATCTTTTTGATTGAAAAATATATTTATATTAATAGATAAATGAATAAATATAATTCATGGTCTTCTATATTGGTGGATGCGAAGAGACTACACCAACATTTTTAAATTATAAACATTATGAAAAAAGCCTAATAAAGAGAAGATATAATGATGGTTAGATGAATCTCCTTTGGAATCCTATTTTTTTATAACTTTTTACCCTAACACCATGTATGAAGTATCATAAGATTTTGGTTATATAATATTTTCCATTATTAAATTATATAAGTCATGTACTAGGGGGTGGGACTGGGTCCGTGAAGATAGAATATGATCACAGATTAGTCTGATTTCACAATAGAAAAGGAAATGTCTCTCTCATTGCAAATAGAAAGTCCCTTAAAAAGGATTTGGATTCCACATGAATTGAGTTACCATAACTATAAAATTAATTTAAGGAAAAAATGATTTACCATGGTTATCTTTAACAATTCCTCCACCCACTTTGTTCTATTCAAGTAAGATTCATCAGTGTTGAGTTTTAATCCATAGGAAGGATGAAACCATTAGTCCCAGTGGATAGGGATGCAAAAATTGGTTTATAGAACCACATTAATGATAATGTATAGGTTCTATAGGGTCATTATTTGAATCAATATATCATGGTGGTGAATGAGATTTTGAAATTCTTGGAAATTAGGAGTTTAATGATTTTTGTGATGATTTTAACAATTTCCATGTTCCGAGATGATATAGAGTTTATCACCATGGGAAGATTTACCAACACAGCCAAAGTTTGATTAGAGAATAAAACCTAAAAAAAATATGACAAGAAGAGACTGAATGAAATAAATAAGGGGTTCATACTTATCCAATCCCCAATAAAATGAAAAATGAATATCGCCAAGTGAACTTTTCAAAAAATATATCCTTTAATTTTAACTAGATACTAAATATAGTAATAGAATTTAAATAAATAGTGGAATCCAAAATGATGTAATCCATTGTCTATGATGATAAAATTATACCATGTGTTCTATATCAAGATGTTGATCTTGGATATAAAACTTTTTCCTTACAATAATAACCTTAGGGATCTAGAACATTAGAAATTTGGATGAGCATATGACATTCATTGCTACTAAATTATCTTATTCAAGAAAGAGTGAAATAGTTGTGATCATACTAATCCACAATAAATATACTTTTAAAAAATAAATATATTATTTATAATGAACACATTTAATGAAATTGGGAAACATCTGGGCATTTTTTGAAGTTAATATGAGTAGTATGACAGAGAATAATGAAAAGAAGGTCCCCTAACCAGTTATCATTCTAAAACATAATATCTATACATTTTATGATCTAATTTGAATGTGTGAGATGGGTAAGGATAATAAATTAAAGTTTTTTTAATAAATGATATGAATATAAAGGATCATACTGGTTAATGCATTTGAAATTATCATATTTGACTATAGTTAACCAGGTCCAAAGACATTATCATGTTATTACTACATATGTTTTCTTAGATTGAATGGATTCCTTGGATAAATCAAGCCTACTTATTCTTAAACATCCTTTATCAATGGGATTAGAAAGTTTATTAAAATTTTTATAGTGTGTTTTACCTTTATGATATGAGTTACATATTATAATATTGATGGTATTTTCTATTTACTAGAAAAAATTCACTGGAAATCTAATGAATGATAAAATATGCATTCTAATGAAAGAGGGGATAGAATTTAATAGTGTAATACACCATCCCAAAAACTAATATAGATATTCCACTAAGTGATTCCACCATAAATTCTATATAATAGATTATCAAAATGGTGGATTATGGTTCATATAGGTGAAATATGAGAACCAAAATAATCCATTGGAAAAGGGCTCTATTTAACACCCATTAATTTCTCAATATAATTTAGTTGAATATTTTTAAAATAATTAAAAATATACAATGAAATTTTAGGCTTGATGGAATTATGAGGAATTTAATTTTATGTTCTTTTAAAATTATTTTATATCCCACATTAACACCATGATTTCCATTGAGAAGATATCATAACATTAGAAAATAGTTAAAGGGAAATACAAGTAGTGTAATACCTAACCATTAATGTAAGGAAAATATCATTTTAGATATCACTATTGGTGATCCTACTTAGAGAGTATTGAGAAAGAAAAAAAATATTTTGGGGGATTTGGGGTAACCCTGATGAAGGCCTCTGAATTATTTAATGATACCAAGTTCTATCATAATCAAAGAGAATGAAAACCATGGAATTTATAAACAATAGATTCTTAAATTTCTAAAACACACTCATAATCAAGGAAATAAAATGTTTTTTATAATTAAATGGTACACAATGGTTTCATTATATATTTAAATATCCACATTATTTATAACTTTAGATCCAAACACTTTTTATGTATTCATGTCCTAAAGCATTTATGGAGCCTATGAAATAGAACTCTGTATATTTGTATTCTTGATAAAACAAAATTTGTTCATCTAATCCCATCCGAGGGAGAAGGAGATAAATCACATCATTGATGAGTGTAAATAGAAATTTTATTTGAAATTTTATTAATTTATGTGGTTTAATTAAGAAAATGAAGTTTGGTGATTGAATTTTTGAATGACAACAAGAGTAGTGGTACTAGAATCTCTAGACAGGGATACTCTTAAGTTATAAGTTTGAATATCCATGATAATTTACACTTAGATTATATCCCATGATACCATATATTAGTATCCATGAAATCCATCTAAACAATTAGATATCTCAATGTTAAGGGATCTGGTAGCTTTATAATTTTAATCCGCATCCATCACGTTTTCAAGAAATTCACTCATTTGGTCCGACATGATAAAATGGATCTTAATGTAAAAGTACTCCTCTGTCTTCAATAAGATATGTCCTCCCCAGTCCTCTATGCCTTTGAGATGTTTAAAAAATTATTATATTCCATTTGAATGGTGTCATTGAGTTCACTAGTAGAGGATCCATAATCCTTTTCTACGTTAATTTTTTTAAAAAGGGTCCCATGACCTAAAGGCAAAGGTATTTATTTATAAGATGAAATTACAAAAATCTAAAGTGTGGGATCTTGTTACAATCATTTTCATAAAAATGGATCACATTAACCAAGAGTTCTTCTGACCAAGTAAGAGTCACACCAACACCCATTTTAGGAAGCCCCTCTGCAACCATGTTGGCCACCAAGAATACATGTGGAATATCAAGATGGGTTTCATAAGTGTGTTCATAAATTTCAACCATTTAGCAATAATTCTCATTAAGAGATGAAAAACGCCATTTCTAATAACTTTCAAAAGAGTTGAAGAGTAAATTTCCAACCAATGGTTATTCTAACCTTTCATCTTTCAAATGAAACAACATGTATAACCCCAAGTATCTCCACTTCAAGAGAAGTAGACACAATATAGAAGAAATAAAAACATCCAATGACATTATCTTTGCAACCATGAAAACATCACCACACCTCGAAGGAAATGGGTTTCATTTAGAATCACCATCAATATTTATTTTAATCCAATGAGGGAAAGAAGGCATCCAAAAAAATTCAGCAGTACCCATAACAGGTTTGAAATTTCATGGAAAATTTAACTTTATCAGAATGATGAAATCATGCATGTTGTTATCACAATAAGCCGTACGGGCCACACTAGATTCCCTAGTAGTAGAGATAACCTTCTGAAATACCAGCTTCAAGAGAATTGACTTTCCATCATGTAAAGATTCATTAAGACACGACCATATGGCATGTAGTTATTCTGCAACAACAAAACTAAATAAGGTGCGTAGCTGATCAGAGAGCTATAGGAGCGGACAACATCGCAAGAGATCCTACAAGCCTAAAATCTGGAGACCATTACAACCCAAAAAATCAAGTATCTCCTTGAAAATAAATGAGTATATTGTATTACTTAGAAAGATATGATACACATCCTCCATGTGCTGATGACATAAAACACACTGAGATAAAAGGGGAAAACCAAATTTTTGGACAATATCGTTAGTGGGAAACCTATTATAAGGAATCATCTAGATGTGTGTAAGTCATGATGTTCTGATCCAATCCTTATTGAAAAAGTAAATCCAATTAAAATGAGATCATGAGCCAGGGTAGAACATTGATAAAAAAATATTACTACTGATATTCTATTTCTATCCGGTTCCAAGACCAGTTAATCTGACCATGAAATTATGTCATAGTTATCAAAAATATTAGAAAGGTCATTATGTACAATAGGATGTTATTATTAAAATAATTACTTACTGAATATCTAGGCATTAGAACCAAGAATAGGGGGGGTGAAATTTATCGGGGAGTATAGAACTAGCTTAGTTTTCAAGACCAGTATAATATGGGAGTTCATATTCACTATCCATCTTTATTATGTCATAATATTCTGAAAAGAAACTTTTATTGTGGGCCATATAGAAGAATCTATGTAAGAGTCGGTTCATTGCTTCAGTTTATCATAAAGACAAGCTTTACAGAACCCTAATGAGTCTGAGATACTATGAATGACACTCCAGGTGAGTCTAGATTGTATAAAATCATTGAAAATCCCAATATTCTAAAGACCCATGCCAATATTCGATAGAGACTTAATATACAAATTCTATGGAATTATAACCACCATTCATTCTTGAATGTTCCCACTCAAAATAAAGTTCTTGATATACCCATTTAATCTTTTGATAAGTCATATCGGCCATTTATTCACCATTAAAGAATAAACCAATTTAGAAACAATCACAACTTTCACTGAAAAGATACTTCTACCCATGGATAAACAATTCCCCTACCAAGATGCGGGCTGCCTAGATACCTTACCCATTATATCATCAATATAGAGATATCCTGGCCTTTTCAAAAAATAGTGTAACTCCAAGATAATTAAATGGCATGGACCCCTATTTTATTCCCATTTCCAAATGAACAATTTTTTTCGTGGAATTATAAAACCTCATTTAAAAAAGATGAAATATTTATCGCAACTAAATCTTTTCCCAGATATAATCTCATAATGATGTATGATTTAATTAAGAACCTAAATTTTATTTTTACTCCCCAGTAGGAAAATAATGATATCATTTTAATAAAAGATATGTGTAGGGTTTGTGAGAGACATGCATGTTAGCTTGAAGAGGCTTGACCTTTCCCTGAAGGACCCTTTGATTTATGATCCTACTGAGATAATCCTCAATAGTAGCAAAGAGAAATACTTGTAGGGGATCACCTTGAGGAACACCCCTATAACAAGTAGAATAACCTTTTGGGGAACTATTTTAAATCCCAAAAAAATGAGAAGATATAAAATGGGATCTTAACCAATTAATAATTGTTCCATTGAAACCAAAACAACCAATAACCTTGTATAAAAAATTCCAATCAAGTGTATCAAAGGATTTATCGATGTCATGAATTAATGAAACTATTCTTACTCTTCCCAGTTTTCATATCAAATTAAAACAATTCATGGAAGAGAAAATTTATTCCTAAATAGATCATCCTTTAATGAATCCCAATTGTTTTTGAAGAATTTTTACTGAGGCAATGCATGATGGAATATTGGAAATGATCTCTTAGATTACCATTTAAATAGTTTTGACCATCACTATAGGCCAAAAGATATATAATTCCAAAGAGTTTTTAATATTGGGGATCAAGGTAAAGAATTGAGAATTACAACCATAATGGATAACTCTATAAGAGAAAAAAAGACTTGACTAACTTGAAAACACCCCCTTTAATCAACTCCCAATAATTTTGAAAAAAAAGATGTTGTTGAAGCAATCTGGACCCAGATAACTACTATCATTGTGACTAAAAACAGAATATTTTATCTCAAAATCAATAGGGGTGATAGCGAGTGAATAGTTATACTTAGAAGTAACCAGAGAGGGGATAGTCCCATCCATCAAATCCCACCATACTAGTCCCATTTAAGATATTGGCGTAATTATCAACTACATGTTCAACAATAAATTCTTTATTATAGATGACTTGATCAACAAATTTCAGAAAATATAATGGCTTTTTAGCCTTCTAAATTATTTATAGGGAATTGAAAAATATAGTGTTCATGTACCCTTGCTACAACAATTTAATTTTGAATTATTTTTCAACACATTCTTCTTTATAGCTAAAAGTTAATTTAATTTAGAATTACTAGAAACCTGCATTGATAAATAAAAATTTAAAACAAATATATCTTCCTCACACTTAAGTTGCTGAAGAGCATATTAAAGAGTTATAATATCCTTGTACAACCCACTATAGGTTACTTTGGTCCAAGATGTCAGTTTTTCCTTGAGCAACTTTCATTTAGTACGAAAATAAATGTCCCTCTATCAGAATTCATGATGATCTAGAATCTATTAATGAGACTATCATAATCCCTTTAACAAGCATAGAAATTGTGGAATAAAAAGGGTAAGATAATACTTTGTTTTGGACCCTTGAAACAAAGAAGAATAGGGTGATGATTGGATTATAATTTGGGAAGAGTAATTCTGGAAATGGAATCCCACTTTTCCAAATATATATTATCTATAAAGGCACGTTCAAGATTGATAGCTACAATTTATTTAAAATATCTATTGTAGTAGGTGTACATGAAATAAACCAATACAACTTTAATAAATTTTTTATCATCAACATATGCTCTGAATTCCTTAAGACTGATATGATAATGAAGGGCACCCATTATCTCACTACAATATGGAATTGTGTTAAAGTCACAAACAAGAAACCATGGGAAAGTAACCCCCACATAGTTTTTCAATATCATTAAATAATATCCTCATGTGTTGATATATATTTATGGCATATATAAAACAACCAAGCATCAACCCAAAGTCAATCTGAAAGGATGAAGAGATCATCTGGTCATAAAATTTGATAACATCAGCACACCCTGAGGATGTATGAGCTCAACCCATTAAATATATGTCTACCTGGAACTAGTACAAGGAACAATATGATAATCCTATATATTATGTGAAGAAAAAAACCCATATAAATGTGATATTTTGCATCATATATACCAATCAATTTAGGTTTGTGATCCTACATATCCCTATATGAGTCATTTATAGTTACAGAGTTAGAAAGACATTGAAAATTCCAAAAGAGAGTATTCATTTTGAACATGAATTTTAATTATAGTTTCACTTCCTATTTTTTAACTTCTTCTTTCCAGAAGAATTTATATAACCTTCAATCAACTTGGTGAGGATCTTGGTCTACATTCTATTTATAGAACCATTATTCAGAGTCATATCCCATGTTTCTTCCTGCCTCATATAGAAGGGACCACTAGGGGGGATGGATAAGCACTTTGGGCCTCTATTTCCTTCTAATCATCCACCAAATCACACTATATAATATTTAGAGGCATACCAACCATCATTTTAGTTTTTGTAAGAAGATATTCTATAACTCCATGAACACGAGAAACACCATATTTAGAAGGAGCCCGCAGGATTGTAGCTGGATCCAGATACCTTTAGCTAGTAGGCTCCATGACCACATCCACTATACCATTGAAATAAATATGGGAATAAAAACATGTTCTTTTGGGAGGTAAAATAGTAGATCCACCCTTCTTCATGAGTAGAACCCCCATGGTCGAAGGTGATTTAAAAAAAAGAAAAAAAATTAGAGGCTGAATTATCATCAGCCTTTGAAAGAACACATTCATTCCAGTCATTTATTATTGAGATTGTATCCTTTTGACCTGAGGATTCATCCACCCACATGCTACATCTTTCAAATTGTTTTTCCCAGAAAAATCTTGAGATGGTATTATAATTAAAGTGTCTTTAACCTCTTCAGTTGGAGCATTTTTCACCGCATTTTGATTAGTCTCCTGGTGATCCTTACCAGAATGTTCACACCTCTCAGGTAAAGAATAATAAACCATATTTTTCTTATGAGCCTCTTTCATGGAGTTTGATTTGTCATCCAAATAATTTTTCACTTTATTCTAGGCCACACTTACCTTGTCCAAGGATATTAGCTATGGAGAAATAATGAGCTCAAGTCAAGGATGTGCAATTTCTAGAATGTGGGATATTTTAAGATGATTCAGATTGGGAGGGAGTTTTTCAATATAGTTTTAAAGAATAAAGATGGTCTTATGAAATACTGGAATAAGGGGAATATAATCTTATTATGTCTATAAATTATTGAAAATAAATATCTTATTATCCCCACTTGATCCTTCATGAGTTAGTAAAACAAGAGAATGGTTTGTTATAAACGTTGTTAAATGGGTAAATGAGGATTTGGTAATTAAATATATTCCTTATATAATGAAGGTGAACCTATAGAGTTGGTTAGAGACCCTATGGTTACATTGTTTATTACAGAATCAAGTAATATTGTTTCAAAAAAAATTCTAGATCCAATATATTATTGGATTAAAATAATATTTTTAAATCTCACATGACCTTTCTAAAATAACAAAATATGTATTTTTTAAATACTCATCAAGGATCAAGTTGTAGGTACCCCCAATAAACCATGCTAAGTTACCTATGCTGAATAAGGAATGATCTTTGAAAAAATATTCATTGTCCCTTATTCACATTTTATATACACAAAGAAACAGAGTATGTAACATCCTGAAATTCTGAAATAAGAACATTGTATTCGATGACATGTACGACACACAACATCCTAATTAGAAGAAGATATATCATTTCTATTCATTTATATATATATTTTTATAAATAAATTCAATATTTTAAATATCATTAATGGGTTTATTGTGAGTTACACACAATAATGAGTTTAGCTTTTTTTATATGTAACACTCAGTTTAGCTTTTGTTACACATATCACTGAGTTTAAAAGAAATGTGAAATGTTATTAAATTAGTATTATTTAATATAATAGTTATAAAATATTCATTGTAATGGTGGTTATGAATTTTACTAACAAAAATATTAAAAAATTTCTAATTCATTTATTATAAATAAAATAAGAATCATTTAAAAGAAAGATAAATATTTTCTGAAAACTATATTTTTCTAGAAGAGGAATTAATCGCGCTTTGCACATATAATTTTAATTTTTTAACCAATTTTAATTTCTTTTTATTAGAGAAAATATAATTAATTTTTTAAGTAATAATATAAAAATTATATTGGAATTATGTTTGGATATTTTTAGGAAATATTTTATTTTTCGATGAATATTGAAAAATATTGAATTTTAATTGAAAACTGTCTTTCCATTGAAATTATTTATAAAGTTAAATTATATTGTAAATTGTTTTAAAAGTATTATTAGTCCAATTATATATCAATTAAAAAATTTATGTCATTTTCACAATTTTCTTATTGAATTTTGATGCAAAACGTTGTATGCTTTCAAACATTTTCTCTTTAAAACCATGATTTCTCGTCGTGTCTATGGGATTAATTTAAATTAAAATTTACCAATTTCTGGAATTTAATTAAGAAAAATGGATTCCATATTTTGAATCATAAAAATTTATAATCTAAAAAATGTTCAAGTTAATTTTTTACCATAATGAAAAGTAAAAACAATAAAAATCAATTACTGGGGTTAAGGTACAATTCGATTTACCCAGGGGATAGAATAAAAAGATAATGGTTACAGATTACATAAAACAGGTAGAAAACCAATATTATAGCCGTATATAAAACCATATATATTATATGTTTGATAATGGAATATATTTTAATCTTTTTACATGATAAAAACATGCGTATGATTTAATCTTTTCAAAAATTACAAGTGTTCCCCTCAGTTCACTTATAAATGGTCACCACTACCCTCAATTCATGACACCTTAAAACCCCATTGGATCAGAAAATACCTACAAAAATAACATCCAAACTACCATAATCTCATCCAGGTAGCGTTATTTTTTGAAACAATCTAACATAGGAATGCCTTTGGTGAAAACTAAGGAGGATACCTGAAAAAGAGGTAACATTCTTCAACGAGCCCTTTTATTTTATTTATAACCCCACATCCTTAAATTATTATTAAAATGTGATAATATAATAACATAAGAATATTAAATATAATTTTGTAATTTATGGTGATTTAAATTACCTACAACAATCCCTAATGTCATCAAATGGGTTATGAAATCATTATTCGTGTGAACGACGAACAACCACCCCATGAACCAATGTTAGTCATTTTTCCATTAATAACTATCTAGGTTGGGTATGATAATGGATATAAAGAATATATATGATATTTTTTACATAATTATACATATTTATTCATTATATAATATATAATTTTTTTATATTCCATTCCATAGTCAATACAATAATGTTGCTCATGTGTACCATAGACTATCCCCTCACGATGCGATGTGATTCACATTTCACAACCCCTTACATGGAAAGTTATAAGTATAATGTTAATGATTATATGTGACATAAATGATATAATTATGATATTAAAGACACAATTATATTCTTGGAAATATAATTTATCATTTTATTTCTTACCTTTTCACTTACATAAAGATGATATCATTGTTCGTGTATGTGTGGACTAGAGTCTTAACGAAGCGATGCGTATCTATTTTCATCACCAGACTAAAGAATTTAAATATATAATTATGTAATATTGTATTTTTGATATTATAATAACTATATAAATATAAAAAATTACATACCACCTTTCTATAATGATTGTTGAAAAATGGAAATGTTATGCTTGCATATGTATGACATACCATCTCAATAATCGTAACAGACATTATTTTTCATAACTATATTTCATGAATGGTTCTAAAAGAAAAATTTATGAATAAATATTAAAATTATTTCAGGATTATTATTATGGTGATTATATAACAATATAACATGTATAAGAACTAGATCTTTCATGAATAAACATGCATGAAAAAAAATAAATTAGCACCCAGAACAGTGAATATAATGAATGATTGTTGACGACTGAGTGATAATATGTTATAAAATGATAATATAGGATGTTATAAATAAAAAATATGGTTATTTAATATGTGAATAACATGTTTAAAACCACAATATAGAAGTTTAAATCACATTAATCTAAAAGGAAGCATGGGGTAAGAAATTTCATCGCAATTTCATTTTATTGAGGCATATTATAATATTATGCACGTATTTACTAATATATGGTATATATATTGACCCTTTGAAATTTAATATCATGATAAATTCATTATTAATGGTTTTTGAAGTTTCAGTTTTAATTATTCCATCCAAGAAGATTTGACTTGAATATTGCAAAGTGGTAAATAATTTCATAACTCATTTTCTTCTCATTGGGTTATATTATTTCCTCATTATCATTAATATTATTAGATTATGTTTATAATAAATTTTTATTATCTTATTATATATTTCCACTTGTTTTGTGGATTTATAGTTGATACACATATTCCATTCATTTATTAATACTCATTTCAACTTTTTGATGATTGCAAGGGTTTACATTACAATATCTTTTTAATTGTGATTTAATTGTAGTTAAATTTACAATAAAGGAAATTATTTTATCATTGATAAATAATCCATTTAATTTTATTATGATATTGTTATTTATTATATCTAAAATTAATAGTACAATTTTCCCACTATTTTTTACTTAAAATATTTGATAATTGTTTTTAATAAATTCGGACATTATTCCTTTATTCAATCAGAAATTTTTATCTATGAAAAGCATATTTTCTAAAAAGGATTTCAATTTTTTTAACCTATTAAAAATGATTTATTAATTATATTTTTACCCATTTTTACCCATTATTTTTTTGAATATAATCTTCTTATCTTTTTTTTGAATAAGTTTCTTTTCTAACATTTTGAAGTGAAAATGAATGTTCTTTTTGATTTGTACAACATTTAAAAAATTACCCACTATGATAACTATAATTTCATAGAATCTACCTCTGAAAATTTAATAGATTATTTTTAGGTATTTTTTTCAAAGTATTCTATGAATTATTAGTTTTTAATAGTGATTTTCAAGGAAAAGTTTTTTCAAAATTTTTACGTTTTAAAAAGTGATTTTCAAAATAAAATAGTTACTTTCATCAATAATTTTTTAAAGATAATTAATTCATAAATGAATAAAACCCTTTATTTTACATATACTAAACCAAGGATATGTTTTATTTATATAATCCTTATTCTTTTTAGAATCAGTTTTGATTATTTGACCAAGGATAATATTGACTTTAACATTATTCATTTTGGTAAGTCATTAACTCCCCTTGAATTATTCACTTTTATGTTATCATTTGACATTATATTTACCCTAAATATCCTTATTATTTATTATTGTTATTATTATTTATTAAACCATATATCATTTCTCATATGATATTCTACATTAAAAGTTATTTGTTTATCTGGATAAATATTTATAAATATGAATTACTTACTCATTATAGATACATGATGATAAGGACCAAATTTTATGAATTAAATAAATTTTTTGATATACGTGGAATGATTTGGACATGAAAAACATGCATAGTACTTATTTATAGATATCACCTCAATGAATCAGTAGTATCATGAGATGAATAAGTTGGTTAGGCTTAGAAAATTGGGGTTACCCCCATCAGTTTTAAACTGTCTTGATGAAAGATCATGATGCTAAATATATCAGGTTAATGGGATACATGATGTACAATAATTAAGAATTTACATAGTTAATAATTTAGTTATTATTATTCATTATATTTTCATACAAATAATATCTCTAAATACATTTCATTCTCATTTTATTATTAAAATAGAATGTGTGATCAGTTATTCGCCATTCCATATTGATTATGACTTATCTTGTCATGACAACCAAGTTATTTAAATGGAATGCATGTTTAGTTATTTAGCTTTCTATATTGATTAGTATCCATGATATTTTTAGACTGATATTATCTATCGATTTACTTCATTATCATTTTATTGATTACATAGGATGTGTGTTTAGTTATTTACCTTGGAATATTGATTATTATCCATGATATTTTCACAATTATATTATCTATGGATGCACTTATTCCTTGTTTATTTATTACAATGCATCTATGTTTAGTTATTTACCTTTACATATTGATTATACATATTGATTCGTGATTTCTTCAGTTGTACTAATCACTTACTGAGCATTTGAGCTCACTCTTATTTTGTTTATTTTCCCAACAATCCATGATGTTTACTATGACTGATATGAGAATATATTATATGTGTAATAAAGTAAATATTTCAAAAATATATGTTGTAATTTATATTTCCAAATGTATTATTGGACTCGAGTATGTATCCAGGTAACCAAGACTACTAAACTATTTGGTCATTCTGGATGTTATTCCTTGTATCATATGCCTATGTAATAACTTAGGCACCAGATTTGGGATACTAGGGTTGGGGTGATGATAATTTGCTTCAGAGGGATAATTAATAGAATCTATGATAAAAATATTTAAGATAATTTAGATTATGTTACATAATTCTATGAAAAAAGTTATGGATAAGTGTAGGAACATCCTAATGTTTTGGTAAGGAATAGATTTTGCGTTTTTTCATAGAAATATATATCAGTATAGATACTACAAGTGTATGTGGTTATAAAACATAGGAACCTATGTGTAATAACTCCACAAAGGGCACATTGGGCTTAACTCGATCATTAACAGGTATGTGAAAATTGGCCTAACTGCACACATGGTTTGACACTCTGAGGGGATGTACTTAGGATAATTTACATTTTCTTTATAAAACCATTATGAAGGATTTGAATAAATAATTAAAATGAATGACCTTTGTTAAATTTAGGCCAAGAAGAACCTATGTTGAAATTAGATTAATGAAGTGTTTAGGTTTTGGGATTCAATAATTAAATTTTAGAATTATTTTTAATAATTATATGTAGGTTATAATAGTCTTGAAACATCTAAACGTTTTTTTGAATTTAAGAAGAATATGGGTATTAATTAACTAATTATATATGAATACCATAATGGGTTACGAGTTTATGGTTGATCATATGTTTAATGTATTAATTTTTTTTAGGATTTCTGTTATGGGAGTCTACCAAAATTAAGGGAAGTTTGGAGATATTTATGGAATGTGTATGTTTTAGTAGAAACATTATTTGAGGAATAATGCCTTTGAATTTTATAGACATTATTCCAAGGGTACTAATAACCTTTAGGGTTGACATGATCATTAATAACATGGTAATAATATTAAAATAATATTATAAGTGTTTGTAAAAAAATTAATATATAAAATATGTTTTATTGAAATCATTAGTAATAATTTTATTTAATGATTAATTTTAATTCAAGGACATCCGTCATATTTTTTATGGAATTGTAGTGAAAGTAAAACCCACATGATAGGAGACAACACATCACATATGGAAATGCCATGGGGCTTGAACCCATGATTGAAGGACTATAAGGTTTTAATTCCTACCCTTGTCTAATTCAATTTCATTTTTAATGTGTCATTATTTGTAGTTAAATGATTTAAAAAATAAGTATTAATGATGAAAGAATAATTTTACTTTTGAGGTTTAGATATTAATGTATTATATTATACAACCCATGTTACCATATTGGGTTGGAAAATATTTAGAGATATAAAAAAATACGTTTCACACTTTTATAGAACTTAAAATATATTAAAAGTGAATTTTAGTTATTTAGGAATAAAAAATTTATTTTTTAATATTAATTTCTTTGAGTAAAGGATGAATGGAAAATTAACCAATTCATAACCAAAGGATGAAATAGTATTTATAAAATAAAAAAATCAAGTAAGTATTTTTTATTATATTTTTAAAGAGTAAAATTATTACACAAATTTAGGAAATAGATCTTTAAACATAACCTATTACATTCATATTTAATGAATTAAATTATATTTTAATACAACACAAATTTATCACTTTCAAGGAACTTAAATTATCATTAATAATTCAATTTTTTATTAATGAACCACATATTTATTTATAATTATTTACCCTTTTCTTTGATGTCCCTATATTCAATTTCCCCAAATGTTCTCCTACAGATAAACCTAGTTATGTGTTATTCTATATGACCTATTTACTTACCATTCTCACATATTAATAGAATAATTTATTAACTCTTTTTATAAGGTGGGTTAAGATGGCGCAAATGTAACACCCAAAAATTCAAAAATAAAAACATTATATTCAATAGAGGGTATGTCATGCAACACCATGATTACAATAAAATATAACACCTTGATAAAATATGATATATTTATTTATAATTGAAAATATATATTAAATATATTGAATTATAATAAATGATTAGTTTATATTGTGATACATACAACACTAAGTTTTTCTTGTATTACAAACAACACTCACTTTAGATTCTTTTACACATAACAAAGAGTTTAAGTGAAATGTGAAATATTATTAAAATATTATTATTTAATATAATAGTAAGAACGTAGTTGTATAAATGAAAGTTATGAATATTACTAACTAAAATATGTGAAATATGGTTATATATTGATTAGAATTAAAAGAAGAGTCATTTAAAAGATAAAATGTTTTCTGAAAGACAATATTTTTCTAAAAGACGGATTAGTCATTATTTGCACACATATTTCAAAATAAAATAACTTTTAGATTATTTATTTGTTAAAATTAACTTAATATATTAAATAACAATATATAAATTATCTTGTGGTGAATTTTTTGTATTTTTCTAAATTATTTCATATTTTTGATGAATAGTGAAAATTGCTTTATTTTTAATTGTAAAATATTTTTTTGTTTAAATTACTTATAAAGATAAAATGTAATTTAAATTGGTTTGAATGTAATATTAGTTTAATTATATATCAATTAATCTAATTCATATACTTGGAATAATTTTCATATTTAATTTTGATGAAAAACCTTTTTAAACTTTTGAACATTTTCTCTTTAAAAACCTGATTCCCCATCATGTCTGTGGGATTAATTTGAAATTAAAACTTTCCACATATGTGAATTGAATTTGAAAAAATGGATCCCATATTTGGATTCATAAGTATTTATAATTTATAATATGTTTGACTGAATTTTTTAACAAAATGAATAGTGAAGATTATAAAAATTAATTACCACGTTTAAGGTAAAAATCAATTTACTTGGGGGTTAAAATAAGAATATAAGGATTAAAAATGACCTAAATTCTTATACAACACAAATTTTATTCAATTATTTTGACCTTATATTTTATATGTTTGAGAATATACCATTTTAAATTTTTTATTCATGATAAAAACATTGGTATGATTGGTTTTTCTCAAAAATTAGACGTTTTCCACTGAACTCACTAATAAAAGTCCTCCCATTATCCTACCATATTCACACTATTAAAGTTCATTTATTTTACAATACCAGATAAAATAAATTCCAAAATTATTACCTCTCATCCTATAGTCTTTTTTTTGGGAATAAATCTATCCAAGGAAGCCCATTGATGAAAACATATGGAGGATACCTGAAGAAGATGTTTCATTTTTCAGTGAGTGGTTTAATTTTATTTATTCCTCCACCTCATTCAATTATTATTATAACATAATAATATAATAACATCTCTAGATATCATATATTATGAAGTTTTTATATTCATTTAATTACTCACATCCATCCCCAGTTCTATTAAATGGGCTAAAAAATCATTATTCATGTGTATGTAAGACTACTCCCTCACGGACCGATGTCATTCCTTTTTACATTATCAACTATTGTGGTTTCGTATGATGAGGTAAATAAATTATATATATTAAATTTTAACATAATTAAACTTTTGGATTCATTTTTATCATAAATCAATATTTTACATTCCATTTTGTAGGGGATACATTAATATCGCTCTGGTGTACGGTGGACTACTGCCTTGCAAAGTTTATGTGATTCATCAGTCACTAATGATTTACATGGAAAGTGATATAGAAAATTTAAATTATTTTATTTTAAATGAATAAAATAATTATGATATTAATGAAATATTTATCATTCTGAAAAGTTAATATATCATTTTTTTCTTACCTTTTCACTCACATAAAGAAGATTACATTGTTCATGTATGCGTGGACTACTGCTTTCACAAAGCGATGTGAATCTATTTTCATCACCACACATCATAGATAATATATATAGGTATATAATATAGTAATTTTTATATTATGATCATTATATAGTAGTAAAAAAATAATTTTCTACATTTTCATAAGGATTTATGAAAAATAGAAATGCTACTCATGCGTATGTACGACCTACTATCTCCATGATCGTAACTTAATTCATTTTTCCAAATCATCTTTCATGAATGGTTTTAAAATTATAATTTATATATAAATGTGATAATTATTTAATTATTATTATTATATATATATAAGATATAACATTATAATAAGTGCAAGAGTAAGATCATTCATGATGATAAACACATGGGACTACAACAAAATGTTGAACATACAACGCTAGACTTTTTTAGCACTAGCAAAACACATTGAGAATGGATGGCTTTATTAGTGAAAAAAATAACTAATAAGGTGTACGATTTATCATCACTAAACAATAACTGTTAAAAGGTACCATTTTTCAATGTTTTGTTTAGTGCATATAAAGGTTTCCTTTATCATCACTCTATTATAAGCACTATTGTAGGTCTCTATTGTAATGAACAACGTTTATTTTTAAATGATATATGTTTCCAAATAAAATTTGTTTTATATGATATTATATATAATAAAACCATTCCTAATTAGTAATGAATTAATATTTTTAGAGTATAAATGGAAATGTTACCATTGAAAAATTTGACTGATGATATAGTTACCCTTTTTAATGACATTACTATTATAATTAGTATTTATAAGTAGTAATGAAAAATTATAATTGATACAGAAAGGATAATCAATGGCCTTCAACAGTAGAGTCATGCCTTTTGAAGACCATAATTCTAAACATGGGAGGGAGGTATTATTATTGGCATTTTCACTTGACCGAACCCAAGATGAGCTTTATCATGTTTAGATTTAAATAAATCACAAATAATAGAATTTAAATTTAGTAGATATTACCCCTCGATTGATGTTATTAATGCCACCCCATAAAACTACCACCATTGTACACCTTACCCTTTGGGAGTATGTAGGTTTAATAAGGGGTTAACTTTCATGGAATCAGTTACTTAAAGTGAAATTCCTTTGTATAAATACAATTGTTATTCCATCAATAGTTTTTCTTAATAAAAGTTTATGTTTAATTTTTTAGAATTTGATAAAAGGATTTTTAACGCAAATTATGCTTTTAAAAAAGGATGTAATTTTTTTATAATAAAAAATAGTGTTATGAATAATATTTATTTTCATTAAATAGTATGATAAATATATATTATTTAAATATAATTGATAAAATAATTTTTTTTGTCATTAAAATTTTTGATGTGTCAGAAATTTTAATATGTATTTTGAAAAAGAAATTTTTTAAGGAATGAGTATTTCTTATATTGAAAAGATTAAATTATAATATTTAGAGAGTTATTATGATAATTTTTTTTTCTAAATCATCACATCAAAATTAAGATGTGGATAATTTATGATAATATTTTACATTACATTATTTTTTAGTGAATGTTAAAAATACATTTTTGTTTATTCATTTCGTTTAATGAAATAATGGTTTTTTTAATAATTATTTAATAATTAAACAAACATAATGAACAACCTAAACCATGTTATTTTATTAATATTACTTATATTAATTTATTTTAATCAATTTATAAACCAATAATTTATTTTCCAAAGTCTAAAAGGGAAACATTAACATTAAAAACATTATTTAGTATAAACATTACATTTTCATTACAAAAGAAGTAGTATAATATGATGCATAGTTATTGTGGGTTTAGAAAACTGAAAATATGACTCAAATTTACAAATTAATGGGAAAAATCTATGGCCAAGGAAATGTTTTTTCTTTTTCCACATCCTATATTTCCATGTTCTATATTTGGAAATTATTAAACCAATTATCCGCTTTTTCTATGAATAACTACTCATTTTATTATATCATTTCACTCGCAATCCATAATCCAGGAATATTTGGTATTTTTTACTCCCATGGAGTCCCACCAAGGTGTCCTCAAGCCCACAAGGTTCATTTCATCAAGATCTAGGTGTAACTCTTCAAGGTAAGGGCACTATCCTTTCATTATTTTCAATTCAAGAACCTTTTTCATATTTTTCCTTGAAATGTTATGGTTTCTTTATTAAATTTAAATTTTTATCACAAACTTATGTGCAAATTATGTTTTTTCAATTGTATACCCTTATACCCTCTCAATTTTACCTTTTCTAAAACCATATTTTATACATGTTACACTTTAAAATTTACCCATCAAAATTACACTCTTCTACTTCAAAAAATATCTTTTATTCCCGTTTTGAGAATAAGAAAACCAACTAATTTTATAGGGGTTTTAAACTATATGTAAAGATGATTTATCTGATTTATGGATTTACACATAATAAACCCACACTCTATTTTTGTGAGTTCAAAATGATATAATTATCCAATCCTATTTTACTTTTAAAATGCCACGAATTTGGTAAGAAACACTTTCTTTATTTACTATAGGTTATTAATGAAATGATTGATTATGATCTATGTTGACCAAATTAATAGATAAATATGATGTTTTCTTCATGATATCACTCAAATCATCGGGTAAATAATTTAATATCTAGATATGACATATTTTACAATACCTTTGTGAATAACCTTAGTAATTTTCATTTACGACACCTTGGTGATTAACTTTGGTGATATGATTATGAATGTCTAAATTAAATGTAATGTTGACATTTAAATGTTATGATTCTTGTTATTTTCATTATGACATACCTCAGGTTCCCTTTCTCATTCCATTATTATATTCTCCATTTTTTATTGATATACCACATGATCAAATGTAAACTGTGTTGCTTAGTTTCCCTTACTAGGCCTCATGCTCACCCCCATTCCTTTGTTATATGTCCCCAAGATATAAGATGTAGTAAACATACATACAATGAACCCATAAAGAATAATTATAAGTGTATTAGTATAATTTTTTTAAGTTTCCATGTATTATGTACCTTTTTTTTAAGAAACTAATGTTTAAAAGATTATCTGTTTGTACAATGTAATGAAAAGTTATGTAATAAAAAGTTGGGATGCGATAATGATCCCATGCATGAGTGCCACATAAAAATATTATAAGGGAGGATGTATGGCTAGATCTGAATCCTGTTGTGGGGATAAGATCCTGCATACACTGCACACACTCCACACACAAATATGGGCCCATCCACATGACCACATGGGCCATAGTCCCCCTCTCCTTTTCGTGGTCCTTGTCCCACCATCATACACCCTTTCATTTCTTATACAACCCATCCCACACATCTAGGTAATTTTTTGCTCGGTCCTTGCCCAAACTATATTTATAAACCAATAAAAAACATTCTTATTAAAATAAAATAATTATTTAAATAAATTTAAAAGTGGTTTTTTCTTAAAATATTTATTTTTAATCAAATAATTATGACATAATTTAATATATATATTATAAATATTAATAAATTATAAATATTATATATAGATATATTAAATTAATAAATTGAAATAATTAAAAAATTAAAATAAAAAATGGGTAAATTTAAAAAAAATATTAATTTCTTAATTAAATAATTATTAATAAGAATGAATAAATTCAATATACATATATACAAATTATAAATATTAATAAAAAGGTTTTATTTAATATTCTTATATAAAATGAAGAAAATGTAATAATTTAAAAAAATAAAAAATGAATAAATTAAAAAATTAATAAAAAATTTATTAAAGGAAAAAGTAATAATAAAAATAAATTTAATATATATATATATATATATAAATTAAGTATAAGTAGTAATAAATAATACAAATTAAATATAAATATAGAAAATTAATGAAATGTAATATTTTAAAACATATTAATTTCTTATTCTATTTTAATGGTTTTTATACATACTTATTCACTAATGCATTGAATATATAAATATATTCATATATATTTCTCTATTTATATATTAGTATATATTATATTTCATAAAATATGATTTAGATAATATAAAATATTTATGGTTACCTATATATATTTAATGAAGAATGGTTTATAATTAAAAATATTGACTAATTATATCAAGAAATGAAAATTGAATTAAATGTCATTTTTTTTATTCAATTTAACATATATCAAATGTGTGTTACATTTATTTCACACATAAATATACATAAATAATCCATTTTTATATACAACATGCACACAAATATTTTTTCTATAATTTATTCAATTTTAATATTCCTTTTAGAATTATATTTATTAACATAATATATTTAAAATATATTATGTTTTTAATAGGTAAATTTTATTATTTTTATATTTTAATTCAATATAAACAATTTATTAATTTTAAATATTTGTCCAAATCTATACATTTTTAATATTGTTTATTCATTAGTAATCATAAATGTTTTTTAATAGTATTTTCATATATTCATTTACAAAATTTTATTATTTAGTATGTTTTTAATTTTATCCATTTTCAATATTTATTTATAGGTTTTTATTGATTAACATTTAATTTATTTAATATAGTTTTAATTTATAAAATTTAATTTGTATCCATTTCCATTTTTCACATATATGTAATCATTTTTATATTTTTTAAATTATCGCTATAAATAAGAACATTTATTCATTTTTAAATTTCTTCATTCTAATTATTATTTATTTCATTTTAGAAGATATATATTATATAATTTTATTTTTAAATTTTACATATATCTATCTTTTACACACACACACTCACACACTCACATTAATTTCATACACACAAATATTCTCATAATTAATAAAATATTTTATAGAAACACATACACCTAATATATATGTAATTTATTCAAAATTTAGTTTTCATTTTAGAATTTCATTTAGTAAAATAATTTATTTCATATATTACGTTTTTAATCAGTAAATTTTATTTGTTTAATTTTAATATTATTAGAGTTTGTATTATTTATTCATTTGTATTATTTTTTATTTTTTATTTTTTCATTAACTAATCATTTTATAATATTTATTTACTATGTTTTAATATTTTCAATATATATTCATCATCATTTAAATATATTTACATGTTTAATTAATAATTTATTTAATTAAAAAAAATTATCCAATTTTTATTATATTTAATGTGTACTAATTTTTATTCCTTAAATTCCAATCATTTTTAAAATTCATTCATTTAAGATGATATATTCATTAATAATGTTAAAAATATATTTTCATGTAAATATTTATATTTACATTTATTTATAAATTTATATTTACAATTTTTATAAAATAATATATTTATAATTATAAAAATATTAATATTTCATTTTAAAAAATAATTTATATAATTATAAATATATAATAATGTATTTTAATAATTATAATATTAAAAAAAATATTTAAATAATGAATATATTTACTATATTTTAATTTGTATTTTTATTTGTGTAATATATATATATATATATATATATATATATATATATAAATATATAATGATATAATCGATGACAACTAGGGTTTGGGTTTGGTGAAACTGCCCATTTCTCCTTCATGGTGACTAGGTTTCGGTGGCTCTAGCAATCATTGAGACTGATGATTTGGTAGTTCTCACTTTTTTCATTCCTCACCATTGGGAGGTTCGACTTGCATATGGATCTGGTGGATGGTTCAGATGGCTCTGGTTTGGAGGTGGGTTATGATGGTGCCTCTAACACTATGTCACATCTGAATTTACCCAGATCCATGGCTTCAGGTTCCATCTACAATAGTTTCAATGAGCGCATTTGATGAGTTCTGGATGCCTTCACTTTGGAGGTGGGTCATAGTGGTGCTGTGAACAAGTCTATGTTAGATCTATTACCTAGGTCAAGAGTGGCATTACGTTGCAACAATGCTGATGAGCACATCCAACGAGATATGAGGGCTTCCTTTGATGATCAAGGGTAGTTTGATAGACACAAGTTCTTTATTGAAAAATGTGATGCTATGAGATCTACTCACGAATTGGCTCTTGCTCTGACTTCACCAAATAAGATTGCACGAGGTCGATCCCTTTTTTCTCCTCAAGGGATTTCCATCATACTAATTCTGAGGAAGAGGTAATGTGGTTCAAATAAGGGAAGACTTGGTTGTGGTCTCAGATCATGTGATATTTAGAAATTAATCCCTTGATTAACTTTACCATAGGTTTCAAAGCCATGAAATATTGGGGAACTTGAAGAATGTCTCTATGAAATTTGGGGATTCTCATATTAGAAATGTTACTCTTTGGGTCATTGTTTTTTTTCACATCCTTTTCCCTCTGAATAAAGTAAGGAAAAGGCATGGGGTTCATCTCAGTCTCCCTCTAGCCAAATCAGATTCAAATAAGTGAATGGGATAAATTATTCAACCCAATTGATTTAGGTAACTCTTCTTTACAGCTCGGGGTGAAAGTTTTGGGTCTGACATGGCTTCTCTAACACCTTAAAATACTTCATGACATTGTGTTGTATTTTTTAATTCCCATAAAAAAAGTTTGAGAGGATAAAATGGTAAAATTTAGACATTTCAAGTGATTATTAGTCGAGGTTGTCTTATGTTCTTATTTGGATTCTCTCTCGACAGAGATGAGGATTTGAATATTAATATTGAATCCGAAAATGTCCCTCATTTCTATAAGATTTGAAAAAATATTTTTTCATGATATTTCAAAATGTAGGAGATCACATATATGCACTTTCTATCACAATCATGGACATGAGGAAAATATGTGTTTCAAAATGCCGAAGAAAGGTAATTCCTTGTACTCTCATTTGGGTATTGTAGGGAAAGAGGCCAAGGGGAAACCAACTTCTTGACCTAGATGGAGCGTGATAGCCACCGTCTATCCTCCCCCCCCACCTGGGGGGTGGGTTCCCATCCATATCAGTGATGCTACCCTATTTTATTCTGTTCTCGAACACTGATTTCTTACCTCTGTTCCACAGAATTTCTATTTTCACTATAACCTTGAACCTTCGCGATGGCTACCCTCAGCTCGTGATTTCTATAATGGAATTCTTTGAGGCTCCAGCTCTCAACGATCTCACTATTGTCGGTCTATTTCCTTTATGATGTTCTTAGGTTGAATCCTTTGACATGTTTGTTTTCAAATCTTGGGGTCTTCAAAATCAAGAGACTATTGGACTCCTGAACGAATAACATATCATGATTTTCTTCACATCCACGGAGGATCTGATCATGGTGTGGTCCGCAACTCCTTAATCCTTCAATGGACTGTACATTCATCCCTTCAAATGGTCTTATGATCTTTATGTGAACTGCAATTCCCCATCTGCGATACTGTGGGTATGTTTTCCCAAACTCCATATTCTTTTCTAGAATCCCTCTATTATCCGTATGCTTGGGAACATTGTTGAACTCTACATGTGCTCTGACTCAAGAACCAGCTCCATTTTTCATCCTATTTCCCCACGAATATGGGTCGAAGTCGAATTTTCTAGAACATTAGCTGAATGTTTGTGGATTACGATAGGAGAAGAATTTTAGTGGAAGAAGTAGGTGGTGTTCGAATCCTATGTGAACTTCTTTTCAAGGTGTTCTCGCCTTGGTCCCTTACCCCACTCATGTTGACGCAGAAGCAGGGGTCGACTAGGGAGTGATTTGGGTCCCGATGCTACCCTATATTGCTGCTCCTCAATATAATTTTCAAATAGATGATGTGAATTTGTTTTCGAATTCATTAGGCATATCAAAAGAAGAGGAACGTGATAAAACTGTCTCTAGAAGTGGTGACAAGGTGGTTGGGAGTGTGAGCTCAGTTGAAATTTATCAGAAGAAAGACACAATGCTACCTCCAGATCCAAGAGTAACTGAAATCTTCAATAGATTGAGACAGGATCTAGAAGGCCCCCTAGAGTGAAAGTAGGCCCTACACAAAATAGAGCAATGATAGATAGACACACTCCCAGTGATCCAACTCACATGGCATCAGGTGATGCATACACATCAAATAACATGGGGGCCCCAATTTCCTACACATTTTCCATGGATATTCATGTAGGAAATAACATCAACACTAGAGGGGGGATTCCACTGTCAGGCATGGGATGTTACAAGGTTGTTTAGGAGTGGAAGGTGCCATTGAACGACACATATCAGCCGAATATCAAACAGATCCCTTGGAGAACTTTGGCCACTCTGAATTTGAAAAACCATTTTAATACACTGAGTGTCAAAGGAGGGGATGAATATAACAACAATTATCACTCAGAATCTGAGTCTGATGGAGAATGAACCTCAACTGAAATATGAGAGTATGGTATTGGCCTGCCTAGCCTGAGGAGGAAGAAGGGGACTAAAGAGAACCAGATCCCTATAAGTTTCCTTGTCACTAAGAAGAAAAAATCAATGGGACAAAGAGAATTCTTATATCTTCCTAGGATTATGGGTACATGGTCTACCAAAAAATGTATTAATAACGTAGAATAAGAACCTCAAAAATTGGAGGAAGGGGAGTTTTCACAGGATAAGGGCACCATGACTTGTCGAAAGGAGGATCAACAAGTTGGCGATAACAGTTCCCCAAAGAAACTAGAAGATGGGTACAAGGAAGTTTGGGAGTCTGATCAAGATGATGAAATTGAGAAGACTAAGGGTAAACATGGGGGGATTAATCTCTATTTAGAGGATGCATAGTTATTGGATATGGTTTTGCATAATTATGCACAATAGCGGGAGGTAGAGTCTCTTAATGGTACTCAACGATATGTAGATGCATCTATGGACCCCAATATGGAACTGCTCATGAATTCGGAAGAAGGTATGGTGGAGGACGTCCTGACAATTAAGCCGAAAAATAAATAGGTTGATCAAATGATGGAAACAATGATAAAAGTGGATGTTATTAGGGTGTAAGGTGATTGGATAGAGAAGCAAGACCACATATTTATTAGAGGGTTTAACATGGGGAGGATTATCAAAGAGGAGTACATTTACTCTTGGAATTATCTAGAGAAACAATATGAAGACATCTTAAAAGATGACCCATACATCCAGGTAAATTCTATACCCTATAATTATGTAGGGAAATTGAGTTTAATAAAATTAATCATTCTTATTATAAGTTTGGAGATTCTTTTTCTGCATGACCGAGTTAGTTTTGAGGGTTATCACTTTCCCATTGAAAGTGTTTTAATAATAAAAAAGTTACATTGGAGGAGGATGCTAAGAGAAAACCTATTAATGAAAGGAAGGATGATGAAGGCAACAGATCTGGGTAGAATCATAGTCCAATGGATGTTAATCCAAGTCATAATGATCCTCATTCACATGGATAGTCTGAGAGTAGGGTTATGAAAGAAGAGGTAGGGGATACTACCCAAAGTGATGATTCTAAAAACCAACCTAGTGGGAAATCAGGTGGAATCTATGTTGGAATCCTCTACTTGTGATGATTGGATTTATAAGAATGCTTCATGTTTCAAGCAGATCAATGATTCTGAGAGGAAGATCTGGGATGTGATCATTACTAATGAGGTAAATTCCTTTGATGATGGTGAAAGTGTCAAATTATTGTTTGCTAACACTCAAAAGAAATGAGTGGTTCCCATTGAAATTTAAAATTTGAATGAAAATGATGCTCAAATAGTGGTTGAAAAGAAGTTCATGATTGACTAGGAGATTGCTTCAAGTAATCCAAATAGAAAGAAAAAATATGGTGCTTCTCATGTGATGCCTCAAAAAGGCAAAAAAATTCTCATGGATGATGAGGGGTTTCAAACGGTCCCTCCTGTGGAAACCAATTCAATTGAAAAAAAATTTCATTATAGAAATGACTTGATAGATGATGACTAGGTAGTTCCATCCAATTATACTACATAGGGAATCCTCTTAGACGCTGATTTGTTGATGGACGATCAGGTTATTATGAAATAAGAACCTGAAGGATATTGGCAATAGAAAACATAGTTATAGGGATGGCATCCAAAAGGTTGTGGACAAGGAAATGGTCTTGATGACTGGACATAAACACTGAGGTGTGACATGTCCATCAATTATTCTAGGACTCAACTCACTTTGGAGTAGGAAAGGCTTAGGAAGTTGTAATTTTCCATTTTCAACCAAAAAAATTAATAGTCTGAATGGGAATCGGCTGACGAGAGTGATATATCTGATTATGGTCATGGGGATGATCCTGTTGCCCTGTAGTTTTTTTGTTTCAATGGTGTGTTTTTCACATTGTCTGACCTCATCCTCCTTCTTTCCTATTTCTTACTTTTTCTTTAATCGTAATAAAGGGCTAGAGGCTTCTTCTTATGACTAAAACTTCTCTGTATATAATGATAAAATTATATATAATGATATAAATATATTTATAATTATAAAATTATAATAAATATATTTAAATAATGAATATATTTACTGTATTTATATTTGTATTTATATATATTTATTAAATTTATATATAATTATATAAATATATTTTCAATTATAAATTAAATAATTGTAAATATATTTACAAATATATTTATAAATTTATATTTACTAAATTTATAAAATTTTATTGAATATAGATATATTAAATGTATTTATATAATTATAAATAAATTATTATATATTTAAATAATTATAAAATTATAATAAATATATTTCAATAATAAATATATTTAATATATATATATACTTATTAAATAAATAAATATTTTGTTTGTTTTAAAGGTAGGGAGGAACTCCCCCCTTATTTTTATTGATACAAGGCACCCTTTTGTTATTCTGGGTTGATCTATCCCATTACATAACCATATCAGACCTAATGGGAATGAAAGCAATAACAAGAGACCCATTAACCGAGAATCAAGTAAGTCACCTTCACTATCACTGCATCGTGATCTCAGACGTCATACCCAACCTTCTAGCCCATGCTCCCATCAGAGTTCTCTCATTGCCACCCAGTCATTACTGACTATCTTAAGATTAGAGGCCCTTTTATCTTCCCTTGGAGTTCCTTGTCACCCCCGCATATATCCATCCACCCCACCATGTCGCTGAAGGCCCGCTTCATTTCTTATCGAAGTTCCCTCAAGGCTGCCTGCACATCTCTACTCACCTGCCTTCTGCTCAGACATAGTTTAGACCACATTGTCCATTGACCTTTGCATGACACCTGCCACCAGGCCAACCTGTCTCTGTAAAAACAATCATTCACCGCTCCCACAGTCCTCCACACATTTTCCCCTTTTGATAGGGTTCCCCCACCATGAACTCTTCCCCTTGCCATGCCGCCCTTAAAATCCCCCATAAAAGAAAAACAATGGTCTTTGGACTCTGCATAAATATTGTTTTATGGGGTTCTTTTCCACTCAAGCGAAACCCCAACAACATTTTATAAATATGTATATAATGATATAAGTATATATTTACTATATTTATAAAATTTTATACTTATAATTATATATATATATATATTTTAAAATGTATTTTTATAATTATAAATAAAACATTATAATATTAAATGATTATAAAATAATAATAACTATATTTAAATAATAAATATATTTATATTTATTTATATTTATATTTATATATATATTTAAAATATATATATAATTATGTAAATATATACAATAACAATAATACATTTATAATTACATAGAAATATTTATAAATATTTTTAAAAATATTTTTTTATAATTATAATTATAAATCATTATCAGAACTATTTTTTAATGATGATAAAGATATCCTTTATGAGTGCTAAAACTTTAACACTGATAAAACCGTTCTTTATCAGCGTTATTTTGGATGTTCTGAATGTGGAACATCCTGATATTTTAAAAAATATTTTATTTGAAATTAATTTATATTCATTGATATCTTATATTACCTGAAATGAACAGTCTGACTTTCATTATTCACAATACAAAGTTTATCTTACATTCCATGCAACATCAAGACTCTTCAATAACATGTGTTACACGTAAGACTGAGTTTTAGGGAACAACAATATAATATTAATATTTAATATGATAGTTATCACATTGTCATTTAAATGGTTATAATGAATGATATGAAATAAATTATTAGAATATATATTACACATGTTTATAAGATAAATTCTTTCTAATTCATTAGAAATGAAAATAAAAAACAATTGAATATAAAGGAAAAGTTTTATGAAAAACTATTTTTATGACCATATTAATGTTTTTCCATAATAAATTTAATTGGTCACTATTAGAGAATGATATCAAGGATATTTTTATGTTTTATATTCAATAAAATGTTTTAAATTCATCTAATCAATTTTATAGGCTTAATATAATAACAAATCTAATTTGAAGCATTAAAAGGGTGTATTTTTCTAAAAGATAGTTTTGCGGTCATTTAATGGATTTTTTTTTTAAAACTAAATATTGATAACCTTAAAAATTTTATATTAAAAAATAAAATTATTTTTTTAAATAAGAATATCAAAATTTACTTTGGGTGATTTTTTTATTTTTTCTTTGAACTTTCATATTTTAATTACTAGTGAATGATACCGTATTTTAATTGAAAATATCATTTTTATAATTTATTTATATATTTAAATTATTTTTTAAATTATTTTTTAAACAAAATTAGTTCAATTATACATCAATAATTCCAATTTAGTTTATTGTAATCAATTTCACATATAAATTGGATATAAAAACTATTTAAACTTTTGAACTTTTATCTTTAAAAACTCACTGTGTTGTCCCATATGTGAGATTAATTTTAAATTAATTTCTCTCACTTTTGCCTTTTTAATTTGTGAAAATTTATACCATATTTCTAATAATCATAATATATAATTGATATTATTTTAAACTTAGTTTATTATCATTAATATTAGTGAAAGTATTTAAAATTAATTGCACTGATTAAAGTAAAAACAGGTTTACTTAATGACTAAACTTAAAATATAATGTTTAAAAAAGACCCTAAATGTTAAAAATTATTTTATGGAAATATTTATACCTTAATACTTCATTAATAATATTTAGAGTGTTATGGAAGCCTCTTGGTTTGTAAAAACATGGGGAGAACACAATTCTTTTAAGAAATGCCAAGTGTGTCCTTTCACCCACTTATAAAAAGAAACTGAAACCCCTACTAATTCACACCACTCAATCCATTTTTGTCCTTCTAAAACAGCCCAAATAATCCCTCTAAATAACTCCCCTAATCTTATAATCATCACATTGGTCATAAATATGAGTAAATAAGTCCTTTGGTGAAAACCAAAAGGAGTTACCCGAATAAAAGGTAACATTCATGAACAAGAATTTTTATTTTTTTCCTTATCCACTCCTTTAATTTATCATTATATCATTATTATATTTTTAAAATAACATCTTCTATATAATTAGACGTTTTTATTTCTAGGTTTTTACCAACAACTTCACACCCTTTTATCAAATGGGTAACGAAATCACTCTTCATGTGTATGGATAAATACCACTTCACAAAATGATGTCATTCGTTTTTTCTTTTACCACCCATTAAGTTTGTGAATTATGAGTTAAATAAAATTTTATAAGACATATATGATATTTATAATGCATTAAAATTTATTTAATTATTATATAACACATACCTTGATGATTTACATTTGTGGGAATACGATAACATGGTTTGTGGACGTGTGGACTACCGCCTCCTCAATGTTATGCAATACTTCACAATTTACATGGAATGTATTAATGACGATTTTAATAAAGATATGTTATATAAATTACATCTTTATGAAACTCATGAAAAAATTATCTATCTATACCTATAAAATTTCATTTTCTTCTTTCTATTTCACACACTGAAAAAGTGATAACATCATTCATGGATGTCTGGACTGCAACATTCTCGAAGAAATGAGATTCTTTCTTTTGAATCCCCAAATCACATGATTGATATATATAAGTATATATAATTAAATAATATGGTATTTTTTATATAATTTTCATTTTGGAAAGTTAAAATGTACTTACATTATTTCCATAATGATCATTAAAAAACAAGAATGTTACTCATGCGTACGAACGACATACCACCTCCGTGATTGCAAAATTGGTTCATTTTTTATAGCCATCATTCAAGTTTTATTTTAAAAGTATAATAAAATTAGTTTTTTTTAAATCATTTCATTTTTATTATTCTATATTTTTTTTAAATAATGACCTCATTGACAATAGTCAACCTATCAAATCTAGTTATGACACATAACCGGAATATGGTCAAAACATCCGACTTAAACATTATCATTGAAGTATATTTATATAACATGTTCATAGGTTAAACTAAAATAATAATAAACTTTTAAAAGATTTTTATTATTTTAAATAATTAAAAAATATTTATTATTTTAAAAAATATGGGAAAATAATAACAAATTGGACTAAATGTAAAATATTTCGAAACTCAATTTTTGTTCATTAGGTTAAAATTCTTTGTCATTGGTTATGTTATGTCAAGAATATATGTGAAACGACATATTATTTTTTATACTATATTTCCAATTTTATTTTTTTTATTTACATATTTCACATATAATTATTCCATTGATTTATTCTCAATCTGATGATACAATCATTGTATGGTATTTTCATCTCACTTTTTACTTTTTTTAGATAATTGTCATATTCATGACTTACTGATTTTATATGGTGTATATACTACCCATTTTGATATATTATATCATGAATTATTTTATATGGATAGTATTTAAAATTTTAATGTTATTTATATTACTGTTATGGCTTCTGATTTAGATGTTACCACACTTGTAAGATATTTTTATCTCACTTTTTCCATATTTGAGATAAATGCCATATTTACAACTTAATAATTTAATGTGTTATATCTAATGTAATGCCCCAAACCCAGTTTCCCAGAGTTGGTGCATTATTGCGTAACATTGGCATGATCACAAAATATCAAGTCTCGAAAGACCGATTAGTTTAGTAGACTTGGAAACACTAGATACATTCATAAATGTTACATTACATCATAAAGTGAAAAACTAAAATAACATAGTATCCATTTTCCACACTCATATCCCCTTCAGACTATCCCTGTAGGTCATTCCTAAAATACTTCTTCACATCCTGGAAAAATTAAAACATTAAAAGGGGTGAGCTCAGATTCTCAGTAAGGATAACAATATAGCGGAATCTTTCATAAATAAACATAAACATTTAAGGCAATATATATCGAAATCAAAAGCCTTTTAAACTCGAACTTTAGCATAATATGGAAAAAGTAAAATGAAATAATTCCATTTACTTATTCACATGGATATTCTACTGGTCGAATAATCACATGCAATATCAATATCCACTTTCATAATGATGGAATGAATAATGCCAGACTATCATAACCACGTAGCCAAGGCATCGTGCCAAGACCACAAATAAGATTTTGTCAAGGCCTCATGCCAAGACACTAGTTTGTCTCATGAGACCTACTAATGCATCGAGGAGCTATAGCGGGCTCCACCCGTCACTTATTAAGTCCAATGCATTCCTCATATGAACAGGTTTAAACATATCATAATCCATAACATAATTGTATCACATAAACATGCACAAAGGAAACATAAAATTTCCACATTTCAATCACAAGATATCAATAAAACACATTGATATAATAAAAACACTTTCAAAACCATTTTCAATACCAAAATTAAAGAAAATTAAAACTTTGTATTTATTTTTCATTTAAATAAAAGTTATGGCTTATAGAGGAAGCCGAAACTCAAATAATAGTCATGGCGGTGGATAAGTCGTTGTCGCAACATACGTAAGAAAAAAAACATTCCTTTTGTCATTTAGTAAAAATGATTCGTATAAAAATATTCCTTTTGCATAAAAGTAAAAGTCAAAGGGGTTTATACACCGTCTAAAAGAAAGTTGTGTATAAAACAAAATATGCCTCAATGAAAGGAGATTGAGACGAATACCCTTACAAAGATAATTTTTTTAAATAAAGTAGATTTATTATATGTATTCAAAATAATTACTCATAAAGAAAGTAAAAATACAAAATAGGACATAATAATATCTTGACATAATTTGAAAGTAGGAGATTAACCCAAAGAATGGAAATTGGGTTAAGAAGTTCCCTTACCTCGTGTCCGACTTGACCCGATCATTCTTTAACCTCCTACATAATAAACTAGAGTTAATTTATATTTACTTAAGAAACTTTTTCATGTTCATTATTCCTTTTATATAACTTATTACCATGTTATGAACATTATGTAATTATTTAAGTTAATAACGGTCATTTTGTCGATCTTAGGTACTTGAGTCAAAAATAAACTTCTTATAATTACACTTTGTTCATGTGGTAAAATATCAATTATATCCATAATTATATTCATGATGTATATATCATATACATCGTATATATCCAGAATATACATTCATTTATAATATTACATAACATTTAGAGGTAAGAAATGAAATGCACCGTTCATGGAGACGGTAAGCCATACGTACGCATGGACACTACTTTCATTTCTATTTTGTATTTAATGGAATGAAGTGATAATTATATAAAGTTATAATAAAATTCCAGTATAATATAATGTATAATAACATTTACTCCATCCTTTATACATCCCACATATGACATTAACGATTCAAATCACTTTGAGGGGGCGGTAGTCCGCACTTCCCAAAATGAAATTATCGCGTTTACGCATAATGTAAATCATCAAGTATGCCATAAATGAGAAATAAATAAGCATAAGGAAAACATAAAAAATAATATATATATCATATATTAAAATAGTGTCATCATAATGTCCACCATTAGAGGTGTTAAAAGAATATTGAACAATCATCGTTTTGTGAGGCAGTATTTCGCCACCCACAGAAACAGTATGTTATTTAAACATTAGACGAAGGTGTGTGTAAGTGTAAACCAAATACTAATAATAAAAACATCCTATTATATTTTAGATACTGGTTTGTTTACAAAATAAAGGAATAAAAAGAGTTTAAGGGGTTGGAAAAGCAAAATAAAACAAAATAACATTAGAGAAGACATTACCTTAAAATCGGGTAACTCTTTTTTATTTGAGCCAAAGGCTTACTTAGGAAGACTTATGCCAAAAGTGAGGCTTCTAAGAGTAAGGGAGGAAAGTTGAGAGAGTATTTTGGTACAGGTTTTCTGAGCCAAAAGGCTTTGAAGGTGTGAGTAAGGTGGTAGTGTTGGGGGGCTTTTATAAGAGGAGAGAAGGGGCACTCTTGGAAAGATTGAAATGTTACTTTATTATGAAATGATTTTTCGAATTCTAAAGGTCCCACACTTATATATTTATAGGATAAAGTGATAAGGGTTATAAATATATACTCATACAATATGTTTTTGACAAGTTTACGTCTTAGAGTTTACATTATCTTTTCATTTTATTTAAATAGTTAATTAATGAGGTAATCGTTGCATCATCATGGTGTCATAAATAATTTACTTTATTTAATGTATAAAAATTTAAAAAATATATCATGATGTAGGAAATCTTTTTATATTTCTAATGAATATTTATAGTCAAAAATATGACTTGTATAACCCCATTTAAAAATTGTTTTAGTAAAACAACTCTTGTTTGTGACATTTTTATTTTAACATTAAATAAAAAGTTATTTATGTCATTTTCCTACCAAAGTGGCTCCATGGGGTCCCAAAGTTGACCCATGGATTTTATTGGTCGGCCATGAATCATACAATAGTAGTAGGACAAGTGTAAATGTATTTTCATATTTTTATAATATCATTTTTCCCTTAAATTTCAATAATTACCTTTAATTGCGATTAATTAAACTTAAAAGTTACTATTCACCAACAAAATATTTTAATCCCATTGAACCACATTTTACTTCCTAATGAAAACCATGTATGTCATATTTTTGGAAATTAAATCACAGAAGTGGTAATGTTTCATTTAAACGAAAAATCAGTTTTTTAACTACCACTTAGTGGTTTCACTATTTGTCAAAAATTGAAGTTTTTCAGAACAATGCCAAAATTTCACCATAATATAGAATTGATATTCCGAATCCAAAAATGTTTTCTATTTTAAAAAATTCCAAACATATAAGTTTCATTAATTAATTTTATAATCAATTCTCGTTGTCACAACAAATAGCATGTTTTTAAGAAACAATATATATCAAAATATTGACAATTGTTTATGTCCAATTTCAAAGTGAAATTAATTCTAATGACCACCATTGGATAAAATAGTAAAAATATATTCTAATTATTCTTTAAAACCACTCAATAGTATAATTTATCACTATAAAATATTTTGATTAAAAAATTTGTTTTTAAGTATTTTTCACTATTCATAAAAAAATTGGAAGTTCTCAGAAAATTACAAAAAATTCAACTTTTGATAATTTCGATATTACGAATACAAAAATGAAGTCCATTTTGAAATATAAAATTTATATAATTTCAAAAAGTGGGTATTAATATTCATAACTGCTACTTTGATTGGTCGCGGCGTGTTAGAATCTCGAACTTGCGTACAATGCAAGCTATTGCATTATTGAAAGGGAAGTGTATCATGAAAGCTTGGGGTGTTACATTCTCCCATACTTAAATAAATTGCGTCCTCGAAATTTGAAAATTTTCTTCGAAAATAAAAGTTGAAAATAGAAAATACCTTTGTGGAAAACCCACATCAGAAATAGGGTTAATAAGAATATAACATTAAAAGAAAGAAAGAGAAGTACAAAGGTCACCCGAGATAGCCCATACTAGGATTCTATGAAAATATGGATATGGAAGAAAAAAAACCAGCAAGGTCTGATGGAGAGTTGTAGAAAACAGGATTAAGATAAAGTTAACAATAAGAAAATCACAAACTTGTGATTGGTTAAACGGTCATTGAATCCCCAGTTGGAAAAGTTAACCGACAATGTTTTTGTTTTAAGTTACCTTTTATAAAGATGAGGAATTTATTTAAGAGATTTTCTAAGAATGTAAGGAAATATACTTACTTGACGTGTAGACTTTCATTCCTTAATAAATTTTTACAACAAACCCATCTTTCACTCCAAATGGTAACAGATCTCAAAAATATTCTATTTATCCTAATTGTATAAGGTTCTAAATATTACAACATACCATTTAGATTAGGAAAACTATTTTCTAATAACCAGGGACTTCCTATAGGCTAGTGGTATGTAATAAAGGCATGTCGCACTATGGTTGTGGGTTCGATTCCTGCAGTTTTGTCCGACGCGACGGGTTTTGGCTGACCCTGCAGGTTTTCCTTTTCCTAAAACTATAGTATTATAATATTCCAAAAATAATCTTCAGAAATATTTTAACCTTAAACAATACTATCCAATGATCAACATAATCCATTCCAACCTTTATAGTTATCCAAAATACCTCCGTCCAGACTTTCTCTAAAGGGTCCTTAAATTCCAAAATCAATTGTAACATTAGATTCCCTAAACAATGTAAAGTTTCTCTTATTGTCACATACTAAAAATATGATTTCCTTCATCATATTAAAACCGTAATGATAAAAACAAGTACTTCAGTACAATCCTTATATATATCACATTATTTTTATAACCAGAATATAATCCTTGAGTCCAAAAGCACCAATACATTAATTATTCCTCTTTAACTGTAGTAACAATATAAGATTGTCCTTGATCCCTTGGCCTTTTTTAGGTAAGTTTCCCTGACGCTTAGGACATTCATTTTCATAATTCCCCATTTCCCTACAATTGTAGCATTCATCATTGATAGCCTCTTTCTTTTCCTTGCAATCACGAACCTGGTGACCTTTTTCTCCACATTTATAATAAACTCCAATTCCTTTTAGGCAGGTACTGGGGTGATTCTTCCCACAATTATCGCATAATGGAAAATCCTTCTTTCCCTTTTTCCCTTTATCTAACACTTGTTCTACCGTTCTCTTCTTCTCTTGCTTTACATTATTATCATAAGATTTATAGAATTTCTTTTCTGTCTTGATAGTACATGAGACAATATCTTCATATGACAAGAAGGATTGTGAGACTAAGGCTCGACAGAGAAATGGTTTTAACCCATCAAAGAAACGATCAATCTTACTTCTTGGGTTACGTATATAATCTGCAGCATTCCTCGCTAACCTTGTAAAGTTGTCCTCATACTTTGCGACATTCTCATCCTCCTTCTGCCTCAGACTCAGAAATTGGCTTTCCATATCTGCTCGAAGGTCTTGTGGAAAGTATTTTTCTAGGAAAAGATCTTTGAACTCTCTTCATTCCATATTTGATACTTCTTAATCTTCCTTTGTGTTTTGAATCAGCGACCACCATTGATCATCATCTATAGTGAGGCGGTAGAATTCCATGACAACCTTCTCTCTTTCGCTACTCCCCAAGGCATGGAATATTTTTTCTAAGGAGTTTATCCATTGCTCAGCTACTAATGGATTTGTACCCCCATTAAATGTTGGCGGTTGTTGCCTCATGAAGCGGTCTAACATTGATCCTCCACGTTGCGGATCAGGGCGATCCATATGAGTAAGGTTATTATTCATAACCTGAGTGAGTTGTCCCAGTATGGTAATAAGTTGATCAGCACCAGTTGTATATCCAGATACACAATAATTATCTTGAGTAGGAGGGCAATCCCTACACGAAGTTCTTGCATTGATACGGTTTCCATTCCGTCCACTAGGTGCCATTTCTAAAGAATGGCAAAAACTAGATTAGTTTATGAATCAAAATACATAATTCCATACTTGTAAAATACTTAACATAAATTGAACTATTTATGGATATAATCCATAATCTTAAAAAGAAATGTTTTCTTTGAGGAAGTATATACTCATAAACCCTTCATAATGGTCTGTATTGAAAATGAGAATTATCCTAAGCATATCCCCCAGGAGTGTCGTAACCAAGAGTGCAACAAGGCCCATTGTTATGCACCAGTTCTTGTTCGAGTCTAGATCAAAGCGGTGTTTTCGGGTTTTACCCCTAGGTACATATGTGCCAGAGCCACCTCTACCTGCTCATATCTTTACAGGGATGTATTTCTCGGAAAACTCACAAAATCTCAATAATACCAAAATTTAGGAAGTTATTCTATACTAATCCTCAAAGTCTATCTTATGGCTATGCGCTCTAATCAGAGTTTATCTAAATCTAGCTTCCATGGTTAGTACTAAACTGCCTCTGATACCAACTGTAACGCTCTGACCCTAGTTGCCCAGAGTCAGTGCAGTATTGCATAACATTGGCATGATCACAAAATATGAAGTCTCGAAAGACCGATTAGTTTAGTAGCATTGGAAACACTAGATACATTCATAAATGTTACATTACATTGTAAAGTGAAAAACTACAATAACATAGTATCCATTTTCCACACTCATATCCCCTTCAGAATATCCCTGTAGGTCATTCCTAAAATACTTCTTCACATCCTAGAAAAATTAAAACATTGAAAGGGGTGAGCTCAGATGCTCAGTAAGGATAAGAATATTGCAGAAGCTTTCATAAATAAACATAAACATTTAAGGCAATGTATATCTAAAACAAAATCCTTTTAAACTCGAACTTTAGCATAATATGGCAAAATTAAAATGAAATAATGCCATTTAAATATTAAAATGGATATTCTATTGGTCGAATAATCACATGAAATATCAATAACCACTTTCATAATGATGGAATGCATAATGCCAGACTATCATAACCACGTAGCCAAGGCCTCGTGCCAAGACCACAAATAAGATTTTTTCACGGCCTCGTTCCAAGACACTAGTTTGTCTCATGAGACCTACCGATACATCGAGGAGCTATAGCAGGCTCCACCCATCACTTATTAAGTCCAACACATTCCTCATATGAACAGGTTTAAACATATCATAAACCATAACATAATCGTATCACATAAACATGCACAAATGAAACATAACATTTCCACATTTCAATCACAAGATATCAATAAAACACATTGATATAATAAAAACACTTTCAAAACCATTTTCAATACCAAAATTAAGGAAAATTAAAACTTTGTATTTATTTTTAATTTAAAAAAAGTTATGGCTTATAGAGGAAGCCGAAACTCAAATAATAGTCACGACGGCGGAGAAGTCGTTGTCGCCGCATACGTAAGAAAAAAACATTCCTTTTGTCATTTAGTAAAAACGCTTCGTATAAAAATATTCCTTTTGAATAAAAGTAAAAGTCAAAGGGGTTTTTACACCGTATAAAAGAAAGTTGTGTATAAAACAAAATATACCTCAATGAAAGGAGATTGAGACGAAGACCCTTACAAAGATCGTTTTTTAAATAAAGTAGATCTATTATGTGTATTCACTATAAGTACTCATAAAGAAAGTAAAAATACAAGATAGGACATAATAATATCTTGACATAATTTGAAAGTAGGAGATTAACCCAAAAAATGGAAATTGGGTTAAGAAGTTCCCTTACCTCGTGTCCGAATTGACTCGATCGTTATTTATCCTCCTGAATAATAAACTAGAGTTAATTTATATTTTCTTAAGAACCATTTTCATGTTCATTATTCCTTTTATATCACTTATTACCATGTTATTAACATTATTTAATTATTTAAGTTAATAACGTTCATTTTGTCGATCTTAGGTACTTGAGTCAAAAATAAACTTCTTATAATTACACTTTGTTCATGTGGTAAAATATCCATTATATCCATAATTATATTCATGATTTATATATCATATACGTCATATATATTCAGTATATACATTCATTTATAATATTACATAACATTTAGAGGTAAGAAATTAAATGCACCGTTCAAGGAGAGGGTAAGACGTACGTACGCATGATCGCTACTTTCATTTCTATTTCATATATAATGGAATGAAGTTATAATTATATAAAGGTATAATATAATTACAGTATAATATAATTTATAATACCATTTACTCCATCCTTTATACATCCCACATATGGCATTAATGATTCAAATCACTTTGAGGGGGCGGTAGTCCGCACTTCCTAAAATGAAATTATCGCATTTACCCATAATGGAAATCATAAAGTATGCCATAAATGAGAAATAAAAAAGCATAAGGAAAACATAAAAATAATATATATATCATATATGAAAATAGTTTCATCAAAATGGCCACCATTATAGGTGTTAAAAGAATATTTAACAATCATCGTTTTGTGAGGCAATATTTCACCACCCACAGAAACAGTATGTTATTTAACCATTAGATGAAGGTGTGTGTAATTGTAAACCAAATCCTTATCATAAAAACATCCTCTTATATTTTAGATACTGGTGTTGTTACAAAATAAAGGAATAAAAAGAGTTTAAGTGGTTGGAGTAGCAAAATAAAACAAAATAACATTAGAGAAGACATTACCTTAAAATCGGGTAACTCTTTTTTATTTGAGCCAGAGGATTCCTTGGGAAGACTTCTGCCCAAAGTGAGGATTCTAAGAGTAAGGGAGGAAAGTTGAGAGAGTATTTTGGCAGATGTTGGACGAGCCAAAAGGCTTTGAAGGTGTGATTAATGTGGTAGTGTTGGGGGCCTTTTATAAGAGGAGAGAAGGGGCACTCTTGGAAAGATTGAAATGTTACTTAATTATGAAATGTTTTTTCGGATTCTAAAGGTCCCAAACTTATATATTTCAAGGATAAGGTGATAAGGGTTTGAAATATACTCATCCAATAGGTTTTTGAAATGTTTATGTCTTAGATGTCACATTATCTTTTCATTTTATTTAAATCGTTAATTAATGAGGTAATCGCTGCATCATCATGGTGTCATATATAATTTACTTTATATAATGTCTAAAAATTATAAAACAAATATCATGATGTATTAAATCTTTTTATATTTCTAATTAATATTTATAGTAAAAAATATGACTTGTATAACCCCATTTAAAAATTGTTTTAGTAAAATAACTCTTATTTGTGACATTTTTATTTTAACATTAAGTAAAAAGTTATTTCTGTCATTTTCCTACCAAAGTGGCTCCATTGGTTCCCAAAGTTGACCCATGGATTTTATTGGTCGGCCATGACTCATCCAATATGAGTAGGTCATGTGTAAATGTATTTTCATATTTTTATAATATCATTTTTACCTTAAATTTCCCTAATTACCTTTAATCGTGATTAATTAAACTTAAAAGTTACTATTCACCAAAAAATTATTTTAATCCCATTGAACCGAATTTTAATTACTAATAACAACCATGTATGTTTGATTTTTGAAAATTAAATCACAGAAGTGGTAATGTTTCATTTAAATGAAAAATCAGTTTTTTAACTACCACTTAGTGGTTTCACTATTCATCAAAAATTGAAGTTTTTTAGAACAATTCTAAAATTTCACCCTAAGCTATAATTGATATTCCGAATCCAAAAATGATGCCTATTTTAAAAAATTCCAAACATATAAGTTGCATTAATTAATTTTATAATTAATTCCCGCTGTCACAACAAATAGCGTGTTTTTAAGAAACAATATATATCAAAATATTGACAATTGTTTATGTCCAATTTCAATGTGAAATTAATTCTAATGACCAACATTGGATAAAATAGTAAAAATATATTCTAATTATACTTTAAAACCACTAAATAGTATAATTTATCACTATAAAATATTTTTATTAAAAAAAGTTGTTTTTAAGTATTTTTCACTATTCATAAAAAAATTGGATGTTCTCAGAAAATTACAAAAAATTCAACTTTGGATAATTTTGATATTCCGAATACAAAAATAAAGTCCATTTTTAAATATAAAATTTATATAATTTCAAAAAGTGGGTATTACTATTCATAACTGTTACTTTGATTGGTCACGGTGTGTTAGAATCTCAAACTTGTGTACAATGCAAGCTATTGCATTATTGAAAGAGAAGTGTATCGTGAAAGCTTGGGGTGTTACATAAAATGAACCTTATGATATGTTATATCATTAATTATTCTATATTAATGGTATTTAAATGTTTAATTTCATGATTATCACCTTCGGGTTTTTGGATTCATATGTTACCATAATTATAAGTGAATTTCTAGTCTCACTTTTATTCATGTCATACTAAAGTCATATTCAAAACATTTTTCTTTTTTGGGGTTTATATATAGCCCCTTTGACATATAATATCATGAATTTATTTATTCTAATATTATTTAATGTTTTTTATAAGTTTTTTCTTCATGTGTCTTATGATTCAAAACGTTTCAGTGTGGTATGAGACACTTTTGAATGTTTAAGGATTATTTTACTCAAGAATGTTATTAATGATATTTAAAGAGAATTTATATTCATAAAAATTAAAAAAACCATGTTATTACTTATCCTACACATGGTATAATTGTTCTTGATACCATCTTGATTATTTTTTTAGATGGATTATGATTGTTTCAAATATATTGTTAATAAAATAATTTCTTTTCAATGAGTTAATTTTGTTTCAACAAGATTGTTTTGGAACCCATTTATTTTCCATTAGTTACTCATGTTTTAAAGATATTTATTTGGTAAAAAACTTATTTTACATATTTTAATCATGTGTTAATGATATTGTTATGGGACACAATTCTTTTCTATAGGTTAATCTTGTTCTTAAGATATTATTAGGAACCCAATTCCTTACCATGAGTTAATATGTTTTCATAGTAATAATTAAGGAACCCATTTCATTTACATGGATTAATAACATTTCAATGAGATTGTTATGGAACCTATTTCTCTTCTATGTGGTAATCATGTTTCAATGTGATTTTTATGGAACCTATTTCGTTTACACGAGATAACCATATTTCAATTAGATAATTATGGAATCTGTTTCTTTTCATAGGTCAATTATTTTTAATATAGATTGATATGAAACCCATTTCTTTTCTATGGGTTTATCATGTTTTTATGATTTTTTAATGATGATGTTTTATTCGTGGTACTTGATAATTATATGAAATGTGTGAGCCTGAAATAGATTATATGAAGGTTGATCCCCATTATATATCTCTAATACAATGGGTAATGACTATATTATCTAGAGAATTATATTGGAAGTTAATCATATGGTTATTCGAATTTAAAAGTGTTTAGTAATGGTTCTGTAGGGGTTTAATGAAATGATGTTCCAAGATGCCAATATGTTTTTATTATACTTTCTATGGGTTTATAATGTTTATCTTGATCAAGATTAATGTCACATGGATTATGACAATGGATTTAGATGTGTGTTTCCATTTCCATGTTTTCATATTTTATGATCCTTTTATGGTTGGTTATGAGTTCCTTTATTATTCTCTCATACACTTTTGTTTTGTCATCACACCATTATGCACTATTATGCTCATTTATGACATTCAATTGTTAATTATTATGTTTAAACTTATTGAGCATCTGAACTCACCCTTATAATGTTTCCTTTTCCCCATGTTTTTAAGAATTACTTTTAATGATTTATGTTTATAAATTATTTAAAAAGGATTATTTTGATGACCTAATGTGAAATAAAAAAATATGGGTTAAATGAGTGATTTGTTCTTTTGATGACTTGTGAATTGTTTATGTAAGAGTTTTTACCAATTATCTAAAACTATAAACCTAAATGATCCACTATAATATATATGATCAATGTTACCATTTTATGTTGTATGGTTTTATGAAAAAATTGGGTCACAATTATCAACATCAATGCGTGAAATGTAAAGTTAGGGATTTCAGTATAGGAACCGGGATTTCAGTTTCTGGGTTGTTATTATTGGTATCAAATGTTAGTTTCGATGACTTCAGATACAAGGATGTTTTCATGTGAGGTTATATTAATATTTATGGATACCATAATAGGGATATAATATTATGGATTATCATATCTTTAAATTATTAGACACTCTATTTTACATTTTTAAGTAGTAAACATTTTGAGGTAATTAATGACATTTTAGGATACATTTTATTATGTTGATGTATATTTAAAACATCTGTTTAATGTGATTATTACTTTACTTTAGGTGGGAATAAGTTTTAATGTATTTATAATCATTAGGGTTTATTTGATCTTGAATATTGAATTAATTATGGGAACATAAGGACTATCATATAGATAACCATAGGATTGGAAAGTGACATGGTTAAAAAGTGTCTAATGTTACATCAAATAAAGATATCTATATTTTAGGACATGAAATCTGGAAGGTTTGAGAGAAAATTTAAGGTTGAAACATTATTTAATTTTTATGTTTTTGAGGTTTTTTAGGATATATGGTTATGGAATGATTTAGTTTCATCTTGGGGTATTACTATTGAATTTTAATGATTATTTTATCATATGAAGGTTTATTAATTTTGGGAATTAGCATACCATGTTCTAACCATTAAGGGTTTCTATATTGTTTAAAGATATGTGGAATAAATTCTTATCCCTTTTATGATTATGTGGTATTAAAAATTTTACTTTAGTTCTTTAGGTGTGAAAAGTTCTTCTTAAATACTCAATTTTTGGGGGGAAAATATGCAATTGTTATAAATGTTGAAGTTCACTAATCAAGTAATTTTATTTTATTATTCACTTTTTTGTATAGATAGTGATAGATTCATTAAAATATAGGACATAGAACTAGAAATAAAATTTTATCCTTTTACCATAATTTTTGATAATATCAATTACCTTTTCTACAACTATTTTTCTTGTGGTTTTGTCTTCATTGAATTCCCCTTGACCATATTCCCTTTGACTATCTATTAGTCTGTGGGAATTAGTTTTCACTTCCAAATCCATCATTTAATTTCACACCAATGTTATCTGAGGGTGGAATCCTAGTTATGCATAATTTTCGATGACCTTTATGATTCCCACATTCCATTTTTAAGAGGATGTTTTATTAACCCTTTGTATAATGTGGGTTTTAATAAAATTTTTTTGGAAATTTTAATCATTATATATCTAAGATGAATCCAGAAAGAAATATTCAATTTATGGGGGGTAAGATGTAACATCATGAGATTTTAATGAATATATTTTTAAAATTATTTTAAATTCATTGATAGCTTAAGTTACACACAATTAAGACATTATCTTTCATTATTTTAAAAGCCATGTTTATCTTTCATTCCATGCAATATCAAGTCTTTTTTATAACATGTTTTACAAACAAGACCAAGTCTTACGAAATAAAAATTTAGTATTGAAACTTAATATGATCAAAAGCACCTATCCCTTGAAATTTTGGGAATGATTGTTATTAAATAAATTTTGAGATATAGATTAAAATAGTTTATAAAATTAATTATTTACAATTAATTCAGAATGAAAATAAAAACCAATAGAATATAAAAGATGTGTATTTCAGAAAACTATTTTTATGACCAGAATAGTGTTTTCACTTAATAAATTGAACATGTGCCTCATCCCAGTTTTTAAGGTCTCTATATATGCATCCAAAAGACCCAAGTTCAATTACTGGAAGACTTATAATTTCAGGTATTGTAGTAGTCACAGTAGTATCCCTGTAGCGAGTATTCAAGCAAGTACTATAGAATGTACTGTAGCAGTTATTATATAAACTACAATATGTTACTATATCATCCATAAATATTATCCTTGGGACACTAGTTTGGACTTGGAGACCTTAAGGACTTCTATCCACCTAGTCTTTCGGGTCAGTAAGGATTTCTGGCCACCTCAAGGCCTTTAGGGCCACCTGACATGCATATGCCCAGATAGATTCTATAAGGAACCCGCTCCAGAGGAGGATTCAAGAATAGTGTGCATTAAACAGAGAATGGCTAATGGATTTGGAATAATTAGATGGTATGGCATTGCCTTTGATACTGGGCCTGTATATCTTTGCACATGACAGCTAGCCAAACAACCACACAAAATTGGAAAGCTGATCACAATGCAGATACTGGTGAGGGGAAGTTTCAAGTAGTCATAGTCTGTAATATTTCTATAAGACCTATGGGTCCTATATTGTCTCCAATCCTATGGAAAATTTATTCTCTAAGCCTATAATCCTCATATGGGTTCCCCCTCATCCCTTAAGGGGGGGGGGGTATAAAAAATCAATAAAAAAATAAGTCCATTGGGCCATTCAAGAACATTATAAATTAAATTAATCACTAATATTGAATGATATTAATGAAACTTATATATTATATTTTCAATCAAATTTTTTAAATTCATTCTATAAGTTTTATGGGCGTAAATTAAGAACAAATCCAATTTTAAGCATTAAAAGGTTGTATTTATCTAAAATATAGTTTTTCCACCTTTTAATAGAATAATTGTTCTAAAAATAAATTGTGATACTAAATAAATTTTATTTGACTAAAAAAATTATTTCTTTAAAAATTAATATAAAAATTTACTTTGTGTAATATTTAGTTATTTTTTTACGAACATTCATTTTTAATGAATAGTGAATAATAATAGATTTTAATTGAAAAATTATTCTTTATCTAATTAGGTTGTATAGTTAAATTTTATTTTAAGATGGTTTTAAATATTATGTAATAGAATTATACATCACTTAAATTAAATTTAGGTCATTTTAAATATTTATCATTGAAATTTGATATAAAAACATTTAAAACATTTGAACTTTTTTAATTTAAAAAACCATTGTCTCATCCTGCCTAGAGGATTAATTTTAAATTAATTAATCCCACTTTTATGTTTTGAATTTTGAAAACTTTATTCTATAATTTTAATCTTAATAATTTATAATATCATGTATGGAAAATTTTTTTGAGCAAAAATATGTGTGAATGTAGTTGAAATTAGTTATAGTGATTATGGTAAACACGAGTTTACTTAATGACTAAACATAAAACAGAAGGTGTAAAATAATCTTAAACTTGTCAAAGAACCATTTTATAGATATATTTAGACCTTAATAATTAATTTATCTAATTTTTTTGTGTTATGGAATCCTATTGTATGGTAAAAATGTAGGGAGCACACAATTCTTTTCCAACATTCCAAGTGCGTCCTTTTCCCCACTTATAAAAGGAACTCAAACTCCTCACTTATTCAAACATATAAGAACCATTGGATTGTCAAAAAAATTAAAAAATAATTTCCATAAATCCCTAACCGAATCTTATAATCCTCACTTTTTTCATAAATCCATCCAAGTAAGTCCTTTGGTGAAAACCAAAAGGAGCTTCCTGAAGATAAGGCAACGTTCATCAACATGTATTTTTATTTTGTTTCCTTATCCACTCCCTTTATTTATATTTATATCATGATTATAAAATGACCTTATTATCTTAAATATACTTATATTTTTTTATGTAACATGTATTAAGTACACCTATAGTCACTCCCAACAAATGGTTAATGAAATCACCATTCATGGGTATGGCGAACCACTGCCTCAAAAAACCATGTCATTCGTTTGTTTCCTTATCACCTGTTATGGTTGAAATATATTATTAAAATAATGGTATTATATGTTATACATATTATATTTATAATTACTAAAAACTTATATAATTATTATATAACATGTACCTCCATGATTTCCATTTTTGGGGAATACGATAACATCGTTTGTGGATGTCTGGACTACTGCCTCCTGAAAGCTATGTGAGATATTCACACTTTACATGGAACTTATTAAGGATGAGTTTAATAAAAATATACAATACAAATGAAATATTTATGAAAATAATGACATAATTATCTATCTTAACATATAACATATCATTTTCTTCATTTCATTTGACACATTGAAAAATTGATAACATCATTTAGGGACGTGTGGACTACCGCCTCCTCGAAGTGATGTGATTCTTACCTTTTAATCACCACATAAAAATAATGATACATAGATACTTATATATAATTAAATAATATGATATTTTTAGTATAATTATAATTATCTAATTATAAACATTACATACCTTTTTTTCCATAATGATCATTGAAAAATGGGATCATTACTCATGTGTACGTACGACTTACCGTCTCCATGATTGTATTGTCGTTTAATTTTTCATAACCATACTTGATTTCTAATTTTAAAGTTATAATTTATGTAAAAAAGTAATAATTATTTCATTTTTATTATTCTGGACATGTTTAAATAATTATCCCATTGACCATAGTCGACTTATCAATGACATTTTTGACACATAATCCAAATACGGTCAAAACATCTGACTTAAACATTATTGGTTAAGTTATTATATATAAAAAGTATATTTTTACAAAAAAATAAATAATAAAATTTTAAAAGGTATTTAAGTAATAAAATAATTAACATATTTTTATTATTTAGGAATATATAGGTCAATCATGACAAATTATACTCAAGGTAAGATATTTTTTAACTTAATATCTATTCACCAGGTTAAAATTCTTTTTCAGTAGTTATGATATAAAAATAATATGTGTCAAAATAACTCTTATTGATTTATACTATGTTAAAACTTCTATTTTGTGGATTTAAAATCTTAACACATAATTATTTCATTGATTTATTCTCACTCTAATGATATGATCGTTTTAAGGTATTTTTTATCTTACCTTTTACATGTAGGTGATAAATGTCATATTCAAACCTTACTTATTTTTTAGTGTATATACTAAACTTTGAGATATATTATATCATAAATTATTTTATATTAATGGTATTTTAATGTCTTATTTGATGATTATTACTTTTGGGGCTCCCGATCCAGATTCATTATAGATGTAACACATTTTCACCTCACTTTTTACATTTATGAGATAAATGTAAAATTCACCACTTACTTATTTTTTGTGGTGTCTCCCCTAACCCTTTTGATATATTATATTATTAATTATTTTCTAGTCATGGTATTTTAATGTTTTATTTTATTATTATTACTTTTAGGGTTTCTGATTTTGATGTTATCATGTGTGTTAGGGGATTTATAGTCTCACTTTTATTTCTGCGAGACTTATGTCATATTCTCCACTCATTTATTTCATGTAGTGTATATACAACCTAATCGACATATCATATAATGAATTTATTTATTATAATGTGATTTAATTTTTCTTAAATTTTATTCCTTCATGGGGACTATGACTCAAAATGTTTAATAGTGGTATGGGTCCCTTTGAATGCTTAAAGATTTTTTCCTCAATAATATTTTTTGATCTTTTAAGGGAATTTTAATTCATCAACATCAATATAATTTTTGTTTCTTATCATAAATAGGGTATATTTTTAGTTGATAACATACTTCTTATTTAATTGGTTGAATTATAACTGTTTCAAAGATATTTTTAAGGAATCCATTTAATTTCCATAGGTTAATCTTATTTAAAAGTGATTGTTATTGAACCAATTTCTTTTTTGTGGGTTAATCATGTTTCAAAGAGATTTTTTACGAAAACCATTTATTTTCCTTGTGTTAATCATGTATAATTGATATTTTTATGAAAACATTTCTTTTATGAGGGTATATATTGTTTCAATGATATTATTAAGGAACCTGTTTCATTTCCACAAGTTAATATTATTTCAATAAGGTTGTTATGGAACTAATTTATATTCCTTGGTTTAATCATGATTCAATGATAATTTTTTGGAATCCATTTTTTTTCCACGGGATAAAAAATTTTCAATGTCATTTTTACGAAACCTATTTCTTTTCCACAGGAAAAACATATTTCAATGAGATTGTAATGAAACCCCTTTCTTTTCCACAGGTCACTTTTGTTTAAATAAGATTGATATGAAACACATTTATTTTCCATGGTCTTATCATGTTTTTATGATTATTATGATGAATGTGTTTTATTCCTGGTAATTGAACATTATATGAAATGGGTGATCCCGATATATCTTATATTAAGTGTGATCCCTATTATAGATCTCTAATACATTCGGTAATGTTTATATTCTTGGATGAATTATTTTAGAAGTCAGCCATTTGGTTATCCAAATTTGGAATTGTTCTATATGGATCCTATAATGATTCAATGGGATTATTTTTTAAGATAAAAACATGTTTTCTTTATGTTTTCTTTGTGTTTATAATGTTCTTCTTGACCGATATTGATATCAGATGTCTCCTGATTATTTATTTTGACGCATGTTTCCATTTTAATGTTTTCATATTTTAGGATCCAAGTATTTAAGTGTATGAGTTACATTATTATTCTCTCATTCACATTGATTATGTCATTATACCCTTATGCACATTTTGTTCATTTATGACATTCAATTATTAAAGCTTATGTTTACCCTTATTGAGAATCTGAGCTCAACTTTCTAATGTTTCCTTTTTTACCACGCTTCAATGAATAATGTTGAATATTTTATGTATATAAAGGATTTCAAAAGGATGGTGTTATTGACCTATTTTGAAATAATAAAAGTTGGCTTAATGGGAGAATATTTGTTTAATGACTAGTGAATTTTTTATGTATGAGTTTGTCTTAATTATAAAATACTATAAACCTAAATTGTTCTATATAATTTATGTGATCCAAGTTTTCATTTTAATGTTTTAAGGGTTGATGGAAAATAATTAGGTCACAGTTATCAGTATTAATGTCAAAAATGGAATGTTAAGGATTTTAGCACATGATTCGAGAGTGCTGGTCCTTGGTTGTCAAAAATAAAACCATAATTGATATTTAAATAATAACTCGAATAAAACCTATTTTTTAACCTTCTAAAGATATTGTAGAATAATTTTTCCTCCACTGATCCTCCTCTAACTTCTCTCATATGAACAGTCTCAAATATAAGGTATGTCATATTTTCTCCTATTCTCTAGTTTCTTGCATGAAAAGCTGGGAATACCATCATAGAAGGGTCCCAAATGTTTTAAATATGTCAACTTCTCATATTTATTGATTCACGTTCTCCATTGGAGGAATATAATTCATCTTACACAATCATTTCCTTATTATAGTTCCATTTTTTCAATGAATTCTATTCACTAGTAAACATTTCATCAAGTTGGTTGTTTTCTTTTTAAAAGACACACACCCACCAGACCTATCCATCTCCATGAATAACACCACTATTGAGGGGACACATCATTGTAGGGTTTTTGGGGACGCCCATATATATCTAATAAGGGGTTTCATGGGTTTCCTCTATTTTCATCAATGAGATCCACCCAACTCCATGATTTATTTGATAATATTTTTTATATCAATGTGTAGGGGACAAATGTTCCACACAAAATCCATCCCCTCATTTTATTATAATTTTTTTAGAGTTATAAATGGTGGTTAAGTCATCATGTAAATGTAAATACAAACTGATGCTCAGATCCCACCTGGTAGAAGACATTATAGTGCAATATCTTCTCAAATCCACCATATTATTATTATATTGGGGCACTGTACTTTGATTTTCAAGGCGATGGTATAATGAATTTTTTTTATTATATATCACTTGTCCAACATCAAACTTCCAGATCGTCTACCACTATCTAAAATATACTAGGCACTTATACCATAGTGTGTGTATGTGGTTTTTTTCAGTTTAATTATATGTGACTATAACATAATTCTATCATGCTCTAGTATATATAGATATAATGTTATTTATACTTCATTTCCTTTAATTTATCTATTGGTTATTATATATACTCAAAATATAAAAAATTGGACAATACACATTCTGCTTGCTGAGGTGTTTGGTGTTATCCATATTGGAAAGTATGATTAGAAATCATTGAGTGAGGAAACTGGCTTATAAATACGGGTGATTCCTCCATCCCTAGAAATCAGACAGTCCAAAATTATTCTCTCTTGAACTTGTTAAATGTTTTATTATTGATTATCTTAATTTATTATATGCCCGTTATTATTTTTTCGTATTTTTATTAATGGTTATAATTGATAATAAAATTGATTCAAAAATGTGTTGATTCATTTTCATATGTTTTACTTATTTATTTGATTCTTTCAGGGTGAATTATTCATTTATTAATTCATCTATGGAATTATTTATCTAGATGAATTGATTTAATGTGTAATCATATAATAACTGTTTTTTAAATTCTAAAATTCAAACATCAAGATGAAAATGTATTTATTAAAAATATAACTAATATAGTTATCAAGATTTAAAATAAAATGATAAATTTTAATAATTACTTTAAAATATTTTGATATCAAATAATTTAATTTTCACTTTATTATGAATGTTTTATGATCGACTTAATGTTTTGAAATTTTATTTGAAATAATTTTTTTGTATTTTTTTCTGTAATTTTAAATTTGATAAGCTTATGTTAAAAAGTTTCATGTTCATAGATGGATACTATGGTTACAAAATTATACAAAATATAAATAATGATATTATAGTTTAAAAGTATTTTAATATCTCTAATTAGGAGAGGAAATTAGAGATTCCACACATGATGGCCTCAAAAGTTGAAGCATGATGAGGTAGGAATTATTATTTAGTAAATAGTGTAGGGATACATGTAAAATTTGGGGATAACTTTCTTTTGGGAAGAGTGATAATAAGGTAGTATTATTTTAAATAAATTATTTGCAATATGGATTTCTGTCCAAAGGAAAAAGTGTAAGACAATGTAATAAAACTTTCAATAATATCTATACCACGTGGAAAAAATATGAGGATTGATTTAGAACATGATCCTCAGACTAGTTGGTGAGTTATCCTTATTTGAATCCATGAGACCCATGTTCAAATCTAGGTGGAATATTTGTAGTACTCTACCAGTGCTGTAGCAGGAAATGTTTAGGTATAGTAGTAAGAACTGTGATGGTATTGTAGTAGGTAATCTTCTGTACTGTAGCATCCGAAACTATTCACCTTGGGCCACAGGTTTGTGTTTGGAGTCCTTAAAGAATTTGGGCCACCCAGACCTTCTGTTCAGTAGGGATTTCGGGCCACCTTTATGGAATTAAGGCCACCTCAAGGCTTGTGAGAAACATGTCATTGTCCCAGATAGACTCTACAAAAAAAGAGAAGCCCTAGTGATGAATTTAGAGTAGGACCACTCACAAGAGAAGAACCAATGGGTTTGGAAGAATGAGAGGGTATGACTATGCAATCGAGACCAGCCTGTTCTTGCACAGGAAGCTTAGCCAGACGGCCATGCGAAGGTGGAGAGCTACCATCATGATACAGATGCTGGGGAGGGGTAGTTCCTTGTAGTCATAGTCTGGTTGAATTCCATAAGACTTTCGGGTCATGTAATGTATTTTAAGCCTATAATCTATGTAATCACTAACCTACAAACCTTGTAAGGGTTCCCCTCATCCCTTGAAAGGGGGGTTTTCAAAAATCAATAAAAATGAAGGCCTTCGGGCCATTTAGGATATAAGGATTGATTTATTTGACTGGTATTTTATTTATTTCGACTATGGGAAAATTGAAAGGTATTATAATATGAAATTTCATGGATGTACCAAAAATAACGTTACAATAACAATAAAAAATGTTTATAAACAACTCAAGAAAGAATCAATAATGATTATCACATCGAGGAAACCTTAATGTATTATAAAGAAAAGATGTATGAATATTTTCTAAGTGGATTCATAAAAAAAATTTCAAAGAAAGAGGGGGAAAAGACATGTTTCTCTTATACAGAGAAGAAGAAATGGAGAAGGATTCACCAATGTTTCATTATAGGAATCTTATGTTAGTAATATTTTTCTCTTATTGAAAGTGGATGTGAAGATAAATAAGATGATATATAAAATTAAAATTATTTTGGAAGAATTTATTACAGGTTTTATTACTCAAAGGACAAAAATAAACATGTATTGGATGTGAGTTGGTAGAAAAGGGCTGGTTCACCATGACAATCTAAATTCCTCAACATGAAGATATTAAAGAGGTACCATTCTTCCTCTATATTTTATTGCAATAATTTTTATAGAAGTGGTGAATTATTAAAGGAATGATATTATCAATATAGAGTGTTTAATACATGTGAAAAATTTGTAGATTCAAAATAAATTTGAAGAAAACATATCGTGTATGCCAAAAAATTTATTTCAAATGTTAAAAAATACTTATCTTAAAGAGAGTAACATATAATCCAATATCACTTTTGTTATCAATAGAAGTTTTCTCCATTGGTTTCATGAAATTACATGCTCCTTGACCTTGTGTGAAAATTTAGCGATTACATGAACTTGAATATTTTCTGGAATTGTCAGACCCGGACTACTTAATTTATTTATATTTTATCATTTCTTGGATTTGGGTCATCGCACCAATGTCCTGGTTGGGCCCCGACATTAAATTTGTTTTGTTTAATATTTTTACTGGGCTTTGGACCTGTGCGCGGCCACTGCGCGGTTGGAAGTAGCTACGCGGTCAACCCAAGATTCGGTCAATCACAAATTATTATTTTTATTATTGTTTTCATTATTATTATTATTCTCATTATTATTATTATAATTAGTATTATTGTTATTATTATTATTTTTAATTGTTAATAAATATTATTAATATTATTTTTCTTATTGTTAATTTTATTATTATTATAATAATTTTGGTATTATTATTATTATTATAATTAAAATAATAAGAATGAAAAAATTATAAAGCCTTCGCCCCCCCATTCTCGTTGCATGCCTCACCCAGGCCGTGGCTGGGTCTTCCCCCCTGTGCGAGTCGCCTTCTCCCAACCTCCCCTCTACCCTTCCTTGCTGGCCTCGACCACACCTCAACTGCACATCGCCTATCGCCCCAGTATCACACCACCTTGTCTCGACTACACCCCGGCCAGCCACCTTGCCCCAACCGGCCTCCGCCCTGGCTGCCACCTCCTCACCTCTCCCCACTGCGCTTCGGTTTCCTGGCCCCCACAGACTTCCTAGCCCATTCCCATCCTCCATTCTCCCCTCATGCAGCCTCCTACGGACCGTCGGGGTCCCTTCATACTGCTGCCCTCCGGTCGCCTCCCAGCCTCCCCTCCACCCGCTAAGACCTCGCACCCTTCTGCTCGTGCCCCGGCTCCCGCGGACCGCCGCTCCGATTTCCGACCAACTACCTCCCTTCACCGCACTTTCAGCCAGCTGACCCCTCTATGATTTTCTCTGACAAACCCGATCCCAGAGACCCACTACTCAATTTCATCTGATAATCCTACCCTTTTCATATTTCTTCCTTAGTTTGGAGTTTATGTTTAATTTTTTGAAACCATTATTCTGCAGTTGGTATTTCGTGCATTTTTCTTATCATTTTGGGTGTGTGATTGGTCTGCGATGTTTCAGTCTCCCTTTAGTTGAAGTTCTGTTGCGTCCGCTCTTGGTTTGGGGTAGGTAATTCCATGGTTTTTCTTTCCACAATCTAATTGATGCTTGGATATTTTCATAATTTTATTTTACGTGATTTTCAACTTTAATATATCCATAATTTCCTCGTATAGTGTTTTTCAATTTTTAGAATTAGTCAAAAGCATGTTTTGAGTCACTTCCTAGTTCGAGTCTACTATTATTTGATTATGTGCCAAATCTTATTTTGACATTGTTTATGGATATTTTTTTGGGGCATTTATTTTTATGTTAATACAGTTTGATAAGAAAAAAAAGAATGCTTTGAAGGTGAATATTTGATTATGGTAATGTTTATGTACACATGACGCATTTGATAAAATATTATAGTTTTCAAAGTGGAATTGAGGGTTTTTATGAAATTTTTAGATTTGATTATGTTGTGTGTCAGCAATGGTTATTTTTAAACTTGGTTTGGTTTATAATTTTGGTATTAGTACAACATGCTAATTGTGTTAAGGTGTTAAAATAAAAAGGGGGCTCTTTGGTTTTTAATGCGGTGGTGTGAGTTCATTTCAAATAAAGTGAGTGGTTGGTTTTAGTTTCAATGTGGTAATTTTGTTGGAATAGTGTTGGCTGTTTTCTTGAAACGCAAGTGTGCCATTGGATGTTGGCACATACATGGGTGCACTCTTTGCACCCATGGACGTGCCTTTAAGTTACAATGACACCTTTAAACTAGTGTTTCCTTAAAACCTTGGTTTTTTAAATTGTTTTTTTCCAAAGTAAGATTCGGTCCTTTATATGGATTTTGTGAAATTTTTGAAGTAAGAACTCAAGGGTGTGCCAGTTTGGCTTTGAAGATATAAAATTTGTATTTGTGTAATGTTTTGTGTAATGTTTTTGGTCATGAAAAGTTAAAGACCATGTTGAAACGTTCCACTTTAATGCAATGTCTGTGTAGATCTCTTGAATGGATGGTATTTTGATACCCATTTAATAACTCTATTGTTTCGTAAAATGTTTTAAATGTTTTGATGACTATATGGTGTGATGGAACTGATGGCACAGATGGCACTTTATTAATGTGAAATAATTGAATGTGTATCTAGGGGTACTTCTGTCTAGGGTAACCCTTTATGGGTGAATGCATAAGAAGCGTCTGTGTTTGGGACAGGCAAGTGCGGTGAGATGTGTCACGCATGCGAGAGACTTCCTACTTACACAGTGTTATTGTAACCACCATGGGTTTTTGAGCATCTTTTAGAGATCAAATTATGGTTGCTGACCAACCCCGATTAGACAAGTTGTACCCCCTAGATTTATTGTTAGGACAGGTGGGCTTTGCCACTAGATTGGTCAGTTTAGGCAGCCAGTTGGTTATAGACTTAAGAGCTTCACCATATTCCATCAGGTGGTTCTGAAACTGAGTACGTCCAGGGGTCTTCTAGGGATTTTTAGGCTCACCCATGGTTACTAGATTATTTGCATTACTTGTTTGCTTTCTGTGCACTGGACTTGTTTACTTTCCACGTGCTAGTATATTTTCAGCTTTCACTTTTACTCGTTTTACTCTAGATCAACATTTGTATATTCTATTTTGGATTTTATTTATAAAATGAAAAATGATTTTGGAAAATGGTATGTTTCATGTTTTGGGTTTTTAAATGGGAAAAACATGTTTCTTATTTTCAAATGTGGAAACCCTACTTTTATAATTGTATTTCAACATTACATTAATGGATTGTTTCGGGAAAATAGACGTTGGATTCTATGGTTTATCTTAGAAAAACCTACTCAGCTTCTTTAATGCTCACTCCTATCTTTATCATTTATGTTAAAGGTTTCCTTTCTCAGTTTTTCTTGGCTGAGTTTCTCATTGTTGGAGCAAAGTAATCCTTTGGTCAGGAGGTGACCTAAAATGTCACATGGAGGTATGTTTGGTTTTATTTTCTTTACACTCCTAGAGGTATTTTTAACGAATATTAATTTTTATCTTTTTGTTGTTTATTTGTTTTTTTCATGGGTGATATCGTTCCCAACGATTAAAATTTTGACGCCCGACACTGGTTTCCAGCACATGGGGATCGGGAACGCCCTTTGGGCCATGTTGCGGACCAGCTCGGGTGACGAGTTCAGGGTTAACCCGGGTCAGTTCATGACAAAATGGAATCAGAGGAGACCTTGATATTTGGGGTGTCTAGTAGATGGAGATTAGGACTGTCGGGACTCAAGAGGTAGGTACAGGAAGGAGGTCATGAACCCTCACCCGTTCTGAACCTCGAGTCGCCAGGGGTAGTCTAGGAATTGTGTTCCTATCGCGTTATGATTTGTTTTGGATTGAGGGATCAAAACAGAGGCAAACCGATGTTGGATCATGAATTTACATAGAGTAGTGACCCATGTGGAGTCTGTGTACATGGTTTAAGTTCCTCCTAGTTGTTGACGCCTACTTGGGGCATGGCCCACTACCATGTTGCTAGGTTAATAATGACTACTAGTCCCTCTCTTTGGCGATTTGATGCAAGTTGAGTTTCATCTTAGTTTTTATTGGTGTAAGTGCACTTTTGAAAAAAAAATCTTTTTGAAATGAGGAAGTTTTATTTTAAATGGATTTAAATTTGTGAAAGGGACTTTTAAAACTGAAATCTCTTGGTCTAACAATCCGGTTTTTTCTTGGAATTGGTAGAGATATGGTTTGGGTGCAACCTTAGGTACTATTTATGAACGTTTTCACAAGATAGGGAATGTGTGGGAAGTGCGTGTTGATGCGTATAGATGAAAGTGGATGAAGACATGTGCAACAGATCATGGGATTACTGGGATGTGCACTTGGAATTAAAGGCATGACCTTTTTTTTATAAATATGATTTTTAAAAAAGGGAAATTTATTTTTGGAAATTGAATTTGGTTTGAAAAGTGGGTTTGGGTATTTGGAAAGTGACATTGAAGGAAGGCGGGTTTGAAATCAAAAATGGAAAGAGGATTCTAGAAGAGGAATGTTTGAGTTGTGTTTGTATTTGCTTGTTTATTTTGAGCTGGTTGTTTTGGATGAAGGAATTTTCTTTGATATTGCTTTGGATTGATATCAGTTTTGGCTCTTTGTTTTATATGTTTTTCAGAAAATGCCTCCCAGAAAGTTCGTCTAGGTTTATATTAAGTCAGGCCCAGTTTTTGGTCCTTCTCGGACATTGTTTGTACTTAATGGAGATCGGAGTCCATTGAAGGTAGTTATGTGGTTTGAAGAGGTCGAGTGTGCCTCTAGGATGTTGGGAACTCCATTCTGTTTGAATTTGAGTTGTCTGGGGATTATTTGAGTGTTCGAATTTGGACGAATGGGGGTTTCTCACCCCACTGTCAGTACAAGTTGGGATGACGTGGGACATCTTTAAATCTGTCTTCATCTGATTATTTATACCTGAAGTGGCGAAGACAATGAAAAGGGAAGAACTCAAATGTATTCAACAAAGCCAATGGATGGTAAAGGCATATATTGAGCATTTCATGGAGCTTGTGTCCTTTTCTCTAGAGGCAATGTCACAGGATTTGATGAAGGCTTCTCTTTTCATTGGGGGTCTTCATCTAGAGATCAAGGAGTGGGTCCTTATTTTGAATTACCATCATTTTGAGAAGCTGATGGATGAGGCATTCTTGGTTGATTTGGTCTTCGGTGTGCAGATGGTTGTCAATCGGCTGTATCCAGTTGCTCGTCAAGGTTCCCCATCTGGAAAGAAAGGTGTGCCAGAGGGACCTATTCCTAAAGAGTTATCTACAATGGTTCTGACTTCGAGTTCATTGGACCGTTCAGTGGCGTGCCATTAGTGTGGCTGGTTCGGGCACGCAAAGCCGTCATGTCACATCCCTCCAAACACATGTCATCGTTGCAGGTGTCTGGGTCATCTAGAGAAGTTCTGTAGGAAGCGTCGCCTGAAAAAGACGCTGTGACCAGAGGAATTTCAGTACCTAACTGTGAGGTAGGAGATGCTTCAGCCATCAGAGCCCCAGCCATAGACCTTGGGGTGAAGTTCGCACGCAGTCAAGAGTTTCTAGGGGTGTGAAGCCTTAGTCCTGGATTTGTGTTATGTGTTGGTAGAGGGAAATTTAACATCTTTTGTCATTTCTTTTTCTGCTGTTAAAGTTTGGACTTTGTTATAAGTTAATTGCTTCATCGCGAAGTTATAATAGACATGTTCTGTTGTAATCCAACAGTTTTTTTTTCCAGATTATGGTTTTCTGAATCATGTGTTTTTCGTAAAAGTGTGTTTGACCCTTGTATATGTTGATGTCAGTTTTTGCTATATTTTTTTGGAGATTTATGTGCCTGTTGATGAATTGTTGCTTGTGGTTATACTTGGGTTTACTATCTAAGCTTAGTTCCACATAGGGATTTTTCTCCAATATTCGGAGTTTTGGTCCAGGTCGAGAGTTTCAAGGTTTATTGGGGGTGTTCACTCTATCTATTGAAGATAGTTTGGATTGGTTGGGAGTTCCCGTGTTACCCCCTCCCATGGTGGTATATTTGGGTGTTAAATATTCCACACTAGTTGAGTTATAGTGGTGGTGAGAACCCTCTTGTGTTCTCCCATTCTCTTATGTGGTGGTTTCTTCTGTTTTTATTGCGGCATGAATTCTTGTTTTGTCCATCGTTCATGTGAGTAACTTTCTGGGGGAATAAAGTGTCTGTGGTGGGGAGAATTTTTACACCCGGACATCTTAATTTAATTATATTTTATTATTTCGTGGCTCCGGGTCATCTTTCCAATGTTCGGGTTGGGCCCCGACTTTAAATTTTTGTTGTTAAATATTTTTACTGGGCTTCAGACCTATACGCGGCCACAGGACAGTTGGTAGTAGCTATGCGACCGGCCCAAGAGTTGGGAAATCACTAATTGTTCTTATTATTATTGGTTTCATTATTATTGTTATTATTATTATTATTATTATTATTATTATTTTAATTTTTAATAAATTTTATTAATATTATTTTTATTATTGTTAATTTTCTTATTATTATCATTCTGGTATTATTATTATTATTATTATTAATATAATCAGAATAAAAAAAATAAAGAAAACCCTAGCCCCTCCCATTCCTGCTGCACGCCTCACCCAGGTCGCGACTGAGTCTTCCCCACCCTGTGCGAGCTGCCTGCACCAACATCCCCTCTACCCTTTCTCACCGGCCTTTCCAGTGCCCCAACCGCACACCGCCTCTCGCCCCAGCATCACACCACCTTGCTCCTGCTGCGCCCTGGAAAACTACCTCACCCTGATCGGCCTTCACCCCGTTTCCCGCCTCCTCGCCTCTCCCCACCACGCTTTGGTTCCCCGACCCCAACAGACTGCCATGCCTAGCCCCCTCCTTCCTTCTCCCCTCGCACGGCCTCCTATGGACTGTCGGAGTCCCTTTGGAATTCTTCCCTCCTGCTGCATCCTGGCCTCCCTTCTTCCCACCGGGACCCCACACCCTCTAGCTCGCGCCCGACTCCTATGCACCGCCACTCCAGTTTCCGGCCAACCGCATCCCCTCACCGCACTTCCGGCCAGCCGACCCCTCTACGATCTTCTCCGACAAACCCGATCCCGATGACCCACTACTCCATTCTATATGATAATCCTACCCTTGGTATATTTCTTCCTTAGTTTGGAGTTTTTATTTAATTTTTTGAAACACTTATTCTATGGTTTGTATTTCGTGCGTTTTTTCGTCGTTTAGGGTGTGATATTGGTCCGCGACGTTTCTCTCTCCCTTCTGTTGATGTACTGATGCATCCGCTCTTGGTTTGAGGTAGGTAATTCCATGGTTTTCCTTTCCACAGTCTAATGGATTCTTGGGTGTTTTGATAAAATTTTTATTTGATTTTCAACTTTGATATATCCATAATTTTCCTGCTATAGTGTTTTAAATTTTTTAGAATTAGTCAAAAGCATGTTTTGAGTCAAATCCTGGTTCGAATATGCAGTTATATGATTATGGGCCAAATCCTGTTTTGATATTGTTTATGGTTATTTTGTTGGGGAGTTTATTTTTATGTTAATATAGTTTGATAAGAAAAAAATAATACTTTGAAGGTGAATATTTGATTATGATAATTTTAATGTGCACATGATGCATTTGATAAAATACTATAGTTTTCAAAGTGGAATTGAGGGTTTTTATGAAATGTTTAGCCTTGATTATGTTATGTGTTAGAATTTGTTATTTTTAAACTTGGTTTGGTTTATAATTTTGGTATTTTTATAACATGATCATTGTGTTAAGGTGTTAAATTAAAAAGGGGGATATTTGGTTTTTAATGTGGCAGTGTGAGTTTTTTTCATATAAAGTGAGCGGTTGATTTTAGTTTCAAAGTGGTAGTTTTGTGGGAATAGTGTTGGTTGTTTCCTTGAAATGAAGGTGTGCCATTGGATGTTGTCACATCCATGGGTGCACTCGGTGCAACCATGGAAGTGCCTTCAAGTGACAATTACACGTCTAAACTAGTATTTCCTTAAAACCATGATTTTCTAAATGGTTTTTTTGTTTCCTTAGTAAGATTCGGTCCTTTGTCTGGCTTTTATGAGAGGTTTGAAGTGTGAACTTAAGGGTGTTCTAGTTTAACTATGAAAATATAAAATTTGTATTTGTGTAATGTTTTGGGTAATGTTTCTGGTCATGACAAGTTAAAGGCATAGTTGGCACTTTCATCTTTAGTGCAATGTTTGTGTTGATCTCTTTAAAAGGATAGTATTTTTATACCTGTTTAACAACTCTATTGTTTCGTAAAATGTTTTTAATGTTTTGATGACTGTATGGGGTGACAACCCAATTGGAACTTGATTAATGAGAAATGACTTAAAGTGTATCAGGGGGCACTCCTGTCTAAGGTAACCCTTTATGGGTGAACACGTAGGAAGCGTCATGTTTGGGGCAGGCAAGTGCGGTGAGATGAGTCACGCGTGCAAGGGCCTTCCTACTTACACAGTATTATTTTAACCACCATGGGTTCCTAGGCATATTTTAGAGATCGAATGATGGTTTCTAACCAACCACGATTAGATGGGTTGGTAACCCCTGGATTTGTTGTTAGGCCAAGTGGGCTTTGCCACTGGATTAGTCAGTTAGGGAAGCCAGTTGGTTCTAGACTTAGTAGCTTCACCATACACCGACAGGTGGTTCCGAAACCGAGTATGTTCAGGGTTCTTCTAGAGATTTTTAGGATCAACCATGGTTACTAGATTATTTTCATAACTTGTTTGCTTTCCATGCACTGGTCTTGTTTACTTTTCGTGATTAGTTTATATTCATCTTTCACTATTACTCTTTTTACTCTAGCACGACATTGGTATATTCTGTTTTGGATTTTCTTCACAAAATGACAAATGATTTTGGAAAATGTTATGTAGTGTGTGATGGGTTTTTAAATGGAAAAAAACATTTTTCTTATTTTGAAATGTGGAAAGCCATATTTTATTATAGTATTTCAAACGTCCATTAGTGGATATGTTTCGGTAAAAGAGACGTTGGATTCTGTGGTTTATCTTGGAAACCCTACAGAGCATCTTTAATGCTCACACCTATCTTTATCATTCTAGTTGATGGTTTCTTTGATCGGGTTTTCTTGGCTAAGTTGGTCATTATTGGGGCGATGCCGACCTTTGGTCAGGAGGTGACCTAAAAGGTCACGTGGATGTATGTTTGGTTTTATTTTCTTTCTTCTGTTAGTGTTATGTTTATAGACTATTTATTTTTATCTGTTAGCTTGTTTATTTGTTTTTTTATGGGAAAAATTATTCCCAACGATTAAAATTTTGATTCCCAACAGTGGTAGCCAGCCCGTGGGGATCGAGAATGCCCTTCGGGCCATGTCGCAGACCACCTCGGTTGACCAATTTCAGGTCGACCCAGGTCTATTTGTGATATGAATGATATTTTTACACCAATTTATAAAACCAGGTCACAATTAATAGGATATAAAGAAATATAATTTCCTTGTTAAGTATTCTATCCAGTAATAAATATTTTTTCCAACATATTTTTTATTGATGATTATTTTTATATATGTCTATAAGTTATTTAGTTGAGTATGAAATCTATTTTATTAACACTTTTAATATTATATTTTATAATTATACATTAAATAATTATTTTAAGGCCCTTTATTTTTGATATAAAGTGTATTAGAACATGGTAAATGGGAATAATTAAGTTAAGAAAAATTTATGCTTTATATGGATACCCAACATTGGTATGAGGTGATAATTAAAAGAAATAAGGATAAAAGGTTGGCCGATACTTTTCAATGGTCAAATTGATCATATGATTTAAATTTATTTATAATCTATATTTATTTTTGAATTAATCATACCTAACATTTGTCCGCTGATAGGTGATAGTCACCTGAACTTTCCCAATAATTTAAATCTCCACTCAGTCTATTAATGAAAAACCAACTAGCCCACCACATACTATGTGAATAACTGAATTAACATCAAATCCTCACACTTTTTGGACTCTGACATAGCAAGTTCATAGAAACCATATGAGAATTACCAACCTTTTGTCCCACATAACATTAAATATATATCCTATACCAACAACGACATGTTTACCGTAGCTTGTTTCCTTGTCTGGGTTTACATTGTTTTTATTCAAAAAAAATTATTCTATAATAGTTGTAATAATATTTTATTTTTCCTGGGAAGATAAGAGCTTCTTAAATTCCATCCTCAAACAAAAAGGCCTTTTACTTTTCATGTAGTAATTGACAGCCTGATTTGAATATTGAAACTAAAATAACTATCTAAGCATGAGTGTGTATAAAACCTTCTAGACGATACTTTAATGGTCACACTAATCAAGGATCCTCTTTTAGGTATTATTCCACTAATACTTCATTATTCATTGTTAGGTAGAAAGAAAATAAATGTTTTCTAGTGCTTTTAAAAATCCTTGCCTTGGAACATTCTGATTTAAGGGGAAAACTATCATCCTCATTATCTTTATCTTCTAGGTAGTTATTATTGCATTTTGTTGCATTAGACTCATCCCCCATCTCTTATAATAATTCACCTATGTTTATTGAATTAATCTGACTAGTAGCAATCCTATACTGATTAGTAGTGATCATTTTGGAAGAATTTAGAGGATATAACCTACCCCTAGTGGAGTATTTATTTTCATATAAAACATTTCAAGTTTCAAATTTCCATTTCAAATGCATTGACAATAGTATTTTAGTAAAAGTTGATAAAATGAGATTTTCGAAGGTGAATGTTAGTGTAGACAGGGAGAAGGATGAGCTTCTCATAATAGTATCACAAGAAGTGAAAGTATTTTATATCATAGATCCAAAAAACAAGAATTTGTTGATTTTCATGAAATAGAATAAAAAAACTATAGGTTCATATGATAATTTAATAAAAAATAACTCTTTCATTTGGAGATCATGATTATTTAATGGCAACCCCAATGCATATAATGTATTTGGAACATGATGATGTTGCCAACTTATAGGAAGAATATGAAATTGGTGATGAAACTGTAAAGTTATCAAGGGATCAAAAATATGTTTATGAAAAAAACTAGACCAATGTAGCATCATATTTTTGGATAAAATTATCAATGATAGGAAAAAATGTATAAAATTTGAGGTTGGCTAGAATCAATATAGCTAACCTACTAACAATAAAAAGTCAATGTTCATTAGTTATGTTGGGGTCACAAAAAGGATGAATGTTCCGATAGATATGGATTCATAGAGACATTTCCATCCTGAAATAAGGGAAAACCTTTGGAAAGATATTAATTTAATATAATGATATACTTTTTCTATTTTACTGAAAAACTATATTATAAAATGTAGATTTAATTTTAAATATTACTTGTAGAGTTCATTTACTTATGATAATTTTCATAAGAAATATGTCATAAGGGACACTGGAAAATACCATAGAGGCTTATAAACTCTTCTTACAAAGAATCATCTTAGGGATGCTGAGGGGAAAATAAATCCCTATCCCCCAGTTACTTATACACACATTATAATGAAGGTAACATGGAATTATTTCATTATTAATCATGAAGATAAATCCTTTTAGGTTCATTATATTAGATAATATTTTATTTAACATTATTTATTTTATAAAATTTGATTCAAAATTATTAATTTATGAAACAATAAATGAGTTCAAAAGGTAAACAACATGCATCAAACCAAGGTACCCCCATCGCAAAGCAAGGATTGGGTACACTTCACTAGAGAAGAATTTAGTATGTATTTTAAATCAATTATAAATTTTTTTGTGATATGAAACAACATATTCTATTTTTTTATATGATGATTGATGAATAAGAAATTGAATCCACTTTCATCCCATGTTATATACTATAGAGGGAGGCCTGTGTAAATAAAGGGGGTAGACTAACTGATGAAAAAAATATTATGTGAAACATGTTTAAGTATGACATAAAAATATGTACATATATATTATAACCATATTACATAAAAATTACTATTTATATTTGTATTATTTTTTATGGTTTACAGAACAAAAATTTGGTAGCAACCATATTAGAAGAAAAGATAAATCTATTAGCTTTGAAGTGGTCAGAACAATATGGATGAATTAGAGGTTTAGGTTTTGGAGTGCCTCATGACACATATTTCTATAAGGAAAAATCACAAGAAGATAAATATAAGACGATGATAGTATTTGGGGTAAAAATAGATGCTTTTCAAGAAATTATTATCTAGTCTATTTTTTCATACCAATATTTGAGAAATGATCAATGAGATTGGATGTGGAACAGATACCATCACATGAACAACCAAATTAAACAACAAGATTTGAGGCTAATCATTCCCTTCAACCAGACACCTTACATGTGGTAATAATTTTTTTCATTATTCCTTCTCTAAAATGTGTGTCAAAAAACATTCAATAGCATTGTTTTATAACAATTATATATGGAAATTTTTTATGATATTTCTATCTATAAATACCCATTGACCATCATTTTGTGCGGGTTTCAGTGTATAATATCCCAGGATAAAAAATACATAATAAAGAACACCCAAAAATCACCAGATGGTGGAGATTGTGGTAGATCAAAATCCAATCACCGAGTTTTCTATTCCACTTGATGATCTGGATATTACTATGTTCAATTATTCTATTGGAACATTCATATTATGGTCATCTAATCATATAAAAATACATGAGGTATTTATTTAAGTAAATTTTCTCAAAAGAAAAACCTGAAGTAGTAGACGAATTTATTTTGAAGTGAGGTATGATATTATAGATGTATAAAATAATCTGTAAATAGAATATCTAATCAAAATAATCTCATGAATTGATCAAGAAAAAAATGATCTTCCATGAGTACATTCTCCCCACTATCTCCACAACAACATACATTAGAATTAAAACATCATGTAGATACCACATAAAAAGATAGATATATTTCACACATTCCATAATAGGATAAAATAGTTGGAACTTTCATTGCAGACATGGTTGGTATAGAGAGTATAAATGTGATTCTCATTTGTGAATTTCGGGGAGTATTAATTGTGGATACATCCATAAGGTATATTTTCAAAAAAGGTATATACAATAAAAAGATATAGTATACTCATTATAGTTAATCACTATTCTTATTTTATATAAGATTTTATATTATTACTATATAAATATAAAACTACATGAATCATGATTTGGATTCATTAATACCTACATAATTTCCACAAAAAAACAATTTTGGAGAAGGAAGAAATTGGCATGAAAAAATATTCTCTAAATCACGAGTTTGAGAAAAAAATAATAGTCATCAGACTTTTTTTAATGCATGAAATGCATGGGTAATCCTCAACAATCTAATCACATAAAAAATATATTTAATTTTTTACTACTTATTTGTTATTTAGAAAAAAAGTGGTTTCTAATCACAATTAATTTCGATACACAAAATATTTATTTTTTGGATCCAATGTTTGGATTTCCAACAATCTGACCATGCATGAGGTGTATTGTGAATTTTATAATGAACATTAATCAAAATTTTATAAAAAAACATTGTATTATATATTTTAGTTTTATTAAAAATAATTTTGTTATGAAAGGGAGATCTCTAAATATAGACTAAATCATGGCATGAGGTTGGTTCCTGAAAAATAATTAGACTATTGATTAAATTAAATGGGAAAAATTAATGTATATAAATAATTATCTAACATTCAAAACATATTTTGGATCAATTTAATTATTTTGGTCAATGTTTCTTTAGTGTCTGAAGTATGATAACAAAAATGATAATGGATATTATGTTTCTAAATTTACAAAATATATCATATTCAATCAAAATACTCGCTCCCTTGAAAAGATAATTTCTAAATATAATTACAATTTCATTAAAAATATTTCTTAATTGTTTTTTCCCTATATTTTTTCTATTCTATGAAAATTGCTGATAATATATGTACGTAAAAGAAGAAGTAAATTTGTTTAGAGATGAGTGTGCATTGTACATGGTGTCAGAATGTTTTTGAAATCAAAATTTGATGATTTTTTACTATGTTTGTAATCTGGTATGGGATATGACTTTAGATATACACTTTGGATGTGAATAATTAGTTTCAAAATTCATATATATTAATTTTTATATGTTTCTCAATGAGGAGTATAATGTAATTTTTTTTATAAATGAATTTGAGGAATACACGGTGTCAAAATTCATATAGAAATCATGAATATTTGACTTATTACTAATTATTTAGTTAATTTTATCATTATTTTATCAACTTTTATTAGTAAATCACCTCATCATTGTTATCTAATAATAATTTAGTTAAATTTAAACATTAGTTCAAAAAACATGTCCCAAGTTCAAATCTTTAGAAATAAATTCAGATTGTTTTTCTTTTTTATAAAAATTATATATAATTTGTTTTTTACTTGTAGGAATTTACTGCACATCAATCTGACATAGTATATGGAAAATATTAAAGAAAGAGTGTTTTTTAATTAAAAAGTGCCATTTTAGTTAAAAATGAGTGCCACATTACTGAAACTTAGTATATCAGATCATATTGTTTTCAAAATTTATAAAATTATCCATAATTTATTTTTTAAGTGTAGGAATTGACCTCATTTCAATCCGACACCCCATGTGGCTGGAATGATCTAATGTGCACGTTTTCAATAAATAAGTGTTGTTTTAGTTTAAAACAAACATCACATAAAAAAATAATATGAGATCCAATTGGTTTCAAACATTATTTAAAAGATCAATAATTCACTTCTAATATGTTGGAATTGTTCTCACATCAATCCAACACCTGATTTAGTTGTTTTGACTCGAAATATGTGTTCATTTTTGTTTGAAACATGCATAAAATAGAAAAAAACGATGAATTCATATTGGATTATTTTAAAACATTAGAAATATGGTTTATAATTCAATTTTTTGTGTATAAATCTACCATACATCAACCCTACATATGATGTTTCTGATATGACTCAATGCGTGTGTTTTTAGTAGAAATGTTTGATTTTAGTTTAAAATGAATGTCACATCGCCAAAACCAAGAAAACGAGCTCCAAATGCTTTAAAAATTTATGAAAATTGTCCATAATTAATTTTACATCTATAGTTATTTAATTCAAATCAATCAAACACATTATGGGGTTGATATGACTCAAAGTGTATGTTTCTAATACTGAAGTGTCATGTTAGTTTAGAACATGATAAAATAGCTAAAACTGGTGAAAAAAATCTTGGATTATTTTAAAACTTTAGGTAAATGGTACATAATTAACTTGTGATGTGTATGAATTGACCTCACAAAAATCAGATACATTAAGTTATTGATATGTCTCAATTTATATGTTTTTAATATAAAGGATCCATTTTAGTTTAAAATGCATGCCACATCTCTATAATTGAGGATACAAACTCATATTTTTTTAAAACATTAAGAAAACTACAAACAATTAATTTTTCACATGTATGAATTGACCACATTCCAATCGAAAATATAATGGGGTCGATATGAATTGAAGTGTGTGTTTTCAATATAAAATAATCAATTTAGTTTAAAATGTATCACATAACCAAAATTGAGAAAACAATCTCCAATTTTTTTTCAAAACGATGGAAAAAGTTCTTAATTCATTTTTGATGTTTATGAATTAAACTCATATGAATCTGTAACACAATTCGATCAAGATTACTCAAAGTGAGTGTTTTCAATAGAAAGTAATCATTTTAGTTTAAAACACATGTCACTTCACTAAAACAAAAAAACGAGTTCATATTATTTCCAAAATTTTGGAAAATGGTCCACAATTAATTTTTATATGTAATAATTTGGTACATGCCAATCTGACACAAAATATGGCTGATATGACTCAGAGTACATGTTTTCAATATAAAACTATCATTTTAATTTAAAATACACATTAAATAGCCAAAATGAGAAAACACGTTTGTTTATTTTCAATCTTTAATAAAACAATCCATAACTCATTTTTCACATTTTGTAATCGACTACACATAAATGGGACACATGACATGGTCCATATGAATCTAAGTGAATGTTTTCAATAAAAGTGCCACTTTATTTTAAAACACACATCAAATAAAAAAAACCAAGAAAACAAGCCTATTTTTTCAATCTTTAGAAAAACAGTCCATAATTTTTTTCTTGTACAACGATTGACTGTACATAAACCGGATACATGAATGGATCGTTAAGACTCAAAGTGTGTGTTTTTGATAGAAAGGTTAATATTTAGTTTAAAACACACAAAAAATAGAAAAATCAAAGAAAATAAGTTTTGATTATTTTTAAACTACATAAAAGTTATCCACAATTCATTTTTGATATGAAAAAATGAATTCATTCTAATCGGACACAATATGTGGTCGATATGACTCAAAGTATATGTTTTCGATATAAAGTTGTGATTTTAGTTTAAGACACACATTAAATACCCAAAACTAATCAAACATTCTCATATTGTTTTAAAAATGTAGGAAAAAAGTCCATAATTCATTTTTCATCTATATCAATTAACCGCACATAATTTTGACAAATGAAGTGTTTGATATGAATCATATTATGTGTTTTCCAAAAAAAAGTGCCATTTTAGATTAAAAAACACTTCAAATAGCCAAAACTGAGTAAACAAGCTTAAATTGTTTTCAAAATTTCGGAAAATAGTGCATAATTTATTTTTTCTATGTAGGAATTGACCGAACATCAATATGATACATGATATGATTGATATGATTCAAAGTGTATGTTTTCAATAGAAAGATGTCATTATAGTTTGAAAGACACTTCAATTCCCCAAAACCATGAAAAAAACTCGTTGTATTTTCAAATTTGGGGAAAATGGTCAATAATTTATTTATGATAAGTATGAATTGATCACATGCCAATCTAACACATGATATGGTTGATATGACTCATAGTAGGTGTTTTTAATATAAAATTACCCTTTTTGTTTAAAATTGAGAAATTGTATTTGATTTATTTCTTTATAGTATTACTAGCCTATGAATTGTTTTCATATATAGGTACATTCTTTTTCTCAAGATGGGGTGGTTTTTTCATAAACTAATAACATTACCAGGGGCCAATGGCCAAAAACAAAGAACATTAAGGTTTTTGAAAGTATTTTATAATTTTTACTTAATCATGTAATTATTAAAACAATTTTTATGTCTATAATACAGTGTTTTTTTCTTATATTTGTGTTTTAAATTTTATTTCAATTAAATTATGTATTTTCTATATACATATATCCCTTTTTATGTATTCTAACTGGGTTTTATTTTACATGGTTCTTACAAGGATGTTGTAGGGTTGAAGCTATATAGTAGCTAAAATATCCTTTATAGTGCTTCACCTAGTTATTATAAGGTTTCCCTTTAACGATACTTCATCTTCTCTATATAAAGGTACCCTTTATCATCGCTTCATCCAGCACTGATATAGGTTCCCTTTATCGCTACTTTTGGTAAGAATAGATAAAATTTATATTTATCAAAACTTTTTCTAGAACTGATAAAGGCTAATAGATTTTAATATCTCTTAGGTAGTAAGAATTTATAAGTTCCTATAAAATTCATTTTTTAGCATGGTTAAAAGTATTTTTTGTAGTAGAGTGAGAAAGGAAAAAAGAAATTAAGCCCCCAAAAAATGAAAATAATGAAATATAATTGTTTCTGATGATTTCACCGGTGGGCGCACGTCCGTCTATATGAGTACGAAAGGTGAGGTTTCATTACCCCTCATTCTTGCTTTTAAAAGGTGGGAAGTATCCGTTCCTTATCCAGGGATGTTTTCTTCATGATCGAAATGGGATGAAGAGATGTCAGTTCTTCCTTCTGTGGACTCCTTCTCGAAACTCGTCACCTAGTCTGTGTCTTCCTTATATATTTAAGATGTTGTTTGTGAAACTATTCCTAGTTCCATATCTTCATGGACACCAGTTAATTACACTACTTCTGTCGGGACATTCCAAAGGGTCTGGTCTTGTCATCAACCTTCTGTTAGTGGAGTAGTTACGTTGGATATCACTGGCGTGTCTGGACACTGGGACACTGGTGTGTCTGGGTTTCTTTACTTTATTAAATGTATTCTTGAGGGCACGGAAGCCCAAGGCATCCCACATTGAACGCCGAGAATCATATTCCATAGGCATGTATCTAAGGTTTTCCTCAGCTACCCATGTTTAACACAGGGTATGTCGCCGGTTTAATGTCTGACGGAGACGGATCAGACAGATGATAACACTGATTAAAGTGGATAAGATGGGTGAAACCTCTGGAGGGAACACTGATGTTGGGGAAAACATGTGTTTTCCTTCCCAATTGTTGTTGAGGGGAATGGGTAATGAGGTGGCATGATCCCATCAGGACGTGGCGTCCCAGGTAAGAATCAGGATGGATGATGGAGTAATGAATGAAGTGGATTGTGAATGGGATGGAACCACCATGAGGATGATGATGAATTTGGTCTTGATACTCAAAGAGGCTTCCTATGTATCCCTGTGGCAGGGAATCAAAGTCCTCATAGTTCATCTTATGACGGATTACCACCGATTGGGGATTTCAAGGGCTTACCGCTGGATGGGGATGTCGATGACTTACCACTGGACAAGGTCGTGACGACTTACTGCTGGATGGAGTTAACAATGGCTTACTGCTGAATGGCGTCACAATGGCTTACTGCTGGACGAAGTCGAACCTCAGGGAGGCTTCCTACGCACCTTATCTAAGAGATAAGGATAACACCCACGTAGTTCTTGTCGGATGGGTGTTAGTGAACCGAGGTGGAGGAGGACCCGGGGCCCAGATAGATGGTGGTATTGAACCTCGTGGAGGCTTCATATGCACCTTTCCATTGCAAGGATCAAAGACATCGTAGTTTAGGTGGTGTGTGTACTAACATGAAGTGGGTCGAAATGAATGGGTGTTGGGCTTGAACCTCATGGAGGCTTCCTATATACCCTACCATGGCATGGATTAAAGAACACATAGTTCAATTGGTGTGGGAACCAATGTGAAGGGGGTTGGAATGACTGGGTGTTTGGCTGGATCCTTGTGGAGGCTTCCTACGTACCCTACCTTGGCATGGATCAAATACCTCATAGATAAGGTTGGGTTTGGTGAATTGATGTGAAGGTAGTCGGGACCATAGGTTGGTGGGATTGAACCTTAGGGAGGCTTCCTATGTAACTTTCCTTGGTAAGGATCAAAGTCCACATAGTTCTGGTGGAGTGGGAAAACAGACGTGAATGAGGTCGGAGTGATCAGGTGTTGGGATTTAACCTCAGGGAGGCTTCTTACATACCCTGCCTTGGCATGTATCAAAGACCACATAGTTCAAGAGGAGTGGGCGAACCGACATGAAGGAGGTCGGAGCAACCATGGGTTGGGCTTGATCCTTAGGGAAGCTTCTTACGTACCTTATCTAGGAGACAAGGATCAAAGACCTCGTAGTTCGTGGTTGGGTTTGGTGAACCGACGTGAAGGTAGTCAGGACCAATGGTTGGTGTGCTTGAACCTCAGGGAGGCTTCCTACGTACCTTGCCTTGGCACAGATCAAAGTCCATGTAGTTTGGGAATGGGGTGTGGGGCTTACACTCTAGGCTTCCCAGATAGGATGTGATGGTCGAAGCTTGCTCTAATCCCACTTGATTCATGCTCGGTGTGAGAAACAAGAGACATCAAAGACCCAAAAATCACGTCGTGAAAGTTGCATATGTGGGAAGTAGACTAGGGCCAGGCGTAGTCAGTGGCCCAAAGAGGAAATAGGGGCTTACACATGGTTAGCATCACAGGGATATGGAGATTGGGACTTACTCTAGGGTGGAGGCCCAGGTGGTGACAAAGCCCAACGAGAGAGGGATTTGGCACCCAGAAAGAGAGGAGGATAAGGGGTGCTGCCTCCTGCAAGGAAAGCTAGGGGCTTATACCAGGGTGGCTGCCCTTTCCCCATGGACAGATGCCGCTCTGATGAAGATGATCTCATTACATTTGAGGAATGATCTCACTCTCATGGAGACCAATGGGGTGTAGAATGTCCAAGGTGGGGGAACCCCACATCCGACACACGGGGCATGGGGCGTGGTCACAATTTAACGTCATGTGCTAAGGACGAAGGTGATAGGCAGTTTAACATCCTGCAGCTTGGACGAGGTGGATTTACTCCGCATCCCTAGGACTTACAGAACTGACACCTTTTAAACCTTGGTTAAGAGAAGAGAAAAGTAATGATATGGTTAGGAGGTGTTATGGAGAGATCCATTGAGGGCCCACGTTAGCGTGGCTATGCGAAAAAGCAATAACCGTTAGCGTGCCAGGGTGCCACTAAGGAGCGACGACAGTGGATGGGGCTTACACATGGAAGCTTCCTGGAGGTCTTCCTCATGTCTTTCCATGAGGGCATCCCAACTTCCTGGTTGGTTGTGTAATATAATTGGGGCCTACACCTATTTGCAAGTGCACAAGTGGGATAACAACAAGGAGAGTTGGAATCAATCTGAACAAAGGGATATAAAAAGTGTGAATCACATGCCCGACATTCGGAATGTAATGGGGGTGGCGTGATGATGTTGGATAACTGTTGACTGTGTTTGAAACACATAATCCATATCGCATTAGCCTGAAATGGGGATAAGAAAATGAGGGTCGACTACTGACAGTTTTCGAAACACAGGATCTAACTCGAAGTGTTGTCCAAAGTCTTATGGGTGGTTGGCCTAGGGATTTAGGTGAGCTAATGCACCACGGGACCAAGCCATTAGGGGGTCCCTTTAGACATGTAAGTGGATGGAGATTTGAATGAAAGACATGCAAAGCGTGAGGTGATGTAATGGAATTTTTGAACGGATTCCAACGCTCTTGAAATTACACCACTGTAATCATGGTATTAGGAATCTTATGATTGGAGAATAAGGAATCTCTTATATGGAGCAGGAGGGGTCCTATGTTTGGAACATATGGTATACTACAATTTATAGTCATGTAGATATGACTATTGGACTCTTATTATTGGAGCATAAGGCATATCTTATTTGGAGCAAGAGGCATCCTATGTTTGGAACATAGGGTGAACTATGGTTTATAGTCATGTAGATAGGACTATTGGAATATTATACTAAAATCATAAGGCATCTCTTGTTTGGAGAAAGAGGAATCCTATGTTGGGAACATAGGGTTTACTATAGTTTAGAGTCATGTAGAAATGACGTTTAGGCAGGTGCCTAATAATGGTTGGTTTTGGATCTCACACAAGGGCGGCCCTTTCTGGTTCAACCTGACATAGGAGTCATGTGATAGTGTTTGGATGAGTTTCTTGATGAATTGTTCGACTCAGGTTACTCAGGGAATTGATGATAAGAATCTAAACTCAAGACAAAGAAATCACACCAAGAGAAATATGTTGACTCAAGGTGTTTCAGGGTGTACAGAGTAGTATGTAAAATCATGGTATTCCACAGGTGAAAGGTGGGTGCACATAAGGGTGCAATGGAGAATGCCGACGTCTCGTCCTGAAAAGTTCGTGGTGTGAATCTTCATTTTTCATGGCGGTTAGTGATGATAGCGAAGGGCCCAGGCCAGAGGCTCGAGATCGCAACTCGACAGTGACCCCGAGAGGGGGTGCGGGGGCTGCACCCTCATGGTATAAACCGGTGGGTGCGGAAGTAAGAGCTTCACAAAGGATAGGTCTTCCTAAAGTAGCTTCGCTGAGCAAAGGGGATCGTTGAGCATGGGGTCCTGTGGAACATGGAATCATGGAGCATGAACTCGTGAAGCATGGACTCGCAGAGCAACATCGTGAAGGAAGCTACTCGCGGATCAAGGACTCACAGAGCAGTATCACGAAGGAAGCTACTTGCAGAGCATGGACTCGCGGAGCAACATCGTGAAGGAAGCTTTTCGCGGGGCCACTTCGCGAAGGATAGCAGAGCTCGGCGAAATAGGGGATCAGCCTCCCAAGGGGAAAAGTGACCGTCTAACGAAGGGGGTGAGTTGAGTATTTATAGGGGTGAGGTGCTGTGAAGCAGATCCTGCTCAGCACGAATATAGAGTTTGCTCTGTGGTGGGTCCGCGAACGTCCAAGTGGTTCGTGGAGCATCCCGCCTCCTTGATCTGTGGCAGGTTGCGAATGTCAAATACGTTCATGGAGAATCTTTCCACGTTTCTCTACGGCGGGTAGCAAACATCAAATTGGTTCACGGAGCATCCTGCCTCCTTACACCATGACGAAGGGAGCTTCGCGAATGGGATCCATGAACGGGTTTTCCATCCCAAATTCAAATGTTCATAACTCCTAATCTATAACTCCATTCAGGCCCTATGAACTAATAAATCAATGTTTTCGAAATAGGATATGATCTTGGATCATGTATGGAAGCATTTGGAATATTTTGGGGATGTGTTTTCTAATGCCAAAAAATATCAACAAAAAAGAGATAAAATTTTATTAAAGGATCATATATGATATTATAAATATTAATATGGTTATTTATAAGTAAATAACATGTTTAAAACTACTATACAAGGTGTTAAATAATTTTCATCCACAATGAAGAGTGAGGTATGTTATTTCATCTCAATTTCATTTCATTGAGTCATATTGAAATTTTAGGAACCTAATTACTTTATATGGAGTAAATACTACCACATTGACCTGAAATATCATGATAAATTCACTATTTGTTATGTTATATGTTTCAATATTAATTATTTCATCCAAGGGAATTTGACTTTAAAATTACCATGTAGTGAAGAAAATTTTAACTCAATTTCTTTTCATTGGGTTATATGGATTTTTTGTTGACATTGATATTATTGGATTATATGTATAATGATTATTGATTTTATAATGTTTTACATTAAATTTTTATACATGGATTTAATTTTTATAGACATAATCGATTAATTAATTAATTATCACATAATGTTTATGATCTTTACAAGGGTTTACTTTACAATATCATTTTTATCTGGATTGTTTGCACTTAAATTTCCATTGAATGAAATTATTTGATCATTAAATAATAAACCCTTTAATTTTATTATCCTTGGATTGGGAATTATATTTTCAAGAAATAGTACAACTTTTTTACTCTTCGGTGCTTAAAATAATTGATAAAATATTTTTTATAAGGTACAACATTATTTCTCTTTTATGTTGGAAATATATTATCTTCTGAAACCATATTTTCCAAAAATATTTTCAATTTTTTTTGTGAACTTATGAATTATTTATTAAATTAATTTTTACCCATTTATACTACTAAATTTTTTGAGAGGAATCATCATGTCATCTTCCAAATATATAAGTTTTCTAACATTTTTAGAGTGGAAAATGAATATTTCTTTATCTTGTACGACATATATAGAATTACCTTCCATCATGACATGTCATGACCCCCTACCTCCAAAGTCTCCAATCCTAAGCTGGCAATTATGTAAGAGTGATAATGAATCCCGTGTCCCACCTCGAGTAGGCCCCGAGGTGGTGACCAACACCAAGGGTATAGAAATCTCTTGAAATGGGAGGAATTTCCCTTTTTATAGTAACCATGATCTGGAGATAAGATGTACCAACCTCAAACAACTCCATGTTATATATATATATATAGATAATTGAAAATCCAAACCATCCCACATGCATGTTCAAAATGAATACTGATACAAATAAAAAAGTATCCAAATAAAGTTCCAAAAGTAAAGCTACGTAGAGACACATCAACTGTCCCCAACGTTCGAGCTAGTACTACCCAGAACGGTCCACGTTGTACTATTAAAAACCTAAAAGCAGTTTTATAACATATAGTGAGCATAAAAGTATTCTCAGTAGGGAAACTAAAGTCTCTCCTACACATGTGGATAAGCGTACTAATTCCCCCTTAAGAAATAGAAAGAAAAAGAACCTAACAAGGTATACTAACCACCCCATTCTCACCAAAGGAATGCTCATCAAATAATGAAAGTAAAGTAAAGTAATATAGTTCACATCCATGATAGGGTACTCCGAACCACTTTTTCATTGATTATCCACTCTCACAACCTAACGACAGGCATCCTTGTACCCCCACATATTCTAAACATACCAAACCACATCACTACCATAGACACATGGGCCTCAAAACCACATATAATCCCACTCGTAGACACCTGGGACACAACCCACATCTCTTCTCAACCAAATACACCTGGGCCACAAACAACACCACATCCCAAAGACACATAGGAAGTAAAACTCGCCTACACACACATAGGATACACAAACCACAACCTAGTTGAAGAATATTGTGTTATCACCACCTGAAAGAGGGAGCATGGAAGAGAGGGTGCCCATCCATCTGTTCTCCCACCGATATGCATGGGAAATAAACTATCCCCCATTGAAACTGATCCCCAAAAAACACCATATCACAGCTATAAATATTCATCCCCCCAAAACATAAACCATTTGTATCCCCATTTCCGCAACAACCACAACACATCCCAAATGCCTTCCTCTACCATAAAATATTCATCCAATTCACGAACAACCAATCTATCATCCTGAGATACCATTACACCACCCATACCACCCATACACACAAGCACACCCCAAGCTACAACACCACATAATTAGCATAAGACACCCGACCGAACAGAACCACCCATATCACATGGCCTCACCAAACACTAAATGTGTATTCATATTTAGTTGAAATCATTCTTTAATTTCGCTTTTATTATTCAAGGGTGTTCACAGAACATATTCAATCATGGGGAATCCATTTACTTTACCAGGTATATATGATTTGTCATATTTCCATATTTAGTGCAGCAATCCATAAGTAATAACTGTGTGCAAAAGGAGACCACCAACACCCATGGTTTTGTAAGGATACAACCCAAACAATTCACAACATGAATCAATGATAATAGATACAAATAATGATGATCATCATTAACTATCCATACCCTCATTTATTACTAAGGTAATTAAACCTTTTATCATAACCGGTCCATTCATCTTCATAACAACCTTAATTAAGATAGGGATTTGAAAAAATTGTCAAAGAGACATTATTTTAGCACCCCTCATAATACGCAATTAAAAGAATGATTAAGGGATAACTACCTCGGAGAATAGATGATAAGAAACTCCTCTATGCACCAAATAAGGGGTGCATGAGTAACATGAAGTCTTTTAGGAAAAACACGATCCAAAGGCTAAAACATAACAGATGACTCCATGAGTAAGAAATGATTTCAGTGCACAAAGAGATAACATAAGTGTTAAATGGAGAGAGTATATTGACTTTTGAAAAGGAAAAATATTTTATAAATGGAAGGGATATGATATCTAATTACCTAAAAGTTTGTTCATGGCCAAGACCATGTGGTTTGGACATTTCAATTTCTCAGGGTGTTAGGATATTAATGGTATAATTAATATTCTTTAAAACAACTTCAAAAATGGGAAAAACATTTTCAAAATCAATTTATGTCAAATAAAATGTAAGAGAGGTGAAACTAGAAAACTGGGAAAACTGGAATTTTGAAAATTTGTTGGGTAGTCACTAACACGAGCTACAAATTGCAAGTCACCGATGTGAATCACTAATGTGAGTCATTGATTGATGAGTCACCAATATGAGCTACTGATGCGAATCACGAATACCACTCACTGACACCACCTTTCAGTGCCACTCAGCGATGAAACTCACCAAAAAGGAGTCACCAACATGAACTACAGACTTGAGATACCGACGCTGATCCCACGATGATAATCTACCAATGATGAGATACCGAATAGAGTCCCCTATTTGTCTTACCAACATGATCCACTGATGATAAAACTAGAAATATCTTGAAATGAGTCACTGTGAACTTAGAGAACACCTAAAACACTATATTTTTTACAAAGGAATGGATTAGAGAGGTCTGTGCAGTTACATGAACATAATTTCATTGATAATTGAGTTTAAAATTTACATGGTAATTTTTTAAGATAATATCTTTCCATGTTTTTTTTGTAAAATCTTCATTTTTAAAATTGATATTCAAGGAAAAGAAATTTCAAAATGTGTTAGGTTTTAAAATTTTATCTTCAAAATGAAAAGGAATTTTTTCCCAAGGATGTTATTAAATTTCTTTTATCCATAAATGAAAACAACCCTTTATTTTAGATATACTATATTAGGGACATGTTTTATTGATACCATAATTATTCTTTCTATTTATTTTGTTATGACTATTTTGACTAAGGATAGTATTGAATTTCACTTCCTTACTTCATTTTCTGTGTAATTATCCCCCCTTGAATTATTCACTTTCTTTTTATCATTGAACATTATATTTCCCCTAAATATCAATAAACTTTATCATGTATATGTTTATTTCATAAACCATATATCATCTATATATATGATTTCCATATTGAAACTCATTTTTTATATGGGGATATATTTATTAATCCATATTCTTTAGTCAATATAGACACTTGATGAAAATGAAAATTGTTTACAAATTAAATTAATCATTCTATATATAAGGATTTATTTGCACCTGAAAGACATGGTTGGGCCTAATTATAGATAGAACCTCGATGCATTGATAGTCTCTGGGGATGAATTAGTTGAATAGCCTTAGTTAAATGTGTTTTAACAATTATTTTTAAAATATCTGGAGGAAATATCTTGATGATAAAGGTATCATTTTCTTGGGAAACATGATTCCCGATAATTAAGCATTATATTTATTAAGAAATAAATTATTATTTTCCAAGTGTTTTTCACAATGATATTATATATGGAAGCATTTCATTCTCAATTTATTATTTAAATTGAATGCATGTTTAGTTATATACTGTTCCATATTGATTATGCCTTGCCTTTTCATGATAGTCTTGTTATTGAAATGGATTGGGTGTTCAATTATTTACCTTTCCATAATGATTATAATACATGATATTTTAACATTAAAAATATCTATTGATGCACTTCATTATAAATTTATTGATTACATGGAATGTGTTTTTTGTTTTTTACCTTTACATATTGATTATTATCCATGATATTTTCACATTGATATTTTCTTTGGAAAGACATTCTTCTTAGTTTTTTGATCAGCTAACATGTTTGTTCAGTTATATATCTTATGATATCAATTATTATTAATGATTCATGGTTGATTCTACTATACATATCCATACTAATAATTTTATCTCACCCATATTTTGATTCCTTTACTAGGAATCAATAAAGTTTACAATGGAAAATATGAAAGGATATACTATATGGAATTAATTTTTTCAAAAAAACAATCATGTTATACTTTGTGCTTTAAAATGTATTATGGGTCTCACGTAAATATATTGTTTACCAATACTACTAAAATATTCATTCCTTTATGATGTGATTCGTCATATATTATGATAATGCAATAATGCAGACACTGTATCCATTCTACTAGGGTTGGAGTCAATACAATGAAAGGAAAAGATGAAGTGGAAACCTTGAATGTCAAATATTGTCCTAGTTAGTAAATAAATGTTATAACTACATGTTTTCTACAAAAAATACAAATATATTCATTAATAAGTCTATCATGTAGGTACTATCTAGATTATATTTTATAATAAAAATAATTAATGTAGAAATTATTATTTGTCAGTTATAGTATATTTATTAAATAAACATTGTATTTATTGATTTCATAATGAATGATTTCACACATAGATGAGGAATATATTCCCTAAGAATTATAAATGATAAAAAATATAATTTCAATCCTTAAAGGAATAATTTTCTCTCTTATAGATTATAATTTTCTTATCAGATAACTTACCTCTTAAAATTGACATGGCCTTTTAATTGGTTGTAACTCCACCAAAACAAAATGATTGTTTAAAGAAACATTTTTATCTTCTATTATTATTAATTAGATTAACTTTTGGGGTATCACAATTTAATGAATGTATGTTTAAGGATTTAGTATAAGAAATCACATATCATTAAATAGAAAAAGTAATATGATCCGGGGAAGTAGATAACAATTTAGTGTGGTAGAAACACCAAGTTAATGTAGGGAAACATCCATGTATTAATAAATAAGACATAATGATTTTAGAATAATAAATAGAGTGATATTATTTCGGAAATCTATGTAATAAAGGATATTAACCAACTGATAATAGGGGGCTTAACCAGTATTTGAGGATAAAGTAACATCCAAATTGAAAGAAGACACCTTTGAAATATTTGAGAGGACCAGATGATCCAAAAATTCTATGCTATGAGAATTTTCCACTTGGCGAGCCCAAACATTAGGAAAATGGAAGGTGGGAGATTCAATAATGAATACTGAATCATAAGGATGATCTGTTATATTTCCTGAAATAATGAATCCTTAAGAATGATAGGACCATGTTAATGAGAGAGGTAAATAAAAGAGGTATAAGGAGGATCATGGACAACTCTTGATCCATGAGATTCCACCAGAACATGAATCCTTATATATATGGACATTGAATAGAATTGGATCCAAAAAAATTATAATAACAGATCTTAAAAGATAATAAGATTCCCTTATAGAAGGATATTTGAGAGCCTAAATTTACAAACAATTATTTGGGGAATGGAATAGATAGATCCATCTCTACTCAGATTCGAACCCCTATTACAAATTGAATCTATAGAGTTCCTTTATCCATGTAGATATAGGAACAAAAATAATATCCAATTACTTTAAGGACAATCATATTACATAAATGGGGAGTAAAACTTGTCAAAAGAACCAGAAATGTAGATGACTGTAGAATATGACCATTATGATTCACAATCATCCACGAAAAAATGCGGAAGTAGTGACTACCGTAGATCCTATCTTCTTGACCCAAGGGGAGATAAAGTCTTTGTGATTATTTTTTACAGAGAAATATTAAAGATTTAAAATTGAGATAGATACTAGTAAAGAAAGATTGCAATATTATAGAAAGAATTACATAAACTATATGGGGATCCAATCCTATAAAAACAAGGAAAAAATAGTCCAAAAATGATTTTATAACACAGTGGAAAAATATGGTGTTGACATGCATAAATATGGTCTTACATTGATCACCCATGGAGCTAAGGACACTAACTACATTCGAGGGAATATAGGGAAGGGTGATAACAATGGTGGGGAAAATACAAATACTAAAGTATCTTCAAAGGATAAAATAAGGACTAACACCTACGTCTATAGTATATAATATAAAAATACATAATTCATAGAGAATAAAACATTGAGTTCTGAAGATGATCCAAACAGTGGGCGAAGACCTTTTTGTGGATAGTGAGGGGGTAGGTGAGGAGACACTAGAGCATCACTTTATAGATGTTTGATAGTAGAATTTGAAGAATCTGGTGGAATATGACCTATACTGGGCCTACCTATATTGAGATTCAAATTTATGGTAATAGAGGTAGGACATGCATGAAGTATATTCTGAGACCTCAGTATGTTTTCACACTTATGTGACTCTACCCAATCGTTTCATTGAGTTCATTAATGATTGCATCCATACCATTTTATTTAAATTTATTGAATAATTTTATACAATATACATAATATATTTCATAATATCATTTTATACCATCTTTGATCATTTTCCCAAAAGTTTTAAAAGTAATATTTTTACCATTTTATATATGATTAATTTTTTGAAAATTTTAATAAAGTGCAAATAAATTGTTCATTTATTATCTTCCATGTGAATTTATATTCTCACCATCATGACCATTATACATATTTTTATTTCATTATATGATTGAATGTGTTTTTATAAAATTTACTCTTCACCTTATTTTGGGTTTTTTTCATTTATAAAATAATTGGTATTATTTTAGAGAAATTTATAAAGAGTTCTAATTCCTATTTTTATATCTTATCATCCAATTAACATTTCTTACGTTAAACAATATTTCTTTTCAAGATTTCAATATTTATAGATCATTTAAAATTAATGTTTTCAATAACATCTTTCTATCCCATTGAAATAGATTTTTGTAATGAATTATAAGACTATTTTTACTGCCACTTTGTAAGGGAATTATTAAATTCATTTTAAATAAATTTTCATATAATTTTCAAAATATATATATATTTTTGAGTTTATTTTTTTATTATCCTATAAATTCTCTTATGATTTTATATTGATTTTTCTTATGGGTTCTGTTCTCAATGATTCTTCGTACTTTTTATGTCCATGTGTAGTTATCTCATGGATGTATTAAATATAATTTCCAACTTCTCTATGTTAATATGTTATTAATTGTATACATATTAATATATATAGTTCAGGATTTAAGGATATAGACCAAGAAAGTTATTCCATATATTGATATGGTATATATTAACATTTCAGGTAGTTCTTAATTCAATATGGATGTTTATTGACTGCTAATGCATGTTGATTCTGTATTTTATTGTTTATCCTTTGATTTTATATGGTCAAAGAATTATATTTACTTAGTGATGGGAGGTGCCAGAAATTATATACCTCCTCAATTCATCGTTAGGTCTCACTTCATGAAAAATATTGGGTATTTGGTGTGTTCATGTCCATTTTTTAATAATGTCATGGGAGAGGCCTTGATTATATATATATATGATGTATTGGAATAATTTCATGATGGTAAGATTAATATGACTGATATTATGCATTCTATAACTAAGAAAATAATCATTTTTTACATGTGATTATTTTCATTTTTATGTTATCCATGGATATATCAAATTATCATTTATAACTTATATAAGATAATTTGATTATAAATTATTCCACTCATATTATTAATTCATTTTTCATTCTATGATAGATACCCTTACTAATTACTTGATCCCACCCTTATTATTTTTCCATTTTCATTGGTTATAATTAAGTGTATTATGTATGATATGTTTATATACGTATCATGTATATATAAATTTGTGTGAGATACTGAAGATGTATTGTTGAAATTTTTGTCTACCTATAGTGTGAGAAATGTCCATTATATGTGAATAGTGTGGGTTTTTATACGATTTTTTCCCTAATTCTCTAAAACAACAAACATAATAGTTATTAGTCATTTATGTGACTCAAAATTTATTACTAAGATTTTAATTATGAAATATTTTTTTAGGTTACTTTTTTTTGGTATCAGATCGAGTATGTTAATAGTATGTTTTTTGCACAAGATCAAGATGTACGAGTCACGTTCACCTCTGTTTTTATCAATGTAGGGATTACATAACTTTAGAGGTTATAATGTTATCATATTAGGATAATTTAAATGTTTTAGACTAGATTATTGGTTAATAAGATTAAGTTTTATCACAAGACCAAAGACTTAAATGCCCTTGTTTAAATGTTGTGTCACTGGATTTTATGGTGATTAGTGATACTTTGGGAGATACATGTGGTGTTAATAGAAGGATACATTAATGGGTTATAGAAAACCGTTTGGGTTTTTCTGTAATTTTATGTTGAGGTAATTATGGTTTTTTATAATGATGTGTATGTTAATTGATTTTTGGGATATAAGTCAAGTAGTATAGGTAAACATGGGGATTAAAATGTAATTTAATTTCAATGAAAGTTATGTTATTTAGGTAAAATATTAATTTAATTTTGGGTGTAAAGATGATAAATATATATATTTATTAGTTTTGGATTAATGATTTTTTGTGTATAATGGTTATGTTGAATTCTTTGATCATTTATTTCTAGGATTTTGGGTTTAGAATATTATAATATATTCTAATATTTAGGTTTTTTTTAGGGAATAGGTTATCGATATTAAGATGATGAAGCTTAAGGAAATATGAGTTGAAATAAATGAGTTGAAAGTTGAATAAATAGTTGAATGAATTTTATCTTGGGTTGTAATGAATGTGTTAGAGGATATGACCATTATGATTGATTTTAATATGTTTATTTCCTATTATTATAACAATTTGGTTTTAGTATTTGGTTCTAAACAAGATCATGAAAATGAAATTTTGAGAGGTATGAATCTTGGAAAGTCTTATGTAATATAACCAACTATGGAAGTATATTTTTCATTGTTGGTTTTAATAAGTGAATATTTTGATATTTATATATTATGAAATAAATATAAATTTTCCTACCTTACCAAAGATTGTACGGTTGATATCTAATTAGAAATTATATCATGAGTCATGATTATATTAATAACACCCATATATGTTTTCAATGGTGATATAAACTTAAATTGTGAGGATGCAATGAATTTAACGGGGTTGAATGTAACACACCAAGATTTTATTATGTGTTTTCCATTAAATAAATACTTTTTTAAGTATATTTTATACTGTAAAACAAAGAAATATAATGAACAACAATATAATTTCTTATAATTCATGGTATAAATTAATTCATTATCAGTATTTAATGTGAGAAATCATTAAGAAAATTAAAATAACAGTAAAACCTCACAAAAATAAAAATTTAATAAAAAATTTTATTATAAAAAACATTAATTTTAAATAAATATATCTTATTATTATTATATTTAAGGAATGATTAAAATTTTTAAAGTGATAATGAATTGAATAAAATTTAATTGTTCAAATATAAATAATATAAGAGAGGTGATTAAAACCATTTAATATTAAAGGGGTTTTCTCAGAGTTGTTTTTCAAAAATTTTGTATTCATATTATAAAATTAATTAATCACTATTAAAAAATTATGGTTATAATTTATTTAGTTTGTAATCATAAAAATGGTTAGTTTATAGGGAATATAGTTAAAAACACTTAATCTTTTAAAAGTCGATTTTCAATAAAAATAGTTTTTCATTATATATTTTGTTTTAATTTACAAGTAAAATTACTAAATTTTATAGGTATAATTTAATTATGATATATTCAATTTTTATTTCCTCATTTCAAAAATTTCTTTGGGTGATTTTTTTGAAATTTTCTAATAAAGTTTGTTTTTATTGAAAAGTGATAAATATCATCTTTACAAATACAATAACATTTATGAAATCATTATGAAATAACTCTGAATTAGAAATTTATGGCACTGTTTTAGAAACCTAAAATTATTTTATGGAGTATCAAAATTCATTCAAAAATATTATATTGAATCATGAAATCTATGTTATACATTTTAGGACACAAATATATATTTTATTTCAATAAAAAATGATTTTGTTATTTTAACTTTAATTGACTTTTCATAATGATCCATTCAGTTTTGGATTGATTTTAAATTCAAAAAACATATTTTTTTTAATTTGAAAACGATATATATCATTGGAATAAATAAGACACATGATTTTGGATTAAATTCATTTATTATGATTATAAATGCATTTTTTTTCTAAAAAGATTTTTTTTGTTATGCTATGCACAATTTTATTAAAATTAAAATTACCAACTCTAGAAATTAAAAATATTAAAATATTTTTAAAATTTTGGGTCTCCATGTTAAAATTATATAATAAGCTATATATACCATTTAGTCATAAAAGCAAGTTACCTATGCAAAATTTGTCACTATAGTGAAAACTAAAATGTGGTAAAATGATTAAAGTAAGAGATAAGGACAAAAATTTCACAATATATTATCTCTATTTTAATAGATTAGTGTATTATTACCCTTCTCTGTCCAATATTTAAAGTAGGATTTATTTGGTCCAAATTTCTGTTATAATTAAATTGACATTATTTTTGGTTATAAGTATTTACAAATGTGAAACTAATTCAACTTTTGAAAATGATCCCTTCACAAACTCACTTATACCCATACCATAAGAACCATTGCTTTAAAATCCCTAGAAAAATCGCCCCCAATAATCATTCATACATTTAAGTGGTTCTATCCTCACCAAGGACTACTATAAGAAGGATTATGGTGTAGTCCTAAGGAGAACATCCAAAGAATATGTAATTCTTTTTAACCGAGTAGTTTCAAGCTTCATACATATTATACCACCTCCAAATATATTATAACCATACCAATTTAATTAAATATTTATAATTATTTTATAAATTTTTTATTATTTTTATGTAACAATCATTATCGACTTCCATTCAGTCGACTGGAAAATGAAAACATCGTCTATGTTACGTGCAAACTTCCACCTCTATGAAAAAAATTCATTTTCCATAACAAACTTACATGGATGCTTTTAAAGATGTATTTAAAGAATAAATATAATATATGTTACATTATTATGGACTTGGAATGATATTTTTTATATTATGTTAATAATATTCATTGTAAATGATCAACATAACATTTAACTGCTTAAAGTGAGAATACTATGATACTTTGTAAGTTAAAACTTTTTAATATTATATTTAATTTATCTTATTTATATGAATCATATTGATTCTAATTCAAATAATTAATTTTTTAATCGATTAATTTTCTACAAAATTTATATGATCAATATTCAATACCGTGTTCATACTTATTCAACGATTAAAACAAGTTATTGTTTTGGTCATTTTGTCCACCTACATTGTCATTGTTATAATGTTTATCTTAGGAATTAATTGGAAAATATAAAAATTTGTAATAATTTTTTATAATAATAAATTTAACATCTTTTTAAAATTCTATATTATTAATGTTCAATATTATATTTTGTTATACATTCAGGTATTTTATAAATTAAATAATCAATGAAAAGTGAATTTTTAAGAATTCCATGTAGACCATCAACATAAGTTCCTTGAAGTAAATATGGAACTCTGTAATGATATAAAATATATTACTTTTATTAAGATCACCATTCTGGATATTATGGATTCATGAACAAAACTCATGGACCCAAACTACCAAGCCAAAGAATTTATGGGAAACAAAAAGTTACAACCAAAATAATAAATTATAAGGATAGAAAATATCTGAGTTATAAAGAATTAAAAATGTATGGAATAAATTAAAATAACCATGAATAAGGTGTATATTTAAATTAACAATAAAAATAAATTTACTATAAAAGGATTTTAGAGGACATACGACTAAGAGGATGTATGCAGTAACAGTTTTTGTTCTCAACATCATTTCATCAAGACATGATTCATTTTGTGTACTATGTTTAATTTTTATAGTTTTATTTTGACTCAATAAACCATTAATATCTCATGTTTTTTTATTCCTATAATTAAATTGATTTACAAATCAAGTCAACATCTTTCTTATAGTTGGTTTTGATTCAAATGTTATAAAAGTTGTATGGGGTTTTCATCACAAATTCATTTTATATGAACATGCTTAAGATTATGAACCTATTTTCATTTATATGGTGTATATATTTCCTATTTTACATATTATATAATTAATACTTCTATATTAATCATATTCAATATTCCATTCCATGATATTATTTTCAAATGGTTTTAATTCAAAAATTACCACAGCTATAAGGGTTCTTGGCCTCAATTTAATTTCCTTGAGACATATTTCATTTCTCATCCATTTATATTTTCATGTAGTCATATTTTCATTCAATACCCCATTAATATAGTATATTATATTATTCATTTAATTCATTGTATTAAAAATTACAAATAATGTTTTATCTTTTAATGGATTTTGATTTAAATGTTATAAAAGTAGTAAGTATTTTTCAACTCAGTTTCACTTCACTATGACAGTATTTATATTATGATCATATTTTAATTTATATAGTTTACATTATACCTCTATAAAATATTTTTTATTAATCTATTTATACCCTTCATATTTAATGTTCAATTTCAGGTTCTTACTTTCAAAATTTTTTGATTAAAATTTTCCCAAAGTTTTAAGGATTATTTGTAACAATTTCCATTACATGAGACATTTTTCTTATAGTCAAACAATTTAAATTTATATGGTTTAAATACTAACATATTATATTATAATATAATATTTCAGTTGTTATTATTGTGAGTTTATTTTCTATTAACGCCCTCAATTTTCATTACCCTTTGATTCATGGATGAACTAATCATAAAAGTTGATTTTAACATAGTTTACATTGATTTATTTACAACTATTATTCATGAGAAATAATTTTTTATGTCTGGATTATTCCATATTTTTATTTCATTATATTATATTACTATAGACAAAAAAAGTGATCAAGTTCTGAAGAAGGGTTAAAAATTACAAAGTGAAGTCATATTCGGACTCGGGGACACCGTCTGGGGGGACCAGAGGGGCCGCGCGAAATAAATTCCACGGCATGGGAAAAAATATGTCCCGCGTAGAATGTTCTGGGATTATCAAATCTCAATTTTATGGGGAATGAAATATTTCACGCCTGACTCGCACAGTTTTCATTTCATGCCTCCACATACGTCGCACAATTTTTAAGCACCGACCTAGTTTTCACACCCCCGGACGCCTATAAATAGAAGGTGTACCCAATCTAATTCAGGGTAGAAGAATCTGAACCGACTCTCATGCGTGAAATTCAGCTTCCACGTGTGTAAAGATGGCCTTTAGGTACGATTCTTTTCACACCAAGTCTCCCTGGTGTCCGCCTTCACGTGAGATCCCCATGGCTTAGACTGAATTCCAATCCCATAGGAGTCTTCACTTTGCGTGAAATCCCTTCAATTTGTGCACATGTCGTCCAATTGCATGCAACCCCTTCCACTGCACGCATTTCCATACTCTGTGTGTAATCCTTCTAGTCACATGAAAAACATCATCTCTAATTATGCACAAGCATCACTGATTTCGTGCTATCCCAGTGGTTTTCATGCAGGGCCATTACTTTGCGTGCCAGACTCAATGGTTGTGCGCAATTCGATAGGACCCCTCACCTCGGTGCTCCCTGGGCGCCTCCTTGCGTGGGCACCCAATGCTCTTCTTATGGATTCCAATCACGGGTGCCTATCATGCCCCAGGCATCCATATCATTCACCGTTTTCCCATGCGACCTTCTAGGCTCGTATGAAGTATCTTCAAGGTCCCTAGGACAATACCTATCATTGCGTTGCTTTGCCTCATGCTTCTTCACATAGGCATGCTAACGACTATTGCTTCTTCGCATATCCATGCTAACGTGGACCCCTCAATGGTTCACTCCTCCACACCCCTTGCTACGGTGTTGCCGATGAATTCCCTCCCATAATGAGTAGGGGGTACTGGTTATGTAATCCCTAGGGGTGCAGAGCGCACCCACCTCGTCCGAGCTGCAGGACGTTAAACTTCCAAGCACCATCATCCTTAGCACATGACCTTAAATTGTTACCCGGCCCTGTGCCTCGCACGCAGGGTCCCCCCGCCTTGGACATTCTGAATTCCCACTCGTCTCTACATGGATGGGATCACCCCTCAGAAGGGATGATATCCTCTTTATTGGAGTGGCGTTTTTCCGTGGGAAAGGGGAGCCACCCAGGTGTAAGCCCCTAGGCTTTCATTTAGGAGGTAGCATCCATGATTCTCCTCACATCCTCAGTGCCAAGGACCAAGAGGGGATATGGGGACATGGGTTTTTGTAACCCTTTCCCTCTCCCACTGAGCATTGTCTCCATCGGGCCTCCATCATGGAGTATGCCCCGACTTCTTAGGCAGCTAACCACGCATAAGCCCATGTTTCCTCTCTGGGACGCTCCACGTGTATGCCCCACTCCACATCCCATAGACGCACCTTTCGCGACATGATCGTTAGGTCTCTGTTGTCTCTTGTTTCTCACACTGAGCATGACTCATGTGAGCTTAGAGAAAGAACTGACCATGACCATACCATTTGGGCCACTTCAAAGTGTAAGCCCCATATCCATCCCGAACTACGAGGACTTTGATCCATGTCAGGGCATGGTATGTAGGAAGCCTCTACGAGGTCCAATCCCCACATACAAACTGGTCCGCCTCAGAGTGTAAGCCCCATACCACTTGGGCTGCATTAGAGTGTAATCCCCATATCCATCCCGAACTACGGGAACTTTGATCCATGTCAAGGCATGGTATGTAAGAAGCCTCCACGAGGTTCAAGCCCCACAAACCACTTGGGCCGCCTCAGAGTGTAAGCCACATATCCATCCCGAACTGTGGATACTTTGATTCATGTCAAGGCATGGTACGTAGGAAGCCTCCAAGATGTTGAAGCCCCAACACCTTGGGCCGCCTTAGAGTGTAAGCCCCATACCACTTGGGCTACCTAAGAGTGTAATCCCCATATCCATCCCAAACTACGGGGACTTTGATCCATGTCAAGGAATGGTACGTAGGAAGCCTCCCTGAGGTTCAATCCCCAAAAAAACCTTGGCCCACCTCAGAGTGTAAGCCCCATACCACTTGGGCTGCCTCAAAGTGTAAGCCCCATATCCATCCCGAACTATAGGGACTTTGATCCATGTCAACGCATGGTACGTAGGAATCCTCCATGAGGTTCAAGCCCCACCAACCACTTAGTCCATCTCAGAGTGTAAGACCCACATCCATCCCGAAATACGGGTTCTTTGATCCATGTCAAGTCATGGTATGTAGGAAGCCTCCACGAGGTTGAAGCCCACACACCTTGGGCCGCCTCAGAGTGTAAGCCCCATACCACTTGGGTCGTCATAGATTGTAATCCCCATATCCATCCTGAATGATGAGGAATTTGATCCATGTCAAGGCATGGTACGTAGGAAGCCTCCATGAGGTTCAAGCCCCACAACCTAGGGCCGCCTCAGAGTGTAATCCCCATACCACTTGGGCTACCTCAGAGTGTAAGCCCCATATCCAACCCGAACTATGGGGACTTTGATCCATGTCAAGCCATGGTACGTAGAAAGCCTCAACGAGGTTTAAGCCCCAGAAACCACTTGGGCTGCCTCATATTGTAAGCCCTATACCACCTTGGGCCGCCTCAGAGTGTAATCCCCATACCACTTGGGCCGCCTCAGAGTGTAAGCCCCATATCCATGACGAACTATGGGGACATTGATCCATGTCATGGCATGGTATGTAGGAAGCCTCCAAGAGGTTCAAGCCCACCAACCAGTCGCTCCAACCACCTTCACGTCAGTTTACCCCCTTCCTTCATGAAATTAAACTGTATTCGCTATCTGAAATACATGGTCTTTGATTGCCTGCCACATAGATACGTTGGAAGCCTCCACAAGGTTCGATCCCACCACTCATGTCTCATCCTGATCTCTCCCTCGAGCCCATGTGTCATGGAAAGATCATTCCCTAGCCCAGAGGTTTCATTTCCTCTCGGTCCCATCCATGTGTCCATTCTCATGGGCCGCCACCTCAGGTGTCCAATCACCCCACCAAACTACCTGGACTTTGATTTCCCACCAAGGGGATACGTAAGAAGTCTCTTCGAGGATCAAGCCCAAATCCATAGTTCATATTGATTCTTACCCAGGCCGCCACATCCCGGTGGAATCATGCCACTCTACTCCCCATTCCTTCATATGACATTCGGGAAGCCACCCACGTGTTGGACCCAATATCGGTGTTCCCTCCAGGGAGTTCCTCAATATGATCCACTCTAATCAGTGTTCCGATTAGTCTGATCTATCTCCTCTGGATGATAAACTTGCAACATACCCTGTGTTAAACATGGTAAGTTGAGGAAAACCTCAGATACATGCCCATGACATATGTTTCCCCACATCCGATGTGGGATGCCTCGGGCTACCGCACCCTCGAGAATCCCTATAATAAGGGATAGAAGACAGATATGCCAATCCCCCAGTGTCAAGACATGCCAGTGGTGACCAAAGTGACTACTCCACTAACTAAAGGTTTCTACCCTAACCATGCCCCTTGGATTGTCCGGACAGAAGCATTGTAATTAACTAGTGTCCATGTAGATATGGTTCCCAGAAGAGTTTCATGAATAATGTCTTAAATCATTGAGGGAGACCCAGACTAGGTGAAGAGCTCCGAGGAGGAATCCACGAAAGGAAGAACTGACATCCCATCATCCCATATCGATCAAGGAGTAGGCGTCCCTGAATAAGGAGAAGATGATGCCCACCTTTGGAAAGCGAGAATACAGGTTAACAGCCGCACATCATCTGTGTGAAGGATGCGCATTCTCCCCAGTAGAAGCGTCGAAAATATAAATGGTGAACCCGAGGTGAAGATCTTCTCCTCAGCATGGATACTAGTAGAGTTTAAGGCACCAATGGATTAGCTTGTCATCAGACCCAGCCATCCGGCACTAGGTCCCCCAAAGAAAATAGCGGGCCTGACATGAAACTCGCCAGATGATGGGACAGTCAAGACGTTGAGCATTCCATTCTGCGACGTTGTCAGCATGGATCCCTCTTACCGACCACGAGAGACAGAACGACGCTGGGGAAATGGTGGTAAATTTCTTTTCCTAGTAGTGTCAATGAGTTCATCTCCCTACTTTCATGAACCAAGTTGTTTCATCTGGAGCCCGATCACTTGCTCACCGGTGCAGGGGCAGTGGAAATATCGATGGGGCTACCCCGCATGATTCTGCCTCGTCTAGGGGAGCTTCGACCACCACGACTGTGGGGTGCCCACGCCCCTGCTCCCCATCAAAAATTATCCAACGAATGGTAATTAATTACCTTGTATGCTGGTACGAGGAGGAGGGGATCATACCCACCAAGATATGGCCCTCTTCGACCTTGAGGAAGCTTCACCTCGCCGTCAACGCCGCCCCTAAGGGCCGCGTAGGGAGATGATGTTCGCCACCCCATCATTCAATTGTTTTTGGAGCTTTTCCCTGGAATGACTTAACAACTCCCCCCACGCCTATGAGGTGGGGGATGTCCGGGTTGGCCCAATCAGAGTCCTGCTTCAAGGGATCCTGGTGAGGTCTCCCACTAGGTTGCGTCAGCACCACCGTTCGGTTCCCTGAGCCAAGGAGTAGGAAAGCTACGCACCTGCACCACCAGCTCCAGTTCATCTGACCCGACGCCAACGTCAGGTAAAAATGGAAGAGTGATCCCGCCATGGGACGTCAACGTCAGAATCTACAGTGGCCCGAGCCACCACTGGCTCATATCACCAAATCACGAAATACATTGATCAGGGGATGTTGTACGCCCGCCCTGGATCGAGTCCCCAACCGCCCCACGAGTAGGTTTGGTCGACTCTCCCGGTGTTTGGCACAGGCAATGGCTTCTGTGGACCGATCCACAGCAATTCCATCCAGTGTGGAGGATGACTCCGTGCCACCACTACGGAAGGTGCATGCCCTCCTTGTTTCCAACCTTGGCTTGGAGGTCTGCCCCGTGACACCTTCAACCCAAGCGAGAGTCTTCCCTTTGACAGGGAACACTCCGTACGGGGGTTTATCCCATGCTCACTAGACAGGGTACGAGGTCACTCCCCCTACCGCAGACCGAGGGTATGGAAACATTTCATGTCTGGTTACTCGCCAGCATGTAGGTCCTCCCCATGTCCCCGTGACAATCGGTGAAGGTCCTCCTCGGCCTGAGGCTACAGAGATTTGTTTGGGGGTCAATGGAGGAAGAGTTGCGACGTTGCCAACCCCTAGTAGAAGATGATGTTGTGTCAGGAGACTTGGTTTCCAGTCAATCCTATAGTGATATAACGGCCAGGTAACTACGACCCTCAGAGGACAGCCCAAGGTTCAGCGGTCAATCAGCCCGCTAGCCATATTCTATGCCAGCCAGCCCGCTGTCCCAGAGGTCTGCCTCGGTGCTGCCACAAGTTCCTCAGCCACCCTCAGTTGACGAGTGGGGAAATCAATTGAGAGACCATAAATATGATCTGAGGAGTTTTTAGACTATCCTTGCAGCATACCACTTCCCTGAGAAGTTTTGGCCAGTCACATGACCATGTTTTTGTACGCCAGAAGCTCTCACTTCGGAGGAGTTTGAATGTTTCCATCAGAACCTCTGGGCGACTCACTTCCTTCTTCGCCACTGATGAGTGAAATATCCCAGGAGCCAAGTGAACCTTGATTAAATTGGAGAACAATGTCATCTGGTAGAATTGGCCATACTCCCCGTGGTCCAGCACCCCGAGTCACCTTGTCACCACAGGGCCCTCCAACAACAATGTGTTGAGAGTTTCCAAATACTCCACCAAGATATTACAGAGGCATCGCCCCATTTGCATGTATATGGCTGGGGGTTGTACACTTAACCTTTTCTCAGTTCTATTCACCGGCAGCCCGACACGCTTGGTGACATTGAGGACATGCCCCCGAGAAGAGTTGCGGTCAACATGACCAATCTGTCGGGAGGAGAAAACGAGCTAGAACTTCTTGATGGGAATGTCCTCCCTGAGGACGTGCCGTCACTACTAGACCCATTGGGGAGGACCAACCATCAGCATAGGAACCTCCTAGGTCTCCCCCCACCCACCGAGGCATTGGTACTCAGCCGTAATGTCAGTAAGGCCAAGGAGAATCTAGGAGTTGTTGAAACGACCCAATATTTTTGAGTAGTATATTAACTTACTCTTATTGATTTAATAAGATGTTAATGGTTAATGCAGAAAGAGGAGTCGATGGCTTCATCCAGTAGACTCAACCCTTATGAAGCCCACTTATCAGAGCTTGGGAAGGAGGTAGCATCTGTGGGCTTCGCTTTGGACCAAGCCCAAGCCGAACTCCAGCGTGTCAAGCTTGAACGGAAACGCCTGTGGGAGAAGTTCAAGTTAGTAGAGATTACTACTAGGGCAATGTTATCTGAGCCTCCCTCAGATTCTCTCACCATAGCACACCTTACACCCAGGTCTTATGTCGGTGTTATAAGGGGCTATGTGACGAGACCCTAGCTTCCTTGTGTAGTCCTTTAGGGTGAATAAATTGAGATTTCTTCCTTTAGTGATGTTTGTGAAATTTCAAATGTCTGGATAATTTTAGAATGTATTTTATTGATGAATTTTGAAAAAGGGATATTTTGCAATATTTATGTAAACCCTAAATAACTAATGATGTGTAATGATTTTCAAAAAAATGGTCTTCTACAAAAGTGTTCATTAAGGAATTTGGAGTCTAATAAGATCAACTTAATTTTTGATGAATAGTAAATAGTGAATAGTGATTTTACGCTTAGGATTAGTAATGTGACCAAATGGATTAGTAATCTCACTTAAAGAAAGTTTTAAAATAATCTAGGCACCTTGATTAAGTAATGTGATTCAATAAAATGGGTAAATAACAGTTTCATAAATTATTATTCAAGTATTAGTTTTTTCGTATGAATAGTGTTTTTTAATTAAAAATTTAATTAAAAATAATTAGAAAATTATGTTTATAAAAATGACTTTATTTTTGAACTCAGAGCATCGATATTATGTTATGGTAATTTTTGGGGATTTTTCTGAAAAAATGAATTTTCGATGAATAGTGTATTTATTTAAAAATAAAATTAAAAATATTTATAAAAATATTTTTATAAAATGGAGTTCATTTTTGAAATCATAGCATTGATATTTGGTTAAGGTGAAATTTTGGGATTATTCTGAGAAAGTTGAATTTTCGGTGAATAGTGAAAGTACAGTTTTTAAGTTACGGGTGTTTAATGACATCATTAAATGATGTATTAAGTATATATTCAATATGGTCGAATTATGAATAGTAAGATAAGGTGTGAGGCGTCCCAAGTTTCCAATACCATAGGCAAATACCATGGGCAAGCCCATGATTTTTCCAAAACCACTAGTGAGGTGTCCCTTGGCCATTAATGCTTTGTCCCCTTACTTTCCCTATAAATACCCACCCTTTCCTCCATTATTTTTCACTCCCAACTCTCCCCCAACGAAGTTCTGGTCTTCTTACCTTCCAAGGAGTCCTCCCAAGGTGCCCCAAGCCCTGAAGGTCCAATCCTTTGAGTTTCAAGAGTCACGTTTTAAGGTAAGGGATCCGACCCCTCTCTTTCTTTTCATGTAATCTCTTTTATGTCATTCCTATTATGCTCCTTGTTTTTATGTGAGAGGATGTTCTTTTATATTCCTCTTACTTACCTTTCATGTTTATATGATGAGAGATCCCCTCTTACTCTCATCATTTCGTTTTATGAAAGTTTAAGTGACGCCGTTAGGCTGCCGAATTTTTAAGGGATTCTTTCACCCTTCTCATTTTTCAAGTTCGATTTTCATGTCAAGTCTTTCAAGTTCCTTTTTATTATGTTGGGGTATGATCTCTATATCTATCATACTGATCTCTTATGATCATATGATGAGGAAACCTATTTGATCTTGTCAAATCATTTTCTTTTGAAGTTAAGTGACGCCGTAAGGCTGTCGAATTTTCATAAGAGAAATCCTATCTTTTTTCCTTCCATGTTTTTCATTTCAAATGGTATGTCCCTAAAATTTAATTACCATGTCCATATGTCATTCTTATTCTTTCACCCTACTATTATATGGATCATTTATGAGTGGGTGACCCATTTCCCCTCTCATTTCAATGTTTTCTAAAACCCCGAAACTTAGCTGTTATGCTGCAGAATTTTCCCCTCAAAATGCCTCTCTCTTTTCTCAAAAATTATTTTATGTTATAAAGTGAATACTCAAAGCTCTTATTTCTAAAAGGGTATTCACATATATATCAAAATGTTCCATTTTAAATTCTGGGATTTACATACATGAGACCCGCTTTCCCTTTCCGTGGGTTTAAAGTGACGTAAAGATCATGTCTTTAAAGCAGTTTTTAAAACGTTATGATTATGAAATGAAACCCATTTATTTTATGCTATGTGGGTTATTTATGAAATGTTTGATGATGATATATGTGGCTCACATGATAATAAAGGCAAATTTAAGGGTGCTCCCTGATAGCGCTCCAATGCATTGGGTAATGATATAACCACTAGAGATTACAATTTTCACGATACCTTGGTGAATAACCTTGGTAATTTTCAAATGACACCTTGGGGATGGACCTTGGTGATATGTTCATGATTGTATATGTTAAATTATGTAGCCACATCTTCAAGTTATGAAAAATGTTATTTTTATTATGAAATGCCTCATGATTTCTTTCTCATGCCTTAAAGTTCTTTTCATGTCCTTATTGAAGTATCTCAAGTTCACATGTAAAATGTTCCTCTTGTTTCCCTTACTGGGCCTTCTGCTCACCCTTTCTTTTGATGTATGTCCCCAGGTTATGAGATGCAGTAATTCACCTAGAATGAATTTAAGGAGACACCTTTAAAGTTTTTAAGAAGAATGTTTTATGTTGTTTTCATGTATTATGTTACTGGTTTCCAAGACACTAGACCTTAAAGATCCTCAGTTTTGTGTAATGTAATGAAAGTTTATGTTATAAAATGGCGGGATTCCATAGTTGGTATCAAAGGATGGTTTAGTTATTTGTGGAAATTAGGATATAAAAACTTTAGGAAGAACCCTATAGAAAAGTTTAAATATAGGAAAACTTCCTGGTATTTTGGTAAGTATTGAGTAAGTGGTCTATCAAACAAATACATCCCTGTCTGGATACGAGCAGGTAGAGGAGGCTCTGGCACAGATGTACATAGGGGTAAAACCCGAAAACACCGCTTTGAGCTAGACTCGAACGGGAACTGGTGCACGATAACGGGCCTTGCTGCACTCTTGGTTACGACACTCCCGGGGGATATGTTTGGTCAATCACATGCTTTTTATGAATCATTATGAAGGAATTATAGAGAAGTATAATTGTTTAAGCATGAAGTCTTAGTTAAAAGATTCATAAATGAAATAAGTTTCTCACTAAGGTTTTATTCTTTTAGAAGATGGCGGGCAATAGGAGAAACTATGCCGATGGTGACCGCAATGCACCATGTGCTGACGGCCCTCCGATGGAAGCCGGAATGGAAACATTCATGCGAATGATGAACCAACTAACTCAAGTTATCAGTAATAACTTGAATCAAGCTGAGAGGCCGACCTCACCATGAAGGGAAAAACTTTCTGTTGAGTCCTTCATGCGTCAACGACCGCCAACATTCAGTGGATCTACTGACCCATTGGTTGCGGAACAATGGATAAGCTCCATTGAAAAGATCTTTTCTGTAATTCATTGTTCGGAAAAAGAAAAAGTCACCCTTGCTGTTTACCGCCTTGAGGGAGAAGCTGATCAGTGGTGGTCACTGATCAAAAACACGAAGCCACGGGGAGAGATGGAAGCTATGGAGTGGGAAGAATTTCGGGGGATTTTCTTTAACAAGTATTTCCCTCGTTCCATGAGAACGAAAATGGAGAAAGAGTTTCTTGAGCTAAAGCAGAAGGAGAACGAATCTGTCGGAAGCTATGAGATGAACTTCACTAGGCTTTCCCGTTATACCTCAAGCTTTTTCATGGACCCTAATGGGAAGGTTGATAGGTTCTTTGGTGGACTACGACCTCATCTGCGGAAGAATCTAGCCAACAGGGACTATGATAGCTATGAAGAAATAGTTTCAAGTGCCATGAAAGTTGAACTAGAGTTTAGGGAGACTCAGTGGTCTCACAAATCTAATGAGAAGAAGAGAACTCTAGAACCGTGCCTGAGAAGAAGTTTTGATCAGGAAAGAGGTGGAAAGCATATGCAACATGCCACATGCAATAAATGTGGGAAGAATCATCCGGGGAACTGCTTGATCGGAAGTGGCAAGTGCTATAGTTGTGGAAAAGAAGGCCATATTTCTCGGAATTGTCGTGGTGATGTGAAGCCTCAACTTCCCAACACTAACAACAGAGGAAAGATGGTTCTGGCCCTACCCGAAGTCACATGCTTCAAGTGTGGACATCTTGGGCACTTTGCTAATCAATGTCCAAATCCGAGGGCGGTGGAGGGGAATCACCATCAACCTCAGCAGAGGCCAAGGGAGCAAGGTCATGCTTTCGCTATCACAACAGCTGAAGTTGAAGTCCCGAACGATGTGGTAGCAGGTACTCTTGTTGTCCTCTCAAAACTAGCAAGTGATTTATTTGGTTCTGGTTCTACGCATTCCTTTATTTCCTCCAAGTTTGCAAGGAATATAGAATCAATACCCGAACTGCTAGAAGTAGAGTTGTCAGTCAAGACTCCAAGTGGGATTATCCTTGCATCAAAAGTATTTAGAGACTCTAGTGTTTACTTTGGTGAGCTCAATCTTATCTCAAATCTAGTAGTCATTTCCATGATGGAATTCGACATTATACTAGGGATGGACTGGCTCTCAAAGTATAATGCGAAGATCAAATACAGAAGTAAGGAAATCTCAGTAGTCTTGAATGAACGACCTACAGTTATCTTCTGAGGAGAGATATCCCGAACTGATCCCTATCTAGAAGCACCTCCTATAGCTTTCTTTATGGAGTTAATCGGTGATGAGGAAGAAGGGAAAGGGAGCATACAAATTGAAGATGTTCTGATTGTTCAGGAATACATGGATGTATTTCCTGAGGAGTTACCTGGACCTCCCCTAGAAAGAGAGGTAGAGTTCTCCATTGAACTCGTACCTGGGTCTCAACCGATATCAAAGACTCCGTATAGAATGGAAAATGTGGAGCTATAAGAGCTAATGAAACAACTCCAAGACTTGTTGGAGAAGGGGTTTATCCGACCGAGTGTGTCTCCTTGGGGAGCACCAGTTCTCTTTGTGAAGAAGAAGGATGGATCAATGCGGCTATGCATTGATTATAGAGAACTGAACGGGATCACAGTGAAGAAAAGATACCCTCTTCCAAGAATTGATGATTTATTTGACCAACTTCGTGGGGCTCAATTCTTCTCTAAGATTGACCTTCGATCTGGTTATCATCAACTGAGGGTGAAGAAGGAAGATATTCCAAAGACTTCCTTCCGATCAAGATATGTGCATTATGAGTTTACTGTTATGCCCTTCGGCTTGACTAATGCTCCTGCTATTTTCATGGATTTGATGAATAGAGTCTTTAAGGACTACCATGATAACTTTGTGGTAGTTTTTATTGATGATATTTTAATATATTAAAAAAGTCGTGAGGAGAATGAAGATCATCTGAGGGTTATTTTGAAAACTCTACGGAAGGAGAGGCTCTTTGGGAAGTTCAGCAAGTGTGAGTTTTGGTTACAACAAGTGGCTTTCTTGGGGCACATCGTAACCAATGAAGGAATCTCGGTTGACCCTGCAAAGACAATGGTTGTAGAGGAGTGGCCTCAACCCACAACAGTAACTGAGATTCGTAGTTTCCTTGGTTTAGCGGGAAATTATAGGAGGTTTGTGAAAAACTTTTCACGGCTTTCTAATCCACTAACCAAGTTGACTCGAAAAGGGGTTAAGTTCATCTGGACAAAGGAATGTGAGGAAAGTTTCCAAGAGCTGAAGAAGAGATTGGTTACTACACCTGTGTTAACACTACCCTCTATCGGAGAAGTATTCGTTATTTTTAGCGATGAATCTCTGAAAGGGCTTGGGTGCGTCCTCATGGAAAATGACAAGGTAACTGCTTATGCATCTCGACAGTTGAAGATTCATGAGAAGAATTATCCTACACATGATCTAGAGCTGGCGGCAGTTGTTTTTTCTCTAAAGATATGGAGGCACTATCTTTATGGGGAGAAATGTGATATATACACTGACCACCAAAGTCTAAAGTATATTTTCACTCAGAAAGAATTGAACATGAGACAAAGGAGATGGTTGGAGCTTATTAAAGACTATGATTGTTCAATTCATTATCACCCTGGAAGAGCAAACAATGTCGCGGATGCGTTAAGCAGGAAAGATCCTGTTGTTCTGGCAACAATGAGGATCCTGGGAAATCCCTTGATTAAAGATCTAGTAAAACTGGACATGGGAATTATAAGGAAAGGGACATCATCAACCCTATCCCAAATTATTTCTCAACCTTCATTACTAGAGAAGATCAAGAAGGCTCAAAAAGAAGATCCTTTGCTGCAGGAGAAGTTCGAGGCTGTAAAGGATGGGAAGTTCCCTGATTTCAATATTGATAAAGAAGGTGTATTGAAATTTCGTACAAGACTATGTGTTCCATCTATTCCGTAGATAAAGAAAGAATTGATGGATGAAGCTCATAGCTCTACATTCTCTATACACCCGGGAAGCACAAAGATGTATAGAGACCTTCGTGATCATTATTGGTGGGATAACATGAAGAGGGAGATTGCCGATTACACTACAAGGTTCCTGGTGTGTCAGCAATTAAAGGCAGAAAGACAACTTCCTAAGGGGGTATTACAACCGCTACCCATACCAGTATGGAAGTGGGATAATATCACCATGGACTTTGTATCTGGTCTCCCAAAAACATCCAAAGGAAACAATGCGATATGGGTTATTGTGGACCGTCTCACCAAGACAGCCCATTTTATCTCTATTCGGGAAGATTTATCTCTGGATCAGCTTGCCAAGATATACGTGAAGGAAGTGGTAAGGCTACATGGGGTACCACTATCCATCGTATCTGATCGTGACCCAAGATTCACATCAAAATTCTGGAGAAGTCTTCAGCATGCTCTGAATACTGAATTGAATTTTAGTACGGCCTATCATCCTCAAACCAATGACCAATCTGAAAGGACTATTCAGACACTCGAAGACATGTTGAGATTATGCTCAATGGAATTTAAAGGTGGATGGGATCAACACCTCCCATTAATGGAGTTCTCCTATAACAACAGCTTCCATTCGAGTATTCAGATGGCACCCTATAAATCTCTATATGGAAAGCGGTGTAGAACTCCTACTTGTTGGGATGAAACTGGTGAGAGGAAGCTTCTTGGGCCTGATCTTGTGCAAGAAATGACAGAACAAGTTCATGCCTTCCAACAACACATAAAAGCTACTCAGAGTCGGCAGAAGAGCTATGCTGACAATCGACGAAGAGACTTGGAGTTTGGTGTTGGTGACAAAGTCTTCCTTCGAATCTCTCCATGGAAGAGAGTCATGTGGTTTGGGAAGAAAGGGAAGCTCAGACCTAGGTACATTGGCCCCTATGAAATCCTTGATCGCATAGGAGCAGTGGCCTATCGTCTAGCACTTCCACCGAACCTAGCTCAAGTTCACAATGTCTTCCATGTATCTCTCTTGAGGAAGTACATACCCGACCCTTCGCATGTACTGAACCCAGAGGTGGTACAACTGGAACATGACCTCTCTTATGAGGAGCAGCCAGTGGAGATCTTGGAACGTAGTGACAAGGTCCTACGAAACAAGACTACCCACCTTGTGAAAGTGTTGTGGAGGAATCATAAATATGAAGAAGTGACTTGGGAGCCTGAGGAAACGATGAAGCAAAAGTACCCTCACCTTTTCGACTAGGCCTCAAGTATAAATTTCGGGGACGAAATTTCTTAAGGGGGGAAGAATGTAACGACCCAATCTTTTTTAGTAGTATATTAACTTACTCTTATTGATTTAATAAGATGTTAATGGTTAATTCAGAAAGAGGAGTCGATGGCTTCATCCAGTAGACTCAACCCTTATGAAGCCCACTTATCAGAGCTTGGGAAGGAGGTAACATCTGTGGGCTTCGCTTTGGACCAAGCCCAAGAAGAACTCCAGCGTGTCAAGCTTGAACGGAAACGCCTGTGGGAGAAGTTCAAGTTAGTAGAGATTACTACTAGGGCAATGTTATCTGATCCTCCCTCATATTCTCTCACCATAGCACACCTTACACTCAGGTCTTATGCCGGTGTTATAAGGGGCTATGTGACGAGACCCTAGCTTCCTTGTGTGGTCCTTTCGGGTGAATAAATTGAGATTTCTTTCTTTAGTGATGTTTGTGAAATTTCAAATGTCCGGATAATTTTAGCATGTATTTTATTGATGAATTTTGAAAAAGGGATATTTTGAAATATTTATGTAAACCCTAAATAACTAATGATGTGTAATGATTTTCAAAAAAATGGTCTTCTACAAAAGTGTTCATTAAGGAATTTGGAGTCTAATAAGATCAACTTAATTTTTGATGAATAGTAAATAGTGAATAGTGATTTTACGCTTAGGATTAGTAATGTGACCAAATGGATTAGTAATCTCACTTAAAGAAAGTTTTAAAATAATCTAGGAACCTTGATTAAGTAATGTGATTCAATAAAATGGGTAAATAACAGTTTCATAAATTATTATTCAAGTATTAGTTTTTTCAGATGAATAGTGTTTTTTAATTAAAAATATAATTAAAAATAATTAGAAAATTATTTTTATAAAAATGACTTTATTTTTGAACTCAGAGCATCGATATTATGTTATGGTAATTTTTGGGGATTTTTCTGAAAAAATGAATTTTCGATGAATAGTGTATTTATTTAAAAATAAAATTAAATATATTTAGAAAATTATTTTTATAAAATGGAGTTCATTTTTGAAATCATAGCATTGATATTTGGTTAAGGTGAAATTTTGGGATTATTCTGAGAAAGTTGAATTTTCGGTGAATAGTGAAAGTACAGTTTTTAAGTTACGGGTGTTTAATGACATCATTAAATGATGTATTAAGTATATATTCAATATGGTCGAATTATGAATAGTAAGATAAGGTGTGAGGTGTCCCAAGTGGCCAATACCATGGGAAAATACCATGGGCAAGCCCATGGTTTTTCCAAAACCACTAGTGAGGTGTCCCTTGGCCATTAATGCTTTGTCCCCTCACTTTCCCTATAAATACCCACCCTTTCCTCCTTTAGTTTTCACTCCCAACTCTCCCCCAATGAAGTTCTGGTCTTCTTATCTTCCAAGTAGTCCTCCCAAGGTGCCCCCAAGCCCTCAAGGTCCAATCCTTTGAGTTTCAAGAGTCACGTTTTAAGGTAAGGGATCCGACCCCTCTCTTTCTTTTCATGTAATCTCGTTTATGTCATTCCTATTATGCTCCTTGTTTTTATGTGAGAGGATGTTCTTTTATATTCCTCTTACTGCCCTTTCATGTTTATATGATGAGAGATCCCCTCTTACTCTCATCATTTCGTTTTATGAAAGTTTAAGTGACGCCGTTAGGCTGCCGAATTTTTAAGGGATTCTTTCACCCTTCTCATTTTTCAAGTTCAATTTTCATGTCAAGTCTTTCAAGTTCCTTTTTATTATGTTGGGGTATGATCTCTATATCTATCATACTGATCTCTTATGATCATATGATGAGGGACCCTATTTGATCTTGTCAAATCATTTTCTTTTGAAGTTAAGTGACGCCATAAGGCTGCCGAATTTTCATAAGAGAAATCTAATCTTTTTGCCTTCCATGTTTTTCATTTCAAATGGTATGTCCCTAAAATTTCATTACCATGTCCATATGTCCTTCTTATTCATTCACCCTACTGTTTTATGGATCATTTATGAGTGGGTGACCCATGTCCCCTCTCATTTCAATGTTTTCTAAAACCCCGAAACTTAGCCGTTATGCTGCAGAATTTTCCCCTCAAAATGCCTCTCTCTTTTCTAAAAAATTATTTTATGTTATAAAGTGAATACTCAAAGCTCTTATTTCTAAAAGGTTATTCACATATATATCAAAATGTTCCATTTTAAATTCTGGGATTTACATACATGAGACCCCCTTTCCCTTTCCGTGGGTTTAAAGTGACGTAAAGATCATGTCTTTAAAGCAGTTTTTAAAACGTTATGATTATGAAATGAAACCCATTTATTTTATGCTATGTGGGTTATTTATGAAATGTTTGATTATGATATATGTGTCTCACATGATAATAAAGGCAAATTTAAGGGTGCGCCCTGATAGCGCTCCAATGCATTGGGTAATGATGTAACCACTAGAGATTACAATTTTCACGATACCTTGGTGAATAACCTTGGTAATTTTCAAATGACACCTTGGGGATGGACCTTGGTGATATGTTCATGATTGTCTATGTTAAATGATGTAGCCACATCTTCAAGTTATGAAAAATGTTATTTTTATTATGAAATGCCTCATGATTTCTTTCTCATGCCTTAAAGTTCTTTTCATGTCCTTATTGAAGTATCTCAAGTTCACATGTAAAATGTTCCTCTTGTTTCCCTTACTGGGCCTTCTGCTCACCCTTTCTTTTGATGTATATCCCCAGGTTATGAGATGCAGTAATGCACCTAGAATGAACTTAAGGATACGCCTTTCAAGTGTTTAAGAATAATGTTTTATGTTGTTTTCATGTATTATGTTCCTGGTTTCCAAGACACTAGACCTTAAAGATCCTCAGTTTTGAATAATGTAATGAAAGTTTATGTTATAAAATGGAGGGATGCCATAGTTGTCAAGCACTCCGACCCATCTGCCTCAGTGAAAATAACGGAGGAGGACCCCGAGAAGGCCACGCCGCAGCAGCAGCTTCCTGAGCAGAAGAAGATGGTCGATAAACTTCTGGCTGAATGCATTACCGAGTGATGACCCGACTAAGGTGATCCTAAGCCAGGGAAGGAGGGGCAGGAACAACTACCCCTTAGTGTGATTCCCCCAGGCACCCATGATCATGCCGCATTTGATGATAGGGCGGAAGCTAGAGCCCATGGAAAGAGGGCGCGGTATGTCTCAACAAATCCTTCTGAACGGCGCGAAAATCCAAGGAACCCCGCCCATGCTCCTTCGTAATCCCCAAGGGTCGCTCCACCAGCCCCTCCACGAGCCGTTGAGCTTATCTACCACATTCAAGAACCAGGAAACATACTCGTGATTAGGGACCCCCGTCAGCACAGGGACCCCCATCCAAACGATTCAATGGTGGCACTAATTTCTTGTCTTGAGGCCTTGGAGATGTGGCAGGTGGCTATCCCATCAGTGGAAAGCCATACACGACATGGGTGGATGATATTCCAACACCACCGGGGTTCGGAAACCCCACCTTCTCCCCCTTTAACAAGATGAGTAACCTGCCGCAGCACCTGGCCCACTTCAGCTCAAGGTGTGGGCCTATGCTAGGGACCCCAGCACAGCAGGAGGCTTCCAAGATCCACTGTTTTTTTCATACCCTGGAGGGGCTGACGTTCGTTTGTTATAGCCAACTCCCCGTCGGATCTGTGACTAGCTGGGAAGACCTTCACCTGTAGTTACTTTACCAGTTCAGCTCTACCACTCGGAAAACAAATATTACACACCTCATCAAGTGAAAGAAAAGGCCTTATGAGAGAGTCACAGAATTTGTTGCCCAGTGTAAGGGGCTCAAATACTCCCTTGACATGCCAGTAACTCAGGAGAAATTACTGACGATGTGTGTGGGGAATGTGAAGACGAAACTGGTTCCCTACATGATCACTCAGAACTATCCTGGAGGGTTCCAAGACTTCTTAGATAAGGGACAGTGCCTCAAAGAATCCCTGAAACTGGCCATATAGGCACATCCACTACCCCCCGAAATCCCAGCAAGGAGGGATGCCAGATCTGAGCCTGCCACGGTGGCCTAGGTAGAGGCCCCCAGACAGCTAGAATTTCTACCAGTGGAGCAAGCTCTACAGCCCCACAAAGGTCCACCACCACGGGTGCAACCTCCAGCCCCGCAGCGTCCACCTCAAAATCGGCAGGCACCCCCACGTAACAAGCCTCCACCTCCTAGGTAAGATAATAAAGTTATGCCTCCTTGGAAGGCTCCTACATCCCCCCTCTAGGGTCAGGCTCCTAGAGCCCCTTTTCCGGAGATAAGAAATCCAACCTACTCATTCAACAAGGCCCAGTTCCCTGGTTACTTCCATAGCACCTTAGAGTAGAGAATTTTACGACTGCCTATCTGCAGAAAGCCAGAGGAGGTGAATCTCACTAATCGCCCCAACTACTGCCCTTATCACCAGATACTAGAGTACACAAACAAGAAATGCTATGTGTTCAAGGATTGTCTCAAAGACCAGATTAAAAACAACATAGTCAGGTTGGGCCCAGCCCAAGCACAAGTAGCAGGTGTCTTTGTGAGGTCAGAGAGCAGTAGCGACAACGAAGGTGAGTGGCATCAGGTTTCTCACCACGGTTCATTGAGGTATAATGATTGGATAGCTGGAAAGATGGTTTTTTATGTCCATGGCATCATTCATGAATGTCTGAATCATCCAGATCCTTTAGAAGCTGCGGCCACCACTTCTGTGTCATCATCTCATCCGACGTCTTCCTAGAAGAGCAAGCATCGGTGGCACAAGAAAAAGAAAAGCGGCTCGCCAATGCCAGCGTCATCCGGAACTCTCGGTGACTTTATACCCCCAGAGATGGGGATTCTCCCCAAGATCCTCCTAGGGGTGGATGATTCATAAAATGATAGTCAAGGGTATGCTTTGGTTAACACTGTTGAGTTGGTAAACCCCTATATGACTCCAGACAAGGGGGAGTGCCAGGAGAACCTCCCCAATGTCCCCAGCTGATGCCAATATTGGCGGAGCTGCAGCCATAGGGGTCATCAGGGTGTGTTAGTTGGCACTTCTAGTAAGTCAATGCATGCCATTGAGACCAGACAGCAGGCCTAGTTCATAACTCAGCATGCGCAACCACTTCATCTAGTGTCAACAGGCCCACCTCCACCAACATTTGTTCTACCGGATCAGGCAGAACCACTTCGACCATGCTGCGACAAGCTTTTCCCCGCTAAAGTCTGATATCAGTATTCCGGTCCTCATCCAATGGCTACTACCCAGGATTTGACTAGTGAGCAGTAAGATATTTTTAGTACCAGTCAGTCGTCAGTCCGGCCGGCAGGGCCCACCATGCCATCCATCACAGAGCGGCTTCCTGCAAGAAGAAATTCATGCCAGGCTCGGAAGTAAGACATCCTCAAGTACCTCGCTAGCATTCCAGCGAGTCTTTCTATCCTTTAAGCCCTTCACCTATCACCGGATATCTGAGAAGCACTCGCTGTGGCTTTAAGGATCCCCCTCCATTTGGAGACGGAGGATGCGGCTGCAGAAGCTTTCCATGATGAAACAGTTGAGGATGCCAAATGTCGGTCCATCATTTCGTTATCTAGAGAGGATTAAGGATCCCCCATACAGGGGAACATCCGCCCGCTGTGTATCACCATCCAGTTCAACGATGTAGAGGTTCACCGCTGTCTCGTTGAAACCAGCTCTGGGATTGACCTTATCCCGACGAGGACACTGTGGAAGCTAGGGTTATCTGAAGATGACCTAACTCCCTCTGATTTACGAATCTAGGTATACAATAGGACAGAGCATAGCCCAGTCAGAAAGATCCATATGAAGACCCAGTTCAGTGTCCTAGTTTCCAGAACCGAGTTCATGGTTGTCTCCCAGGACACCGCGTATAATGCATTGATGGGTAGACATTTCTCCACCTTCATGTGGTGGTCCCCTCATCATGTCACAAATGCCTCAGGTACTCCCTTAATGGTCGAGTGGGTGTACTCCAAGGTGATGCATCTCCTTTAGCCTATTGTGAATCCCACTACCTGGACGCTGTATATTATAAGAGCAAGGATAAACAAGTCCAGATAAGTGATGTTGAGCTCGTCACCGCTACGACTAACCCTTGTGCAAGCCTGAATGATGCCTACATATTCTCGATCCATCAGTTGGAGGCCACGACCCTCGATATGGGGAAATGTTTTGTCATTTCCAGGACAAGGGGGAACCACGGTCCCAAATCCGGGTGGCATTGGAGGATCACTTTGTATTCTTATGAGAATCAGGCTCCAGTGATCCCGGAGCCTCCCACTCCCATCAGGTATCAAGACATCCAGCTCATGGAAATGATGGTATGTCATACTTGTCTATTTAGGCGGGCTGGAATAAGTTTGGTCTAGCCGACACACCACTACTTCTTTGATATAGTCAAGCGTGTCCCCTTGAGCCGGAGACCAAATGGGATCAGGTCGACATCCTTCATAGCCATGGTCTCGGCAGCGCCGGAGGTCCCCGATGTAGTAACCACTGCCGCAAAATCTGGTACCATCCTCCCATCAGGGATTGGTAACTCAGAAGCAGCTTCCCCCATGGAGGATCCCTCCATAAGTGGGGAAGATGATATAGAGGATGCCCCTTACCTTTGAAGAGTTCTTCTTTTCCCCGGTCGATGAGTTGGTACAGGTGAACCTCAGAAGCGAGGCAGACCTGAGATCCACATTGATCAGCACCACTGTGTCCCCTAAGGAGTAGCAGCGGTACATAGTATTCCTTAAACAACATCGTGATGTATTCTCCTGGAGTTACAATGAGATGCCCGGACTAGATCCCCAGGTATCCATCCACCGCCTCGGCCTTCCAGCAAATCATCGGGGATTCAAGAAGCCTCTCAGAAAGATTCACCCTTATCATAGTGCCATGGTCGAGGCCAAAGTTGACAATCTCATCAGGGAAAACTTTTTTAAGGAGGTCCAGTACCCCAAATTGATGGCTAACATTGTACCAGTCAGGATGAAAAAAAGACAGATTAGATTTTCTATTGAATTTCGAGATCTCAACCACCATTGTCTGAAGGACAATTTTATCCTTCCTATGACGAAGCTCTTCATTGACGCTATAGCTAGGTTCTAAGACCTCTCCTTCATGGATGGGTACTTTGGATATAACCAGATCTAGATGGCCCCCGAGTTCTAGGATTCCACAGCTTTCTGGGTGCCCCAAGGTACTTTCTGTTACCAGGATATGCGCTTCGGCCTGAAGAATGCAGGCGCCACCTATCAGTGGGCCATGAACTGAATATTCAGGCCAATTATCAGGACGTTGGTGGAGTGATATGTGGATGATCTGGTAGTCAAATATCACCAGCTCCAGGACCATATCATGGAACTTAAGAAAATTTTCTACTTCCTCCATTCCTGCTACCTGAAGATGAACCCCTTAAAGTGTGCTTTTGGAGAAACCTCTGGAAAGTTTCTTGGCTTTGTTTTCAGATATCTAGGCATCGAGATCGACATAGAAAAGATCAAGGCCATCAGTCAGATTCCTCCCCAGAGAAATATTAGAGATCTTTGAGGTTTTCAAGGCCACTTAGCCTATATATGCCGATTCATTACGAATTTGGATGGCAAGTGTAATCCGTTTTCTCAGCTAATGAAGAAAGTCCCTACTTACGAATGGGACTTAGAGTGCCAGACTTCCTTTGAGGAAATCAAGTAGTATCTACCCCAGCCTCTGGTCCTGATGCCACCCGTCTCCGGGAAACCGCTGGTCCTTTATGTCACCTCCCTGGAATGGTCCCTTGGCGCCCTTCTCGCCCAGATGAAGAATGAGGGGAAAGAGAACAACCTTTACTTCCTCAATCGCATGCTCCTCGATACAAAGACTAGATACTCCTCAATAGATAAGATCTGCCTTGGTCTCATATTCACCATCCAAAAACTGCGGCATTACCTAAAGCACCATGAGGTAAAGCTGGTCTCTCCATTAGACCCATTGATGTACATCTTAAGTCGTCCCATGTTCACTGGACGTCTTGTGAAGTGGAAGGGAATCCTCCAACTGTTTGACATCAGGTTCATGCCTCAGAAGGCTATCAAGGGTCATGCATTGGTAGACTTTATAGCTACCCATCCAACCTCCGCATGCCAGTCCCTGAACCTGGATATTCCGGATGAGGCAATCCTCTCAGTCGATCAAGTCGTCCCATGCTGGAAAATTCACTTTGATGGTGCCTCCTTTAGCCACACCGGTAGGAGGATCAATTCTCTTAGGCTCAACAGAGTAGGCCTAGGAATCGTCTTTATCACCCCAATGCAAGCCGTTCTTCCATACTCATTCCTATTTTCATAAGGCTACACTAACAATGAGGTAGAGTATCAGGCTCTCATTACTGGTCTTGAGCAAGCCCTTGAGATCAAAGTGCCACATTTTCATATGAAAGAGGACTCCAAGCTAGTTATTAAAAAGGTCAATGATGAATATGTTGTTAAGAAGACAAAGATCATGCCGTTGTTAAAACACACTCTCCAGCTAATGGCCTAGTTCCCTTCTCGGCTAGAGGTTATCCATGTCCCACGGTCACAGAACAGTCGACCAGATGCTTTGGCCACCTTAGCTGCATCACTTGTAGAGCCCGAACAGGATGATCTAATTATCCACGTGGCGCATCAGAGAGTCATTGCTCCTGTTACTCCGGATGATGATAATGACCCACGTGTAAGCCATCTTACCATCGGTGCCTCTGTGTCAGGACCCTCGGGTCATCCGGATGCAGTGATTGAAATGGTTGTCGATTGGAGGACACCCTTGGTTGAATACCTCTAACATGGTAATCTCCCGTCAGATCAGGCTGAGCGAGAGCCAATCCGATGTCACACACTATAGTTCACCATCCGGAGCGGTCCCAGACTTGAGAAAGTCCTCTATAAGCATAGGTTTTGTGGTGTTCTCCTCAATTGCATTCAGGGGGTTGAGATTCCACAGGTCATGCAATAGGTTCATGCCGGTTCCTGTAGCACCCATCAGACTGGGCCAAAAATATCTCAACAGATCCAGAGGTTAGGGTATTTTTGTCCCTACATGATCCATGACTGTATCAAGTTCGCCAAGAGGTTCCATGCATTCCAAGTTCCTGATAACATTGTGCATCGGAAACTAGATCCTCTCCACACTACCAGGTACTCTTGGCCCTTTGTAGCCTGGGGATTAGATGTCATAGGACCATACCCACCGGAAACAGATCGCCAATTCCAATTCATTATTACTATTATGGATTTATTTTCCAAGAGGGCAGAGGCAATTCCGCTCAAGGAAGTCAAGGCATGTTCTATCGTTGATGTCGTGAATTTCAATATCATCTATCGGTTTGGGGTTCCTCACACTATCCTCACCGATAAAGGAAACAACTTTCGAGCAACCGAGTTGAAAAAGATGTTCGGCAAGTACAACATCCTCTCTAACCATACCTCCCGCTATCACGCATTGGCAAGTGGACAGATTGAGGCATTGAATAAAAACCTCTCTGACATCCTGCAGAAAATGGTTGGTCAGAATAAAAAGTGTTGGTCGTATATGCTCTCTAATTCCCTTTAGGATTATCAGACGACGACTGGTCACTCCACCTAGGTGACCCCATATTCCTTGGTGTATGGAACTAAGGTCGTCCTACCCATCGAGGTTTAGTTGTCATCATTGCGCACAATGGTCTATTACCAGCAAGCGCCGTATAGAGTGGCTGAAATCCATCAAGCTGAATTGGAAGCACTGGAGGAGAATTGGCTTCATGCCTTGAGAAACATAGAAAGGCATCCGAGCAGGATGGAACGAGCTTTCAACAAGAAGGATTGCCTCCGTTCTTTCCTACAGGGTGACTTAGTAGTAACCCTCAGAGCACTAATGTTCCCCGGCATGAAACCGCCCAAGTTGGAGCCCAAATGGGAATGACCTATAGTAGTTCATAAGGTTTATCCTAATGGTGCGTACACACTGGTGACCATGGATGGTGAGCATATAACTCCTACAACCAATGCCAGGTTCTTTAAATAATTATTTGATTAATCCCTTTGGGTCCTCCATGACCTTAAACTGGATTACGATCCCGCACGACCTTAAACTGTCGGTCCGGAATGACCCTAAACTGTACGCTGGCCCCGCATGATTTTAAAATGTATGTCGCCCCGCATGACGTTAAATAGTATGTCATCCCACATAATGTTAAACTGTATGTCGTCCCTCATGATGTTAAACTATATGTCACCCCCCATGACGTTAAACTATATCTTTAAGAACTACGTGTGGTTTGATTCCTATTCTTATGGGATACATAGGACCGCCTGAACATTTAGATTTCTGGTCCAGCCCTCTCTCTTAGAGATCTACTGATCCCCTGGTCACCTGGGCCCCTGGCCTTTTCCTCTCCATGAGGGGGATATATAGGTGTGATTCGGGGTTATTCCCTCATTTACATTGGGTTTTGGCATTATACCCCCCATCTACTAGGAATTCACCATCTCTTGGCCTCTCTCAAGACGAGCCCCTTGACCCTTTATAGTGGTTCGATGATGTGTCTAAGATTTCTCTAGTCTATGACCTAGAGTGTTGGATTCAACTGGGGAAATTTTCCATCCACTTGTCAAGCTTCGTGTTCCCCTTCATTTGGGCCCCCAGTGTCTTTTACACCTGAAGCAACCCCCAAAAACAGCCTGGATACGAGGCCTAAGGGCTCTCATACCATTACAGGCCAACACTCCCAAGGGTTTCAAACAAAAAATTGATAAAAATCTCGCGTTGCGAACATGGTCAGTGGTCGATGCTCATTTTTTTCTCCCCATTCCAGGCTAACACGATAGGATGCTGTATTGCAAACATGGTCAGCAGTAATCCTCCATCGTCATGCTAGCCCCTTCAGGCCTTGAATGTTGGTTACATGATTCACGTTATGTCCCTCCCCATCATGTACAGGTGGAGTTTCGACACTCTTGGAACTATCCCTCAGTGCACCTCCGCACGTCAAGTGGACAATGCTGCAAAACGATGTCCTTTGGGGCTCCCGTGATCTGAGCACTAAGACCATGAGCTGGGATCTTCTCTAAGAACTATGTGCAGCTTGATCCTCATCCTCATGGGATATGTAGGATCACTCAAACATCGTGTTTTCGGGTCCAGCTCAGCTGGGAGCTAACTTCTTCTTCCCCATATCCTATGACCCTCATTGGCCTCCTATCCCAAGGATCCTCTCCCGGAACCATGCATGGTGCTGATGTGGACCTCATCCTCATTCACATCGGGTATGCTTTATCACATCGTGTGCATTCCCTTAGGTCCAATCCATATGACCTTATACTGTGCTGTCGGGTCCAATCACATGACCCTAAACTGTGGTAGTATCATCCCGGCCGCATGATGAAAAGTGACACTACATTGTGATGACCTCATCATATAGGACAACACGTTGGGTATCTTTCATCCACCATACCATTTTTCAATGCTTATATCCGGCTTGATTCTTGTGGTGATACCAAGAATTTCTACCCTAGGCTGATCGCTTCGCAAAAAAACCATTCACATTAAAGGACAAATAAGATACATCAAATACAGCTTCTTTTGGTGCAAGGGCCAGACCCACACGCCCCTTTCAACCTTTGCACTGGTACCTTACCTAGCTACCTCCCAGAAATATGTATGGATTGATTCTTATACTCATGAGATACGTAGGAACGCACGTGCACTTCCCCATGGGCCCAACCTACCTTTTGTGTTCGGTCCCTCAACCTAAACACTTCCCCTAAGGAACACATGGTAATTTTCACTTAGGTCCTCATTCACGTCAGGTTTCATAAACACCTTACCATGTGTCCCCTACATTCCTTACCAATCCCTGGTCCATGTTCTAAGACCTTAAACTAAGACCCCTTTTCCCAAACAACGTGTGTCTTGATTCCCATTTTTATGGAATACGTATGAATTCCCAGACATTTTGTGTTAGGTCCAGCCATGGGAATCACAGATCCCATCCTTTCCCTCGCCATTGTCCCCTTTGGCTGACCCCCCGGGGAGTTTTGTAACTGTAGCATTTTCCCTGAACAAGTTCAGGATACCCCATAATTACATTGGGAAGTGATAGTTCTCTCACCATAGAGTTTATGTTTAACATCAGGGATGATCCATGATCAGATTAATTCGCCTGCCTAATGTGATTCCACTATGGTGGCATAATTTCAGGAGTTTTGGATTCTCTTTGAACAAACCACCACTTTGCTTTCCATGCTTTGTGTGCCCCCTTTATTCTGATCCTCACCATCTTTCATGTCTGAAAGGACCCCCTATCAGTATGGATGCTCGACCTATGGTCTTCCTTCTCTCTTGGGACAAATTTCTGGAAGAATGATGGACGATATTTGAGTTAGGTCCTATGTTGTGAACATGGTCATCGGTCGACACTCATTTGTTTCCACATTTCAGGCTAACACGATACAGATGCTGTGTTTCGAACACGGTCAACAGTTGTTCTTTATTTCTACGCCCCTCCCATAGTCTTCCAAATTTGGGTAATTTCATTCACATATTTTTCATTCACCTATGTTCAGACTAATTCCAATGCCCCTGGAATTTCCCCGCTCGTGCACTAGAGCACACTGAGAAGATGATAAATCGATCGGTCTGAGGTCCTCTTCATTTGATTGGGCCTCCCTCTTCTCCTCAGAAATCCGGGTTCATATTTCAAATGCCCGATGCTTGGTTGACACTCCCATGATCAAACGAAGTGATAGTACACACGTCCCTTGTTTCTCACATCGGGTATGGACCACGTGAGCATTAGAATGGATTTTTATTCATTTTGGGATTATGGTTGATCACTTTAAACAAAAGGGACAAGTAAATAAATTTTCCCACACATGTAGTTCAAAAAAAAGAAGCAGTAATGCGAAGTAAGTTTATTGATTCGGCCAAAATAGGGTCCTTAGGGGTCGACATCTTGGATGGATCTTGCCAATGACACCACCTTTTGGTTGGTGGCATCCAGGACTGCCTCTTGCCCCTTGAGGACTCTCTCTTTATCGGTGGCTGTGGAGTGAAGTTCGCTGACTCTAGCCCGTGCCCGCACCTGTTCAGCATGGAGCTCAGTCACCTGGTGACTTGCTTCCATGAGTTGTTCTTGGGAATCTTCTAACTGGGATCTCAACTACTCCACAAGCTCAGAATAGTTTGTGATTAATATCTCATGTTCTTTCTCCTGTTATTTGAAGCTTCAGACCTCCTGCTCTGCCTTCAGAAATGCTCGATTACTCCCCGACTCCTCCCGACACTAGGTGATGTAGGAACGCCGGTTTCCTTTGCGCACCTTATCGGACATGTAATCACGGACCGTCAAGTGAAGTTGTTGACCATCTGTCCCCCAGCATATAGGAAACGCAGCCAGGTGTGGAGTTATCCCATCTGCTTCATCCATTCCATCTGAGGCTGACTAAGAAAATTCCGAATACACTTCCACCCCTTGTGTCACGTCATCCGGAAATCCTCGGCCACTTTCGAGTCTAAATCATCGATTTCCTTGGGGACAATAGGACCATAGACAAGAAAGATAGCCAACATGCAAGCATCAAGGTCCTCCTCAGTGATTCCTCCCTAGGGAATGGGCTCCTCAGCATCTGGGCGACCTTCCTCTCCCACCTCGACCCTGGTGGCGCCATCGTCAATTACCGGCCCTGCCCCGACAGCAGTGCCACTGGTGTCCGCTACTCTTAAGATCACCAATTTCTGGGGATGACTCAGTTTGGGAGGTATGTTTTGGATGGATCGGTATGCTTTCCATCATCCTGCTTGTGGACGGTTCAAGTTCAGCAGTCTGACGATCCTCTAATGCCATGATCACTGTATAGAAAAAAAGCACACTCAGCATTTGAGTCCTCGGAGGGTAAGTACCAGTATCAAATAAAGGAACTTACAAGAACCTAAGGCGCTAGCCTATAGTGTTCTGGACAGTATAGGAGCTGTCATAGCAGGGGATCCCTCAGTGCTCGTCATCTCGATAATGAGCGTCGGTGCCCCACCTGGCTCCATTGGAGCTTCCCCCCTCCTTCGGCTGGAGATGCTAGATCAACACCAGTATGATCTTGAGTAAGATAAGGAAGGAATATTAAGGATTTCAAAGTAATGTGGAGAAAAGGAGGAGGGTAGATAAGGGTTAAAGCATTCCTCGAGTAGCTTAGTCACATCCATATCAGAGCTGATGATCTCACCGCTCTCCCAGAGAATCCCATGGTGGGACACCCCCTGAGACCCTTCACATTCAGGATCCTCTTCTCCTTCACCTTCTCCTTAACCTTCTCTTTCTGCCCCCTCTTATTCTGTCTTGCGGCCCTCTAACTCATCATCGCTTTCATCATCCCCCGGCGGTATTGTTTCTGGATCATGCACTTGGCCGAGCACCACTTCCACCAAGAGAGGTGGCTCCACATGCCAACCCAATTGACATGCGTACATGTCCATTGATGTCAGATACTCATGTCATCGATGGAAGTTCACTCTGTCGACAACCTGGACAAGCCTGAATTCTTGCAGTTGGATCCCGTCTCACACTATCTTCTGCCAGTGGACTTCAATACTCACTAACTGTCGGAGGGTTAACCAAGCCAACCACATCGCAAGGAAAATGGAATCTTGAGAAGGTTGAAGAAGGTGTATTTTTTGATTCTCTGGAAGTTCTCTGGCTGCTCCATGGGACCCGCCTCTTATAGTAAATGAGGGCGTGACAACGCCATGTGACCCCCCACTGCTGTGGTCCCGACCAGTGCGGGCCCCGTTGCCCGACGCGCTTCTGATCTTCCCCCTCTGGTGGCCCCCTGCCTGCTCTCTCGCCGCCCGGGTTCCACACTAGTGAATTTGAGTTGTCGAACTAGATTCTGAAAAATCTCCTCAGGGTATGATATGGCCCAATGTTCGGCATAGTCAGTTGAAATACCAGCTTCAACTCCGGTGGGAGGAAAGGTGATGACATTGCCGGATCCATAGGTCATGAACATCAGCCACAATTGACGAAGAACACAGGGATGAATCTCCTCCTGGATGTCTGTGTATACTTTCATCAGCATTCACAGGAGGCACCCAAACTGCTTGGAAAATCGGGATGGAACATAAGGCTCAAAGAAGATCTTACTGTCAATTCGGGCCACAAGCACCCCGCCTCTGATGCTCTAGAAGTACTCCTTCTTTTCCAGTGATCCTTTCCCATTGCCTATCATCTGGCTAGTCAGGGTGGGGAACAAGGTAAGGGGATGTTGGAATGATTACCAATTCTAATCCTTACTCCCTCCTCGTTGAGCGTTAGTGTCATGACCCCAACAATGTTCAATAGAGAGGATCACAGGCTATTGCTTGGAGGATGGATGGCATTCAGGAAGGTGTATCCACCACAATGAGCCGCAACCCATCCATGGAAAATCTATAAGGGGCCACATACTCTCCTAGGTGATCCCCCTCTCAAGATGAGTCCCAAGATGGCATACAGCTGAGCCAGCACGAGGACCCCCAGGTTGAACCTCTTGTTGTCAGCCATGATGCCAGAAATCACTAGGGTCGCTGGACGGACACCCATCCTTACGTCTCTCACCGGCAAGAGCCACCTTCTCAAGAAATGTAGCGATAAATCTGGCGTACTAATCAATCGGATCCCGAACCTTGTTTATGATGTAGCCTTAGGACTGTTAGTGCCCTGCCTCCAAGATCCTCTAGTATGATCCGCTCTTGCTTCTCTGTGTCGTGGTTGGACACCATTTCCCCCACCTTGGCATCTTGAATTCTGGATCCCTCTCTAAAAAAAGGCTGAACTACTCCTTTTAGGTGATTTCCTTTAGGAAGTCCTTGACCCCCAACCTCTCCTTGGCTAGCTCTATTAGGTGCCACATTAGTATGGGGTTCCGTGATCTGTCTCCCCAGATGTTCATCGGAGGAATGAATTCTTCATATAGATGGCCCCCCAATGGGATACCCCCGATGTAGTGGATTTCCTAGAAACTAATACCAAATTCTCCATGATGGAGATGGAATGTGTTGGAATTAGGGGACTACCAGGTGAACAGCTCTGGCCCGAGCTCGTGTTGGTGGTAGGAGTGGAATTGCGATGTCCATACTGCCTCAAATAAACCAATATGCCACAGCTCGGCCCCAAATTGGTCACATGTATGGTGAACCCAGTACTCCCATGACCATTCTCTAGTGAAGTTGCCTCCAGACCGCAGATCCTAGTCCTGTATCCATCCTTTTGTCTCATTAGTGATGCTCTGACGAAAGGTGCTCGCGTAGAGGGTCGGGGATCTCTCCGCGACAGGGTCACCCCCAGCAATAGTACTAGTATTGGGTTTCAAGACATATATGTCCATGTTCCTGGTTTCTCTGGCAGGATGACCATTGTTTGTGATGTTGTATCGAGGAAGATCATCCTCACTTGTCACCCATGACCGCGGTGTATCCACCACAAAGCCTGACAGAGGGACCTCCTCCAGAATGCTGAAGTCCCACAGTGGCAGATTGTCGGACAAGGCATACTCTTTTTGGGTGGGGGTTATCATATTGAAGAAGGTATGGTTGTTGGAGACAATCTTTTTTATGCCATAAACCTCTATGTTTGCAACTATTTCAGCCCTTCGAGTAGAAGATTCTCCTTGGTTAGAGACCATCTTCTTCAAGAAAGTGTTTGGGTGGTTGGTGCGAAATTAGAGAGGGCGGTGTGTAAAATCAGTCGGTGTCGCGAAATTTCAGACTATGGTGAGAAAAACCCTGGGTTTGAACGTAAAATAACCCCTGATGTCGGTGGAATTATGCACAACCGGAGCAGTTTTTCACACAGGGCCTGAGGATATTTCGCACAAGAGAGCTCGAAGCCTATTGCATGAAAAAGTTGTATGGAGCATGGGACTTGCAGTGGCTTTGATAGGCTAAGCTTGGGTTCCATGCTCGTGTGAAAAGAGAATTCTAAGCCTTTCAGAGTTGTGCACTCCGCTTCAAATTTTGGCACGTATGGACTCTATGGAGCCCTGCATTTCAGAATTTCCCTCGGAATCCGATAATGGAGACCCCTCGCCGATCCAATTATGCGGGGGGGGGGGGGGGGGGATTTGAAGACGTAGAAATGTGTTCAAGTGATGAAAAAGGTTTCCAAATGATAAAGCGAAGTCATATTCAGACCTGGGGGGCTTTGAGGGGACGCACAAAATAAATTCTGTAGAACACAAAAAAATTATTTCCTACGCGGAATGTTCCAAGATTTGCGAAACTCCTTTGGATGGGGCGCGATATATTTCACTCCTCGACTTGCGTGGTCAACATTTCACGCTGCCGCATACGTTGCACAATTTTTATGTGGCGACCTGGTTTTCACGCCCCAGACGCTTATAAATAGAAGGCGACCCCATTCCACTTTGGGGTGGAAGAATTTGAACCACCTCTCATGTGCGAAATTCGGCTTCTGCGCGCGTAAGTATGGATTTAGGTACAATTATTTTCACGCAATGTCGCCCAGGGGTCTGCGTTCGCGCGAGATCCCCATACCTTAGACTTAATTTCAATCCATTCAGTGTCCTCCCTTTGCACGCAATCCCTTCCATTGAGCATAGGCCGACCAATTTCATGCAACCCCTTGCATTGTTCACACCAGTGTCATTACGTGTGGTCTCTCCCACTTGTGCGCATTTTCACACTATGCGTGAAATCCTTCTAGTTCTGAACAAAAACTCACCTCTAATTATGAGTAAGAATCGCCGATTTCGCGCCATCTTGGTGTTTTTCATGAAGGGACATTACTTTGCATGCAAGCCACAAAGGTTTTATGAAATTCCCCAGGACCACTCACCTCGGTACTCCCTGGGCGCCTCCTTGCGTGGGCGCCCAATGCTCCTCTTATGGATGCCATTCGTGGGTGCCTCTCATGCCCTGTGCATCCATATCATGCACCATTTTTCCATGCGACCTTCTAGGAACGTATGAAGTAACTTCAAGGTCCTTGGACTATACCACCCGTTTCGTTGCTTTGCCTCATGCTTCTTCACATAGTCACACTAACGGCTATTGCTTCCTCACATAGCCATGCTAATGTGGACCCATCGATGGTTCACTCCATGAAACCCCCTTTCTACGACATTGTCGATGCCTTTCCTCCCACAAGGAGTAGGGGGTACCGATTATGTAATCCCTAGGTGTGCGGAGTGCACCCACCTCATCTGAGTTGTAGGACGTTAAACTTCCAAGCACCATCGTCCTCAGAAAATTTCCTTAAATTGTGACCTGGCCCCATGCCTCGCACGCAGGGTCCCCCCGCATTGGACATTCTCCATTCCCACTTGTCTCTTTGGGGATGGGATCACCCCTCACAGTGGATGATATCCTTCTTATTGGAGTGGAAATTGCCCATAGGAAAGGGAAGCCACCCTGGTGTAATCCCCTAGCCTTTCTTGCAGGAGGTTGTATCCCTGCTTCTCCTCACTTCCTCGATGCCAAGGACCAAGAGGGGAGATATGGATAGGGGTTTTTGTCACCCTTTCCCTCTCCTGCTGGGCTTTGTAGCCATCAGGCCTCCATCCTGGAGTATTCCCTAACTTCTCGGGATGCTAACCATGCATATTCCCCTATTTCCTCTCTGGGACGCTCCACGGGTAAGCCCCGCTCCACATCCCATGGACGCACCATTCGTGACGTGATCGCCAGGTATCTATTGTCTATTTTTTCCCACACTGAGCATGACTCACACGAGCTTAGAGAAAGCACTGACCATAATCATACCATTTTGGCAGCTTCAGAGTGTAATCCACATGCCCTTACCAAACTACGAGGACTTTGATCCATGTCAAGGCATGGTACGTAGGAATCCTCCATGAGGTTCAAGCCCCACAAACACCTTGGTCCGCCTTAGAGTGTAAGACCCATACCACTTGGTCCACCTCAGAGTGTAAGCCCCATATCCATCCTGAACTACGAGGATTTTGATCCATGTCAAGGCATGGTACGTAGGAAGCCTCTACAAGGTTCAAGCACCACAAACCACTTGGGCCGCCTCAGAGTGTAAGCCCCATCTCCACCCCGAACTATAGGGACTTTGATCCATGAAAAGGCATGGTACGTAGAAAGCCTCCACGAGGTTCAAGACCCAACACCATGGGCCACCTCATAGTGTAAGCCCCATACCAATTGGGCCACCTCAGAGTGTAAGCCCCATATCCAACCCAAACTACGGGAAATTTGATCCATGTCAAGGGATGGTACATAGGAAGCCTCCACGAGGTTCAAGCCCCACAACCTTGGGCCACCTCAGAGTGTAATCCCCATACCACTTGGTCCACCTCAAAGTGTAAGCCCCATATCCATCCCAAACTAGGAGGACTTTGTTCCATGTTAAGGAATTGTACGTAGGAAGCCTCTATGAGGTTCATGCCCCACAAACCACTTGGTCCACCTCAGAGTCTAAGCCCCATACCACCTTGGGCCGCCTCAGAGTGTAAGCCCCATACCACTTGGGCCACCTCAGAGTGTAATCTCCAAATCCATCCCGATCTACGGGGACTTTGGTTCATGTCAAGGAATGGTACGTAGGAAGCCTTCACGAGGTTCAAGCCCACCAACCGGTCACTCGGACCCCCTTCACGACAGTTCTCCCCCATCCTGCATGATGTTAAACTATATTCACCCTCTGAACTACGTGGTCTTTGATTCCCTTCCACGAGGATATGTAGGAAGCCTCCTTGAGGTTCGAGCCCACCACTCATGTCTCATCCTGATCTCTCGCTCGAGCCCATGTGTCTCGGGAAGCTCATGCCCATACCCGGAGGTTGCACTTCTTCTGGGTCCCATCCATGCATCCATTCTCATGGGTCACCTCCTCAGGTGTCCCATTGCCCCATCGAATTACGCAGACTTTGATTCCCTACCATGGGGATACGTAGGAAGTATCTTCGAGGCTCAAACAAAAATCCATCATTCATCCTGATTCTTACCCGGGACGCCACATCCCTGTGGAATCATGCAACTCCACTCCCTATTCCATCATACAACATTCGGGAAGCCACCCACGTGTTGGCCTCAATATTGATGTTCCCTCTAGGGGGTTCCCCAATCTGATCCACTATAGTCTGTGTTCCGATATGTCGATCTATCTCCGCTGGATGTTAAACTTGTGGCATACCCTGTGTCAAACAATGGAAGCTAAGGAAATCCTCAGATACATACCCATGGAATATGATTCCCCGCGTCCGATGTGGGATGGCTTAGGATTTTGCGCCCTCAAAAAGCCCTATAATAAGGGACAAAAGACAAACATGCCAATCCCCCTGTGTCAAGACACGCCAGTGGTGCCCAACGTGACTACTCCCCTAACCAAAGGTTGCTGTCCTGATCGGACCCCTTTGAATGTCCTAACAGAAGCAGTTTAATTAACTGGTTTCCATGAAGATATGGAACCAAGAAGAGTTTCATGAACAATGTATTAAATCTATGAGGGAGACCCAGACTATGTGACGAGCTCCAAGGAGGAATCCATGGAAGGAAGAACTGAAATACAATCATCCCATTTAGATCAAGGAGCAAATGTCCCTGAATAAGGAGTGGATGCCGCCCAACTTTGGAAAGAGGGAATATAGGGCAACAACCACGCATCCTCTGCGTGACGGACGCGCGTTCCCCCGACGAATGTGTCAGAAACAATTACCTCTTTATTTTCTTGGGATTACAATTATTCCTGACATTTTACCTCCCTTGGGTTCATAATTCAACAAAGTAGTTTCCTCTATGTGGACCCAACCTTATCTATTATTTATAGTAGAGAATATTTTTTATCCTTATCCATGTTCATTATATTATTTATAAAATGATAATAACTATAATTAAATGATTTTATAAGGACTTTTTCTATTATATTTAACCTTATATTATTTTTTTAAAGTAATATATTTTAACATTTTCTAAAAGAGACATTTTTTACTATCGTTAATAAAGTGTTGAATGGATGTTCTTATTATAATCTTCCACATGAATGAATTTTACCACCTTCATGAACAATATTCACATTTAATCTTCCTCTAAATGTTATTATGGTATTTTAAAAGGAAAACTTATTCCCATTATTCTTGGAATTTTTAATTTTAAGAATAATGGTATGAATTTTGGGAAAAAAAATTATTTCACTTACATATATTTTATCTCCCAACCCATATTAATTATCATAAAAATTATTTCATTTAAAATTTTAAATTTTCTTAGTTATTCAAAATTAATATTTTCAATATCTTCTTCTTTTTTTACTTTGAAGTGGATATTTGAAAATACTAATCATAATTTTTTAAAATCATTTTGGAAAGGCATTATGAAAATTCTTTATCTTCTATTTTCCTCTAAATATCTCAACGGTATAACTCTTTTGGAGTTTTATTTCATGCATTACCCTCTAAATTATTTTATAAATTTATATGTCTTATTCTTAAGAGTTATTTTCACTAGTGCTCTTCATCTCTCTCATGACTGAATTTTTATTCTCCATATACATATTCTTTTAACCCATGATATATTCTATATCATATCCCCATTTAAATACTGTTATTGATTTAACTGTAAACTCATTACTATATATGGTGTTAGTTTTAAGGTTACTTACCAAGATACTTATTCCATTTATTCACAATGTAAATATTGAAATTTTGTATTTTTACTATTTAATTATGAATGTATATTAATTAATAACCCAAATAGATTATAAATTATTTTTTTCATTAATTCATTTCATATGATAAATTAAGTGGACATATTTTGTGATGATATAGACTAGAAATTATATTTCACCTCTACGTAGTTGTAGGTCTAATGATATAAACTATCATAGGTATTTAGTGCATGACTATACATTTATTAATAAATAATTTTTTATTTACATTATTTTATTCATGTTTTCCTAGAATGGGGTCATGATGGTAATATTAATATATATGAAATTATGCATTCCATTACTAGGAAAACAACTACTATTATCAATTTGATTATTTAGAATGTTTTGTTATCCATCTATATATAAATTTCTCATGATATATGTTATTTATTAGCCACTGAATTAGGATAATATTATTTGTTAATATATATATTATTCATGAGATTCATTTTTTATAAACACCATTTTAGTGCGTTTTACACATTAAACATCATTTCAAATTATGATTACAATTCTTTCTTAAAATGCACTATTACATGCTACATTTTTTAACATCATTTAAAGTACCCAATGATATTTATTTTATTTTAATGTTTAATTTTCAGGTTTCTCATTACATTTGTAACAATTCATAATTTTTATGTACTTGATGATCCATATTGGAAAACCACCAAAGTTGGTCATGAAAAAACAACATTCGTGATGAAGTGAACTAGATAGCATCCACATAAAACTATAGTATCGACCAATATTCATGCCCAATAATAATGAAAATTGAACTTAATATAGAGGAAATCATGGGGAATATTTATTACAACAATTTCAAGAGATTATTCCGAGTGTTAAAGGGAGTTCCATGCAGCCCAATTTGGAGATAAAATTATGAGCCTGATTCTATGGCCCATAAAAATAGACCACCAATTTAATCAAATATCAATAACCAAAAATTAATTAAGGTGGAAGTTTTAGAGAGATCTAGGAGACGTCTAGAGATTTATTTTGGTTATGTACATTTTGGCCATTTAGATGGTAATCTAGGTTCCTCTATTCGGTGGATGAAAGATGGCTGCAACTTTAGGTCAAGGGTGGAAAAGTCTCCTCTCCCTTACATTCCACCACCATAGGCCTTCCATACTCAAGTGGGATCCCATATACTATTGGGATCTCGACCCAAGCCTCTTGGAATTCCTATTTAAGGCCTTTTTTGTGGTGTATTTTATTATCTTTGGTTCATTTTTTAATTGTAATGTTATGCTGCAATTTTGTTGTCTCATGTTTTTCTTTCAAATGTAAGTTGTTATAATTCATCTTAGTTTCTTAATACAATTTATTCTTTTCCTATTATTCTATTATTATACATATCAAATTGATACCTTTATCTCATGGTGTGAATAAATTCACACGAAACCTTGTGAAATTATCACACAATGGTGGAGTGATCGTTATTTTATTGTTTTCATTTTTTACTTCTCCATTTCCTACCTCATGAGTCTATATCCCGCTTCTATTGAATCCATAGCAGTAATGGAGGGATAACCCTATTATGTGTTGATACAAGGGAGTATAAACGATATGGATTTGATGTTATTCCTCTCCCCATTAATATCTAATCACTTCTTTTAATTGATATTTTTATTTGATGATTTCAAAACATCTTCGTCCTTGTTAATATTTAAGTCCACCTACTTCAAGTGCTAATACGAGACTTTACCTTGGAGTGCTCATTAATTTAATCCTCCATGTGTATTAGTGATTATTATTATGGTTTTTTGGTATTAAAATAGTAATTTTTGATGTTTTTTGATATTCTTGAATAATCCCATCTCAAAAATAAGAAATTGAAACCGTTATAAAAAATTTCATGCTATCCACCCCATGTGATAACCAGGTATCAACTCATTATTTTAAATTGAATTAACTTAAGTATATTAGCATTCACAGAAACCCATCGAAAATCAGACCACATTGTCCACTTCATAACCAAAAACAATCCATAGAATGAATGTGTTAGTATGATACTTTAAGGTCTCTGAGGATTCAACAACCCATGCTAAACTACAAGCAACCACTTAACCCTAAACACATGGGTAAATTTGGGAGAGACAAAATGTTGGTGTCATTGATGAGGACCCAAATAAAGTAATATCAACAACCATTATATTTCCCCCTTTTTTCTAATCTCATACAAATTTTTTATATCTTTTCCATTTCTTGTTTTTTTTCTTTTGGTGCATGTTCGCCTACACTCATGACCTATCAAACCATCTAGTTACGGTTGATAGTCTTGGGGTTGGGGAGTCATGTACACCATAGGGAACAATTTCCATTTGATTCTAACCTTCCTAATACTCTATAGTCAAAAATTGTGCCCATTGCAATAGATGTTATTCAAAAAAAAAACAAATTCATATACCCGGGTGGTAACCAAAATGGAAATCTAAATGAGGCAGCCCCAAACATGAGGAATGCGATCGATCAAACCATGAAAGAATACTTCACACATATCTAGACCAATTCACCATAATGAATTAGACACAGTTCCCTAGAATATTAAAACTACATCTTTAAACAACATGTCCTAACCCACCTTCCCACATTCCAGGGAATGGAGTCCGAGATGCCCTACCTTCATTTAAAAAAGTTCAATGACATTGTAGAAACCATGTGTCCCCCACATCAACTAGAATCTGCTATGATGAAGAGATTTACTTCTTCATTAAAGGATCAAGATAAAAATTGGATAGAAAATTTGAGATCATCATCCATCAACTTTTGGGACCAATTACAAAGATAATTCCACAAAATATACTTTCCCATCCCCAAAAAATTTCACATAAAAAGAGAATCCAATTTTTTTGAAAAAGAGGGAGATTGATTCTACGTAACATGGGAGAGGTTAAAAGACACCATAAAAAGGGTTCCAGACCATGGATTTTCTATTCTTGAACAAGTAATAATTTTTTATGAATGGTTGGGTCCGGGGAACAAATAAAACATTGAAATGATATACAATGGGACCTTTAAAAATGAAGCCCCAAATGATGGTTATGAGTATCTAGAAATCCTTTTTGAACAAAATAAAACTTGGGGAACATCACTTTACTGTGAGTAGACACCCAAATCTTGTGGAATTAACACACTTAGGGAGGATAAAATCTTTATGGAAAAACATGTTGAACTTTCTAGGAATGTCGAGGAGATCGATCTTAGAAAGGTCTATGAAATTCAAACTATTGACCCTATTTCCACAATTGATGAAAAACATGACCACCAGACCGAAAATTTCCAAATAATTCCATCTATTAAAGATATAATTTTAAGAGGACCACCGATGGAGGTAAATTCTAATATCTTTTAGAATCCACAGTACCAGAACACATTCCATTTGAGGCACAATGACCATTCACGATTCCATTGGAAATATAACCAATAACCAAGTCAGCGACAAGGAACAAAACCCTACCATCCACAAAATTTTTAAAACCATAACAAATACTAACACCCTGCTATCCAATACCAAAAACACATGCAACAAATAATCCAGCAACTAAAGTATCATCATGGGATAAACCAACCAGCATAATCCCCTACTCAATCTTTCCCTCTTATAATTATTCAGTAGTTGTGTAAACAAATGGATAAAATGATATGAAAATTCTCATACCTTAAACATGAACTACAAACCATTAAAATTGGGAAGGAACCAATGCATACTATTGTCATACCATCTATAAATGTAAGTGGATAATCCAGTTAGACACAAACCACTCATGAACAACTCAAATCACAAATAGTTTTAAGAAGTGGGAAATCAATTGAGAAACATGAAAAAACCATTACCGAACCATTAAAAGCATGAACAAAACAATTAAATGATGAAGAACCACCCACATATTCTTAAAACCCCAATGATAATGTGAAGAAACTACAACCACACCACACAATCAAAAAACATTCTCCCTTCCCCCAATGCGTGAGAGGAAAAACTAAACTAGAACTGAATGAAACGTTTATGGAAATCGTCTCTCATGTAATGATGAAGAACCCCCATATTGACGAAATCCATACTATTCCGGCCTACTCAAAGAACCTTAAGGTCTTTTGCATTTAAAAGGATTTTTTCACATAAAAACCAAGTCCTTTTGCCTGTTAATGTGAGTACCACCCTTCAAGGGACCATTCCTCCAATGTTGGAAGATCCAGGATTTTCATACATAAAATGAGGATTTAGGAGAGAAAAAAGTAATCAAAGTCCTTTGTGATATAAGAGATAGTGTTTAACTCATTCCTTATTCCACGTATTGTCAATTAGGGCTCGGAGAACTCCAAACCGCATCTTCCACTCTTAAAATTATTGATCGTAGAGTTCGAGTTCCAAAGGGGATCTTAAAAGATGTTTTTTTTGAAAGTTGAAAATTTTATTTACCGAGCAGACTTCATTGTCCTTGACAATCACCCAAGTTCAGGACTTAAGAAAAAAACCCCAATAATCCTTAGTCTTCCCTTCCTTGCAAAAATCAACTCATATATATGAGTTTGAAATGGGAACATGGCCATCACCTTTGGAAACACGAGTCTATACTTGAACATCTACAATGAAAACTCTCAAATTGGAGATGATAAAGAGATAAATGAGAATAATAGGATTTTTAGAATTGATATATAACTCTAGGAACATCAAGGAATCACTGAAGGATGTTTAAGTCAAGAAGAGAATGATTTTCATTTTTCAAATGAGGTAAATTTGTCTCCTTGGCATTAAATTCTTTCAGATAGCTCTATTGATGATTTTATAGAATCACCATTTCATAATACCATGGGTAAAATCAATAAAACTGAGTCAATACCCATTCATGACACTTCTCTGGCTAATTTAGTGGATGAAAATTATGTTCACAAGGAACCAATTCTGTTAATAAATTTGAACAATGAAAGCAATTTCAATACAAAGTATCATCCTTTCCTAGAAAATGATATCCAATCTAATCTCGAATTTAAGGTCTTACCTTCTTCAATCAAGTATGTGTTCTTTGGGTAAAATCGAGAATTTTATGATATAATTTATTTCTCTTTTGTATCCAATAAAGATACGATGCTTTTAGATGTCCCAAGAAAAAATAAAAAAGAAATTGGATGGACCCTTTCAGATATTTCGGGGATTAGCCCACTCATTGAAAGTCATAGGATTGTTCTTGAATCTGATTCCAAACCCTTTAGTCAACCTCAGTGGAGACTCAATCTCTATCTTAATGATTTGATGATGAAAAATTGGGGTCTCCTTAGAGGATGAAGGAAAAAAACCATCATTTTTTTATTCGACACTTTTTCCTTCAAGCGCATTCCCTTTGGATAATGTAATTCCGCTGGTACCTTCACACGATTCATGATGGGAATCTTTTCTAACATGGTGGGGGATTATTTAGAGGTATTCATGGATGACTTCTCCTTCTTTGGGGATACTTTTGAGGGATGAATTATAAATGTTTAAAGGATTTTATCAAGATGTGAGAATAATAACCTCATCCTGAATTGAGAAAAATACCATTTCATTGTACATGAAGGACTTGTTCTAGACCATCTGGTATCTGAAAGAGGAATTGATGTTGATAAATCTATGGTTAACAATATTTTTCACCTTAAATCTACTAAAACTATTAAATAAGTGAGGTCCTTCTTAGGAAATGCTTGTTTTTATAAAATATTCAATAAACATTTCAACTAAATTTCTCGACCACTTTATGCTCTATTGGTGAAAGATGCCCCATTTTTACAAAAAAAAAAGATGTGATGAATCATTATCCACATTGAAGTTAGCTATTATTTATCCACCTATCATGGAATCTCCAAATTGCAAACTTTCTTTTGAGATCATGTGTGATGTGAGTGACTATTCTGTAGGAGTAGTCTTAGGAAAACAGTTTGAGAAAACTCCATGTGTCATTGATTAAGAAAGTAAATATTTAAACAATGCACAAATAAACTACACCATCACTGAGAAAGAATTTCTTGATATTGTCATTACCATATAGAAATTCTTGTATTATCTCTTAGGATCACCCATAATTGTATTCACTGATCATTCATCCCTAAAACGCTTTTCCAAAAAAATGTCATGGATTGATTGATTAGGTCGGTCCTTCTTCTCCAAGAGTTCGATTTAACCATTAAGGATAAAAAGGGTGTTGAAAATGTTGTAGTTTGTCACCTCTCTAGGATGGAATTCAAAGACAACAAACATCACATTTCTGTGTCTAATTAATTACCTGATTAGAACCTTTATTCTGTGAGTGATTTCCCATGGTATACTGACATAACAAACCATTTTGTTATAGGTGACATTCCAAATTTCCTTGGAACCCAATATACGAAGAAATTAATTTCGGATGTAACACACTATGTGTTAGATGTTCCTTAACTCTTCATATTTTGTCCTGATCAAATCATTATGATATGTGTTTCTGAGTCTGAACAATAGTATATTCTAAAATTTTGTCATAGAGAGTTATGTGGAGGCCACTTTTCCACAAACAAAACTACTGAAAATGTCCTCCAATGTGATTTTTATTGACCTAACCATACTAAGGATTCCTTCCAAATCTATAAAATTTTTCCTCAGTGTCAACAATTAGGATCCATCACTAAAGGGAATCAAATTCCACTCACTCCCATTATGGTCATTGAAATCATTAATTTTTGGGGAAATGATTTCATGGGACCCTTTCCAAACACTAGGATATACCTATACATCTTCTTACCTATTGATTAGTTCTCGTAATCGGTTGAGGTCATTCCCACTAAATCCAATGACCATCATGTTGTGATCTGTTCCCTCAAAGGGGATACATTTTCTCAATTTGGAATTCATGGGGCTATAATCAGTGACCGAGGAACCCATTTCTACAACAACCAGTTCTTTTAACTCATGTCTAAGTATGTGATTTCTCATAAAATTTACACCTCATACCATCCTCAATACAGTGTTCAATATGAGTTATAAAATATGGAAATTAAGTGAATTGTTGAAAAAACTATTAATCCCTCTAGGAATGATTGGTCCAAGAAACTCATAGATGCTCTTTGGGAATATCATAAAACATTTAAAACCATCTTAGGAATGTCACCAAATAAGTTGGATTATGGAAAAGCATTCAATTTACCTACTGAAGTTGAGCATAAGGAATTTTGGGAAATAAAAAAATGAATTTCGATATTTCCTTGGTTGAAGCAAGGAGGAAATTAGATCTTAATGAACTTAAGGAACTTAAGATAGTGGATTATGAAAATTAAAGGATAAATAAAGATAGTGTTAAAGCCTACCAATCTAGGATTCTCAATGTTAAACACATTGAACCTGGGAAATTTTTTCTCTTGTATAGTTCAGAAAATCATTTACACCCATGAATGTTATGGTCAAGATGGTCAGGTCCTTTCATAGGGAATCAGGTGTACCCCCATGGGGAAGTAGAGATTCGAAATCCCATAAGTGGTCACATTTTCAAGGTCAATGGTCATAGGTTAAAACCATTCATCGAATCATTAAATAAACAGGAAATATAGGTTGAGTTAATTGATCCAACCTATGATCCAGGGAAAAAATGATAGATTTAGGATCTATTTTGGGCTAACGACATCAAACAAAAGAATTAAATGGTAGGAAACCCATGGTTTTCATGTTTTTAATCATTGTACATCATATTTATTATTTAAATAGGATTAATAAATAAATTTTATATTATATATATATATATTTAACTCTAAATATGATATTACCATAGACTGTTGACTTGTTCTTTAATTATGAGTATGGATGGGTGTGAAAGGGAAGCACCAAATTTATCTGGGTCATATGATATGATCCTTGAAAAATACCTTACCTATAAATTAAAAAATAAGACAATGTATCATCATTTTATTTTTATTTTTAAGTGATTGTAGGATAAAATAAAAATACAAAAAAAAATAATTTAAAAAAGGACACGTTGTAGGCCATGGAGAAAACGCCATCACAACCGGTGAACCCATGGGGACTTAAACCCATTACTGAATGGAGATAAGGGTGCATGCTTTCCACTGACCTATATCTTATAGTTCTTCATTATTCTATATTTTTTATATATACTATTATTTGACTTATATATATTTATATATTATTATTATTATTATTATTTTTTCTTTTCTATGTGATACATGTATCAGTCTTTGATATCCTAAAATCAATAGGAATGTTTTTCTGTCGTTGTCTATTTTTAATTAAGGGACCCTCTCAGGGTTTCCATGGTTTGTAATTTAGTATGAGAATGAGAAGAATAGTATATTGAGGTCAAATTGTTTTATAAAGAAATATAATATATCCATAACATCCAAAATTTCTACCATTTTCCACAGGGAGTCCATGAGTAGCATGTAGATCAAAGGATTAACCAGGAGCGCCCTGAACATGAACTTCAAAAACCGGGTGACTTTGTTCCATGATAATTTATTTAAATTATTTTTAGAAATCATTTCTTGTACGTCTACCCCCTTATAAATTTTCATTTCTTCAAACACTGGGGATTGTGTTATTTTATGTTAGGGGGAGATGAAATAAAAAAATTGTTTGAAAAAAATATATTTAAAAAAATTGTTCCATAATTGAAGGAAATGCTCCTTCATCTTTGAACATAATAATACATATTTCACACTTTGAAATTGAATATCATATAATTTAGCATGCCCTAATATTTATTTTAATCCAAGTATATTTAATGAGCATAGATTTTGGAAAGTGTGGCTATCTAATGTGATATTTCATTGTTTATATTTTTTCCAAATAAAATTGAGAATCCCAACACACATCCTTTGGATAGTGGGGTATTATATTGAGTTCATCAGGCCCCCCAAATCAATATCAATTATTGTAATTTTATCTATATTTATGACAATTTGAATTTGTTTTTATTAATTTAACTCGAGATGATGCCCGAGTATGTGGGCTTCACATGGTTCCCTAAGGTCTTCGAGCTTGGGAGTCAACGACAAAGGCATACTACATGGATTTACTCGATTGATTTCAATTTTAATTACCATGGAAAAATTGCCAAAAAAAACCAAAACAAAAAATAAATATATATTAAAATATAGGAATAATCATATTAATATTGAAATGTGATCCCACATAACACTTCCATCATTTCCCCCTTATATAAAAATGAACCCACATTTCTATTATGATACACAATACATATCCATGATTAATTGATATTAGATGAAATATGGTGATGAATTTGAACAAAAGAAGGGGATTGGGCTTGGTATATTCTTATGAAACTATCTTGTATTAAAATATTTTGATGGGTTTCATGATTTTTTGTTATAAGGGTTCTGGGTGATCATTAGGTATTAAAATGATTTTGAAAAGGGAATTCAAATTTTATATTTTTGAGATACATTGTAGAGACCCGAAGCTTATCGTACATTGACATTACATTACTTTTGCGGAATACTTAGTACATAACAAAAACACACACACAAGGATCGTAATAGTTTAGTGTCTTTGGAAACTCGGAACGTAATCTTCTAATCGTGGTGAAAGATCTTCAATATCTCCCATAAAAGATCTTCCTTTTTTTACCTAAAAACCTTTCTTTATATCCTGGGGAAAAGAAAACATAAAAGGGTGAGCTCAAATGCTCAGTAAGGGTAAACAAAAGAAATATCAATCACATCATATACATAAGAACATAGCTTTTGGAAATCTTAACCTGCAAAAGAGCTCATAATATCATAACATGGGATAAATCATAGAAGTGAAAATGAGATCCCCATAATCATAACATGAAACTTGAAACTTTGTGTCATGCACACATAATCATGGAAAATCATTTCTTGTTAGTCATGACTCATTGCCAAGACTATCTTAGTGGACAAAGTCCCTTTCTGAATCGAGTAACCCTCATTTCATTCCTGTTTCACTGAACCGGTATAACCTACCGTTCCAGCCCTGTCTATCTCATGAGATATAAAATCTTTACCCAATGCATTGGAGGGAGATATAGGTCCCACCCATCTTATAATGAATCCTTTCTTATGTGTGACACATAATCATAAATCATACATCATCGCATAACACATGTAACAAAAATGGGATTCTTGAAACATCATGACATCATAAAACAAATCTTATAAGGCAAATGACTTCATAAAAATAATTCCATCACAACATAATCAAATCAATGTAATTAAAGGGATAAAAACAGAACCCTTTATTATCTTAGATGGAAAATAATTTTGATAAAACACTTGAACACCATTCTTGAGGAAAATATCCTTTCTTCTTCAAAAACACTTTTCTTTTCTTAATATGTCATACAATTATAAACTAAAAGAATTTGATTAAAAATAAACTTGAAAACTTGTAAATGAAGCTTCTTGGAAATAATGTTTTAAAAATCCATTCATGCCGTATAAGTTAAAAAAAACATTCTTCGTACTTTTGTCGGAAAAGTCAAAAAGTATCTCGTACGAAAAACGACAAAAGATTCCTTTCATATCTTTTACTAAAAACTCACCGAAGGGTAAAAATGGATTTAAACAATTGTAGGTGGATGGAAATAATATTACATATTTATGAAACATGGATTTGGATGATAAAATACACCCCAGTAAATACTTACGAATAAACAATCTCGGATAAAAATGAGATTGTGATATTTCCCTTACCTTAGGTCCGACTTGCTTTGTAAGTGTCCTTACCTCCTGTATAATGATTTAAATCATGTTATTGACTTATTACAGAATCATATTAATTGTTATGATATCATATATGGTTCACTTATGACATTATATTACCCGTTCTTTTGTAAATTCCATGTTAAAGAAGCGTTTTGGGTAAAATCGTTTCATTTATCGTAGGTGTTTTGACTTGTTGTTCTTGACATCATTATTATTATATCATGATTTAATCACTTCCAGAATATAAAATATGATTTATATATCATATATATTCAGTATATATATATATATAATAGGTAGATAAATAAAATGAAAAACACCGTTCATGGAGACGGTAGTCCGTACGTACGCATGAACGCTGTTTTCCTTTCCTTATTGTATTGAAATGGAAGTAAGTAGATGACATACATATGTATATATATACATAAATCCAGTAGCTTTATAATGTCATATATTTCATTATTATTTCTTATATATACATTATAATCATTCTTAAATGGTTAACATGGAGAATGAATCTCATCGCGTCGTGGAGACGGTATTCCGTACGTACGCACGCGCGGTGATTTATTTTTCCATAGGATGGATAGATGGTGAAATAAGGTTGTTTCATACTTATAATAACATATCATTATATGAGTGATACTGATGTTATTACTTCATAATGAAACAACCTAATAAGAAGAAGTGGAAAAAGAAATAAAGATGAAAGAATTGGTAACGATAATTACCTCTTCTTTGAAGTGCCTCTTTGAGACCTCCTATTAGGGCACTAAAATTGGTCTTTGAGGAAGACCAGAACCTCTAGGATGTTTTTATGGAAGTGGAGAAGAGATTTTGGCAGGGGTTGGCCGAGCTTGAGTGCTCAAATTGGTGTGAGGAGGAGGGAGAGGAGGTGTCCTTTTATAAGGGAGGAGAGGGGCACCTTAGGAATACCTCAAAATATTATTTTATTTTAAAGTCAAAATCGGTTTATAATGGTTCCAAAGGGTCTTATTTCGAAGCTAAAGTGGGGATGGGTCGAAATCCTATCAACCAATAGGATTTAGACAAGTTTAGGTTATTATTTTAACCTTATCAATTAGATTTAACTCTAAGTTAAATAATTTAACTTTTACCGTGTCTTTTTGTTTTCTTTCACTATATGGTTAATACACTTACTATTACATGCCAAACGAACCCCAAATTGTATATTATTAATAAATATATCTTTATCTAAGTCATTTGGCCGAACCTTAGATTTTTAGGAATAAAATAGTAATTAATAATATAATATTTGATTTAAAAACTATTTTGTGTCAATTTTGACACTATTTGATATATGATTTTTTTGAAAGTCATAACAGAATTATATGTTCGAACCAAGTTGATTAAATCAACACTAATATATCATAGTAACTTAGAAAATTAGTTTAAGTCATAAAACGTCTCAAATTATATTTAGTTTGGTGTTTATAACATCAATTATGTCAATATTTCATTAATAAGATTATTACTGCATCATCTTTGTGTCATAAATAAATTAACTTATTTGATGTCTAAAAATTACAAATAAAATACCATTATGTGGGAAATCTTTTTAGATTTCTAATGAATATTTATAGTCTAATTTATCTTATGTATAAACCTATATTAAAAATGTTTTAGTAAATAAACTTTGATTTTAACTCTTTTAACTCTTCTTTGAATTAAATAATAATAAATGTCCTAATCTAATCCAAGTGGGCCTAAATGGTCATATTTTATTCATAAGGTTGTTTTTGGTCGAATTACACTTATCCAATAGAATTAGGACATGTTTTAGGGTAATATTAATATCATTCTTACCCTTAATTACCCTATTTACTTTTAACCGTGGTAAATAAAAGTAAAAAGTTACTATTCACCAAAAATTATTTTCATCTCATTGAACCACATTTTACTTACTGACATTAACCGTGTCTCTCGGATTTTTGAAATTCCATTCACAGAAGCGGTAAAATTAAGTTTTATGAAAAATTCAGTTTTTTTTAACTACCACTTAGTAGTTTCACTATTCATCAAAAATTGATGTTTTTCAGAACAATGCCAAAATTTCATCCTAAGCTATATTTCATATTCCGAACTCAAAAATGAAGTCTATTTTTCCAAATTCATAACATAGAGGTTTCATTAATTAATTTTATAATTAAATCCCGCTGTTAAAACAAATAGCGTGTTTTTTAAGAAACAATATCTATCAAAAGATTGACACTAGTTTATAACTGGTTTAAATGTGAAATTACATCCAATGACCAACATTGTATTAAATTGTAAAAATATATTCTAAATACACTTTAAAACCACTCAAATTAATAATTTATCAATATTAATTATTTCGATTAAAAAAAGTTGTTTTTAATTAAAATTTAGTAATTTTCACTATTCATCAGAATATGAAAGTTATCCGAAATGTACTAAAATTTCACCTTAAGCTAAATTCGATATTCCGAATCCAAAAATGAAATCCATTTTGAAAAATAAAATTTACAAAATTTCAAAAAGTGGTTATTACTATTCATAACGGCTAGTTTTAATAACATTTTAATAGCATATCGCTGTTTAGTGAAACTCGTTATTGCGTACTACACACGCTATCGAGGAAGGTCGCGATTGCGTGTAATGCAAGGCAAGTCAAGGATGTGTGTTGTGCAAGCTCCTTTTGGTGTAGCGTACAACACAAGACATTAGTGAAATAAAAAAGAATATTTTTCATAAAATCTCGGGCTGTTACATTTTACCCCCCTTAAAATGAATTTCGCCCTCGAAATTCGTCGGGGTTATAAATGGTTTACTATTAGAAAGTTTCTTTAATATAAACCCACATCGTAAAAAGGAATACCAAAACTTGGCTTTAAAAACTAAAGTATGAAATGTAACGATTACCCAAATAAACTAATCACTGGGTTTCCACATAGGTGAAAATATGGATATGGAAGAGAAAGCTAACCATCATGTTCTGATGGAGAGTGGTAGAGAACATGGTTATGGAAAAGTCAGTAATCACAAATCCATAAATTTGTGACGATCTAAGGTACCATCTGATTCATCAGGTATAAGAGAACTAGGACAACATTTTTGGTTTTCAAGATCATTTCCCTAAAGGTAAAGAATTTGAATTAGAATAAATACTTACTTTATTTTGGTACAATCTCACTGTTGTTCGTGCCTTTAACAATTTCCACTTCATCTCTTAAATAAATGAAGTTGAATTTGTTATTCGTGAAGTGTTAGCAGATCATGTGATAGAATGACGGGTCATTCCATCTGTCTCAAAAGGTTAGCAAAATTTATATACATAAGTCGATCTATAGTGGGATCAATCATATATGGTTCCTAAAATGGGATTATACTTCATATATCATACTGCTTAATATAATAACACTAGTTTCTACTAAACAGGGACTTCCTGTAGGTCAGTGGTAGGCGATAAAGGCCAGTCGCACTTCGGTTGTGGGTTCGATTCCCACAGCCTTGTCCGAAGCGATGGGCTGTCGCCCGTCCTGTAGGTTTTCCTTTTTCTAAAAATACGTTACTATAACATCCCATCAATAATATCGAAAATCTTCTATCCTTAAACAATACTAACTTATGTCCAACATAATCCAGTCTAATCTTTAGGCTTATACATAATACTGCAGTCCACTCTCATAATATAGTGACAACGATTACCAGAGATTTAATACTGTCGTTGATCCCCACATATCATAAGATATGTCTTGTTGGTCACATTCCAAACATTCAAAGTCCTTAATCGTGTATTCTCTTGAATACCTTAGTGAGTGCAGTTAAAAGTTAACACTTTCCACATACCAAAATCCTCAAAATTCTATATACTCAAACCATGATATCACTTAGTCCTTATATCAATCATGAGCTCATGAATACTATTAAACATTTCATTTTCTCGTCTTCATTATGCGCATATCATCTTATTTCCAAAAAATATCTCAATCACTTTGAATACCACATCAATAAATATTGCAATACTCAATGATACAACATTATTTTGGAATCCCATTACATAAACACTTAATCATTCCACCACATCGTTGTCATATTCAACATTTCCAATAGTGATTGCATGTGATTTCCCTTTGTCCTTTGCCTTCAGTGGTTGCTCATGTTGATCATCACTAACCCTTGGATTAGGGCAATTATTAGCATAATGCCCCATTTCCTTGCACTTGAAGCATTGAAGTGTTGGCGGTGCGTTCTCGGCAGTGTTTGCTTTATTCACATCATTAGAAACCCTTTTTCCATTACTTCGACACTCAGCTGCTCGATGACCTTTTTTTCCACACATAAAACATTTTCTAGTCCCTTTAAGACAATCTCCACCATGCTTCTTTCCACACTTTGTGCATGAGGAAACATTCATCTTCTTTTCACCATTATTCTGAGATTTCTCCTTGAACTCCATCTTTCGTTTCTTGTCAAAACCATGAGATGGATATGTAACACCAACTTCCATTTCTACCTTGATAGAACAACGCACAATTTCTTCATAGATACTGAAGTTTCTTATAGCTAATGCCCTTCGAAGACTTGGTTTTAAGCCACTGAAAAATCGATCAACTTTACTTTCAGGTTGGATGATAATTCCAGAAGCATACCTTGCAAGTCTTGTAAAATTTGCTTCATAGGTACCAACAGATTCATCGTCCCTTTGCTTCAGTTCAAGAAACTCTTTCTCCATCTTTGTTCGAAGAATACGAGGGAAGTACTTACTGAAAAACAAGTTCTTGAACTCGTCCCATTCCATGGAATCAATTTCATCTCTTGGCCTCGTATTCTTGATAAGATTCCACCATTGATCAGCTTCACCTTCCAAACGATATACTTCTAAGATGACTTTATCATGTTCAGAACATTGAAGAACTGAAAATATCTTTTCAGTAGTACTGATCCATTGTTCAGCCACAAGTGGATCAGAAGACCCACTGAAAGAAGGTGGACGTTGCCTCATGAAGGACTCAATAGAATATTGTTCCCCTCTCTGCTCATTTGGAAGTCCAGAATGATTCATAGCTTGTGTAAGTATAGCAATAAGATTTTGCACTCCATCTCCCATAAAATTTGTTTGTTCAAGAGGGCAATCATTGCATTGTCCATTGCATTGATCAATACGGTTCCTTCGGGTTCCAGCCATCGTCTAAAACCCAAAAAGAATAGCGTGAGAGGCAAAAATCATGCTAGGGAAAACAACATAATAAAGGGGGAGTACCTTCAATCTTCAACATCTTAGGTTTAATTCTATGATCGTTAGCGTAATTCTATTACTATAACCTATACGTATACTTATCCCTAGGGACATCCCTAGACATACCTTAGAAATATCTCTAGGGATCACACTAACGTTTTCGCATCCTAGTTTCCAAAGGTTGACTAATCCTTTCCTCTGATACAAACTGTAGAGACCCGAAGCTTATCGTACATTGACATTACATTACTTTTTCGGAATACTTAGTACATAACAAAAACACACACACAAGGATCGTAATAGTTTAGTGTCTTTGGAAACTCGGAACGTAATCTTCTAATCGTGGTGAAAGATCTTCAATATCTCCCATAAAGATCTTCCTTTTTTTTACCTAAAAACCTTTCTTTATATCCTGGGGAAAAGAAAACATAAAAGGGTGAGCTCAAATTCTCAGTAAGGGTAAACAAAAGAAATATCAATCACATCATATACATAAGAACATAGCTTTTGGAAATCTTAACCTGCAAAAGAGCTCATAATATCATAACATGGGATAAATCATAGAAGTGAAAATGAGATCCCTATAATCATAACATGAAACTTGAAACTTTGTGTCATGCACACATAATCATGGAAAATCATTTCTTGTTAGTCATGACTCATTGCCAAGACTATCTTAGTGGACAAAGTCCCTTTCTGAATCGAGTAACCCTCGTTTCAGTCCTGTTTCACTGAACCGGTATAACCTACCGTTCCAGCCCTGTCTATCTCATGAGATATAAAATCTTTACCCAATGCATTGGAGGGAGATATAGGTCCCACCCATCTTATAATGAATCCTTTCTTATGTGTTCCACATAATCATAAATCATACATCATCGCATAACACATGTAACAAAAATGGGATTCTTGAAACATCATGACATCATAAAACAAATCTTATAAGGCAAATGACTTCATAAAAATAATTCCATCACAACATAATCAAATCAATGTAATTAAAGGGATAAAAACAGAACCCTTTATTATCTTAGATGAAAATAATTTTGATAAAACACTTGAACACCATTCTTGAGGAAAATATCCTTTCTTCTTCAAAAACAATTTTCTTTTCTTAATATGTAATACAATTATAAACTAAAAGAACTTGATTAAAAATAAACTTGAAAACTTGTAAATGAAGCTTCTTGGAAATAATGTTTTAAAAATCCATTCATGCCGTATAAGTTAAAAAAAAAACATTCTTCGTACTTTTGTCGGAAAAGTCAAAAAGTATCTCGTACGAAAAACGACAAAAGATTCCTTTCATATATTTTACTAAAAACTCACCGAAGGGTAAAAATGGATTTAAACAATTTTAGGTGGATGGAAATAATATTACATATTTATGAAACATGGATTTGGATGATAAAATACACCCCAGTAAATACTTACGAATAAACAATCTCGGATAAAAATGAGATTGTGATATTTCCCTTACCTTAGGTCCGACTTGCTTTGTAAGTGTCCGAACCTCCTGTATAATGATTTAAATCATGTTATTGACTTATTACAGAATCATATTAATTGTTATGATATCATATATGGTTCACTTATGACATTATATTACCCGTTCTTTTGTAAATTCCATGTTAAAGAAGCGTTTTGGGTAAAATCGTTTCATTTATCGTAGGTGTTTTGACTTGTTGTTCTTGACATCATTATTACTTATATCATGATTTAATCACTTCCAGAATATAAAATATGATTTATATATCATATATATTCAGTATATATATATATATATAATAGGTAGATAAATAAAATGAAAAACACCGTTCATGGAGATGGTAGTCCGTACGTACGCCTGAACGCTGTTTTCCTTTCCTTATTGTATTGAAATGGAAGTAAGTAGATGACATACATATGTATATATATACATAAATCCAGTAGATTTATAATGTCATATATTTCATTATTATTTCTTATATATACATTATAATCATTCTTAAATGGTTAACATGGAGAATGAATCTCATCGCGTCGTGGAGACGGTATTCCGTACGTACGCACGCGCGGTGATTTCTTTTTCCATAGGATGGATAGATGGTGAAATAGGGTTGTTTCATACTTATAATAACATATCAGTATATGAGTGAAACTGATGTTATTACTTCATAATGAAACAACCTAAGAAGAAGAAGTGGAAGAAGAAATAAAGATGAAAGAATTGGTAACGGTAATTACCTCTTCTTTGAAGTGCCTCTTTGAGACCTCCTATTAGGGCACTAAAATTGGTCTTTGAGGAAGACCAGAACCTCTAGGATGTTTTTAGGGAAGTGGAGAAGAGATTTTGGCAGGGTGTGGCCGAGATTGAGTGCTCAAATTGGTGTGAGGAGGAGGGAGAGGAGGTGTCCTTTTATAAGGGAGGAGAGGGGCACCTTAGGAATACCTCAAAATATTATTGTATTTTAAAGTCAAAATCGGTTTATAATGGTTCCAAAGGGTCTTATTTCGAAGCTAAAGTGGGGATGGGTCTAAATCCTATCAAACAATAGGATTTAGACAAGTTTAGGTTATTATTTTAACCTTATCAATTAGATTTAACTCTAAGTTAAATAATTTAACTTTTACCGTGTCTTTTTGTTTTCTTTCACTATATGGTTAATACACTTACTATTACATGCCAAACGAACCCCAAATTGTATATTATTAATAAATATATCCTTATCTAAGTCATTTGGCCTAACCTTAGATTTTTAGGAATAAAATAGCAATTAATAATATAATATTTGATTTAAAAACTATTTTGTGTCAATTTTGACACTATTTGATATATGATTTTTTTGAAAGTCATAACAGAATTATATGTTCAAACCAAGTTGATTAAATCAACACTAATATATAATAGTAACCTAGAAAATTTGTTTAAGTCATAAAAAGTCTCATATTATATTTAGTTTTGTGTTTATAACATCAATTATGTCAATATTTCATTAATAAGATTATTACTGCATCATCTTTGTGTCATAAATAAATTAACTTATTTGATGTCTAAAAATTACAAATAAAATACCATTATGTGGAAAATCATTTTAGATTTCTAATGAATATTTATAGTCTAATTTATCTTATGTATAACCCTATATTAAAAATGTTTTAGTAAATAAACTTTGATTTTAACTCTTTTAACTCTTCTTTGAATTAAATAATAATAAATGTCCTAATCTAATCCAAGTGGGCCTAAATGGTCATATTTTATTCATAAAGTTGTTTTTGGTCGAATTACACTTATCCAATAGAATTAGGACATGTTTTAGGGTAATATTAATATCATTCTTACCCTTAATTACCCTATTTACTTTTAACCGTGGTAAATAAAAGTAAAAAGTTACTATTCACCAAAAATTATTTTCATCTCATTGAACCACATTTTACTTACTGACATCAACTGTGTCTCTCGGATTTTTGAAATTCCATTCACAGAAGCGGTAAAATTCTGTTTTATGAAAAATTCAGTTTTTTTTAACTACCACTTAGTAGTTTCACTATTCATCAAAAATTGATGTTTTTCAGAACAATGCCAAAATTTCATCCTAAGCTATATTTCATATTCCGAACTCAAAAATGAAGTCTATTTTTCCAAATTCATAACATAGAGGTTGCATTAATTAATTTTATAATTAAATCCCGCTGTTAAAACAAATAGCGTGTTTCTTAAGAAACAATATCTATCAAAAGATTGACACAAGTTTATAACTGGTTTAAATGTGAAATTACATCCAATGACCAACATTGTATTAAATTGTAAAAATATATTCTAAATACACTTTAAAACCACTCAAATTAATAATTTATCAATATTAATTATTTCGATTAAAAAAAGTTGTTTTTAATTAAAATTTAGTAATTTTCACTATTCATCAGAATATGAAAGTTATCCGAAATGTACCAAAATTTCACCTTAGGCTAAATTCGATATTCCGAATCCAAAAATGAAATCCATTTTGAAAAATAAAATTTACAAAATTTCAAAAAGTGGTTATTACTATTCATAACGGCTAGTTTTAATAACATTTTAATAGAATATCGCTGTTTAGTGAAACTCGTTATTGCGTACTACACACGCTATAGAGGAAGGTCGCGATTGCGTGTAATGCAAGGCAAGTCAAGGATGTGTGTTGTGCAAGATCCTTTTGGTGTAGCGTACAACACAAGACATTAGTGAAATAAAAAAGAATATTTTTCATAAAATCTCAGGCTGTTACATACATTTTGCTCGAGACTAGAAAAACTCAAGGAGGGGGTGTAATTAGACACTGAATGAGGATAATATTCATTGTAAATATATATAATATTTATGTGATTCATTATTCAAAAACACCATTTTAGTGCATTTTACACTTTGAAATTCATTTCACATTATGATTGTAATTATTTCTTGAAATGAACTATTACATGGTACATTTTATAACATAATTTAATATACCAAATGATTTTGATTTTATTTTTATTTTTTATTTTTAGTTTTTAACATTACATTCTTAACAATTCCTAATTTTGGAGTAATTAAAGATCTATATTAGAAGACCACCAAAGTAGGCCATAAACAAACAACATTCATGGTGAAGTGAACTAGACAACAACCAAATAATACTACTGTATCAAAAAATATCCCGGTTCAATAATTCATAAAATTTAAATGATGTTATAGGACATCATGGGGAATATTTATTCCAATAGTTACAAGAGATAATTCTGAGTGTTAAAGGGTGTTCCATCCGACCCAAGTTGGAGATCAAATTCTAGGCTATATTCTGAGGCCTAAAAAAAGCCAACAAATTTAATCATATATTGATAAACACTTATTAATTTGGGATTTAATTTTACATAGATCTATGAGACATTAAAATATTCATGTTTTTTGTCAATGGCCTAGTCCAATTCGGCCATCTCAAAGGTCATTGAGGCGCCTCTGTTCGGTGGATGTAAGCTAGTTGCAACTTCGGGTCAGGGGTGGAAAAACCTGCTCTCCATTACGTTCTACCACCCTAGGACTACCATAATCTAGTGGGATCCTTTTTAATATTGATATCTCAAGACAAGAATTTTTAAATTCTTATCTAAGGAAGTGGTTGGGGTTGATTTTATCATATTTGGTGCTTCGATTAATTGTAATTTTAGGCTGCAATTTGGTTGTATCATGTTTGTCTTTCAAATTTAAGTTGTTCTAATTAATATTAGTTTCATAATAAAAGTTATTCTTATACAATTATTCTTTTATTATTAATATAATGTTAATATCATTGTCTTATGGTTTGAAATTGTTCACCCCAAACCTTTTGAAATTATCACACAACGGTGGAGTAATTGTTCTTTCATTGTTTTATTTTTTACTTCTCAATTACCTCCTTCATGAGTCTAATTCCCGCTTCCATTGAATCAATAGAATCAAAGGTGGTCTAACCCTATTATGGGTTGATCACATTGAGTAGAAAGGGGTTGGATTGGATTTTATTTATCACCCAATCATTGTTTAATCACTTCATTTAATTGATATTTTTATTTGATGATTTTAAAACATCTTCGTCCTTGTGGATTTTTAAGGCCACATACATCATGTGCTAATATGAACCTTTACCTTGAAGTTCTCATGAATTTAATCCTCCAAGTTTATAGGTTATTAGTATTATGTTGTGTTGGTATAAAACCAGTATGTGATGATGTTTTTTACTATCTTGAATAAATCAATCTCAATTATAAGAAATTGAAACCTTTAAAAAATAATTTCATCCAATCCACTCCAAGTGATAACCAAGGATCAAATCATAATTTTAAATTGAATTCAGTTATGTATCTTGGAATTTAGATATACCCATCTAAAATAAACCAATTTTGGCCACTTCATAGATAAAAACAATCCATATAATGTACATGTCTGTATGATACTTCTTAGGTCTCTGAGGATTTGACAACCAAAGCTAAACTACAAGTGACTGCTTAACCCTAAAAACTTGGGTAAATTTTGGCGAGATGAGTTAAACTACCTTATTATATAGTTAATTATTAATTCCATATTATTTATAATTTATTAATATTATGATGTGAACCCTTACTTAATGTTCGATATCATCCTTATTATTTTGAAATTTTTCCAATTAATAAAGAATTGCATTTTGTATGATATGTCAATAATGGTATCATGAGTCTAATTTTTTTCTGAGATATATAATAATTAATATGGAAAAATAATTTATAGGTATTTTGGAATAAAATATAAATTGGATGAGAATGAAGTGGGGTTTTTTTGTAATTTTCTTTCTAATTATTTAAAATTATAAACTAAAAGGTCTCTGGTGTGTAATTAGCTAATTTTTTTATCGATATTGTAATAATGTAAGGTATAATTTCCATTACATTAGTTGGTACCTATGATATTATGTAAATAAAATGATTATAGAAACATATCTATGTGTAAGGGGATATTTTGTCTGAAAATGATATGAGAAGAAAACCTTTTATGTAAAACCTTGATATTTTCGAGTCTATTCATATTTTTAATGTGTTTGATAAGTTGCTTTACATGAAAAACTAATGTTATGAAAGATGATTAAAATATTATATTATATAAAACCTATAAAATGGATTAAAGGGTATGAATATGAATAAAAAAATTATGAAATATATCTATAAATTATTTCCTACATGGAAATTTAAGGAATAATTCCATGGAAAATGAATACTCAGATTAAAATGTTAAGAATACTAGTTTTTAATGTTAAAAAATCAAAATTTCCAGATTTAATAGACATTTTTTATTAATATGAAAAATAAATTTATTTTATCAAATATATTTCCAATGAATAAATAATAATTCATAATTTGTTATCAATTTTTTATAAATATTTTTTTAAAAAAATGTTTTTATGTGAACAAGTTATTTTTATTTTATTAAATTAAAATAATATATATTGATGAATAATTTTAAATTTTATATTAAATATTAAGGAAAATATTTTTAAATTAATCCAATTATTATTATTTAAAAAGGAAATAGAGTTAGTCTATTTTATGCTTGAAAATGAATTTATCCAAAAATCATTTTTATGGAGTTTTATGTGATTATTGTTAAATTATTTATTCTAAATAGGGGTATTTAATTTTATAAAATCATTTCCGTATTTTAAATCATCATTACGATGTTTTTTAAAATTTCAATTTTCATTTTTGGTTATAATGAATAGTGAGAGAGGTATAAATAAATTACAAAGGTAAATGTTAAAAGGGTTAAAGAGCGGTTAAACAAAAGAGATAAAGGTTAAAATAACTTAAAATTTCTCAAACTAATATTAATTTAATTAATTTATACCGTATATAATCATATAAACAAAACATATATCATATAGATCCACTTTCTCTTGAATATGACTGTATGTTATTTTAATGATTATAATAATTTCAAGTGTGACAATCTCGTTACTTATAAACTAGAACCTCATCTCCTCTATTTGAACATTTTTGAGCCCATTATCTCAACAAAACTCGACCTTAATCTCTTATAAAGTTCCCTAGACACATTTTAGAGGTGTTTGTTTTATTAAAAGACCAAACCAAGAGTCACTTAGAGGTGATCCAAAAGAGGTTTCTCAAAGGATATATATAACTATTAACTAAGATCATTAATGATTATTTCTTATTTTATGTCCTTTATACCAATCATAACCATGATGTTATAACAAAATAGGTATATATAATATACCAAAATTTTATTATTATTATGTTACACCCCTTTTAATATCTTTTTCCAATATATAGGAAATGAAAACATCAGTTTATGAAAAGTGTGGATTACCACCTCGATGAAGCGATGTGTTTTATTTTTCATCATCTTCCCAAATATATGGTAATAAATATAGATTTAATGAATATATAAGATATTTAATATAGAATAATTTTTTAATGTGTGAATTATTATTTAGTTTTATTTCTTTTAAATCATTGAAAAATGGTTACATTACTCATGCGTACATACTGACTACCATATCAACAAAGTGATTTATTAATTTTTAATTACCACCACATATGAATGGTTATAAAAGTGTATATAATGAATACACAATTTTTATGACATGATTTATATACTAGAGATGATTAAATCATGACGATGGTGAAAGGACCCAAATTGTTTAACTGAAACATGCATGATGAAAAACTAGTTTTCTCGCAAATAATGATTTTAATGAAGAGTTATTAAAAATAGGGTAATTAAAAATTATATTGTAATGATATATAGTTACATATATTTTATTTTTCCCTAATACATATTTTATAAATCTCTATTTTTTATACATGTTGTTCGAATATAATTAAAACAAGAATATACTTGAGGTAAGAGTTTATGTTCAATCTCATATCTTTTCAAGATTATCTATGTTAAATATACATTGGGGGAATTTATATAATCCTTATATTTTGAATTCCACATATTTGCATATCTTATAGTTGATTTGGTGTTTTTTTTTCTATTTCATTTATTATTATGTCTTTCGAATATAATTTTTTCTATATATATATATTTTTAAAAATGCTTACATAATTTAACCTCTTTAACCCACACAAATTTTATTCCAAGTCCATGTTCTCCAAAAATGTAATATTAGTGTTTTTATATAAATATAATTTCTTTATATAATATTATTTTCACTACCTATTAATTTTTTTTAATAATATTTAGAGGAATATTTCTAATTTTTTTTACAAAAAATCCTTTTATGACTTTTTAGTAACAACATGATATTTTTTGTTTTAATATTAACTAAATAAATGAATTTTAGATATGTCCTAGAATTTATTTCCTTTAAATCAAACAATATAAGTTTCCATGGTTATTTTATAAGAGCATATTATTCTAAATATATTTTTTATTTTTATTTTTTAAATATCATAAAAATAAAATGGAGTTTTCTCATGTTTAAAAAAACAATTTCAATGACTTTATAAAAGTAAATTTTTATCACTGTCATAATATTTTAGGGATTATTAATATTACTAGGGATATGATATCGTTATAAAGTTCACTTAATTTTATAATTTGTATTATTATGATGATTTTTATAGATGATTATATGAAACATGTTTCATTCCCATCGTTTATTTAAGTTATGATGAAATCTATATGAAATTTGTTTTCTTATCAAGGGTTATGCTATAGTGAATGTTTTTATGATCATGTAGACCCATTACATATAGTTTTAACTATGTTTTGGTTGGACTCATAATTATACATCACACCAATCGAATTGGTCAAGATTGGTATTTATTGAGATAATATTTATTTGAATGTGGAGTTAACCCAGTTCAATATCAAACTCTATTCACTATGATAGTCTTGGAAGTGAGCCCAAACCATGGAAATGATTAAATGAGAAGTAAAACGAAACCACTATGTGACTATGTACTCCATGATATTCTTTGAAGGGATATTTTATTAAGAGTTTTTTTTTCTATACTTATGTGTGTGGCACCAAATTATGTCATATGCTTATGATATTCTATTATGGACAATGATTAATTATTGATGATTCACCATTCTTATAAATTATGTAATTTGTAGCTTAGAATAATTATTCTATTGGTCATGATTAATGATATTTGATTTATTTTCTATGACTTTTGTAACACATCAAGCTTCCATGACATTCTTCCTTTTAAAATGTTCAACAGCTTTTGGTGCAAGTAACATCGAGTTTGAGCACACCATGACCTTTCAAAGTATCCATTTAAAACGTGATTACGAACATTATGAACCATGTTATAAAATTTAAAAATTTTATTTTTCAAAATAGTCTTTTTTTTGAATTCGAAATATAAAAATTATCTGGGGGATATTTTTTGTATTTTTATGAAACGTTTTAATTTTGGACGAATTGTGAAAAATACTGCATTATTTTTAAAATCCCAAAATTTTCTTTTAAATAATTATTTTACATTAACTTTATTTTAATGTCACAACATATAAATTATAAATATATTATTCCAATGTTGTTAATTGGAATATTTTTTATAATTGAATCACTTATAAAAAATTTTATTGAACTTTTAAACATCTCTTTCACCAACTTTCTTACCACATCTTCGGGATTTGCGTTAATGATAATTTTACCTATTCTGTGAATTGAATTTTAAAAAATGGAAATACTTAGTAGTAATAAGTATGAAAAATGTGGTATGATAAGATCCAAATAATTTTTCATGAAGAGAACGTTTTGGATTTTATTCAGCACGGTTAAAGGTAAATATGGAGATTAAAGGTAAAATTAATATTATAATAATATAATATTACCCTAAACCTTGTCTTAATTTAATAATATTAGTGTTATTAGAGAAATATCGCCCATATTTCAATAATATTATCCTTTTTATTCCACTTGTCTTAGATTAAGAGCATTATTATAATTGATTTAAAGACGAGTTAAAAATGTCATATTCAAATTTTAATAAATATATTATTTTTAATTTGAGGATATATAAGTGATATGGTCGAATATAAATAGAATTGAAAAATATAATATGAATTTATATATATAATCATAATTTATTTATAATTTTTGGAAATAAATAATTAAATTAAACGGGGACACAATAATAATGTAGTAATTGAATTATTAAAGAATGGATCAATTAAATGATATTAAAAATATTAAAATAAAAATAATTTTACTTAATTAATGAAGTACAATAAATTTATAGATATAATATACATGTAATTTACATGTTATAAGTAGTTTCTTGAAGTTATCATGTTGGTTTTATATTAATAAAAATAAAAGTTTTGAATTTTATCAAAATTGACATAAATGATACATTAAAATATATAATATTTAATTAAATGTTATAGAATTTATTAAAATATAAGTTTCATAAAAATAAAGGGGATAGTTTTAAATATTTCATAAATGATTCAATTGGGGTTCGTTTGGAATTTTATGGTAACTATATTTACCCTATTGTGTAAAAAGTCAATAAGATACAGTAAGAGGTAAACTATTTAAATAAAGGTCAAACCCAAAAGATATGGTTAATGTTGTGAAATAAACTTATCTAAAATTAAATTTCTGAATGGATATCGATCCAAAATCTTCTTTTCCTAGAAATAAATCACTTTATCTATTTGAAACCGAAAAAAATTATAATAAATTAATATTTTATGATCTTCTAAAAGTGCCCCTCACCACTTTTATAAAAGGGAAATTCTCCTTCTCTTAAATTAAAACATCCAAAGACCTTTGGATCTGCTAAACCCTGAAAAAATATACATTTAACCTCCCTTACATCATCCTAGAGGAAACAATTTTGGGCATAAATCCAACATACGGAGTCCTTTTGTGAAAATCAAAAGGAGATACCCAAAAAAGAGGTAATTGTTTTATCACCCCTTTCAAAGTTCTTTTATTCTTATAATTCCTATCTATATGTTGTTTCCATACTAATGTAATAAATCCATTAACTTTTATAGTATTAGATATTATAATTATTATGTGACAAACATATCCCTCCTTTTATGAACCCTACAAATAACAATATGATCTAGCGTGCATGTGTACAACTTACCGTCTCCACACCATGGTGTAATTTGTTATTCCACACTACATTATTTTTATCTTTTTATAGATAAGTATAATGGATGTAAATAATGAATATAACATGATAAAATTATTAACAATTAATATATCATCTAAGTACCTACTATTTAACCATTAAGAGAATGATATTGTCGCTCGTGCATACATACTGCATACCATCTCCACGACGCGATGAGATTTATTTTCCACATAAAACATTCATGAATTATTATAAAATTTAGATGATGAGTAAAAATAATAATTATGAACTTAATATAATTCTTTATATGAATAAAATACAACCTATTCATATAAAACATTACTTTCACAACAAAACAAGCATAAGAAAAAAAGTAGTTGACAACCAAAACAACAGATATACTAAAATATTACTAACAAAATGACATAATAGGATCATTTATGATATAATAAATATGGATATAGTCACAGTATAATTTAATATCATGATTTAATGACTATACAGGAGGGTAACTCTCCCTCAACTATAGGATTGTATAAGGTATGTGTAGCGTCCCGAACATGGGTTCCATGCAACGGGTTCCCCGAACCCGGTTCTCCATGTGACCTCAAGCGTATTTCCCCAAATGCCAGAGGCTGCCGACTAGCAGCGAGGGCCCAGGTCTGATAGTGGCGAAACTATGCCCTCATTTGTCAAAGTGTAGCGTAGTGGAATTGAAATAAAACATACAACAAACAGCGGAAGAAGTAAACCATACACAACTGAAATAATCAACAGTATATATATAGTGATGCTATATGTCTCAAGTACTATGAAAAATAGCTAGAACATGTTATACATCAATACAGTACAAACAAATATAGAGTACAACAAAACAAAAAAAACATCGGGCAGTGGCATCGCGAGCCTAGGCTCGATCCCATGCCCTCCTACTCCTTAGAAACAGTCAAGTACCTGTATAGGGACTTTTGCCCCAATCTACACTTGCAGAAATGTAATTTGTTTGGGCCTAAAAGCAAGACCCAAACAGGGTGTGAGAAATATATCTCAGTGGGCACCCACCAAAGGCCCATTCCCAACTACGTGCTAACATGCAACAATAGTGTGTAGTGGTAAAATTCAATAAAGTAACCAGTACTACAAGGTAACTAACTTAACAGTTAAATTTCCATTTAATTATTCATTTAATCCATTTTATATAAGAAATCACCACAGTGCATTTCTAAGTAAACAACTAGTGTCCTCATACATGTAAACTCCTACCCTCGAGTAACGAGTATCCAATATAGGAATCTGCCATCAGGAATAATAGAGTTTTCCATTAGGCGTAGGTAGTCTCGCCCACAGGCACAGAGTCAGCTGCCCACAGGCACGGAAGAAGTTGCTCTCATGCCAAAATAACTATGGCCCATAGGCTGAATAGTGTAGTGCCCATAGGCTAATCACAACAACTCCCTCAGGATAAATAGGTAATCGATCCATTCCCAATATGTCAAATGTAGTAAAAAAGAAATTCCTCTCATGGAAATTCTACGATTACTACTTTAAAGGAATACCCTCGGGTATCTTGGCCAAATGGCTAAACAGTGAAACACACCCCCGAGGTGGTTCCAGATCCAAGCAACAATCCCAACCATCATTTTATTATCACAATTTAATCATTTATGCAATTCTAGGCATTAAATACAGCAATGACCTCAGCCACATGAAACCCCAACCTGGGTTCATGGCACTAAAATGCACAAAAACGCACGACAGTTGGAAATTTACACCAAGACACCTACCTTATATGCCAACGAACGTTACACCTGAACGCTGACTCCAGAAACGCCCAAGAACGGCGTAGATCTGATGAAGAACCAAACTCATTCAAATGCAAATAACTTTCCCTTGGGAAAGAATTGGTAAGAACGACTTAAGGAGAAGGAAGGGCTTACCCATGCGGTTCCAACGAGATCGTCCGAAGCTGAAAGAAATTCCCGACGAACACCCGACAGATCTTTAAAGGTTCAGTCATCCTATTTGGCTCCAAAATGGCTCAAATGCCTCCTCTGCCAAATGAGGAGGATACTTCCTATTTTAAGACAAAAAAAAGTACACGACGTGTACTTATGAGTACACAGCGTGTACTTCCTTCATTTAACTGTTCCTATGGTAGCACCGCCACACTGTTCATCCGTCAACATGAGTACACGACATGTACTTCCAAGTATATGGCGTGTACTGTCGCCCAACTGGCGGATACTCCACTGCCTTACTGTTGAGGACTATCGACTGACTACACGGCGTGTAAGGTACCATTACACTGCGTGTAGTCAGTTCTTACACCCCTCGTCACCGACATGGTTACACGCCCCATGTACCCATCCCACACGACCAAAAGTACACGGCGTGTGGAAAAGTACACGACGTGTAGTTCCAAAATTTATGATTTTCCCCCATTTTCTATATTTTCTCAAAAAAACTTAAGGAAAAGGAAAAAGAAGAAGCCCGTACCTCAAAAATTAGATCCGGGTTCTTAGAAACTTCCCCCTTTATAGAAATTCATCCTCGAATTTCCCTCCCAAGGGTGGCGAAGGAAAAGATCAGAACAGCTCTGGCCACTAAGCACGTACGTCGGTCTCCCGCTCCCAGGTCTCGTTCTGCACTCTCCCATGCTGCCATAACACCCGTACGAGAGGAACTGTCCAGCCTCAGAGAACCTTTGTTCTCCTGTCAACGATACAGATCGGATGATCCTCAAAGGACGCTTCGACCTGAAGCTCATCCTCCTCGGGCAGAAAGACGTGAGACGGGTCTGAATGCTGGCGGCGCAAATGAGACACGTGGAAGATGTCGTGCATGGCTCGGTATCGCTGCGGTAACTGCAAACGATAGCCAACTAGTCTGACTCTCTCCAGAATCTCGAATGGCCCCACATACCTCGGTGAAAGTTTACCCTGTCTCCTGATGCGCTTGTGTCCTAGCCTCGAAAAAACATGTAGAAAAACCTGATCCCCGACCATGACCTCCAAAGGTTGTCTACGACGATCAGCATAAGACTTCTTACGAGACTGCGCGGTAGCCATCTGCTTCCGAATCAACTGGACCTGCTCAAAAGTCTCCTGCATGAGCTGTGGTCCCAGTAAAGCTACCTCACCTGCATCTAACCAACACAAAGGTGATCGGCATGGCCTACCATATAAACCCTCGTATGGTGCCATCTCAATAGTTTCCTGAAAACTATTGTTATAGGAAAACTCGACTTGGGGTATATGCTTCTCCCAAGAGCCCCCAAAGTCTAGGATGCATGCACGCGGCATGTCCTCAAGCACCTGTATTGTACGATCTGACTGGCCATCTGTCTGAGGGTGGTATGTTGTGCTCATAAGCACTTGTATACCCAGTTCCCTCTGAAGACTCTGCCAGAAACGAGACGTAAAGCGGTCATCCCTATCTGAAACGATAGAATGAGGGACCCCATGAAGACATACGATCTCTTGGATATATAGTCTCTTGAGATCCTCTACACTGAAGGTCTCCTAAATCGTCAAGAAGTGAGCTACCTTCGTGAGACTGTCCACAACAACCCACACGACATCATTACCATGAGGTGACCTCGGAAATCCTATCACAAAATCCATCATGACATCATCCAATTTCAACTCTGGAATGGGCAACTGTTGTAACAGCCTAGCTGGTCTCTGGTGCTTCTCCTTTACCTGCTGACAGGTGGAACACCTCGTAACAAAACCAACAACATCTCACTTCATACCCGACCACCAGTACTGACGCCTCAAGTCACGGTACATCTTGGTAACCCCAGGATGAACTGCCCAAGATGAAGCATGAAACTACCACATCATGTCCTCGCGTATATCCCCTGGAACCCACACACATCCATGGAAACAAAAAAACTCATCAAACCCGATTGTCCAACCGGGAGGAGGGTCCTCACTTACCACCGAATCCCGTAGAACGAGGCCTTCTGAAATAGATATTTTTCTCATCCTCACTCTATCTAGGAGGGTAGAAGTCACAGGTAACGAGGAAAGATAAGTCTACCCCTGACTATCGTGCACCTCCAGATGCATATCAGAGGACAAGGTCATAAGCTCCCACTCACTACTAGCCTCCTGCACTGCCTGTATCTGAGTCTTCCTACTCAGTTCATCGGCTACTGCATTACTTTTACCAGGTGTATAAGAAAGTTCAAAATCGAAGGATTGTAGGTACTCGACCCACCTCCTCTGCCTCAGATTTAGGTCACGCTGAGTAAAGATATACTTGAGGGGTTTTTTGTCAATGAAAACCACAAAATCCTCGACCAAAAGATAGTGCCTCCAACAGTGCAACGCATGAAAAACTGCAACCAACTCGAGATCATGAGTCTGGTAGTTCCTCTCATGTGGCCTCAACTTCCGAGACCCGTACGCAACAACTCGACTGCCATACATCAACACTACTCCAAGCCCCAATCCCTGATGCATCACAATAAACTGTATATCTCTTCCCGTGCTTTGGGAGTATCAGGATCGGTGCTGAAGTCAACCTTCCCTTCAGGTTCTATGAAGTTCTCTCACCAGCTTCTGACCAAACGAACTTCACACCCTTCTTAGTCAAACCTTTCAACGACGCTTCTAAGTGGGAGAAGTCCTGTATGAAGCGTCTATAGTAACCAGCCATCCCCAAGAAACTTCATATCTCAAACATGTTCTTAGGATTCTCCCAGGAAACTACAGCTCTCACCTTCTCTGGGTCCACTGAAACTCCTGCGTCTGAGATGATATGACCCAAGAAGTGAATCTGGTCCATCCAAAAGTGGCACTTTGAGAGAATAGCATATAGATGATGCTCTCTCAATGTACTCAATGCGATCTCAAGATGGGTGGAATGGTTGTGTCGAGTGTGAGATTACACCAAGATGTCATCCACAAATACAACCACAAAATAATCAAGATACGGATGGAACACACGATTCATCAGAGCCATGAAAACTGTTGGCGCCTTTGTGAGTCCGAACGGCATAACCAAATACTCATACAGACCATATCTACTCCGAAAAGCTGTAATCGGTATATCTGATGGTCTCACTCGCAGCTGATGATATCCTGACCTCAAGTCAATCTTCAAGAACACGCGTGCTCCAAGAAGCTGATAAAAAAATATCATCAATCATTGGGAAAGGATATTGGTTCTTAACCATCAACTGGTTTAGTTTCTGATAATCCACATAGAGTCTGAGGGCACCGTCCGCCTTCTTCGCCAAAAGGACCAGAGAACCCCCAGGAGAAGTACTGGGTCAGATAAATCCCTTTGCCTGCAACTCCTCTAACTGCCTCTTAAGCTCCTACAGCTTAGGTGTAGCCATCCTATAAGGAGGAATGGACACAGGGGCTGCTCCCAGCACAATCTCGATAGAGAAATCCACCTCTCGCATAGGAGGTAGACCTGAAAAGTCATCCGAGAAGACATCCCTAAAACTATAAACAATTGGAGGGAAAACTATCTCAAAAGTCCCCTGTCCATCCAGATACAAGCTCGAAATCTGGGCTGTGACTCCACCTCGCCCATGATACTCTGGTCCAGCTCGACTTTCCTGAACATCCCATTCCCCCTTGTATAGAAAATCTCAACCCTCTGGTGACGTAAAACTCACCCTACGACAATTGCATTCTACAAAGGCTCAAAGGGGAACCAACAAGTCCATCCTGAGAATGAAATCATAGCTCTCCATCTCAAAGACATAGAGGCCCCATAGAAAGTGACACCCTCCAACCTCAAGGGGGCACTCCTTGCAATGACTGACACCGACCGTTCTAGTCCCCAATAGAGTGCCTAGCGTTATGATATCAGAAGAAGTAGAAACACAGAGCCCAAGGCTCTCCCCAACGGGTATAGATATGAAACTATGTTTAGCACCCGTATCAAAAAGTACTGAAGATAAGACAGAAGCTACTAAAATAGTACCTCTAACTATAGAAGGTCCGAGATCCTGCTCCTGCTGGGTCTGTTGCACTGCATATGCCTGCATAGTGCTACGACCCTACGACACAGCCTGGATACCCTGAGATGTCCCGCCCTGTTGCCTCTAAGATCCTGGTGTCCGGCTACCACAAACACGACCACCATCTCTGCCTGTATGCCCTGACGTATTCTAGTTCCCTGACTGGTAATAAGCCACAGGTCCTGCTCCCGCATGCAGAGTCTGCATAGAACCCCTCTCACTAGCTGCTGGTGGAAATGCCCTGCAAAAGCGCTGTAGATGAATCTTTCTACAAGCTCGGCACTCCACTAGGTCACGTGGACACTACGGTCTCTTGTGCCCCTATCTACCACACTGGTAGTACATAACATGGCCACCTGAAGCATTCTTATGACTGGTAATGCTGCCCTGAGACAAGTCCATCTGTCTCTTTCTCTTGCCAACAGAAATAGTACCAGTAACTGGTGTTGAACTTCCCTAGTCCACACCACTCGATTCCTGCAGGTTCCTCTCAGTAATCAGCACCTAGTTTAAAATAGCATGTACTGAAGGCAACCTGAAAACATTCACCAACGCTCAGATTTCATTACGAAGACCAACCTCAAAACACATGGCTCTCAATGTCTCATCACCCACCAGCATGGGTGAAAAACGCCGAAGCTCCATAAAATGAGAAGAATAGTCCATAACCGACATAGCGCCTTGCTGCATATTCATGAGCTCTCAATCTCTATCATCCCTCAGCATCTCGGGAAAGAAGAATTCATAGAAGACTTCCTGAAAATCTTCCCACTCCATGTCCCTGGGATGCTCTAACTAGGTGGTAACATCCCACCACCTCTTGGAGGAATCACACAACATATACATCGTGAGCTTGCCCCTCCTCCCTGGAGGCATCTCAAGATGCTAAAAAATAGTCTTCATCGATCCTAGCCAAGACTCCGTAGCCTGTGGTCCGCCATCCCTTGTAAACGTAGGCGGATGCTGCTACTGGAAGATATAAGTTAGCTCAGCCATAGATGTAGCAGCCTACTGTGCTCCCTGAAAGGTCTACATGAACCGCATAAAGCCTTCACGGAACTGCGCCTCCGCGCCTGTGTCCGGTATAGCAGCTGGCACCATATCTGGGTATGCTGGAGGATCAACTGGTATCCCATGGCCCACCATCTCTGGAGTATAATCGTCACTGCTCTCTTGATGAACAAATCGCGGTCTTCTAGGAGGCATGACACAACAAGGTCAAAATCACGCCTCAGATTCAAGATTATTATGAAAGAAAAGCGAAGGAGCCACAAAGGAAACAAGAGGCAGAAGGCATTCAAAATTGAAAAACAAGATTGCACGACGTGTACAATGACTACATGGCATGTACTTGACTCCCTTTCCCCTGCCAGGGTCCTTCTACATGGCTAATCCAGACAACTTCTATTCAAAAAAAAAACTACACGGCGTGTAAATAATCTACACGGTGTGTATGGTATTATTTTCCAACTGCCTGTGTCGTCTGTGACACGACCAACTACTCGGCTTAACCCCACACGGCGTGTTACACCCGTACACGGCGTGTCTAGCACCCAGTTTCCCAGCCACATGGCAAACACCACACGGTCTGTCCTCGGACAAGACTACACGTTGTGTCCCATAGGTACCCGGCGTGTTTATGGAGAGGTGACACCGGCCCGTGTTGTTCGTTACATGTGCGAGTCCCCAGGTCACACTATATGGCGTGTTCATCATTGACACAAAATGTTCTGTATAAGAGTTCACCGACCCGTTTTCTTAGTTACATGGCCGGACTCCGGGTCAACACTACACGGTGTGTACTAAAGCTACATGGAATGTTCGCTCCAAGCTCTTCCCTTCCCTGTGTCGCCGCCAACACGGTTTGTGACATGGGAAGAGACTACACAGCGTGTACTCAAAAAGTTTATTTTTCTTCCCGAACAAAATAACATACATGGAATGTATAAAAATACTACATTGCGTGTATACTGAGTTTCCGGAGAATATACCTCAGAAACTTCTCCGGAACCCAGAAAATACCGAAAAACAACACCTAAGTGTCAAATTCTGACCCGTAGGGGCCCATACTCTCCACGAATCAAAGTTTGACATATCATATGTGTTATAACCAATAAACAGTCAATGATACCCCAAATTCTGGTCAATGGGGACCCATACTCCCCAAAAACCAAAGTTTTGCGTCCATTCTATAAACAAGCACACATAAAATTACCCTATCAAATAGCAGGTATTTTATCAGAGCAGCTATCACAATAGAATGATTTTCTAGCCCAACAACCCTCACAAAAACATGAATTTTATAATTCACCTACAACGCAATGAAAACTATGCATGACATGTGATATCTAGATTGTGCTTATATGATGCATGAGATGATATACCCTCATCTCATCGTGTTGCAACTAACTAGAACCCACCGATAAAATATAAACTGCACAATCTCAAAGTGCGTCACCCAACGGTGAAATCAAATCAACTGTAAAATATGAAAAATCAAAAGAATTGCAAAATACTAGGTAGACTGGCTTTTCCCTTTACACGGTTTAGCTACGCCCAGGCACAACTTATTACCAACTACCGTTCGTCCGATCCCTGACTATGGCTCCAAATAGTACGTCAAAGAAAAGAACCCCTTTGATACCACTTTGTAACGTCCCGAACTAGGGTTCCATGCAACGGGTGCCCCGAACCTGGTTCGCCATGTAACCTCAAGAGCATTTCTCCAAATTCCAGAGGCTGTTGACTAGCAGCGAGGGCCCAGGTTTGATAGTGGGGAAACTATGCCCTCAGTTGTCAACTTTAGCGCAATGGAATTGAAATAAAACATACAAAAAATAGAGGAAGCAGTAAACCATAAACAACTGAAATAATCAACAGTATATATATAGTGATTCTACATGTCTCAAGTACTAAGAAAAAAAGCCAGAACATGTTATACATCGATACAATACAAACAAATATAGAGTATAGCAAAACATGCAAAATAGTTTGTAGTGGTATCGCGATCCTAGGCTCCATCCCATGCCCTCATACTCCTCAGAAACAGTCATGTACCTGTATAGAAAATCTTTCCCCTATCTACACCTGCAGAAACGTAATCTGTTTGGGCTGAAAAGCATGACCCAAATAGGGTGTGACAAATATATCTCCGTGGGCACCAACCAAAGGCCTGTGCCCAAATGCATGCTAACATGCAACAATAGTGGGCAGTGGTAAAATTGAATAAAGTAAGAAATACTACAAGGTAACTAACTTAACAGTTAAATTTCTAATTAATTATTCATTTAACCCAATTTATATAAGAAATCAACACAGTGCATTTCTATGTAAACAACTAGTGTCCTTAGACACGTAAAATTCTACCCTCGGGTAATGTGTATCCAACACAAGAATTTTCCCTCAGGCATAATAGAGTTTTCCCTCAGGCATAGGTAGTGTCGGCCATAGGCACAGAGTTAGCTGCCCATAAGCATGGAAGAAGTCGCCCTCAGGCCGAAATAACTACGACCCACAAACAAAATAGTGCAGTGCCCATAGACTAATCACAACAACACCCTCAGGATAAATAGGTAACTGGGCCATGCCCAACATGTCAAATGCAGTAAACAAGCAAGTCCTCTCAAAGAAATTCTACGATTTCTACTTTAAAGGCATACCCTTGAGTATCCTAGCCAAATAGCTAAATAGTGAAACACACCCCGGGGTGGTCCAGATCCAAGAAACGATCCCAACACGCATTTTATTATCACAATTTAATCACCTCTACAATTCTAGGCATTAAATATAGCAATGTACTCATCCACATGACACCCCAAAATGGGTTCATGGCACGAAAATGCACAAAAAGACACGACAGTTGGAAATTTACACCAAGCCACCTACCTTATATGCCAACGAACTTTATACCCGAATGCCGACTCTAGAAACGCCCAACAATGGATAGATCTGACGAAGATAAAAACCCATTCAAACGTAAATAACTTTCCCTCGGGAAAGAATTGGTAAGAAGGGATTAAAGAGAATGAAGGGCTTACCCGTGCGGTTCTAACGAGATCATCTGAAGCCAAAACAGATTCCAGATGAATAGCCGGCAGATCTTCAAAGGCTCGGCCGTCCTCCTTGGCTCCAAAACGGCTCAAATGCCTCCTCTGCCAAATGAGGAGGCAACTTCTTGTTTTAAGCTGAAAAAACAAAGTACATGACATGTACTTGTGAGTACACGGTGTGTACTTACTTCATTTAACTATTCCTCTAGCAGCACCTCCACATTGTTTATCTGTTAGAATGAGTACACGACATGTACTTCTGAGTACACGGCGTGTACTGTCACCCAGCTGGCGGCTACTCCACGGCGTGTAGTCGGTTCCTACACCCCTCATCGCCGACATGGCTACATGCCCCGTGTACCCATCCCACACGGCCAAAAGTACATGGCGTGTGGAAAAGTACACGGCATGTAGTTCCAAAATGTAGGATTTTTTACATTTTCCATATTTTCTCAAAAACACTTAAGGAAAAAGAAAAAGAAGAAGCCCGTACCTCAAAAATAAAAACCGGGTTCTTATAGTAAGGTTTAATATCACAATCTCTTCATTATATATGATTGTTTGTATGTAAGTATCTACTGGGAAATCCTTATCATCCATGTCCATGTTTCTAAAATTGTATTTCAAAATGTCTTCAACAAAATTTTAAAGACATTTTTAACCATGTTTTACTATTTATATAAAACTTTTTGAAATGAATCTTTATATCATTTTCCAAATGAGGTACTTTATATCCTTTTCTACAAAATAAGGAAAGGATATTTTTTTAACTTATATGGAGAAAGTGGATATTTTCCACCATTTTGATGCATTAAAATTTTTAAGCTTCCCTTACAATCTTAGAAGGTTATCTTCTGAAGTAATTTTTTATTTTATAATCAATAATTTTAAATTTTTTCAAGTTAAAAAATGGGATATCTCTATCATTGTGTTTTAATTATTTTACTAGATTATTTTCACTTATGTAAAAATCCCCTATTTGATGATATGCTTAATTTTGGGTGATTTTTTATGATAAAATATTCTATATTTCATTGAATATTTTATGATATGTTTGATTGTGGATATTCTATTTTTATACAATTTATGGTTTATTGTTAAAGTATTAACATTTTACATGTTTTATTTAATGCGAATATTTATGTTAAATTTCACCCTTCTCATATGAGGAATGCATTAGAATTAGTAAGTGGCGTGTGGGGCCCGATATAACCACATGACACATTGATATTTATCATAAGATAATCTAGTGTCTAGGCATAAGGCCTTGAAGGAATGGTAATGGTCTTGGCATGAGGCCTTGGCAGTATGGTTATGATGTTTGACATTATGCATTTCCTCATTATGAGTTCAGTTATTGATATTACATGTGATCATTCTATAAGTAGAATATCCATGTGAATGTTTAAATAAAATTAAATTATTTATTCTTCCCATATCACTTTGAATATTATGTTTAAAATTATTGTGTATTTGTTTGGTTCCAAGACTTAAAATTTTATGGATCTTTATGATGCTTCCACTATATTGTTTATCATGACTGAGCATATGAGCTAACATATCTTTTATGTTAAATTTTTCTTAGGATGTGAAGAAGTGTATTATGATTTACCAATAGAGATAGTAGAAGGGATATGAGAGTTTTCAATGGCATTAATATGTTGTTTTTAATTTCAAGATTCAATGTAGAACTTATATTTGAATCTATTATTTCCAAGGATACTAAACTGATCGGTCAATAGGGATTTGATTTTCTGGTGATAATTACAATGTAATACAATGATGCACTGACTCTGGGATACTATGGATAGGGTGTTATAGTTGGTATAAAAGGATGTTTAGTACAAACATTAGAAAGAAGATTTAGAAAAACCTTGATTAGGGAACATTACCAAAAGATAGACTTTGAGGATATGTATATAAGAACTTCTTAGAAATTTGGTAATGTAAAGATTATGTGGGTATTAATAGAAAATGCATAACTATCTAGATACTTCATGTGTAAGTGGTTCTGGAAGATATTTTCCTAGGAGTAATAAAAAACACAATGTCTTCTGGGCTTAACTCAGGGTAACCTGCTAGATGGAAACAGGCCTTACTGCGCACCCGATTTGACACTCCTAGGGGATATATATATGATGATTCATATTTTCATTAAAAAACATTATGAAGGATTTATGATTTACTATAACCATAAAGAAACCTTATTTATGATTATGGATTTGATATGAAAAGATTTTTCAATTTTTGTTAATTATTTTATTAGTTTGTAATTATGAATTATTATTCATAACCTAATATAGTTTATTCCATATTTTAGAAAAAACACATAGTGAGAGAAATGGAAATAATATCAATGAAAGTAATCCATATAGGGATTTCCCTACTATTAAAGATAATTAAAATGGAGTAGCTGATACTACTGATGATTAATAGATTTTAACCATATAAAGACAACTAACTCAGGTTATGATTAATAACCTTACCAGTATGGAGCACCCAGATCCATAACGAAATGGATAAATGTTAGGTCGGTTCATTAAAAAACAACCTCCAATATTCAATGTGACTACCAATCCATTTTTAGTTGAGAATTGGATATATTCTTTAGAGAAAATATTTATTGCTATGGGGAATAATGAAAGGAAAAAAATTGTAATGGAAGTTCACCACCACTAAAGAGATTAATATCAATGATGTTCATTAATTCAAAATAAAAAAGATGATGAAGAAGTATAAAATAGGGAATAGAGGGAGTTTAAATAACTTTTCATAGAAAAATACATTCCACATGAACATCAAGCTGATGTGGAAAGAAAATTCCAAAGTCTGAGGAAAAAGGTGGATGAGAATATTGCAAATAATGAGGCTAACTTCACAATGATATCTAGACATACTGCAAAATATATACATAACCCAATAAGTAAGATTGATCAATTTTTAGATGGTTTAAAACCATTCCTCTGATGGGCACCAGTCTCACAATCTATCTCATCGTACGAAGACATAGTCTCATGTGCTACCAAGACAATGAAATAATTTTATAACCCTTATGACATTAAAGTAAATAAATAGAAAAGAAGAGTTGCTGGATAATCTAAAAAAAAAATAAGGGGAATATGGGAAAACAGATATTCCACCCTGTAGTAATTATGGTAAGACACAACCCATACTTTCTTAAAATAGAAGTGAGTTTGTCACAAGTGTGGATAAAAATGCAACCAAGCTCATGATTTTAAGGAGAAGAAATAAGTGGTCAATGTTTAATGCAACAATTTTAAAGAGATGAGGAATTATGAAAATTATTCTCCAAAGTGTCAAGGAATCTTTTCCCAGAAAAGGGAAAGGGAGAAAGGCCAAGATTTTGTGATCACAAATGCTGAGGATTATGATCCTAATGATGTGGTGGGAGGTTCATTAATTGTTTCCAAAAATTCAGCTATTGATTTATTTGATTAATTATCCTTGAATTCTATTATATATTCCTAGTTTTCATTAAAAATTACATATTTTCAACTCACATTAACAATAGAGGTGTCAGTGAAAACCCCTATTGGAAGCCTCATTGTAATAATGATGTGTTAGATAGTTCCCATTAGAGTATATAAACATGTTTTATCTATTAAATTTATCATTATTCATATGGTTGACATTTATATAATCCACGATATGGATTGTCTATCAAATTATGATGTCAAAATTAATTGAAAGAAGAAGTAACCTGTGATATGTGAGGAATATGAAGAAACTGGTATCATTAGATAAGAAAAACGATCACCTGATTCTTATCATAATCCTCCTCCAGTAGCTTTACTAAATGAGATTATTGGGGAGGAAGAAGAAATAAAATCTTGGAATGAAGAATGAAATATTCAAATTGATTATGCACCTTTTATAGGATAATATATCGATGTATTTCCAGAGGATCTACCTAGACATCATCCAAAATGAAAAGTAGAGTTTACTATTGATTTAATTCCTGATGCAAGGCCATTATAAAAAACTCTCTATAGAATAACCATTGTGGAATTAGTATAGATGAAGAAATAAATAGAAGAGTTGAGTAATAAAGAATTTATTTTCCCCAGTGTTTCTCCATGTGGTTCCCTAATTTTTTTAAGAACAAAGACAGATCAATGAGGTTGTTCATTGAATATAGAGAAATAAATGCTATTAAAATAAAGAACATGTATTTTAGGCCTCACATTTATGATTTATTTGATCAAATTTATGTAGATAATTATTTTTTATGGTATAACTTCATTATGGAGATCATAAATTGTGTGTAAAAAAGTATTTTATTCCATGGAATTCATTCTGAATGATGTAAGGTCATTTCGAATTTATAGTAATTCCATTTGGATTAACTAATGAAATCTCTGTTTTCATGGATCTAATAAATAAAGTGTTCAAGGAATATCTTGATGATTTTGTTGTATTATTTATTTCTGATATCTAGGTATAATCCGAAATCTATGAAGACTCCCAGATGGAATGATGTAATATGGGTCATTGTTGACTGTCTTAAAAAATAATAACATTTTCTTTCAATAAGAGAATATTTAACACCTGATCCTTTTCAAGACTATATATTCATGAAGTTGTATGACATCATGGTGTACCCCTACGAGTATTTTCGGATCATGACCAGCATTTTACATCACAGTTCTAAAAAAGTATTCAAAATGACCAAGTTACTAAGATTTATTTAAGCACGACATACCACCCTCATACTGATGGACAATAAGAAAGGACTATTAAAACCTTGTAATACATGTCATGAACTTTATATATTGAATTTCAAGGTATGTGGGATCAGTATTTTCCTCAAGTATAATTTTACTATAACAATAGATTCCATTCATGCATACAGATGGCACCATATGAAGTGTTATATGGAAAGGGATGTAGTACAATGAATTGTTAGTACGATTTAGTGAAAGGAAACTCATAGCCCTATATCTTGTTGAGGAAATGACAGAAAATGTGATGAATATTAAGTCCCATATTAAAATAGCGCAACATAGGAAAAAGAGATATGCTGGTAACTGAAGGAAGGATTTGGAATTCCAAGTGAGAGATCGGGTATTCATAAAGGTTTCTCTATAGAAGGGTGTTATATGATTCGGTAATAAGGTTAAATTAAGTCTCAAATATATAAGACCATTTGAGATTATAGAATGAATTGGAGATATAGCTTACTACTTGGACTTTACACTGAGTCTCTCCAATTTCCAGGATGTGTTCCACTTATCAATGATATGGAAATACATGCCAAACCCAACACATGTACACACCTAAAAATAAATAGAACTGGAACCCGATCTATCTAATTTTGAAGATCCTATCATGATTCTTGATACTAGATAACTAGTGTTGAGGAATTGGATGACTCATCTGCTAAAGTATCTTTGAAGAAACCATGAAATGGAAGTGTAAATGAGGGAACCTAAAGAACATATGATGAAGAACCTCCCAAATCTTTATATTAATTAATATTCTAGAAATTTTTTAGTATAAAATTATTAAAATGAAGGAAAATGTAATAACTCCATATTCCACATTGTGTTTTCTTTTAAATAATTCAATGGTTTGCGCTTCATGCAATATCGACTTTGAGCACACCATGACCGTTCAAATTAGCCGTTTAAAATGCAGTCATGAATAGTCTAAACCAAATTTTGAAATTTATAAATTTTATTTTCTAAAATATAATTAATTTTTGAATATAGAATATTAAAATTACATTAGGGTGAATTTCTGGTATTTTTGTAAATTTTTTTAATTTCCGATGAATAGTGAAGAATACTGCATTATTGTTAAAAACCTGACTTTTTCATTTAAATAATTATTTTACTATAATTTTTTTTAATGTAAAAATTGATAAATTATACATATATTAGTCCAATATAGTTCATTGAAATCTTTTTTATTATAGAGTTAGTTATAAAAATGTTTATTGCACTTTTGAATGTCTTTTTCACACAACTTCTAGCCACATCTACAAGATTTGGATTAATCATAATTTTACTAATTTTTTGAATTGAATTTTTAAAATTGGACATACATGGTATTAATTATTTTTAAAAATATTGTCTAACATGATCAAAATAATTTTTGATGAATTGCAACTTGTGGAATTTATTTACCACTGTTAATGGTAAATAGGGTAATTAAAGCTAAAAGTAATATTGTAATAACATAATATTACCCTAAAAATTGTATTAATTTAATTGTATAAGTGTGTTTCAACAAAAATAAACCTTACGTAAAAAATAGGATCCTTTTATGCCACTTAAGTCATATTAGGTCATTTATTATATTTTATTTAAAGATGAGTTAAAAATGTTGTATTCAAATTTTAATAACAATATCCTTTTTAATTTGAGGATATATAAGTGATATGGAAGACTATAAATATAATTTATAAATATATAATTATTATATAAAAATTATTAATTTGTTTATAATTTTAGGAAATAAATAATTAATTAAACAGCGACACAATAATGATGCTCTAATTGAATTATTAAATAAGAATCAATTAAATGATATTAAAAATATTAAAATAAATATAATATCACTTAATTAATGACATAGAAGAATTTAAAAGATAACATAGTCATGTGAATGAAATATTAGAAGTAGTTTTATGAAGTGATTATGTTTTTTGATATTTTTAAAAATGGAAATTTTGATTAGTATCAAAATTGACATAAATGATACTTTAAAATAAATAATATTTAATTAAATGTTATAAAATTCATAAATATCTCAACATTTAAAAAATAACTAGGATAGTGTTAAATATTTCATAAATTATCCAGTTTGGGTTTTTTTATTGAAACTATATTAACTCTACAGTATAAAAATACAAGAAGGCATGGTAAGAGTTAAGTTGCTTAACTAGGGGGTAAACACAAAAGATAAGGTAAATTTTGTAACATGATGTTCTCTAAAAATAATTGGATGAGAGGATTTAGACCCATATTTATTTTATCCTCTAAAAAATAACTTTTATTTTATTTAAAATTACAAATAAATTTATAAGAAATTAATATTTTAAGATCTTATAAAAGTGCCCCTCTCCTCTCTTATAAAAGGGGACTTCTACTTCTATTTAATTCACTCCACTATAGACCTTTGGCTCCAAAAAAACCTAATAAATTATACTCCAAAATTATCTAAATTCATCCGAGAGTCCACACCATCAAAATAAATCCATCCTAATGAGTCATTTGGTGAAAATCAAAAGGATAGACACGAAAAGAGGTAATTGTTTTATCTCATATTTCGAAGTTATTTTAATCTTATAATTATTATTTATATGTTTTTTCGATACTTAATTAATAAATATAGTAACTTATACATTATGAGGTATTGTTATAATTATGTGAAAATCATATTACTCCTTTTAACCATCATATTTATAACAAAATCACCATGCATGTGTGGGTACAACTTATAGTCTCCACGTCTTGTTGTAATTTTTTATTCAACACTAAATTTTTTGGATGGGTATAATTATAAGTATAATAAATGTAAATAATAAATATAACATGATATTAATTAAGTTTAATTAATTCACCGACCAATTACATACAGTTTTACTATTAAGAGAATGATATTGTCGCTCGTGCGTACGTTCAGACTGCTGTCTCGACGACACAATGAGATTCATTCTCTACATTAACCATTCACAGAAAATTATAAATTATATATGATGAGTTAAAATAATAATTATGACCTTAATATAATTATTTATATGAATAAAATACAATATATTCATAACAAAAATGACTTACACAACAAATAATTCATAAAAAACAAAGCAGTAACACCCAAAATAATTGAAATACTAAAATATTATTAACAAAATGATATACAAGGATCACATATGATATCATAAAAATGTATATGATGTGGTTATAATTTAACAAAACATTTTAACAATTATACAAGAGTCTAACTCACCTTCTACTAATGAAAAGTATAAGGTATGGTTTAATTTCACAATCTCTTTATTATCCATGATTGTTTATACATAAGTATCTACTGAGACATTATTATCACCCATGTCCATGTATCTCAAAATGTATTTAAAAATATTGTCAACATTTGTTTAAATACATTTTACCCATATTTTAATATTTATATATATATTTTTGAAATGAATCATTCCATCATTTTCCAAACAATGTACTTTATAACATTTTCGACAAATTAAGGAAAGAATGTTTTTTAACTTATATGGAACAAAAGGTTATTTTATTCCATTATGGCACCTTAAAATTTTTACACTTAACATATGTGATTAAAAATTTATTTTCATAAGAAATGTTTTCTTTTATAATTATATGGATTTTAATTGATTTAAAATTTAAAAAGGTATATCTCTATCAAATAGTTTTAATGATTTTACTATATTATTTTAATGTACCCAAACATACTTTCTTTTATTTTATGATTAATTGAGTACTACTTATTATGATACAATATTCTATATTGTATTGAATGTTTATTATATTTTTGACTACGGATGTTATATTTTTTAATTATTCTTGGTTTGTGGTTAATGTATTAACATTTCGTATATTAGTTTTAATAAAAATGATAATGTTACATTTCACCATTTTCATATGATAAATGAATTTGACTCAGTTTGGGACACGTGAGTACCAATATAGCCCCTTGATGCATCAGTATATATTATTAAACAAACTAGTGTATTTGGACAAGGCCTTGATGGCATGTTAATGGTATTAACATGAGGCCTTGGTAGTATGGTTAGGATGTCCGTCATTATTCATTTCCTCATTATGAGTTTAGTTATTGATATTTCATGTGATTATTTGACTAGTAAATATCCATCTAAATGTTTAAATGGATTTATTTAATTTATTCATTCCATATCATTCAGAATTTTATGTTTAAAAGGAATGTATTTATGTTTTATTTCTTGCCATAAAAGTTTATGCTTGTTTATGACAGATTCCATTATATTGTTTATCCTTACTGAGAAATTGAGAACACCAATTTCATATGTTTAATTTTTCCCTAGGATGTGAAGAAGTGTATTATGTTTTACCTACATGGATTTTCTAAGGGATATACGAGTTTTCAAAGTGGATAATATGTTTTTTTACATTTCAATATGTAATGTTAAACTTATTTTTGTATCTATTATTTATAATTCTACTAAACCGATCAATGCTTTTGGATTTTAATTTCTTGTGATCATGCCAATATAATAAAGTGATTCCCTATCTCTATGAAACTAGGTCCATGGCATTACAACTTTCAATATTTGTGATCATGTTATCATACTTCTATTCTTATATTATTCTCACGTGTTACTACTGACTCATATATCTAGTGTTTACCCTTTATAAGAATTTGAGATCACCCTTTCATATATATCTATCACCCCAATTTTTAAATAATGGGTTTAAAAATTGAATGTATAGTAATTGGACTGCGTAGGGAATTTTTTTTGTTGGATATTTAAGATTATTCAAGAGATAAGTTGATTATGTGTCGAGTATCTATATACACTAAAAATTTATGGTTCTATGGCATGTATTATTTTCACATGTATTTAATATTTATATAAAAATATTTATAATTTATTTTTCAAATTTTTAGGTATCTTAGTTGGTATCCGAGATATGTTTTTTTTATTTTTTGAGATCAGTCTATCATGAAAATTATGATAGAACCTCAAAACCTATGATATACAGAACATGATATTTGTTGAAGCTAAAGTTTCACAAATTGATAATACCGTGTCATAATTTAGGATAGTTTTGGAATGATATTTTTTGTTATATGATCTATAAATCTAATTAGTGATACATTAAACTCACACTATGTTTTTTGATTTTAGAAAATCATTAGAACTAGGGGGAATCATATAAACTATGAATGTGATATCCAAACTAATGACCATCTGTATGAGTAACCAAATTAAATGGGAACTAAAATTGAAAAAATTTGGGATATCATCATGTGAATATCATAGGGCATGATTGATAAAATAGATCATTCTAAAATTCTAAATGGCCAAAGGATGGAACAAATCATAATTGAGTCTTCTAAGCAATAACATATGAATTTCTTAAGTGGTTCCTCCGATCCACTTATTATTGAGAAAGGGATCAATTCTATCGATGTGATTTACTATGTCCTCGAAAAAAAGAGAAGTTTTTTCTAGCCATGAATCATTTGTAAGGTAAAACTGATAAGTGGTGGACCCTTATTGGGAATATGAGGCAAGAGGAGAAAAGGGACTCCCAAACCAAGAAATAGTTTAAAGAATATCTATTTAAGTAAGTAATTTTAGATAAAACCTCTAAATAAAATGGATAATGAATACCCTGAACTAAAGAAGAAGGAATATGAATCCATTAGTACACATGAGGAAAATTTCACTAGACTTGAAATATATGCTTATGGTTTTATCAATAATCCTAAAATCAAAAGTTATCAGTTTATAGTTTATAAAGACCATATCTCTAAAATTCATTAGATATAAGAGAATTTAATAGATATATATAATTGTTTTAATGTTCTCCAATAATATAAATGGATATTAGAGACTCTAATTATTCTCATTGTTTGGGTGTAAGAATAGAAATTTTATTTTAGAGGAAATTATAATAAAAAGACACATAAAAGAACAAAAATAAAAGTTACTTCAACATATTATCATGTAAGGAATCTTGTGGAAAATTTTCTTAACGAGTATTATAAATGTATTCTATGAGGGAATTAATTCTATAAAGCAATACTACATTTATGGATGTTGAAAAGTATAGAAAATGAAATATACTGAGAGAATTGATGAACTAAATGTGCCTCTTATACTATAAGTCTATAATTGAAATGACTATGTACATTAATCATATAAGTGAAATAATATGTTGATTAATTATGAAAATATTCATTAAAAACATACTAATCTTAGATTCAAAGTGAAATATCATGTGATCATAAGTACAAGCGAGGGTCATGAGAATGAAGTGTTGAATGGTATAATTACCATACAATTTAGAACTAAAAATGACTTAACTAAATTTAACTATATCCACACTTTTATATATGAAGAATTATCTAAGGGTTTGACATCACCAAATTATTGATAATATGTAGAGTGGAAAATAAAAAATTTTAATAGTGAAATGATATGGTCTCATGTCTATAGATCATATCTGAGGATATTTTTTGTGATTTTTCTTCATTTAAATATTGTTTTCTCCCTTTAGTTGAATTTTATTTTATTTTTGTTATGTATTAGATATATTTATATAATTCCAACATCAATTTCTGTTGATGAGAAGTCATATTTGATATTCTGAATCCACCTATGATCATTTATCAACATGAGGGTTAATATGAACTTATAATGTAAATTAATTATATTTATGAGTCTTACTATATATTCATGATGGTTATTTATCTCAAATGGTTAGGGAGGGACTGAAAAGTTAATATTTTCCTATTTTTTCTGGAATATAATGATTTATTTAATGAATGATTTCATTGACTTCCGTAAAATAATTATTTTAAGTATAATATAACATCTTTTTATTACATAAACTTTTCAATACAATGAACAAGATAAAGGTTCATTTAAAGTATAATTTCATGGATATTGAAAAAAAATACAAGAAAAAATAAATCATTATTTAAATACATTTTAAATTTTTACTCATGGGTTCACCCTATGTTAATTTTACTACATCTCATATCATTTGGACACACATCATAGGAAATGGGTGAGCATGATCCCATTAAGAGAATAAGTACGAGATGCATTTAACATATGATCATGACACATATCAAATAATGAATGAGGTATAATAATAAAACCCGATAAAAAGAAAATTTGGCATATAATAATAAAAAGAACATTAATCATAACATGTAAATGTGGATACAACATAGAAAAAAGGCATTCATAAGCATAACACCAAGGTTTATCACTAAGGTGTAATAACTAAAAATTACCAACTTTATGCACTATTGTTTCATAACAAATTCCATCTATATAGGTTAAATTATTTAACCAATGCATTATAGAACTATATAGGTGCACCCATTATATTTATTAATTTTATGAAAGCTTCATAAATCATAATAAACCATTTAATTAATATCTCTAGGAGAATAAGAAACATATTTATTTATCTAAATCATAGAATTCTGAAGTTATTAAATACATGATTATTACTTCATTATTAAATCAAAAAATGGAATGCGGCTTACATATATGTAAATCACATATTAAAGAACTCATTTTTTCATCTAGGTGAATACCCGTGGATAATGAAATGGAATGGATATTCACAATATAATAATTCTTTATGTTAAAGAGAGAGATTTGAGAAGTAAATTGGGAAACATGGAGATTTTAAAATGTAGATTTACAAAAAGGGTAAAATGAGAGATAAAGGTCTCCCATTACAAAATAATTAATTTATAAGTATGGGAATGACCAAAATAATAAGAAAATAAAATTACTTAACCTAACGAATATGAGCACTAAAAAGATTACCTAAATGGAAAAGAAGATGATGAGATTTCCCTTAGATTGCAATTTTTCTCTAAAATATTGAGGGTGGAACCTTGGGGGATTGAGGACACCATGGGGAGACTCTTTGGGAGAATAAATGTACATAACATTATGGTGTATGTATTGTGAGTGATGTGAAAGGTGAAATATGAGGGTATTTATAGGAAAAATGGTGGTATTTCTTAATAATTTTAAAATATTTATCTTGGAAATCTTGGTTATGAAAAATTAAAAACCATTGGCTTTCCATTGGTTATTTCTCATGTTTTTGGAAATTGAATTAAACTTAATCGTATTTTAATACATTAGAATTAACCTATTTTTTTAATACATCTTTTGTAATAGAAATGTAGATCTTCTACAAAATAATGTTTTTAAAATAATATTTTCCATTTTAGATTTTCGGAATGTCACTTCTAGGTTTAAAAATTGATTAAAAGATATTAAAATACATAATATTAATAAAATAAATAAATTTATGTCATGAATTGTGGTTAATTAATTATCATATCATTATAATATTTAATTAGTTTCATAATACATATTGAAAATGATAAATAATATTTTATGTATTCACAGATAATTAGTATTTTTTAGAAAATAAAATAAAATTCACCATAACATAATTTAAAATTTTTTCTTTCAAATAGTATATTCCTTCTATAGAAATAATTATATAAATATGATAATTTTAACTTCAAAATTTAAAACACGATATTAATTTAAAAATAATAGTTTTAAGGAAAAGAAAAATTTCCAACACTTATAAATATTTTCTAGGAAATTATAAAACTATTTTATCATTTTTATTTAAATAATAATATTTAAAATAAATACTTCATTAATTTATATCTCAGTACTGTAGTTTATTATGAAAATGTATATATTTTCTAAAAATATTATGTTTTATTTGTGTTGAAAAATTAATTCATCAAATTTTCTCAATTAAACATATATTTTATTAAGGAAAATTTTTATTAAAATGTAATTGATGGAAAAAAATTTAATTTATATAAAAGAAATTAAACTTTAAAAAGAAAGGGAATAGAAACATAACCACTTATTACACCCACATATTTTCTATGGGTAAGGTATATAATGGTGGTAGTTTAATAGGGTGGTTAAGATAACATTGACTGAGTGGTAATATCCACCAAAAAATTCCCCCATATGATATTTTATTAAACCCTCACTTATTGAAGATTAACTTGGGATTGGTCAACGATGAACCCTAGTGAGGCTACCTACCTCTCAATTTTTGAAAAATGGTATTCAAAAAACATGAATCAACTAGTTTAGGCCATAATTTTACCATTATAAATCAATTATAGTTTATTATTACTAAACAGAAACACTAATTTGAATGGTAAAATTATCACCAATGTGTACATCTCCCAAAGGTCAAACTGACCAACATTTATATTGACCAATAAACCAATTTGACTAACTTTCATATAACAGTCAAATGAAAATTGCCACATTTCACTTTATAATATAATGACCCAAGCATGACATACATGGACCTTACATTACCTTTTCAGAATACATAATACATGACACAAATAGGCACCCAAAGACTGCATTAGTTTAGCATCTTTTAAAACATAGAACATAATCTTCTAACTTTGTGAATGTTCTTCAACATGTCCCATAAAGATCTTACCCATTTTCCTACCTAATTTTATTATATCATGGGGAAAATATAATAAAAAAAGGGCGAGCTCAAATTATCAGTTAGGGTAATCATGGAGAACATTAAACCAACCATAAAAATTTTAACATAAAAACCGGAACAAAACGTTTAAGCCTCAAAATAACGAGTCATAAAATAAATATTGGCAGTTCATAATGTATTGATCGTAAATGAACATTAAAAATGAAAAACTATAACTGGCATTAAAAATGGAATTGTGAAAGACAAATAAGCTTATAATATGTTTTCTATAGCATCCAATGAATTACTTCCAAGACCATCATTGTGAACAATGTCCATTACTGAATCAGGGTTCTTTGCCATTCTAGCCCTATATTACTAAACCATATTTACATGCCATTCCAGTAAAGTCTATATCATGAGATATAAATCATCACATAATGAATTTAATGGGGATATATGTCCCACCCATCACATAATGAAATCATTATTACATGTTCCATAAACACATAAACCATCCATCATAGCATATCCCATGGAATAAAATGTATTTCTTAAACGTCATTCCCTAAAAATCCATATAAAATAAATATATTTCATAAAATTATGTCCATAATAATCGCAATAAAATAAATTTAATAATAGGGATATAAACATAACCCTATTTAAAGAGAATCATCTTTTATGGACAATAATTTTTATAGAACACCTGAACTAAATTCTTTTGGAAAATATCATTTATTCTTGATTTTTTTTTAAAATGAAATGAAATTTTAAAAGAAAATAATTCAGTTGAAAAAAAAAATTAAAAACTTGTAAAGGATGTTTCATGGAAATAAGGCGTTATGAAGATTTAAAAATCAGTTCATGCTATATTTGTTAAAAAGCATCATTCTTATACATTTACCGGAAGTAAAATTGTAAATCTTATGGTAAAAAAAGAAATATTCCATCCATACGATGTAGTAAAAGTCCAAAAAGGGTAAAAATGAATTTAAAAATACAAATAAAAATAATAAAATTTTTATAGAAACATTTTTAGAAAACATACACATGGATGATAAATATATTCTTAGTAAATAGTTATGTATAAACAATCTCAGATAAATATGAGATTTGAAAAATCATCCCTTAACTTTAGTCCAATATGCTTTGTAGGTATCCAAACCTCCTGTATAATTATTTAAATAACATTACTGATTTATTATAGAATCATAATCATTTTTATGATAACAATTACGTTGATATTTCCATCCATTTGTTAGTAACATTTCATTATTACTGGTTATTTGTGTACTAACTGCTTTATGTTCGTATTCATGTTTTGTCGGATAAGTTATTATTCATATTTTTATGCTATATTTATATCATTTAAAGAATGGTGTTATTATAATATATATCATATTTATTCATTCAATTCATTTATATAATCACGCATTATTAAAGATTATGTAGAATGAATCACATCGCTCTGTGAATACGGTATGCTGTACATATGCCCAAGTGATGATATCCTTACCATAATTATTGAATGGTATGGAATTTGATGCTGTATAGAATATCAAAATCAATATAATTTTATATTTATCATGTATATATTTATTAATTCTATAATTATACCCATCTAGTAATGGTGTTGGTGAAAAATAGATCACACAATGGCTTGGACATGGTAATCCGTATGTACGCACGTGTGGTGATTTAATTTTTTAGATATTGGTAGAAGGTGGACTATGTTTGTTTCATAATAATAATAACCTATAATTATATAATTACTAATGGATTTATTACTGTATAAATAAACTACTCATGATTTGGAACTAGAAGAAGAATGAAGATGGAAAGAAACGGTAAATGAGATTACTTCTTCTTTGACGTACCTCCTCTAAATATCCTTGTAGAGTCACTAGAGTTGGTATTTTAAGATGAATATTATATCTATAATGTTTATAGAGAATCTTATAAGGTAAATGGGAAGGTTATGGTCTTTCATGAAGTCTCAAAATTAAGTGAAGTGTTGAAATAGGAAGTTCCTTTTTATAATTGAGGTGTGGGGAACTTTTGGAAACCTAAAAATTATTAATTCATAATAATTGGAAAATCAATCAAAATACCTAAAAAATGAGATATATTTTAATATAAGATATTATAAGATTAAAATATAATCAACCAATAAAATTTAGAAAATTTCTGATTTCAATTTAAAAATTATAATTTTAATCAACAATTAGTTATTCTATTTAATGTTAATGAAGATAACAAATGTTTCAATATTAAAATGGTGAAATATTGACTTATTTGAAATCAGTTATAAAATAAATGAACAATTTATAACATGTTATACCATATCATAATTATAGTATTTTTTTAAAATTGTTTTATGATTTTTAAATAATGTTATAAATCATTATTTTAGCAAAATAACAATGGCATGAATTTTGAAACTATTCATTTCATAGATTCTTTGAAATATCATGATTAGGTGTTATCATCAAATAAAGTAATTTATTATATCCCTAATGGGTCAAGGTCATATATAAATTTAATTTCCAAAATTTGATATCCCAAATTGCATTTATTTTTATAGTTTTAATTACATTTATTGGATATCATCATTATTAAAATAATCACTACATCAATATTGTGTAGTTATTTAATTTAGATATTTATAGAATAATTTTTTTAAATAATATACTATTATGAACAAAAATATACTAGATTTAATAATAATATATTTATCTGAATTAAGCTTTTATAAAATCCAACAATAAAAATGTTATACTTATTAATGTATGAATGTGGAAACTTTAACATCACTTTAAATAAAACAAAATAAATGTCATAATATCTTCTATAAATCTGAAAATGGTCGCCTTCTTAGAACCTTGATTATTATGGTTGAGATAAACTCAACTAGTATTTTTTGGTAATCTTTTTAGGCCTTTTTATAGTTATTAGTATTTTAATAAAAATTGTTTCATGAATATCTCTTCAATTAATTAATTCTTACATCATCAAAGTATAATATTTTAAGGTAATTATTAATTTCTTAAAAATAAAAAATATATTATCATGATGTATGTAATTATTTTATCTTTCCATGTACTATTTATTTTTGATGATATCACCTAGTTATCCCTATATTAAAATTATTATAGTTATAAGAAATTTGAGTTTGACTTTTTGTCACTTTCATAGGTTTAATTAATATCTATTTCATATTCATTGTCAAGTAACCCTTAAATGATTATGTTTAATACATATGATTCCAAGGGTTAAATTATATTCATCATAAAGTACTTTATAAGGTTTTAATATCATTTTATTTTCCTTATAATATTATTTGTTTGACTAATTTACCTAATTTAACTTTAACCACGTTTAATAAAAATTAAAATAACTACTATTCATAATACCCAAAAAAACATATCCTATTAACATAATTTGGACCCACTGATTCCAAATATAAAATCCAGTTTTCATAATTCAAAACATAGAACTTCTTGATATTAATTTAAAATTAATTCCCATTATTAAAATAAAAATAATGGGTTTTAAAGAAGTAAAAACATATCAAAATATTTTCATGTGTTTATTTCGAATTTAAGTGGGAAATTACTACCAATGTCCAAAATTGGGTGATATGATGAAAAAATATTCTAATAACATGTTAAAACCAATTAAAAAAATAATCTAACTAGATAAATAAATGAAATGAAAAGGCATTCTTGAATTAAAATGCAGTATTTTTCACTATTCATTAAAATTTGAATTGTATTAGAAAAATACCAAAAATTCAAATTAAAGTAAATTTTTATATCTCAATTAGAAATAATAAGTTTATTTTGTCAAATTAAAATAATAAAAACGTCAAAAACAAGATTTAAAATTAGTGTGCCATCAAAAGGCAGAAAAACTATATTTTTTTGAAAAATACATCTTTTATCCAAAAAATTGAATTTGTTCTTATATGATGTCTAGTAAATACATAATATGAATGTTTATGTTATATAAAATAAAAAATTTGGTTAATAAAATCCATAACAACTAATTTATATCCTATTAAATTATAATATTTTAATAATATATTAATTTTTAGTAAAACATGGGGTTGCGTACAACGCAAGCTATCAAAGAAGGTCGCTCTTTTGTGTAACGCAAGCATAGTCAACTTTTCATGTAGTGAAATCTTCCTAATTTAGTGTTGTGTGTATTGAATGATTCATTTGGTGTTGTATATAACATAATCCTGTCATATTTTAATTATACATTGAACAAAATCTATACATAGTGTTGCATGACATGAATTCTATCGAAAAACATGAAATTGTGTGTAACACAAGCCTGGAATAGTGGTTCATGCTAATATTATTTTAGCGTACAACACAATATATACAACAAATTAAAAGAATATATCTCATAAAATGTTGAGATATAAAATTCTACCACCATTAAAATGAATTTCTCCCTAGAAAATCATCGGGGTTATAAAAGGTTTACTACATGAAAGTTTAATTCATAGATGCCCACATCATAAAAAGGCATACTAAAACATCATTTTCAAAAGGAATGTTAGAAACATACTGGTTACCTAAATTAACTCATCACTTGGTTTCCACATAGGAGAACATAGGTGGGGACTAAAAACATGGATATAGAAGAGAAATATTTCCATCAAGTTATGATTTATAGTGATAGAGAATGGGGTTTGGAGATAGTTAACTACTATAATTACATAGATTAGTGATTATTTAAGGTACCATATGATTCATCAGATAAGAAGTTATTAGTATAATTTTTTTTGTTTCAACATCATTTTCCAAAAGATGATGATTTTTTTTGCATTAGGAGAAATACTTACTTTATTTCAGTACAATCTCACCATTGGCTATTCCAAGAACAATTTCTAATTTATATATTATTTAAATAAATGAAGATTAATTTTTCATTCTCGATGTGTTATCATATCATGTGATAAAATTATAGATCATTCAATCTTTCCCATCAAAAATGTTAGCACATGTAATCAAATATGTATAAGGCCACCTATAGTGAGATTATACATTATTCTAATAAATATTAAGTGGAATATAACTTATGCTATTTATAAATGGATAAGATTACATTCCTTCTAAAAAATATAAAACATTAGAAGGTGGTGAGAAAAAATCGAATTAACATTTATCCCCCATATCTCATAAGGTAGTTCTTGGTTGTCAAATTCCAAACATGTGAATCTCCTAATCATGTATTCTCTTTAAACATTTTAATGACATGAGTTTCCGTATAACCTTATTGAAAACATGAATTCGGTCAAAATTAACTCATTTCACCCACAAAAAATACAAAAAAAATATTTATACTCAAACCATGATATAACTTTGTCCTTATATCAGTCATGATGTCCTTAATACTATCAAACATCTCATTACCTCTTTATACCTTCATTATGCACATATCATGTGCATTCCAAAAAAATTCCAATCAATTTTCGTGGTTACTGATTCTATATACTTATGGAAAACCACAATGGACAAATACATAGATATTACAATATTCCATAATACCATAAAATAAATTCTATAACACAATTTCAGAATCACATTACATAAACACTTAATCATTCCACCTCTTCATTGTCATACTGAATATCTCCTGTAGTGATCGCAAGTGATTTTATTTTATATTTTTCATTAAGATATTTTTGATAAAAATCATCATAATATACCCTTGTATTTGGTCATTGGTTACTATAATACCCCATTTACTTTCAATTTTTGAATTGAAGCTTGTGTGGTGCATTATCTGTAGTCTTTTCTCTATTCACATCATTAGAAACCTTTTTCCATTACTTTGGCACTCATATGATTGATGACCTTTTTTACACACATAAAAAATATTATAGTCCCTTTAAGAGAATCTCAAACACACTTCTTGAAACACTTTGATGATAAAGAGACATTCATCTTATTTTCACCGTTGTTTTGAGATTTTCCTTTGAACTTCATCTTTTGTTTCTTGTCAAAACCTTGAGATTGATATGTAACAAAAACATTAATTTATTCCTTGATAGAAAAATGTACAATATCTCTATAGCTACTAAATTATATTATAGCTAACCCTTTTAATGACTTGGTTTTAATCCAATGAAGAATTGATCAACTTTACATTCAGTTAGGATGATAAATAATGAATCATACATTGAAATTCTTGTAAAATGTTCCTTTTAAGTACCAACAGATTAATCATAGTTTTTCATATGGAAAAGAAACTCATTTTATTTAATTTTTCAAAGTATTTGAAAGAATTACTTATTGAAAAATAATTTGTTCAATTCATCCCATTACATCAATTCAATTTTATCATGCTACCTTGTATTCTTGATTAGAGTCCACCACTGGTCTGCTTCACCTTCAAAATGATAGAAAACCAAAATTATTATTTAATTTTATGAATAGTGAATGATGGAAACTTTCATTTCAATGTTAAAAATACATTGTTTCAAAATAAGTGGATCAGATGACCCACTAAAACAAGGTGAGTGTTTCCTCATGAAGGGATCAAAAAATGTTGTTCCTTTATCAACTCATTTGGAATTACAGAATGATTCATAGAATGTGTAAGTGTATAAATATTATTTTTCATTCAATATATGATGTTATTAATATTTTTATAACTTATTATATACTCCCTTGAGTGATTTTATATGAAATGTGCATAATTTGTGAGAAATATTAATATTTAAATATTAAATATAATTTTTGAGCACTATTTGAATTCATCCAGAATCAATTCTATTTAATTTTTTAGTAATAAATCACACCCTAATAATAAAAATGTCTAGGTTTTTGTTTTTATGTATTCCTTATTAAATATAGAAATTTTCATTAGAAGTGATCTTGGACCAATTCTTCCATTTGTAGGTACATATGTTCCACACAAAAATGCCCAAATAATATGTGAAGAAACTCGCCAATCCATGAAGATAGAATTACTAGGATCAATGTAGAAGTAAAAATACTTTAATTATCCTCCAAAAAAACGGGGACAGTTCAATGCATCTTAGATAAAATTTTGAAGTCCCAAATCCAAAGGCAGGGGTCCCAACAGATGAATTAAAACCCAGTCCACCATTATTTATGGGAAATAAAAATATCACAACATATTTGATTTTTCACCTAAAATAGAAATCCATTCGATATGATATTTTTTTCATTGGAAAGAGGAATATAGGTGGTCGACTTTTTTGAAGAAAGTGTTCAGATTTGATGGAATATTCCTACTCAAAAAACTTGTTCATAATTCATCCTTTAAATTTTTTTGATTGAAATGGACAGATTAACATTGATTAATCAAACGACCAAAACATTGGCTCAAAAAGTCCAAATGACTACAAATTTTTATAGTAGTCGAATACCATTATTATGAACAACATTGAAGAAGGGGATATATTGATATTCAACTATCTGGATATCCAAAACATCCAGCCATGTGGAGGGGTAGTTTTGGAATGCAAACTGTCCAGCACGTTGGGCTATGAATACATCCCCTCCTCTCTTTTCAAAAGGGTTGTCAATTAAAAATAGAGGAGTATATATTTTCATGACCAATTCCTTGCAAAAGGATTGGGAGGACCTTCTATACCCTTGTTTTCACTTGAGAGACCTTTCCTCCTCTCTATTTTTTCATTTACATTTGTGTTCTTCATAGTTATAATCTCAAAAGTTTTATTTACAATTTAGTTTTAATTAAAGTTTCATATTCAATATATCTTATTCCTATCAAACTTTTATAGTTTAAAATCAATGTCCTTACAATAGTTTAATATAATTTAAGACCCTTTCCCTTATTTTTATTCTTCATTCAATCGAAAGTATTTTTTTAACGATCTTCAACGACCACGTCTGTTCGACGCACTACTATTTTCTTATCCCATTATTTTTATTATATTTATAATTCATCAAAATAATCAAATATTACCAGATTAATAACCATCTTAATGGATGAGTAAATATAACATTGGGGTGAATCATTATTTAGAGAAGACTATGCGATTAGGATCTTTTTCTCGATGGGTATTCATTAATTTAACATTGTGTTTGTTGGACTTATCTTGTCATGGATTAATGACTTGTTTTGATTAATGTGTGGTTTCCATTAATTATTAGAATCATAAATACACTACCATCAACAAGATCTGATTTATATTATAACCCTATGTTAAGTTAAGGTTTGGATTAAAGCCTTTACACTTAGGAATTCTAATCAAAGTTATCTTTTTTAAGTTGGTGTTAATTTAAATACAACATAAAGAAAAGATTAAGGATATAAAAAAATTAACTTTCTAAAAATGAAATCACCGTAATAATTATCAAAATTTTAAATCAAAAACCAAAAATTAATCAGTACATTTAATCTCTGCAAACAAACCCCCCAATAAAATTATAATCAACTAATAATAATTGACTATTAAAAAGTATCATCTCCGATGATTCGATCCGAGTGATGATATAAACAATAGCAGTGCCTCAGAAAATTGAACGATTGATATGTGAAAATCCTCCACACATTCAATTGGCTTTGTTACTGGGGATGGTGAAATTAATTATTTTTTAGTTTCTGGTTATTGTAAAAAAATGAAAATAAAAAATCATAAATGAAAAAACCCAAAAAAAACTCATCTTTCTCTTTATACAAAAATCTCTATTAATGCACAGTAGCCTCCCAAACAATCCATCAGATTGGTTAGACCATGAAATTTAGAGAACACAACACCAACTTAGGAGTAACATATGAGATAATCAACTAATTCAAGAACATGTCATTATCCAACCAATTGAATTAGATATGGCCAATACTAGGGAAAAAACACTTAAAGAACATGTTTCCCTTGATATGAATTACCAACCTCCTGGTATTCAACATCCAAACACAGGGTTTGTCAATGAAATCAAATTTGTTTTGATTCATCTTCTCCCTCATTTCCACGAGCTAGCTGATGAGGATCCACATCTCCACCCTAAAGAGTTCCACGTGGTGTTCTCTACCATGAAACCTCAAGGGGTTTCTGAGGAACAAATAAAACTTAGTGCATTCCCTTTCTCCTTATCTAACACTACAAAGTCATGTCTCTAGTACCTTCCTCTTGGTTTCATAAACCAATGGACTGACATGAAATGGATTTTCTTAAGGAAATTCTTTCTTTCTTCTCGTAATGATTCCATCTGAAAGGAAATAAGTTGTGTTCGTCAATTCCCTAATGAATCACTCTATGAATATTTGGAGACATTCAAAAAGCTTGTGGAAACCTACCCACACCACCAAATACTAGACCAAATCTGGATCCAATACATCAATGAGGGGTTATAGGCGATGGAGAGAACTCTCATTAATGTGGCAAGTGGCAGTGCCGTTGTTGATAAAACCCCTACAACTGCAAGAGATCTCATAAGAAAAATTACTGAAAATAAATAAAAAATCCATACAAGCGAACATTCTTGAGTCAAACAATCCAAAGATAGTAAATCTATAGAGCTAAACTAGATGAAATAGTGGACGAGTGAACTTCTAGGTCTTGTGCGACAACTTTATTTGGATACCAAATCCCCAACTTCATCATCTCCATAATCTCTGTTCCATAGACCTATCAAGAATTGTAGATTTTGTAGCTCCTCATCTCATCGAACTGACTCATGTCCACAAATTCAAGAAGATCAATCTAATTCATCCAGACTAATGGATCTTAATGCAACATAAGCTTAGTGGAACCCCAAATTGAAGGGGATCACTTGAGAGACCTTTCCTCCTCTCATTGTTTTCATTTAGTTTTGTTTTATTCATTGTTGTAATCATGTAAGTCTATTTGTGTAATTCTATTTTAATTAATGTTTCTACTTAAATATATATTATTCTTATCTACCTAATTTAGTTTAATATTATTGTTATGAAAATTGTTTAATTCAATTTAAACCCGTTTTCCTTCATTTTCTTCCTCATTCAATCGAAAAATGTATTTTTAACTCTCTTAAACAATAGTGTGTGTTCGACACACTACTCTTTTCATTTCTTATTATTTTTATTCTATATATAATTCATCACCATAATGATATATTACCAGATTAATAGTCATCGTAATAATTTCATAAATATATCATTGGGGTGAGTCATTATTGAGATTTAATTAAGCGATTGAGGGATTTTGTTCGATGAGTATTAATTAATTTAACATTGTGTATGTTGGACTTAACCTGCCATGTATTAATCACTTTTTTTTTCTTAACATTTGGTTTCTATGTATTATTGGAACCATAAATACTCTACTGTCAACAAGATCTTATTGTGATTAGAACTCGACGTTATGTTAAGGATTCGATTAAAACCTTAACACTTAGAAATTACAATCAACATTATCTTGGGAAGTAGGTGTTAATTTAAATGAAAAATAATGCAATAATCAAGGATATAACAATCTTAACTCTATAAAAATGGACACACCCCAATATTTATCAAGTTTTGAAATCAAAAACCAATCATTAATCACTTGATTTAAGCTCTTAAAACAAAACCCTAATAAAAATACAATCAGCTAAAAAAATGACTATAAAAACTATCATCATCGAGGATTCAACCTGAGTGCTGTTATACACATTAATAGAGCATCAATACTTCAAACAGTCGATAGGATAAAATCATCCACTCATTGAATCTATCGTAACATTTGGTTGATCAGGAGGAAAATCATTTCATTTTCTAGTGCATTGATCATTAACACAGCTCCTTCGGGTTCCAACCATTGTCTAAAACCCAAAAATAATAGTGTTAAAGGAAAAATCATACCGGGAAATGAACATAATCAAGTGGGAGTACATTCAATATCTAACATGTTAGGATTAATCATATTTTATTCATGATTGTTACCATAATTGTAGGAATATAACCTATATATAAGCTTACCCTTATGTACATCTCTAAACATACCATAGAAATATCTCTAGGAATCTCACTAATGTTTTCACATCCTAGTTTCAAAAGGTTAATTAAAACTTCTCTCTAATACCAACTATAAGGACCGAATCATAACGTACATGGAAATTAAAATAATTTTACATAATACTTAATAAATGACACAAAAAGACTCCCAAAGACCATATTAGTTTAGTGTCTTGGAAAACATAATACATACTCTTCTAACATGGTAAAAGATCTTTGACATCTCCAAATAATATCTTCCTCTTTTGTTTTCCTACCTAAAACCTTTCTTTATATCCTTGGGGAAAGAAAAAATATAAAGGGTGAGGTCAAATGCTTGGTAAGGGTAAACATGGAGAACATAAAACAAACAAAGAACATATGAATGTAAAAACAAAAACATGATGTTTAAACATTAAAATATTGAGTCATGAAATAAATCTTTCCAGTTCACAAGGCATCTATAATAATGTAAAATTAACAATGATAAAATATCATTGGAAAAAAACATGGAATTTTGGAAAGCAAATAATCTCATAATATGATTTCTATAGTAGCAAAGGAATTGCTACCAATACCATCACAGTGGGCAAATTTCATTACTAAACCGGGTTTACATGTCATTCCAGCCATGTATTACTGAATCGAATTTACTTAAAATTCCACTCATGTCAATATAATGATATATAAATATTTAACCAATGCATTTGAGGGATATATAGTTCCCACCCATATCATTATGAAATAATTCTTACATGTTCCAAAAAAACATAAATCATTTATCATAGAAAAACCCATGAAATAAAATTGGTTTTTTGGACCAATGATGTTTCAGGCGACGACACGGTGAGATCCGGGTACAGACTGGCTCTTGGCTGTCACTCTCTCGACCGTAATGAGGGACCATGGAAATCACTTTGGAATCTCAACATCCCCCAAAAAATATGCCAATTTTTGTGGCAGGTGTGCATGGGCACCCTCCCTACCACGAGCCTCCGGGTTTTTTGACACATGGCCAGTGCTGCATCCTGCCCTTTCTACCCAAATATTCCAGAAACTCTTTGTCACACCATCATCCACTGCCCGGAAGAAAACAAATCTGGAATAAATGGGGGCCAGCTTCAGACGCTTTACTAGACTTTTTTTCTGACCTCCCTCAACTTCTGATGTGCTGGTGTTCCTCTCTTTCATCAGTCGATGGAAGCTCTTATTGTACCCTGGCCTGGATCATCTGGGTTCGACGTAATGATTCGGTCTTCCACCACGTTCATCAACCTCTTGAGTTCTGGATTGAATGAGATACTTCATGGACTGGGGGATGAAAGGACCGTAAAGGACACGTTATGCCAAGTTTTACCCCCTCCTGTCCCCCTAATTGGACCCCCCACCGGAAGGAAGTCTTAAGATTAACGTGGACGCTTCTCTCCCCAAGGATGGTCCCATTTCTCTTGGCCTCCTGGCGCGAAATCATCTGGGGCAGATTATTGTAGCAAAATATGAATCCCATCATGCATTCTGGGAACCTGCAGTTTCTAAGGCCTCTGCCATCCTTGCAGGCATGATGCTCATTGTGGAACATGGATGGATAGATATCATTATTGAGTATGACTGCCTCTCTGTTATCAATTCCATTGACCACAATGGCGTCGGGATCCATCCCTTTGGATTCATCATCAGGAGAATTCACTTGTTGTGCCATGGATTTTCTTATTGCACCGTATCTTTTACCAAAACGGTAGGAAACAATGAGGCCCATCAGCTGGCGGCCTCATGACCCTTCAATGTCAACCAGTTATGGCTGGAAAATTTCCCTTCATGGCTCTGCTTATGTACGACTACTGATCTTCGTCATCAACATTATCTTTATTTCTTCTCAAAAAAGAAGTACATTTTATAAGAATTATTCCATCACAAACACAATAAAATCAAACTAATCATAGGAATATAATCATAAACCTATTTAAAGTGATTCATCTTAGGTGGAAGTTAATTTTGATAAAACACAAGAACTTAATTCATGAGGAAAATATCATTTCATCTTTAAAAATGATTTCTTTTCTAAAATTTTTATGAATTTTTAAAAGAAAAAAATTTAGTTGAAAATATAGTTGAAAACATGTAGATAAAGCATCATGGAAATAAATAGTTATGAATATGTAAAAATTAGGTCATGTCTTATATGTTAAAAAATCATTTTTCTCATACTTTTACTGATAAAGTCAAAAAATACCTCATATGGAAAAAATTGAAAGAATAATCTATACCATGTAGGAAAAGTAAAAAATGGGTAAAAATGAAATTAAACACACATATAATAATAGTAAACATTTATGAAAACATTTTTAAGAAAACATGGTATTGGGTGATAAATATATCCGCTGTAAATTTTGACGTATAAACATTCTCAGATAAAAATGAGATTTGAAAAATTATCCCCTAATATAGTTCTGATATGCTAAATTTGTATCTGAAACTCTTGTATAATGATTTAAATAATGGTAATATTTTTTCGAAAATCATAATCATTTTTATGATAACATTTATGTTCATATTTTAATGCATCTATTAGTAATATTTCATTTTAACTCGTTATTCGGGTATTAACGTCTTTATGTTCTTGTGCATATTTTATCAGAAAAGTTATTATTAATCTTTTTAGGTTATAGTTATACCATTTAAAAAATGGTATTAGTATAATATATATCATATTTATTTACTCAATTAATTAATTTAATCATGATTTAATTAATATTTTTTAGAACAAATCACATCGCACCGTGGAGACGGTAAACTGTATGTACACACGAGTGACAATATCATTCCCATAATTATTGAATGATATTAAAGTTAATTAGTTATAGTATCTTAAAATTAATATAATTTTTATTAATCATGTATGTATTTATTAATTCCATATATATACCCATCCATGTACGGTGGGGGTGAAAAACGGATTACCCCACGACTTAGAGACAGTAAGTTGTACGTACGCACGAGTGATGTTTTCATTTTAAATAGGATGGGAAGAAGGTGGAATATGGTTGTTTCATAATCATAATAACCAATTACTATATAAGTAATAATTTTATCATTACATTATAGTTAAAATATTAATGATGTGTAAGTAGAAGAAAAAAAAGTATGAAAGAATCAGTAAATGATATTACATCTTCTTCGACATGCCTACTTTAAATGTACCTGTACAGAACTAGATTATTTATTTTGAATAAAACCATGACCTATATAATGTTTATAGGGAAGTTTATAAATAAAATTGGGAGGTTATTATCGATCATTAAGGATCAAAATGAAGTGAATATTTTACGGAGGAAGTTCCCTTTTATAATTAAGCTGAGGAGATCTTTTGGAATCATAAAAAATATTAATTTATAATAATTTTAAAATAAATAAAAATACCTCCAAAAATAGAAATATTTGAAGATATGATATGATAATATTTAAAAATAATCAAAAAAATAAAATTTAGACATTTTTTTATTGAAATTTAATAATTATCATTTTAATTTATTAATAGTTATTCTGTTTAATTTTTATTATGATAAAAAATGTTTGAATATTAAAAGGGTTCATTATTCACATATTTAATTTCAATTATGAAAAAAATGAATAATGCTAAAAATTTGAGACCATATAATCTTTACTATATATTTTTAAAATTGTTTAATGATTTTTAAAATATTTTATAAAACATTATTTTAACAAAATATAAATTCTGTAAATTTTGACAGTATAGATTACATGGATTTTATGAAATAACAATATAAGGTGTTTTCCTAAAAAAATATTTTATTTTATTCCTAATTGATCATGGTGATCTATAAAATTCATTGGATAAAGTAATTACCCAAAATTATATTTATTTTAATATTTTTAATAACATTTATTTGATATCTTCATTATTAAAATAAGCACTACATCAATATTGTGTAATTATTTAATATACTTATTTTTAGAGTATAACTTTGTAAAAAATAATTCGATGAAGTTGAATTTACTATATTTCATAAAATTATATGTAGTGAAATTTATCTTCTAGAAAAGAAAACATTAAAAATGTTTTACCGATGAATGTATAAATGTAAAAACATTAACATCACTTTAAATAAAATTAAAAAAATTTCATAATCTTCTATATGAAGCTCTAAATGGTCAATTTATCTGAACTTGTATGAATATGGTCACGATAAACTTGACCAATATGATTTGGTCCCATGTTTAGGCATTTTTATAGTTTTTAGTATTTTAATAATAAAAATTCATGGATTCCTCATCAATTAATTAATTTTTAAATCATTCAAGTATAAGACTTTAACATTATTATTAATTTCCAAAAAATAAAAATAAATTGTTATCATTATTTAATATTTTTACATTTCTATTTAGGATTTATTTTGGAAGTTATCACCTAGTTATCCTTATATTAAAATAATTATACTTATAAGAAATGTGAGAATAACATTTTGTCACTTTCATTGGTTTTATTAATATCTATGCCATTTTCATTGTAATGTGGCCTTTAAATGACTATGATAAGAACCTAAATGAAAATGGTATTACCTTAATCATCCAAAAGAATTTATAGTAGGTGCGAGGTCCATTTTATTCTCTTTATCATTTTATTTGTTACATTAATTTACCAGATTTACCATTAACCACGTTAAAACATTTACCATAGTTACTATTCATAATATGAAAAAAGTATCCAATTAACCTAATTTAGACCCACTTATTTAAAATATGAAATTAATTTTTCATAATTCCAAACACTTTATTATAAGAAATTAATATAATACTAATTCTCGTTGTTAAGACTAAAAAAGTGGGTTTTATGATGTAAAAACATATCAAAAGATTGTCATTTGTTTATATCCGATTTAAATGTGAAATTACATAAAATGAAAAAAATTATATTAAATGATAAATAAATAATCCAAATATACTTAAAAAAATTTAAAATACAATCTTACTAGAAAAAAATAGTTGAAAAGGTAGTTTTGAATTAAAATGTTGTATCTTAACTATTCATTAAAACTTAAATTTTATCATAAAAATAAAAAATTCAACAAAATTAAATTTTTGTGTCTTGATTCCAAATAAGTTCTTTATTTTGTCCAATAAAACTTATAAAAGTGTCCAAAAACTTGATTTAAAATGGGTGTGCTGTCAAAACATGACAAAACTGAATATTTTGAAAAATACTTCTTTTATCTGGAAAATTGAATTTGTTCTTATATCATGGATAGTAAATAAATAATATGATTATTAATTTCATATAAAATAAAAAATGTTGTTAATACTATTGATAACATCTAGTTTATATCTTATTAAATAATAATATTGTAATTGTTTATCATTGTTTACTAAAACTCAGTATTGCGTACAACAGAAGCTGTTGAGGAAGGTATCTCTTGCGTGTAACACTATCCACGTCAATGTTGTGTGTTGTGAAAAATTACATTAGTGTTTAGAATAACATAAACCAAACATAGTTCATTTGTACATTGAACAAAATCTATACTCATTATTGCATGAAATGAACTCTATTAAATGAACTTGAAATTGTGTGTTACACAAGCCAAGAATAGTTTTGCGTATAATGAATTCTAATACATTGTTGCATATAGTGTAAGATAATCATGGTGTAGTTTAAAACACAAGAAATCAATGAAATTAAAATAATCTATCTCATAAAATCTCAGGGTGTTACATATACCCTATAAGCACCACTTCATTATTTTAATCAAAATTCAATACAATTCCTCCTATGATTATATTTTCATTTTCAATAGTGGAAATTGATTTACTGATATTTTTTCTCATTTCCAAAACGTTTACCCTGTGGGTGATGATACTAAAAAGTTGGGGACATCCATATTTTCCCATTTTAGCTATTCTACTTTATATTATTTTTCCAGTTGTACTGTTTGGAATTTTCATTGGATCTGTAGCTGACTAATGTAATGATATTTATTACTGAGATAAGGATTTTTTTTACTATATAGTTTTTATCTATATTATATTATATTATATAACACACATTTTCATAGGAAACAAATATCCTTTAAAAATTCTAGGTTGGTACATTATATTTTCTAATGAACTCATAAATGATTACACACATATTTCAAAGGCTCTACATAAAATATCCATGGTTGAGTTATAATAATTGAAGGAGAAAATCAAGGATAATATAGAAAAGATACTTATATTCTTAATTTTATCAAGGTGGTGTGGAATTGTTCATTTTTATAAGAAGAAATATATATTAATGTGTCAATGAATTCATCAGCAGGAACATAAGAGGATCATTATCAAGAACAAGTATCCTCTAGCCTGTATAAGTGATTTGTTTAATCAACTATGCAGACCTCAATGTTTTATACTATTGAACTCCATTATTTATATCATTAATTGATTTTCCTAAAAGATTATATACCGAATACAACCTCCTGTAAATGGTATTGACAAGTTGAGTTAATAGAGATGACATATGGACTTACTAATTACACCACCATATTCATGGATATAATGAATATAGTCTTCAGAAATTACCTCTAATAGTATGTTATATTGTTAACAGATGATTCTAACATTCTAACCCAGGTGTGACTATTCATTGTGCTGAGTTGGTTTGTTACATTACCTCAAGCACATCTTCTCAAATTTTAGAGGCTACGGACTAGAAGTGAGGGCTTAAAGTGTGTCCATAGTGATACTATTCCATTCTTTCCATAGTGTATCATAGTGAATAAATAGTAAAAGATAAGTATAAGAAGTATACATAAACATATGGAATAGTGGAAGGAAAAACTATAAACACTTAACCAGAAACCCACCATATGGGAAATAGTATATAAATAGCTAAAAACTAAAACAATTAATATAAGTACAAAACCAATAAAAAATGAATCATATACATAATGATGACGATACATGTCATTTTGGTTGAATGATGGAGTGGAGGTATACAAGCATATAAATACAATACTTGTATCAAAATACCAAAAAGACCAACAAGAGTTATCTCAGAAATAATGACAAACCTCAGGCCAGTCTTATGCTCTCCTACTCCTTACCATAGCAAAAATCCAAGGAACAAATTTTTGGTGCTTTGAAAAATACCAACATTCATCCATATAGTATATCAGGGTACCCAATGACTACATGAACACGGTGTGAGATTAGATCCCAATAGGTCACCACTAATGATGTCAATAACAATATAGGCTATTCAATATAAGATAATCTTTGTGAAATGTTTATCTCAAGTATAATAGAAATGAAATAAGTTCCCATTGAATATGTGAAATAAGTAAATTGGAACTGTCTATCCATGAAATTCTCCCTATATAACAAGGGTCGATCTCCTATATCAAGGAAACTATAAAAAAAATAGACAAACACCACAACCATGACATATAAAAAATACATCATATCCTCAATGACCACACTATATAACCCATATATCATATTAACCACAACCATACTATAAAACTAGAAATGTCAGGAAAACCATGGATGATCTGTATAATCAGAAATGTCAGACCCCATAAGGATGGATCAAAGGTATTTCATACCTAGATATTCTTGTCAATTCCTAGTATAATCTCAATGGATACACAATTATACTTAGAATTTGGTATTAGAATTATTTTGAAAAACCATTCCCACAACACCACCAAGAAATTAGATCCAAGGGGTAATAGGGGCCAAGGCATTCTAGAGAATCCAGAACCAATGAGAAATATCATCCAAGGCATCCAATACTACTATAAAGATCCAAAGTAGAACCATACATGACATTTAATGGATTCAAGATTAAAGGTATACCAACCAAGGAATCCACTATAATTTCAAATTTGCATCTCATTTTACCTATCAATTAACAATAAATTGTATTTCATGAGTTTACCCACTCATTTCCATAATTTATATACTATCCATTTGAATAATTAAATCAAGAAACATCATGTTATCACATGGAAAAGGAAGAAATATTCTGCTAATATATCATTTCAAAATAATTCAATTCATATAGGGATTCCACTAGCAAGGCTAGAACACACATGCCCCATTGGTGGTATAACAATTTTTAAAGGTAAAACCACACCCCATGGCTAGGAAAGGATGTGGATACAACCTCCCAAAAACTAAAAAGAACTAGTGTTAATCCCTTAGAGGTCCCATTACATCCAATTGAATTATTTATTTCATTTAATGGGCACTGTAATAAAGTAGGGAATTTGGTACAACTTCAACTAGGAATATAAAATAACAAAACTTGTGGGAAATGTATAGATCATCTAATATAGGACTGTAGTAGAGTGCTAATTCAATATAAGCTTCTGATCTAATCCATGTCAAATTAAAAATGAATAACAAATGAATAAAATAAAAATTGGGCAAATTATCTTGCACCTAAATAACTCCACCGACACCAGGGAAAATGAAGAACGACACAAGATTGTCTGAGAACATACAAGCGTATATCCAACAAGACTAATGGATCTTGATTCTGAGTTTGTATGTAGAAATGGGATCAAAATATAACAATTTTCCTTCAAAAGATCACTGCCAATGAAAGAGATATCCATCGTAGAGAAATATAAATTGGGATTTGGGTCATAAAATGGTTTAAGGTAAAATTGGTTATTTTTCCTTAAAATACAGGACCCCACAGTTTTTCAAAAAGTGCACCAAAAGTTCACCCAACATTTCTTCAAGGGTCTCCCCACATGGTTAATGTGAAATGTTTTACAAACCATGAGAAAAAGGCATGATTATGATCTGTTAAAATTCTACAGCTTTCCACACAGGCATGCACCCCCATCTCTATGGTTTTAAAAATCATTCTGGCTTCTTCAACACAATAACCAAGCCTTTAATGGTGAGGTTTCACCCTACAACCTTTCCCGCACAGTTCCTACTAATAAAGAAGTTTCATTTTGTCTACAATGGTCAGGATATGGGCTCCGGGCAGTCCCATGACACCCCCGATACACCCATTACCATATATGGTATTCACATTAGACTATAAAAAATCTATCTAAGTCAAAAGTTAAGAGATCTGTACCTCAGTGGAAAACAAATGATCTTATAATATTCCCCCCTTAAATCAATTCGTCTATGAATTTACCTCTCGAGGGTGGTCAAGAATCACCCAAGAATTACTCCAGTTACTGAGCATGTACGTTGGCCTCCCACTCAAAAACGTCATCCTATAAATGGTCATGATTCTATAGCACCAATACTTTTGGAACTGATCAACCATAAAGAACCATCACGCTATAGTCAACAAAATATATAGAATTCTCCTTCAATGAATCATAAACCTTTACCTCCACCTCATTAGGCTGTAGGGTGTGAGATAGCTCTAAGTGATAATGAAGTATGTGATATACATGGAAGATGTCTTACAAGACCCAATACTTTTTAGGTAATTATAACCAATAGGCTTTGGGTCCAAGTCTCTCCAAAATCTAAAATGATCTGACATATCATAGTGAAAGATTACCCTATATCATAATATGGTTGTGTCCCGACTATGGCGAGATACATAAAAGACCTGATCAACAACCTCAAACTCTATAGACCTTAAACTATGATTGGAATAATATTTCTGTTGATACCATTTAGTATCCATATAAATCCTAATAAACTGGACATGCTCATAAGTCTCTGACATGAGACACAGATCTTGTAATGGTGCTTCACCTACCAATAACTACAATAGGTGTGAACAAAATGTCATACCATAAAAGCCTCATAAGGTTCAATATTTATAGTCACCAAATATCTATTGTTTTTTTGAAATCAAGAAGGGTAATTTTCCCCTCCCAAGGGCCCCAAAAATCCAAGATGTATGCTGGAAACATGTCCTCAAGAAATAGCATCAGACACTCTGACTAACCATCATTTTTAGAAGGTTTTGACATGCTCATAACTACATGTGTTCCCAGTGTCCTCAGTAAAGTTTTATATAAATGATATGTAAATAGGACATCCCTATAAGAAATGATTTTACTAGAGATTCTATGAAGTCTTACAATCTCAAGAATATACAACCACTTAAGCTCATCTACATTTAATGTCTACCTGATCAGAAGGATGTGAACCACCTTTTTGAGCTTATATTCCAAAACCGACATGTAATGCCCCAATATTCCATGGTACACTTCCTTTTAAATAATTCAATAGCTCTCACTGCACAAAACATCGAGTATGAACACCCCATGACCTTTTAAAACAACCATTTAAAAATATGTTATGAATAGTATTAACCAAATTATGAAATTTATAAATTTTATTTGTCAAAACATAATTTATTTATAAACTTAGAAAATCAAAATAATCTTAGGGGGAATTATTGTTAATTTTCCAGAAAAGTTTCAATTTTTTTTGAATAATGAAAAATACTAAATTATAGCTAAAAACAAGACATTTCCATTTAAATAATTATTTTAAATTAAGTTTATTTTAATGCCACAATATATAAATTATACATATATTTTTCCCATTTAGTTTATTGGAATCATTTTTATAATTTAATTAGTTATTAAATTTTTTGTTTAACATTTGAACGTCTCTTTCACCCACCTTCTGGCCACATCGATGGGATTTAGAGTAAATTCAATTATACTACTTTTGTGAATTTAATTTTGAAAAATGGTCATACATGGTAGTAATAAGTTTGAAAAATATGGTCTAAATAGATCATAGTAAATTTTTAGAATAGTAAATTTTGGATTTTATTATCCATGATTAAAGCTATATAGGGTAATTTAAGGTAAAATTAATATTATAATAATAAAATATTACCCTAACACATGTCCTAATTAAAATGGATAATTATGTTTCTACTAAAATCAAACTTTTTTAAAAAATTTGATCATTTTAAAACTACTTGTGTTAGATTAGAACATTTAATACATTTTATTTGAAGTAGAGTTAAAAATTTCATATTCAAATTTTAATATCTATTTAATTTTTAATATGAGGATATATAAGTCATATGTTCAAATATAAATAGTCTTTATAAATATAAAATTATTATCTAAATTACCGTAATTTATTTATAATTATAGTAAATAAATAATGAAATAAAATTGTGACACAATATTGATGGAGTAATTGAATTATTAAAAATAGAATCACTTCAATAAAATTAAAAATATTAAAATAAAAATAAATTTACTTAATTAATCACATAAAATAATTTAATAGTTATCATAGACATGTTAGTTAAATATTTTATGTATTTTTTCAAAGATATCTTGTTAGGTTAATATTTTTAATAATGAGAATTTTAAATAGTATCAAAATTGATAGAAATGATACTTTAAAATAAATAATATTTAATTAAATGATATAAAATTAATAAGAATACAATGTTTGGAAAATTAAATATTATAGTTTTACATATGTTATAAATTATCCAATTGTGCTTCTTTTGAATTTTTATATTAACTATATTAACCCTATAGTGTAAAAATACAAGAAGAAAAATTAATAGTTAAACTATTTAACTATGGGTTAAACCAAAAATATAAGGATTTTTTTGTGGAATAAACCTGTAGAATAATCATTGTATTAGATTATTTTGTCCAATACTTCTTATAGGCTCAAAATAAATCACTTTGTAACTATTTTATATTGAAAATCAATTTATAATAAATTAATAATTTAAGATCTTCCAAAAATGCCCCTAACCACTATTATAAAAGGGAACATCTCTTTATCTTTAATTTACATCTCCAAATCCATTTTACTCATCCAAAACACACTAAATTATTCTCCCAACATATATAAATTCATATTATAGGTCACACATTCAGTATAAATGCAAGCTAAGGAGTCATTTTGTGAAAATCAATTGGACATACCCGAAAAAAGCTAATTCCTTTATCACATCTTTAGAAGTTATTTTATTCTTATACTTCATATAACAATTTTGTTTACATAATGAAGTAACAAAATACAATTCCTTATACATGATTAGATATTATTATAATTATTGGTCAACCATATTCCTCTTTTTATCTATCCTATTAATAATAATATCACCATGTGTACGTACGTACGACTTGCCCTCTCTATGACATGGTGTAATTTGTTATTCAACACTAGATTATTTAGATGGGTATATTTATTAGTATAATGGATATAAATAACGAATGTAATATTATAATAAATTTTTATAATTAATATACCATCCAATTATATACCATTTGACCATCAAAAGAATGATACTATCACTCGTGTGTACGTACAACCTACCACCATAATGACGTAATGAGATTCATTCTCCCCATTAACCATTCAAAAATGATTATAAAATGTATATTAAGAGTAAAAAATAATAATTATAAACTTAATATCATTATTTATATTAATAAAATACAACCTATTCGTAACAAACACAAATTAGACAACAAACAATGCAATGAAAAACAAAGCAGTTATCACCAAAAACAGTGGAAATAATAAAATATTACTAAAAAAATGATATAATAAGATCATATATGATATAATATATAAGAATATGGTGCTAATTTAATTTAATAAAATGTTTTAACCATTATATAGGAGGATAAATTACCCTATACTAAAGGAAAGTATATGCTAAGGGTTAATTTCACAATCTCATAATTTTAGAGGTTGTTTATATCTAAATATATACTATGAATTATTTAGAATCCATGTACATGTTTCTTAAACTGTATTTCAAAATGTTATCTAAAATTCTTTAAAATACATTTGTATTCATGTTTTACTTTTTATAAAATGTTTTGAAAGGCATCTTTCCCTTATTTTCTAAATGAGGTACTTTATGACCTTTTAGACAGATTAAAGAAAGAATGTTTTTTAACTTATATAGAGTGAATAGGTATTTTATGCAATTATGACACCATTATATTTTAAATATTCTCTTATAAGGTTTCAAGGTTATTTTCATAAGAAATGTTTTCTTTTATTATTTTTTGTTTTTTTATTTCAATGTTAACAAAGGATACTCCCCTCAATGAGTTTTTATGATTTTATTATATTATTTACATATATGTCAACATCCTTTGTTAGATTTTATTCTTAATTGAGGCTGATTTATTATGATATGATCTTCCATATTATATTTTAGGTATTAAGATATATTTGACTTTGGATGTTCTATTTTGATACCATTCATCGTTTATGGTAAATAAAACTGACATTTCGTATGCTAGTTTTACTACGGATGTTATTGTTATGTTATACTCCTTTCATAAGAGGATTGAATTGGAATTAGTAATTAATGGATGGAGACCAAAATATCCACTTGATTTATAGTTATTTATCATTTGATAAACTAGTGTCTTGGCATAAGGACTTGATGGTATGATTATTTATGGTCTTGGTATGAGGCCCGGACAGTATGGTTATGATGCCTAATATTATGCATTCCATCAATATGTGTTTAGTTATTGGTATTTCATGTGATTATTTGACCTTTAGAATATCCATGTCAATGTTTAAATGGAATTATTTGATTTATTCTTTCTATATCATGTGGAAGATTATGTTTAAAAGTATTGTGTTTCATATTTATTCCCTGCCTTAAAGTTTTGTATTTATTTATGATAACATTAGCTATATTGTTTATCCTTGCTGAGCATCTGATCACACCCCTTTATTATTTTTATTTTCCCCCAGTATGTGAAGAATTATATTATGATTTACCCTTAGGGATAGTTTAACGGATATTAGTGTTTTCAAAGGGGATAATATGTTATTTTTCATTATAAGATGTAATGTAGAAATTACGTTTATATCTAGTATTTCCATGGCTACTAAACCGATCAGTCATTCGAGATTTTATTTTATTATGATCATTCCAATTTTATAAAATAATTCACTGACTCTGAGAAACTAGGGTTAGGGCATTACATTTCGTATTATAGAATGTTTAGTACAATCCTTAGAGACTTGATTTAGAAAAATTGTGATTAAGGAAAATTACCCTTAGGTAGACATTGAGGATAATTATAGAAGAACATGAAATAATTTTCGTAATATATATATTATGTGGGTATTCATAAAAAATCCTTATATGAATAATAAATGTGGATGTGGTTCTGGAATATATGTACCAAAGAGTAATAACACCGACAAGGAGTTCCGTGCTTCACTCGGGGTAACCTGATACATGAAAACTTGCCTTATTGCGCACCATGTTTGACAATCCCAAGGCATAGGCTTGGGATACTTCATATTTTCATTAAAAGCTGTTGCGACGAATTAATGATTAAATATGTATTCAAAGAAACTATATTTATGAATATGGATTATATATGCATAGTTTTTCAATTTATGTTAAGTATTTTACTAGTTTAGAATTATGAATTATGATTTATAACCTAATATAGTTTATTCTATTGTTTAGAAATTGTGCCTAGTGGAAGAAATGGAAAATGTATCAATGGACATAATATGAGTAGAGATTTTCCTCATATGTAAGATAATGAAAGTAGAGATGGTGATAAAAGTGTTGCTAAATAGCTGACAATCGTAATGAGATAGATAAATCCAGTTATGAATAATAACTTTACATGTATAGAGAACCATAATCCACAACATAGAGGATCTTTGTTAGAGAGATTCATTAGAAAATAACCTCAAATATTCCACGGGAATAAAAATCCAATTTCAGCTAAGCAATGGATAAGTTCCTTAGAGAATTTTTTTTCCTTTTGGATTAATAAAATATAAAAATTTATCTTGGAATTGTACCATCTATCAGGAGATGAGGATTAATGGTGGTCACTAATTCAAAATATAATGGAAGATAAATAAGCCGAAAATATTTAATGGATGGAGTTTTAAGAACTTTCTTAGAAAAATTATTTCCTCATGAACAACATGATGATATGGAAAGACAAATTCTGAGATTGAGGAAAAAGGAGGATGAGAATGTTGAAATGTATGAGGCCCACCTCACAAGGTTCACAAGGAATATTTCTAACAACATAATCAAACTAAAAAGTAAGATTAAACAATTCATTGATGGTTTAAAACTAATCATCAGATGGGAATTGGTCTCATAATATTTCTCATCATATGAAGATATAGTCTCACATACTATTTAGACAGAAAATGGATTATCAAAGTCATATAACATTAAATGAAAAATTGGAGAAGAATAGAGCTGCTGAAAAATATAGAAAAGGAAATAAGGGGAAGAATATAAAAGATGACATTCCACCCAATAGTAATTGTTGGAAGAGACCCCCCCCAGTAATTTCTTAAATGGGAAAAGAGTTTGTTACAATTATGTAGAAAAGGAAACACATATCGTGATTTCAAGGGGATGAAACAATAAATCAATGTTCAATGCAACAATTGTAAAGATATGGGAAATTATGAAAATTGTTATCCTAAGAACCAATGAATATTACCCCAAATAAAGAAAAAGGAGAAAGGGCAATATTTTTCCATCACAACATCTGAGGTTGAATTTCTCAATTATGTGGTGGGAGGTACATTAATCATTTCATCAAATTTAGAAAAAAAATTATTTGATTTTGGATCCTCACATTCATTTATATCTTCCCAATTTTCAATAAAAATTAGATATTTCCAATTAACATTAACAAGTGAGTTGTCATTCAAAACCAATAAGGGAAGACTCATTGCAACAAATATGCATCAATCAGTTCCCATTATTGAATAAAAATGTGTTTTATCTACTAACTTTATCATCATACCAATGGTTGCCTTTAATATATTCTTCATTATAGATTGGTTATCAAAATATGATTTGAAAACTTATTTCAAGAAGTAGGAAGTTATGATTCATGAGAAAGATGTATAATCCATTATATTTAGAGATGAAACATCATCACATGACTCTTATCAAAATCCACCCCTTGTACATTTACTGAATGAAATTCATGGTGTGGAAGAATAAATAACATCTAGGGATGCGTAATGAAATATTAAAATGGTTGATGTACCTATTGTATGAGAATATGTTGATGTATTTATAGTGGATTTATACATATTTCCTTTAAAGTTATAAATTGAGTTTACTAATGACTTAATCCCTGATGTAAGACCAATGTCTAAAACTCCATATAGAATGGAAAATATTGAATTAGTAGATCTGAAGAAACAACTAGAGGATTTGATTAATAAGGTATTTACACTCCCTAATGTTTCTCCATGGGGAGCCCTATTTATTTTTGTTATAAATAATGGTTGATCAATGTGGTTGTGAATTAAATATAGATAAATAAATGATATTACAATAATAAACAAGTATACTCTTCATCACATTGATGATTTCTTTGACCAACTTCATCTAGCTCAATATTTTTGAAAGATTGACCTTATTTCTGGATATGATCAATTGTGTGTAAAAAGGAGGATATTCCAACGACAACATTCCAAAGGAGGTATAGTCATTATAAAATTATTGTAATGCCATTTGGATTTACTAAGGCACCCTATGTTTTCTTCTATCTAATGAATATAGTGTTCAAGGAATATCTTGATGATTTTTATATAGTATTTATTGATGATATATTTGTATAATACAAAATCTATGAAGACCATTTGAACAACATGTAGATTCTGGATTATAGAAATTTATTTTCTGGTCAATATTGTCTCCATGGACGGAATCTATATTGATCTAACAAAGAAAGAGGCAATACAAGAAGGACCATCACTGATGAGCATAACCAAGGTATGTTGTTTTATTGGTTTATCCAGTTTCTATCGGCCTTTCATATAAATATTTTACTGATTAGATAACCTGTTAACCAAGACCACTTGCAAAGGGGATAAATTAAATTATAAATATAGTGTGAATAATTTTTGGAAGAATTGAAGGGAAGATTATTCAATGCTCTAATGATGAAATTTCCATCAGAAAATGATGGTTTTGTTATTTATAGTGATGCATCCAGGATAAGAATTAGTTTTGTTCTAGTGCTGAATGATTGGGTTATTGCTTATGAATCATGGAAATTAAAAATTCATGAACAAAACTATCCAATACATGATGTTGAGTATGTTAAAGTAATCTTTTCCCTGAATATATAGAGACACTATCTCTACAGCGAAAGATGTGAGATATATACTGATCACAAGAGTTTGAAATGTATTTTCTCATGGATTACGATTTCAAAATGCATTACAATCCAGGGAAGGAAAATAAGGTGGTAGATGCTTTTAGTAGAAATTACCATGCAGTTTTAAAGAATATGAGAGTGGAAGGGGGTATTATGTTCATAGATATAGTAATGTTGGATATGGGGATTATCACAGATAGCGGAAAATAACAACTTTTTCAATGGTTTATAATCCATATTTACTTTAAAGGATAAAAAGTTCTCAGAATGAAGATGTTGAGTATCACAAGAAAATTAAAGATGTGAAAATAAGAGATTTATTGACTTTATATATGATGACGGTGTTATGAAATTTGGTAAGATGCTTTGTTTTCCCATTATACCTAATTTTAATATGGAATTATTGGATGATTCTCATAGGTCAAATTTTTCTATACATCCCGGTGGTACTAAATGTATAGATATTTGAAGGAACATTTTTATGGGACAACAAGAAGAAGAAGATTCCTAATTATGTGTCGAGATGTTTGGTTTTTGAATAGGCGAAGGCTGGAAAACAACATCCTAGAAGAGTAATGAAACCTATTCCTATACCTTCATAGAAGTGGAATGATATTATATAAGATTTTTTCATGGGGCTACCTAAAACTCCTAAAAGGAATAATGCGATCTGGGTCATTGTTTACTATCATACGAAATCATCACATTTTTTTTCTATAAGAGAATATTTACTACGTGAAACATTAGCAAGACATTATATTAATGATGTTGTAAAATTTCATGGTGTACCCTATCAATTTTTTTTTTGGATTTTGATCCATGTTTTAAGCCACACTTCTAGAAAAGTATTCAAAAGGACCTAGATACTGATATTTGGTTGGGCACTACTTACAAACCTCATACTGATGGAAAATCATAAATGACTATTCAAACATTAGAAGACATGTTGAGAACTTGATCTCTTGACTTTCAAGGTATGTGGGAACAATACTTACCTCTATTATAATTTTCTTATAATAATATCAATCAATTATGTATACAAATGGAACCATATAAAGCATTATATAGACAAAGATTTTGTATTTCGACATATTGGGATGATTTTGGTGAAATAAAATTATAGGACCATAACTTGTAAAGGAAACAATAGAAAAGGTAAAGACTATTCAGGACCATATCAAAATATATTAAAGTATGAAAAAGAGTTATGCTGATAACTGAAAGAAGGTTTTGTAATTTCAAATGCAAGATCTTGTATTCTTGAAGGTATCTCCATAGAAGGGTGTTATATGATTCAGTAAGAAGGGTAAATTAAGTCCCAAGAACATCTGACCATTTGAGATTCTGTAATGAATTGGATCTATATCTTACCATTTGTCAGTGCCACCGTGTCCCTCCAAAGTTCATGATATGTTCCATGTATTAATGTTAAGGAAAAACATTCTATACCAAACACATGTATACACCTATGAATAAATTGAACATGAACCCAATCTGTCCTATTAGAAAGATCCTATCAATATTATGAATACCAGAGAAGAAGTGTAGAGGAATCAGACTACTCTTCTCTTAAAGTTTGTTTTTGGATAAACCATAAAATAGAAGATGCAATGTGGCAACCTAAGGAACTTATGATCAAGAACCACCAAAATATTTTTATGAATTGATATTCTAGAAATTTTGATTATGAATTTTTTTGAAGGTGGGAAGAATGAAACAACCCAAGCTTCAATGATACACTTCCTCTTCAAAAATTCAATAGCTTAAGTTGCACCCAACATCATGTTTGAATGCACCCTGACTTTTGAAACAAGCCATTTAAAAAGAAGTTATACATAGTATTAACAACATTATAAAAATTATAAATTTTATTTTTCAAAATAGAATTCATTTTGGAATTCAGAATAACAAAATTAGCTTAGGGAGATTTTTTTTGTATTTTTCATGAGAAGTTTTAATTTATGAGGAATAGTTAAAAATACAACATTATAATTAAAAAATCAATTTCTTTTCATTTAACTATTTTTTACATAAATTTATTTTAATTTAACAATATATATATTATTCATATATTATAACAATTTAGTTCATTGGAATAATATTTCTAAGAGAATTAGTTACTAAAAATTTTTATTGAACTTTTGAACGTCTCTTTCACCCACCTTCTTGCCACATCTATGGGATTTTCATTAAATGTAATTTTATAGCTTATGTGAATTGAATTTTAAAAACTGGACATACATTATAGTAATGTGTATAAATAATGTGGTCTAATAATATCAAAATAATTTTTGTTAACAGTAACTTTTGGATTTATTTTCCACTTTTAAATGTTTATAGGGTAATTATAGTTAAAATTAATATTAGAATAATATAATATTATAAAAATAGTTTTCCTCATTTAATTATATAATTTTTAAGATATACATCAGCCTTATGTAACAAATATTATCTTTTTAATCCACTTTAATATGATTATGACATTTATTATATTTTATTTAAAGAAGATTTAAAAATTTCATATTCAAATTTTAATAAATATATCATTTTTAATACGAGGATATATAAGTGATATGGTCAACTATAAATAGTATTTTTAACGATAAGATGATTATCTACATAATGGTAATTTTTTTATTATTTTAGAAAATAAATAATTTAATTAAATGATCGCACAATAATGATGTAGTAATTGAATTATTAACAAAAGAATTAATTAAATGATATTAAAAATATAAAAATAAATATAATTTGAATTTTTTAATGACATAGAAAAATTTTATAAATAACATTGATGTGTTATTGATATATTAGATGTATTGTTTGGTAGTAATCATGTCGTCTTGTTTTTTTAAAAAATGAATATTTTGAATTGTATCAAAATTGATAGAAATGATATTTAAAATAAATAATAGTTAATTAAATGTTATAAAATTCATAAACATATAAGGTTCTTCCTACTAACTTCGATAGTGTTATATATGTCATATATGATCCAATTGGTGTTATTTTTACATTTTATAGTAACTATATTAATCGTATATTGTAAAATTACAAGGAGACACTGTAAGAGTTAAACTGTTTAACGAAGGGTTAAACCCAAAAGATATGGTTAATTTTGTGACCTAAAATTCTATAAAAATCAATGGATGAGATAATTTGGACCCATAATCATATTATCCTGTAAATTTATCACTTTTTTATTACTTTTAACCAAAACATATTTTATAATAAATTAATATTTTAAGATCTTCCAAAATGGCTATCACTTCTCTTATAAAAGGGAACTTCTCCTTCTCATTAATTCACACCTGAAAATCGCTTTGTCTCAAAAAAAACTTTCTAGTTATGCTCACAACATCACTCATTTCATCATAGAGTCTACAATTTTTTCATAAATCCATCCTAAAAATTCTTTTGTGAATGTAAAAAAGAAGATACCTGAAAAAGTGGTAATTATTTTATCACCTCTTTCAAAGTTATTTTCTTCATATACATACTCTTTATATGTTGTTTCCACAATAAAGTAATAAATAAAGTAACTTATATATTATTATAATTATTGGAAAACCATATTCATCCTTTTATCCATCTTACGAAAAACAATATCACCGTGTGTGTGTACGTATGGCTTACAGTCTTCACACCAAGGTGTAATTTGTATTCAACACTAAATTATTTTGATGGGTATAATGATGAGTATAATATATATTGATAATAACTAAAACATTATCATAATTATTTATAATTAAAATACAATCCAATTACATACCATTTAACCATAAAGATAATTATATTGTCACATGTGTATGCGTATGAACTACTATTCCACGAGGTGGTAAGATTCATTCTCCACATTAACCATTCATGAATGATTATAAATTTTATATAATGAGTAAAAATAATAATTATAAACATAATATAATTATTTATATGAATGAAATACAACCAATGCATAAAAAATGACTTACACAACAAAATGTTCCTAGGAAAACAAGGCAGTTAACACCGAAAACAATGGCAATACTGAAATATTATTAAAAAATGATATAAGAGGATAATATATGATATCATAAATATGGATATTCTATTGGTATAATTTAATAACAAGTTTTAAACATTATATAAGAGGTTATATCACCATCTACTAAGTTAATGTATAAGTTAGGGGTCAATTTCATAATCACATTATTATTCGAGGCTGTGTATACATGAGGCTAACTCACCCTCAATGAAAGTATCTCTTATGAAATATTTATCATACATGTACATGTTTCATAAAATGCATTTCAAAATATTATAGACAATTTTTTAAATAATTTTTACCCATGTTTTAATATTTATACATCTTTTGGAAGCAATCATTTTGTCGTTTTCCAAACGAGGTACTTTATGAATTTTTGAAATATTAAGGAAAGAATGTTTTTAACTTATACGGCCTGAGTGGATATCATCCAACATTATAAAACATTAATATTTTGATGCTTCCCTTACAATTTTAAAAGTTTGTTTTACTTATAAATACTTTATTTTATTAATTTTTAGATTTTCAATGATTTCAAACTGAAGAAGAGATATTATTCTCAAAGGGTATTAATGATTTTATTAGATTATTTTTATCTATGTAAACATCTTTTGTGTGATTTTATTCTTAACTGAGGATAATTTTTTATGATAGAATATTCCATATTTTATTTAAGTGTTTATGATATTTTTGACTATGGATGTAATATTTTGATACCATTTGTGTTTTAAGGTTAAAGTGTTAATATTTTGTATGCTTGTATTAATACGAATGTTATTGTTAGTTTTAACCATTTAATAAAAGTGATGCATTATATTTTTTAAGTGAAAGGTGGGGCCTACTATAGCCCCTCAATACATCTGTATGTCTCATGAGACACAATAGTGTCTTGGACAAAAGCATTCATAATATGATTATTTATGTTCATGGCAGGATGCCTTAGTGGTATGGTTATGAAGTCTGACATTATGCATTCCCTCATTATGAGTTTAATTATTGATATTTCATGTGATTATTCAACTAGTAGAACAACCATGTGAACATTTAAATGGAATTATTTGATTTATTCTTACCATATCATGCTAAATATTATGTTTAAAAGGCTTATGTTTCTATTTTATTCCTTGCCTTAAACGTTTATGCTTATTTATGATAGTTTCCACTATATTGTTTGTCCTTCATAATCATCTGAGATAACCCCTTTATTGTGTTTCATTTTTACCCAAGATACAATGAAATATATTATTATTGAACTATAGTGATAATATATTTTATATGGGAGTTTTAATGGGGATAATAAGTTGTTTTTCTTTTCAAGATGTACGGTAAAACTTATCTTTGTTTGGAGAATTTTCCAGGATACTATACTGATCGGTCCTTCAGGATTTTATTTTTGTTGTTATCATGCCAATATATTATAATAATTCACTGAATCTAGGAATCTAGGATTGGGTAATTACACCACACAATGTTACTACCTATAAGAATACTTGGAAAAGTAGTCACAAAATACAATACGACATCATCTTTTTTCCACTCATGAATGTGTAATTGTTGTAAAATTCCAGTTGGACACTGATGTTATTCATTCACTTATAGAGTAGTGGAACAAATCAAAATGAAATTGGTGACCTCACATTAAATTCTTGACTACTAGTACTACCAGTGTATGTCACAATACATATTGTTGATGTCAGGGTACACATCCCAAACTAATGTATGAAAATCACGAGTCAACTCCTCACATATATACAATGGAACCCAATGTTTACCATGAATACATAGGATCCAATACTCAGCTATGGAATAATAAAGAGGTGGGTTCTCACCTTCCACACTATCTTATAAGACATATCACTTATATTAAAAAAGCTTCCTCATCCTCACATTGTCCAAAAGTTTAGAGGTCATGACTAGGGATCAATGAAAAGGTTTCCCTTGAGTTTACTCCAACTAAAAGTGCATCTCATAGAAAAAGGAAATAATATTTCAATCACTACTAGATTCTTTAACTACCAATATCTAATAATTCCTCTTCAAGGTGTCGATAACTATATTTACATTTCCTAGAGTATATGCCAACATAATGTCAAAAGACTATAGGTAACATGTTTACCAAAAAATGATCTCCAAGTAAATAGTGTCTCAAAAAATGTGAATCATGAACAACTACAACCAACTCATGATCATGTGTTGGGTTGTTAATATCATGTGGACTCAACTCCTAAGACCTGTACACTAAGAATCATCCCACCCTACATTATAACTGATCCTATCCTGATACCTAAAGCATCATAATACACAATGTATATCCTACCTTGCTATGGTAGAATCAAGATCATCAGAAAAGTCAATCTCCCTTTCAACTCTAGAAAAGATATCTCTGAGGTATATGAACAATTAAAATTTACACCCTTATTATTTATGATTTTCAATGATGATTATAATCTTGATTATTACATTATGAAATATTTATAATTTCCAAATCACCCTTTGAAACTATTTATATCAGAGACATTTTAGGGATACTACGTGGAAAACTATACATCTATTCTTTTTGATGTCAACATATACTCTTTTATCTTAAATAATGTGACCCAAAAAGTGAATCTATTCCATCTAGAATTGGCATGTTCTTAGAATAGAATATAACTAATTCTCACTTATTTTATCCAAAATGATATTAATATTTTTGGCATGGTCACATCAATTTTGAGAATACACCAATATATCATACATGAATAGCATCACAAATAAATCCAAATAAGGATGGAAAAGTTGATTCATCTATGACAGGAAGACTGCTGGGATGTTCTTGAGATCGAACTACAAAACTAAACACTCATAAATACTATAACTGCTATGAAATGATGTTTTAGGTATGTATATTGTTCAAATATTCACATAATGATATACATATATCAAATAATATGTTGAGATCACCCAAGATCCTCAATAGTGATAAAAAATATCATATATATACGATAAGGGATATCAATTATTAACTTTAAATTAGTTTAATTTTTGGTAATCCATGAATTTCTATAGGGTATCATATTATTTTTTTTGAAAAGTACCGATGAACCCCATAGAGAAGTACTAGTCTGAATAAACCCATTCTTTTCTAAATCATCAAGCATCCTCTTTAGATCCTACAAATCCATAGTAGCCATCCTGTACGGAGTAATCGATACTAATGTAGATCCTGACACTAGATTAATAGATAAATCACACAATTAATATGTAGGTAAACTAGAAAATTCATTAGAAAAAATGTCCCTCAAATGATCAATCCTTGGAGGGAAATATTCATAACATGAACCCTAATTATCTACATACAAACTAGTAATCTGGGTTATCATCTCACTCAACCCATGATGGCCTGGTCATGACCAAATCACCTAGGAATTGCATTCAACCCTATGAATAAAAACTCAACCTTTTGGTGATGTAATGGTCACCCAATGGAAATATAAATCAATAGAGACTCGAGAAGAAACTATCAAATCCACCCTGAGTATGAAGTGAATCCTTGTCATCTTGAGGAAAATATGATTCCATATGAATTGACCCCCACAGATCTCAACGGGGCACTCCCTACACTACCATACAATATCCAATAGGATCACCAACATAGTATCACATGTCATGATTCCCTTATAAAACTAAACTATTAGCATAAGGATCACTAGTATATGCAAAAATATAAAACTATATAAATATCATTTATTAGAAATTGAAGATACTAGAGTAGGGGATACTGAGATCACACCTCTACATGTAGAAGGCTTGATTCTATGCTCTTCAAGTGTAGGGTATACATTACTTATCTGAAATAAACTACATCCTTGTGATATAGCCTCACTACACGAAGTAGGCCCACTTTGTTGTCTAGGTAGAACTAATGAATAGAAACCTCAGTCTTGAAAACCACCTCAACCCAAATGACTATTACTTCTCAAGATCCAAATTGACATAGTGTTGTAAAACCTGATCCAGAATCCAGAGTCAAAGTTGACCCTATTCTACTAACTTCTAGAGGGAAGGTCTTGGAAACAAATTGTATGGGGACCATCCTGCAACAATATTGACACTCAACTTGGTCCTGATCACATAGATTCCTCATGTTTCCCCATCTTCTACATTGATGATAGAAACTTATCCTGTTAGTACTAACATCTTGGCTAGTACTCATCTCATTGGAAGCCTCCAAATGTCACTTCAGGCCACTATAAGATAAACCACTCATCCAAGTGGATATACTGATATGATATGTGCCCCCTACTCCCCCAAATTCTACTCTGTAATTAGAACCTAATTCTAAATTTCTGTAATTGAGTTAAACATAAAAATGTTTATTTGTTACAGAACCATGTGTCTAAGACCTTCCACAACGTGTCTTTCCCTCTATGCCTCATCATCAAGATATATCAGTGAAAAATTAAACATCTGTATAAAGTATTTAAAATACTTCTTAACTATCATGGTTCCCTACTACATACTCATGAAATCACTAACCTTCACTACACTTAATGTGTTAAGAAAACGGTAGTCATAAAATAGGGTTAGGAAACTAGCATAAATAAAATATCATATCCTTTCAACATGATTCAAAAAATCCCACCAGTTATTTTCTAATTCCAGAAGCATATATGTTCTGAGATTCACTACCATGTCAGGATGTGTCTCTAGATTCTTGAAGATTGACATGGTAGTCTCAAGAAACAGATCAGTGTCCTATGGGATACCAACCCTTGAAAATGTGGGAGGATTTTATAATTTTTGCACATGCGTCAACATAACAATAAACAAGGATGACTATGATGATCCTTGAAATCTATGTATGTAGTGTAGAAAACCCTCAAAAAACTGTTTCCAATCACCATTGTTCGGAAAAATAGCTGGTTCCACAGCTGGAACTACAGGAGGATCCACCTGTACCCCATGACCCACCACGTCCAGATAATGGTTGTCACCACACTCCTAGTGTACGACCGGAGGATATTATGGTGGCATGCCTATGTAATAAAAAACACATGACTCAAGATGTATTGGTAGAAAATTTCACAGTTAAATGAATATAGTAGGTCAAAACATTACTATAAATATGCCATACCCCTCTATATTCACATAATTCTAGGATTGGGTAAACAACAGTCACAAATATCCCAAAATACATTCCATAATGCACACTTAAAAGTTGGGTCAAGGTAAAGTTATCTATTTAGGATTTCAAATTTACATTCTAATTCATATTAATTTAATTTTTCACTTTTAAATGGTTAATCTAAATGGTGGATTGTGATGTGAGGGGGTGTTTCATTCTCACCTTTGTAAACCCCCATGTTATTCTTATCTTTATATTTTCATTTTACATTTTTAATTCTTAGGTATGGTTTGGACATACCCAATATTTTATTTATAAATAAAATGGTGCATCACTTCCAATCAAAAAGGGACCATACACCTCATGATCTGAATTATGGAGTCCACTTAATTAATTCTATAACCCATTCCAACCAATGAAACCAACATTCCAAGACTTAATGTGCCACAAGTAGCTGTTTAGGATATCTTATATAGACTAATCAGGAAAAAAAATTATTAAGTTAGGGAATGAACTCTATGTACCAATGATGTTACTCAATTCCTTACAAAAATCAGTTATCAAATATCAGTTATATCACACAAGGAACATATCACACAGTCATATAGTCAAGCAGAGCATCTTATATGGCATGAAATAATTCATGGCATGTGAATCCTATATTGTTCATCGAGTTGTAACAAAATAGAACCATCAATTATATCAATAATAACACCACAATTCATGTGCATCACCCAATGGTTGAATTAAATCAATTTTAATAGACAAAATTTAGAAAACTACAATTTCCATTCATGGAAATCTAACTTTTCCCTATACATGGGTTAACTACTCCCATAAACAAATCTTATAAAAAAACAATACCCCCATAATTCCCTTTTTATCATCTCAAAATAGTAATGAATAAAAGAAATACTATGATACTACATTTTAACATCCCGGCTTGGGTCCCACTATCTAGTGACCCAATCTAGTCATTTATATGGCCTTAATCACATCACCCTGAATATTAGAGGCTACTAACTTGAAGCGAGGGATAGGGTGCATCGTTGTGGATACAAATACCTCATTACTAAAGTATTTCATAATGAATATATAGTAACATTTAAGTAGAAGAAGAATAATCAAAAAAATAGAACAACATAAAATAAACACTCTAAACATTGGACCAATAACCCACCCAAGAGGAATTAGTATAGAAATAGATAAAAACTCATGAAAGTGATATAAGTACTCACAAGATGGAAAAGGAATCATATACATAATTGTGATGATACATTTATTGTCTCTAGAAAGTAGGAAAGTAGGTATACAAGCATCCAAATACAATAGATTTTTCAAAATACCAATAGACCAAAAAGAGATATCCCAGCTAGAATCATGAGCCACAACTCGGTACTATGCTCTCCTACACCTAAGAATTACAGAAATTCATACCTTGAACTGTTGGATCTCTCCTCAAACCATAGTTGATTCTATATCGCTGGTCAGTGTACCCAAAAATTTCCCTAATAGGGTGTCAGATAAAATCCCAATAGGCCACCACCAATGGGGTTTACAACAATTCAATATATGTAATACAAGTTAATAAGTATTCAATGTACATAATACTTATAAAAAAGAGAAAAAAGTGTACATGGAATATGTGAAACATGTAAAAATAAAATGTCAAACCAAACCAGGATCTCGGCGTAACACAGGTCAAGATCCTATATCAATGAAGCTATAATGAAAATAGAACGAAACACCATGACCATTTTGTATACACAATATATCGTATCATCAAAATCCACACTGTTTAACCTATATATAATATCAACCATATATTTTTTTAAAACCAAGAGTGTAATGTCAACCACGGTCAAGCTGTATATTTAGAAATATTAGACCCCACAAAGCTGTATATTAGGTATAAAAGGAAAAGACATCATTTTTGAGTCCAATAATCATATTTATGGAAAATCAGTTAGACTTGGAATGGGTTCCAAGGATCATGTTAATAGACCGTGTCAACTGCAAGCCTAAGAAAGCAAAATCCAAGGGGTAGAAAGGCCCAAAGAATCCTATCGAATCATGAACCAAGTAGCAGTCTCATCCAAGGAATCCAATACTGCTATCAATATCCATGTGAGAAATATACCTAACATCTAATGGAATCAGGACCCATGGTATACCGACTAAAGAATCCACTACAATTTCAACTCATTATCTCATTTCACTTATCGATTCACAACAGATTACATTGTGTGAGCTTACCCACTCATTCCTATAATTTCAATTAAATCCATTCAAACATTTAAATCAAAAAACATCTTGTTACAACATGAAAAATGATTCAAAAATTCTTTTAATACCTATTTTAAAATAAATTCAATTTAAATAAGCTTACCTCTAACTATCCAGAAACACACAAGGACCATGGGACGAATTATAATATAAATAGTTAAAGGCAAACCCCATGGGTATCCTAGGATGGGGAAAATCCTCCAAAAAAACACAAATGAACTAGTGAGAATAACTTACAAGTTTCCTTACACTGAATAAAAATATTTATTTTATTTTATGGGAATCCCCAGATAGTATGGTGTGTGAAACAACCATAACTTGGAAAATAAAACACCAAACCCTGATGGAAAGGTATTAACCTACTTTTGTAAGTCTATATTAGAGTGCATGTCCAGTATGAACATATGACTTGATCCAAATTGGAAGAAAAATGAAGAACATATTATGAAACTAAAAATAGGGAATATGACCTTACACCTAAATAAATCCATCTATACTAAGACGAATGATGAACGACCTAAGATGATCAAAGAACATATCGACATGAATTCAACGAGAAAAATATATATTGATTATAATTTTTTTACAATGAAAAAATGAAACAACCCGATCTTTCATGAATAGAATTCACTTCATTTTAATGTCTAATAGAAAACACATGCACTTTTTAATTATTATGGTGTTTATATAACCATTATGTATCATTAAGATTGATAATATATTTGTTGAACATTGATCACATGATTAGTATATATAGGTATTTAACAAATCCTTTTGACATAGAAAAAGTAAGTGATGGCCACGACTAGTAGGATCATCCCCTTTGAGGACATTTATTAGATATTTTGAGGTAGATAACATTTTTGGGCTTTTCCTTAGACCATTCCCAATATGAGATCCAATAACTAAAGTATGAGAGAAACCCTTTACAGGAGAAGTTCAAGCTCATTAAGATCATGACCCAAACCATGTTCACCGAACGGGGCCAAGAAAGCCCCACCATCACACACCATACTCATAGAGAATATTCTAGTGTAACCAAGGGATATGTAAAATTACTCTATCAATTTTATTATGTTCTTTATTTTAGTATAGAATAACCAATATACATTTATTTTATTATTTCTACATTGTAAATGGTTTTTAAATCAAAAATAGTATTTTTAGTTAATATTAAATCAATTTTGATGAATTGATGGGTTTTTCTAATTGATTTTAATTTTTAAAAAATTTTATTACTAAATTAATTTTTATTAATTAAAAATGATCTTATAATTTTTATGAAGTCAATTTTAATTTTTATCAAGGATTGAAAACTGTTTTTGGAAAAACCCATGAATTTTCAATAAATGTAGGTTTTCATTTTAAAATATACAATACACATATTTTGAAAATTATTAAGATAAAATTAAATTCTTTTTTTGAATCAAGACATTGAAATTATCTAATGGTTGATTTTTCTTAATTTTCTAAGACAATCAAATTTTTGGGTAATAATTAAATACCGTATAAATTTATAATGTGTTTTATAATATCATAATGACCCAATAGTGATGTAATAAAATACTATAAAAGTTTTATTAAGAAAATATATATCTTACCATTAAAATAATGTGATTTTATATTTGTTTTATTAATTTTATAATTCATTAGTGGACCCTCCAATACTTATAAAATATTTTAACATTTTAAAATGATTTCCTTGAAAGTGTGACTCACTTACACATAAGAAAACCTAATATAGTAATATTTTCATCCATTTCACTTATAAAATAATTTTCTACACTCCACTTTGTCAAAAACCATGGGAAAATACCATTAAAAGGTTTGTGGTTTTGAATATTTAATTATATAGATTCCAAAACCCATGTTTGTGAAATACTAAAGAATTCCCCTGCCATTTCCAATATAAACCAACCAACTCTCCAACTTATCTTCACTAACATTCCTTTTAGAACGTCCCCAATCTTCTCTAATCTGTCTCTAATCCTCCCAAGGTACTCTAAGATCTTCAGAAGCCTCTCTACAAGCTCTTCAAGTCTCACACTCAAGTAAGGGATTCCTTCTTTTCTCAATTTTATCCATGTTTCTTTATGTTGTAATACCCTTTTTATTTCAATTAAAAATGATTGGGTATGTTTTATAACCTCCTTCAAACTTCCCTACTTATTTTTTAATGATTAGATACCACTTTCTCTCTCAATAATGCCTTCTATGTACACCCGTTACAATGCCAAAATTCCTTAAGGGATTTCTCTCTTCTTACTTCCATTAAAGTATTTCTCTCATATTATACTTCTAAATTCTATTTAATATGTTAGGATATTTTGTTACAAGATATAATTACTATATATATCATGTATAAATGATTATATACCTATTTAACTCTCAAAAACCCAACATACTAATTTCTATATGACGACATTATGCTGCCGAAATTGCACGTCGATTTTCCAAGCCAAAATAAGTATGTAGTAAATACCACACCAATTTATCTATCTAGGGTATTCAAATTTACACACATATACTTATTTAATGTTACATAAATGAATTTATTCCATATTTTGTAATCATGGAATAACTTATGATGTATAATGATTTTATGTTATATGATCAATGTGGCACACTAATGCATGAAATGAAACATTTATGAAGGGTGAGCCTTGATAAGGCTCCAATGAATTTGGTAATGTCTAGTGTCATGATAATATTTGTGAAATGTGGTTTTAATAATTATAATCTATGTTAAATGTGGTTTTAATCATGCCAATATAAGTTAAATGAGGGTTTACACAAGCTAACCCATGTGCAATGAGCCTTTTCTCATGCTAATATCATGTTGTATGTTGTTGCCATATTTATAGGTCATGATAATCATGATATACCATTCGTTTATGTTCATGTTTCACTTTTTCTCCATTGATATTACTATTTATAAACATGTATTGTATTCTTCATGTTATGCCTTTTTTAGTCTCTTGAAAGGCTTTATAGCTCAACCCTTTCTTATTTATGTCCTCGGGTTATTCCATGAAGTGTTAAGTATGAAGGAATGAGTTGCTTAGGTAAACAATGTTTTCAATAAAGTTGTTGTATTTTATGTTTTATGTTGTAATGTAATGTTCATAATTTCAAAAAAAATTAGACCCCCGATCCTCAGAGATGTCTTAAGTGCGATTTATGTAATAAATCATGTTTGAATATGTAATAATGATAAGGGTTGTTATAGTTGGTATTAGAGGAAATGTTTAATTATTTATTGGATTAGGTTTACAAAACTATAGTTAATGAATTAGGGATAATATTTAGTATATGAAAATAATCCCTACATTTTCATGAGTATAGAGTATGTGGGTTATCAAAAAAATAGATCCTCGTCTGGATACGAACATGTAGAGGTGGCCCGGTTAAAGATGTATCTAGGGGAAAAACATGAAAACACCTATTTGAGATAGATTCAAAAGAGAATTGGTGCACGACAATAGGACTTGCTGTACTCTTGGTTCGACACTCCCAAGGGATATGATTTGGTAAATTCATAATCTTAGTATAAACCCTTATTAAAGGAATAAAAATACTCCCATTTGAATAAATGTTGGGAAGTATACTTGGATAACATAGATTGAAGACTATAAATTAATATATTAAGGAAATAAATGTAATTTATAAGCCACCCATTTTTTTCATTGGATTCCACTTTATGTTGTTAATAAATATACCCATAACTATCCTTTTATTCTAGAAAATGTCCTATAATATAAGGACACATGTTAAAAACCAATACAAAGATCAATTTGACAACTGTTCTAATGAGATGTTGAATACGATGGGAGCAAGAATCAAAAAATTTTTCAGGATACTATCTTTTAGTTTAATCATGTTTTGAATAGAAACAAGGTTCAAGAGGAAATGTAACCCCCCCAAGAAATAAAAATATTCAATCGAGGGCATCATGAGACCAAGGGCTCATAATTTTTATGGATCATCTTATCCCTCAATTGATGAATAATAGATAATCTTTTCTGAGAAGATATTTTCAATCATTCAATATTCTGAATAAGATAAGGTTCCTATGGATTCCTATCATATGGACGGTGAAACTAATAAATGGTTGACATTGAACAAAAATACGAAGCAATATGAATAAGTTGATATGTTGGGATGGAAGGATTTAAAAAAATGATAAATATTTTCCTCGCACCCTCTGACTTTAAATAGAATGGGACTTACATTCCCTCAAGAAGACAAATCTAAGAATTCGTTAAATCATACGATGAAAACTTCACAAGCCTTGAATGATACATCACTAGATTTTTCATTACCCATGAATTGAAGGTTAACTTCTTCTTTGGTGGGATAAAACCCAGCCTATGGAAATCCCCAGTGATCCTTGACTTTGATAGTTATGAGTAAAGTCTATGATGTTCCCACAAAGTCAAAATAGTGGTCATAGAATCTCAGGGGTATCATGGGGATAAGAATCAGAAAGTTGGTTTTAATTAAAGTGGTTTGATGGATAAATACAATGGTTCTATGAAATTATATCACCCAATTTCCAATGGTGTGGGAAAAAGCACCCCAAAAATTGCCTAAAGGGGACAAGGATATGCTTCAATTGTGGAAGTGAAGGGAACCTAGTCATTAATTTCCGACAAGAAAAACCTACTTCTATGAAAGAAGGGATGAATTATCCATTCCACCTTCAACACACTATTCATTGCTACATCTAAATATAATTAGGGAACTTTGAGAACCATTTGCCTAAGACAAGGGTTTTAGGAGGCAACCAACAACCTCCAAGTTAGCAAAGGTGAGTTTTTTCCATCACTACTACAGACGTGAATCTCGAAAATAGATTGGTGATAGGTATTCTAGTTATTCATTCAAGAATAGAAAACATACTTTTTATTATTGTATTAAGAACACTCTTATATCATGAATGTTTATTAGAATAATCCAAACACCACCACCAATCACGGATGTAGAGATGTCAGTGAGAATGGAAAATGAGGCAATTATTAAATCCGCTGAATATAACTCCTCCTTTATCATAATTTGTTGACTGAACTTTCCGTAGAACCTCTTTATACTCCCTCTATATGAATTTTTTTTTCATTCTTGTCATTGATTGGATTTCCCTATATAGAGCCAACATAAATTTCTATGAGAGAGAAATCACTCTCCATATGGTAAATCATCCAAAAATTTTGTACAAGTTCAAGGAAGATGATGAATTCACTTTAGCACTATCATCTCCTGCATGGATATTACTCCCCTATGATCACATGTATATTGATCAGATGATTGAGTCAAAGGAATAAACCATCCTCAAATACATTCCTATTGTGAGGTAATTCGTTCATGTGTATCCTTAAGAATTGCCTAGTCATCCTCTTAAAAAGATGTGGAATTCTCGATTGATCTTATACCTGGGGAATTGAAAATATCGAAGAGTCTATATAGAATGGTTATTTTGGATCATGATGATATAAAGAAAAAATTACAAGAGAATATTGAAAGAGGGTTTATACCTTCATGTTCTTCACCAATGGGTGCACCAGATCTCTTTGTCTATAATAAGAATGGGTCAACAAGCCTTTGCATTGATTATCGTGAGCTCAATGAAATCACGATAAGAAGCAAGTTTCCTCTAACAGTAATTGATTACTTATTGGATCAGCTATGTGGAGCATAATAATTTTTTATGGTGGATTTGTAGTTAGGATATTACCAAGTAAGGGGTATTAATGAAGATATCCTCCAAAATACTTTTCGTATAAGGTATGAGGACTATGAATTCATGGTATTTCATTTTGGACTCATTAATGTTCCAAAAATATCCATGGACTTGATTAATAGTTTCATTAGATATTACCGCCACAAATTTGTATTAGTATTTATAAATGATATTATAATATACTCAAAAATAATGGATAATTGTAGGAAGCATCTAAAAATTTAACTAGAGACCTTGCGAATGGAGAAACTCTTGGAAATTTACAAAAAATGTGAGTTTTGGATAAAGGAATTCCAATTCATGGGTCATATCATCACAAGTGATGGGATATCTATGGATCCATCGAATACAAATGCAATTGAGAGATGGTCAAGGCCATCATCTGTGGTGGATATCTAGGGAATCCTTGGGTTAGCTGGATATTATCACCGATTTTTGAGAAATATCTCACAATTTTCGAACCCTCTTACCAAGGTAACTCAGAAGGGAGTCAAGTTTTCATGGAGTGATGAAGGGAAAGAGAGCTTCATTGATTGAAAATGAGGCTTATCACTACGCCTGTGATCACACTACCCAAAAGTGGAGATGTTTTGTGGAATGCAGTGATGCATCAAAGAAATGGATGGGTTGTGTGTTGATGGAAAATGACAATGTCATTTTATATGTTTCAAGTAAATTGAATGTTCATGTGAGAAACTGACCAATACATGATCTAGAGTTGGCTGTAGTAATATTCACTTTGAAAATTTGGAAAAATTAACTCTTCAGGGAGAAGTTTAAAATATACACTGTTCAAAAAGGACTAACATAAATATTCACTGAGAAAATGTTGAATATGTTCCAACAAATATGGTCAGATGATATCAAAGATTATGATTTCTCAATCCATTACCTATTTAGGAAATCAAACAATGTGGAACATGCTCTAAATAGAAAGGACCCATAGATTATATCATTGAAGAGAATTGAAAAGGATCCAGTCTTTATAGATTTGATTAAGATGGACATTATTATCATAAATAAGGGAACAACATCAATCCTTTAACAAATGATTGCTCAACTGTCTATTTTGGAATGGTTAAAGGTTACTCAAAAAAATGTTTTGGGATTTTAGATGAATGTAGAAACTATATGAAAAGGTAAATCCTCGGAGTTAAATATCAATGCAGAAGGAATTTTGAGATTTTGGTCTAGACTATGTGTTTCGTCAAATCCGATGTTAAAGAAAGAGATTTTGGATGATGCACATAGTTCGAATTTCTTCATTCACCTAGTAAACAAAATGGTGTATCACGATCTCTGAGAGCATTATTGGAGGGATAACATGAAGAAGTAGATCACAAAGTATAAATCAATGTGTCTGGTAAGTCAACAAGTGAAGTATGAGAGGCATAAGTCTAAGGGGGTGATGCAACCATTTCCCATTCCATCATGGAAATGAGAGAACATCACCATGTAATTTGTTACCAGAAATCCAAAGGCATCCAAATGAAACAGTGATATCTGGGTCGTTGTGGATCTTCTTATAAAGGCTACACATGTCATTGCAATTTGAGAGGATTTCATATTAGATCAACTGGCATGAATATACATCAGAGAAGATGAAAGGATTCATGGAGTACCACTATTGATTTTATCCGACTAAGATCCAAAATCCACCTCTATATTCCGGAAGAGTCTCAAACATGCTTTGAATAAAAATATGATCTTCTGTACGGATTATCATCCTCAAAATGATGACCAATCTGAGCAGACTCTCCAAAAACTTGAGGACATGTTGAGAGAATTCTCAATGGACTTCAAAGGAGTATGGGATCAACATCTTCCTCTAGTTTAGTTCTATTATAACAATAGTTTCCACTCAAGCATCCAAATGGCTCCTTATGATTCTCTTTATGGGAATTTGTGTAGAACACCAGCTTGTTGGGATGATGTTAGGGAGTGAAAACTACTAGGTCAAAAAATGGTCGAAGAAATGTTGGAGAAGGTTAAGACCATCCAATAGCACATTAAATATGCTCAGAGTCAACAAAAGAGTTATGTTGATAATCATCGATGAGAACTAGTGTTTGAAGTTGGAGAAATGGTAAATCATCACAAATCACCATGGATGAGAGTCATAAGATTTGGGACGAAGGGAATGCTTAGACCAAGGTACATCCAACTTTTTGAGTTCTTTGATTGCATTAGATTTGTGTCCTATCGACTATAAATCCCATCAAACCTATCTCAAGTACATATTGTAATCCTTGTATCACTCTTGAAGAATTATATCACTGACCCATCAAATGTACTCAATCTAGAGGTGGAGCCATTAGGTAATGACCTCTACTATAAAGAGAAGCCAGAGAAGATCTTAGATCATAGGGAAAAAGTTCTATGAAATAAGACTATTAACCTAATCAATGTACTATGGAGAAACCCATAGTTTGATGAAAGATATGTGGGAACTAGAAGAAGTGATTAGGTATAGTTACCCTAATCTATTTAGGTGCAGAAAAAGGTAAATTTTTAGGTGAAATTTCTTAAGGGGTTATGCTGTAACTACCCGATATTTAATGAATAAAATTCCCTTTCTTTAAATTTATTATAGAAAACACATTAACTTTTTATTATTATTGGGTTTAAGTAACTATTAGGTGTCATTTATGTTGATAATATAGTCATTGATCATTGTACACATGACTATTATATATATATGGTTTTAAAAAATCCTTTTGATAGTGAAAAACGATGTGATGGCCTCATCTAGTAGGTCAATCCCTTTGAATCCCATTTATTAGATCTTTCAAGGGTGATTGAATTCTGGGCTTTTTTCTAGACCAATCCCAAGATGAGATCCAACAACATAAGCATGAGAGAAAACATTTATGGGTTAATTTCAAGCTCATAGAGATCATGACCCAATCCATGTTCATCGAACGACCCCAAGAAATCTCCCTATCACACACCATACTCTTAGGGAATTTGTTGGTGTTATAAAGGTGTATGTAATAAGACCCTATCATTATGATTACTTGCTTTATTTTTTATAGAAAAACGAATATACATTCATTTTATTATTGTTACTTTGTAAAAGGTTTTTAAAACACAATTTGTAATTCTAGTTATTATTCAAATCTAGTATGATGAATTAATGAATTGTTTAATTACATAAAATTTTAATAAAATACTATTACTAAATTCATTTTTGTTAAAAATAAATGATCATATAATTTTTATGAAATCAATTTTAATTATTATCAATGATTGAAAAATGTTTCTCTCAACACCTGTAAGTTTTCAATGATATATGTTATCATATTAAAAGTGAAAATTAAAATATTTGGAAAATTATTTATGTAAAATGTATTTTATTTTTGAAATCAGGATTTTGAAATTACCCAATGGGGAATTTTTTTATAATATTTTGAGAAAATAAAATTTTTAGGTGACAATTAAATACCGTATAAATATATAATTTGTTTTATGACGTTATAATGACCCAATAGTGATGTAATAAAATAATATAAAATGGTTATTAGGCCAATATATGTCATACAATTAAAATAATTTTATTTTATATTGGTTTGGTTAATTTTATAATTCCTTAGTGGACCCTCCAATACTTATTATATATTTTTAGATTTTAAAATGATTTCCTTGAGTGTGTGACTAACATCCTTATTAGAAGGCCTAAAATATTAATATTTTAGGCCATTGGGCTTATAAAATAATTTTTTTCACTCCAGTTTGGAAAATTTTATGGGAAAAACCAGGGAATGGTTTGCGGTTTTGAATATTTAATTATATAGATTTTAAAACCAATGTTTGTGAAATATTACAGAATTCACCTCCCATTTCTTATATAAACCCACAAAAGATCCCACTTTTATTCAGTCTAGATCCTTGGATCACGTCCCTTCTCTACCCTCCATTCTCTAGAATCCTACCATGGCCCCCAATCTATCTTGAAGCCACTATTCAAGCTCTTTAAGTCACACACTCAAGTAAGGGATTCTTTCTTTTCTCATTTTAATCCAAGTTTCATTATATTCTAATAACCATTTACAGTCAATTAAAAATGTTGGAGTATGTTTTCTAACATCCCCCATACATCCCTACTTATGTTTTAATGATGAGATACCACTTCCTCTTTCATTAATGCCTTCTACGTACACCTGTTACTATACTGAAATTCTATAAGGGATTTCTCTCTCATTATTTCCAATTAAATATTTAACCCATATTATGATTCTAAGATACAATTCATATGTTTTTATATTATATTCCATGCTCCCATTACTATCTATTTCATGAATAAATCATGGGATTGTACTTTCTCAGTCATCATTATCAACTTAAAAATTTCCATATGAGGACGTTATGATGCTGAAATTGCACCGCAATTATCCAAGAAAAAATCATTGTGTAGTGAATAACCTACCCATTTCTCTATCAAGGGTATTCACCTTTATAAACATTGACTTATTGAATGGAAAATACATGAATTTATTCTTCATTCCTTAATTGTAGAATAACTTAAGATGTAGAATGATTCCTTTTTATATTATCCATATGGACACTTAAGCATGAAATGAAATGTTTATGCAGGGTAAACCATGATAGCACTCCAATGCATTGAGTAATGTATAGTATTATGATATGCCATGTGAAATGAAGGTTTACTCATTCTAATCCATGTGAAATTAAGGTTTAATCTTGAAAATTCTTATTCAATAAGGGTTTAATCATGCTAATCCATGCGCAATGAGCCTTAGCTCATGCTAATATCATATTGTATGTTGTTTCCACATTTTCATGTTATTATAATAATGCTATATCATTCCATTATGTTCATGTTTCTCTTGTGCTCCATTAATATTCCCATTTTTATATATGTGTTATATTCTTCATGTTATGCCATGTTTAATCCCTTAATAGACTTTACAACTTACCCCTTTCATATGTATGTCCTCAGGTTATCCCATGTTGTGTTAACTAAAATGAAATGAGTTGTTCATGTAAATGAATTTTTCAATAAATATGTTGTATTTTATGTTTTTGGTTTTTATGTAATGTTGTTAATATCCCATGAACCTAAAAATATCAGATCTCAGAGTTTTCTTAAGTAAAATTTTATGTAAATAATTCATGTCAAAATATTTAATATAGAGAAGGGATGTTACAAACAAGACAAGAAGATCAATTTTTTTCTTTAAAGGATATCTCCCAATGTGAGGAATGTCCAAAAAAGAGAAATAGAAATAGGTATTTTCTTTCAAAGAAGATCGCCCAATGTGCTAAACATGAACCCATCACTACATCAATGGGTACCCCACATGGTTAGTGTTTCTGGTTTTAATAACTATGTAAAAACACCAGGATTTGGGTATTTTAAAAGATTGCAGCATTTCATATGGTCAAGTGCCCCCATCCAGATTGTTTAAAAAACCATGTGTGTTCATTCAACCCACTACTCAAACTTCACATGGTTAGGGGTATCCAGGTGACCTATCCCACATGGTTTCTCCTGACCATGTGGTATTCTAGTGTTTCTCCAAAGGTCGGGATATGGGATCTAAACAATCCCCTCACACCCCTGATACTCCCATGACCACATAGAGTATTCACATTCGTCCATAAAAATGTTTTTAAACTGAAATTAAAGAGATACATACCTCTTTAGAACACCATGGTTCTTAAAATGACATCTTTATATAATCATAGAGAAAGGAAGAGAATGAAGATCATTTTATGATTATGTTAATGACCTTGAGGAAAGATAAACTGTTTCCTAAATTTATCATGATTGAATTTTGGATTCAAAATGTTTCATTATAGGGCCATATAATATTAGGATATGGTATATTAGTTGATCATTAATGATGAGAGTTTTTAGGAAATGTTTAAAACCACCCACCGTGATCGATATCTATTGTTTTCTAATGTTTTATAGATACCATACATGTGTTATGAGATATTTATCATAGTGATCAAGTCTAATAACAATGTTGACACTAAAGGTAGACAATGACCTTCTGACATATGAATGTAAGGAATATTTCATAGATCTAATATAAGGTTGGTTATTGAAACTATTCTAACACAACACGGTAGTGGGGTTGGCTTTGTGGTCTATAGCGATCCATAAAACACAGGAATGAGATGTATCCTTATATAAAATGGCATGATAGTATAACATAGATCACAATAATTGAAGTTCATGAAGAAAAATACATGAACCATGATTTATTGATTTCACCATAAATTTGTGTTTTTAAAATTTGGTGGTATTATCTAAATGGTTAAATTTATGATTATTATACTTGTAAGAAATTTACCTTAAACATTACATATTCTATTGATTTTAACCTAGAATTCACTTTCAAACAGGAAAATATATATTTTAGGTTTATATTTATAGAGAGTTAGGTGTTAACTTTTATATAACAACCCCATTTATTTAAGAAGTTGAAACTTCTAAATGGTATACATTTTTTTCACTATATATCACTTTTAAAATAAAAATGATTTATTTCTAAGAAAAATATTCATGAATTTCTTCTAAACATATTTATTTAACTCAATCATACATAAAAGCCATGATTTTTTTTCCGAATGTCATATGAGTACAAAACAAAATAGTGAGGGACATAAAAGGATAGAAAGAAACCATTAGTCCACGAATACTTATAAAAATGAACTTTTTTCAGAAGAATCATTAGGATTAAAATAATTATTTTATTACCCAATAAGTCACCTCATCTTCCTAAATATTTTCATAAAACATTTTATATAAAATATTAAATGAAAAATAAAAATAATAAAGGTTTCTTTGAAAAAATGGAAAACTCATTATAGCTTTTCTAAAAATTTATACATTTCACTCATTGAATGTACCATATACTTGCATTTAAAAAATTATGATTATATTACATTGATAAATAATAATATTCCAATAAAAATACATATAATTAATAGATAAAACATGTAGGTTCCTTGAGAAATCATGTTCATATATCTCTTAAAATCACTCTTCCAAATGGAATAACCATACGGTATAATTTCATACCAAATGCATTCAAGGGTTATCATAGTCCCAACCATCCTTGGTTTTCCATAGAACCATCCATCATTGGTTAATAACATAACCACCCATAATTAATTTGTAATTTAACAACCCATCATCATAAAAATTATCATGATCTAATAAAACAAGAAACAATCATTTTGATCATAGAATTCATAAAATAATCTTGAGGAGAATAAACTTTCCATTTTAAAATTACATATTTAAAAACTACAGAATTAAAATAGTAAAAAAATATTTGAAATGAACCTCAAAAAAGTTTTAATGACTCTTCAATAAATTGAGGTGTCATTATGGGTGTAAATTATGTTCATGCTGTATAAGTTTAAAAATATTCCTTATATACTTTTGTTAGAAAAGTCACAAAATACCTCATTTGGAAAAAAACTGGTTTATTCCTTTGATACCATTTTTTAAATATTACAACATGTGTAAAATTGATATTAAAAAATAATAATATAATAGTAAATACATTTTGTAATGAATTTTAAGAAAATATAGTTATGAAATAAAATAGATTTTTAAGGGAAACATCAAAAGACAATTTTTAAAGGAATGTTCCTAAACTTGAGTCTAACTCATCACAGATATTATTTAAATTCATTAATAAAATAATAATGGTAATTTTATACATTCTTATGAAATTGTTTCAGGTTATTTATTTATTTTTTTCATTTTATTCTATTTTATTTTCAATTATATAATCAATTAAATTCATAATAGTGGTTTTGATGATATTCAACCCATAGTCACAAAAGACGTAAGTAGGTTTACTATAGTCTAATAAGTTATTATTATATAATATATAGAATAATAATAATTAATTAGTTATAACATTTATACATAAATTTTACATTTAAATTTTAGTATTAAATTTGTATACGAAAAATTATTTATGTTACAATCATAGAGACAATAGGTCATACATACACAGGAGTAACATTTACATTTTCAATGATCATTATGGAAAAAAGGTAAATATAATTTTAATTTTATAGAATTATAATAATATCATAAGTATGATATAAAACCCTTTATTATATTTATATATATCCTCCTTGTGATGTGGTGTTGAAAAATGAATCTCATCACTTTGTGGAGGTTATATTCTATACGTACCCAAGAAAAACACAATCATTTTCAGAGAATGGAAAGTTAAGAAGATAAATGATTTATTATATATTAAGAATATTAAATATTTTTTAAATATAATATATAAAAATCAATTCAATAATTATAATCCACCCATGAGGGATATAGATGGAACAAAATACATCAGTTTTCAAGGCGGTAGTATGTCGTACACACAATGTATTTGTTTCATATTGGATAAAAGAGGAGATTGATATAGGTTGTTTCATTAAAATACAAACATCTAATTATATGTAAGATATTGGTTTTATTATATTTAAATGTTTAAGAAATATTTGAGAGAGGTTGAAGAATAAGAAAAATAGAAATTCTTAATTAAAAATGAGACATCTTCATCAGACAACTTCATTTTCTTAACAAATTTTGACCACTTAGGTCTGTGGTATAACCTATATAAGGGCTATAAAATGTATGGTTTGAAGTTAAGAATGTTTTTTCCAGGATATTTTCTGATCCAAAATGGGTTTTTATGTTTTATGTAAAGGGGAGAAGAGGAGATGTTTTATAAGAGAGGGAGGGGAACACTGGGAATTTCTCAAATTATTATAAATTAATATTCAATTCCAAATGTAGAAAAAAATTGTTTCTTATATTCAATGAGTATGGTATGAGATAATATTATCCTATAAAAATTAGACAATATTTTACCACATTTTCACACTTATTTTTTGTTTTACCCGCCCATTAACTCCTTTCACACTTAACCTCAAAATAATGATTTTTAATCATTGAGGGTTAATAAATTTACTATCAATGAAAATAGGCCAATAAATGTAACTTGTTTCATATTATAAACCATATAATAATCACTTGGGTTAATCTAATATTTTTATAAAATTTATATCATTTATTAAAATATTATTTGTTATAAAATATCATTAATATTAACTTTTAGAACCATTCATTTCGTGGATTTTAGTAACATCAAGAAACAAGTAAAATTCAAATAAAAATATCTTATTAAAAACCTAAAAATTATTGGAAATCAATAAAATATGAGGATAATATTATTTTTCTCAAACTATATAACATTTAATATTTTTATTATTAATCATTTTATTTTATTCAGTAATTGAATAATTATTGAGTCAGCGTTGTTTAAGAATTTAATGTAATTATTTATTCAATAAAAATTAAAAAAAAGCACCTTGATGAATATAAATATTTTATATTCGAAAATAAAATTTATAACCAAACATATATTCTATTTGTTACTATGTAAAAAAAATATTATATTCATTAAAAGCCATAGTGTAATATTTTTTATTTTTCATGAAATATAATATTATTATGGTTATTATTTCATATGAATGGAAAAGAGTCCATAAATTAAAAATTTGGATGATTATGGATGATATTAACGCATCCAAAAATATTTATTCAGGTGTTATAGTAATTTTTCAGTCATTATTATATTTTTAAATTTAACTACTTGTTTTACACTTTATCATGGTTACAAAAATTAAATAGTTTATTATCCCTATTGAAAAAAATAAAAGTGACCTATTTAATAAATTTTTAAACACTGATTTAAAATATATAATCCATTTTTAAAAATTTAAAACACATAATTTTTAGAGTTTAATATCCAATTAAACTAAGAAACAAAATAAAAAATGATTTTTCATAAAAAAAACACTTTTAAAATATAATTTTCAATGCTTTATTAAAGTATAAATACATTTAAAAAACCATTATATGATTATTTTAAATCCAAAGTAAATGATTATCTTTTAAAACTAATCCAATATATAACATGACATTGTAAACAATTTAAAATAAAAATGGTTATGAATAAAAAATAGTATTCTCACTATTCATTTAAAAACAACATTTTTTGAATATTATTAAAAATTATTCCTATGATAATTTTGAATTGATTAATTAAAAAATAAATAATTTGTTTTTTAAAATTCTAAAAAATATTTATATCACTAAATCCTATTTTTGAAGAAAACATATTTTTTATGTGTAAAATGACATTACCAAAAATAAAGTTCTTAATTAACAATCATTAATTAATATTTTAGAAGTGATTAGGGACATTATATATTTAATAATAAGGTTAATAAAACTCATTCCATCTAATTAATTTTTATTTACAATAACATTTGAATATAAATAATTCATTCTTCATTAAAGCTTAGATTTGAGCATCTTGTATGCTATCAAACATATTTTTTCTTTTTTTTATGTTTTGGGGATATTATATTATCCCCCATTAATAAATTGTTTCTCATAATTTATACTCATGATAAAAAAAACCAGGGGTTTAGCTTTTGAAAATACATTAGTTGAAATCCCACATCATAAATAGGGTTAATACAGCTTCTACTTGAAAAAGGAAAAAGGGAAGTACGAAAGTCATCTGAAATTGCCCATATTAGGTTTCCAAGTAGTAGAACATAAGTGTAAAGTAAAAAATTCATATGGAAGAAAAATAAACATTACAGGGATTGATATAGTGTGATATAGAACATGTACATGATATTTTTAATTATCACTAAAACCTAAAGATATGATTCATTAAACACCATTGATTTATTTATAAGAAAAATAAATTGAGTATTTTTTCAAGATCATCTACCTATAGTCTAGGAATTACAATATCATCTATAATAAAAATATAAAGAAATATAATTAATTAATAAAGTTAATTTCATCCTTTGATCAATTTATTCGACAATGTAATCTCTTGCTCTAGACTATGAGTTACTAAAGAAAACTGTAATTTAGAGACTCTTTTTAGCAACAATTTTTAGAAACATTGTTACTTTTTATATTTAGCAGTGATTTTCCCGAAACATCACTAAATTAGACAAATTTGTTTAGGAAACATCATCTAATTAGAGATGTTTCTAGGAAAAATTGCTAAATTAGTGACATTTCATGAAAGGGTATCTAAACAGATGATGGTTCATGAAAAACATCACCCAATTAGTGACGATTCGTGAAAAGAATCTTTAAATTTGCGACGCATCCTAAAACGTGTTGGTAAACAAAAATACACTCACACACACACACATATATTAATAAAAACATATAATATATATATATAATTATATTTATATTTATGCAAACATATATATATATATATTTTAACACACACATATATATAAACACATAAACACATATATATATATATATATATTAATATAAACATATAAGTTATATATATATATAAACACACACATGCACATATATATATTTATAAACACATATACACATATACATATATAAATATATATATGCAAACATATATACATATATTTACACACACACATATATATAATCACAGACACACACACACACACACATATTAAAATAAACATATACATTATATACATATATACAAACACACACACACACACACAAATATATATATATAATATAATATAGATTTATAAATTAACACAAAATATAATTATAAATATATATATAATATAAAACACAAATCTCCAAACACACAAATATATATATATATATACATATAACCAAACATAAAACAAAACACACACACACTGATATATATATATATAATAAAAAATATAAATATAACATAATATAAATATATATATACATATATAGACATAAATAGTCATAAAATATAATATATATAATATATATAATATAAAATGTATATATATAATATTAAATATTAAATATTTAAATGTATATATATATAACATAATAAAATTAAATATTTTAAATTTAGTCATATTTTTAAGAAAACATTACTACATTAGTAAAATTCGTACCTAAATTTTAAATGTGCTTAATTATGTGTGTACACACACACAAACTGATCTATATATTAAAATAAACATTAAATATGTATAAAATATAAACACACACAAATACATATAATATATAAATATATATATATATATATATGTTATTTTAAATACTAACATATATATGTGTGTGTCTATATATATATACAAGTTACATATCAATAATTCAAATGGGTGTGTTGGTAGTGTAATTTCACAATAGACGGTAGATCCCCTATTCGATTCTTATGGGAGTCTATTTTTATTGGGTTGGAGCATTGTTGTATGTGAAGGGATGGAATATGGAGTGGGCGAGCACCAAAGGTAGGTACTCGAGGGGAGTTGTATGATGGGATGGTGAGGCTGATACTAGATGGGAGATGTGTGACATGATAGAGAGGCGGGAACTGAATTGGTGAGGGGGATGAGACGAGAGTACTGGAGAGGAGAGAGGGTGGGGCAGGGGGTGTGGGGTACTTCTTCATACATTTATATGGGAACTAGTTGGGATATGGGATGAAAGGGTTTGGATATAGAGTACTAGTTATTAGAGAGGGCGGGGTAGGGGGAATGGGTTGCTTTTTTTTGAGGTGTTTATTTATTATTTTTATTAAAAAAATACGCAATTCCAAAGATTAAATTTTCATACATTTCAAAAAAAACTCCAATATTTCTTGAAAAAATTGGTAAATGACGTTTAATTTAGATACATTTGTTTACCATCATTTCTAGAAAACATCAACAAATGATGTGTTGCTAATTAGCGACACCTTAAAATATCACTAATTTAGTGATGTTTATTTATCGATGTTTCAAGAAAACATTAATAAATAATGTGTCTCTAAATAGAAAAGTTTTACAAAATCTCTAATTAGAGACTTTTATAAGTATCTCTAAATTAGAAATGTTTTAATGCATCAATAAATGGACGACAACCAATTTTGAGTGGTTTTTGAGAAACATCACTAAATGAATTAGTGATCTTCTAAAAAGTAACTAGTGCCAAAAAATCATTAATTATAATTTTTTATAACGAGTATTCAAATTTTTTTATGTTTTAATCATTAGAATAAACTTCCAATTTGTCACATAATCCACAAAAGGATAAAAAGTTATTCATCATATATTTAGAGATTAATTAACATCCTAGTGGTTAGGAAATGACAAGATAATTCATAATATGAATATACCTTCCAAAATAAATAAATTCATTAATTTTTAAATATCTAGAGTAATACTAAAATATTAATTTATATCATTTAATAAATAACCATCCTAAAAAATTATCAAAATGTTATAGATTATGATTGAAACCCAAAAATCATAAGGATGTGATCACAAGTTATTCCAAGATAAATTGAATATTTACCTCTAAATAATATTGTTTTTCTGAGTGAGTAACTCAATAGGTGGTTGAATTGGGCACCCAATAAAAATATATCTGAATGAAAAGTTAAAATAAATTACCCCAATTAAAATTAAGTTTCCCAATTAATCAAAAGAGTAGTTTAATGTAATTTTTATCAACTAAAATATTCTTTAATTCCTGATTAAATATTATTTAAAACAATATGAAAATAAATTCAAATTTTGAAATCAATTTCCTAAATAAAATAAATATATAAAAACTAGTTTTGATTACCTATAAAATTACTAGTTTTGTTTTACAATTAAAATCAAATGAAGTTTAATTTTGTGAAAAGAAAAAAACAAAACAAAATCATGAAGTAGAATAAAACAAGTGGTTCAGTACCTAGAATAGTCATAATCACCTCCACCAAGAAATCACACAAATCCAATACGATTATATAATGATAATTTGATCCACAACCAAGATCAAGTATAGACACAACATATTATAAGCTATATAGGCTAAAAGTTCCCTTCAACAGTTATAAATGCAAATAAAAACAATCAAAATCCACATAAGTAACTCTTACAAAAAATCTATGGGTAGTAAGATGAAAATAAAGAAATATAGTATCATGTATTCTCCAGTTCTAGCACAAGAGATTGGTGTGTGGATAAATATAAGAATCAACAAAAAAAATTAATATAAAAGAAAACTATAGAAAGATAAATCAATAAGTTATGGAAAATTTAATGTTTCTTGGTTTGAAGTTCTCTAGATTCTTGAGAGTAATCATATATAACATAGTGATGTGATTGAGATATTTCTCTAAAAGTATCAGTAAAACAAAGCATCAAAAATCTCTCTTCAAAAAAATATAGGAATAGATTTGGATTTTCAGTGTACTTCACTCATTAATTATCCAATTCATGTTAGTATGCAGCGTGTAAGCTCATGAGTGAACATCCATTCATTATTTAGTATTTTCGGAACACTTTATTATCACACATCATTTTTGAATGAAAGATTTCTCTTATAGTATAAAGCATTTCATGGAGGAGTTTCTATTTGAATAATAATCATCATGATCTTCTAAATCCTCATACTAAGATCTAACATTTCATTTAATTCAACCCTGTAATAGTGATGATTATAATCATAATATAACTCCCTATGTTAATTTTATTAATATAGACATTGATTTATTTAATTTAATTCAAGAAGAATGTTGATGATGACTCATTTTGTGGCATGTAATTTGAAGAGGCAAGATATCTTGGGGACACGACAAACTACCTTAATGGAATCTTGATGGTAGGGCATCCTGGTGGCGAGTCATTCTAGTATCAACTAATTTAAATTAATGGTTTCTTAGGATGGAGATGTCTCAAGCTCGCAGTGAGTCACTTGAACTAACAATGAGACATGTTTGAAGGAAACTTAGATCTAGAGATAAAAAATTATGGAAGTAAGATATTTTAACTAAAAGTGACTAATGTTGGCAGAAATTCATGTCCGGTGGTGGCTCAACTCTAGAGGTCAAACATTATGGTGATGAAACATTTGAATTAATGGTGACTCATGCTGGTGGTGAGTCATGTCTAGTGGTGTCTCAAATATGGGAGAGAGACATTTTGAACTAACAGTGACCCATTCCAATAGTTAAACAAATTTCTATCAGATTTCCTTATATTTTGAAATTCTAACATAAAACATTAATGTCTGTTAAAACATAATAAACATTATTTGTGTGCATAAAAAATGAGGTTCCAACAATCTCCAACATTTTTATTATCAGAAATCATGAAATTTTTATAAACCATTTATAATAATAATTTACATATAAGGAGAATAATTTAAGGAATAACAATATTATTAAAATTTCATATTATAAATGTGAGATAAAAACAAATGAGATATCAAAGATATGGTATCAAATAAAGTGATATAATAGGATAAAATCCATAAAAAAGTTTGGTATTATAGTTTAACATCCGAATACATTAGATATCAATATTAAAGTGCAATAACATTGATTAATCTAATTATGGTTGGAAATGCTAATATTTAATGACACCCAAATAATGGGATCAAATAACAAGTAAGGATGGTACCAAAGGCTGAGTCATAATAAATAAGGTATTAGGGAAATTATTATAATAAAGAAATTTCAAATGCGTAAGGTTCCAAAGATAAACATGGTATCATAGGTAATATAACATAGGATAAAATAATGAAGTATCAATGTAAACTTATCAAGGATAAATAAAAAAATATCAAAGAATAATGAAAATTCCATCATACAACTTTCTCCCATGTTGGGATTTTAAAAAAGGGAAAATAATATATCATAAGTACAATAGGAGTATCAATGGAGATATAAAAGAGATAATATCAAAGAATGTGATATCAAAGGATAAAATCCACATAAAAATTGGTATTAAATAGTAACATCCAAAAATATCATATATCAAAAGAGAAGTACGATATCTTTGATATAACCTTCATTGATACCAAATTTTTATGTAGATTTTATACATTGATAACACTCATCCAAATTTTTGTCAGATTTCATTATATTATAAAATTCTACCAAAAAACATTAATGTCATTAGAGATACATTATACATGATTTGTGAGTAATAAAATAAATAGGTTACATCAATCTCCCCATTTTTGATGATAAAAAAGCATCACATTCTTATAAACCATGTATAAAATAAAATTTTATATACATAGAGGAATTTAATGAATAATAGTCTTGTTAACATTTATTATTTAAAATGGGAGATAAAAAAGTAGATATTTTTATATGGAATCAAAGAAAGTGATATTAAAGGATAAAATCCATATAATTTTTTTTATTAAAGTGTTATATCCAAATAAATCAGATATAAAAATAGATATACAATATCATCAGTTAATTAAATTATGGCTGGAAAAGGTAAAAGTAAATCACTCCTAAATAATTATATTAAATAAAAATTAAGGATCTAACCAAAGGTTGAGTATTAATAAATATGGTATCTAGTAAATAATTAGAATAAGGGCATCCAAATGAGTAAGTTTAGGAAGATAGACCTTGTATCATATGCAATATAACAAAGGATAGATAAATAAAGTATTAATAATAGATTTTAAAAGATAAATAAAATAAAAATATCAAATAACCTGGAAAATTCAATCATCCAACTGTCTCCCCATTTGGGATTATAAAAAATGTAAAATAATAAATAAGAAAGATTTTTGTTCTCACTTAACCAAAAGTTTTTTTTTTCAAAAATAAAAAAATCGATTTTTCGGTCAGAAACTGGAAAAGTTGATATAGTATCAAAGGAGTACTCAATCAAAGAGAATAAGAGAGACTTTTTATTAACCATAAAGAGTTATTATATTAAAGAAAGACACCTGGTGGAAAATATTGAAATTCTTATCAAAGAATAATGTCAATTAGAGTCACTCCCATCGTAGGTAGTAGGATTAGTAGGTCCCTTTCACATGTCATAGGTAGGAGGGATATAGGCAGAGGATAAGGGTGTGGCAGTAAGATATGGACATACTAATGGTATTGAAATAGTTGATATCTCTCTGATAATGAATGGATTGAGAATATGGACAACATCCTTTGGAGTCATGTTTGAGTGAATAGTACTATAGAGGTAATGGTTCTAAAGATGGTGAAGCTGTGATAGCTATCATAGGAATTACCTCTCGAGTGACCAATTTAGTTCCATATACATAAAATATAGGCTTCAACAGTTTTAAAATATCCATGCTAATATTTCCTTTTCTCTCCATTGCACAAAAATCTATTTCTTTTCGGATATGAATATATTAAGTATAGCTGCCAAAAATTTCATATGGTAATCATGTTCCATGAAATACCTAGTGAAAGGTGGAATCCAAATATTCTCATCAAAAAACATGAAATGGGAATATAGTTTTTGGTAGTTATACACTCTAGAAGGGTAATATTTAATGGACATTGTGATGGTTTCCCTATAACTTATATCCTAATTTAAACAATCTCTTACCAGTCTGTAGAAATGAACACCATTCTAAAAAATCTATCACAGATCGTCTTAATGAGTAGCGTGAATATAACCTAGAGAATAATAATATTCCTCTAAAACATTAGAATGATAAAAATCTACATTAATGGAAAATGATGGAGGAGGAGTAGATTATATAGATTCCACTAACGATAAAGACTATAACCTCTCTATAATAGAAGCCTAGATGGTAGAAAAAAGGGGTTCTCATCACTTCCATAAGTGACCTCATAGACTAAGTATTACTAGAAAATTTAATATTTACAATTTCAACCAATTTAATGCGAGGATTAATATTTAGATTAATGTTATATACCACAATCTCTAATAAGTGTCTCGCATTAGCCTCACAAAGGTGAGTGACTGGAGATGTTTAAGACCACAAAACACTTCCAAAATCATGAATGTGTCTTTGTATAAAAGACACCAAATCTATCCTCGAAACATAATAATTAGGCACCAGAGAAACATTAATTGAAGGAGAAGTATTCCACTTAGTACTATGAAAAATCACATCTATAGGCTCTAATCTACTAGTAGATAAACTAGGTCCACCATCTTTTAGTGGACATCTTTCATCATTATCAGAGGGAACATATGATGTCGTAAGCAATTTTGAACTGGGGAAGGATCCCCCATCAAGGATACCTCACCCTCTACTTGAGCATCTTCATTATCTTCATCAAATTACTCATAAACATATTTGGACTCATAATACTCCAATCCAAGATGTATATAACATGGATATTTATCCCATTTTACATGAGAAGGATCTAGTTAGATTGAAATAGGGGACCCTACCCCTCAGTTGGTACTTCAGTCTCTAATATAGAAGAAACATCATCATCAACTAAGTTCTCTAAAAAAATATCTATCCAAGGAAACTGATATCTCAGCATATACATGACTTGGTAATTTTGGTCTATCAATAGACATAGCTGAAGCTACAGAACTTGCAATCGTTGGATGAGGTTTCTGAATCCTAACATCCTCAGCATCATGATATGGTCCTCCACTATCCCTACTACCATTACCATTCTCTACATTCTAAAAATTTATATCTTCTCAATTTCTATTTCCATTATCACTATTTTCCACATAAGAAACAAAAAAAACCACTTCATAAGATTTTGAAGATGAACTTATAATATTCTCATCCCCTAAAACCTCTATTTAATCATCCCCACTATCCCTTTCACATATAAAACTCTCTACTGAAGGGAGAGAGGTAGGTTGAATAATCGGTCCAAAATTTATAGTAGATAATTTTGGGATTCCTGGGTCACTACCCTCCTCCAATGAGGTAGCCACCTGCTCATCAAAATCAACTTCTTATTATTTTTCATTAGAATACTCTACAATATAATCTATATCCAATAAAGGATCCACTAAATCCTTGGGTCTTGTAGGATAATCTATGTGATTAAAATCCTCATACATATTATCATTATCATTAACCAATTTCCTCAACCAAGGGTTATAGATCACCGTTATCATTTTAAAAATGAACCTAGTCCAACAGAAAACTCCACATTTATTCTCACCTTATTTATCTTCATAAATCACAAACATTGTTTCGAACATAACAATAATTAACATTAAACAAATATGAAAATTTGATATGGATGAAGAATTACACATCTCTATCATGTGTACCATAAAAATCTCAAGTGATTGATTGTTTCACCTTGTTTTATAAGGAATAATAGTCCCACATCTTTATAACTGAGGGTATTAAATTCTCCTGTCTTTTTACATAACAAATTAATTACCAAAATAAACAGAATCTTATGCCCCCATCAAAATCAGTTGAAGTAGGTCTCCTCATAGTTCCATCTCTAGTTAGATAATGAAATCATACTCATACCTAAATGATTAACTATAACTGGGTATCATACCCTAATAATAATCATAAAGAATTTGTAAGGCACAGTTAAAAATATAGCCCTTTTATTTGCAGAAATAATGAAATTTTGACCCTCAATCATATTTTTTATCAGATATTTCTTCTTCCCAAAGATGAAATCAACATACTGATATAACCAGTGAACCCAAATTGGGTAAAGAGGTCCGTCAATCCAAGATAACCAATATTACTATCCTTAGTCCTCAGTACGATAGTAGGTCAGATCAGTTGTCTATTAAATTTCATAGAATTTCATAATTCTTTGGGAGATGATACTACAGTATGCTTCACTCTTACAATTTCCAAAAAAATGAAAGAGAATTAAAGTTTCAAAAGGCTCGAGGTAGGGAGATAATGAAGGTGAAGAGTTTTAGGAGAAGCACATGAGAGAGAGTGAATTAGATTCAAACATAGAGCACAATATATCATCTTGTGATTTGATATAATAACAAAAAAACAAATAAATTGAATAAGAATGAAAAATGAAAACATTAGTGAATGGGTAAAATTGAAAATATAGAATGATTACTCATCCAATTGTGACCCTCCAATAGTGACTCATCAACGTTGACTTATCAATGGAAGATCGCCCAATGGTGGCTTGATTAACACATAAATTCTAACCAAAATTAATCATACCGAATTCAACATTCTATTAACTCAAAAATTCAAATACTTGTCTTCTAGGATAGAATAATCCTAAATTGGTTCTATATTTTAGGTATTTATAAATCTGTTTAACTGTAAGTATATGTGACTCTTTATGTCTTTCCTAAAAACATTTACACATAAAAATACTAAAAATAATATCACATCAGCTAATAGTTTAGTATAACATACTTCAAATCATACTTATATAGATGGGTTGATCGATTGACTTCCCTGAATCCTCAAGATCCAACATAGAGGTGGTACTCAAGAGAGTTTAACTATGTTTAGTGTTATCTAAACAAAAATGCATTAAAAGGATCATTAGTGTAATAATTATGATTTACAATAATTCCAAATTTATTTTGACAATTTTTCACATTAATAATGTTTTTTGTTGACCCATTAAATTCATTTTAAATTAATAAATCATCATCTTTTAAAAATTAGTAAAAAAAATTTACAAGACAATAAAATAATACCATCAAAATATATTTGAAAAAATAAAAAATATTTTGAAATTATTTTTATAAATATAGTAGGATCAACTATACCTTTTGAAAAATTATTATAAAATATACAAGATATGAGCCTATAATACAAAGTTAAATGAGTTTGTTTTAAACAATTGTTTTTAAAATTTGAAAACCTGATTTGGAAAATGTGGATTTTAAAAACAGAGGGGTTGTTTAACGAAAACATCATCAATGATATATCTATTTAAAAATGTACTTTCAAAATCCATTTTATATAGTATTAGATCCAAATGTTCTTCATAGGAAATTAGTATTCTAATGGATTCAAGTATAGCCACTGGTCAATGGTTTTCTAATGGTCAATACACTCTTTCTAACTATACCCTTATGCATCCAACCTAGTCTTATTTCTTACTATAATTTCATATTTATAAACATTGTTTCTAAAACCCAATTTAGTGACTATAGTGAGAGTGTATTTATGTCTGTCTATAAGTTCCCAAAAATTATTTCATTCAAAATAATTAAGTTCCTCTTGAATTTATATAACTTATAATTCATCATTAATTGTATCATTGAGGTTCCTTGGTTCAATCTGTGACAATACTGCATGATGTTCAATGTGATTTAATAGATAATTTCATGTTTGTGTACCTATATGTAGGTATGACAATATAGTATCTGGAAGATGACCATTAAGTGTCCTAAAAACTCTTCTAAAATAAGGATTGGTCATCTTATGGTATTCTACAGATTTAGGTTTGGGTTATGAATGTTCCTCACAACTCTATTGGTTTATTTCTTATTTAAATGAAGTGTTAGAAGGTATGGAATTTATTTTTATAAATTAAAAACCACCCTCAAGGTTTTCTATAAGGGTTTTAGGATCATTTGGATCTATTTTACTAATCATGATATAGAAATACTCTTCCATAATCTTGGTTCTCTAGTTAAATACACTATATGAATAACTAAATGTTGAATGACTATGGAAAAATCCTTCATCAATCTTAGATATTTCTTTGAAGATTATCCTTTTTGTTAATAATAAAAACTTTTCAATAGAAAACTCTAAATTAATTAACATTTAGATTTCTAAGATTCCATAGTTCAAAAGTGGTTTTATTTTAGAGTGTTGTGAAAAACTCTATTAATTATATAACAATAATTATTCATTGCTTCTTTATAAAAGTAAATAAGAAGGTCATATTCATTATGAATAGTCTTAGAAATTTCTTAATGTGTCATATTTAACTTTTTTATTAGTCTATTCTTTTGTGGGGTCCAAAGTGTAGAAAAATTATAATGATATCGATTTTTTGAGAAAAATAATTCAAAGTATTGATTTTCAAACTCACGACAATGATTACTTCATAAGGTATTAATTCTATGTACAAAATGATGATTTACATATCTGTCAAACATGGTAAAGTAGGAACAAGATTCAATTTGGTGAGCTAAGAAGAATGTCCCGATATACCTTGAAAATTCATATACATGGATATAAACACAACGGTTCCCATTTAAACTAGAAACTCTAAATGGTCCAAAAAAGTCCACGTGAACCAACTTTAGGGGTTAAAATTTTGAAGCTATTTCATTGATTTAAATGATATCTTATGTTATATCCCTTTTTGACAAGGGTTACAAATTTTTTCATTTTGGAATTTATGTTTAGCTAAATCATCGACTACTACTTTTTTTGTTAGATTTCTATGTGACTGAGTATTATAATGGTCTAGAATCCAATAAAAAAGACAAGATTCAATATGAAAGGAACTTTGAAAAGAAATATTTTTATAAAATAAAGAGTATAAATTAACACCATATACTTTTTCATTTATTATATAAGTAAAAACACAATCCTTTTTAAAATTAAAAAAATTTCATGAATTGCTTAAATTTTTCTAAGAAAAACCATCATCACATAATTCTGAAATTCTAAACAAATTATAATTTATACCATCATCAAGTAATACTTTATAAATTAAAAATAAGTTAGAATTACCAACTTGACCAAGGACAGTTATTTTTACTTTTTCATTATCGCAAAAGGATACACATCCACCATTAACTATTATCACAATTTCGAAGCCTGAGTAATCTCCGGTGATGTGTTTGGAATAACCACAATCCAGGTACCATAGATTCTTAATGGACCATTTAAAGAATGTTCCCAATAAAAATAATTTACAATAAGAGTGATTTTGTTACTCAAATCTTCTATGGTCCATAAATTTTAGTGAAACCATATTTTCTTTATGGTTTTTCTATAAGAATTTTTAGAACTTTTATAAATAAATACATTTATGGGTCATTTTGAATAAAAACTAGCAGTAGAACATGAACTATGAATTAAACAATTTTTAAAGATTCTCCTTTATCAGGGTTGATACAATGTAATATTAGTGTATTAAAGTGCATTTTTTTTATAATTTTTCTAAGAGTTTTTATCTCATCAGTAAATCTATCTAGGTCAATTTCAGCTAATCATTGGAAAATATCAATGCATTATTTTCCTTCATCAAATGAGTGTTTTTCTAATTTTCAACATAAAGATCATATTTATAATTAACATTACAAGCATGTGGTTTATTTATAATTTTATACTTATCTATAAACTCATTGAAAGTCAATTATATAATTTTAAAATATTCATACATATCCTCATTTAAAATATTTTCATCATTATTTTCGTCCCCAGAATGATTAGAGATATTTATAGGAGAAGCAAAAATATATGTTTGATAATATAAATACACTTTTCATGAAACTCATGTTAACATTATGATTTTTTTTATCTTAGTTATTGTCTAAATCACTTGAACAATATTCATAAGGATACCAATTTAAATTCCTATATTTATTTTATTTCTTATCCTTGACATTATATATTTTTTATATTTTAGTTTGGGACAATATTCATTGAGATTACCTTCTCTCTCATACTCAAAGGAGGTTATATGTTTGGAAGTGTCATATATTTTCTAGTATTTCTTCCAATTCATTCAATTTTCACATTTTACTTTTTATCTCGGTTTCTTAAATAATTTATTTTTCTTATAAAACCATTTAAATGGTTTGTAAAAAATGGTCCATCTCATCATAACTATCAATTGGAAATTCTTCACCACTTAAACATTAATATAGAAATATATTTTTTAGTAGTTTTGGATTTGAATGCAACATAATTCATTTTAGGATCATATTTATCTTCTCTATTGACCTTATGTTCTTCCTCACACATCATTAACTTTACAATCAAATTCTCAATAGGTAGAAAAATAATATCACATTATTCTCCAATTGTGACTATGGTTCCACTTTATCTTTATAAAAGACACATAAACAGTCACATAACATGGTCTTTATCAGACACTATATTCCCAAATAAATGCCTTGTATTCACAATTTCATTGAACCTATGATACATGTTTTAAATAAACTTAGATTTTTTCCTCTTAAATGTAACATATCTATTTTTATAGGTATTTAGAAACATTTATTTAACATTAATTATTATTTTATGATAAATAACTAAAGTATCCCAAATCACAAAACTAGTTGGGCATGCATATATTATATTAATCAGATCATCACCCAAAGTAGAATACATGGAATTCATATCTTTATAGTTATTAATTTAAGATTAAATTATAGCATCAATCCATGATACTCTAGTACTTTGAGGTAATTCAAATTGATCATCTATTATTATCTATATACTTATACCCATGATTTCATGATGCATTTTAATATTGATTTTCTACTGAACATAAATTATTCCATTAAAATAATAAGGTCTATTAGTAGAAGAACATTTTTTTCTATCATCTATTAAAGAACTTTATTAAAAACTATAAAAAAATTTAGATTGTAAAAAAAACGTAAATAATTGTTGAAATAATTTTGAAATGCTTTTGATACAAAATGTTTGACCATGTGATTAAATTAAGAGGGTGGTTAATTGAGTTTCCAAATAATTTTTTTTGAAAAAAAAGTTCAGATAAAATTCCTCAATAAAAATTAATTCTCGTAGTTAATCAAAAGAATAGATTCATATAATTTTGATCTTTTTAAAGATTCCTCAAAGCATTATTAATTCCCAGTTAAAAATATATAAAATTACAAAATCATTTTAAATGAATTTACTCAATAAAATCCTTATATAAAGACAAGTTAAGATTAACTATCAACGTATTAGTTTTTTTTCAATTGAAATCAAAATTACATTAAATATTTGGTAAGAATAAAAAAATTACACTATGGAAAAATACATGGGGTTCAGTCTCAAGACGAGATGTAATATAATCCACATGGAAATCAACCACTACCATGAAGATCATATAGATATAATCTAATCCCATACTAAGAATAAAAATGCAAACAACATCTTGCACATTTTCCAGTATCAGAGGCCTCTTCCACAGTTATAACTAGGAAAAAAATCATAGTCCTTACTAGAAATTCAACCAAAAAAACTGTGTGTAAGAAGATGAAAAGAGAGAAAGATAAAATCATTTATTCTCCAGTTCTAACACAAGAGATAGTGTGTATTTATAAAGAGTGAAAACAAAAAACTGCTCAAATGTAGTAAAAAAAATTAAAATAGAATGAAACAAGATATTAAAATGGTAATGAAGCTTAGTATGACATGATTTATATTCCTATGTGACATAGGATGTGGAATTGTGAGGAACTCGAGCTGTTTCTCTTATATTAGCAGTAAAACATAGAGTCATAAATCTATCATCATTCTATCTATAGGAAAGGATCTGAATGATAAGTCTACTCCACTCTTTCATAGTAAAATTCAAGTAATTATGGAGAGTGTAAGCTCTAGAGTTATGATCATTTCAGAATTCAGAATGATTGGAACACTTATTTATTACACATAATTTTCATATAAAGGAGTATTCTAAAAATATAAATCACTGCATAAAAGAGTGTCCATATGAAGAATAATCATATGGATATTTTGAATCCCCAAAAGGAGTATTCGAATTCACATTATTGCATCCCTAAAATATTAAAGAATATTATTATAAACGAAATCCTTGTATTAATTTCATTAATATATCCATTGAAAAATTTAATTAAAAATAATACAAATAGGGAAAATGGATATTCTAGTAGAATGAAGTCTCTAGAGATAAGAATTATCTTGTGGTTGGAAATTTTAAGTGGTTATACATCCTAGTAGAAATGCATCCTATATGAAAAGAAATCCATTCATAAATACATCCTGGTAGAAAGGCATCCTAGAAACAAGACATCCTGATGGTGATTCAGTCTTGTGGTGAGTTAGTCTGGGTTGACTCATTTAATTTATTTGTCACATAGTGTGGCAATCTCTCAAGATGTTGGTGATTCACTAGAAGTATTGGTGAGTTAGTTCTAGTGGTAGTTCTTCTCTGGTAGTCATAGATTATAGCATGAGACATTTGAGCTAATGTTGACTAATGAAGGCAATGATTTAGGTCTAGAAGTGGCTCAACTCTGGTGGTCAGAACATCTCAGTGTGAGAAATTTCAATTAATGGGGACTCATTCTAGTAATTAATGATGTCTGTAAGTGTCTCTACTCAAGATATTTGCCATTGTGACCTATTAGTTACTCATTTAAACAATTAGACAAAGTTTTTTCACATTACCTTATATCATAAAATTCTAACTTAAAACACTAATGTCTTTAGAAACATAATGAAAGTGATTTGTTAGAATTTAAATAAGTAGGTTACTAAAAATATCAATAACTCTAAATGAATCATTCAAAAAATTATTTACCCTAATTATATAATATATAATATGTTATAATAACTTCCATAAATAAAATTAATCCCCATAATGTAATAATAAAATCATATATTCTTAGAAAAATTAATTCAACCATTATTTCTTTAATAAAATCCTATGATATTCAATTTAACGTAATCATATAAGTTTCCCAAAATTGAGAATTTTTTCATAAGTAAAATTAATCACATAATCAACAAATCATTTTTCAATATCATGGTTATCTATGAAATAAAACATGTATTCCCAATACAAAAATTTTATTTGTTTGATAATTTATATAAAAAAAGATATTCCATTTTAAGAAGGACATCACAAAGGCTAGTGATCGGTGATAAATATTTTACACATTTCGGTTGAGGGTTCATGTTTTGGAGAATTTCTAGATGAAATGAGTTGTTTCCTAGATGGTGATTTCCCCTTTTTCTAAATAAATATATATATATATATAATCATTATAACATTCCATGAAATATGATAAACATCCTAAAAAATAACATTAATATATATACAATTAAAGAACATTTCAAACCTCATTGGTTATCTAATACCATTCATTTTGTATCCCCCAAATAATAATAACCCATAATTAACTAAAAATAAAATATTATATAAATCCTAATAGTTATCCATAATAGTAAACTTATCTAAAAAAATGAAAATAACATTCTTACTAAAAATAAATTTTTTCATATGATAAACATAATGGTTATATATACCTTAAACACATACCAAAATTCAATTAAAGTCTCTCAAAGTAATACCATCATGAAAAGAGTATTAATTTGCTGAATCTTATGATCATCCTTAAATATACCAAAATAACATAATCATATATATATATACATATTAATAATATATCCTTCTTCATTATCTATTATCTACGATTCTCAATCAAATTCTTTAATACTTATTTCCTATGAATGAAAATATGAATCATTTTCTAATATTAATGAAGCTCAAAACATAAGAAAAGAAATAATTCATACCTTTCATCTATCATCTATAGTTTTATCACATTCAGCAGTAATTGTAATAGGTACTATTAAAAAGATTTCTGTAAAGCCTTGTTGATTCCATTCATGAGATTTCTACTTAGGACATTGATTTTCATAATGATCATTATTTCCATATTAAACATATTAAATTAATACATAATGAAGATATTATTTCCCCATTATGGAGTAAACTGAGCCCTTGATTTTTTCCATGGAAAATTATTAATTTTTTACCTCATTAACCAAATATAAAATATCTTCCCATCATTTAAAGACATTTTATTGGGTTATTATTTCCACATATTAGATATATATATTGTTAAATAGATTTAACATTATGAAAATTATCAAATGAAAATAAAAGGGGATTCATTTATTTCATATCATTTCACTTAGGAGCCTTATCCCTGTTGGTGAGGTCTTCTTATTTTCATCCACAAGAACAAGGTTTGAAACTAGGTGAAGGCATAGTTCAGGGATACTATAACAGTACTATAGGCGTCAATGTATCATTCATTGTTTATTACTATACCAGCCGTAACTATTCACCTTGGGCCACTGGTTTAAGCTTGGAGTCATTATGTTCTTTGGGCCACCAAGACCTTCAATTTAGTAAGGATTTTGGGCCACCTAAAGCCCTTTGGGCCACCTCAGGGCCTTCAGGCCACATGAAATTGTGCTTCAATGACCAGACTGACTACAAGGATCGGATGCCATATGAAGGATTTAAAGTAAGTGTATCCACCTGAGCATAGATAAAAGGAATTGGATGAATGAGAGGGTATGGCTTTGCCATCTGTTCTGTGCCTGTACAGCTCTACATAAAGGATCTCAAGACGACAAGACCTGTAAAGGTGGAATGCTGGAATTCATGACACATGATGGGGAGGAGAAATTTCAAGTTGTCTTGATTGTGTGATTTCCTATAATACCTACAGGTCTTGTAATTTTCTTTAAGCTTTCAGGCCTTGTAAGGGTTCTACCTCACCTCTTTAAAGAAGGATTATCAAAATAATAAAAAATTAATACGTTCAGGACATGCCATCCGGCTCCTAATTTATGTGTAATAATAACCACAAGATTCTTCCCTAAAACTCCCATCTCATTTGGTTTCTCATTCATAAGACTACCTAATTTTCCTTCACATCCATTGTGACTTTGAGTCCTGCTGGATCCATCCATTAAATAAAACCCAAAAGGTTAGCGTGAGAATATCCCTAAACACAAAATATATTATCATATAATAGGGAAAAAAACACTAATATCCATTTTCATGTTATCTCAAAATATTCTTATTTGTTACAAAATAACAATTATTATCCCTAAAATAATAACTATTGTGGTTATAGAGGACTGGTATGTTTTTATACAATATCATCTTATCCAATAAAGTTATCTAAACACTTCTCTGTTACCAAACTTAAAGACACAACCTTAAAAATTATATATTAAACTAACTCTAGACTTGAATTAACTTCCTCACATTACCAAATATCTTCAGTTTAAATATTTAGAAAGTTAGGTCCTAATTATTATTTAATGTCCAATATATATACCAAGTAGACACTTTAATACAGAATCCATTTTTTTCAAAATATAAAAAATTAAAAATTAAAATGATTTATTTTCATGAAAAATAGTCAACCATTTAAACAATAATTGTTGATTTCCCTTTCAAATCCATAAACCCTTTGAGAAATATTTTTAAATGTGTGATGAGCCCAAAAAAATTAGTAAGAGACATATTATGAAATAAAGTTACTATTCACTCCTTTAATGTATAAAATGATTCCATTTAAAAATAAGATCATTATATTACCTTTAGAAATCCTAATATTACTATAAATTCCCATATAAAAGATAGATAAAAATGTAGGTTACTTGGGAAATTATTTTCATATCAACCTTACAATCAGTATTACAAAAGGAATAAACATATGGTTTACTTCCAAATCCAATGCATTAGAGGTATATCATGGACCCAAACATCCGTATTTTGTCATAGAACCATCCATAATTTGTTAATAACATTACCACCCATCATTTAACAATTCTTAAGAAACAATAAAAAATTAAATATAGAATTTTCATCATTTCATTCCTAAAATTTTATTTTGGAACATAATCATTCAAATATGAAATTATTGATTTAAAAATGACATAATTAAAAAGAGAAAAATTACCTTTGAAAATAAATTTTTAAATATTAAGAGTAAATTTTAATATATTGAGGTTTCATGATGGTGGTAAATTCCGTTCATTATTTATTTTTTTAAAACCCAATCTTTCATTACTTTTGTCTGAAATGTCACAAAATAAATATTTGGAAAATAAACAAATATTTATTTCAAACTATTTTTGAAAAGAAAAACATGGATAAAAATGACAGTAATAAAATCATAAGATAATATTAAAAAAATTGGATTTTATTTTTAAAAAATAAGGATATATAAGAAAATTTATTTTTAGGGATTACTAAATTTATATTTTTAAAAGAAAGTCCACTACATTGAGTTCTAATTGTCATGTTTATTATCTACCTTCCTAAATACCAAAACACATATTCATTTTATAATTTATTTAGTGTCATTTTAAGTAAGTTGATAATTAATTTAATTTAATACCATGTTATATATAATTACATAAGTAATTAAATTCATATCAGATTTTTTGAGGATATTTGACTCATATAAGAGAAACAAATTTGGTAGGCTGACAATGGTCAAAGTGTTCAGTATTCCATCATATATATAATAATAATCTTGAAATTATTATATTTTTGAGACATCAACAATAAATTTAAATCCAACAATTTAAAATGGTTACTAGAAATGAACTATGTTATAATCATGGATACTATAGCCAGTACATACAGTGGGTAACAATTCAATTTTTCAATTATCATTATGGAAATAAGGTAAGTATAATTTTTTTTAAATAATTATAACAATATAATAAAGATAATATTTATCCATTAAATATTTTTATTTATATATATATCATCTTTTTGTTTTTGTGATGAAAAACAATCACATCACTTCGTGGAGGTGGTAGTCCACACGTACGCAAAAACAAAGTTACCAATTTTTAGTGAGTGGAATGGTATGAAGGTAAATAATATATTATAGTTTAATTATGATATATATGTAATGAATATAATATATAATAATTAATTCTATTATTATAATTATTCTTGGATATTTGGTGATAAAAAAATAAATACATCAGTTCACGAGGCTATAGTATGTCACACACCCAAACGATGGTTTTGTTTACCACGTGATTGAATAGGATTTGTATATCCATTGTTATATAAAAATAAAAATACCTAATTAAATTTAATATAATAGTTTTATTATATATTCATTATTTGGTAAGATTTTACGAAGTTATAATATGTAATACAATAGAAATTCAAGACTAAAAATGAAACCTCTTCATCAAACAACATCCTTTTCATAACTCCTCATGAATAATAAGGTTATTGTTATGCCCCATATATGGCCTCTAAAATGTGGGTAGTGATTTTAGGAAATTATTTGTAAATATATTAGATGAATAAAAAGGGTTTTAAGTTTGAATTAAAGGGGTAAAGTGGTTACTTTATAAAAGATGGGAGGGGAATATTTTTAATTTCTCAAAATATTAAATTAATATAAACTAATATTTAATTAAAAATTAATATAAACTGATTGAATTTTACTATATTTTGTGTATGGGTTGAAATAATGTCACCTAATAAAAATTATACAAGTTTTAACAACATTTTACCATTATGTGTTTGTTTTAACCATTCGTTAATGGCTTTCGCACTTAGTGTGACAATAATGATTTTTACTCTATGAGGTTAAATATGTTTACTATAAATGGATAAATGCAAAAAAATAGAGAATGGATCGTATAATCATTCATATCATAAATTATGGTATCAATATATCATTTCAAGTAATTCAATATCATTTAATTAAATTTTATTTATTATAACATATTATTAATTCCTAATTTAGTACTATTCATTACATTAATTTTAATAATATCAAGAAATAATGTAAAATTAAATTTTTTTAATTATACCCAATAAATGTTTGGAGAATCAATAATATTCACTGATTAAATAGTTTTTCAAAAATTATACTACTTTTAATATTTTCAATATCTTTTATTCGATTTTTTCATTAATTGAATAATTGCTGCATCAGCATTTAGAATCATTTATGGTAAATATTTTTCACGAAAATTTAAATATAATTTATGGAAACGAAGAGAAATATCTTATATATCAAAATATTATTTATAACTAAACATATCTTCTGTTTATCTACATTTTATAAATTTTACATTTATTTAAAATAAGAGTGAGACATTTTTGAATTTTTTTAAAATAAAATATTATAAAATCCTAATATCATTAAAATGGATAAAAAACCATATATTCAACCTTTATATTATTATGGATTATATTTAGTCATTAAATGAGATTTAATAAAGTTTATGTATCATTTACATTACATTATAATTTTATTTTTAACATTCATTACCAAATTTACACTTTACCACGGTTACACAAATTACAATGGTTACTTTTCATATTGATGAAATATTTATGGGATATATTTAAAAATTTCCACCCACTAATTTAGAATATTGAATCCATTTTTCAAAATTTAAAACATAGAAGTTTCACAATTTAATTTAAAAATAAACTGGACAAAATGAAAATAAAAACATTTTTTTAGAAAAATACCATTTTTAAAAATAAAATGTTTTTTAATAATAAAGTGTAAATTAAATTTAAGAAAACATATAAGGATTATTTTAAATAAAAATAAAATAATTAAATTTTAAAAAATAACAAAAAATGAATTAGACTTTGTAAGCACTTTAAAAGATAACAAAATTTTCAATAAAAATTATAATTTTTCAATATTCATTGAAAATTAAATATTTTTAGACAAATTTCAAAAAAAAGAAATATAAGATAATTTTGACATGAATAATTCACATCTGAAATTTATTTTTCCAAATTAGAAAAAATTGTAAAATAAATAAAACCCATTTATGTAGTAATTGTATTCCTAATGAATAAAATAACATTACTAAAAATTGAGTGCTTATTTAAAAATAATTAATTGATACATTAGAAATAAATTGAACAATTATATATATATATATATATATATTCAATAAAGAAGTTAATACTATTCATTTCCACATGTTTGACTGTGTGGTTATAATTTTTAAATTTAAATAATAATAATAATTCATTATTTGTTTAAGCATGGTGTTGTGTAAGTTTTACACTATCAAATATAAAATTTATTTTTACAATACCAGGAACGTAAAATAATAAACATAAAATCTTGAAGTGTATATTCATAAATAAAGAGTTAGAAATACACTAATGGTTATGGTTGGAGTTGATTAATGATTGTGAATTCTCTATACACTACCACTATGGGAGGGTGAACATGGTGGATAAAGCTCTAATTCTGATAGTCCATGAACGTTTTTACATGATGAGGATTAAAATAGATATGGTATTTATGGATTTTTAGAATATGGATCCTGAAATTTTTAGGAAATGGGATAATTAATATCTTTTATAGATAAGCATCTAACCGTATATCCAGTTAATGATTAAAGAGGTTTAAATGGGGGATTTAAAACAATATAAGTGGATGAGAAATGTTCTTGGTTTCAACCATGATTCTAATGGAATGATATAGTTTAAGAATCGAGTATGTGTTCAATAAATACCATACTTGAAGAAGGGTATCTTAGATGAATCTCATACTTCATCATTTATTTTCATCTTAAAATTATAATGATGTTTAGGAATCTCAAAGATCATTTTCTGTGGGACTATATGTAAAGGATATTTCTTAGTATGTATCTCAATGCCCAGTATTTGAACAATTTAAAATTGAGCATCATTATTATATGACGATTCTACAGCAATTACATAATCTAGATTGTAAAAGGAAAAAATCACCATGTATTTCATCATATGATTCCATAAAACATTTAGAAGCCATAATATTATTTTATTTCTAGTCCACATCCCTAAAAAGACAGCATAATTCAATTATATATGAGAAGATATCTCTCTTTATTTTCTTCCCATGATATACATTAAGGTAGTGGTAAGGTTGTATGAGGCACCACATTCTATTTTATTTAGTCAAGCTATTAGGTTTAACTTGGTATTATTGATAAGTATTTAACAAGATTTTAATAAGGAATTTAACTTTAACATAACATATTATTCCTAGATAGATTTATTGTCACAAAATACCATTAAATTATAATATGTTATATTGAGAATATTTTCAGTATAATTCAATTCTAGTTGGGATGAAAACCTACCTCTAGTAGAATTTGTTTTCTAAAAAACAGTTTAATCTAATATTCATATGGCTCCATATGAAGCACTCCATTGAAGGATGTGTAGAACTTCAACATGTTCGGATGAAGCTACATAGAGAATTTTTTTGATACCTAAGGTATATTAGGAAATAATACATAATTTTAATTCCATTTAGCAGAAAATTATGATAGTTTAGAGTCGAAAAATAGATATGATGTAAATATTCAATGATATTTAGTATTAAATGTTTATTAAATGGTGTTACTATGAATATCTCCTTAGAATAATGTTATACTATTTTAAAATAAGAAAAGGATATAAATAAATTATATTATCTCATTTGAAATTACAGAATATATTGGGATGAATTTTTATCTCTTGGAAGTTCCCCTGAATGTCTCTCATGTTCATGATGTGTTCTATGTATTTATTTTTTAGGATGTATATACCTGATCGTTCACATGTATAGAACTCATATGTTACACCACATGAGCATGATATTTTTTATGATTCATAACCATTAGAGATTATTGGCCAAAGGGAGATAGTGTGGTGGAAAAAGTCCTCTCATCCGATCATCGTTTGGTAGAGAAACTATAAATTTATGAAAGAAACATGGGAACATGAGGATGTGATGAGGAAAATGTGTCCTCTATTTTTATAATAATAGATTAATGAAGCTTTTATTGAAAAAATCTTTTAGGGGAGGTAGAATTTTAGACATTGATATTTTAATATATATATATATATATATATATTAAAAGTGCCATTTAGAATTTTTTTTATAAACATTTAATTTAAAAAAACCATGATTAATATATTATATTATATATAACCTATCCATTTTATTAGAGAGTATGGATAAGAATAATTTAATTATGACATATAAGAATAAAACATTTCCCTAATAAAAATGTATTGAACAATGCAAAGGAAAATGAGTAATCAGTTCGAAAGTTTAATAATAAAATAATTTCACGTTAAAGTATATATTTTCAAGATAATGTATAAATTATGTATCATGATCACTAATGAAAATTTATTTTGATTAAATTTTTTGTAATGAAAAATTTATATTTCAAAAATTAGTTATCAAATTACAAAAAATTAAGAAAAAATCATTTGAAGTTAAAAAGGAAAATGTTTCAAAAAACTATTTTAAATAAAAATGGCTTACAATTATAATAAATTAAAATAATGTAATTGATGAATGATTTTAATGTGTATATTATAACTTTAATGAGATAAATTTACATTCATCTATTGATAATTAATAGACAAAGAGTTAGAGTATGTTCATTTTAGGATTGAAATATATATTTTTGTAAAAATTGTTTAATCGTGTTTCATTGGTTTATTTTTAAATAAATTTAGGTGACTTTTAGGAACACAATTTGACTAAAGGATGTTCTTATTTGAAATTATAATATATAAATTTAATTAAAATGTCAATTCTTCTTCATAAAGAATAGTTATTGAGGGAATTTTTGTTACTAGGATAATGATTAAAAGGTTAATGAGGGGTTAAACTAAAAGGTAAAAATTAAAATAGCCTTAAAACTTATATTAATACAATTAGTTAAATGGGATTCAACCCTATATCATATTACATTTGAAATTACTGAAAATTAAACCCACATTATCCTAAATGAGATATTTTATTATTTAAATGTTCATAATAATTACTAGCATGCCACTCCTCATATAAAAGGGAACCACATCTACTATATTCTTCATACATTTTTAGCCACATAGCTCAAGAAAACACTACCTAAAAATATAATTATATTAAATATACATATTATAGAGTTTTTTAACTTTTTAAAATTCAAATCCTATGATCCTTTCAAAGATATCCAAATGGGTGTTTTCAAAGAAGATATATAACTTTTAATTTAGTTTATCCGTGTTCATTCTATCTTTTACCTTATTGAAACCTATCATAACTATATAGCTATAATAACACCAGTATATGGAATATTCTAATTTCTTTATGTTTATTTTACACCCCCTTTTCATATCCATTTCCCTACCATGGGAAATGAAAACATCTCTCATGCATATGTGTAGACTACCACTTCCATGAAGTCATGTGTTTTGTATTTTTATAATTGTATATAATGGATGATTATATAGTTAGATATAAAAAATATATATAAAATTTATAAAATAATATTTATTTTTGAAATTGAAATTATTATTTTCCTTATTTTGTTATAACCATTTAAATATTGAAACATCGTTCATGCATATATATTGACTATCATCTCCTTGAAGTGATAATTCATTTTTTAAAACAACCCCATATGAGTAGTTTTGTTTAACAACATGAAAATTTCTCTTCTATTAACAGAGGATCTTTTTCATATCAATGGATTTTAATTATGTTTTAATGTAATATTATATAAAAATAATTTTAATTTTCTTAATAACATTAAAAATCAAGTGATGATTTGAACTAGTACAACAAGGAACAATAAAGGGATTGAAAACACAAGCTAGATACCATAAATACATTATTTCATTTTTACATAATTTAAAATCTAGTATACAAAAATCTGTCATATAATAACAAATAACACAATAAGAATTCTAATAGTGGTTAAATAAAGTAAAACATGAAAATTTGGATAGTGTCAACACCCTATAATCATCTCATTCAAGAACAATGCTATAATAAAATAGAAAATAGATAGTAATACAATATTAATTTTGGAAACAATACAGATACTTGTTACGAATTGAAGTGAATGATCAAGTTTAATAATAATGGTTTATTTAATTTGAAATATGATATGTTGAAATTATTTTTTTCCAATAATACCAGAAATGTTCAGCCAGGGGATAACCCCCTGACCATTTATTAAAGTAAAAGAAAAGTACAGTAGACAAGCAACAAAAGGCAAAGGAAAGGAGCTTACATGTCACACAAACCATACCCATCTCCATAATCCTCCTCCACTGTGGCTATTTCCCATTCCGAGCTTTCGTAATGCCTCAGAACCTTAGCATATTTCCTTCGCAGATTCATCCGCTCCAAGGATAAGAGATCCTCGTTGCCACCAAAGCTCCTAGTGACTAACAGCTTTGGAAAATAGGAGTAATATTTCTTTGACCTGCGTCGTGGAGGGGCATTCAAGACTTCTTGAGCCCCACTCACCTTCGCCTTCCCGCCTTGGACCACATCGCTAAAAAGAGGCTTGATCATACCTCCATAATTTTCTTGATCACTCTCATAGAAATCACCCCACTTTCCATGGATAATGACCTGCTGAAAATTATCATTCCCTCCACGACGCTGCTGGAATTGGCCGTCGGTGTCAATCACAGCAAGGAACCATGGCTGTTCTGGGGACTCCGGATGAACTAAAGTCCCCTACAGTACATACTTTGACCCATTGCCTCCCTCCTATGAAAGAGCCTCACGCTGCATCTCAGTCCTAGACTTTACCTCCTCTACCATCTCCTTTTCTAACTCTTGGAGCCGATTGGAAGTATCAACTGTGAATCCCATGTCTCCATCAATCACAGCCCTACCTTGCACCCCATTACTGCCATCTGAAACCTTCATCGTATCACAACCTCTTCCAACATCATCTTGAACTCCATTAATCACAGTCACTGCTTCCTTGCACCAATTGCTCACCATTTCAGTAGGTGTAGATACACACACCTCATGCTGCAACTCCCTCACAGCAATGTTTACACCTGCAGTACCTCCCCCTCCACCAGAACCAGAGGCCTCCTTGGTATTCTCGTGAATCACCCCATCAGCCAGCTGCATATCATGTCGAAGCCTGCTGAACACAGCAGATGCATCAGGATTCGAAGGGGCCACTGCACAGCTCTTCAAAGGCCCTGACGACCGATTCTCATCCATAATTTCGGGTGCCACACCCCCAACAGACACCAATCTCAGCTTGGAGGAATCATCCACCCTCCCCTTCAGGTTATGGGGCCTTCTGTACAACACCTTAGAGTGACAGTTCGACGCCATATGCCCCAGAAGACAGCAGGTGTTATAGTATCCTACCCAAGATTCGATAACCACGGGCTGCCTCCATCTGAATTCCTCACCAACAGTGATCCATACCCAATTGATCGCGGGCCTTGCAACGTCCACCTCCAGACAGAGACGAGGATTCACCGGATAACTTACAGTGGATGTGAGAACATCAGAACAGAGAAATCACCCCACCATATTACCAATCATGCGAATAATTGCAGGATTTTGAAACGGGATAGGGAGCTATGGAAGACTAACCCATGCCGCAATAGTTGACGGATCACGATTCATGTATAAATCAAATGACCAGCGAAGGAGGAAGAACCAGAATCCGTTGCATCTGTGAGGGGCACTGAACCAGGCGTGGATCAAATCATCCTCCAAGGAAAAGCAAATCATGAATTGGCGACTGTCGAGAAGCCCAACAACAGCGCGCTCTTGCAAATCCCACTTTCCGAAGATGAAATGGTCGAAGTCATCGACCGAGGGCCTTCTCCGATCAAAGCGTGCTACCATCGTTAAATCCAAGTGACTCGAAGCTTCAGAGAACTCGGATGGAGAGATCAGAAGCTGAGGATCAACCTGATTAAGATCATGAACATTCGGGCATAAAGAAATCGACGGGAAATCCGGAAGGTAGCTAGGGTTTGAGAAAGGAATAAAAGGCTTCCGCGGTGTTGGAGGCCGTGAGACCCGATCCTTAACCTCCCTCCCACCTTATGGAAGGGGAGGGAAGTCATCCCCGAGCTTCATATAGGGTTTCGAATGCCATTGCCAAGCCGCAGGTCGCCGCGAGTCACCGTCGCTGTCTCCGTGAGAGGCCATCATCCATTAGTCTTTTTCCAATAATACATTTGATAAGAATTTTGACCATTATTCAAAAACATATTTGTTCTTTTTTATTATTGGTTATGTCAATGCATTTAAAAGGTCATTAGGATTATTTAATAATCAAAATTGTATTAATTTCAAAGACTATAAACATATTCTATTTAAAATATTTTTTATGAGTAATCTTAATATAAATGTTATATTATGGAATAATCTCATAAAAAGTGTTTAATAAAATATATTTTTTATTGAAGTCCTAATTAATATTTATAATGGTGAAAATGATTATTTTTCTATTAAATTGTTAATTATAAGTGAAATGAAAATTTATTTAAAAATTAAAATTATAATGTGTAGAGAATTATTTTTATGAAATAAATTTTATTGTTTTACGTAGTATGTGAAACCCAACTTTTTGCGTTTTTTTGTGAATTTTTTGAAAAAGATTTGTTTTTTGAAAAATTAAAAATTACTGCATTACAAGCACCGAGATTATATAATTTAATTATTATGTCATAATTATTAAAAATTTAATATCATTTTAATTATTAAAAATATTATTTAATAATTATTAAAGTTAATTTATAATTTTCAATTTAATTTAGAAATTTATACCGTTTTTGAACAAAAAATGGATTTCGGAAATAATATTCATTTTTTTGGATTATTTGGATTAATTGGGTGGGATGGAAGGTATTGTTCAATGTTTAAGGACATTAATTTATATACTTACTCTATCAATCATTAATAGTCTATAAATATTTTTGAAATTTATTACACCCACAAGTGGTTAGCTTATATAATAAAATAATCAATATTTAATATTCTAAAACTCACCCCTCCAAAATATTAAATACATAAAATTAACACTCTCTATCCACTCCAAAATCATAATGACTTAATTTATGGTTATTTTACATCCCAATTAGTTCCTTAAAGGTTTCTTAAAGGTATCAAGGTGCCACCCTCACGTTTTAGGCATAAAATATTCAAGGTAAGGGAATTCTTCTCTTCTCCCCTTTTCATTAATGTAACACCCATTTTCGAGTTTTATAATTGTCAATGATTATTTATTTTCAAAAACTTTTTATCTTAAAATTTCTATAATTTCTTATAGTTTTATATCTCCATTATCTCTCATTATTACTTTTCCATAATCCATGTTGTATACCATTATGCTGTTGAAATCTTGTCATGGAGTTTTATCTATTTTATGAGATATTCTTATATTTTGAATACCAATATTGTTACTTACACAAGGATATTATCATTAATATAAAGAATTATTTATTATAGGATTTAAATGTATGAAAATCACATTCCCTTATCATGGGTTAAAAATGATATAATATTATAGTCTTTAATAACATATGAACTCAATGATTTTATATGAAAACGTTCATTAATCACATAATTGATGAAATGATTTATTATGGTAAATATGAATCACATGAATTAATACATATTAAGGTTGTTACATGATATAGATACAACTTATTATATAAAGAATTAATTGCTTGAGATGACATGTTTTACGTTACCTTGACGAATATCATTGGTAATTATGATTTGTGACACCTTGATGATAAGCCAGAGTGATTTGGATATGAATGTATCATTTTTATATTTTAAAAACATTTATATTTTATTATTCATGCTCATTATGTTATTAGGTTAATCATGTTAATATTGTAAATCTTTATTTATTACTTATGTTAAGTATTTGATTTTTCGATTCCATTTTTGGGATTTAAAATCACCCCTTTCTTTGATGTATATCCACAGGATACATGATATAGTAAAATTAACCTATGTTGAACCTATTAATAAGTATTTCAAGTGGATTAGAGTACTTTTCATGTAATATGATCATGTTTGAAAGGCACTAAACTCCAAAATATCCTCTATATTATTACATTTTGTACCATTTAATGAAAGGTTTATGAAATTAAAAGGAGAGTTTCCATATAATTATAGTGAAGTTAATGAATAAGTAAGATATAAATTACATGATTAAAATTATTTGGATGATGAAAAAATAAAAAAAATTAATTTCCAGGAACCATCATTCTAGAACATGCGTGGAAAAAATACCAGTTTTTTCTTGGAAAATGATTTTAATGAAGAATTATTAAAAAAGGGAAATTATAAATTACAAGGCAATGAAATATATATATATATATATATATATATATTATTTTTTGATTATATTCATAATAAACCTATATTTATTATTTATAAATGTTGAATGCATATGAAGTAGGATGGAATTATGGTAAGAGTTTATGTTATGATCTCATTTACTTTTCGGATTGTCAATGCTAATTTCAATTCAGAGAAATTATATGATACATATATTTTAATCATAATATATCATATTATCCAATTCTTATATCATTATATATTAGGTTTTCCATTAATGATCCTTGGTTTCTTACATAAAATGATATAAAAAATGTTTTTATGAAACTATAACCATTTTTATCCTCTTTAGTCGATGAAATTAATCTTTTAAGTCCATGTTCAAAAATTCTTTTTGGATGTTTTTAAATATACTTGAAATTTATTAAAATTTTATTTTTCACAACCTTGGTATTTATTTACAAAATTTTGAAATCAATCTTTTTAAAAGTTTTTTTAAATAAGTTAATTTTGACTATTTACAAAAACTGTGAAATGAGTCATTTTCTTAATGTTTACAAAAATAATGGATTTTACTACCATTGTTGGTTATTCTTATTTGAATCATCCTATATATTTTATGTTGGTTATTTTCTATGTAAATATATATTTCAATATTATGTAAATTTATATATTTTAAAAGTCATAAAAGGATGTTTTCTTAAGTTTTCAAAGCATATTTTTAATGCCCTTATAAAATAGATTTATAATTTATGTTATAATGATTTACTGATTTTTATGTTTCACTCGAAATATTTTTTTATAACATTCAATTCATCTCTCTAGGTATCTTTTGATGATTATTGTTTTGGTTGATTATATAAATACCTTTACATTCCCATCAGTTAATTTACTTATGATGAAAAATGTTTGAAATCTATTTCATTTTCACATGTTATGATATAATGAATGTTTTTATGAAAATGTGGAACACTTATTTATGGTTTTAGTTATGTTAGGGGAGTTACTAAAATTATATATAAATCAAATGAATTAATTAAAGAAAAATATATCATGAGATAATATAGAACAAAATTAGGATTAAACCAAGCTTAGTAACTATCTCAATCTACTATGATAGTATTGTAAGTGAGACTAAAAAATGAAAATGATTTAATGAGGGAGTGAAAACAATCCTCTCTTGGAAAGTTTCCAATATAATGATATTTTGAGTCAGCTTTGATTGAGGAAATAATTTTCTATGTTTATGTATACTCCATGAACTTATATCTTCTGCTGATGATTTTTTTTCATGGATCATGATTGATTATTGATGATTCCACACACTTATGTCTTATTTATTTTTTTATGGAAAATCCATATTACATGACTCTTTATTAATGATATTTGAATGACTTGGTATAATTTTTTATGGTTTGATCATCATACCACCTCCTTAAGTGTATTTTATTCTCACCAATGACCATTGATTAATATATCCTTGGATTACACTTACTAAGGTTTTGGGCCCATGTTCCCCTTTTCCCTTATTATGAAGAACAATTTCAAATAAATTATATTTAACAAGGGTATTATGTGTGAATAATTTTGTGAAATATATTAGAGATATTTCATGAAATATGTTAATTATATTTCTATTCCCTTAAGACATTATATCATTTAAATTCTTTGGTGTGAATTATAGTGTAGTGTTCTAGATATTCATGTAAAATGATGTAATATTTATGAATTAAAGGACTGGGTGACCTCATATTATACATGATTAGAAGGAATGAAATGATAAATTTATATAAACTTAAGAAGAAAATTATTCCAAACATGGTTTATTTTGTTCACTTCAATGTTTGTTGTCTAATGAAACATCCAAGAACATGTGATGAGAGATAATTCTATAAACTATTGATGATTACATGATATTGGGTAGAATTCTATTTAGGAAACCCAATCAGGAGCTGATGTGCTGCATTAAAGGATCTTATAAGAGATGTAAAAATAAGACATGATAGTAAACCTAAATTTTTTAATAATAAAATGGCATAGAGTTCACCTCAATTAAAGTAGTGAAATAAATCCAAAAGCGTGACGTCATGTATAGAGTATCATCTTTGAGGATTTCATAATAAAGTTACATAATGGAAATACAAAACTCTATTTTAAGTATAATGAATAAGACATTACACATCAATAGTTTTATCTGAAGTAATTATTATAAATAATTGGTTTAATTGGAATTATATATACACAATCCGGATTTCGAAGTCTATGATAGAAAAGTTAACCTTATAATACCTAGAATAGAAGGAAGATAACTCATTAAAAAATTAGGGTGTTTATTTGTTAGTTATATGTCTACAATAAATAAATCAAAGAAAATATTTTGAAAAAGTTGATGCTGAATTATTATTGGGTTACATAACTTATTGTAAATCCTCTTAATTCATTAAAATGAGATTGAACAAAATTATTGGGATTAATGGTGTGAAATTGATTAATGAAAAATCAAGTAATATATATCAAAACTGTAATTTGAAATAAATTCATGGTGAAGATAAGGATTCTTACAAAATTTCAAGTGGTTTAAATAATCCATCACTATATTTCGATCATTATGTGGAGTAAGAATAAGAGGAGGCTATATGAGTGATATAATCTTTAAACATATGTCGAAATATGTGTTTTTATCTTGATGAATCAAAAAATATCAGTGAAAAATCCTCTCTATTAAAAAAATGAACGATGCTGAGTGAATAGAATACTAATCTGTTATCTTTATAGGATCCATATTAATTTGACAAATTTAATAGATTAATCAAGGGTATATTATATTGACTAAGAGTAAACAAAAACTTTAGAAAACTAATTTATTGGAGGTGGTGAAATTGTTGAATAATAACAAAATCATTGTAAAAAAAATAAGCATTCATGTGAAAATATGTCGAACATTAAGATTTGTTTTGGAACATAGAAAAACTGTTGTCTCAGGGATATGATCAAAATGAGGGAATTAATGTGGAAGATACTTTTTCACCAATGGAAATACATGTTTCAATAATAGTGTTCTTGAAAATTATAATTAAAATAGGATTTAAAGTGTTCCAAATGTAAGTGGTGAAGAAATAAGGAAATAGAGTTCTTAAGGAAGAAGTTTATGTTGAATAACTTTTTTTATTTATAAATGATGAAAATAAACCAATGTTGTACTGTTTTATGAATGAGGATTATGGTTTGAAAAATTTCATGATCATGGTATTCTCAATTGGATTAATATTCAAGAAAGATGGAATTCAATTGAGACAGTTTCATTTACGAACACATTATGAAATTATCCAAATAATTGAATTTTGAAGTACTCATATATGATGAATTTATTATTTTTATAGATTTAAGATAATATAAAATTAGATTTTACTGATATTGGGGATTTTTGAGTTTGATATTTCAATGATTGGTGAGGTAAATTTAATTTCTAGAACTAAAAATGTATTCCAAATATATATGTACGTTTTTCCTCTAAAAAAATTTGGAATTTATTTTCTGAATAAATTTGTGATGCTTTATTTCAAACCATTATTATCCAAAATTATATTTTGAAAATTTATTATAAATCAATAATATCAAATGGTTGTAATATATAATATATATTAATGAATGTGTTGGGATTTGTGCCCAATATTTTATTTTATTTGTAATTTATATTATGAGAATATATTTATATACAATATTATCACAAAATTATTCTTCTTCTATATAACCTTATCATGATAATTTTATAATATTTTTCTCGTCAAAGGGTTATAGGTGTATCCCTGCTATAATGAATAATCATAGATACTATAGATATATTCTAAAATAAATATGTTCAGTGGTTTGGATACATCACTCTAATGAGACATAGATGATGTATTGAATAGAAGGTTCTTAGGCACATAAGCATTGAGAATTATTCTCATGAAGTTAGCAATAAGAGATCAATAATAATGGTGGTCTTGAAGATATACCTACAAATAATAATTCCACATGTTTTACTGAACATTTTATATTCCTTTCTATGAAAAAGGGTTTTTTCCTTTGAAATGAGTTTATTATAAATGTGTATCATGAATCTCAATGTCTGATGTACTAATAAAAACCATAATGATAGTTTCTTATTTAGAGGTAACATATGTTAGTGCATCATAACTTTTGTTGACTTAATAAAATGTTCAAGAAAGGAAATTTTATTCTATTTTAATGGAATATAATACTTCTAGGTTATTTATTATGATATACATATCCGATAAAAATCTACGGATTTGGAATTTTAAATACAAGTGTTTCTTGTAAAGTCAAAGAAAGATAAATTATGCATATAATGTGATGACACTAATATTAACCTTACATGATGAGACACTAATTGAAAAAGGATTACAGTGTGCTAACAACACCATGTACCCAAACACCCTATCAAAAAATAAAATGTTGAATATGTATATAATATATCAAACTGGTTGACTCTCAATTTTAGTGACTGTACAACAAAACCAATATTCAATGAATCACTTTGAATTACTTGGATCTCTTTCTCAAAACTTCCAAAAAAAATTTAAATGTAAGAATGAATTCACCTGATTCAAAAAGAAATATATAGCTTATAATGTTTTAGAAATTCTCTACTGTATGGTTGGAAACGTTTTCTTCTTTATCAAGGAGAATGAAATGAATGAAATGAATGTTGGATATTATAGAATTATTTATCTAAAAACCATTTTAACCCACTGATCTATGCATAGAATAATAATTATTGGACATAATGTTTAAACTCTATATGATATTTCTGCACCATTGCACACATCTAGTAGGTGAGTACCCACATGTTGTTGCATTTAAATGGAAAATGTATTAAAAGAAAATAAATTTATCCGATTTCCTGGTACTAAGATTTTGTATTACTAAGTTGTAGTATTATATTCCCAAGTTCTAATTTCTTCCACAATTATCTTGTTTCATAACAGCTTCTAGAGAATCTCATTGTTAATTTTAGGTTAAAAAATATATAAAATTAGCAGATTTTTTTTTGAAAATACTTCTGATATATATATCATTCATGTATTCCACCCAACACTCAACTTCCTAGTCATTGACAAAAATATTATATTCTTTATCCACTTTTTGAAGCATCGAGGATCCTGTAATATTTAAATCCCTGAACCAATCCATTTTATCCTAGATAGTGTTACAAATGACATCATGTGTGCCTCCCCATATGTAAGTGTCTACCAACTACCAATTTCGATCTATGTCTTTTAGTTGGGAGGCTATACACTCAGTAATATATCATGTCATAATTAACAATAAATAAATATAATAAATAATCATAGGAAAATGCTTAAATTTAAAGATGGAATACCTTATAAAAGTCTAAAACAAGTTCCATTAGTGGTATGCCAACCAAAATATATGTGTGGTAAAATAAATAAATAAATAAACTATGGATTCCTATAGAGTCTATGACGGTACACCACTATATTAAAGCTACTCTACTATGTCATCAATGAAGGATTCAATGTCCTAACTCAGATCCCTAAACATGACGTTTTTATGAACATCAAAATTATGGTATAGGGTGTGAGTAATAAAACAATGTGGTATACCAAAAATGTATCCTTAATAAGAGGGATTATGTATAATAGGTTAATTTCTTGATAATTATAAATGCATAGAAATCCTAATAATCATACCACACATATTGAGCATGAATTTTCTAACCAAGCCTCTGCTGACCCCCTACTATATCTATTTCAGCTCAATGTTGATAGGATAAATATATGATGAAGTAAATGATAATGGATAATCCAATAATATTGTAACACATATCACAATAGTCTCAACTAATCAAGAAAGTTCAGGCACCAAGGTAGTCATACCCTATCATAACCTCGAACCGTATATTCCTTGGGCCAAGCTCCTAGGTTGTCATGCCATTATCGTGATGCCTTAGGTGTGACCCCATACCATCATTACCTGACCCTATTCTTAGGTCCATCTTCATAATCATCAAAATCCATATGCACTCCCTCTCTAAGGGATAAACATCACATGACATTCCAACTGTATCATGTATCAATAAAAACCTTGATGGCATGGTAACACCTATAACATGGTAGAATATCCAAAGAAAGCATTACATATCATTATGAGACTATATTAGAAACAAGTTACAACATGTGGTCATCATATGAATATAAAAAAGATATTATAGAAATAATCATGGAATCAAAAATCATAATAGGTCTCATAAGATACCCACACACCCATATGAAATCTTAATCTATCAGGTAAAATAATGTTTGAAAACACAAGAATTATTCCAGGGAAAAATTTTTAAACCAGATCCAAAAAAGATAATGGGATTCCAACCTAAATATTTTTTTAGAATAAATTAAAGGTTCTTCAAGGAATACTTACTCAGACCAATTCCATGTGTTCATTGGCACAAACATATATCCAATGATTCCATGAAAAAATTCTACTATGGTATTTCCAAAAGTAATAAAATCACAAAATGTAATAACTATTTCTATCATAAGAATAATTCTAAATTATTTTATTATGTTATGGAATGAGAAAACCATTTGTTCCTTATAGAAAATCAACATTCCACAGAAAATAATAGTTTTATCACTTTAGAATAATACAAGATAGAAAATAATTATTCTTATTATTCTTCTATATAACATTGTGTTATTATCATTTTACAAAACAGTCATCATTTTTATGATGGAATCAGATTTTTTCCAAAAATTTATTATGAAATTATTTTATGGAATTCTTATATGGGCTTCATCCTTAAAAAAAATGCAACACCCTAGAATAGATGATAGAGGGAGAGGGTTCTTGCATGCCTAAAAATTGGATAATGACCTTTTATTGATTGAATAAGGTTTCAAAAAACATGAAAATGCAATTGTTGGGATGCTTACACTCAAAAGGATCACACAAAGATAAATTCCATCCATATTCATATAATTTTTAGAATTTAACCAAAATAAAATTTTTCATCATTAAAACCTTAAAAATAAATTTAACAATTAATTTATCATAAAAATGAATAATGAATTTAGTTTTTTTAATTTCATACATAATATTATTCACAAACATTAAACAACTCAAGAAATAAATGACCATATTTTTAGGCATTTAAAACTATAAAAAAATGTGTAATAATATGGTTCTGGGGAAGAAAAATAAAAATGGTCGTTAATAATTATTTTTACAAAAAATATAACTGTATATGGGTAACATTGTTTTACTCTTATGTAGATCCTATCATTTGTGTAAGGGTCTAAGTTTACCCTGACAGAAACTTCAAAAAGAAAGGGTTATCCTTACACTGATCAACCTAAACATCACACCCTAAATATAGACCATTCATTATTTTATTCTATCCTTGATCTTAGATATTTTTTTGGTTGAGGTTTAGGTTGAGTCCCGGGTATATGTTTTGAATTTTCGAACTTTTGGGAGGGTTTTTGGCATGCGTACAATTTGGGAATAGTTTGGAAAACTTTGCCGAATCCTTGTGGAACTGTTCTAGTTCCGAGAAGAGGCATTGAACATGGTTGGAACATTGTTTTGTTAATGTGCATCCAGCCCATGTGACTTTACCTTCCCCATACTTGGTTGTGCATAGTTTGTACATGGTCTGGTTGACCATGCAACCAAATAGTGAAGCCTACCCTGTGTTTAAAAAATTTGTAAAATTAAATTTAAATTAAAAGAGAAAAATAAAATAAAATGGTGAGAAAATTTTATAATACTTATAGTAATAATGATGATAATATTATTAATAATATTATATTAATTTTTATAATGACAATTAAAACTATTATTATTTTTATAAATAGATTCTTTTTTGAAACCCTAAACGTGTTTCCACCCTTCTCCAACCACATCTTACACGACACACCTTACCCCTTCTCTATCTCTCTCACACGACCCCCATATAATGAGGGACTCTGTCACACCACCTCCACTTCTCCATCCACATCCTTACATAGCACCCTCCCATATTAAATAACCTAGCTTGTGTGAAACAGTCAGTCGGTGCCCCATCCTCTTGTGCGAACCCCACTGAATGAGGCACTATCTTGAGCCACTCATTTCCTCTAGTGACCATTTCTTCCACTAGTTATTTGTGATATCCCTTAAGGTGTGGTTTTATTCTTACCCTCGTTCATTTTCTCTTAAAATTCATTGGTTTTCATCTGTTATGGGTGGTTTACACACCATTTCCAACCCTAAATTGTTTTTTGGTGGTTTTATTTGTTGATTATTGATGATTATGGCTCATTAGTTTATATCAAGGAATTTTCTTTCCACGTCTATTAATATAAGTTGATTATCCCTTATTTTTGAGTAAGGGTTTTTGATTTCTCCATCATGGATTAATTTAATTTATAGATTTGGTGATTGTTGGTTTATATTAAAATTTTTTTAGAGTTATTTGCATCTTGTTGATGTGGTGTCGAGATACAGGTGTGAAGAACGCCTTTATATACATGCATATGTAAGGAATATACATATATATATATATCGTATATATATATATTCTCTAATGGCATGGGAAATATTCTGAATGCAGCTAGGGTTATATATATATGTGTATATATTCATGTGCATCTACATTCCAAGGGTTACTTTTAGGGGTCAACAACAAATAATAACATGTTTAAGATAAGTCCCCTAGGCCTATTCCTTTAATTTGAGTTCCAAAATTTATTGAGTGTTTCAAAAAGTGATTTTAATATTGAATAGTATATACCAGCTATGGAAATTGATGGAGATGCTGGATGTTGGACTTCACTTTATTTTTCATTGCTTTATTTTATGTTTTGAAATGTGTAGTCTTCATTTAAGTGTTATTCTAGGACTTATTTATAATTATAGACACTTTAATTCTTATAATCGGTTTCTAAAATGGTTTTGGGTGTGTAGTAGGAATTTCCCAAGAGGTATGATGTTTGTATATTAGTTATGGATGTTTAATTTAATAAAGACGAGTTAGTGTGTGATTTTAAAAATTGGAAATCTCATGTTTTGGCTAGTTTGATAAAATAGACAGGTTTTGGTATGAATTTTAGGTTAACGAATATTTTACCATTGTTAAAAGTGTTGGTTTGTTTTATGCATGGTTTAAGGTCTGTTTTTAAAACTGTGATTCCTTTGTTGTTTAATTGGTATTTCAAATGGTTTTGTAAAGTGTTAGTGATTATTATTTTCTAAAATGAAAATATTTCTGGAAAAGTAATGAAAACCATCTGGCACTTTAAGAATGATTTGTGAAAAAGGAAAAGATCTCTTTATGCATAACCCCTTTTTTTAAATAAATTATGTGTATGATGAATGTTTAAATTTTGATATGTTCTATGTAAAGAGGCTTGTGATTTTTTTGTAACCCTAAAATGGGGGATATTCATAATGTGGTTGATCGATGGTGAGAAGTTGAATATATTTGATGAATAATTAAAATGATAAGTACTGGTTTTTTTGTTTGATAAAAACTAAACACCACTTGAAAAAGTGCACATGGGAAGACATGGGCATCTTGGTGGTAGCACTAGGAATAATATGATTGATGATTTTGATGTGGTTCCTCCTGATATCTTCTAGAAGGATTAACACATACAACACTAACTAAACATGGATGATGATTGGAGACGACTAGGTTATAGAGGTGTCCACTACTAGTGGATTGTGCGTAAGAAAGATGTTTGTCATGGTTTTGACACCCCGTTTTACTGAGATATGACATTACTAGGGTCCCATTGTCCGAGTTACCAATATGGATTGACCATCATGATCACTTATGACATAGTTCTTATGATGGGATTTTCATTTCAGTTGTTTAATACATTTTATCAATTTTTTAAAAAACCATATTTTTATCTAAGATGATTTCCTTTCATTTTGAATTGTTAAGACATGCTTGGAATCTATTTTGAAAATATAGTGGTGGATAAATCATTTTTATGAAAATGAAAAACTGTTACTTGAATTTTAAAGGAATGAGAAATATTATTTTACTATGTCTTATCTTTAAACTATCATGTTTTCTGTTTCGTTTAAAATGTACAAGAATAGAGAATTGTTTATCCTAGGAAATCCTACTGAGAATCTCAATTATCATGCCCACTCTATCTTTTTAGTTGTAGGTTCTAGTTTTGTGTCAATCTTGTTTTGATCATGTTTATGTGTTTTTTAGTGACCTAGGTGGTCACGTGGAGGTATGTTAGGATTTGATAAATTATTTTATTTCCACTAGTAGTGTTTATGAATTTTTTCCAATTATAATTTATTTATAAGCCTTATTTCTTGGCCAAATCATTCCCATCTATCTTATTTTAATTCCTGACAATAGTTTCTAGAATGTGGGGATTTGGAACACCCTTTCTAACCTTATCATGGGAGAACTCGAGTGACCGGATTTGGGTTGACCCTAATTGGTTCATAAAAAATGGTAATAGAGGAGGCCCTTGTTATTTGGGGAGTCAGGTAGAATGGAACCTTTGATTTTTAAGACTCATGAGGTTGGTTCGGGAGGGACGTAATGAACCATTACCCATCATGAGCCATGAGTATCCTAGGGTTGTCTAAAATTTGAATTTTTCTTTTTGATTGCTATGTGGGGATAAAAGATGACAAAGGAAGTGATCTGGTGCTATATGATGGGATTTCATGGAGTTGAAACCCATGTATGACCCATGTGCACTGTTTAAGATACTTCATGTGGTTGACGCTTTCCCTGATTATGGTCTATTAAAACATGTTTTCGGTTTTTCATAACCACTCGTTATTATATTTTTAATGTTTTGATTTGAGCTTTTTTTGGATTTTTAAAATTATAATGGTTTATAAAAATGGGGGGGATGTTTCATAAGGGAATTTATATATCAGAGTGGAATAATTGATTTTGAAATAGAAGTGGTTTTCTACTAACAGAACGTGTTGTTTTTTATGAATAAAATGGACAGTGTTATGGATTTTTTTTTGGGATTTTGGATATATATGATGGAATGTGAGATGAATGTTTCTTGGGAATTTAGGTTTCAATTAGAATGATCTATTTTCGAAATGAAGCATGTTTTGAATTGATCCTTTTTGTATCTACGAATGATAATATATATGGATGTATGCTTTTGGAAAATAGATAATAGATGAAGTATGTGAATGGGTTATTATGCTATAGAAACGGTAGATATATATATGGGGCATCATAGAATACTAATTGTGGATATTTAATTCGTTTTTCTTGTTGAAAAAAAGTTTTCATAAATGGATATTTAAATTTTTTGAAACGTGAGAAATAATTTAATGTTTTATTTTCAGGTTTCATATATTTTTTCATGGGATTTTGGTTTTGAAATACTAAATTTTTGTTGGGATGGTGATTTATGTTTGGGTTTTGGTTTGTGATTGAAGTGTGTAATTTTGGTTTATGAGGCATTTTGATTCGGATTTTTTGCAGTTGTTTTTGAGTGTTCCCTAGAAAATACCTGGTAAGGAGTGGAAAATAGGAATCTAGTATTATTTACTCTATGTTTAGAAGAATGTTGGATTTGGGAATTAGTGTTGGTCATCATTAGTGGTTGGAACATGTCAAAACATAGGTGGATAGAGTTTTTGTGGAAATTTTGAGATAGTGTTTTTCTATGTATTCACATAGACGACTCTACCCAGACTCTCAATTGATTGGTGGTGTTGAAGCCTTCCCTGAAATTAGACCACACCCAATCCTTCATAACTGTGACCTACCATCATTATCTGAAAAAACAAAGGATTCCACCTTCCTAGTGACTATTAAATAATTTTTTTGTTTGGTGTAGTTTATTTGTTCATTTCAAGGGGTTCTTTGGGTCGCACTACTGAAAGATAAGTTTTATGTGATATCGATAGCTCCTCACTACAGGGAAGTAGATAATTGAAGACATCCGAGCTCTATCCATATGTCTCTGAATAAAGCTATTCACATAGTCAGGAATCAGTGGGTGTGCAGGAACTTGGTCTAGATTTGGTCTCCAGTGCTGTAATAGGGTCAGTTCAAGGTTCTCTATTGTAGTCTTCTTTCTTTTGAAAGTACATCTTCTATAGTCTTATTTTTTCTTCACCATTCATTTTTGGTTTCTAAATTGATTTGTGGTCTTGTTTTCTTTTAATTTTAGTGGATGTAATTTAAGGAATCAAACTCTTGGAATGTTTTCTCTTTATGGATGAGAGTCTTGAGATGATTGTATGTCCTTGTTTGGTTGGCCTATATGAATCGGTTTTGGTTCAAGTTCTCGGTTGTGCTCATTTTAAAGATGCATGCCCCTTTGAAAATAATGAATATGTGTTTTGTTCATTGTTCAGTTTGGGGACTTTCTTCAGGGACCCCATGTGATGGGGTTTTGGTTGGTATAGAGAGTTTGGGGGTCGGTTCATGTTGATTTTCCAAAATCAGTTTGTAAAGGGTAGTCAAAGTCGGACAATTGCAAAATGGTGGGGAGAACAACCATAGATCTTGTTGCAGTTCCTTCTATAGGGGTTAGTACAAGTTTGTTTATTTTGGTGGGGAGATCCTTAATCATTTATTCATTTCTCTCATTCAGTTTCGTGATTTCATTTCTCTCATTCAGTTTCGAACTCAATTTTGATTCCTTGTCTTGCTGGGTGACTTTCTAGGGTTATAAAGAGTCTTTGGTTGGGAGATTTGTCAAATTCAAAACTTGGATACTACTTCATTTTATGATCTCCTTTATCTTGGATCATTTTGGTAGAAGTTCATGTCATGTCCTATGTATTTTTTTTTTGAATTTTGGAACATTCAAGTGAGTTTTTGGCATGCACACGGTTTGCACATGGTTTGGGAAACCATGTAGAAACCATGTAGATCGATTCTGGATATGGGTAGTGGAGTTAATCATGGTTGGTACATAGTTTTGTGACTATGTATCTTTCCTTAGAAAGTTCCCCTTCCCTACAATATGTTACACATGGTTGGAAGATGGTCTGGAAGACCATGTGGCCAGACCGTGTGACCTGTCCAGTGTTAAAAATATAAAAAAGTTAAATGAAATGTAAATAATATGAATATAATAAAATGAAGAGACTATTTAATAATAATTTTTTAATAATGATAATATTAATGTGACTATGATTATTATTATTATTATTATTATTATTATTTAAACTATTATTATTTTTATACTTACTTTCTTTTTATTGAAAAACTGAAGGGGTTTCCCCCTTCTCCTCCATCATCCCACATGACACACCCTTCCCCCTTCCCTCTCCCACTCATGTAACCCCCATCATCTGATGGCCTATGACGCTCCACCTACACTCTTCTGATCTCCTCCTTGCACGATGCCCTGTCCACTTCCTTCTCTCATCTCGCACGACACCCCTGACTAGAGCCCCTCCCACTAACACGACCCATATAACCTGAGTCACTCTAGTGAGCCACTCCCTCCCTCCAGTGATAGTTTCTTTCATAGGATTGTTTTGAGATACCTTTAGGTAGACTTCTCTTCGTCTCCTCTTGGAGTTTATCTTTCTATTTGTTAATTTTCATCTCTTCAATGTGGTGCACATGGCTTGGCCAAACCCTAAATTAATTTTTGGGGGTTGTATTTATAAGGCCCCATCCTTAAACCTTACATAATATTGAATTAAATGAATAATTCACGTTGAGGATCTTTTCAGGTTTAGAGTTTTAGAGAATTAGAACATAACTATTACATCTCAAAAGATTACGAAGTAGTCACTTCTACTAAGTTTCCATAATAAAAAAAACTCTTAAAAAGAAATGTGTCTAGTTCCATGTTTTATATAGGATGACATTCCCTTGATCCCATCCTTGACCTTATTCCACATTATGTCCTGTGAAAACATTTCAAAAAAAAACTTGGGGTGAGCATAAAAAGCTCAGTAAGGGATACACAAGGAATGAGAACTGTTAGTTTTTCAAACATCAAGTAAACCATGTATACTCTATCAAAGTAATACCTTCACCTTCATGAGGTAGTAAAAACTCTTCACTGAATAAAGTATCATTACTTACCTTTTTGTAACCAAAGGATTACCATAAAACCCATATAAAGAACACAAAACATATATAAAGGTAACATGGGACATAAACATACTTAAGTGGAATAACCATACGGTCGACTTCCACACATATCACTTAATAGAATAGCCATACGGCCAATTTCCATACATACTTAATGGAATAGCCATACGGCCGACTTCCATACCCAATGCATTGGAGGTTATAACGTAACCACCCATCCTGGTATTCACGACACCACCCATCACATGGTTTATAACGTAACCACCCGTTAAAATGTCCAAGTACCAGTATAAAATCATAAAACATAAAACCAATATAAAGGAATGATAACATTTCCACATTTCAATCACAATATCTCATAAATATATTGATATAATAGAATCCTTTTTCCAAACCATTTTCAATACCAAAATACATAAAAGATTATATGGTATTTATTTTATTCTAAAAGCATTACGGCTTGTTGAGAAAGCCAAAGACCAAATAATAATCTCGACGGCGGAAAATGTTGTTGTCACCGCGTACGTTAAAAAAACATTACTTTTTTTCGTTTAGTAAAAAGATTCATAAAAAAATATTCCCTTTGTATAAAAGTAAATGTCAAAGGGTTTTATACACCGTATAAAAGAAAGTTGTGTATAAAACGAAATATGCCTCAATTAAAGGAGATTGAGACGAAGTCCCTTACCTCGGGTCCGACTTGACTCGATCGTTCTTTAACGTCCTGAATAATAAACTTGAGTTAATTTATACTTGATTAAGAACCTTTTTAAAGTTAATTATTCCTTTTATATCACTTATTGCCATGTTATAAACATTATGTAACCATTTAAGTTAATAATGTTTGATTTCTCAATATTTGGTTCTTAAGTCGAAAGTGGACTTCTTACAATTACATGTTGTTCGTGTGGTCAAAGGTTCTTTATATCCAGAATGAAATTCCCGATTTGGATATAATATGTATCATATATATCCAGAATATACATGTATTTATAATATTACATAATCATTTAGAGGTAATAAATGAAATGCACCGTTCATGGAGACGGTAAGCCGTACGTACGCATGAACGCTACTTTCATTTCTTTGTCATATTAATGGAATTAAAACTAAATGAGAGGTATGTATATTTTAATTCCAGAATTATATTCATCATTTAGATATATCATTAATTATATATATCTATTATATACATGTACTTTTAATAGTAAATTACATTTTGGGATAAGAAATGAAATTCACCTTTCATGGAGACGGTAAGCCGTACGTACGCATGAACACTACTTTCATTTCTTTGTCATATTAATGGAATTAAAACTAAATGAGAGGTATGTATATTTTAATTCCAGAATTATATTCATCATTTAGATATATCATTAATTATATATATCCATTATATAAATGTACTTTTAGTAGTACATTACATTTGGGGATAAGAAATGAAATGCACCGTTCATGGAGATGGTAAGCCGTACGTACGCATGAACGCTACTTTCATTTCTATCTCATTCTTTAATGGAAAGAAATAATAATGATATAGAGGCATATTATAAATCCATTATAACATTATATATAATAACTTTAAATCCATCCTTTACACGTCCCACATATGGCATTAACGAATCACATCACTTGGAGGGGGCGGTAGTCCGCACTTCCTTAAATGAAGATATCGTGTTTACCCATAATGGAAACAATAAAGGTATGCCCAAAATGAAAAATATAGAAGGTTAAAGAATCAATAAACATATTATATATCATATATAAAAATAGTGACATCATAATGGCCACCTTTGAAGGTGTTAAATGAGTATTGAACAATCATCGTTTCGGGAGGCAGAATTTCGCCACCCACGGAAACCGTATGTTCTTTTACCATTCGATGTAGTTGTATGAGAGTGTAGCTCGAATAAATCTTATAAAAACATCCTAGTATATTTGAGATACTGGTGTTGTAACAAAAGAAGTAAATAAAAAGAGTTTAGAGGGTTGGAGAAGCAAAATAAAACAAGTGAACAAGAGAGAATGAATTACCTTTAAAAGTGTAACTCCTTTTGATTTGAGCCTAAAGGCTTCCTTTGAAAGGATTATGCCCAAAGGGAATCCTCTAGGATGAGGAGAGGGATGTGGAGAGAGTAAATGGTCAGGGGTTGGCCGAGACAAAGGCTTGAGGAGTGTGTGAAATGAGGTAGAGGTGGGGGTCTTTTATAAGAGGAGAGGAGGGGCACTTTTGGAAAGTAAAGAACTATTACATTATTTGAAAATTTGTTTCGGTTTTAAAAGGTACCAAATTGATATAATTCGTAGTTATGGTGATAAGGGTTCGAAATCCACTCATCCAATTGGTTTTGGACGTGTTTAGTTCATAGATTTTACATTATCTTTCCATTTTATTTTAATCGTCAAATAATGATGTCATCGCTGCATCATTATTATGTCATAAATAATTTAATTTATTTAATGTTTAAAAATTATAAAAAAAATACTATGATTTAGGAAATATTTTTATCTTTCCAATGACTATTTATAATAAAAATTCGGATTTTTATAACCCCATGTAAAAATTGTTTTTGTAAAACATATTATGTTTGTGTCATTTTTACTTTTACATTAAATAAAAAGTTATTTATGTCATTTCCCAACCAAAGTGTCTACATGGGGTCCCCAAGTTTACCCATGGCTTGTCTTGGTCGTCCATGACACAACCAATGAGGGTAGGACATGTGTCAAGCTCATCTTATTTTATTAAAGCATTATTTTTACCTTAAACTACACTAATTACCACTAATCGCGATTAAGAACTTAATAAGTTGCTATTCACCAAATAATTATTATAATCTTATTGAACCACATTTTACTTCTTAATGACAACCATGTATGTCGGATTTTTGAAATTCAAAACACATTGATGGCAAAATTTCATTTAAACGGAAAATCAGTCTTTATAAGTACCACTTAGTTGTTTCACTATTCATCAAAAATTGAAGTTTTTCAAAAAATTACCAAAAATTCACCCTAAGCTATATTTGATATTACGAATTACAAAATGAAGTCTATTTTAAAAAATTTAAAACATATAAGTCACATTAATTAATTTAATAATTAATTCCCGCTGTCAGAGAAAATAGTGTTTTTATGAAACAATAAGTATTAAAAGATTGACACTAGTTTAAGTCCAATTTCAAAGTGAAATTGATTCCAATGACCACCATTGGATTAAATGGTAAAAATATATTCATATTACACATTAAGAAAAATTCAAAAGATAATCTAATCATATTAAAAATTAGATTAAAAAGAGGTTTTGAGTTAAAATACAACAATTTTCACTATTCATTTAAAAAAATGAACTTTATCGAACAATACCAAAAATTTACACAAAGTAAATTTTGATGTCCTGATTCTAAAGAAGAGTTATATTTGGTCCAATAGAATTTATAAGATCGATCAAAACTATATTTAATGACGGTTCTCCTTCAAAAGGTGATAAGTGGACCTTTCGTGAAAATTAGGGTATAAATGCCTAAAATTGAAGTCTTTCCATATTTTAAGCCTTTATATTTTATTGGGTAAATGTAAAAACAATTAAAAACATATATAATCATATTTTAGTTATTTCTATCCATTCCCGCCAGTACAACAGCTACTCGTTAACTAACATTTAAAATAATATTATTTTATTACTTGTGTGCAACGTAAGTTTTCAAAGAAACTCATCATTGCGTACCGAGTACGCTATCGAATGTAGAAACCCCTTTTAATTAAAATTAATATTTAATTCGTAAATATTAATAAATATGAAATTCTTTATTCTTTATTTACTAGGGATGTTACAGTATTTTTTGAATAATGATGATTAGGGATCTGTAGAGACCCGTATCTTGACGTACATTGACATTACATTACTTTTGCGGAATACTTAGTACATTAAAAAAAACACACACACAAGGACCGTAATAGTTTAGTGTCTTTGGAAACTAGGACTATAATCTTCTAATCGTGGTGAAAGATCTTCAAAATCTCCCATAAAGATCTTCTTTTTTTTTACCTAAAACCTTTCTTTATATCCTGGGGAAAAGAAAACATAAAAGGGTGAGCTCAAATGCTCAGTAAGGGTAAACAAAATAAATATCAATCACATCATATTCATAAGAACATAACATTTTAGAAATCATAACCTGCAAAAGAGAGCATAATTTCATAATCCTGGGATAAATCATGGCAGTGAAAAAGTAATCCCAATAATCATAACTTAAAACATGAAACTTTGTGGCATACACACATAATCATAGATAATCATTTCTTGTTAGTCAAGACTAATTGCCAAGACTATCTTAGTGGACAAAGTCCCTTTCTGAATCGAGTAACCCTCGTTTCAGTCCTGTTTCACTGAACCGGTATAACCTACCGTTCCAGCCCTGTCTATCTCATGAGATATAAAATCTTTACCCAATGCATTGGAGGGAGATATAGGTCCCACCCATCTTATAATGAATCCTTTCTTATGTGTGCCACATAATCGTAAACCATACATCATAGTGTAACCCATGTAATAAAAATGGGATTCTTAAACAACATGACATCATAAATCAATTCATATAAGATAATGGAATTCATAAAAATAATTCCATCACAAAATGATCAAATCAATGTAATAATAGGGATAAAAACAGAACCCTGTATTATCTTAGATGGAAAATAATTTTGATAAAACACTTGAACTCCATTCTTGAGGAAAATATCCTTTCTTCTTCAAAAACATTTTTCCTTTCATAACATGTCATACGACTTTAAAATAAAAGAAGTTGATTAAAAATAAACTTGAATACTTGTAATGGAAGCTTCTTGGATTTAATGTTTTAAAAATCCATTCATGCCGTATAAGTTAAAAAAAACATTCTTCGCACTTTTGTCGGAAAAGTCAAAAAGTACCTCGTACAAAAACGACAAAAGATTCCTTTCATTTCTTTTACTAAAAACTCACCGAAGGTAAAAATGGATTTAAAAAATTGTAGGTGGATGGAAGTAATATTACATATTGATGAAACATGGATGTGGATGATAAAATACACCCCAGTAAATACTTACGAATAAACAATCTCGGATAAAAATGAGATTGTGATATTTCCCTTACCTTAGGTCCGATTTGCTTTGTACGTGTCCGAAGCTCCTGTATAATGGTTTAAATAATGTCATTGACTTATTAAAGAATCATATTCATTGTTATGATATCATATATGGTTCACTTATGACATTATATTACCCGTTCTTTTGTAAATTCCATGTTAAAGAGGCGTTTTGGGTAAAATCGTTTCTTTTATCGTAGGTGTTTTGACTTGTTGTTATTGACATTATTATTACTTATATCATGATTTAATTACTTCCAGAATATAAAATATGATTTATATATCATATATATTCAGTATATATATATATATATAATAGATAGATAAATGAAATGAAAAACACCGTTCATGGAGACGGTAGTCCGTACGTACGCATGAACGCTGTTTTCCTTTCCCTATTGTCTTGAATGGAAGTAAGTATATGACATACATATATATATATATACATAAATCCAGTAGCTTTATAATGTCATATATTTCATTATTATTTCTTATATATACTTTATAATCATTCTTAAATGGTTAACATGGAGAATGAATCTCATCGCGTCGTGGAGACGGTAGTCCGTACGTACGCACGAGCGATGATATCATTTCCATAAATATTGAATTGAATTGGAGTGGATTATACAATATATCAGAATCAATATGATGTTTTAATAACTATGTATAGTTATTCTTTACACCATTATACCCATCCATGTAAGGTGGTGGTGGAAAATAGATTACACCACGGCGTGGAGACGGTATTCCGTACGTACGCACGCGCGGTGATTTCTTTTTGCGTGGGATAGATAGATGGTGAAATAGGGTTGTTTCATACTTATAATAACATATCAGTATATGAGTGATACTGATGTTATTACTTCATAATGAAACAACCTAAGAAGAAGAAGTGGAAGAAGAAATAAAGATGAAAGAATTGGTAACGGTAATTACCTCTTCTTTGAAGCGCCTTTTGGAGACCTCCTCTTAGGGAACTAAAATTGGTCTTTGAGGAAGACCAGAACCTCTAGGATGTTGCTAGGGAAGTGGAGAAGAGATTTTGGCAGGGTTTGGCCGAGCTTGAGTGCTCAAATTGGTGTGACGAGGAGGGGGAGGAGGTGCCCTTTTATAAGGGAGGAGAGGGGCACCTTAGGAATATCTCAAAATATTATTTTATATTAAAGTAAAAAATCGGTTTATAATGGTTCCAAAGGGTCTTATTTCGAAGCTAAAGTGGGGATGGGTCTAAATCCTATCAACCAATAGGATTTAGACAAGTTTAGGTTATTATTTTAACCTTATCAATTAGATTTAACTCTAAGTTAAATAATTTAACTTTTACCGTGTCTTTTTGTTTTCTTTCACTATATGGTTAATACACTTACTATAACATGCCAAACGAACCCCAAATTGTTTATTATTAATATATATATCCTTATATAAGTCATTGTGCCGAACCTTAGATTTTTAGGAATAAAATAACAATTAATAATATAATATTTGATTTAAAAACTATTTTGTGTCAATTTTGACACTATTTGATATATGATTTTTGTGAAAGTAATAACAGAATTATATGTTCAAACCAAGTTGATTAAATCAACAATAATATATCATAGTAACCTAGAAAATTAGTGGAATTCATAAAAAGTCTCAAATTACATACATTTGAGTATTTATAACATCAATTATGTTAATATTTCTTTAAAAGGGTAATTACTACATCATCGTTGTGTCATAAATAAATTAATTTATTTATAGTCTAAAAATTATAAATAAAATATCATTATGTAGGAAATCTTTTTAGCTTTCTAATGAATATTTATAGTCGAATTTATCTTATGTATAACCCCATATTAAAAATGTTTTAGTGAATAAACTTTGATTTTAACTCTTTTAACTCTTCTTTGAATTAAATAATAATAAATGTCCTAATCTAATCCAAGTGGGCCTAAATGATAATATTTTACACTTAAGGTTGTTTTTGGTCGAGATACACTTGTCCAATAGAATTAGGACATGTGTTAGGGTAATATTAATATCATTCTTACCGTTAATTACCCTATTTACTTTTAACCGTGGTAAATAAAAGTAAAAAGTTACTATTCACCAAAAATTATTTTCATCTCATTGAACCACATTTTACTTACTGACATCAACCGTGTCTCTCGGATTTTTGAAATTCCATTCACAGAAGCGGTAAAATTAAGTTTTATGAAAAATTCAGTTTTTTAACTACCACTTAGTAGTTTCACTATTCATCAAAAAATGAAGGTTTTCAGAAAAATGCCAAAATTTCATCCTAAGCTATATTTCATATTCCGAATTCAAAAATGAAGTCTATTTTACCAAATTCATAGCATAGAAGTTGCATTAATTAATTTTATAATTAAATCCCGCTGTTAAAACAAATAGCGTGTTTTTAAGAAACAATATCTATCAAAAGATTGACACTTGTTTATGTCTGGTTTAAATGTGCAATTACATCCAATGACCAACATTGTATTAAATTGTAAAAATATATTCTAAATATACTTTAAAACTACTCCAATTAATAATTTATCACTATTAATTATTTCGATTAAAAAAGTTGTTTTTTAATTATAATTTAGTAATTTTCACTATTCATCAGAATATGAAAGTTATCCGAAATGTACCAAAATTTCACCTTAGGCTAAATTCGATACTCCGAATCCAAAAATGAAGTTCACTTTGAAAAATAAGATTTACAGAATTTTAAAAAGTGGTTATTACTATTCATATCGGCTAGTTTTAATAATATTTTAATAGCATATCGTTGTTTAGTGAAACTCGGTATTGCGTATTACACACGCTATCGAGGAAGGTCGCGATTGCGTGTAATGCAAGGCAAGTCAAGGATGCGTGTTGTGCAAGCTCCTTTTGGTGTAGCGTACAACACAAGACATTAATAAAATTAAAAAGAATATTTTTTATAAAATCTTGGGCTGTTACATTCTACCCCCCTTAAAATGAATTTCGCCCTCGAAATTCGTCGGGGTTATAAATGGTTTACTATTTGAAAGTTTCTTTAATAGAAACCCACATCGTAAAAAGGAATATCAAAACCAATCTTTAAAAACAAAAGTATGAAACGTAACGGTTACCCAAATAAACTAATCATTGGGTTTCCACATAGGTGAAAATATGGATATGGAAGAGAAATCTAACCATCATGTTCTGATGGAGAGTGGTAGAGAACATGGCTATGGAAAAGCCAATAATCACAAATCCATAAATTTGTGACGATCTAAGGTACCATCCGATTCATCAGGTATAAGATCACTAGGACAACATTTTTGGTTTTCAAGATCATTTCCCTAAAGTTGAAAATTTGAATTGGAATAAATACTTTCTTTATTTTGGTACAATCTCACTATTGTTCGTGCCTAGAACAATTTCCACTTCATATCTTAAATAAATGAAGTTGAATTTGTTATTCGTGAAGTGTTAGCAGATCATGTGATAGAATGACGAGTCATTCCATCTGTCTCAAACAAAAGGTTAGCAAAAATTATATACATAAGTCGATCTATAGTGAGATTAATCATATATAGTTCCTAAAATGGAATTATACTTCATATATCATACTGCTTAATATAATAAAACTAGTTTCTACTAAACTGGGACTTCCTGTAGTCCAGTGGTAGGCGATAAAGGCCAGTCGCACTTCGGTTGTGGGTTCAATTCCCACAGCCTTGTCTGAAGCGATGGGCTTTCGCCCGTCCTGCAGGTTGTCCTTTTTCTAAAACTATATTACTATAACATTCCATAATATCGAAAAAACTTCTATCCTTAAACAATACTAACTTATGTCCAACATAATCCATTCCAATCTTTAGTCCTATCCATAATACTGCAGTCCATTCTCATAACATAGTGAAAACGATTACCAGAGATTTAATACCATCGTTGATCCCCATATATCATAAGATATATCTTGTCGGACACATTCCAAACATTCAAAGGCCTTAATCTTGTACTCTCTTGAATACCCATTGAACCTTAGTGAAAACTTGAATGCAGTTAAAAGTTAACACTTTCCACATACCAAAATCCTCAAAATTCTATATACTCAAACCATGATATAACTTGGTCCTTATATCAATCATGAGCTCATGAATACTGTTAAACATTTCATTTTCTCGTTTTCCCTTCATTATGCACATAATATCTCAATCACTTTGAATACCACATTAGACCAATACATAAATATTCCAATATTCTATGATACAACATTATTTTGGAATCCCATTACATAAAAACTTAATCATTCCACCACATCGTTGTCATATTCAACATTTCCAATAGTGATCGCATGTGACTTCCCTTTGTCCTTTGCCTTAAGCGGTTGCTCATGTCGATCATCACTAACCCTTGGATTAGGGCATTTATTGGCATAATGTCCCATCTCCTTGCACTTGAAGCATTGAAGTGTTGGTTGTGCGTTCTCTACAGTGTTTGCTTTATTCACTTCATTAGAATCCCTTTTTCCATTACTTCGACACTCAGCTGCTCGATGACCTTCTTTTCCACACTTAAAACATTTTCTAGTCCCTTTAAGACAATCTCCACCATGCTTCTTTCCACACTTTGTGCATAAGGAAACATTCATATTCTTTTCACCATTATTATGAGATTTCTCCTTGAACTCTATCTTTCGTTTCTTGTCAAAACCATGAGATGGATATGTAACACCAACTTCTATTTCTACCTTGATAGCACAACGCACAATTTTTTCATAGCTACTGAAGTCTCTTATAGCTAATTCCCTTCGAAGACTTGGTTTTAAGCCACTGAAAAATCGATCAACTTTACTTTCAGGTTGGATGATAATGCCAGATGCATACCTTGCAAGTCTTGTAAAATTCGCTTCGTATATACCAACAGATTCATCATCCTTTTGCTTTAGTTCAAGAAACTCCTTCTCCATCTTCGTTCGAAGAATACGAGGGAAGTACTTACTGAAAAACAAGTTCTTGAACTTGTCCCATTCCATGGAATCAATTTCATCTCTTTGCCTCGTATTCTTGATAAGATTCCACCATTGATCAGCTTCACCTTCCAAACGATATACTGCTAAGATGACTTTATCATGTTCAGAACATTGAAGAACTGAAAATATCTTTTCAGTAGTACTAATCCATTGTTCAGCAACTAATGGATCAGAAGACCCACTGAAAGAAGGCGGACGCTGCCTCATGAAGGATTCAACAGAATGTTGCTCCTTCCTTTGCTCGTTTGGAAGTCCTGCATGATTCATAGCTTGAGAAAGTTGTGTGAGCATGGCTACAAGATTTTGCATTCCAGCTCCCATATCGTTTGGTTGCTCAGGGGGACAATCATTGCATTGTCCATTGCATTGATCAACACGGTTCCTTCGGGTTCCAGCCATCGTCTAAAACCCCAAAAGAATAGTGTGAGAGGAAAAAATCATGCTGGGGAAAACAACATAATAAAGGGGTAGTACCCTCAATATCTAACATCTTAGGTTAAATTCTAAGATCGTTAGAGAAATTCTAGGACTATAACCTATACGTATACTTAACCTTAGAGACATCCCTAGACATACCTTAGAAATATCTCTAGGGATCTCACTAACGTTTTCGCATCTTAGTTTCCAAAGGTTGACTAAACCTTTCCTCTGATACCAACTGTAGAGACCCGTATCTTGGCGTACATTGACATTACATTACTTTTGCGGAATACTTAGTACATTAAAAAAAACACACACACAAGGACCGTAATAGTTTAGTGTCTTTGGAAACTCGGACTATAATCTTCTAATCGTGGTGAAAGATCTTCAAAATCTCCCATAAAGATCTTCTTTTTTTTAACCTAAAACCTTTCTTTATATCCTGGGGAAAAGAAAACATAAAATGGTGAGCTCAAATGCTCAGTAAGGGTAAACAAAATAAATATCAATCACATCATATTCATAAGAACATAACATTTTAGAAATCATAACCTGCAAAAGAGAGCATAATTTCATAATCATGGGATAAATCATGGCAGTGAAAAAGTAATCCCAATAATCATAACTTAAAACATGAAACTTTGTGGCATACACACATAATCATAGATAATAATTTCTTGTTAGTCAAGACTAATTGCCAAGACTATCTTAGTGGACAAAGTCCCTTTCTGAATCGAGTAACCCTCGTTTCAGTCCTGTTTCACTGAACCGGTATAACCTACCGTTCCAGCCCTGTCTATCTCATGAGATATAAAATCTTTACCCAATGCATTGGAGGGAGATATAGGTCCCACCCATCTTATAATGAATCCTTTATTATGTGTGCCACATAATCATAAACCATACATCATAGTGTAACCCATGTAATAAAAATGGGATTCTTAAACAACATGACATCATAAATCAATTCATATAAGATAATGGAATTCATAAAAATAATTCCATCACAAAATGATCAAATCAATGTAATAATAGGGATAAAAACAGAACCCTGTATTATCTTAGATGGAAAATAATTTTGATAAAACACTTGAACTCCATTCTTGAGGAAAATATCCTTTCTTCTTCAAAAACATTTTTCCTTTCATAACATGTCATACGACTTTAAAATATAAGAAGTTGATTAAAAATAAACTTGAATACTTGTAAAGGAAGCTTCTTGGATTTAATGTTTTAAAAATCCATTCATGCCGTATAAGTTAAAAAAAACATTCTTCGCACTTTTGTCGGAAAAGTCAAAAAGTACCTCGTACAAAAACGACAAAAGATTCCTTTCATTTCTTTTACTAAAAACTCACCGAAGGTAAAAATGGATTTAAACAATTGTAGGTGGATGGAAGTAATATTACATATTGATGAAACATGGAAGTGGATGATAAAATACACCCCAGTAAATACTTACGAATAAACAATCTCGGATAAAAATGAGATTGTGATATTTCCCTTACCTTAGGTCCGATTTTCTTTGTACGTGTCCGAAGCTCCTGTATAATGGTTTAAATAATGTCATTGACTTATTAAAGAATCATATTCATTTTTATGATATCATATATGGTTCACTTATGACATTATATTACCCGTTCTTTTGTAAATTCCATGTTAAAGAGGCGTTTTGGGTAAAATCGTTTCTTTTATCGTAGGTGTTTTGACTTGTTGTTATTGAAATTATTATTACTTATATCATGATTTACTTACTTCCAGAATATAAAATATGATTTATATATCATATATATTCAGTATATATATATATATATATAATAGATAGATAAATGAAATGAAAAACACCGTTCATGGAGACGGTAGTCCGTACGTACGCATGAACGCTGTTTTCCTTTCCCTATTGTCTTGAATGGAAGTAAGTAGATGACATACATATATATATATATACATAAATCCAGTAGCTTTATAATTTCATATATTTCATTATTATTTCTTATATATACTTTATAATCATTCTTAAATGGTTAACATGGAGAATGAATCTCATCGCGTCATGGAGACGGTAGTCCGTACGTACGCACGAGCGATGATATCATTTCCATAAATATTGAATTGAATTGGAGTGGATTATACAATATATCAGAATCAATATGATGTTTTAATAACTATGTATAGTTATTCTTTACACCATTATACCCATCCATGTAAGGTGGTGGTGGAAAATAGATTACACCACGGCGTGGAGACGGTATTCTGTACGTACGCACGCGCGGTGATTTCTTTTTCCGTAGGATAGATAGATGGTGAAATAGGGTTGTTTCATACTTATAATAACATATCAGTATATGAGTGATACTGATGTTATTACTTCATAATGAAACAACCTAAGAAGAAGAAGTGGAAGAAGAAATAAAGATGAAAGAATTGGTAACGGTAATTACCTCTTCTTTGAAGCGCCTTTTGGAGACCTCCTCTTAGGGAACTAAAATTGGTCTTTGAGGAAGACCAGAACCTCTAGGATGTTGCTAGGGAAGTGGAGAAGAGATTTTGGCAGGGTATGGCCGAGCTTGAGTGCTCAAATTGGTGTGACGAGGAGGGGGAGGAGGTGCCCTTTTATAAGGGAGGAGAGGGGCACCTTAGGAATATCTCAAAATATTATTTTATATTAAAGTAAAAAATCGGTTTATAATGGTTCCAAAGGGTCTTATTTCGAAGCTAAAGTGGGGATGGGTCGAAATACTATCAACCAATAGGATTTAGACAAGTTTAGGTTATTATTTTAACCTTATGAATTAGATTTAACTCTAAGTTAAATAATTTAACTTTTGCCGTGTCTTTTTGTTTTCTTTCACTATATGGTTAATACACTTACTATAACATGCCAAAGGAACCCCAAATTGTTTATTATTAATATATATATCCTTATCTAAGTCATTTGGCCGAACCTTAGATTTTTAGGAATAAAATTACAATTAATAATATAATATTTGATTTAAAAACTATTTTGTGTCAATTTTGACACTATTTGATATATGATTTTTGTGAAAGTCATAACAGAATTATATGTTCGAACCAAGTTTATTAAATCAACACTAATATATCATAGTAACCTAGAAAATTAGTGGAATTTATAAAAGGTCTCAAATTACATTCATTTGAGTATTTATAACATCAATTATGTTAATATTTCCTTAAAAGGGTAATTACTGCATCATCGTTGTGTCATAAATAAATTAATTTATTTAAAGTCTAAAAATTATAAATAAAATATCATTATGTAGGAAATCTTTTTAGCTTTCTAATGAATATTTATAGTCGAATTTATCTTATATATAACCCCATATTAAAAATGTTTTAGTGAATAAACATTGATTTTAACTCTTTTAACTCTTCTTTGAATTAAATAATAATAAATGTCCTAATCTAATCCAAGTGGGCCTAAATGATAATATTTTACACTTAAGGTTGTTTTTGGTCGAGATACACTTGTCCAATAGAATTAGGACATGTGTTAGGGTAATATTAATATCATTCTTACCCTTAATTACCCTATTTACTTTTAACCGTGGTAAATAAAAGTAAAAAGTTACTATTCACCAAAAATTATTTTCATCTCATTGAACCACATTTTACTTACTGACATCAACCGTGTCTCTCGGATTTTTGAAATTCCATTCACAGAAGCGGTAAAATTAAGTTTTATGAAAAATTCAGTTTTTTAACTACCACTTAGTAGTTTCACTATTCATCAAAAAATGAAGGTTTTCAGAAAAATGCCAAAATTTCATCCTAAGCTATATTTCATATTCTGAATTCAAAAATGAAGTCTATTTTACAAAATTCATAACATAGAAGTTGCATTAATTAATTTTATAATTAAATCCCGCTGTTAAAACAAATAGCGTGTTTTTAAGAAACAATATCTATCAAAAGATTGACACTTGTTTATGTCTGGTTTAAATGTGCAATTACATCCAATGACCAACATTGTATTAAATTGTAAAAATATATTCTAAATATACTTTAAAACTACTCCAATTAATAATTTATCACTATTAATTATTTCGATTAAAAAAGTTGTTTTTTAATTATAATTTAGTAATTTTCACTATTCATCAGAATATGAAAGTTATCCGAAATGTACCAAAATTTCACCTTAGGCTAAATTCGATACTCCGAATCCAAAAATGAAGTTCATTTTGAAAAATAAGATTTACAGAATTTTAAAAAGTGGTTATTACTATTCATACCGGCTAGTTTTAATAATATTTTAATAGCATATCGTTGTTTAGTGAAACTCGGTATTGCGTATTACACACGCTATCGAGGAAGGTCGCGATTGCGTGTAATGCAAGGCAAGTCAAGGATGCGTGTTGTGCAAGCTCCTTTTGGTGTAGCGTACAACACAAGACATTAATAAAATTAAAAAGAATATTTTTTATAAAATCTTGGGCTGTTACAGGATCATTGGTAACTGTTGAGGCCATTTATTACCACCGTCTTCAATGGAAGTGGATTCATCATGGTTTTCAAGTATGGGTTTTCTGATTTCTCCACCATGGATTAATTAAAATTTAGGGGTTCTATGATTTATGGGTTGATGGTAATTTTTAATGTGAGTTGTCACTTGTAGATCTGTTTTCAAGATGTGGGTGTCAAGAGTGCCAAAATATACATGCATAGGTAAAGAATACATATTTATTCCCTATTTTTTAATATTCCCTCTTGGTGTGGGGAATATGTGCAATACATCTTGGTGTATACATATATATATAAATTCATGTGCATATAATTGCCAATGATCGGTTCGAGTGGCCATTGACAAATAACAGTATGTTTGAGGTAGGTCCCATATGCCAATGCATTTAATATGAATTCTTAACTGAGAATTTTAAAATGTGCTTTTAATATAAAATAGTATATACATGCTATGAAATATGATGATTATTCATGATGTTTGTATTCCCTTTATTTTTCACGGTTTAAATTTATGTTTTAAAATGTGTAGTCTTAATTTATGTGTGATTCCAAGATTTCTTAAGAATGTTTTACACTATAAATGATTAAAATAGTTTTTTAAAATTGTTTTGGGCATGTGGTAGGTTTTTACCAAGATGGTTTATGTGTGCATATTAGATTTGGATGTCGAATTGGATAAAGATGAGTTAGTGTGTGATTTTAAAAAGGGAAAATATCATGTTTTTGTTTGTTTGAAAAAAAAGAATGGGTTTTGGAATGAATTTGTGGTTAATTGATATTGTGACATTATTAAAAGGTTTTATTTTCTTAAGAATTGTTTCGTGATATTTTTTTATATGTTTGGTTCCTTGGTTGTTTAATTTGGCTTTCATATGGTTTTGTCAAGTGTTAGGTGGTTATGGTTTTCTAAAAATAAAATATATCTAACAAAGTAATGAGGCCCATTTAGAACATTAAGGAAATCATGTGAAAAAGTAAAATTCATCTTGAGGTATTCTCCCTTATTTTGAAAATATAATGTGTATGCTGAATGAGTGAATTGTGATATGTTCTTAATAAAAAGGCATGTGCATTTTTGTTTTTCAGAAAAAGGTGGATTTTCTCAAGGAGAGAGATCAGTTGTGAGAGGGTGAATTTATTTTCTGAATAATGAAATTGATATGTTCTTGGTTTCTAGTTTGGTGATAACTATCCAACACTTGAAATAGAGCACATATGACACCCAAGGTATCTTGGTTGGCACACTAAGACTTGTACTCTAGATGACCTAGAAAAGTTTCATCCTGATTTCATCCAGTAGGACTAATGCTTAAAAAAAACTACGCATGGATGATGATTTGAGACCAGTAGTTTATAGGGGATTTCCCTAATAGTGGATCATGCATGGAACACTATTGCTCATGGTTTCTATTCCACATTTCACTGAGGTATGAGGTTTATATGGTCCCATTGTTCTATAAACCTAGAAGAATTAACAATGGTTCTCGCTTATCACATGGTGTATGAGATATGATTTTTATTTCAACTCTTTAACACTGGTTCTATCTTTTATGAAAACCATATTTTCCACTATATCACATTACATTAACGTTAAAACATTAATGTATGCAGGAAATCAAATTTGATGATATAGTGGAAGATAACTACTTTTCTTGCAAACTAAAACTTGTAAAATGAATTTGAAATGAATGAAAAACATTATTTTACTGTGTCTTATCTTCTAAAAATCATGTTTTGGGTTTCTTCTTAAAGGTATGGCCATAGGGTGTTGATTACCATGGGAAATAAAACTGAGAATCTTGGTGCTCATGCCTACTCTATCATTCCATTTTCATATTCTTATTTTTGGTCGATCTTGCAGTGAGCATACTTCTGCGTTTGGCGGTGACCCACAGGGTCACTTAGAGGTATGTATGGTTGGTTTAATTTATTTTCTTAATTTTTATAGAGTTTATTTATTTTTACCAGTTGTTATTCAATTTTTTCTTTTATTTCTAGGAAAAACCATTCTGAACTATCTTATTTGGATTCCTGAAACCAGTTGCGAGCCCATGGTGATTGGGAATGCCCTTTGGGACATGTCACAAGCCAACTTGGGTGACTGGTTCAGGTTCACCCAAATTGGTTCAAGACACTACCCTTAAGCAGTGGATATGTTACCCTTACATAACGTTTATAATTTATCAGTTTCCCTTAAAAAAGGATAGACTACCCTTATGCATCCAATGGATAGTGGGATCTAACATTACATAATATCTAAGGTACCCTTATGAAACATTAGTTTAAATTAGGAAACACCCATGTTACCCTTAAAAACCATTATGAATTAATATATACTTATACAAATCCTTTATAATAAATGATCACTCCCATATATAACCCATATAAATATGGTGATAGCCTTACGTAAGTAAATTACTACCCTTACACAGATAATTAACAACTCACATACCCTTTTAAAAATCATAAAATTTTAAAGTTTCCTTTACAAAACTCATGGAATTCGGATATTACCCATACGTTGGTTCATTATGGCCCTCATTAAACTTCTGAATTTTAAATGCTCCACATAGGTGTAAGACATTACTCTATTTTTTTTAATAAAAATTTTAAAAAGTTCTTATAAATTATAATAAAAATGTAGTTGTATAAAGATATAAAAACCTAAAATAAAAAAATTCTTCCCCCAAAATACTTTCTCACTCCTATATGTAATCCACCTCGATATCTATTTATAAGATACATATTTATCCAACTCAAAATAATCATAGTCTAGAAAAAGTATTGGATCCACCATATACCTTTCAAGTAGAGACACATTAAAAAATTATTCATACCTTGGTAAGATGAAGGAAGGTCCAGATGGTGTTTCCCTATCCGAAGTCTCTCAGTCTTGAAGGGTCCAAAAAATCGCAATGCCGGTTTCCCCTACATCCAGAAATGATAATTCCCAAACCGATGTGGCACCTTCATGAAACCATTATCACCAATATCAAACTCCATGGGACATATCCTCTAGTCTGTATATAATCATTGCCTACCAGGAGTGGTAACCAAACTCTTCCTGATCAATTGATCTATTTTTGAGGTATGCTGTATAATACCTGATCTAAAATCTACTAGCTCACCCTCCCTGTTCAAACACAATGCTAAAAATCATGAATTTAGACACACACACACACACACACATATATATATATTCAAATAGTTCAATCTATATAGAATATGGACATCTCTTATTGTAAGTGAACTCTATAAATACTAGATTTTCTTTCCAAGTTCCATCGAGATCTTGGAGGAAATATCAAATCATATCCTCCAATATACTACTTGTAATATCCAAATATACATATACCAAAGGATGAAATGTTATGATTAATATCATTTGATTCCCTAGGGATTTTTAGAATCTCTACCAATTGTGAACTGTGTAACATTAATCCCTATCAGAAAAAATGTTCAAGGTTACTCCCTGGATGCATAAAATCACATTACCCTATATCATTCTTAGATCATCCACCGAGTGAGTCTCTCATGTAGGTAATAAGTGAGAAACCTTTATTATCCAATAAAAAATAACTTAGACAACATTATGTCCCATCTAGTTCCAAGGTAAGCTTATAAAAAAGTCTATCATGACATACACTCACTTCCACATCAACACTGGAAGTGGCTAAAGAAAACCACAAAGTTTATGGTGCTCTACCTTTACCGATTGATAGGTAAGGAATCAAGAAACAAAAATATTGATGTTCCTCTTCATCCCATGACACTATAATATTCATCTAATGTCACAAAACATCTTCATTCAAACAAGGGCATACAAACCATATGGTGTTATAGAAGTAATTCATCATTTCTTCTTTAATTTAAGCATGGACTACAAATCTCCCATGCACATGGATCATATTGTCATCATCCAATAAACACCTAGGTATTATGTCACCTCCAGCATGAAATCCTTGTATCAAAATATAGTTTGGTCTAGTGTATTTTACAATATTTACCCATTATATTATAGAATATGTGACCACAAAGGGAGTATAATTCATGAATTCCAGATCATTATAATAATCCAACCTCTAGTTTAGAAATAAGCCCATAAAGAACCACTGAATATATGAAGGACACTCATCTAGATAATGATAAATTTTCATCTTATGGATAAGAGTTATTACAATTAAGTTACTTATACTAGGTTCATAGAACATCTCAAAGGAAAACTTCTATTGCACCTCCACCAAGAACCTCTGCCTCAATTTTAGGTTCCACTATGTGAACATGTAATATAGTCCCTTGTGGTTAGTGTAAAAAAACAATCCTCTACCAAATGATATGGTGCTTCCAACACTTCATATCACCAACCATAGTGTGTAGATCTAGTAATTGGGTCCAAATTTCCATGAAATATATGCTAATACCTATCTCTCTACATCAATACTGCTCACATACCAAAGTATGATGCATCAGAATATACACAAATTTGAATCTTAGATAAGGAAGTATCACTACTGGAGCTATAGAAACCAATTATCTAGCTAATGAAAGTCTTTTCAATACATGTAAACCAACTAGAACATAACTACATTCTTTGTTAGTGTAGTCATAGTTTTTGACAATTTGGAGAATTAATTGATTAACTTATTATAACATCATTATAAAACCATAAAGAACATAATCATGAAAAAGGTCTAGGGATGTGTCCATGGAATTACTACAAATACTTTATCCGGTCCCCAAATATACATATCTCAGACACCAGAAGACCCAACAACTTTACCCCATGATTCCAAAAGTTAAACTTCGACAGATTGTTGTAAATACATTGTTCTTAAAGCTTTCTTATGACTATATCAAGATGTATGGAATAAAATTATAGTACCAATGAGTAGATGAGGATTTCCTCAAAGAACAGCATGATGAATGACAATATATAATGGTGGAAGAGATTATTCTTGATATCCATACGCAATTCTAGATGATTCCTAAATTTAAAGGGAATGACTATGTTATTGAAAACCTAATACCACATATGAAATTCCATCTTCAGGATATCCACCTATCTAACTCATAACTGGTCATACATTTTATGAAGATCAAACATTGATAACCACTAGCTTCTTAATAATTGATATAAAAGTTCATCAATAATGGTAAATGTATTTTTTTCTTCACTATATCCCTATTAATATTTTGGTAATCAATATTTTGTTGAATACTACCCCCATTTTTCATGGAAAACAAGATAGGTTCCCCCCATGATGTAGTAGAAATCCTCATAAAATATTTCTCCTCAATTTCCTTGAGTTGTACCTTGAGGTAATTCTGCGCGGTCGGTTCCATAAAATGATGATGAATAAAATTATCTTGTGCACCTGATACAAGATATATGAAAAAGAAAAATCCACTATTAAGAATTATTTATATGAATTAATTTAATAATACATCATGATATTGCTATGTGAATTGAAAAACGATGATGTGGATGCCACAAATCCTTTTGAAAGATATATTCCCCCCATTCTTACTAAGATCATACTGAGTTGACTCATTTCTAGGCCAACTCTTCCAACTCTTCTTTTCCATTTTATAGTTATAAAGAACATATATCCCTTCACTGAAGTAAATGACACACATATTTGATAATAATTAATGTGATCTCAGAATCTGGTATGATAATCTATACTTTGAGTGTCATCGAAGCACGTCATTTCCAATATCATGAATTCCAATATATGTCCATAATTTTCTGTGTCTAGAGGTCACTATAGGAACAACAAAATATGGTCTAGTTTTATTCCCAATATAGTGTAATGGGAATTTAGTTCAAATGGAAATATGATTGGTAGGTCTAGTGTATCATCTACTTGGGAAGATATAAAAGAATAGGATGAATCTGAACAGAACAAGGTAGTAGATAAAGTTGATGTGATGAAAACCATAACATAAATAGTACATGAACCCTATCCACCATCATAAAATGTCTAATATTATATACAGAAATGAACTACCACATCTCCATGACCCTATTCTAGAGATGGATGAAAATTCCGAGTCATCAGCTGAGTCTACCACTGGAGACACCATCTAGTTCCATGGTTCTCAACCATGTTTAGTTCCCCCTAATGAATCCTAATATCAAGGAATTTTAAAAAAATGCAATATACATACCATCTCTTAACACTACCTATACTTTATCTGAGGTTATGAGAAAGTCAAGTGGAGGTGTTTGATCTTCCTAGTTGAACCATTGAGGGTCACCTCATGATGTAACCGAAGAAACTAAAATTGGATACACCTACAGACCACAACTATGCTACATTTAATAAACCCTATACTTCCTTCCATTAGAATATGTACTCATGGAATTGGTATGAGGTTCAACGAACTATGAACCGAAGGGTTGATGAAGAATGACTATTTGACCCTCCTCTAATATCTTCTAGATGGTCAAGGTATTGTATTGAAACTTTGACTCTGATACAATGTCAATGGTTCGAAACTGCCATATGATTTTAGAATGATGTTTAATATTTAACATTAGATAATTTCTCACATCGTTCCAAGATAGAAGAAGAGAAATGAAAAGAATCCTAATAAAATATTTATTGTAAGAGGAATCTATCATACAACCGTACTGTAGCTCTAGGAACACCTATTCTTGGTATATCATTATCATATCAGGAAAGAAATTGCAAAACAATAGGTCCTTGAAGGCTTCCCAATTGAGTCACTCATGTTGACAAACCAGAACCATGAATCCCAACCAACACATGGTTTGCCCCGACAACTTTATTGCCTCAATCATGTCCTTCATATCCCTTGGTGTCTCCAAAAGTTTGAAGATACCCTCAATGATATCCACCCAGTCCTCAACATCCTATAGTCCACTAGTGACCTAAACGGCCATAGGATACCGAAGATTCATGTATCCAGGATAGTAGATCATGTACCATAGTGAAAGAACGTCTGGATGTTTTGAGACTATTGCATGCACCATAGGAGGAGGTGTTAGAGTTTTCTACACATCACCATTCTACAAAATAGGTAGTGGGATAGTGGCTTCAAGAGCACAATGTCCATGACATTGGGAAGTCCCATTAATGATCTACATGATGGAATCTTCTATACCATGAAGTGAAGTATTAAAACATTAAATATTATATCAATACAAGTTTACTGGATTAGATAATGGTTTCTATAAAATTTTACCCATATCCCAAGGTATAGCCCTCCATTTACAAAAAAGTCTAATCCCCTCATTTTAGTCAGATTCATCACGTATATACTAAAACCCTACAACATTATTAGTTTAATTAATTAATGCTAATAGAGATATGTGATAATATTAAAATATTTATATCCCACAAAATATGATTTATCATGAATATATAGTAAAATTAATGAAGTTTAATTAAATAACTAGTATGTTACATGATAAAAGGTTTATAAATGTCATATGAACCTAAGTTCCAAATCCAGATACTTAAAAGGACTTGAAATATCATAAAACTATAATAGTAGTTACATCAATGGAAACTAAGAAGCATATTACCCATGTGTCGTCCAGACACTAGAATATACTCTAACCATGTCCCACAAAACAATATCTTTTCTACCATGTCATAGGCCAGTTAAAAAAGAAATGAAAAAAATTACTCTAATACTTATTAGAGGAGGAACATAGAAAATAGTGTGATGGATCTTCCTGGGTTGAGATTTAGGGTCTACAATGAGAATGTTGACTTCAAAAGAGGTAGGAAGAGGGGGTATGTAATAACCAATAATGATAAAGGGTTAAATTATTAAATGTTTCCACCATGTTTGACAAGGTGGATATTTATTTTCTAGAGCTTCCTTGATTAGAACAAAATAATTAAATTTTATTGACATGGATTAGTGATTAAGATGATTCATCTCCTAGAATGTTTCCCATGGTGTGTGTAACTAAGAAAAAACACACTGTAATGAACATTTGTTGGATTTTTAGGGTATTCATTAGTCATGTGAACCATTGAGGAACATGAGTGGAACCCATGTTGGGGAAAAAATGTTTCTATGAAACTACTGGGGTTCCTACGGGCCCCTTTTCTTACACAATCCCACCATATATCATCAATGTCCCACTTAGGGACACCACTGCCCAATAATTTCCAAAAATATGACCAATTATAGCTTGAATATAATATTTTAACTCACACTAACTATTCATATATCCAACTATCCATCATCAATTGGTTTCTGGATGATGTGTTGATACAAGAAAACCTAGTTTTTCCATTATTGAATCCCAAAATTATTTTCTAGATGGATCACAATCTATCTATCAGAAAATATATTTTTTTCTAATAATTTAATACAAGATACTTTTATATACCCTTTTGTTGATCAACACCTTCCTCATTTCCATTATTTCAACGTACTCATATCCAATTACAGATAGTTAAATTAATAGTTACTTTTGAGAAATCCAACTCATAGTAGTTGTTTAATAATTAATCACATATGCAGTGGTACTCCTCTATGTGTCTAGATATCCTATAAAGTCTACATCAAGAGAAAGTGATATTGGATCATCCCAATATAAACCAATGAATATTAATTATAAACCAAGGATCTAAAGTAATTTCTACTTCATAGCTTCCCATTACTCATTTATAAGATTCCCCTTGAACACACTAATAACTCCCACTATGAAATAAATGCATGGACGAGTAAAAACCATGGAATAAATCTATATTTTGACCACCCATGCATATAAAACTTTCATTTTATACATGGAGTCATATTTTCTTATGGTTCCGACTCACTAAAAACCTTGATATGATCAACTAATATGGTTAATACTAGATTAAATATATTTATTCCAAATCATTACATGAACATCCTGATATAATCCAACCGAGATAAGACCAAATTTTTGTTATCCAACTCACTCTAATATACATCCCACAAATCCAATTTTTAACCTCGAGATCCTTTATCTTTTATTTTTTAATCAAATTGATTTCAAGAAACCTCATTCTATTCCTTACATGGAACGTTCAGAAACACATCATCTATTTAAAATATAATTCTTATGAAATATCCATCATTGGAAACCGTACCAAAGAAAAAATAATCCATGTTATTCCCATGGAAAATTTCTTATGTTCTTAACAACTATGGAAAAAATTTCACTTTCATGCACAACTTAAAATTTCAAAAATACTTTTAGTACAAACTATTACACGTGTAGATTCCTTTAATTATCATCTTCCATCAATTGGTAGATCAATTTTCTCTATAGTTCCATTTTTCCAATTAGATTCTCAATTAGATCCTATTTTTCGTTGACAAGAAATAAGTCAACCTCCTAATTATTTACTAAATATTTATATAATATATCACTGGGACTCAAAAAATATTATAAGATATCAATTTTTCCTTTACCCTAAAGAACAAAATCCTACATGTTACTTATAAAATAATGTAATGGTCTACCGATCCACGGGTAATGATAATAATTCTTCATTAGACACATTTTCTTATATATCTATTCCCTAATAATCCATATTACTTGAGGGTTAAGAATCATCCTTTCATTATAATCCCCCATAAATTTACATATATCATTCAGACTATAAGGAATTTATAGAACATTTGTTCTTTATAATCTTACTAGAACTTTTATTATTTTCTCTAGATAAACATTGGAAAGTTAAAAATCATTGTTCTACATTTAATCTTCAACCATGTTATTATCCTTATATAGGTTCTTCTCATTAATGATAATTTTCTAGTTTCTAACGTCTTTTATAAGTCATTGTTTGTTTTCTTGAAACTGAGTCCCGTACTCCATAAACAACTAAGAAACTTCTCTAAGACATCAGGTCCTAATTAGCCTTTTACATAGACAAAAAATATATATAAGAATTTATTCACATGATATTTATGTGAAAAACATCCATATATATTTTTATTCAGTGTTCTTCTATAATTTATGGCCGTTGTAGAGTGGATGGAATCCAATTAATGATTAATTCCATATAGTTGACCACTTCAACTGAAAATCCTTTTGAGAAAACAAGGAAAAGAGTTATAGTTGGACTCTTCAAGTGTTAATCATGTTTTAATGATCACATATCATATACATTCTATAAATCTTGTTAAATTTGTTTAATATTTCTAAAACCAGGTGTACACATGATTAGTTTCATTATGATTTAAATAAACCTATTCAAGATATTATGTAATATGTTCAATGAGTGGAAAATATTTGGAGTTTGTGTTATAATGTATCTCCTTGATAAATGATTAAGTATCATTTATTCTATGAATATCACTATTGAAGTATATGTATTGATATTTGGCTAATTCTGAGAAACTGTGAGTCTGCCACTGGTTATGTTTTTTTGGAAAAGAAACCAGACACGGTGACCCAGACACTGTGACCAGACAAACTCCCTGCCCTAAACACCATGACCAACCATAAATAGTGACCTAGACACCGTGACCATCTAGACACAGTGATTAGACACTGTGACCATCCTGATATCGTGACTAGACACCGTGACCAACTAGATATTATGACCATCCAGACATAGTGATCAAACACAGCATATGTAATACTAGTTCCTGATCCCTATACGATTGTGCCATCATGGATGTCTCATATCTCAAAGGAAAAGGAGACACTGTTTCAAGGAGACACTGTTTCAATAAGACACCATTTTTGGAGACACTATATTCAGACAGACTATGACACTGTTCCTTAATCTATTTTGTCTCTTTTCAATTTAATCTCAAATGATCATATTTGAATCTTTTAAATGCACTCACAAAATTAATTCTTCTTTTTAGACATGTCACATGATAGTATAAGGTACTGGGTGCTGAAGACATGCATCTTGTTAGCTCCAACACATGTACAGCTCGATTAAAAAGAACGTTGTGGCCAGAAATGAACAAGTGATTAAAGAGAAACATGTGTGTGCGCTATAATGAAGAATAAAAATAATTATTTAGATGAGACCCGACATAGGTAACTCAATAAATTTGTAGAACACATGAAGCATTCATTATGTTACCATTGACTAGAGATGAGAACATCTTCACATCACATACTCTATGAAGAACACGATCCAGATCTTAACCATAGCACCAAACTTGCGATACTCTTTTTTACACAAGAGGAATTGATTCATAAATCTGCATCATCCTAGAAGTCCAGAGCAGCATAGTCTAACACTCATAGTACTTCTATCTTAATCTCATCATTTTTTCTTAGTTGTGTATTATTTTTAACTTTCAAGCAGTGTGTGTGTGTTTGTATAAAAAAATTCATTGTCTCCTATATTAAACTAGAGGATACTAGATATCCTTCCTTTCACATATTTTTACCCTTGTTTATTCCCATGGATAAGTTTGGAAGAGGTCCCTGTGTGACCAGAAAATCCATACCCAGGAAGAACTATGGAGGAGGTCGTTTGACCTTAAAAATCTTGTGTACTGTTTTTTACCCTGATTTGGTTTGTGGACCATATTTATTAATATAAAATGAATGGTGGAAGGTTATACCAAGTGGAGTGGATTTGGTCTTGGCTTGAGACTGAGCAACTTGGTTTATATCGGCTGTGTTGATTAATTTATTTTACTCTAGATTACTGTTTAATAAAAAAGTCACTAAATTTACATTTATTTTTAATATTGGAAAGAAGTTATAATTGTTTTCCCTTATTAGAATAGCTTCAAAATTAATGTTAGTAACTCATATTAATATTACTGATAATTAATCAATCTTTTAAGAAGTTCTTTAAACAGGTAATCTTTCATAACCGTATTACTTTGATTAACTGAGTTGTATTTAAATTTATTGGGGAAATTGTTCAAGAATAAATTTCAAACATAAATTTGTATAGATACTCAATTCATCCCCCTCTTTAGTATGATAGTTCAACCAACATTTGGAATCAAATGAGTTTTTTATTCCAATTAAGACTATGTTTTTGACCCTATCCAACTATGATTTTTGTTGTACTTTAAGATCAGTAAATTTCTATTAATTCTAAATTTCTATCCCTATCAATGTATCTATTTATCAGGGACAATATATTGGAAGGTGCAGCCATAAATAGACCACCATTATTTAATGGAACCAATTATACCAAATTGAAAATTAAAATGAAATTGAATTTTGAAAATATGAGTTTCCAAATCTACTCATTAATAATAGATGAGTATAAGATTCCTATTACTGATAGAATCACATGGAATAACCCTACCAAGACCTCCTATAATAATAATTTCAATTCCATGAATTCTTTATATTTCTATAAAAGAGATGATAAATTTAATAAAATTTCTTCATGTAAAACTGCCCCGGAAATTCGGGATACCTTTTATGTTTCATCTGAAGGAACTTATTTGTGTCAATGAAATGAGAATTAATACTTATAATTTTAAATATGATAACATTTAAATGAAACCTTATGAGACTATTTTTGACATGTATCTCAGGATTAACAAAATATTCACCCTAATGGTTTCTCTTAGAAGAGAAGTTACTACCAAAGAATATATCATGAGGATTCTCAGATGCCTACATGATAGATGGAGAGGAACCTCTATCTCTATTATAGAATCATGTGACATCAGAAAGTTACTTGTAAAACAACTCATTGAAAAACTGATGATGTATGAATATGATCCTAATGTCAATAAGGAAGAGGAAGATGAAACCAAAATGAAATAAGTTGTGTTCAAGACCACCACCTCTAAACACAAGGATAATGAAAATTAAGAAGTCTCTTTAGAAAGTTCCCGCACTGAACCATCATCACCTGATAGTGATGAGGACATGGCTCAATTAGCCAAAAGGTTTAAGATATTTTACATAAAGAATAACTTTTTTAGAAAGCCTAACTTTAAGTAAAGATATGACTAAAAATGAAGCTCAAAGAAGGATTGGAAACAAAGTGATAAGTCTGATGTGATAGTATGCTATGAATGTAAGTGAAAGGGACATATAAAGAATGACTTTCCCATGCTCAATTACAAAAAGAAATATTAGGACCAAGATAGAAAGTATAAAAAATCAATGAAAGCATCATAAAGTGATTTTGAGGACAATTCACTTGACATAGAATCTTCTCATGATGAATAGTCTAACAAAGGCAATATGTGATTTATGAAAAACTCATATGAGGTAACACATGAATCTCATTTACAAAATTCCTATTATTCTGGAGATGAGAGTGACTATGCAAATATGTCTAATAATGAAAATTTTGAGTACTGTAATATGATTGAAGAGACATATAATAAACGAAAGGATAAATACAAATCTTTAAAGAAACAATATTCTCTTACCTCAACTATTAAAACTGAAATTCATATAGAAAGGGATAAAAATTCCCAATTACTCAATGAACACAATGAACTAAAACTACCTAATGAGAAATTGAAAAAGGATCTTTAAATCTATACAAATTGTAAATATACCTTGGTACAAATTCTAGGTAAACAGATTTATCCTAAATATACTACTGGCATTGACTATCAATAAGGTAAAAGAATTTTTTTATGAACTAATTTTTTTTTCCTGAATCTACCACATATAGCTTTACTCATAGTTCTAGAAAACATTTAGCTATGTCAAATAATGACACACTCTATAATATTTAAACATTTTCTATACCAAATAGAGTTTATTTTTCATACACATTACAAAATGCTTATAAGAAACACATGAGACGAATATGGATTCTTAAAGAAATAGTCACTAATATTATTGGACCCAAAAAAGTATGGGTACAAAAATATGTTTGTATCTGACTATTTTTTAAGAAAGATTCTTAAAGAGATCCTATAAATGCTTTTGGTAATTGGACAGTGTGTGTTGAAGACACATGAAATGAGACTATTCATGCCTCAAGAAATTAATAAAAATTGATTGTGGAAATTTCACCTTTGGTGACAATGCCAAAGGAATGATTATTGACCATGGTCAAATAGGTAAATCTATATCTATTTTGACTTCCAAAGTACATTTTATTGATGGATTCAAAGATAATATTCTTATTATTTCATAACTATGTGATTATGGATTTCATGTTAAATTTTATGATGAAGCATGCACTGTTCTTAATTATAAAAATTAATTAGTGTTTTCTATGTTAAGAAATGAAAATGTATATTATGTTAACAAAGATTATTCAGTCTCTCAAAATGATTCATGTTTAAGTGTATTTCATAATGATTCTTGTATTTGGAATAGGAGACTAGGACATTGTAATATTCACTCTCTTACAAGGTTAACTAGAATGATTTTAGACAAATATCTACCCAAACATGAGTTTCCAAATGATTAAGTGTGTAATCCTTGTCAAAAGAGAAAGCAACAAAAAATTTATTTCCAACCAAATAATGACGTGTCAACTTCTCAACCTCTCAAACTGGTTCTCATGGATTTGTTTGGACCATTTATAGTTTAGAGTTTAAATGGGAATCACTGTGTTTGTTTTCTTGTAGATGACTTATCAATATATACATGGACTTTTTTTGGGATTACAAAAGTGAATCCTACTATCATTTTACAAAATATTAAAAAACTATAGAAAATCATAGTGGACTTAGAATTAAATCTTTAATAAGTGATCATGGCCGTGAGTTTTACAATCCTGGGTTTAGATCCTTTTGATCAAAAAATGGCTATAGTAATAATTTCTCTACAACGAGGACACATCAACAGAATGGAGTTATGAAAAGTAGAAATAGATCCTTGCAAGAGATTTCATGAACCATACTCTTTGAATATTACTTACCTATTTATTTTTGGGAAGAAGCTATATATACAACATGACATATTATCAATAGAGTGTTAATTATATATATTCTAAAAATAACTCCATATGAGTTATAGAACCATCAAAACCCCAATGTAAGCAACTTCAATATTTTTTTTGCAAAGTATATATCCTTGATACTAATGAAAATTTTGACAAATTTGCATCCATGATCAATGAATGAATCTTTTTAGGATATTCAATCTCTTGTAAATCCAATAAAGTGTTTAAAAAATAAATAAATTTTTGGAAGAATATTTCCATGTAAAATTTGATGAAACAAATCCACATGATCCTAAGACCACTATTGAGAACATGGATGATGATGTATCAAATATGTATATTAATTAAAAATACTCTAACCATCATGTGAAAGAATCTATGAAAACTTCCAGTTCATGATATTTTTTAGATTCAAGTCCCAATGAACTAGACCCTATTGAAGAACCAAAAATCACTAGTCTGTCTTTTTTGGAGCAATTAGAACACTTAAATATGAATCATTAAGATTCTATTGTAGGAGGCATAGATAAAGGAACTAAAATTATAGATTCTCTTAGAAATCAGGTTGAACATCAAGTCTTATTGTCACAACTTTCACTGAAAAACATTAATGATGCCATCAATGATGGATTTGATGTGATGGCTATGAAAGATGAACATAATCAGTTTGATAGGAATAATGTTTCAAAAAAATTTGACTATCCAAATGAAACTTTTAACATAGACACTAAATGGGTGTTTATAAATAATGTAGATGAATCTGGTAAAATAGTTAGAAATAAGGAAAGATTGGTTGTATAAGGCTGTTGTCAAGAAAAAGGAATTGACTATGAGGAAAACTTTGCACTAGTATTCTGACCTGAAGCCATAAAAATTCTCCTCGCTTAGGTGGAATATTGAGTATCAAAAAATATAAAATGGATGTTTAAAATAAATTTTAAAATGGGTATATAGCTTAGGATGTCTTGGTTGAGAAACCCCCTTGTTTTATAAATCATCATTTCCCAAATCTTTTAATCAAACCACTTATAGAGGGATGATTGGAAGATTACTCTACATAACTACTATCCGACTTGGCATTTTATTTAGTGTGTGTATGTGTGCTCCCTTTCCATGAAACCCTAAGGAATTTAATTTAAATGTTGTTAAGAGAATTTTCAAATACCTCAAGAATACACCCAATCCTTGACTGTTCTATCCCATAGGAAAATCAGTTGAGTTAGTTAGTTATTCTGATTCTGACTTTGGTGGTTGTACTTTAGATAAAAACATCACCTTTGGAACATGTCACTTTTTTGGCCAGTCACAAGTACCATTGTGTGGTAAGAAACAAAATTATGTTGCATTATCTACTGTAGAAGCTGAATACATAGCTATTGGTGGTTGGTGTGCAAAAATATTATGGATGAAATAGAAATTACTATATTATGGATATCAATTCAGACATTTAACTATAAATTGGTAAAATAAAAGTTCTATTAGCATCTCAAAAATCCTATTTCACACTCGAGGAGAAAATATATTGATATAAGAAATCACATTTTGAGAGATCATTATCAAAAAGGAGACATCACTTTAGAATTCATTGGATCTGAATATTAGATCACTGATATATTCACCAAACCATTAAATTTTGAAATAATAGATTATATCATACATGAATTGAGAATGATATTTAATTAGTATGTGTATCGTTTCACAACTTACTGTTTCACAATTTACAGTTTCTCCCACCACAATCTAACAGTTCTATAGTTATAATCTCTCAAGAATTGTTGTTTCATGTTTATGGTCTCATAGTTACTATTTCTCTATTACTGTCATGCACTTACTATCTCGAAAAATACAATCACACAATTTATAAATCACAAAGATACAGTCTCAAAGTGAAATACTGTAATGGTGTCACCATGAAATCCTGTTACAGTCTCCCCATAAAATCATGTTCCGGCCTCACCAAGAAAGTTGATTATGGTCTCACATTAAGGATACATTATTTTTTTATTTACATTTTATAACATGTATCATGGTAATTAATTATTTTACACTTTTACTTTCCCGCACTTTTGATCTCGTGACGCTTGATATCCTTAAATGATAAAATGAAATAAGTTTCACTCCTTTTTTCACTCAATATCTCTTCTCTCAAACCATGAACCCTATTTTAACCCATCTCTCTCTCAAATATTTTTTGAATTCCCAGGATGAAATTCCCTTCATCATCAACTCCTAAGAAGAAAAGATAAAAGAAGAATATAAAAATACAACCAAAGTTAGCACCTAAAGGTCCTTTGAATCGAAACATTGTGAATAGAGTAGTCATCCCTAAAAAAAATCTGCACCGAGTGGCTGTTGTCAAGTAAGTCTCTAATATTAAATGTAATTAGAGAGAAAGGATGGCTGGTTTGGTTCACAAAGGAGGATAAGATGATTTACCTGAAATTAGTTTCACCGTTCTATCAGTATGTTCAATTCTCTTTTCATACATTAGATGGATTTGCAGTGAGAAGTTGGGTCAATGGCCAAAGATGCACGTTAGCTTCGATTTTATGGGATTTATTCCTTTGGATACCTCATGAGGAAATTTGTGAGGACTAACAGAGAGGGCCTTCACCTCCATGTGAGATATTTGTTTTGAAATAATCATTAGGAAACTTAAATGGGAATAAAACTTAGAGAAGAGCTATAATTTCTGAGTTAGATGGTGAAACAATACATCTCTTTAAATTTATTCAGAATCTGATCAACCCCAGAAATGGTGATTGTTCTACACTCAAATATCCTGATGTATTCTTGATAAATCTTTTGAAAATTGGATAGAAGATCAACCTAAGAAAATATTGTATACTTCATATGTGTGAGTTGATAAAAAAACCTCCAAGTCAACCTCCATTTTTTATTCAAGGATTCATTCAGCTATGCTTCATGGAAAAGGGTTGGTTGGATCAGATGAAGATGTTATTAAGGAATATGAATTATGACTATATAAATTTATAATAAAGATAATGAATATCAGGTGGAATCTAGGGAGAAAATCATGGGTGGTAGATAGTGAGAGGTTCTATGAAAAGTTCAATATATTAGATCACTCCGCAAGAGCTAAAGGTGTTTTTGATCCTTCCCTGTAACCAGATGATATTGTTGATTATTGTGATGAATAATAAGATGGAGAAGATATTATACAAAAAAATAAAACTATTCTAGGTGAGAAAAGTAGTGAACCTATTCAGTAAGACTTAATTGAGAATTAAGTGATTTTTCCTAAAGAAGTTATTGATCTGTAATTACAACCTACTTCTAAAGAACAATCTGTTGTTGTTTAAATTGTAAAAGATTCTGTTGAAGAAAATATTGAAGAAGATCCTTCTCTTATGACAGAAGCATCTTAGGAGGGACATGTAGATGAACAATTTGTTCCTAAATTTATTCCATTTTCTGAAGAGATAATGGAGAAAGACTTTCAATTTTCTATAAAAAATGGGTCAGGATATTAGTGATGTAATTCGGGAAATATATCATGGATCTATATCTCTCAGTCCTAAGAAACATGAACCTGTTGAGGGGGAGAATCCCCCCAGTCTGGAATGTTTTGATGTGCCTAATCTAGTTGAGTCATGTTCTATAGATTCATGGTATAAATTTCCACGTTATTTTGATGAAAATGACTCATAAAAAGCCTCGGTGAAAGGTATAGATCTTTCTACCATGTTTCAATTGAAACTTGTATCTGCTCTTGATATTATCGGTACCAAATAAACTAAGCCTATCTCAGCTCATATTTCCATTACATTACAAAAAACTTAATACTTTGTAAGTAAAAAATATTCGTAAGATTTTGGAGCTAACCTATTGGCTGGAGTTGAAAAACTCTTGAATACCCAACCGAATCTTGTAACCAATTTAAGTGAAAAAGATACATCCCTATCAGTGGAAAAGTTCAAATGGGAAATTCATCCCAAGATGCTTTATGATATTCCAGAGACCAAAATTGATAAGCAATAGTTAAGTGATGAAGTGAAATCTCTTCGAGGTATCATTGAAGATGTGTAGAGAGTGCTGAAATCAAGACCAGATCCGATTTCTCATCCTGTTGAGGATGTTTTTAGTCATATTACACAAAAATTTTCCTCCATGATTCAACCTAATATGACCTCCATGGATGACAATGTAGCTGCAAGAAATAAGAAAATTGTTTAAGAAATGCATGAGCTTTTTATTGGTCTTAACAAGTTGACTGATGAGTATAAAGGCTGTCTCCATAATGGTCTGAATCAACTGAAGTCCCTTACTTCATCTGTTAAAACTTCTAATAACTCTGGACAATCATATAAACCCTCTTTGGATGGTGATCTATTCAGAATAGTTTTGAAAGAAGAACCACATGATGTTTTTAGTGTATTTGACAAAGAGTTTCAATCTGTGGTTGTAATGAACAATGACAATGTTCTTGATTTGGTGAGAATTCATTCCAAAATTGAAAATGATGCTCAATAAGTGATTACTATGAAGGTGAACTTCTACTTCAACAAGATATTCTTGAATAATGACATAACCAACCATTTAAAGTACCTAGTTGAGAATTTGAGAATCCCTCCTATTTCTCAATATTTCTAAACTCACGTCCAAAAACACAATGATTTCTCTCCTCTTTTGGATATGTTTATGTGGAAAAAAGATAACATTTAGAAATTCAAGCTGTATGGTGGCAAGATTATTGCTGACTTCATCATGATTTTTAGGCCTTATATTTATGTACATAGTACTTGTATTGTGGATCCTATAGAATCACCATTGAGTACTAGTTTTCGTTTCTTCTCATCCTCTTCCCTTGCCTCTTTCTCTATGTCTTTCTCTCCGGCTCTAAGAAAGATCAGACCTATTATCCTTGAACAACAGTTTCCTCAGTCTTCCACTTCACCTACCATGGCCCCTTCAAATTTTGAAGGACTTCCTTTACCTTCTATGTCTTTTGGACCCCTTCCATCTTCAACTTCTACATCTGCTCTTACAGCTTCATCTCATGCTACAACCAATGGAAAAGTGAATATAGATGGTGTTGAAGACAACAGAACACTATTTTTTGTTAGGGATAAATTATATATTTTTATTACTTACTATTCTTAATGAATCTTTTTATAGATATAATTAATGTTTAAATTTTCTTTATCTATTCTTTTCTTTATTTTTTTAGTATATTTTACTATCCCAAAAGAGGGAGAGATAGGAACACACTAAGATATATGAAAACAATAAAAAAGGACAAAAGAAATTCACTAAGAATATATCACTCACTCACATGATTTGTTATCATCAAAAGGGGGAGATTGTTGGACTCCTCACATGTTAATATTTTTTTAATGATAAAAAATCCTATACATTCTATAATGCTTGTAAATCCTATTTAATCTATCTAAAATCATGTTTATAGATGATTGGTTTCTTTATTCTTTAAATAAACCTATCTGATATCATGAGTACCATGTTTAATGATTGTAAAAAATTTTGAGATTGTGTTATAAAGAATTTACTTGATAAATGATTATGTCTAGTTCATTATATGAATATCACTAGTTATGTCTATGAACAAATATTTGTCTATGTCTGAGAAACCGCTAGTCTTCCACTGGGTATGTTCTAACGGAAAAGGAACTAGACACAACTACTATTCAGACACTGTGATCGAGACACTATGACCACCCATACACTATGACCTAGACAATGTGACCATCGAGACACTATGAAAAGACACCATGACCATATAGACACCCTGACCAGACACCGTGACCAACCAGACACCGTGAACATTTAGACACCGTGACCAGACACTGTGATCAAACACCACATATTTGCTACCGGTTCCTGATCCATATACAACCATGAAATCATGACTATGTCATCACTCAAATGAAAATAAAGAGACACTCTTTCAAGGATACACTATTTCAGGATGACACCGTTTCATTAAGGCACCATTTCCAAATAGACTGTGACACCGTTTCTTAATCTGTCTTTTTTTTTTAATTTTTCAATTTAATATTTATTGGTCATATTTGAAGCTTTTAAATGCACTGAAATCATTACTGTTTCTTTGATGACATGTCACCTGATAGTACGAGGTACGAGGTATAGAATACATGCATCTTGTTGGATCCAACACAAGCACTACAAGATTAAAAAGAATAGAGTGGCCATAAAAGAATAAGAGAAGATAGAGAAACAAGTGTGTGCACAACTACGAAGAAGCACAATCATTAATGATAAGAGAACCGACACATCTAACTCAATTAATCTGAATAACTCATGAAGTAATCACTGTGATACCATTGATCAGGGTCAAGAACATATTGGAAATATAGAATCCATTAAGAACACGGTCCAGATCTGAAATAGAGCACCAAACATGTAATACTCTATTTTTTGCTCTATTTTGTATTGTTTTTAGATTTTGCACAGTGTGTGTCTATTTGTATAGAATAATCCACTTGTCTTGTATTAAACTAGAGAGTACAATATATTTTCCCCATCACATCTTTTTACTATTGAAATTTTCCATGGATAAGTGTGGAAGAGGTTCCTGTGTGACTTGACATTTCATACCCACGAAGAACTGTGGTAGAGGTCATGTGACCTGGATAGTCATGTGTACTGTTATTACACCAATCCAGGGTGTGGATACATTTTATTAATATAAACTACATAGTGAAATGTGATCACCAAGTGAAGTAGATTAGGTCTTGGCTGGAGACTGAACCACTTATTTTATATCCCCTGTGTTGTTTAATTAATTTAGTATGTTTTATAGTTTAATTCATAAATCACTAAATTTACTTTGATAATTAATATTGGAAAGAATTTATAATTGTTTTGAATAATTAGAATTTCTTCAGAAGTAATGATTATAACTGATATTAAGATTACTGAGAAATAATCATTTTTTAAAAAGTTATTTTAATAGTCAAACACTCATAACTGTATTGCTTTTATTAACTGGGACCTATTTAAATTTATTGGGGAACCTTATTAAGATTAGTTTTTCAAACATAAATTTTTATAGATACTAAATTCACCCCGTCTTGAGTAATCTAATCCGATAAACACTTATGTTAGTACTTATCTCATTTAGTATCAAATTTACCTATTCTACCAAACCATTTTCACCAAAATATCAGGTATATTATTTTCCATCTAGATTGATTTCTTCCAAAAAAAAACTGGATCATTATACTTATATACTAACCCCCATTACAATACCAAATAAATTTGAGCATAGTTTTTGGTTTCTTTTCTACCATAGATATTCAATTTACGAATGATACAAAAATCCTATAATTTTTCAATAGAAAGAGAACCCACACATTCCATTTTTCATTTTTGATGATGGTAACATTTCATAATGACCGTATATGATAATAAATGGAAAATAGTACCCACACATTCATATGTACCCACTATAACATCTCGTTCATTAGTGTTTTAACTATCATATTTAATGAAACATTCATAATCATTTCAATGATAAAAACAATACATGTTTCATAATCTAAATAATTCATTTTTATTATTATTTTTTTAGTTCCCACATTTATCTCTTTTGAACTCATGTGAGTGAGATGATCATGGAACAACATCACAATTTTATAATACATTCTCCCTACATTATTTTTTTCCTTGTTAATTCTTGGTAAATATTAATTTTCATTCTGTCACACCTATAATAATCACCATATATCCATGTGAGATATTATAAAAGCAATTAATAAAACATATATAGAAACCTCCATCATAAATATGACCTACATAATTAATATATTTTCGTAACCCTGATATATATTTCTCACCATGTAACTTTAGTATGAATTATCCAAATGTTTCAAAATTCACATAACCATCTTCCAGAATCTCAAGAGCATTATAATTCCAAATATAATCATAACTGAACCTTTAGTAAAAATTGTTTTTAGTATATCCTTTCCCATCCACTGAGTAAAATAATTTAAAAATTCACTAATATATTACTATAAGGGACTATATTAATTTATTAAAATTTTATCTCATCATTAGATACATTATTTGTGGAAATTATATAGGAATATATTCTATAATTTTCCTTGAGTCTCTCCAATCCTTATTTAAATTACTTTATCCCCACAGTTCTAGTATACGATTTCAAGGTCAACTAATATCCATTAAATCACTCCACTTTTCATTAAAAAATTCTTTTAAATTTTCCATTAAGTGGAACGTCCTCTACCTTCGACACTGAGATCTCATGTGGTAGTTAATTAATTAATTTTTTTAATATATTAGTTTAGAATAATATTTTTAATATCCTCAAACACTATTTCAGTCCTATCACCATAATTTCTTCTCATAGAAACGTTCATATCCCGTAATTTTAGAATTGATAAAATAAGAATAAATGCACATAGTACACATATAAACTTGACACCAACCAATCCAGATTTCTTTGAGTATTCTTTATATCATTGATATAACCACTCACCAATATAACTTACACCATGTTTAGGTCGAATAGCCTTTGAATCATAAAAACTTTGTTTATTATGGTAGGATTCTCATACATGTATACAATATTTATCATAGGTATTATAGTTGTATTCATGTTAAAGGACCCATATTAATAATACATCACTCAAAAACCCTATGCTTTTTCAAATTAAGTATTTACCATTATTCTATGACCATTTATTCATGTATAAACCCTATCAAAAAATATCAATATCTCTATATAATATATTATATTAAATCATACTATAGATTATGAAATATGACATATTATATTTTTTACTGAAAACCATTACATTTTCAAATGAAATCTTTCAATAAAATTCTTCTAAAACAAAAAATCATAAAATATATGATAGTATTTGGAATTTATTATCCAATCTATGATATCACATGTTATGATAAAAAATTGTGTTTTATAATGGTCTTTCATAACCTAAAATATGGAACAACTTGATTTTTTAAAATTGGCTAATAACTTATATAATGTATGAAAAATAAAAAATGGTATGTTGTTAATTTATAAATTTTAATATTCTCTATAGAACTACTTCCGGAATGGAATAACACAAATAAAAATGAAGAATAAACCTATAATAACATTAAACTATGATAAAAAATTTATATGGTTAAAATATTTCCATATTACATATGTGAAAACAATATTTTTTTTATAAGAAGGGAGAAATAATAGAACTGGTAGGTGAGTTGTAAGACATTTTATCTCTATAGACAGTGTTACACCAACCATCTATTTATTGATGTGTTTTTATGGTATACTATTTTCCATCACAATATGATATTTCTATTCAATGAGACACACTAATTAGGTTTCTGTCAATAGGTATATCCCTTCATTGTGAAAACATGTTCATTCTAAAATCACAAATCAAGATTTTGGTTCCCCACTTGTAGTAAAAATAATTACAATTTCATAATTCTAACATCAATTATTTAATAACCAATATTAAACATACTTTTAAAATTGGTTATTTATTAACCAAAAAGAATTATACTACATGGATATTTTGAACATTATTCCTTTAAAGAACCTAATTTAAAATTATTTTCTACAATATTTTTAATATAATATTTATAAACAATAGATGTTTAAAAAAGGAATTTTTAACAACAGTTTTTTCAAAAACATATGATAAAAAATTTAAATTTCTTATCATTTCATATCATGCACATGGAATTTATATTTTCTTATTAAAAATATATTGTTCCAAACATTTAAATTTTCTTTAATTCACATTAATATCATGTGTTTTATATTTTTTCATGAAAATATATTATACCAATATGATTTTCTTTCAAATTTTCATATGAAACTATTATTTTTCCCTATATCTTCAAGACCATAATTTACATTATATTTCCTCTAACGTTTTTATACATCCATCTATTCTTCAGTTGTTGATTTATAATCATAAATTAATTACCATTTAAAATATGTAGAGGGTGAATTTTGAGATTAGAAAATTGGAAATGATGAAGGAATTTATTTAAAAATTACAATTTATAATCAATTATTATCAAAAGGTAAAATCCTTAGAATAATTTAATTTATTATCATATTATTTTACCTTGAATTATAATTTATATTTATTTATTATTATAGTTAAATAATTGAATGATTATATTTTGTTTATAATTTTAAATGAAATATTTCTTCATATGAAATTATGATTATTTTTATTGATTCTGTTAAACAACCGTGTAGGGTTCTGGGTAATACAAAAATGTTTTTTTTAAATAAATATTTTTAATTATATTATTTAAAAATTTATGCGAATAATGTTTTTCCATATTTGTTATTTAAAAAGAGATAATTTTTTTAACTTTGTTTAGTTAAATAAATGATATGAAAACCCATTTTTATCATTATACTTTGTGTAATCAATGAAATAAATTATTCAAAAACTAAATATTATTATTAAATAATGTTTTAATTATTAATAATGCTAATTTTAATAACCAATATTAAAAATATATTTACTACATCTCTTGTAATAACATCTATTAATAATTGATGTTAAAAACATTAAAAAATGACATAAGAATCTTATTTTTGAAGTTGTTCCTACTATTTCACACAATCTAGTGGAAGATTCCATTTATTATAGGATTCATTGCATCATTATTCGTATAATGTTTCAAACTTTTTAATTTTTTATTCATAAGATAGGTTTTGAAATCTTAAAAAATGTCATCAAATTTTCTAAATAGGGAATATTTCATGGTATCATTTATAAGAATTTTCTGTTAGTTTCCACACAAACTAATTTCTTCTGGATTCCTTTACATGTTTATACTCCCTAATAGTGGAAATAATATAATTTAAGATGTATAATTTTAGATATGATCTATGTGGGGTACACAAAATATGTATCTAGAGTCTCATTAAATCGATGGGATTTAAATTTACGAATAAAATAACTCACAGATTTGTAAAATTGTACTTATTCTAAAAAAGGTAGATAATATAAATTCAATAATGAGATATTCAAGTTTAAATTGTGTGAGTTGAATTTAATATCATGTTTTATTATTCCATAGGTAATGAATATTAAATTTATTTCCTCATGATATTAGTGAATAGAGTAAAATAAATATATATCTAAGTTTTGGTTATATTTAAATAAATTGGTCTTAAAGAGTTTAGTAAATAAACTATTTTCACTACTGAAAAACTAACATATACCAATGGTTTGGAACCGTTGGTATATGCCTACAAACAGTTGGTATAGCCTATACAAACGGTTTGGAGAACCTTAGCCAAGTAAGCCGTTGGGATAGGTCTATACCAACGGTTTTGGAAACTGTTGGTATAAGTAATATGAAAAGATATACCAACGGTTATGGAACCGTTGGTATATGTATTTCAAAAAAATCATTCACTGGGATTTGATCCCTGGACCCCTAGTTTATCATTCAATGACTTAACCACTACCCTAACATGACTTTTGTGAACATAATTACATAAATATATATATGTATTGTCCTAATTATTTTAAATTTTGATTTATATAATGTTCTCGGTAAGAAGATATGATAAAAATTCTCAAGAACTCTACCAACAGTTGTCAAAACCATTGGTAAAGACCGATACCAATGGTTTTGACAACAGTTGGTACAGTTCTTGATTTTGGAATTTATTTTGGGGTGAAAGTTGATTTCCAGGGGACCTTTGCCAAGGGTTTTGGCAAACCGTTGGGAAAGGTCGCCACAAAGTGGACTTTTCCCAATGGTTTGGCCAAACCGTTGGGATAGGTATACCCTTTCTACCATTGGTAAAAGTGGCCACAATGTGGGATTTCACAACGGTTTGGCCAAACCTTTGGGAAAAAGGACATATACCCACGGTTTTTACTAACCATTGGTATAAAAGCGTTGGGAAAAGTCAGGTTTCCAGTAGTGTTTGCACATGATTGAAAAAAATATATTTTATTAATAATGGTTTCATAAAGCATATGGTGATATATTTGGTGAGTTTCGATATTTTATGGAAGTGATATAGTTCATATAATTTAAAAATAATAATTTAAATCATTACTAAATGACAGTTGAATAAATTAATTTCATGATATATGATAATAATAACATTATTATAATTTTAAATGGGGGTTTAGATAGTCCAAATAATATTATTTGGGTATCTATGAAATATATTTTTTAACATTAAGTATGTATTAAGAAATATATTATTTTTCATTATGAGATGCATTGAAAAAATAAGGATATTCTTTATAATTATCTGATGCCTTAGAGAAAATATATTTATGTCTTCCAACTCTCATGATTTTAGAGAAAGAAAAATAGAAAATTATTGTAATACAAAATGAATTAAATAAAGTGATCTAAAATTCAATGATAGAACACATAATATTAAGAGCACCATTTTAGATAATATGAATAATGTGTGGGTATATCTAGAGGTATAATCAATTATATTCTCCATCGTAATGATAACAAAATTGAAGAAGATATAGAAATGCAATCAAGGATATTACAATAAATGATGTTATTTTAAACATAAATTAATTATTAAATAAATGTGAATAACACTATATAAGATATTTTAGGGTTTTTTTCTAGTTTTTTGTTTTTATTAATTGATATTTATATGAAATCAAAATTTAGCATTAATCAATCACATCCGCTGCACCTCAAAAACATTATATGGTCTCGGAGTTGTAACTTTTTAACTTTTATTTATTTATAATTTATTTGAATAATTTTATGCATTATTTCTCTAGTAGTATTATTCATAATTTCATTTTGTGTCTAATAGTCTAGATAGTGTATTATGTCGACATTGTATGGACATAAATAAGACATAATACATAAGGAATTCTTAATGATCCTCTTTATAGGCACTATGTTTTTGTGCTTGATAAAAAAATCACACATCATATAATGCATTATTATAAGTCATGTAATGATTTTTGATGTTACTGAGGTACATTCTACATAAATAAAAAAGTGTCATACAGGCTAGTACAAGACATAATTACCCAACAAGTATTGACTTCCAATATAGTAAATGCATTAGTATGAACATCACAATGTTTATATTGTCTTTATATATAGTTTAACACCATAAAATATACAAAATATTTAAAATCATAGATCATTATATGATTTTATACATTGTTTTATTACACTTCACAAGTTTCCTGGATTCGCAAAATAAGTCATGGTTGGAACTACACATCGTGTATCTGGTATATACATCATGTGACATATGTCACACAACACAACGTAATGATTGGGAGATTATTAGTGTATCAAATGGTTGAATATATCGTTCCATTACACGATACATAATTTAGTACTAATAACCGACATGTTATTAATCATTATACATTGTGTTCTATACACACTTTACCAGGAGTACACAACATTAAAATTAATTATGTGTCAGTTGGTCAAAAAAAACTTTGAATAATACATATTTTGACCATGTGAACCAACATGTACTATATGTTGGTAAAAATCATGTAGAAATCAATGCCATACAGTACAAAATTAGTGGTAAAAACATATGTCTGGTACAATGGATTATGGAAATGATATTTAATATTATGTAGGTACCATATGTTGTGAGTCTCTAAAGTGGATTCCATGCACTTCATTTTGTAAATTAAATACAATTATTATATTTAATTATTATTAATTTCTGGGATTCTTAAAATTTCATGCTGACCAGTTATTAGGAGGAATTTTAGATAACAAATTAATTTTGTCATGACCCGTCCCCCGGGGCTGGTATCGTGACAACCCCAAACCTGCCTTCCATAGGCTAGGGGATGGTGACTAGCACCAAAGGTGTAAATCCCTAAAATTAGGATGGAATTTCATTTATTAATCATAAAAACACACAGCCAGAGTACAACAGGAAGAAAACACTAAGTAAAAGCTGTATAAAAAGTGCACTAAAAGTAAAGGGGGGCCAGAATACAAGCCCAACTATAAAGTACAAATACAACTGAAAACTAGTAGAACTGAAAAATGGACAAACACTTGAAAGGTGAAAGATGCTCATGGATCGTCCTCTGGGGTTCCTACCTAAAAGGTAGGTACAGATGGCTTCTTTAGCACTCCACATCCTCCAGATTCCACTATGTGCTGATATGTCGTACGGTCCTCCTTCGGTACCATCCAGTCCGGGCGCTCTCGACCTCCATCAGTGCTATCCGTCATCTGCAACCAACACAATGAGGTGTGGGCATAGCCCGTGCAGGGGGGAGTACAACAATACTCAGTAGGGACCTTGAGACCCTCACAGTCTCACAAAATCCAACAAGGATAAACCACAAAGTATGAAATCAACGGATAACCATTACTTAGGTATATGACTATACATATACCTAATTTATGAGGTAACCCATCTCAGTCCTGAGGAAAACACAAAGGTCATTGACTCAGCTCAAACCAGGATTTTCATTATTGAAGCCATGGCTGCTGAAGAACTCCTCCTCTGTTGAGTACAGTGGGCCTATCGTGAAACCAAGGCCCTTCTCACTAACCTTGGACTGCTGAGGTACTCTTCTTGTCGAGTACCATAGGTTTGATGCTAACTACCAGGTGCTCCGTCCATTATGGGTCTGCCGCCAAATACCAGGCGCTCCCCCTAATAGAATATAGAGGTACTCTGCCTGTCGAGTACCGCAGGTCTGCTACTAAATACCAGGCACTCCATCCACCATGGGTCTGCCGCCAAATACTTGGTGCTCCCCACTAGGCTAGTCGAGTCACTCTGAGTCGAATCGGTCAAGCAATCGTTAGGTGTACATATACTAGGTCTACGCACTCTGTCTTCTCGTAACCAGAAGGATCCACTCCATGAGCTACGGGTCGATACTCCAAGTGTTACGAAGTTTCACGTAGAAGAATCTCAAAGGACCTCCACGTCATAGGGTTCTCAACGCAATAGATGACACATCAACCAGACGCACGGTCTATGAGTTATTAGCATTTTAGTCTCGGGGGCCCAGTTGGATTCGTGTACGAACCAACCTGACCGTGACTCAACTATATCGAGAACCCTAATGAGGTATACTTAAAGGTATGGATATTCTCCAAGAATATCAGCACTACTGACGGTTCATCAAAAGGACGTCCGGTGCCAAAGATATGGCCCAAGATGGCAATGGGTCAGTAATGGGCCAGGGTCTGGTTCGACCCAGTCGGACCGACTCGGCCCATCCCAGTCTGGGCCGACCCGGTCTCGGTCGACTAAGTCAGATTCACTGGGTCTGACCCCGACCATTGGGTGGGTCAGACCACTATTTTTTGAACTGATCCGCTGGGCCGGGCCCAGCGAACTGTGCGGGCGGTTCGGCCCGATAGTCTCCACGTAGGCGGCTTTGTAACTCAGTCCGGGAGACCGGTCCTGTTCGGCCACCGAAACCGCGGGTTTACTCGGGAGGCAAGTGGAAGGGAGGCCATAAGGCTATCCGCTTAGGGAGGGGGTAAGCCGACTGGTCACCAACAGGCTGCAGGTGCATCAGGCAGGGTGCTGGGGTGCAGGGCAGGCTACCGGTAGGGACCGGGCAGGCCACCGGAAGGGTGCGGGGGTGCCGGGCAGACCACCGACGGGTCTTTCGGGAGTTGGGTTGGCCGTTAGTGGGTCGTAGTGGCACCAGGAAGGACGCCATCCTGGCGCAGGGAGCTGGAGGGGCGGTGGTAGGGCGCGGGGTCGCCGGCAAAGCCGAGCAGCATGCGGGGCACGCATGCAGCGTGCCGGGGCTGCGCGCAAGGGCGCGGGAAGTGCGCTGGGGCGCCGCGGCAGTGGTACGGTTCGTGGAGGCTGTGGGAAGCGTGACCCTTGTTTTCCATCTTTGTCGCCGTCTCCTCTTTTCCAAGACATCTTCATCGAATAAGAACAAACAAGGGGAGGTTCAGACCGTGTTCGTGCAGCCTGAGCCCTCCTCTTTACGGTGATAGAAATTTACGATTCACATACCATATACTTGTTCGACAAAGAACATGGTTTATAATAAAATTTAAAATAACACAAAACTCCCTACCTTTGATTTTCCGGTAGTCGATCATTGACGTCGCGAAAGGATGGCCGACAATCTGTGGAAGAAGGTCAGATAGGCAGAGCGTCGCCGACGTTTTTTGTGGGCGGCAATGCTTCCCTTTCTTTCCCCAGTTGAAGAAGGTTGAAGACAAAATTCTCCATTCATCATTCCTCAAGGGTGACGGTTCTTCGTTGCAGGAATAATTTTCCAAGGGTTGGGCGTCGCGTCTCTTTGTAAGCACTTCGCCACTTGAAGAAGTCGTCCCAAAACCTTCCCCCAAGCTTCCTTTATACTGGAGAGGGAGGGTTTGTCTAAAATTACGTTGGCATGTAATCCAAATTTGGTGAAGTATAAGAGAGGGCCCCACCAAATTAAATTCGTGATAGGTGTCAAATTTAATTAGGTGAATTGGCAAGAGGCTCTCCCTCATTAAAGAAAGAGAGGTGGGAGGTTTTATCCTCCACCATTAATAGGGGTCAGGTGGTCCCCAACCCTATCATTTAATAGAGAGGTTATGGGTCTCGGGTGGTCCCCACGTCGTAACCTCTCGCAGGAGGTTATGTGCGGGTGGGCCCCATCACCCTAACCTCTCATGGGAGGATAGGGTGTGGTGGCCCCCACCTCCAACCTCCCCTTGGAGGTTTTAACCACCCAAATAAAATAATGTTAAAACATTTTTTATTCAATTTAATTAAAAACCCCCAAAAACTAACATCCAAACTCGCTAGAATGCAACTACGAAGAAGGTCTCTGTAAGCAATTGCCGACACTATGAGTTCAACGGTGCCCTCAAATTTTAATTCTGATCACCTGTTCAAAAGTTATAAAAACCCACTCGTACTTTTACTGAACGTACCAGATCAAAACTTTAGAAATTGATTCCAGACACATCAGGCCTCGGAATCAAGTGCCGTCAGAAACTGCGGACTCATAAAATTTTCAGGTATTTAAAAAAAAGTCACCAGAATTTCGGGTCTTTACAAGTTTATTAATTATTAAGTATAAATTTATCATAAATTAAATAATTGAAATTTCTTCTACAAATATTAAATATTGATTTTATTTCATATTGGGAATGATCATGTGATTTGACTGACTTATATATGTTTTGGATTATTTTTTTAATTTCTCATTACAACATTTATTAAATTATAATCATTTTAAGATTATGTATGATGGTCAGTTAATCATCTCCCTATATATAATTATGTTTTATCTTACATGAACCAGGGTTATTTAATGTTACCCTAAACAAACCAAACCCCTAATTTTTATGTTTGTATAGATTTTTAAAGGAAGGAGTTCCTAGTATAGGGAGATGGTTTAAGACTTGATTGGAGATCTATCTATAGAAGAAGATATATAGGATAATGGTGGATGATACAACTCGATAAAAGTTAAGGCCCAAGGAATTATTAACCCTAGAGTCAAGTTTTTTTTCCTTGTTAAATAGACTAAATTATGGATAAATATCATGATAATTTCATTATTTAATTTATTTTTAAATGAATGGTCATTTTTTTTGAATTTTGGGTTTTATTATTCACATGATTAAATGAAATCAAATATTAGAATTAAATTACGATGAATTCTTAAGTAAAATTAAATAAAGAGTTTATGATTATTTTTTATGTATTTTTAATTACAATATTTGTTCCCATATATTGTAATTAAGAAGTATATAGTTGATAAAATAATATATATTAGAGAAGTAAAATTAATATTCAAAAGTTATTTTATCAGACATTGTTAATTTTTTGTATATTTTTGATATAAAAGTAACTAGAATGTGATGAAACAAATAATGCATATTTACACACCAGTTATGAAAAAATATTCAACATAATATATTAATTCATCAAAATTACTTCCATAAATTGAGTTGTAATACACCATAGTTCAATGTAATACTTTGGACCATATCAATGTACATTAAATTATTTGGGTGTCCTAATAAATGTCATACTTCAACTTAACTATGTTATAGTTAATCATAGATTCCCATGAATTATAGATAAATCATGGAGGAAATATTTAAGGAAATACGATTATTAGATTTAGGGATTTGGTTTTACTCTTAATAGATCATGGAGATGTGAATTAATTCGTCTGGAAATATAATCTTACCTAAATTCTATTATTTAGTTTGGTAAGGCCTATCATAATATCACAAGAATGATAATATATATTATTTCTAGTTTAATATATGAGTGATTTTATATACTCAATCTAATGAAAATGGAATTTGGAGTTTGATAAAATAGAAGAGTTCATAATCAAATTGTTAATTATTTTAAAACTAGTTATCAAAAAAATATACTAATCAATTATTATTTTAGAATATACATGTAAAAACACATAATAATTGTCATCATTCTTGAAAAAATAAAACTTCATCATAGATCATCCAACTTAGAGAGAAAATGTTGTTTATTAGGATAACTATAGGAAGACAATGGATGGTGACTTTAGTGTTTGTTTCCTCATGTTATATGTCATGTATAGTGAGGTTAATTTGAAACATTAGGATATAGACGCATACACCATTTTGATTAATCTATAAGAACATGATAGTGATATGGATATATGAAAATGATAAATTATATAGTCACTACAATGTATTTGAATAAATTGGAAGATCCTGTTGGATCAAATAAAGGGTGATACAAATAGAGTTTAGGGTGAATCAATATGAATAGTTATGTTCAAGTCCCTTCATTATCATTCTTTTTTATAAACAAATCTCTTAGGTTACTGACCAATTAAGAAATAAAAAAGACACAAAAATTTATTAAATTCTTTTTAAATTATTTAAGAATTATTTTGTACTCAATGATTCACGGTTATTATCCAATGAATTATTTTTCTCTTTATCAAAAAATGGAATTTCAGTAGGGTGATAAACATAGTGTTTAGGGTGAATCAATATGAATTTTTATTTTCAAGTACCTTCATTATCATGCTTTTTTATAAAAAAATCCATAAGGTTACTGACCAATTAAGAAATAAAAAAGACACAACAATTTATTAAATTCTATTTAAGTCATTTATGTATGATTTGTACTCAATTTTTCACAGTTATTATCCAATGAACAACATTTTCTCCTTATCAAAAAATGGAATTTCAGTAGGGTTTTGACCAACAAAACATAAAACTATAAGCATTAGCTAGTTACAATCTCAGATCAATAGTACCTAAACTGATATTTTTGTCGAATAATCACATATTATTATATAAGCCTCCTCCTAGAATCATGATGAAGAAATTACCCCATTTAATTGTATAATAATATCATGTGGAAATTCTCGGTGTTTCTTTTTCTTATTCGACCCAACAATGTATCAAGTCTACTTTTTCAGATTTCTCAAAATTTGTCCTTATTAATTTTTTATATGTATTCACAAAGTATTTCACAAATATTGTTTCCATAATTTTTTATTGAAATTACTTATTTACGACAATATTATACTTATAAAAACTCTAAATATTCAAGTTAGTACTTCATTCAATATTTTACAACATGTTTGGCTGATGACATAGTTAGTTTCCTTCACATAATATTTTAATTTTTAGGGTATAATTTAAAAAAACATTACAAAAACCAAATAATTATATTCTATTAATATTTCTACATAAGAATGAATTATTTTATTTTTAAAATGGCAGATAATTATTTCACCTGAAACTCCTTCAACATCAAATTATTCTCTCTCTCATGGATCTGGATTTATATTATCATGGATCATGATATATGTATGATCAATATTATTTTATCCGTGAAGGATATTTGACTTGAATTTTTGGATTTACATCCATTTTTATCATAAAATTAAATAAATAATTTCATTTTTTTCATCAAATATAACATTAAAATTTTCTATGGTAAAAAGACAAATGATGGGAACTTATAATGGTATAAACTCAAAAGGTGTTATGATAAAGACTTATGTTCATAGAAGAGAGATAAATTCACTATAAAATCATGGGGTTTATGAGGAAAAAATTGATATAAATCCCTTAAAATTATAATGATTAAAAGTCTAATGATATTGATCAATGACTTATGATGTGCACATCAGTCATACGATCTTCTTTTTCAAATTTTCATTAAACATTTAATAATGATATAGATCAACCATTCTACTCAATTTCTGCGATGTATTCATGGTTCTAAATCAATAAAATCAAATAAGTAACCATGAGGATGAACTATAAAAATAATCAAATGTCCGTTTCTTTTATCACATACCATACATACTTGAATACATCACATGGGGAAACTAATGGTCATCAACATTTAAAAAACAATGATAGAAAGGATCAACCACATGTATTTATCAATGAGAGGGATTCCCTTCATAAATATAGATGATGATATATAAATAGAAAATCCCTAATTTTTATATAAGTACACATCATGAATACATATTATGAGGTGATTCTTACCTAGGATAGTGAGATAATGCCTATGAACATGGTGGTTACATAGATGATTATTACAAAATTATATCCCAACATAACTTCAACATAATCAAAATTTCATGCGAAGAATTATCTTTCCAAATCCACTGAATAATGTGAACATCACTTATACAATAGTGCTAGTAATTAAAAATGAATAATAACCCATTAAATCATCACACATATCGTGAATTTAGAACAAATATAACACCATCCTCAATAAAGACTAGAAATCTATCCCATTTTAATTTTTTAAAAACCTAAAATATATCTCCTACTTCATAAAAATAAATCCAAACAGAATAGAACATTATGGAGACCTCCAAAAACTCAAAGCAAAGAGTCATGAAGCGATAATATCTATGTCTCATGAGATAAATATTTGTTGAAACCTGGATGACTTAAAATAATCACTAATGTTTTCTTTAAAGTTAACTCAACTCAGATTTAAAAATATTAGTTCTCATTTAATTTTAAAAACATGTAACAAAAAAATAATATTTCTTCCTTACATAACAAATAACAACACCTTAAAAAAATAAAAAAATAAGGGAATGAACCAACTCAAAAAAATGACATCACCTAAAAAATTTGAATAAGATACGATATATGTGGAAATAAAAATCATAGTACTCTTTAATGAGGGGGAGTCTACTACCCTCTGAGATATAAAATTATGTTATCTAATTGTTATGTTGTGAGAGGTTTTCAATGTATATCAACCAAAAATTTCATATAAAGAACATATTTTATTTTCTAGATATATACTATAACATAATAATTAAGTAAATCATACTATATATCAATGTTTTTTTTGATATGTAATGAATTTTAGTTTTTTTGGAATGTTTAATTGAACTTTGATGATCACTTTCTAAAACCAAATGATACTCAATATCAATTCTAAGATCTTACAGTGGCGTCTTTATCCACATTTTTTATATAGCATACTAGGATTAATCTATATACATAGCCACCTTTGAGCTTAATGTAATTGATGTTTTCATCTTTTAATTATATGGAACTCTACTTTTACAAATAAAAAATGATCCAACAAATATAACATTCATATCATAAATAAAACCTACGTAATCAGCACTAAAAAATTTTCTTAGTGTATCCTCACCTGTCTACTTGTACATAATCCCCTAATTGAATTTATTTGAGACATATCCAAATATTATCTTCAGTTATAATATATGTTATTCCTAATAATTATATTTGTACCATATATAGAGAGTGAAAAAAAATATTATTTGGTATGGTTGTTTTTTAATATCTAATACTCCTAATGAAGCATCTAAAATTCTTCTCATTCACTTCTTTCCTTCATCATTCATACAGGGTTTTGTATTTACATTAAGTAGTGTAGAAACATCTCTAGATTCTAGCATATGAAAATTCATTAGGATTTATCTAACATACTTTTCTTGTGAAATAAGGATATGTTCAGTAGAATAGGTTACATTAAAACCAAAAAAATCATTTCTCTTAGAATATACTTCAAAAATACTATTTTCATGTGTCCTAATAACTCCTCAAAAAAATATTCTTCATTATTATTAAAAATTAAATCATCAACATACATAATCACAAGTAGTGTTGCAGGGTTATTATTCCACCCTTTGCTGATTCAATCCATCTACCCTTTCATAAATTCCATGAATTTCATATATTGATATATCTATAAATATGATATCCTTGGATTCAGCATCAAATTATAATGTTCATTCTGTAACTTAAATGCATTTATTCCATAAAATAAAATATTAAACCTTCAATAAGTTCAATATATAATTCATTATCAATATCACCATTTAAAAAATGTATTTTAACATTAATTTAGAATATTTTAATACTTTTAAAAGATAGTATGTATAGAAGTATTCTAATATACTAATTTATGGATATTGGAGATATAGATTCATCAAATTCAACTTCTTAAATTAGTGAATATCCTTATGATAAAATTCTAGCTTTATTTCTATACACTTCACTATTCTCATCAAGTTTATTCTTGAAAAACCAGTTTCATACAATTATATTTATTAGTGTTATGTCATATAAGTTTCCATGTTTTATTATTTTTTATTTGGTCAAATTACACATTCATAAGATTAACCCACTCCTTATCTTCATGTTATAATTTAACTATCCATGGTTCAACATTAGAAAATAAAATGGTATAAAAATTGCTAGAATCGTCCTTCATGTATTTCTTCATTGATGTTGAAATGCTATAATATTATCAACATAAATATGTTTGACCAAACTTTCATTACCATATTTGAGATTTTTTTGATCATCTCCATGAATGGAGAGTGTTGAATATGCATCATTATTCTGACTCATTTAATTTAATAGATATATTTCAAAATGTTCATAACTAAAAAAATAATTCATACCAAATATACTAATTGTGTTCTTGGTTACTTATATATTTTCATAAACCAGAACATCATATCATTCATAAATACCATTTGACCTCTTGTTATAGAACTACTAGGAAATGCCATTTGTTGAATACCCCAAAAGAATTAAATCTTCATATTTTTCATCAAAATTCCCCAAAAATTTTCCTTCTCTTTGATTATACATAGACATAAAAAACATGGAAGTGTTCATCATTAATATTATTCATTAACTAGAAATAATTGGGAGTTATATTCATATATGATTTTATACATAATCTATTTTAAACTATTCATGTTATTGCGATGGTATTAAACCAATGTACCTTTAAGTATTATGATCTATCTGTATGGTTGTATCCATATCAAACATGATCGAATTATTTATCATAGCCACTATTTTATGGGGTAAATGGAGCACTTAATTCATATATAATTCCAATAATATTATCATAATCAATGGAATTAACATTGGTGTACACACTTCCATTATCTGGCCTCACTTTCTTTAATTTGAATCACATTTGATTTTCCACAATTTTTTTGATTCTCATAATTCTATAAAAGGTCAACGAGATTAGTTTTATGAACATAAAATATGTTATTCAACTAAAATAAACAATGAAATTAAATAAATATATTTCTCCACCTGCTGAACACTTATTCATACATCCATACTCTTTATACTGAATGATTTAAATAGATATTAATTTTTACATTTCACCTTTATTATGATTTTTATTCAATATTTTTCTATTTTTCATGATTAGAAAATTGAAATGATATACTATTTTTATAAAAATAAATTACTCCAAACATATTCTTGAATGAAATTCATAAAATTATTTTTGATAAGGTGTCTAATAATTATATTATATAACTCATTTTATTTTTTTAGCTTATATAACAAACTGTGTGTTGTTCTCAAATTTGGAACTAAATTTATTGGGTTCTCATAGCCATTAACCACATTATCAACTATTATTATTTTCCCCCTTCGTCAATTTCTCATGAAAATAACCTTATTTATAATGTCACATTGTTTTGATACACTCATCCCATCATTCTTTCATCCATTAGAGAATTACCAATTATCAAGACTGGTTTTTTCTAACATTTATTTTTCCAATATCTCTAATGTTTATGGATTTATAATTCACAAATATAATTGAACCCTTATCAACCCTATCAGTATATCATAGTATTTTAGGTCACCAGTTAGGTTGGATGAATATCCACTATCACTAATCCAGAGTCTGAAAGATTTCAATGATTTAAATTCTGCATGAACTACATTTTCCGATTTCTTAGATTGACTTTGATTATGATCATTCCCAAAATATTGAAAGGTAATCAACTAGTTTATATTAAATTAACAATATAAATCTAAATTTTTTCCTTTATCTCACCTTCCACAGTCCTCATTTATGAATTCAAATTTGTTTCCCACTTAAACTATGTTTTCAAAGTATTAATTCCCTAGTTGAGTTGTCATCTATGATTTATGAATTACCCTTGATTACCACTAAATTTCCATTCTGGGAAAAGGGATATTTTATTTTTATTTATATTAATTATGAAGAAATATATAAGATCATCAAAAGTGCCATTGGAATCTTCAATTTGGAGAAACAATTCCTTTTTAATGGGGTTTTTTCATACACCCTTTGAGAACATTAATAAGAAGATATAAAAAATTAATTTTGTGGTGTCCATCCTATAATATTTGGGATTGATAATGGTATAATTTATAAATTTATCTCTTTATATATTTGGAATATTTTATTTATTATTTTAAAAATTTAAATATTCTAGATTGAAATTTATCAAATGTTTCTTCAAATAGAAGAATTTTCTTTTTATACCATGACTCTAACAGTATTTCACTCTTTATATCTTCTTTCTCTCTTAGTAAAACAACTACTTTTTCTATTTATTAAAAAATTATCTTTTTTTTCTTATAGACGTGTTCTTATTGCATTTAATTTTATCATACTTTTTCATAGATTCACTATTCTATATTTTGTGTCTATTAACTTTATAATCCATTTTGATAATGGTCGATGTATTATCTTTAATAACATTTCTATATTTGAAATAATCAATATTTAACATCTGAATTTACTCAGTTGAATTTTTTATCTAGAAGGTGACATTTATTAACTTATCATAATTTTTTTGAAGAATTTTGAAATCTCTTATCCATCCAATTAATATCAGACAAATATCTGTGTCCATTATCACGGTCTATTCCATAGTAGACTCTAATTTATCCACTATATACTCAGTATTTTATTTATTTTCATATTATTATTAGTTCATGTTTTCTTCCTCTTTCACCACTAGAAATTTTGGAGGTACTTATCAAGAATATTCATCATCACAACATTCTTAACTATCAATCAAAACATATTTAACTAAAAAAACTTCTTCTTGAAGGAAATAAGTGAATTTTTAATTATTTATTTTTGAATGAGCATATAAGCGATCAGCATTAATTTTTTTTCTATGAAATATTCATCATTATATATTCATATTCTATGTTTTATAATATATTGAGAATGAAAATGAATAAACATATCATAAATAAAACATTTAAAAGGTATTTTACACCTTTACTTACATATTCCCCATATCATGATATTTCTTGACATGATAGAAAGATCTTCTATAAAATATTATATGTCATATCTTTCTTTATAGAATTCATAATTCTCTTATATCTTTATAACATCATGTTATTTAAAATAAATTTCAATTCATATCATTAATTTTCTCCTAAATGTAGGACATCATTTCATTTTGTAGTGGATGAGAGTACTGTGGAGTTCATCAATGGTTAAGTCATCAAGATCTCTATCTTTGAGAGATTAGATAATATTTATAAAATTTATTAACTAGGATTCTCATTAGTTTTTTTACAACAGTGGAGTATTATAGAATTTATCTAAACCCCATAATTTAATGACAAATAAAATTATTTTAGTAAATATCTTATTAATAGTTTCATCTTGATATATATAGATATTAATAAACTATTTGAATTTTAGTTATATCTGTTCTTTTTAAAATTTTTATTTCCTTTAAAAATTATATGAAGCTCCTTCCAAATATCATTAAGAGTTTTACATCCCACGGAATTTGTGAAATAATTTTCAAATAAAGATGTTCACAAAGAATTCATGGCCTTATCCTATATTTTAAGGTTCCTCTTTCTAGTCAGGGACTATGATGAGGCTTCATTAGGCTCACAGAATATATATTGAATATAATTAAAAAAATTATTCCATAGAGAGAATTTAATGAACCATTTTCCATTTCCCTGAGAGAAATTATTTTCAATCAAATTTTGAGATGATTTTACTATAAACAGAATTGTGTTGATACATCATGTGAACTTGAGTGTGACACTAGATAATAGAATTGTGATAATAGAAATTTATGGATCACATAATGGGTGATAAATATTGATAGGGGGAGATAATTAGCATGTAATGACATTTTCAAATAAATTCACTATCTTACATATTCAGAATCTCTCTTTAAAACTACTCACGAATGAAAAATTAAGATAGACACAACAAAATAATTGATGAGGTTTTTATCCTTTATGTATGGTTATGTCCCCAATGTTTCGTGGTCATTTTTGAACATACTATACGCTTCTTTTTATAAAAAGGGACTTAAGAAATGGTATGACCATGGAATCTCAAATATACTTGCACATACCAGTTAAAAACTAAAATCAACAGAACAAAAAACTAATAATTTTGGATAATGATCAAATATGAGTGTATGGGCATCCATGATAAATATATATAATGAAATTTATCCTTTTCTATAAACATTATTCTCTTATGGATATTCTCAATTTTTATTCTTCATATTTTTTCTTAAAATTGTCACATATCGATTAATCTTTTTTTTTGAATTCAAAACACTAATATCTCTTCATTTCTTGTTATTTATATTCATGAGATATTTCATAAATATTGTTTCTTTAATAATTATAGAAATATAATTGGATTATGATAGGATGTTTTTAATTAAAACTCATAATATCTATGTCTGAGTTTAATAAAAATCAACCTGAATATTCAGCTAATGTCTCAAATTGTTTATATAAGATCACATTTTAATTAATTTAGTATTATTGTTTATTTAAATACATAAAAAAACATTGATTATAGATATATTTATATCTTTAAATAGGCATGAAATAATATGGTTGTGGCATGGAACATCATTCAGTAACATAGATGTAAACCTGCGTTATGTTCTTCTCCCTCAACTTGATCCAACTTCATCTCATCTCTATTCATGATCCATGTGTGGTCCTATTATTTTTTTCCATTAATAACAATGAAATTGCATCACCTAATTTATATATCTCATAATATGAATACAAAATCTAGAAATTACATTTTTTCATCCAGTAAAATCTCATATTTTTCTATATACGAATAGATTAAATTTGGTACATCCAAAGTATTATACTCAAAAATTCATATGATGATGACATTTTTTATACAAAATAATTACATTAACTGAAATCTATAAGGATTATGTTTTGGAATTCTTTTTATAATGAGCATAATATATATAAAATAAAAAGTACTATAATCACTTTCAAAGACGTAGGATGTTCACAAAAGTCATAACATCTTCATATTTATCATCTTCTTTTAAAAATTCACTATGTTTGGGATTGAAATTGAACTTCACACACACACACAAATATACACATATTTATATATTTTTATTCAAAGGGAATAGCTAGCCTTGTAAAAAAGTTACGTTGAGGATCAAAAATATGGTCAACCTACTGATCTTGATTTTCCTACCTACCATATAGACTTTTTTCAACCACATAATGAAACTCATGACTAACAATAAGTAAAAAAAACAAATAATGGGGATCCACCACACATATTGGTCTTCCAAAAGAATAATCATTTCTTAGTTTGAAGATGATTTCTTTGATGAAAATGTATGGTTTTATTTAATAGGTTTAATTCATGAATAAAATTCATTAAATGATTTCTATATAGGTTAGTGAGATGATGCATACGAACATTATAGTTATATAGATGATGCATACTTAAAGGTTATAGTAGAACAACTTCATCCATATGAAACCATTATCTAGGAGATTTTCTTCCAACCAATATTGAGTTATGTAGATAACAGTTACACAAAAACACTTTTTTCCAAACATGATGAATAAAATGAAGAATCATCACAGTTAACATGTATTGAAAATACCAAATAAAACATCCTCTAGAGAGTTAAATATATAGGCACCTATCTAGTGATCATATACTCTATATTATAATGTGAATAAACTATTAAAAATATTTCAACTCTATGTGGATAAATATTATATAAAAATATCATTAATATATCATACAACTCAAATTATTCATTTTTATTAAAATTATAGACATAAAAGTATTGAGGAAATTTCTAAAATATTATTTTTAATATGATTCACCATGTTAATAAAGACATGTTGTAATATGTATCTCTGAATGAGCTGAAGGAAAAGATTTAAAATCCAATAATATATTTATATTTAGTGGTGCCTTTGGAAGATACACAATAGAAACAGATGATATAATAGGATAATAAGGAAAACGTGGTTCTTTGATTCACATGTGTTAGAAATGGTCACTGGAAGAGGAACTATATTTAATTGTTGAATAACCAATAAGTAAATAAATCTTAAGTGTAGTCATCATTTTTTGTAATTTTTCTTTTTAAATCCTTGGTTACTAAATAAAATAAATGTCTCACACAATTATATCTAAATATAGAAATGATAGAATAATTATAATATTATTATTATTATATAGTGGATCATCTAGTTTCTAATGTATTTTTACTCCTTTGTCATGTAAGAGAAAAAAGGATTCCCATTTGTAAAGGGAAATATTCTCATGTATTTGAAAAATAATTTTAAAGGGTATTACCAAAACAATATCTCAATGTTGTGTTTTAGACATAAAGATATTTTATTCTTTATTTGAAATGAATATTTTAATAATATACTATATTTAATTAATCATATCTTTATTCCTGAAACATAAATATATACTATTAGTTATTAATGATGAATTTAAAAGAATAATAATAAAATAACCCTATGTTGTGGATAGATAATTCATGGTTAAGCAAAAATAGGCGTAATATTCAGGGTAATTCCAAAAAAAGTGTTTATTAAATTTAAATATAAATGTATTATGCATATGAAATTATTAATTGTACTCATGAAGGAAGAGAAATCATTTTTATTTAAAAAGGAAAATAATCTAAAAATATAATATAAATAAGTTCAAAAGTATTTATGTGAACTATTTAAAAAAAATGTAGAGGTAAATTCATTTACATTATGGGATTCCAATTATGATATTTTGGTTTGTAAAAATGAATTAGATTATGGTTAGTGAAATATAAATGTTTATTTGGGTGATTAAGAAAAAAATATATTTATAAAACTTTAATTGATCATTAAAATATATATTCATGATATTCATAAACTATAATATTATTCTATACATTATAGTAATGTTGTTAACAAATGGATGATTTATTATGAGTCTTATATTAATTTAAAATCATCCATTATTTATTTCAAGGAATTATTCACAAATATATGTGTTAATACATAACCATAAACTAAATATAAAGACAAATGAATATTATATATGATTTAATGTGAATAAAATTTATTACATAACATAATTATGTCTTAAAATGAAATCCGTATTTATGATTTATTTTTCTAAATAACATAAATCAAGAAAACATTTCATCATAATTAATTTCTTTAAGTTGCTAAGGATATTTATTTTCCTATAATAAAAAACCGTTTTGAGTTATTAACATGTCGATATTTGTGTTGATAAGACAAGTGGACCCTTATGACATATTTATCCCAAAGTGGGGGAGAATTCATGATTGAAATTAAAATGATGAGGGTCTTGAGCACAGGTAGAAGGTATAATGTAGCCATTGCACTATGTAAAGGGTTTGATAAGGATAACCTTGATTCCATTTTCCATTCACTATGAGATAACCTAGCCGATGTGAGAACTAGTAATTCTCATACAAAGGATTCATGTGACATTGTCCCCTTGAGGGATATATGAATCCGTGTGTAATCTCTAAGACAACATGAGGATGTCTTACAAGGGTTAGTTTTCTTATTCCTACATGTTCAGTTATCTTCTAAAATGGAGATGAAGTTTTCATGGCCAGGAGGTTGTGGCAGCTTGGTTAGTGAACTACCACTATGTTTTGGATAGTATGTTTATGAAATTCCTCTTTTTTTTATAATTATTGTATACAATTGTATACATGTTCACATCAGGTTAAAAAATCCTCCCAAGTGTCCTACTATGTCTTACACTCATACCGTACTAACGAATTTATATACACATTTCGATTTTAAGAGAGAACTGGTGAAGGGTAAGGTCCACACAGAAGATAGTTGAGTAGGTGGAGCATGGAGCGGAGGAAGACCATGACATACACCAAAGAACCCCAAAAGTTTTTAGTTACCATATTTTTATTTATTCTGGATAGGATTCCCCTATTATAAGTTCATTTTATTTTCATGATACGTATTCTATTTAATTTCTGCACCATTATTCTGATTATTTATTATATTATGTTTATTTATTATTGATCATATGAGGTGATACTAAGGGTATAGTCTCCCTAATGAAATACTTACACCATCACTATATGTTGGTAGCCTTTTGCGTATGAGGAGTCTCACATGAGGTCATGTAGTATTCCAGATCGAACCCGGTGGTTTGGGTTTGGATGTTTCAAGTTATATAAATGAATATAATTAAATTATAAGGAATAACATCATTATTTTAGATATATGGATAATGATTGTCTTTACTAAAATAAAATCTCTTGATGAACATAATTTTGTATTAGATTATAAACTCTACTAGATATAGTGGGATGAGTTGATCTAGTGACATATACTTTGTGGGACATAAAAAAACCAAAGTAAGATGGTTTTATAATGACCAGGATAAGTGATACATACATACATATATATATTATTAATTAATTGAGAATAATGAATAAATATATTAAAATGAAGCATTAAATTAAAATAATATAGTGTTAACAAGATTATATGAACATAGAAATGAATTCCATGTACTAAAATAATAAATTTAATTTTTTTAGTTTCTCCAACTCATTTAAGGCCTTCTAAGTGTATAGGGGTATTCTAGAGAAGGGTATAGATGGATGGTTAAAGATATTTATAATAATTCATGATTAATGTTTTATGTGTATTGAAATACTGATGAATTGACTACCTGGAAACCTTTTCCTAAATATAGATGTTAATGTCCATTTTTAATTCGTGTTGTCATAAATGATACTATAATCATTATATAAATTATGAAATGATTTATTTATGAATATGAAATAGATTTAAATCATGGATGTTAATTTTTATTTGTGTTCGTAAGAGTTCTGTGAAATATCCTTGGTTCTATAAGATAAATATTTTATGAAAAATTTGGAAGGCACATTATCCATATAGTAAATTAAGAATATGTTGTAAAGATATTTATCTAAGGATGATTTATTACAGTGACTGTTGTTCTCAGGGTCAAGATATACATATATTGATATATGGGGTTTCTTTGAAAAATTTATAGTATATATATATATACAAGGTAGTGAAAATATATGATTCAATAATTCAAGGGGGATTTGTTTCCTCTATCCCATGGTTAAAATATCTCCATGATGATGTGTTAAGGGTCCTTTGTAGATATACATGATGGTTAAAATCCAAATTATAGAGAAATTGATATGTCTAAATTAAAATGATATTTATAGATATTTGATATTGATTATGCATAAATCATGGTGGGAAAATTTCAAAAAGAACCAACAGAACTATTTAAAGAAGCTATTAGAACTATCAAGAAGTAACTGAGAATAAATAAATGATAATTTGTTAGTAAATTGTATATTTGGAAAGATTTCTGTCAAGTGGATATAATATTATCCATCCTATAAATCATTTTTATCTAATATTTTGTTCTTGTAAGGATATTATAAAATAGACACTTATTAAAGAAATTGGTTTTCATATCTTTATATACTGATTACGTTTTGTCTTTTGATGATGTTTTGAAGATATAAAAAATACATAATGATTTGTCCCAGATCCTAGAATAGTTCCAAACAAATAATGTATTATCTTAATATATATTTTTGAGAGTAATATAATCATTGTACTAGAAAATATATAGGAGGAAAAAATATTATACATAGGTATATATACTTTTAATAAGTTTCTTTTTCAGATAGAGGGATTCTGAGTTAGGTGTATAACAACATATTTAGGTGGCATAGTCCTGGTAACTGCTAGTGATTTTAGAATATATTTCCTATTAATAAAATAAATGTATTCTATAGACTATAACACAGACTACTGAACTATAATTTTAGTATTATAACATACTAAAATTCATTGTAAACACTAATAAATTATGTAAATACAATTTGAAGCATCATTAAAAAAATTACATGTATGAACAAAATTGAAAAGTAAATAAAAATATAATATAATTCCTTATTTTAAAAACCTGTATTGTAATTATTCACTAATTATTGACATTATATAAATAGAATGTAATTGAGAAATTTAAGGTATGTTAAATTTATTACACTAAATAATGTAACAACAGTTTGATGACAGGACATCTTGGACATTTCTTATTCAATCATTTCATTTGTTGCTTTTTCATGAAATATCATATTGTATTCCCTTAATACCCTTCTATTGAATGTTATTTACAACTAATATTTCACTTGTAACATTTTGTTTTAATAAATTCATTTGGAGGATGAATTGGGAGAACAATTCATGTTACCACTATTCTAAAAAAATTAATAATTCATTTATAAATGAAAAATGATTTGTTCACTATTGGGGTCATAATCCCCGTAATTTGATATGCCATTAATGTAATCTTATGAATATTTATAGAAGTGAAACAACCTTTCACTTATAAAAGGATCCCTTCTCCACCACACTTCATCTCAGACCATAAACCACAACATTGAGAATAATTAGAATAAATACTTCCAAAATATATTATATATGTCTTATAGGTTCTTATATCATCAATGGTCCATCTATCAAAGGATTAATCAATTTTTAAAATTATTTGTTCCTAGAAGTAAGGTACAAATTCACAATCCCTTCTTAACATTTATATTACGTTATTTATTCTTCTACCAAAAAAGAATAAATTTCATCCACTTTAACATAATTATATTAGTAAAATAATTATATTTAAATGTTATTATATAAATGGAATAATAATTCTGTATCTTCCTCAAAATTATTCGAAAAATGAAAATGTCACTCATGATTACATGTGGACTTCCAACTCCATTAGAAATTTTTTTATTTATTCATCACCAAAAAACAAGGATAGTTACATAGAATTATTAAATTAATAAGTTTTATACTTATAATGTAATTATTATTATAAAATGTTATATTAACATTTACCTTCCTTTTTCCATCCATTGAAAAATAAAAATATCACTCGTGTATTTGGGTGGACTAACACCCCCAAAAAGTTATGTATTCTATTTTTAATAACCTTTTTACTATATAGTTTTAAAATAATATATTATAAATAAATATAATATTTAAAAAATTGAAAATATTTTATAATAATGAAAATTTTGAAAGTATCAGAAATGATAAAACAAAACATCCATTGAAAATGGAAAATTTAAAACCAAAATATTGATATGAATGTATAATTTTTAGTAAATATTTAATTTGAAATATTTAATATAATAATATATATTATTATAATGATGTATATAATTTTTTAAACAGATTTATAATAAATATAAATATATTATATAGGATTTTAGAGTGTATTCCATGAAATTCAGGACTTGTGGTATGTATTTTCTCATCTTAATTCTCTTTTATGGAGTTGTTTTATATTCAAAAACTTATTTATTTGGTGTGATGTATATATATACTGTGATTTAATTTTATGATAATTTTCATAAAAATAATGTGAATTTATTAATCCATCTATGGTTATCTCATTAATTTGGTTTTAATTTAATAGTTTCTAAAGCTATAAAGGACTATATTACAATCACACTTTTTATATTTAATGTTTATCTTTAAATTTAAATTGGTTGTATGGTATGATATTTCTCTCAAAATATCATTTATTTTAATATTATATATTTATCATTTGGGGTTATATTTCTTATTTTAACATTTCCCACTTTTATTTGGATACGTAATCAAAATGAAATATTATAAGAAAATTATACCTTATTTATCATCATTTGGAGGGAATATTTATCTACCATGTATATGTTCAAAAAATAATTATATAAATTTTTTAATCTATTCATAAATTTTTGGAAAATTTATTCTTTACTACATTTAATTTCATTAAAACGGGTAAAAATGAAGCATTAGAAATGTTTGTTTATGAATCAATTTTTATTTTACTTAAATTTTTTTAAAAATATGTTTTACAACATATATGAAACAATTAAATGTTTCTACCATCTTTTCTTTTGTTTATCATTTATCTTTTTTCCATGATTCTATTTTTTAAATGAAAATCTTATTTCAGTAGTTTTTGTATTTTTTTGTTTTTTAAAAGTTACAAAAGGAAAATTCAATTTCTTATTATTTTTAAAGCAAATATATAATGTTTTTATAAAAATAAATTTTCATTTTTGTAAACATAATTTGAGGATTATTGTGAATTAATGGGGATATTATCAAATGATTCCAACCAATTTATTTCTATGTTTTTATGATGTTTATTTTTTTATTTTTTTATGCAACCTATTTTGTTTCAAATGGCCAATTAAGCTACAATGAAATGATGAATGTTTTTTTTAACTTGGTACACACATATATAATTATTCATTATGAGATGGATGGGCCTAGAATAATATATCCCTCTAATGCATTATATAATGATTGATATTTAATGTTACTATATGAATAGGAAATGGGGAGTAATCCCAAAATCTATTATAATATTTCCACTATGTTTATGGTAAATCTTCACATTCCATGTGATAATCTGAATGAAAATGGGGAGTGAACCTAATGCACTTCAAAGATCTTTAAAATTTGTTATGATGATCTTGTTCATTATCCTTTAATAAGAAAATTAATTTTTTTGTTTATGTTTTTACAAAATAAAATCATATTTTTTATTTTTATGGTATTTTCCTTAGGATAATCACTTTCTGTTGATGATTTGAAACTCTTATGAATCATTTCATTTCACAAATTCATATGACATGACATATGATTTTTGGTCTATGACCTGTAGGGAATATTTTCATAAGTTATAATCGTGTTATTTTACCCTTATTAATGTCTTATTCTTTATTATAAATATTGATTAATTTCCCCCATGTTTTCCCTTACTAATAATTTGAGGTAAAATTTTGTTAGGATCCTATTATTTAAAGTCATATAAAATTGTATTAATGAGGATATATATAATTAGGTACCTATATGAGGTGAACTTGTGGGAGATGTTGAAGATTGTTTTAAAAGAAGATGATTATATATGTAATATCTAAAGGGAATAAACCATTAAAATTATTTCTTGTGTATTAATGATAGATATAGTGAATAATAATATAAAATGAGGATATATACTTTCATGTATTGATTATCTCACAACCATTGGTATCATATCATCCTTGAGTAAATTTTGTGGATTTTATTTGATATTCATGTGATTAATAATATAAAACCATTGTGAAACTCTACTTATACTTCTAAATATTGGTAATATCCAATTTTTTTTAAAAATTATATAGATTTTTTAATTGAAATGAAATAATTCTCTAGATATTAATAATTTTCTATAGGAACTAGCCCAGATTAACCTAGGTGAAATAAACATGAAATATATTGGATGAATGTTAACTCATTTATCACTTGGTCAATGACAATGAGGTCTAGGGAAATACTTAGTTTGACATTCTAAATATATATTATTTCATTAATTCTCATAATATTTATGAACCATTATGGAGAATTAAAAAATAGTTAGGTTCAAAATAATAAGGGGAAAATAAAATTGAAAAAGAAGATTAAAACCTATCTGTTTATATGGTAGGGTATATAGATTAATTATGATATTTTTTATAGTTTCACAGTGCTATATTTATAGGTATTATCCTTAGTATCTTTCCTAAAATTTAATAAATTTATTAAAACTATAAAAACAGAGTTAATAATTGGTGTGAAGGAAAATGTTATGATTTTTCTTGTGAGAAATTAAATTAGATGGGATATGGGTTACAAATCCTCATGAAAATTCAGATCCAAATTTCTCATGCAATGATTTATAATATTAACCATTTTGATCTCCCTTATTAACCAAATAAGTGGAAAATATTTATCGATTCATTTATATGATAATGTGTAACTTCTTTATTTAGTACCTTTAATCCACTTATATCTAATTAATGAATAAATTCTATAGAAACTGAATTTTTTTCACCAGTGCATAGACCATGAGTACGTTTTTTGGATATATATTGTTATGAAGATTAATCTACTCAATGTTGAAATATTTTAAAGAATCCAATAAAAGAGGATGAAATTGACTCTATAAACAAAGAAGTATTTAATATGGCATGTTACAAAAAGTATTTCACCCAAAATATTATTACAAATATAGGGGCATAGTTAATTGAACTAAATATGAAGGATGATGAATCCAATAATCCCCATAATGAAAATTTATCTTAACATTCAAGGTATACTATTAGTTTGATCATAGACCATGAAAAAAAAATTGATTGAGTCATTAGTGGATTGAGACCAAGTATATGAAATTAATTGGCTATATAAACATTGATAATCATGAATAAATAATTGTATTTTCTATCATTGGACGAAATAGAGAGTGGAAACTATCATTAATCTCAAGGTTTTGGGGACAATGATAGAAAAATATATTTTCATTGAAATTAAAATAAAAAATCCCTTAGAAAAAATAAATTTAAACTCCTTTCATTTTAAAATTATAGATGGGTGATAAGTGAAAATTTTCTTTAGTTAATATATAAATGATTCAAGTTAAGAAAATAAGGATTTATATAAAATAAATGCTTAATAGTGATAAAGTGGTGGATCAATGAAGAGATAAAAAATCATCCAAATGTGACACCGACACTCTAATGAATGAATTTCAAGGAGTATAGAAGTTACACAAATCAGTTCATCAATACAAAGGTTATTTATAAAAATAAGGGTCCTGAACCACCTAAGCCCAAGCAAAAAATAGAAGGATTATTTTATTATATCGTTTTAATTATTTCATGAGAGATAAGTTGTGAATGGTAAAATTATCATCCAATCTATAATTTAAAATATATTATTTTATTCATGTTATAACAACTATTTTATAACTAAATATTTCCCTAAGGTTACCACATCCCTATATCAATGATTAGTTATTAAACTTTTGTTTAAAAATCAAAGTGGTATGACAATTACATTTAAAGACTTTAAGTCCTCTATGGTTATATTTTGTGAGAATGCTATTCTTTTAATTATTATTATTCTGTGGTATTTAATGTCTTTTTTCGAATGGATTGTATCTATCTATATAGACACCATATCAAATTTATAAGAAGAAAAGTCATATTTGATATCCTAAATGAACCTTCATTCCCCCGTATATTTTATGACAACTATAAACGTATAATTTAAATTAAATCCATTATATGTGTCATAATACCTACTTATGTGGGGTATCATACAAAAATGATTGTGTAGAAACTCAAAAATACTGATACAACTTGTGTTTGGGAATTTAATGATATAATTCCCGAAGACATTCTTATTCTTTCTTTGAATCATTATTTTGGGTTTTAAAAAGAACTCATACATGGTGATACTCTTATTTAATAGAATATCCTCAATAGAGTTTCAGGAATTAATGAATATGGTCATGAAAAATCTATATAAGAGATATATAAACCCTAGTACATCACCATGGGGTTCACATATTCTATTTGTTATGAAGAAATATTTTCCAATGCATCCTTTCATTGGTTATAGAGAACTTACCAAGGTCACTAACCAGAAAAATGTCCTCTACCCTATATTAATGATTTGTTAAATCAATTATGAGAAGATTAATATATTTAAAAGTTGGAAATTTGATTTGAGTAATATCAATTTAGGGTTAAATATCTATTCCTTCCCAATACAACTATCTTTATGAGGTATGGACATTATGAATTTATAGTTCTTCTTCTTGAACATTCTAATCCTTCCATTATCGTATTGGATCTAATGAATATAATATTTTTACATTATCATATTATGGTTGGGGTAGTGTTTATTTATTATAGTTTTATATATTTAAATGTCAAGGAAGAGATTTAATTTAATATAAGTACTCTGTTAATATCCTTGAGATAGTGGAAACTAGATACCAAATTCAGAAAATGTGAATTCTTACTATCAAAAGTGTTGATATTGGGATTTTTAATAACCATTTTGGGTATATCGTTTGATTCATAATATATGGACATTAATGAAAAATATCCCAGACCCACTATAGTGTCTAAAAACCATATGTTTTAGGTATTGTATGGGTTCTACCAAATAATTATACGAAATTGATCACATATATTCAATCAACTAACCAACATTACTCAAAAGGGTGGAAATTTATTTTGGATGAATGAATGAGAATTAGAATTTTATAAAAATGAAGAGCGGTTTGATGGGTTTACTCATTATGACACAACATTATAGTTGATAATAATTTGGAATATATAATCATACTAAAAATAAGGGGAAAAGTTGGGTTTTAATTTAGAATGACATTTTAGTAGCATATCTTTCACTATAATTTAATGTTAATAAAAATATTTATGTAAATAATGTTTCAAAATGAGTAGCTATGATTTTTACATTGAAAATATAATTGAATTTTATTTATGGTTATTTCATGATATATATACTAATTTTAAAATATTAAACTATATTTTCATATATAAGGAGTTCAATATATGAAAAAGCATTTGGTTAGAGGTGATTAAATATTATGACTTCTCAATACCTTACCCTATTTGGAAGTCAAATAAGGTGAATAATACTCTTATTTGGAAATATTTTGTTTTACATTGTCAATTATGGGGTGTTATAATGATCCAATACCTATGGATTTTTAGATGATAGACATTGATATCCCAAGGGATGGGGTGAAATCATATTAATAAGAAATGAATGTTCAACCATCCATCTATGTAAATATTAATTAGGTGAAAAAAATATATTAAATGAAAAAAGATGTTAAGGAATGATCCAAATTTAAAACATAACCCTGATAAAAGGATAATATTTAGGCACCGGATATATTTTCATTTAATTGGGAAATTGAAGCAGGTAATATTGAATGAATCACTTCGATACTAATTATCTATATATGAACTAGAATTAAAAATATTTATAGAGATCTCATAGAAAATTTATCAAGGGAAAACATGAAGAATTATATTTTAGAGCATCTATCTCGATGCATGTTGTATTATAATGTTATGTCTGAATTCCAAATATCAAAAGGTATGATGCCACCATTAACCATTCCACAATGAAAATAGGAAACCATCAAAATATATTTCATCATAGAACTCCCCAAGACATTTAAATACTATAAAAATTATGGATGTTGTTCATATCTATATAAATATAATTAATTGCATCACTATTAAAAAATATTTATCCCTTGACTAAAATTATGAGATATAAATTTAAAAATTATTACAATTGTATTTAAAACCACTCTCAATTGTATATTCTCTAGTTTGAAATATTAATACCTATTATGGAGTATCCTTTATCTAATATTGAATAAGACTAAAATTTTTGAACTATACATCATCCTCAAATAGATGGTCAGTCTGAGATGAACATTTAAACCCTAGATGATATATAAAGAGAACAATCTATGGATTTCAAAGGTCGTTTGGATCAACGAAATCACCTTGTTTATTTTTATGATTATAATATATATCACTTGATAATTCATAAGGTTACATATGAATCCTTTTATGGTAGAATTTTTAGAAATCCAATGTTTTGGGATGATGTTTGAAAAAGAAATCAATTGGGACCAGATATTTATGTGGAAATTGTAATAAAAGTTATAGAAATTTCGCCTCATAGTAAAGAAGAACAAAGTTTATAGATAGGATATATTGAAAATAATATATGTGATCTGTAGTTATAAGTTTAATATAAGTCATTCCTATATATATCTCCTTGGAATAATGTTATTAGATTTTGAATGAAGGGGAATCTGATTGCTAGATATATCAATTCCATTGATATTATTGATCACATCATTGATGAAACCCATCTCTTGGAACTGAAACTGTCCCACTAATTAGTTTACAATGTATTATATTCTTTACTTTTTATGTAATTACATACCTAATCCATCACATGAAAATATCTCAGATGAGGTATAATTGTTCCTTGAATTATGTTATTACGAATAACAAGTGGAGATTGTTAATTAAAGACAAACAATATTGTAGTGAAAAACCACTCAGTTGGTCAAAAATTTATTGGGAAACCATAAATTTAATGATGATACATGGGAAATAAAATATATAATTATGTTGATTTATATACATATGTTTCCTTCAGAAAAATAAATTTTTTAGAGAGAAATTATTATATGGGGGTAGAATGTAACACCATGAGTTTTTAGAATTCACTTATCTTTAATAAATTCAATGTGTTTGATGTCTTTTGTCTCACGAAATACCAAACTAAATATAACAAACTATAATTTATTTCAGTTCATGGGAAACATTATTGAGTTATGAAAATACTATGTAAAGCATCTTTAAGAATTTTACATGTAATAATAAAATAGAAATAAAAATAAAAACATATTATAATTATTTATATTAAAATTTATTATAATTCTTTAATAATATTAAAATAAAATCAATAGAATTAATCTATTATATTAAATGTATTATAAGTTAATAAAATTCATGAAATAATTATGCAACTATATAAAATTTTTATATATTGATTCATGGGTAAATGATAATAATTTGTGTAAAACCAATGATTTTATTGTACAAATTATAAGATTTATTTTAAATATAACCTTCTAAATTATTGATTTTTTGTTCTTAGAGAAGAGAGTACAGTTTTTACATATTTTAAAATAATAATTAATATGTAATTTTGGTTTTTCTTTTTGAAAAAGGATGATTATTCGGTTAGTAACACCGAATACCATTTTGGAAAATTACATGGTTTTTATACAACATTAGGATATATGAATGGATTAAAAATTTCAAGAACATTTTTTATGACAAAATATATATTAAATTTTTTAAATTTAACACTTTTAAATATTAATTTTTTTAACAAACTATTGTTTATATTTTGTAATCAAAGTGATATTGTTTCAAAAGAAATGATTTTGTTCATTACACACTTATTATTTGAGAACTGATTTTAGTATATTTTCAAAATTGATTATTACAAAATACATTTTTAATTAGTAATAATCATATAAAAATTATTTTAAAAGGTAAATTTCAATTTATATCATAAAAATATGTTACCGAGGTGAAACCAATGTGTTATCATGGTAAAAGAAAATATAAGAAAAATATAAAGTATCCTGAAATTGCTGAAAATTTGTCAATCCTTATCCATTGTTTGTAGAGGAGAGGTTTATTGATCAATAATCCTCCCATTTTATTCAGTTTACATTATTTAATAAACATTCCTTCAAATGTGACATGCCATTAATATAATTTTATGAATATTTAAAGAAGTGCCACCCCTTTTAACTTTTAAAATAAGCCCTTCACTGTACAACTTCTCCACAAAACAAAAGCCTATATCTGATCCAAAATCATCCAAATAACTACCCAAAAATTAATATTGACATTCTTGAGTTCATTTTCTCTTCATTTTTCTACCCTTAAAAGTCTTAAACCTTTTTTACGGAGTTATTATATGGAGTATGTAATAAAATACCAATCACTCATTTTTAATTTAAATTCAAGTGTTTATTATTCTACCACCACCAAATATATTCTACCAATTATAATATAATTTTATTTTTATAATAAATATAATGAAATATAATTTAGTTAATGGAATAATTATTTTTTTCCTTTACATACACTGTTTGAAAAAGAAAATGGAGTTCATGCATACATGTAAATAACCACCTCCAGAAATGACATATTTTATTTTCTAGAACTGTTTCTCATCGAGAGTTATATATAGGTATATAGTAAATATAATTAATTTTTATTACATATTTATGATTATTTAAATATAAATTATTATTTGCCTTAGTTTCTTTTATTACATTGAAAAATGAATACATTTCTTTAGTGTATATAGAAACTACCGCTTCCATGAAATGATTAATTGAATTTTTCTTCATCACTATACACAAATGGTTATAAATGTTTATATAATAAGAAAAATGAAATTTTTGTGTGATTATTTTATTAGATCCGTGAATAAGGTTCAAAGACTTGAACCGTCTAATCAAATCTTGGATGGAAAATAAAATAGATAACAACAAAATATTGAGTTTAATTAAGTATCGTTAAAAAATTGGTAATAAGAAATTTTAATGAGAATTATATATAATAAGGTATGTGTGGATATAGAACTGGTATATATTTATTATAAATATAATTTTTCTACATAGGAGAATATATTTCATATAAAATAAGTCCGGACTTGACGTAAGGGTTTCATCATCTGAATTTTCCTTCATTTAAATACGTATTTTATTCCCCACCTTCTTAATATCGTGTTATATATATAATTCCGAATATTAAATTTTATGATATTTTTTATGAAAATTATGACGAATTAATAAACCATCTATGATTTAGTCTTTCAATAGTTTTTATTTAATAGGATATAAAATTTTCCAGGATTTTGGTTATAATTTCTTTTTTATCTGGATTGTTTAAGATTCAATTTACATTTAAAAATTTTTATTTTCTTTGTCCACAAAATCCCATTAATTTTATAATAATATTTATATTGTTGGGTTTTACATTAATTAGTATCATTTACTTCCCATATTAGTAGACAGAATCAATTAAAATGTAATATTATATGAAAATTCTTCCTCAATTTAATTTTTATAGCGTGGAAACAACCTCCTATATGTTAATGTTCCTAAAAACATTAGATGAATATTAAATCTAAATATAAATATTTAATAAATTTATTTTCTAATACCATTTACATTAATTTATAATTAATCAAAGTAATATTTTCAAATGATTTTTAAATGATCTAGTTGTGATTATTTTTTAAAAAGTGTGAAAAGAAGGTTTTTTACTTATACGTAATGAAAAAATTTCCGTCAATAATATATATTATATATAATTCGAATTACATTACAATATTACATGTTTTTCCAATGAAAACCAATTCCATTTTTTTTGAATTTTTAGTTTCTAAATTGTTAGAAAAGTGAAGTTTGTTTCTTTAAATTTTTTAAAAAATATTTTTATTGTTTTTATAAAATTTATTTTTCATATATATCAACATCCTTAAAGAATTATTTTGATTAATGGGGTATATTATATTTTTATACCTCAGAATTAATTTATTTTCATTTATGATGATGATGATGTTTACAGATATTTTCATAAAAAATAGTTTGTTTTAGTATGGGTTAATTAATCTTTGATTAAATAATGAATTTTGTTGACCTCATGTCACATATATATATGTTCATCATTATGTGATTGGTGGGTCTGGAATTATATTTTCGTCCAATTTATTGGGTAAATATTGATATATCATGAGATAATATGAATGGAAATGGAGTGTAAACTATATCCACTATGGAACTTTATCAACTATGTTTTGGTGTTCCTGGTATTTACCCTTGACTAAGGAAACTATTTTATATGATAATGTGTATGTCATAGAATTATCACTTATTATTATGATATACAATCTGGGGTCATGTTTTATTATTAATAATTATATACCCTTAGAAATTTGGTATTTTGAAAAAGAGTAATTCCTTAACTCATGATTTATGGTATAAGACATGTTGGGTATGATTTTGAAAGTTTTGATCATGTTCTCATACCATTGTGTTTATCTTATGCTCAATAATGACCATTAATTTATATCTTATAGGTTTAGACATATTTAAAATTTTGAGATCTCCCTCTCTTATATTTCCATTTCCATAGGGTTTTAATGAATTTTTTAAGTATCATTTTTTAGAGCAGAATACAATGTGAGGATAATATGTTGGGGATGTTGAATATTGATCTAAAACAAGTTTATTATGTATTTAGTATCGAATGAAACGAAAACAGTATTGTATTAATGTGTTAATAATTGAGATATGTATTGAATAATCATATAAATTGATGGTATATAAATCTATATTATTCATGGGTCACCATATTCCTATTGAATATAAGAATATCTCAATATAATCATGAACATAGAGTAATATCTAATGAGTTTTGAAATGTTAGTAGTTCGATATAAAGAATATAAGATTTATTTTTAGTTTGTCTACTAGTACCAATATACTTCATACATTTTATTAATAGAATAAAAATATAAATAATATTATAATCCAATGATTGTTTCTAGGTATAGCATTATTTTCTTAATGTCTTTAAATTATTTATCGCATTAAAGAGTTGTATGTAATTTAATTTGATAAGGAGATCGTATATATTCTTACAAAATATTGTAAAATAAACATTCATTATGGTCTAGATATATATTTTGACAAGAAAAATTTGAGAATTGACTATCACGTGTGAGAGGGTTTATAATCATCTTGATTTTTTCTCATGAAGATTAAAAATGGGTTTCTCTAAGAAAGGAGGTCTTGAGAATAAACATCGGATAAGAATTTCACTTGTTTTACATGTAATTTAATATATATATATATATATATATATGTGTGTGTGTGTGTGTGTGTATTGGTCCTAATAATTGATTTTATTATTAATGTGTATAATAAATCACACACAGACAAATATATATATATGTGGATGAAAACAGTGATAATATATACTCGCAATGATGTAGTTTACATTAGGTTAGTCAAAAGTGAGATGAAATTAATTGTATGTTCATAAAAGGATTTATCATATCCATTATAATTAACAAGTAAACATATATCCTGAAGATTAAAAAATAAACTCGTTTAATAATAATCCATGGATGTGGTGGTTTATATTTATGTTTACATCAAAAGATATAGGAAGATGAGTCCATAATATTGTTTGATGACATATGTTTTTATCCTTATTAATGAGATATTAGTTCATAATGGGATTATATTACATATTTTAGTTCATCTGATGGTTTTTATAGTAACTATATTAAATCCATTAACTATATATTATGTGACATATTTTTAGGCACAGATCTCACCATTTAGGCAAGTCCATATATTTCCATTAAAAAATAGGTCTAGATGGTCACATAGTAAGTGTATATAGAGTCACATTAAAATATATTGAATTTAAATATAATAATTATTTTTTCACTAATTTTTGTAATAATATTAATTCTTGCAAATGTTGATCCTATAAATTCAATCACATGTTATTCATGTAGATTTCATTATCTCGTTTAATTATTTTCATAGTAATGAATATAATAATTGTTTATTATTATAATTTTTAAATAGATTAAAATAAATATTTATACAAGATACATGGATATTAATGTAAATATTTATTTTCAATCTCGTTGAATAGAATATATATATTATTTTATTAAAGGAACGTATTTTTTTATTCAAGTCTAGATAATTTATACGATAGGATATGAGTCTTATTTAATCATCTAATGTAAATGACATATTTTCAATGATTTAAATATTGTTAATTTTATTATTTTATAAATTATTTTATATTAAACACATGTCATTGGAGATAATAAAAAAATATTATTATTATTTAACTTGTGAGTTTTTGTAACACCTTGAGTTTTTATGAATTATTATATTGAATTAATTAATTTAATATGATGTATTTCATTTCATTATACACTAATTCATTGTTTCATTATATGATATAGTAAGAAAATATTGTGTTAGACACAACACTGATCTATTTTGCGTTACATGCAACAATGAGTTTCTACAAAACAACATTTTATTATTATAATTATTTAAAAAAGATAGTTATAACATATCCATTAAGCATAGTAATATGAATATGAATAATTACTTTTTAAATATAATTTATTATATTTTTATAAAAATAAAACATCTTTATAGTAAAAAATATAATTTTTGTAACGTCATTATATTTTTGAATGTACAATTTTTTAAAAAGAACTCCCTTTTATATACTTCTGTGAACAACAATAAAATTAACTTTAGAAAGATATAAAAACCTAATTTAATAAAAAATCATTTTTGAATTCATAATTCCAAAATTATATGAGGGTGAATTTTATGGATTTTTTCTGAAAAGCATTATATTTTGATTAATAGTGAAAAATGTTGAATTTTAATTAAAAAATATCTTTTGATCTAATTTATTGGTATAGTTAAATTATAATTTAATTGGATTTTAAAGTATAATTAGTCAAATAATACATAAATAAATCCAATTAAGGTAAATAGGATAGAAAGGTTTGGGGTCAAGCCCCTTTATTAAAGAAAAAGAAAAAAGACAGAAATTCCTTTTGGGTTGGGTAAGGTAAAACCCATTACAAGCCCGTAGGCCCAGTGGGACAAATCCCATTTAGAGAAACAGCTCATCTGCAATATCAAAAAATCACCACTACATTCAGCTTTCAGCAAGACACCTTTGAGAAGCCGACAAACACCAATCACAGCGAGCAGAACCACCTTGACAAAGATCCACCATCATTTTCAGCATAATTAGCACAACCATCACAGCGCGGAGAAGACACCACCAAGAAAAGCACAAAATCCTCCACAATTTCACTACTATCAAGTGATAAAAAACCAAAGAAAGACCTTCATGGAGAGCCGCACGGAACTGGAATCCCGAAACAGGAGACCCTCCCCCCTCCGCGCAATATTGGGGCCAGCACCGAGCCAAGCCCGCAATGAATCCAGTCCAGCCGAAGCCAACGCCCGCCGACGCGCAACCGAGGTCCAAGGAAAACGCCTGAAACTCGCCTAACAGGAGAGGCAAGTCCAGATCCAAACCGCCAGACCCTTCGCAAGGCCAGATCCATGCCGCCAGACCCTTCGCAAGGCCAGATCCATACCGCCAGACCCTTCGCAAGGCCAGAAACACGCCGCGAGACCCTTCGCAAGGGCAGACGAAGCCACGTCCTATAGGCCGCGGAGGCGCCGCATCCGGAAGCCTTAACCCTCGTCGATCCACCACGGACGAACAGATCCTCAGCCCTCACTGGAGTCCACCAGCGTCAAGATGATGACAACGACACTAGCCCGCCCAGAACCATGCCAGAGGAGGGGAGGGAATGAAACCGAAAGAATAACCCTAGCGATCGAGAGAGAGAAGATACCGCTGCTCAGAGGCTCTCCCTCATTGATATTGAGTAGGATTCGTCTTAAGGTAAATAGGTTCAATTTAACATTAAAATTTTATATATAAACATTTAAAATATTTTAACTTATCTTTAAAAACTCACATCCTAACGGTGTATGTTGGATTAATTTTAACTAATTTTAGACACTTTTGTGAATTTAATTATGAAAAGAAGATATAGTTATTTTTAATCACTCTGAAATTTTTATTCTAATAATATTAACTTATTTTTTTCTTAAATGGTTAGTGAAAAAGATAAAACTATTTATAGTGATTATGGTAACAAAAAAATTTCATAATGATTAAACATAGAAAAAACGTGTGTAAATGACTCAAAACAAGTCCAAAACCAAACGATGTTGTATATATTAAATTTACCACCTGTCATAGATGGGAATTATAATAGATGTACATTTTTTATGGGAATTATATAATATTTTTCATGTAATTATAATACTTTATTTATTATATAAAACATAGGTTCATGCTTTCAATTTTGTGTTGATACTACAAATTCGTTTGTAGACATGTGTACTACCACCATCGCAATGTGATGTTATCATTCACACATTGTATGGAATATATGAAGAATTATTTTAGTAATTGTATAATAAATTTATGAAATAATAATTATATATAAATTTTAATATATATATATATATATACATGTTATTCACTTTCTTTTTTTAAATACTACAATAAAATAGAAACAATGTTAATTCATACTTATGACCTACAGTCACCATAAACGGTGTGTTCTATTTCATATTTCTATATTTATATGTTATTATAAATATTTATATAATATATATATATGTTATTTATATCATTTTTTATTCTATAAATATGTAAACGGTGATCTAATTATTAGGATCAGTAATAATATGTTACAACATCTATGAAAACATAATGAATATTACCATAAATGCAACATTAACATGGGATTGATAGTAAAAAGGTAAAAAAAATTCATAATAAAAAAATATTTGGTATTGTATATAAGAATATGGTTCCATGGTATATTTATAATAAATGTATTTTTATAATATAGTTGGTTTGAATGTATACAAACAAAGTTCATACTTAAGGTAATGTTTTTCTCGACTAACTTTTATTTTTGGTGAGATATAGTCCATGTTTATAACATATTTCTTATATGTTGTATGTTTACCTTCAATCAATTTTTTTTATTACTATACTTATAGTTATTTTTATTTACATTTACATTTTATTATCTCTCAATCATTGGGTTTAGAGTTCAAAATTTACCAAATCAGGAAATTTAGTTGTCTGAGTTTTCTTTATTTCAGATACATGCCATGCTGTGCACCAATATTTTATATGAGGTATAATAACCATTGACATGTTGAATCATGAATGTACTTTATTTAACGATAAATTATTCATTATTTAATGTTATTATATTAGGGGTACTATTATTCAATATTCCCAAAGTGCCATCAATTTACTGCTACAATCCCATTGTTTATCGGGATTGTATATGTTTATGCATCTATTGATGAAGTATTATTATCCATATATCAATAAATATCATTAAATTTCACATATTATGTTTATTCATGTTATATTAATTTAATGGTAACAATTTTACACTCTTTTACACTTATAATAATCAAGAAAATATTTTTATGGAAATAGATCATTATTTCTCCTTTTAGTTGGAAATCATTGTTCTTTAAAAACCATGTTTTCTAAATATTAATTAAAAAATGTCTTATTATTATTATATTATTTTAAATCTAAATTTTTACCCATGATTTAACTTTTAACAAAATGGTTTCATAATGAATGTTCTTGACATTTTTAGTACAAGACACCTCTTTAAATATTTTATTGTTAAAAAGGAATGTTAGACATGTACGAACATAACCACCATCATGAACATAATTTATATAAACCTTAAATTGTATGTTTTTTAAGGTTATTATTTATAAAAATTCATAATGTTGTGTACATTTGATGATTTTAAAGTTTTTTTCGAAGAAAAAGTTTTTAAATTTTTTTGGGTTTAGAAAGCTTCTTAAATGATTTTCAATGGTTAATTTATATTTTTTCAAAGGGTTATTTTCAAATAAATTTATTTCAAATATTTAAAGATTTCATTATTTTTTGAATTCAATTTTATATAAAAGGTTTTGTAAACTTATTTTAAGCCTTATTTTTGTGTTTTCAAATTATTTTAATATCAGAAGTTTTTCAAAATGCTTTCACACTTTCTTATGGAGTTTTAAAAGAAAAATGATTTGAATATATTTTCAATATTCATTTATAGGTTTATAAATTTATTTTAAAAGAAAAATATTTTCCAAATTCTCAATGTTTTAAAAAGGGTTTGTCATAGTGGAAAATATATCTTCCTCAAAATTTTTTTAAGTGAAACGGTAAATCATACTATTAGGAAAATTATTTTTGAAGAGGTTTTATGAAAAAAAAGGATTTTAAAGAAATGTGATTTTCTATAGGAAATGTTCCATGTGATCTTTTCAAATAATTCTCCAGATAAGATAAAATAATTTTTTTATTTTTTATTCTTTATTGGGAATATGTTTAAAGAATACCATTCATATTATTTCTTGAATGGTTTATGTTTTTATGGAATAATGTTTGTGACAACCATTTCACTTCCACGGGATATAAGCTTTTGAAAATTGGAACATTTTCACGGGTTATAATTTGATGAAATGATTATGATACCTATATATTTTCCATAGGTAATGATATGATTAAATTTTTATGATATATATTTCAATTAACGGGTTATGATATGATATTTATGAAACCCATCACCTTTTTTGGGTGATGATATGATGCATGTTTTATTATATTGTGAATATTGTATGTATTAATTTATTATGTGATGCGTGGGACCTATATCTACATCCAATTCATTGTGAATTTTTTTTATCATTAGAAAAAGATGGGAATAAATTCAAAGGGCATGAAACAATTTAAAAGATAGAGAAACCTATTCCTCTATGGAAAGATATAAAAACCTGAGACACTATGGAATGATGGGGGAACCTGATACACTATAAGATGCCAGGGAAACCCAATCCTCAATGGGAAGATCAGGAAACTCGATCCACTTAAAGGAAAAGAACTATGACTGGGGATTATTGTGTATCATGCCTAATAGGTGTAGTTCCCTATGATGTGCCCTAATAAGTTTTTGGCAATCATCCTTGACTTATAAGGAATGATATTAAGTGTTTATGTGACTACCAAATTCATTGTAATATTCTAATGATTAAGTAGATTATTTTACTAATTCCTTTATTATTTGTGTCTTACGAACATAAAATATTTATTCCATGACTCATTTGTGTGATCCTAGATATGCAGTATATAATCATCTAATGTTATTATCATGTTCTATTACCCTTATGATCATTATTATACTAACATATTTCATTTTTTTTACCCTTTTTAAGCATCTAACATCTCCCCTTTCTTATATTTTTTTCCCCAGGTTATGAAGAATAGATTTTAATAGGGGGTAAAAGGGGTAATATCATTACAGGTGATGATTAAGATATTTCACCAAAATAGTAGACTGTGTTACAGGTTTCAAAAGTCACTAAACTATTATGGTCCTCATGATTTTATATTTTGTAATGTAATGAATATTAATCTAAAAATATGTAGTATCCATGTATGTTATACCTAGGTTTCACTAGTTGGTATCAATGAAAATTTTAAGTCGAAAATTATAAAATATGATGAGAAAAATTTATTGAGATCCCTTGGGATATTTCTGAGGATATGTCTTGGGATGTATCTTAGGATAAGTCCATGGATTAGTTAAAGTATAAGAAAAGGGCCAAGATTTTTTGTACTGGATTGAGAATTTGGATTCCAAGAAATCAAATCCCTATCAGGATACTAGAAGTGGATGTGGCCGAAGCCCATATGTACATAGTGGTGAAAACCATTAAAACACTGTATTGAGCTAGTCTTGATTGGGAACTGGTGAACGGCAACCAGCCTTTATGCACACCTGGTTTGGCACTCCTAGGGGGATATGATTTGGAAATTCATAAACTCATTTAAAATTACAATGAATGATATAAATAAAATATTATTTTTAATAACCTAGGATAAACCTATGGTATTTTATATTAAAGAATGTGACCTGATTTAGAAATCATATAACTAATTTTTCATGATTATGATGTTTTTCACCATGATAATTGTTTCTTAGGATATTATTTATCGTTTTAGTCAATGGGAGAGACTATAAATAACATGGTTAACATAGAATGTTTTAGATTTGAATAATATGTGATTTATAAAAATTCATTTCCTGAGTTGAAATACCATAAAGAGAATCCAGAAGATGGTACAAGAAATGGTTATACTACTAATGATAAAGGGGTTGGGAAAGACACGTTTATGGTATGAGAAGTTAAAATAGTTTAGTTTAGTTTAAATGTAAAAAGAATGATTGTATTGGGATTTAGGAAACTCAATACATGATTTGTATTTCATATATTGTAAAAGGGATATTAAAAAATATTATAAAGAAGTTTACTTAACTTTTTGAGATGGATGTGTGATAAAGGAAGTGTTTCTGTTTTGGAATTAAAATATAATGTCATAAAAATCATTAAATATATATTTATTTTCAGTATAGGTTATTAATTAATGATTTAAAAGGATTAGGTGAATGGTTCTCCATACATAGAAAAGTGATTTAATGACAAGGTGTTGTTCATGGGAAAGACACGATTAAGGGAAAGATAATCCTTAATATATTATAAATTTTAAGATAATGATGATTGGACAAAGATATATGGGATATGAATAAGTATATTGGATAGTACTGATAACCTTGGAGACAAGAAATGATTTTTTGAAAAGTGGGTCATGCTATAATTTATGAAGTTTACAATATTTATCGATTTAAGTAATATAACCAATAGAAGTTGTAATAATGAAACATGCATGTTTTAAATAAGGATTTACGTTATTTTAGTTCATTACCTTGTTTCAAGGGAATACACGATGAAGGTTTTCACATGATTGGTATAAAAAAGGGATACACTATGATATATGGAGGATCAATGATTTACTTTTTTTGAAAATGTTAGTGAACATATTTCTAATGATTTAAATTTTTATCTTTGGAAGAATTATAATGTAGGAAATTTATGGAATGGTTTCAATTTGAAATTTTATGATGTTTTTTAAATTTAATTATTATCTCTATGTATGACAATTTATGCATAGTGGTTAACCTATGAAAACCATTTTTTCAGGATGCTAACTAAAGAAGGATGGAATTACTTATAATTATACCCAATGATCTGTTAGTACTTTAGGGATGATAAATTAACCTTATTTTCTTAGAGTATGTGATGAAGGAAGAATAGAGAAATCTATAAAAAAAGGGTGATAATTTTCATATGAAGAGTAATAAATTCATGTATGTATATTTTTTATATTCTAATATGAAAAAATAATTCCTTACCTTGAGGAAAAAGATACTGAAAATTATTATCCCTAATATCATAATTTCTATTGAAACAATGGTCTTATAAATCAAAATGGATTTATGGTTTTTCGGCCCATTACATTAAATTGATAATTCATTTACTGGTGATCAATGATCTTCAAAACTCTATATTTATTTTCACATTTCTTCAATGTCCAATATTCACTCCCAACCTATGTTCTCCAACGTGGAAACCTAGTTTTGAGTTACTTTTAGTAATTGTTATGGGCCCAACATATCCCCTTATAATGATATTATAGTATTATATTTTAATATATAGTTTTTTAGGAATTGAAAATTCATATATTAACCGTTTGATAACCCAGAAGAAATTTTAGGGTGAAATTCATTTTAACTAGGGTAGAATGCAACACAATGAGTTTTTATTAATTATGTTTTTTATAATTAATTAATGTTTTTTTATTTATTTAATTTAAATCTACACCTAGTTATTTTTTAATTATACGATACAGCAAAATTAGGCTGCTCTACATGCAACACCAACCTCTCCTGTGTTAAACACAACAATATGCTTCTAAAAAATGACCTTTTATTATTATAATTATTTAAACGAGGTAGTTATAAAATAGGAATTAAACACATTAAAATAATTATTAATTACAAATTTTTAAATATTTATTATAATTTTAATATAAATAAAACATATTTCTTTTTAAAATCTTTATATTTTGAATATACTATTTTCTTAAACGAATTGCTTTGTATGTCCTTATATAAACAATAATAAGATTAAATATAGATTATTTTTTAAATTTAATATCATAAAATATAATATAATTTATAATTTATAATTAAAAATTATCATATGATAAATTTTATGTATTTTTCTAAAAAAATACATTTTGGATAAATAGTGAAAAGTAATGAATTTTAATTAAAAACTACATGTTCAACTAATATATTTGTATAGTTATATTATATTTTAATTTGGTTTTAATGTATAATTAGTTAAAATACACATTAATAATTCCAATTTAGGTCAATATATTCAATTTCACATTGAATTTGGATATAATAACATTTGAAACATTTGAACATTTTTCCTAAAAAACTTGTTGCCTCACATTGTTTGTGTGATAAATTTTAAACTCATTTATTTCCACATCAAGGAATTCAATTTGAAAAATGGATATAATTATTTGGAATTATATTTAATTATTTTTTATAATATCAACAATTTTTGTAACGAAATTATTAGGGATGATAGTTAAAATTAATTACAGTGATTAAAAACGAGCTTACTTAATTATTAAACATTGAATATAAGTTTTGAAAATGACCCATCACTTGTCCAAAACCAATTTAAAAAAAATTATTATACCCTCACAACCATAGGATTGTTTCTTATGATTTATGAAGATAATATAACATTAATGGGAACTATATAATATGTCATGTAATAAACAAAGAGAAAAAAGAACATTCTTTACCTTTATCACTTATAAATATTTGAAATAGGGAAGAACATACATTTGTTTGGTAAAAAAAATTAATTTGTAATATGAATGATTTATTATTATCATAATAATTTATATTTAATTAATATATAATATATAATTATAGTAAATTCTTAAGAAACACCAACACATTGATTGTTCATTTAATAATTAAATAAAATAAATGCTATTTTATTAATTAATTTAAAGTTACTAAAAATATTAACTTCGGAAAATTTACTTTTGAAAGTTAATAAATTTTATATTTTGTCCATTAGTTGTCTTATTTATCTTATATAATGAAAATGTTGACCCATTAATAGTTTAAATGTTGTTAGTAGAGTTAGGGTTAAAGACATGTTTTTGTGTGTTACATGCATTTCTAATTAAAATAATTTACTACAAAGATGTGATTTTTATTTTATAAATTTAATGTAATATTATAGAATCATTGTTTCTAAATTGAATAATATTTTTCACTTTAATTTAGACTTAATGGTTCTGTTATAATGTTTAAGAAACACGTTTTCTTAAAAAAACCAAAATGATAAAAGTGGGGAAACATAGAAGTTAAGGAACAATACTATAAAAATACACTTTGTTTCATATGGTTGAGGTTCAGAAATAAAATAATTATCATTTAATACATTATGTTTCTATATTTAAATCATGTTATGTAAGAGAGACCTCCCAATATTGTTTTTCTTTTTGTAACTACAACAATACCGCCTTCCTCATCTATTGAGAGGAATTTACTTTTCCTATTTCTGACACAAATTAATGCAAATTGGCTCATCCAAACCCCTAAAAATAAAATAAAAAATCATTCCTTACACCCTAGAATCCTCACATTGGGAATAAATCCATCCAAGGAATCCCTATTGTATAAACCAAAATATGTTACCAAAAATAAAGGTAACAATTTTGTATTCCCATTTATGTTTATTTATTCCTCCATCCATTAAATAATTACTATTTCAGGCATATATAATAAAATCAGTAACATAAATATATTGAGTTGTTTTTAATTATATGGGTTCAAACTACACCTATATAAACTTCCATAAAATGGGTAATGAATTAACAATTCATGTAAGGTGAACTACCATCTCATTAAATGATGACATTTTTTTTCCTTTACCACCCATTAGGAATGGTAATTATTATTTTCGTACTTTTTTTAAATTATATATATTATATTTAAAAGGTATTTATTATTTTTAAATTTTTATTTAAAAAATACCTTAAAGATGTCCATTTTTTGTAAATACGAAAACATTGTTTGTGGACGTGTGGACTACCACCTCCTCAAAGAGATGTGATTCATTCTTAGTTTGCATGAACTGTATTATAGATGGGTTAGTAAAAGAATAAAATTTTTATGACATAATAATTATACATTAATGATAATATATCTATATAAGAATATTTCATTTAGTCCCTTTCTTTAATTTTTACAACAAACAGAAACAATGTTAATCTGTACGTACGACCTACGTCTCCATAAATGGTGTATACCATTTCATATTTTTTTATTTTAAATATTATGATGACTATTTATATACTAAATATATTTTATATTATTGTCATGTTGTAAATTATTAGAATATTTAAAACATTATATAAGTTATAGGATCAATAACAACAAGTAGAAACATATACAAAAAACAAAGCGGATACTACCCATAATGAAACATTAACATGGAATTATTAGTAAACTAGTAATTTAATGTAATAATAAAATAATATATGAAGATAGATATGAAAATATGGTTATTTAGTATATTTATGTTAAAATTAAATTTAATATACACATTTTTTGAACATGATTGAATAAATTAAAGACTTCATATAAGTGTTTTCCTATCTCTCTTTCATTCTCTAAGAGACAAAAGCCATCTTAGCCACCTATTTCTTATGTGGGGTGTATATACTGACCATGGATGTAATATATGACTATTATAATCATAATAATTGATATTTAAATATCCATTTCAGAATATATAACTCATGGAGTTTGTGGTTTAAATGTTACCAAATCATTAATGAAATGTTGTCTCAATTTTCATCCTTTGAGACACATGTCATGTGATGAACCTATATTTTAAATGAGGTGCATATAATTAAATTTTAAACATCGAAATGTGAATCTAATTATGATAATCATATTATAAACATCATTTAATTCTATTATTTCTTGGTGATTGGGATTAAATGTTTCCAAAGAGGTAATAGCTTATTGGTACAATGCCATTATTTATCGAAATTGTTACCATAATGCTTTTATTAATGAAATATTTTTATCCATCTCTCATGAAATATCATTTTTATTATTATAATATTTTTTCATGATATATTCAATTAATGGTACAAATTTTCTACTTTTTGGTACTTAATATAGTTAATAAAATGTTTTTTTTTGAAATTTTGAATTTAATTTTCCATTCAGTCGAAAATTAATGTTCTTTGAAATTAATGTTTTTTAAATTTTTTAAAAAATATCTTAATATTATCTTGTTGTTTTTAAATGAAAATTTTAAAATTATTTACCTTTTTATAATAAGGTTTAAAATTTAATCTTCTTGCCATTTTCCAATCAAGGTACTTTAAAAAAAATTCATTATGAAAAAGGAATTTTTCGCATCTACAGACATACCCACCATAATGAAAATCATGTACATGAATCTTACATTGTATGTTTACAATTTTATTTAATTGTTTCCCTAATATTCTGGATTTTATTAAATTGTTTTATCAAAAAAGAAATTAAAAATATTTTAGGTTTAAAAATCATTTTAAATGATTTTTAGAGATTTCATTATATTTTTTCAAAGGGTATTTTTTTAAAGAAAATTATTTCAATGATTTCAATTATTCTTTAAAACTTTTTAAATCCATATTATAAAAAACTATTTTCAAAATGATATTATTCCTTTTTTTATTTTCAATGTATTTTCAATATAAATGGTTTGAAAATGATTTTTATGATTTATTGATGGCTTATCAATTTGTTTTCAAAGAAAAAGGTTTTCCAAATATTTTCATGACACCTTTATATGTTTTGAAAAATATTTAAATATAAGGTCGTTTTCATAGTGATTTATGTTTTAAATTTTTTTTTCAAACAGGAATGTATTTTTACACACTAAAATTGTTAAATGAAATTTTAAAGCCATCTTTATAAGTAAATGATTTTTGAAATTCTTTTATGAAAATGGATTTTCAATAAAAGGTTGTTTTCTTTAATTAATGTTCCATGTGATCTTTCTAAATCCTTAACTATCTAAGTTAACGTACATTATTATATTTTTTTGATTCTAATTGTGATATGATCCAAGAATACCATTCATATTATTTCTTGAATGGTTTATGTTTCAATGGAATTATGTTTATGAAACCCAATTATCTTCCACGCGTTGTAGTATTTTGAAACCGGCTTCTTTTAACAGGGTTTTCTTTGATGATATGATTATTAGACCTAATGAAATCTATATGATACCCTTTTCATTCAATGGATTATGATATCATGTTTATGAAACCCATACTTTTTTTGTGGTCAAGATATTATTAATGTTTTATTATCTCATGGAATATGTATGTATGATTTTATTATGAGACGGGTGTGACCAATACCTCCCTATAATGCATTAAATAAATATTTGTATCTATTGAGATAATTACGTGAATGATGTTGACATTATTAATCCACTATGTATTATGCGAAATCCTGATACACTATGGTAAGATAGGGAAACCTAATCCACTATCGGAAGATGAGGAGACTAAAAAAACTATAGCAAGATGTAGAACCCAGATCCCCTATGGGAAGCTGGGGAAACCTAGTTCCTTATATGAAAATGGATACGATTATGGATTGTTTTAAATCCCGCTTAGTAGTTTTAGTCCCCATGAACTACCTTGATATTTTTTGGGAAATAAACCTTGACTTATAGGGAATGACATTACATGTTTATGTTACATCCAATATTAATTTTCGTGTTCTTATGATTTCCTAGATTATTATATTGATTACATAATTTTTAATGTCATATAAACTGTGAATATTTTTGGCAAGGATCATGTGTATGATCATTGAAAAGAAGGTTATGATCATATATTGTTACGATCCAGTTTCTATACCATTATATTGAAGATTATACTTTTTTGTCATATTTTTTAACCCTTTATGAACAAATATCCCCCTTTTTATTATGTTTCTTATACCCATGTTATGAAGAAATATTTTATATAGGGTTACAAAGGTGGAATATCTATATAGGTGATGTTTAATATCTTTCCCCAAAATATTATAATTTGTTCATAGTTTCCAAATAAACTAAACTATTATATTCCTCGGGAATGAATTTTGGTAGTGTGTTTAATATTAGTTTAAAAATATGTAATATCCATGTTTTTTTATCATGGGTATCTATAATTTCACTTAGTTTATATACTATGATAAATGAGTTTTTTGGTATTTAAAATTTTTAAACCTCCATAAATGTTGTAAAATATATACTTTTTCTCGATTAGATGAGTTAAATAAATGATAATATTTTCTATTAATTGATAATGATTAGAAAATTTCCTTTGTTCCTCCATATCCCTAGATCATGGAGAGAGAATAAGAGAATATTATTGAGATAGATGGTGAATGATGTGAAAAATGTGACACTTCTTTTCTAAAAACTATAATATATACAAATCCATTCATAGATTCAGTTAATACTTGTTTATACATATATATGAATCAATTATTATATTCTATTTCATAATGATAATGAAATAATAGAAAAATTGATATTAGATGATGAAGATTACAATTTATGAGGTAATGCATAAATAAAATTATTTTTAAATTAAATATTAATGCTTATATATATGATATTTCTCTGTTTTTTTTCTATTTATTCATATTTTTCTATTATTGTTATTTAAAATCCAAAATTTTGAATTATTCTAACACTTCTACTACACCATAAAACCATCAAAATGACCAGAATCTTGTTGTACATGATAACAACTTATTTGTTCAAAGTCAAGAAAATGATGAAGAATTAATGAATAAATAAAGAAAAATCTATATCAATGAGATCTGGGAGAAAATTTTAAGATATTTACACAAAACCCAATCACAACAAGGTCCCCAATCACCGTGTAGTTTCCTAATCTTCTGAGGCTGATTTCCCCGCCATATTGTCTAAAGGAATGGTGTTAGACCAATCCTTTTAGATGCTCCATAATGTATGAACCTAAAATTCCTTGGTCCAATAAAAAATTCTAAGAGCTCCAGTTTTTTATTTTATCAATGGTATTTAATTTTTTTGTGTGGTCCAACTCTGTGACTATATGGTTTCGTATTCTGATAATACACAAGGTCCTTATTCAGACCTCATTCACCAATTGACTCTTTAGAGGAGTGGAATCATTCCCATGCCGAACAAATTTATCAAGACATTGAGTCAAGGATGATTATAAACACCACAATCATTCCAAAAGTAAACAAACAGTGAGAGAAAGAAAATATATGATGAAAAATAGAGATGTAGTGGTCTAATAGTCATTTATTTGGGAAGTAATTCACCAATAAATCTACCTATGGGTAATAAATAAATTCTCATTGTGATGTAAAAATAGGCCTAGTGATAAACAACCATTGAGGATTACCATTGAGGAGACCTAATTTTGGATATCCTACAAGGTTAGCAGGTGAGGTGACCTCACTGTGGCCATCTTATATGTTTAGCCGTTGAGGAGACCTCATGCCCACTAACATATGAGGTAAGTATTGTGGTATCCACTTTGTGAGACCCCCACCCATGGAAACCACATAGTATATAGACTACAATTTTTTCTCCCCCCCCATTGTGAGGTCACCCAAGAGGGATGATCCCATGATCCTACCCATTTGTGAATGACACCCCTTGGTGGTTACAACATTGGGTAATTCTAAACCAAAATATCTTCACAAATTCTTTTCTATGAGGTAAAAATCACAACAATACATATATAAAGCCTCCTCAATGACCCCCGGGTACACATGATCAGGGAATGAACATCAGTGTATACCCCATCAATCATGGATTTCCTTGATAAAATTATTCTCTAGGTCATCAACAAAGATGAGTAAAACCATATAGGGGATCCAAATCACTGTTTCCCTAAATAATGGGAGCCCTAATCTATAATAAATTTATGTGATCTATCGTATCCCATTTTTGAATTTTATTTTCATTTAAGGATTTGGTATGGATCCGGAATCCCTCTTAGACTAATCCACTTATTTAGCTAAAAGAGTGTGGTACTCCCCCTACATCCATATCTCTACCTACACACTAGTTGGTTGAGAGACGTAACAATTAAACTACTGTTAGGTATATAACAATATATATTTATTGTTAATTATTTAACCAACTATCCATATAGATTCATCATGGTTATCTCTTTAGGAACATTCCCCAATTTTATATGACTTTATCTAATCAAGTTATCAGTTTTGGAATATCAGGGAATCCTTATGCTATAAGACATATCCAAATTTACTTATGAGCCCTAAGAAAATATGTTTTATCTTTCAGGGTCTCTTATTTCTCACTCCATGTGTGAGTCACATAGGATTAGAGATATGAGTTGATCACACCCTTATAGTCATTCAAAGTCCTCAATGATCCTCCTTATAATGCCCAATCCTCAATTTATTATATCAATGTGTATACATGTATGACCCATAGTTAATTCTCTATTTATATATATTTCATGAAATATAATTTTTTTTTGAATATTATTATATTATGTATCCCCCGTCCTTACATAATGATGTTAAAATGCATGGTGTAGTCCTTTTACATGACCTTAAACTATGTAATTTTAGATTTACGGGCTTTGAAACCATTATTGATTGTATATGTAGGAATCCACCAATAGTTTCAAATATAACATAACTGAAATTTAATTTCCACCCCCATGGAGTTGTATTTTTCATGAGATAATCTATATCCACCCTTTACCCATCTATACTCCTGCAAGATTGGATATTCTTTTCTATAGGGTATTATTCCGTAATGATTATTTATTATTAGAAAATATATCAAATTAAACTAGACTTCTATTTAATAGGAAATATTCTTTTTAGATATCCAAAACTATGCTCATCAGCCCATATTCAATTGAGAAATTCTAGAAAGTGCTTCTTATTCATGTCACTCAAACAAGACATTACTATGAATTCTTCACTAAACATTCATTACAACATGATGTTAAACTATATTGGTTTTTCAACTTCACATGATCCAAAAAATATATAAATCAAACTAAATTGGTATTGATTCATGTTGTTAGAGGAATTAAACCTCTTAATATTTCAATCTCACCTCAAGAATATCTTACACCTTCATCGATGCTGATGAAATTGTGGACAATTATATATCCCTAAACCATAACACCATAAAATTTAACATCATAGAGTAATAAAAAATGATCTAACAGACACACATATATATATTTTCATGTCAATGAATATAATTTATCAAACATTATCATATGGGTAACCATTCGCATAGTGGGAATTTGGGAAAGATTTGTGAACCTGGATTAAATTTAAAAGAGTCATGTATTATCCAATAATCCCACCTCTGGCATGTGATTAGCCTGACCTTATAGCATATTGACTATTTAATATCCTAATTAATTCCCAATAATATCCATAATGACCTCTTAAATTTATAATATAGGTCCTCAATGTAATGTCTTATAATGGTCACAAGATTTTTTAGGTGTTTTCAGCTCCACAAACAACTCCCATCAGAAACTGAGCAAAATAAATATTGTAAACCATAAGTGAATTCATGATTATGAAAAAATAATTATGTTTTGGGTCATCAAGCTATTTTTTTATGTGTTTCACATATAAAAATATATAGGACCCAAAGTGACTTCTTTACTAGTGGGTATTATTGGTCAAACTAATTTATTTTATTATACAAAACTAAGCAGAGTTCATTTTTCTAATGATTTTGATTTGTTTGTAGCCTCTCCAAAGCACTATTTTATCCATCATGATAACATATTTATCACATGGATGTTACTATGAATTAGAATCTAAAATGAACATGACCCCCATGAACAAAACTATGATATGTCCCATCTAGTGCCTATAACATCATGTTTAAAATGAAATAGTGAGGCATTACTAATGAAATTGTACTACTATATTGATATAATAGACATTTTATATTATCTATGGAATGAATACAATAATCCCATTCCATTATAATAATGACACAACAAATCCATTAGTGTCTATCACCAACACCCAGCACTATAGGTGCCTATTCCTATTATTCAATAATAATTACCACCCTTACCTTTGGGAGTGGATAAGAAGGTAGGCTGGAATGTCACCGTAGCTCAGGTATTTCTTTAGAGGGGTCCTTAAAATTAATGCTGCCACTAGTATCTTGTGGACAATATCCCATCACATATTGTTTAGGATCCAACATAGAAGATTCATTCCTTGATCACATAGACCTTGGCATTTATGTGATATCACATAGATGGGGGAGCTACCTACCATGTCGAGAATGTTTGTATCCTTTATTTTGCTAATGAAACATACTAAAACACTGTGACAATAACTAGTGAGCCATAATATATTCTAGCTTGTGCCTCATAAGCTTAGAAGTATATTCTTTCAGTTCCAAGGGACCAATTCTAGATTATCTCAAAAATATCCATGGGTAGACATATATTACTTCCCCAAAACATGAATCTGGTTGGAATATCATGAATAAAAATGAAGGATATGAGAAGAAAGATATTCAATATCTTATGTTTTAATTGGTACACATTCTTATTCCATTCATTGAATCCCATTAAAATATATTAAAAAGAATAGATGGACATGCGTGTATTCCTTCAAATGTCAAGAAAAAAGTGCTTAGAAAATTTGGGTATCACTGATTGTTGGTTGTAATTTGAATACTCGGGTAATCATAGCAGGTTAGGACCATATCAATTCTCCCCCAAATACCAAAATAATTTTTTTCATATCCTGGTAGCTACAAAAGAGTGGCCTCACTTCGCTTCTTTCCTTCACGAGGAAATTTTTTTCATTACAGAGGAAACACATTTGTGGGACTGTATCCCCATATCCAATTGAAAGGTATGTTAGTATATTCTAGTATTAACCAAGAAGTAGGCACATATTACTTCATTCAATTAGACTAACAAAGACTACAACATGAAACAACAATTACTAGAAGGCGAATAAATACTCCCACCTATTTTGAAGGGACCCATTGGAATATTCTGATAGAAAATAAGGTACATTAGAAAATTAGTTCCTATTACCAGGTATATCATGGACCAACACCTCTAATGGAATATGATTCCTCCACAGAAAATCCCACATATAAAGGTCACTATTAGAACCTAGTAAGTGAATGTAAATGAATAATTCTCTAAAAAAAGACAATGACATATAATAATACCTATATTACTATAAAAATAAATATTCAGAAACTCAATGCCCAAAAATTCATGTCTATGGTGGCTTATGAATCAATTGAATTTAATCAAAAGGGGAGAGAAGTTCATACCATGGTGGCCCTTCACATTATACTCTAATATGTAGTTCTATAGGTACTCACTAGAATAATTTATTGGGAGGCCCAACTCATCATTGAATCTACTTTGAAGGAACCCTCATACTGTAAAACTCTCAGGGGATTGTAGTCAGTAATATCCCAGACAACAACCCCATTTATGATAATTCATAGTAAAAATTTCTATGATGGTATGATTAGGAGGAAGAATGTTTCCCCAATTAAAAAAATATTAAAATTAAATGTGGTATAAAATAAGAAAAAATAACCTCGAAACTATGCTTTATCAAATATCTATTCCTTTATAATAAATTTTAATTGTGGTTAAAGATGATTTGATTCTTTACACGTGCTAGAAATTAAGGGAAACCATTTATTAGTAAATGGATAAGAACCTCCCATAACGGGGGTATGTATGTCATCACCATAAAGATAATAAGAAATGAAATCAGATAGAATTCATAATGTTCTTTGTAGAATAGAATCCATGGTTATAGAAACTATTTTAAATCTTATTGTAGAGACCTGAAGCTTGACGTACATGGACATCACATTACTTTTGCGGAATACTTAGTACATAACAAAAACACACACACAAGGATCGTAATAGTTTAGTGTCTTTGGAAACTCGGAACGTAATCCTCTAATCCTGGTGAAAGATCTTCAACATCTCCCATAAAGATCTTCCTTTTTATTATACCTAAAACCTTTCTTTATATCTTGGGTAAAATAAAACATAAAAAGGTGAGCTCAAATGCTCAGTAAGGGTAAGAAAAATAAAAAAAATCAATCACATCATATTCATAAGAACATAACTTTTTGAAACCTTAACCTGCAAAAGAGACCATAATTTCATAACATGGGATAAATCATGGCAGTGAACTGTAATCACAATAATCATAACTTAAAACATGAAACTTTTTGGCATACACACATAATCATAGAGAATCATTTCTTGTTAGTCAAGACTCATTGCCAAGACTATCTTAGTGGACAAAATCCCTTTCTGAATCGAGTAACCCTCATTTCAGTCCTGTTTCACTGAACCGGTATAACCTACCATTTCAGCCATGTCTATCTCTTGAGATATAAAATCTTTACCCAATGCATTGGAGGGAGATATAGGTCCCACCCATCTTATAATGAATCCTTTCTTATGTGTGCCACATTATCATAAACCATACATCATAGCGTAACCCATGTAATAAAAATAGGATTCTTTAACAACATGACATCATAAAACAATTCATATAAGATAAAGTAATTCATAAAAATATTTCCATCACAACATAATCAAACCAATGTAATAATAGGGATAAAAATATAACCCTATATTATCTTAGATGGAAAATAATTTTGATAAAACATTTGAACTCCATTCTTGAGGAAAATATCCTTTCTACTTCAAATTTTTTTTCCTTTCATAACATGTCATACGACTTTAAAATAAAAGAAGTTGATTAAAAATAAACTTGAAAACTTGTAAAGGAATATTCTTGGAAATAATGTTTTAAGAATCCATTCATGCCGTATAAGTTAAAAAACATTCTTCGTACTTTTGTCAGAAAAGTCAAAAAGTACCTCGTACGAAAAACGACAAAAGATTCCATTCATATCTTTTACAAAAAACTTACAAAAGGGTAAAATTGGATATAAACTATTGTAGAAGGATGTAAATAATATTACATATTGAGGGAACATGGATGTGGATGATAAAATACACCCCAGTAAATACTTACGAATAAACAATCTCGGATAAAAATGAGATTGTGATATTTCCCTTACCTTAGGTCCGATTTGCTTCGTATGTGTCCGAACCTCCTGTATAATGATTTAAATAATGTAATTGACTTATTACAAATCATATTAATTGTTATGATATCATATATGGTTCACTTATGACATTATATTACCCGTTCTTTTGTAAATTCCATGTTAAAGAGCGTTTTGGGTAAAATTGTTTCATTTGTCGTTTGTGTTTTTAACTTGTAATTATTAATATGATTACTTAGATCATTATTACTTAATTCCAGAATATAAAACATGATTTATATATATATATTCAGAATATACATATATAATAAATCAGTAAATGGAAAGAAATACGCTGTTCATGGAGATGGTAGTCCGTACGTACGCATGAACGCTGTTTTCGTTTCCTTATTGAATTGAATGGAATTAAGTAGATGACATACATATAAATATAAATAATTCCAGTATCATTATTAGGTCATATATTTCATTAGTACTTATTATATATACTTTATAATCACTCATGAATGGTTAATCATTGAGAATGAATCTCATCGCGTCGTGGAGACGGTAGTCCGTACGTACGCACGAGCGATGATATCGTTCCCATGGTCGTGGAATTGTGTTGAAGTGTATGTATAATATTTCAGTATCAATATCAATTTATAATAATCATATATATTTACTCATTACACCTTTATACCCATCCAATTAAGGTTGTGGCGGAAAATAGATTACACCACGGCGTGGAGACGGTATTCCGTACGTACGCACGCTCGGTGATTTCCTTTTTCCGTAGGATGGATAGACGGTTAATTAGAGTTGTTTCATATTTATAATAACATATCATTATGTAATTAATACTTATGTTATTACTTTATCATGAAACAACTAAAGAATAAGAAGTTGAAGAAGAAAGAAATTGAAACGATCGGTAATGGATATTACCTCTTCTTTGAAACGCCTCTTTGAATCCTTCACTTAGGGAACTAAGATTGGTCATTGAAGAAGACCAGGACCTCTAGGATTATTCTAGGGAAGTGGAGAAGGGATTTTGGCAGGGGTTGGCCGAGCTTGAGTGCTCAAATTGGTGTGAGGAGGAGGGGGAGGAGGTTCCCTTTTATAAGGAAGGAGAGGGGCACCTTAGGAATATCTCAAAATATTATTTTATATTAAAGTCAAAATCGGTTTATAATGGTTACAAAGGGTATTATTTCGAAGCTAAAGTGGGTATGGGTCTAAATACTATCATACAATAGGATTTAGACACGTTTATGGTATTATTTTAACCTTATCAATTAGATTTAACTCTATGTTAAATAATTTAACTTTTACCGTGTCTTTTTGTTTTCTTTCACTATATGGTTAATAAACATTCTATAACATGCCAAACGAACCCCAAATTGTTTATTATTAACATATATATCCTTATATAAGTCATTTGGCCGAACGTTAGATTTTTAGGAATAAAATAACAATTAGTAATATAATATTTTATTTAAAAACTATTTTGTGTCAATTTTGTCACTATTTGATATATGATTTTTGTTAAAGTCATAAAAGAATTATATGTTCGAACCAAGCTGATTAAATCAACACTATTATATAATAGTAACCTATAAAATTAGTGGAATTCATAAAAAGTCTTAAATTACATTTATTTTGGTATTTATAATATCCATTATGTCAATATTTCATAAATAAGATAATTACTGCATCATCTTTGTGTCATAAATAAATTAAATTATTTGATGTCTAAAAATTACAAATAAAATAAAATTATGTATGAAATATTTTTAGATTTCTAATGAATATTTACAATAGAATTTATCGTAAGTATAACCCTATATTAAAAATGTTTTGGTAAATAAAATTTGATTTTAACTCTTTTAACTCTTCTTTGAATTAAATAATAATAAATGTCCTAATCTAATCCAAGTGGGGCTAAATGATAATATTTTACACTTAAGGTTGTTCTTGGTCGAGATACACTAGTCCAATAGGATTAGGACATGTGTTAGGGTAATATTAATATCATTGTTACCCTTAATTACCCTATTTACTTTTAAAGTAAAAAGTTACTATTCACCAAAAATTATTTTCATCTCAATGAACCACATTTTACATACTGAAATCAACTGTGTCTCTCGTATTTTTGAAATTCCATTCACAGAAGCGGTAAAATTAAGTTTTATGAAAATATTCAGTTTTTTAACTACCCCTTAGTAGTTTCACTATTCATCAAAAATTGATGTTTTTCAGAACAATGCCAAAATTTCATCCTAAGATATATTTCATATTCCTAATTAAAAAATGAAGTCTATTTTACCAAATTAATAAAATAGAAGTTGCATTAATTAATTTTATAATTAAATCCTGCTGTTAAAACAAATAGCGTGTTTTTTAAGAAACAATATCTATCAAAAGATTGACACTTGTTTATGTCTGGTTTAAATGTGAAATTACATCCAATGACCAACATTGTATTGAATTGTAAAAATATATTCTAAATATATTTTAAAACCACTCAAATTAATTATTTCGATTAAAAAAGTTTCTTTTAATTAACATTTAGTAATTTTCACTATTCATCAGAAAATAAAAGTTTTCCGAAAAGTACCAAAATTTCACCTTAGGCTAAATTCGATACTCCGAATCCAAAAATGAAGTTCATTTTGAAAAATAAGATTTACAGAATTTCAAAAAGTGGTTATTACTATTCATAACGGCTAGTTTTAATAATATTTTAATAGCATATCGTTGTTTAGTGAAACTCGGTATTGCGTATTACACACGCTATCGAGGAAGGTCGCGATTGCGTGTAATGCAAGGCAAGTCAAGGATGTGTGTTGTGCAAGATCCTTTTTGTGTAGCGTACAACACAAGACAGTAAAAAAATTAAAAAGAATATTTTTCATAAAATCTCGTGATGTTACATTCTACCCCCCTTAAAATGAATTTCGCCCTCGAAATTCATCGGGGTTATAAATGGTTTACTATTCGAAAGTTTCTTTAATAGAAACCCACATCGTAAAAAGGAATATCAAAACCAATATTTAAAAACAAATGTATGAAATGTAACGGTTACCCAAAAAAACTAATCACTGGGTTTCCACATAGGTGAAAATATGGATATGGAAGAGAAATCTAACCATCATGTTCTGATGGAGAGTGGTAGAGAACATGGCTATGGAAAAGCCAGCAATCACAAATCCATAAATTTGTGACGATCTAAGGTACCATCTGACTCATCAGATATAAGATCACTAGGAAAACATTTTTGGTTTCCATGATCGTTTCCCTAAAGTTAAAGAATTTGAATTAGAATAAATACTTACTTCATTTTGGTACAATCTCACTATTGTTCGTGCCTTTAACAATTTCCACTTCATCTCTTAAATAAATGAAGTTGAATTTGTTATTCGTGAAGTGTTAGCAGATCATGTGATAGAATGATGGGTCATTCCATCTGTCTCAAACAAAAGGTTAGCAAAAAATTTATATACATAAGTCGATCTATAGTGAGATTAATCATATATGGTTCCTAAAATGGACTTATACTTCATATATCATACTGGTTAATATAATACAATTAGTTTCTACTAAATAGGGACTTCCTTTAGGCCAGTGGTAGGTGATAAAGGCCAGTCGCACTTCAGTTGTGGGTTCGATTCCCACAGCCTTGTCCGACGCGATGGGCTGTCGCCCGTTCTGCAGGTTGTCCTTTTTCTAAAACTATATTACTATAACATCCCATCAATAATATCAAAAAAAACTTCTATCCTTAAACAATACTAACTTATGTCCAACATAATCCATTACAATCTTTAGGCTTATCCAAAATACTGCAGTCCACTCTCATAACATAGTGAAAATGATTACCAGAGATTTAACACCATCGTCGATCCCCATATATCAAAAGATATGTTTTGTTGGTCACATTCCAAACATTCAAAGTCCTCAATAATGTATTCTCTTGAATACCTTAGTGAAAACATGAATGCAGTTAAAAGTTAACACTTTCCACATACCAAAATCCTCAAAATTCTATATACATAAACCATGATATCACTTAGTCCTTATATCAATCATGAGCTCATGAATACTGTCAAATATTTAATTTTCTCGTTTTCCCTTCATTATGTGCATATAATCTACATTCCAAAAATATTTGAATAATCTTTCATGGATACTGGTAACATTAATCACACACTTTTAAAACTCAAGGAAAGACAACAATGTAACAATCCTTAGATGTCTCTTTATTCCATAGTACCATGAGATTTCTTATACAACATTACACATGATAAACATGTAATCATTTCACTACATTCTTAAACCATTAACCGAGCTTCAACAATTCTTTCATCTCACATATCATTTGTAGTCTCTTCATCATCATCCACATAAATACTACCCATACGACCATACTGATTCTCTTCACGAGTCTTTCCCTTAGGGCATTGGTTTGCATAATGCCCATACATTCCACATTTAAAACACTTAACCATTTTTGATGTCGTAGCAATACCATTATCCTCATCCATGGTGTTAACTGAACCTTTTCCTTTGAACTTACTTGCTTTGTGTCCTTCTTTTCCACACCCAAAGCATCTTCCAGTTCCCTTGAAACATTCTCCTTGATGCCTCTTCACACATGATTTACATAGGGGAAATTGAACTTTCTTTCCTCTATGATCATCATGAAACTCCATCTTTCTCTTATTAGCCGAGTCAGGAAACTTACCAAATTTTACTTTATTGATCATATTATGAGATTGCTGATTCGGCATAATAATGATGTTTGGACTTCCAAATCCCATTTCATTTGGTTGCTCATAAATAATATCATTCCATTGTCCATCATATCCTCCATTATCGTGAATCATCTTGTTTCCAGCCATTTTCTAAAACCCAAAAAGAATAGTGTGAGAGGCAAAATAATGCTAAGGAAAACAACATAGTAAAGGGGGAGTACCCTTAATATCTAACATCTTAGGTTAAATTCTAAGATCGTTATCGTAGTTCTAGGATTATATCCTATACGTATACTTAACCTCAGGGACATCCCTAGACATACCTTAGAAATATCTCTAGGGATCTCACTTAAAATCTCGCATCCTAGTTTCCAAAGGTTGACTAAACCTTTCCTCTGATACCAAATGTAGAGACCCGAAGCTTGACGTACATGGACATCACATTACTTTTGCGGAATACTTAGTACATAACAAAAACACACACACAAGGATTGTAATAGTTTAGTGTCTTTGGAAACTCGGAACGTGATCCTCTAATCCCGGTGAAAGATCTTCAACATCTCCCATAAAGATCTTCCTTTTTATTATACCTAAAACCTTTCTTTATATCCTGGGGAAAATAAAACATAAAAGGGTGAGCTCAAATGCTCAGTAAGGGTAAGAAAAATAAAAAAAATCAATCACATCATATTCATAAGAACATATCTTTTTGAACTCTTAACCTGCAAAAGAGATCATAATTTCATAACATGGGATAAATCATGGCAGTGAAATGTAATCACAATAATCATAACTTAAAACATGAAACTTTGTGGCATACACACATAATCATATAGAATCATTTCTTGTTAGTCAAGACTCATTTCCAAGACTATCTTAGTGGACAAAGTCCCTTTCTGAATCGAGTAACCCTCATTTCAGTCCTGTTTCACTGAACTGGTATAACCTACCATTTCAGTCATGTCTATCTCATGAGATATAAAATCTTTACCCAATGCATTGGAGGGAGATATAGGTCCCACCCATCTTATAATTAATCCTTTCTTATGTGTGCCACATTATCATAAACCATACATCATAGCGTAACCCATGTAATAAAAATGGGATTTTTAAACAACATGACATCATAAAACAATTCATATAAGATAAAGGAATTCATAAAAATATTTCCATCACAACATAATCAAACCAATGTAATAATAGGGATAAAAACAGAACCCTATATTATCTTAGATGGAAAATAATTTTGATAAAACATTTGAACTCCATTCTTGAGGAAAATATCCTTTCTACTTCAAAAACATTTTTCCTTTCATAACATGTCATACGACTTTAAAATAAAAGAAGTTGATTAAAAATAAACTTGAAAACTTGTAAAGGATTATTCTTGGAAATAATGTTTTAAGAATCCATTCATGCCGTATAAGTTAAAAAAACATTCTTCGTACTTTTGTCGGAAAAGTCAAAAAGTACCTCGTACGAAAAACGACAAAAGATTCCTTTCATATCTTTTACAAAAAAACTTACCAAAGGGTAAAATTGGATATAAACTATTGTAGAAGGATGTAAATAATATTAAATATTGAGGGAACATGGATGTGGATGATAAAATACACCCCAGTAAATACTTATGAATAAACAATCTCGGATAAAAATGAGATTGTGATATTTCCCTTACCTTAGGTCTGATTTGCTTCGTATGTGTCCGAACCTCCTGTATAATGATTTAAATAATGTCATTGAATTATTACAGAATCATATTCATTGTTATGATATCATATATGGTTCACTTATGACATTATATTACCCGTTCTTTTGTAAATTCCATGTTAAAGAGCGTTTTGGGTAAAATTGTTTCATTTGTCGTTCGTGTTTTTAACTTGTAATTATTCATATGATTACTTAGATCATGATTACATAATTCCAGAATATAAAACATGATTTATATATATATATTCAGAATATACATATATAATAAATCAGTAAATGGAAAGAAATACACCGTTCATGGAGACGGTAGTCCGTACGTACGCATGAATGCTGTTTTCGTTTTCTTTATTGAATTGAATGGAATTAAGTAGATGACATACATATAAATATAAATAATTACAGTATCATTATTAGTTCATATATTTCATTATTACTTATTATATATACTTTATAATCACTCATGAATGGTTAATCATTGAGAATGAATCTCATCGCGTCGTGGAGACGGTAGTCCGTACGTACGCACGAGCGATGATATCGTTCCCATGGTCGTGGAATTGTGTTGAAGTGTATTTATAATATTTCAGTATCAATATAAATTTATAATAATCATATATATTTACTCATTACACCTTTATACCCATCCAATTAAGGTTGTGGCGGAAAATAGATTACACCACGGCGTGGAGACTGTATTCCGTACGTACGCACGTGTGGTGATTTCCTTTTTCCGTAGGATGGATAGAAGGTTAATTAGAGTTGTTTCATATTTATAATAACATATCAGTATGTAAGTAATACTGATGTTATTACTTTATCATGAAACAACTAATGAAGAAGAAGTTGAAGAAGAAAGAAATTGAAAAGATCGGTAATGGATATTACCTCTTCTTTGAAACGCCTCTTTGAATCCTTCACTTAGGGAACTAAGATTGGTCTTTGAAGAAGACCAGGACCTCTAGGATTATTCTAGGGAAGTGGAGAAGGGATTTTGGCAGGGGTTGGACGAGCTTGAGTGCTCAAATTGGTGTGAGGAGGAGGGGGAGGAGGAGGTTCCCTTTTATAAGGGAGGAGAGGGGCACCTTAGGAATATCTCAAAATATTATTTTATATTAAAGTCAAAATCGGTTTATAATGGTTAAAAAGGGTCTTATTTCGAAGCTAAAGTTGGGATGGGTCTAAATACTATCATCTAATAGGATTTAGACAAGTTTCGGGTATTATTTTACCCTTATCAATTAGATTTAACTCTAAGTTAAATAATTTAACTTTTACCGTGTCTTTTTGTTTTCTTTCACTATATGGTTAATAAACTTTCTATAACATGCCAAAAGAACCCCAAAATGTTTATTATTAACATATATATCCTTATATAAGTCATTTGGCCGAAATTTAGATTTTTAGGAATAAAATAACAATTAGTAATATAATATTTGATTTAAAAACTATTTTGTGTCAATTTTGACACTATTTGATATATGATTTTTGTTATAGTCATAACAGAATTATATGTTCAAAAAAAGTTTATTAAATCAACACTATTATATCATAGTAACCTATAAAATTAGTGGAATTCATAAAAAGTCTTAAATTACATTTATTTTGGTATTTATAATATCAATTATGTCAATATTTCATGAATAAGATAATTACTACATCATATTTGTGTCATAAATAAATTAAATTATATGATGTCTAAAAATTACAAATAAAATAAAATTATGTAGGAAATATTTTTAGCTTTCTAATGAATATTTACAATAGAATTTATCTTATGTATAACCCTATATTAAAAATGTTTTAGTAAATAAACTTTGATTTTAACTCTTTTAACTCTTCTTTGAATTAAATAATAATAAATGTCATAATCTAATCCAAGTGGGGCTAAATGATAATATTTTACACATAAGGATGTTTTTGGTCGAGATACACTTGTCCAATAGGATTAGGACATGTGTTAGGGTAATATTAATATCATTGTTACCCTTAATTACCCTATTTACTTTTAAAGTAAAAAGTTACTATTCACCAAAAATTATTTTCATCTCATTGAACCACATTTTACTTACTGAAATCAACCGTGTCTCTCGGATTTTTGAAATTCCATTCACAGAAGCGGTAAAATTATGTTTTATGAAAAAAATTCAGTTTTTTAACTACCACTTAGTAGTTTCACTATTCATCAAAAATTGATGTTTTTCAGAACAACGCCAAAATTTCATCCTAAGCTATATTTCATATTCCAAATTCAAAAATGAAGTCTATTTTACCAAATTCATAACATAGAAGTTGCATTAATTAATTTTATAATTAAATCCTGCTGTTAAAACAAATAGCGTGTTTTTAAGAAACAATATCTATCAAAAGATTGACACTTGTTTATGTCTGGTTTAAATTTGAAATTACATCCAATGACCAAAATTGTATTGAATTGTAAAAATATATTCTAAATATATTTTAAAACCACTCAAATTAATTATTTCGATTAAAAAAGTTGCTTTTAATTAAAATTTAGTAATTTTCACTATTCATCAGAAAATAAAAGTTTTCCGAAAAGTACAAAATTTCACCTTAGGCTAAATTCGATACTCCGAATCCAAAAATGAAGTTCATTTTGAAAAATAAGAGTTACAGAATTTCAAAAAGTGGTTATTACTATTCATAACGGCTAGTTTTAATAATATTTTAATAGCATATCGTTGTTTAGTGAAACTCGGTATTGCGTATTACACACGCTATCGAGGAAGGTCGCGATTGCGTGTAATGCAAGGCAAGTCAAGGATGTGTGTTGTGCAAGCTCCTTTTGGTGTAGCGTACAACACAAGACATTAACAAAATTCAAAAGAATATTTTTCATAAAATCTCGGGCTGTTACACTTATAGTATGAATATCTTGGTAGTTTAAGTGAACATTCAACAAATAATTCCTAATTCCATATCTAAAATATGTGTACATGGATGAAAAGAATACAAATCACCACACTTTTCTTCACTATCCTAATAGATGAGTCCTGTAAATAATATGTACTACATTTTCATTATTGTAATATATTATTCTAGTTCAAATAATGTTAATTCCAGTTGGTCCACCCACAAATACATTAAAACCTATAAGAAGTAAAGCCGACATTATAGAAGAGAGAAGGCCATTGATAGGATATTGCGACATTACTCCAAGAAATCCATGTAAGAATCTGAGCTCATATGGGTAATGTAGTCAACCATAAAAAAAATCCATGGGTGGGAATTTTTTTTCCTGAATACGAATTGAACTAAAAACATTCTCGAATGAAGGTGCACCAAATTTAAAAAACATCATTGGTATCCAAAAAGGAATCCATCAGAGATCACCCCATAACTCATTTGGATGGGGGTATTTTTACCAACACCACCACATTCTAGTATTATAAAACTATCAATGATTTTAGGTTGTGGTATTGGTAGATTAAATTCATCAATATACCTCATGTATTGGAGTATTTTTATCATCTCTTTATAAAAGATCAATATTTTCTAGACTAGGTGGGGGTCTCTAACATCCATTACCCCCACCATTCATTCCATTTACGAGATCCAAACCTATCATTTAGATAATGATTGTTAGGTACATTAAGATAATATCTTAGGATCACCATCAATTTACTAATTATAAGAGGTTATATGAAATTGAAAATTAAACCATGAAATAGTCACAAGCCCAAACAGACTACAATGAAATGGAACCCAATGAAGGACCTAAATGTTCACTTTGATGATGAAATAATGATTGAATATCAAAATTATTATTCCGATAATGATGTAATGATTCTGGTAACATGATTACATTAGTGATCATTTTAAGTATAAATATGGTAACAGTTTCTCATCTAGACATTTTTTAAGCACACAATGAATAAATAGTTTCCTAAGATATGGTCAACACCGAAACACTTGTGGAAGGTGTGTGTAGCAAAAATTAATGGAAAAATGAAAAAATAATCACTATAACTAATTAGTTATTACTCATTCAATGTATTCCAGATAAATATAAAGTTAATCATGAATTTATATCCTAGTTATCTCTCAAATATATTGAAATTCCCTCTTCTAAATATAATATCACATAATGAGAGGCTGAGATCGACTACATGAGATGAACCAATGTTGAATTACTTTATGAAGAAAATCATATTAATTATAATATTTTGGTAGAAGTGAAAATTTTCCCTCTAACACATCAAGAGATGGCCACTAAAATTGTAAAAATATAGTTTTATAATCTTGATGGATCATTATACAAGAGAACCAATATACAAGAAACTGAGGATAGAATAATTCCAGGGCTTCCCGGCATTGTTACACTAGAATCCATCATTATAGTAACCTTGACCTATATCAAATTAGGATTCAGTTGAATATGTATACATGGTAGACACATGAAGGTTTTCTTAAAATCAACCCTCAATTCATGACATAGAATTCATTGTATTAAAAACTCGTCATATTCATTGATTATCTTACCACTCCAATTGGGTGATGTGACCTGATAACTCTTGAAAGGAAACCCTATATATATTTATTAGATTATAGTCCTCCTCCACCCAACATTGGGAATTTAGTAATTTTAAACTTTAATAGAATCATATATTTTTAATAGAACCTATCATATTTCATATCTTAGTGTGTCCCCATGATGGTCGCACTCAACCAACCTGAGGTAGAAAAAATTTTGTTTTGTAAAACTCTAATTAGAAAAACCTTGGCATATTATAATAGCCATATAAATAGATCTATCACATTATTGGAATGCCTAAATCAACAATTCCTATACAAAATATTCTATATGTTTAAAAATTCAATGATTTTCAACCTAAAAAATTGCAAGCAACAAGGAAATGAGAGGTTCACTAGTTTCATATATCGATAGAATGGTATATCTTACAGACTCAGTATTCATATATTGTATAAGGAAATTTAAGATCATAGTTTATTGATTCTTTATAATGACTAACAAACACCTTTGATATCATTGAAATAACTTAAAATTTTTGGGAGTTTGAAGATACAAAAAAATTATTAAAGGAATCCATTCAGTGAACCAAATCTAACTCTCAGCAAGGGATTTCTACCTACAGAAGAATTTAAAGTAATGTATAAACTAATATCTCCCCTGTTGAAAAAGAACCACCTATTTCTACAATTGCACGGGAATCTCTATATTCCCCAATACCTCCTATATATTGACAATAACAATAATATATCAATCATTTATAAGGATATAAAGCCCAAGGTCTCCCCTAATGCGAGGAATAAAAATCTCTATAAAAATAAAATGTTTTGAGATACATTATTGTGTCCATGAAAAATAATATTCTCAATATGTTAAAGTTCTTGAATCATAATGAATTCATCCTCAAGGATCATCCCAACTACTTCCCTTATCATTAGTTGTTAGGCCATACTATCCAGTACAACTTTTCCTTTAAGGATATCCTCTATAAAATGGTAAAATTTAGATAGGAAACATTAGGAAAACCTCTATCTCAAGTAGTTTATGTGTAAACTATTTATTGAAAAGAATAAGTACAATTCAATGAAGTCCCAACCAAATGAGAATGAATTTTTGATAATTGGATAACCTGGAAGAAAATCAATAGGGATCATGACATCTTCAGAAACAACTTAATAAACCATATTTAGACCCAATCCCCATTCAATTTCAGAAGCCACACCTTCAAATTGATCCTATGAATTAAAAATAGCTGGTGGATGTAACACTTTGTGGAGGAGGATTGAATTTGAAAAATTCCCGAATACATCCAAAAACTTAGGGATTGCACTCCCCCATTATATTCAATATGGTCACAAACCCACAAAACAAAATGATCTTGATAAAAATACATAGTTTGGGTCAGTCAATGTCTCCCATTTTATAGAATCGTTGTCTGATGAAGAATTTACATATGAACCTAAGATCCCCACACATAACTGGGAAGCTAAATGAAAAGGTATCTATTCCAAGTTAATGATAGAATAAAATTTCATTATGAATCTTAATATCTCAGATAAATCACCACATATTCCATTTATGTAGCAGAGTCAAAAGGTAATTCACATCAGTGAATTTAATAGAAGCATGAAAATATTCTTCAATCCTCCAGTATTTATCCAAATATAATTATTCTATAGGGATAACTAGCCAATTTATAACTATATGAATAAATAATTATTGTGGGAAAAATAGTTTAAATAGAATTGATAGTGATAAAGTTTCCTACAACTTCTATACAAACACCAAATCTTTCTACATAAATCACAACAGTTCCAATGGATCAAGCTAAATGAAAACTGGATTTTGGGAATAGTATTCCTCTGGTGCAGTTGAATGCTATCTTAAAATAGTTGACTACTATGTTATCAATGATTTTAATCCTTGTTGATCATTACCTCTCTAGATATATTTTATGTGAACTTGTTAAGGAAATCAAAAACCCAATAAGAGTTTGAGACTAGGGTTTCATGATTGATTTATATCATGTAATGACATCTATATCAAAATTCCACATTTTTATCTTATTTAAAGTAATGTATAATGTGGTTTTCATTCCTGAATATATTTTAACCCTATAATTATTATGAAATCTCAATATATTGAATATTAATTGGGGCCTGATTTAAAATTTCTATATGATCAATATTATACAAATCTAGACACTGTAATTAATGGGATATAAAAAATGTTACTTGTATCCTAAATTTTTTACCATTCATTGGTATAAGAAAAGTGAACAAAATTCCATTGGGTGGATCAAACTCAATTCCCATTTCATTAATCTAGAATATAACTTTGAGTTCATATTAATATTGTCATACAAAATATGTAATGTTCAGTTAGGAAGACCACATCTTCACACCCACACAACAGTACTATCAAAATACTATTAATTCCTTCAATACACTATAAATATAATATTTTTAGTATTATATAGAGATGGTTCCCTCTTTGAATACTGTGAATCCCAATATGTTGAAGTAGTTTTCTACAAGAGATAAAGAAACTAGTCGATAATAAAAGGTGACATGATCGTCACAATATCCAAGTATTTGGTAACACCCCCCACTAAAACATGGGGTATTATTGGTTATGATTATGTACCACTCATCATTATGATAATGGAAAATACCCTACTCTATGTATCATCCATAGTTCAAAGACTTTACTTATAATACCTTCAAATAATTCATTGTTTTCTGTGACATTCCATTCACCCAAACATTATGTACATGATCCAAAACATGTTATAATGAAATTATTAATTAATAAAATATAGTAATAAATTTAAATTCATTACCATTAAACGATATATAGTAAATATTAGTTAATGTCGAAAAATAGAGTTGTCAATAAATGAATTTTTCTTTGTAATTTCATTTCCAATTGAAAACTAATTTTAAAAATTTTAGATTTTTAATTAGATATATTAATCTTGTAATTGAATTCTTCATATCAAAATTATCAGAGGATAATGTTTTTTGATTTTTTCTACAATAATGTTTTCAGTGAATAGTAAAAAATAAAAATTTATTATTTCTGCATCATTTATATGATCTATATTTTTTGAAACCTTTTTTTTAAAATAATATTTATACAAGAAAATAAATTTTATTAAACTACTATTTTAAATTTATAAATACAATTAATATTAATTAATATTATCATGTAATATTTTATAAAAATCTAATTTTCATTCATTTATTTATTTAAATTTAAGCATGAGGAAATTTAGACATGGATTTATCTTAATGTCACATAAATCTTATATGAACATTAAAAAAATTCTTAATATCATTATAATACATATAATTTATAATATTTCACTAAACATAATATTTTTTCTTAAAAATTTACTTTTCTTAAAAATAAGTTTGTATCCCTTACATGCAGTACCAATAAGATTAATCTCCATTAAAAAAATTGATGAAATGATTGTTTTATTTTATTTAATATAAAAAATTTAATTTTATGGTATTGGATTTATATTGTCATGATTAATGCTAATTTCCACGATAATGGTGAAAATATTATTTTAAAATTATCATTTTATCCACATCATGAAATTTATATCAATCCAATTAAGTTGAAATGCATTAACTAATTTGTCTAATATTACCTAAAATCACATAAATAAAAATATTAACACTCATTTAATTGGTAATAAACATTAAATATGATTATGAATCCATAATGGTGAAAAATTTCATTTTTATATAAAAAATGGTATTTAACCCATGATTTGTTTTAATATAAAAGTTAATAAAATATTTTTTAAATTTAATTTGATTAAATATTGCAAAATATATTTAAATTATAATTAAATTTGTTTTTGTGGGTTATTTTATATTTTTAATAAATCTTAAAATCACTTAGTTAATAAATAGTTGCATAGTTTAAATGTAAAAGAACAAAATGTAAAAACCTAATGGTAAAAGTACCATAACCTGTTTCAAACGTGTGTTTAAAGACTTTATAAATTATCTATTGGCCCCAATACAAACAAATTACTTAATTAAATTTTTTTTACCCTTTAACCATTGAATAAGGTAATGAAATTATAGAAAAATGATTCCTATTTCCAAAAGTTCCTTTATAATCACTTATTAAAACATAACACTTACACCCACCATATATACAATTCTCCATAAAATTACTCCTTTAATATATTTAATTTTACTCTATAAATAATCCAATCCCATGAATATAATTTTCTAGTCCATTATAGTATGATTATTCCCATAATATCCAATGATATCTCAAAGCAAAATTTAAGTTTCCAATGTAAGGATTGTCTCCATATTCACTTTTATTCTTAATATTAGTCTTATAAATATATTATTATATGAAAAATATTGTATCATTATTATATTTATATGTTTTTATATTAATTTTACACAACACATTTACTAATTTAAATCCACTTAGAAAAATAAATTTTTGTTAATTATATGTGTTCACAGACTACCGCCTCGACGAAGAATTGTTTTTTCATATTTTCATTGTTTCTAATTATTTATCCAGGTATCTTAAAATATGGTTGAACCTCAAAAAAACTAAACAAATATCATTATTATTATTTATATTGATATTATTTCAAAATAAATATCTACTTAACTATACTCACCCATCAAGTTAATACATTTCCATGTTTAAGTCGGTTAAACCACCAACATGAAATATAATATAAATTTATATAATTGATGTAAATGAGAATTTATTTAATATTGTAATATGATATAAATATTAAAATAATTTTTTTTTCTTTTGGAATGGCTATATCAACATTTAACTCATTAATTAAGAAACCACCAATATTTCATTAAAATCATTGAAAGATGATCATCCTAGAATTCATCATCAAGGTTTGTCCCCATAAAATATGTGGAATTAAATTATACCCTATAACAATATTTGAACATATATTAAATTACCATATATTTTATTAAGATGATATAATTTTAAAATATAATATATACCAACATTACATTTTGAGAAACTTGTTTTACGTGATTAATGATTATTAACACCGTGGTGTGGAAAATAAGTAAACAATTTATAATATATATAGGATTACTATATATTTGGAGTATAGATAGTTAAAATTTGTAATAGGTTTAATAGTTTTTTATTTAATGAACTTAAATTAAGTATTTATGATGTTTTGAACATGTGAAAAATGGATCAAGGTACGGTAAGGGGTTTCTTGTCAAATTCCCATTTGGGAGAGACGTTTGATATTATGTACATAATTTCATTTATGTAATGTATATAAATATTATGTGATATATATTATCATAAATTATATTTTAGTCATTGTTTTTGATGAAAAAGTAAAACACCTTTCTTTTAAATAGGTTTTATTAATATTTTACTAAAGCCGTAATATTTTTATTGGTCTCAAATATGATTTTTGACCTATTACATAATAAAAAACATTAAATATTCTATGATGTATTCAATTACCATTAATATGAATATGTTAAACTACTTTTATTTCATGGGATTTACAATCCAAACCATGTTTCCTTTTTAAAGTGGCTGATGATATATTTTTTCCCTAGTAATAAGTTTTTTAGTGAATTTTATCACCTTCTTTGTGTAATATTATTTTATATTGAACACTATTATTCCATGATTTGGTTATCACACCATATTATTTTATGGTATATATCTTCTTATATGGTAAAATTATTTTTTATTATAAATAATGTTTTATTACACTTGTTATAATATGATTTTTCAAAAATGGTAATTTTAAGTACTAAAAATGTAGAATTAACAATCAATGATTTTTTATCTACATTTTCTATAGAAAATATTATTTCATTTTCATGTATAAATTATTGGATATTATTTTAAATATAATGGTTTAAATTATTCTTAAATTCACATTTTGAAAAATATATTTTGAAGTGTCCCATAACATCATATTTAAAATAAATGAAAAAATAGTTTTCAAAAAGATATTTTATGTTTTGACTTCAATTTCCAATTCTATTTTCAAAAGGTTTTTCCATTATAGGTTTTATGTTTCATTATTATTCATTTAATATAAATGTTATATTTATTTGGAAATCAACACACGATACAAAACAATTCAACTCTTGAACCCTTCATGGGTTGTATCATTTAAGAAATCTTTTATAAGGATGTTTTTCATCAATGTTAACATATTTATAGGTTTCCTTTCTTTAATTGGAAAAATGTCGTTCTAAAACCATACAACTAATTAATAGGGATGGATTATGATCATATTTTTTATTGACCTATATTTATAGACATTTCTCTTTATAGTTTGCATAGTATTTACAGTCTAATGCTCAAGAGGAAAACATGCTATTATTTTGAAATGGGGAAATATATTACAATTCCTTATATTATTATTGAAATGAAGAAGATTATAAGAAGTTTTACTTTTTAATGTTGACCAACACACCATGTTTATTTTGATGGTTTAAGTTCATGTTATCCCTTTCAATGAAACAGATTGAAATATTTCCATTACTTATATTGTTATTCAAATATGTATGGTTGTTGGAAATTTGAAAGTGTACTATTTGACCATCCAAATTATCTACCAAGAAGGGTAATGATCATATTATAGATTTTACGGTCATGGGAAAAAATAGTGCAATTATTGATGATTATTTATTACCAACATAGATTGATAATGAATTGATATTCCATATTGTTCATTATATGATGAAGAATGTTTTATTTAGATAGAGCCTCCATAGGGGATGCAATCAAAAGGGCTTGCTCACTCTTACTATGAATTCACTGGAATTAATCATGTTGCATGTAAAGACCCGGAAATTTCATGGAATTTTCTTTGTTAATTTCTTTGGAATTTGATGAGTCTGTTGTTTTGACGACACTTGATTTCGAGGCACGGTGTGCCCAGAATCATTTTCCAAAGTTTAGCTCGGGTACATTTAGTGAACGAATGAGCGGGTTTTTTCTATCTTTTGAACCGGTGCTCGGAATTGAAATATAAGGGCACCGATGAGCTCGCAGCGCCGATAATTTATTAAGGGGACCTTTACCGGAGTTTCGTTTTAACCGGATCGAGAATTAATATTTTGGTAATTAGATTAAAATAAATAAAATTGGTGTTGCACAATTTTATTTTAAGGACGGTGGTTATTTCCTCCCAAGGAGTGTTAGAGTTGGGGCCCACAACCACATAACCTTCCAAAGAAAGATATTTGTGGGGTGGGTCCCACATGTGACCTAAACCCTTGAACTACCCATAACACTCATAAACCCCCCCATTAAACTCCATTGTTTAATGTGCCAACACCCCATTAATCTCCTCTTTCATTAAATTTGTTAACTCCCCCTCCATAAATGAGGCCTCTCACCTCTCGATCTCCCTAATAAATTATGCCAACACATTTCAATCAATTAGTCTGAAGAGTTTGATGTAATTTTATTTTTAGAACACTTCTTAAAAATAGGAGATCCATTTTATTATTTTTGGTTGGCAATATTGGTGGGAGAGCTCTTCAGAGAATTTAGAAGGAAGTGTTCTTCTTCGATGAAGAACACTATCCTTCCACGAAGAATGATGACTCTTCAATGAAGAACCCCTTCGATGGAGAAAGTGAAGTCCTCGACGACGTGCCTTCTCTTCTTCATACTCTATGTCATGGGAGGAGAAACCACCACGGGGAACGTTTCCATCGACAACAACTCTTCCTCCGACGTCTATGGAATCCACACCGTTCTTCCTCGACGTCTAACCACCGTGACGTTCGTCTTCTGCGGATAGATGACGTGCAACATCATTGCGAGGTAGGGGGTTAAGAACAATTTTTGTTTGAATTAAAATTGTTCCTCGTTCTTGATTAATAATAATCCTCGTACCTCATCGTTTAATTGTGGTACATTGTTCGCCGAATGTTATTGTCTAACGCAGAGGGCGCGGGCAAAAAAACACGGCCCGAAGTCCCTCTAATGGTTATGAATGATTGATGATGGAGGTGGAGCAACGATGCCACCGCTAGAGAGTACCGTAGAAGAAACCGGCATCGCATTTTCACTGGGCCGCCGGAGTTGTGCGAATAACGGGGCTGCGGACACCACAGGCCGCAGCAAATGCTGAAGGGGCACGGTGTCTTCGCACTGCGCCAGAGGAGGAGGAGGGACGCGGATGTCGGAGGAAAGTGCGGTGCCTTCATTCCGTGCTTTAGAAGGGCCGCGGACATGCGGGCCGCGGCGGTTGGAGACAGCGCGGTGCCATCACGCCGCGCTTGAAGGGATGTCGTGGCTGTGCCGCGACGGTTAGGCGGTAGGGTGGCCGGCTGAGCCGGCCGCCGACGAGGGGGCCCTAGGGCAGAACCTGGCAGGTTCTGTGTAGAAGGAACCAATGCATTCCAGTTCCGTTACAGGAGACAAGGGGGAGACAACTACCCCTTGATTGATTATGGTGGGCCCCACAGGGCACCGCCGCCGCCTAGTAAGCATGAACTGGAGGGCTTCACCGCCCTAGCCACGCGGTTGGGCCACCGTGTCATGCGGACCGGGTCACCGCGCCGGCTGGGCCGGGCCAGGCCAAGCCAGTAGAGCCGCGTCGCGCCCTACCAGGCCGGACCCAGAGCCGTAATGGGTAGACCCGGTTCGGGCCGACCTAGGGTGGGTTGGACCGGGTCGGACCGGGCCCATACCCACCTTTTTCGGACCGTTTTGTTTAAATGGCCATAACATGATCTACGGACCTCCACTTAATGCACCATCAGTTGCGTAGGATTCCTTGGATCAATATGGTCATTTAGGTATATTACACTCAAGGTTTCGGAGAAATTTGGTAATGGTCGGGTTGGTTTGAACCCAACACAACTGGGCCCTCGGAGCGGTAATGCTTATAACTTAAGGACCAGACGTCTGATTGGCATGCTGTCAATTAAGATGGTTTCGATTTGTTGAGACGAATCTTTTGGATTAATCTACTCATGGTTTGGACACAGTTGGAGTATGGTCGGGTTGGTTTTAGGTTAAAAACCAACCAGGCCCCTGGAACGGAAAAGCCAATAATTATGAGACCAGAACGTCCGTTTGACGAAACGTAAGCTACGTTGGTAATCTCATTTAGAAACGGTTCCTTTGAGTATACCCCATGGGAGATCGGGGTATAGTTGAGATACGGTCGGGTTGGTTCGTACTCAAAACCAACCAGGACCCTGGGATAAAATGGCTAATAACTCACAGACCGGGCGTCTGATTGACGCACCGTCTGTTGCATTGAGACCCCTATGACAAAGTGGTCCCATGAGATACTTCCACGAGAGATTATGTGACACATGGAAGTATCAACCAGTAGCTCGAGGAGCATATCCTCCCAGAGATGAGCGTACGGAGTAGAGAGACCTTGTAGCTGGATGAGACCTGATGACTGCTTGTCCGATTCGATTCAGAGTTACATGACTAGACCAGTGGGGATCACTACTATGTTGGGGTGGGAGACCCTTGGTGGAGGAGCGCTACTGTGCTGGGGCAGTAGGACCGTGGTCCTCGATAGAAGAAGTACGTCTCTTGGCAATGAGGGGGTGATCTTGGTTGTAGCGGCAGACCCATGGCGGGGAATCGCTACTGTGTTGGGGCGACAGACCCGCGGTACTCGACAGAGGAGTACCGAAGTAGTCTAAGGTTAGTGAGTAGCACCTCAGATACATGACAAGACAACTGCGCTCGACAGATGAGGAGTTCTCCAGCAGCCATGGTTTCGAAATCATGAATAAAAATCCTGGTTTGAGCTGAGTCAATGACCTCTGTGTTTTCCTCATGATTGAGATGGGTTACTTGATAACATAGGTATATGTATTGGCATATACCTAAGTAAATTTTATCTGTTGATATCCTTATTTTTGGTTTAACCGTGATGGATTTTAGTGAGACCTTGAGGGTCTCCGGGTCACTAATGAGTATCGTTATACTCACCCCTGCACAGGAAATTCCCTCACCTCGTTGTGTTGGATGCAGACGATGAACATAACTGACTGTGGTAGAGTGTAAGAGGACTGGACGGTACCCGGAGGTGGACACTCGGCATGAGGGCACATAGAGTGGGTCAATTGACACGGAGTGCTGAGGAGGACATCTTTACCTACCCATCAGGCAGGAACCTGGAGGACGATCCTGGAGCTGCTTCACCATTCAACTATTTGTCTTCCAGTTGTACTTTCTTTCAGTTGTAGCTGTGCATTTCTGTTGGGCTTGTATTTCTGGCCCCTTTTTACCTTTAGCACACTTTTTTACCACTTTACTTAGTGTTTTCTTCTTCTTGTACTCTGGCTGTGTGTGTTACATTTTATAAAGGCAACGCCTTCCCAGTTTCTAGGTAATTACACCTTTGGTGTTAGTCGTCGGCCCCTATCATATGGAAGGAGGTCTTGGGTAGTCACGATATGGGCCCCGAGTGATGGGTCATGACAAATTGGTATCAAAGGACGTTGGTTCTATTGCAGAACATAGTACTCTGATATTTTATTTCTGTGAAGAAATTGTTTTAAGGGTACTAAGTGTGGTTCTCAGTTCAGGGAGTCCAGTGCTGGTGCAGGCGGCCGACATATCCATACACCAGGACCCTGACTTCTGATTTCCGACTCAGTGCATGAAAACCCTAATTGTGTGTGTGTTTTCAAGAGTTTCTTCTAAATAATCTCAATCTAGGTCAGCTCATCAGGTATAGTCTATTGACCGTGTCACATCTGTTTCTTTCAGGCTGTCTTCACCCAGTCAGTTGGCACGAGTTCCGAGTAGAGATCACGATGGTAGACCACTGAGCATCGAGGCTACGGTACAGGGACCTCTTCTAGTTGAGGCACCAGTAGAGAGTTCACACTGCTGGAGAGCATTGCATGAGTTCTAGGGAAAAGGCCACAGAGGTTTCGAGGCGAGTCATGTTTTCAGATGGCTGGGTACTGGTAGGATTTTGTAGCACGAGCTTTCCACATAGCTGGGACACCTTATGACTTGATGGTGTACCTAGCTGTTAGTCTCTTTCAGCGAACAGCTGAGAGGTGGTGGAGCCAAAGGCTCGAGTTTTGCGACGAGATGAACTTCACCCAGGGAAACTTCGAGAGTTTTTTCAGGGTGGAGTTTATACCAGCGACACTACACCCTGAGAATACTCAGGAGCAGCTATCCATGTCGCAGGGTTTTACGACCGTAGCAGAGTCTTCTGCAGCCGACAGTAGAAAGATGACACATATGTCCAAGCAGACTAGGGCAACAGGTGGGCGACCTCGAGATACTGGTTCAGTTGTGCGAGGCACACGAAACAGAGCCAGCCATACGAGGAGCAAGAAGTGCTATGCAAGCGGCAAGCAGGGTCACTTGGCTCGAGACTGCCCAACCTATCCAGCAGATGAGTAGTAGGTTGTGGAGGAACCTAACAGACTAGGGCAGAGGAGTTGGTCGTACAGCCGGTGGTGTATGACGCTTCGAGGTGTTGCCACCACCACCACCAGGAGGTCCACCCCGACCGCACGGAATGCGTGGATATGGGAGAGCACAGTTTCAGGTAGCGGAAGCAAACAACTACGAAGCTCCAGAAGTAGGTGGACAGAAGCGAGACTAGTTCCATGTATGGATGCCTTTGTTTTTGGTGCTTCTAGTTTCTGTGTAGTTGTTGTTGTGTTTTCTTTGTGTCTTTGTACTTCGAGATGCAGTAATAAAAGACACTTTTCTTTATGATGTTTACTTTCTTGTCTTTTTTGTATGGTTGATACTAATAGGTTCCAGTTAAAACTGTTAACTTGACCCTAACTTGTGATATTCCAACTGGAGGAGACCCAGTAACCGCGCACTAATGCCGACAGTGTGACTCAACCCTTGGAGGTGAGAGTAACAGTTGGATTTCATAGTAGTAGTGTTGAGGCCTTATGACATCATTTATGGCATGAAATAGTACCGTTCATGTCAGGATTGACTATATTAGGCAAAGAATGTGGTTCAACCAGGGGATGAGACCAGATTTATTTTTTCAGTAGACAAGAAATCTCAGAAGCTCTTGTAGAACGTAGACGAAGAATGGTAGAGATGAGTTCTTACAATTGGCTAATCTCACCCAGTGTTTGTTGAGTGAATGGTTTACGGTTCTCTCTAAATCAATAGTCTTAGGTGTATCTTACCTCAGAAGGACATGAACATGAGAAAACGGTGATGGATTGAATTCCAGCAGGACTATGAATTCGAGATAGTTTATACTCCTGGGGTGGGGAACATTGTAGCAGATACTCTTTGTAGGAGATCGAGCATTCAACTATTTGGAGTGGTGAGACAGCAGCTAGCCTCATTTTAGATATCCTTTGTGTATAGTGATGGAATCAGCACATGTAGAACTATAGGTGGTTCAGGTCATGACGGATAAGGTGCAGATCATCTAGGAGTGGATGCAGACTGTACAGAGCAGACAGAAGTCCTATGCTAATAAGAGACGAAGATCAATGGAGTTTGAGGATGGCGACCACGTCTTCCTATGAGTCTCACCTTGATAAGGCCAATGGAGATTTGTCCAGGGCAGCAAGTTATCTCTGTATTTCAATGGACCCTTCTATGTCCTCAGTAGAGTAGGTGAGGTGGCTTACCGCCTGGCCCTTCCACCTCAGATGCACTGGTTGCATGACGTCTTCCACGTATCTCATCTAAGGAGATACGTGGTCAACCCATTCCACAACATAGACCACAGAAAGCTATATATCGATAATGGGTAAATTTTCACAGAGGTTCTAGTATAGATTGAGGATCAACAGGAGCGGGTCCTACGAGGATGGTCGATTCCTCAGGTGTGCCTCAGCTAGCAGCATGGGAACCTCCAAGAGAGCACATGGGAGTGGGAGGCTCAAATGTGTACTCTGTACCACTTTTGTTTCCCTAGCATGTGTTGTAGCTTTATGGGGAAGTAAAGCCCTGAGGTGGGAGTAATGTAATGACCCGAAATATTCAACGATATTTTTTTTCTTAATTTATTTGAAATTTTACGAGTATGTGGCTTTTGATAGAACTTGATTCCGAGGCCTGGTGGGCCCGGAATCAATTTCCGAAGTTTATCTCGGGTACGTTCAGTGAATGAAAGAGTGGGTTTTTCTATCTTTTGAGTTGCTGCTTGAAATTGAAACTTGAGGGCACCGATGAGCTCGCATCATCGGTAATTTCTTGAGGGGACCTTTACCGCAGTTGCATTTTATGTGGGTCGAGAATTAATATTTGGGGAATTAGATTAAAATAAATTAAATTGGTGGTGCACAATTTTATTTTAAGGACGGTGGTTATTTCCTCCCAAGGGGAGTTAGAGGTGGGTCCCACACAAACATAACCTCCCATGGGAGGATATTTGTGGGCTGGGTCCCACACGTGACCTAAACCTTTGAACTCCCCATAACTCTCAAAAACCCCCATTTAAACTTCCTTTTTTAATGTGCCAACTCCCAAATAATCTCCTATTTCATTAAGTTTGTTAACTCCCCCTCTATAAATGAGACATCTCACCTCTATCTCTCCCTAGTCAATTATGCTAACACATTTCAATCAATTAATTTGAATAGTTTGAATTAATTTTATTTTCATAATAGTTCTTAAAAATAAGAGATCCATTTTATTATTTTTGCTTGGCAATATTGGTGGGAGAGCTATTGAGAGAATTTAGAAGGAAGTGTTCTTCTCTGATGAAGAACACCATCCTTCCATGAAGAACGACGCCTCTTCGATGAAGAACGCCTCTGACGAAGAATGCAAAGTGACTGAAGATGTGCCTTCTCTTCTTATTCCTCTAATTCAAGGGAAGAGACACCACCACGGGGAACGTCGCCATCGACGAAGGATCTTTCTCCGATGACAACGGAATCCACACCGTTCTTCCGCGACATCCGACCACTGCAACGTTCGTCTTCCGCGGATTGACGACGTGCGACATCATTGTGAGGTAGGGGGTTAAGAACAATTTTTGTTTGAATAAAAATTGTGCCTCGTTATTGATTAATATTAAATCCCCGTACCTCATATTTTAATTTTGGTACATGGTTTGCCGAATGTTATCATCTTACGCGGAGGGCGTGGGCTGAACAAACACGGCCCGAAGTCCCTCCAATGGTTTTTGAATGATTGACGACTGTGGTGGGCAACGACGCCACCTGTAGAGAGTACCATAGAAGACACCAACAACGGATTTTTCACCGGGTTTCCAGAGTTGTGTAAAGAATGGGGTCACGACCACCACGGGCCGCGGAAATGCCGAAGGGGCGCGGTGCCATCACACCATGCCAGAGGATGAGGAGGGCCATGACCATGCGGGTTGCGGCTGTCAGAGGAAAGAGCAACGCCGTCGCGCCGCACGGTAGAAGGACCATGACCATGCGGGCCACGATGGTCAGAGATGGTACAATGCCATCGCGCCACCCCATAAGGGATGCCACGACTATGCCGCGATGGTTAGGCAGTGGGGTGGCCGGCTGAGCCAGGCCCCGGCGTGGGGGCGCTAGGGCGGAACCTGGCGGGTTCTGTGGAGAAGGAACTGGCGCTTTCCGGTTCCATTACGGGAGATAAGGGGGGAGAAAACCGCCCCTTTTATTGATTATGGCGGGCCCTGCGGGGCACCTCTGCCGCCTGGTAAGCATGACCAGGCGGGCTTCACCGCCCCAGCGACGCGGCTCGGCCACCGCGTCCCGCGGACCGGGTCGCCGCGCCGTCCGGGCCGGGCCACGCCCCACCGGGCTGGGCCGCACCTAGCTGGGCCGGGCCGCGCCCTCCGGGCCGGAATCGGACCCGGAATGGGTCGACCCGGTTCGGGCTGACCCGGGGTGGGTGTGGCCGGGTCGAACTGGGCGCAGACCCCACTTTTTTAAGACCGTTTTAGTTAAATTGACATAACATGAGCTACAGACATCCAATAAATGTATCGTCAGTTGCATAGGATTCATCAGATCGAGAAGCTCATTTCAATATATTACACAAAAGGTTTAGACGAAATTTGGGTACAAACGGGTTTGTTCGAACCCGTAACCAACCGGGCCCTCGAAGCGGTAACACATATAACTTTAGGACCAGACGTTCGATTGATGTGCCTTCAATTAAGTTGGTTTCCTTTGGTTGAGACAGATCTTTTTGCTTACTCTGCTAGAGTTTCCAAATCATTTGGAGTACGGTTGGGGTGGTTTTTCTTAAAAACTAACAGGGCCCCTGTAACGGAAAAGTCAATAACTCTCAGACCTGACGTCTGTTTGACGAACTGTCAGCGGCTTTGTTAATCTCATTGAGAAATGTTTCTTTTGAGTATACTCCATAGGAGTTTGGGGTATAGTTGAGATATGGTTGGGTTGGTTTGTACATGAAACCAACCGGGCCCCCCCAGGATAAAAATGCTAATAACTCATAGACCGGACATCTGATTGACATGTCTTCTGTTGCGTTGAGACCCCTATGATGATGCGGTACCATGAGATATTTCCATTAGAGATTATGTGACTCTTGGAAGTATCGACCTGTATCTCAAGGAGCAGATCTTCTCAGAGATGACCACACGGAGTAAGGAGACCTTGTAGCTAGATGAGACCTGATGACTGCTTGTCTGATTTGATTCAGAGTGACTTGACTAGCCCAGTGTGGATCACTACTATGTTGGGGGTGGCAGAACCATGTAAAAGGAGCACTACTGTGTTGGGGCACTAGACCTGTGGTACTCGACAGAAGGAGTACCTCTCTAGGCTACGAGGGGGTGTGCTTAGTTGTAGCGCCAGACCCATAGTGGTGAATCACTACTATGTTGGGGCGACAGACCCATGGTAATCGATAGAGGAGGATTACCTTAGAAGTCTATGTTTAGTGAGTAGAACCTCTGAGTTGTGACAAGACTACTGTGCTCGACAGAGGAGCAGTTCTCTAGCAGCCGTGGTTTCGACATCATGAATAAAAATCCTGTTTTGAGCAGTGTCAATGTCCTTTGTGTTTTCCTCATGATTGAGATAAGTTACAAGATAACTTACGTATATGTATGGGCATATAAATAATTAATGGTTATCTGTTGAGATATTTCATTGTGGTTTATCACTGTTGGATTTTAGTGAGACCATGAGGGTCTCGGGGTCCCTATTGAGTCTCATTATACTCACCCCTGCACATTCTATGACCGCACCTCGTTGTGTTGGATACAGACGACGAACATCGCTGACCGCGGTTGAGTGTACGAGGACTGGAAGGTACCCAGATGTGGACACTCGGCATTACAAAACACGGAGCAGACTGATAGATGCGGAGTTCTAAGAAAGACATCATTACATACCCTTCAGCTAGGAACCCGGAGGATGATCCAGGAGCTGCTTCACCATTCACATGTTTGTCTTCCAGTTGTACATTCTTTCAGTTGTAGCTGTACCTTTCTATTGGGCTTGTATTTCTGGCCTATTTGTACTTTTAGCACACTTGTTTACGACTTTACTTAGTGTTTTCTTCCACTTATACTTGGCTATGTGTGATACATTTTATAAAGGCAATGTCTTACCAATTTTTAGGGAATTACGTCTTTGGTGCTAGTCGCCAGCCCCTAGCCTATGGAAGGTGGGCTTGGAGAAGTCACAATACGGGCCCCGGGGGACGGGTCATGACATTACAGGTGAGGCCTACCATTATATGTTCCCATTTTTAATAGAAAAATTCATGATACAAAATAGATATGGGTATTCGGTGTATAAACTCCCAATTCACCATGGTTTATTTATTGCTGTATGTTCCCAAACAAATAATGAGATATATTATTTAAACTTTTTTGGTTAAACTCTCATTAAATTGGGTAATAAATTTTTTTATAGGAGTATGAGGGTTCTCAGGTTGGTTTCATGAGGGTTTAAGGAATGAAAATGAGGAAAAAGAGTCCATAAAGTGCAGGTTGAATGGTTAGTGCAAATGTCATGCCTGAACAGTGTGACTTGGAGAGGAGTGTTTTTTTGTTGGTAAAATAATCCATGGTGAGGGAAAAACCATGTAGATTGGATAGATCCATCCTACCTAGACACTGCATAGTTTTTAAAACTGTACATCTCGCTAGGAGTCTGTGCGTCCTGGGACCCTTATTTACAAAGGGTTGTGGGAAATTTTTCCCACAGTGTATCCAAACCATGCACATCATTAAACATGGGGAACATTACCACCCCCGTTGGGGTTTATGAAACCTTAGAAGAATTTCTCCCTTATTCCTCCTCCTTAATCGTGAGTGATGAACCAAACCTACCAGATCTTCCCCAGATTCAATCACCTTTGTTCTAGGATTTTTTTAGTGATTTTGGGTGAATATAGAATCCCTAGGTGACTATAAAACACCTAATCATTTTATTTTATATTTAAGGATTTGTGTATTTTTTCTTCTACTTTCGAAACTCTAAATCACTGGTTTTTTATATATTTCTTGTTTTAGGCTTGATATGGTATAAATTTGGAATCAATGTCCCAGCTTAAGATAATATTCATAAAATAACTTGAGTTAAGTGGTAGAATTTATGAAATAAGATTTTCAAACATGGATATTACATATTATTAGATTGATATTTGTTACATTACAAAAACCCATGTATAAGGACCGTAAAATATTTCCGTCTTTAGAATATTGGAAAATATTCTCCTAATTAGGTGAAAGATCTTCATCATCTCCCATAAAGATCCTCCCCTATAGTACCCCTATGAAAAATAATTATTTATAACTTGAGGAAAGAAATAATAATAAAGATTCATATTAGATGCCTAGTAAGGTTAAACAGAGATCATATGTAAAAAATAGCATGATCATAAGTGTATGAAAAAAGTGCATAAAATTTGAAGATCATTCCCTTTATATAAATGATCATATATATGAGTCTGAACATAAATATTGAATGATCATAAGAAATGAATCATTAAAAAATAAAATTAAATGAGCCATGAGAGTATAAAAAGGGAATAAGACATGGAAATTGAGTCATACACATAAGCTTATAACATGTTATGTCAACGATTCCTACTAAGAAATTCATAGTATGTTAGGCTTGTGTTAATCATTAAAAACCATATAACCTATTTAAAACGAGTGTTTAAAGACTTTTTAAATTCATTATTGACCCCAAGACAACTTATTACTTATTATAACACTTTTTAAAATTTGACCATTTAATAATGTAATGGAATTATTGAAAAACAATGCCTATTTCCAAAAGTGCCTTTATAATCACTTATTAAAACATAACACCTACAACCACCATATATAAAATTCCCCATAAAATTACAACATTAATATATTTAATTTTACTCTCCATATAATCCAATCCCATGAAAATAATTATCTATTCTATTATAGTATGTATATTCCCATGAAATCTAATGATACCTCTAAAAAATATTTAAGTCCCCAATGTAAGGACTATCTCTATATTCATTTTTATTCTTAATATTAGTCTTATAAATATATTAATATATTATTCTTTTATCATTATTATATTAATATGATTTTATATTAATGTTACAACTCTTATTTACTCATTTCAATCAACTTATAAAAATATGGTATTGTTAATCGTATGTGTTCACAAACTACCACCTCGACGAAGAAATGTTTTTTTCATATTTTAAATCTTTTTAATTATTTATCCATGTATCTTAAAATCTGGTCGACCATAAAAAAAACTAAAAAATATCATTATTATTTATACTGGTATTATTTCAAAATAAATATCTACTTAACCATACTCACCCATCATGTTAAAACCTTTCCATGTTTAAGTCGGTTAAACCACTAACAAGAAAAATAATATAAATTTATATAATTAATGTAAATGAGAATTTATTAACTATTATAATATGATATAAATAGTAAAAAAAATTATTGGTTTTGGAATGCCTATATCAACATTTAACTTATTAATTAAGAAGCCACCAATCTTGCATTAAGAATCATTGAAGGATGAACATCATAGATTTCATCATCATGGTTTGTTACCAAAAAATACATGGAATTAAATTATACCACTATAAAAATATTTGAACTTATATTAAATTTCCACATTTTTTTATTAATATGATTTAATTTTAATATATAATTTATAACAACATCACTTTGGAGAATCTAGTTCTACGCGATTAAAGATTACTAACACCATGGTGTGGAAAATAAGTAAAACATTTATAATATTTATAGGATTATTATAAATTAAGAGTATAGATAGTTAAAATTATGAAAAATATTAATAGTTTTTTTATTTAATTAAATTAAATTAAGTAATCAGGATGTTTGGCGCATGTGAAAAATGGATCTGGGCAAAGTAACTGTTTTCATGTCAAATTCCCCTCTAGAGAGATGTTTGATATTATGCACATAATTTCATTTATGTGATATATATAAAAACTATGTGATATATAATATAATAAATTATATTTTAGTTTTTGTGTTTGATGAAAAATTACAATACCTTTCTTTTAAATGGGTTTTATTAATATGTTAGTGAAGTCATAATATTTTTATTGGTCTCAAATATGATTTTTATGACATGTTACATATTAAAAAACATTTATATTTTGTATGATGTATTCACATACCATGAATATGAATATGTTATAATACTTTTATTTCATTGGATTTAGTATCCCAAACCTGTTTCCTTTTTATAGTGGCTGATGATATGTTTTTTTCCCTAGTAATAAGTATTTATAGTGAATTATATCTCCTTCTTTGTGTAATAATATTTTATATTGAATAGTGTTCTTCCAGGATTTGGTTATCACACCATAATATTTTTTGGTATTTATTGTCTTATATGCTAAAATTATATTTTATTATAAATAATGTTTTATTACACATGTTATAATATGATTTTTCAAAAATGGTAATTTCATGTAGTAAAAATTTCAAATTAATAATGAATGATTTTTTATCTATATTCTATATAAAAAAATATTATTTCATTTTCATGGCTCAATTAGTGGTTATTATTTTAAATAAAATGGTTTAAATTATTTTTAATTCAAATTTTTAAAAATAAATATGGAAGTGTCCCATTACTTCTTATTTGAAATCAATGAAAAAAAGTTTTCAAAAAGATATTTTATGTTTTCACTTAAATTTACCATTCAATTTTCATAAGGTTTTTCCATTATAGGGTTTAAGTCTCATGATTTTTCATTTAATATATATGTTATATTGATTTGGAAATGAACAAATGATAACAAACAATCAAACACTTGAAACATTCTTTGGTGGTATCATTTAAGAATTATTTTATAAGGATGTTTTTCATCAATGTTAACATATTTATAGGTTTCGTTTATTTAATTGGGGAAATGTATTTTTGAAACCATCATACTACTTCATAGGGATAGATTATGATCATATTTTTTCTATTATTGACCTATCATTATAGTCATTTCTCTTTATTGTTTACAAAATACTGATAGGCTATTGCTCATGAGGAAAACATGTTATTATTTTGACATGGGGAAATATATTATAATTACTTATATTATTATTACAATCAAGAAGATTATCCGAAATTTTAATTTTTAATGTTTAACAACACACCATATTTATTTGGATGGTTTATGTTAATGTTATCCCTTTTAATGAAATAGAGAGAAATATTTACATTCCTTATATTGTTATGAAAATATGTATGGTAATTGGAAATTTGACTATGTATTGTTTGACCATCCAAAATATCTACCTTGAAGGGTAATGATCATATTATAAATTTTATTTACATGGGAAAGAATAGTGTAATTATTGATGATGATTGATTACCAAAAGAGGTTGATGATGTATTGATATTCAATATTGTTCATTATATGATCAAGAATGTTTTATTTAGAATGAGTCTCCTTAGGGAATGCAATCAAAAGGGATTTCTCACTCTTATTAGGAATTCAGTGGAATTAATCACAAAATGGGTGAGGCCTAACATTATATGTCCCTTTTTTTATTTAAAAGTCTCATGATACCAAATATATTTGGGTATTTGGTGTATAACCTCCCAATTCACCATGGTTTATTTACTACTATATGTTCCCAAAAAATAATGAGGTTCATTCTTGGTTATTTTTTGGTTTAACTCTCATTAAATTTGTTAACAAAACATTTCATAGAAGTATGTGGGGTCTTAGGTTGGTTTCATGATGGTTTAAAGAATGAAAATGAGGAAAAAGAGGCCATAAAGTGCAGGTTGTATGGTTAGTGAAAATGTCATGCATGAACTGTGTGACCTAGAGAGGGGTGTTTCACAATTGGTAAAATAATCCATGGGGAGGTAAAAACCAGGTGGATTCGATAGATCCATGATACCTAGACACTGTATTTTTTTTAAACTTTGCATCTTCCTAGGAGTATGTTCATCCTAGGTCCCATATTTAGATAGGGTTGTGGGAAATTTGGCCCACCGTGTATCCAAACCATGTGTCTCATTAAAACATGGGTAAAATTACCACCCCTTTTTGGATTTATCAAACCATATCAAACTTTCTACCTTATTCCACCTCCTTAATCTTGAGTGATGAAAAAAATCATCCCAATCTCCCCAAGGATCAATATCCATTGATTCTAAAAAACATTTAGTTCTTTTGGGTGCATATCGAATCCCTGGATGAGTATAAAACAAAACTTTATTTTATTTTATAGTTAATAATATGTGTAGTTATTCTTCTCCTTTTGAAATCCTAAATCACTCTGTTTTGAAATATTTATTTTTTTTAGGCTTGAAAGGGTTTAAATTTGGAATCAAATTCCAAGGTTAAAAGAGTTTTCATCAACTAACTTGAGGTAAGTGGTCTAAGTAATGAAACAGGATTTTATAACATGGATATTAAATATTTTTATATTGATATTAGTTACATTAAAAAACCCATGTATGAGGGACACAAAAGTTTATGGTCTTTAGAATATTGAAATACATTCTCCTAATTAGGTGAAATATCTTCATCATCTCCCATAAACATCCTCCCATACAGTACCCCTAATAAATACTTTTATATATAACTTTAGGAAAGGAACCATAAGAAAGAGTGATATTAGATGCCTGGTAAGGGTAAAAATTTATGATATGTAAGAATAAAATGATCATTAGTGTATGAAAATATGAGCATAAATTTTGAAGATCATCCCCTTCATATAAATGATCATATATATAAGTCCTTACAAAAATATTGAATGATCATAAGACATGAATCATTAGAAAAAACAATTACATGAGGAGTGAGAGTATGAAAATGGAATAAGACGTGGAAATTGAGTCATACACATAATCTTATAACATGTTATTTCAATGATTCCTTCCATGACATTCATATTATGTTAGGCTTGTGTTAATCACTAATTTACCAACAATAGACTTTTGATGGACTCCCGTGTACCTTCTTGTTTTAGGCATATGATGATCTCTCATGTACCCTGTTGTTGCAATATTTGTATAATCTTCTGTGTACCCTATTATTGTGGGCATAATATTACCTTCCGTGTACCTATTGTCACCTGATTAGGTTGACCTACTATGGACCCTCTTATTATGGACTCAGGATAACCTCCCATGTATCCTTTTAAGCTCAAAAAACATTTATCATTGCCCAATTAATTGAAGGTAGATATAGTTTTCACCATTCACTTAATGAAAACAATAAATATGTGTTTTATAGGACCAAAAATGATTCATAACATCAAAACCAATGTACATAAATGAGTTTCATAAAAAAAATCAACTATAGATAACTTATGAAAATGAAATGGGTTTCATAAATACCATTAAAACATATAAATAAAAAATTATTAGAGAGAATAAGAATAATGAAATTCAATCATATCCCCAGTGAAACATATGTAACATAAAATAATGTAATATTAGATAGAAACTGATTTGGGGATATCACTTGAAAACAATTCTTTAGGAAAATGTCCTTTTTTATTTAAAAATGTTTTATTTTCTTAAAATGATAGATAAATTTATAAAAAAAATATTTTCATTTAAAATTAACATCTAATATTGTAAATTAATATTCAAATATGTATGGAATCCTGATGGAAAAAAGTTATATTAATGTAGTATAAGTTAAAAACATTCCTTTTTTACTTTTTTTGAAAAGTCAGAAAGTACCTTGTTTAGAAATTGAAAGAAATATTCCATTCAAAACATGTTGTAAAAAGTAAAAAATTGGTAAAATTGAATTTAATAATATGTAGGAGGGTAGTAAAAAAATTGAAAACATTTTTATAAGACATGGACATTTAAGATATATATTCCCCAACAAAGACTTAAAACAAAACTTTCCCAAATATTGACGAGATTGTGAAATAAATACTCATCACATTATAATCAGTAGAAAAATATTACCAATGAAATAAATGAAATTATATTGATATAAATATTCAATAGTATTATGCACATGAATCATCAAATACATTATTGGGAATTATATATATCACATTGAAGAAATATGTAGTGTATATGGCTTTATTCCCATAGAAATAAAAGTGAGACAGAAATCCCATACCATAAGTATAGAATTCCTTCACATACATTAAAAATTACTATACATTAAAGTTTATTTTATTATACATAAAACACAGAAATATATTAATACATATATTACAAAATATTATTTAGGTTTAACTTTTTATTTCTCCCTTTTTATCAATTCTATGTTAATGTTATGTTTCGTGTAATAAGCATTTTGGGTTTCTTTCATGTTTTGATTTTTTATCCCTATTACTATAAAATAGATCATGATTTCATCAACAACTGAATGATAAAAATGATATAAATATCATATATATATATTTTCAGTATATATGTATTTGTGGTGATCCATAAGAGTTAGAGATATAAAACAAAATACACCGTTTATAGAGATGATAGGCTGTACATACGCATGAATGATGCTTTTATATTATTTTCGTAATAATGTAATGAAAATATATGATATATTATAATTCAAAGAAAATTATGATTTTTTAAAGAATTTTATAAAATATTATTTTCATAAAATATCATAACTGTCAATTTTGATAGTATTCATAACATTTACATTTGAAAAATTCATACTGAAAGCTAAATTCAAACCAATTTATTTAATAAACCACTAAAATGCATGTTCTCCTATAAAATTATAATATCACTTTAAATGTGTTAAATAATCTTTATTTTATAATATTGAATATAATTTATTTGGTTGTTTCATTAATTGAATAATTATTCTACCATCATGGTGTAATTATTCATGATAATTATTTCTCAACAAAAAATACTAAATAAAATTATATGATATAGAATTTTATTTATCATTTTTAACAAATAATATATTATATCATATCTTACACTTAATTACATATTAAAAATGTAAACTTATTAAAATTAAGAGTGTGACATTTTCTCTCTCTCTCTCTCTCTTTTATTTTAATAATATCTAAGTCAATTCCACTGACAACTTTCCTTTAAAAAAATTATCAATAATTATTTATTAAGAGTCTAATTAACACCATCATATATCAATTGGTAAAGATTTATGTTAGATATATAATATGGATTTTATTATTTTAACCCTTAGTTTTTGGATTTACCCTTATCCTTGGTTATAAAAAATACTAAATCTACTATTTATGTTTTCCTAAAATAAAAGTGTCCTAATTACTAATTTTTTATCTTGTTATTTATAATACAGAATCCATTTTTCACAATTGTAAATACATAATTGGTATAAATTTATTTAAAATTAATCTCATTGAAGGAATGCTAAAATGACTTTTTAAAGTGAAAATGTTAAAAATATTTATAAGTTTTGTATCCAAATTCAATGTGAAATTGATTCCAATGTCTTAAATTAGATAAAATGAACTGAATTACTTAATTAAACTTTAAAATAAATTCAAAAAATTATTAAAATATATAAATATGTTAAATGAAAAAACATTTTGGAATTTAAATTCAGTATTTTTAACTATTTATGAAAACATGAAACTTATTAGAAAAATTTCATGTGTTCAACCATTTTAAAATTTTATATCATGTTTTTAAATAATAACATTATTTTTTCAAATTGAATTCATAAAAGTGTCAAAACCTAGATTCTAACCAATTGTTTCATCAAAAGGTGGAAAAATAGACTTTTTAGAAAAATACGTCTTTAATGCATATAAAAGGATTTTTTCTTACAGAATGTTTAGAAAACACCTAAGATGAAATTTTAAAATAATATTGAATATATATTATATATTTATATATTTCATTAATATAATGTAACAAGATTTATTTGATTTTTTATTGGTATAAACCACACTTGATCTCATTTAAATAGTTTTTTTATAAACATTTAATTTTATTTTAAAATTTGTTTTACATTCACCAATAATTAACCAGTCAAACAATTATATGTAAAAGTGTAAATAATAATTTCATTATTATGTTAATTGGGTTTATACGGAATATTTTAATCGATAGGTTTTAATTTTCTCCTTTAAATATTTAAAATAATTAATTTTCATTTCATTGATACTCATTGTTATGTATATGACAAGCTATGTCAATGTTTCATGTAATGAAAGGGATAACATAAAGAAAACTATTTTAAATAAACAATATATCATAAAATTTTCAAGGTGTTACATTCTAACCCCATAAATTTAAATTTGTCCCTCAAAATTCAATTGGGTTATCAAATTTTTAATACTTGGTTACTTATTTAATAGAATCCCAAATTGTAAAAATGAATTTTTAAAATTATTTTTAAAAATGGAAATTTGGGAAGGTAACAGTTACCCAATGTAACTCATAACTAGGTTTCTACATAGGATAACACAGGTGTCATGTGAAAAAATGGTCATGAGAGAAACATATACCTATCAATTTCTGATGGAGGGTGGTAGAGAACATATTCAACATTCAGTTAATAACTGTAAAACCATAGACCTAATTGGTCTGTAAAATGGCACTATTATCAATAAAAATGATGATAATATGATAACCATTATTTTAAATATACATTGATATGGTATACTTACTTGATTTCATCTCATAAGTACAATATAACCCTATTGTTGTGTCATGGTCTATTTCCACGTCATCTATTATTACAAGAAATAATGGTGAAATTATCATTCATAATGCATTAAAATATCATGGGATCCATTAATATAATGATAATCCATTCCATCTATCCTTATCAAAATAAAAGGTCATTACATGTTATCCAATATGCATAAATCTTCATATAGTGATATAATACATTAATCTCTAAAACCTCATCTAGATTTCAACATAAACCATTCCATAAATGGTAAGCCTTGTAACCCATCAGAAAGATGAAAGTCCAAATATTTAGATAAAATTACATTGAATTTCTCAAAAGTTTCTTAGAATTGATCACCCTTATATCATAATGTTTCTTTTATTTTTCACACACCAAACATGTGAACACCTTCATCATATATTCTCTTGAAACATGGTTATTACTATATATACTTATTGAAAATTCTTTCTCTATTAATTCAAAGATTATTAGATATATTCCTTATGTTCAAAAATGTTATCAACTCTACTTGTGTTATCAAAAAACACTTTTTCAACAAAACCATAATCATTTCCAAGGTTACATGTTCCATCCTATTTACCTATTCATATCCAACATATAATTTTTTAAACATAATTATCTCTATATAAGGAAGATTTTAAGGGCTATATTTACCTTAATCACATATTTACCATGAATATAACCTTACAATATTCATATAATTTCATGGTTACTAGTACCATTCTTCATATGATCTAAAATACTTAAGTACAAACTATAGTGGACCAATAATTAGATGTTCCCTTATTCTATAATACCATAATTTTAATTCTACAACATTATTATTGAATTTCAATATATAAACACTTCAATTATACAACATTATTCTTAAAAAATTACTAATGCTTAATCATTTTATTTCTTAGCAACCCTTTCTAGGAATATGAAATATGAATCATGTATTCAGGTTTCTCAACATCAATCTAATCATGCTTCTTATGTTTAATTTAAATAATTCTTTTTGAAAATCCAATTACTTTTTCAAGTTATTTGTAAACTCTTGAACCTCGGTAGTATAACTAATACTTATACCACCTTCTTGATTCTAATAATATGATTTCCACCTTGGAAATATACTTTCAAAATACCCATACATTCCACCTTTGAAACATTTAATGATTACCACATTCCTTATAGTTACCTCAATTGACTAAGACTAGAAAACATAGTATAAATAACACTTATCAGAATAGGAAGCACCTAATCTTGAAAAATTTCTTATATGGTACCAAAATCTTGACACCTAATTTTAAAACAATGAAACCTTAGTCTTATCCTTAATTTCATCCCTAAATATATCCCTAGAAAAATACATTAGGATACTACTATTTTTTTCACATCCTAGTTTCCAAAGGATTAATGAACCTTTTCTCTCATACCAACAATAAGGACCCACAAATTTCTAACATTGATATTATATATTTTAATATTAATATCCGTTACATCACAAAAACACTTGATTTAGGACCTTAATATTGTAATTCATTTGGAAACAAGGAATCCATTCTTGTAATTTTGTTGAATGATATTCATCATCACTCATAATGATATTCTCCTTTAGTACCATTGAATAAAACCTTTCTTTATAACTATAGGAAATGAAAATTAAGAAAGGTTGAGATCATATAAAAATTAAAAGTAAACATGGATGATATGTAAGAATAACATTAATATATGGGTATGAAGACATGACCATAACATTATATCAAAGATCACATACATGAGTCATGGTATAAATATTAAAAGATCATATGACATGATTCATAATAAAATGAAAACACATGATATAAGAGAGTATGATAATGGAATATTAAATGAAAATTTTGGCCTAAACATAAAATCAAAATATCTTATCATAATGATTACTACCAAGATATTCATACTATCATAGGCTTGGGATAATCACCCGTGTACCTAATTCGGTCTTGGGTTGGAATTTCATGTACCTTCTTGATTCAAGAGTAGGATGACCACATGTGTATCCTTTTAGTACAGGCTTAGGATGACCTCCTGTGTATCCTCTTATTGTGGGATTAAGATGACATATCATGTACCCTGTTGTCATGGGATTAGAATGGCCTATCATGTACCCTCTTGTTGCAGGCTTAGGATTACCTACTTTGTATACTTTTGGGATCATATAATTTTTTTCACTACATAATTAATTGGAGGGAGATATATGTCCCTACCATAAATTAATGAAAAATATATATATGTAGATGATAATACCATAAATAAATCATCACATCAAAACCCATATAAATAAATTATTTTCATAAATATCATTCAATCATATATAACCCATGTAAATCAAATTGGTTTCATAAATATCATTCCATCATAAATATGAACCATTATTATAATGAATAAGAATTGTAATATTGAATGATATCTACACGAAAACAAATGTAAGATTAAATAATGTTATCCTAGATGGAAAATAATTTTGAGATATTAATTGAAAAAAAATAATGAGGAAAATACCCTTTCATATTTCAAAATGTTTTCTTTTCTTAAAATGACTCACAATTTTAAAAGAAAAAACATTTAATTGAAAATAACCCAAGAATCTTGTAATGTAAAATAAAAATCATTATTGAATCATGATGGAAGACTTTTTCATTCATTCTGTATAATCTAAAAAAGACCCCTTATATACTTTTGCAGGAAAAGTCACAAAGTACCTTAATTGGAAAAAGAATAAAAGTTTTCTTCCAAAAAATGTTGTAAAAAGTAAAAAATGCTAAACAAAAATTAAAAATATATTGGAGAATTTTAAAAACAGTTTTTGAAAACATTTTTATAAAACATGGAAAAAAATATAAATATTCTCCATTGGAGACTTAAAAAGAGATGATCCCAATTATTGATGGTATTGTGAAATAAATCCTTATCCCATTATAATTAGTAGAGTAGTATGACCAATGAAATAAAAAATTATATGGATATGAATATACCATAATATTCTTGATAATACTCATAAATGTAATTCATGGGATGTATATACACAACCTAGAATAATTATGTAGTGTATAAGGCATGTGTCACACAAAAATAAAAGTGAGTCATAAATACCATAAATTACGCCTTGAATTCATTTATACATGTTGAAACATATTTTATAATTACTGTAACTTTATTATAAATATACCACATAAATATATTAATATATATATTACTATATATGATTTACCTATAAGTTTATATTACTCCCCTTATAAAAATTCCATGTTAAAGTTATGGTTTAGTTAATAACCATTTTGGTATTTGTTTATATGTTGACTTGTTATCCATAGTCCTCTTACATAGTTAATTATTTAATCATATAAAAAATTATATCCCATATATAAGTTTCATTTATATGTATAGTACATATTTATTCATTGTGATCCATAATAGTTTGATATAGAAAACCAAATACACCGTTCATGGAGATGATAAGTTGTACATATGCATGAACACATTTATAATTTTATATTAATATTAAAATAATTAATTTTATTGGATATATTATAATTTCCGAATTGTTTTTCTAATATTTAAAAAATTTAATAAAATATTATTTTCATAAAACATCATAAGTTAAAATTTCAACACCATTCATAACATTGACTTTAAGAAAATACATACAATTAGAAAACTCTTTAAAAATTCATTTAATACACCCCTAAAATGACATATTAACCTATAAAATTCTTGGATAATCTTTAATAAGTCAAATAATCTTTATTATAATAACTATAATATCATTTAATGGATTGTTTCAATAAATGAATAATTACTGCATCATTAGTGTGTAATTATTCATGATAATTATCAGTCCACTAAAAATTAAAAATAAAATTCAATGATGTATAAAATATATTTTTATTTAAGAATAATATATACATAGTCGATCATATATTCTATTTAATCTCATATTAGAAAAATATACTTATTAAAAGTAAGAGTGAAATTTTTTCACTCTCTTTGATTTTGATAATATCTAAGTCATTTTTATTGAAAACTGTTCATTAAAAAAAATATTTTCATTCTTTGTTTCTAATTGTAAAATTAACATCATATAATATCATTTAGGAATGTTTTTGTGTAGTGTTTCAAAATTTATTATATTATTTTTACCCTCAATTACAAGATTTACCCATAACCATGGTGATACATATTACTAAAGGTTTGCTTCGTATTGTCCAAAAAGAAAAGGTACATAATTAATAAATTTGGAACTTATTATTAAAAATATTTAATCAAATTTTCATTATTATAAACACATAATTGGTAGAAAATAATTTTAAAATTAATCCCTTTGATTGAACGAGAAAACTGGTTTCTATAGTGAAAAAGGTCAAAAGATTGAAATGTTTTTATATCCAAATTCAATGTGATATTTATTTTAGTGAACTAAATTGTATTTAACGATGAAAAATTTATTTAAAAATACTTTAAAATAAATTCCAATAAAAATTTATCTGTATAAACTAGTTATTATAAAAATTGATTTTGATTTAAAATTTAGTATTTTTCAATATTCATGAAAATATTAAATTTCTCAAAAAAATATGAAAAGTTCACCTAATGTAAATTATGGCTACATTATTTCAAATAAAAAGATTATTTTTAAAAATTTAGTTTATTAAATATAGAAAAGATGATTTTAATCAGGTGTGTATCAAAAGTAAGAAAAAAACATTTTAAAAAAAATTCTGTTACGTGTAAAATATGTTTTCTTCATACATAATGTCTAGAAAAAAACACAACATGAATGTTAAAAATTTTATTGAATATATATATATATCATTTTTATAATTCAATATGAGTTATTTGATTATTTATTAGTATAAAACTCCCATGTTCTCATTAAAATGGAATTTCAGAAAATCATTTCATTATATTTTAAAAAGGATTTTTCATTTATTTATAATTAGTTTATCATAGAATTATGTAATGATGTGTAAACCGTAATTTTAAAATTATGTTAATCATGTTCATACCCACTATTCCAAGGACTGACTTATAATTATCCAGTTCAAATAATAACAATAATACAATGATGTTTTGTAGATACTGAATTCTGTATGTAATGAATGCTAAGATGGTGTTTCATGTATTGAACGACATCAATGAAATAATATTTTTTTTAAATAATATATCTCAAAAAAAATTTGGGGTGTTACATTATACCCTCTTAAAATGTTTTTTCTCATCAAAATTCGAATGGGTTATCCAAGGTTAAATAATTGAATGTTTGTTTCATAGTAACCCAAATCAAAAATATGAATAATAAAAAATACTTTAAAAAAGGGAAATTTGGAAACATAATGGTAAACTAAATTGACTAAAAACTAGGTTTCCACATAATAGGGCATATTTTTAAAGTGAAGACATGGAAATGGGAGAGAAATTTAATTTCATGTTTTCATAGAGAGTGATATATAACATATTCAAGATAAGATTAATGACTAAAAAATCAAAGACGAAATATGTCAAAAATGTAATTGATATCATAAAAAGTGATGATAATAAAAATATTTTATTTCAAAATACACTAACAATGTACACTTACTTTATTTCATATCATAAGTACAATCTAACCCTATGGTTTTTCCTTGATCAACTTCCATATGATTTGTTATTCAATGAAACAAAGGTGAAATTATCATTCCTAAAGAGTTTTCAAGTAATCATATACATAAATAGAATTAATGGTCACTAAATATATCTTTATCACCCAAAAATTTCAATACAAGTTACCAAATATGAAACAAACCTCATATGGTGAGAAAACACTTTAATGTCTAAAACCTTTTGATGTTTGGAGTAAACAATTTCATAAATAGCTAACCTTGTTACAGTTATGAAAGGCTAAAGTCCTAAACATTAGAAATAAGGTCACTAATGTTATCAAAAACATCTTAGTATTGATCCCCCATATATCATGTATTAGCACTTTTTTTCACATAATAAATATATGAATACCTTCTCATATATTATCTATAAACATTGTAATTACGATAAATACTTATTAAAAAAATACATTGATTCCTAATTCAATGATTATTAGATATATTCTGTAAGTCCAAAAATGTCATAAACTCCACCTGTGTTATCATAAAATACTTTTCTAATAAATCCTTAATCATATACAATGTGATCAGTAAAATCCATTTTACATATTCATATCCAAATTAACTTTATCCAAACATCATTTTGTGAACATTAAGAACATATTAAGGGTTATTTTTTCCTAAATCTCATCTTTCCCATGATACCACCTTATTATCTAAATAACATTTCATGTTTCTAGTACCAGTCTAAAAATTCTCTTAAATCCTTAAGGTAAAACTATAATGGAATAATCATTAGATTTTACATTATTCTATAATACCATAAATGTAATTCTATAACATTATCTTTGAGTTACACTATATAAACACTTCTATAATCCAACTTTATTCTTATACCATTAGTCAGGATTCATCACATTATTATGTAATACCACTTTCCTATTACATGACATACAAATCATGAATTAAAGTTCCCTAAAATGAATCTAATCATGATTATTATGTTTAATGTAAATAATACAATTATAAAATACCATTTCGTTTGAATGTCATCTGCAGTCCCCTTTATCCTTAGTAGTATAAAAAATACAAGAACTACATTCTTGATTATCTTCATGAAATTTAAAAATATGAAATATATTTTTTTAATTCCCATACTTTCCAAATATGAAATATTCAATGTTTCCATGTTCATTGTAGTTACTGATATTAACTAAGACTACAACTCAATGTGTGAGAAACACTTATCATTGCAGAAAAACACATAATCATGAAAATTTTCTTATGGGATAACTAAATCATGAAACACATTATTAAATATTTGATACCACATTATTATCCTTATATATATCCCAAGGAAAATTCTTAGAAATATTTATAGGTATCTCACTATATTTTTCATGTCATTGTTTCTAGAGTTTGACTAAAACATTTATATGATAAAAAAACAAGTGGTCCGAATTTTTGGACATGGATATTAAATAATTTTTAATGAATATTCAATACATTAGAAAGATACATTCCTAATTACTATAATATTATAATGCCTTTGGATACATGGAAGACGTTTTTCTAATTTGGTAAAACATCTTCAACATCTCCCATTGATATCTTCCACTTTTGTACCCATACATAAAACCTGTATTTAAGACTTGAGGATATGAAACATAAGAATGTTTGAGGTTATATTCTTATTAAGGGTACACATAGAATATAAGTAAGAATAACATAATCATAATGGTACAAAAACATGAGGATATCAATTGAATATCATACATTGCATATCGAAGATCATAAACAAGAGCCATGGTATAAATATTAGAAGAACATAAGTCATTAATCGTATCAAAATAAAAGAACATGAGCCATGAGAGTATTAAAAATTCATAAGACATGAAAATTGTTGAATAAACATAATCTCAGAATATTTATTTTAGTGATTCCTACCAAGACATTCTTATAATGTTAGTATTGGGTTTATTGTCTTGGGATGAACTCATATTTACCTTCTTATTTGGGAATTAGGATGCCCACCCATGTACCCTATTTGTGAACAAATTGGATGAACTCATGTTTACCCTATTATTATAGTCTTAGATTAAAATCTTGTTTAACCTCTTGTCAGGGGATTTAGATGACCTCCCATGTACCCTCTGGTTGTTGGCATAGGATGACCAACTATTTACACTTTTGATTTCATATATCATTTAATATTACTTAATTAATTGGATAGGGGTAAAGGTCCCATATTTAACATAAACTAAACTAAACATATGTGTGCCAAAGTAACATAAATCTTTCATCACATTAGAGACCATGTAAATAAATGAGTTTCATAAACATAATTCAATCATACATAAGACATGTAAAAGGAATGGGTTTCATAAATATCCCTATATCATAAACATAAAACATCTATAGAAAGAATAGTATTGTAACATTGAAATATATATTGAGTAAAACATATGTAACTTATATAACATTATCCTGGATGGAAAATAATTTTGGGTGATCACTTTAAAATAATTCTAGTGAAAAATATCCTTTCTTCATTGAGATCATTTTATTTTATTAAAATGATATGAATGCTTGAAAGAAAATGTTTTACTTGAAAATAACCCCAGAATATTATAATAAAAATTTCAAATAATTATGGTTTTATGATGGTAGAAAATTATGTTCATTCAATATAATATTGAAAAACAACCATTTCTTACTCTTGATGGAAATTCCCAAAGTACCTCATTTGAAAAATGATAAGAAAATTCCTTTAAAACAAGTAATAAAAAGTAAAAAATGGGTAAAATGAATTTAAAGATCCAGAGAATAATATTAGAAACATTATATGTAAACTATTTTAGAAAACATGGACATAAAAGATAAATATTCCATAGAGGATACTTCAAATGAAACAATTCAAAATATTGATGAGATTGTGAAATAAATTCTCTTCAAATGACCATCAGAAGAATCATATAACTAAACAAAATAAATAATATAATATGGATATTAAAATACCATAATATTAAAGATAATACTCATAAAAATTTTTCATGGGTATTATATACTCCACATAGAAGAAATAATTAGTGTATATGGAATGAGTCCCACAAAAATTAAAGTGAGACCCAAATCCCTGACCTTAGGTATGAAATTTATTTAAATAATTTTAAAACACCTATAAAATAAATGACATTTCATTAAAAATATACCACACGACCATATTAATATATATAACACCTCTCATGATTTACTTATAACTTTATATTTCTCACTTCTTAACAATTACAAGTTAAGGTTATGTTTTAGTTAATAACAGTGTGGGGTTTCATCCATGTTTTTACTTATTATCCTTGGTACTCTTACATAGATCCTAATTTAGTCATCTCTAGAATTATTACCATGATTTAAATGTCATATATATATAGTATATTTATATTCATAGTGATCCATAAAAGTAAGATATAGAAAAAATATATAATTTTCTTTGAGAAAGATGTTCTTACGTACCCATAAACAATTTTTTCAATTTCTAATTATATTAAAAAATATTAAAGTATATGATATATTATAATTACACAATTATTTTTATTATTTTTAAATAAATAAATAAATATTATTTTTATAAAATGTCATAAGTGTCAATTTTGACAGTATTCATTGTATTGGATTTAAGAATACCCGTAAAACAAGATAACTTCTAACCAATTCACCTATTAAATACCTAAAAAAGAAATATTGACCTAAATAAATCTATGTATTACCTTAACTAATTAAGATTATATTAATTTTATAAATTATAATATCATTTAGTTGATTTTTTCATTAATTGAATAATTATTGCATCATCATTGGGTAAAAATTCATGATAATTATTTCTAAAATAAAAATAAAAAAATAACCTTCCATGATATATAAAAACCTTTTATATTTCATAATAATATATATATAGTTGATAATATATTCTATTTAATACTATATTAAAAAGTATAAATATAAAAAGTCATAATGTGACATTTTTTACACTCGTTGATTTTAATAATATGTATGTAATTTTCATCGAAAAGTGTCTATAAAAAAATTTGGATCTTCAATTTTCATGGGTATAATTCAATTTATCCTATATAATTTGGGTATTTTTTATGGAAGTTCTATAATATTTATTATATTATTTTACCCTTAATTACCAGATTTACCCTCAACCGCGGTATTAAAATTTACTAAAGTTACTATTCATATTGTTCAAAAATAAATTTGGATATATGATTAAAAATATTTAATCAATTTTTAACAATTACTAAAATATAATTGGTAGAAATTTATTTAAAATAAATCCCATTGGAAGAGTGGTAAAAAATGTTTTAAAGTGAAAACGTTCAAATGATTGAAATTTTTTATATCCAAATTTAAGGTGAAATTGATTCCAATGACCTAAATTGGATTTACTGATATAATTATTATATTAATATACTATAAAATAATTTCAGAACATAATTTATTTATATAAATAAGTTAGATTAAATTATAGGTTTGAATTAAAATTTGGTAATTTCACTATTCATCAAAAAAATAAATCTTCTTAGAAAAATAAGATATGTAAGCTCAATGTATATTTAGATACCCTAATTTCAACTAATAATTTTCTTTTTTCAAAAATAATTTATAAATATGTTAAAATCTCTATTTTAAACATGTTTACCATCCAATGGTGATAAAACTGCCTTTTTAGAAAAGTACATTTTTACATAAAATTGGATCTGTTCTTTTATAATTCAGGGAAAACGCATAAGAGGATTGTCATAGATTATAATTACTATATTATATATATATATATTCTTAATATATTCCAAAAATATTTATTTGTTTATTTATTAGTATAAAACAGACATCTGCTCATTTAAACTGTTTTTCCAAAAATCGTTTCGTTTTTTTTAAAAAGGGTTTAACATTGATTTATAATTAATTGTTCAAATAATTATTCATATATGTTTAAACCATAATTTCATTATTCAGTTAATCGAATTCATACTCACCATTCATATCGGCACATCAAGATTTCTTGCTTTAAATAATTACAATAATAAAAAAATGATACATTAGAACTCAGTTTTTAGTTTCTCATAAGATAATATGGTTTTATGTGAAATGCATGAAATCAAAAAAAATATTTTATAAGAAATACATCTCATAAAAGTAAGTGCGTGTTATACTCTACAAGTAAGATCCCATAGTCATTATTTCATATTTGAACGTGTGTGTGGATGTGTAGTAGTTTAATATTAATTTCTATTTAGATTCCATGATTGGGAATGAGAATTGTGTTAATTAAATGATGAATTGAAAACCCTTATGATCCCTATGGGATCTGACGAGGATAAGTCGACTAGGATTATGAAACCCCATGGGGTGGACCACTCCTTTAAACATGAAATATTGGGATTTTGAATGATAAAATATGGGGTTTATGATATTGAACCAATGGTAATTGTGATTGTCTAGGTCAAATGGAAAGATAAGACATTTTTCATAACTTAAATTGGAATGTAATTAATTAAGAGTAAATGAATGATTATGGTAATTGGTTAATGGGAATTTTAATAATTGATAAATGAAATGAGAAAGGGGATTAAATTATTATATTGTGTTAAATCGTAAAATTGGATTATGTATGGAATTGAGAAAATAATAGTTGCAAATAATCATGGAAATATGATAAAAAGAAAATGGTATACCCTTTTTTTGTTTTCTTTTAAAAAATGTTAATGATGTTTATCCTATGTGATTGTGATATATGGTTTTAATATTTTGGACTGACACTCCACTCACATGTGTGGTCATGACTAATTCTCTATGCACCATATACAAAATAGTTATTCTGTGAATTGACAGATCCTCCTGAACCAAATGGTATAGACAGGGTGTTCCATATCATTATTGGGAGGACCGTACATGGTTTTATGAATCCTAGAAGGATTGATGGACTGACTCTCCATATTTTTAGACCTATAACCCTTTTGATACATAGCTCAGATGACCTTCATTGTCCAATGAATGTTTTATAAAAATGGGTAAAATAATTAAAAGGAAATGAAATAACTTGATATAATAAATTTTAAATTATGAAACCTAATTTAATATAAATTTTTTATTATTAGATACACTTTTAGATACACCATATTAGACTTGATATTTTGTAGATACTATTGATGGAGACCTACTAATTTTTACTCACGTCCTTCTTTGACCATCCTTGGGTACCCACGAAGAATTCTTAGTTGCAGGCCAATATAATGGAAAATCCACTATACTAGATTGTTTAATTCAGAATGACAGAAAATCATGGTTTAGGGTACCATACCTTATGTTAGGACCCCTTTTGGGGATTCTTGAATGTGTTAATATTTTGGGTTTTCTATCACACTTAGAATTGTATAACATGGAATTAAATATTTACCAATTGGTTTTGGGTATCTAAAACACGCCTTTCATGGGTTGTGGAAATATATGTTAATATTCCCTATGTCTAGTCTAGTAATTAGACCTATGAAGTCATTCAAAGATGAGTGCACACAAAAAAGTCTATCACATTAAATTAGATGGGAAAATGGGGCGGTTTTTGAATTCATTATATTTTGGAACGATTTGAGAATGACCTTAATTAATAAAATAGCTAAAAACAAATTGACAAAATAAGGGATTTAAAATTATGATATGAGAGGTGTGATTAGGTCGGGGTTAATTTTCAATTTTCAATGCTATCCTTGTTCTATTTTTATCAATCTTCTTCTACTAAGTCGTTTAATGAGAGGTTTAATGGTCGTTTCCCCTCACTCCTATAGTCAAATGGTGGTGAATATAGAATACCTTATAAATATATCATTTTGGTCTAATCTCATTCCATGTGAAAGAGAGTTGTACTAAATATCCTCAATTGTCATGGGTAATACCTGATCGGTTCTTGTTTATCCTAAACAATAAAAATATTCACTACCCCTCGTTAACGTACTAACGATCAACGAGTACTTCTTCAATAATCCTTAGTCTATTCAATAATATATAAACAAAAACAAAGTGGGGGGAGATAATGATAATTGACTGAATTAAAAATCAATAACAGAATCAAAAATCAAATACAATCGCACTTGATAATAAAACCACTATATGAAATGGGAAACATCGTTGCATAGAAATGATATTGAATTATTATTGATGATGAATTTTTCTAGATGAGAATTCAAAATATCTTTTTTGAATGTTGACCGTTAAATATTTTCATTACATAAACCAAATATCAATGATATTAAACATAAACATGCATCTTTAGTTTTATTCAAACATCAATATTAATCACCATAACAAGAGTTGTGATGAGAAGTTTATGAATCATACAGTAATGTGGGGTCCACATAGTCATCATCAAAAATTGAACAACTTGATTGATTTTTTGTGCCCTTTAGATGGAATAAATTAGGTCATGTCTTAGACGAAAATATTTTTGAACATAAAATATTGGATCATAATAAGAATAATAACATAAATTTGATATATATTTTAAAATATAGATTCTAACTACTAAAAAACTGAAAATATGTTACATTTCCAAAATTAAGATACTTTTTAATTTTAGCAATAGATATTCCAAAAATCCAAAATTAATTAAAGTAAACTCAAATTGATAATGTTGGGAGGTTTAAATATTTTATATAAATATAAAAAATGTTTAAAATATTATCTCTCTCAATTTCCCCAAACTTATCTCTTGGACTCCTGGACAAGGAAAAATCTAAATTAAATCAAATAAAATTCAAACCATATACCCCTGGGATCTATATAATCCACCCCAAGAATCAATATGACATCATGACCCAATAAAAAAATTATTTCATGTTCCAAATTAAGTTCATTTAATATATTTTCTCTTCCTTTATCATTCCGTACACACGAAACACCTACCTCACATGAAATATCTATCATCTAACAAATGTCATTTTTCAACAAGGATTTTCTCATCAAAACCCATAAATGATTCACCATAGGCTTGATAAATTCCTAATTCTACACCGAATATATGTCATGTAAATGTGTTTATCATGGGGAATTTTTTTGGGTTTTTCTATGGCTTTTTAGGTAGGATTTATGTCACGAACCGAATATGGTTGCCTTAAAAATCGGCACCCGACCCAGTCCATGGAAAGACCAGAAGCGCGTTCCCGATCCCCATGGGCTGGCACAAGTGCCCAGGTATCATAAAATGAGAATTGGGATTGATTTAACCGAGTTTATAAACATAAAACAACAAAAGAATCCAATAAAAGGAATCTGGATTTTTCAAACCAAACAATCTTTTTCAAAAATTCAGAACAGAATTACGTAGCTTAAAATAACTTAAAAAGAGCATACCAAAGGTACAAATCAAAAATGAAACAACCCCAGAACCCTCATTGCATGGGGCACCACCCTCAAGCCATCTCCACAATACTTCACCACCAAGGACCTGCTAGAAACACGATCCACTGGAACAAAAAAAAATTGTACCCAACCTATGACAACAAAAATAACAAAGTATACTTACACCCAAAGGGATAAGTAGGGTGTGAGACAAAGCCCAGTAGGATACCACCACTAAAAGATTCCATGCAATTGACATTCAAAGATGAAAAGGATGCCAGTTTTCAAACACATGTAATTTCTAGAAACAATTTCTATAAGATGCAACTTAAAAAAATTAGTTTTCAAGTGGGCCAAGTTAAAGAATAAACACTTTTAAAATAAATAAAAAGGATACTGAATTTTCCAGCCACTCATACCATATGCCAACGATAAGCACAAAATATCTAGTGAGCACAAGAAATGGGAAATAACCCCTAGGCACTAGCTAGTTGTGGGTCCCAAGTACCTCTTATCTCGGTGAGAGTAACCATCACAAATATCCATTATCATGCACAATCCACTAGTCGGGAACATACCGATAACCTAGTGGTCCCCAATCATCATCACCAGAGTTTAGTTAGAGTTATAAGCACCAATCTTGATAAGTGAAACTGAGGCCAAACCCCACGGATTCACTAGCATACTAGTACACATCAACCCACCTAGATACCCAGGTTTTCCCCTTGTGCTCAAAAAAGTTAAAAAAGTCAAGAAATATGCATTGAACATGAAAAAATCATTTCCACATCAAAAATTCACCAAACATCCCATATGTATACCACACAAGTCACAAAAATCCATTTTTCATTCAAAATGATTTTGAAGTCCGACTCACACCAAAATAGCCCACAACACATTTCACATTTCTTCAACACTTCCACAAAACTGTTAAACCGTTTTATAAAACAATTATAAGATATTTCAACTCATATAACATCCCACACACATGGAAAATAACACTTCTTTCATAATCAAAAATTCAATTTTTCACATCACACTCACACAAAATACTACACATCAATTTCACATCACCTTCACACCTCAATATCTCCTTCAAAAAATTTAATAAAATATTTCCAAGATGATAAATATCACATAAAAGCCTTTTCACAAATGAAATGGACTTTTTAAAAATATACTCCTACCAAAACAGTTTTCTGATATAGTTTAACAAACTACACAACTCAATAAACCCTTCCAAACTTTCATAAAACAATTATAAGAAGTATACCTAAACATTGCACATAAAACCCATTTCAAAAACCTATTTTTCAGCCAAAAGCACACAAAGACCCAACCAAAACAGAATTGGCAGCCCAATAAACATGTAATAATCCACTTTCAAATGTTATATAAACATCTTGAACAATATCACAAAAGATACCCATGAGAACACACAAATCCATAAAACACTTTCAAGGAGTATAACAAGGTTATACACATAAAACCATTCAAAGACACCCCCTTTTTGGCCCACATGGCACTATATCATTACCCAACCAAAATTGGCAGCCCCTTTCAACAACTGATAAATCACTTCCACATTTTACAAAACTACCACAAGAGAGAACACATGAAATACATTTGAAAAATACACACTCCAAGAAAAAATGCAACTTTAATACCAAATGCTTTACTATTGCTACCCAAAATGGTTTTCTCCTAATGCATGACATATAAGGAACATGCAACATTATTTAATCAAGAAAACTAACTCATCATTAAATGGTTGCCCACATAATCACTTACCAAAATTGATTAATCCCTCAAAACATGTTGTGAAACATCAACCGTACCACCCCGGCACCACAAGGATGATAAATCCAGCCCTAGACCACAAAGTTTCACCAAAAAGACCCATGGTTAAACCCTAGGTACAAACCCTAGGTTCTGGACACTTTGGAACATCAAGAAAGAGGGATGAAACCCTAGGGAAATGGAATAAGTGGAAGGGAGGAACACTCACCTTGAAAAATCTTGAAACAATTACCCCAAATTAACCAAATGTTGAAACTCAAAGCAGAAAAACCTGACAGTTAGGCTCGACTGATGAGGAGGAGGTCATTTGAGGACTAAAATGGGAGGAAAATAGTAAATATTGAAGGATATGTGACGGAATGAATTTACCTCTTCAAATATGCTTGATTTTAGAAACCCTAATAATTTCAATACTCTATCGCGATGTAGAAGAGCTCTAAAGAGAGGAGAGAGAGCTTGGTCATGCGACTGGGTTAAAGGGGCGCGATTGAGGCTTGGAATCACTAGAAAATCCCTAAAAATGAATATGTGTTTAATTAATCAAAATTTATTTTTAAAACTAGAATTCGGCTTTCGGGCAGGTCCAATCCCTTAAATAGAAATCCATATACAACTTGGTTATGGATTTATAAAGGCTCCAAACTAAAATTATGGTGTTAATATGTCAGGTTAGACCATTTTCGAATTGGAATGGGTGAAAAATATTAAAAAATGAAAATGTTATAAAGGAAAGGTTTTTTTTTAAATTTGGAATTTGGTTCATAGTTTGGCACAATTCACAAAAAAAACTCACCCATTCCACCATAAAAGCTTGAGAAACCCCAAAAAACAAATGATGAAAGGAAATTAAATTAAATTTAACATTAAAATAAGTCATGTATGTGACAATTCTTCCCACCATGAATACTTTCCGCCCAAAAAAGTCACATCCAGGCCAAAACAACAACCAAACCCAACAGAGAAACCAAGAGGTACTCCCTTGTCAGGTTTCACCCCGAAAGGCCAAAACACGTCCAGTGATCAATTAATGAAAGATTACTCTCACAAACAAATCTTACACCACTTTCTTGAAATGATCAATCACATTCATAATTGATCCCAAAATAAAACTCATTAAACACTATCTGAACAAGACTCAAGCAATTCACCCAAATGAACAACAACATCGAAGAAGGTTACACTTACCTTACTTTAACTAGACCATTGGGTAATCCCCAATCCCAATGATTACTAAAGGAAGATGTTGGTAGATTTATAGCTCTGAATGAGACTACCTACTTCCAAGCCACGACCATGGATAAGTTTGATCAACTGGTATGGGGGAACAAAAAGTAAATATTAAAGGAGATATGAAAGAATTAATTTACCTCTTCAAATCTGCCATATTTTAGAAACCCTAATAACTTTAGCTCTCAATCGTGAGGTAGAAGAGCTCCAAAGATAGTAGAGAGAGCTTGGGGGCGCGACTAGGTTCAAGGGGCACATTTGAGGCTTGCAATCACCGAAAAAGCCTTAAAAATGAAAACGTTATTAATTAATCAAATTTTATTTTTAAAACTGGAATTGGGCTTTCGGGGCAGGCCCAATACCTTAAATAATAACTCATACACACCTTGTTTGTGGATCTATAAAGGCTCCAAACTACAATTGTGGTGTTAATAAGCCAGGGTAGACCATTTAAGAATTGGAATGGATGAAAAATATTAAAATTAGAAAATGTTATAAAAGAAACAAAATTTATTTTTAAATCTGGAATTGGACTCACTGTTTGGACCAATTCACGAAAACTAACCCATTCCACCATAAAAGCTTGAGAAACCCCAAAAAAAGGATAAAAGGAAATTAAATTAAATTTAACATTAAAATAAGTCATGTATGTGACAATTTAGATGTTAAAAATTCTGAGGCTGAAAAGAAGGTATTGTTGGTTTTTGAAGAAAAATTGATTGATTCTAATTTTCAATCATGTACGGTCTCTTTCCCTTCCACTTTGTAGAAAATCATTTCCACCATCATGAAAAATCAAGGAAAGTTCATTCCATTTATCATTTCACCATAAAAAATATCTTATCAAACATTGTTTTTTTGGTGAATTCTCTAGATAGGAACAACTTTATTTCTCCAATGGATTCTCTTGAAAGGAACAATTTCATATATCATGAAATCTCTAAAAAGGCGTAGCTTTTGAAAACATTAATTCATCAGTAGAAAAATCAACTCTTAAACATTTTATTGCCTCTCAAATTACCACTAAATGAGGTAAAACACCATAAGACAACTTCTCTTACACATATGTTCAACTAGATCAAGCAATTTCACTTAAATAACTAGTCGAATAAAGAAAAATTGGCTCGTAATGTGGTTAAACCTATACTTTTTTCATAGATTTTATGGTTGACAGGGATTCATTGTACAAGGTAGTCCAGAATGAAAATTATTTTCTTAAAAATGGGGATTTATAAACAAATAAATGACTCAATAATTTAAATTAAATGTACCTCATTTCCATATTTTTTTATAGGACTACTTAAAATTCTAGTTAAAGAAAGCATGTTATGGTTCTCTCATGAAATGAGGTGAATATAATGAATATGATAGAAATTGTTCAGAATCCTCACATTTAAGTGATTTCAAAAATAAATATAGTGAGATGTGGCTTGATATTCAAATATTAGAGTACTTTTTATGATATTCCAAAATATTTGAACTTGAAGAAAAGACATTTTCATAATTTATTTAATATTAATTTCATTGAATAGATTGGTTAAATAATATTCATGGGTTTGAAAAATGGAAATGATAATCATTTTATATTAGAAATTTGAAAACACTCATAAATTGAATTTTTTTAAAAATATTTTTTTTAAAATAAAAAATAATTAAACAAATAAAAATTCAAAACTAAAAAGGTTCCCTCCCCCAAACAAAAATGATGTCAGGCCCTCCATTTATTAAAATTTATTTAATTTGAAATAATATTTTTAAATGAATCACCACATTCAAGAAAATAAAAATGAGAGGTACGACCTAACTTACTCGTAGTGTGACATTGACTTACGAACTTATGTGTTAAACACCGAAAACCTACAAGAAGATGTAAAAAATAAATATAACATAATAAAATTTATTTAGGGAAAATAAAATAGAAAAAAATGATAAAAGTTGGATAGATATGGGTTTAATCCCAAAAGAGGGACATGAGTTTTGAATACCTTTAGATGGGAAGTTCTAATATATTATCCAAAATATAAAAGTGGGTAACATTTTTTGGTCATGAACCAACAAAAATTATTCATTTCAATATGAACTTGTTCCTTTTTGTTGATGGATGTGTTGATATAGTATTAAAAATCCACACCCTTTGGAATAAGGAGGAACATGCATAGTATAGGTATGATAATGAATGCGAAATCCTATTTCTTAGTTTCCACTTTCACAATTTTTGATTTATACACCACTGTGTTCTAAAGATAAGATACATTATTGGAATAATCAAAGAGAATGAAAGAGTTTATTTCTTTTTCAAAAAAAATAATGAATGACGAATCAATATAAAATTCTCCCCTTTCAAATCATCCATATTTTTTATATCCTTAGGAATATCCACATTGATCGTATTTTGAACTCCCTCCAATAATTGATCATCATTTTCTTGGGAGATCCAATTTTTCTTTTCTAGGTGCATCTTTTTTATAATCATTCTCTAAGGAAAAAAATTATTTGGGTGAGTCTAAAATTTTCAATCAAGGGGAGGTTATACTAAATTCATTTTTACTAAAATTAGAAGTCTGCATGTTCATGAAAAGTTCTTCCCCATAGGTTTTGTCATCTTCAATCTCTTCTTTAGAGTAAAACACCTCTTGTAGTTGATTAGTAGGAGATAAAGGTAGATAGTCAGTCCATTCCATTTCATGGACATCCTTTGAAAAATAATGGAATAATATAGGGTGATCTTCTGGGTCCTTTGAAAAATTATTCAATTCGGTAATGTACTTGGAGAACTAATTTATATCCCAGGCCATCGCTTCAAAAATTTGTTTGTTCATGTCCTTCCTTAGGCCATCTATGAACACTTAAAATTCATGATCCCAATTATTTTCCTTCCAAAATAACCAAACATATCTATCAATAATATAAACACTATCCCCTTTACACAATGGTGAGACATTAATTAGTTCCTTCACCAATGGTTATCTGTCGATGAATTAAAGAAATAATTATTTAAAATAAACATGGAAAAAAAATTTTAAAATTTTTATTGGAAATGGTGAAATATTCATTGTTTTATTGTGGTAATGCCTCCCTAGAAATGGGACCATGTTTGATGCACACATGTCATGGGGTGTGGCAATTTTTTTTAATTGTCCTTATGTGTAGTCTACTTATTAACCCTAGAATGTCTCCCAAAGAGAATTGCATGCAAAAGAGTTAATTACATTTAATTAAAATAAAAATTGGATGGTTTTTGAATTGATTTGATTTTTTAATGAGAAGAGAATGAAATTAATTAATAAAATGACCATTAAAAAAAAAGAGTTTGAAAACCATGATATGATACGGGTGATTAGGTCAGGGTTATTTTTCTATTTAGAATTCTGTCATTGTTTTATTTTTTTCAAACATCTTCTGCTAAATCGGTTAAAGGGACATTCTATGATCATTTTATCTCATTCCATTGGTAAACTGGGGATGATGAGAGAATAAATTAACAAGATTTTAGTTAGGTCTAATATCATTCCATTTGAAATAGAGTTGTAGTAAATATCCTCAATTGACTTGGGAAATACCCAATAGGGTCTTGTTTATCAAAACAACAAAAAACATTCACTGCCCCTCTTTCATGTATTGAAAATAATAGAGTACTTCACTACTAATCCTTGGTATATACCATCATATATAAACCAAACTGATTTTATAGAGATAACTATCATTTCCCAAAGATAAATTCAATAACGGATTCAATAATCATATATTATTTCACATTAGAATAAATAATTCTATATAAAATTAAAAACAACATTGTAGAAGAGAGATAGATTTTTTTTCAAAAATGTGCATAAAATCAATAATTAAAAAATATAAAACATAACCCTCCCAAATAACTCCATGTTTTACCAAACCATGGTACATGTAATAGATATTTATGGGTAACAAGAAGACATTACAAAACAATGAAAAAGAAAAGAGATAAAAAGACTAGAAGAAAAGTTGTCTAGAAGATTCTGTACTTTGAATTCTTTCTCCTTTTTGGATCCAAAATACTTAGAATCAGCCCAATGTACCATCTTATATGATGCATCAAATGAAATTTAATTTATTTCATAAAAACCTAAAATAAATTTGAAATTTCCATAGAAATATATGGAATTATTATTGAGAAAGACTTTATCTTGACAAGATTTCCCAAAATCTTATTTGAATGATTCCCTTTAAATATTATTATTAATGAACCCAAATCATCAAGATATTACACAGAAACATGAACCATTGAATTATCGTTACAATCCAATTTGAATCACTTTTATTAGAGGTGTGATGACCTATTTACGATTAATTCACTAAGGTGGGGTGCAAACAGTCATCTTGAAAAATTATGCAACTAGATTGATTTTTTGGACCATTAGATGGTAGAATTAGATCATGTCACAGAATACAATTTTATATAACCTATATCATTGGATACTAAGAAAATTAATCTCATAAATTGGATCTGTATTTTTAAATATATGTTTAAATTACCTAAATACTTAAATCAGTTGAATTTAAAAAATTAAGAAACATTCAAATTTTAGAAAACAAACATAACACAAATCCAATATTGGTGAAAATAAATTCCAAGTAATATAATTGGGAGGGTTAAATATATAAAATGCATATAAAAATGTTTACAATGAGAACTCCTTCAGTATCTACCTAGTTTTGAGAAATGTTCTTGGGATTACAAGATTAGAAATTATGTTGATCTATTTTTTATTATAATATCTATCCCAGATTACTCATATAAAGTGGGTATATTCTCCCCATGTGCTTCATTAGACTCTCACTAATAGTCAAAAATCATCTTTTTTGGGGAGGCATGACTAAGGACTTGTAATATACTAGATGGGTCACTTATTATTGGTACATGGGTCAGGATGTTATCAAATAGTAATAGAGGGATTTTATTTTATATTAATTACTTTATTCTAGGATGGTATAATAAAGAAAAGATGTTTTCATTCCATAGTAATGATATTATGCATGTGATTAAAAAACCTATGTGTGTGGGAAAACTGAAGTTCCTAGGATGGGATTGTTCTTCATGATATTTTTTTTGTTACAATTGAATGTTATATCATTATAGGGTGATGCACTTGATGTGTGGTGTTACAGTTTTATGGTATTTTAATCGTGGGATGAATTAGTCTAAGTTAGTGCATACATGAATTAGTCTAATAATATAGGGATACCTGACACAAGAATAATGATATGAAATCATGGAGAATCATGTCATGTCTTCATATGTGGATTGGAAATGAATATTATGCTTTAGTAATTTTAATAGAATACATCCCTAATAAAAAATGTTTTAACTTTTAAAAAAAATAATTGAACGATGGTAATGAAATGGTTAAAAAGTTGATTAATGTATAGTGAATGATCAGAAGTTGGTTTTCCCATTTTTACCATGTCCGAAGTTACAATTGGTAGAGAAATAGTGTTGAGTTAGTGGTTATGTTTTTTGGGATAGTTTAGGTTGAGTTGGATGATTATGGATGGGAATGATCTCTCTTTGTGTAATTGTGTAAACCATAGGTTATGTGTTTCAGATATGTGTTTTTCATTGCAGAGAGATGACACCATGATGATGTCTACAAGTTGGGACACAAGAGGGGACCACTAGGAATGCTTCTCTTGTAACAGAGTAGGAAACCCATTTTCTTCCAGAATACAGAGGGGGGATTAGTTCCATGTGAACCTTTCTCACTTTATGTAGTTAATGGAGGGAAACCAATGATTGATGGCACTGAACATGTTGGATTTGATGTGATATTACCAGCCACAGCACCTCCAATGTTTTCAAGAGAGGGTGGACTATAGGAAGAAGTGTTTTGGATAGAGTCAATTTAGATAATTTTGGATCACCTGGTGACTCCACCTAAAGATAGAGTTGTGATAGAGACTTATATGATATTGGGATCATCGAAGTGTTGGTAAGATATATGATATCGGGATGAGTAGGTAGAGTGCATGTCATAGAAGGACTTCCAAGTGAATTTCCTGGAACACTTTTAACCGGAGACCTCATGTCAAATGAAGGTTGAGTTTTGTTTTCTTTACTTAGTGGAACATGACATCGATGGATTATTCTGGCCCATTCATAGACCTACAATGTTTTTTTCCATTGTTGGAATGAGATTATATTATTATGGAAACGTTTTTTCAGGATGGTTTAAGATGTGATATTAAATCCCATGTCAATTTATTCTGCTTCAATAGGTTTCCTGGGTTGGTGGATCAAGATATCAATTTTTAGGGGAACATTAATAAAGCCTATGACAGTTGTGAGATCATTATAACTTTTAGGTCTAGTGATATGTCTTGTGATTTTTGGAAGAACCATTGGGAGATTTATTCTAGATTAGTGGTGGTAAAGGTAGTCAGTGTAGGGGAATTGTATCCCACGAAAGTTTCTCGGTCATCTTCTATCAGTGTGTTAGGATATGAAATAGGTAAGGTCAGTGTCTACAACCACTAGTGGAATTATAATCATGTGGATGGATGGGTCATTTGAAAGGGTTATTATAGAATCCATCACTGGAAGATAGTGGTGGAAGATATAAGCCAATATAGAGAACCGAAAGAGGTTTACCTACTCTGTATTAGTTAGTTAGTTGGAGTTCCATTGTCCGTACTAGTCAAGGTGGGGGATGAGTTTAATTAATACATGGATGTTCCTCATAATACGGTATCTCAACCTTGGGATCTCATATGAGTGTCCATAATATAATGGTAGGCCAGCTTCATGAAATTCATTTTATACCTAGAAGTGGTGAGGATGGGCCATCAACCATACAAGGTATGACCCTTATTACATCCAAACATACTATTTTTTCTTTTGATACATGTTCCTCAATCCCCTTTACATCTGTTTGGTTTATAAATGATTTGGGTCTAGTTGTGGAACATGTGAGTTGGGTTATATTGATTGACACACAGTTGCGGGTTTGTGTAGAGAATGTCTGATAATTCTAGTAGTGTACCATAGAGGATGGCGGTTACCACCTCATTAGGGACTTGTTTATACTTTATATGTATGTGACAAACCCCATTTTGGTGATGAATTAGTTGGTGTCATATGATATTATATTAACTATTACCGACTATGTGTAACATTCACTTCCATTTTAGGTGAAACTTGTGTTCATCAAGAGGAATGGAATATCTAGGAAGGCCATTTAGTGACTGTATATCAGTAGTTTCATGAGGTCATAACCCAAGTGTAATTTCATGTGCTTAAAGATGGGGAGGGGGATGGGGATTTTTTATTCCAATGGTGGACTGATTACAGGATGTGTTTCTCAATGAATTCGTAGGATTGTTGTCTGAGAGAATGTTTGAGTACATGATTGAGCTGATTTATAGAGCTGATTCACTTTTCATTCCTCTTTATAGAATAAAAATATAGTATCCTCAATATCTCAATTATTAGTAAGAATAATCGGAGGGTAATGAATTTATCCTCCCAAGTACATCACCATGGAGTTCACCAGTTTTGTTTTCCAAGAAGGCTGATGGGTCTGTATGCTTTTTTGTCCATTTTTTGAAGTTGAATCTGTTGGTAGTCAAGAAATTAAATCCTATTCCATATATTGATGATCATTTTTTCAGTTGAGAGGTTATTATTTGTTTTGCAAAATTTATTGGGGTTAGGTTATCATCTAATGAGGACTAGACCTTTTGTTAAACTGTATAATTCCTTTAGGTGTCATCCTAGTCTGTATGTGTTTGATCGGATGCTATTAATGTTGAAAAATTATCTTGTAATGATTTTAGAATTTATTAACACAATTTTACACTCATAAATGGAAAATTCCATATGTGTTTTTATGAAAAAAATCATGGACTACTCCTTGACTCATGAAGATCATGAAAGGCATCTTGAAATCGCATTGAGTATACCGATAGAACATCAGCTATACACCAAACCTTCCATGTATAGCCTAATTATTGGCAAGGTATATTTTATAGGTAACATAATCTCTTAGTAAGGTGTGTTAGTGGACCAAAAAAATTGTAAGAGGTTGTATCATGGGAGAAACCTAACAATAGATTTGAAATCAAAACCATTTTGGGTTTGGAAGTATATTACCATAGGTTAATAAATGACTTTTATTACTTTTTAGAACTACTTTATTTCTTATCAAAAAAAGGTTTAATGTTAATTTGGTCAGGGGCATGTGGTAAGTATATCCTAGAGTTGAATAAACACTTCACCACTAAAACAATTTTGATAATACGTGATCCATGTATGTAGTATAATTTTTTTTGGGATTAGTATAGTATTGGGATTAGGGATGTGTTTATATAGGTAGACAGGTTCGTAGTGTATGTTCCACAAAAGATGAGGTGACATGAATGAATTTACCATACACAAAATATTTGAGATGTCCATGGATGTTTACCCCCAAAAATACTAGCATCACTACATTATGGGAAAAATGATCCTTGTGTATACCCATCATAAAATCATGAAGTACATATTTTCTAAATTTTATTTTAACCCCTAACATCAACAATGGGTTGATTATATTTAATATATAAAATTTGAGTAATCCAATACACCCAAAAAATGAAACAGTGTTACTAATTCCCTATGAAAAAGACACAGACCCATGTTATTCAGGAGTCTAGATCTGAGTGGAAAATTTAACCTTTTCTGGGTGAGATTCATATATTCGTTTAAGAGGACTAGGGGAAGGTGAACCTCAGATATTTTACTCTTAATTCCACACTTTTGAGCTAGATCAAAGAGAGGAAATCTGAGGATTCAGAGTGTTTGTCCATGAGGTAAATCCTGGAAGGTGTTGAGAAACCTTCCAACATGACTATTGGTGATGATGTGATATTTATTCTCAAGGATTTTTTATTGTGCCCACCTGTATATAGGAGAATATGATGTAATAATATAATTCCTAAAAATGGGGGGTGCATCTTAGTTGAACCAAAAGGTATCATAAACTTCAAATATAGTATTGGTGTCCTTGGATTAAGAGGGAGGTTTTAGGTTTTAGGTTATAGAGTGATACCTTTCAGCAAGTAAAGCCCGAGCATCAGTTGTTGAGGGGTATGCTACATTTGTTTCCCACTACAAATATGGAAGATGTACAATATCACCATAGACATTAGGGTGGGTCTTAAGAGGACACCATGGATGATTGATGATATATGTGAATTTATAAATTCGTTTAAAAAAGGAGGAACCGTTATTACCAATTCAAGAGAATTTTATTGTGGACTAGTTAGGTGACACATATTTTGGGGGGATTGTTTGGTTTTAGGGGTACTATAGACTATTGTTTTGTATCCTGATCTATGTGTTACTACACACTTTTGAAAAGGATTGCAGATTGAAATTGGAACCACGCTGTTTTTGAGTACATCCTTTCACCTGAAAATAGATAGAATGTTGAAGTGTACAATTGAGGTTCTAGAGGACATGTTGAGGGATTGAATCCTAGATGTTGATGAAAATTGAGAGAAGAACATAGAAATCATGGATTTCTCCAATAATAATAGTTACCAGGAGACCATTCATATAGAATCATATGAGGTGGTCTATGATAGGACATATAGATATCTATTATGTTGGATAGAGTTTAAGGAAATAGAGTTCATAGGGCTGTGTCTTGTGTAGGAGACCTCAGAGTATGTTCGATTGATTCCAAAACATATGGATATGGGTTAGAGCAGGTAAAATTCTTATACTGAATGACATTTTCAAACTCTTGAGTTTATGGTTGGGGATCAAGTGTTCTTTTAGTTATCACCATGGTTGGATCACCATCAGAATCTTAAATGGGGTACGTTAGAACCTAGATATATGGGGATGTTTAAAATTTTGGAGAGGATTAGATTAATGTCATATTGCAGGGTTCTTCTATAGTTTTATAGTGGAATGCACGATGTTTTTCATGTGTAACGTCTTAAATAGTAACACCCTGACCCATCTCATGTGAATGACGTTAATGATGTTGTGGTTGAGGTTAATGATCCCTTTGAGTGGCATCTAGTTCGCATTATGGATCATAGTTAGAAATCTTATCTAGGTAGGACTGTGTAGTTGTTTTCAGTTTTATGGGATCATGGAATTTTTCAGGAATAAACATGGGAGATGGAGATGGATATGCAGGTCCAGTGGCCCAATCTCTTTACATTGGAAGCATAGTGATTCATGTAAGGGTGAATTTAGGCTGAGACATTATATGGTGGGGAGTTTGTAGGATCACAAGCATCTAAGGATATTTTATTTGATTTATGACTTAGTTTAACTAAATTTATATTATTCAATAAAACATTTATCAGGATATTGAGGGGTCTCATGGATGTACTGAGGGTTCTAGGGAGGAAAAAGAAGAATAAGAGGCCATTTAATGTATGTTTTAGGGTTGGGGCCTGGTAAGTGCTAACCATAATCCAGGACTGTTTTCCCTAAAGAGGGGTGATGCACAATTAGTAAAACCATGCACCATGGGGTACCCAACCATGTAGGATTTGATAGATTCATCTCATATTTACACCACACAGTTTGTCAAACCATGAAGCTCCCCATGAGACCATGCAACCCTATCCCCCTCCTGAAAAAGGGTGGCACACGATTGGCACACATTTTAGCCAACCGTGTAGCCAAATCATGCACCTCATTAAACATAGCAAAATTACTATTTCCCCCATCATGATTTATGGAAACTCTCTTGAATTTCATACCTATTACTCATCTGTTATCCTTGTTGAGAAAAAACCCTCAAAATATTACCAACGATAAATATCCTTCATTTCAAAGATATATGGAGGGCTGTTGTTTGGGGATTGAAGCCCCAGGTGAGTCTAAAACTCTTATTCATTCTATTTTATTATTATGGATTCAATTAGTTTTTCTTGTCATTTTAATGACCTAAATATCATTTTTCCGATTGACTTTTTGGTCGGGGATTGAAAGGTTGTTTGATTTAGAATAAAAGTATGAGGTTAAGTGATTGATCATCAATTATATTTCAATAGGTGGTATACAAGTTATATCCTATGGTTTGATTCCGTATTTAAATGTTTGTGTGGTTATGTAGTGGTTTATTCTTGTTTTCAATTTAGTTTACATGGTTGGAAGTGCGAAAATGGTGAATTGAATAATGAACAGAAACCCTTATAATCCCTATGCGATCCATTGAGAATGAGTTGATTGGGCCTATGGACACCCATTTGGTGGACCACTCCCTTGAACATGAAATATTAGGATTTTTAATGATATATTATGAGGTATATTATTATAAACCAATGTTAAACGAGATTAACTTAGTATCATGGAAAATATGACGTTTGTATTAACATAAAGAGTAAAGTAATTGATTATTTGTAAATGAATGATTATAAAAATTGGTTTTCATTGATTAAACATCTAGTCAATTGGATTGAGAAAGGGTAATAAATGGGATTAATGTGTTAAATTGTTTAATGGTCCTATGGTGAGAATTTAGATGATGTTGGTTATAAGGAAGCATTGAAATGTGATTAAAAGGGAATGATACACCCATATTTGTTTTTGTAATGAAATGTTTTACAATGATTAGCCTATGTGATTTTGATATACGATAGTGGTATGTGGGACTGATGATCCACTACTTTGGGTGGGCCAAACTGATGCTCCAGGAGCCCCTATGAAAAACAGTTATTTGTGTAGTGGAATGATTCTCTTGAACCTAAGGGTATGTACATGGTGTTCCATATCATGGGTGGGATAGTCAAACATGGTGTTCCAAATATTAATCTAATTCATGGAATTATGCTCCGGGTTTTTCAACCCTTCACCATTTTGATACACAGATTAGAAGACTGGCATATGCCAAAGAATGTTCGAAAAAATGATAAAATCATGGAAAAGGAAATGAAAGAATTTGATCAAATAAATGTTAAATGATGCCATATGTTTTATTATACTGTTTTTATTACCACCTATACTTGGTCATACACTGTATTAGACAAGATAGTTTTTTAGAAACCATTTGTGGTGGCCTAAAGAGATATACTGACAACCCTATTGGGATTACATTGAATAAGTAAGTGTACTTTAGTGTTTCAGGTAAAGATATGGAAAAATCACATATGATTGAGGGTTTATTTGGGGATCAGGGATGTGCATAGATGAGGGATTCAGACATGGTTTCGAGACCCATTTTGGGGATTATTTATTGTGTAATTATTTTGGGTTTTCTATCGCACATGGAACTATATGAAATATCACGACATATTTACCCTTTGGTTGTGGGTATGTATTCATTTTTTGGAAATTGTTTTTGGATTTCATGATTATCAATTATGACGATATGTTTTTTCTTGTCTTATCAGCAATGGATTACTCTAATAAAGAGGTTATAGTCTCCCTATGCATTTTCTTTTACACCCACTACTAGTTTATAACCTCTGAAATATAGGGATGCATTTCTGAGGTCATATAATGAAACAGATCAGGGCACCAATTAGTGGAACTCAGATTCAAAAGTTAAAACTGCTGTCTCAATGAAAAGTATAGTGTCTTAGAAAATGACTTTAACATCAGGATTTATATGTATAACATTATGAATTCCATCAGTTTTAGATTGATATTATCGATATCTATGTTTTCATTCATATTAATAGATGTAGCATGATCAAAGTTTCATCTTGATTGTGGATTTATGTGGTTCACCTATTCCTTCCATAATAATTATTTCATGTTTATTCCATGATTTCATCAATTATTTATTACATGTGTAATGTGTTTGATCTCACCCATTTCTTATGTTTCTATTTCCATAGTTATATATAATATTAGTACACATGAAATTTATATAATTATATCACATATGGAATAATTTACATGACATGTTCATATTTTATCATGAATAATTTCATTTCATATATATTTAATAGAAAATATGACAACATGTTATAAAGAACATGGCCTTTATTAGTTTAAGATGTGTCTTAATTAGATAAATATATAAACCTGAAAAGATTCTATAGATTTCAAAGATGTAATAATCATTACTTATTGGGTATCTAAGGATGGTTATATCCAGTATTTAATAGATAGTTTCAATGTTAATAAGCGATGTACTCATTTATGGAAGTAGATCCAAAAGTGTGACTTAGAGGTGTCATAGTTGGTATCAAAAAGAAAATTATATAACTTTAAATATTGAGAGTGTTTTGGGGGATAGTTCAAGGGTTGATATGTCAGGGTTGATTATAACTTCAATGGTATATATGAACCTTTGGGATAAGTATATGATATAATGGTAAAGAAATAATGAACATTTTATTTTTGGAGTAGTATAAACAATATTTAATGAAAATCATAGGAATAAGAGAATGTATTTTATAAGATCCTAATGTTTCATCAAATTAGTGATTATGTTGGTTTTCTTAGAAATAAACCACTATCGATATATAGGAAAGTGGATGTGGATGTGGAATAGATTCACATAGGTGTAATCACTGTTAAAAGGTTTTGTTGATGATTGATCCAATCATCACTTTGGTGTATGATGGGTTTCTTATGAATATATACATATCGATAAACCCCCATGGAATATCTTTTCGTCAATAAAATTATATTTTCCAACTATTTTGATTAATATTAACTAATTATTTTATAGATCATAATAGAAAATTTACCACATATTCCAAGGATTGAACAAGGGAGTCATAGGTTGATCCAAAATTATCATATGTTAAAAAATATTTTATAAATTAATTAATATTTTGATTCATGTTTTAATATTCATATTTTGAACATTATCATAATCATTTTAGTTATAGAATTTGGTTGAAGTAGGAAAAATAATATGATTCTAAGAAAGGTACATATCCAGAAAAAAGTATTTATAATAACCTGTTAAGGGAGAATAATTGAATGGTTAAGAATAAAAATATATGACTACTGTCATGGAAGAAAATTGGTTTTATAATCTTACCTATGGAAGTGAGGATACTATCTAAATACAAATTTATTTTTGATACTTATATCTATCAGCATAAGTGAACGATATTTATTCATGATATTCTGGTATATTTTAAGTGTTATTATGTATTGTAGTAAACATCTAAAGGTAATTCTTCTATAGTTCTACTTTAATGATTTGGGAACTTATATTAAATTCATTCAATAACATTTAAAAGTGATTTTAGGAAAAGGTTATGTTTTGGGGATTACTATTTAATGAAACATGATTTTGTCCTGGATTACTGTTATGTTTAACATAAACATTTGGATGAGATAATAAATGGGGATTTATATTTAATAAATATGTTAGATAGTATTATTAACCATGGGATTGACAATTGATACATTACTTATTGTGAAGTTCATCACATTTTTTGGGATTATGATATATAATTAATAGTGTATTTCAATATTAACTACTTGTTAATATCATTTGAGAGTTGAAGATTGAGTTATTGTTGTGTGGTAAATATATATTGTTGTTGTGGTGTAAGGTTATAAATATTCAAATAGATTTTAGGAAATGTGATTTATTTAGATTATATGAATAGGTTTTATACATAATTTGGTACATGATTGTAGGAATATTTAATGTCATTTGAGGAAGGATAATTCAGATTTGAGTTAATAAATTTCAAGGATTATTGGGTCTAAAATATTATTTGAATGTTTATGGTAATTTATAATATTTATTTTATGTATTAGATTGATAGGTATGATAGAACATAACTCAAGGTAACCTTGGATGAACTAATAATGATAAATTTTAAATTGAGAGTGATATAGGAAGAATTAGAAGATCTATAAGACCAAATTATATTCCCTTAATTTGAGACAGCATGAGGATCAATTATCCAATGGTATTTATGTAAATCACTTATAATGATCACCAATCTTGTTATCTATTTTTGTTTACGATAGGGTTGGAACTAGATGAAACCATGTGTGTGAGGGACAATGAAAATATTACCTTGACAAAAATCCCATTAGAATAAAATAGGGAGTGAGAAACTATATGATTGTTCCAAAATAATTACCATGATATATTTTTAATAATATGAAAATATTCAACATCCCAACCACACAAAATAATATAAATATTTTGTCTCATGAAGGATCATGTGATGAAAATTATCACGCTCACTTGAGTAAGGAAAATTGAGAAGACAAAAAATAAGTTTATTCATTTGTAAGAGAGTTAATCATTATGAAAATAAATATCATAATTGAAGGGCCATTATGAGATATAGTCATCGAAAAAAAATCAAAAAATAAAGATCCTATGCAAATATTAGTAATGAATCTAATAGTGATTTTTACTCTATTTTTTATAGTGTATTATGGATGGTATATTTTCATAAACTACTAGATATTAATTTAAAAAACCATAGTGGAATAATTATCTTATAAATCAATAACATGGTTTGTGGGTGGATATTCCTTATAGTTCAAGATCTTATACCCTTATTATAATTCTAGGTGAAATTAGGAATGTGTTAGCTATCTTTATAAAGATATTATAATGTTTTTTAATATAGATAAATCTCATTCCACATCCATAATAGACATGTGATAATCTTGATGAGTAAGGTTTATTATAAGTTATATATATAAATTAATCTAATCACATGTGTCAAATTGTGAGGAAGAAATTTATTTAAGTGTGGGATTGTAACGTCCCAAAATTTTAATTACAATCAAATAAGTCAATGATATCTATGAAATGGATTTCACAAAAAACCAAGTGTAAAATTCCCATTAAATATTAGAATAACATTAGTAATCAACCTTAAATGGTAATTAATTAAAAAAAATTCATTTAAAGAAAAATAATTAATTTTAATTCATATTAAAAAAGGGTATTTTCAGTAAATGAATTTTTTCATGCTATTTTTCATTTTTCCTAAAAAGATAAATTTTAAAATTTTAAAATTTGAATTGGTTAAAATAAACATCATTTAAAAATCACAATTATAAACCTCCAGAACAATTTGACAAAAGGTTTCCATGCACTTTCACTCATGTATGGATGCTTAGGGTATAAAAAGATTAGAATGTCCCATAAGGATAAAGATGAAATAATAATTACAGTTTCCCAAGAGATATTAACCTATCATATCATTCCATTCTAGTTTAATGAATTTTAGCACCACCTATCAGGGCACTATGTAATGAAACTGAAATCCCTTCTTTAGAAGGATCACAGAATGCTATGTTGATGCCCTGCTGTTTAAATCATTACAACCCTATGGCTATGATAATAGAATTCAAACAATTATCAACAAAATGTGAAAACACAACCTAATGATGAAACACCTAATGTATTCTTACCAGTTATCCCCAATAATATTTATCATTATTATGGTATACTATCATTTAATGGAAGAAGATATTGATAGAAATCTAGTAATTCTTGAATTTACAACCTCTCAAAATATCAAATAGTTGAGAGGGATTCAGAGAAACCACACTTAAATAAATCATTTAGTGTAAAATATGGCTATAAATTATTACCCTTAATGAATTAGATGATTAAGGGTTTCATATACTGATAAGATGAATACTATTAGGAATCCTTTAAAAATTTAGAGTGATGTATCTTACACCCAATGTTCCTGATGCTACCGGCAGAATGAAGGAAACTAAACCTATATGCAGACACCAAAGGTTAATTTCTATTTTCCCTTATCTCATGGAGAAAAGAATCTGGTATTGAAAATTGTCTCTATTATCACATTAAGACAATGATAGATACATAGACACTACTTTCTAACACCATGATTATTGTAATGTAAATATTTTTCACCGTATAAAAGTTGAGGAATTACATGTCAAACCATGTGGTACACATAGTCTCTTGAATTGATCCACTCAGGTAAATTTTCAACCATCTAATATTGACTGTGAGTTTATCTCAATGGAAAATTATCTTGAAATAGTTCGACATTTAATTTGTGTCATAGATGATGATCCGAGAGATGGATCTTGATAATTTTCGCACAGAACACCCAACCATAGAAAACACATTAGTGAATACTTGTAACAAACCAAAATGATCGCCCTCAAAACTGGCACACAACCCGGCCCGTGACAAGGCACGAAGGGTGTTCCTGATCCCCAAAAGCTGGAACAAGTGGCCAGGTATCATATAATGATAATTGTGAACGATTTACCTGATATTATAAACATTAAACAACAAACAAACTCAATAAAACAAATATGGATATTTTCAACTAAAATCGTCTTTTACAAAATTTTAGAAATGAATTACATAAGATAAAACTATGTTTATAGACCATTTCAAAGGTACAAAACCAAATAAGGGCAACTCATGAACCCTAATGGAATGGGGCACCGCCCTCAAGCCATCTCCACAAGACATCACCACCAAGGACCTGCTAGAAACCCGAACCACTGGAACTAAAAACTGTACCCAACGTGCGACAAAAAAAAACAAAGTCTAATTACACCCAAGGGTGTAAGTAGGGTGTGATCCAAATCCCAATAGGATACCACCAGTAATAGATTCCATGTGATAAACATTTAATGAAGAAAATCATGCATTTTTTCAAAAACATGAAATGCTAGTTAAAATTTCTAAAAGATGCAACATTAAATAAAAATAGTTTTTAGGTGGGCTAATTTAAAGAATAAAAGCATTTAAAATAAATACCATAGCTACTGTATTTTCAGCCTCTCATACCGTATGCCGATGGTAAGCACAAAATATCCAATGAGCATAAGAAATGGAAAATAACCCCTAGGCACTAGCTAGTTGTAGGTCCCAGGTACCTCGTATCTCGGGGAGAGTATCCATCAAAAATATTTGTTCTCGTGCACGAGCAACTAGTAGGGAACATACCCATAACCTAGTGGTCCCCAATAATCATCTTCATAGTTTAGTTAGAGTTGTAAGCGCCAATCTTGCTATGTTAAACTGAGTTCAAACCCCACGAATTCACTAGCATACTAGTACACATCCACCCACCTAGATACTCGGGTTTTCCCTTTGTGCACAAACAAGTTAAACAAGTCAATGAATATACTTTTCACATGAAAATATCATTTCCATATCATAAATTCACCAAACAGACCACATGTATACAACACAAGTAACACAAGTCCACTTTTCATTCAGATTGATTTTGAAATCCGAATCACACCAAAATAGCCTAGAGCACTTTTCAAATTTCATTAACACTTCAACAAATCCATTAAACATTTTCATAAAACCATTCCAATATATTAAAACTCTCATAAAAACCCACTCACTTGTTACATAATACCCTTTTTACCTTCAAAATCATTTTATCATCAAACTTACACGAAACAACCCACAAACAAGTTTCGCTCCAACATCAAAATTTATTAAAACATTTCAGAAATTTAGAAAACATTATAAAATTTTTTGTCATCTTAAAACCTCACTTCACCTTTAAAAACCCCTTAATAGGTTAACACAAAAAACAAACGTTAGAAATTCACCATTTTCCCACTTTTTTTGACCAACTAAAACATTTTCAATTTTCATAAAAAGAACCCAAGTGGTGTCAATATATCTTGCACACAAAACCCATTTCAAAACCACCATTTAAGACCAAAAACCAAACCAATTCCTATCAGAAACCGAATTCGAATCCCTAGAGACATTTATAAAACTACATTCAAGTATTATAAAATCACCTTGATTAATACTACAAAAGATTCAAATGAAAACACGCATTTTCATAAATTCTCTCAAGAAGTATAACAATGTTTTACACATAAAACCTATTCAAAAACACACTTTTCAGGGAAAAATGACACTAATACATTACCAAACCAGAATTATAAATACGAACAAAATTTACTAAACCAATTCCATATGTTATAAAATACACCCAAATAATAACCCACGAGTAACACATTGAAACACCCAATTTTAAGTTAAAATGCAAATATAAAATTGAACACTTAACCAAATTGATCATAAATAGTTTTTAACCACACCCAACATATGACTAATATGAAAAATGACTAAATACATCAAGATAACTCATCAATAATTGTTTACACATTGAACCACCTACAGAATTTGATGAATCCCACAAAACATGGTGTGAAACATCAATCGCACCACCGCCGCATCACAAGGAATATAAATAAAGACCTAGACCACCAAAAATTGACCCAAAAGATACCAAATCAGACCTAAGGATCGAACCTAAACTTATGGATATGAGGAACTTCATGAAAGAGGGAATAAAACTAAAAGATGATGGAATGAACCAAGAATGAATTCTCTTACTTGAAATATATCGAACAAATCGGCCCCAATCCACCAATATTTGAATCTTTAAGTACCATAAACTGGTATTTAGGATTGAAGGATTTATATTAGGTCATGTGGGGACTGAAATGGGGGGAAAAGTAAAAATTAAAAGATTTATGAAAGAATCAACTTACCTTCTCAAATCTGGAGGATTTGAGGAACTCTAGGAAGATCGTCCCTAAATCTCGATGCCTAAGAGCTCCAAAGAGGAGGTAAAGAGGCTGGGGGCGCCTTTGGGTGTAATGGGATCGTGTGAGATTTTGAATCACCGAAAAATACCTAATATTGAATAAGTTATTAAATAAATAAAATTAATTTTTAAAACTGTATATGGGCTTCCGGGAAATCCCAATCTCTTAAATAAAAACCAAAATAAACATTTGTTATGGATTTCTAATGGCTCAAAAATTTACTTTTGGTGTTAATATATCAGCGGAGGACATGTAGGAGTTTTAATGTGTCAAAAATATTAAAAAATGAAAAAGTTATAAAAGAAACAATTTTTTTTTTAAATCTGGAATTGGGCTCATAGTTTGGACCAATTCATGAAAACTCACCTATTCTACCTAAATCATTTGGAATCCCCAAAAACAATGAATCAATGGAAATTAAAATAAAAATACATTTAAAATAATCTATGTATGTGACAATACTTATAACCGGTATTAATAAGTTTTCAATTTCCATTAAACTCTCCAAATGTTGGTGATGTACTTTAATGGGACCTCCCAAAATCTATGTGGGAAGATAATTTAAGATGAAAAATTTATGAGTTGTTTGGGGGCTATATTTATCCCCCTATAAAGGTGGTTATTCCATATTATTTATAGCTACCAAAAGGGTACCCTAAAAATGAGGTCATGTATTAATACCTCATAATGCGATTAAAGTTAGATATCTAGCTTAAAGTAATTCATTTTAATGGTAAGGGTGAATTAGAGTTAGTAATTAATAAAATTAATGGTTAATATTACTGAAAAAATATTGGTTGGATACTCTATTAGGATATATAAAATTATTGATGGTAGAATTCCTCAACTATTCAACGTTGATCCATATCACACACTCACATAGTTCATATTCCGACGCACTATCTAATGCTCCTATGGTTCTGATGAACTCAAATTAAAGTGAGAAAATTTGGAAAAATTTTAACCAAATTTAGGTATTCCTTGAAATATTCTTATATTTAGATTAAATAAATGATATAAAAACCTCTATATACAATTAAAATCCAATATTATCACCATATAGTTCCACTAATATATGAATTCTCTTCATAATTGACTATCTACAAATCTGGATCCTTCAATCCAATAATGTGAAGAATGAAAATATACGATGATAGGTAATAAACATCATCCTTTATAACATCCCAAATGATTAGAATTACCTTTATAATCAACGATTGTATGGGTTAATTTTTAAATTCATTAAAGGTTTTGGATTTTCATGTAGGATCTTGTGGTGCTCATCATTAAGGGAAAAAGAAATATTATAAAATCAAAAGAATTAGATATCTTAGAAAATGATGATACAAGACTATGTAGAATTATCCGAGATCATTCATGCCCATTAAATATATACCAATTTCATCCTTAAACCCCTTGTGTAGTTTCATACATCAATGTCATTAATTCTTCACATAGGTAATGGATGTTGTGCGGATATAATTCCAATATATATATTGGTAAAAAATACATATTTACTAACATTGATATCATCTTCAAATGTGATAATCCCTCACCTCCAATTTTTTTTGGAAAAATAACACTGTATATATCATAAAATTTTACATAATCAAAATATTCTGTGCCGCACACATGATATTGATGAATAATGACACTAATTTATTTTCCTCAAATTTGTAGTGGTTTTATTAAGATTATAGAATAATGTTTAACCACTCATCCCACTACCATATAGAACTAAATGGATTTGTTAGGACTTTTAGTAAGACCTTATATAATATATTACACAAAATGATAGCCAAGGATAAAAAATTTTATCTAGAAAGTCTTATGTATGCCCAGTGGTCTTACCAAACCATGAGTTATAGCACCACACAAGAGACCCCATACATTCTTGTCTATAAAATAGAGGTATTTATTTCCATAAAACAATAAGTTTTATTTTTATATATTGGTATCTATTATTAACACAAATATGTTTTAAAATCCTTGTGGTGGATTAATAAGTTTGAGAGGAATGAAGAAAGGAGGTTATTCTCACTAATCAATCAGGATGTCCATTAAAACGAGAATTCATAATCTTTTATTTACAATGTGATACTTTATTCATTATTATAGGGAAATTTTGAATTTATTATATAACCCCAATGATACCATGGGAAAATCCCCCAAATCTAGAACCAAAGTGGGAGGGGTTATATTTTATACATAAGTTCTAGCCTAATAGAGCCTGTTTTTCTATAAATTGTGTATGGGGAGAAAATTAAACCCCTACTAAAACCAAGTTTATTTGGAAATATTTTCCATGAAATCAAAGCCCTATGAATATCCTAACTATGCGATGTTAAACTCTATGGTTTTTTTGTTTGTCATGTGACCTTAAAATACATGAAACTTCAGTCCGTGTCACATGAACATCAACTGCATGAAACTTATTTATTTGTCACATGACCTCAAACATTATGATATAATTTCTGTACTGTGTGAGGCTTAAATATATGGTGAGGGTACTCATACCCAAATGATAAACATTTGTGTTTGTGGGCCCAGATACAATAGACTTTAAATAGATTCCCATAAAAATTACATCCTGTATGATTCTAAACTCACTATAGTGGATCAATTTATATAGTCTCCTTCTAGCATACATGAGATAACGATCCTTGTAGAAGTAGATTAAAAAATACGACTACGAGAAACAATTTCCCACTTCCTTTCTTTTGATTTATATCTATTTAAGAAATATCAATATATGAACAATGGAGGACTAGATTCTTACCTTGATAGGATACATAGTGATTCATAGACCTGTTTTTTTTCATCTAAGAAGCAAATTACACAAACCTTGTCAAAGATCTCCATTTAAAGATGGGCTAAATTAATTACTAGTGTTATATTGAAAAACATTAACATCACAGTCTATTTCACCCAAAAGATTAAATTTTTTCTTTCCTCAAAAATTCCCTCAATATAGGCGAGGGATTCTCATTCATGAACCATAGTTTTCATGATTCATTCCCTAGTAAGATATGTATTTATACCCAGATCTCATATCCTAGGACTAGGTGAAAAACCTTAAAAATTTCATCCTCTCACTCTAGTACTTCATAATTATTAAGTAATATCATATCTTTCTAATTTTACTACACTAAAGTGAGAACCAGTTTTATTTGACCCATTATTTGAGATCATTCTATATAAGGAAATTTTAAGAAGTATGTGCAGATTAATTTTATATATTTCAGGATACATGGTGATACCCATGAAATTGGATCATATTTTATTTAATGACATTTAAAACATTCTTTATACTCAGGTAGATTTATTTTCTATTAAGCCATATGGGTGTATTTTCCCAATTCCTCAGAATTCCCCCTCTAATGTATGATCCACATATATATAAGAATATTTGATGTAGTATTGTTTATAATTGGTCCCACACACATAAATATTCCACATTATCCATTAAATTATCATTATTTATAAAAGATCATTTCCAGAACTACATTTGGATAGATTCCTATCATGAAAGGATACAAAGAAGGGTATTGGATAATTTACATCTGATCCCACCATGAGTTTCCCCTGATTCCAAGCTATTTATATAGGGATAAATATTGGTTTTAAATACCTTATGGAACCATTAATGGGAAAAACATCACCCATTAACTATCCACTCATTTTGAGAGCACACCCCATCTTGGTTTCACGAAATAAAACTGCATGACATCATCCTAGCCACATAATGTTTGACAAAATTTTACTTGGTCTACAATAGAAGGCTTTATATTACTCCTAAGATCCTAACAGTTGTGGAATGGATCTCTTAGTTGTTTTCAAAATCCATGTGGGAAGTCCTATTGTATGGGTTGCAACCATCATTAACCTATTACAAGATGAATATGCCTATATTTGAGAAGATTATGATCGCAAGAGTTTACTAAAAATGAACCATGAAATTTATTTATATCATTCCATGTTAAATCTTGAAATATGGGTGGTCTCTAGTTTATCTCCTATATCTCACAATGATCTTGACCAACACAACCATAGAGGTCATGGTGGATCCCTCCAACTAGCGTAATTTAGGAGATCCATATTTATAAGGTAGAAAGATACATCATGGGAATGTGATAGAAAACTGTATATAGTTGTATACCATATATAACCTCTCGAGCATTTCGATAATGTCTTTCAAAAGGAATACATTTCCTTATACAAAATTCAGTTCCATGTAAGTTGTTTTGGTACAATAATATACATCTTAATTAAATGAAATATCTCCTATATTGGTGTCATAACTATGTAGGATTCTTGATCATCACATTCTTTATCCATAAACCTTCGTTACAAATTCCTCAATATAATAAATGATTCCATGAAGTGAACACAATCTTGAAATTTGTGTCTTAATTATTACCACCATATGACACATAGTGATACCTGAATCCTGTATATATGGATTAGCGATAGATTCCACAAATAAAATTTCCCTCTCTTATATAATATTCACATATACTATTTTATTATAATGGAATAATTATTTTGAAACATATATTGATAAAGCGATAGATAAAAGAACTAATGCACCATCATACTATTTATTTATTTCTTCATCTATATCTATTCTTTCATTATTTCCTCTTACACCATGATACTGAAAAAATATGTGTATCATGATTTCTCTTCTCAAAGGATATATAGTCAGGACTAGATCTGTTATCATTGGTCTAGTTAGAAATCATAAAAAATCCCTACCCCACTTATGTTCGTTGAACATATGTCATGATATCACACCTTCGAGATGTGACTACACTAAATATTCATATTGAAACCAATATTCTCTATCCAAGTCTCAAGCGTAACTACTATCAAATAACACAACTACCCTGAAAATAGTGGATTACAATACACTAAGGTGAATTAAAATTTCTTCCACTTAAAGCGAACCCATTCTCAATAGAAGTGGGATCACAAGGGTCATGTGTAGCTCTAGAAAATGGAATTGTTCTACATATGAGTTTAATATATGTAGAGACTCGTGGTTTAGATTTGTTCACATGAAATGTATTTATTAATATTCCCTACCCCTATGTATGATCTTTACCCACCTAGGGGAAGAAGGTATACCTATCCAATGTAAAAATTAGATCTACATAAAGAAAATTATACTTAATAACGAAACGTGTTTTGACTCCTTTCCTAGGCCCATCCTTGGATTCCCATCTAAAGCCCACTTCCTCCGATTGTTTAGACCCATTCATTTGCAATTGGATTCCCTCAAGGGGTTCATCACTATAAAAAAACCATATCATATTTTGTAAGAGTTAGTTATTTGAAAATACCACATATAATTTTATTTTTATTATTATCTTAAACTATATGTAAACTCATTCCTCATTTTATGACATTAATTATGTAAAAAATGGGAATAATTCAGTTCTTTGCAAATACACACTTCCTCTTAGTGTTTTCCAAAGAATAAATTATGTAAATTTTTTAATCTCTCTACATATAAGGAAAATATACTTGGGATCCTCCAAATTAGTTTCTTCTATAAACATATAATTGAAACTTACCTCATCCTTGGGATGTGACCACTTAATTTATGGAGGTTCTTTCTCAACAGCCTCTTACACAGAGACATTTTTATGTTTTTCATCACATGACCATGAACTGGATGAACCATATCCATGAGATGGAATTATATAATCCTAAAATAGTTCACAATATTCTTTTTATTGTATGACAAATTTAATGACATTATAGAATAATTACCATGAAATTATACTGTATGATTGGGCCTATCATGCATGACTTTAAAAATATTGCATTCAAATCCATGACACATGATATATAGATCTAAGACATATGATCCTCCCACCATAAACATAAAAAATATGATTAATTTATATTTTATAACCCAAATATAATACAATAGATCTATATATATAGGATAATTGAATAATGGGATCATACATCATGATAAAATTTCCCCATTCACCACCACAGGTTCCTGGTTCTCAACACAGCCCACATTTATAATTGATCATACTCCATGCCATCACCTCAGGTATAGATAATGTGTAATGAAAAAAGAGTGACCTATATTTGTACCAAACCTAAATACCATTGATATCTCAACCTCATCTGTTATAATATTTGTTTCTGGGGCACATTTCCTGCATAGTGATCAAGCTAGGAAGTTACATTTTGCAAAAACCATGAAAATGAGGAGATTCTAACATATAATTGTTTTATATATATTTGTGATTGGATTAAATGTACCAGTTTCCATATTTTTAATCACATATCAACCTGACACAAATATGAGGCTATTTCATATTATATAGGAGCCAGGTCCATTCAATTTTCCCTCTGTTTATGTTTTTGTGATATGATGTTAAACTGTGTGTTATGAGTCCTCATGACCTAACATTAAATTTCATGACATTCATTCCCACAATAAATGAAATTATAATTCACATAGAATATATTATCCTACCTCAATTACAAAGTACCACAACCCCATAACAATGGGAAACTAATGTTTTTAATGCCTCAATCAGCCTTTTGAATATCCACTTCAATAAATCATGATTTGTGTCTTAAGTGTATTTTATTCCAAAAAACCACTCACGGATATTGGTATAATGTTTTTCTGGTATTGATGGAAACCTATTATTGGCTGTGAATACATACCCTAATTTGGCTCAGTCACACACAACCCCAATGTGTCATGTAGTTTGGAGACATTTTCATTCTGAAAAAAGGTCCTCTAATAACTGTTATCCCGGAAAAAATCACCATAGAAACCATTATTCGAATTTGTTTAGCATCCTCCAAATCTGTATGTTTCCCATATCACCACTTATTAGATGATAACCTCAATATACGACTTATGGCATTCTCATGATATGTTAATAATGCGTTAATGTATTATTGGACCTGAAACACCATGTGGGATATTGTGTCGTACTCTCGTCTTTTTCCTCAGTCTGAGAATTATAAAATTAAATTAAGTATGTTCATGAAGAGATATCATTTTCTTTCATTTGAATCCTTATTGAAATCATGATTATATTCATCCTTATTGTACATGTTTCTTGACTATTGATATTTTCATGGTCCATGCATGATGAACCTTTACAATTTGCACCCAGTTCAGAACTAGATGACCATAAAATCATTGCGTAATGGTTAATGATACTCGACCTTAACCAGTATCCTTCATTATACTAGACTAAAAGATCCCTAACCATATTTGTAACGAAAGAAAACATAACATATTGAGGAGCTATGAAGGGAAGCATGGGAAAAATTAAATTCATCACTCGCTAAGCCTCCCAATCATAGGTATTAAGAAAAAATAGATTTTAAAAATTGACACAATGCTTTTAGGGAATATCATACAAACCTAAAAAAGTATTATTCTCTATATACCCCCCTTTTAAGGAAATAGTTCATATAACTATACATCTAATATCTTACCCTCTATAATTACATGAATTTTTCCTCTTTAAATAAATACAATGTTCGATGATTTTCTCCACTTGAAACAATGTAACTAAACAAATATAGACCATTATAATTTTTCTATAAAATTTTTATTATATAAATAATGATATGAAAATTATTAAATATATATATATATATATGAGAATAAAATAAAATAAAATAAAATTCATATTAAATATTGAAATAATTAGAGAAACTAATAAACTAAAAAAATTTATTATTATTAAAATATATTTTTTAAATTTATATTTTTCAGGTCTTATATATTTATGTCTTCCACTACTTTTAAAATAAACGTTAATATTAAAAAATTATTTTTTATAAAAAGATGTTTTTAGGATATTTTGTTATTTTATTTTAATTTAATGTTTATAAATTTTAGGATGTTAAAATAGAAAAATTAATAGAATTTTTATATTTATCATAGTCATATAGACTTAATATGAATTTTTGAAATTTTTCATAATTAATTATTTTTTAGGTGAATAGTGAAAATACAAAATTTATTAATGTCGTCACTTTTATGAAGTTAATTTACTATATTAATACCTTTAAATATTTAAGATAATTTTCCTATTAAATACAATATTTTTTTTATAATAAAAATGTTACAAAAACTAATTTTAATTTATAATCTCCTGCCAAACATTTTAATATTGATGTAGCGTTTTAAGGAAAACTGCTTTTTCGACTATTTTGTTTGATTAATTATAACATGAGGAACTCTGGTTTTTGATTTGTTTTTATGGTTAATTAAATTATATTTTAATAGTAATTATTAATTTTTCAATTAATTTAAATAAATTTAATTTATAATTTTACGCAAATCATATATCTTTTTTTGTTTAAAAAACGAGTTTTTTGAGTGACATGTTTCTATATTAGAATAAATTTTCTATACATATATGATTTTTAATAGATAAATTTAATTTCATATTTATAATGATCTGAATAAATATATAATAAGCCTTAGTTAATGTTTTTTCATGAAGGATAAATTACCAAGGTGACGACTAGTTACCTGGGAGAAAACTGAAATTGTAAAATTGAGTAAGCTTAGAGTTAATGTGAATAATTTTTTTAATAATGTTTATTTTTTAATTTTGGAGGTTTTTATTATAATTATATTATATAAAATAAATTATTTAAGTATTTTTTGTTTAAAATATCTTTAGAGTGACTTTCCATTATTGAATAGTTTTGGACATTTAATGAAATACTACTCATTTCCACTTATAAAATGATCAATCATTTCCTCATTTCACCTCACTCAAAAAAGTAAAAAAATTTACACATAATCTACCCAATACTATTATAAACACTTTTATAAACCTTAATTAACTTCCATTTGTATCAGAATATTACCCCTCGATGGTTTAATGCCATTGGAAAATGTGATAATCCAAAAAGTGGTGTATAAGTTATTAAACCTCTCATTCTATATCAACTTATTTATAACGTTTTATTATTCATATAATTAATTTTCACCATTTTAAAATGACAAAATATGTATCATTATTATAATATAATGTTATCTAATGACGGTAAAAAAATTAATCACCCCCTTTCATTAAGAAAAATGAAAATGCGAATTTTGCGTTGTGTAGACTACCACCTCTATGGATGAAAATGTTTTATTATTCCCATTAATTACAAACATTAATTATTTCAGTTTATATTTTATAATTATATATTATATTTACAATTAATACTTTTTAGTAATATTATTCGCTTTTTATAAAAAAAGTAATAATCCTTACTCGGTAATCCATCGATATGAACATATTTCTAATCAATTAATATTATTAACACCCAATATTATTAATATATATCAAAAAATGTAAATCATGAAGAAATTTTTTTAATAAAGGGTAAAAATATAAGAATAATTGAATAATGTTTTTAGATAATTAAAATTTATGATTATCTTTGTGATATAATAGGTTAAATCATTCTAATGAAATCAACGGTTAAAGCAAGGGACTATTAAACTCAATATTTTCTTTTAAATTTACATAATTTATTATCAAATAAAATTTTTCTAAGTCATTCAATTTTAAATGATGAAATTTTATTTTTTATTGAAAAATATTGTTTTTCAAACATAAATTAATTTCATTCAGATAATTATTTTCATTTCACTAAAAACTATTGTGGCTTTCTAAAAAGGGACTTATAACTATAAAATTAGAAACATTGATCACAAAATGGGTTTTAAAAAATAATTTCATGATTTTTCCTAGTATATTATTGTGATATATCTATCATGAATTTATGTATTATATTTATAACAACTTTTTTATAATGATATTTTGATATCCTATGATTTCTGAAGTTCATGTTATGTGGTATGATTAATAAACACATTATTTTTACATGGGTTATTTATGTTTTTATGATGATTGTTTTTAAGTGGAACATATATATATATGGAAAATTATATTTGGGGTCCTATATCACCTTATTGTTTATTTTTATAAGCTTATATATTAAGTGATTTCTAGGAGTGTAAATCATTGTATTGTTTACATAGGGGTGGGATGTTGTCTTTTCTCACTTTTTTAGGCATGGACATAAAATGATTGTTCACATATGAATGCGTATAATGGGTTTTGTCATACATGATTTTCAATGCTTAAGGATGTTTCATTTTTTTTCATTTATCATGTTGAGACACATTTACTGTTTTTATCAAGTTAATCAATGTTTTAAGATGTAATTTATTTCCATGAAATTCTTTGTTTTAATGATTATACCTTTTAATGCATCCCATTATTATTTTTTCATGTTTCCATGTTATATGTTTTATCTTTTATGTTTCCTAAAAAAAATTTATGATATTATGTGGATTCATCATAATTTTTAATTATCATACATGGTATTATGAACTATTTTTTATATATTTACTTTTTCCTCATATTCTCCTCACACTAGTGATCTATTAATTTATGATATGTATTTTTATTTATTGAGAATATCAGAGAAACCCTTTATTATGTTTCCATGACCTAGTTTATAATGATGATTAAATCATTCGAATGATATAGTAAAAGGTATATATGAGCACATTTATGGAAAACTATTCTCTAGTGTTATATAATAAGAAATTTATTTAACTAACTTCAAATAAAAATCCCTTCAGTTTTTTTATTAAGAACTGTTATGTGGTGTGAAATTTAAATAACATGATTATTATATTATTTAAGTCATGATTAGCTTAGATTCCTATAGTTATCTTTATATAAAATTTTAGTTATATTGAATATTTTTCAAGTTATTTTTGGGATATTAGTTTAGAAAAATTTAGTAAAACCCCCAAGGATAAATTATGATAACATTATGATGCTTTGTTAAAGTATGAATTATGTAGTTTTCCATGATATAAATCCCTGTATGGATTCTACAAAGTGGAAAATCTTTTTTCACAAATCATTTAGTGGTAAAAATATCTAAAATGTTATTTACTATAAATAGTCTCTCAATCTGGTGAATGGTCTCTTATTGTACACTTTCTTTTACACTCTGAGTGGATATTATTTTGTTAATCACATTACCTTTACAAACTATTACAATTTATTTAAAAATATATATGTAGTTCATTTATTAATCAAATCATGGATAACCTATGTTTAAACCAATAGATTCATAGGATAACATAGGAACACAATTTTTAAATCCTTCTTATAATATTATATTTTAACTTAATGTACAACCATTAATTTTTGTATACTTATTACCATTTTTTCTTTAAGACATGCTAATGGTGGGAACCCAGAATGACTGAGTAAAAATGGGTGTAATGGGAAATGTGTAAAAGCTTCAAATGGGAATCCTAATGAGATTCGAGATGTAATGAATTTGTTTTTGAAATTGATCACCTTATTATTTGAAGCTTTGGGAAAGAAAATAAATATTGTTGAGATCCCTAATGCACTAGGCTGGGAGTAACTTCCTATAGTTTCAATTGTATTTTGGAAACATCCACCATCATTTAGTGGGTCTTCTTATATACTAATTTCAATATAGTGGGTCAATTCAATAGGAAACATATTTTATATTATTCAATTCTTAGACCACGATAAGGTTGTTTCATCAATCAATAATTTAGAAGGGTGTGATTACTATTGGGTAGAAACACAATATTAATTTTATCAAGGGGTATAAAGAGTGTTTTATGTGTGGTAAAGTAGGATACTAGGCCCACAAATACCAAACCAATGCTAATAGGTTGATTAATTACATAGAACAAAAGAAGGTTTTAGATAATTATACATCCTCACTATAGTGATGAATGTGAAATGAGTTCATAAATAATTGGAATTATTGAAACAAAAATCAAAAAAATGGAGGACATATGTCAAATAAATATACAAAATTAATGGTATAAGGAAGGAAATTCACGATAAATACTATTGTGGTAGATCATTATAGTGATGTGATGTGAGGTACACTTGATCTCATTTCATATATTGTTAATGGATTCTTTGATTCTAGTTCATCCAAATATTTTATATCAGACATGTTGTCAAAGAATGTTTAATCACCACCCAATTTAATGCATATGGAACTATTAATTAAAACCATAGGTGCGAAAATGTTCGCATCAATGATTTTTTTTTTTTCCAATTAATATCTGTGGGTGGGTACTTCCTTTGAATATAATTATTAATGCTTTAGTATAATTTGAAATAATATTTGTATGGATTGGATTTCCCTTCATAATGAAAATATCAACTATTTAAATTTAGAAATATCATTTCATATATCAAATTATTGTATTATCGTGTATCGATGAATGACTGATTATGAACTAGATATGGGAGAAAATTTTATAATATGGGTTATGGTACCCAACAATGATGGACTTTTTGGTAAAATGACTAAGGAGGAAGTCAATATAGATTAGATGTCTAATATATTGGAATATACTGATATATTTCTTGATGAACTATGTAGTCTTCTCCTAGAGTGTGATATTGAGTTTGTAAGAAAACTCATAGCTGGATATTTTCATACATCAAAAAATCCATATACAGTAGATACTATTTAATTGGATGGGTTAAAGAAACTTCCTACAGATAATTTATACAATGGATTAATATGCCTTAATTCTTCACTATGGGGTGTGAAAATGCACTTTCTCAAAAATAATGATGGATTTTTTTGTCCTTACATTAATTATCATGTTATTAATATAATCATGACAAAAAAATATCCTTTACCACATATCAATTATATATTCTGTAAAATTTAAAGAGCTCGATACTTCTCAAAGAATGGACATTGACATGGATTCCATTGGTAAATAGAAGAAAGGGCAGATATATCTAAGGCAATATTCCATATAAAGTATACAAATTATGAGTTCATATTGATTTCATTTAAAAATACCATTTCTACTACTATATTTAAGGAAATAGTGGATACAGACATTAGAGAGTACCCTGACCAATTTATGGTTATCTTTATAGATGATATTATGATATATTTAAATATTACGGAATAGAGCAAGTATCAATTGAAAATTATTTTAAATACCATTACAAAGAAAAATAATTATTCCAAATTTAGAAAAAGTGAATTCTAAAAACTAGTGGTGTCATTATTGGGAGATGTATTCTCAAGAATAAGAATTCCAATATATTCATCAAAAAAAGAAGATGTTGATAAATGGAATGGAATAACCACTATAACTGAGATATGCAGTTTTCTTAGATTAGTTGGGCACTATAATTTTTTTTGAGAAATTTAACATGATGTAAAATCTACTATCAAAGTATAAATTAAGTGGAGTAATGTTCATTTGGATTGAGGAATATAAAAAATATATTATAGAACGAAAGAAGTGGTTGACCACTACTCTTATACTTAAATTATCTAATATTAGAAAAAGTTTATTTTAATTTAAAGTTATACATTAAAAAAAATTTATGTTTGTACCTGATGGAGAATAATAAGTTAATTTCTTCTGGTTCATTATAATTAATTACTCATGAGAAATATTACCCTACATATTATTTAGAGATGTTGGTAGTGATATTTGAATAAATAATTCAATATAAATATATCAAAGGAGAAAATTAGTATAAATATATTAATTAAGAAATTATAAAATATATTTTGTATAGAATTAATTTGAAATTTCATCAAAGAAGATGGATAGAAATAATAAAAGATTAAGAATGCTCAATACATTTCCACCTTGGAATGAAAATAATGTGGTTGATTATCTATGAAGGAAAGATCATACTACTATATCCATGATGTGGATTAAATAAACCCAATACTCAGGAATTTATATGGGTTGATTCTTGAATTCCTACTTGGGGGATATAAATCAAATATTTTTCGAATGACTGCTCAACCTTTCATTAATATAACTATCAAAGAATCCGAAAAAATTATATAGAGATATAAAAAATAGTATAAAAATACTCCATAGTTCATCTTTGATAATGATTGAGTTATATATTTTGAATTCCAAATGTGTGTTAAAAACATTGAAGAACTGGAGAAGGATTTTGTGTATGATTTTCAATGCTGTTCCTTCTCTATCCATCATCAAATCACAATGATTTATAGAGATCCAAAGAAACAATTCTTGTCAAATAGTTTGAAAAGAGAGATTGTAGAATACGTATCTCGATGATTATTATTAAAAAAAGTTAAGGCTGAATAAAATAATCCTATGAGTACATTGAAACCATTACCCATACCATTATGGATATGGGAAAACATCATAGTGATCTTCTCCATAAGACTACACAATACTTTTAAACTCCCTCATTGATATCCTTAAGAATTCATCATATTTTATTTCCATTAAAAATAATTTATCCATTTACTAACTCCCATATATATATATATAAAGAAAGTGGTTATGATTCATAGTGTACCACTATCCATTGTTATTGACCGATATATTTGTTTTACTTTGAGATTCTGGAGAAGTATTCACAAATATTGGGAGAAATATATAAGTTTTAACATTTCAATTTATCCTTAGAGAGTTGGTCATTCTAAAATGGAAATTCAAACTATAGAGGATATGATGATACCTAGTTTGATTTATTTACAAGTATGTTAGTATAAAAACCTCACCTTGGATGATTTATTTTATTAAAACAATTTTTTTTCTATCTTTCATATAGAACCCTGTGAGGCTCCATTTGAGAAGAGATTCTTGAATCCAATATTTTGGAATAAATTTGAAGAGAGGAAGCTCATTGGTCTTAACGTTGTCTATGAAATGAGTTATAAGGTTCAATCCATTCATTGAAATATGAAAGAGGAAAAAAGATTAAAAAATAGTTATGTAGATAATCATCGATGAGATTTATATTTTGAAGTTAGTGATAAGGAATTTCTTAGAATATCAATATGGAAGAAAGTTTTGAGAATTTTTGATAAAGGAAAACTCAGACATAAATACATATGGCCCCTAAAAATCATTGTTAATGTTTGGGTTGAGTCCTATAATGTATTTTCCCCTCCACACATCTTAAAAGTACACAATCTATTCCATGTATCACTTTTGAGAAAGTACATACTACATCCTTCACATTTTCTAATCATGGAATCTATGAATCTTGATCATGACATCTCTTATGAGGGAAAACTAGTAGAAATTATGGCTCAAAGATATAAGGTGTTATATAAAAAGATCCACTCATCAATTAAATTCTTTATAGAGAAATAATTAGTTTTAGGAGGATAAATGTGAACCAAAGGATAGGATGATGGAAAATTACCCATAGTTGTTTTGTTCCATGTAATGAAATTTTGGAGATGAAATTATTTTCGAGATAAAATATATTAATTCGATATTTTAATCCTTAATTAAATAATTCATTCAACCACTTGATCCATAAAAAATTGAATCCAAAAATATATATAATTTTATAATGAATATGAAAAATTATAAGTTATAAAAATTAATATCAAAATTATGAAATATATATAAATAAATAAATTTATGATGAGAAAAAACATTCACTTTAAATATATAAAAAATTGGTACATCTAGAAAACTCATAAAATATTTTATTATGTTTTACATTTATTTTAAAAAATGTATATTTTTCATTTTTAATATATTTTGGATTTTTCCTAATTTAAGAATATTAAATAATTTGAAAAATATGATTTAATTAAAATAGTTTTTTTCCATTATATTTAATTATTTTATTTTAATATTATATTTATAAAGTTTAGGATGTAGAATATAATAAAATAATATATTTATTATATTTATTGTATTCATAGTATCATGAGATGAACTTTTAGTATATTTTTGAAAAAAATAATTTACTTGTGAATAGTGAAAATATCGATTTTTTTAAGGCCATCACCTTAACAAATATATTTTATTTTACTAAAACATTTATTATTTTTGAAAATTTTTACTATTAAAATATATAATACATATTAATATTAATTATTTTAAAATATTAATTTAAATTTATAAACTCATGGTCAACATTTTGAAAAAATATTTAGTGTTTTAATGAAAATGGTTCTTCAAATTTTGTGTTTAATTAATTTTTGAAATGATAAATTAATGTTTTATTAAATGTTTTACATAATAAATATAAATTTTTAAAAATAATTATTATTTTTAATTCATTTTAATCAATTTCATTTATAATTCCATGATAATCATAAATCTTCTTTATTAAAGATAATCATTTTCAAAAAATGATATTTTTTACTTACATGCATTATTTTTAGAATTAAATTCCAATACACATACGATTTTTATTTTTTTTAATTATATTTAATATCTATAATTAGTGACTCCAAAATATGTAATAAATATCTTTTTCTTTTATGATTTAATAGATAAATTTTATTTGAAAAAACATGTTACTGTGGTGAAAACTAAAATCATAAAAGTGAGTATCCTAAAAGGTAATAGACATAAAATATTTTAAATATTTTTATTTCATAATGTTTGTGGTATATATATAACTTATATTCCCTAGATTTGATTATTTATCCGTTTTATTGTAACTTTTCCTAAGAGTGACTTACAATTATTGAATAGTTTTGTGTCTTTACTAAACTGTCCCTCTTTTTCACTTATAAAATGGTATATATGTTCCTCGCATCACATAATACAAGAAACAAAAAATGGAATCCAATAATATTCCCAATATATTTATTTAAACATTTATCCACCTTATGTTGTTTACGATATCCTCAAAATATTACCCATCGATGGTGTAATCCACTTTGCAAAGGTGATTATCCAAGAAGTGAGTTATATGTTCTTAAACCTCTCTTTCTTTTTCTATTTATTTTTAATAATTTAATATTTATAAAAGGAAAATTCACTATATTAAAATGATAAAATCATTATCAACATTATATATTTATGTTATTATAATTATTTTATAGTAATTAATCCCCCACCCTTTTCCATTTTGAAAAATAAAAACATAAATCATATATTGTTTGGACTACTACCTCAATGAATAAACCTATTCATTTTTTCCCTTCACATATAAACATGATTGGTATTATTTTATATTCATTAATTATATATTATATTTATAATTAATGTATATAATTAGTATTATTATTGTTTAATACCTAAAAAAATAACGATCATTAGAAGTTATTCCATCGATATGAGTGGAAAATTTGAAACTAGTTTTTCATAGTTTTTTTTTCATGATACATAACAAATAATCCTACATAATGAAGTTATAACATTTTATTTATTTATAAATCAACACTTAAAAACTCATTAGGGGGTTTTTAATGATTATATTTTGTAGAAAAAGAAATAGTAACACAACTTTTAAAAAACTAGTTCAAAACAGTTAAGATAATTAACTACAACTGTTGAAATGATATTACAAAAATCTGAGTCATGAAGATAATTGTTATTAATAAAGAGTATAATTATAATTATATAATAATATGTTTTGAAATAATTAGTCATTAATTTTATCTTTATGATACATTTGGATAAATAATTTTTTTGTAAATCAATGGTAATGGTAAGGGACATGGTACCTCAAAACCATTTTTTTGAGTTACACAATTTGTTACTGAACATCATTTTTCCAAGAAATTATTTTTTACTGATGTTGTTTCTTAATTTTTAGGGATTTTTAAAAAAAATATATATTTAAATTAAGGTATTATATAAATTTCTATAAAAAAGTGGTATTTTTGAAAAGTGACTTGTGACAATTACTTTTACAAAGAAGAATAAAAAAAATTTGAAAAAATATTTTCAGGATTTGGATCACATTTTATTCAAAATATATATCTCTCTTGAAGTGATGTGTTATATATTATTAATTTAGTACCCATGCTATATAATTATATATTGATATCCTATTGTTTCTTAAGCCCATGATATGAGATATGATTAAGAATCTAATTCCATTTGAATGGGTTATTTATGTTATGATGATGATTATTTTTATGTTTAACACATACGTATATATGAGGATGGGTGAGGTCATATATTGACCTCAAATGAATTTTTACAATATTATATCTCCTGAGATAGTCATACGTGGATGTAATGGTCATGTTCACACAAGAATGGACATGATGGGGTTTCTCACATTTCTAGGTGTGGGAATAATGTGTTTAATCACATAGGTGTGTGAATAATGGGTTTGATCACACATGTTTTCCTATAAATATAGATTTTACATATTTTCATTTATATCAATTTATGAAGCATTTAAAATCTATTTATCTCATTATTCCATGTTTCATGTTACATTTGATTTCCTAGATATTACATGTTTGCATTATTATGCCTTTTCAAGTGTCCCTCCCCTTATGCCATTATCACATATTTTATATTTTGGCTCATATGATTCCATAATGAATATTTCTGATCTAATGTGGCTTAATGTGTTTTTTGGTTATCATAAACGGTCTTATGATATATTTTTTAGATACTTATTTTTTCCTCTTATTCTGAATATGATTAAGATTAAATACATTATATTATGTATTTTCCCTTATGAAATGTTTGTGCTCACCCATTTCTTATGTTCCTATTCCATCGATTATGAAGATGATTTCATCATGTGTTTTGACTTGGAAGGAGTGTAGGGAGAACAATTATGTTTTTTGTTTTAGGTGTTATAAAATAAGATGATTATGTAACTAATTTCCAAGACATGAAACAATTCATTCCATTGATTATATAACTGTTTTCTGATAAAATATTTATGTAATATTATTATTATTTAACATAAGTCATATTTAGTTTGTGTCTCAATACTATAAATGGAATTCTAAATACACAGTTTTGTGATCTTTAGGGTTCCACAATGCTCCTCGAATTCCTTAATGAACTGAATTTGATCCTTATATCATGGATTTCTTACAGTTCAGTCATATATATTGGTAATGATTATATATATCTTCAAGGGACACCTTGTCTTAGGTATACTTAAGTGGACCTATTTTTCTCCTGTATATGAACCCCAAATTGGTGCTTCTAAATAGTGGCATCATCATCCTAATGAAAAAGACCTATATATATTCATATATCCAATGTATCTTTAACCATTATAAGATAACCAATTACTCTAATATGTTCGGTGGTCCTCCGTAACATAGGTTACCTCTCTAAAAATATACAATTCAATCACTTTGAGTTATTATTTTCTTAATACAAAATATTGATATTAATGTGGATCCTATATAATTGAGGTTATAACATTATTTGTTATACCCATTTTCCAAGAAAGGATGAAACACCTCATTCATGAACCATTGGTTAGTCCCATGTGAATGACTTGAAGTCGTATAATATAATGGTTTGGGATTGAGGACCATAAACTATACACCACTATGTGTGAGGTTATCTATCAGTAGCATTGTGTTTTCTAAAGGAATTTCATTCTTTTCAAGCCCTAGTTACTATAGTGTAAACTTTAGTTTTTGTTTGTTAAAGATGTTGGACATAAAATATGAGTGATCATCCACTAAAGTTAGCCTATATTAAATATCAATTACAATGGTTTGATATGCATGAACATGAAATTTCAAAAGCATGTGACACATGACTCACTTAGTTGAAAACCCAAAATAGGAGGCTAGGGAAAATAAGAGGCTCCAGTCATTGGAAACATACCTATGGTGATTCCAAAAATAAAAATATGTGTTTAAATTTATAAAAGGCATAAAACTACTTAGGTCAAAAACTCATAAATGGAGGCCATAATAAGAGATAGTTTCTCTCATATTATTCTTCCCCATTTTGAATCATAAGAAACTGTTTGGGGCATATAATAAAATCCTTCAAGCATCTCGGAGCTCCAACATAGTCTAAAAAACTAATTTATCAGGATTGGGACCCTGACCCAGCCGGGCAATATATATAGTCCTCTTTCACTCCATACACATGGGTGTTAGAATTTACGTGGAGCCCATAACATCTTCATTTTAGAATAATCAAACTATTTCAAATATTTTAATCATAATTCAATGTTTCCCAATCATGGTTCTAATGATGTTATATAGAATCAACCATTTGAACAGGAAAACTCTACTTTATAGTTATAATATTTTTACCTATATGCTTTTATGAACCATTAAATGGTAGAAAATTATCCAAATAGACAAAATATAGTGCATGGCGATGGAATTATACTTATACACCTTCATAAGACATTCCATGGAAGAAATAGAACAAAATAAATTATACAAAAATCATGTTTGAACTTCTTTATTCTAGTTAATGTTATATGTAGATTCTATTGATCTTGATACTACCCTTTTAACAGCTTCACTAAAAAATGTGAAGTAGAAAATAAATTTAAATGAAGATAATGAGGATTTGAAAAATTATTTGGGAAAAATATATTTTATAAACTATATCCCATTTTATCATTAAAGTTTATAATTTATTTGATACATTGTGTGAATTTATATTTAAGTCCATCAAACATGATTTTTTCAAACAATACATGAGGTATTAATATATATCTCTTTCTGTTAGTATCCACCATGTCCTTATCTACTCCCCTAATCATAATTTAGTTATTCCAGATTCCTTCTCTATGATGGGAATGTTTTCATGGAGACTAGTTAGTTAATCGATAATTATTTCAACCTCATCTTATTTCATCATGATATGATCTGTCTAGGTTGTTGTTGTCCCCTCATTTTGAGAGGTTCATAAAATATAGAATTATTAAGGTTGATTGTGTTCTTTAATGAATCAATGCTAGAATGTGATAACAATACTTCATATACACTATATTGTTTCGAAATAATATCAAACAATAAATCATAGATCATCAGATATTTAATGCTTCCATTCCTCATGGTTGTGAGCATATGGTTCATCATATGTATGTTCCCCTGCTGATTTTTCAACAAAGTCTATGAAATGTGTTTGTTGATGCTCTCCGACATAAAATTTTGAGTGATTTGGAGGGAAATATGAACCTCTCTATCAGTCTAATAACTTGTTTCAAATAGTGGCTAGTTCTTTAACACTTGATCAAATAGAGAAATTGTATCCCTGAAACTCACCTATTGATACAACATATCATGTTCTTGTGTGTCCACCATAGTCATTCATGGATACACTGGGATGTTTTATATTATGATTTCTAAAAATTGAGGGGAAGATGAAAAAATTATAATATAGATGGATTATTTGTCAATGAAGACAATGGATTATGAAAATCAAATCATGGGGTGATCCTAAAAAGTAAACCCTATAAAATGTTTTGGTAGTGGGATTTGGGGTTTTTCTATAAATAGGACATTTCTATATGTGTGTTCTTATTTTGTTTTTTGGATTCAATATGTGATAGCAATAATATACTTAAATAAGGTTGAATTCAAATTGAATTTGAAATGATGTGGACTAAACTTGTGTCATCCCTTTATATTTAATGTTAAATAATTATTAATATTTTAATGCCTTTATTACCTCTCTAATTAAGATAAATATCCCAAAACTATATTCAATATGAATTTTTTAGATTAAATACAGTGATGGAGTGACCACTAGAACCTTTAATCTTCACTGTCCTAGAAATCTGTTATTCTTAATTGCACTTAAGTCAACACATGTTGTATGATCACAAGTAATAAAGATGAACAATGTGACATGTTTGAGCAATCTAGTGAATAAGGGAAGATATATTCTATTTCTAACAAAGAAGGAATTTATCCATTAACTTATTTAGTCTTAATAAATATAGAACCAAAAGAATATATTAAGCTATTAAATTATATAATTCATTAGTAGGGAGTTGGTAGAATCTACTCAGCTCAACCACTAATGGCTTAGTGTTCGGTAATTATAGAATTACGTTAAATAATTATATAAAATTATAAGATGAAAAAATATAGCCTAAGCACTTGTTTGATGAGTGATAAAGAAAATCCACAATTCTATGGTGAATTGTCAATATTTTAAATGAGAGACACCCCATGTTATTTAATCTTCCATCACCTTGTCCATCTGATAGGAATGATATTCTATTCCAATGATTAGATAAATCCTAAAATATTACTCAAATTGTAATCCCACCTCTCTTTGTTCAGATTATTTTGATGTGCGTGGATCAATAACTGAAATTTATTCAAATTAGTGTTCTTGAATTTAATCTATTAAAACATTCTGAGCCATCATCACATCTATACTTCATTGCGGATGATCTGAGTGAAAGAAAATTTTTTTATTATAAATTATTGAAAGATGACTGTTCCCCAATTGCCATGTGAGGAGTTGGAGAAATGATGAATACACTGGATTTGTGGATTGAAATCATTTTTTTGGGATTAAATGAAATATTATTGGGACTTGAATGTTTTTTGAACTAGAATTGGGTCTAGATAGTGCTATTTATTTCATGGTACAAGGATTTTTGTCCCTAATTTTCACACATTTTTGTACACTTCTCGGAGTAGGAAGGATGAAGGGGTAAAATGGGGGGACAAGGCACAATATAGTCATTGGTTGAACATTGGAGATTAATAATGAATTATCTTTATCGTTCATGATTTTTTATAAGAAAAATGAGGTTCTTAATTGATCAAAACACTTTATAGAATCACCGAGCTTGAAATAAATTTTGTTTCAGTTTATGTAACTCCTTTGGTCTACCCAAATAAATAAATTTCTTTATTCTAAGTGTAGCATGTGACCTGGATTCCATTAAAAAATTGTTTATAGAAAAATGTTTGGATCTGTAAAAAATTATCTATGAATAATTTTGAAACATTGTGTCTTTCCATGATTGGTTCTCAAACACCCTAAATATCCCTCTAGTCCACTCGACACACCCTCTTCAACTATGGCATGATTTTTCACTGGTTGGGTGAATTTTTTTAAAATGAAAGAAACTTCCCTGGTTATTTATTTCAAATACTAATGGAGAAATAGAAAAAAAAACTCATGACCAGAACATTGGGGGAATTTCAATCCCCCATCTTATATTGATCCCTATAAAACCCTCAAAACAGATGAATGAAGAGAAAAATTATAACTCAAATAGAATCTTCTTATCCCACTATCATCTTTGCTCTTGGTTCTTCTACATCAGCTTTTTCTATTGATGATATCAATTCTTCACCAATGATCTTAATTATGAGCTTCGTGGAACTTGGTCAGTCGTGTTATTAAAACTATTGTACAACCACAACTTGGTTGTGATATTTGGTTTATCAACAACATTGGATATTTTCTCCCAAAGAATGACATTAAAAAAATCCAGACATGTAACTTATCTATTGTCTTATCCTTGTATGAAATTATTGATATCAATAGAAATTTTTGGTTTCTACACCCACAATGAGCTTCAAAATTATCTTCAAGGTTGTTTTTAATAGATTAATAGTAAAAATTTAATGTTCCAAATAATTATTACAATATAATCTTGAAAAAATACACCACCAAGTTTCCTCTTTATGACATTTTTGGTGAGGGATCTCTTTCATGTGGATATTTATTCATAACCACGAAAACCTCATTCTGGATTTAATCAACACGGGATCCTCAAATTTATAATTTGGTTCATCATCTATGGTTTTGATGTCTCAAATTTACATCATCAATATGATTGGTGATGAACATATGTTTGATCATCAAGGAATTTGGTATCTCATTCATAACATATTTCTAGTGTAATAGTGGGGAATAACCTTTGAATATCGATCTTTGGAAGTTAGAATCAATATCTCACAACTCTGTCAATATCATTGTCAGTTAATTTGTTACAAATTCATGGTGTGGCCATTTGAGCTGGGTTTACTGTCAAATAAATATTCACAATCTCACCACCATTTAGAGAATGTTTTTTGTCTAGTTTATCAGGTTTCATGGTCTATCAAAGAAAATATGAGTAAATGATTCACAACAGGCATGCATAGTTTTTTTTTTTCAGATTTGGATCTTCATTTTTCTCTTATAGTAACCACCTTAGTTCTCAGAAAATTCATCCATGGTAGCTTGAAAAGAACTCCATGTTGTAAATTACGATCTTGTGGCTGATCCTATAATTTTTCATTTTTTTCAATGTTCAAATTGAACAAAGGAAGGATGTAGGGAATGTTCACATCATTTTGTTTGAAACTGTTTGATTCTTCAATATAGAAAATTAGTTTTAAGACTTGGTATTTATATATAATTAATTACATAAATAAAAAATAATAATTAAACATTAGGATTTCATCCTTAAGGAAATTAACTCTAATATCATTTCACATTTATTTAAATCAACTGATTCAAAATTTTATTTTTCAAAACATGATTAATTTTTCATATTTGAAAATTACGACAAAAAATTTTAGAATTTCATTTCACAAAAAACAATCATATATTTTTGAATGTTTTCGGTTTTAATAGAAAAATCAATTTTTATATTTCATTTAATTTAATATTTAATAAAAAAATTAAAAATAAAAAACATCTCTTTTGAAATTTAATTCAAAATTGAATAATCATATTTAAAATTCATATTTAAAAAAAATATTTCAATTCTATTTGTATTCAAAGTAAATGAATTAATTTTTTTATCTATAGAAAAAAATGAATAAATCCTATAAAATCATCAAATGATCCCTTTATGAATTATTTCAAGAACTCAAAAAAATCATCAAAAAAATTGATTAACTAGTTTTTAATTAAATTCAGGGTATTTTTTATGAATATTAATTTTTTTCAAATTTTTGACTCTAATAACTTCCCCAAATATATAGTATTTGACTCTCATAAAATTTTACTATGAAATTTAGTTTATTAAAAGGGAAAAAATGATAATTATACCACATAGAACTAAATGTTCTAAAGAAGAAAAAGGAATTAGAAATTCCCCCACTCTTTGAATTATCAAGCCTCTTCTATGATTCTAATTCACTCATCACCTCAATCTTAACAATGTTCAAATTTCAGAAGTGGATCAAATTATATTTATGTGGAATAAATTATTTAACAAGAAGAAATCCCATTTTTTTCATCTCCCATATGTTTCTTAAACAAGAGATCAATTTTCCATTCTATTTATAAAAATAAAATTATTTTCTTAAAAGTCCATTACTCCCTTCTTCTTCTAGGTTAAATATTCCCCCTCGTAAATGAATTCATTTTTCACTATTTGTGACATTATTAATTGATTTTCTGTACTTATTCAATCCATTTATTTTCAAATAAATGTGAAAAATCACTTATTTGATATGTACATTGTGCTTTCAAACAAACACCTAAGGCCTAATGTATCTCAGATTTTCTATGAGAATAGAACATACCATTTTACTATATATTTAGATGAGTTATCTAAATTAATATTGAGTTTTCTCACTGTGGTTCTATTTTTCACATAGGTTAGTTTTACTTATATTATCTTTAAATATTCTCGTTATATCAAGTTTAAATTATGAATCTATAAAAAATATTAATTCTCACACTTCCTTTTGACATTCTAAGACAAGATATCCATGAATGAATTTACAGGTTATGTAACCACACATTGAATTCTTAATATGTGATAACCAATCATGTTATTTAATCTGGCATGAAATTTAATCTCAGTAGGCCATAATTCATAAAATTTACATTTTGAAAAATCATAATGAAAACAATACAACCTAATATGTACATTGTTTACCAAAAGGAATGATTATATATATATATATATATACTGTTAGGATTGGGAAAAAATGAAATAAAAAGCTGTATTTACATATTAAACTACTTTATACCTTATCCCCCAAATAAAAATCATTTAAAAGAAAAAAATCTATAATAATGAAAATGAAATAGATATCCTTAGGTTTTTTATTTAATGTAAATAGGGATGATTTTAGACTCTTCCATTGTCTCATTCCAAAAATCATCATGGTAATGCTTCAGTTATTGACCATTTACCTTAAAGGTTTTTCAAGACTCATCCCCCTTGCTCTCAAATACACCAAATGGAAATGTGTAAGTTACTATATTGGATCTAGCCTATTTGGAATGAATTTTACCATGTATAAGTTTAATCCTTATTTTGAAAATGAACCCTTTATATTAAGTTTTAGAATAACTATTTTGGATGAGCATTTCATGGATTGATCTGGATTTATCCATATAAAACTTGGTATTTTCATTGTATTATATTCTTATCTCCTAATGCTCAATTTTCTATAACATCATATGCTCTCAAACATTTCCAAACTCTATGTTTACTATCTCAATATCCCATTATACTTTGTTCTACAACTCAACAGTTGGGTGAAAATGTTTTCCATTGACTATTCTATAAGGATACATAACTATGTGTGTTTTATAGGAAGTCCTATATGCACATACTGCATCTTCATATTTTTTTACTCTACTTTTTCCTTTTAGATTACATTTAATTATTTAGAATTATTTTTTTATATCACTATTAAAATCTCCATCAAATTTATTTGTTTTAGGGTAGTAGGAAGTGGGTGTTTTTTATTTAATCCATATTTATTTATCCCAACTTCCATATTCTTATCGCAAAAGTGTGTTACCTAGTCAACAATTATTTCTCAAGGAATTAAAAACCTCAAAAAAATTGATTTTTGAGTTTTAATCACATTTTTGAATCATCAGTTCTTGTTTCATTCACTTCAATCCATATATAATCATAATACAATTCTAAAAAAATATAAGAAATGAAAAATGATTCAAGAAATATGCACATAAAATATAATCCCCATAAATAAAATGTTTCACATAAAATAATTTTTTTGAGAAATTTGATGTTTTTTAAAAATGCTACAACTAAATTAGTAGTTTGGACATTTAAAGAAAACATGGTAATATAAATTATTTGAGAGAAAAACAATCAAGATTTTAAGTCATTACTATATTCATTTAGGTACAATATGGCCTCTACAATAATGTATATGTAATCTTATATTTATAGACATATCCTATTCTTTTGGGATATATTTCTTTATTACATGATCATAATTGACTTTGGGAGATATTGGTTTTCCAAAACATACTATTTTTATTCATATTTTAATTTTAGAGAATTTTATTAGGAAAATAAAGGCAGTTTCATTGATGTGATGATAAAATTCAAAAAATAAATATACCATTTCACTTGATTGGATTCATAATGGTTCTCACCAGGAAATTATTCATCCAATTTTGTTTCAGATGGGCTCTACCTAGGGAGTGAGGTTCAGTACGATCATGTTCTCCAAAACATTATTATTATAGTCATATATGTTCTAAATCATTATATTTAATTATTATAGTAAATATATACACCTCGCCATCCTTGGATTTTCATCATCCTTCTTGATCATTTACATAATGGATTCATGATTAGAAAAGTTAATTTTCTTACATCTTAAAAAACATTAGCCAAATTTTTTTATGGCAAAAAAATATATAAAAATTCCTTCTCTATTTTTTTTATAATTAATCTAAGCGATATCAAAGGTCTATGATGACTAGGTATCACATATGAGTGTCCATAATTCTTTTGGGAAAGTACAACTCCGTTTAAAGAATAAAACAATTTCTCAAAGGGGTGTTCCTAGTTCAGTTTTTAGATTATGGGGTTAGTTGTTAAGATCTATTTTAGAACGTCAAAATCCTTCCAACATTATTAATTATACACAAACATAATTTCTTTCTAACTTATATTATTATGGAGAAATTAAATCTTTCTCATGTGCTTGATAATCATTATGTTAAAACTAGAATTTCCTACAAATGATCCATTGTGTCACCATGTGGTGGGGTAAGGTATTATAGAAATAACAGAAATTTTGGCCTTATTCACATCAATTACATCATTAGAACATATATGGACGCAAAAAATTCCATTTTCAACCAAAAAATGAAATATATATATATATATATATATATTTAAACCCATGTTTTTCTCACTTCAGATTTTTAATCTTTTATTTATTCCCAAAAAAGAGTCTAAAAAAGTTCCATTGGAATTAAAATCATTAAGGAATACCATTAATATAATCTCAAAAAAGTATAAGAAAATACATACCGTGAAGTGTATAAAGGATCCTATGGAATTGAAATGACCAAATGATATCCCTTTGTAGGAAAATGTATTAAAGGTACATGTGAAGGTGGTATTTTTATTGTATTATAGAAAAATTGTAACTAAAAAATACTCATAAAATACAAAAGAAAAATAATAGTTCCCCTTACTATATAATATCTCTTTAATTTTTTATGTAAAGGGTATGTGGTAGCAGTTATAATGGGTCACCTGGTTCAACCTCCATTAACCAACACACACTCTCATACTATTCTAATTCCCATAAGAACATGTTTAGGTTTTTTTTATTTTGTACAATTTTGTATTAATTTTTTTCATGGCTATTTGGATGGGACCCATACATTGGGAGTCTTTTGTGAGGAAAATTATACTTACAACCAAAAGTATTTCTTTATATTTTTTCACTACTTCTAGATGGGTCTAGATTATCCTTCTTTGGAAATGTATCGCTGGTTTAGACTCATTTTACAATAAAATTATATGCATGATGTTGGTAGGTAAATTCCATGAAATTTCACATAATTCAAGGAAGTTTCTTTATAATTTTACCCCAAAATTTCACGATGATGGTACTCTAGTTTGGGTATTTTTTTAAATAATCAAAAAAAAATTCAATCTCTCTTAATAAAAATAACATAAGTGTGAGGGTAATAGTTTAAATAAAAACTCTTGGGGGTTTCTAGTGTTGTTTTGAGAAAATGTTTCCCAATGTTTTTATCCCAAACAACTAAATAATAATTATTGGTAGTACATTTGAGTAAATCAGAAAAATAAAATCAAAAATTTTCATTAAATTCTTCAAAACTCAATCTTTTTTCTATATTGAGATCATTTTCTGAAATAGTCTCAATCCGTAATTTTATGTGTCTACAAAGATTCTCCAGATCTTATAATTTCATAGCACATTTAAATTTCTCATATAGAATATTATAATTCATAATATTTAAGGTAAAAATAGAATGATCATCATACGGGTATTTCATTGAGTCAAGGATGTCGAAATCCATAGATTCCTCACCAAAAGTCTTAAATGGCATTCCTTTATTAATATTTATAATAGTTTTTTTATTTTCTAGGAATGGGGTAACAAGAATGAAGGGTGCATTATTTTAAAATTTAATTCTTTCATATTGAGAATTTATAAGTTTATATGGATTGTGAATCCTTTCATACATAACAAGACACATTCAAGAATACATACTGGGTCAGTAGTGGATCGATCGGGGAGTTGCACAACAACTATAGTGGGTTTCAGTTCTCTCATATGCATAGAAGATTAAATATAATGAGCTATTACATTATCTGAGGCCCCAAAATCACACAAGGAAATTTATAAAGTAATATTACAAATAGTTTAGGGGATAGTGAATGTACACAGATCATGGAATTTATAGGGGTGTAAAGGGGAGAAAAGGGAAAAATCATTACCTAATTTTACCACTTCATTTACACATAATAACATTCTCATTCTGTAAATATATCTACTGAAATTTTCATACATTGGAATTTAAATGATGACCTCAATTAAATTTATGTTGACCTCTAATTCCTTGAATACTTATGAAATATCTTGTTGTAGAGTGTCCTCACTGAGTTTCTATAGAGGTTTATTCATTTTAGGAATGGGTTTTTGGGTTTGATTTGAGTCTTCTATATTAGCTTTCTCTTTTTCATTATTCCTGTTGGGTTTCTCCATTGGCACATCAGTGTATTTTTCTTTAGAAAATTCATCATGAAATGTGGATATCCGCTTGAAACATCCACTTAAGATGTTAATTTCATATATATTCCCACCTCATTTACACTATTTATGTTAATAGAACTAATATGTTCCATATGGTTATGAATTTATTTAGTTGTTAGATTACCAGATCATTGGTTTTCTAAGTCATTGATGGCCGTCATAATCAAGTTACAGTATCCCTATTTCTCATTCAATGTTAATCAATGGATGTTGAGAGTTGTCTTTTTTGAGGTATGAGTTTACACAAGTTATTTCAAAAAATAATTCATTATTGGATATTGATTCTTCTCTAGTTGTAATCTTATATAGGGATATGATATGTCTCTTTAGAAGGGTTAAGATTGTAATGATGTATTAAAACATGATTGGAAAATTTCTTTTTTTACATCTATTGGATTCCAACTTTGAATTGAGTAATAAAAAGTTCTTTAAAACCATGTTTTTATGGTTACTGTTAAAACTACCTCCATTACAAAACATCACAAATATACATTCCATGGACTTATGGGTATCCTAGGGTGAACTGTTCTTGAGAGTATTAATGGTGTATGACAATTAGATTTTTGGGAAAAAAATGTTCACTATAATTTGTTAACCTCTGTCTACATAAAAAAATTCTTTATTTATTATTTTTAATTTTTATGTAAATGTGGGTTAAATTTTTTTCCTAATGTTATCATCTTTTTATGGATATTTTAGTGAATTTTTTCTATTTTTTAGAGATCCTCTAAATTATTTCTCTAACATAACTATAGAACTTTTCAAATAATTATCCTATAGGGGAAGAATCATGAATATTTTGGAAATTATCTATTAGTCCTTTATTAAATAATATCTGGAAATGGTGATATTGAAAAGGATGTTATGGGGAGGAAGTTATCAAGAAGTCTATACATCCCTATAAACCATAGAGAGTTTCTACACAATATTTCTTAATCCCATAGATCTATTTTGTTATTTAATTACTCCTTGTGGTATGGATGTATTTCTGGAGTAATTCTTTATGAAACACATTCCTTTTGGTAACTTCCCCTATATTGAGGTTTTTGGATCCATTCATATTCTTCCCCTTCATGATATAATGGAATTTCCTTCTAGATTAATTGATCTTATGATATTTTTATTGTCTTGAAATTATTATATAAATTACACATTTCTCGTAGATACCATTTACAGTCCTATCCAACCATGTATAAAAATGTTTGAAGTTGTTGGGTCATACTAGTTATCATTTCAAATTCACATTTATTAATATATTATTTAAATTTATTACCATTTTCTAAATTAGGTGCATCAATTTCCCATAAATTCCAATTTAATTTTTATAATTTTTCCATGTTTTCACTATCCAATGTTACAATAGTGGATAAAGTAGTTGTGGATATCGAATTTGTTAAGGTTACTTTAAACAATTCTCACTCCTCTTATTCTATGATTTTTAAGGTTCTTAGTCTAGCAAGAATAGTTCATCAAACCTCCATATCATAAAAAAAGAGTATATATTGACAAAATTTCGAAATTTGTTGAAATGATTTATAAAGTAGAGTTAATACACAAATATAACCATTCTAGGAAATTAAATTAGGTTTTATGAGAATTCCATCACATGGTACGTTAAAAAAATATTTGAACTCATATAAATGTAGAAGTTGTGAGACTCATCTTTTTCTCCATAGAAGATAGTTCCATTGAGTGTGTTCTAATTTTTAGTGTGTTTTTATGTGAAAAAAATCCCAGAAATTAAACTGGCATGGTTTTAAATTCAATTTTAAAAGTAGTTTTCGACCCTCATATCATTCTATTATGTTTTATATAAAATTATTATTCTGATTTATAATATCTTATTTTCCCTCTAATTAAGATAATGTTTACATTATTATCCTGACCAATAATTTTTAGTTTAACTGAATTAATGAAATGAAAACTATAACCTCTTATCTTCCTAAGAATAGTAATAAAAGATATCTAAATACTAAAACTCTAACTAACTTCACATGATAACAAGAAATGATGAGGAATTAATATGGATATGTGTGTGATCTGGAAAAAAGGTAAGATAAATTAAAATTGAATGAAATAATAGAATATCCTAATATATATGAAGTTTAATAAGTTCTGAGATTAATAGAAGTGATTAAAATATTAAATTTCCTTTTTCATTGACAATTGATATATTGAATCTCTTCAGCTCGTACACTAATGTTCAATTTCCCATCACTATAGAATTATAGTGGGAAAATAATATAAAACAAGAAGATTAAAAAGGTTATGGAGCTCTTGTTTACTGATCCAAGAAGCACAACCAACATTATCTAGTATAGTGTTATACTTTTTTTATAGACACTCCTTGTTCTTTAATCTTCCATCCCCAGATCACATTATAGTCTCAAAAATCATTTCTAACAAAACCAACATGGTTGAAATATTCCTTAGATTATAAGACTGTCTACCTTTATTCATACTGGCACAATGTTCACAACTTCTTGGACAATATTTTTCGAAATTAGTGTACACAAATAATTTTGGTTAAAATATTTCTTCCCAAAATTGCATTTATACTTCTTTGAGGATGATATTATTGGACACAATTTTATTTATTATAGATATTCATGAAGATTAGTGTTTCCCTAAAGTCGTGTGAGGAGTCGGAGAGATGATTATTATAATGGGTTTTTGGATTTAAATAATTTTCTATTATTCAATGAATCTTGGTTGTACATTGGATGTTGGGATGTTACACTGGGTTTGGGTTTGAAATGTGGTTGGTAAATCCTGTTATAATGTCTGATATCACCGCTTATCACACATTTCTGTGCGCTAATCAATGATGTAAGGAGAATAGGGTTCCACTAGTGAGACATTGAACTCTATCATCATGTGATTCACATGGGAGTCTAACAATCAAGTTTCTTGATATTAAATGAATTTCTATAAATGAAATCAGTTTCATCAATGATCACAATCCTTTTGGCCAATAGTGAGATTGAATTTTTTTTACTTTGTGATGTTTATAACTTTATCCACACCTGAATAAATCCATTTTTTGACCAATGTGTTGTGTTTCTAATATAATATTCCATAGAACATGGTTACGAAAAAATTTGGATCTAGAAAAAATGTTGTAATGAATAATTATGTGACATGGATTCTTTCTCTGATTGGTGCGGAAACACCTTGAACTACCTCGGCTCCATCATAGCTCTTCATCCTTAGTCATAGCTTGATTTCTCAATGGTATTGTGAAGTCTATTCGAATAGATGATGAATACTTGGGGATTTAATTCATACGCGTAGAGATAATCATAAAACAAAATTACAATGATATCATTGGAGGAATTCTTAACCAAATTCTTTAATCAATCCCGACAACAACACTAAAAATATAAACATTGATAAAATTATAACTAAATAAAAGTATAATGCTCAGAAGATCATTATTGTACCTGGTTCATCTACACTAACTTTAGACAATGATGATATTACTTCATACTGAATTATCTTCATTATAAACTTCTTAGAACTCATAGAGCATGTATTCTTTCAACTGTTGAACAATCATAGCTCAATGGTCATCATCAGTTCATCAACAACATTAGATTAGTTCAAATAGTATAATAGATTCAAAAAAAAGACCATGAAACTTCGATATTATTTTCTATACTTTCCTAAAGTAGGAATATTGTAGAATGTTTTGGGTTTCTTCACCCTCAATGAGCTTCATCTTTATCTTCACAGAGGGTTCATCTGGATCAGTTCCAACATCTTAATATTTCTAATGAAGCTTCCAATATAAACACAAATGAATAATCCACCTAGTTTCCTTTATAAAATCGGTTTGGTGATGTATATATTGACTTTGGATATTCAGTCATAACATCAACATGTTCAGGATGACCTCAATTGAAATGGGACCCTAAAAAATCTCATTTGGTTCTTTATCTATGGGATTTACTACTCAATGTTATTGCTTCAAATTGATAGTTGATAAACATTTGTTTGATCATCATGGAATTTTGGATCTTTTACAATGTAAATGTTGGTCTCATAAATGGAATATCATCCTTCATATGGTTTATTTTAAATATCCACTATTTGAGTCATATATTTCAGTTGTAATGAAAAAAAATTAAAATAAAACACCAAAAATTACTCTAGTTTAGAAAAATACTAGTACAAACCAAAATCAGTAATTTTATTATCAAATAAAAATTAAAATTCTCACAAATAGAAAATTATATTGGATAAAAAATCTATGCTTAACTATGTGCTTTATTTCAACTACCTCTATGATCTCAGGCTTCCCCTCTCTACATGGAGCCATGCCGTGCACTGCACAACACTACTTGAACCATCAATGTTGTGTTTCTGTTAACGCCCCTCCAATATAAAATTTATTTCAAATGTTCAAAAAGAATAAATCCAATATTATATTCCATGCCTCTTATATGCCTCTTATTTTTCAACCATCAGCATGGATTAAATGTTGTTAAAAATGAGATGATATTTTTCAGGAAAACTAAACCCAATTTCCTTTCAAATTTTAAATCAATCCCAAAAATATCTACCATGATTTAAATTTTGAATAGTTCTCCATCATCACACATTGTGGCCTTCAATGTCATACCCAATATTTTCATGACCTACCTCACCCATAACAAGTGTACATATGCTATAATCTGATGAAAAATATATTATGGGTCCACCAGGACAAGAACAGCTGAAGAAAATGTCACATTATTTTTCAAATAACCCTTTGAAGGAATATATTTTAGAAAATCACCTGTAATGGTACTTTGGGGCCTTAAAGAAACTTCACTTTCATGAATCAATCCCAGTTTTCATCCCTTTGATCATAGCCAATATTCCTTGTGTCCCTCTAAGAACTCCACAACCAACAGAAAATGTAAAACATTTGGAATCCAGTATACAAAATGAAATAAATCTCACTATCAAATCAGGTAGATAACTCAAATTTAAATTTGTGTGAATAACCCCATCAAATATACAAAATATCTCTGTACAAATTCCAAAAAATCTACTTTCTGGATTTTTGGCCATTTACACAATATCACCGTCACACTTCTCAGAAATGTCAAAACAATAATTATTTCACATATATGGTAAGAGATAGAAGAATGTACAATCCAGTCTGATTCATCTAAATCTTCCATAGATGCAGTAAATAAATCACTAACATACCTTTCATCTTGAGTCATGTTATTAAACTCAGTAGATTATTCTTCTATTTTAGCTTCATTTTCTTATTTCTGCATTCTCTCATTGAGCATTTCACAATTCCTTCGAGTATTAATTTTTTTTCCCACACAACCAGCATAAAATATCACCTCTAGGTCTTGTTGAATTTGAATTCTCAGGCACTATGAACCATTCCTTCATTCTATCAAACTTCCTTGGGAGTTGCGTCCACCAGTCACTATAATGTGCCCACTATTACCCGATGATCCATCATCGTTGTTCATTCGTCTAGTCTCATTCATTAGAAAGGATGAAATAACATCGTCCAATTTCATTGTGTATTTTCCAAATAATAGTGTGGTGAAGAGAATATCATATAAATCTGAAAAAGAACCTAACAAGAGTAAAGACTTGTCTTCTTCTTCCATTTCTATGGGAACCACATTGTCTATCTCAGTAGTTCTGATCACCACTAAAGACAATTACATAATGATTCTGGTGAATTTGTCCAAATGGTTTACCAAATATCCACATTTTTACATACTAAGATGATACAATCTATTTTTCAAATATAAACAATTTTTCATAGATATAGATTTTTACTTGGCTTCCTACTTCATCCAAATCTCTTACGGATCTATTTGATTAGTCACCTCCCATAGTGTATTGACCTATAAATACAATTGAATGGTGCTCATCACCAAATCACTTATATCTTTCCAATCATCTGAGCTACTCTTCTCTAGGTTATTAATTTTTTTGTCAATGATTTCACTGTCCCTTTCTAAGTCAAAATATTCATTACCCTTTGATGCCACAATGTGAAATAATTATTCCCATTAAACATGTAAATATGGAAAAAATATTTGGATGTAAATCTACCATAATTATTCGGAATGAAATAAGGGATAACCTCCTCTTATGCTAGATATTGGGTCGGGGATACCAAAACAAGTGAAATAAAATGAAAAAAACACCAAACATAACAGTGGATTAGCAAAATCCAACTCCACTGGAGAATCACTAATTTATTTCAAAATAAAAAATAAAATTCACAAAAATTACAAAAATCTATTGGAGAAACAATATCTTCTATGATTTGTGATGTATTTCATCCTCCACTGTGATCTCAAGCTTCCCCTCTCCTCTTTCAGCCACACCATGCACCACACGCCATTACTCGGACCCTAGACATAATGTATCGATTGACACCCCATCCAATGTGAAATTGATTTCAAACATTCAAAATGAATACTTTATCTATTGTATTACAAACCATATATATGTCTCTTTTTTTTCAACCATACACATGGCATAAATGTTGTAAAAAGGAGATCATTTTGTATGGAAAAGTAATCCAAATTTCCATTCTGATTTGAAATCACTCCCAAAACCCCGGTCGTCCGGTATCTTCTCCAGTATAGTTGTTCCAAATTTTAGTTGTTTTCAATTGAGTTGACATTGTAGTTAATGAAAAATAATCATGATTTCTCCATAAGGTAGCGATTTATTTCCATGAAGTGTATGGGTTTTCAGGGTGGATCAGTGGAAATAGTTCTGGCCACCTCAAAGAAGGCACAATTAGTTTTTGTATTTTCTATATTTATGTAATAATTTTTTACCTTACATTCATTACATTAGTTTCCCAAAAATACATCTACGGGAGCATGAAATTAAATATATATGATTTATTTCACACTTTCAATCGATCTTCACCTTAATAAATTTTTCAATTTTTAAATCGACCACAAGAAAGTTGGATGCAACATTCACTTGTTTACTTTGAAAAATTGTAAATTCCACCACAAAAAAATGAATTTTTAGCACAAATAATTTATTCAAATTAATTATAAAAATATGGGAAAAAATAAATTTTAGGATTTCGTCTTCAAAATTATTAAATCTTAAATTTTCTTGAATTCATTTAAATGTTCCAGTTCAAAATCATATTATTCAAAACATGATTAATTTTTTTACAATTTTAAAATATAAAAATTTATAATTTTCATTTCACAAACCAAATCACAATTTTTGTGAACTGTTTGAATTTAAATTTCATAATAAATTTATCAATTTATTTTAATACGAAATATAATTAAATAATTAAAAGTCATAATTAAATACAATTAAAATTTTAATTCCTGATTAAATAAAAAAATGTAAATTAATTGTTTAATATAAAAATATATTTAAATTTTTATTTTCATCATAATAAATTTAAGTCATTTTAATATTCTCTAAATAATGAGAAAATTATTGAAAATAAATAATTGATCAATTTTTCAATTAACTCCATAATTCAAAAATTCAAGGAAAAAAATTTAACGAGTTTTAAATTTAATTAGTTTGTATTTGCAATGAATAAGATGGAATTTTATTTAAAACGATTTATTGTTCTCATAAAAGATACACCATAATAAAGATATAAATCTTCACAATTTTAAATTGGGAAGTCAACATCATATAACAAAATATAAAATCACTATGAATGATACCGAGATTGTGTTCCATTTATAAAAAATCAACTAGAAGATCCCTCACTCCATCTGGAACCACTTATACAGATAACACTTTTAAATGTGATTGCAAAGTTATTTTGATCTCAATTAAGATAAATGGGCCCTGCTTTATCAACTCTATTTTAAAATTGATAATAGAGCTCCTTTTAAGCGCTATTTTGAGTACTGATAAAAGAACACATTATTAGCACTTTAATTAGAATTGATTAAGGCTGAGCTACCTAGGATGTCCTACTTATATGACATCACAACCAGAAGAAACCTATAAAAAACATTTGAAAATACTGTAATCTATTCCAGTTCAATCATAACATGGTTTCACTATATTATATTAGGTGTTTGGGGCAGCAATTACATCAAACACACACACACCACACACACAGGCCTACAAGGAAGGTCATATCCCCCCCTAAGTGTTAACCAACCAAACTACCCACTTTATTAAATCGTATATTTTGGACCAATGTCCCAGTGGGAATGTATGCAATTACATGTCCCATAGGTCTGTTTTTTGACCCAAGGCCCATTCTATGAATAGTACTACTACAATACCAGAATGTACGAGTCCTTCCACTATTACAATTCCTGCTGCATATGATAACAAAAGAAGGGTTTGATAAACAATGATATATGCATTTTATTGACATCATGAATACTAATATATCTAGAAATGGTATATAAAACCACATCTATATACAACTTTTTTTATAATTACATTTACAATTATCAAAAAAATAGTTAAAAACATTAATGTTTTATCTTTTGATGTCTTTAATCCCATCTCAAAAATTTCTTCTCATGGTATTAGTTATTGAAAAAATCATCCAAACATAAGAAAAACTAAACCTATATAATAAAATGAATACTATGTTAGTTAAACTATAAATAAATAAATTAAACATTAATATAAAAAATATATTAAAAAAATGAAATTAAAAAAATGACACATAGGGAGTTATACCAGGCACACTGTGTATCATATTAAGTTGTGGTTAATTCGTACAAGTTACAAATGAGTTATGAATAATTTTCCTGAAATATTAAAAAAAATGAATGGGTTTGATTGGTTTTAAGTATGTCACATGTTATGTTACTAAAATTTATATAAAATTTAAATGACACATCTGGATTAATACCAATCACATCGTTCATCAAAATGCAGTTTTTTTGATTCATACATGTCACAAATGATTCATGTACCCTTGTTATAATTTATCAAAACCATATGAATGGGTTTGGTCCATTTTCTGTTTTTCAGTTGTGTTTTTTTTCAAAAATATCATTTCAAACCGGAAACATGATTATTGAGTCAAATCGGTCTCATCATGTGTCGGTTTGACATGAGACTACCTCATACATGTCACGACATACATTTGAATCAATGTTGTAAATTATTAAGACAATCTACGTGTGATAACATGGTTTTTAGTGAGTGACACCTTTGGAGCTAAAATGTCAATTTTAAACTGATAAGGGACACTTTTAGTCATATCGTTCACACTATGAATTGGTTTAGGTGTATATGATTCCAACACATCATAAATGACTCATTGATCATTATCCAAAATTATAAAAACAATCCAAATACATTTTATCTTTTTTCAGTATGTTACATATTATCTCTACCTAAATTAATATCAATTTTAAATTGAAAGACACATTTAGAGTCATATTGGTTACAGCATGCATTGTATTGAGGTAGTGTTTTATCATATATGTCACAAATGAATCATTAATCATTGTAATAATGTATCAAAAAAATTAAAATGCATTTACTCAGTTTTTAGTATGGTAGTTGTTTTTTTTACTAAAATTTCATTTCAAACTGAACATAGGAATTTGGAGTCATACCAGTCGCATTGTGCATCAGTTTGATACGAGATGACATCGGACATGTCATAAAGGACATAAAAAACATAGTCCTAAATTAAGACGAAAATCAGAGAGTGTTTTCTTGATTTTTAGTGAGTGACACATTTGTTAGCTAAAATGTAAAATTTTAATTGATAACAAATTCTTTTAGTCATATCGGTTACAATGTGCACTGGTTTAATGTGCGGTTAAGTTATATAATTAAAAAATGAGTCATGGAGAATTTTCCTAAATTATGAAAACAATCCAATTGTGTTTTATCGGTTTTTAGTTTGTCACTTGTTCTTTTTTAATTAAATTAATGACAATTTTAAATAAAAAAGACACATTTTGAGTTATACCAGTTACATCGTGTGTTTTATTGAGGTGGGGTTGATTGCTACCCATAAAAAATGACTCATGTAACATTTTCTTAAATTATAAATACAATCCAAATGTGTTTTCCTGGTTTTCAGAATTCCAGTTGTGTTTATAATAAAACTAAGGTCAATTTTAATTAATGACATGCCCGTTGATTCATACCGGTCACACGGTTTATAGGATTGATGTGTAGTTTATTCCTATACATCCCAAATGACTTAGATATAGTTTTTATCAACTATCAAAAAAATCAAAATGAGTTTGATCGATTTTTAGTTTGTCGTTTTTGTTTCTTACTAAAATGTCATTTCAAAATGGAAACATACATTTTTATTCATACCGGTCGGATCGTCCATTGGTTTGACATGAGACATCTTCATAAAAATCAAAAGGAAATTAGGAATTGTTGTCATAAATTATGAAGACAATTATATTTTATTTAATTGGTTTTCAGGGAGTGACTCATTTTGAGATAAAATATCAATTTTGAACTGATAAAAGACACTATTAGTCAAACCCATCACACCATTAATTGGATTTAGGTGTGGTTGATTCCTACATATAAAAAATTATTGTTGGATATTTTTTCAAAAGTATCCAACCATATCAAAATGATTTTTTTTTCAAAATTTCACATGTTAATTTTGATAAATCTATAGTCAATTTAATATAAAAATACACCCTTAATGTCATAAATTTCACACCATGGGACTGATAGAGGATTGGTTGATTCATACAAATCACACGTGAGTTATGGATCATTTTCCTAAAGTATAAATGTAATGAGAATAAGTTTGTTCAATTTTTAGTATGTCACTTGTTCATTAAACAAAAATAATGTACATAATAAATTAAAAGAGACAAATTGAGTCATATTGGTCACATCATGCATCGTATTGAGGAGGGTTTGATTACTAATTGTTTAAAATGAGTTATTAATCATTTCTATAAATTATCAAAAAAACTAAATGTGTTTTCTTGGTTTTGAGTAGGTATATAACACCGATATCAACTTCAATGAGCCAAACATTTCATACCTAGATATCAAATATTACTATATTAATATTCCTTAAATAAAATAATGACCCGTGATAGATTATTTTAGGTCTTGTGATTATGGAAACATGTAAAAATATTGAAATAGTTTAAAAGAGTGTCTCGTTAAGTCATTATTCCCTAGAATGACTCATCATTTCCCAAAGAATTCTTCATAACCTATGGATATGAAACATAAGAAAGGGTGATCATAGATACTCAATAAGTGTAAAAATGAGATATTAATAATCATATAAGGATAACAAAATTAGTATAAATTCACATTAATACATTCCAAGCACATTTACTAGTTTTTATTATCTTGGTTTCATCCTCGAAGTCCAATATCTCACGAGCATGATTCATTTCGAACAAACATCCCCAAACTGAACAAAGAAATCCACATATATAAGAAAAAAATATTATATTATTAGTAATAAAATAAATATAATTGGGCATTAATATGAAAAAATCCACTACTATTATTTAATTCACATCTTCATCCTATTTCTGTACATTATTCCATCAGGTATGCTTCCCATTCTTGTTGCATAAAAAATATATACCATCTTGTGAATATGGGACTTTATTGAATGTCAGAGTAGTACTAAAAAAATATAAATACACAAAAAAAAGAATTTTTTTAAAATAAATAGAAATTATATATGAAAATATCTCTTTAGGGATGCTAGTTTGTCGATAAAATATGATCTATTTCATAAATTTACAAACATAATAACCACCACCTTTTCAGTTTGTTTATTACAGACACTATAGAAACATTCAGAAAACATAAGTAATTTTTATTGACATGAAGTTGGATTGTGGTATATATATATATATATAATTATACTTTTCTAGTCGTACTACTTTTCTTGTTTCTCGTCCTTACCCTCTGGCTTCATTCTATCATGTAGACAATATTTATGCACCACCCTATTAAAAAAAATCTCATTAAAAGATAATATAAATTATATAACTAGATTTTTACTTTAAAAATTATGGATGTATTTTATTTCAATTTGAAAAAAACCATCATGTGTTGTCGGTTTGTTGGATATTGATAAATTTAATCCAAGAAAGAAATCCTTGGAGTATCCAAATTGACCACAATGAGCATACAATGTTGCCTAAAACCACAAAAAGGAATAAATAATGAATGAAATGAAGATATAATTGATATTAATAAATTTAATAGTATTACCCCTACATCATTGGTATTAATAAGAGTCTTTCATCTATTTTTTTCATTTAAACTATTTGAGCAGGCCTCCCACTACTTCAACGTCATTCATGGAATCTATTTTTTATGTACTAGTGAAATGAGGACTAATGAGTCCAAATTTTTGTTCATATTGAAATTCCTTCCATTTTTTCATATATATTCCTAAGAAAAAGATAAGATATATTTAGTCATAATTAACATAGTATATCAAATTTTGGAAAATAAAATCATGGAAACATAACTCATGCATACATTTACAACTGAGCTTCATATCCAATCATAATTGAGGATTTCACTAACATTCTCAACTCCAATGAAGTCCAGATGTTCCCCTCCAAAAATATTTTCTTCAATATCAATTGTGTGAGTACCTCCATATTTCAACGTCATGTACAAATTACCTTAAAATGATAACAATTGAGGTCATAGAATGGGCGGGGTGAAGGTGATTTCGATAGATTATTTTGAATAGTTGGTTGATCATTGAGATGGTTTTGAGCCATTCATTCATTTCACCCCTTCCCATTTCCCATATGTAATAAAACTAATTGGGTGAGATTTTTTTCCTTAAATGTTTATGGATCTTCATGAAAAATAAATTGGAAATGTTCCAAACGCTTGTTTGACCTTATGAATACCTTTTTCATCAATTTTAATAGCTATCCCAGTGCTCAACTGATGGGCTATGTTAATCAACACTTTTAAATGACATGTTTTATGTGTTCTATTGTGTATCATGTACTTTTGTTTTTGAACATCACATCCCTCGCTATAATGAGATGGGTGGGTGATGATAGAAAAAAATCACTATCATTTTCACCATGTAGAGTATTTGTAAAAGAATGTTGTTAGTGCCTATCTGATTCACATTTCACAGAAACAATTTTAAGAAATTTTATCACCTAAACTATGATAGGTTTTTGAGGGGAATGGATCACCTCAATGTTGGTGGGGGTGGGGCATGATCATAACACATTGGTTGTTCATGGTGTCTTTCTTCTCTTTTCATTCCCCCATTAATGTTTCTAGCATATCTCTATACCATTGGAATTTTTATTCAAGTATAACTACTCTTTCTCTATTCTTTTTAATTTCATCACATCGAACCTCCTCTTTTTTCTCAAAATATGCTCATTGTGTCACCCCATATGCTGCACCTCTGACCAAGCCATAGTTTTATGACCATGTAAAGGCCACTAAAATAATGTTTTCATCTAGTGTGGGTGTTTATGAATCTTGTGACTAATTTAGATAAAAAATATTTTAAAATAAGCAATAATTGTTATGTAATAGTGATTTAAACAATTTTTTTTATTATATCACACTTACACATGTTTCCCACACATTTGTGTGTTTTCATCTATTAGTATCCTATATTTATTTACACACACCTACCTCCAAATCAAATGTAATTTGATGGAATTGAATTTGGATTTGGATTCGTCAATATAAATATTAACACAGGAACATATGTATAGTGTTGTTTTATGCCCCATCAGAGTATTACAGTAGATTTAAAATATGTACCGATTTTTTCAATTGAAACATACCCCATCCTTAAATAGCAGTAGAGGTAAGCTTGTTTTGCTTTCCATTCTGAATTTTATGAACTCTATAGTTTTTTCATAATTAAAAAACTACCAATCCATGGGATGATTACATGTATCTTCAAAAAATGTATTACTAGAAAAAATGTACATGAAATTCCAGCTCTACACAAAGGGCAGTAATTGAATCCCACACTGCTTCGGTTATCATTTATGCATATATAGGATGTTTGTGTAGTTTTATTTTTCCTCTAGTATCTTTAAGTTGATATCTTGTAGAAATTTTGTGAATGACTTTGTGATTCATTCTAGTAACCCTTAATACATAGTCCTTGTGTGAGTCATCTACTATAAATGCACTCTCCAAGGTATGGTGAATAGTAATTCAATGTTTTGTTATTTTATTTTTTAGTAAATTATTGAAATGATATCATAATATTACTATAATCACTTCCCACATCACTTTCTTAAGCCCAATGAAAACATGGTTCCACAAATGTACATCAATCCACACACATTTCCAAGTAATGATTCCAATGTAACTACTGAAATTGTCGTGTTTTGGTGAACATACTAGCCCAGTGTATTCCATATGGCATCATATTTGATACCATTCTCTTCCGCCTTAACTATTTTTTAGCACCATAAAACTACGACAATTCTGTTTATTTTGCACCATCGGTGCATCGTCACCTACCATTTCATCAGATTCCACATCATCAATTTCTTCCCCTTGAGTTCAAGAATCAACATGTGTAGATGGTGGGTGAACCACTGTTCTGGGAGTTGTAATAGGTTGAGAAACCAGTTGTACCACTACACTGGGAGCAAAATTAGATTGAGAAACAAGTTGTTCTTTTAGACTGTGAGCAAAAACAGGTTTCAAGTCCCGTTGTGGCTCAGTATTGGGACCATCATCCCATGAAATAGCCATTATCTTTAGAAGTGGTTCAACATTTAGTTAATATTACATAATATTATCAGTGAATAGATAATAACATAATGTTACATGATGAATATTACAAAAAAATAAAATGCTTATTGAACTCTACTTTTTAAAGGATAAAGGGATTTGACTCCTCTATCTAATATACAAATCCCTTCATTTTGGTCTCCTATGACATAAAAGGTGTTGTCTTAGTTAAAAATTATTTCAAATGATTAAGAAATCATAATGAAAGGGTCATCCTCCATTGAATTTTAATCTGACCCTTTAGTGGTATTGGTTGAAAATAGAACAATTGATTAGTTTTGGTTTGCGGCATCTAGAACATAAAATGCTTATACTGCCTGTGATTACATTTTAACTATATGTATTTGTACCCTTACTTAATCAAATTAACATTAATGAATCCAATATCATCTATTTTAACATAACACCGATTATCAACCCACTAACATTAAAAAATCAAAACTTTAAATATTGTTTAATCGAACTCACATATTTGTTTGATGATGCCAAAGTATGAAATATTAATGTAAATTGTATTTTTTTCCATAGCACCATAGATATAAATCACTTCAGCCACAAGTGTTTCTCCACTATTTTTCATGGTACTGTATTTATCATGTTAATTATTATAGAATGTGTGAACATTAATTACATAATCTTTGTAAGATAATACATACACACTTGGTCCTCCGGCTAGACATCTATGTTGTTATGAAATTGAGTCTAGATTTCTATAGGAACACTTAAATATATTTCCAAGAATTTATCATATAATCTCCTTATTATTTGTATTTGATATCCATTTTACATCCCATAAGGGATTCAAATGCAAACAAATTTCATTGCGGGTTTAAATATTAAGGTCAACGCCCAAACTATTATGAAAAACTTAAATGTGGGCATACTTCCAAACTGCAATATGGATTTTGAAAACCTTTATTCTAGAAATTCCTTCACCTACTTGCTTCCCAATGTTATTAGATTTCCGAACACCAATTCTTTCCACACCGGATAGAAATTCGGTACAAAACTCAATGGATTCCTCAATAATCGATCTCTCTACAGTACAACCCTCTTGCCAATATAAATGTTTTACATACCTTTTCAAAATATTCATAAACCATTCATTGGGGTGAAAATATATATAGTGTACAAGACCACATAGTTGAATTTTTCTCACCATGTGAACCATCAAATTAACCATGATATAAAAGAATTTAAGTGGGAAGGACATTTCAAATTAACATAATATGAAGGCCATTCTTAATTCCATAGTTTGTAATTTCACCAGGTCTATAACATTTATTCATATATATTTAAAGAAGAAACATATCTTGTTAAATGTATGGAAATGATTATTGTAAAAAATTAAACATAAAGCTATAGGAATAAGATCTTGCATAAAAATATAGTAGTTATTTGATTTTAGACCCTTTAAATTTAAATATCTCATTGGCATGATGTTTATGATATGATGGGTCGGAAAGAAACGACGGGAAGATGGCAAGAGGGGGGGTGAATTTCCTTTTAAAAAATGATTAACAAATTAAAATCAAAGTTGAAATGCAGCGGAAAATAAAAGAGGCAATCACACAAGAAATTGATAACGGAGTTCGGCCAAAACTCGGCCTACGTCTCCGCTCCCAGCTCAACCGTTGAGAGATTCCTACCGCTCGCTTTTCAATGGTTTTATCAAGAAACCCACTAGGCTTTGAGGTAGCACTAGGACCTATTACAGCTTGCTTTTTGTGGTGGTTTTAGCAAGAAACCCACTAGGCTTTGAGGTAGCACTAGGACCTATTACAGCTTGCTTTTTGTGGTTTAGCAAGAACCCACTTGCTTTCAATGGAATAGCAAGAACCCACTAGCCTTTTTAACGGGTGAAGGCTAGCTCACTGAAAACTCAAGCCTTTTAAAAGGAAAGGCTTGACTAACCTCTTCACACCTTAATGGTGGTGTGAGAACCCAAAAGAAAGGGGGATGAGAAAAGTTTGGGGTTTGTAGGCACAAACCCAAAATTAAAGCTCAAAATAAATATACAATAAAAACCGTATTTTGAGAAGCCTTGGGCGCCTTTGATTGGATAGAGATGTTTAAGGCCGCTTCCAAGCTTCTTTGGAGGAGCTCCTTGGATGTGGAAGTTGTTGGAGCAAGGTGGGTTCCTTTGGAGGAAGTCGCCGGAGGTTGGCCAAGATGATGAGAATTGTGTACGTTGGCTTCGTATATGATCCGGTTGGTGTCTGGGGCTTCCTTGGCCTTTATTTATAGGCATGGAACCCTTGGGGGTGCTTCGGAGCCGTTGGACAGGCTAAAAGAGCCGTTGGGAGCCAAGTGGGCCAGCCTGGTCAAACTGCAACGGCTAGTTTGACTGGCTCCACCGGCTGGCCGGTACAGTCCCACCGGCTGGCCGGTGCCTTGGTAGTTTGAGAGTGCTTCTGCCCAGGAGCCACCGGCTGGCCGGTGGTGAGGCCACCAGTTGGCCGGTGGCAAGACAGTAGCAAACACTGTTCGACTGGATTCCACCGGCTGGCCGGTGGTCAAGCCACCGGCTGACCGGTGGAGCCTGGCAGTGGGCAATACCTCTGCCAGGTCCACCGGCTGGCCGGTGCTATCACACCGGTTGGCCGGTGGACTGAATTTCAGTCCACTTGATGTCCATTCTTGGGCCAACTTCTTGGCAACCTTGTGCCTATCATTCAAAAACACTTCAAACAAAATTAGACAAATATGAAAGTGATTGTGATCATGAAAATCAAACAACGAGGGGAACGAGAGGTACAACAATCTCCCCCTATTTTGATGATCACAATCACCAAAACAATTAATGTAAAATACTGAAATTGAAAGGAAATGCTAAGCATGATGAAAAGGATTCTCCCCCAATCAATCAAGAAATTTCTCCCCCTTTGTGATTATCAAAATAGCGTGGGGCATAAAACTTGATTGAGGGAAAAGAGATTTGAAAAAATAGATATGAGAATTGAAAAATCAATTGAGATTTTTGAAATTGAAATGAAAATTTGAATAACAGTTTGAATTGAAAGCTTTGAATCAAAAACCAATTGAAATTTGAATTTTGAAACCAAATTAAAGTTTTGAATCAAAAGTTTGAACTGAAAGTTTTGAATGAAAAATTCGAATTGAATATTTTGAAATGAAAATTTTGATACCAAGTGTTGAAATTGAAAGTTGGAATCGAAAATTTTGAAATTGAAATTAAAAGGGCTTAAACGATCCTAACTCCCCCTAAATAAAAACAAAAAGTCACCGGGGAGAGGGATTTTGAAAAGAGACAATTTTAGGCCCGGAGAGACTCGCTAAGAGGGATTTTTCAATCCACACTTGCCTTGTAGCGAGTCTTCTCCTATAGAATTCATCCGAATAAAAAATCGATTTGGGCCTACCATACCGGGCGTTTTTGCAATTACATTCATATATCATGTGCCCGGGTTTTTTACAATAATTGCAAAATTTAAATTCAGAGCTCCCCCTTACAAAAATAGTGGGTGCATGGGAGGAGGATGCTTGCTTGGAATAGCCAAGCCCTTGGGTGGTTCTAGATATTCGTTGGGAACCTAGGAGATTGTTCAAATTTTGTTCCCCTTGGGTGAACTTAGCTAGGGTCTCCCTTAGGTCTTTGATGGTTGATTCCATGGAATCAACATTTGGGAAATTTTGGATTTTGAGGGACATCTCCTCCTTCTCTTTGAGAAGTTGTTCTTTTTCGGAGGAGAGTTTTTTGAAAGACTTTTTTAAAGCAACAAATTTTGACGAAAGCTCATGAAAACCATTTTCTAGTTGGTCTCTAGCGTGTGAGAGTTCTTCATAAGAAAGATGATTAAATGAATTAGAAGAACTAGAGGAGGAAGAGGAGGAAGAGGAGGAAGATACCTCATGTTTTGCCATTAGGCAATTATTACCATTGTCGCTTGAGGAGAAAGAAGAGAAGGAGGAGCTATCACTCCAAGTTTTCTTTAAAGCCTTCTTCTTCTTCATGGCCCTTTTCTTGTGAGGTGGGCAAATGGGCTTGATCCTTTCGTCAGGTTCTTGCTTTGGATCGGATTCTTGCTTTGGAGCCTCGCTAGTACCTTCATGGGTTAGTTCTAAAAATTTCCAAATTTCATGTGAGGAGGTGCAAGTAGACACTCGATTGAATTCATTTCGGTCAAGGCCGCAATGTAGAGCATTCATGGCTTTGCCATCAAGCTCAAAATTTCTAATGTCGGCTTGGGTCCATTTGGATTCGTCGGGGGTAGACAAAGTGTAACCTTGCATGACTATTTTGTAAATGGGATATCCTATACTTCTAAGAAAAGTGGTCATGCGGGTTTTCCAATAATTATAGTCGGTTCCATCAAAAAATGGAGCACGACCCAATGAAAAGCCTTCGGGGGCGAAAGAGGTTGATCCCATCTAAATGGATCTTAAATTTGAAACCGGGTAGGGAATTATTCAAATTCTCCCTCTGATACCAAATGATGGGTCGGAAAGAAACGACGGGAAGATGGCAAGAGGGGGGGTGAATTGCCTTTTAAAAAATGATTAACAAATTAAAATCAAAGTTGAAATGCAGCGGAAAATAAAAGAGGCAATCACACAAGAAATTGATAACGGAGTTCGGCCAAAACTCGGCCTACGTCTCCGCTCCCAACTCAACCGTTGAGAGATTCCTACCGCTTGCTTTTCAATGGTTTTAGCAAGAAACCCACTAGGCATTGAGGTAGCACTAGGACCTATTACAGCTTTCTTTTTGTGGTTTAGCAAGAACCCACTTGCTTTCAATGGAATAGCAAGAACCCACTAGCCTTTTTAACGGGTGAAGGCTAGCTCACCGAAAACTCAATCCTTTTAAAAGGAAAGGCTTGACTAACCTCTTCACACCTTAATGGTGGTGTGAGAACCCAAAAGAAAGGGGGATGAGAAAAGTTTGGGGTTTGTAGGCACAAACCCAAAATTAAAGCTCAAAATAAATATACAATAAAAACCGTATTTTGAGAAGCCTTGGGCGCCTTTGATTGGATGGAGATGTTGAAGGCCGCTTCCAAGCTTCTTTGGAGGAGCTCCTTGGATGTGGAAGTTGTTGGAGCAAGGTGGGTTCCTTTGGAGGAAGTCGCCGGAGGTTGGCCAAGATGATGAGAATTGTGTACGTTGGCTTCGTATATGATCCGGTTGGTGTCCGGGGCTTCCTTGGCCTTTATTTATAGGCATGGAACCCTTGGGGAGGCTTCGGAGCCGTTGGAGAGGCTAAAAGAGCCGTTGGGAGCCAAGTGGGCCAGCCTGGTCAAACTGCAACGGCTAGTTTGACTGGCTCCACCGGCTGGCCGGTACAGTCCCACCGGCTGGCCGGTACAGTCCCACCGGCTGGCCGGTGCCTTGGTAGTTTGAGAGTGCTTCTGCCCAGGAGCCACCGGCTGGCCAGTGGTGAGGCCACCGGTTGGCCGGTGGCAAGACAGTAGCAAACACTGTTCAACTGGATTCCACCGGCTGGCCGGTGGTCAAGCCACCGGCTGACCGGTGGAGCCTGGCAGTGGGCAATGCCTCTGCCAGGTCCACCGGTTGGCCGGTGCTATCACACCAGTTGTCCGGTGGACTGAATTTCAGTCCACTTGATGTCCATTCTTGGGCCAACTTCTTGGCAACCTTGTGCCTATCATTCAAAAACACTTCAAACAAAATTAGACAAATATGAAAGTGATTGTGATCATGAAAATCAAACAACGAGGGGAACGAGAGGTACAACATGATATTCAATGAATAACCCTATAAAACCTTTATTTCATTCAAGAAGTTGAAAAACTGATATATCTCCTTCTTGTAAAGAGTGTGAGTAGCTGGAGAAGAATTTTTTGTTGTTCACCCATCACTGGTGCCAACTCTTCTCATATTCCCATGTCAACCATGTCCAACCTATCCTTAATTCAATACCTTGTATTTCCAGGTGCATTTCACAATGTTCCAATGAAACTATCTCAAATGTTTAAAAAAAAACATAAAATCAAGAAAATTTCTAACGTAAAAACAATTTCAATAGGGTAATGAAAAAAAACTGATCACTTTTTCCTACCACATTTCGTACGGTTTTTCAAAAAAGGATTACCAAAAGTAGGGTCCATATCTTTTACATTACCTAAAATATTATAAAATATCAATGGAGGATATTGTATAAGATCTAATGAACTTACATTGATGATATCATCAATGATCAGTACTTAGTTCGATGGGGAAGAAATCTTTGATGTCATAGAATCATGGTTTCCAATGATTGTTTAAACCTAATTTACTTTATACCTTATTTTCAAATGAGACACCCTCCAAGATCCTTGAATGTTATATCCTGATAAAATTTTGTAATTAGGAAGTCATTAGTCATCCCATACAACATGGATCTTATTGTGAAATCTTAATTTCTGTAAGCATCATACAACCTAACACATAAATCCAACAATAATTTAAAATCCTCAATCAATGGAGACAAATAAATATAAATGTCACTATCCAATTTTTTATTTCCTGATATAAAAATACATAACATGATGTATTTTAGTTTCATGCATAAACATAGTAGTATGTTATAATTTTCAAATATAACTGTCCATATACTATGAGGGCTACTTTGAAAACCAAAAGGAATCACTCCATCTGTATATAACACACGACTAATGTTTCTCTACTCATTTCCCAATTTAGGATACCCATGATCAATTATCTTCCACTAAGAAGAGTATACCGAGTGATGAAGTTTTCCTTCATTAATTGTTGTATCTATGTGTCGTGTCAATTTCCCTACAATCTCCTCATTACCATATAGGCGCATAATCCATGGAATGATTGGATAGTACCACAGAACTTCTGCAAGACAAAATTATCCATACATCGAGAAACACCACACTTTGATAATAATTTATGTGATTTTTTGTCCTTGAAAAACAATATACAGTCATTCAGGCAAGCATATATTCTTTAAGAGATCAAACACATAGAGCGTTGAATCTTTTTTAATCTTTTCTTCTATTATGGAGCTCATTATCATCTGGAAGCATGTATTTTAGGAGAGAAAGTAGTTCCGTAAAACTTGAATCACTCCATCTATTGCATTCATTCATTTTATACAGTTTTAGTACGGCTGGAATTGCTATATATTTATTGAAACCATCATACATTGGAATATTTTAAGAACTGTTTAACTTCTCAAATAATTTTTAGAAATCACTATGTTTCACTTCAACCATCCATGTCATTTTATCAATTCGATCATCATCATCATTCCAATCTGTAATCACATCCAACATATGGTATTCTTTATTTCTCACACTTGTAATCATATTATATGATCAATAAAACATTGTATTTCCCCAATTGCTACCTATGTTTTATTTTCCCCATGTTTATTCAATCATTTATAAATTCTATATAATCCCTGATAGTTCAAGGGTTCTTCCAACTCCTCTAGGGTAATTAGTGTTGAGTAAAAATAGTGTAAGGATAGACAAATAATTTTAGTATTGTCATGTGCAATAACTTTTTCAAACTTGATGATATCCTTCATCCCTTAATCATACTCTTTTGAAAAAATATTGGCATTCATCCATTCTTCTTTCATATCCATCTTATTTGATTCATTAATATTAATATTTATCAAAATATACTCACAAAAAATTGTTTTAGTGTAATGTTTTTAATAATTATCTAAAAATATAAACTTAAATGATTATGTAAAAACTACATTTTAAGTGTCCTTTGAATTTTTTTTATAAAATCAAACAAGAAATCCAATTAAAAAAATTAAACGATTAAAATAAATTCATTATTAAAATAAAACATGATTTTTAAAATAAATCAATCATTACGAAACACCCTTTCAGAAAACTGCAATAAATTTTTTTTAATGCATTCATGTGAACATCATGAACCAATAATATTAATAATTTATAATGATCCAAAAACCTATATATTTTACAAATATTCATATAAAACATCACAAACGCCATGATTAAATTAAACCAACATTAAATACCCTTCCAAAACATTCAAATTCATTTATAAAATCCAATCAGGTGAGTTGACAATCATTTGGAAAGCATACTAAGTCCATGCCAAATGTTTAGATTAGTTTAAAGTTATTTACAACCAAAAATTTTTATTTTGAACACATATAATTTTTCAAGAAACATTTAAAAACACTTGAAACATTTTAAAAGATCCACATATGAATTTTCAAAAATAGATAAATCCGAAGATAGGTACTTTATAAAAGATACATAGAAAACACCTCAATTCATCCCAAATCAATCAGTGTTTTTAGGATTCCATCACATTTTTCCAAATATTGGTGTAATAATAATAATTTAAAAAAAAATATTTGATATTGTGATCACCATCATTAGATATCCTTTATCCAACCTTCCACTTTCCAGTTATATCTATTATCCTTCATAATAACACCAAAGTCCCAATAGATATATTCCATAGTCAGTGACCACACTCACAACCATGAAACACTCATGTTTCAGTTTACTAAAAAAATAAATTTCCCCAATGATCCTTAGATCACACATAATAAATTAGTTCTTTTTTTATAAATACACCTATGAGATTCTATAAGCATGTACTCATTACAAAATAAAAAATTTCTGATGTGTAATTCCATCCACACCAACAATTTCAATATGCCACTCATCACTAGAAGAAACTATTTTTCTTTCCCAATAATTTTTTTTGTACATCATATGTAATGTAAAAATAAGAAAATAATTATCTAACCAAACTAATAGATGGTATGATTTTCCATGCCCAATTTTCTTAATTTTTTTAAAAAAAGACTTTAAAAATTACAATACAATGACTTGCCATTCTGAAATCTTTAACTAAACTGATATTATTGACCTCTAGAATAAATGTGATGAGAGTATCATTATAAGTCCTAAGAAAATTCTTACCTTACCAAAACTCATGCATGAGGTTAAAAAAAGCAAGCCCCAAAATATTCTATAAACATTTAAAGAAAATTTCATAATGAATCTCTAGGTTAGGTACCTTTGATGGATTCATCAACCTATATTCCATGACCATTCCTATCATTGAATAGAAAAATATAATAATTAAGTCATATATCTTTTTAAAGTTGAAATAAAATAATAATGTATTTATTTAGGTAAACAAATATGCTTAGAAGATAATTAAATTTGGTAATCACTTGAATTGTATCATTTCTCTATTTGATAGAATTCACCATAGAGTGCTTGCAGGTGGAAGGATTCATTACAAGTGTTGAAATGGTCATTTGACTAGGGTGTTGAGAAAGTGTCTCATGTAGCTTTGGATAGGTAAAACTAAAAAAATGATACATTTCTATTATGACTCAATTAATATCTTTATAAAAATATCTATATATTATACATTGAAGTTGGATTTTCTTCCTAACAACATAATTTTCATGTGGTGTAATTTTTCTATTTATATCATGTGTTTATTTTTTATTCCTCATTTCCTCTGGGGGATGTTTTTTCAAACCCATCAGGTTACAGGAACTAGAAGGTAGATATCAGATGTAATGACTTAGATGTAGATTTACTTCTATGTTACGATATATTAGGGTTGGGGATTCGTTCCAATTTAGGTATGTTCCAGAATTTTTTTTTCTAGGTGTATGTTTCAGCGGTTCAATTTATTTTTTAGGGGTTTAACATTAGGATTGTAGATGTGTACCAAATCCAACCAGTGGTTTCAGATCTTTTTCTTTTTCAGTTATCAGTTAAAAAACTTGGTATTAAACATTGGCTACATAATATATGGTGATTATTTTATCAATAATCGATAGAATATATTAGATTGAAGACTGTTGTGATTCCTCTAGTAAAGTGGGTTTTTAAGATTTAGTATAATTTCACTAGTAAAAATGTGGTGGTTCCATTGAAATGGGTAATGCTTGGATTGATATTCAATTGTAGTGGATTCAGAAATTGGTAGAAAATGGCTATGTTACTCATTGAGAGTCCAAAAGTTACATTGATTTGGAATTAGTCAATGGAAATGTATTCAATAGAATGTGAATCAATGAGATGAATGCATTAATAAATTTTTAAAAAGGCATGTCTAGAAGAATCTAGATCCAAGAGGGAAGGACATGCCTCAGTGACATTGACCATTAAACATGGATCTATTGTAGAGGAAGAGATTAAGGAGTATTTTTCATATATAAGAAAATGAGGAACCCCATGTAAAATATAGTTAACAACTAATATGAATGTTGATAGAATAAATAGGAAAGAAAACTATCATTCAATTTAGAACCTACTATGACTTAGTTTTGGGTCACTTCATATTCATTAAAACTACCTAAAAATAAGGACTAAAAAGGGGAAAATTCAGATTATGCCTCACTGATGTGATCAAAATTTCACATTTCTATTCAGATCTTAAACATTGATTCAATCATATTAGCAAAGCCCTCTTTTAAAATCATGATCACATAAAAACTATTTCATAGAAATCTTAACATTACATTCACAATTAAAATACACATTTACGATGCACAACAATAATGCCAACACGCATTAAAAACCCATTTACCTTGGGGAAAACAATTTTCAACGAATTTTCACCTTTAAATCACATTTGAAAAAAAAATTATTTCCTTTCACACAATGCATAAAACATTCTCATGGAACCCCACCACAAAGCACATAGTAAATATATCCAATTTCTTTTCCAAAACAAACTTTTATTATACATGCATGACAAAACACTTCTAAAACATGTTTCTCATCACAAGAATAATATATGGAACACATAGAAGCAAAAAAAGAAAGCATTTAAAAATCATATAATTAGGTAAAATCAAGGAATCACCTACCTCACACATGTATACCATTAGAAATCAGTGTCAAACCAGAACCACCCCTCAACAAGACCATATTAAAGAATGATCCAAACTCGAACATGAATGTTATCCCCAACAATAAAATATGAAACAAATATTATGTCAAAAAACCTACTAGAAAACAAGAATTCAATAAGGGTTAATGGGAATCCCTGAAAAAAGGGATAAATCAAGAGAAACAAGATTTACATGATGTTTTCTAGAAGAATCATACTCAAAACCACCTAATGATTGAGGTTTTGGGGCTTTAAGAAAATGTTTAGGGAGTTCACAGTAGAAATGGGTTCACGGAAAAGGAGGGTCCACTGAGGAGGGTCCCCGATGAAGGAGCATCCATGGTGGAGGAGCATGCGTTGCTGAGGAACATTCGCGGCAGAGGAGCGTTCATGGTGGAGGAGCGGTCATGGTAGAGTTGGGTTCATCAAGGAGGAGGGTTTGTGGCGGAGGAGTGTTCGTGGCGGAGGAGAGGTCAGTGACTTGGGGATCAACGACGTAGGGGTCTTCTTCCGCGAGAGATTAAGGCGTGTGAGAATGAAGGAAGTAGTTCGAGATTCTTTAAAAAAGAGGTTGAACCTTTTATCATCTCTAGAAAAAAAAGAACTGATAATGGTATATTTGATGAGTGCTAAAATAAAAAGTGTTGATAAAACATTCCTTTATCAATGATTTTTTAGCGCTGATAAAGATATAATGTTAATAATTTTTTTATATTATTATATATATTTATTTAATTATATATATGATAAATATATATATATTTATTTATAAATATAAATATAAAAAAATTATTTGTTTATATTTATTAAAATATAAGAAATAAACTTATTGTATTTATAATCCTATAAATATATATAATAAATATATTAATTATATATATTTATATGATTATTGATATATATAACTATATTTCTTCTCAATTTATAATTATTTAAATGAATAAAATTTTCTTCATAATAATAATTATATATAAATTAATATATGTATTTATTTACATAATTATTAAATTATAAGAAATTTATATTTCTAAAATTTATAATTTTTCTAATATTTATAATATATATAGTTATTACAATTTATTAATTATTTAAATATATTTATACTTATTTACTAGTATTTGAATATATTTATAAATATATTTTTTTAATTATACATCACATTATATAAGAAAATAATAAATATATTTTTTTTAAATTAATAATAATTTAAATATATATATATTTATTTTTATATATAAGTATATATAAATATAAATTTACTTTTATTGAAAAATTATAAAAACTAAATATTTATTCATATTTGTAATTATATATATATATATATCTTTTAATAATTATAAAATTATAACAATTTTATTTTTAATTTTATAAATATATATAATTAATATATTTATTATAATTTTTTTAATTATTTAATCATATCTGTAATTTTTTAGAATTATAATTATCACTATTTTTATTTATTTATAAATACTTTTATATAAGTATATATAATTAAAACATATTTATTATAATATTTAATTATTGATATATATATATTTATATATATATTTATTTAGAAATTATATGAATAAATGTTGGTAATAGTTTTTAAAAATTTGTATATATTTAAAAATATATTTATTTAATTATATATATTTATAACATTATAAGTAAAATAAATATATTTTTTTTAATTTTTTATTTACATACATATGTATATATATATATTTATTTATATTTATAGTAATAATTATAACTAAAAATAAATATATTTATAAATATTTGTATATAATCATAAATATATTTATATATATATATCAAATTATAATATGTGTATTTATTATTATTTTTAATTATTTAAATATACATATATATATATATATATATATATATATAATTATAATTACAAATAAATATATTTAAAAAGTATTTATTTATTGTTAAATTATAATAATTACAAGTTTACAATAAATATATATTATTTAGATATATTTAATGTAATTTTATAAGAATTTTTGAGAACATATATAACATTTTATGTGGGTAACCAGAGTTAATCATGTACTTAGTAAAGTATACATTATAAAAAATGAGCCATCATATATGGACACCAAGAATAATTAGAAGGGTGTAATGTATAAATTAACATTCATGATGATACATAACATATATGCACATCTACTCTTGCATGATCAATATATTTATTGGCCAAATTAATTTGAAGTTAACATATATTTTTATTTAATAATTATAATTATAAATATAAGTATTTAAAATGTATGTATATATGTAGATAAAATGTAAATAATATAATATAATAAATATGTAACAAACCTAACAAATATAACAAATATAATTAATATAATGATTATAATAAATATAATAAATATAATAAATCTAGTAAATCTAGTAAATCTAAAAAATCTAAAAAATCTAATAACAAAAAATCTATTAAATATAATAAATCTAATAAATATATTTTTTATTTCCTGAAATTTATTATATTATTATAATTATCTAAATATATATATATAACTATAATACTATAAATACTTTTTTGAAACATTATATATGTATTTGAATTAATAAAAAGTATATCTAAATGATAAAAATGTATTTTTTTATTTAGGGTATACAAATAAAAATTATTTTTTTAAAAAAATATAATAATTTTATATATATTTATAATTTTTTAGTAGAAAATTTTATCAGCACTAAAAATTGAACTGATAAATATTTCTATTATAAGCACTAAGTAAAGTGCTAATAAATGGTTATCATCTCTTTTAGCTTTCACTAATAATTACCCCCTTTTATCAGCACTTTCGGTTTAGCGTGGATCAAATCAGGCAGATCCCTTGCCCCGTTTGATGGTAGTTCATTCCTCATTAATAGTGTACAAAGAATGAAACGAAGAATAACATCTAAATGAATGATGATTAACACAATAATATTTGAGTTTCTATTTTCTGGTCTACATAATATCCCAAAAAAACATACACAGTTTGTAAAGTTATGCTCTAGAATGTACTACTATAACATTAATCTACAACACATAACTCCAAAGTATTTGAGAAAAATGGAAAAATGATAATGTGCCTGAATTAAAATCCAATCATGGAGCATAATATCCTCTACTCTAGTAGATATTACATCTGTGTGATCCCCAATGATGTACTAGGGATGAAATAATCTTAACGTGTATGAATCTCATAATATAAATCCCAAACTATTGGGAATTTAAAATGATTGTCCCACTGATGCAGGGATAATCATGAGATAAAATAAAGTGAAAAATAAGGGAAAAAATAAAAATGGATGTAGTGAGGAACACCCCCCAATTAATGGAATGAGTAAAAAAAACACAGGGAAGGATCACTATGGGTAAATATGGGAATACAACATCTCACGATTTCCAGAAGAACACCCTCGTAATATGTCTATTGATTAATATGGAAAATGCCTCACTAAATACTGCACTCAAATGGTAAAAATAACTGGATGAATTTGATAGATGATATTATATAGATGAGATGAGGCTCTTTGATTTAATAAGAAACCCTCAACCATAGAGCTCCTTTCTCAAGACAGAATTGGTGTGTTTGGCCACCCACCACACACCAACCATGCCTGCCCCCTTTGATAATTATGGCAGAGGAAACATCCTGGAACAAACATTCACCAAAACATCTTCAACTTGGAGATTGTTTGAGAACACATCACATGTCCACACATCGTTTCTATCTTCCAAACATACAGCTCATGTCTCTGCAAGGTTGTTTGAGGATCTGAACCTTCTGAACTTATTAGAGTCAACCACCTTCATCCAGAAATATTCCAGATTTTATTTAGTTTGAGTCTTTTACATGTCCACACTTTCTACCTACAACACATGTCTGAAAAGTGATATTGTACCCAATGTGCTTCTTCCTAGAATGAAAAGATAAATTCCTTACAATGAATAAGGTTGTCTTACAATCACAACATAATAGAATATGCTGCTGGCTATGCCAGAGATCCGCCAACAACTTTCTCATCCAAATGGCCTCTTTGTAACCTTGTGTAGCTTCCATGTACTCAACCTATGTCTTGGATGAAGCCCCAAATGACTGAAACATTTTAATCCAGCACACTGCTCCACCTAAAAGAGTAAACACATTAACAGTAGTGGATTTTCTCCAGTTAGAATCTACAAAAAAATATGAATCAACATATCCTCTGGTAGTGAAATCTGATCCTCCATAACGTAATGTAGCATTTGAGGTCTCCTTGATGTATCTCATGATCCTCTTCACCATGATCCAATGCTCCCATCCTGGATTCGCCATGTACCAACCAACTTTTCCTAGAACATCTAAAATGGATGATCTAGTACAAACCATAGAGATCATTAGACTTCCCACTATTGATGCATACGGGATACGATAAATTTACATCATCTCTATGTCACTGTTAGGAAACATCGTGGAGGATAACATGCAATAAATATGATTAAGGAAAGATATTGGCTTACAGTTTTTCATGTCGAAGTGTTTCATGACTATAAATATGTAATTCTTATATGATAGAAAAATATTCTCACTATATCTATCTCAGTAAATCTGCATCCCAAGAATCATGTTTTCTAGTCCCACATCATTCATATCAATGTCCCTAGACAATTTTACATATTTCTTCTGGATCTGATCATTATTGGGGCCTGCAACCAACATGTCATCAACATAAAACAGAAGGGTGATGAAATAATTACCCTTCAAACCCCTAAAATATGAAATTGGATCTGAATGAATTCTATTGTATCCATCAATCATGAAATATGAATCATATCTCTTATACCAACACCTCAACAACTAGATGGGACCATCCAGATAATTATTCATCCTAAAAACCAATTTATCATTGACTTCTTCTAAAAAACTTTTTGGTTGGACCATATAGCTATCATCATCAAGATCACAAAAAAGAAAATATCTCTTCACATCTAGCTGCTATAGATGTATGCTGTATGTGGAAGACATTTACAAAACAATCTGAACAGTTTTCAATCTAATAAAAAGATAAAATATTTCATTGAAATCAATACCTTCCTTCTGATTATAACCTTTGAATACCAATCATGCATGATATCTTTTCCATGTTGTCATTTCCATCCCGTTTGATCTGAAAGAACCATTTATTTCTGACATCCTTGCTTCCATGAGGCAATGAAATATGATCCCAAGTATTTTTTCTATATAGGGATTCAACTTCCTCCTACATAACTGCCATCAATGAGGCTATATCTGGACATTGGGTCACCTATACAAAAAAATATGGCTCTCCACCATCTATCAACAAGAAGTATGCAATATTTCACTCAATGACATAGTATGAGTGAACAATTTGTACTCTTTTCTCCATAGTTCACCATTGTAGTCCCTACTCAACTGGTACTTGATCATCATGCTCCTGTAATGCCTCATAGGAAGCTGGTTCTTATATGGATTTTTACCCTACTTTGAATTTTTTAGATTCTATATTCTCATTCTCCATGTCTAAATTAGTTGTCTTTTTAAACATTCCTTTTTTTCAAAATAACAACATTACTAATGATAAATTTTTAGGCAGTGGGGTACCACAAATGATACCCCTTCACACTGTCAGTATACCCAAAGAAGATACATTTCCTGGATCAAGAAATTAACATTTATCTTTCCTGGTCATTAAACATTTCATGTACAGGACTTGCAAATGTATATAACTGTTAATAGTCATTGGGGTTAACAGTCCCCATCTCCTTCAGTGTCTTCAGGTCAATCACCATTGAAGTAAGTCTACTAATCAAATAAAAGGTGGTATTCATTTCTTCTACACAAAATGTTTTTCTAATACCTTCAATATTCAACATTTTCCTTGTTCTATACAACATGTTTTAGTTAATATACTCATCCACTTTAGTCTTCTGATGAGTATAAACCACCACAAACTATATCTAGATCCTTTCCTATTGAAAAAAATTATCAAACTCCTCACTTGTATACTCTCCACTATTTTCAGTCCTCAACCACTTGATCTTGTTTCCAAATTCAAGTTCCTTCCATGCTTTGAATATTTTAAATACTTCAAAAACAAATGAATTAATCATTATTGGGTACACTATACATACCTTAGAATAATAATTAATGAATGATACAATGAACCTTTCTCCTCCCAGGGATATAATCATTGCTTGCCAAACATTGGAATGGATAATCTCTAATATCTCATAACTTTCCACTTTGGATGTCCTAAACATTAACCTGCGTTCCTTGCTCAAAACACAATGGTCACAAAATGGTAAGGATACCTTTGTATGCCTAGGAAAAAGCTTCAAATATGCAATAATATTCCATCCTTGTTCTAACATATAAACAAGCTGTTGATGCCATAACGTCATCAAAGCTTCGGTCAAGGTTGTTGATGATACAATATCTCCGCCTCTTTGTACATTTCACTCAAAGGCATGTATAGGGTTTTTGAGATCTTATCTACCGTTATTACAACAAAAATCCCTTCAATATTATCATCACTCTATTCTTAGTGATATTCGTTCACCTATTATCGAATTTTCCCAAAGACAATATTTTCTTCTCCCGACCCTTCACATGATGTACTTGTTCGATAGAATGTACTATGCCATCATGTATCTTAAATTTTATGGTACTGACCCCAATGATATCTAGGGTGTCATAATTACCCATGTACAGATGTCCTTCTGATATGGTATCATAGTAGTGAAACCAATCCAGTCGAGACGTCATGTTCCATGTTTCTTTTGAGTCGACTATCCATGCATCTTTGAGATGCTACTTACATCTATCATTCATCGCCACTTCCCTAACTAGTATATCTAGATTACCAGTATTACTCGCCACAATTATGTCCATGACATGATCATGGCTCTCCCTAGAACCATGATCCATCCTCACATCTGTTGTCCTTTCGTCAATTGTCATTTGACAATTTTCTTTCCACAGGAATACCTATATCATTATTTTCCACAACGAAAAATTATTCACGTTGAATTTCGCAATATTGGATTTCTCCTTCATCTAGACACACTATCATTCCATAAACTCCTCTATTTTACAATGGTGTATTAAATAATCTCAATAATATTTTCCAGATGTGACAGATCAACTAGAGTTGCAATCATGACGATACTCAAATTTAGGATAATTATTAATACCCAAATATGTGAACAACACCAGGATTAAACCTTCCCTTTAATACCACCTTTTCGGAATCTAAAATGATTGGTCCATCGGTGAAGCGATAATCATGAGATAAAATAATGTAAAAAAGTGGGAAAATTAATGACACCAGATGTATTGTGGAAAAACCCCAAAAATTGAAGGGGTATAAAACCATTAGAAAAAAAAGGATGTTGTGGGAAAATATGGTTATAGACTACCTCACTATTACAAGGAGAACAACATCATATTATATCTCTTTAATAATGAGGAAAATTCCTCAATAAATATTGAAATAAAATTGTTATATGAACATTATTGAGGTGAGATATGAGATGATACAAATGGGTAGGATCATGCCTTTTATATGAAACCCACACCCATGTTGCTCATCTCTCATAGGATCAATTGGTGGGGTTGGGCACCCACCACCCACAAGCCACCGTTTCCCCATTTGAAAATTAGGACGTGACACCATCCTGGAACAAAAAATTAACAACACCAATTATGTTATCAAAAAGTACTGGACACAAAATAGAAATATTTAGACTACAAGAGGTCACCACCATCCCCTTGATATTAGGATCAATGGAAGTCTAATCTGGATTGGAGGATTACTCTAATTACCATTGGTTTTTGGTGGCCTCTAAACACATATTGGTTTCATTGGGATGTTTGTATGAAAAATTATTCCAAGCTTTTAATGATCTAGTTCACATGTTTCCATCACAATATCCTAGAAGAATCAATAATTTTGTGTTGATCTAAGAAATTAACTTTAGAAAGGGGGGAAATTTGATAGTTATACTGACGAGTCATCCATTGATGATTATTACCTGCTATATTTCTAACCCACTTCCACTCCTTAATAAAATCATTGAGAAGCATAGTAGGATGGATTGATGATGGTGGAAAAGAAAATATAGGGGTATTGGAATCCAATACCTCAATTTTCTCTATGATAATGGGAAAACCTTCCTCTCTATCACTAGATCCCAAATCACCATCTATTATGATCAATGATACTCCAGAAAATTACATTGCAGAATGGATTGATAGTTATTCCTCTTAAGTATCCACATATATTGATCGAGATGGTTAATAAACAGAATAAGAAATCATATTAAATATTAAGGTATGGACTCATATGACATCTTATAGAGTAGTCAAGGATATTTTTTCATCTTTAGTTGATCCCATTAGTGTGTCAACATATTGAAATCTATACTGAATATAAGGAAATATATTTAATTGAGTGGATGATGGAATTGAGATCATGATGTTACAAACATTTTTCCACAAGGTTAATTACCAAGGATAAGTTCATTGGGGAATATATGAATCTAATCCTAGACTGATTCCATTCTATAGTTTTTATATAGCCTTATCCTTCAAAGATATAGGTATATCTAATGAAGAAATAATCATCAATTTAAGCTTTCATATAGTTACATTATATGGAAAAACGATGGGAAAGTCACCCTTATATCAGAAAGCACCCTACTTATTGTAGGGACAATACCCGTACACATGGATTTTCCAATAAGATTTACAACAGAATGGGGATTCCCTATGGTAACTATCCCTTTAATTCTATTTATGGAATCAATCATATTCACCAGTGAAACCATGTATACTACAACTGGAATATCCACCGCTATAGGTCCTCCAACAACTACCTATTCCTCTTCTCCTTCCGCATCATCCTTCTTTTAAGATAACTTTTGTTTTTGAATGAAAATATAAGACATCTCATTAAGGAATGGATTTACCCAAATAGGATCATAATCAATCAGACCCCCCCAATTTCATCTTTAATAAGAAAAAGTATGACTCCAACTCTTATATCCTCATACGGGATACTTTTAAAAACTTAATTAGGAACAATATGAATGTATTTATCTTCCATGTTAAAATGAAGAGTGGGGAACCACTTCTTAACAAAATTGAATGTTTTTATAAATATTCATGGAGTATGTCCTTCGAAGATTTGATTTACATCAATTCATTGAGACCTCACAACATATAATATATATATCATCTGTTTCATTTATTCATGGGGTTAGTCTTAAATGTTTTCTTAACATTGATATCTATATGTTATAGTGTGGAAGAAAAAATTCCATGATAGTTCAACATGGATTAGATATATTACACTTGTAGTTAAAAAGGACCAAACCCAACCAAAAATATGAGATAGAAGAATAGTAATGTAGTGATAATAATTTTCTTTCTAACAACTAATGGCCTCCAAAGTACATGGTAATCCAACCCCAATGAATAGGGAAGGGTACGATTATTAGTAATGGGGCGTTTCCCTAATAAAAATATCCAAGAATTCGGTATAACATGGAAAACATTGGCATTTTTAGGTTAACCCATATTTTGAAAGCCGATTTGGCCCTGATTATAGATGTACCAATTCATAACATTTTATTTGAATCCTTTAATTAATGGAGATATCAATTGAAGAACCTGGAATGAAATGCCACTGGGTGGAGGAGTTGAGAGACTCTTGAAAAAACATCTGAACCTTTGGATGTGTAGTTTAGTTCCTTTTGTGATGGAAAATATTTTCATCGAGTAATGAAAGAGTCATAGGAAAAGATATTTCATGGTATCCTCACCCTAGGATCCTTTCATGTGATCGTTATTCCCTTTCAATCTCAATATCTAAAGGGGACATCAATAATCAGAAAAATATCAATTTTTAGGAATCCCTTTACTCTCATGAACAAGTCCTTTAATAATGGTGGAGATATGGACACATTTCCCCCCTGTGGATATAGGTATAAGGAATTAATCATATATACACTCAATGGAAAATTCTCTCCTAATCATATATATATCCTAGAATATAATCCAATCTTCTCCTATCATCATGTCTGACATATACATGTCTCTAATCTAATGATTGAATATGATTGAATCGATATGTTGGTGGTAGTGAGTAAGGATTGTGAGATTCAATTTGGCTCATAAAAATAAAAGTCTTGAAGAACCATATTACATAATAAAAATATATAAAACAATTTGGAAGGCTACTCGATGTTGATATCGAATTAGCTACTGGATTAGATGTCCCAATTTCAAATCGATCCCAACCTGTGATCAATTATCAATCTATTTATGACTGACAAATAGTTTGGTGTATATTTTTTTATAGAACATCTATATCCATGAAATTAAAAGGGATAATATCATAGAATATATCCTTTATACTTTTATTCGTATATTAAATGGCAATTTTGAATAGTTTCACAGGGCACCATTTGGTTGAGGATGATCTAACTGATTGGAATGTTCATATACTATAGAATTATAATGAGTGAGTTTTCCAGTAGTTTAAACATATCCATGGGGGGTTTTTTAATACCAGATAATATCCTAGACACCCCCATGAAATCATTTATAAATGTTTTATTCATGATAACCAGCTAAGGTTGTGATGTTATGGTAATGTGAACCATCTCAGTTATCCTTAATGTGAAATCCAACAAAAGTTGTTGAGTATTTTTCTCTTTTCCAAGTGTAAATAAAGGACATAATAATCAATTATATATTGTGAGTAACATGAAAAAAACACAAAAATACAATTCTTAATTCTATTATTAGGTTTACCTCCCAAACTATAAGGTTGAACATGTGGCCAGCAATGAAAATGACACATACAGGTAAAAATCCCGCTTCTGCAAGGTTGATTACGCAACCCAAAAATAAATCCTCATAGTTTTATTGACTCATACTCCCATGAGGTATAATTCATTATATATGTGATTTTCTATGTGGAGGTTAATATGTGGGAATCACTCCCTGAGTTTTTTTAGGATAGAAATTAATTTTATTAATAGGCTTCTTAAGTGATATTAGGACAAATGTTAAAAATAAAGGTCCTCAAACCACATATTTATTGGGGCCCACAAAGTAGTGGACCCTAATGTGGATACACTTGATTCATTATTTTATCACAATATTTTCCTTGTAATTATAAATATATATATTTCTGAGGGAGTTAATTTTTTTTACTCCCACAAAGCTAAGATAATGTTAAATCATTTATGGATGAATAATGAAAGAGAATACATCATAAATTCTTAGATATTTTATGACCGACTTCTAATGAAACCCCAATCACCATGAGATATCCAAACACCACATGGTAATATAATCTCATTAGATTAGTGTCCCCACTATGTGTTCCAGACACATGGTTTAAGAGGTTTCCTATTGTATGTTCCATGGGTTCCAACCATGCCGGTGGATGATCTAGCCACATAGAGTTAGAGTTTCTCGGCAAGGAAACAGTGTGTGGTCTAAATTTCCCTGTTATGTGGTAAGATTGTGTATATATAATGCATCTTCGTTGAAAAATACTTATATTCCATCCATGAATCTTAATCTCTCATCGAATATTGTTTTATGTGGCATCAGTCCTTTGAACACGTATTTTGGGAATCCAATGACTAAGGTATGTTTTTAAATACCCCACTACTTCCCAAGGAAAATATATTTAGGGATAGTAAAATATATAATGTGAAAATACAATATTTATCATGGAAATATATTTTTTATTGATGAAATATTATCTCACAATGTCATATGTAAGTTATTAGAAGGATATTATAATAGAAAAGAGAAATGATAGATCTTTAAAGACCACTCAACAGGGCTTCCAATGAGGTTAACTATTTGTTTCTATCCAGCAACGACAAACAATTATGTGAAATCACTGAATATGGATCAATATTTCATCCCTTGAGGCAACCTCATAGTGACTATCCCATAATGTCATCCAGTAAGGCAACGTCACAGTATCAACAACATCAGGCCAACCTTGTAATAGCCACCTTCCAAGGCGTCCCTATAGAGATAACATTGTGAATGTTACCCTATGGTATTAGTCCATAAAATTATGAAGTCTCCTTATAGGTTTGACCATAAGGTATTATTACTTTTTAGAAGATTCCCCTTTATAGTTCATACTTCGAGTTGTGGTAGCATTAAAGACATTCAGGGATTCTTTTAACTGAGTTCAGAATCCATATAAATAACCAAAATCCTCTTATAAGGTAACCATATATAATTTATCTTGTTATTAAAATTAAAATTAACAACTCAAATCATAGGACCACTTAATAAAAGGAGGATCTATGTGATCATCTAATATAGATAGAACCTTGAATGGAATCTTAATGATAAACATATATGATAACGGGGTTCTCTATTAAGAAGAATCTGGACAAGTCTCTCCAAGATGAATCATGGGTTTATTTTATATTCATTGACCAAGGATATATATGTAATCTATTTATGATTAATCCCAAATTAATTAATTTATAGGTTCATACTCACCCTATATCCATATCCTTCCAACCTATTTATTAATAGGGAGATCATAGGATGAGCCTCCTATCTGGCATAAGATCCAAGACAGTTTATTTTTTGGGAATATAAACAACTAGTTAAATACATTCATAACATGCCCTCTCTTTAGGTGTTTTTAAGATGTATCCAATAATTCACATATTCCAGTTATCTGGTAAAACATATTAGGAAAACGTAATGTCTAAGCCCCATGTAAATTTAATTGTACAATCACATATATTATGTTTTATATTCTATTATCATTTTTTTCTCAAACTGATAATGAATTTCATAGTAAAAGAGATCTAATTTGATCACACCATTATAAAAATTGAAATTCATTAATGGGACTTCTCCTTAGGTTTAATATGCAGTTCATCTCCCAAGGGAATCTTATATTAACCAGTGCCACTCAAGTATCTATTATCGCACCATTCATGAAACTGAAATCCGCAGGGAATTAAGTTAAACTATATAGATCAGGTCCTAATTAAATTATGTCAAACTACATATTAAATTCCTCTCACATGACCATAAGCAATATAACTCAATCTATATGGGGTTTGATTCATAGTTTTGTGTGATACTTAGGAATCCACCATAGGTTCAAATTTGACATCATCAAACTTTTATTTCCTTCAACATGGACATATAATCACCATGAGATCATATAAATTATTTCCTCACGTAGAAATACTCACATGAGACCAGAATTCCCTTTATTGAGGCCCATATTCCCAAAAACATTTTCCTTCATTAGTTTAAATACTTAATCAAATCATACTATTTTTAGGTCTATATGAGTGTAAGATATTCCATACCATCCACATTGGTCTATATTTCAATTGATATTATCCAGAATGATACACTTATGACTAATTTCCTCACAATACATTTTTAGTAATATTTTTTCAATCATTCTTCACCACATGATTTTAAACTACATGGGTTGTTAGGTGTCACATTTCCCTAAACTAAGTAACTATAAATGTGAGATTTTTGATTATTTTTTCCTTATAGAATATGAAATTCACATATTAAAGGTAATTTTCTATCCAAATAATATCTCAAACCTTCCTAAATAATGATAATACATTAGAGAAACAAATTTTGTGACATTAAACAATAACACCAGAAAATTGGAAAGAAATTAGTAAAAAAGAAATGCTAGAGATCCTATGATATATAAAGATATTCAAATCAATGTATGTACACTATAAATCATTAAAACATGGTTATCCAATCCAATATTAAAAATTTTAGAAGTGTTCACAAATATTACTTTAATCTACAAGGGAGACAAGGAGTAATAAATAATTCCACCTAATGTATTTGATGAGCCCGACCTCCCATCCACTTGAATAATGCACATCTTGATAACATAACTAATTATAACCCCATTGACAATATAAATTTTGAAGAAAAATATGTAATGTAAATAGTTTTCAAGGATGAAAGAGTCATTGGGTGTTTTTAGATCCATAAAAAAATATAGTCATTAATGTACATATTCAACAAAAAAAAGAATAGATATTGTCTATGCTAAATTTTTGGTAACACAATTTGAATGTGATCAAAATGAGTAAAATTTATCTACATTCATGATAGCCTTGATGTACATTAAATTTACAAAATAATATCATTTTGTATTATATATAATGATATATTTATATTTTATTATCTATTTTCATATAAAGTGGGATGAAGACATTATGATTGAAAATACACTACCTGAGGATCTTTCTTTGTTAGAATTAGGTGTACTATTTGGATAAGAATGAAGAAGGGGAGAAAAAAACATTACATGGTTGTGGATGAATAAATTTTTTTATATGAAGGTTGTACTCATGTTATTTAGTTGATGTATGAATCAAAGTATATTGGAGAAGAAATGATAGTACATATGATTATTTAATATGATAATAAGTATACAACTAAATAGAGAAATAATCTTGTATAAAAATATAATACAAAGAATATAATAATTTTCTACAATTTCATCATGGAAATGGAAATTTAAGGTGTAAAAATATTTAGTATTTCATAATAAATCATTAATGGGAATAAATTTAAAAAAAACTATTTTTTCACAGAAGCATTTGGGAAGCATTGATTAAACCTTGGTGGTTAATTAACTACATGAACATTATGTGTTTTAGAAATCCCATCTCCTCAAATGTTTTTAAATATTCCTCTAGCTCTTTAATTATTGGCAGGTCATAAAATATTGGTATACTAGAAAAGGGGGAGAAAATAAAGAATTTATAAAGTTATATCAATGATTAACTTGTGGGAGATAGAGCAGAATATCATATGATATAGGTAAAAATATAAAACTGAGGTAGATATAATAGAATAAATTATAGAGAGAGATAAAATCCTTCTAGAAAATGTATAATAATATTGAGATAAATATATTCAATAATCAATGAAGTGTGAGTTGTTAAAAATAATGGGTTCTTAGAGATGATGTTAAGTGGTTTTCATAGTAAGCAATGAATTCTACCCCGATATCTTCAATTATAATTCAAAAAATTCTTAAATATACTTTAATGAGATTTGAGTTTTTTTATAATATTTATTATTTACTGTAGTATATATGTTTTTAATTTAAACTCGATTTCCAAAAAAACCAAATGTGGTGAATATTATAACCCATGTCAGTAAGTAAGGACAATATTTGAACATAACATTATAATATAAATATTATGTTGTGTATTTTCTTAATAAAGGATGTAATTTTGGTATTGGATGTGTTATATTTATTAGAATGTGTTTTATACAAGTTAGAGAAGAAATTACATAGTATGAAAGTGTTTTTATTGAATGATCCATATACTATGTTATGGTGGAGTTGACAACATCATGGTGGAGTAGACCCTGATTTGTAAAGAAGACTTTTTGTGTGATGAAATCATATTTTCATGAAAATTTCCTATTGAACCAGTGTTTGGAGTTTATGTTTTCTATGAGATCATGGAATATATGAAAATTATGAGTCATTGGTATTTATATTTGAAACAAAAAATAGGGTGTTCACTATTTATATTCCATGGCGTTCAGTTATTTTATATACCAAAAAATGGGGAGATGGAATATTCTATGATATTGAAATTGACATGGTGGTTTTTAAATTTGTTCTATTCTATTGGGATGTGTATTTCAGAAAATATATACATAATGGTAAACACATAAAATTTGAAATTGGATTGGTGGAGCATTCACATGGAGTAATTAAAGACATATCCAGTTAGTAAGGTTATTTGGAAAACTAATCAAAATGATAAGTGGAGTGAAAAATTGGAATCGTGGTGGGTATTTCTTGTGATAAAATTTTCAAAATTACATTGATACGTTTATTTTGAGAAGACAACGATTATGAAATGGTAAAATTTTAACCACTCATTTTTTATTATATAGATGAAATTTGAAAACTAAAATTGGAAATGATTTTTTGAATTTCAATTAAGGATCTAATTCTTATCTAAAATCATGGATAAACTAGAGGAAAACCAATATTTGGCAAAGGAGTGAACCCACATAGTGTAATATTAAATAGAAAATTTTAATATTCAATAAAAATTTGGATACTGGGATTCAAATTTGGTTTATTGGAGTCTCTAATTCATTTATAATATAAGAAATTAAGGACTGATAAGGGTATATGACATGGAATTATAATAAGAATAGATTTAGATGATAAAAGTATCAATAATTGTAGAGATATTATAGAGAATTGATAGATATTTTTTTTGAGAATGAATAATATATTATATAATATATTCTGAATAAGAGAGTCCATGAATAATGATATTTATGATTTGTTTAATGGTACTTGATTACAGTTGAAGCATTGTCCCTTTTTTAGTGATGATTATTTTGTATAATTTTCATTGTACGTGAGCATTAAGTTGATTTTTATACCTTTTGATGATGAAGTGTATAATGATATACATAGAGGATGTAAACCACTAATATATACTGATACCATCCTAACCTCTTATAAAAATAATATTTATTAGTTTTTCCTATGATATATCAACACATCATTAATGCATTCTCCTTGGAAAATCCCTTTATTATAAAACATGTAAATTTTCCATTCCAATATATTTGAATTTTGAAATATGGATTTTTTGGATATGTTATTGGTTGGTATTGGGTAATTTCTTCCATCCTAGAAAAAGAAATGTTCCATATATAGAAAAGATTAAAAACATAATATATATTTCCACTACAACTTAAACAGTTTGTTTCGGACCTGTGGTTGAAAAAATAGTAAAATATAAGGACCATTTATGTAGTGAATGTGGGTTGAATTTTGTGGAAACATCTAGTATTGGTAAAAATTCAAGTCTCTCTATGTCATTTTCATTCCCAATCATATCAATAAAATTAGTTTAGATAGAGCCACCCTAAAAAATATTATACTAAAAGAGAGGTTTTGAAAAATCTTATCTTTCAGGTCTAGGATTTTATTGACATATCACTCTAATGTTTCCTATATTTCCAATATTATACAATTTTCATGTTTCATATGAATCCTTGGATCCATGTATACATTAATGAATTTATATATTTTGAGACAATATTTTATATTCTTGTTAATCGTGTTAATAAAATTTCTTATGATAAGATTTTTCATCTCAAATATTGATGTTAAAGTAAATGTTGATTATTATGTTGCTATTTATATCTAATTTTTTTTATCAGATGAGTATTTGGTTTTATATCCATTTAATAAATAGTTTTAATGATATTTCTTCCACTATAATGAATATCCCCTATAAATTACAACATACCCATTATTTGGATAATATTGATATTTTACAATGGTTTGACTCTTCATTAGCTTTAAACTCAGAAAATATATATTTTCAAATACCATAATATTGATAATATCATATATAAAACATTTATAGTTGTGTTGAAAACTCATTTCATTATCCATAATATGGATAAAACCAACTCTCTTCAATTTTTCTAAACTCTTTGGGTTTCTTAGAAATTTGTGACTAAAATCACACAGTGTTATTGTGTAACTTAACTCTTAGTCATCTTCATTTACAAAAGTCTGTATACTAGATAATTTAAAGACAATAAGATTTATCATGAATCTACATGGTTGGATTATGAAGGTTATTTTATGAGTTTTTTATATGATTCTAACACTCATTATTTTATGGTTATATAAATCTCTCCAAATTATCTAATATTTTACCTTTTTTATATTCATTCTTGTAATGGTTTAGTTTCAATAGACTATACCATCAACAAAATTAAAATGATAAAAATATACTGTTGTATTTATCCTCATAAAACTCATTATTTGTGTTACATATATAAAAATTACATTAAATTAAATTCATATACATATAATCGAATACCATATATAAGGTACAATAAACCCATTCAGGTATAGGATTAAAATAATATGAATCTAAAATATATATTAGATCGTTATTTGTGAGATAGATATCCACCACCAATATTTCTTGATATAGCATATTCCCCTATGTTACTTATTAGCTGGGCACAATGTCCTAATACCCACGTAACTCCTTATATGCAGGCCTATGAATTATAAAATATTATATAACAATTTCAAAAATAAAATAAAATGTATATATAATATAAAACATAAATCTATGAATAAAAACAGATAATAAATTAATAATTCATACAATTTTATATAAAATAAACATTAATGAATAATTAACTTAAACATAATTATGAATATTTTATAATTAATCATTCTTTATATCAAATATCTAAATAAATAATGCGGATCATTTCATATTTATTTTAATAAGAACTATTTTATATTATTAATTCTAATGATATTTAATATTAACTCCTTCATATTTCTAAATATTTCAAATTCAATAAATCTTTTAAAACCATAATTTTTTTCAAAATTAAGTAAACATATTATGTAATATAAATAACATATATTTGAATTTGTTTAAATAGTTTCTAAAATCAAGTAAACACCATTTTTTGATAGTTTAAATAATTTTATAAAATAATTATTTGACTGTGGATATTTCACATAATCATTTATGAATAATTTAAAACATAATATTTACTCTTTAATTCCTACTAGGTTTTATAATTTACAAACACTTTATAAATTGATCCCGCATGATTTTTTTTTTCAAACATCGATCATTTCCATAAAAAAGTATTGCATAAATTTTAAATCTTCCTTGGGTTCTTCAGTGGCATTTTTTTAATTTTAATAAAAATAATTTTTAAGACATTATAAACCTGGATAATTTTTTACTTCAAACCACATAATGATTATTACTAGATGAAAAATCATTTGAAGGGTAAAGCCAAATTTTTATTTGTACATCCCCGAAATTTTTATTATATTTTTTACAAAAGAAACATATCTAGAAAACTTTTACCAGGATATGGCTTATCCTCACTGTGGAAAAAGAATTCTAAGAAGCCATATTTTATTTGTCTGTAATCTATGACATGGAATATTCAAAAAATAATTCTCGATTTTTTATAAAACTATTCAATTCCATGTTTTTTATCTATTATATGATTCTTAATAAATATAAAACAATGGATATTTTACTCTTAAAACATGTCATCGATCATAAATTTTAGGAACCATTATTTTTTTTATAAAACACAACTTGGTCTTGAAAGATTTCATTTTCCAATTTCTATATGTTGTATGTGAGTGAGATTGAATAAAGTCAAGTTCTTACTTTTATTTTCATTTCATGCAACTGTTTGATATATTTTTATGTGTTATTATTCCCATTAATATGTTGATACATCTGCGTCAACTATTTTGTTGGTAATTACCATAGAATGCATTCCATGTGAAATGGATATATTAGTTGTAAGGCTATAATGAGTTCTAAGAGATAATATGACAGTAATATTAATTAGATATTTTACGGTCTAGATCTATTATACTGATAACAAATATATAATGTATGACAATCAGGTGATGTGGGATCATAATAAATGGGGATTTTTGGATTAATGTTTTCAATTTCTGATACTGAGTTATGGAGATCATGAGGACTGTCCCACAAACTAGAACACCACATGATTCTGGTATGATTAGTGGTTTCTATCATTGTCCATGTATATTGGTCTCATGACTTGAGATCATTATCAATTTATTCCATTTAATAACATAAATTGATGAAAGAGTAAAACCATAAATGTGATGATGTGGTGAGATATATTATACTGGAAATTGTTTTGGTGGTATGTTTTTGGTTGACTGATCAGGCCAATATTTATTTCAAACAAGTAGAGAAGAGATATCTCTCACCAAGTTGATAAGGATATTAATATCTTCACTAAATCCATTATTTTTGAAGAAGAGAGAATGCCTTTCCAATATGGTCTGGAAAATAATAAATAAAGTTGGTAGGTATGGTGACACATGTTATACATATAATATTTTAAGATATAGTATATAAAAGTTAATATATTAGGCCACATGTGTTCTATCGAGAGGTAGAAATTGTCCAGAGTATACCTTATCTCCATAGGGTCCTTGGTGAGTTACTACACTACCATCTTGGTAAATATTTAGTACTCCCTTCTATTGAGATAAGAACCTAGAGGGCGAGACACTAATCTTATTCAAGAGTCTAGCCAATTATACATGAATTGGTGTTTATGGAATGGTGGGATCCACCATGGGATTCATGTGATTTCTATGTTCAAGCAATCACTATAAAGTAAATAAATTAAATATTATTTGAGTTTATAATAATTTTTTTTAATTTATTTACCAATTGTATACTAAAGCAATTAAGTGAATGAAATATATATTTTTTAGACTAAATATTATTATTCAAGGATTGTTATGTATTTAACATGATAAAAAAGTTTAGTTATTGAATGTAATTTTAAAAATAAAGATATATTTGATCTCAATTTTTTTTAATAAAATTTAAATTGAATTTATAACATATATACTATGTCATTTAGTGTCATTAAGGTCTTATTTAGAATATTTATGTTACCAAATTAACTATGTGTAATTTTTAGGACATTAATCAAACATATTTAAATGAGAAGATCAAATTTGAGGGAAAATTTATACCCCAAAATATATGATCTATGTCAAGTCTATCTCAAATTAAGCTAGAAATAAGTGATCTAAGCACCCCCAATCCATGTTCTACATCATAGAAAAAAAGAACGATGCTTATCCAAATAGAAGGGAATCAAAAAAATAATTATTTATCCACATGATCACAATAAAAAATTAATACATTAGTAGTATATAGAAGTGTGTGTGGATAATCTAGATGGTTTCACCCTTGGTTCCTTTAAGGAATAATTTTTTCCTATAGAAGAATATGCCTGTATCGACATTTACAATGAGGTAATAGTATGAATCTATTTTCATGTTTATTTGCTTCATCATATGATCCTTATGTATTATCCATGGATTCTATATCACCATTAATGATGTTTTAATGTTTGAAACGATGATAAAATTTTCACCACTCGATTTTATACATTATTGAAATGCACAATGTACTAAAAATTGTTATGAAAGAGATTCTTTGTTGAGTTAATTTTAACTGAAATTATCTCTTAAATTAATTTCTGTTGAGGAGATAAAAAAGGTCCAAACAAAATTGAAAACACATCGATCTGAGGTGTTAGGGATGATTTATGTAAATCTATATATCAAAATCTTATCTAAACAATTATTTTAGGTTTTAGAAATAATATATATATATATATATATATATATTTAAAACATGTATTGTGAATTGGTTGACGATAGTGGATCATGATTCCCAATATTCTGGCTATACACATGAAGCCAGAACCAAATTTTTAGGGGGGTCGGGGGTCGTCATATTTCATATTGAGTAATCAAATATTTTTGAAAATACAAATTAAATATCCTTAATAATGTTTTTCCGAAAATGTTTTATTACAAATTAAAAAACACATCATTAGTGACTGTGCCTCAATATTATTTCTACATCCTCACTTTTGGGGCATGGGTTACATGGAGTTTCCATGTTCAGAATTGATAATGTTTTTTTAGAAAAATAATACTTTTTATAAGAAATGGATACTCATTAATGTGCTACCGCTCCATAGGCATGTGCCTTGCTTATGGCGCACCTCAGTTTTACCCAAACTACCCATGATATCTATTTTACTTCACAACTTCTATACCCATTTGAGGATATTTTGGATATCAGGGGTCGCTGAAAAATTAAAAAAGTTACACAATAATTAAATTATATTATTTAAATTATCTAAAATATTTTGGGGCCCTTCAAGTTATAAATTATGAATCATTTTTTTGATATTTTAATATATGATTAATTTTATCATTGAAAATTAATTTCAAATTTAATTTTATGCTACAATAATTTAGATACCAATTGATCATGAGTGAGGGTGTATTATAATTGGGAGATATATTATCTATTTATTTAATGATTTCTATGTGTATGGTGTTTCTGATAATTTATTAATTTGTAAGACGATCCTTACATTATCTCTGTCATATTATATGTATAAGGGTCTGCAGGTCCATGATAAAATTTATTTTTCTGTATTTCAAATTCATAATACCCCTTCACATAAATGTGAGAATTTAGGTATAATGACGTGGAAAAATTAAATCACATATGTCACGACCCAACCCATGTCAGGTTTTGATCCGTATTTACCCTAAGCCCACCTCCATAGGCTTGGGGGTGGCGACTAGTGCCGAAGGAACAAAAATCATGTGGAGGCCTTTTTATAATAACCTGTAAACACACACACAACCAACTCAATGAAAATATGTATAGGGAAATTAATAAATGATATAAAACTAGAAAAAGGAATCCCAACAACCATAATCCTATAAACATTATATGTACCAAATGGTAAACTGAAATGGAAAAGGTGAAAAATACACACTCAACTGGAAAAGTTCCTCAACTCACTAATACATGGGAATGAAAAACCACTAAGAGAGACCCACTCTTGTTTCCAAAGCTATTACCACCACATCTATTCCAATCACCCTATATATCTAAGCTCCTATGATGTCACAATCAACTTTCTATCATCTGTAATGGAACACAATTTGTGGTAAAATTTCATGAAGGGGTGAGTTTAAAAATACAGAGCAGGATGCCCCAACGGCTAAAGGGGGCTGAAAAAGATGTACTAAATAAAGGGGATGTAGATAAAATAATATAAATTAAAATGAGTATAGCTCAATCCCACAATATAGTGATATAAAATCATCCAAAAACAAGGGTCTAGTAACAGTGGGGAGATGAAATTTTCATCGAGTCTACAATACCTATAGTAAGAGAGTAGAATCATCCAACACCGATATTATAGCAACAAAATACATATGGCATACCCCGCACATCTTCACCTATACGGGAAGGATAGTAATAAGAACCTAAGGAGTGTGTACTATAAATAGAATTTATATATGCCCAGTCAAGAAACCCAAACAATTGAGCAAGTAGATCTCTATCCCATAGCTCAACCCAGGAACGTGAGTAGAAAAAATGTCCAAAGAGTAACCACCATTGATTCCTGGCATCCCACAGGTCTACTCTAAACTATATGTCAAAGGGACTTAATCACTACACCATTATATAATCCTTTTTGGGCAGCACTATCTCAGCCTCATGGTATTAGGTCATGTCATAATGAAACTTATTATTGGGAAAAGGGTCCCTCTTACTCCAAAGTCCAAATTTACATAAAATAATCCCTCTTCACTGCGTCACACAGTCAAGAGGTCGTATCAAAGTGGAGAACCCATGCCCCACCCAGCTGGAGGGCTCCACTCACCATCTGGTATCTTTTCTCTGGTACGTTATGGGGGATTAACCATCAGAAGTCGACGAGGACACACTTCCCAACCTAGCCGGAGGGTACTACCTTACAAGTGTCATCGACAGGACCCACTGCCCAGCCCAACTGATTGGAATCCGAAAAGATCCACTGGGTAATACTTCCCATACAATCTAGATTTAATCTTAGAACTGCTATGACAATCCATTTTGGATGATATATCTTGGGAATGAACCATGGAACACATTGACCACCCCTTTTGAATGGTACCTCTCTTAAGAGCATCGAGGAACACGCTGACCATCCAAGCTATATGGTATCTCTTGGAAAAGAATCAAGGAACTCTCTAGAAATCCCTATTGGATGGGACCCCTCAGAATACAACCCATATAGTTGTCTGGTGTTGCTGTGATATGCGTCACGCCTAAAAAATATCATATCATAACTCGTAGGCCACTACCGAGGGAACCATCACAACATTCAAGAAAAAACACTCAGTATAAGTGACTGACATGCTGAAATCTGATTTCCGAATAAGGAATTACTATAGATAGGGGAATTCATAAAGTTGTGAACATTGAATTTGGGGCCCACACCTCATTTTTTTCTACCTCGTTTTTTGGATGTGTACATATCAATCCTATGGTACTGAATTGTGAAGATGTAGCCTTAGGGGTGCAAGTGTACCCCAAGAGTACACAAAATATTTATCCAAAAACCCATCAAGTGCAAGAAACTCAATGCTAACTCAAAGGGGGAGAATATAATTTCACAGATATGACACCTCAAATGGGTCCCATAACATTTGACCAAATATCTTCATCTAGTTTCTCCACTCTTATAAGAGTGAAATGTAACATAATATGTGGGTTCTCTTGAAACATAATATAAGTATCTTCCACCAATATTATTTTCATGCTTCAACATTTTATGAGATCATGAATATGGTTTTACACATACAAATGGATCACATGACTGTGATTATTATAAAAAATCTTGGAAGATCGACTATTTAATTTCTTCAAACGAACCACTAGTGAAAACATTACATGTCACCATATTGCACACAAATGAGGTCCCTTGGGATAAAACCAAGAACCCAAAATATATATTTAGATATATCCATTGTGAACCCCTCAAAAAGGAAAACATGATTGATTACTCATTTGTCCAAACGTATACCCGGGAAAAAAGTTACATTTCACTACAAAATGTGTGAACATGGCCTCATGGGGCCCACAAATCGTATGTCATTTTAAAACCCAAAAGTATTCCTGAAAATTCTTCACAAATACCATGGTTGTGTCACCACTAAGGACACAACAAAAGGGATTACCTTATAGAAGATAAGACTAAAATGAAGACCCCATATAATAATAATAATAATTAGATTATTATTATTAAATTTTGGAATTTCGTGCACCCAAACCCAATGAACAAGAGTTCAAATTCCATAAATAGTCTAAAAATATACCTCTCTATTAGAGGCACTCATGTCCATAGAAAATGCATTGAATAAATGATTAGATTGGGAGATATGAGAATTAAAACGGCGTCAACCTGATTTAAACAGTTCCGACCCATTCTAGATGGACCGCTCTGCCTAGCCCGATCTGATTTTTTGTCCTGCAACCCACCTGCCACCGGCCCAGCACAACCCGGAGCCAGGATCACCAAGTTGGTGCACATCGACGGTGGCCCTCAGCCTCTGCTCTGCATCAAGGCGTGACCTATGCGATGCGGGTCCTTATTGGCCCTTGGTCCCACACCTGTCTGCCTCACCCCTAGCCTTGATAAAACACTCCACTGACAGGATGACACCTCATGTTGACCCCAACAACACGGTTCATGATCTTATACCCTCAATTGATATATTTGGTGCACTTACATGCGTTTTCCTGTGGTCATCCACCCCTGCCAACTGCATGCTTCCTCTGAACCCAGCTGTGTCGCTCACCCTACCTGTTGGCCCCCATGGCCGCCACCTCCACACTGCTTGTCGCCTCCATGTGCCGTCACAAGCTTCCGTGTCAGACACAAACTTGTGGTATCTTCTACAAAACACCCAGTCTCTTCTAGATTCCTTATTTCTGATCTGAGTTCATATTGGTGATTGCTGTGATGAGATCATCATAGTGCCATCCTCCAATCGATGATCTGACGTTCGAGTAATGCGTTTGAAAAATAGAGACAAGATCTATAAAGACGGGTCGAATTTGTAAACAAAATTACAGGCTTCCAAACATGGATTTATGACCATGTCAGTGTGGCCATAAATTTCAATAATACAAAAAAATGAAAAAAATTTAACCATAGATGTTTTTATAATTTACACTTCAATAAGAGGTTCAAAAGAAAGAGGGCATACGTCAAATCGATCAACTCGATATCTCCAGCACATTCGTCTCGCTTCTGCTTTGATCCTGCAATGATACATTCTTGATTTGTCAAAGAATGGATCTGAGAGACATGAGAAAGAGAGACATAGTAAAGTTAAAAAGATAAATAAGGGTTAACCGAAATTCTAATTCACCAATTCTTTATTTATATTTCACTCCCTCGGCAGTAAATCTGAACCCTCTGCACCATATCATTTTATGCCATGCTTAGGCAGAGCACCCCTTTATGAACACAATGATTTTTGTAAATTTCCATTCTGAGTCCCCATTTGAATTTATTATCTTCATTATTCGAAATATAATAAATATTTTTAATTATTTTATTTATGATTTTTCCCCTCGATGACTTCTCTCATAGAAGTCCCACACAGAAAAATGTTATACCCTACCTAGGGTAAAAACCATGATTTAGACTAAACAGTTTCCTCATAATTTCTATCAAATCTACCTATTTAGAAATATCCTATTTTTTTCTCATTCATTACATTAAATATTCTTAATATTTAGTATACTTTCTTCTGGTCACACCGGGCCTTGGAACTGTGTGCCCTCTCAGCGCCCATCTCAGGAAAAATATCTAGAAATAGTCTGAAGTCCTATAAGGTGAAAAATAAGTTTTCAATCATTACCACATTTAATATTTTCATCCTTTAAAAGAAAAAGTATGATAAAAACTCGGTATACTGAGATCACACCTAGATCTCACACTCATAGGAACTCCACAACACATTTTTGGGATGGATCAACATGCGATCCAAAGGGATTTTCTACCCATGTAGGGTCTGCTCCGATTGATGATGTGTGTTGGAAGATGAATATATATCCTCAACTGTATCACGTGGGAGAAGTCGTTCACCCACTCATGTTATTAGGGATAGGTTAAGGTGTTATGAAACCTCCCCATCTCTTTGCACGATCTCAAACGGCCCGATGAAAATAAGCAGTTTGTTTTCTTCCCCCGTTGAACCACTATATCCAATATTGTGACCAAAATATCTATTTTTCCCTAGAATAGGGTCTAATTATTCCCTCCATTATAATATATACCTAGTGAAGCATCAAATGATATCTGTCCATGCCAGATCTCATAGTCTATGTCTCACAACAGATACTTTCTTATATGATCTAGAAGTGAAGGATTCAACACCATCGACTAAAGAAAAATTGTACTCTCCTACTCCACTAGGGTCATATACAGGGATGTTAACTACTCTCAGACAACCCAGACATAGAGAGACTAAAACTATATATTATGGAAATCTACTATAATATTTATCATTCCCAATGTTTATAGAATCTCAATGTCATAGTCCTGTAGTATGTCCAACCAACGTTGCCACCTCAGCTTCAGGTATCTCTGGGTATAGATGTACTTGGGAGATTGGTTTCCAAAAAAACAGAAGAATATAACTCCCAAATGATAGTTTATCCACATTCTCAGGGATTTTACTACCACTATCCCCACCATGTAGTAGCTTGTATAGTTCATATTCATGGGGTATCCATCACCTCAACATGTACTTCATAACTGTATTATCAAGATGTTATGTAGAGAACGAAAGGTAACAACAAACAATGTAGTTGAGTAAAATCATCCAAATGAAATAATATTGACATGGAAATCACATTTCATACCCCAAGTGTATTCCCTCCCCTTTGAAAGAGAATATTCCCCAAAATAGATACTCCTCTAAACCGACTAGCGACATTCTGAGAAAAGTGTCAAGCAGGAAAACTCCATCGACAATTCCAGAACATACTCTAACACTCCACTATAGAAATACTCATTGAAGGAACAATTTATAGGAAATATTCCATGAGTCCTCAATAATATCTACTTTGGGAGGCTCTGACTCTCCCCCAAGGATTATCTCTCATCACATGAACATGTCTCGGTGGGGGAAGGAACGTTATTCCTCGATAATTTAAAGCATTGGTGAACAACACCAACCCAGGGTAACACTGATTCCCTACATCACTATCATAAATCCTTAAAAATGAATCAACGAGAAAAGATTAATTCACACAGTTTATAACATGTTATTTGGTAAAAAGTAGAAAAGAGAACAAGGCAAACCTTTAATCATTTGATAATATATAGGATCATAGACATCCAGTGTTTGAGGTTTTCTGTGGCCCTAGCTTCTAGATTCATGAGCCTAACATAGGCTACCTGTATGTGGTGAAAAATCCTCATAACATAATCCTCATTCTCTAACTACTCCCACTAATCTTCTAGAACTACCTCCAAGGGGACCACCCTAATCACATCACATCATCTACCGTGGTGGTCCATCTGCTATGTGCATAGTGTTCTCAACATGTCTGGTTGGGTAGTCTCATGCCACGTGTCCTCTCCCATCACAATAATTGCATTGGACCTCCCTAGATTAACCTCATTCTACTCTCTTTCTTGGCTCCAAAAGGCAATGTACCTGATACTGACAATGTGGAGGTCTCATGCATCAGGATGTTGTTGATTGGCATCTTCTAGCTATTGAATAAGTATCAACTCAATAGCATCAAAAACCACAACAAGTTTTATGGAATCCCTCTTACATAAGGTTCTATATCACTTGAACCTACTAAAGGACCCTGACATAGGGGGGATGAAAAAGGGTATTAAGATAGCATGAATCTATATGTGGAGTTCATACAAAAATGTCCATGCTCAGAAGTATACATCATTTATCTTTTCCAGAGAGTAGTGCGAAAGGTCTGTGAACCTTGTCGCATACTCATTCACCATCATAACTATACCCTAAAACTGAAGGAGATCAAAAAGTCTAATTGAGAACAATCTATAAGGGTTGTACTCCTTTTGAAAAAATTGTGGGAAGAAACTCCAAGTGAGTTATAACTCATTTTCAATCTCATTAATCAAGCTTCTCCAACATCCAACTACTTCTTGGAAAAGGCTAGCTACCAAAGCAACCATTTGGTCATTCGGTGATTGTGCAATCTTGAAGAGGCAGTCCACTGACTCAATCCAAACCTCTACTGTTTGAGAGTCTAGCTCACCATAGAACCTCAATGATCTCAATTGCTCGAACTCACGATGTGAACTCGTCCTTTGTACATCCTCATCCCGCACTACTAGGGCTCTATACTACTCAACGAGAAGAGGTGATGCTACCTACTCATATAGAGGAAGGGGATCCCATTATGGGTCCTGAACTGATGCCTTCTTACTCACAGGATCATCATCACGAACTAGATCTATTCTCCTAGTTGGCTGGAATCACAGAGACATCCATTATGTTATCAAGGAATACCATGGTTAGATGATCTCATATATATATATATATATATATATATATATCAACAATAATTTTAGGATGAATCAAAAAGGACAATCATAGAAACCATCCTATAAGATGCATGTAGCATTTTGTTTTTCTATAAAATGTGTCTTAGGGTGCCAAGTCGACAAGAGGATAATTAGAGTCATGTTGAATGGCTATGTCAGCCACCCATAGAATCATTGGACACCCTAGTCTCAGAGATGCTCTCAAGTCACATTGAAAATATTTCCCTAAACCCATCTTAGATAATCATAGGCAAACATCCCATCAAAATCTCAAGGGTCTAACCACTTTTGATACCGTTTTGTTACGAACCGACACATGGTGGTGCTCTATCCACAACTACCACAAGACCACCTCCACAGGCCTGGGGGTGGTGACTGGCATTGAAGGCACTACAAACATGGGGAGGAAATTTCCCAAGAACCTATACACACACATCAAACTAAATGAAAAATTGCATAGGGAAATGAAAACCAAATACATCAATACTACAAAATGGAAACCAAACATGCAACAAACTCTAAAAAATAAACATACCAAAATGTAAACAAAAAGGGAAAAGGTAATAAATACATGTCCAACTAGAAAAGTCCCAGAAATTGCCAACAAGTGGAAGGCTAAACTAGCTGAGAGAGTCCTACTCCTTTATCCCAATATACAATCATTGCAGGTGGTCCAAGCTCACCATATCCCTAAGATCCAAAGATGTGACTATTAACCTATCTATCATCTATAAGAGAACACAAAGTGCTGGAAATTCCCAAGTAGGGTTGAGAGTAAAAATAATTTCTAGGATCCTCCAAAGGATCAAGGGAGCCACAAAATAAGTACTGAAGAAGGGAGAAGTAGATAGAACATGGTACAATAAATTGAGTTTAGCTCAACCCAATGAGAGAGTGAAGTACACTCATCCAAACACGAGGATCAAGAAATAGGGATATGATGAACTTTTTGTTGAGTCTTTGATAAATATAGTAGGAGAGTAAACTCGTCCATCCTTGAAAATCTAGACACAGAATGAAAATGGCATACCATGTGTGTCATGACCTCTCCAATAAAGAGAGTAACCAGAACCCCTAGAGCAGGTACTGAAAATAATATATATATATATATATATATATATGATTCAAGAAACCCATAAGATAGAGTAAGGGAATCTTCATCTCATAGATCGGCCCAAGAATGTGAGTAGCCAAAATTCCCCAAAGTAACAATCATAGATGCCTTGAATCCCACATGTACACTCTGAAATATAATTCCATGGGACTCAATCACCTCACCATGATACTATTCTCTTCGGGTGGCACTGTCTCTACCTCATGGGTTTAGGTCACATAACAAGTACTCATCTTGGTGGGAAACATTTCCATTTTTCTCGAGATTCCAATCGTACATCAAAGCACACCTCATCACTATGTCAAATTATCGAGACGTCATCTCATAATTGAGGACCCTTTCCCACCCAAACCCAGTTAGAGGATCACCACCCAGATGTCGACAGGTATCCGTTCCACTCTTCAACAGGTATCTGTTTCCTAGTACGTTAGGGGGGATCACCACCCGGAAGTCGACGTGCAGACCCCCATCCAAACCCAGTTAGAGGGAATCATGGAACCTCCATAAGGGACCACTTCCCAACCATGTTGGAGGTAATCCCAGAACTGATATAGCCATCCCTACATGATGGTATCTCATGTAAATGCATCAAGGAACACACTGGCCATCCGTGCTGGATGGTACCTCTAAAAAGGGCATCGAAGAACACGCTCTCCATCCTAGTGGATGGTATCTCCTAGAAAAGAATCTAGGAAAACCCATTTCATCACTTCATGATAGTGACTCTCTAAATATCACCACAATAATCCAATGTAAAACCCCAGATAGGCATTGAGGATAACACTAGCCATCTATGGTATATGGTACCTCTTATAAGAGCATCGATGAACACACTGGCCATCACTACTAGATGGTATCTATCAGAAACGAATCATGGAACACACTGGCCATCCCAGCTCGATGGTACCTATAGGAAGAGAACCAGTAAATTCATCAGGTGCCACCCCAGAAATGCTTCACACATAGAACATCTCTCATTGTAACTCGTAAACCACTACGGAGGGAACTATCATGTCTTACATTAAATTACACTCAGGATAGGCCAAAATAATGAAAATATATGAGTTTAGAATGGGTTTTGATAGATATTTAAATTCCTATAGTAGCATATGATATGTGTGGGGGCCACATGTTATGTGTGGCTGCCTCATTTACTAGTTGTGTACCTATCCATCCTCGGGTACAAAATTGTCAACAAGTACCCATATGCGTTCCATTTTTCTCCCAATGCACATAACATATTTATCCAAAACTACTATCGATCGCACGACACTTTATTAAAATTAAAAGGTTGAGAAAATAATTTCACTAATACAACTCGTCAAATTGCTCCCAGAACCATTGAACACATATCATCATAAACCTTCTCCACTCTCACATGAATCGAAGCTCTCCTAAACTGTGGGTTATCTTCAAATGCATTAGAAGGATCTTCCATAAATATTCATTTAATGATTCCAAATTTAATGAGATCAAAAATAAGGCTCCTCACATTGAAAATGATCACACCCTTGTGATCTCTACATAAAACACACATGATTGACTATTTAATCACCCCAAATGGACCTCCAGTGAAAAAGTTGCATGTCATTGTATTCTTCTCAAATAATGTCACATGGGTTTCACATATCTATCCACAAAAAATTATATAGATCATTCTAATGTGATCCTCTCGAAAAAACACATGTGATGGACTACACATTGGTCCAAAATGGATACCAGGTGAAAACGTTGCATTTCACAGCAACATGTACGAATAGGGCCTCTTGGTACCCACACCTCATCATTAGATTAAAAACCCTAAATTTGTCTTGAAAAGTATATAAAAAGACTAGTTCTACACTACTACTGATGCCACATCAAATAGTTATTGCGTTTAGAAGATAGGTATGATATGAGATCCCCGAATAATATTAAATAAATTATTATTATTAAATTTAGGTGTTTTATGCTCCCAAACCAGAATAACCAAGACCTAAAATTCCTGGAATGGCCCAAATAGATTTATCTCGGTGATATAGACTCATGGTTGCAGATTGCACATCGATCTATCTTCTTGTTAGGGTGATACATGCATTAAAATGGGCTCAGCCCTATTTAAATAGGGCTGACCCATACTGTCTGGACTGCTCTAAATGGGCCGGCTTGCTCCAACATGCCATGTTTTCTTTTCTGACTCGCTTCTACCACCATGCCAAGAATCAACCTCACCCCTCTAGTGCACTACCATGGTGAACCTCCACATCCAATATGAATAAATGTGAGACTAGCGTGACATGGGTACCCATCGTCCCCATGTCCCCCGCCTTTTTGACTCACCTCCAGCCGTGCCGCAAATGCCCCTCTGCCTAGACGACACCACCAGACAACCCCTGCACACAGGTACGTGATCTAACGCAGTCTCTAGCAGCCTTCTTCCTCTAAAACCAACTACATTGCTCCCCTGGCCCGCTAGTTCCCACGACCACCGCTATGTGTTGTGGTCGGCCGCCACACCAGCGGCACTCCAGTTGTCTCTTCCATGCACCACGAGTACTCCTCTAAAGGTTTGATTATAGATCCAATAATAGATCGGTGATCCTTGTAACAACAACTTCATATTACCAGCCTACAATCAAATATTTTTCAGTCCATTATTTTATCCAAAAAATATTGATGATATCTGTGAAGAATGGATGAATTTTCGGATAAATTTATAGGCTTAAAACAACGATCAAATCGATTAGCTCGACGTCACCAGTGTGTTTTCCTCGCTTCTAATTTGATACTCTGAGGATTAGTTCTTGATTCATCAAAGAGTGGGTGAGAGATACATGAGAGTGGGAGGTCTAGTATGAAGGTAAATAGATATAAGGGTTAACCCAAATTTAAATTATCTAAATATCTATATATTGGAGTCTCTATCGGTGTATAATCCTAAACCTCTATAGCCTCTAATTTTAGGTCATGCCAAGGCAAAACACTTCATTCCGAACTCAGTGATGATTTCATATTTATAATCTGAGTCCCCATTTCAAATTTAATCACATCTACATTTGAATTAAAATAATTATGTTGAATTATTTTATTTATGATTTCCCCTGGGGTGACTTATCTCACAGAATTCCCACACAGAGAAACGTTATAGCCTTCCTAAAGCCCCATTTCACAATCAATCGTGGCCTCATATTATTTATCTGAGCTACAGAATAAAGGATATTCCATTTCTAACATGTTCATATAATTAAATATACTTAAAATTTGGAATAATTTATTCTAGGAACAATAGGCCTCATAATTGGATGTTCTCTTAATGCGTAGCTCTGTTAATAAATATAGAAACATTCCAAAATTTTACAAGGAAAAAACTGAATATCTATAACATACCACATTCATATTTGGAAGAGGCCCCTATGTGACATAGACATCCTGCAAGGGTGAGTGTTGTGTTATTAGTCATATATGGATATGGTTAATAACCCTAGGTAATCATAGGATCTATATATATTCTAAATGAATCAACTTGTGGAAAATTTTTATAACAAGTAATTTCATTTATTTATTTATGAATGGAATATTATTATTTTATGCAAGTGAATTTTACCTGAACACATATAATAATAAACAATAATATGAAGTTAAAATATTATAAGTAATATGAATGTTATTCTTCCCCCGAAGAAAAATATTTAGTCATTATCATATACCATTATATAAAATTGGAAAAAACCATATGTATGAGGTTCTGATCACCTCTAGTTGTGGGTTCCTCCAAATACATGGGTTCTCTTAAGAGTATATTGGATTGTCATAACTAAATTTGGTAGAAAATATGTAGGTATATTCATATTGTTTCCTTTTAAAAACAAATATTTGCGTAAATATACGATACAATTTGTAGAATTAAGAACTTTACTCCACAGTATAAGGAGTCGAAGTCAATACAATTGTCTAGAAAAAATCCTTCATGGATACTCTTCAAGTAGTCAGGTAGCCATAACATGAAATATATATTGAATTTTAAGGTATTAATTCCATTATAATACTCATGAAACTAAGAATTATAATTCTTGTAGTGAATGTATACAAGGATTAGATAAAATAGTGGGAGAAATTTAAGGAAACAATTAATCAAAAATTTCTATTGATAATAAAAATAATGTACTAACAAGAAAATTTTGTTTATTGTCTATAAAAGGGAAAATATGAACAATTATATGATGAATCCAGATGATCTGTTAGACGAATAGGGAATCATCATGTCATTATGTCTGGTGATATTCTAAAAAAGAATTAGGACAATGATACCAATAAAATGATTCACATCTCGAAGATCCTTATCATAACAGAGAATGAAAAGATAGATATAAGTTATCCAATTCATTTTAGCGGTTAATTATAGAATAAGAGATTCAGATAATCCATAGTAGGATCATAATTTTAGATAGTATGGTAAAAATTCCATAACTGTGGGTGAATTTGTAAAATAAACTATATATTTACATCATCCTATAGAGATACAAGTATTATAAATTTTAAAATTCTACTAGTTGATAATAAAAGTATCCTGATTATAAATTATCAATAAACCCATGAAATAGAAAAAAAAAGTTAGAGACTGTGTATCTGTATTTCATATTACAGAAATATAAACATAAACACCAGAATTAATCAGATATATTATATTTAAATCTATAGATGAAATATTTATCATAATAGAAATAGATATAAAATTGTATTATATAAAATTAAGTATAAATTACTATTTATACTTGAACAAGTAGACATGGATATTATAAGCCTCCCTTATATAACAATGTTAAAGGTAGATATGTAAATATGATCTATGGTATCTCTAACAATAAACATATATAAAGGAAATATTTTTAAAAATTTAGAATAAATAATATGTATTCCTATCCTTAAAATATCTCCATCACCTAGATCATAAGTTTCCCCACTATAGAAACTGGTTTTTCATTTAACATTGATACTTAACCTGTAACTCGGTTAAAATTTTCTACTTAACCAGTTTCTAGGTGAAACAATTTCAACAATAAATGATACATTCCTTTGCAATAAAATCCAAAAAATGTAATCTTATCCAAAAAAACTCAGAATGAAAAAGAATTAGAAGTAAATTGAAAAAAATATATTGAAGATTTCATGTGATTGCATCTCTTAGAGTTTTCATGGGATTTTTTTGTTCTTCTGATCCACAAGTCTAAATTTTTTTTATAATAAAACATCAAATGATAGATTCTAAAAAAAGGGATATATTGTAGTTCAATATGAATAATATTATAAATTTTCATATAATTTAATTGGATTCTTAATATATATATATTGATAGGTTTGTTCTACACTTATATTGATATTTATATGAAAACCATAGTATTTAGGTGTTATGAAATTCCTTAAATTTTTTTATTTTCAAAATTAAGTTACATCAAAAAAAATTTGAACCTTCATTTTTCAATATTTCAATAAATTTATTCACATAAAATAAAATTAAAATATAAAAAACAATATAATGTTATATCTATCACTAAAATTAAGGGTTTTGTGGCCTTTAAAATAAATATTTTATGTAAACGACCCAAACCTCACTACATTTTTAAAAACCAAAACAATTATATACAAATTAAAAATATGTAAAAATACTTCCTATATTACTCATTTTTATCCCCATTAATATATTCTTTTTTATGATAATAATCATTATGGAATATTATCCACCTTTTGTAAAAGACTTTGGGAAATAAATTTCATATTGAGGAACATTGTCCCTATTTTTGAAGTACATTAGGAAATATTTCCAATTTTTAGAAGCATTATCTCCCTTAGTGAGAAAATTTAAAAATATATTATAATGTATTTAGAAACATTATCCACTATTTTGTTTTTCAAAAAAAGGTAACAGGAATCAATTTCATCAAAACAATATTTCATTCAATACAGTTTAGAGAGGATAAAATGTTTTTCTTAATAAAATTGAAATAGGGTTCCTTTAGATAGATTGAGAGTAACAGAGAAATAGAAAGTCCTGTATCAAACTGTTATGATTCATGGAATTAAACAATGTTGGTAAAATAAAACAGAATTTTTTTAAATAAAATTGAAACATCATCTTTAAAAAATTATTTTCCATGTTTGTAGAGAAAGGTTTTAAATTAGAAACATTTAAAGAATAAAAATTAAAAAATAAATCCCTTTTAATTGATTTTACAATTATGTTTTTCATAGTTTGTGATATATTTTTGAATCCTTGTGGTATAATATTTCTGGATATTGAATTATTATTTGAACTTGATAACTTTTTTAAAAAAGATTAATTTTTGAAAAACGAACTATTTTTCTTTATTTTTGAGATTTTATTCAAAGGAAAGAGTTTTCGAATTCTTCTCTTTTATTTAATAATTCTGATCATCCTTCTTCTAAGCCTGATCATTAAATTTTTGATTTTTAATCATAGAATGATCCTTTAGATATTTAATTGGATAATGTTTTTCATTATCATTGCTTTTTAAATCGTTCATAATGTCATAAAAACAATATATTTATCTTATAGGATATCGAAACTTCAAGGAAGAGAAATTTTACACTCACTAATATCATTTAAATCATTGACATGGATTCAAGGTGTCTTTTGATAATAATTTTATCTTATATTCACAAATATATTTATATTTTTTAACTAATGTAATATTGAAATTTACTTTTTCAATCAATTATATCAAAAGAAATTGGGTTATATGAATCTGAACATGCAGAATCCGATTATAAAGAACTCCAATATTTATAGCATGCTCAAGGTTTATGTATATGTTAGAGGTCTTCCTAAATTTAATTTTCAAGAAAATATTCATCTTATTTTAAAATGATCTATTAGTTATAGAATTATTTGATTTATAAAAAAGATCTGCCAAATTCTTATAACTTTTTTAAAAAACATAATGAGATTTCAATTCATTAGTATATTTTAGTGAAGAATCATCAATATATATATGGTAGTCATTCATTCCATTTCATTCAACAATATTTATTTTAGAAGAACATGGTGAGGAACATGAACATCAGATAGACATTTATTTAGAAGAATCAAATTTTGAAGAAACCTTGTTTTAATGAGTGTGGGTAACATTAGTAGATGTATTAATAGATGATTCAAGGGGAGATAAATCATCTAAAAATACTTTTGAATGTTGAGTCTCAAAATATTTTTCATCATATTTTTCAACTTTTGTAGAGTTCATAATTGAATATTTTTAACAATATTTGTTATAACATTAGATGGAGGATGAAAATAACCTTGAATTAATAAGGGATGAACTTCAAGTAGACTGATGGTATGAACTTCATATAGATGGAAATCTAATATATAACATTATCCAGATTTATAATTGGAATTCTAGTCAACATTCACAGTAATTACATGTAATATTTATTTTATGAAATATCTATAGAATACCCTTTTCCATTTCCTCTAGAGATCAAATTAACCTTTAATGAAACATTAATAACCACATGTTCATTGATTATTACACATAGAATACATGATACTGAAATTTGAGATTTTTCATCTTCATTAAATGATTATTATTTTCATTATATTTCTCCAAATTATATACAATTTATACATCAATCTACTTTCCCACATCTTTTTCTAGACCAAAGAATCGTTTAACAGACTCTATTCCCTTCTTATTCTTGTATTTTTAGATTTATTATTTTGAACCTTATTATGGGTATAAATTATTATATTGATCATGTAATATATACTGAAATTATTTTTGTAAATATTTTTTTGGCTTGAATTTATTTTTTATTTCACCTTATTAACATTTTATTAGATTTAGAAGTTTTTTAAGAGCCTTATCTGATTTGAAAAACTAAGATGATTTTTAGTTTTCAGGCAGTTGTACTTCTGGAACATTGTCCCATTCTTCATTATATATATATATTTAGATTCAAATCTAGATGAGTTATAAAAAATTCCTTGAAATAAAATACTAATCACATTCTTTAGAGAGTATATTCATTAATATGACCTTAAATTTCCATTTCATGATGTGATTCAATATCTATTTTATAATACATTAGAAATTTTAAAAGGACCTAGTTCAACGTCCTAACAAATATTAGGATAATTATATTAAACAAAAATTTTGATTTTATCAATATAATTCCATATGAACATAGATAATAGATACACATCTTTAATTTGTATTGTTCCCTTATCTACCGTTCTTAGTAAAATCCATACATAATCAATTGAAAATGAATTCATACATTATGATTATAAAGAAATTCCTTTTTCCCATTATGTAGAATTTTTAATTTTTTTAGAATCTAATATATAAAAATCAACATATAAATTACGATGTTTATAAGAGGTAGACATAGTCTCACCTTTTAAAGGAACTTTCAAAAACAATGTAAATATTTTTTTTCATGCTAATATTTACAAATAAATTAATGAATGATACCTTTTTAATCAATGTTATTTACATAATATATATAAACAATTCAATTACATTTCTAGGAGATAATATATCTGATAATATATCTCCAAAAAATTGTAATCAACCTTTCTTTATAAACTAATATTATTGACCTTTTTAGTCAATATTTTTATCCTTTTGTAGAAAAAAATCATATTTCTCCAAAAATTTAGAATCACCAATTATATATCATAGAATATATATAGTATTTATTTCATATTTGGATGTAATTTTCTCATATTATGATGGAAAACATTAAAAAGGAGGGAAAACACTTCAAAAAAATTTCAATAGATTTGTGACCATTCAAAGTGAATTTGAACAACATGGGGGGTCCACTTATATATAATGTAATTTTTTGGAATATAAAACAACAACAAGAATTATTTCGATATAATCGTATAAATAAAATCCATCAAAATTATAATTTTAGAAATATTTTTGAGGATTTCATTAATTTTTAAATTTGTGATTCTTTATGTTTTTTATAAAAATTTCAAAATTTAGTTTAGAAATCTTCAAAATTTTTAATCTTATAAAATAAAATTTAGATAAAAAGATAGTTAAATTGTGATTATAATGAAGGGATTGATATTATTATTTTTGAGATGGTTAAAAACCCATATAAAATATAATTTTTATAAGAGAATTTGAAAATTTTTAAAGTTAGACAAACGAAATAAACATATACCCCCATTAATTAAAAGTAATGAATGGAATGAATTAAAAAATTGATATATATAAATTTAAATAATAAATACCACGATGAATATGTAATCATTATTCAGCTAACAATGAGAAAAAAATGATCTCTAGAATTATTTTCTTATTTGATAATCCTCCTTGGGTCTGGATGAATTATTGAATAAATTCATTTATCATTAATATTTTCATTGATATATTGTGTTCATAAGCATTGGTTTCAATTGAAATAAGGGATATATGTTCTATAAATCATTGAATTCAATTAAAAGAATATTTCTTCTTCTAATTTCTTTATCTCTGATATAATATATAGAAGGTTTCTTTATTTGGAACAAAAAATTACATCCCAATGACTTGACATTCATTTGAATTGATTCCTAATCTAGATGTATTTTTTTTGGTCTTTTAAGTCAATACTATAGTGACCCATTCCAATCATAACATAAATAGTATAATAATATCATGACTTAAATAATATATCTAACAATAGTCATATAATATAATGATGAAAAGGATTGATGTCTTGAATATAAGTTATATAAACAGTTTATCTCATAAAAATTGAAAAAAATTTCCCATTATTCTGCTCCTCTATATCATTTAATGGACATCTCACATGATGAAATCATATTAATCATTCTTAAAAATTATACAGAAGAAGGGGGTGAGAAGAAATTCTCAGTAAATGAAGATAAATATAACAAATTATTAGTTATTAAGAATGAAGAAGAATACATGGAACAAATTTATATATTAATAATATATCATAAGACTATGTATGGTTATCAAAAAACAAGACTGCGCACATAAGATCATAAAATGATCATTAAAGAAGAAAAAAATATTTTAAAAAGCTTGAAACCCAGACTAATAATCATAAGATATATAATCATGATATAAAAGTGTAGAATAATATTAAATTAAGGCATGATCTTATAAAGAAAAAAATATCGTAGAAAAAAATGATTCTTATAACACACACATAACATGATAAAAAACGTGTGAATTTTTCATAAAATTATGAAATTAAATCTTTTACACAACCATAAAAACAAGAAATCCCATGTAACAAAACACAAAATTCCCTTTCTTTTATTTAAAAAACCATTATGTCCATGCATGAATATATGATTGAACCCATCATGGCCTTGATTGTTTGAGAAAAACCATTATTTTCATGAATGAATATATCATAAGATATTAGATTAAAACAAAATATTATAGCGTTATATAAGAATCCCCATCTCTTTCCACAACCTTGTGTTCCACATTAAACCCATGTTCATCATAATATAAAGAACCCATGTAAAAATATTGGGTTTCTTAAAATTATCAGATAACACGGACTTAAAAAATCACAGGATATCAAAATATGATTGTCAAAAAGGGTTTATATCATTAAAAAATATATAACATAACTTCATTAGAGATATATAATTCTAAAATAATTATAATAATATTCTGAAAATATTTTTATTGAATTTTTTTCATCATTTTAAATTTCATAGTTATGAGTCCATTTTAAAAAATCCACATTTGTTTTTAAGATAAATGAAAATAAGAAAATTATTTAAACATTTTTTTGATTAAAAAACTATTCTCCTAGAAATAAGGATTTAGAATCAAACAAAATTTTGTATATTGGAAAAAAATGTTCAATAAGTAATATAGTAACTCATAGAAATGATTTTATGTTACCAAGTCCCTAACCATTAAGCTTAAAATCCAGAAAACGAATAATACTAAAATATGTTAATGATCAAAATATTTATAATTATTTCAAAATTTTAATATTATATACATCTAATCCTGTACTTCCTTAAAAAAATTATTTTCATGTATTGGATATTTGTAACCACTTCTCAATATTGGTTAATAATCATAACACATTATAACTGGGCTTGTATAAGTAGTTTTAGTGTTCATTTTTCTCGCAAAGGAAATATTTTTAAACAAAATAATGTTTTTGGAATTTATTTTTATATATAATTATATTATATTAATTGCATTAAATAGGATTATTAGTCTCATTTAATGAAAAAAATGATGAACTAATTGTGGTTTTATTTACTAATATAAAAGGATTACCTAAAAATGATCATTAAATTTTATTTATTAAAAAATAAACATATATATTATATATATTATTTATAAATATCCTATATAACATTAAAATATAAAATAAAAGTATACTTCTTTGGAAATGAAGGAAAAATGAATCATGTTTATTCTTGGAGGTGGTAGTCTTCACAAGACATGATTCACGATTTTATTTTTTTTGTGGAAATGTTGAGGGTTATTAATTATTTTAACATAAACATAATAATGTAATAATATAATAATTATTCCTATTTAATAATTTTAATATGGGGAAATATAATTTCATTAATAAAAACACATATAAAGAATAGGAAATGAAAGAGTGGGTTAAGAACTTATACCTCATTTCATGGATTATTTCCTTTCTGAAATGGATTGATCCTTTGATGGGCTGTATTTTGAGAATAAAATATCCTCTTAGTATTGACTATAAGGTATATAATATATTTGGGTATAATATGGGGTAGAAATTATTTTTTTAATGTTAGGGTAGGAAAGGAGGGGAGTTCCCCTTTTATAAGTTAAAATGAATAAATTTCTTGTAAACCCTCAATACCATTACATAATGGGATGTAAATCTCAAGATAAGTTCCTAATGAATTTTTAAATTCTTTATTCTATAGAAGATATGGTTTTTACGAACATCTAGCATTAAAAAATCATGTTTTATGCATTTTATTCTCTATTACACTATTGTTACCCTCTTTTACCATCTTAATATTCACCACGATAACAAATTTTTTACTTAGGAAATTTATCCAATAAGAATAAAAAACAATCCATTGTATAAAATTTTTAACCACTAGTCCTATATATGAAATTCAATTTTTCAAATAAAAATCTCTTAGTTTATTTAAAATAAATTTCAAAAAAAGGACATTTAATGAAAAGAAATGATTTTTCAAACATTATTATCATTTAATAAGAAATATGATATGGTTATAATTTTAAATTACATTAATTTTAATGAATTTAAAATATTTTTTATCCTTAAAATGTCATTTATTTATAAATAAAGTAAAGAAAAATCTTCATTGAAATTTTTTATTAATAATTTAAAGAAAAATATGAAAAAAAAATTTCATTAAAACAACACATATATTTTAAAATTTTGATCATGAGTTTATAAATTCAAAAAATTTTGAAATTATTTTATCTATTTTATGACATATATTTTTACAAGATACAGTTTCAAAAAAAATAAATATATTAATATAATGAAATTATTTCCTAAAAATAATAGAATTAATAAATTCATTATTTCCAATATTTACTTGAAAACTAATTATTTAAAAATAATTATTCTTAATATTGTATGATAACGATAAATACAAAAAAATATTAGCTTCAAAAAATTATAATCCTAAAATTTAAAAACATAACTTTAAATTTAAATCATAAAATATTACAAACAAAACTTCTTATAAGAAATAATTTTTTACAATTTAGTAGTTGTTTTAAAATATTTTATAATCATAAATATATTAATCATTAAAAATATACATTTTATAATATTATATTCAATAATAATAAATATTTTTTAGTTTCATAAATACAATAAATGTTTCAGTATTTGAAGTGAATTTTTTTATTCCTTGTTTTGTTTTTTTTGTAATTATATTTTTACATATATATTTGATGAATATACTACTAATATTTATACCCTACAATTTATGACTACCTTAAAAGGATCTATTTTTTTTGTTTCAGTTTTTAATGTGAATAAATTCCTCAAACAAAATATTTCAATAAGTAGAAAAATCATGATATGTTACATTGTACCCCCAGATGAATTTTATCCTCAAACATCATTTCATGGAAGAAATCAAGTTGGGGTAATTTTCTCGCAAACAATTATCAGGATTCCATGTAGCATCCTCATCCTTATGATTTCCCCATTGTGCCTAGAAATTATGAGGGGACTTGTTCCATAACACCTTATAAATTTGATCTATAATTTACACTAGTGGCTCTTCATTTAATATTTCTTTATCCAAGTTTACAAATTTTTTATCTTTTCACATGTGAAGATTCTGGTATGTACTTTCCAAAAAAGGATACATGGAACATATATTGCACAAGGGATAGGTATAGAGGGTATGTTATATGATATAATACCACCCTAAAATGTTCAAGGATTTTGAAGGGATTGATGTATATCATTCTCAACATCCATTTATTCACAAATATCAAAAATCACTTCATTGATATATAAATGGATTATATATGTTCATATTCCAAAAGTTTATTCTCATTATCTAGATTTAACAGAAGAATAAAATGGTTCCAAACCAAAATACTACAAATTTATCAAATTTTAATTCTCTAATATTTTCTTACTCTTTCTATAGCTCTAAATCATATTCATGGGTGTCACGAACCAAATCTGGTCACCATCGAAACCAGTGCCAAACCTGGACCGTGACAAGGCCCGAAGGGCGTTCCCGATCCCCACGGGATGGCACAAGTGCCCGGGTATCATAAAATGAGAATTGGGAACGATTTACCCGAGTTTATAAACTTAAAACAACAAAAGAATCCAATAAAATGAATTTGGATTTTTCAAACCAAAAAATCATTTACATAAATTCAGAACTGAATTACATAGATTAAAATAATTCAAAAAGACTATAACAAAGGTAAAAAACAAAAATGAAACAGCCCAAGAACCCTCATGGCATGGGGAAACTCCCTCAAGCCACCTCCACAAGACTTCACCACCAAGGACCTGCTAGAAACCCGAACCACTGAAACAAAAAAAAATTGTACCCAACCTGCGACAACAAAAATAACCAAGTCTACTTACACCCAAAGGTGTAAGTAGGGTGTGAGCCAATGCCCAGTAGGATACCACCACTAAGAGATTCCCTGTGATAAACATTCAAAGAAGAAAAGCATGCAAGTTTTCAAAAACATGTAATTTCTAGTTACAATTTCTAAAAGAAGAAACTTAAAAAAAAACAGTTTTCAAGTGGGTTAATTTAAATAATCAACACTTTTAAAATAAATTCAAAAGCTACTGAATTTTCCAGCCCAATATACCATATTCCGATGGTAATTATAAAGGATCTAATGAGCACAAGCAATAAGAAATAACCCCTAGGCACTAGCTAGCTGTGGGTCCCAGGTACCTCGTATCTCGGTGAGAGTAACCACAAAAATTATCCGTTCTCGTGCACGATCCACTAGTAGGGAACATACCCATAACCTAGTGGTCCCCAATCATCATCATCATAGTTTAGTTAGATTTTTAAGTGTCAACCTGCTAAGTGAAACTGAGGCCAAACCCCACGGATTCACTAGCATACTAGTACACGTCCAACCACCTAGATACCCAGGTTTTCCCTTTGTGCTCAAACAAGTTCAACAAGACAAGAAATATACTTTTAACATGAAAATATCACTTCCACATCACACATTATCCAAAAATCCCCATGCACATCACAAAATTCAGAAATTTAAAATTTCATTCAAATTCATTTTGAAAGCAAACTCACACCAAAATAGCCCACAACACTTTTTTTCATAACATCCACAATCCAACACATCCTTTAACAATTTTATGAAGTCCCTAAAAATTTGATAAACATCACATAACAGAACTATTCACATCTAAAATGGTTCATTTGAAAGTATAAACAATCCAAAATAGTTTTCCAATTTGGTTTCACCTCTTACACAAATCATTAAACCACTAAATACTTTCATAAAACAATTCTAAATAGTGCACCAAAGCTTTTCAAATAAAACCCATTTCAAAACCATATTTCAAGGCCAAAATCACACCAATTCAAATTCAAAACAGAATTGGAATCCGAAAAAAAACATTTCTTAAACATCTCCCATGTGTGATACAAACACCTCAACCAACAGTACAAAAGATCCACATGAAACGCACACGTTTTCAAAATCACTTTCAAGAATTAAAATAAAGTTTTATACCTTAAACCCTTAAAAACATCTTTAAGACCTAGTGACACACCAATAACCCACCAAATAATAATTTTCATCCAAAACAAGATTTATTAAACAAAATTCATATGTTATAAAACAATCCCAAACAATACCCAAAGGGTTGCAAATGAAAACACCAAATTTTAAGCTAGAATGAAACTATAAAAACAAATGCTTTACTAAATACAACATAAACAGTTCACGCACCACAAATATCATATTAGGAACATTAATAATAAGTAATTCAAGCAAACTAACTAATCTAGAAATGTTTACACATGGAATCACCTACCTTTTATGACGAAACCCTCAAAACAAGGTGCGTAACATCAACCGCACCAACCCGGCACCACAAGGAATATAAATCCAGACCTAGACCACCAAAAATTGACCTAAAAGTTACCAAATCAGACCTTAGTATAAAACCCAAACTTCTAGACATGAGGAACTTCAAGAAATAGGAAATAAAACAAAAAGAGGATGGAAGGAACCAAGAAGGAGTTCCCTTACTTGAAATATCTTGAAGAAATCGGCCCCAATCCACCAAAATATGAATCTCCAAGTACCCAAAACTGGTATTGAGGTTCGAAGGAGTAATATTTGGTCATGTGGGAACTTAAATGGGGAAAGAAAGATGAAAATTGAAGGAGTTATGAAAGATTCATTTTACCTCGTCAAATCTGGTCGATTTGAGAAAGAGTATGAGAGATTTCCCTACTTCGCGGCTCTCCTGAGCTCCAAAATTGTGAAACCGATAATGGGGGCAATACTCGGGGTATTGGAATTGAGAGGGAGTTGGAATCACGGGAAAACAGTAAAAAATGAATGAGATATGAAAATTTTTTAAAAACAATTTAAAGCAGGAAATGGGCCTACGGGCAGGCCCATTACCTAAATCAAAAACCCAAATCCATCATGATTATGAATTTATATGTGGTCCAAAGGGATATGGTGGTTTTAATATATCAGGTTATGCCAATTGGGAAGTGGAATGGGTTTAAAATAGTAAAAATTGAAGGAGTTATAGAAGAAAAAAAATAGTGTTTAAATCTGGAATTGGGCTCGCGGTTTGGCCCAAATTTTCAAAACCCACCATTTTCACCAAAATGAGTGGTAAACCCCCCCAAAAAAATCAGGAATAGAAATTAAATGAAATATTAATATATAAAAAAGTCACGTGTGTGACAATTCTCCCCACCATAAAACATTCCGCCCTCGGAAAGCCAAATCAAGGACAAAGAAAAAAAACCAAACCCAACCGACATGCAAAAAAAAGGACTCATTTGCTAAGCTTTGCCCCCAAAGGCCAAAACACCTCCAGTGATCAATTAATGAAGGAATACTTCACAACCAAAACATACACCTCATTACTGAAATTATCAATCACATTCAGGATTTTTTTTCCTAAAATAAAACTCCTCAAACACTATCTGAACAAGGCTCGAGAAATTTACCCAAACAAACAAGAACATCGAACAAGGTTACACTTACCTTGATATAACTAAACCATTGGGAAATCTCCAATCCCAACGTTTACTCAAGGAATATGTATGTAGTTATATAGCTCCAAAAGAGACTGACCACATCCAATCCAAGACCAATTACAAAAGTGAGTTACTGGTACAAGGATACACAAATGGGCTCCCCAACCATAAGAGACAACTAAATTTTTTTTTCCGAGAAAGAATCAAGACACTAACAGGGGAGCCCCGAACAAAGTCCCCAGTACAAGGGGTAGAATCCCATTAGAAATTTTCAAAATAATATACGTGAGACTCATAGTGTTTCTCCCCACCATAAGAACCATCCATCTTAACTGACCAATATGGACCGACATAGAAAAACCCCAAAACATAAAGAATTGGGACGACAACACGGTTAGCCCGCACAGTTTGGGAAACTATGTTCTAACCATGTGGATCCGTATACCTACATGGTTTTCTAGGGAATGGTTACTAATAAGTGTTCACTAAACATGTCTATAAATATCTAAAACCATTCCCCTGAATCGAAAGGAAACCAAAGGGGAAAAGAAATTTATTGGGAGATAACATGGGGATGAGGCCCGCCACCTCTTTCCACCGAACGTGAACAAATAAAGAAAAATGACAACAAGAAATGTTTGAACTATTACCATCTCTCATAATAAGAATAGTTCTTTGTACAAGGTTAAAAAAACCCTGGGATTTCCTCTGACTACGCGCCAGCTTCTCTCCGGGACCTATGGCTGGAGCTGGAATGATTGAAGCATCTTCGGCCTCGCAGTTAAGATTTGGAAACCCCCGAATAGAATTTCTTCTTCCCATGCTACAAAAAACTACATGAAATCTTAAATGGGTTAACCAAGTCATAACACACCCCAGAACTCACTTTCCCCTTACTTGGGATTTCACTAAAATAAGGGTTTAGAGGATGCACTCACATCACACCTTGTTTCTTCAGGTGAGAAACAACAGAAATAAAGGACACAAATAAACACCTTCCTCTAAAATAGAGGATGTCGAGATCTCCCAAAAGGAAAAACAGATTTGAAAAAAATAGACTCACATAATATTGTACAAATTCACCTTTACAATCAAACGAGCACGTGACATCACAACATGTCACCGAACAAGACCAAAGTGACTGAGAGAAATAATACAAGGAGGGGGGGGGTTATACAACATCACCAAATATCACAGCATCCCAGAAAGTGTCCATAACAGCCTCTCATGTCCATATTTCCCACACTGGTGGTTTAAAATAAACCTCTTCTTTGAAGAGACTATGAAGGACTTAGAGACCCTCTTAGACACTATCCATATTGACAACCCTAGACAACTTCCACGTTCGAAGCATCGGGTAGCTTAAGAAACTAAGGTATCTTTAAACCATCCACGAGCACTCTTCCGCAACAAGAGGATCCAGAAAAAAAAACCAAGAAAGTAAATGGTGTAGACTCATTCTACAAATCTCAAGAAAAGATTCCTTACATTGATCAACTGGAGTATTTTCCAATGGCAAAACAATCCGCGTTGCACCTCAGTTGTGCACTAAATCTTAATGGGGGCGCACCTTATCCAATGAGAGAACCCAAGGACCCAACTAAGATGGTACATTGGTAAAAACATGCAACAAAACATATCCAAACTCATTAATGGACCCATATTAATGGTGTCCCGAAACATATATCATAGAAGACTACTAACCAGACCTTTTACCTACCTTTCCGACCAAACACAAACCCCAAAAAAAACAGTTCGAACATGAGGGGTTCTTAGACTCAAAACATCCCACAACATCAAAATTTTACAAAAATACACAATATACACCATCCCAAACAATTCATCAAGAAAACATGTTTTTCTTTAAAACCATTTCTAAAAAAAACGGTTCAGCGGTGAGCGTATCCACCAATGGTACCCCATGGGCCTCACACATGCATTTTTTTGTGCCACACCAGGCACCCTCCTCATATCTGTCCTGGAACTCATCCAGTCATGACATCAACCATATATCATCCCATATAACCCCATACATGTGGTCACTCATGGAAATACCAAAGGTCAATGCACTAATTATTTCCACTTTTCAAAACCAAAACGGTCAACCAACACATCATTACTATCAAAACCGCTAACCAGGAGGTCGAACCCAAATTACTGCGTTAAAAAAACTTTCCAGAAAGGCACAATCGTTCCAATGAAAACTCACATTCAAGTTATTTACATCAATTTCAAAACATCTCAGCCCATAAAAAAACATTTTAATAATTTAGAAAACTTTAATGGGATCACTTTTTCAAAACCAACTTCAATATAGTTTCTTCTTTCAAAAGAGGTGTAAGAACACAATTTTCCATTTCAAAATGATTCTGAATATTCAGTTCCTCCATTTCATAAATCAAAACATTCCATATTTATTTGAAAATAATTTCACAAAAACATTACACTTCCTAAAACCAAGTCACTTTAAAACCAAAGTTCCAAGATTTCAAAACTAAAGAACACCAGATAATGCGAGAGGAAACTAGTTTCAGTGGGTGACTTGGTCATATGGTTGGCGGCCATATTCCAATCACTTCACTGTCAGAGAGAGTGTTCTAGGGAATATCCCCGGCTCCACATGGCTTGCCAGACCCTGCGAGCTCATTGAGACCATTAACCCAACTCTCTTTTCATTTCCCCTAATCATCATCAAACCAAGAAAACCAAAAGACATAGACAAATCCCAACTTCCCTTGGTGACTTGAATCCTGAAATGAGGTGTGGTGATCAAGCACACCACCCATAACCAGAATTGCATGTCCCAACAATCATAACTCTAGACTATCCTGACTATTTCCTAAATAACATGACTCCAATAGAGCGAACCTCCCTCTGATACCATTTTGTCACGAACCAAATCTGGTCACCGCCGAAACCTGTGCTAAACCTGGACCGTGACAAGGCCCGAGGGGCGTTCCCGAACCCCACTGGCTGGCACAAGTTCCCGGGTATCATAAAATTAGAATTGGGATTTATTTACCCGAGTTTATAAACATAAAACAACAAAAGAATCCAATAAAACGAATCTGGATTTTTCAAACCAAACAATCTTTTACATAAATTCAGAACTGAATTACATAGCTTAAAATAATTCAAAAAGACTATACCAAAGGTACAAAACAAAAATGAAACAGCCCAAGAACCCTCATGGCATGGGGAAACTCCCTCAATCCACCTCCACAAGACTTCACCACCAAGGACCTGCTAGAAACCCGAACCACTGGAACAAAAAAAATTGTACCCAACCTGCGACAACAAAAATAACCAAGTCTACTTACACCCAAAGGTGTAAGTAGGGTGTGAGCCAATTCCCAGTAGTATACCACCACTAATATATTCCTTGTGATAAACATTCAAATACGAAAAGCATGCAAGTTTTCAAAAACATGTAATTTCTAGTTACAATTTCTAAAAGATGCAACTTAAAAAAAAACAGTTTTCAAGTGGGCTAATTTAAAGAATCAACACTTTTAAAATAAATTCAAAAGCTACTGAATTTTCCAGCCCAATATACCGTATGCCGATGGTAAGTATAAAGGATCTAATGAGTACAATCAATAGGAAATAACCCCTAGGCACTAGCTAGCTGTGGGTCCCAGGTATCTCGTATCTCGGTGAGAGTAACCACAAAAATTATCTGTTCTCGTGCACGAGCCACTAGTAGGAAACATACCCATAACCTAGTGGTCCCCAATCATCATCATCATAGTTTAGTTAGAGTTGTAAGTGTCAACCTGCTAAGTGAAACTGAGGCCAAACCCCACGGATTCACTAGCATACTAGTACACGTCCACCCACCTAGATACCCAGGTTTTCCCTTTGTGCTTAAACAAGTTCAACAAGCCAAGAAATATACTTTTCACATGAAAATATCACTTCCACATCACACATTATCCAAACAGCCCCATGCACATCACAAAAATCAGAAATTTAACTTTTCATTCAAATTCATTTTGAAATCAAACTCACACCAAAATAGCCCACAACACTTTTTTTCATAACATATACAATCCAACACATCCTTTAACAATTTTATGAAGTGCCTAAAAATATGATAAACATCACATAAAAAAACTATTCACATCTAAAATGGTTCATTTTAAAGCATAAACAATCCAAAATAGTTTTCCAATATGGTTTCACCTCTTACACAAATCATTAAACCACTAAATACTTTCATAAAACAATTCTAAATAGTGCACCAAAGCTTTTCAAATAAAACCCATTTCAAAACCATATTTCAAGGCCAAAATCACACCAATACAAATTCAAAACAGAATTGGAATCCCAAAAAGAACATTTATGAAACATCTCCCATGTGTGATACAAACACCTCAACTAATAGTACAAAAGATCCACATGAAACGCACACGTTTTCAAAATCACTTTCAAGAAGTAAAATAATGTTTTACACCTTAAACCATTAAAAAACATCTTTAAGACCTAGTGACACACCAATACCCCACCAAATAATAATTTTCATCCCAAACAAGATTTATTAAACAAAATTCACATGTTATAAAACAATCCCAAACAATACCCAAAGGGTTGCAAATGAAAACACCAAATTTTAAGCTAGAATGAAACTATAAAAACAAATGCTTTACTAAATCCAACATAAACAGTTCACGCACCACAAATATCATATTAGGAACATTAATAATAAGTAATTCAAGAAAACTAACTCATCTAGAAATGTTTACACATGGAATCACCTACCTTTTATGACGAAACCCTCAAAACAAGGTGCATATCATCAACAGCACCAACCCAGCACCACAAGGAATATAAATCCATACCTAGACCACCAAAAATTGACCTAAAAGATAACAAATCAGACCTTAGTATAAAACCCAAACTTCTGGACATGAGGAACTTCAAGAAATAGGAAATAAAACAAAAAGAGGATGGAAGGAACCAAGAAGGAGTTCCCTTACTTGAAATATCTTGAAGAAATCGGCCCCAATCCACCAAACTATGAATCTCCAAGTACCCAAAACTGGTATGGAGGTTCTAAGGAGTAATATTAGGTCATGTGGGAACTGAAATGGGGAAAAAAGATGAAAATTGAAGGAGTTATGAAAGATTCATTTTACCTCTTCAAATCTGGTCGATTTGAGAACGAGTATGAGAGATTAACCTACTTCGCGTCTCTCCTGAGCTCCAAAACTTCGAAACCGATAATGGGGGCAATCCTCGGGGTATTGTCTTTGAGAGGGAGTTGGAATCACGGGAAAACAGTAAAAAATGAATGAGATATGAAATTTTTTTTAAAAAAAGTTAAAGCAGGAAATGGGCCTCCGGGCAGGCCCATTACCTAAATCAAAAACCCAAATCCATCATTATTTTGGATTTGTATGTGGTCCAAAGGGATATGGTGGTTTTAATATATCAAGTTATGCCAATTGGGAAGTGTATTGGGTTTAAAATAGTAAAAATTGAAGGAGTTATAGAGGAAATAAAATTAGTGTTTTAATCTGGAATTGGGCTCGCGGTTTGGCCCAAATTTTCAAAACCCACCATTTTCACCAAAATGAGTGGTAAACCCCCCAAAAAAAATCAGGAATAGAAATTAAATGAAATATTAATATATATAAAAGTCACGTGTGTGACAATGAGATTCTTCAATCATTACATGAATCGATTCTTGAGTGGTCGATTAGGGATGAAAGGATTTGTCTCCAACCATTATGACATCATGATCAATCCTATAAAAATCAATAATATTTATTCTTTTACAATACTCATTGTTAATAATGAAGCATGGTCATTATTACTCAGATCATCGACCTCCATATTCCCCTTACCAATGTGGAAATGTATTGAGTAGTCATAATATATTATCATCTTTGGCCATATTATTTGGAATATTTATGTTTAGTTTATAGGAATATATTTTTCAATATCCTTTGATATATATATACATATATCATTCTTTTTCTCCATATATATAATGTTAAAAAATATTCAATGCATATATCACTGTTGAAAGATCTAAATCAAGTTTTGGACAATTTTTCTCATGTGTATTTAGTTGGTGTGTACTATAATAAATTACCATATCATTATACAAGAGGAAACAACCCAAAAAATTTTTTATTCATCATTTTATATTAAAATCCCTTCCCTAATCTAGGGTAATCTATGTACATGAGTAGTATTACACCCCATGATTTTTTGGTATGTATCTTCTTAAATAAATGTAAATTATTTGATAGATTAAGTTGCAAAAAATAATTAAATTAAACAAACCGATAAATACTATTAAATATTTACATGACCCTTGGAAAACTAATGTGAGGGTTAATAATAGAAACATGTCCAATTGAATAATAAACACACTTATAAAACAATTAACAAAATTTATGTTTCTCATAAATTAAAATATGATATATTTATATCATTGAACTCGTAAATACATTCTTTATAAAATTTTAAATTCATTGTTGATATTTTTCTGAAATGTAAATGTTTATATAATATTTTATAATTTATATAATGATTTAAAACAGAGTTTATTTTCATAACATAGATTCAATAATAAATATTTTATTGTGTTATAATTATAATATAATTTTTTGAGAACAAATTTAATTATTTTAAGGTGTCGCAAAATCCGTTATAATATTAGAATTTATATTTTTAAAATAAATAATGATTTTTGTTGAAAAATAAATTTATCATTTTTTAAAAAATTAATTTTATAAAATGGAATCCATTTTTTAAATATACATATTGAAAAAATTGGGTTATTATTTTTTATTTTTCTAAAATAGTAGAATTTATGGTGAATAGTGAAATATGATAATTTACTGTATTTAATGTTATAAATAAATAAATTAAATCTTTAGTCACGGATAATGTATGGATGAGGTAATAACCCATTATTACGAACTCACAAGAACTATATACTATAGTTACTCACATGAATTGACACTATTGAATGTCTTGATTCAAAATAATATACAAATGAAAAAATAATTAAAAATAACCATCTCCACTCCTATAAATACAACCCCTTACTAGACTGTATCCTCACACCATTTAAGAAATTATGATTTTCTTAATTATTCTAAATTACCATCCCAATCCCATTACCCACATCCAAGAGATACTATTTTTTTTCAAAATACCAAATCTAGGTTCTGTAAGTTGGTTCCAAATAAGATGGTATTCAAGAGGTCAAATCCTCCTTATTTCTATTTTTATTTATTTTATTTTATTATCCAATCCTATCCTAACCTATAAAAATTATAATGGTAACTACAATATCATATATATTCTTGAATTTTATTATTATAATGGAATATCCAGCATCAAAACTCTTATTTTTTCTTTTTATTTTAAATATTAAAACACCATCCGTGAGGTGTTGATTCACCACATTTTTGAAAGGAAGGTTTTCATTTTCCCTTACCAAATTAAATTATAATCTTAAAACCATTATTATGGTTAAAAAATACATTAGAAACCAATTTATAATTTTTTCACATTTTGGAACCTACATATAAACATAATAATAAATAAAATAATACATGTTTGTGATGGTACACAAAAACCCCCAAAATAAATTAAAACATTTTTACAAAAAAATTATATAATGAGTCATCATAGTAACATATAAATAAATGGGTCTATTTAAACATATTTAATTTCAGTAATATTAAATTGTTTTCACTTTTATAGTTTTTCGTCCATTTTAAGTGAACCCCCATAATTATACAGAAGGGAACACACCATAAAACCATGAAACAAATGCTCTCACAACAATGAATGTTGAAACCATACATTATTACATTAGCCACAAAAAATTAATAAAATTATAATATATCAAATATATGTTTTATAGGTTCTGAATAATGTAATTAATGAATCTGATTTGATTATCTAGGACATTAGTTACAATTTCATAATACTTTTGGAAATAAGATAAGGGAATTATAATATCACATCTATTTATGTGGGATGTGCCTTATTCACCACTTATTTTTAGTGTTTCGTGTTTGTATACTGAAAATTTATATATCATATAATGAAACTCTTTATCCTCATGGCATACAATTTTTAATTTGATGCTTATTAATTTTACAAGACATACGATTCGATTGATTACAAGTGGAAAGTGATTTCATCTCAATTTATATTCCATTGAGACATACATGATATTGTGAACCTAATAATTTCTATGTGGTATATCTACCATCCCTTTTAGATAATTTTTTATTTGAAATGATATTTTCCTTAAATATCAAAATTTCTTGAATCATGTAAATTATTAATTTCTAATCATTATAATATTTTTTTTCATACAGTTTTTACTTTGAATATTGAGACTTATTTATATTATACTCAATAAAAAAAATTTATAAGTAATATTGATCAGGAATTAATTCTATCTTTGAAGAATTATTTTTACTTCAAGTTATGGATGAGGACCCACATTATATATCCACTATGTGCATTGAAATATCTCACAATACAAAATAGTTAAGTAAAAACATTTCATGTTTTTTTTATAATCAGATAGATTTCTACCCATAGGCATTCAAAATCTTGTGAAATGTCTTGATGGTAGTGGCTCATGTTCTAGAATCATGGAATCCACTAATTAATCATTTCTTTAATTCAGTACTCAATTATTACTATCCTTGATATTTTTACTGGGAAAAAAATATATGGATGCATTTTCCTTCTCAATTTATTGATAAAATGGAATGTTTTTTTCATTAATCCATTGTTGAATCTTGAATATTCTTTATTGATTATGATTCAAATATAATTGATTCATTTTTCTGCTGTATGTATCCCTTATTTAGAATTTGAATTCATCATTTTAATTGTTTTCGTTCCCCGTGATAGGAAGATGAAATATTTGAACAAGTATCAAGGAATCTATTAATTTTTCTTTTTTATATTCTGTGTTTAATTTCCAATGTGATAAGGGAACCACATATTTATTTATTTTTTAAAGACAAATAATCCTATTTATTATTGTTTATGTGATCTCTTGTATCTATGACATTGTAATTAAATATCCATTGATATTGGGATACTGGGGTCAGAGTTGTTACAATTGTTATTAGAGAAGGTTTTGTAGAAACCTTGGGACTGAGATGATAAAAAAACATGATAATTATAATAATTAATTATAGTAATTTTTTCCTTAATACTGATGATTATTATGATATAACTTACTTTGTGGCAATATTTGGTGATGACGCCTAATAAAAGAAAGGGAATCATTATCCCCAAACAATATAGGGGTTTCCCCATTGAGGTAGTCAACACAGTTGGTGTTGGAGCTGAAAAGATCATGAAGATATTATTACAACATACATAAGTTATTATTAACAACTATACCCCACCCATGTTGGATCATTTCTTGCGGGATATGCCCCTATATTTTAGTTGGCTACTAATCCAGTGGCAGTTGTGCAGTTGATCATGTCCCTTGAAATGATATTTCTTATAATGGAATGCGAGCAAAAGGAAATTTTAGTTCTAATGGTATATTTCTTCAAGGGTGATGTAGATAAATTGTGGTCATTAATATTGAATAATAATGAGGTAGCTAAAATACATTACATTTAATTGAGATATTTAAATGAAAATATTTTTTTAAAAAAAAGTTAAAGCAGGAAATGGGCCTCCGGGCAGGCCCATTACCTAAATCAAAAACACAAATCCATCATTATTTTGGATTTATATGTGGTCCAAAGGGATATGGTGGTTTTAATATATCAAGTTATGCCAATTGGGAAGTGTAATGGGTTTAAAATAGTAAAAATTGAAGGAGTTATAGAGGAAATAAAATTAGTGTTTTAATCTGGAATTGGGCTCGCGGTTTGGCCCAAATTTTCAAAACCCACCATTTTCACCAAAATGAGTGGTAAACCCCCCAAAAAAAATCAGGAATAGAAATTAAATGAAATATTAATATATAAAAAAGTCACGTGTGTGACAATGAGATTCTTCAATCATTACATGAATCGATTCTTGAGTGGTCGATTAGGGATGAAAGGATTTGTCTCCAACCATTATGACATCATGATCATTCCTATAAAAATCAATAATATTTATTCTTTTACAATACTCATTGTTAATAATGAAGCATGGTCATTATTACTCAGATCATCGACCTCCATATTCCCCTTACCAATGTGGAAATGTATTGAGTAGTCATAATATATTATCATCTTTGGCCATATTATTTGGAATATTTATGTTTAGTTTATAGGAATATATTTTTCAATATCCTTTGATATATATATACATATATCATTCTTTTTCTCCATATATATAATGTTAAAAAATATTCAATGCATATATCATTGTTGAAAGATCTAAATCAAGTTTTGGACAATTTTTCTCATGTGTATTTAGTTGGTGTGTACTATAATAAATTACCATATCATTATACAAGAGGAAACAACCCAAAAAAATTTTTATTCATCATTTTATATTAAAATCCCTTCCCTAATCTAGGGTAATCTATGTACATGAGTAGTATTACACCCCATGATTTTTTGGTATGTATCTTCTTAAATAAATGTAAATTATTTGATAGATTAAGTTGCAAGAAATAATTAAATTAAACAAACCGATAAATACTATTTAATATTTACATGACCCTTGGAAAACTAATGTGAGGGTTAATAATAGAAACATGTCCAATTGAATAATAAACACACTTATAAAACAATTAACAAAATTTATGTTTCTCATAAATTAAAATATGATATATTTATATCATTGAACTCGTAAATACATTCTTTATAAAATTTTAAATTCATTGTTGATATTTTTCTGAAATGTAAATGTGTATATAATATTTTATAATTTATATAATGATTTAAAACAGAGTTTATTTTCATAACATAGATTCAATAATAAATATTTTATTGTGTTATAATTATAATATAATTTTTTGAGAACAAATTTAATTATTTTAAGGTGTCGCAAAATCCGTTATAATATTAGAATTTATATTTTTAAAATAAATAATGATTTTTGTTGAAAAATAAATTTATCATATTTTAAAAAATTAATTTTATAAAATGGAATCCATTTTTTAAATATACATATTGAAAAAAATTGGGTTATTATTTTTTATTTTTCTAAAATAGTAGAATTTATGGTGAATAGTGAAATATGATAATTTACTGTATTTAATGTTATAAATAAATAAATTAAATCTTTAGTCACCGATAATGTATGGATGAGGTAATAACCCATTATTACGAACTCACAAGAACTATATACTATAGTTACTCACATGAATTGACACTATTGAATGTCTTGATTCAAAATAATATACAAATGAAAAAATAATTAAAAATAACCCTCTCCACTCCTATAAATACAACCCCTTACTAGACTGTATCCTCACACCATTTAAGAAATTATGATTTTCTTAATTATTCTAAATTACCATCCCAATCCCATTACCCACATCCAAGAGATACTATTTTTTTTCAAAATACCAAATCTAGGTTCTGTAAGTTGGTTCCAAATAAGATGGTATTCAAGAGGTCAAATCCTCCTTATTTCTATTTTTATTTATTTTATTTTATTATCCAATCCTATACTAACCTATAAAAATTAGAATGGTAACTACAATATCATATATATTCTTGAATTTTATTATTATAATGGAATATCCAGCATCAAAACTCTTATTTTTTCTTTTTATTTTAAATATTAAAACACCATCCGTGAGGTGTTGATTCACCACATTTTTGAAAGGAAGGTTTTCATTTTCCCTTACCAAATTAAATTATAATCTTAAAACCATTATTATGGTTAAAAAATACATTAGAAACAAATTTATAATTTTTTTCACATTTTGGAACCTACATATAAACATAATAATAAATAAAATAATACATGTTTGTGATGGTACACAAAAACCCCCAAAATAAATTAAAACATTTTTACAAAAAAATTATATAATGAGTCATCATAGTAACATATAAATAAATGGGTCTATTTAAACATATTAAATTTCAGTAATATTAAATTGTTTTCACTTTTATAGTTTTTCGTCCATTTTAAGTGAACCCCCATAATTATACAGAAGGGAACACACCATAAAACCATGAAACAAATGCTCTCACAACAATGAATGTTGAAACCATACATTATTACATTAGCCACAAAAAATTAATAAAATTATAATATATCAAATATATGTTTTATAGGTTCTGAATAATGTAATTAATGAATCTGATTTGATTATCTAGGACATTAGTTACAATTTCATAATACTTTTGGAAATAAGATAAGGGAATTATAATATCACATCTATTTATGTGGGATGTGCCTTATTCACCACTTATTTTTAGTGTTTCGTGTTTGTATACTGAAAATTTATATATCATATAATGAAACTCTTTATCCTCATGGCATACAATTTTTAATTTGATGCTTATTAATTATACAAGACATACGATTCCATTGATAACAAGTGGAAAGTGATTTCATCTCAATTTATATTCCATTGAGACATACATGATATTGTGAACCTAATAATTTCTATGTGGTATATCTACCATCCCTTTTAGATAAGTTTTTATTTGAAATGATATTTTCCTTAAATATCAAAATTTCTTGAATCATGGAAATTATTAATTTCTAATCATTATAATATTTTTTTTCATACAGTTTTTACTTTGAATATTGAGACTTATTTATATTATACTCAATAAAAAAAAATTTATAAGTAATATTGATCAGGAATTAATTCTATCTTTGAAGAATTATTTTTACTTCAAGTTATGGATGAGGACCCACATTATATATCCACTATGTGCATTGAAATATCTCACAATACAAAATAGTTAAGTAAAAACATTTCATGTTTTTTTATAATCAGATAGATTTCTACCCATAGGCATTAAAAATCTTGTGAAATGTCTTGATGGTAGTGGCTCATGTTCTAGAATCATGAAATCCACTAATTAATCATTTCTTTAATTCAGTACTCAATTATTACTATCCTTGATATTTTTACTGGGAAAAAAATATATGGATGCATTTTCCTTCTCAATTTATTGATAAAATGGAATGTTTTTTTCATTAATCCATTGTTGAATCTTGAATATTCTTTATTGATTATGATTCAAATATAATTGATTCATTTTTCTGTTGTATGTATCCCTTATTTAGAATTTGAATTCATCATTTTAATTGTTTTCGTTCCCCGTGATAGGAAGATGAAATATTTGAACAAGTATCGAGGAATCTATTAATTTTTCTTTTTTATATTCTGTGTTTAATTTCCAATGTGATAAGGGAACCACATATTTATTTATTTTTTAAAGACAAATAATCCTATTTATTATTGTTTATGTGATCTCTTGTATCTATGACATTGTAATTAAATATCCATTGATATTGGGATACTGGGGTCAGAGTTGTTACAATTGGTATTAGAGAAGGTTTTGTAGAAACCTTGGGACTGAGATGATAAAAAAACATGATAATTATAATAATTAATTATAGTAATTTTTTCCTTAATACTGATGATTATTATGATATAACTTACTTTGTGGCAATATTTGGTGATGACGCCTAATAAAAGAAAGGGAATCATTATCCCCAAACAATATAGGGGTTTCCCCATTGAGGTAGTCAACACAGTTGGTGTTGGAGCTGAGAAGATCATGAAGATATTATTACAACATACATAAGTTATTATTAACAACTATACCCCACCCATGTTGGATCATTTCTTGCGGGATATGCCCCTATATTTTAGTTGGCTACTAATCCAGTGGCAGTTGTGCAGTTGATCATGTCCCTTGAAATGATATTTCTTATAATGGAATGCGAGCAAAAGGAAATTTTAGTTCTAATGGTATATTTCTTCAAGGGTGATGTAGATAAATTGTGGTCATTAATATTTAATAATAATGAGGTAGCTAAAATACATTACATTTAATTGAGATATTTAAATGAAAATATTTTCAGTAGATCATTTTATCATGAGAAGACAACTGAAATAAAGAGATAATACCTTAGCATAAACAAAAAAGGAAGATGATAGTTTTATAGATTATATTTCTACCAACAAAAGTCTATCATTATACACTACAAATTAAATACATGATGAAAAAATCCTGATAATTTCTTTGGATGTTTTAATCCAAGTCTCTGAAGAAAATTGGATTCTAAATTTTTTTCACCATATGATGAAATAGTATTAAGTGCCATCTAAATAGAGAAGGAATTTGCTAGATCTAATATGTATAAGGGAAATTAAGATAAAAAGTGGTCTTCTAATAACCATTATAAAGGTAAAGCATCAAAAAATGTTAGGGTTACTAAGAAATTTTAATTATGCGAAAATTGTGGAAATAATCATTCTAGTAAATTATTAAAAAGAAATGGGTTTTTTTATATGTGTAGAGAAATGGTTGATCAAGATAATTATCTCAAGGGTAAGAAAAAAATAAATTATGTTCAATTCATCAATTGCATTGAAATGGAGAATTATTCAAACCAATATCCCATATGGTAAGCAAATCTACGGTAGAAGAGGCCATGGGGAGATGGCCACACTGATGTGATCACTATATCTGTGGTAGAAATACCTAAGGATGTTGTTGTATGTACACTAATAATATATTCAAAATTAACCATTTTTTTTCTAAATCATGGTAATATTCTATATCTATCTTGTTTTTTATGGAAAATATCCCCTTCAATTTTTTTAATTAGTTACTTTTTTTGTCAAATCACCAATGGGAAGTATAGTAATAGAAATATTTTTGGGTAGTCCCAATCAAGTCACATAAACATTATTTATTTTCTAGACTTATCATCACACCTATTGTTGAATTTGACATAATCCTTTGTATATAATTGATTTCAAAATATGATACAAAAATTTATTTCAAGAAGAAGGTATTTATGTTTTGTTAGGAAGGTGTTTAATTCCTTGTCATTAGAGTAGAAAATTCATCATTTGATTCTTATCTAGATCCCCCCCAGTAGGTCTGATGAATTGAATTGTTGGGGAGGATGAGAAACCAATATATTGGGACGAGGGAAGTAATCTTAAAATTGAGGATGTAACAATATTAGAGGAATGAATTAATTTAATTTTAGGAGAAATCAACTAGATAACACCTAGAATATGAGGATAATTTACCATTGATTTAATATTTTCTTTAAGACCAATATCAAAAAATCCTTATAGAATGACCACTTTTGAATTAGTTGGTATGAAGAAATAACTTGTGTAATTGATTAAAAAAAGAATTTATTCACCCTAATGTTTCTCCAAAGGGATCTTATATTCTCTTTTATATGAAGAAATATGGATCAATGAGGTTGGGCATTGACTATAATGAAATAAACTATAATGAATTTCCTTTTGTAGAATGATAAATTTCATGGTATTTTGAACTTTTTGTTTAAAATCTGATCAAATTTTAAAACAATGCTTCAAAATGTAATTTTGATTTTTGTAATACCTTTTTGACTCATTTGTAGACTTGGTTAAATGGATGATGGGTGCCTCAGGGTTCTCATGTATTTTTGAGAGCAGTAAACCCCAAAAATATCATGTTTGGAGGGTATGTATAGGGCTAAGAGTTTGTCTGAAACTATTTTACCCCTAGAAGATAACTGTGTTTCTTATGTTAGTGAAACGATGTGATGAGAATGTTCTATAAATAGTTTACCCAAACCATGTGCATGCCCCATGCGGGTTGTTCCACTTATTCAGTACCTATACACTGCTCATCCCATGGTTGATGCATAGTTTGGATAACCGTGTGACTGAGACCAAGATTTTTTCATGAAATTAAATTAATTTAAATAAAATTAAATTAAAAATAAATTAAATGAGAATAAATGGAAAATTAAAATTTAATTAATTTTTTACTAACAATAATTATAATATCATTTTTATTTTTATGATTATGATGATGATGATGATTATTATTATGTTATGTTTTACGAATTCCCAAAAGGGATGTATCCCCTACCCCATCATGTGACATACCACATACTTCTTCTTTTTCACAACTCAAATGAAACCCCACATTCATGCCACCTCATTCCCTATATCCTTCCTTTGTGGTCACTTGTCCAACCGATTTTGGTTGTGTACCTCTCCAGAATAGTTCTACTCATCTCACCCCTTATATTTCTTGTTTTCTTATCCTCTTCGGGCACTGAATGACATGACCAAACCTTAATGAACGTTGAGGTTTTTTCATCGATTCTTGATGATTAGGGTTCATTATCCCTTTCCTGACTCTTCTTACCATGATTTTCGAAGGCAATGCATTTTTCATTGACTTTTTAAGGGTTTTTAATTCCTTTGATTTTGGACCATCATTAATTATAGTATTTGTAATTAAAAGGGTTCCTGATATTTTTTTAGTACATATTGGAATTCCTTGTGGATATTTTGAGTCACTATTGTTGAAGGCAACTAAACTGCATATGCATAGGTAGATAGAGATAGAGATATATATATATATATAATTTTGTGGGTGTGTAAGTACACCCATTATATATACATTAACCCATGGTGGTGATAATATATATATTTTTTCCAGGTATCATTATGTACATATATGAAAAATGAATACAAGTGTATGTTTAAATGGGTATATGCATATAAGTGCATATATGTAAGGATCCCCTTGTACATATTCATGAAAATTGGAATATGTACATTGGGTCCATGTATCCTTATGTATATGTGAAGGTTCATATGGCCAGAGAAGGTAAAGATAAGCTTTGAGTGGTCACCAATGAAAAAGTCATGTGCCGAAGTGTATAGCTTGAACATCTTCTCATGAGGTTGGATCCATTTATATTTCCCCTTTAAATTTAATAATTAACTAACTACCTGCTTTTCAAATCTTTTTTGGATATTAATTCGTGTAGTATGACTTTTAGAATAAATTATTCTTAAATGTGAATTGAGAATGACTCTTTAAATGATTTTTAATTATACAAAATGAATTGTTTTTTAAACAATGTAATGTTTTTATAATAAAACCCATTGAATGAATTGAAATTCCTTCTAATTTATAAAGTGATTATTTATTATTTATTTTATGATAGACCAACATGTCTATGGTAATATAAATGCTTTAAAACATGAAATGGTACTTTCTTAGCATGTTATATATATATATATATGATTTGCTTGTGAGATTTTGTGCTTAATTTTTCAAGAAGATACAAGGGGTTCTAACTTAAGGACCCCATGGATGAGTTCTCATTACTTTTGTTTGAATTATTAACATTTAGTAATTAGGTCAGTGGAGATATCAGTTATACCTAATATAGATCACTGAGCATTATCTATTCATACCTGTTGACATGTGACAAGTGTTCCCTAGGAGAGAACCCTTTGATTGAACTGAAGTCATGATTGGTTTAACCATGCCTCAAGTGAGGCTGAAATCCCTTTTCTCAATACCAGGTATGTACATAGACGATAATACGTCAATCATGAAACCATTCTATGAGTGACACATGTGACTTAATTATTGGGTCACCATGGATAGACTCCAAGAAATTGGTTATATGTTGATCACCTTGAGGGATACATTGAAATTACATAGGGATTTCCATGGAAGGGACTATGGTCTCTCACTATGTTCATGAATAATAAATGAATAATTCTATGGAGTTTTGAATTGAGTTAAAGAGAATGTCAACATTTTAATAAAAATAGATTGAATATTTAGAAAATGTAAATGTTGGGATGTGTCTTCCAAGACCAATCAAAATTATGTGTATAGTCTAACACCTCACACCATATTTATCTTAATTTACCAATGAAGGTTCTCCCGGTTGATACTGTAATGACCCATCCTCGGCGCCCGTGTCGTGACAACCCCAATCCCTCCTTCCAAATGGCATGGGATGGCGACTAGCACCAAAAGTAAAAATACCAATAAAAGGGAAGACATTGCCTTCATATAAGAAAACAAACACAACGGAGTACGCAAGCTGTAGTAAACACTAAGTAAACCAAGTACAAAAGTAAGTGCTGGAATGTAAATGTGCCATATACAAACCCAACTGAAAAAACAGTACAACTGAGAAAAGTAAAGTACAAAAGTTGAAAAGTAAAATATCAATCACCAAGACATCCTCCGGAAATCCCACCTGAAGGGTGGGTACAGATGGTCTCAACAGCTCCTCAAATCCGTCCGTTCGATTTGTGTAAGTCCCGCCAGTTAGTCCACCTTTGGACACCATCTCACTTCATAAGTCTCAACCATGATCAGCGTTATCCATCGTCTGCATCCAACACAATGTAGTGCGGGCATATCCCATGCAGGGGTGAGTATACGATACTCAGTAGGAACCCCGAGACCCCCGAAGAACTCCCAAAATCCTCAAAGGATAAACCACAAAGGAAAGATACAAATATGAAGTATCAACCAACTCTACTTAGGTTTATTCCCATACATATACCTAAGTCAACAATTCTAGTTCTGCTACAACTCACAAGCCCAAGTACAACCTAGTCCACACAGGAATGCATAACTCGATCCACATAAGAAAGCAAAAAAATCATATCGAAGATAATGATTGAAAGTCAAGACTCATCTCACACAGGAATACTACTCACGAAGAGGTGTGAAGATGATTAGATGTAGCCTCTGAATAATCTCCTCTACCAAAATCACGTAGTATCCAAGTAAAGAAGTCGTCGCTGCCGAACCCAAGTAGGATCCAAGTACAGTAACCATCATTGCCGAACCCATGTAGGATCCATGTACAGTCCTCATCACTGCCGAACCCATGGAGGATCCAAGTACAATCGTCCTTGCTGCCGAATCCACGTATGATCCATGTACAGTCGCCATCGTCGTCGCAGTTGCAGCCAACTTTAGGGTTCCTGCACACAGCACGCTCGATTCTGGGAGGGTCCGCTCCACAATCGTAGAGGTTCGGTACATCAACTGTCACGATGTCCAAAGTTTATGTATCACAAAGTTCTGTCTTATTAATATGAACTCAACGCGACAGACGGCGCGTCAATCAGACGCCCGGTCTGAGAGATAATGGCTTTTCCGTTCCAGGGGCCCAGTTGGTTTTCGAGCTAAAACCAACTCGACCATACTCCCACAGCTTCCAACCTCAAGTAGAGTAAGCCAAAAAAACTGTTTCACTAAGAGGAATTTATCGTATTTGGCGGAACGTCATTCGGACGTCCGGTCCTTAAGTTATAAGTGTTTTCGCTCCAAAGGCCCGGTTTGTTTGGGGATCAAACCAACCCGGCCATACCCAAACTTTATCGAAACCATGAGTGTAATATACCAAATCGACCGTCTTGATCCAAATATCCCTACGCAACTGACAGTGTGTCGATCGGAGTTCCGTAGCCCAATATTTGGGCGTTTGAACGAACCTGGTCCGAAAATACGGGTCTGGGCCTGGTCCGACCCAGCCCAATACCCCCTGGGTCGGCCTGAACCATGTCAACCTGACCTGGGTCAGGGTCCGGCCCGATTGGGAATGTCCCGGCCCGGCTGGCATGGCCCGACCCTTCTGGCGGGGCCTGGCCCAGCTGGCGCGGCCGACCCAACCCGTGCGGCCTGTGGCCCGACGCGAAAGCCGGTCGCGGCTCGGTGCTGGCCGAGCGGGGCCGCGCTAGCCGGGCCGGACCCGGACCCGGGTCGGGACAACCTGGTTCGGGCTGACCAAGGGGGTATTGGGCCAGGTCGGACTACGCCCAGACCCCCTATTTTCAGACCAGGTTCGTTCAAACGCTCATATCTTGGGCTACAGACCTCCGATCGACGCACCATCAGTTGCGTAGGTATCCTTGGATCAAGACGGTCAATTAATTATATAACAGTTAAGGTTTCGAGAATGTTTTTGTATGACCAGGTTGGATCGAACTCGAAATCAACCGGGCCTTTGGAGCAGAAACGCTTATAACATAAGGACCGAACGTCCAAATGATGTGACGTCAAATATGATGAATTACACTTAGTGAGACTATTCTTTTGGATTACTCCAATTGAGGTTTGGATAGTGCTAGTTTATGGTTGAGTTAATTTTAATTTAAAAACCAACCAGGCCCTTGGAATGGAAAAGCCATTATCTCCCAGACCGGGCGTCTGATTAACGCACTGTCTGTGGCGTTGAGTTCCTATTAACAAGACGGAAATTTGTAATACATCATCTCTAGACTTCGTGACAGTTGATGTATCGAACCACTTGGCTCATTGAGTGGACCCTCCCGGAATCGAGCATTCTGTGTGCGGGAACCCTAGAGCTGGCTGCGACTACGACGATGATGGTGACTGTACATGGATCCTACGTGGTCTCGGCAGTGAGGACGACTGTACATGGATCCTCCATGGGTTCGACAGCAATGATGACTGTACTAGGATCCTACGTGGGTTAAACAGTTATGATTACTGTACTTGGATCCTACGTGGGTTTGGATGCGATGACTTCTGTACTTGGATCCTTCGTGGGTTCTGCAGAAAAGATGTTTCAGAGGCTACATCTAATCATCTCCACCCTCTTCATGAGTAGTATACCTGTGTGAGCTGAGTGTTTACCTTCAATAAATATCTTTGATATGATTTTTTTGATTTCCTGTGTGGACTGAGTTATGCTTTCTTGTGTGGACTGGGTTGTACTTGGGCTCGTGAGTTGGAGCAGAACTGGAATTGTTGACTTAGGTATTTGTATGGGAATATACCTAAGTATAGTTGGTTGATACTCTGAATTTGTATCTTTCCTTTGTGATTTATCCTTTGAGGATTTTGGGAGATCTTTGGGGGTCTCAGTGTTTCTACTGAGTGTCGTATACTCACCCCTGTATGGGCTATACCTGCACTACGTTGTGTTGGATGCAAAAGACGGATAACGCTGATAGTGGTCGAGACTTGTAGAGAGAGATGGTGTCCGGAGGTGGATTAATAGGTGGGACATACACGGATCAGATGGATGGATATGAGGAGTCGTGGAGACCATCTGTACACACCATTCAGGTGGGATTTCTGGAGGACGTCTCGGTGGTTACTCTTTTACTTTTAAGCTGTTGTAATTTAATTTTCTCAGTTGTACTGTATTTACAGTTGGGTTTGTATACTGGCCCATTTGCTTCCTAGCACTTACTTTTGTACTCAGTTTACTTTGTGTTTACTACATCTTGTGTACTATGTTGTGTTTGTTTTCTTATATAAAGGCAATGCCTTCCCTTTTATTTGGATTTTTGCCTTTTGTGCTAGTTGCCAGCCCCTGGCCTATGGAAGGGAGTCTTGGGGTAGTCACGACATGGGACCTGAGGATGGGTCATGACAAATTGGTATCAAAGGATTCATTCTACTGCAGAAATCAGGACTATAATCTTTCTTTATGTGAAGCAATAGTATTTAGAGTATTGAGTGTGGTTATCAGTCCAGGGAGTCTAGTGTTTCTGCGGTGGTCGACGTATCCATACACGAGGACCCTGACTTCTGATTTGCCGACCCTGTTCATGGAAACATTGATTGTGTGTGTGTTCCAAGAGTTTCCTTTGAGGTATCTTTGTGTCAGCTCACCAGGTATACAGTTTGACCGTGGCACAGCTGTTCCTTATCAAGGATGGACCCACGACGGAAGCCTGCTAGGGTTCTGAGTTACGTGCAAGATGGTAGCCCACCGAGCGACGAGGCCTCGGTGCAGAGTCCCATCATAGTGGAGGCACCAACAGTACCACTACTCGCTGGGCCACCAATACCACTATCCCCAGCAGTAGAGAGTGCACGCCGGATAAACGCATTGTACGAGTTCCAGTCGCAGAGGCCTCCGAGGTTTCAAGGCGATAGAGATTCCCAGGCAGAAGAGTACTGGATGGAGGAAATTGCGGGAGTTTGCCGCCTAGTTGAGACACTAGTAGAGCAGATGGTGATCTTAGTTACTAATATTTCTCATCCAGTGACGATGACGATGGTTTACTTAGTGATGAGGATACGATATGTGGACCGTTGCCCAATTTAGTACCTCCGGGTAGTGTGCCAGCTATATCAATACCCGTTGGTCAGTAGATACAACTATCTGTACCGGTAGAGGAAAATTGTAGGCTTAGTGCCTTACATGTGTTTCAGCACCAGACATTCCTCAAGTTCCGAGGCGAGCCCGACCTACAGGTGGCTGAGGACTGGCTTGTGGAGGTGGCTGAGTGTTTTTCTAGAGCTGATACAGTTTCGGCAGGGTGGCATGTTGGTAGTTAAGTATTCATCGAGGCGTACCGACCATTCCTGGTACTAGATGAATATAAAGTGATCAGTGATTTAGAGCTCAGACCTCTGAACGAGGTGCGTTTGAGGAAATCAGAGCTGCACTTTTTCCTCTAAAGCATTCCTACTTATGCTCTGGTGATAAAGAGAATCTTTATTGTTGAATGATCTTTGGATGAGCGGATACAGCCAGTGAATGTTCACAGTGAGAAGAATGAAGTTGGTTCCAGTCTCAGAGACTTGAGCATGTAGAATGTTTCGGGAAGAGGAATTGTTAAGGACAGATGAATCTTCAGGACATCATAGGTGGAAGAAGAGCTAAGAGAGCAACATGAGGTGGTGAACATTTTGACATGTTACAACCACCATCCTTTGTAGTCCCCACTAGGCTCAGGGAGCTGGAGGGTAGGGAAATAGAATAGTTGCATGCGGTCAAGGAGTGTCATCCATGGGCTCTAGGAATGATTCGAGTTATGGTCTATGTCTACTACTAGCTTCCGTATCAAAATACATTGATACGAATCATTCCTTCCTTCCACGAATCTTGTCCTTGACCTAGATTTTCCAATGAAACCGTTGAATTGACCCTCACCTCTAGAGATACCTTGGGGAGGATACTCGATTATCCCATTTACGCCGACGGTGTGATCTGACCCAGGAGGCGAGAGTTTTGGTTGGAACCTCTTGGTGGAAGCGTCGAGGCCTTACGACGTTAGTTTGGGTAAGGACTAGGCAACCACAGTTCATACACTAATTGACTATATTAGGAAAAAAGGTTGTCGTTTACCTACAACATTGGAATGGGTTTTCATTGGTTGGCGAAAAGGAAACCCCAGTCAGCACAAGATGGAATCATGCATAAGTGGGTGCAGTCGATCACACGTGATTCAGCCATACGTAGATTTGTGCAAGACTTCTTAGAGTTGTTGCACCGCTCCCAGCATTGATGAGGAAGGGGAAAACCCTTCGTGTGGTCAGAGAGATGCCAACAGAGCATTCAAGAGATGAGATGGGGATTGACCAGTGCACCCATCTTGAGGCTACCAGAAGAGGGTTTTAGGTATGTAGTTTACTGTGACGCATTAGGGACAGAAATCGGGTGTGTCCTAATATAGGATCGGGCAGTGATCACCAATGGTTCATGAGAGTTGAGGCCGAACAAGTATAACTATGCTACCCATGACCTGGAGATAGCAGCAGTGGTCTTCCCCTTGAAGATTTGTTGGCACTATTTGAGGGTTGAGCACATTACAGTTTACTCTGACCACCAGAGTCTCAGGTACATCTTCTCACAGAAGGACCTGAACCTGAGACTATAGAGATGGCTCGAGTTCCTCCAAGACTATAACTATGAGATAGTCTATACTCCTGGGAATGGGAATTTAGTAGCTGATTCTCTCAGCAGGTGTTCTTGCATTCTGCTACATGGAGAGGCGAGAGGGAAGTTAGCCTCTATGCAGATATACTTCATGGATAGAGATGGGGCATCCTTCCTAAATCCCCCCATAGTAACTCCTCCACTTCTTCAGCGGGCCAGATATGCAAAACATGGGGATATTGACTGTGAGACGCGGCGTACTTAGATTTGCATTGGGCAGGAGCCTGATGGATGTTCTAAAGGAGCAGGGAATGTCATTCTCTTCAGGGGATGTACCATGGTACCATTTGCTTTACAAGAGGAGGTGTTGAGGGAGTTTCACACTTTCCCTTTGGCGGTACATATAAGAGTAGTGAAGATGTACCCAGACCTCATTCGATAGCACTGGTGGCTGGGTATGAAGAAGGTTATGGTAGATTTTGTTTCCCGATGCTGGCAGGTGAAGGCGATGCACTGGGTATCAGCAGGCTTGGTGTAGCCCTTAGAGGTCCCGGAGTGGAAGTGGGATGAGATATCTATGGATTTGGTGACGGGGATTCCACGTACATCTAGAGGATATGACTCTATCTGGGTGATCATCGACCTACTCACCAAGTCGGACCACTTCATACCTATTAGAGAGTAGGGCTCAGTGGAGAGCATGGGATGCCTCTACGTCCACGAGATCGTATGTCTTCATGTGGTGCCATCGACTATCGTCTCTGATTGAGATTCTCACTTTACTTCCCAGCTTTGGAAGGGGTTGCAGGAGGTCTTTGGGATGAAGCTAGGCTTGAGCACCTCCTTTCATCCTCAGACGGATGGCTAGACGGAGAGGACCATTCAGACACTCGAGGACATGCTCCGTGCATGTGTCCTTGACTTTGGTCGGAGCTCGGAGGATCACCTACCCTTGATAGAGTTTGCGTAAAACAACAGCTACCACTCTACCATCAGGATGGCACTATACGAGGAATTGTATGGCCGACCTTGCAGATCACCTCTGTGTTGGACTGACACTGGGGAGACAATACTCGTAGGACCAGAGATGGTTCAGGCTACAATAGAGAAGGTACAGATCATCCAGGAGTGGATGAGGACTTCACAGAGCCGACAGAAGTCCTATGCTGATAGGAGGCGGAGACAACTAGAGTTCAAGGATGGTGACCACATTTTCTTACGGGTCTCACCTCAATGTGGATTACGGTGATTTGGCCGGGTCGGAAAGTTATCTACGCTCTTCATTGGACCATTTCAGGTTCTCAGCAGGATAGGCGAGGTGGCTATCTCCAGGCACTTCTACCTCAGTTGAACCGGGTACACGACGTCTTCCATGTATCTCAGCTGAGGAGATACATGCACGACCCGACACATATCATTTATCACAGAGAGTTGAACATCGATGACGGGGCAACTTTTGCGGAGGTCCTGGTGGAGATTGAGGATTGAAAGGAGTCGGTCCTACGTGAATAGTCGATTCCTTTAGTGCACATCAGGTGGCAGCATGGGAACCTCCAAGAGAGCACATGGGAGCGGGAGGCTCAGATGCGTGCATAGTACCCTCTTTTGTTTCCCTAGTTTATGATGTATCTTTATGGGGAAGTAAACCCCTGAGGTGGGAGTAATGTAAAGACTCGTAAATTTCACGGAATTTTTTTTGTAAAATCTCTGGGATTTTACAAGTACACAGTTTTTAACGGCACCTAATTCTGAGGCCCGGTGTGCTTGGAATCAATTTACAAAGTTTAGCCTGGGTAAGTTTAGTGAACGAAAGAGCAGGTTTTTCTATATTATGAACCGGTACTCAGAATTGAAATCCGAGGGCACTGATGAAACTGCAGCGCCGGTAATGGCTAAAGTGGACCTTTATTGAAGATTCATTTGCTAGGGAGGAGATGTTAAAAAAAGTTGGATTAAATATAAAAAGTGATTAAAATTGTGGTACAATTTTATTTCTAACTAAGGTGGTTTTATCCTACTTGGGGAAGTTAGGGTGGGACCCACTAGTATCCTAACTACCCATGTGAGGATAAATGTGAGGTGGGGCCCGCACGAGCCGCAACCCTTCACATTCCCTAAACCCCCCCATTTAACTCCTTGTGTTTAATGTTTTCAAACCACTTGAACTTAATTAAGTAACACCTCCTCTCCCACATTAATTCTTGCCAACACACACTAAATTAATTGATTAAAGTTCTTCAATTAATTTAACTAAGCATTTGAATTTTATGTTTTTGAAATACTTGGAAAAGTAAAATTAAATAAGGAGGAGCTTATTTTAATTTTTGGGTTAGAATTGTTGTGTGAGGAGGATTTGGTGAGAGAGCTCTAAATCATTGAAGAACTCATTCCTCCGATAATGAATGACCATCCTTCTCGGCGAAGAATGCTTCCCGGTTCTCCATCAAAGGAGGAGACACCGCCGTGGAAAATTATCAAATGACGATGTCACCTTTGTAACGTCAACGAACGACGCTACCTCTCAGCAGATCCGTCGAGTGATCACATCATGAGGCAGGGGTTAATTCTTGTGCTCAAGTTTAATCATCTTCTTTCGTTGTTCTGGAATTGGCCGAATGTTATCATCATAACAGGAGGAGATCAGACCTCACAAACACGACCGATTCTCCTCCCCTTCTTCTTGTTTCTCTTCGTTGATGGTTGAGGCGAAGGCGGTGCGGTGCCATTGCACCGCACGGAGATGAATAGCACCGCGGCCGGAGCAGGTCACAGCGGTGGTGCACTGCGCCGTCGCACCGCGCCGGTGAGGCCAAAGGAGGCTACGCCCAGGAGCGGGCCGCAGCGGTGGTGTGCGGCGCCGTCACGCCGACCCGATGTGGCCAAAAAAGGCCATGGTTAGAAGCACGCCGCGGTGGTGGGGCACGTCGCTGTCACATCGCACCGGTGAGACTTGTCGCGACAAGAGGCCTCGGCGGACCAGGTAGGGGCGGCCAGACGACCGTCCACCGACGTCTCCTTGAGGCGGGTCCCCGAACGGTCCAGTGGGGGCTCAACCGGCCGACCATAAAGGCTGACCGTTACCTAGAAACCGGGGGTGGGGGTGTAACCCCCCCGAACAGCATCAAGGGGAGACCCCACAGGGTCCTCCGTTTCCAGAAACAAGGGGCGCACCCCTCGCGCCCTGCTCGGCCAGCTCCGAGCCACGGCCAGCATCCAAGTTGGGCCACAGGCTGCACAGGCTTCGCCAGCTGCACTAGCAGGGCTGCGCAGTGCCAGCCGGTCCGGGCTGCGCCCAATCGGGCCAGACCTGGACCCGGGTCAGGTCGACCCAGTTTGGGCTGTGCCAGCTAGTCCGGGCCACACCCAATCGGGCCAGACACAAAACCGGGTCGTGTCGACCCGTGGGGTATTGGACTGGGTCAGACCGGGCCCGGACCCCCTATTTTCGGACTAGTTTCGTTCAAATGCCCATATCATGGGCTAAAAATTTCCGATCGATGCACTGTCAGTTGCGCAGGGATCCTTGGATCGAGAAATACGGATTTGAGGAGATGTGGAGACAATTTTTACCCACCCTTCAGGTGGTATTTCCAGAGGACTTCTCGGTGGTTGCTGTTTTAATTTTTAGCTATTTTACATTACTTTTCCCAGTTGTAATTTATTTTTAGTTGGGTTTGTATACTAGCCCATTTACATTTCAGCACTTACTATTGTACTCAGTTTACTTAGTGTTTACTACAGCTTGCGTACTCTTTTGTGTTTTTTTTCTTAAATAAAGTCAATGACTTCCCATTTACTGGGATTTTCGCCTTTGGTGTTAGTCGCCAACCCCTGGCCTATGGAAGGTGGGCTTAGGGTAGTCACGGAATGGGGCCAGAGGATGGTTCATGACACAAAAACACTAGAAAATACTGAAGTATGTTATTGATAGGGTGTCCAAGCAGAACCCAATCAAATTCATTTAAGTTATTTGTTTTTTCAACATATGGAATCTACTTACAATGGAACATTTCTTAATTTATATTTAATATAATGGGTGAGGATAGATACAGAGTGTTCCGGCCTACTAATACTGTATCTCACACCCTATTCCAGAACCATTGGTATCCAAGTCGACTTTATGTCTATAGGTTTTGACAAAGGGAATCAACTAACATACAATGTTTTGATTAACATTACAAGGATGGTTTTGGGGCTGAGGATCGAGATGGTGATCGGGATGCTCATAGACCTAGTCATTGGACTATTTTTCTATTATTAAATTTTATTTATATTTGTAATTTCTATTTCTTCTACTTGTAGAATCATATATCATACATGCATTATTTCAAATTTATGTTGGTCGCTTTTACTTTGTTATTATATTTTTCTTTTAATATTTATTATTTTTTATTATTACTACATCCAGTACTATATTTTTTTTCCTTATCTTCATTTTCAAGATGTTAATAGATATCAATGGTATATTACTTTCATCATACCACCATTATACCCTTTCTTCTAGTTAGAATCCACTATCATATGGGGTGGTGTAGTTTTGACCATGTGGCGACTAGTGATTCTACTTTTCCTTAGTCAGTCGGGTCGGGTCACTAAAAATTATTATTATAGACTTTGTTTTTATTTATATTACTATTTGGGATGGTGTACATGAGAGTATAAATGTTTCAATTCTTGGTAAATAGCCTTGTTTTGGACTGATCACTACAACCACATGGAAAGGTCTAAGTGGCCCGGGCTGCAATTGTTTTTCATACTGTTATTGTTAATGTTTTTTTTATTTCACCTTTAGGGATTGGATTATTTTATGCTGCTTACTAATTTAATAGATTTATTATTTATCGCTTTCTTGATACGATATAGAGTAATAATTACATGCATAATTATATGCACATAATAGATCACATTCCTTGAAAATTAAATGCCATACAGTTCACATTCTTATGTTGATTGAAATTGTTGGTGTTCCTTGTTTTCAATTAGCATACTTATTCTATTCAATGTAGAGATTGTTATGAATTTTTATTATTTTGTAATTTATGATATCTTAACATATATAGAGAACTTATTAGTGTGATTCCTTGAAATTTTTATGTGTATTTATTTTTTAGAATTGACAGAACATTTTGTTTGTGATTAAATGGTTATTCTATTCACAGCTTGTAAGGTGTGGGTACCTATGGATTAGGAAATGATGACCCATGAAACTGAGATATTATAATTAAACATTATATATTCATTGGATATTTAATAAATAATTTATGTTGTTATAAACTTCTCTTTTATTCGAAACAAAAATTATTCCGTTTAAATGGGAGTTGTCTTCGACTTGTAAGGTTTATGTGTGATTTATAAATTGATGTGCTAGCCCATATAAACTAAAACGCATGTAGTGAGAAATTAAATAAGAAAATAAGTAAATATAAATTTCATTCAATATTGACATTAAATGTTTTGGTTACCTTTATAAGGGATCCACCATCTTTTATTTGGGCTTAATGACTAGTATGGTAAAAGTTCTAAATGATGAATGGGACCTCTGTAGGTTAGATATGGAATATTTTTAGTAAAATGGAAACACTAATGATTTAAAAAAAATTATGTTTATAATTTTTTTGGGTTATTTTACTTGAATCCAAAATGGATTAAAAAAACCCCAACATGATGCATTTTTCTTCTAAAAATGCCTAGTGCAAACACCATGGAGGTATGTTATGCTATATACAAGAGGATAATCAAAGTGTCCACTTTTTGGTGGATTATTTATGATAGTAACACCTTTAATTAATATATGTACTTTTAAAATTATTTGATCTCTTTTTTGGTGAGAGCATATAAATAAAAATGTATAGTGTTTGTAACATCATGTCACTCCTCATTGTTTTGAGATGGAATAAGGACATTACAAGGCCATTAGAGACATCCCCATGATGATAAATTCCATGTGCTTCATTAAAAGATGGGGGATTGTTTTTCTATTTTAATATACAAAAACCCAACCAAACATACCATAAGGAAATAACACTACATTATGAATGATTACAATGTTATAAAATTGAAAATAATTCCATTGATGTTAAAAATCAGACTAAAAAAGTCCCATAGGGGAAGATAAGTAAAATAAATGGACACATCCAAAGACACTGTTAAAAAAACCCAAATACTCATAGTAAATAGATATATAAAATCAAACATGCCTCATTCTCTAATATCACACAACATCCCAAGTATCACAAAGCAGCACTGGAGAAGGGTGACACTTTACGTTTCCTTGTGTCCTGATAAATGATATCTTCAAAAGTAACAAAGTGCTAAAGAAGGGGTGAGTAATGAAACTCAGTAGAATTTCCCCAAATGACTTCCCTACTAATTCCACTTGCATAGAACATTTTAGAATATTTATATATATATCAATATATATAATGAAATTGAAAATAATTTATAACCATATATAATGTAATTTCCAAGGAAAAACAATTTTCTCAAAGCAAATCTATGTTATATGGAATGTATAGAAACAAGTCATTTCAACAACTTCCTTAATCATGTTGGAATTACCCATCCCATATCACATAGCGACACACACCCATACATGAATGATATGTGTTACCATTGATGGTGTAACTTTCATGTCCACAACCTTTCACATAGATGGTGGTACATTTGGGACCATTTTCCATCCCATTCCTATCAATATTACCCATTTAATCCAACCACATGTCAATAAAACCACTTCCATACGACTTAATTCATTTAAAAAAACTGAACTTTTATTGAAAACCACAATAAAAAAATGATTTCATAAAACAAAACCTTTTCTGAAAACCATTTTCCAAAAAAAACATCCAAATAAAACCATCTATTTATTAAAAATATTCTTTGCATAAAATCAAAAATAAATTTTAAAATCATCTTTTTAAAATGAATTTAACATTTTCACATTCCACCAAAATTACCAATTTCCATAATTTCATTACCATAACCAATGAAGGTTTCCATCAATCAATTTAACATCAATTACCTAATAAATCTCACATAACAACTCAATTTGAAATCAATCCATGATGTTTATGCAATAGGAGTCAAGAGTGAACCCACCTACCATGAAAATTATTGTGAAAATTATAAACATCCTGAAAATAACAAAAAAAAAATCAGTTTGAATATCTAAAAACATGCCATAGATCTCATCCACTTGCATAGAAAATATAACTGTTTTCAGAATAAAATACATAAAATATCTCTATAGTGGACCTGATATAGAAACTAGAGTGAGAGGGGGTTTTAGATATAATAAAAACCACCAAAACAACCATAAACATAGACTTACTCCAGGAATCAGACTTCAACACACAAAGAATCGCCTTTAGATCAATTCCAATTCTATATGGAAGGGTTTTAAAACCGTTGGCAGGAGTAAATATCGAGGTAGGATTAGTTTAGAGGAAAAAAAATCTTTGAAGGAAAATCATGTTCTAAATCCATTTTGTATGGATCTGGTTTTTAAACTATGCTTGGTTTGTCTCATGGTTAAGAAAAACATGTGAAAACCATGCGCCATTAACCTTCTCATGGAGAAACACACACGGTAAGAAAATGATGCAACAACCATACATAATCCCACTCTCCCACTTTTCATGGTTTCTCTTTGGTGGCCACACAATTTCAATAAAATTGTGTGCCTACCCTTGTGTCTTCCCTTTATTCCATGCCACAATGTTCATGATTTTTGATAGAAGTTTCTTAGTTTCCATTAACCTTGGTCAATCCTATAATGCCCTGACCCTAGATACCCATAGTCGGTGCATTATTACATAACATTGGCATGATCATAAGAAAGATCAAGTCTTGAAAGATCGATTAGTTTAGTAGCCTTGGAAACACTAGATATATTCATAAATTTTATATTACATAAATAAGTGAAAAACTACAACAAAATATTGTCTTCATATCCCCTTATACTATCCATGCAGGTCATTGATAAAATACTTCTTCACATCTTGGGAAAATTAAAACATTGAAAGGGGTGATCTCAGATGCTTAGTAAGGATAACAATATAGCGGAAACATTCATAAATAAACATAAACATTTAAGGAAATGTATAACTAAAACAAAAGCCTTTAAAACTTGAACTTCAGCATAATATGGAAAAGATAAAATGAAATAATGCCATTTAATTATTCACATTGATATTCTACTAGTTGAATAATCAGATTAAAATATTAATAACCACTTTCATAATGACGGAATGCATAATTCCATACTATCATAATCACGTAGCCAAGGACTCGTGCCAAGACTACAAATAAGATTTTTTCAAGGCATCGTTCCAATACACTAGTTTGTATCATGAGACCTACTGATGCATCGAGGAGCTATAGTGGGCTCCACCCGTCACTTACTACGTCCAATGCATTCCTCAAATGAAATGTTTGAAATATGACATAAAAATTCATATTAAACTTGTATACGAAATGTCAATACTTAATCGACAAACCATGAATGGTATAAAAATAACACATCCAAAGTCAAACAAAACTCATTCGATACAATATGGAAGATTTTATTGTATCAGATTAATCTCAATCAAGAATAATGAAGGATATTGACATAGATGAAAATAATCATCAAAACTATTAGAGAGAGATATCCCCCTTTTTCTTGAAATCATTTAAAAGTCACAATATTTGTCAAGAATCCATTTAAAAATAGATTTTTAATCAAAGTGTCCCATACCACATTGAAAATTTAAAAAGTAATTTTAATTTTAAAACATTAATGTCCATATAAAAAAATTTTAAAACCATTTTTAAAACATGGACATTAATGAGAAATATTTAGAAGAATAAATCATTAAAACACTTAAAAATGTATTTTAGTTAGAGTTTCTAACCAAAAGAGAGACACTTGAATACAAATAATTGAGTTAATCAAAACGTAATAATATCCTAAGAATAAAGGGATTCATGATATACTATGTCAAACTACATTATATACACCATATAAAAGTGATTTGGTGTATAATAACAAAGAAGTCTCAATGGAATGTAAATTGAGATGAATTCTCTTATAAAGACCATATCCTTTGGTTAAGGATAAATCAATGACATAATTATGTGTACCAAATATAAATACACTCAATATGATAGGATATTTTGTTTAAATCAATCAGATGACATTCACACATATTCTTGTAAAAACAACACCAATGAATTGGATATTTAACTCAACAAATGGAGATTGAGTTAAAATTACTCTTATCAAGTTCATACCGATGACTTGAGAATTTATCAATGGAGTGATTATGTGTATAAAAATTATATCCACAGAAAGGGGAGTGGAAATTATGACATAATCAAATGAATAGTTATTCCAGACATAATCTTGGAGTAAAATAATCAATGAAGTATGCCTAAAGCCGAATGATTGCAAATTGAAATTTCAAATTCTCTTATCGATTAAGTAACTTAAGAAACATACAACCATGAAAGAAGGATCATATAATGATGATGTAAATACCCATAAATTAAATTATATTACACAATGAATACAATAATGGGAAATACAAATACACCACATGCAATAAATAAGTGGTGAACAATGGAATCCTTATGAAATTAGGAGTGAGATAAGAAACCCGTTACTCTGTACTTTTTCCTTGGTCGATGGTAGGTTAACCTCCTATATAATTGTGAAATAATTGTTATTGAATTATAAAAGAATCATTTACATTAATATGATGTCATATATGATCTTTTAACTTCAATTTTTTAATAATATATTAGTATTATCATCATTTCGGGTGTTAACTTACTCGTTTTCCTTTATATTCTTTGTTACGCAAGCCGTGTTTATTATGGATAGGTTGTATCTTATTCATATACAGAATTATAAGAAGTCCTTAAAAATTATTTTTAATCATCAAATGAGAATTATACTTGAATGGATATGATGGAGAATGAATCTCATCGTGTTCGTGGAGACGGTAGTCCGTACGTATGCACGAGCGACAATATCTTTCTTTTGATGTTAAAATAATATATAATTGGATGGTATGTCATATAGAAAGAATAATTATAATGTTATATTTTTTATCTACATGAATTACACATCATTATTAAACCCATCCAAATAATAATTTATTGAAATACAATTACAACACGATGTGGTGACGGTAAGCCGTACGTAGGCACGTATGGCGACATGCCATTCAATGGATGGATAGAATAATTATTATTGTTGTACCATATTTATAATAACATCAAAGTATATAGAAGATACTGGAGTTATTATTTTAGAATAGAAATAAAAAGAAAGAATAAGTTGTAGATGAAAGGAACTTGAAAGGGGGTGGTAGAAACATTACCTCTTCTTCGGGTTCTTCCTTTTGATTTGATCAAAACGGCTCCATAGGTTGGATTTCTGATCAAACTAACGCCTCTAGGATGTAGTGAGGGAATCTGAGAGATTATTTGGGTAGGTTTTGGCTGAGACAAAATGCTTTGAATGTGTGAATTTGTGATAAGGGGAGTACCCTTTTATAAGAGGGGTGAGGGGCACCTTTGGAAAAGCTAAAAATATTATTCTATAATAAATTTATATTCGGTTTCTAATGTTTCCAATGTGGACTATTTAACGTTTAAGGTGGGGATGGGTCTCAAAACACTCAACCAATATAATTTAGAAAGTTTTGGGTCATTATATTAACCTTAAGTGTTAACTCTTAGTTAATTAGTTTCACTTTTACAATGTCTCTCTGTATTTTTATAATATATTGTTAATAAACTTACTATATAAATTAAAGAGACCCCATGTGGTCCATTAATGATACACCTATCATGATATAAGTCTCTTTGCCGATCCTTAGATTTTATGAATTGAATATAATTTAATAATATAATATTTGTTTTAAAAACTCATTTATGTCAATTTTGACACTATTGGGTATTTTGTTTTTGATAAATTCATTACAACATTATTACATCGAAACAAATTTATATAGTCAATCCTAATATGTCATATTAACTTATAAAATTTGTGGAATTCATAAAAAGTCTCAAATTACATTTATTTTTATATTTATAATATCAATTATTTTAATATTTCATTAATTAGGTAATTAATGCATCACCATTGTTCCATAAACAAATTAAATTATTTAATGCCTAAAAATTATACATAAAATTCAATTATGTAGTAAATAGTTTTAGCTTTCTAATGAATATTTAAAATCGAATTTATCTTATGTATAACCCTATATTAAAAATGTTTTAGTAAATAATCATTGATTTTAACTCTTTTAACTCTTCTTTGAATTAAATAATAATAAATGTTCTAATCTAATACAAGTGGACCTAAATGGTAATATTTTACTCCTGAGGTTGTTTTTGGTCGAGATACACTTGTACAATAGAATTAGGACATGTGTTAGGGTAATATTAATAGAATGTTTACCCTCAATTACCCTATTTACTTTTAACTGTGGTAAATAAAAGAAAACATTTACTATTCACCAAAAAATATTTTCATCTCATTGAACCAAATTTTACTCCTTGATATTAACCGTGTCTCTCAAATTTTTGAAATACCACTCACAGAAGCAGTAAAATTAGGTTTTATGAAAAAATCAGTTTTTTAACTAACACTTAGTGGTTTAACTGTTTATCAAAAAAATGAATGTTTCCAGAAAAATACCAAAAATTCGGCCTGAACTATATTTGATATTATGAATTCAAAAATGATATCTATTTTACGAAATTCAAAACATATTATTTTCATTAATTAATTTAAAAATTAATTCCGTCATCAAAACAAATAACATGTTTTTAAGAGATAATAACTATGAAAAGATTGATACTTGTTTATGGCTGGTTTAAATGTGAAATTACATCCAATGACCAACATTGTATTAAATGGAAAAAAATATATTCTAAATATACTTTAAAACCAGTAAAATTAATAATTTATCACTATTAATTATTCCGATTAAAAAATTTGTTTTTAATTAAAATTTAGTAATTTTGACTATTCATCAAAATATGAAAGTTATCCGAAAAGTACCAAAATTTCACCCTAAGCTAATTTCGATATTATGAATCAAAAAATGAAGTGAATTTCGAAAGGTAAAATTTATAAAATTTCAAAAAGTAGGTATTACTATTCATAATGGCTAGTTTGATTGGTTGTGGTGTGTTGGAATCTCGAAGTTGCGTACAATGCACGCCATTGCATTATTCAAAGGGAAACGTATCGTGGAAGATTGGGGTGTTACATTCTCCCATCCATCAATAAATTGCGTCCTCACAATTTTTTTAAAATTGGGCTTGAGAATATAATGGAAATTCCCATATCGGAAGAAGAGTCAATAAAACAATCACTTTAAAAGAAAGGAAGAGAGGTATAAAGGTCACCAAAGATAACCCATACAAGGAATCGATGTAGGAAAACATAGATATGGACGATAAAATAAGTGTTATGTTCTGATGGAGAGGGATAGAAAACATGATCAGGAGAATGTTAAGAATAAGAAAATCACAAACATGTGTTGGGACAAACGGTCATTAGTCTCCCAGTAGGAAAAGTAAAATGACAAATTTTTTTGTTTTAAGTTACATTACATATGGATGAGGAATTAATTTACGATATTTATTGAGAACATAAAGTGATATACTTAATTTTTAAGTAGAGTTTCATTCTTTAATAAAATTTTACCACTAACTCATTTTTTTAACAATGAGTATTCAAGAAGACTTGGTCGCAATGGAAGATCTAGAATAAACTTCTATAGAAATACATGACCCACGGAGGATAAAATATATATTTACCTTGTCTTTAAAGATTAATCAAAACCAAAATGGTTATTATAATATTTGATGATCCCCCAAATGGATATTCCATTATTGAAAAAAAACACTAATCTTAATTTCTATAATTAAACAATCAATACCCAAAAGTTAAATAAATACCATTCAATAATAAATTGTCCTTAAAATCCTTCAATATAATCCAAACTAATATTGAAACCCAAAACTTATAAGAAGGTAGTCTTCCAAGATAACTTATATCTCCAAATGACATTAATTACTTTTAAAGTCACATACTTAAAAGTAATTAACCTAATCATTTCCATAAATAACCCAAATAACTATAAATCTACAATAAAAAAATAGATAAAAATCCACCATTGCTCCTAAATTGAAATCCTAGACTATTCTATTTTCCTTGGGCATATAGTGTTCACAACAAAGCGAACAAATTCCAAAATAACATTTATCACTTAATCACCAAATCATTTTCCTACACTAAGGGTATTCATTAGATAATACATAAGATCCCAAATCAAATTATTATTGATCAATAAAATCATTTAACTAAAAATAATAGTCACACTAACCTGGGACTTCACGTAGTCCTGTGGTAGGCAATAAATCCCAATCACACTTTGGTTGTGGGTTCGATTCCAACAGCTTTGTCCGACACAACGGGTTGTCACATGGTCTGTGTGTTGTCCTTTTTCGAAAACTATATTTTATAACATTAACAAAATCAGATAAATTAATCAAAATAACCATAACATAATTTAACCACAAATCTTATCCCATACCTTTCATTTTCATCCCAAATTATAATAACTCATAATTGCCTCAAACCCACCGATCATATTAAACCAAATGGTTATTTATAACTACCTCCACAAGAGAAAAGATAATTCTTCCTCAAATATCATTCTCACATGGAAAACTGCAGGGTTAAAAATACAAGAGAAAATTATTCCAAATTAAACCCATCAACAAGGAGCACTAATACTTTTTAAACATTTGTCCAACCATTTATTCCCACATAGCTTCTTCTTTGACCACTAAAATATCCTATAGAATAGGGAATTCACTTGGGTATTGGCCAGGTCCCCTACATTTATGGCAAATGACTGTAAATGGATTCTTGGTACCATTTTTATCCTCTTCCATAGTACTCTTCATTTTTCATAGGTAATTATTCACTTTATATCCTTCCTTCCTGCACGTAAAACATTTCTTTGTCTCATTAAGAAACTTTCCTTGGTGTCTCCTTCCACATTTCCTACGTGATGGAAGTTGAGGATTTCTTTCTCGATGGTCTCCACTGCTGAAGCACTTATCATTCATCTCCTTTCTCTTCATTGTTGAGTCTGGGAATTGGTAAATATATATATTGTTGATCATATTTTTGGAAACTTTATTTGGCATAAAGATGATATCTTTTATGCCTATCAACATTCCATTTTGATGCTCATTTCCACCACCATTCCCACCTTTTACATCATTCTCAAAGTCACTATAACTTCCTTGGAATCCCGCCATTGACAAAAACCAGAAAGCATTGTGTTAGTAACAGTTGTCATAAAATCATTTAGATATTAACATGTCACCATATTCTCAGTTTGAAACACATTAGGATTAACCAAGGTCATTTACACTCATCTTATATAAATAATAATTCAAATCAGTTTGTAATGAAAATGTAAATTATCCTAAGCATATCCCCAGGGAGTGTCGTAACCAAGAGTGCAGCAAGGCCCATTGTCGTGCCCCAGTTCCTGTTCGATTCTAGCTCAAAGCAGTGTTTTCAGGTTTTACCACTAGGTACATCTGTGCCAGAGCCACCTCTACCTGCTCGTATCCAGAGAGGGATGTATTGCTAGGAAAACTCACAAAATCTCTACAATACAAAAATTCTAGGAAGTTCTCATATACTAATCCTCAATGTTCATCTAAGGTCTACGTACTCTAATCAGAGTTTATCTAAATATAGTTTCCAAGGATTGTACTAAACTTCCTATTCTACTAACAGTAACGCCCCGACCCTAGATTCCCAGAGTCGGTGCATTATTACAAAACATTGGCATGATCACAAGAAAGATCAAGTCTCGAATGACCAATTAGTTTAGAAGCCTTGGAAACACTATATATATTCATAAAGTTTACATTACATCAATAAGTGAAAAACTAAAACCACATATTGTCTTCATATCCCCTCATACAATCCCTATAGGTCATTCATAAAATATACTTCTTCACATCCTGGGAAAAATAAAACATTGAAAGGGTTAATCTCAGATGCTCAGTAAGGATAACAATATAGTATAAAATTTCATAAATAAGCATAAACATTTAAGGCAATGTATAACTAAAACAAAAGACTTTTAAACTTGAACATCAGCATAATATGGCAAGGATAAAATGAAATAATTCAATTTACTTATTCACATGAATATTATACTATTCAAATAATCACATGAAAGTATTAATGACCACTTTCATAATGACAGAATTCATAATGCCAGACTATCATAACCACTTATCCAAGGCCCTGTGCCAAGACTACAAATAAGATTTTTTCAAGGCCTCGTGCCAAGACACTAGTTTGTCTCATGAGACCTACCGATGCATCAAGGAGCTATAACGGGCTTCACCCATCACTTACTAAGTCTAATGCATTACTCATATGAAAAGTTTGAATTATGACATAAACATTCATGTTAAACTAACATACGAAATGTCAATACTTAATAGACAAACCATGAATGGTATAGAAATAGCACATACACAGTCAAAAATAACTCATTCAATACAATATGGATGATTTTATTATATCATATTAATCTCAATCAAGAATAAGGAAGGATATTGACATAGATGAAAATAATCGTCAAAACCATTTGAGAGAGATATCCCCCTTTTTCTTGAAATCATTTAAAAGTCACATTATTTGTCAAGAAGCCATTTGAAAATAGATTTTGGAATCAATGTGTCCCATACCACTTTGAAAATTTTAAAAGTAATTTTAATTTTAAAACTTTAATGTTCATATAAATAAATTCTTAAAACCATTTTTAAAACATGGACATTAATGAGAAATATATAGAAGAATAAATCTTTAAAACACTTAAAAATGTATTTTAGTTAGAGTTTCTAACCAAAATAGAGACACTTGAATACAAATAATTAAGGTAATAAAAACTTCATAATATCATGAGAATAAAGGGATTCATGATATACTATGTCAAAGTGCATTATATACACCATATAAAAGTGATTTGGTGTATAACAACAAAGATGTCTCAATGGAATGTAAATTGAGATGAATTCCATTATAAAGAACATATCCTTAGGTTAAGGATAAATCAATGACATAATTTTGTGTGGAAAATATAAATACACTCAATATGATTGGATATTTAGTGTAAATCAATCAGATGATATTCACAGATATTCTTGTAAAAACAACACTAATGAATTGGATATTTAACTCAACAAATGGAGATTGAGTTAAAATTACTCTTATCAAGTTCATACCGATGACTTGAAAATTTATCAATGGCATTATTATGTGTATAAAAATTATATCCAGAGAAAGGGGAGTGGAAATTATGACATAATCAAATGAATTGAGATTCTACACATAATCTTGGAGTAAAATAATCAATGAAGTATGCCTAAAGCCGAATGAATGCAAAGTGAAATTTCAAATACCCTTATCGATTAGGTAACTTAAGAAAAATAAAACCATGAAAGAAGGATCATTAAATGATGATTTAAATACCCATAAATTAAATTATATTACACAATGAGTACAATCACGAGCAATACACATACACCACATGCAATAAATAAGTGGTGAACAATGGAATTCTCATGAACTTAATAGTGAGATAAGAAACCCCTTACTTTGTACTTATTCCTTGGTCGACGGTAGGTTAACATCCTGTATAATGGTAAAATAATTGTTATTCAATTATACATGAATCATTTACATTAATATGATATCATATAGAATATTTTAACATTGATTTGTTAATAATATCTTAGTATTATCGTCATTTCGAGTGTTAACTTACTCATTTTCCTTTATATTCTTTGTTACGTAAGCCATCTTTATTATGGATAGGTTGTATCTAATTCATATACAGAATTATATCAATTCCTTAAACAGTATTTATAATCATAAAATGAGAATTATACTTGAATGGATACGATGGAGAATGAATCTCATCGTGTTCGTGGAGACGGTAGTCCGTACGCACGCACGAGCGACAATATCATTCTTTTGATGTTAAAATAATATAAAATTGGATGTTATATCATATATAAAGAATAATTAAAATGTTATATTTATTATTTACATGAATTACAGATCATTATTATACCCATCCAAATAATAATTTATTGAATGACAATTACACCACGATGTGCAAACGGTAAGCCGTACGTACACATGTATGGTGACATGCCATTAAATGGATGGATAAAATACTTAATATGGTTGTACCATATTTACAATAACATCACAGTATATATAAGATACTGGAGTTATTATTTTATAATAGAAAATACAAAGAAAGAAGAAGTTGAAGAAGAAAAGAACTTGAAAGATGGTGGTGAAAACATTACCCCTTCTTCGGGTTCATCCTTTTGATTTGATCAAAAGGGATCCATAGGGTAGCATTATGATTAAACTAAGGATTCTAGGTTGTATTTAGGGAAGTTGAGAGAGTATTTGGGTAGGGTTTTACCGAGCCAAAAGGCTTTGAATGTGTGAATTTGTGAGAAGGGGGAGTGCGCTTTTATAAGAGGGGTGAGGGGCACCTTTGGAAAAGCTAAAAATATTATTTTATAATAAATTCATATTCAGTGTCTAATGGATAAAAAGTGGATTATTTAATGGTTAAGGTGTGTATGGGTCTAAAAACACTCAACCCTTAGAATTTAGACAGGTTTGGGTCATTATATAAACCTTATCTTTTAGTATTAGCTCTTAGTTAATTAGTTTCACTTTTACAATGTCTCTTTGTATTTTTATATTATATGGTTAATAAACATACTATATACATCCAATAAACCCCCATGTGGTCCATTAATGATACAAATATCATGATATAAGTCTCTTGAAAAACCTTATATTTTTAGGAATTGAATATAAATTAATAATATAATATTTGTTTTAAAAACTCTTTTATGTCAATTTTGACACTATTGGGTATTTTGTTTTTTATAAATTCATAACAACATTATTACTTAGAAAAAAATTTATATAGTCAATCCTAAAATGTCATATTAACCTATAAAATTAGTGTAATTCGTAAAAAGTCTCAAATTACTTGGATTTTGATATTTATAATATCAATTATTTTAATATTTCATTAATTAGTTAGTTACTGCATCACCATTGTGTCATAAATAAATTAATTTATTTAATGATTAAAAATTATAAATAAAATACAATTATATAGGAAATATTTTTATCTTTCTAATGAATATTTACAATCAAATTTATCTAATGTATAACCCTATATTAAAATTTTTTTAGTAAATAAAAATTGATTTTAACTCTTTTAACTCTTCTTTGAATTAAATAATAATAAATGTTCTAATCTAATACAAGTGGACCTAAATGATAATATTTTACTCCTAAGGTTGTTTATGGTCGAGATACACTTTTCCAATAGAATTAGTACAAGTGTTAGGGTAATATCAATATCATTTTTACCCTTAATTACCCGATTTACTTTTAACTGTGGTAAATAAAAGTAAAAAGTTAGAATTTTCCAAAAATTATTTTCATCTCATTGAACCACATTTTACTCCTTGATATTAACCTTGTCTCTCAGATTTTCGAAATTACACTCACAAAAGAGTTAAAATTAAGTTTTATGAAAAATTATATTTTTTAACTACCACTTTCTGGTTTCACTATTCATCCAAAAAATTAATGTTTCCAGAAAAATACCAAAACAATGGCCTAAGATATATTTGATATTATGAATTCAAAAATGATTTCTATTTTACCAAATTAAATACATATCATCTGAGTTAATTAAATAAAAAATTAATACCCGTCGTCAAAACAAATAGCATGTTTTTAAGAGATAATAACTATCAAAAGATTGATACTTGTTTATGTTTGGTTTAAATGTGAAATTATATCCAATGACAAAAATTGTATTAAATGGTAAAAATATATTCTAAATATAATTTAAAACCACTCAAATTATTAATTTATCGCTATAAATTATTTCGATTAAAAAAAGTTGTTTTTAATTAAAATTTAGTAATTTTCACTATTCATCAACATAAGAAATTTATCCAAAAAGTACCAAAATTTCACCCTAAGCTAATTTCGATATTATGAATCCAAAAATGAAGTCCATTTCAAAAGATAAAATTTATATAATTTTAAAAAGTAGGTATTACTATTCATAATGGCTAGTTTGATTGTTTGTGGTGTGTTAGAATCTCGAAGTTGCGTACAATGCACCTCATTTCATTATTCAAAGGGAAATGTACCATGGAAGATTGGGGTGTTACAAAACCGTGTACTAAAAGAAAATACCAAAAAACATTACAAAAGGTTCATAAACCCTCCTGGACATCACCCAAATACTTTATATACATTAAAATCATAAATTAAGTATAACATAATTGAATCTAGGGATTCTACATTCTTCCCAAAACTTTCATTTCCGTCACTGGAATATAGAAAGCCAAAATTTCTTTAAAAGAGTTATGGGCATTGCTTTGTGATTTATTTCCCCCATTCCTAAGTCATTTCACAAATCAGACCATGCTACCTCATAAACCACAACATACCAATCCTTTTCACCTAAAATTCATTCTCTTGCCTATCCAAAATTACCACTTTCATGTGCACCAATGAAACATCTGGCTTTAGGTATATGTGATCCCATCCAATTTCAAGGTTTGGATCAATCATATAATTTTTCAACAAAGATACATTACAAAAATCACACATAACGTTGAACCATGGTGGAAACATCAATTGATATTCCAAGTCACTAACATGTTCAAGTATCTCAAAATGGTTAATTTATTGAGGATATATCATTCTCTACTCCCCAAAACAATGATATCCATGACTTGGAGAGATCATTAAGAACAAATGATCTCTCATCTCAAACAACAAAGACAATCGACGATGAACATCATACGATTTTGGAAGACCCATTACCATCTCCATTTTTTTCTAATCAACTAAAAATACACTTTTATTTCTTCGAAAAGGACTGGCCCATCTAGTGATGTATAACCTATTTCCACCTAACAATGTTGAGAACAAAACGTACAACCATACAATACTTTTAAATGATCTAAATGTATTGAGTCATGATAACTGTTGTAATATGAGACTCCATTAATGGTATATGATCCTCTCATAAGACACTAAATAACATTACACAATCCCAAAGCATGTATTCAAACATTTGTATTATCCTTTTGGATTTCCCATATGTATGAGGATGATAAACCATACTCGCAGTCAAGTGAGACCCAAGTGATTCCAATAAGGATTTATGGAAATGAAATATATACGCCAGATCTCTATACCATACTATCAAAACTAATACACCATGAAACATTACCAATTCTCAGATACATAATTTTAACAATACCACCATAGAATGATATTCATGAATACCTATGAAATGAGATGAATTTGTGAGCCAATACATAATCACCGATATGGATTCGTGTTTTTAAAACGTTTATGGGAGAACTGTTACAAATTTCATTGCTATCTTTCCCCACATTCAATTAGGAATAGTTAAATACTACAAGATACCTTCTGGTCACTAATTCACACAATTAAACTACTAATAATTCATGCATCTCAAAACAAACGCTACCACCAGTCTTTCTGTAACTGCCCAAAAAAAAAGTTCTTTCAATTCCATATTCAACTTTTGTATAGAAGGATAGACCACCCATATTATATTGTGGTAATAATGAATAATTTGTTCCTATCAATCCATTGGTATAACCATATTGTTTATGAAACATAATAATAAACTCTCATCCATCCTCCAGCCCTCAATGATCTCCCATCACTGAGTTTAGAACTCTTAAAAAACATTATGAATCATATTTTTGTGCCACCTTAACCATCTCTACCAAATCAAGTACCAAAAAAACTAGAAAGAAAACTATTTTATACCCTTGGTCTTCACAGTCATAGTCTATATTGTCTAGGACTGACATCAACTACCACTCACATTATTCTTATTTTTCTATTTCAGAATAGTACTTTATTATTAGTGCATCTGCCGCAATAATTCCTTTACTGAGTGTATACATCAAGTTAACGTCAAATATTTGGAGTACCTACATCCATTTTCATTCTCTTAGTTCCAAATATATTTTTAATAAAATATTCTTCAATCTGTAATTATCTGTAATCCAGTAGATTTATCACCAAATAGGAAATGACAACATGTTCTCAATGCATGGACTATGTTAACTAAATACAAATTTGTGTTGGATAATTATTCCCATGAACCCACGACATCATTAATCTATAAGAAATAACATGATATCCCTGCATGATAACACAACCATACCTAGACTCCAAAGTATCACAATACACCACATACCATTTTCATGATTCCAAAAATATAAAATAGGTTCTAATGTAAGGAGAAAATTAGGCTATTGAATAAAAATTTGATACACCTCACTCCATTGGAATGGAACATTCATCCTTGTCAAAACTGTCCAAGATGATGATAGTCATGAATGATCCTTAAAAAACATTGGTAATAACTAGTTACACAATAGGAAACTACATGTCTCAATGACATTCTATGGTGGTTTCTAATAGATTACAACCTATATCATTTCAATATCCATTGAAACACCTCATTAATATATTATATGGGAATGGAAACATACCAATTGTATCTAAAAACACTATTTTATCATTTGGAATACAGTCCTTGATCCCAAAATATCCCCAACACTATCTCTATGTGTTTCTTACACTCATCCTTTGTCCTTGAATACACCAATATGTCATCCAAAAAAACCGGCATAAAAGAATCAAGATGTATTTTAAATATAATATTCATCAATTCCATATAGAACTTGGGTGAATTCCTATAACAAAAAAAATTAAATCATATTCATAATATCTATTTATACTCTTAAAAGATGTTTTTAGAATATAATCCATCCAATCCCACAATTGGTAAAATCCTGAGCGCATGTCAATATTAGAGAACCAATGAGCTCCCATAAATTGATTTAATATAACATGAATGCAAGGAAGTGGATTGATATTCTTTATTATTTATTTTTGAATCTAATAATTATCATCACACAACTTTATACTTCCATCGGTGTTTTTTGAAAAACAAGATCAGTGCTACCCACAAAGATGTTTTTTTCCAAATGAATCATTTTCTTTCAAAATCTTCCAACTAAAAATTAAATTCCTATAATTTTGTTACTTCCACACAATAATAAGAAAGTGAAATATGAATATTCCTTGAATAGAGATCAATATCATACTACATTTCTGTTCTAGGAGTAAACCGTGATAAATTGTGGAAAAACATCGAGAATTAATCTAAAAACCATCGAAAGATGATATTATTGATATCTTTAATAGTTTCAAAAGTCATTGTCAAATATTGGTAGGATATCATTACTATTGTTGGTTACAAAAGGCCTATTTCACCTTCCATTACATTTTTATCCCCTATAAGGAGGTTCTCAATCCCCCAATAAGTCATAAAACCAACCCCTCAGGTATAACATTTATTATGAGCCTCAAACATTTCCAACATGTCCATACCCTAGATTATTTCAAAGATATGACTGTTCAAAATAAATAAATCTTATCTCATCTCTGCTCTATAAGTAGTTATACAACACTCATTACACACAATGTACTAACACTCTCTTTGACTAAAAGGATAATTATGTTTTGAAAACAAAGGCATCATCTCAACACCAAAAAACAATAAATAAACTATATGAGAAGAAATAAATTAAGGGGATGTACCCTTATCAAAAAAAGTTTTTAATATGGGTATAATTCAAATGAGTGGTACCTCGTATGGTTGATGGACCTGAGTGATCATGAAAAATAACCTGCTCAGTTACATATAAATTATTTCTCACATAACATTTTTCCTTACTACCCTGTTGAGGTATCTCTTCGTGAGAAGACACGGTAATATTGGAATCATCATAGATAACTCTATTCAACCAATGAGAGATATTCTAATACCCTCATCATGTTAAAGCATAAAATGTTTTTGACACCTCATAAGTTTCTTGAACAACCATCCTTAGAGAACTATGACAATGGAGCTAAAGATCCCCCATCCAGTTTCAATTGTGTCCAGATATTGGTGTTGTCATACACACTCAATTCATGTTCTTAAGAGAACCACATTAGAAATATCTCATATTTTTCACGGGTCCTGGGGATAGATTCCCCAATATGATTGTCTGGTTATGAGTCTTTTTCCCCTCTTGTAAATAGCTGTCCCTCTTCATATGGTACACAACATTATATTTCCCACCATTTACCATAGGTATCAACATAGTTACTATACCCATAGATCATGAAATTTCACTTTCTTCCACAGTTTTTCTATTAAAAATATATTTATATTGTATTATACAAGGATTGATAAGCTTTTAGAAAATCTCCAACCTCTACAATAATTCAAAGGAGAATGCCTTCAAGGACGTACCCGTTGAAACATTAGGAGAAAAGAAGACTAAATTCAAAAATTTAGCCACATACTCAGTCAATATGAGCCTCTCCAACATGAATCTGAATAAATTCATTATTCTTGAAATCCCAAACATATGACAATATATTTTTTAAACAATTCTTCAAAATAATCCAATGCAAGTTCATTGTACAATTTATCATTAACCACTAAATCCAACCATTTTCATAAAGGATCCTAAAACATATACATTTATAACTTGAATTTATGCTCTACTGGTGTGCCAATGAAATGGAAGATTCGATTCATTCCATTTATCCACACCTCTTCCTTCTATGATTCCAAATCAATATAATATGTTGGTTGATTCTAGATTTGGAACTGGAACAAATTATCCACTTTTCTTGGTTAATCAACCATGTTCCCCATGTCCAAATCCTAAAAATATTGGACTATATTTTCAAACATCAATTAGTTCACCTATGGATTTGGTGCGCACCCATTCTCAGCATCTTCCTCTATTTGGTTTCTATGACACCTACTAGATTCCATTTTCTAAAAACAAAAAAAAATGACATAAGTCTCACACTCTAGAATCTAAAGTCTTAACAATTTAAAATTCTACCACATCAAATCAATCAAAAAAATAAATTCCAAAATTAATTATTTCAAAATTCAACCATTTTCTGAAAATTTCACTAATCTATTGAAAATAATATCCTTATAAAAATTGCCATTTCAAGGATTTTTAGAATCTCAAATTTAAAAAAAATTATTTTATTTAAAAAATCAATTCATTTGTACCAAATCATATATAATTACTCAAAATGATATATGCACTCCTTTTAAGAAGTCATTTTTATAATGCATTCCTTGCTCATCTCATTAGTTTAACCCATCACAATGAGATTTCAAATTCTATAATTGTATACAAATAACTTTTGTACCCAACACCCTAGTAACTCATAGTTCAACATAAAAAGGTTAGCTATTTATTTTTATGATTTAAATTTCATGTCCCAACAATCGTTATCCTTTCTTCCAACTAAAACATAGGATAAAATAGAATTAATTTCATATCCAAGACTGAAATAACTGATGAACCATTGTTATTCAAGCACTGAACAAGCTATAAAACTTATTACTCATGGATATTTATAAACACCAAGACTAATACAACTTGTAACATCCCTCCTCACCTCATTTTTTTGGAGAAAGATGGATATTACATTGCCTAGCAGACATCCCCATGGTGAGAAAGTATGGAATGAAGTTGAAAGGGCTTCATTAATTGATGGGTCATTATTTTATTCCATTAAAAACAAAAAAATCCAACAAAACATTCAATAAGGGAATACCAATACACGATTTATGATAATAATTTAAAATAACTCAATGAAATAACATTGATATCAAAAATAAAACTACAACTATGTTCCACAATGGAATACACAAATCATCAATGTAAACGGCAGAAGGCACAAATAAGAAAACCCAAATACTCCAAGGACATATCTTCGTAACTAAAAATATGAACCATGCTCTAATACCACATAGAAAACTGAGTATCAAAAAGCACCACAAGAGATGTGTGATAATTATTTTCCATGTCCCATTAAAAAAGATCTGAAAATGAACCAATGTACCGAAGTAGGGGTAAGTAATTTAAGTCATTAGGATTTAACTAAATAACTTCCCTACTCCCGACAGTAGTATAGAAAAAGTTAGAAAAATTATATAAACCAATTTATATAAATAAATTGAAGACTATTTATATCCAAATATAAAATAAGTTTCATGGTAAAATTGTTTTCTCAAAGTTTATGGAATGAATCAAAAAAATTAATAACATCTATTTAATTAATATAATGTCCATTTCCCATTTCATATATCATATCCACACATACCCATATTTGTAATCTTGGTGTTACCATTGATGGTGGAACTTTAATGACCATAACAATTCCCTTTGATGGTGGTACATTCATGACCATTATCCATCTTAATCCGTCCATGCATAAACATTTAATCCAACCACATTCCCCTAAAAATATTTCCAAACCAATTCAGCTATTTCAATAAATCCATATTTTCATTTGAAACCATAACGAAAAATATTTCAATAAAACTAAACTTTTAGTGGAAACCCATTTCCCATAAACCAATCTAATAAAACCAAATGTTTTTGAAAACAGATTTACATGACTCAAAAATCAAATAACCAATTTAAAATCATTATTTGAAAACAAGTTAACATTTTCACTATCCACTAAATGACCAATTTGCACAATTCCATAAAGTATAGTCAAACAAGTTTTCAATAAGTCAACTTCACAATAATTTAGAAATCATTATAATAAATAACATATAATTTTAGATCAAGTCTTCTATTGAAATAAGAACAGTTGATAGTGAAGACACCTACATCGGGAATTATGGATAATATGAAGAGCTCTAGGAAAATACCTGCAAAGCCGTGTTGAATATCCAAAACATAACTTAGATCTCTTCCCCTAACATAAAAATTTTCAAATCTAAATATTATTTTCATAAAAAACCATAATCATATTTATAGAATACTATATCAAGGAAACCAATAGATAGGGAAGTAGATCAATGAAAATGTACAAAAAAACTACAAAAAAGAAGAATTATAATGAGAATTAGGCTTTAACACACCAAGAAATACCTCTAGATTGATTAAAATTATACAGGGAAGAGTTCCATAGCCTATGGGAGGATAAAATATCAACATTGGGTCGGTTTGGAGTGAAAATGAGGTGTTAAAGGTGAATCCTGACCTCGATCCTTATTTTATGGTATTGTTTTAAAATTGTGCATGGTTGGTCACACAGTTAGGAAAACTATGCCCTAACTGTGTGCCATTCATTACCTTAAGGAAGACCTCAAATAGTTTTCTCTCATTGTTAAAAAAACCATGTTCCAATTTTGGAAAATTCCACTATCTTACATTTCATGGTTTCACATTGGTGGTCGCATGATATAAATAAACATAAATCCTACCCATGCACTATCCCTTTATTCCATATTTCACTATACATTAATTCATATAGGAGTTTCACAATTTCCACTAATAGTGATAAAAACATGAACCTACAAAAAATCCCAAAAAACATTCTATAATGTTTCCAAACCTTCCCAAATTACACCAAAACACTTTATAGTGTTATAATACATAAATTAAGGGATTCTTACTTGAATCCAGGGGTGGTACAATGTTTAGATAGGGTTATGTGAAAAGATATACTAATTTAAAATGGGAGGTCAATAATAGATAATTATTAAAAGTTATTTCATCATGAATAGAATGATTTCCTTGTATCTTTTCCAAATAAGGTACTTGATGATTTAATTTATGGATCATAACAGTTTTCTAAATAAAAAACCGTAAAATGTTTAGAGAATAAAATGATCTTTGGTTTAATGTCTCATTATGGAGCCTTATGTGGTGTTTTATCCTAACACTTGTGTAAGGGATATTAATTCCTTTATTCCATCCTTTTCAACTTAAAATAGAGGCTTGAGAATTACCAACAATCCATTTTTTCCTTTAGGATATGCATAAGCATGGTTGCACCTCAAGTATAGTGACATTATCCCATGGGATCCATTGGTAGCATCGATGCTTTCTATTTTGGTTAGGGAATGACCATAATAGGTATGAACCTCAATCGTTTTCAGGACTATGTTGATTTCATGCATATAATCCTTCTTATGTGGTACTGTTTGGGTTCCACAGTCCAACGCAGGACTCTTGGGTTCGAAAATGAGACCCTTGGTTTGAAGAGAGTTCATGTGTTGTTTGATCCTTCAACCAAGTATGAGAATTTTAAAATTATCAGTCCTAGTAAGCTATCTATGCCAAGGGAATGGTCAACTTATTAGTAGGTCGCAAGACCATTCTTTTTCTAATTTTCATATTTGAAGACTTGATATGCCGTTCATCAGATTAATAGTCAAATGGGGTAATATGAATATGAGTTAATTATTTTTGGATGGACATCAGATACATGACTTTATATGTCCATTTTCGCCAAGGGATAGTTTCAAGGATGCACCATTTTTTAGAACCTCGGTGTAGTATGAATCGATATATATGGTAACCATCATCTTGATAATCATCAAGTAAACTATTTATGGTCAGTTTTATTATTCAACCATTGATCTATTATGCTACGAATTTCTTTCAGCTCGAAAGTAGAGTGATATGGGCCTTAATAAATTTCATGGGTCATTCCAATGTTCTAATCAGGTGTTTCATAAACTAGTTATTTTCTGAACATTATAATTGATTCCATGATGGGTTGGAATGTGATTTTAAGAATCATCATGTCTTAATTTTTTTTGAATCTAATATAATTATTTTAAGAGAATAATAATTTCATGCTATTTGGTTCAACACTGGTTTATAAATGATGGAAAACTCTAGGACTTCATTCTGTAGTGGATGGAGCTTGTGATTTAGAATAATATCCCAGTATTTGTTGAATATGATGTTATGGAAACTCCTTAGGTGGGGTGTTTCACATACACTCTATTTAAATGTTTCCTTCCATGTAGACGGAGTAGAACATGGAGGACTATTTCAAACTAGTTTTAAATTCTCAAAATTTTATGTGGCTTGTAATCCTCCATTATGTATGTGGTTTCCTGAGAGAAAAATAGTGATGTTCTTATATGTATGAACAACCTGTGTAGAAACATTTCATTGGGTATGTTCCACAATGGATGTTTTTGGGTGACCATGGGATTCCTCATGTGGTGAAGGTATCATGGTTGGGATAAAAATGCATCGATAGATATAGTAGAGATCTTCTATGGAAGTCGAAATATAAATGGTTGATAGTCCTTCCCTTTGCTTCTGGTAGTTTTGGATTGAAAACGTATGGAGTACACCACCATCATATAGTGAAAGGGTCATGGATAAATAATTGATATCATTAAAACCTCTCATTATACTATTTGATAGAAGGTGACCATGCCCATATCATGGTATTGTATGTGTATAGTGGGAGAGTGTTGATCTTATTCCAAGATAATGTTTAAAATATATTGGTATTGATGAGTGGTATCTATCATAGTGCTCCCTTGAATCATAGTTGTATTTTTTGGGTCTAGTTAGACATGAGTGATACCTAGATTTCCATTTTTGGACACCACATATGGACTTGTGGAAACAATCAGTTTTCCTCTTGTCATGAATTATTGGTGATTTGTGATTTGGTTTCAGTCATTGTTCTTGATATAGGACATCATTCCTTCATCTGATATAATTCTAGTAATAATCAAATGTTATTTATCTTGGATGATCTCATTGGAATCCAATTGACTACGAGGTTTACGTGGACTTCTATTGGGTTTGGATGAAGTGTTTTAACAATGAAGATCAAAATGTGTCATATTGAGGGTTGTTTCATGTTTTTGTTGGATGAAAAAAATTTAAAAGATAATTTTTGGCTTGAGGAATCACCAAAACAATTTTTTAGGCATCAATAATTGTGTTTGAATAATTTTCAAGGATTCTTCATCTTAAGACATCCATGTCTTGATTTTGTGTTGCGCCATTCGTGTATGCTGGGTGCCTCGAGGGTAGTTGACTAGTGATGGTTCAATTTCATACCCCTCTCTTGTAATATGTAGTCAGCGATAAACCAATTATTGAAATTTTTAGGTAAGATGAGTGAAAGGTTGTTGTTGACCGTTATTTTTTATCAAATGGTAGGTATGATCAGTTTGAATGGGGCTGGTTTGAGGTTTACCCTTTGATCGGATCGGGGCTCATGTTTTGAGCTTTTTGGAATGCTAAAAGCATATTTTGTAAGAAAAATTCTCATAGTGGGGATACCATGGATCCAAATTATCTTTCAATGCCAAGGCTTGTGATTAAGGAAACAAATTCTAACTTATGATCCGTAAAATGAGGTGAATCTCAATGGTGGGTTTGGAATTAGAAACATAACAAAACTGTTTGAATAATAATTCACAACCTTAGTATGTTGAGTGATGTTCACATTATTTTCATGTGGTTTCATAGGGATGATAAGTTCTAATGTGGGAATATTTTAATGACCCTTTTTTTGAGGTTCAGTAAATTTCAAGGGAATTTAAATTTTTCATTTACTAGACATGATTTTTATAAAGAAAATCATTAAACTATAACTTCGAGGGTTAAAAAAATTTATGATTTGTTTTTACACATGAGTAAAGGCCCGAGGGGTCACTCGAGTGTCTCGTTGTGTTTTGGGAGTGCTAGACCCTGTAAATATAATTCTTGGAGGGTCCTCACATGGTGGATGGATTTTCTAAAACCATATGGCCCCTCCATATCAAAATGTGCATGTTAAAGTAGTGAGAAGATGTGTATCACATAGGCTACATATAGTTTTCCCAAACCATGTTCCTGTCCTGCATGAGGAGGGTCACATAGGTCGTACCTATGCACTGTTCATTGTATGTTTGAAACACGGTTTGGCTAACCATGCCACCCAAACCAAGCGTTGTGTTTTACTATGAAACTAAATTAATGAAATTCAAATTCAAATAAAAATAAATTAAATGATAATAAATCAAAAATAAAAAACGTATTGTTTTAAAAATAATAATAATAATGTTATGATGATGGTGTTGTGGTGATGATGATTAATATTGTTATTACGATATGTTTCAATAAATCCCCAAAGGAATGGATCCCCTTACCCTATTGTGTGGTGCACCCCTTGCTTCCTCATCTACAGAACTTAGACAAATACCCTCTGATTCACCACAAAAATCCCTCTGGCCTCTGTTCGCGACCACTTCTCCCACCGAATTTGGGTTCAGACCTCTCTAGAATGGTTCTCCTACTCTACTCATCCTTATATTTAATTTTTTCCTCCTTTGTGAGTTTTTCAAGACATTGAGAAACTCTAATTCATTTTGGAGGTGTTTTTGTTTTGGTATTTTCTTGATGATTAGGGTTTGTTAGCCCCGTTGAGGACTGTTTTTTCTGTGATTGTCGATGGTGGAAGGTTTTAGTTTCATTCAGTGTAAGGGTTTTTACATCATTTTGTTTTTGACCACATTTAATATGTTTTTTTAATTTTCATGGTTCTTAATAATTTTATAGTGAATCTTGGTCATACATTAGGTGGTTTTGAGTCACCAATGTTGATGGTGACTTACTCACGTATTCATAATTAGGCATATGTATATAGAAAATTTCCCGTATTATATATATATATATTCACCCATGGTGGAATGAATATATATATTGGGGAAAGATATTATTATGTATATATATGAAAAATACATCTGTGTGTTAGTGTAAATGGGTATATGCATATATAATCATATATGTAAGCACCTCATTTTATTTATTCATGGACATGAAAATATCTAAATATGGGATAATACTCCTTATGTATATGATAAGGTTCATATGTTTGGAGGTGGTAAAGAGTAGATTCAAGTGGGAGCCTTTGAAAATGGAATGTGCCAAAGTGTTCATCTTGATACTCTTCTCTTGAGGAGGAATCAGTTTCCAGTTTATCATTTAATTTATGAATGCATTATTTTCTTTCTTTTTTCACCTTACTTGTATATTAATTTGAGCGTTATGAGTTTTAGAATAAATTATTATTTAATGTGAATTGAGTATGAATCTTGAAATGGTGTTTAATTATACTAAATGATTTTTTTTGGAAAAAATGTCTTGTTTTTATAATAAAATTTCTTAGATGAGGTGAATTATAGCGTAAATTATAATGTGAGGATTTATAGTTTCATTTATGGTTTTCCAATATGAATATGGTAATAAAAATTCCTGAAAAAATTAAAATTATCTTCCTTGTCAAGTAGTATATATATATATATATATATGAATTTCATGTGGGCTTCTATGGTTGTATTCCAAGGGTGATTCACGGGGTTATTACTTAAGGAACACTTGAATGTGATCTCATGCCTCATATTTGAATTGTTAATGTTTGGTAATTATGTCAGGGGAGACATCAGTAATGCTTGAGATGGTCTCACCAAATGTTATATATTCTTACCTTGAAATTATTGACATCGATTCCCAAGGAGAGAACTCTTGGAAAGACTTGAAGGGACAACTGGTTGATCTATTCCTTGAGTGAGACTTGGGATCTTATGTGCAATACCAGGTTTGGGCCAAGGGGATACTACTAAAATTTTGACACCATGATTTGAGTGACATGTGGGACTTAATTCTGGGGACACCATGGAAGGAATCCATAACATTTGTTATATGATGTGCCCCTCTAGTGATAATTGTCATGTCCCATCTATAACAACCAAATATTTTGTGAATTATTTATTATCGATTTAATTTATTATTTTTGATATTTTTCATTTCATCCATCTTTGAAGAGATATTATTTCATATTAATGTATAATGTTTGGCATGCATTATATAAAACAAAATGTTTATGATGCACAACACACAACATAAAATTTAGCTTTCTCTACATGGAATACCGAGTTTAGATTGTGTTACATATAATAATGACTTTTCTTGATGTCTTCTGTAACATAGAAGACTTAGTTTTGCAAACATATAATATATGATTAAAATTATATTTCATATAACAAGATATAACCTTGCTATTAAATTTGAATTTATTAATATTATTAACTAATTTACGAAAATTTATAGAATAAAAAATACAATATGAATTCATAGTTTACCAATTAATTATAAATGAATATAAAAATCGACTAAATAAAAGGGGAATTTTTTTTATTTTTATGGTCACAAAGCTGTTTTACATAAATAAATTTCATTAATTACAGTTACTAAGTTATATTAATTATATATATATATTATATATCCAATAAAATAATTTTTATATCCATAGAATAGATTTAATAGAAATTATATAAGAAAAAACACAATTTTCTGCATTAAACCCAATATTATTATTAAGACATTTTTACCGCCTTTAAATAGAAAAACCAATTTGAATAAAATTTTTAGAAATTTTATAGAATTAATATGTCTATATATAATTCATATTTGAAATAGACACAAAATAATTATGTAATGATAATTTTTTTATATGTTTCTGTGAATTTTCATTTTTTAATGAATAGTGAAAATACTGAATTTTTGTTCCAAACTACGATTTAATCTTTTTTATTTAGAAAAATATATTAAATTTTTAACTGGTTTAAAAGTTTTGTAGACAATATTTTTTTTCAATTAATCCAATTTATGTCATCAGAATATATTTTAATATTGAAATTGGTTATATGAACTTTGTAATCTTTTGATCATTTTTACTTTAAAAACATGAAGTGTCGTCCCATCAACAGGATTAAATTTTAATTCATATCTACCAATTATGTTATTGGAATTTGAAAAAAATGGATCCATATTTGGAATAATTATAATTTATAATATCTAATATGTTCAACATATTATTATATGAAATATATTAGTGAATGTAATTAAAATCAATAACATCATGTAACATAAAATTAAGCTTAACTAAGGACTAAACCATGTATTTAATACTTGAAATGAGCTGGAAACCTATAAAATATCCATTTTATGGTCATATTTAGAACAATTCACCATTTTATAAACATGGGTAAATTATTGGATCCACTAGAAACATGAAAACAGTGTGTGGAATTCTCTCTTCAAATATTTACAAGAGTGCCACTCCTCCTCCACTATACAAAGGCATCTTCTCCAACCACTTTATAACACCTCTAATTCACATTTGATCACTTGAAATATAATATAAAAAGATAAAAAATACCCTATATTACTCATAAAATCATATCCCTGTAAATAATGCACTCCAAGGATGTCTTTTGGCACAAACCAAAAGAAGACACCTGATTAAGAGGCTACATCTTCTCTTAATAAACATTCATTAATTTTCATTCTCCTACCCCTATAATATCATAAATAAATTATTTTATAACAAATAGTTATTTTTATATAAGAGTTTGTTTTAATGATAAGGGTTATACTTACCTTGGTACACACTTCCTTCTGATGGGTAACAATCATATTTTTTACATGTATGGTGAACTACCTCCTCACTAAATGACAATTGTTCATTTTTTCCTTCATGACCTCTCATGGTGGATGTTATGATGGAAAAATGGATTATATATGTAATATTTTATATTTATTATGTATTTAATATTTTGTTTTATAACACATGTCATTTTATTTTCCATTTTTTGTAAATATGATAATTTTATTGGAGGAAGTGTGGACTATCAACCCTTCAAAGCTTTTTCATTTGTTCACACACTACATGGAATATTTTAAAGATGGGTTTAGTGAACTTATATGATATATATTAAATAATAATTCTACTAGAATAATTATATATATAAATATATCTAAACATATTTCAATTAGCTTTTTTTCTTTCAATACAATAATAAAAATGTAAACAATGTTCATGTGTACGCACGACCTAACATCTCTAATAATGATGTATTCTATTAAATACATATATATTATATAAATTAAAAAAATAAAAAAATGATAAATAATAATGATATTTTTTTCATGATTTATAATCTTGAATAATTATTTATGAATGAGGATAAAAATAGAACATATTAAGAAGCATGCAGAGAATAAAGTGGATATTACTCGAAGTGAAACAGTAACACAAGATTATTAACAAGAGGTATTTATAAGGTTATAATAATTCAATATATGGTATTAGATATAATAATATGGTAAATAATTTATAATAAATTTATAATTATTATAAATGTGTTTTGAATAAGAACGACGAGAGTCAAGACACAAGGTAAGAGAAATTTCATCTCACTTTTATTTTTATGGGATACATGCCTTATTAACCAGTAACTTATTTTTTGTGGTGTATGTAATACCCATGAATGTATTATATCTCTCTCATAAATTTATGGTTATTTACATACCCATTTTATTAAATTTATTTAATGGTGCTTAGGTTTCAAAAGATAGCAATTCAGTAAGATAATTTTGTCTCAATTTTTCTTCTTTGAGACTCATGTTTTATTATGCACAAAAATTATTTTTTGATGGTGTATATACAACAATCTATATATTGGATAATTAATATCAATATTTTAATTTTTTTTTTCTTTATGTAATTTTACTTTCCTTACAAGAAGATTTTGATCCCAATTTACCAAGTAGTAAGTGTTTATCGAATCAATCTCAAAATATTTTGAGATTATTAATTATTATGCTTCAATTGATGAAATATTATGATATAACTCATAATAATGATCATGAGTTTCTTTATACTCTGTTATGTCACGATATATTTTGGTTTTGATACAATTATTCTACTCATTGGTACATGTGATAATTAATAATGTGTTTTTAAGAAAGCCCAAATTTACCCTCTCTTCAGTCAAAAATATTTCTTCCATAAAAACAATGATTTCTAGAAAGTGTATGAAATAATATTATATTATTATAAAATAATTATTAAAATAAAATTTTCATTTTTATTAATGTTTTCAAGTGATTATTTTTTTACTTTTCAAACAAGGCATTTTTCTACACATTTTACCGTGAAAAATGAATGATCTATTTAACATGAACAACATGTACGGATTTTACAAACATAATTTTTTGATGATTAATTTATATATGTGTTTAGAAGATTAAATTTAAGAATTTTTTTAAAATGAATTTTCAAGGAAAATATTTTCGAAAAATTTTCTAGATTCTCTTATAAGTTTTCATGAAAAAATGTTTTTAAATTTTTTAATGATTTATTTATATGTTTTAAATGTGATATTTAATGAAATGGTTTTAGAATTGTTTTCACGATTTCTTTATCAGTTTTACAAGAAATATTCATATAAAATTTCCTTCTAAAATATTTCCATATATCTTTATAATTATTTAAAATGTTTTCGATGATTTTTTAAATGCTTTGAATCTTATTTTATATGTTTTTTTGGAAAAATGGATTGGAAATATATTAAATTTTATTTAATATGTTTTTATGTAAATAAAAATTAAAAATCATTTCAAGTCTTCATTATATGATTTTAATTCATTTTCTAGGAAAATTATTTTGAAAGGGTTTTATGTATTGGAAATAATTTTTTAAAGATGAAATGATATTTTCTTCCAATTTTTTTTGAAAGATATTAAAAAATTAACTTCCATCATGGATGCCATCCGTTGATTTTTCTCATGTTTTTGTAGAAAATGATCTAAATGTGCAATACATATTATTTCTCTAAATGGGTTATGCTTAATTACATAGTCCTTATGAAACCTATTTCTCTTTCACATGTTATATTTTTATGAAATCCATTTCTATTTCATGAGTTATATGTTTATGAAATCCTTATCTCATTGAAATGTTTATCTTCTAATGAAATTATTATGAAACATGTATCTTTTTTCCATTGGTTATTATATGGTTACATACTTATGATACCCATTTAATTTCATGGGTTAAGATATTATTGTTTAGAATTTCATGGAACATGTAGGTATGATTTAATTATGAGATTGGTGTGACATATATTTCCCTTGAATTCCTTAGGTAACGATTTATATCTCATGATATATACTAAGATGGTATTGAGAGTAATCCTTTGCTACTAATATGTCCATTAGACTAAACCATTACTACCAAGATAGTTTGAGGAGTGCATGTATGCAACTATAATGGCTACCGGAGTGAACCACGACTTCCAGGATGGTATGTGGATAAACCTGTAATACCAATATTTTCTTGGTAGTGATTCCTTGGCTACTGTGGATAGCATATTATATGCTTATGTGGCTCCCAAAATTACATGATTTAGTACTATGTTCTGTTTTCAGGGCATATGTTCTTTATTTTGTAATGATTCATGTCTTATGAACTACAAATATGTATTCCATGATTACTGTTTATTATATTTTATATGAAGGGTATGATCTTCTATTTTCACGATCACATTTTTATACCCCTATGTCCATATATATACTTACTTGTATCCCTTGTTTTTCTTAATTAGGCATTTGGTCTCACCCCCTTTTATGTTTCTTTCACCAGGTTATGAATATATGTATTATGTTTGATGTGTCTATGAAGGGAGATAGTCATAAAGAACATTGTGGGAGATAATTCCTCTCAATTATGTCTTAGTGTTTATCTTTCTATGTTTCCAAAGGCACAAGTCTAGTATTGTCTTGGGGAACCAATTTTTATAATGTCTTACGTATTCGATAAATTTTAAGTAATGTTAATTTATGAAAAGAAAGGGTCATAATAGTTTTTATTATAGAAAAGGTATAATTATCCTTTGAAAACTAGGATGAGAAACATTTAGTGAGATCCCAAGGTATATTTATAGGCATATATATAGTGATGTATCTATAGATAATTACATGGATGAGTTATCATTTTTGAAAATATCTGGGATTTTTGGTAGATGATAGAGTGAGTGGTTTCCTAGAAATACTTCCTTTTCTGGATATATCTGGTGGATTTGGCTCTATCACAAATATACCTTGGGGTAACAACATCGACAAGATGTCCCAAGACCGAATCTAGGTAATCTGGTACACGAAAATGGGCCTTGTTGCACAACGGGTTTGACAATCCTGAGGGATATGTTTTAGAAATTACCAAACTCTTCATTAACCATAATAAATGATTTAAATACAAGTTTTCTATTAATAAACATGGATAAACCTAGGGTATAATATATTAAGGATAATGTCAGGATTTGTACATCCTATATGTAAATATTGTCATGACTATGTGGTTTTCTACTTTGGTAAGTAATTTCCACACTGTTATTATGGTTTTAGTAAATGGTTGGAACCAGTATGAAATGGATACATGTTAATTGTGATGGAAAGTTTATAATGAGGCGTCAATATGGATGATCACTAGAGTGGAAAACGATGTTACCATTCCGAATAAGTTTTCACAGAACATGATTTTCAGTGTGTAACTTAACCGACTCTTAAAATCACTAAGGATGCTAAAGAAATAATTCACTAAGGTTTGGTTATTGGAGACTATAGAGAAAATTAGATTTTTTTTCCATTGTGTCATTAATGTGGATATAATCACCTAACTGAATGTCTTAGAGTAATGAAAAGATGGTATGATTGTTGAAAATGAGGACACAAAGAAAGTGACTATATGGAAAAAAATAAAGAGTTGGGTTAAGGAAATGGATGAGAATTTTGGCCTCTATAAGACATCATCGAAGGTTAAGTGTTTTAGGTGAGGAATAAATGGATAATTTTAATCTCAATGTCATTTTATGAGATATCGTTAGGGGATCTAGTAAGGTGGGGAATGTAATAGTTACATTGTGGATGATGATGAGACTAAATATGAAAATCAAATGGAAAATGGTATTGTGTAATAGGATGAGTTAACCTTATTAATGGAATAATAACTAAGTGTAATAATAATTTTTTTTATATATTTTGATTCAATAATTATGCTATATGAATGGTGAAATATGTAAGGATTATTTAGTTCATGTTTCTTGCAAACGATTTACAAGAAAACGTTGACTGGATTTGATGAAAGATAAAAGTGATAAAATGATAAGGGTTTTTCTATAGAAAAACACGATTAAAGGAATTATAACCCATAATATATTCCCAATGTTATGATATGTTTTGTTAGATAAAGATATGTGGGTTATGAATAAGTAAACAGGAAGTCACTAATTACCTTGGATCTAAATAAGGCGTTGTTGACATGTGGTTTAGGATTTCATTGATGAAGTTAACCACATTTTTTAATTTATGGAATAAATATTATAAACAATGAATAATTAAAAATTAATTTTTTCAATAAGTAATTATGGTAATTCAGGTTATCATTATGTTTAAATAGAATATATAATGAGGGTATCCCCTTTTTTGGAATGTGACACCCAAGAGCTACATTGTGATATATCAGGGATCAATGTTAAGATGATTTTGTGACATTCATTCTAATGTTTTTTTTCATATTTCAGAACGGTTATAAGTTTAAACATTCATTTAATGTTTATGTTAAAATTTAGTGGAAGTATTTATGCACTATGTTTGTGATGAAAAACTGGTTAAAAGGATATTTTGTTATTAACCTTATTCCAAGGATGTTCATCTTATTTGTTATGAAAATTATATTAGAATGTTTTTAGAAAATAAATTCATATATGTTGAGTGAAAACTAATAAATTCCAACAAGGTCGTGGGTATTGAACTAATGAATGAAGGATGATAAGAGCTTCATGCCTACCACTATCCCACATGATTTCCTAGTAAATGTATACTTTTGTTAGTTAAATAATAACTTATGATGACAGAGTAGTGTTACTTTTTTTTCTTAGATATTAATGTACTGAACGTTTGGATTTTTATGAATAGGTATAGATAAATAGTTAATCATTTTATTCCTTTATGGGCCTTAACAGCAGTTAAATGTGAATTTAAGCCCTCCATGCATCAATGATTATTTGCAGATGTACATTACACATAGTAATATGCAATTTTGAAATTAATAAAAGAACAATTGATGAATGAAATTTTGTTTATAAAAATATTTCATGTACGTATATTTACTTATATTATTTTTCAACAAAATAATTACATGATGTTTGGATAAGGATAAAAAAATGTGTTTTCTGAATACCTTAATTTTGTTGAACTAGTGGCATTTGTAATCATAATAGATTCATGAATTTGAGGCCCTCAACTTTTCCATGATAATTCACGTGTTTGTGATTGATGAACTCAATAAATCCATAAAATAATTTACACTTTACTTCCATGCCAAATATCGACTCCCATCCTATGTTCTCCTATGTAGAAATCTAGTTATTTGTTATATTGGGTGACCATTATGGTTCACCCTATCCCATTTTAGGGAATTTTTTAGTATTCATTTTTGTGAAGCGGGTTTCTATTAAACCTTATAAAACCCAAAACAATTTCTAGTGAAAAATTAGTTTTACAGGGGGTAAAATGTAACACCCAGATATTTTATTAATTATTATTATTTTTGAATTAATTTAACACTTTTGAAATTTTCATTTCACACAACACTTAAGATAGTTTATTTCATATTATATAACTTTTTTTGTGGTAATTCTAAATAAAATAGAGTTAATCATGAACAATACACAACATAAAATTTATCTTTCTCAACATGGAACACCGAGGTCAACTTGTGTGACATGAAACAATGACTTTCCCCGATGGCTTTTGTAACACGCAAGACATAGTTTTACTAAACAATAACATATCATTAAAATGTTATTACTTAATGTAATAAGTTATAAACTAGAAGTTAAATTAGATTTTATGAATAGTATTAAAAAATTTATAAAAATACTTCACCTATGAAAATAATATATGAATTCATAGGTTACCAAATTAATTATAAATTATTATTAAAACCGACTAAATTTAAAGGGAAATGTGATTATTTTTAGGGTCAAAAATTTATTTTACCATAATAAATTAAATTAATTTAAATTAGTTAGTCATGTTATTTTAAAATAAAGGTTTTATATTCAATTAAATAAAATTTTAATTCATATAATACATTTTATTGATATATGGTAAGAATAATCATAAATTATTCTTTAAAATAAATATTTTTATTAAAGCATTTTTTTGCCTTTTAATTGCGATACCAATTTAAAAACAATTTTTGGAACATTTATAGATTAAATTTTTTTTAAAAAAATTCTTCTTTGAAATATGAAAATAAGAATTATTTTATGGTTAATTTTTTATTTTTTTCTCTGATTGTTAATTTTTTTAAAGAATAGTGGAAGATAATTGATTTCCGTTGAAAACTGCCTTTTCATCTAATTTATTATTATGTGAAAATAACATTTTTAATTGGTTTAATAGTTTTTTAGATAATATTTGTATCCATTAATCTATTTTAAGATATTGAAACTATTATTACATAGTATATGGATATAAAAACATTCCAAATTTTGGATCATTTTGACATTAAAAACTCCCAGTGTAGTCACTCCAACAGTATTAAATTTTAATTAATTTCTAAACCATCATTGATTTTGAATTAAAAAAATGATTCCATATTAATAATATGCATAATTTGTAATGGTTAATGAGAAAAACTAGTTTCCGACAATAAATTTTAGTGAAAGTAATTAAAATTAATTATTTATCTAAAGGTAAAATTTCACTTCACTAAGGACTAATCCTTGAATTTAAGACACAAAAAGAACTAGAACCTTTTAAAAGATAAATTATATGAAAATATATTTAACCTATACTCACTTTTATTTAATTTTTTAAATTATTGGATCCATTTTAAACATTGAAATTGTTAATGGAATTTCCTCTTCAAATATTTACAAGAGTGTCACTCCTGCTCCCCTATAAAATGCCTCTTATACTCCCACATACTCACACCTCTAAATAGAATTAGGTCAAAATAAATACAATAAAATAATATAAAATAATCCCTCCCTTTATTCTATAATAATCCACTTGGAGAAAAATAAATCTAAGGAAGCCTTTTGGAACAAACCAAAAGGTATTGCCCGATTAAGAGGTAAAATCTTCTCTCAAGATCCATTGTTTTATTTTCCTTATCCATCCATCCAATATATAAATCCATGATTATATAAAAACAACTATAACTTAAATATAATATTATTTTTTATGATAATGTTTCAATTTACACTTACCCTCACATTCATTTAAAGGGTAATGAAAATACTATTTTCATGTACAGTGAACTACCACCTTATTAAATGATGACTGTTAAAGTTTCCTTTACCGCATCTCATGGTGAACATTATGATGGAAAATTTTATTATATATTTCATATTCTATTTTTATTATTTATTTAATCTTAACACATTTAGTTTTTTACTTTCCATTTGGTGTAAATATGATAATTTTCTTTGATGAATTGTGGATTACTGCCCCTCAAAGCGATGTGATTCGTTCACACACTACATGGATGGTATCAATGTTATATTTAAATTATATGATATATTATATAATCATTCTTATACAATAATAATTTTTCCACATATATATATACCAATATTTCATTTACCTTCTTTCTTTCAAAACGATAATAAAAACAGAAACAATGTTCATGTGTATGTACATCTTACAGTATATAGAAACGGTGTATTCTATTTAATAATAATATATTCTATTGATTAATTTAATAAAAATTTATTGAATATAAATTATATTTATATCATGGTCTAAATTTTTTAATCATGATATTAGTATAAGGACTAAATATATAACAAATCAAGAGCCATGTGAAGAACAAAGATAATTTTATCCAATGTGAAACCTTACAATAGGATTATTAACAAGAAGTTAATATAGGGTCACAATCAAACCATATATAGTATTACATATAATAATATTTTTATTTAAAATAATTATAATAAATTTATATTTATTATACATGTAGTTTGAATGAGTATGATGAGAGTTACGACACAATGTTAGTGAAATTTCATCTCACTTTTATTTCTGGGAGACACATGACTTATTCACCAATAAAATATTGTATGTCATGTATATAACTCCATTGGTTGTTTTATATTTCTCACATTAAAAAATATATGGTTATTTACATATCCATTTAATGAAATATATTTCATGGGTTTTATGTTTCAAAAGTTACCATATCGGTAAGGCAATTGTTTTCTCAATTTTCCTCCTTTAAGACTCATGTTTTGTTATGCACCTAAATTATTTTTTAAGGTGAATATAATTCCATTTTACAGAATATATTGTGAATATAATTATAATAATGATATTTTATTCTTTTTGTAATTTTCCTTTTCTTTCATGGGGATTGTGATCCCAAGTTATAGGTAGTAAGTGTTTATTGAAACAATATCATCATTTTTCGAAATTGTTAACGATTATGCTTCGTTTAATGAAATATTATGATCCAAATCCCATGGAATAACATGATATTACTTATCCTATGTTATTTCATAATTAAATCATGTATTGATAAAATTTTTATTCTCTTTGGTACATAATATAGTTAAGAATATCTTTTTATGAAAACTTGGGTTTATCCTCTCTTTAATTGGAAATATGCGTTCCATTGAACCTTGTTTTAAAGAAATGGTTTCTATAAATACATATAAAATTATCCTATAATCACTATAAGAATTTTTTCTTTTTTTTCTTTTAAAATAGTTTGAAATGAAATATTATTTTCACTTTCTTGACAAGGAATTTCTCTACCCTTTTTATGATGAAAAAAATGTTCTTTTTACCTCATATGACTTGTGAAGATTTACCCATCATAATTATTATGAATCATCTATTAAATGATTAAAAGTTTAATTTTTATGAATTTTTTAATGTATTATCAATTTAATGGTTTTCAAAAAAATATCAAGCTTCATTCAGGTGTTTTTATATAAATGTTGTTTCAATTTTTGTCCAGATTTCTTTATAAGTTTTCAAAGTTATTTTCAAATAAATGTTTAATTTTTTTTTCAAAATTTTATTATAAGTTTTCAAATTTATTTTCAATAAAAACTGTTTCCAATTTTTTTCAATAATTATTAATAATTTATAAATTTTTTTCAATAAAATGATTTTTAAAATGTATTAAATCAAATTCTATAAGATTTAATGGAAACACATTTTCAATGCTTTTTAAAGTTTCTTTTATAAGATTCCAAAGAAAAAAGGTTTTCAAAATTATTCCAAGTGTCCATTAAAATATTTAAGTGTATTTTACATGAATCTTATTGATAAATGTTTTTATTTATTTAAAATAAATTTACAAATAAAAATGATAGTTTCACCAAGAAATGTTTTTGAATGATATTTCAAAATAATTTTCAATCTATGATGACATCTGTTGATGCTAATCAAGCCTTTCATGGAAATGAATAAAATATTTCATTCATATTGATTTTATAAATAGGTTATTGTTAATTTCATGGTCTTTATTAAACATGTTTTCCTTTCATGGGTTATATTTTAATTAAATCCATTTCCCTTTCATGGGTATATTTTTATGAAATTCATTTCTCTTTTGTGTGTATTACTTTTGATGAAATAATTATAAAACCTATATATTTTTTCTTATAATATTATATGTTTTTATGTTCGTGATACCTATTTCATTTCATGGGTTATGATTGTTAAGTCAAATGTCTTCTTTTGACTTCTATATCATGTTTTGGAAATCACAAATACATTCTATCATATTTTGTAAATTACAATTGTCTTTTATCATGTTTATCGTATCGTACGATGTTGATCGTACCGATCAAATCGTATCGTACTGACTCTGTCAATCGTATCGTACTGACTCTGTCAATCGTATCGTATTGACTCTTTCAATCGTATCGTACTGACTCTGTCAATCGTATCGTACTGACTCTGCTATTCAGATGATCATTATTTGTTTTGGTACTTTGTCAAAAACACTCTCTGCATATGAATCGTACTCATGTTTTTCATTTCTATATATCTCTTGTCCTAACAAAACGATGACGTTGAGTTAGTTACAAACTAATCAAAACGATGTTGTGCTTTCTGTTTCAATATGACCGTTGGAGGCAATATTACCGTTGGAACCCGAGGCCTATAAATAGGAGGTCATTTGAAGCTGAGAGAACAACGATGAATAAAGAGAACGAATGAAGAGACTCTGTGAACTTCCAAGATTCTAGATAGAGACACTGTGACTTCTCTCATCTGCCTTGTGCGTCCGATCATCGTATCGAGGACTTTCAAATAATTGAAAGACAGAGGTGACGATTACCTGCAAAATCGAGGGCTGCCGGGGATAGGCAGACAGACGTGCCGATCATCGTATCGAGGGCTGCCAGGGATAGGCAGACAGACGTGCCGCTCATCGTATCGAGGGCTGCCGGGGATAGGCAGACAGTCATGCCGATCATCGTATCGAGGGCTCACCATGGTATTGGTGAGACAGACCTTTTATCCTAGGTGAAAGGATAACCCTTCTCTTTGGGTTAAAAGAATTGTAATACTTTTACATTTCCGCTGTTACTTGTATTAGAAAGGGATTTGTATTGCTTCCTTTCTTCTTTACATATTCAATTGTAATTTTTTCAATTACAATCATTCTATTACATATTATATTGATTGATTCTATACGCTTTAATGTAGAATCATTCATCTTTGTATTACTCTGATTATTGTGTTCACCTTGAATACAATTGTTTTACATTACATTAGTATTACAATAAATCATACCTTTTATATTCAATACAATTGTGGGTGTTTGTATTTGTATTATTTTAAGATCATTTAAACTAATCTCTTTGTTGCTTAAACTCAATGGTTTTTTAACCTACAATTCACCCCCCTCTTGTATTGTTCCATATAATAGACATAAATATACATATATTCGATCCATCAATTGATATCAAAGGAGGTTTTCCACTGATTTGTATTAGTAGCTTTAATTATTTCTTATATTAACTACACTAACGTGTGGAGTGGAAAAGTTGTTTTTGTTGTATTAGATGGCAGGAATGAATATCGGATCAATAGACAATCTGAATCCTTCTAGACCACCAATCTTTGACGGGAATGATTATGAGTATTGGAGAGATCGTATGAAGACTTTCGTTATCAATAGTGGTGTAGACAATTTTATTATGCTTACTGGAGGTTACAAAATTCCTGACAAAGAAGTTAGTACTTTCACCAACCAAGAGAAGCAAGAATATCAACTGAATTACAAGGTACGCAATACTTTATTATGCTCTATGACCAGGAATATATATAGTCAGATATCTTCGTGTGAAGCAGCCAACTGTATTTGGAAGAAATTAGATGTTACTCATTTTGGTACATCCAAGGTTATAGAAACAAGGAGAGAAATGCTTCGAGCAGAGTATCATGGATTTGTTTTTCCTTATGGAGAGCCTGTATGGAAAGTACAACAGAGGTTTATGACAATTGTCAACAGCTTACAATCTATGGGTGAAAAGGTCTTGATGATGAAGCTCTTGTTGACAAGATTATAGATATTATGCCAAATGAATGGGAGTCAAAAAGGACAGCTATTGATGAAAATAGAAAAGTTTCCCAGATTACTCTTGATGAACTCTTTGGAACTCTTCTACATCATGAGACAAGAATGAAGAGAGATGCTGATTTCAATAACAAGAAAAATGGGAATGGAAGTGTAGCTTTTGCATCTAAAGATAAAACACCTGAATGAATTACAAGGTCTAATTCCATGAAAGTTGTTATATCTGATTCAAGTGATTGTAATCTTTCGGATAATGAGTTAGCCAATCTTGCTCGGAGGATGAACAAGATTGTGGGAAAGAAAGATTTTCAATATAGATTCAAAAAAGAAAGACAGGAAAGATAGGAAAGATTCAGAGGTAACTTGTTATGAATACAAGAAAGCAGGACATATAAGGCCTGACTGTCCTTTACTGAAGAGGAAAGATAGAAAAGAGAAACACTCTGAAATAAACAAGAAAAGGTTTTATAAGACAAAGAAAGGCTTGAAAGCAAATGATACGTGGAGTGAAAGTGGTAGTGATTCCTCAGATGATTCTTCAGAATATGAGACATCAGGACAAAGAAATATTGGACTTCTATCCAGACTACCAATTGAAGATCATTGTCTCATGGCTAAGGTACATAATGCTGAAGCTGTTACAAATGTCTCTTTAAATGAAAATTATATTGATAATAGATATTATGAATCTTCAAATGATGAATCCTCATCATCAGAGGATGATACATTACCTTCTTTTTAAGAGGTCTCTAGATTTGCTAAGTTACTTGAAAATGAAAATTCTAAACTCAAAATGAGATTTGAAAAAGTAAATTCTAGAATTTCAATTTTGACTAAAGAAGTATCTGATCTTTCTAAAGATCTTGATGTAAAAACCTCGGATTTTGAAAGTATTTTAAAAACCCTTGAGAAAGTTAAATATGATAAGGATAAACTTTCTAAGGATCTTGAAACTGTAATTTCAAAGAAAAATATTTTAGAGTCTAACTCTAGTTCAAATTCAAATGTTTCGGAAAAAAAAACAGTTGGTTTTAAAACTAAAGTCAGAGATTTTATCCTTGAAAACGTGTTTTTCAAACTTTACTCATGGAAAAGAAAACTTTTATAGGATGTATTCTCAAATTAGACCTGTGAGAAGTCGTTCTGGTCTTGGTTATACTTATTCCAAACCTGTGTTTAGCAATAACTATTTTGTTCCTCAAAAAAACCATTTTCTGTTCCAAGTGTCAATGTGGTGGACATTGGAGAAGAGATTGTTCTCTTAACAAAACCCAATCTTTAGGATTTCATAAAGCTCATTTTGAAAAACAAATGTGGATTCCTAAAATCCTTCTATCTAACCCTTCTGGATCCAAACAAGTTTGGATTCCGAAAATCTAATTGCTTCTTTTTCAGGAAAACGAGAAGTGTACCAATAAGAACATTTGGTACATGGATAGTGGTTGTTCTCGACATATGACTGGAAACAACGATCTCTTTGAAAAGGTTATCAAAATAAAAGGTGGAAAAGTTACCTTCGGAGATAATGCTCAAGGAAAGATTGTTGGTATAGGTAATATCGTTTTTCTTGGAAAAGTTCTTATTTCAAATGTTTTGTTTGTTAAAGGTCTTAGGCACAATCTCATCAGCATAAGTCAATTATGTGATGAAGGTTACCTTGTGAATTTTAGAAATGATAAGTGTCTAGTTCACAATTCCAATGATGAGTTCATTCTATCTGCCCATAGGAAAGAGAATGTTTACACAATTAACTTAGAAGACCTTAGGAACCAAAACATACCCTGTTTAAGTGTAATAGAAGACCAATCGTGGCTATGGTATAGGAGACAAGGACACTGTAATTTGAGAAACCTAAGAAAACTCTCAAAGAAAGGACTTGTAAATGGGCTACCGGACCTTAGATATGATTCTTCAAAAGTCTGTGATCCTTGTCAATTTGGAAAGCAACATAAAACTAGCTTTAAACCAATTAATGAAGTTTCAACTTCAAATGCATTACAGCTTGTGCATATGGATCTGTTTGGTCCTTCACAATCTGGAAGCATTGGAGGAAAATACTATGTATTTGTTTTAGTTGATGACTTTACTAGATTTACATGGGTCTAATTTCTCACAAAGAAATCTGAAGCCTTTTTCTATTTAAAAACATTTAGAGCCCAAGTTAAAAATGAGAAAAACCTACCATTGATAACTATTCATAGTGATCATGGTGGTGAATTTCAAAACTCATATTTTGAAACTTTTTGTAGTAAGAAAGGTATTACTCACAATTTCTCAGCTCCAAGAACTCCTCAGCAAAATGGTGTTGTTGAAAGAAGAAATCGTATTCTTCAGGAAATGACTCGAACCATGTTGAGTGAATACTCAATTGCAAAGCACTTTTGGGCTGAAGCTGTTAGTACTGCCTGTTATACTATAAATCGTATTTTAACAAGACCATTTCTTAATAAAACCCCTTATGAGTTATGGACTGGCCGAAAACCTAAAGTTTCATACTTCAATGTTTTTGGATGCAAAGTATTCATTCTGAATACAAAAGATAATCTACACAAATTTGCACCAAAATCTGATGAAGGAATCTTTCTAGGCTATTCTAAAACCTCTAAGGCTTATAGAGTTTTCAATAAAAACACTTGTACTGTTGAGGAAACAGTACATGTAAAATTTGATGAAACTGATCCTTTTGTTTTCAACCAACCCAATCCTACATCCTCGGATGTGTTTTCTAAAAATGTTTATCAACCATTATTAGAAGAACATTCTGATAAGGAAAATGTTCAAGAAAGTATTCCTGAAACATTTACCACAGAAGATTTTCTACCATATGTTGATGAACAGGTTTTACAAAACCCAAATCAATTGTTTCTTAGGAATCATCCCAGTGATAACATCATTGGTGATGTAAATCAACCTGTAAGGACCAGAAATTCCTTAAGAAATGAAATAGAACATCTTGCTTTTCTTTCCCAATTTGAACCTAAAAGTCCAAGTGAGGCCTTAGGTGATGATGATTAGATCAAAGCAATGCAAGATGAACTAAATGAATTTGAAAGGAATCATGTCTGGACTTTAGTTGAAAGACCTAAAGAAACAACTGTGATTGGTGTAAAATGGGTTTTCAGAAACAAGTGTGATGAAAATGGAATCATTGTAAGAAATAAAGCAAGACTTGTTGCTAAAGGCTATAATCAACAAGAGGGAATAGACTATGAAAAAACATATGCCCCTATAGCTAGACTTGAATCTATTCGTATTCTATTAGCCTTCGCAGCATATTTCAATTTCAAACTATTTCAAATGGATTTCAAATGTGATTTTCTAAATGGTTTTGTTCAAAAAGAAGTTTTTGTAGAACAACCTCCTGGTTTTCAAGATTCAAAACATCCTGATCATGTTTTTAAACTTACCAAGGCTCTATATGGTCTTAAACAAGCCCCTAGAGCATGGTATGATAGACTTATAGGATTTCTTTTACAAAACAATTTTTCAAAAGGTACTGCAGATCCAACCCTTTTTATCAAAATGGAAAACAAAAATGTTTTGATTGTTCAAATCTATGTTGATGAAATCATATTTGGATCAACTCAGAAATCTTTAACTGATTCTTTTGAAAATTTAATAAAATCTGAATTTGAAATGAGTATGATGGGTGAGTTAACATTCTTTCTAGGTTTTCAAATTTCTCAAAAACCAGAAGGAACTTATATATCTCAACATAAGTATATTAAAGACTTACTCAAAAAGTATGGTTTTGACAAAACTAAAAGTATTAGCACCCCAATTGGCACATCAAATTCTCTTGATCTTGATGAAACTGGGAAACCAGTAGATCAAACAAATTTTAGAGGTATGATAGGGAGTTTGCTATACTTGACAGCTAGTCGACCCGACTTGATGTTTTCTGTATGCTTATGTGCAAGATATCAATCTAATCCAATAGAGTCTCACTTAAAAGCCATAAAGAGAATCTTTTGGTATTTAAAAGACATTGTGGATTTAGGTCTTTTCTACTCTTCTGGAAATGATTTTGTTTTAAAAAGTTTTTCAGATGCTGACTTTGGTGGTTGTAGAATGGATAGAAAAAGTACATCTGGAACATGTCATTTCCTAGGAGACTCTTTGGTTTCTTGGTCCTGTAAGAAACAACACTCAGTAGCACTCTCCACTGCTGAAGCAGAATATGTAGCACCTGGAAGTTGTTGTGCTCAAGTATTGTGGATGCAGCACACACTCACTGACTATGGTTTGAGTTTCTCCAAAACTCAAATTCTTTGTGATAATACGAGTGCCATAGATCTTAGTAAAAACCCAGAACATCACTCTCGTGCAAAACACATAGATGTTAGGCATCACTTTCTTAGGGATCACACACTAAAAGGAGATATTTTTTTACAATTCATCGGAACGCAAGAACAACTTGCTGACATTTTTACAAAACCTTTACCTTCCGATAGATTTGAATATATAAAACAGAAGCTAGGAATGATTACATTAAAATAATCATTCATATCTACTTCCTGTTTTACATCTCTCCTAATAGTAAGAAACTCCTCGTAGAAAGGGGGAGGACATTTCTTTCTATTTTTATGTTTATTTTATCTTATGTTCTTTAACTATTTACTCATTGGATTGTTTATTTTTTCCCTGTTTATCGTATTGATAGTTTTATCGTTTCGTTAATTTTTCCCGGTTTATCGTATTGACAGTTTTATCGTTTCATTCATTTTTCCCTGTTTGTCGTATTGACAGTTTTATCGTTTCGTTCATTTTTCCTGTTTATCGTATTGACAGTTTTATAGTATCATTTACTATCGACCGATGATGGGAATCAAATTCATTTCCATCGTACCAATCAATCAATATTATTTAATCGACCGATGATGGTATTGAAATTCTTTTCCATCGTACCAATCAATCAATATTATTGAATCGACCGATGATGGTATTGAAATTATTTTTCATCGTATCAATAGTTTTGTATCGACCGATGATGGTATTGAGATTGTTTTCCATCGTACTGTCAGTTCATGGTATTGAGATTGTTTTCCATCGTACTGTCAGTTCATGGTATTGAGATTGTTTTCCATCGTACTCTCAGTTCATGGTAACGAGATTGGTTTGTATCGTACGGCCAGTTCATAGTAATGACTTTGTTTTCCATCGGCATGATGATATCTTTTTTGTTTCCTTACGATTATATTTTCATTTGATTGATATCAAAACCAACAATTGCCTTACATTCTCCGACAGGTATTCTTTTTCATTATTTTTTTAAAAAAAATTCTTTGTTTTAATCCTAACCATTGATCTGGTTTTCTCTAATCTTGACCGTAGAAGATCAACGGTCATCTTTTTATCGCCTATAAATACCCCTATCCCCTCCACAAACCCACATTGGTTTTTCAGGATTTGAGGCGAAGCTCTGCTCCACCAGCCATAAACCATCGTACGATATTCTCATCTGCAGAACCTTTATGTCTCAATCCTCTGCTAATACTCCTGCAGAAATGTCTTCAAAGACTTTTACAGAGAAAGACTTTAACAGAGAAAGGTTAGTATCTCGAGATTTTTTCGATACGTACGATTCTACAATCAGGAGGATCATTTTGTTTCAAGGATGGGAACATCTGTGTGTTGAAAAGCCTGATATTCAAGATCCGGTTCTTTTTGATGAAGTTTTTTCAGTTTTACAAAACCGTTTCTTTCGACAAAGACATGACTATAAACTTTGCTGTGTACGATAGAAAATTGTCTATGTCTGTGAAACAAGCGGCACATTTTCTGAATGTTTCTGTAGAAGGGGATTCTTTCTGTCCATCGCACAAACTACCAGAGGAAGTTGGTATGTTTAATAGAGAATGTGCTGAAAAGACTTTGTTTGTTATTAATGAAGAAAAGAGAAAAGTATCTCATATTTCTCCGGACAATCGTTTTGTCACTTTATGGATGCAAGGTTTTCTTATCCCAAGGAAAGGGGATAGAGAAACTTTGAATGTTTCTGATATCTTTATGCTTGACTATCTTGTAAATATGAGGAAAGTAAATCTCATGGGATATGTTTTTGAAACCATTAAGAATGTCAAGACAGGAGGGATTAAGTCCCAGATGATTATGTATCCAGCTATCCTTACGAAATTCATTCTTGAGAGTATGAAGTTTTGTAACATTCCTTTGAAAGGAAAACCCATGGATTTGAGGACATTATGGATTAGTAAGAGTACGATGAAAAATCTGAATGTTTGTTTTGATCTGAATTCAAAACTTTTTGTCAGAGATGTAGAAGATGAATTGGCTCAGAATCAATCGGCACCTATGCCAGCCAAAGACATTCAATCTACCGGTGTTACTCAAAAGTCTGATCCGCAAACCAGTTCTAAGCCGAAGAAGAAGCCAAGGTATAGTAAGGAGGTTGTAGCAAAATGGAGAAAGGATAAGGAACAGAGAAAGGAAGGTGATCCGAAGTTTGGTCTTGACCCTGCTGAGGCCTTTGTAGAAAGAATAAGGGTAGAAGAAACCCTTCAGGCTGAAAAGAAGAAGAAGGTTCTTTTGAAAAGAAAGGCTCAGGACATTGATGTCTCTAAAGTCTTGAAAGCGGTTTAAGATTCTAGTGCCCAACTAACAGAAGAAGTGCATCAAGAGCCCATCGTACAGAGTCTCCCTGAGGAAGGAAAACAAAAACAAGTGATGGAAGAGATAGAAGAAGTGGATGAAGAAGAAGGATACTTTCTTTTAGAATTTCTTCAAAGTTCAAAGAAGAGTAGAGAGGAATCGGTTCAAAAGCTGAGTGAAGGTGTTCAACAAACTCCTCATACCGATCAGGAACGATATCCGGACAGAATGTCATCTCAAGAAAAGAAAGGTACTCAATCCTCTCATTCTGATAAAGTTGTTGTCATTAGTGACAAAGTGGAAGAAGAAAGAAAGCACAAAGAAAAAGCAAAAGGGAAACAGCCAGTTGCTGATTCAAGCAGATCGTATAAACTAGCATTGTATGATGAGGATACTGATTCAGAGCATACAATCTCTCTCAAGAAGAGTGATTACATTGTCCATGTTTTGAGAAGGGTGGAGAAAACCATTCCTTATTTCCCTAGGCTGGAAGGGAAGATTGATTTTATTACTGAAAATCAAAGGAAGAAGTTTGGCTCTGTAAAAGAATTGAGGATGAAAGTTTTGTCAGTAGAAGCCGATTTGAAAGTTCTTTCAGAAAGCTCAGTTGCTCATAAGAAGGCTTGCAATAAGATGACCAAGTGGTCATAAAAAACAGAGAGTTCAATCAATGATCATGAGATAGAAATTGAAGATATAAGAAGGTTATCAAATGAGCTTTCAATTGCTTTCAACAAGCTTTATAAAGAAACGGTTGAAATGTTGAATCTTTTGTCTTCTCAAAGAGCCGATGTTCCTTCAGTAAAAGATTTGCAAGAGATAATTAATGTTTTTCAATCTGAATTCTCGAAGGTTTCATCTTTCAAAGATGAAATGGTTTTGCTGAAGAATCAAAATTATGTGTTATCCAAAGACAACAAGAATTTGCAAAACAGAATTGATACCCTTGAAGAAGTAATCAGAGTCCAGGAGGAGACCATCAGAAATCAAGATCAGATTTTTGCAGATCAACAAGAGCTTCTCAAAACTCAGGGTGAATCAATTTTTGAAGACAAGAGGGAGATAAAGAAGATGAAAGCTGTTCTTCATGATCTTATAATGAAAGATAAGGAAAGAGAAAACAAATGATTGTTATATTTGTTTCTTTTGGAACTTGTCTTTGTTTTGTAATAACTCTTATGATCCTTTTTCTTTTATCCATTGTCTTGTATTGCTTCACTAACTCTTTCAAACAATTCAAGATTGCTCCTTTCATTTTGTAAATCACAAAGGGGGAGAATATTTACAAAGCAAAGATTGTTTTATAAAGGGGGAGAATGCTTTACAATGCACTTAAAGAAAATATACGAATACAATCCATAGGAAAGTCCATACCTAAGGGGGATATTAGTTGTATTCAATTTCTTATTCAGAAGAGTTTTCAATAACTCAGGGGAGATAAGTATTTCTTGTTACATTTACTTTGTGGGTTGTGCTTTCCAAAAAGGGGGAGATTGTTAAGTCAAAAGTCTTCTTTTGACTTCTATATCATGTTTTGGAAATCACAAATACATTCTATCATATTTTGTAAATTACAATTGTCTTTTATCATGTTTATCGTATCGTACGATGTTGATCGTACCGATCAAATCGTATCGTACTGACTCTGTCAATCGTATCGTACTGACTCTGTCAATCGTATCGTATTGACCCTGTCAATCGTATCGTACTGACTCTGTCAATCGTATTGTACTGACTCTGCTATTCAGATGATCATTATTTGTTTTGGTACTTTGTCAAAAACTCTCTCTGAATATGAATCGTACTCATGTTTTTCATTTCTATATATCTCTTGTCCTAACAAAACGATGTCGTTGAGTTAGTTACAAACTAATCAAAACGATGTCGTGCTTTCTGTTTCAATATGACCGTTGGAGGCAATATGACCGTTGGAACCCGAGGCCTATAAATAGGAGGTCATTTGAAGCTGAGAGAACAACGATGAACAAAGAGAACGAATGAATAGACTCTGTGAACTTCCAAGATTCTAGAGAGAGACACTGTGACTTCTCTCATCTTCCTTGTGCGTCCGATCATCGTATCGAGGACTTTTTAATAATTGAAAGACAGAGGTGCCGATTACCTGCAAAATCGAGGGCTGCCGGGGATAGGCAGACAGACGTGCCGATCATTGTATCGAGGGCTTCCAGGGATAGGCAGACAGACGTGTCGATCATCGTATCGAGGGCTGCCGGGGATAGGCAGACAGTCGTGCCGATCATCGTATCGAGGGCTCACCAAGGTATTGGTGAGACAGACCTTTTATCCTAGGTGAAAGGATAACCCTTCTCTTTGGTTTAAAAGAATTGTAATACTTTTACATTTCCACTGTTACTTGTATTAGAAAGGGATTTGTATTGTTTCCTTTCTTCTTTACATATTCAATTGTAATTGTTTCAATTACAATCATTCTATTACATATTATATTGATTGATTCTATACGCTTTAAGGTAGAATCATTCATCTTTGTATTACTCTGATTATTGTGTTCACCGTGAATACAATTGTTTTACATTACATTAGTATTACAATACATCATACCTTTTATATTCAATACAATTTTGGGTGTTTGTATTTGTATTAGTTTAAGATCATTTAAACTAATCTCTTTGTTGCTAAAACTCAAAGGTTTTTTAACCTACAATTCACCCCCCCTCTTGTATTGTTCCATCTAATAGACATACATATACATATATTCGATCCATCAATGATGTGATTGTTTATGATTTTGTGGTACATGTATTTATGATTTCATTATGAAATGGATGAGACCTATATCTCCATCCAATGCATTAGGTAAAAATTAATATCTCTGGAGATAGTCTATGATGGTATTGGGATTAATCCTTAACTACTTATATATCCCTTTGAGTGAACCCTAATTAAAAAGATGGTATGAGGAGTGAAATCATGTTGCTAATATAGACATGGGAGTTAACCATGACAACCAAGGTGGTTTTGTGAGTGAACTCATACTAACAATATGGCATTGGTAGCTATGCATCGAAAAATAGGGGAACCATATTATATTATGTGTCTTCTACAATTAAATGTATTATTCCTATGTTGTGATATCATGAATTATGTTATTTATTTCTTTATGATTAATTTCCTATAAACTGCTAATATTTATTCTATGATTCTTATTTTTGATCTTTCATATGAACGGAATGATATTCTATTTTCAGGATCACATTTTCATTCCCTTATTCTCCTATTTAGGCTTACATGTATCACTTGATTACCATTACTGAGAATATGAGGTCACCCAATTTTTGATTACTTCCCCAGTTTAGGATGATATGTATTAATTTTAATGTGACTAAACAATGTTCTAGTCTGAAATAATGTAGTGGGAGATAATATAGTTTGCTTATGTATTTGAGTTTATGTTTCAATGTTTCCAAAGGCACTATACTAGTACAGTTTTTCGATGTATATTTATATAATGTTTAATTATTTTGAAAAACATATTTAATGATAATGTATGAAAATATGGGGTCACTATACCTTCAGATTTTTAAGGAATGTCTCCAAGAATCTCAATAGGTTCATAAATAATGAATTAGTTTTATATAATGAGTTTTGAATTGAATTATATATCATGTCAACATTTTGAGAAAAAAATATTTAATCGTTAATAAATTGAAATATATGGATGTGTCTACCATGCCCAATCTGAACTTGGGGTACATTTTAACGCCTCTCCCCTTGTCTCACTTACACTAATATTGCAGGTGATCATAGTTTATACATAATATCTTAGGCTAAAGTTGGTGATTGGACAGGTGTCCAAGTGAAACTCAGTTAAATGCATTAATATTATTAATTTGTTTATATATTGCATCTATTTTATATTAGACACTTAATAATTTATATTTCATGAATTACTTTGTTATATACATAGTGGGTTCTAGCTTACTAGGATTTTATCTCAAACCTACTCGGGAAACATTGGAATCTGAGTGGACTTTATGTCTGCAAGTATTGATAAAGGGAAGCATCCAGCTTCCAATGTTTTTAATTACATTACATGGATGGAGTTAGAGGGAGGACCGAGATGGTTCTTGAGATTCTCATGGATCTTGTATTTGGCATGTTTTTATTTTATAACATTTCATTTCTCTTTGTAATTTTTACTGATTGAACATGAAGCATTAATTTTCTTACATGAATTGTTGCAAATTTATAATTCCCTCTTTTACTCATTATTATGTTGTTCTTCCGCAGTTTTTTAACCATATTAATAATGATTCCTCTACCATAAATTAATTTTTTTTATCAAATTTACCATTGTGGTTATCTAATACTAAGGGTATTGTTTCATAACTGTACCACCATTAGACCCTCTCTACTAGTCGGTAGCCTTTCTCATATAAGGAGGTGAAAATGAATCTATGTGGTGGCCAGTCTGGATACTCTTACCTATTAAATCATGATGGTAAATTACATCAATACTATTTCAAAAATGAACAACTATCCTCTTCTACTCATTGATTATTTAATTGATCAACTTCATGGAGCTCAATATTTTTCTAAAACTTACTATCCTTCTAGGTACCATAAATTGTGAGTAATGAAGGATTACATTCAAAAGATAGATTATCAGATGAGGTATGGATATTAGGTGTTTCGAGTAATTCATTATGGATTGACGAATTCACCAACTATTTTTATGGATCAGGTGAACAAAATATTCAATGAATGTGTTGATGAATTTTTTTGTTGTATTCATTGATGATATTCTTATGTATTCTAAAATCTACGATGAAATTGTGAATCAAATTAGGTTCATTATTGATACTCTAACATGGAAGGAGTTATATAGAAAATTTATAAATTTTGAATTATGTATTTATAAAAGTTCATGTCATGTTAATATGGTCCTTAACGATGGAATCATAGTTGATCTTGTAAAGACATATTCAATCCCCGAATCAACTACACAAACGAAGATAACTAAGGTACATAGTTTCATTTTTTTAGCAGGTTACTATTTGTGTTTCATTTATTAATTTTCAAGATTGGATAAGTTTTTAACCATAATCACACATAAAGGAGATAAACTCTTAAGGACAAAAGAATGTGCTGAATTTATTGAAAAATTGATGAGAGGATTATTCAATGCTTTTATTTGGACTTAACCATTAGGAAATTATGGGTTTGTTATATACAATGATTTATCAGAGAATGGACTGGGTTCTTCCCTAAAAAAATGATAATGGTATGGAATATTCATCATCGAAGTTAAATATTCATGAACAAAATTATTAAAATCACGATCATCAGTTAGGAACTATAATATATTCATTAAATATATTGTGAAACTATCTCTGTGGTGAATGATGTGAGATATATATAGATCCATAGAGTTTGAAATAAGTATTTATTTATAAATAACTCAACTTGAGGAAAGGATGATGGATTGAGTTATATGAAGATTAGGATATCTCAATACACAACCACCAAAAAAAAGAAAATAATGGAGAATATGAAATAAGAGGGTAAGATTATATACTTCTATCCTATATGAGGATTGAGAAGGACAATATGTTCATGTATTTAGTAATGATGGATATTATAATTGTTAGGGAAGGGGGACCATAAAAATATTTCAAATAAATGGGAAAACATATTTATAGGAAAGCATAAAAATGTCTCTAACTGACAATGAGAATTTACAAAATAAAATTAAAACGGTTAATGTTTGAAGATTAAAATAATTCATGTGTGAGGATGTAATTATGAAATTTGGAAAGAGGTATGTTTTCTATTAATATGTGATATATAAAGGGAATAATTGGATTAATTTCATTTCTCAATGTTTTATGTACACCATGGTAGTTCTAAGATGTATATAGCTTTGACGGAACTTTTTTGGTTCGATACTATAGAGTTGGAAATTGATGACTATGTGTTAAGATGTCATGTTTTTCAACAAGTGAAGGATATGAGACAATATACTAGAGGATTAATGAAACTTCTATCTATTTTAATGTGGATTTGGGATGACATTAATATGGAATTTTTTATTGGATTACCAATAATCTCTAGAATAAATGGTACGGTATGGGTTGTTGTTGATCAACATAAAAAATTGCATATTTTGTGGATGTAAGATAAGATTTACCACTTCAGTTACCAGAACAGATCTATATTAATGAAGTTTCAACACTTCATGGTGTACCTATATTAATTATTTTGATCAAGATCCCCATTTTACATCAAAATTCAAGAAGTGTCATTAGAAGGGTTTGGATACCGAGATTTATTTGAGTACTACATATGATCCTAAAATTGATTTTAAACCATGAAGGACTATAAAAACGTTTGAATAATTTTTTAGATCATTCTTAGTTGACATTCATGGTTTGTGGAATCCATATTTACCTTTGGTATACTTTTCTTACAGTAGTAGTTTCAATTATATTTTTCAAATATTCATATATGAGTCATTATATTCAAAGAGATTCCATATAAAATATTTTTGGGATGAATTTGGGGAGAGAAGATTTATAGGTTTAAAAAAAAATTTAGAGACAATGAAAAAGGTAAAGACTATTCATGGTCATAGTAAGGTAGCTCAATGTAGGAAAAAAATTTATTCCTCAAACTAGAGAAATGATTTGGATTTTCAAGAAGAAGATCATGTCTTTCTAAATGTATCTCGTTAGAAGGGTGTCATATGGTTTAGTATAGAAGGGAAAATAATCCCTAGGAACATAAGACCATTCTAAATTCATGGAATAAATGGAGTTGTAGCTTAGAAATTAGTAATGACACTGATTATCCCCAAAGTTTACTATTTGTTCGTCATATCATTATTATTGAAATAACTACCAAACCCAATGCATGTAATAGCATATGATAAAATTTCATTGGATCATGATTTATCTTACTGAAAATAACAAATTGAGATTCATAACCCTTGGAATAATGTATTGGGATATTAGATGGCTTGACTGGTAACATTTCTTTGGAGAAGCCATAAAATGTAAGATGAAACATTGGGACCTAAGAATGTTATAAAGAAGAACCACCCTAACCCGTTTGAAGGAAATAATAATGAAAATTTACAAAGATGATATTTATGAAGTAGGGAAGAATATAATACCCCATGATTTTATGGTATGTATCTTCTTAAATAAATTCAATTTATTAGAAAACAAAAGATTCATGCAACACTGATCCTAAATGAACTTTGATATACTATTAAATATTAACATGACACTCAGAATATTAATGTGGTGGTTAGGAATTTTAATGGTGACATTTAAATAATAAAACCCCCTATTAAAAAATAAATAAATTTTTTATCTGATAAATGAAAAATATGACCGATTTATATCATGGAATAAGTACATAATTGTTTTTAAAAATTATAAAATATGTTTTGTTATTTTTGTGAAACATAAATGTTTATTTACAATTTTATACTCTATTTAATGATTTAAAATAAATTCTATTTTCATAATTTATTTTCATAAATAAATAACTTGTTCTATTATAATTAAATGTCAATTTTATGAGGCCATTTAAAATTTTCAAAGTTTCATAAAATTTGTATTAATATTAAAATCATCAATTTTCATATAAGTGATGATTTTAATTAGAAATTAAAATTATTATATCTAAAAAATTATTTTCCTAAAATAAATTCCATTGTTTAGATCTACACATCCAAAAATGGTTTCAGTGAATTTATTGTATTTTTCTAAAATAGTTTAATTTTTCATGTATTGTGAAATATGGGAATTTATGGTATTTAACATTATAAGTAAATAAATTAATAATTCAGTCGTAGATTATGTTTGTATGATATAATAACGTATTATTTTGAACCCAATTTCACTACATAATTTACTTTGTCACAAGATTGAATACTATTGATAGTATTGATCCAAAATAATAAACCAATAAATAAAATAATAATAAAAACCCCTCTCCTATCCTAATAAATACCACCTCTCACCTTCCCTTATTCTCACACCTTATAAGAAATTAATATTTTATAAATTCAATCCAAATACCTTACCAATACCCTTCTCCATGTCCAATACATACTATTCATTCCTAAAAACAAGATCCAAGTGTCTCAAGGAGAATCCAAAGGAGATGATATTCAATTGGTAAAATTGTCCTTATTTTTGATTGAATTTATTTTACATTCGTATCCTATAATAAACTCCATGATAAAAAGAGGTACGGTAACTCCAGTATCATATATATATATTTTAAATTTATTGTGTTAAAGGAATATCTATAATCAAATTTCGTTTCATCTCCTTTTATTTTAAAAATGAAAACATCATCTGTGAAGTGTCGATTCATTGACTTCATGGATGAAAATGTTTTAATTTTACCATAAATCAATCTAGAATTCCCATAATGAAATTATTATCATTAAATAAGACATTATTATATTTATCATTAGATATCCCATATTCTGGAAACAACATATAAACATTAAATTAAATTAAATGCTACATGTTCTTGATGGTTGTAAAAACAACCAAAAAAATTTAAATATTTTCATCAAGGATTTATTTAAATAGTAAACATAATAACTTATAAAAAATGTTATATTAGAAAATTTAAAAATATTTATGTTCATTAATACTAAATAATTTCACTTCTGGAGTTTTTCATCCATTTCATAAGAACTCCTATAATTATACAGAAGGGAACCAACCATAAAATCACGAAACAACTGATCCCAAAATAATTGATGTTATAACTCACTTAAATGGCCATAAATGAATGAAATACAATTATAATAGATAAAATATATGTTTTAGACGTTATTAATTATTTAAATAAGGAATATATTTATTATCCTAGACATTAGGAACAAGTGCATTCCACTTTCACACCTAAGGTAAGGTGTTTCTCATCTCACTATTATTTCTATTATATATGGCGTATTCAACACTTATTTATTATGTGTGGTTTATGTATACTTCCCTTTGATATATCATATTATAAAAATATTTATCTTCCTGGTGTTAAATGTTTCATTACATCATTATTAGTTTTTTAGGGAAGATGATTTGATTGACTACAAGGGGTAAGAGACTTCATCTCAATATCCCATTCATTGTGACTTACATGGTAGTTTTCACCTAATAATTTTAATGTGGTGTATCTACCATAAATTTGAGATAATTTTTCATTTTAAATTATATTTCTGTTAATTATCCAGATTTTTTTTTTCGATTAATTTTATGGTTGTATACCAATTTTACAATCGGTATTTATTCTGAATGTTTTTTTAATTAAGGAAGTATTGATAAATTTGTAACCTCTAATCAATATGAATATTTTGAGAAAGTATATTGTTCATGAATTTAAGATATTCGTAAATAATGATTTGGAATTTCAGGGAAGGGTGGGTCCTAGAATTGTATACCCCTTGATGTATCGAACATTCTCATGGGACTAAACAGTTCGTGAAAGACCCTTCACCTTTGTTTCCAAGAAGATTTAGATGTGTTTCTAGCCACATGTGTGCGCCCTATTGTGAAAGGTCTTGATGATAGTGGTTCATGTTCTAAACATTGGACTTCCAATAATGGGGAATTTATTTCATTAATTTTTAGGTTATTACTATCTAGGATTTATTCACCAGTGGAAAATATATGGATCCATTTTCATTCTCAGTTGATTGATTAAATGTCATTGTTTTTATTTGTTCATAATTCCATATTGATTATGACTTATTGATTAATCTTCACATATTATTGACTATTTTTTTACTGTATAAAACCCTTAATAAGAATTCTAGATTTCCCTTTATTTTTTTCATTCCCCATGTTAAAAAGATTTAGTATTTGAAGATGTGTCACAAAAGCATGTAATTTTCTGTTGTTATAACATATTTTTAATTACCAACATGAAAAGGGAATCATGTTTGTATCTAGTTCTTCAATACTAATAAATTATTCGATCCCTGGTGAAGTGATCTCTTGTAATTATACCATTGTAATAAAATGGCCACAAACTCTGGGATACTGTTGTCGGGGATCATTAAAGCTATTACTGAACTCTTATATAATTTCATAATTATTTTTTCTTATGCATCTGTCCAATGTAACTTTACTCCCTTCCATGTCAACATATTATGTGGATTTTATATCCTAGAGAAATTACTCACAAAGCATCTATATTATCCTAGTATCCTATGAAAACTATGTATCTCAGTAAATGTTGTTAGTGTATGCCATTTTTTAATAACTTTGGTCTTTGATAGATCTATTGATATTGCCTTTAATGTTATCACATGAACTAAAAATGTTATCTTTTGTTTCACAATTCACATTTACTAAATTTGGAAGAAACATCTCAATTATTGAGGTATTTAACACAATTATCAAATGATAATCTTCAACTTATATTATATTTAAATATATAATATTATCATCCATAAAGACAACCTAATGTTGATCAAGGTAGTCTCTAAATTTTTTCATCAGATCTATGAACATATCATGGGTATTGGTAATTACAATTGTCATCAATATAAAATCATAGTGTCTATACATTGTATAAAAAACATAATAGATATATCTTATTTTTTGACCACCTAATGATGGTATTCCAATTGAATATCAAGACATGAGAAGTATTGATCTCATAAAAATTGATCAAATAGATCATTGATACGAGGTAGATGATAGTTGTTTTTTATCATGATTCTTTTTAGACCATGATAATCAATTGAAAAAATCATTATATTCTTTTTTTACCAAAGAATATTGGAACACCCTATGGTAAAGAACTAGGGTGTTTCAAACCATTACCTAAAGATTCATTCCATTTCTTATTTAACTTTTATAATATAATATGAGATATTCTATACATAATATTTGAGACATTAAATGATCTAAGTATTAGTTTTATTGAAAATTTAACAACCCACTCTGGATGAAGATCAGACGATTCATCTAGAAATATAGAAGTATATTCCAATAAAATATGAATCGTACCAATGTTGAATTCCTCAAATATTATTTGAGCTAATAGTCCCTTGTTTTTTGGTATTATTACCAATATTATATAATTTTTTTCCATTGGGACTTTAGAATATTCTTTTTATAGATACAAGGGATTTGAAATGATACTTCATTTTGCTGATAGATCATATGTGATTTATTATTTGAAAGATAATGCATACCCATTATTATGTCATATTCAATAAAAGAAATCAGAATTAGATTTTTAAGATGTATGCTCCAGTAAATATCAATTAGATAAGATCATTATATCCAAGATGTATCTTTTTTCCATCATGAGTATTCATTTATAGTTTAATATCCATTTCATGGGGATGTGATTTTATATATTCTTATAAAACCTATGTGATATAAAATAATGTTATAAAATAGTATCAAATTAGCTATGAATATGTAATGAAAAGAGATGAAGTGTACCTAATATCAATTTATTATCAGGGTCATCATTAGCAGTTATGATTGTGAAATCACGTCATTATTACCTTGATTTGGGAGGTTACTAGAGACTATTTTTTTAATTGATCAAGTATTGGTGTATTAATTCACTTAATATCCTATCTCATTATAGTAGAAACATTGTAGTTCAGTATGGTCATAAGAAGGGACCTTCATTTCTTCTATGGTGTTAATCAGCTTACAAATAGTAGTTCAATTGTAGTGGGGCTACTGTCCAACAATATGACAAATAAGACCATTCCATAACATCTTTATGAAATTACTAGGTGATTATTACAATATTTATTTCATGTAGAAAATTGGGATTTTATCCTATGAATATTTAGAGGTTCTAGTTTTCATATAGTCATTAAGATCACATTGAAAAATATCTTCAGAACATCAAAAGTATCTTATGGATAAAACCCTTAAAAATCATCTTTAAAACAGAAATAAGTAGTCTATTTTACTCCTTGTGATTGATATTAAACTAGAGGAATAAATCATTTTTCATGTTTAATTTTCCATGTATGACCAAACAGACCCAACCACTTTTTTATTCAATTCCATAAATCCATGCTCTATTATTCTGTGAAGAGTCCATTGAAAATACTTAGTGAAAATTTATTAATGAAATCTTCTCATTAAATAAATTCCATATGGTCCCATTACAAAGAGTTATTAATGAAACTCTACCACTAGCTATCATTACCTTCTATACATTATAATTCCAAAACCCCCATCTCATGGTTTGACCACTAAAGAATAAAAAATTTCATTTCCATTACATTGAATCACCACTCAGTAACAATTGGATTAAAGGATCTAATAAAAGAGGATGGATGTTAGGATACACACTTAGGTTATTATGAGAAATTTTTTTAACCTATTTTACTTCACTGATGACCCATAGTACACAAAACCCTGACTTCACATGCATTACACTCAATATTGAGCTTCTAAAAAACATTTTTTTATTATTTTAATAACTTAATCATGGGAATTATAACCTAGAAATTTTAATGTAGTGTATGGAAATGATTATATGAATTATGAATTTGTGGTTTACACGTGTATATATAATTATTTAACAAATTAATTATAAATGAATGTAAAAGCATTTTTATAATAAAAGGAAATGTTTTTTGGGAAAATATTTGATTGAGAACAACTGTACTTTACATCAATGAATTGAAAATTACTCTTATAGGAATTTATTAATGATATATATATATATAATATTCAATATAATATATAACATTCATCATATGTGTTTTATATACATGATATAGGACATATTCCATTTTATGCATAAAAGATTTATTTTTCAAAAAAGATTGTTTTTCCATCATTTGTGCTTTAATTGTATAAAATATAGTTTTTGACACATTAATAAATTATATTTTTCAAATATAAAATTATTATTCGAAATAGTGATATCAAAATTTACATTCAGTGATCTTTTGGTATTTTTCTGAGAACATTCATGTTATTTATGAATAGTGAAAAATACTTATTTCTAACTGAAAACTGGTTTTACATCTTAATATTAATATAGTAATATTATGTTTTTGGTATATTTTAAATTATATTTAAATAAATTTTTATACATTAATTCAATTTTGTTCATTTGAGTCAATCTCACATTGAAATTGGATATCAAAACATTTCAATCATTTGAACATTTCAACATAAAAACTAATTTTCTCATTCCATCATGGGAATAATTTTTAATAACATTATACCAATTATCTATCGAAATTTATAAAATGATTTATATATTTGGAATCATAATGTCCAGATTTAATAACATTTCCAATTTTAGTTTTGGACAATATCAATTGTATCATTAGTATGTTTTATTACCACAGTTATGGGTAAATTGTTTGTTTAAGAATAAAAGTATGATAATGAAAACTAAAATACACCATAAAAACTGAATAAGTTATATTGGATGTATTGAATTCCACCCTCAAAAACTAGGTATATAAATATAATTATCTAATGGAAAATTGTCTGGAAAAATTACATAGATATTATTAAATTCATAGAGAGTGACCTGATGTCACACTCCTACTTTTAATAAGTATAATTATTTTAATATGAGATTAATTTGAAGATATTATGTACTATATACATTCTTCTAAATTTTTTTGGTTTTTTTCTAAATCATGTAATTTTATTTCTAATTTTTAGTGGAGAAATTATTCTCATTAATAATTATACAATGATGTTGCATTAATGGTTCAATTAATGAAACAATCATTTAAATAATATTATAAATATTAATAAAATTAGTTTTACTTATTTAAGGTTATAAACGAATTTTATAGCTAAATATTCCATTTTAATATTGTATTAAATGAATTGGTTCAAGGTTAAGATGCTGTATGGATTTTCCTCAAGTCAATTTTATAAATAGCGTTAAAATTGACACATAGAAAATTTCTTGAAATTAATATTTTATTAAACTATTTAAAAATCATTAAAATATTTAATAAAAAAAATGAGATTAAATATGATAAAAAATCTCATAGTTTACATTTATGGTCCAATTTAAACTTCATACTTAATAATAACAACCTATTAATATTAAAAGTTTTGATAACATAGTTAAAAATAAAATAGGGCTAACAAAGGGTTAATAAAAATGATAAGGTTTAGAATCACCATTGAACTTGTATAAAATATATTGAATGATTTTATTGCATATTATACCACATTATCTTCTAACTCATTTTCTTTTTTTTTGGTTTTTTATTGATATTTAATTTATTATAATTTAATCATAAGAGAAATTCTCAAAGTACCCCTCACCTTAATTATAAAAGAACACCTACTACCTCATCTCATTAAACATAATTGAGACTTATATCTCGACTAATTTCTGTCAAATTATATTCTACACTTTCCTAGACACATTTTATAGGTTCTGGTGTTCCCAAAAGAATATCTCTATGGACCATTATAAGAGATATAAATGGGTCATTTCGAAGAAGATGTAGTCACCGTAACTGAACAATCTCTTTTTAAATTCTTTTATACCTCATATAAATTTATGATATATATAATATTAACTAATAATTTATGAATAAAAAATATTATAAAATGTTATTATGTTTATTGACACACAGTTATATAAACCATTTCCCATCTAACAGCAACTGAAAGTATCGCTCGTTTGTATGTATGGCATACCGTCTCCTCATACAATTGTAATTCATTTTCCATAATCATATTTTATGAGTGATAATTATGATGGTTATAATGATTATATATAATATTTATGTGGTTATTATACTTCTTTATTGATAATATCATATCTACAGTTTTAGCATAGAATATTTTTGGAATTACATCGCTCTTGTGTATGTACGGATTACCATCGCTATGATGCGATGTGATTCATTTTTCATCTATAATTCACATGAGTGGAAATAAATTATTATTTTTATAATATATATGTTATATATAGAATTAAAATAATTATTTAATTATAATATATCATATAATTTTATTTCTTTTAATATGAAAAGAAAATGAAAATTGTGTTCATGAGTAAGTAGGACCTACCGTCTCTATTAATGGAGGATTTAGTTTTCCATATCCAAATTTCATGGATCACCATCAATAAATATATAATAAATATATATAAGATATTTATATAATTATTATCATTATGGAGATGATAAAATCATGATCAATATGTGAGTACCATGTATAACTACTCAAAACATGAATTAAAAACAAAACATTTATTACCCAAAACATAACATTTACAAAGATTTTTTAATAAGTTAATAATATAAAGTTATAAGTAAATTATATATTTTATTATATATATGAATATGGTTCTATTATATATTTATAATAAAATTAAATTTATGATATAGGAGGTTTGAATATATATGAAGAATGTCCAGACATAAGGTATGGTATTTTTGTCTCACATTTATTTCTGTGGGACCCTTGCCTTGCACTTAATTATTTATTCTATGTGGTGTATATAATTCCTATGAATGTATTTTATGACTATTATCTAGAACATTATGGTATTTTAATATCCATAAAAGTTTTTTCTTTTACTAGGAATATGATTCTTCTAATTACAAATTGATAAGTATTTATTTCACAATTTCACCAATATTTGGGACTATTTCATTTTAAGCCTCCACTGGAGAATATTTATCTTCGATGTTAATTTTTTATAAAAAAATTCCAAAAATTTTATCAATATTCTCCTATGGATTTTAAGCAACATTTTTGTTCATTTTTTATTACAAGGTTTGAAAATAATCTTTTTATCATTTTCAAAACGAGGTACAACGTGGATATTTCTAGAAAAAGTATTAAAGGGATATATTTTTATCATATATAGGATGAATGAAATTTTTTCCCACCATGCTGACATAACTCTTTGAAATTTCGTATATAATTTTATTTATTTATCTTAAATGATATTTTTTTCTATACCTACACAACATTTTACAGAAGGAATATTTTTTAAAAAATAAATGATACTTTCATCATGATTTATTTTATAATCTATAAAAATTATTTTCAATTTAAGTTCACATTATTTAATGTTATAATTATATTTCTTATGATAACATTTAGTGTTACCATTTTCATTCTTTTTTATAATGGTTTATTTTTATGAGGGAATGATATTTATGCAAACTACTTGTTTTCTATGGGTTATATATGATTGAACTAGGTTTAAAAACTCAATTATCTATATGGTTTTTAATGTGATAAATGATATATGGTCTTATAGAACACATATGTATAGTTTTGATTATATGAGGGTGGTACCTATATCTGCCACCAATTAACTAGGTTATGATAAATGTTCTATGAACTCGAAAGGGTACATAAAAGGTCATCCTAAGTCGACAACAAGAGTATACACATGATGGAATCCTAAGGCCTCAAAACGAAGGTACACATGAGGTAATACTAAGATTGTAACCATAGGATAAATGGGAGATCATCCTAATCCTACAACAAGAGGGCACACAGGAGATCACCTTAAGACCGAATCAATAAGGTACATGAGAGGCAATCCCAAGCCTGATGTTGGTAGACATGGGATAAAATATAGCATAACATACTTGGAATATATTTGTAGGATTCATCGGAATAAGATATTCTATGGTTATGTGTATTCAATAATATCAATGAAGTATTCCATTATTATACACTAATGGAGAATGATCATTTATTTTGTTATGATTTTTATCTTATGATCATATAATATTTAGGACATGACTAATGTATATTATCTATGATATGTAGCGTGTGATGTTAAAAAATTATTTTCATGTTTTCATACCCTTATAATCATGTCACTATTATATTTATTCCCTATTAATATTTATTGAAAATATGAGCATACACTTTCTTATGTTTCCTTTAATCAGGTTATAAAGATATATTTTATGTAGGGGTACTAAAGGGGAATATTTTTATGGGATATTGTGAATATCATTATCCAAACTAGAAAAATATATTCCATGTATTGAGATGAGATAATCTATTATAGTTCCCATGTACGTGTTTTGGTAATATAATTAATATTCATATGAAATGACCTAATATCCATTTTATAAAATTCTGGGTTATTATTTGTTCCCTTAAAAATTACAAGATAGAATGTTACTCCATCCTTAGTGAATGTTGGTTCTCCATATAGTTGGGTTTTTTGTCATAACTTGAGATAGTTGGGTGTGCATTGTGATGATATTTTAATTCCGTAAAAAATATCTTTATGATTCCCATTAGTTTAATCTACACATCATCCATTTTACTCATTATTAACATCGTTATTTGGGTTTCCAAACATATCCTTGAATAAAGGAAAATTTTTAATGAGTATTATTAAATTAATTATTGTATATAATAAGAAACTATTAATGTAGAAGAAGGATTGAAAATTGATGTTTATATGTTATCCTATTAATCTATGGGGATCAATCAAGGATACCCATGATTAATTTCTAATTGAAGTAGTTATTTATATTCAAATCCTTCATATTTTCTGGTACATATATAGTGATAAACCAGAGAATATCCCTTGGGAGTGTTAAACAAGGTGAAAAGTCAAAGACCATTCCATGTGCACCATAATGATGTAATAGATATACTCGACCAACTATTTTGGCAGTTATCATGTTGATATTCTTATATTATAAAATCAGTTCCACTTGTTGTTTCCAAATAGTGATAATTTTTTTAAACCTTTTCATTATTCACATGGACATTATTTATTTTGAAAAATATGAAAAATCCAAATTATGCTAGTATAACCAAGATAAATCCCAAAATGATGTCAATTTTTTGAAACTGGAAGCCTAAAATAAATAGCCATAACATTAAAATAAACTCATAAAATAATGTAGAAATATTTGTTTTATAAGATATAAATTTTTTATATTAGATATTATTTTAAAATTACTTTTAATAATAAATCTATCTAATTTTAAAAATTTAAATATTATAAAATACATTTTAATCATAAGAAGATATTTTATTTATTTATTACTAATTTTTTCGATATTTAATTTGAATTTTATTTTTTCTTTATTTATTTATATATTTATTCATATTTTATACATTTTTAATACTTTTAATGTTTAGCATGTATTGTCTAAACAATACATGATACATTATGATTATTTTGATGCTTATAAATTACCTTATTTTTTTACTAATGATTTATATTTAAGTGTATTTCCTGGATTTAATATTCAAATTAATTTATTCTAAAATTACATTCATCTATCAAGTTCGCAAGTAATATTTATCTAAGAGTTGAATATGTGTTTTTTAGTATTTTTGGAATCACTGTTCATACCATACATGGTTTAACGTAACGTATGAAATAAACCTGACGCTGTGAACAACACGTATGGATTGTGATCCCTATGTTGGTCATCATCCTCACTCTGGAAGAAGAATGTATAGTTTCTCAACCCTAAATTCAGATTAATACATATGGTTGATAAACCTTACTTAATCATAAAATGATGTTAAAAGAACCATACATTTTAAAGGAAGCATACGTTTGTGAATTAAAAAAATGTATTAAAAATGTATTTATTAGGGAATCAAAAAAATTCATTTTTCCTTGTTGATGTACTATGCCTCCAATCATCATACAAAGTAGGAAGGGAAACATGCTCCACGGCCAGCTGGCCTATAATCTAGACAAGTAATCATGAAAAGTCATCCGTATGGACCCCATGTGAATAAAATTGGACAAATATATTATCTCTTTTCAGATTCTATACATCTGAACATTTTATATTCTTCTCTATACTTGCATTATTTCCATCTTTAATGAAAAAATAGTTAGTATAAAAAAGATTAAATAATTTATTCAAATTAAAATTTTTACCTAGAAAAGTCATCCCTTAACATCCCAACAATGAAATAGAAGTGGTGTGCCCCTCCATCATTATTAAGGGTCTTGAAGGGGGAGGTGATGACTGAGCGGATGAAGGGACTCTCACTGAGGGTGTGAGAGATGGTGTAGGGAATTATTGTGCAAGGGGAATGCAGATGGTGGATCAGATGTCGTTGGGAGGGAGATATATAGATATTTATCTATTTTAATGGTCAATGAAGCTATATAGTGATTCCTCTTTGGGGTTCCACTCATTTAATCAAATTAAATTATGTTCTTAACATAAATTTCAAAAACATTATGCAGAAAAATAATTAAAAATTATAACATATGAAAAATAATAACAATAAATATTTACATAATAACGATAATGAATGACTACCCCAATGAAATATGTGGCTTTTAAATGAATACATGACTATACATAGAATAATTTTCCGCTTCAATCATGTATTTTTTCGGATCCATTAATTCATCCACTTCATCCATCCATGCTAGGAAAATATTTTCAATATCATGATTGAAAAATTAGTATTCTTCTTACTGTTGGTGAGATTCAATGTCTGAAGTCAAATCTTCTAATTCCTCAACCATATCATTGAAATCACTTGGTTTTACATGATAAACTAAACTCTAAACTTCATCCACAATATCAGTCACATAATGTATCATTTTCCAATGCGATGATAAGATATACGGATCATTCAGTTCATGATCTCCAACATCAATCATGAGAGAGTAGTTAACAGACGTAAATTCCATGGAATCTATTTTAACAAATTTGATAATATCAACCCAATTTCATTTCAATGAAACAACTAAAAAATTCATGGGTTAGTTTAATTAAATATTTTCATTCATCTCTCCATAGTATCCCACTTCAAAAATATAAATATACCACAATTGTGTGTTTTCAAAACCTTTTCTCGATCAACTGTTTGAAATCTAAATACAATCATGTTGTAAGCTTCCAACATTTTAACTTGTTTTACAGAACATCGTGCTAAAAAATTCAAATCGTTTGAAAACTCGGATCAATTATAGGTATACATGATCAAAAAAATTAAATTATTTTATTTATAAAATATATGTGTCAAAATAATATTCATATTTAATGAAAAAAAAATTGAACTTACACGTCATGCAAACCATTCGAAATGCTCTTTATTATCAGCTTTCATTATATCATCTTCATATTCTGTTCAGCCTATCATATGTTTCTTTGTTTTTATCCAAAAATATTCAATAAATGGATATTATATTTCACGATTCAGTAGCACATATCTATGTGCCTGTAATAATTCTATTTCTATCAGTGTGACATTTTAGGTCCTCCCCAATAATCAGACAATATGAGGATATATATTTTGACTTCCAATGTATTTGAGATTGAGTCGGTGTGTTTTCATCACATCCAACTCAATTAGATACTGTGTCAATATCAACCAAGTATCTAGAACAGAAATTAATAAATTTCTCTTCCAAATAGCCTTTAGAAATAGAGCCTTTTGGTTGAGCTTTATTTTTCATGCATGATTTCAAATTCCCAAGAAATCTGTGATATAAAATAAAAAAACATAAATATGGATTTAATTATGTGTCTGTAATTGTTTAATTAACTAATAAATTAATAAATAATTTACCTCTCAATTGGATACATCCATTGATAATGTATGGGGAATCTAAATATATCTTCCACAACAAAATGCATAGTTAAATTCCTTATGACAGAAAAAAATGATGGAGGAATGATCATATCCATTGGACAATGCTTCAATACAAAACTCTCCTAAATATTTCCAATATCAAATGGATATATTGATTTGTCACATAGTTGATTGTAGAATGTGTAGGATCAGAGTACAATAGCAGTAACTTTTTCAGGTAATAATGAATACAACGCCAATGGTAGTAACTACTGTAACAAAATATTTATATCGTGACTTTTCAATCCATGTAACCTAATATTATTTAAGTCAACACACCTCTATATGTTACATGAATACACATAAGATACCTTTACATGCTTTAAAATTTGAAGGAATGTATCTTTAACACTATTTTTCATTGCAAAAAATTTCATGAGAATACTTTTCATTATCATCTGGCTAGAGAGGATGTTTTATGTTTATTACTTGTAAGTCTTTCCAAGAATTGAGATGATCCTTAGAAATTCCATTCACATTAAGTAATGTGAATATAAATTATTCACAAACAATAATCTTAATATGCATCACATCATGATAATGCCACAAACAATTAAATTCCTAATGTGGACATTTGAAGAATATATTTATTTCTTCCATTGTTGCATTATGATTTCACTTGACGATGCACATTGAACTTTTTTCCCACTATCATTGAAATGATGAGCCTTCCCAAATTCTTTTGTAAAATTTATATGTTGTGAAATTATTTTATAACTGGTTAACAACTTTTTAGGTGATCTATAATAAATAAAACCATTAAATTTTGATATGTTCATTTGAAATATATGCGTTGCATTGAGAAATCATAGATAGTAAAAGAAGCACCATTTTCTACTGTGATGTATCTTTTTGGCCACAGAATCAATGTTACAAATTAGAAAATCCAAACCTCTATATATGTTCTAACCAGATAAATTTCCAAGTCCAGGGTAGTCGCTAATTTTATACATTAAAGCAGCATGTGTTTTGAAAATTATTTTAGAAGAAACAAAATATGTATCCACATCATTGCTCCATAACACCTATAATACTTCAATTAAAGGTTGAAATTATACATCAATATAATTTCGATTCTTTTTTTCTAGTAATAATCACAAAAATGATAAAAGATGTTTTTTGCATACACATCCAAAGAGGAAGATTGTAAGGGATCAAAAAAACTGGCCAAATACGATAACTGGTACCCAAAGTCTGAAATGAGTTGAATCCATTGACATTCAATCCCAATTGAACATTCTTAGGATCAACAATGAAATATGGATATAATGAATCAAATGTATTCCTTGATTGTGAATCTTGTGGATGTGACAATAACCCATCACTGTTATTATCATCATAACTCCACTTCAGGTGTTTGGTAGTTTATGATTACATGAATAATCATTGAAATCCAGTCATTAAAGGAAATTAATGAAAACCCTTTTTAGGTGTGTTTCTTTTCAACTTTTTCAAGGTAGTATGTTGATTTAGACTTCAAAAATTACCCACTGACTACCATCTAGAATTAGAAGATTTTTTAAATCTTATATACTTGAATCCCCTCACCAATAAATCATAGAATCATTGGGACACCCATTTAATTTTTTATAATTCAGACCAATCTTATTAACAACTTTTTTCATATAATTAAAATAATCGGGGAGGTTTTCTTTAGGAAATGCATCACGTAAAAATTGTAGCATAATGGTCATTTCTTTATTTTTAATTCCACAAAGACATTTGATATGGTACAACTTCTATAAAAAATAATGCTATGAATATTTCAAACAACCATTATACAAAGCCATATTTTCATCATCAACTAAACCAAGAAATTTATTTTCCATAGTGCATTTTTTCCCTTAGATTAGTCTGCACATAATCAAAATAAGAATCCAATGATACGTTAAAATCTTGATCTGGTGGTCCTATATTCTCAAAAACATCACTTGTCACATTGCTACTTATATCACCCTTATATGGATATTTTTAAATTATTTGATGTTGATGGTGGGGTCTTGAAATGACAAATGCGTCATTTATAAGGTTTCTCATTTAATTTTCCATTTTCAACCAAGATGTGAGATCATTATGTGGATTAATATTAGTGTTCAACCTTTTTGTAATGTTTTATTATCCATTACAAATCCATCAGAAATATTGATCATGGAATTTCTTCAATATTAAATGATCATAAATGTCATCGCTCTTCAAAAATATTCTTAATTTACATTTTGGATATGGACATCTTATTATACCTTTAACCGATCGATTAGAAAATGAAAAATCTGAAAACTCCTCCAAAGACTTTGCATACTAAGGTGTGTTCCTCATTAATGTGATCCATGTTTTATCTATGTATATCAAAATGTGCCTAAAAAATATTAAAAAATATAAACCATATATCTATTACTAAATTGGGAAATATATTCTTATATATTAGTTGAAAAAATATATAAATATTTTAAATATGTTTTTCCTATTTAAATACATATGTTAAATATTAAACCCACCCACTAGAAAACCAAAGAATTAAAATTAAAAATATCTATAAAATAATAATTAGATAATAAAAACAAACCATGCTATAACAAATGATCTATATACTACATTTCAGGAAATGAATATATCAGCAGCAGATCATATACATCCGAAACTAAAATTCCAAAAGAAAAAAACTAGGAAAAAGAATGAATATGGTCCCAAGTTCAATCCTAGTCCCAAACTCCCATTAGTTTTCGTAGTAATCCTATTATCAATCATTGATCCTTGTCCAAACCCAAGACTACAATCATGTAGCATCATCTTGGGTACCAAGTTCCATGATATCCTTAGAAAGGAATGAAAATAATCTAATAGGCCACCACCAATTATATCCCTAAATATAAGTAGACTATAATAATATACATGTAGAACTTTTACAAATAAAAAAATTAATAATTTAATTAAAAGGTAGTAAATAACTACTATTTCTCAGGCTTTGCGATGACACCTGAGAATCTAAGGAAAAAAATATCCCCTATGGAAGAAAATTTAATGAATATATGGATGAAATATATTTCACCAATCATAGTAATATTTCATGCATTATCGATCATACTGATGATAAAAAAATACAAAGAAGAAACAGATGACATTCCTGAAAGCAAGAGTATATATGATGAAAATGAAACAAAAAACATTGATGAATTGGATGAAATCAAGGAAACATATATCACCAATTAAATAGATGACATAGATGACATGGTTATGAAAAAAACACTAACAATTTTGATGATTCTAAGTACAACAAGAATTACAATGATTGTGGTGATGTAGATAAAACCATTTATGATGAAGACCTCAATTAGCTGAAAAACCAAGGATAAAATGATATTGATGAAAAATCTAATAACCACAATGACACAAAATACCTTGATCATACCAATGAAATTGATGACATGTAACATACCAATAGAAATTATGACATACATAGTTTCAATGATTCTAATGAAATTGAATAAATATATTAGACAAATAACATTGGTAACACCTATGAGATGAAACATATGGAATAAACACTTGATAAAAGTAACACATAGGAAACCATTGCCTCTAAAGATATTTAGGGCACATACCATAATGATAACAATTATTACAATGAAAACATCAACATAATAGAATATGATAATGAATGTGACAAAACTAATGACATAAATGATGTTTATGACTCTAATAAAACCATAAATTCTAGAAAAACTAATAAACCCAAAGAGACTAGGGAAACTGATGATATAGATGATATAGAATATTCCAATTACATCTTTATTGCAAGGGTTTCTGGGGACACAGGATCCCAGGGATTCAGGTGGTTGTGGAGGTTGTGATGGGTGGCAAGGCTCGGAGAGGGGTGACGAGGTGCAGTTAGGCATTCCAGGGGTCACCAGGGTCATGTGGGTTGCTAGGGTCCTAGGGTTTTGGGGTGGGGGGGGGGGGTCGTGGGGTTCAGGGGGGGAGGGAGGGGTCGGGGGTGTCGAGGGAGTCAGAAGAGTTATGGGGATAATTGTTGTTGCTGTAAACAATACCAGAATTCAAGGTTTTTTACTAAAAACTGCCACTAAAAACCCGCATCTAAAAGCTAATAAGGTTACAATGTCAGTATATTTATAAGAACCTATTCATGAGGATGACCAATAGGTTTATACTCATGTTTGCGATTTCTAGGATATTTATATACTAAATGTTTAGAAAGATGTTCAAAATTTTCAAGAAGAAACATTTCATGAAGAGAAAAATATGAACATATCATAAAATGTGGCTATTGTAGTTGATGAAAATATTGTTTTCTCAGTTTTTGATCATTTAGTAGAGAGACTAGAATCTGTTTCTAGAGACAAAACATAAGTTCTTGATGATATGTCCTTTAACAGTGATAAATCAATTTAAACCAAGTGGATAATTCTATGGATAAGTATGATTCAAATCCTTTAGAAATTGTGGCTCTTGATCTGTTACATAATCCAAAGGAAGGGACATCTGATTCCATAACTCATCATGTTGATGATCTTGTGATGATGTTTAATAATGTTCAAGTAAAAATTATATTTCTATGTATGATATGGATTTCTCAATGAAATATTTTGATGATTTATAGAATTCATCAATGCCAAGGTTAGAGTATGAGTCACATTAGACTCTTCTTAGAGAATTGAACAAAAATTCAACATCAAAATATTATTTTGATTCATTCAAGATAGAAAATCTAGATATGGATTGAAAAATTTGATCTATATTAGTTTCCAAAATATATTTTGGAGAAATTAAGTGCTATTTAAGAAGCCAGTTTTAATCCATTAAAGGAAGTATTTCTCAAAACCCTAATTTTACCTCAGTCCCTTTTAACTCTCCAAATCAGATTCACAGATTTAATGAAATCAAAATTTGTATGGCTAACATGAATAACCGTCTGCAGAATCTTCAGTGCAACAATAATCTATTATCAGTTTTTTATATAATCAATGATATCTTGGTGAGAAATTGACTTTAAGTGAACCCTATATTAGGCCTCTGGTGTAACATCCCCAAATGATAAAGGGTTAAATGACTAATTGATATGACTCATGTCAAAAAGGTGCACCTTCCTTTTCGGGAGCATGTCTAATTAGAACTCCACAGTTAAGCGTGCATGGCCTGGAGTAGTGATTAGGATGGGTGACCTCATGGGATGTTTCTCAGGGTGTGTGTGAGTGAGGACAAAACACACTGGAAAGGACATGTGTTGGCCTGTGGGGACTATCATTAGTCAGATGACCCGTTCAGCCATGTAGGTGGACCCTGGGGTGGGCCCCACGAGTCTGCGAGGCAACTGGTGGTACCTGGGGGGCCAAGACCCGACAACCATGTTAAGGCGGGGTGGTTTTGATGTCACTGGGGCTGGGGACTATCATTAGTCAGATGACTCGTTCAGCCATGTGGGTGGACCCTAGGGTGGGCCCCACGAGTCTGCGAGGCAACTGGTGGTACCTGGTGGGCCAAGACCCGACAACCATGTTAAGGCGGGGTGGTTGTGCTGTCACTGGGGCCTAGTTGTCACATCTGGTCACCAAATTCACAGATAAGTCAGACCAATTTATACAGCAAGAGGAATGTTTGCATGATTTTTTGACAGTCTATCTTGTTCAAAATTTTCATGTTATTCAAGATTCCAAAATTTCAAATTATGAATTTGGGAAATATTCTTATGAAAAAGTTGTGGGTATATATCGATGAGATGAAATAATTATTTTAAGAGACTCAGCATACTACCGAACTAGAAACCAATTCAAATTATACACAACCTTTACTACCCAAAACACATCAGATAACTAAACTATTTCCTAGTCAAAGTGAATATTGTATTTATATATATTTTTATCAATGAAATTTCTTTATTTTTATTTCATGTGCATTATTTTATATTCTATTGTGTTTATATCTTCTACCAAGAATATAGTCTTATATATCTTCATAGATTATTATGCCTTTAACTTATTGACATGTGCAACATTAAATGTGATTTAATCATTTTCTATACATTATTTTTGATCTCACAAAATGGGGAGAATGTTGGTTAAACAAAGCATTTCATTTTATCAAGATAACTCTATTATATCCAAGTATAAAATATTTTCTTTAAAATATCTGTAAAATCCTATAATATGCTAATACTTTTATGGGTTTTGTGATTATTAAAAAAGGGGAGATTGTTGGGCATGGGTTTTTTCTACCATACCCTGTACAATATGATGCTTTTTATGATCACAAATACCATTGTTTGTTTTACTGATTATTTTAATTTATGTTTATTTTAGGGATTTGAGATTCAACTTATTTTTTATGAAATTTTTTATATAGTTAGTTCATTATAAATATTTATCTATGTGTTAGGGATGTGTTTTTGAGTATTCTGTAAACACTATTCATACCCTTTGTGGTTTAGGGTAATGTATGGAATCAAGAAAATGCTATTAACAACATGTATGGATTATGATTCCTACGTTAGTATTCATCCTTAATTTGGAAGAATAAAGTGTTGTTTCTCACCCCTACATTTAGTTCAGTAGGCGTGGTTAATCAGCTTTAAGTTTGTAAGGAACCTTACGTTTGATAAGAGAAGAAAGTATTATTAATGAATCCTACGTAAGTAATGAACCATACATTCCAACGAGAAACATATGGTACATAAAACATTATTTTTTTGAGAAACCCTATGTTATCAACCTTACGTTAGAAATATGAACACCATTTATGTGAACACTACATTGAGTATTTTTTTCTATTTATGATTGAACTCTATGTTTGACTTTTCAACATTTGAGATTTATCATCGTGATATTTTATGTGATCTCTGCAATAGGTTTGATATAGTAAATGATGTTTGATGCCTGTTTTCGACTATTTTAAAGTTCTTTTTATTTTATTCAATGAACTGTATTTAATTTAGAAATTTACTACTATTCATAAGAGAAGTTATGAATACCCTATTAAATTCAATTGTGAATTTCTAATATTTAACAAGCGTCTTTTGTGCATCTACAATGTTCAAAATTAGGCTTCTCTATATATATTTCTTTTGGTATAATTTTTCAATAATAATCGAGAGGGAAGAATATTTTATTATTATTCAATCATTTGGGTGATCATATACACAATGCTATAGTGAATGAATGACTCAAGAATAAGACTAGACTTTGGAGATATACATGTTCAATCATTTATGTTTTCAACTGCCCTATTTTTGTGGTTTTTCTTAAAATTGAAGATATCCTATTCAACCAAATCTCTTGAGACTTATTTCATCTGGAATATTGTATTTCTAAAGAAGAATATCCATATACTATCAGATTTATGTTACAACAACTGTGAAGACCAATTTGTTTCAAACAAATAAAATAGTTATTTATTTGAGTTTCGTCTTCTTTTACTCTATTTAAGTGAAGTGTCATATTCTCGATCTAAGATGAGGATATTTGGTTCTCTTTTTAGAACAAGAAAACATTTTTTATTCTTAATTGTAAAGGTATCAAATACCTTTAATCAGTTCTTGTATTTTTAGTCTTGTGATAAGAGGACCAAACTAGTGAAATTCACCAATCTCACAGAGAGAACATTTTGTGGAGTAGAATATGGGATATTTTTACCCCTAACTACTATAATATTTCTGTTATTAAATTTTATGTTTATATGCTAATTATTATTTGATTATAAGTAAAACACTACTTATCTGGCCTAATTTAAAGAGTGTGTTTATATTCATAATTGTGGAAGAGTTATTAAAAGGTAACAATTATCCCCCACTCTTGTGTGTTTTATATATTCTGACCCAATATTTTATACCATATAATATATGATAACCTTATAATGTTCTTTTTTTTGGTTTTAGTGCTTCTTGTAGAGATATTACTTGAGGGAACTATTTAGTTTAGGAGCAAAAAATTGAGTCATAACATATGAAAGTTTTCAAAAAAATATTTTATAGTAGTAAATTTAGTCAAGATATTATTTATTCTTTGGATCTCATATTTGATTTTGATAATATCATTTTTATATTGAGAAAATGTCAAATTCTTGATTTTTTATTATTCAATTTTAGTTTAAAATTTATGTTTAAAGGATTTGGAATTTTCTTTAGAATTTAGTACTATGTCTTGTAATTTTTTATTTTCTTCATTTCAAATTCTAAAAAGATTTTTTCAATTTACCTCTCCCTTATTAGTTACCTAATTCTCAACTTTTATAAAGCTAGTTTTTTTTTATAGATTCTTCTTTACAATATTATAATTCTTATATTATTTTTGATACATAGTTTTACAAAATGAAATATAAGATCTCATTTCATGAATATTTTTTGGATCCATGTCATCATATGAACTATTATCCTCAGAATCATCTTCACATTCTAAATCTTAAAAAAATTAAATTTAAAGAATCATTTATAAGTCATTATACCATTATTATTCTTATAAATCATTTTTCTGTTTTTGGAAAATTAACATATGATTCTATAGTGACCATTCTATCATCACCATATTGAGATGAAATACCCAAATTTGAGTCACATTACTAGTGCCCTATGTATCCATAAATATAATATTATTTTTATTTTATATTATTTTAATATTTTCTTGATGAAAATATTTCATTCTTTATAAGCATTAGACAGTGAAGAATAATATGACATTAATTTCTTCAATAATAAAAAATATGATCTAAGTATCAATGTTTTATATTCATTCACTTGAATAATTTCATCTGAAACAACTATATTTAAACAATCTTATCACTAGATTAATAATTTTTGTATTTGTATGCTCCTTTTCTCATTCTTCATAATTTTTTTGAATATTTTCATAGAAGTGATAGGTTTACAATTTCTAGTTTTATTAATTTCTGTAGTTGTAAAAGAAAATCCAGTTTTTATTTTTCTATTTTTCAGAATCTTATTTTTAATTAAATTTATACTATCTCAAATTACAAATTAATTTATATTGACTTAACATAGTAATATGTTTTCACAAATAGATATAATTTTATATTATCATTCTTTTGGAATGATATCATTAACTTTCTCTACCACATGAATAATAAATATTTCTTCCTCAACAAGGTCTAGTTATCAATTTAGAATGATCTTAAATCTCTAATTAATTTTAAAAAACGTTTTTAGAGGCATACAATTAATGGATTGATCATCTGATCTTTACAAAACACATTCTTTCTAATAGGTTTGATATTTTTAAATGTGTAACATCAATAATTTACCATATTCCACATGAAATTCTGTAAGAATTTTTTTTACAATAGATATTTCTTTTAATTTATGAAAAATAGTTATTGTTAGTTTGATATTTGACTAAAATTTATTTTTATCGTTCCTATAATGGTAAAAAATTACTTATGAAAAACATTATAATATCTAATAAGTATAAAAAAATTATTAACTATAGTGTTGATAATATAAGTTTCAATTAGGTATCTCTAATACTCATAATTATTACCATAAAAAATTGGTTTCCAGTTTGCAGTTAGATTACTGATTTTTTCAAAATGTAAAAATTAATTACTCAAAAAAAACCTCTACAAAATTGTTATAGTTCAAGTAAACAATAAATTTTACAATCCAAAATCATGATGGAAATTTAAGGAATAACAGATTCAATTTATGATGTAGATATTTATTTTGATAAATTTTATAAGATCTTAATTTTATATAGTATGGTAAGAATACTATGGTGGTTAATTTTAGTATTAAATGAACAATATATTTTCATTTTCCTTAAGTGGTAAAAGTAATAATATTTCGAAAATTTGATTGGGAAAAAATAAAATTATAGATATTATAAAGTATCTATCTACCCATTAAAAAACAGAAAACAATAATAAATATCGTTATTTACGACTACTAAAATACTAGTTATACTTAAAGGAACTAATAATATACTGGGAATTATAATCTACCAATGAAATAAGTAGAACATTAGAAATATAGATTAATTAATATTATATATAATAATTTATAAAATATAGTTTATAATTGGAAAACTAAATAAGGATATTACAAATATTACTTTTTGACTATAGGGAATGGAAGAGATATTAACATAATCCAAGTTATCCAAAAATAATTTTTTAAAGGGTATTATTATAATAAATTCATTATATAGGATCTCTATTCTTATCCTTGGAATCCCTCAATCATCCCAATAATAATTTCTTATGCTATAACAACTGGTAGCTCAGTTAATCAGGAAACTTAGTCAGTAGCTCAGTTTACTCTCACAAAATAACCTGTAGCTCATTCAATTAACCATTACAAGTCATAGCATATTTTTTTCAATATAAACATAGTATTTATTTGAAATAATAAAAATTATAAATTGTGGTTGTCTTTAAGAATAATTATTTAGAAGATTATTCTTTTAAGAACACACTCAAAAATGAAAACACCCAGAGTTACATTTACCGACACGAAATTTAATACATCAACGGTTCAGGATATTAAAAATTTTTTGTGATTTTTTTGTTATTTTAATCCAGGATATAAAACTCTATTTATATTAAAAACATAAATTATGATATTATATCAATATCAAGGTCTATTACAATGGTTTCCATTATATCTCACCATTAATCGTCTAATGGACTTTGAATCATTCCATGTAAACAAAAAGTTGGTTCAAAATTTAAATAGAAATCCATAAGAAAACATTATAGATTCAGTATTATACAATTCCATGGATTATCTGATTTTCAAACATTAGTTACATAGGAATTTTCTAAAACCATAATATAGTGGTATTTCATTAAACATTTTTATATAACTAAAAAACATCAATGAAAAAAAATATTATGTTAGATTAATTTTATAAATGAAGTATTAATTGGTTTTCCAAATAATATAAGTTAATTAAATCACTAAAAAATGTGCATGAATTAAATAAGATTGTGTAAATTTATTTTCAAAAATTCCATAGGTTTAAAACAAACTAAGAACTTGTGATTAATCTCATCATTCCTCTTCACCATCAATCTTATTAGAATTTATTGTAATTTTCATTATAAATAGTCTGAAGAATTCACTCCAATATGAATTAGATTTATATTTCCCCAATTATAAGGATATCAAGAGTACTAATTATTTTTGACTTGTGGGGAGTAAAATGTGAAAGTGAATAGTGAAGGTCCTTATTTATATTCCTAAGAGAAAGAAACCAATATCCCACCCTTCTAGGCATTCAAAGTTATAATGGGAGGTAAATGAGCTAGAGGTTGCCTAATTTCCTTGTATCAAGAAGGGATATTTTAGGAAAACCATCATAGTTGCGAAAGAGAATCATCTTGAGTCATCTACCTCAGTTATATCTATCATTGGATTCAATCTATATTTATTTACACATTGTGTATTTCAAGTAGGATGTGGCTAAAAAAATTATATCCAAATACAGGATCCATGTTCATTCAAGAATATTTTTTGGGTCACAATGTATATTTGGGTTGGAAATAATATGAGACAAGAATCCATAATAGTGGGTGATTATCATCTTACTTTTCATAAGAGTCTAGTTCTTATATTAAATAATCGTTATTATGTAACTTTAGTTAAGGTAATATAATCTTAACTCAAATTTTAGAGACTATGTTTTTAATTTAATGTTTAGAATTAAATATTTTCTCATTTATAAGGATTACATATGTTTTTTATAACAAATCTTATCAATGTTTTTTATACACATTAATGTGATAACATACATTAGATGTCAATGATAATCCCATCAAGGATGAAACATATTATACCCACCTATAGAAATATGTCATTGGTAGTGTAAATGATGAACATTTAAATTGGATACATAATAAAAGGGTTTTTATAAACTATTTAAATAAAACACTTATATGTATTTAATTTTTCATTACAAGAGTAAATGACAATAGAAACCTTCAGTGGGAAATGAGTTTCTAAAAAAAACTGATGGAGTTGGTTTATTCTAATGTTTTTTTGTCCATTTATAATATTGGGAGGAGGTGGGTTTGTCACACATCAAATCTTTTTTCTATGAATAAAGTATGAATAAATATATAAATAATTAGTTAGTAGTTCGATTTATTTTATATTTTTTCAAAAAAAAAAAATAAGTGTAAGAATTTATTCATATGAAAATATATAATATAATCATATACCATTTGTGATAATATCTTCACCAAGATTTCATTGACCATTTTATTAATTATAGGTTAGATTAAAAACTAAAACATATTTATAAACCTTATTGGAATGATGAATGTGAATGGAAGAATCATACCTTTCGTGACATGGTTTGATCATTGATGAGATAGGAAAATCATTCACTATCCTTTTGGCGATATGTGCTATAAATAGTGGATTATTCACTAATTTGGGTTTAGAAAAAAGAATCTGATGGTACCTTTTATGAATTATGGTTTATAAAAAACCCAATTTTTCAATTATAAATGGCTATGGTATTTTTTATGTTTTCATTAATACCCCCAATAACAATATAGAATTTATAATCACATTGTATATCTTTATAGGAAATAATATGGAAACAAAATTTATTACTTATATAACCCTATAAATGTCCATATACTTTTTAAAAGATTCAATAATACCCTGAATAACGTGATATAATACATAATCACTATTTATATATTTATAAGAAATCCTATGGAAAAAAATATATTACATATATAACCCTTTATATTAAAATATTGTTGAGTGACGTGATATATTTTTATAAGTGGAACACATTCTCATTGTAAATAGTGTGATCAATATTTAATTCAGTGATTTTGTTTCTATGAAATAATTTTTTTATACATGAACAATTTTTATATGTAACATATGGAGATAAAGGCATTCTTGTGGAAAAAGATATGCGTTGTTTCTACAAGATAGCTTAGTGTACTATAGAGTTATAGTTTTCTTGAAACTAAGGCAGGTGACACATTACTCCTATATAACTAGGAATTCCATACCAACACTGAGTCTATAGAAGTCAAGGATGATAGTAAATTGAAAGAATACATGAATTCTGAGATTGAAATCATGAAACAAAATTGGGAATGGTATTAATATTCTTCATGACTGATAGAAAATCTTATGGATTTAAATGGGTAGTCAGAAAATCTATATAATGATGTTAAGGTAAATACCTATATATCAAATTTTTTAGAGTATTTATTGAATCATTAAGGAATTGAATACAATGAAATATTCTCACCAGTTATGTTAATAAAATTCATTAAATTTTTACTTTCAATTAAAACCTTCCATTATTATGATATTTTGAAAATGGATGTTAAAAATTACTCTCCTTCTGGGAAATTTGATTATGAAGTCAATATGGCTCAACCTAAAGGGTTTATTTTCTCAATGAGTATAAATAATTCAATAAATCTATAGAGATCCATTTGTGGGATGAAGAAGACAACATGATCATGGAATTTTCTATTTGAAGAGGCTACTTGTGAATTTTATTTTTTCCATAAAAATAAGATACATCTATATATAACAAGGTTAGTGGAAATATAATTATTTTCAATTTACTATATATTGATGATGTATTGATTAAAGGAAAAGATGGTCAATTATAACATTCAGATAGATGTTGATTAAATTATTTCATATCTATGAAATACTAAAGTCAAGTAGCCTATATTCTGGGTATCAAGATCTATTGATATGTATCATATATTCTTATATATATATATATATATATATATCAATGTATATATATTTAAAATGTTATCAAAAGGGAAAATATATTTAAATCCAATAGTGGATTGGTTACATTTTCAAATATTATCACTATCTAAAGAATATATCTCCACAAACATAGATGGGGATTATGGGGATGAGTAAAATATCAGTGGCTTATATAATCTAACATATCATGTATCGAATGGTATATACTAGGGTTGATGAATACGTTTATTATAATCATGAAGTGAAGATTAACATATACATTTTGAGAGCTGCATTAGGTAGATGTAAAAACTATCCTAGAGTACTAAGATGTATGAACAGCACGTTATGTCTATATGGAGGATTGAGAAGATTGTAGTGAGGGGATATATAAATTTTTTATTTCAAAAAGACCATGATGACATGAATTATTATCTTGTATATATATAAATTCTAAATAGAGGTTTAGTAAGATGGAGAAGCTAAAGAAACCCATTATCATATATTGTACAGAAGAATCCACGTATATAACCGCTTCTGTTATAGCTAAGGAGGATATCTAAATTCTCATATTTTCTGTTAATATTGGTGGTGTGTCTAGAATTGAAAGAACCTATTTTAGTTTATTGTGGTAGTACTACTATTTTAGTACTTGTTAAAGTGCCAATGACACACTATAAGACAAAGCATAGCCTTAGGAATACACATCTCTTAGTGGATTTAAACTAGAGAAGAAAAGGAAAAATTTATAGTGTTTCCCCAACAGGTAATATGTGAAACCCATTGAAAAAATATATTTCTCAGTAGAAGCGTAGTCCTCATGGGAGATTTGACCTTTTTAGTGTTTTTAGCAGTTGGTTCTTGTGCAAATCGGGGTTTTGTGGGTGGGTTCCTTAGACCAACTCAAGATGAAGATTAATAATAATTAAATGATTATATTTTTATATACATTTATGTTTGTTTCTTACCATTATAGTTTTGATACAAATATATCCACTATTTCTTGGTAATTTACAACGATTAAATAATGTATTAAAAGTTTATTCTAGTTTCCAATAAATAACAAGAACATAGAGATACAGTGATAATATTCTCAATCATTTATTCTATGGTCTAAATAAATCACACTAAGAGGTCTCAGATGATGTATTGGTTATAGGTTCTTTAATCTCAAAAGCTTTGATAATTATTCTCATTAAGTTCATACTTGATGGTATTGAGTAGAGGATATCATGAGGATTGACAATACAAATGGAAAACAACAGGTTTTAGATGTCATTGATTGCTTTTAACTACGAGTATGTGTACCGACATCTTGACATGGGATTATTATCAATGTGTGACATTTGATCACATATATTTACAAATCAATGGATTTTATATAGTGGAATAGTATCATGTATTGTGTGTCTCATTGGTGGAATGACATTGGTTGAATGATTAGGATAATATTTATTTATTCCTTGTAGGGGAAGATATATTTTTGGATTGCTTAAATTAGATAGTAATAAATTCATTAAATCAATGTCTATGGTAGAAGATGGGAAGTCTGCCTAATTTGTTTATATAGAGAATAAATAAAATTTTTAAGGTTGGTGACAGACATTAACTATCATTCTTTTTTGATATTATATAATGAAGAGATTATATTATACAACATGTGTTCATAGTAGATGTTATTTCAATGACTATAAATAATCCCATTTAAATATTTTTAGTGATTTCTAGACTTCATTTTCAGTTAGTGATTAGTAATCAATGATATGTAGAGACATACCATAACAGTCACAAAGTAAATATATTCTAGGGTTTTCATCCTCTAACCAAATAAGAATTTAGAATATGGTGGGACCCACTATAGGGTTCATGTGATGTATTTGATAAACTAATCATAAGTAAATACATAAATTGAATATAATTTGAGTTAAGAATAATGTGTTATGAATTTATTTACCCACTATTTTCACATGTAATAAGTGATTAAATAATAGTTTTTTAAAAATTAATATTATTATTCAAGGTTCGTTAAGTAACAAATGGGATAATCAGGTTAAGTTAATGACTATAATTTTAACAGATAAACTATATTTTGTTTGTTACAAGTACTCTATATGATACAAATGAATTTTATGAAATAGTTACCAAGTCAATTTATGACATTATGATCTTATATATAAGGTATAAATTACTCGACGTTCTCTATGAAATTTTGAGGACATCAAAGCTACCTATTTAAGAAATCACAATCTCTAAATGAAGGGGACAATAATTCCCTTGAATTTTAGATCCTCTCTAACTTCTCTCCTAGATTATTGAATGAGAATTAAGATATTGGAGCACCCTGATCCGTGTTCATCATCCTAGATCAAAGGAACAATGATTAGAATAATACGCAGACTTCATAAGACTCTTTATTCCTCCACACTAGCACCAGATAAATGAAAATTGATGTATTAGATTTGTCTTATAGAATTTGTATAAAATCTATTAGAATATAACATCAATTCATTTGAGTGATGATAATTTTCCAAGTGTGTAATATTCTTAGATCCAAAAAATCAAATGTGGTAATGGTTTCATTTATTTTCATGATTAATTTCTTCCACACGAGATCCCCATGTAGTAATAAATGGATGTACATTTTTTATGATTATGCAACCACATCCAAATTGGTGAAAAATATTTAAAAACACATAACACCAAGCTTCAACCAGACACCAAGTACCAACACAATATCTATCTATTCATTAAATCTAAATATAATAGAAGTTTCTCAAATAACACCATTGGGTATTTAGGAAAATAATCTTATTCGAATTTTGTATAAAACATAAACCAATAGTTAAAAAACAACATTTTATTTTCATTTTATTTTATTTTAAAGAAATAAAAAAATGGAAATTTACATTTCCCATATTGTTGAATTCTGTCTATGGTCCTTGATACGATCATGATAATGACCACCAGAGGAAGTCCATTAACTCTTACCAACTAGGGTGTCTAAAGGCTCTATAAATATCCAAATTCTTGGAATGTATTATTTATTCTTAATTATTTTATATAAACATGGGTTCATTTAGATAGATATAGAGAGTGTGAGAGCTTTTACCGTAATGAGTTTTTATAGAGATCAAATAAAACTCACCCAAACATCTACTAAGGATTGAAAATGGATATATATATATACCTAAGTATCCAACTCAAAACTAGAAGAATTCAACTATATTATTGAAAATATTATCCAATGTTTAAATATATTAACCATTATAATCAATTGTTTAATTACGATATTGATTTATTAGCATGTATAAAATCTTTCTAGAAGTTAAAATCCTTATATCATCATCACATTATTATTATATATAAAATCATAGAGTGGGATAATAAGTCTGATCCATGTATTATAAATGAACTTGTATTCTTACATTTTCTTCACTATAATATAGTGAACAACTCTATGTCATGGTTTTCACATTTATCAACCAAAACCTGGGTAAGACAACATAACCAATTTTTTACTGTAGTTTTTATTACTAACCAAACTAATATAAAAATCAGAGTTCCTAAAAGTCCCACATTATTCTAACCACTTCTCTATCGTCCACTTATTCATATAATTTTACAATTAATAATATAATTAATTAATTATAGTAGATATATTCATTGCAGATTAATCACTAACAAAACAGTAAAATATCCCTTAATATGTTTATTCTATACTTATTAAGATAAATATTATTTTATTTTCATATCATAATAATAGTACATTTACTAAATATATATAGATCAATTATAATATCCACTATTTATCTATAATAATTATAAATAACTATTATAATTATACCAAAATAAAATGGAAGCATCACTAAATAATAAAATCGAAATTAACATTATCATTTCAATATAAACATTCATTTCTTGATCAAAAAAACATCATTACACTTAATAATTTTTAATTAAAAATTATAATGAATTAATCAATGTAAAGAAGCATTTAAAAAGATAATTTACACCATATCCACGTGTAAATCTACAAAATCCATTATAGGCCAAAATATCTGTTAAATAGACTTTGAAATTAATTAAAAATAATTGTATACATTTGAATGATTTTTGTAACTAAATAAGGCAATTCCATTAATAATTAAATATTTATTCTTGACTAAAAATTCTAATATTTGATAACGAAAACCAATTCGACCTTTTCACAGATTTAAAATAATAATTACAATGTTTTGGAGACCTTGACATTAAATAGTTCATGATTAGATGGCATCAACATAATTAGAGAAGTTTTTATTATTTTCATATATCGATGGATGATAATTAAGTTATTTTTTAAATTAGTTTAGAAACCCCTATTGTGGTTTTCAGTAACACACCACTGGTTGTTAATTCCATTAAATATGATTAATTAATGAATTTTAGGATATTTTTGTGGGATTGTTAATTTTTTTCAGTTTTCCCTTTTATTGGACTTCTTTGAAAAGAGTGATATACTATTAGTATGATTCAGTTATCATCCATTATTTTATTCATATTAATAATAATTTACTCATTATTTATTTGAGGATCATGCATCTTAATATGAATAAATGATTGAAATGAATGATCATTTTTTCATGTGTGGATTGACAATTTAGAAGCGGGATTTATAGAGTTTAAGTGTAATGACCATAATATTTATAATAAATTCCTTAGATTATTTTCATAACACTTTTAATAGGTATTTTGAATATATTTTTTTTAATTATGACATGGTTCTTTGAAAAATAAATAAAATAAATAAAATAAGTGATATACTATTTTCAACTGCATGTTTGTTCAAAATAAATATAAGCTAAACAAATTCCATAATCTATTTTATAAGGGAAAAATTATAAATAAAAATTTTGTATTTTACATTGAAATGAACAGTTTCAATTTTTGGTCATCGATACTAGTAATAAATTAAAATTTAGTAAATTTCCTTTTTTACCTAGATTTTATTAAACTACCACTGAAAAAAATGTTTTTTATCCATCATTTATTTTATAGTTGATTTGAAAAAATGTATTTATTTAGAATATGTTTTAAATAAAACAACTAGTAAATAAATTTTAAATTATTTTAGTGGTTTTTTTATATAACTAACACTATATGTTTCATTAAAAACCACTTTCCCAACCTCTATCCATCTTATCCTCCTCACCCCTATTTATTATGCCTCTGGTAATCCCCCTAAACACTAATTTACAACCTTCCTTACTCATACTCTATGAATTTCCCAAGGAGTGTATGCTCTATTTGAATGAATATTTGAACAGAGAATGGTGACAAAGATATAGTAGTTATAGACAGAAATAAAAAAATAATGATATAATTTTGAATATGTGTTTTATAGAAAATAAATAGAGGATGAAAATTGAGGCCATCTTCTTAAATTACCTTTCATTAAAACCATAGTTGAAAATATAATTTATGTCATCTAAAACTATTTACTATATTATGTGTAATAATTTTTATAATAATATTTATGAGTTCATAAGAATTCTTAGAGATTCAAAATTGGGGAATATCATTGATTCATTATATTCATAATTCTCTTATATTATACAAATATAAATTTGGGATTGGAATATGATGGATTCAATCATTTTAGAGCATCAAGAAGCAGTTAAATTATTTATCCAACCATTTTGATCCCTTATAATCTACCCCCTTAAGGTGTATTATATAATCCTCATTCATCTTATCAATGATTTTTCCTAGAAATAGAATGTCATGAAACAACATTTTCATCTACGATAGTCCTCTAACTCAAGAATTAAAATAGTTATGTAATGATGGTGTTGAAACATTTGATACATATACTAATAAAATATTATAAATTCATGCTTCACTTATGTGAACCATTAGTGAAAATACCAGACTAGAAAATTGTTTTGGTAGGAAAATACAAAATGGTTTGGATTGTCTATTTTTTTATATTGATTTGGAGACTCAAAAGATACCTTTTAAAAAAAATTGGTTCTTCATGTGTGATCATCACTTCTATGATGTATCTCATAAATTTTTGTCTAATAATTTATGTTTTAATGTATAAAATGATTTTAGGATTCCATCAATATTTTTAATGGGATCACATTAAGTGAAATAATTATCAAATATTATTATAGTGTTTGGAAAGAAATTTCTACTGAATGAAAGTCGAAATAGAGTCAGAACAAAATAATTTTAAATTGATGTAGATTTTATAAACAAACATATTTGAATTATAATTTGTTATGTCATTATCTCAATATTATTATCATTTAAAACTTTTGCGACAACATATTTCTTTAAAATTCTTAGTGTGTTAAGAAAATTAAAAGATCATCTTAATTATTCTAAGGACATATAACCAATGAATATAAAATTATATCTATATAAAATTAAGAATGGGAAGTATCCAAAAGATATCATTTCTATGATAAGACATCATAAATATATCTACCATTAAATATAAAAATATTTGAATTTAAAATATAGATATTTTAGGTATATTTAATGATGTATTGATTTGAATCATTATAAGAAACATGTATTGAAAAGTCATTACTCACATGTAATTATAGATTAGTTTATACTATTGGAAGTTAATAATTTATTTCTTAATAAAAGATCCACTATTTTAATTAAAGTTTTCACAATCCATAGAACACATTGTGATAAGAAATTATACCAAAATAAATTGGATAAACATTATGAAAAACCATTTATGGACACGATGACATTTGGCGAGGCCCCCCCTCCATAATTTTTAATTATGATGTTTCAATTAAAAATAATTTTTCCAACGAGGCAATAATTGGTTGGTCTAAATAGTATCGATGGATGCATCACATTGAGAGGAATTTTATTTCAAACATCTTATCAATAATGAATTATTATTTTATTAGTTAATATTTTAAAACATATTTTATTAATTTAATAGATTGTTTGTTATGTATCTTTGTCATTTTAAATCTATTGTGAAGAATAAAGCACATCTGAATGATTTTATTATTGATGGTTACAATTTCGATGAGTTCTTAACATTAATTTTAAGGTATTTTCAATCAATTGATACAATAATAGATCAAATGGGAAATGTTTATGATAATCATAGTTTATTGTAGGATAGTAATGAGACTTAAATACATATAACTTTATGTCAAAAAGTTGGAAAAATATATCCATTTTACTTGATATATATGATAGTGAGATATGAACACAGATATATGCTAATAAATACTAAAAGTTATTTACCCTATGTTGGAAAATCATGGACACAAATAAAAATACATTGTATGTGGATACATCATGAGACATTGATAACCAATGTTTTAACAAATGAAATTGATGATTTTTTTCATGTCCTCTATGTTCTTACTCTAATAAATAGTTTGAATAAGTTTAAGTTTATATACTTTTATTAATTTTTTTAATTAAAAATCAATATATTATGAATGATGGAAATATATATAGACTATTTGAAGATGTGATGTTTCTATTATGAGTTATATTTAATAATGATTAATGATTCAATGCTTACCATATTGGTGGATTCATGTTTTATACTATAGATGTTGAGGAAGTTTTAAAAACACAATAAAGGGTGTATTCATAGTTGTAGATCAATGTAGTAATGGATTTTTGGTTGCTATTTTTTATCTAAAATAGTAAGGAAAATTTATAGCTGTGTTATTTAAATGTGATTAGGTCAATATTAACCGGGGTATAAAAAAGTATTCCTTACAATTTAATTAAGTCAGTTTATCTTAGTTGATTGATTCTGGTGAGTGGGGAGGGAAAAATATATATATTATATATTCCTATGAAAAAATGTTTTAGCATACTGATAATATTATACATAACATGTGGATTATTATTTCCCACATGAAACTGATATCCAATTATGAAATGGGTTATACTGGTATAATCATTTATGATAGTGAACCCCCTCAACAAAAATATAATAGATTTTCAATTCTTGAAGATTTGAAAAATTTCAGTCTTGTGAGAGAGTTTGGAAAAGAACAAGAATAAATATAATAATAAGAAATAAGGATAACAAATGGAACATGATAAAAACATGGAGAACTAGGAATAGAATTTTAAAGCTCCAGTATATTAATAAATTTAAATAATTTTTTTATTAATAAATGCAATGAAAAATTTATTTAATATTAATAAATTAATAGAATATTGTTTTTAGGTATTCCACATTAGATGATAATTAGTTTTAGTAACCACTTTATGTCACATTGTTCTCATTCACATTCTACAACACAATGTAGAACTCATCACATACATTTCACACTTTTTTATACCATTTTATCTTATCATAATGAACATCGATCCACATGTTTTACATGTAATGATTATGTAGAGGAACTAGATATAAATACATAATTTTTATTAAATTTATTAACATTACAATTATTATATTAAATTTAGTGTTATATTTTAGTAATTTTTCTAAGTCAAATGGTTTTAAATATTTTTTTAGTATCTCTATTGAAATCTGGTCATTAATTTTTTAAATAATACAAATTATAATATTGTGATAATTATTTAATTTCTAAGGTATAAATCACAATTGCGATCAAAACATGTTGTACATGATCTAGTGGTTCCCAATACAATAATTTATCCAAATAACCATTTAGTTTTTTAAAATTATGATTAATTTTGGTAAAATTATACGATTTTAAATTGATATCTGAATTTATATTTAGGATTACTATTAAGGGATATGAAATTTGAAAAGTATTAAAAATGATTTATATGTTTGAAAGACACTAATGAGTTTATTTTTATATTCTTAATCATATATGTGAATATGATTATAATGAATAATATGTTTATGATTTAATGTGTAATTAGTTTTAGGATAATTTTTGGAATTTTTGTAACTAAACATTTCAATAAATTAATTATAATCAAATACAGTTTTGAGTCTATAATGGAAATTTTTTTATGTGTATGATCAGTATTTTAATAATAATAATGGATATAATTATTGGAGGAGTTCATTAACGTAACATGAAAATAATATGGACAGGTTGAATTAGTGTTTTCAGATATTTGGGTATATTTTAACAAAACTAAGGCTATCTTATGATTTGATAATTCTGGGAATATACTTGAATTTGAATTATTCATTTCATTATTGTACCATTAATTATACTGAATTTATATCATATCATATATCATTTGGATTGGATTACATTTATTATTTATGGAATACTCTCAATACAAATGTGTAGTATACTACTATAAATGTAGGCACTAGATATAGGAAGTGGGGAAGGAGGTGATGATATTTAGCAAGATTTAGTATAATAATGTTAAGTAAAAACCCCTCGTAAAAGTCTCTCAGACTCATGATTGTGTTCTCATTTTTAGAAAAAACTACATTTTTTAAATGACGAATGAATTTGTGATGTATTTTATATAATAGAATTATTTTTAAAGAATGTATTTCATTGTTTTTTATATGTTATTAATTAATAGTTTTTATGTATTATTTTAATATTGTTTTTTAGTTGATTAATAGTATTTTGATTATATTTTTTTAAATTACCTAACAAGTTGTGGTTTTAACCACCTTCATATATTTTTTGGTTGTTTTTTACCATCATGAATAATGAAGTGGAACTTTAAACTGATTCAAAATATGGAAAATTTACATATTTTGTGGACACTTCATCCTTCTATAAATAATTAATAAAAATTAAAATCTACCGTTAATTAATAATACTGCTACTAAAATTTTCACTAAAAAACCATCATTGATTTAATCAAACAACCACTAAATGATTAGGATATTGTAGAATAAACAATTATTAAAAATAATAAACTATTATTACATATTTAATTAAGGTACATATCATGGTGGTTTTGAAAACCACATAAAAGACCTATTAGAGGCAAATAAAACCACCTGTAAATAAAAAAACAACCACTATATTATGTTTTTCATGTATTCGATGGCCAAGAAATACAATGATATTATTAAAATAATAATAGATCTAATAAAACATTATTGATATATTTATGTAACAATTTACATAGATATAGGTCATTGTCATTAATAAATACCATTTAGGTGGCTTGTACAATTATTCAGAGTTTGGTGGAGAATTATATTTTTATCTTCATTGTGACTTTAATAATAGAAACGAATCATCAAGTGAAATAGAAAGCCGTAGATTAAACACCTAGAGGTAGAAAATTTTGATAGTTATGACAGTATTATTATTTATATATTCTTTTTGTATCTTATTAATAATTAAATTCTAGAATAATAAATCTTGGGAAAGGTTTAATAATAATAATACATTAGATAGAAAGAAAAAACATATATATGAATCTAATTTTAAAGGTGTATTTTTTTCATTTCATGAAAAATGAATAAAATTTATTCTATAATTTATCATTTTGGAATTGGAGTGATTCTTTGACAATAACTTCTTTCATTGAAATAACATGAAATTAAAATTTGATATTTTTCTTCATGGGGAGTCTGTATTCATTGAATATTTATTTTATTATTATGATAATATATTTAATATGATTTCTTGAAAAATTATTCATCATTTAATTCATGAGTATTATCAAAAGATCTAATTTCATCAGGAATCCCTTGATTGATTCGTTATAATATATTGTATTGAACCCTCCCCTCATCCTATGTTATTAATGAACAATGTCATTAAACAGTTTGTGGTGGTCAAACATTCCACTGACCAATGTTCATTTACTCATTTTTTATCCTTCTTGTTATTATGGTTTGATCCCTATTTTTCACATAAATAAATATGATAGGCCAATGGTTTGAGTCCACATGAGGTAGTTTTTGTGAAATAAAGTTCATTAGAGAGGTTTTTGTTTTCAGATTCAATTGAAAGAGATGTTGGTGATGATTAGTGGCTATGAATGATATTCAACAATTATTTTACGAGAAGAAAAATAAAATTTAGTGGCATTGAGATCAACCAACATCAGAGGTAAGGTAGGAAACATAGGCGATGATGTTGATCACGACATAGAACTGGGATAAATGAATATTCATGAGATGGAATTTCTAACTGTATAGTGAATTATCTAAATTTTTACATTTCATGCACTCAGTGTCCTATGTTTATAGAGATAAAATTCATCTAAAAACACTATATGGTGTATGAACTTGGGTTAAACATTCTATATCCCCATACCACATGACATGGAATATACTGAAGTACACACTTCATCAATTCTAATTTCCCATGGTATGTTGTCTTAGAGACCTGGATTCTATCCAGATTAATAGAGTTTCTAAGATATTTACGTACACACCATTTCATTATAGTTCCACATACACCGTATTTAGGAAGAATATATTGTGTATTATGGATAAACTGGACCGAATTTTGGGGAAATAAATTTTTTAACATTCTTGTTCACCACTAGGAAAAAACTTGTAGGATGAACTCACATGGACTAGACCATCGATGAATATTAATTTATACTATTGTAAAATACCATCTATTTATACTAAAATATGTGTTCTGTAATTTTTCCATAGGTTTTGTTTTATATTATTCCTTTCCTCAGTGTAAGTTTTGGATTAGTGAGATGTCCATTATGAGTATATTTCTATATAGAACATTAAAGTTTGTTTTTCATTATTTTAGTATTATTTATTACATTTTTATGAATTTGGAGTTCCACATATTTTCAGTGATTATAATTGTGAGTGGGTGAGACTATTATAGTTGACATGGGGTTTGGTACCCCGAATTGGAGACCAACTCCCAGGAATGGGTCCTCCATATATCTAGTGAAGTTTGGAATCCTCCGTGGTGAGGATTTCTAGGTCCTTCAGATAGATAGTATCTATTCAACTCACCCAGTGCATATTTTAGATGTTGATTTTTGGTCCCTCCGTTGTGGTTTTTACCCCCTCTATTTGCAAGATCTATTTAATGAGGAATGAAGCAATAATCGATATTATAGATGTATGATGCAGAAGTGAAATAAGTAAGCTTATGTGATTGGTCTCTATATGGTTCTTGATTAATTTTTCATGAAAATTCCACGTAGTTTATTTTTGATGATTTAAATATATCATAAACATATTTATCATGCTTTCATAATGAATCTTGAGGATTATTCGGTTGATCTAACATGTTATTAGATTTTTAATTTGTCTTATTAGGGAGATTTAAAAAAATATATTTACAATAACTTTAACATGGGCCTGAATCCTATATTTTCTTTGGAAATGAAAATGATTTGTAGTTGAGTGGTTACTTCATTGGTATTTGTGTTGTTCAAGAACTTTCCTAAAGGATCACAGTGGAAATTGATGTGTGTGTTGGTTTGAGAAATGTTTTTTGTTACATGAATCCCATATATTATTTTTAATCTAGGACAGTATATACCTTTAGATATTAGGAATTAGGTTTATTTATTTGTTACTAATTAATAAAATATTTTACTGTTAATATATTCAACATTGAATGCATGATATTCTTCATTGAGTTATATATACTATATTTATCCTTATATATATATATTATTTCACAGTTATGTGGTTATATTTTGGTTTATTAGATATGGACTTCTGTTTGTGTTATATTTCTTCTTCAACATTGTCATTGTATATTTTTCTATTAGATTGGATCATGGGGTTGCACAAAAAGAGTAATTCTTACCTATGTAGGTATATAGTAGGCCAAATCATGTTATAATGACATAAACCATAATGAGACTTTTGGAATGAATTTGGAGTTAGTTTCTTTGAAATAATTAGATTTTGTTACATGTGAAAATAATGTAAAAGGTTTTTGTGATTGGTAAAAAACAAGGGAAACTATATATTAGATCATGTGGAAGACATATACATGTACTAGGGCTATTTTAAGTTGTTACTTGACTCGAAACACTAAGAAATTTGTTACAAGCATTACGTGATAGTGCATGAATCATATAACATGTTACTTGTGTTTTCTTTCTTGATATATAAAGTAATAAAGTATATATATATATATTAATCCGCATGGGTTATTCTTATCAATCACATTATACTAATAAATAGATAGACATCCCAAAATCATAAATATGGTTTGGTTTAAGCAATTCCAGTAATTCATCCTTCAGTCATCGACCATTTGAGTAATGAGGGTTTGGTTTGGGGAGTTTATAAGATGTTGTTTCCTACTAAGATTAATCAGGGTATTGATCCTGTCTATTTGGGTAGAGGGAAGACCCACCCATATCATAAATGGTAAACCCTAGAGTGTAGTATGAGACTATACAGAAGTTGATTCCTCTTCATGAGTGTAAGAAATAGTGTCATGATTTGTTTTTAGGATAAACATATCCTTATACTAAAGTGAATTGATTACATTATTTTTCATATATTCCATCTAGTTGTACACCTCCCAAATAAGTGATTTATTTTTTTATTAATTTTATTAATTTTTTAGTTGGATGCTATTAGTCATTTAATTAACATACTGTTGACCTAGGTATACTACCCTGGTTGGAGTTCAACCACTTATTCTAATTGGAGTACGATCAGTTGACATTAAGGTTGGTATGCGACCAAAATATGTAAATATTTAGTAAAGCATCATGATGGTGTCTTTGTGTGAATTCATATTCTTAGCCCACATCATGTAGTGATTGGATATAATTTTTAATGGTTATCTCCTAGATCTAATGTTGGTGTGTTGTATACAATGATAGATTACATCATTGATTGTATACTTATGTATTTACACAAATTATAGGATTCTATAGCATAATATATTGACCAAGATTTTATAAATGGAGTAATATCCAAATGATAGATTATATCCAACATTAATGTCTCGATGATAATAATGAAAAATATTTCATCCTTAGAGAGAGGCACATTATAAATACATGGCTAAGAAGATGATATATGACAGCTCAGATATTTTTTCCATCCTAATAGGATATATATGACGTTTTGATTATGAAAATAGTGGAATAAATATTTTTTATTCTCAAACAGATGAGAAATGGAGGATAATAAGGGAATAATTACTGACAAACCTCTTTGACATATAGTGCATAATGAATAGTTATCCTCGGGCTATAATGAGTTATGTTCACTGATGAAGAATTTATAATGGGGATGGTGGTATGGAAGTGGCTAGGGGAAAACTATGGTTTGATCCACAACCAACACCTCCACCTCCTGGTAGACCATGATAGGAATAGGTTTCAATAGGTTATAGTTTATTTAATATACATGAAAGAAATGGTTTTTGTTGGAATCACCTAAAATAGAGTCATATAATATTTGTGTTAATTATTACTTTGAACTCATAGTTGCCTATACTAAAATGAGTCATTTTCCCTATGAGATAATGTTTTTGGGAGTTTGAGATTTTTTATAAATTTTCCACTTCCCTCTATGTCTAGAGAATCTTATAAAATGTGATACTATACTCACTATGATCTTCTATTTCTGTGAGATTACAAATAAATGAAAAAATGTCTTAGGGTATCATGGTGTTGAATATCAGTCTCCATGATGTACTTCTCATCATGTAATAGTCTTTCATTATTCAGTCTTGTGAATTTTTATAACACTATAAATTAATATGACATCAGGAACATAGAAATATGTTCACCTTCATTAGTTAACGTGACCCATAGATTGGGTTAGTAGAGTTTAACAAATTTATAATACAGTTTGTTACCATCCATGAAGTGATTTATGATTTATTCATCATTTTTTATGTGGAGGATATGTTACCTTCAATGTTATAGGTTTATATTTTTTTTTCAAAGGATGTGACATTTTTTCACTATTATTAAGAGGTTGATTTCAATATTGAATTTCACCACTGGAATACTTTGATATGTTCTCCAGCCAATCAGATTAAAATGGTAGATCTGAAAGTGTTGAAGGTCTAATTGGAGGATATTGTGGAGAAGTTATTGAACATAATTTCTATGTCATCACAGTGATTCCATATTATATTTTTAAAGAAGTGTAGTGATAGTTTGGTGATATTTTCTGACTATTACTACTTGAATCAGGTGACCTTCACTAAAAATTCTCTCATTCAATAATTTATAATCTCTTATACTATCACGACCCATCCTCAGGACCCGTTCCATGACTACCCCAAGCCCACCTTCAATTGGCTAGGGGCTGACTACTAGCACCAAATGCGTACATCCCTAAGATGGGAAGTCATTGCCTTTATATAAAGTAAACACACACAATCATAGTATACAAATGAAAGAAAAACACTAAGAAATACTGTATACAGAAGAAGTGTTGGAATGTAAGAGGGCCGAAAATATAAGACCAACAGTAAAGTACAAGTATAACTGAAATAAAGTACAACAAAAAACAATTAAAGTAGCTACTGGGTCATCCTTTGGGGTTCTTACCTGAAGGGTAGGTATATATGGCCTCCCCAACACTCTACATCCGTCCATCCGCTCCATGCACCGTCACTCCGAGTGATCCACCTTCGGGTGATGTCCAGTCCTACTACTCTCTGCGTCAGTCAGGGTTGTCCGTCATCTACAAGCAACACAATGAGGTGTTGGCATAGCCCATGCATGGGTGAGTATAATGATACTCAGTAGGGACCCCGAGACCCTCAAGGTCTCACAATATTCTACATTGATAACCACAAAGTAAAGAAATAATGGATAACCATTATTTTGTTATATTCCCATACATATACCTATGTTATCTAATAACCCATCTGAATCATGAGTTAAACACAGAAGTTATTGACTTAGCTCAAACTAGGATTTCATTCTTGGGGTAGTAGCAAGTTACACCCACAATAAAACTGTCGGAATCTTGGATGATAGTGTACTCCCCCTCTATAGAGTATAGTGGAACTGCCACGTCACAGAGAGGGGCTTCCCACAGTCTTGGACTGCAGTGGTACTCCTCCTAACGAGTATTGTGGGTCTGCTATGTCACACAAAGGCGCACCCCACTGTGGGTCTACCGCATCACACAGAGGTGCACCCCCTCATATCCTGCTGAGGTACTTCTCCTGTTGAATACCATGGGACTGCTGCTTCACACAGAGGCGCTCCCCACTATGGGTCTGTCATGTCACACAAAGATTCTTACCACTGGGCGAGTCGAAACTCTCTGAGTCGAAAGGTCAACAGTCATCAGGTCTCAGCCAGCTACTATGTCTCCATACTCTTCTCGCTCGTCTCTGGTAGGATCAGCTCCACAAGCTTTGGCTGGACACTCCAACTGTGATGAAATCCCAGGAAAAAGTATCTCGAAGGTCCAGCTTATCGTACAGAACTCCACGCAACTGATGGCGCGTCAATTAGACGTTTGGTCTGTTAGTTATTGGCATTTCCATTTGAGGGGCTCGTTTGGTTGTTAGGTTCAAACCAACCCAACCATACCCCAACATTATCCAAACCTCAAGTGGAGTATACCAAATGAACTGTATAGCTCCACGATTTCCGTCACCGCAGGTAGTTTTTTGATCGGACACCCACATCCCATGATATGGGCGAAAAGGTTTAAACGGGCCCAAGAGGGTCCGGGTCCTATCCGACCCAGTCAGACTAACCCGGCCCGACCTGGGTTCGGACAGGAGTCCGACCTGGTCCGACCCAGTCCGAGGGGGTGTCTCATCCAAAGGGGGTCGCCCGGCCCGAGGGGTTGGCCTGGCCCGAGGGGGCGGCTCGGCCCAAGTGCGGCCCGGCGGGTTGGCGGCCAACGTGGCTGGGCTGGCTGGCTCGTGTGGCTAGGCCGACAACACCATGGGGGCGGGGGGTTTTGTTCCCCCTACCTTTAGTTCAGAACCGGCGCTATGCCCTGGTTCGGGTAAACCACGGGACCCAAGGGGTCCTGCCTTGTCTGGATGGCCGAGCGGCCAGCCGGTTCCGCCCAACCAGTGTGGCGTGACGGCGCCACGCCCCTGCTCCTCCGCTACGGCCCGTGATGGCCATGGTTCAACACCACCGGCACGGCGCGACGACGTCACACCCCATTGTCGCGGCCCGCCCAGTCCATGGCTCCCCTCTTCCGCACAGCATGGAGGTGTCGCACCCTTTCGGCTACCAAGCGGCCTTGCGCCGCCGATTTTCCTAACAGTCGGCCCGATGTCGGCCTCCTTTTCTCAGTCTCCATCGTCAACAAATGAAATCAACAAAGGGGAGGGTTGCACCATGTACGTGCAGTCTGACCCCTCCTTATTATGGTGTCATCATTCTACAATTAAAATTCCATAAATTCAACGACGTATAACAGGATCAAAATCAACTCAAATCCCCCTACCTCGTATGATGATAATCGTTGACGTAGTCGCAGAGAGGCGGATGTCGTTCCTTCGACATCAGGAATTGTCCGGGGTAAGAGAGACTGATTAAGAAGCATCTTCGACATTCTTCGTGGTTGGCTCCTTCTCTTTTGTCTTAGTCGAAGATCTAAGAAAGAATTCGACATTCTTCGGTGGATGATTAAGTGGCGTTATTCACGTTCTTCATTGATAGATAAATCTCTAAGTGTTCTCCAAGTTCTCTATCAATTCTCCCCCAAATTAATAGATGCCAACCAAAATAAAATAATAGCTTCGTCTATTATTTAATTATTGGCATAAATTTGAATGAATTAAAATGATGAAAATTAATTAAATGAAAGAGTTCAATTAATTAATTGTGAGGGTTGACATATTAAATTTATAGGGGAAGTTGGAGAGTTTCAACCCACATAAATGGGGGGTTAGAGTCGGTTTAAAGCATATGTGGGTCCCACCAAAAATATCCTCCCAAGGGAGGTTATGTGTGGGTGGGCCCCACCACCATATCATCCCATGGGAGGTTAGGGTGTGGTGGCCCCCACCACTAACCACCTCTTGGAGGTTTTAACCTCCTTAAAAATAAAAATATGCTACACTTATTTATATTTAACTTATTTAAAACCCAAAATCTAACATCCATTATCGTCAGAATGCAACTGTGGTGAAGGTCTCACAATGCAGTCACCGACGCTGCGAGCACAACGGTGCCCTCCGATTTTAATTTCGAGCACAAGTTCAAAAGATATAAAATCCTGCTCGTACGTTTGCTGAACGTACACGAACAAAACATCAGAAATTTATTCCAGGCACACTGGGACTGGGTATCAAGCACCGTAAATTTTTGTGGACTCCTAAATTTCAAATTTATTTATTAAAAAAATTTCCACAGAAATTCCGGGTCTTTACAATCTCCCTACCTCAGAGATTTACATCCTTGTAATCTACAACTCAAACTAAGGGAACAAATGGGGGTACTAATCATGCGTCTGAACCACTCACTCCCATGTGCTCCCTGGGAGGTTCATGTGCTTCTAGTGAACATGCACTAGAGGTATTCACCGTCTATGTTGGACCTACTCCTGTCGATCCTCAATATCCACTGGAACCTCCATGAATGTATCCCCATCATCAATGTCCATCTCTCCATGGTCAAGGATGTGGGATGGGTCATGCATGTATCTCCTCTGCTAAGATACGTGGATGCCGTCGTGCACCTGGTGCAACTGAGGAGGAAGAGATAATCGGTAATCCACCTCGCCTACTCTATTGAGGACTTGGTAAGGTCTATTGAATCGTTGAGATAACTTGTCACCTCGGACAAATCTCCGTATAACTCGCCTAGGTGAGACCCGTAGAAAGACGTGGTCGTCATCCTCGATCTCCAGAGTTCTTCGTCTCCTGTCAGCATATGACTTCTTCCTGCTCTGGGAAGTCTTCATCTACTCCTGGATGATCTGCACCTTCTCTGTGGTAGCCCGTACCATCTATGGTCCCACTAGTGCTGATTCCCCTAGGTTTGTCCTACACAGTGGCAATCTGCATGGTCGACCATACAAGGCCTGAAAAGGTTCCATACCGATGGTGGATTGATAGTTTTTGTTGTAAGAAAACTCCAACAAAGGTAAGTGGTCCTCCCAGCTGCGACCGAAGTCGAGGACACAAGCATGGAGCGTGTCATCGAGAGTCTAAATGGTCCTCTTAGTCTGGCCATCCATCTAAGGATGGAAAAAAGTAATCAGATGTATCTACGTCCCGAAAGCCTCCTGCAACCCCTTCCATAGTTGGAAAGTAAACCGTGCGTCATAGTTGAAGACTATAGAAGTTGGGACTCCATGAAAACGCACAATCTTCTATACGTAGAGGCGTCCCATGCTCTCTACTGATATCTTCTCTCTTATCGGTAGGAATTGGGCTGATGTGGTGAGTTGGTCAATGATCACCCATATCGAATAGTGACTCATGGATGTACATGGAAGACTCGTCACTAAGTCCAGCGATATCCCATCCCACTTCCACTCTGGGACCTCTAAGGGTTGAACCAAGCATGCTGGTACATGGTGCTCTGCCTTCACTTGTTGGCAAGTCAGGCACTGCGAGACAAACTCCGCTACAACCTTTTTCATACATGGCCACCAGTGCTCTTGTCGAAGGTCCTGATACATATTTCACATTCCTGGAGGTACCGCTAGTGGGGACTAGTGTAACTCCCTCAACACGCCCTCCTAAAGTGAAACTGGTACCATGTTACATCATTTGAATAGGTTAATGTGCTCCCCACCTTCAGAAAATCCATTAGGTGCCTGCCCTGTCAATATTTGAGCATGTCGTGTCTCACAATCAGTGTCTCCATGCTGCGCCTCCCTGACTCGCTGAAGAAGTAGAGGAGTGACTATAGATAGGCTGCTCCACCCCTATCCACAAAGGATGTCGTAAACGCAGCCAGCTGCTCTATCGCCTCTCCTAGTAGCTATATACCAGTCCTCCTCCTGAGTGCATCCGCAACAATGTTCCCCTTCCCAGGAGTATAGACTATTTCAAATTCATAGTCTTGGAGGAACTCAAGTCATCTCCATTCTATCAGGTTCCAGTCCTTTTAAGAGAATATATACCTGAGACTCTTGTGATCAGAGTACACAGTCAAACATTTTCCTATCAGATAGTGACGCCACATATTCACGGAGAACACCACTGTTGATAAATCCAGGTCATGGGTAGCGTAGTTTTGATGATGGTGTCTCAGCTTCCGAGAACCACATGTGATCACTGCTCACTCCTGCATCAGGACACACCCATGTCTGGTCCCTGATGCGTCGTAGTAGACTATGTAGCCCATAACCTCCTCTGGAATCCTCAAGGTGGGGGCACTACTCAACCTCTTCCCCATCTCCTGAAAGCTCTACTAGCATCTCTCTGACCACACGAAGGGTTTCCCTTTCTTCGTCAAGGATGATAGTGGTGATGCAACTCTGGAGAAGTCTGAAATGAACCTGTGGTAGTACCCAGCCAAGATGAGGAAACTTCGTACCTATTTCACACTCCAAGGTGGCTCCCAAGCAAGTACCACCTCAATCTTCGCTGGATGCACAACAACTCCAGACTCCAAGATGACATGTCCATGATGTGAACCTATCAAACCCAAAACTGGCACTTCAAGAGCTTACCATAAAGCTAGTTCTCTCAGAGTGTATCTAGTTCTACCTGCAAATGGTAGGCTTGCTCCTCCTCAGTACTCGAGTAGATCAAAATTTCTTCGATGAAGACCACTAAAAAGAGATCGAGGTAAGGATTGAAGATCCTATTCATGAGACACATGAACCCTGATAGAGCGTTGGTTATGTCGAAGGGTATAACCAAGAACTCATAGTGGTTGTACCGACATCTGAAGGGTGTCTTCTCCACATCCTTGTCTCGAACTCTGAGCTAGAGATAGTGTAATATGAGGTCTATATTTTAGAACCATCGTTCTCCCTTGAGCTGATCAAAGAGGTCTTAAATCCTTAGTAGTGTGTACTTGTTCTTCACGATCACCTGATTCAGGCGACGATAGTCAACACAGATCCTCAAGCTCCCATCCGACTTCTTGGCGAATAGAATCGGGGCTGCCAAGGGAGAAACACTAGGCTAGATGAATCCCTTCCCCTGCAAGTCCTCTAGATGTACCTACAGCTCACGAAGCTCAGCAGGAGCCATCCGATATGATGGAGTAGATATCAGTGTCGGTCCCGAGTACAGATCAATGTAGAAGTCCACCTCTCTATGAGAAGGTAGTTCTGGGAAATCTCTTGGTAAAATATCCGTGTACTGGTCTTCCACTACAGGATATGTCGGAATCTCCACATCTACTGCTTTTAGGGTAAGTTAAGACAACTGGTGAGTGATTGACTACACCGTCCTCTGATTATGTTCGTCCTGTGCTGCAAAGGTTCCCTTCTCACCGATGAAGGTGAACCTAGTCCCATCCTTGCAGACACACCGCACTTTGAGCCTAATATAGTCAATCTGAGCATGCACTGTAGATAACCAGTCCATACCCAAGATGATGTCATAAGGCCTCGATGCCGCTATGGGGAGATCCCAGCCGATGCTCTCACCTCCTAGAGTAAGCTCACACTATCGTCACTAGTACATAATTGTCAAGTCTTCTCCTGTGAGAGTCTCAAGCCGTAAGGATAGAGCCAATAGTTCTGTCAGAATCTCCAAGCTGCGAATGAGGGTAGTGTATATGAAATAATGATCATATCTTGTGTCTATAATAACTACAGATAAGGGGTATTAGACACAGATCATACATCAAATCATCTCTGGAGTGCCATGGTCATAAGCCTTAACTGTCTGAAGCTGAGCTCTCCCCTGTCCACCCGCTCCCATGCGGTCGAGGTGGACCTCCTGATGGTGGCATGAAAACACCTCGAAACATATTCCACCGGAAAGCTACTGAACCAGATCCTCTTCCACATCCGCTTTCTCCATGCGGAATGCCTCCATCGAACCTTTTCCTTTTCTTGGTAGGTCCCTCAACTGTCTGCTGATCATTTGAATGGTGGGTCAGACAATCATGATCCATGGAACCCTACCCACCGAATGACTAGAATTGTCTTCTCCTAGAATAAATGTCACTGCCTCTTGTTCCCCGAAGAACTAATATTGAGTCATGCGGTTTTCCTCCCATGGGTCTGGTCCTTTTAGACCTCTGCGTCATCAGTCTACTGTCAGCTGCAGAAGACTCTGCTACAAGTCGACGAGTAGTGGGTCTCACTGCTGGTGACTGCTCATCCAGAAAACTCTCCACTAGGATGGCTCTCTCTAACACTCCTTTCTGCATCGAGATGCTGAGTGAGATCATTGTAGCTCTTATCTCTCACATGAACCCCTGCTCGAAGGTATTGGTCCTGAAGAATTGGCCCCGTACCATATCTATGGAGTAGCGCGAGAGATCGATGAACCTCATCGCGTACTGTGCTAGAGTCATGCTACCCTACTTTAGATGTAGTAGCTCTTGTATCTGCACCACACACAGGGTGTATGGGACAAACACTGCTCAGAATAGGCTCTCGAAGTCTATAGAGAGAAGTGTCACCTCGTCGCAGACCTAGAGCATCAGGATCCTACATCTGCCTACTACTGCCTGAAGGAGACTCGGTGCAAGGATCGCCATGAGGTCTGCTGGTGTCCCTACCAGCTTGAAGACTCTCACCACAGCCTCCACCCAACCCTCAACCGCCTGTGGGTCAATCTATCTCTAAAACCTGGGTGGCCTCTTGCGCTGGAACTCATGCTATGCGTTGAACCGGCGAGCATTTTCTGTTGCTGGGGATGGTGGAATCGGTGGTTCAAGGGGAAATAGTACCTCTGGTTCCTCCACTGGTAAAGGGCCCTACACCGAATCTTCGTCGCTCAGTGGGATGTCAGAGCATATGACTCTCGAGGCAATGTGAGGAGGCATCCTAAAAGAAACAGATGTGACACAGTAAAAAGATTATACATGGTGAGATGACCAAGTTGAGATGACTTAAGAAAACTTTTAAATACATGCATGCAATCGGTGTTTTCATGAACTAAGTCGGAAATCAGTAGTCCGGGTCCTGGGGTATGGATACGTCGGCCACCCACAACAACACTGGACTTCATGAACTGAAAACCACACATAGTACCCTTAACACTATTGCTTCACATAAAATAATGATCATAGTCCTAAGTTATGTGGTAGAACCAAGCCCTATGATACCAATTTTTCATAACCCGTCCTTAGGAACCGTGAGGTGACTACCCCGAGCCCATCTTCCATAGGTCAGGGGCTGGCGACTAGCAGAAAAGGTGTAAATACCTAAGCTGTAAAGGCATTTCATTTATATAAATTAAACACACACAATCAGAGTACACAACTAAAAGAAAAACACTAAGAAATACTATATACAGAAGAAGTGCTGGAAAGTAAAAGTGTGGGAAATACAATACCAATAGTAAAGTAAATGTACAACTGAAAAAAAGTACAACTGAAAACAAGTAAAGCTTCTACTGGGTCATCCTTTGGGGATCCTACTTGAAGGGTTGGTACAGATGGCCTCCTCAGCACTCTACGTCTGTCCGTCCGCTCCGAGCACTTTCACACTAAGTGGTCCAGCTCCGGTTACCATCCAGTCCTGCTACTCTCTGCCTCAGTCAGCGTTTTCCTTCATCTGTAATCAACTCAATGAGGTTTGGGCATAGCCCGTTCAGGGATGAGCATAACGATACTCAATAGGGACCCCGAGACCCTCAATGTCTCACAATATCCAACAAGGATAACCACAATGTAAAGAAACAATGGATAACCCTTACTTAGGTATATTCCCATACATATACCTAATTTATCTAGTAACTCGTATCAATAATGAGGTAAACACAAAAGTCACTGACTTATCTCAAACCAAGATTTCATTCTTGGGGTAGTAGCAAGTAACATCCACAGTCAAAGCGTGAGAATCTCGACTGATGATGTACTTCTCTTATATAGAGTATAGTGGGCTTCCCGTGTCACACAGAGGCACTTCCCACCTTTCTGGATTTCTATGGTACTCCTCCTGTCGAGTATTGTGGGTCTACTTCATCACATAGAGGATCTCCCCAATGTGGGTCTTCCGTGTCACATAGAGGCGCTCCCCCTCATAGCATGTTGAGGTACTCCTCCTGTCGAGTACTATGGGTCTTCTGCGTCACACAGAGGCACTCCCCAATTTGGGTCTACCGCGTAACATAGAGGCGCTTTCCACTGGGTTAGTCGAAACACTCTGAGTCGAAAGGTCAGAAGTCGTTAGGTCACAGCTAGATAATAAGTCTCTTTACTCACCTCGTTCATCTCCGGGAGTATCTGCTCCATGAGCTATGTTTCAACACACCAAATGTCACGAAATCCCACAAAAAAGTACATAAAAGGTCTGTCTTGTCATAGGGATCTCAACGCATCAGACGGCGCGTCAATCGGATGCCCGGTCTGTTAGTTATTGGCATTTTTGTTCGAGGGGCTCGATTGGTTTTTTGGTTCAAACCAACCTGATGGTACCCCAACATTCTCCAAACCTCAAGTGGAGTATTCCAAATGAACCATCTCAGTCCAAGCATTCCATTTCCATAGTAAGTTCGTCGATCAAACACCCGAAACCCACGATATGGGGGAAAAGGTGTAAATAGACCCAAGGGGGTCTGAGTCCGGTCCAAGGGGGTGGTGCGACCCTGTCTGAGGGGGAGCCCGACCCGAGGGGGTGGCCTGAGTTGCCTGGCTAGGTGGAGACCTGCGGGGGCCGGCTGGCCGGCCTACGTGGCTAGGCTGGAAGGTCGGCGTGGCCAGGCTGGCCACACCGTGTGTGGGGGGGGGGGGGGTGCGGTGCCCCCTCCCTTCCATTCAGAACCGGCTCTAGGCACCGGTTCGGGTAACCTGCAGGACCCGAGTTGTCCCTTTTGGTCTGGCTGGACGACCGGTGATCCAGTTCTGCACTACTGACGCAACGCAATGGTGATGTGCCCCTGCTTCTCCACTGTGGCCCGCCCTGACTACTGCTCACCTCCGACGCGCGACGCAATGACACCACACCCCCTCTGCCACGACCCACCTTAACTGCGGTTCTTCTCCACCGGTGCGGCGCGACGGCGCAGACCCCCCCTCGGCCGCAGCCCGCCCAGGCCGTGGCTCTCCTCTTCTACGTAGTACGAAGGTGTCATGCCCTTTCAGTTACCTGGCGGACTTGCGCTACCAATTTTCCTTACGGTCGGCCCGATGTCGGCTGCCATTGCTCCGTCTCCGTCATCAACAAACAAAATCAACAAATGGGGAGGGTTGGGCCGTGTTCATGCGGTTTGAGACCTCTTTATTATGTTTTCATCATTCAGAAATTCACATTCCATAAATTCAAGGACGTGGAATGGGGACAAAATAAATCAAATCCCCTACCTCATATGATGATAGACGTTGACGTAGTCGCGGAGAGGGGGACGTTGTTTCGTCGACGTCGGGAAGCTTCTGGGGCAGGAGACCGAGGAAGAAGCATCGTCGACATTTTTCACAGTCGACTCCATCTATTTTGGCTTGGTAAAAGATCGAAGAAATAATTCATCATTCTTTGGTGGATGATGAAGAGGAGTTCTTCGCGTTCTTCGTTGAGAGATAAATATCCAAGGGTTCTCCGTGTTCTCTCTCAAAGATCCACCAAATTAATAGACGCCAGCCAAAATAAAATTATAGCTTCATCTATTATTTAATTATTGGCATGAATTCAAAATAATTCAAAAGATGCCAATTAATTAAATAAAAGGGTTCAATTAATTAATTGAGAGGGTTGTCACATTAAATTAATTGGGGAAGGTGGAGAGTTTCGTCCCACAGAAATGGGTGGTTGGAGGGGGTTTAATGCTTATTTGGGCCCCACCAAGGATATCCTCCCAAGGGAGGTTATGTGCGGGTGGGCCCCACCATCATATGCTCCCATGGGAGGTTAGGGTGTGGTGGCCCCCACTCTAAACCACCTCTTGGATATTATAACCACCTTAAAAATAAAAACAAGGTACACTTATTTTTATTTAACTTATTTAAAACCCAAAATCTAACTTCCATTCTCATTAGAATGAAACTGGGTTGAAGGTGTCACTATGCAATCACTGATGTTGTGAGCTCAACAAGGCCACCAGATTTCAATTCTGAGCAACGGTTCAAAAGATATAAAATCTTGCTCGTACGATTACTAAACGTACACGAACAAAACTTCAGAAATGGATTCCAGGCACACCGGGCCTCAGAATCAAGTGCCGTAAATTTCGGTGGACTCGTAAAATTCCAATGTATTTAAGAAAAAAAATTCCATTGAAATTCCTAGTATTTACATATAAAAAATAAATGGTTCATGTTGATTATCAAATATTGATATAATTTTTGGGAGTCTTTATCATTAAGGTCACAATGTGGATATCCCAAATATAAAATTCACATGATTATATATTCTTAATGTGTTTTTAGTGACATGTTTTAATTTGAAAACACCCTTTTAGTGTTCAAGGGACATGAGAACATAATTTAATAGCCCAATTTTGAATGTTTTAAAATGGTTTACATAGATTAATGTATCATTTAATCTCAATCAATGAAGGATCATATCAATAATTTTAAAAATTATAATGTTATATAATCATGGAAATCAAATATATTGCATAGTTTTGAAGTTCTTGGTTTGATTTTTGGAATTAATTTACATGGGATTACAATTTCATAGGTTTAATTGAAATTTTATCATATAATGGTTGATGCTCTGTTGGATTTCTAGCAAAAAAATATGATATTTAAGTTGTGTTTTTTCTTTTTTATAAGAGTATATATTATATTATTAGAAGAATAATTTTCCTTTATTATAGCCTATATTTCACCCATTACCCAAAAGGGAGAGCCTTTCTTTTTTTCATAGTGGTTAAATGAACATTTTTAGGAGATGGACATACATTTGACTAGATCCACGAGGTTTTTGTTTTCAAGTGTATTAAATTAGTAGGAGGGATACTAAAATGTTTCTTGGTATGGTATTTTGTTAAAATATCAGGTATAGGTAAGCTATGATTTTCTATGGGTCTAGGTGGTTCATAAAATATTGATAAAACATGGAACCCATGACTTGGAGATTATTATGATAAATTTTTTATCAAAGTCATGAAGATATGATATTCTTGAGGTTTGGTTTCTTGTCTTCATTGATAATTAGAGTATCAAATATATATTATTCATTTAAGGTTAGTAATTTGAGGGAGATTCATTAGATAATGTTCATATAGAAATATGTATTTAATATAGTCTATACTCCACAAATGTAGATGTGGTGGTTGATTCCATTAGTATAAGGTATTATGATAAACTAATGGAGGAGTAATTTGAGAATATGACATCACTATAGTTGGTTTTATTAGAGGTAGGAGATTCAAAATATTTTAATTTATCAGTGTTGCCCCTACACTTCCCTATTATGTGAAGTAGGCCAAACATGAATATATTTATTTTAAGATTCAATGAGGCTAAATATTTTTCGTATATGTATTGGATTTATTCTCCAAATTTTGGGATAATCTTATCCTCTTTATGGTTTGTGATGTTGTACTTATGTTGATGCAATAAGATAGGTTGGGGGATTTTCACACAGCCAATTTAGTTTCCAATGATTTCTTGAAGAATATGTTACTCTATCTTAATCATCATTTAAGGTGGATAGGCATAAAGTGGAGTGATACTAAGTGAATATTGTGATTAATTTCAAAATAATATGATATGGTTGAGCGATATGATCATACTGGTTTTTTTGGCACCCCTATAGTCAGGATGGAAAAATAAATATTGATGGATCATGGAGAAGTATCTCCTTGTGGTGTGGAGGTATGATCTGCGATCCAAGGTGCCATGTCATTTTCATGTATTCAACATACATTGGGTGATGAAACTCCCTTCAGAATGAATCCATGTAAATTATTATGGACATCCATATTTGCAAATAGTGGAATGTAAATCTAATAGTGGTGGATATGAACTCATTAATTATCTATAATTCCCTAAATAACACATGTGATACCATTTAGAAAAGATACTACACTATTTGAACGTGATAGTTTTTAATTTACATTTAATTATAGATTCTACATACCTAGCACGAAGGTAACAATGTGGAAGAAAATATCACTTCTTAGTAGGGCATGAGAGTGATATAACATGTTACCCTAGTGATAAATTAAATTCACATAAGGGTGTCAATATGGTAAGAGGTGACTCCCTTATGCTGAATTACATTAGACTCCACTTAGTGGTTAATCTCTTAATACATCTATCTTCTTCTTTCATGTATTAAATTTTCATTGTATTATAAACCTTTTTCAATAAATAGATGATGATGATGATTATAAACTATAAATACATGATAGTTGATGGTTAATGAAATTATTTTGGGGTATATTTAAAGGATTAACCTTTTTAGGTAATTTTATTATCATTTTGCGCTATAGTTTATTAGAGATACTGCTACTCTTATATGGATGAGATTTTTTAGTTTTATAGAGAATAATAAATGATTGTCATTTAATACAGTTATTAACTCACATATCATTTTTGGATGATTTTATTTTGAGGATTTTGGGATTTAGTTATGTTTTAGTATGGTTTTTCACCACATGATGAATAGTGAAATTGAAAAGACTATTAATGTTCTTGAGGATATATATGGGGATTTAATTCTATATATTACAAGAGATGGTGAGATAAAATTTGTTTAGACTAATTTTTTTACTTTAGGTATTACCAAACTTGTATTGGCATAGAACCATTCGAAGTTATTTTTGGGAGACCATGTAAGTCACACCTCTTCATAACAAATCATGATGATATGTTTTTCATTAGACCCATGTTAGTGTGTTCAATAAAAATAATCCCTAGGTGATCAAGGAGCATTTGTGGATAGATTGGATTAGTGAAAAAAATTATTTTGATTAATGAAAATGATATTTGGAGTTTATAGATAGAGAATATATTTTATTAATGGAATAACCATGTTATTGGTTAAGGATGTTTGTTTAGGGTTTCATGTTATCCCTAAGGATTACTGGCAAAATTTTATATAATCGGTAGGGTTGGGAAAGATTCTTTATTCCCTAGTGTTACCAATACAGATATATATAGTGAATAACAAATTCCCATATCATATATTAGTAGTTATGTGCATGATTCATCACATATTATTATCTATGTTATGCTATATTTAATGGGAGATTCTCCATTTATGATTATCTATTGATAATTAAGGACTAATATGATACAATATTTTAGGGGTGATTGATTTATTTGGTGTGTGTCTCATTGCTTCTTAGTACTTTTAAACAGATTTAATCAGATCATAAAAACCCTATGTAACCTTCTACTCTCAAATATTTTCATGGGTTTTTCTTTTAAAGATGAAAATTATTCATGGCATGGATGATGTAACTAAATAGTTTTATTTTTGTAATCAATTAATTTAAATATTTTTGATAATATTTATTATGATGGTTGCATATTCAGTACATTAATATTTTATATTTGGACCCTATAAAAACAAATTATATATTTAATATATTATTTTTATCCTTGAATATATAAAAAAAATTATCTTATAAGTATATTATTGAATGAAAATTCTAAAATCCTGCTTTTTTTCTTGAATGTGCATTTTTTTTAAGATATGTATAATTATCATTTTCTAAAATCATGAAATCATATAAATATCATTTTTTAAATTAAAATATATGTTATCATAAAAATTTATTACAAATATATTTCTACAATATTTTCTATAGATATGGGATATTTTGAACTATAATAACCCTATATAATAAATTTTGTAATCTTCAAAAATTAGTGGAGTGTTATATTTGTTAATTGAGGTACAATTAATGATAAACATAGATTGGGGTGGTGTCATATAAGACATATTGTTATTTCCTACTAGTGGGATATTTTAATATTCATGACCAACGAATTGTCCAAAATTTCAAATTCATTACTAAAATAAATAATTTATCTATTGGGGAATAATGATACAAAATTTACATAAATAAAAATTTAGATATAATTGTGAAATAAATATCAATATTCTTTTAAAAGTGTTGGATATTCTCTATGTTCCAAAATCATGAAAATTTAATTTAAAATTATTTATGTTGGAATGAACTTGACTATTTGACAATAATTTATGTCAATAAATTAATAATAAATTATAAGTGGATAATTTTATTTTTAAGAAATCTATATTCAATATGGATTTATTTTATTGCATTATACCAATAAATTTAATGTGATTTTTGTTTTATTATTTTTTCTTTAACTCACATCTTTTATTAAAAACATTCAGCACAAAAAATCTTTAAAATGATAATTTATAGCATATTTAGTAAAAACACTTATATTATCCCTTGTCCTTTAATGAATTTGAATGTGAACCTATTTTTAGTTTTCAAAATTAAAATATCATATTTTTTCTAACACCTTCATCTTTTTTCATTGAGTTATAGTTTTTTAATTATTTAAAAGATCACAGAATATGGTAGTATTTATGTTTTTGTACCTATGAATTAGAAATCATTTAATTTGGATCTCTTATGAGGGTTTATGGTGCATCATGGGTGAAGGTAGATGGTGTTGATGAACTATGGAGATTATGGATAACCAGTCAAACATTGATGAGGTGTGACATAGGCTTTAGTGAGTTTAGGATTAGCTAATAATTATGCTATGACTAAGGTTGTAATTGAGGGAATAAATTATGGAAAAAATATGTTTTAGTGTTTTTCAATTATTAAATTTTAAAATTAATATATTATTGTCCTCTAGAACAATCCTCTTGTATATTGTGTTTTATGGAACTCAGTTCTATGTAAATAATTTCCCAAAAAAAACAGCGGGTGAGGAACCAAATTTCCAATAGGAACAAGACAAGTAATTGTTTTTTAAAAAGATTTTAATGTGTTAGGATTCACATAAGGGGACAATTTTATTTTATTTTTGAATGAAACATTCAATGGATTACATATCCATAAAGTGCTATGGAACTATTTTCTAATGGAATCTAATATTTGTGTTTCCTTATAAATGATGACTGAGAAAGAACATTGGTTGATAGAATTGTTGGTTAGGATCATCACAATATTTAGGGTTGTGGGGTAGGGGGTACTGTATCCTGCATTTTGAATATATTATATACTCAATATATGTTTGTGATTATTTCCCTATCCCTAAAATGGGATGGGTTACCCTAATATTTAGTAACTGGTTAACTGTGATTGTCTCTACACATTTTAGATTTTTTTATTGAAGTGAACTTCTATATGCATCATAGGTTCTCCATAAATGATACATATTACACATATTAGAGGTTCACCAACTTTTTACCCATTATTTATAAGTGATGTTGGCTTGTCGTTGCTATGTTTACAGCCATAATATTCAGTTCTCAAAAGTTTATTAGTAATTTGAATGTAATTATATTATTATGTAATTATGATCAATATCATAAATAATATTCATATATATTGTCCTAAAATGAATTATAACCAATCTAGTTTAGTTTCAATTAACGAGACACATCGCATGCTTTATGTTCATGTGACGAGGACCAATCCCTAGAGTTTATTAGACATTGTAAGCACGTCTTGGCTAAAGGTTCCATACAATTATTTCCATGGGACTTATACATGATGGTTCCTTTCATAGTTATCCATAAATGAAATATTTCCCAACATGTATTACACAGTGGTACCCAAAAGAGATATAGACCAATGGGTGGGGGGATGATACTAGGAGAAATATGGGTTCATTAAAAAGTCATCATAGGTAAAATGGTTCTTGGGGGATATGGACCTAATGTAAAATGGATTGGCAGAATATCAGCTTGATGGAAAAGATTACAAAGTCATAGGAGTGTATCCAGGTTATGGAGAGACATAAATTGTCTGAGGAGGGATATGGATGGATGAGACTAACGGTGAAAGGTTAATATGTTTGGTTTGAAACATATGGATGTATCTTATGTATCCCGTCCAACCGATAATAGAAATTAAGGTAGTTCCAATGAAATTGTTTAGTCTCATATGATAATACAATTGTATTATTTTTTACTATCAAACAGTAATAATATATATGGGGAAATTTACATATAAAATATTTTGTATCAAACCATAGAGAGGAATCCTATGTATCCCATGAAAAATACATTGAAAGTCTACATCATTAAAATGTTATGGAAATCTACATCCTAGAAGTTAAGATAATAATGGATTGGGGGAGGATTTTGTTTATGGGGATTCCAAGACCCTTTGATGAAAATGGATATATATTTTAGCTTTACACCTAAAGGGGAGGCTCACTTAGAAGGAATTTTTATCATGAAAATGGAATGATCATTTCTTATTTCTAATCCCTTGTGATTCTTTCTTGGTCAAAAAAAAAAGATATATTATATGACCAAAAAAATTTCATATATATATATAGGATTAATTTTTAGGGCCCCGACACCCAGGTCTCAAAAAGATGCCTCATTTTGAGTATAACCTTTTGAAGAAGATGTGAGGGCTTACACTATAACAACCGAAAAAGTTATCAATAAAAATTACCTTCTTATAATAATGTTATATAGTATAAATATCATAAAAATGAAATAATGAACAAAATAAAAACATCATAAATTAATAATGAATGAAATAAGAGGTATTTATATATGTTAAAGAGCATGTATGAATGGAATAGTAAAATTACCTTTAGAATATTAATGTGACACTTATGAATAGTAAAGCAGAAAATAGAATAGTGACCACACCTATAAAATTATATATAAAACATAACAATCTTATTAAAGAAAATATGATATACTTATATCGTAGTATAATTAAATAAATGTTTTAAATAAAATAAAATTAAATAATGATATTTTTGTGAAACATAATATTTATTTTTAATTTTATCATTAATATAATGGTTTAAAAGAAAATTTATTTTCATCAAATGGATTATTTAATTTTTATTTTGTTGTATTATTATTATAATATAATTCTTTGAGTCCTTAATTATTTTTTTGAAATTGTTGTTAAATTATTTATAAATTTAGAATTGGCATTTTTAAAATAAAAAATAATTTTATTAAAAAAAATAAATTTATTATATTTATAAAATATTTTTTATAAAATAGAGTTTGTTTTTTAATTATAAAAATTGATAAATGCTTAGAGTGAGTTTTTTGTATTTTTTTAAAATAATTAAATTTTTGGTGAATAGTAAAATATGGTATATAAACAATATAAATTAAACACACTATCCCTTGAGTCTTGGCTGATGTAAGAACCATAATATCGAAGTGAAATAATTTATTTTAATATATTTGTTTATAGCTCACAAAAAATCATAGTCTCGATCTAAATAAGTAAAGTAATGAATAAAATAATGGGAAACAACCCTCTTTGTCAATATAAATACCACCCGTCACCAAATCTACACTTCACCCATCTCAACCAATGATAATTGAAAATTTTATCCTCAAATGTATTTTAAATATGCTACCCCACCTATAGTATCATATGGTAAAAATAAAATACCGAAACCAATATCTAAAATGAGGTTCTCAAGATGAAGGACACAAGAGGTAAAATCCTCTTTCATTTCCTTCAATTTATTTTAAAGTTCATTTAAATTTTTATTATCGCATCACCTAACATTATCCAAATATTATTATAATTATAGTTCCTTAAATATACTTTAATTTTATTATGAAAATGGAATAATCCATCATCAATTCATTCACCTCCCATTTTTATTCAAATAAATGAAAAAATTTCAAATGAAGAATTAATATATCTTATTAAAGGATGACGATTTTTTAATTTAAATTAATTCCTTGAAGTATGTTAATATAAAATTTAGAGGTTAAAAAGGATTATAATTTATGTATTAAAAAGCATTTAATTTTCTGTTACCTATATATATATATATATAACATATTGATTAATAAAACAAAACTAGTTTGTGGTAGTTGAAAAACTGTCAAAATAATCAAAAAATTTATCACTAACATCTTATCTAATGTGTCATCCTCACACCAAATTACAAAATGACCTATATAATCATTCAATATTCTATATTTTCATTAATAACATTTATCTTCAATTCTGGACAACCAATCTCATTTTAATTGATTTTTTGTACATGTATACATGTAAAATGATCTTGAAAACCAAGTAAATCAATGCTTCTGAATGATGAAATTGAATAGAGTAACCCATAAATGGCCATAAATGACAAAATAAAATAAATAGAAATAAAATTCTTTTATAAAAGTTTATTAATTAATTAATTTATTGATTTAATATCATAATACCTGACATTAAGATCATGTGTAGAACACTTTCAAACATAATATAAGGGTTTCATTATAAACTTCCATTTTTTTCATCGAGTTACACTTTATCTCTCTTTAACCAAATGTAAAAATTAATTATTTTTAAATACTAATTCTTAATTATATTTTTTTTATAAACTCGAGTATGTATATCATTTCAACCCAATTTTTTGAGAATATACATGTTTTAATAAGGTTTCCTTTCAATTCTACCTGATAAGAAATCTTGATTAAAGGGAACTTCCATATATCTTACAAATTTTATAGTACCATAAATAATCTGTTTTAAACAACATTAATATTTTCTCAAATAAATAATTTTATCATGAAAAAATATTTTTTCATTTCATTTTTTTTGAAAAAATATGCCTTTTTTCATTAAGTTGTTATTAATATTTTCCATAAACCCCAATAAAATGTTTCATTTTAGATGTTTCATAAAACATTTCATTATATGATTCCACTTCAATTGAAATGAATTTATCATGACATATGCCTATTTTACCATATGAATTTCCATGTATTATATAATTCCATTTTTCCATGGACACCATTATTATAGTCCTTTTTGTTATGACTTACATCATGATTATGGCACCCAATTATTTCCATGTGAAACCCTTATTCCTTTTTATTTATGTGGAACACATATCCATGAACATGTTATGATGGGTTCACCAATATAGTGCTCAAATGCAATGGTAAATTTTTTGTCTCATGGATGTCATATTGGGATGGGGAGTGACCATGATTACTTTATGGGATATTGTCCACCATGTGATATATTTTTGGAAGTCATCCGTAACTCAAGTTTATGTCATTTTATATGATGTTTCCACATTCCCATGATGTCATTGTTATAAGTTCCCATGCTATACAAGTTATTATTCATTATATTTGTTCATGTTCAATTCATGTATGTCATCAGGTTATGTCTTGTAACACATGTTCTATGTTTAATTATCATTCTTATTCCCATACTATGGTTTTATCTCATCTCTTTTCTTTAGGTATTACCTAGGCAATCCTATGATGATATAATAGATCAATGGATTTCATGAGATCATTATGAATATTAAATAAAGTATGTATTTATTTTTGATTTCATTTATTTAAATTTTGTACCCAATTGTACAAAACACAACACTTTATTATCCGTGGATTGTAATTTTATAGTAAATTATTTTTAAAATCATGTAAAAAAATGGTTAAAAGGATAGGTTTCTATAGTTGGAAACAAAGTCACAATCTAGTTAATTTTCGATATTAGGACTATAGGACTTTATTAAAGTCCACATGGATAATTCTATCTACATGGTTAACCTAGATTTTACCCCAGGGAATGAAAGGTCAGGATTTCCTTTTATTTTACATGTTTAACATTTTATGTTTAATGTTTCCTTTTTATATTCTTATTATCTATGTATTCAATCCCCTCGAACTATACCTTTTTAAGTTAATGGCCAGAAATAAGAGAACCCAACCCAACAATCAATGTGATAGTAAATATTATGGTTTCCCTAAAGTAATTCCAAATATGATGGGAATGGGTGATCAAGACATCATGATATTTCCTGCTCAACTAGATCATGTTATTAATAATAACTTGAAAAGTGTAGAATTCCCTACTTATCTAAATAATGAGAAATTTGCAATCGAATAATTTAGGCTACCAAGGCCTCCCATGATGAGTGGATCTTCTAATCCCCTCATCATAGAAAAATGGTCTCATTCTATTGAAAATATTTAATCTTTACACCAGTGAATAGAAGAAGAAAAATTTGTAATGTTGTTCAATATTTTTGACGGTGAAGCTGATCAATGGTGGAAAATAATCAAGATCATGGTGTCTACGGAAGAAATGGATTCAATGAAATGAGTTGATTTCAGTTAAATATTTTTCAATAAATATTTTCCTTTAACCCTCCATATTAATATGGAAAGTTAGTTCGTTGGAATGACCAAAAAGGAATAAGAGTCCATTAGAGTGTACGAGATATGATTTTCAAGGATTTCATGATATGGATTTGGAATGGTCATGAACATGAAAAGTGTAAAGGATCACTTATTTTGGATAAAAATCCAATTATAAAAAATAATTGGAAACTATAGACTTTGAAATATATGAAGATATTTTTTTTAGTGTCCTAATGGTAGAAATGGACATCAGATACTGTATACGGTCTCAGGGGCCTAATGATAAATGGTGGAAATGAAGTATAATCATGGAGGATAAACAGATAAATTCCATAATGGAAATAAGAGACAACTTACCACATGCCTAAATTGTGGAATGAAGAATCTTGAGAACTAATTAATGGGAAATATGAAATTATTTAAATGTTAAAAATATGAGCATTTGGATTCAAAAAATAGAAGGGATATAAAGAAAACCTCAAATATTGAAGAAGAAATGATGGTTTAGATCACCAATCATTATTTAGTGTACTGTTTCATCTATAAATAACATGGTAATTATGCAATCCATCTCTATACGCCATGGTGTTTTGGAGTAAATCAAGAAAAAACCACTAAAATAGAATGTAAGGGCTTATTCAATAACTAGCACTGAGGTGGATCTTGGTAATGATGTGGTGACAGGTAAGCTGGTTATTAATTCAAGATAATGGAACATACAATTTGATTCTGTTTCTACTAATTCTTTTATGACATGAATTTTTTTATAACTATTCAATCACTAGATGAAAATTTGGAGGTTGAGTTATTTTTTAGAATATAAAATGATGAATTTATTTCCACCAAAGATTATAAATCCCCCAGTTATTGCTTCAGGAATGAACCACTTGTAAAATCACTTCATACTCCCTTTAGTATAGTTTGATTCTATATTGTGCCTATATTTTCAATCTTTATATAATTTAAACATCAACAATCATGAAAGGGATATCCCTCTTTATATCTATAATCAATATCTAATTCTATAAATGTGTATGGAGAAAGATAAATCTCCTTTAATATAATTATCCAAATTTTGGATATTTTTACCATACGATCAAAAATATCAAGCTCAAATGAATAAGATATAAAAGATAATAATGCTCGAAGACATTAGCATTGTCAGGGATTAAACTGATGTGTCCCCTAAATAATTGTATGGTCTTCCTTCTAATTGATATTACGTGTTTTCAATTGAACATAGACCTCTCTTTATGACTATATAAAATACACCATATATAATGACCACTGATGGTCTCGAAGAACTATGGAAATAATTATGGGAAAATATGTGAAAGGTTTTATATGCCCAGCTTCTTCAACATAGGGTGCACCTGTCTTCTTTATCAATAACAATAATGGATAAATGTAACTTCCCATCATTTATCATGGGATCATTAAAATCATTAAAAAGAACAAGTATACTCTTCCATGGATAGATGACTTGTTTGATCTCCTATGAGAGTCAAATTTTTTCTCTATGGTAGACCTTCAGTCAAGATATTATAAATTAAATGTGAATAAAGAAGATATTCCCATGTCTGTATGGGCACTATTAGTTCAAGATGATGCCCTTAGGACTCACTAAGTCTCCCAAAATATTTAGAGACATAATGAATAGAGTGTTTATAGATTACATTGAAAATATTTTTGTAGTCTTTATCTATAGTATTATGATATACTCCAACATAAAGAAGGATGAAGAAAAGCATTTGGAAGCTATGTTGAAGAATTTTTAAAGGTAGAAACCCAATGAAATGTATAGTTAATGAAGGTTTTAGATAGAGGAATTATCAATATTGGGAAATGTTATGACCAAAAAATGAATATATATGGACCCTTACAAGAAAAAGGCAATTGATGAGTGACCCTGGCCAATATCTGTAATGTAGTTCCATAGTTTCTGTGGTCTAGTGTGGTGTTATACATGATTTTTGAAGAACTAAAAATGATTCAAGAACCCATTAAACAATATTAATCAAAAGGGAGTGGTGTTTTTTTGACCAGTGAATGTAAATACAACATCAATGATTTACAAAATAGGCTTATCACTACAATAGTTCAAAGAAGAGATTACATTGTGTACTAATGAAAAATTATAAATTTTTTGCCTACAACCCAAGGGAGATATAAATTTATGAGAAAAACTATCCAATTCATGATCAGGAGTCGAAAAATGTGATCTTTTGTTAATAATACGACGACATTATCTCTATGGGGATAATCGTGAGATATAAAATAATCATAAGAACATAAAATATATATTACCATAGAAGGATCGTAATATGTGGTGTTGAAAATGGTTGGAGATCATCAAATATTTTGATTTCACAATCCATTACCATCACTGTAATGAAAATAATGTTGAGGATGAACAATGTAGAAAGGATTTTTCATCTTTATCAATGATAAGAATGTAAATTGATACAATTTTCATTGACCAGAAATGGGTGGACATGTGAATCATTAAGGAATGAACAAAATAAATTATTTTATCAATTGATTTATCGACCATCCCTTATGGATAAAATAAATGTTACTCAAATGAATGGTGTGTAAATTCAGAAAAGGGAGGATTCTATCAGGAATGGGAAATCATAAAGTTCAATATTGATACAGATAGAGTCATAAGATTTATGTCACGACTATGTTTACTATTAAAATTAGAGATTAAAAATAACTTCTAAATGATTCTATAGATCATCCATCTCTATTAACATAGGGAGAACCAAGATCTCAGAGAAAACTATTGGTGGGATAATATGAAGAAGGAGATCCACGAATATACATCAATGTTCATGGTATGTTAGAAATTGAAGAATTAAAATAAAAATCCTAAGATGATGATGCATCCATTACCCATACCAACATTGAAATGGGAGAACATAAACATAAACATTGTCATCAGAATTATTATTACATCATGTGGAAAGAAATCTATATGGGTGTTATTGATTTTCATACAAATAAAACTTTCTCTATCACAATTTGAGAGGAATTATAGATGAATGAACTTTCTCGGATATACTTTAGATTTTTTTAAGGCATTATGGAGTACCACTATTGATTACATATGACTAGGATATGATATTTACCTCTACGTTCTGCAAAAGTATCCAACTTTCTCTAAAGATGATGTTGATGTTCGAAACAACCTATCATCATCAAATTAATCATCAATCTGAGAGGAATATTTATAGACTGGAAGGCATGTTGGGGTAATATTCTATTGAAATATAGGGTGGATGAGTCCAACATCTACCTCTAGTAGAGTTCTCATTCTAAAATACTTTCCACCCAAGCATCTAAATGGGACCTCATGATGCTATTTATGGGATAAGGTGTAAGAAATCGGCATGATAGGTTGTAGTAAGTGAAAGTCAGCTTTTATGACCTAAAATGGATGAAGAAATGTTGTGGAAGGCGACACCAATTCAACAACGCATCGAGGTATCACAAATTCGACAAAATATCTATGATGAAAATAATTGATGAGATGTAGATTATAAGGCCGAAGACATGGTATTACTCCATATACCTTAATTGAAGAGGAGCATAAAATTATGGAAGAAGGGAAATATACATCCATGGAACATTGACCCCTTCTATATTCTTGATCATTTAAGAGTAATGTCCTATAGACAAGCTCATACATATAAAATTTCTCATGAACATTATTTATTCTACTCCTCCCGCATGGGGAATTACATACCAGATCAATCACATGTTGTTAATTCAGAGTTGGTCAAGTAAATTAATGAACTCCTCTATGAGGAAAAGTCAATGAAGAAGAAAATAAAAGAGATAAATTTCTACACAATAAGATTACTCACCTATTCAATGTACATTGGTGGAGCCATATGTACTAAGATTCTACATGGGAACGAGTATAAATAATGGAGAAGTATTAACCTTACCTATTTAGTTTTTAAAATGAAATTTTGAGGGACAAATAACATAAGGGGGAAGAATGTAAAGACCCAAAAAAATATCATTGAATATTCCCTTCTCATAATAATTATATATAGTATAAAAAACATAAAAACACATTGAAAACACAATTAAAACAATATAAATTAATAATGAATGAAATAATAGGCATTTATATATGATAGAGAACCTATACCAATGAAAAAATAACTTGACTTTTAGAATTCTAATGTAACCACTCTTAAATGTAAACTAGACAATAGAATACATAACTCAAAAATGAATGTATATTTAAAACTCTTACATCATATAAATGAAAATATGGCTACATTATATCAATGTGTAGGAATATAAATGTTCCAAAAAAAAGTTAAATTACTTAATGAAATTATTGTGAAGAAAAAATTTTTATTTGCGATTTTATATTTTTTATAATGATTAAAAAAAATTATATTCATAAAATAGATTAAAGAATTATTATTTTATTGTATTATCACTATTATATATTTTTATGAGACAACAATTATTTCTTCAAAGTGTTGTAAAATTAGTTAAAATTTTAAAATATGTATTTTTCAAATAAAAATTGTTTTAATTTTAAAATTTAAATTCTCATATTAATAAAATAATTTCCATAAAATTGAATTAATTTTTGAATTCTTTAGAGAAAAAAATTATTAGGGTTAATTGTTTGTATTTTTTGAAAATACTGTAATTTTTAGAAGATAGTGAAATAATATATTTTACAGTATATATTCATTATTAATTAAATACCATATTCATTGAGTCATGGATGATGTAATCCCCATAATTTAGTAACACCCTTAATTATTTTAATATATTGGGTTATTATTCTTGAACTATTCATATTCTTGATCCAAAATAATAATGTAATGAATAAAATAATGATAAAACACCCCTATCCTTCACTATAAATACCACGCTCACAACCTCTTTATGAGACTTTGATGTCATCAAAATACAAAAAACAATCCCTCTAAGGAGGTTCTCAAGGATATTGATTCAAGAGGTAAAATACCCTTTCTTTTCATTTAATTATTTTAATGTTCTTTTTTTTCTTATTATTTTGTTACCTCAACTCATCCAAATTTAATGATAAATATTGTATCATACAAATACTTTTATTTTTTTATGCTAAAATAATAATCCAACATTATTTAATTCCCCTTTCCTTTTTTGTAAAAAAGAAAACATCACATGTGATGTGTTAATATATTGCATTCAAGGATGACGAGTTTTCAATTACCATTAATACCTTTATGGATGGTCATAAACCCATATTTATGGTTCATAAAATTATAATATATTCATTACAACACATTTTATGGTTTGTATCCACTTTATATAAATAATATTAATTAATAAATCAACACTACTTTGTGATCATATAAAATTTCTAAAATAATCTAAATTATTATTACTAAATATTATTTAGTGTGTCATCCACACCACAAATTACCAAAAAAAAAACAATATAATCATTTATTATACTTTATATTAATTATTAAAATAAACAATAAATTTTGGAAAACCATTTTAATTAAACTTTATGTTTCATACATGTATATAGTAAAACCATTCCTAAAAAACAAGGAATCTAAAGCTCCTAATCAACGAAATTGAATTTCTATAACCATAAAAAGGATATAAATTATCATAATACAATTTTACTAAATTAAATACATGTATAAATGGGATTTATTTTAATAATTAATCAATTTAATCTAATTATCCATGACTATAAGATCATGTTAAGAAAAATTTCAAACATATGGTATAGTTTTCTTTCTGAACATCATTTTTTATTTTGGGTTACACAATCTCTGTATTTACCCTATAATAACTATGTTTTATATAATTATTCTAAATTCTTTGCATATGTTCCAAAATAATATTCTTATATCATTTTATCTTTATTTATTTGGAAACTACATGTTTTATTAAGGCTCCCTTCTCAATTCATCCCAATAATTAGGCCCGATTATATAGAAATTCCCAATTATTTACATATTTTCAATTACCATCCCCAATCAGTTTTAATAAACTATTATTTTTCTATAATCACATACTATATCCAGAAAAAAAAATCAATTTTAAATTTTTTTAATGATTTTTTTATTTCATTAAATTCTCTCTAATATTTTCCTTAAATCGCACTAAATGTATTCATTTATAAAGTGTCATAAACAATTTTCTACACATTTAAACTTAAATTGGAAATAAATTATTATTATATATTCATATTTTACCTTATAAATTTCTATTTATGATTTAAATCCATTCGTTCATGGAAACCATTATGATGTTCCTTTTTATTAGGCTTTATAACATGATTATGATATCCCATTATATCCATGGGTAACCATTATGCCTAATTCCTCTTATGGAACACATATGGATGAACATCATATCATGTGTGAGCCAATATAGTGCACTAATGTATTGGGTAATGTTTATTATCATGAAACATCATGTAGGGATAAAGAGTGATCATGTTACCTTTAGGGGGCTTTATTCACCATGTGTTATATTTTTGGTAGTTATCCTTGAATCATGTTTATGTCATGTTATATGATGTTTCCACATTTATATGATGTCATGGTTATATGTTCCTATGTTATATGTATTTTTATTCTTTATGATTATTCATTTTCCATGGATTTATGTCACTATGTTATGAATTCTATCCCATGTGTTATGTTTTATTACTATTCTTATTCCCACACAAGGATTTTAACTTATCCCACTAATTCATGTATTGCTTAGCTTATCCTCTGCATATGTAATGTCTGAATGAATGTTTGTTTCTCATTATAAATAATAAATAATATATTTATTTAGTTTGGTTTTCATGTTTTCAATTTATACACCTAATCTTCCAAAGATAATAGACTTTCCGATCATTGGCTAGTAATTTTTTTTTTAATTATGATTAAAAACATTTAAAAAACGTTTAAAAGGTTAGGGTAACTATATAAACCTATATAGGATTACCATTATCAGGTTATTTTTGAATAATTCTAATAAAAATTTTATGCAACATCTATAAGCTCATGTAAGTTAAGCCCAATGTTATAAATAATGGAAAATAGAATCTTAGTCATGATACATATAATTTCATGATATAATTTGAATGAGGATTATAAAAAGAGGCTTCACTAATGTGGTTATATGTCATATAGTGAATATGACCCCATAAGAGATGAAATAATATTTCACAAGTTTCATTACAACATGAAAATATATATGGGGTATTATGTTATTAATGGGGGAATATTCCCTTGTAAAAATACTAAGGGAAATGTATTGAATATAGAGATTGGGCCTCAAAATGGATTCTAAAATAGTGTATGAAGGCATTAATTAGAGTCCTCATATTTCATAAATTACAAGACATAGAATGGGAAAGAGAGTTGTGCTGAACACATAAGGAATATTTCCCCTCAGGTTGGGGAGATTTGGAGGATACGTAGGGTTATGTCATTGTGGGGGAAGAAGGATATAATATTGTTTGAGTGGAACTCTTTGGAGTTGGGTGATCTCCGAAATTATATGTGGCCATGAAATTAGTATGAAGAAGACATGGTCATTTTCTTCAAGTTAAGGCTGTGGACTCATGTGATCACATAATTGAAAAAGGGTGGTACTAAATCACTAAATAGTATCGTGGTTATGCAATCTCCTAACTGATTTTTTTATTGCTTGATATCATAAGAAATGGGTTATATAATTGTTTCATGCATAATAAGTAGTAATTTAATAATTGTCACAATTTTTGGGGGGGGGGGTACACAATCATACCTCACATCGATGGTAATACAAAACGATAACTAAATATTTATAAAATTATTCAAATGTTGTTGACATAATATATCAATTGAAATCCTCTAATATAACGTTATTCCTTATCTATATAAATTGTCTAAATATTCATTTTTATCTTTCTATTGTATTCTTCTATTGAATTTAATGTTATTAATTGAGTGTCCACGAGGTTATTATAAAAATATCTCTTATATCTATGTCGCCTCACAAAGTGGGAAATCCACCTAGATGGTCTTCAGGTGGTAGAATATTTTATGCATAATCTATCATGGGATTGTGTGTTGCACATGAATTGGTCACACATCATCAGTGAAATATCCCAACGCATCACCTGAGGAAAAAATACCTTGAGATAAGCCCATAGAAGATAGAGTTTCATAATTGAGTCATTTGTAGTTATGAAAATTTTAAATCACATGATTCTGGTGGAATATCTTAAATAATAATGACCAAATAAATCATATAACTCAAATAGATTTTATCCCCTAATATTTTTGGGTCTAGGTAATTAAATGTTTCTATGTTATCTCATGAACATGCATAGGTCACAAGATCATGTGTGATCCCCTTAATGAATAACCCCTTATATTTCCTATGTTTCATAGTCTAAATTTGGGGGAGGGGGTGAGATCACATATCCTCATAAGGGTTATGTGATCATGTAGCCCAATTGTATGAACCTCAAGTGATAATGCCTTAAATTATTTTCACATTTAACTAAAAAAGAATTTTTTTATAATATTAAAAAATCTAATTCTAAAATTTTTCATTGGGATATAATTATTAAATAGAACTCATTATCAATAAGTGTATGATGTAAAAAGAGGACTCCGTTCTATAGAAGTAAATTTGAACCTAAGCCACATAAGATTACAAATGTCCATTGGTCCCCCTAGTGACTATTGATATTCTAATTGGGCCTTGGCATTTTGAGAAACATATCATATATAAGAGTTAATGGAGGTTATTCATTCCACATTAAATTAATTTCAAGATTTATTTGTTTTAGCTCTCTCACATGATCACTTTGCAAGTTCCTATCACAATGTTTACATTGCATGATTAGACCATGCAACCTCTTCATGTGATGAAACTAAATCACATAATCAAACATCGGTACCCCAATTTTTTAGTGTTTTATATCATTGGATGAATCTTGTGATTATAGTGGTTTATCAGGGTTTACTAGATCATGTTATTCACTAGTGGATTTTTTCTCCACATGATTCTTCCGAAGTCATGCATTTCATATTTCAGACCACTTATCAAATCCAAAATCCTATAATTTTCACTGAAACTAGATTTCCATTTTACAAATATATAGATTTATTCCTAGAAGGATACTTTAGTGGTGGTGTATTACTATATTTCCATGGTCCTAGTGTATATATGAAAAATTATTTCATCAATCAGTATTTTAAAAGAGAATCTTTTTTTGTTTTGTGGGGAACAACTTGATGGAGTACCCACTATTAGATTGAATTCTATTGTATGTGAATTCCTCTAGAATAATATCATAATATTATACCCTTGTTTGGAGATTATGACTTATTCATAGATAATGAAGTCACATAATATGTTCAATATGAATGTCTTATATATAATAAATTCATTCATTAAATATTATATCTAGGAAAAATGTATTTTTTGCAATTCCCTGAATTTTTTTAATTTGTAATAATATTTTGATAATTATTGGTATTAATTATTTTTATGTTTTTCTAATAATGGTTCCTTATAAAATAAAATACATGTAGAATAAAAATAGAGGAATGTTTTATTCAATAATAATACTAAATTATCTCATTTTCATAAGGACAATAACCTCACCAACCTAGAATGCCTACCAGGAGACCTCATTGAATTACCAGGATACCCCTAAATACAAGAAATAGACTAAGAAAATAGTGGATGTTCTTCGGGTCAGTAACAATGAAAAATAGTATAGAAACAACAATATAATTTGTACTGAGCATTAGGGGGATGTAGAGCACCAACTTCACCAAGTTTATTTTGAATTTTTAAATACCCTAAACACCTATTGATAAGGACTTTTGACCATTAATAAGAAGTTGCGGCCCTTAGGTGACCGTTGGTTTTTTGTCAAATCCCTAAAATTTTGTAACCATTTGGTATATTATGTATTTTGATTATTTTAATTATTCAAAATATATGATTATTTTAAATATTCTAATAATTTAAGTATGTTAATTAATTTAAGAACATAAGGGTTTTAAATGTTTAAAAATGATATTTTAGTTAATAAATATAAGTTTTCAGGTAAATGTGATGTTTTGAAAGAATATCTCTATGTATATACTAATTTATCCTTTGGATAAAAATAAAATTTAACAAATCATTTTATGAATAACTATATATATTAAATATTTTAATGTTATATACTATGATAAATAACAATATAGTTTTATTTAAGGGTATAAATTCTTTAAAAAAATAATAACTATGATAGTTATCATAAAATTAATAAAATAATTTAGGTTGTACTTTGAACATATAATGTTTTAACGCATAAAATGAATTTGATGTCCTGAATTTTCTATTTTAATGAAAATAAAATTAAAAGTTCATATTTTTTACATCAATAAACACATACATAATTTTTTTGATACAAAAATTAAATATTGGAATTTGAAATCATGTTTTAAAATACTCTTATTAAATAAAATTTATACTTTTGGTTAATTAATGAAATTGTATAATTTATATGTTAAATTGTTTATTATAATGTAACAAAATTTTAAATGATGTTGAAACCAAGTTGTAGACTAATAAAATTAATGATATTTTTAGTTTTATTGAAAATAAATATTAAGAAAATTCATTTTTTCCTTCTTTGGTTTTAAAATAAGTTATATTGTTTATTTCAAAGTTATATGGTATATTTTTATATTTGAAAGGTTTATATAATAAATTTATGTGTGACCCTAGCTAGCCATCTATCTAGCCGAGGGAGGAATCTCACACCTCTCTCAAGGAGTTGGTGGCCGAGCCTTGGCCCCTCGGGTAGCGTATGCCTTCCATGAGTGAACGCACATCCACAAGAGTGCATGGAGATTCAGAGGAAATCCCACCGTCCAAGGTGGAATGATGGTAGAGTGGGAGCATAGCGTGCCCGTAGGGAGGAACCGATTCTTGTTGGTACCGTAGACGAAGAATATAACTTATTGATGGATGGAAGGGAGCTCCAGGATTATAATGTTGGCTCAGAATTTCCTTTATTTCGATGTAGGATTCAATTTTCTAGAATGGATCAAATATCAACTGTCTGATCTCTCCATGCAAGATATGGACTACACATTCTGGTCATGGTTACGAATCCTACCACCATGACCTATTCATTCATTTTTTCCTCGACCATAAAATCACACCACACGAGATCTCAGACATCCATCTATTTTTAAACTATGGTATCACCATGACTATTCGATCAGATCTACGATGCAATCTCCACCATCCATTCATGTTTATAATCCCTGAAACCATATCAGTCATCTGATCTACCTCGGTTGATCGTGGTCTACATCTCCTTTAATTCTTCTTCTTCTTCCTCACTTTTCACATGTGTTCCATTTATAGTTATCGTCTCCTATCCAATGTCCTACCCGCACTTGTGAGTCCTCATATATTTCTTCGCACCCAGTTGTCCACGACCACTTTTCCATGAGGCTGTAAGGTAGATAATTTTAATAGCTTAACCGAACCTTTTCCATGAAAACATTCCAATATATATATATATATATATGATCCATTCATGTAATAGGTTATTAATGGTTTATGTTTCTATCTAAATAGTTAGACATAGTTTTTATTACGTTTATTTTTTTATGATCTTATGACTGAACCATGTAGTATAAAATTATCACTATATAGTTTATATAGAAAATTCATATAAAATTTCCCTACACCCATAAAACCAACAGTTTTTTTTCCACCCAAACCTCTAATGATCTCGGCTCAACTCCACCTCATTATTATAGTCAAGTAAGGTGTTATCATTCTATTTTTTCATTATGAAAAATCCTTGTCAAACTTTGGTTTATCATGTTTATATATATATAGCTTAATATAACTATCAATTCAACTGTACTTTTTTTTTGAAATGATGTTTTACATAACATAAATTATGTATATGATGTGTAAAACATTTTTAAGAGTTATTCATTAGTTTTTTTATTAAATTAAACCTATTTACTCTTATATATGTATATATTTTTCTTTATAAAACTAACCTATACTAATTTTATGATTTTGCATTGATGAACAATTATTTTTAAAAGATGTTAATAAATGTATGTTAATTGTGTAAGGATTAAATTTAGTGTAGTTTAATTGGATCATATAAACATAAAAGTTTAAATATGGGGGTATTTATATATACATATTTGTTTTCATTAAAATCTAGATTTGGATTTCATAACAATAATTTTAGTTATGTAATTATTCTTTTTAGAATAAAATATTTTTATGCATTTTTTTGGTTGTAAAAATAACATATACACAATTTGTGGTTCCATATGATTCTCAAACCAACATGAAAATATATATAATAACCACAAGTACATATATGCATGTATTTGATTATATATGATGTTATGATGGTATTAACCTAGTGATGATTTTATACAACACACACGATGCAATTTTCTATGAGCAATTAATTAAAAATATTTTTTTATTATGTGCCTAAATGTTCAAAGGAATTAATAAACATGTTAAAATAATTAACATTACATATATCCTGATTCATTAAGAGTAATATCTATAGCTTACATATATTTATAAACATTCACATACACCTTTTGCAGAGTGTGTATAATTGTTTTTGTATCAAGATGAATATAATAAATCAGCATGTGTTGTGTTTTAAGATAAGATGGAACATCCAAAATAAACACTATTAGTTATGATTTACTTGTTTAACACTTCAATTTATCAGTGCTTGGATTAAACATTATTGATATCTATCATCAATTAAAATCATTTATTTTAATTCCTTGACTGTTTATTTCCATGGAAAATGTCTTCTTAGAATTATTATTTTATATAACAATCCCAATAAATCTATTATTAATATATTATTTATGGTAATTTAAGGATTTTGGAATTAATTATTCGAAGTGGTATGAGACACTTCAATTAAAATACATGAATTAATTATTTTATGTGTTTTGGAAAACATCAAATAAAAGACATAAATTAATTAATTGAAGTGGCATGCAAAATGTTAAATAAAAGACATAAAATGATAAATCAAAGCTGTATGGGAGACATTAATTTAAATAAAATTAGATATATGAAGAATTCATTGGACATATTATGTAATAAGTGAGGCATGTTATTGCCTATCGATTCATCTGCAGGTCTCATGAGACAAATTAGGTCATGTCATAAGGCCTTGCCAAAATGTTTATGTATGGTCTTGGCATGAGGCCTTGAAAAAATGTTATGATTGTCTGAAATTAAGAATTTTCTGAATATTTGGATAACATTTAACCAACTATTATATTATTTTTCTAGTAGAATATTCCTTTGTAAAGAATCTTTTACATATGATAATGGTAATGAAGGCATATGGGATAATAATGTATGTACTTGGAATGTTTGTATGTTATCTATTAATAGAGTTTTGATAAATAAGTTGATATTATATCTTCCATTTCATGAATTTCATTTTAGGCATTATGAGAAACATAAAATTGTTACTTTTTAAAATTTAAGAAATCTTTATTTCATGTATTTAATGATAACAACACCCTTGCGTGTCATCCTAAATTTTTTTTGATTAATTTCAGGATTATGCAGTTTTTCATACATCATTGTACATGTATGCATACTCTGATAATAGTTTTATCTATATGTTTTGAATATTTTTATATATTCATGAGTAATGGTTTCCCTTATTAATGTTTTTATGAACGTATTGAAAAATATTGACGACGTTCTTTTAGAAATGTTGTTTACCATTTAAGAAAATGTTTTGTAATTAATTTAAACGTATTTTTTGAAAAGGAAGTTCATTAATTTTTTTTAAAGCGATACTATTCATTTTACATGCTCACCCTATGTTTTCAATTTATTTTTACAGGGTTGGTAGACATAACATTCATTGAGTACTCCTTTGTGATGGAAACAATATAATGTTAATCTTTTTCATGTTTTTGAGGAAATGTATCAGTTGTATCTAGTTTTCTGGAACCTAAACTGAAAATATTCTCTATGTTGGAATGAGATGTATGATTTTTATATGAATTTTTTTATGAAGAAAAATTACACTCCCTATTTCAGTCATAGAATATAGGCTTTTGGGGTGGGGCATTATAATTGGTATCAAAGGATAAGTTTAGATAAATCTTGAAATTTAGAATAGAATAAATGTTTTTACTATGTTTTTCTGAGTAGAATATTTTATTCATATTTTCAGATGGCAAGTGATGGTTCACCAAAAAAAAATTATTCTCACCCTTTTGAATTACTAGAAAAAAATTATTTGAGTCGTGTTCAAAAACATACCAGTCATTTGTGAACATGCGTCTAACTTGAAAATGCATCTATCTAGTGTCTAACATCCCAAATTTCAATTGACATTATCAAGGACTGAGTCATGTCTACATCCTCATATCGTAATCAAAACATTCATTTCATACACACAAAAAAAGATAATAGGAAGGCATTTTACTATGATTCACCGTATCTGAGGCTTATCTGGCCCTAGAGAATTTCTGAGAAGTTGTAGAGGTGGGCGACCCCCGGGCATCCTATCTATTCAATGTCTTGAGTTTCAGCATGTATGAGAGGATATGAAATATCTGTTTTCTAGAAAACCATGTTATTGAACTGTTATATCATAACCATGATCATTCTGATATCTCCAAACCCTACACCTCTCATTCCACCCTTTCGAGTACCAAGTGCTTCCCGCATGATTTTGACTCTAATAATGAGAGGTTTGTCTTGGTGAATGAAATTGAGGAGTATAAAAACGTTTTTGGGATCAACATAATAGGAAGAACTTACCACGAATGTCTTCAATGGTAGTGGACTTGGTGAAGGTATAAATAAAATACAGTTTTCAATCAATTTTGGTTATCTAATAATGATAAAAAAATGTTTTGTAGGGGCATCGGTGGTGATGTGTGTGGGTTGGTGCTGTAAAGCATAAGAGTATGATAGAATTGCGATGAATCAATTAATTTAAGTGGGGATAATGTACAATTTTGAACATAATTAATTTTTAATAATATTTTTATAATTAATGGTATTATTATTTTGTTTTCTCTAATAATGGTACCATCTAAAATAAAATACATGAATAATAAAATTAAAGTCATGTTTTATTTAATAATAATACAGTAATTATTCATTTCCATAAGGTAAAGAACCACACTAACCTAGAATTCTTACTAGGGGTCCAATTAGAATTACTAGAAGACCCCCAACCATGAAAAATATACTAAGAAAATAGTTCATGTCCTTCGAGTCATTCATGGTGAAAAACAGTATGGAAAAAACAATGTAAACTATACTAATCATTAGGGGGTGTAGAGCATCGCCTTCACCGAGTTGTATTTGAAGTTTAGAATACCTTAAAACCTATTTATAAGGCCGTTGTGACCATTAATAAGTCGTTGCGGCACTTAGGTGACTATTGTTATTTTTAATGACTATAAAATTTTCTAACTGTTTGGTATATTATGTATTGTCATTTTTTAAGTATTCAAAATATATAAGTATTTTAAATATTCTATGTAATATTGTATCTTAATTATTTTAAGATCATATTGTTTATAAATTTTTTAATATAATATTATAGTTAATAAATATATTTTTTTTAAAAAATTATGTTTTAAATGAATACCTCGATGTATACACTTATTTATCTTTTTGAAAAAAATGAAATCTAACCAATCATTTTATGAAGATTTATATATGTTTTAATTTTTTTAATGTTACATCATATGTTAAATAATAGCATAGTTTAAATTAAGGTTATACATTATTTTAAATTATAATAAACATGATATTTATCATTAGATGAATAAAGTCAATGGAGTTTTACTTACTTTAATTATATAATGTTTTAAAGCATAAAATTAATTTAAATTCATGAATTTTTAATTTTAATGAAAATAAAAAGATATTTATATATTTTTTACTTCTATAAATATATAATTTTTTTATACAATAATTACATATTTTTATTTGAAATCATGTTTTAAAATTAAATTATTAACTAAATGATATACTTTTGGTTATGTAATGTCATAGTAAATTTATATGTTTGATTGTGTATTATAATATATATAAATTTAAAATAAAGTAGAAACCATGTTGTAGACTAATAAAATTAAATATATTATATGTTTTATGGAAAATAAATATTAAAGAAATTCATTTTTTCCTTATTTTGGTTTAAAAGAAGTTATATAGTATTATTCTATATAATGCAGTATATTTTTATTTTTGAATGTTTTATATAAACAAATTATGTGTGACCCTAGCCATCCATCTAGCTAACCGAGGGAGGCAGATCACATCATACTAAATGATTGGGTTGCTGATATTTTTCCCTTGAGCCAGCACATACTATCCCTGAGTGCACATATTCCCATACGGGAGCATGGAGATTCGTAAGTAGTGCCACCATGCAGTGCGAAACGACAACAATGTGGGCACAAAGCGTGCCCGCAGGGAGGAACAGGTACTGGGCAGTACTGGGGAGGGAGAAGAGAACATATTGATGTGTGGTATAGAGCTCCATACTTGTAATGTTGGCTTCGAATTTCCATTGATTCGATGTGGGACACAATTGTCAGGCAGGGAAAAAAATTTAGTTGTCTGATCTCTCCATGCGAGATCTCGAGCACACATTCCATTCAAAGTTTTGTATCCTACCACAACGACTCATTCCTCTATGTTTTCATCGACCCTCTAATCATCCCACACTATATCTCAAATGTCTATCAATTAAAAAACTGTGGTATCATCGTGACCGTTCGATCAGATCCATGATTTAATCTCCACCATCCAACCCTTTTTATAAACGCAATAACCTTATTAGTTTTCTGATCGATCTCATTTGATCGTGGATGTCCAATTTTTTCTACTCATCCTTTATTTCTTATTCTTCTTCCTCTATTTTCACCTTTATTCCGGTGTTAGTCATCGTATCCTCTCCACTATCCTTCCCACACTAGTGAGTCCCCCTATATATCTACTCACCCAATTGTCCCTGATCTATTTTCCAAGAGGCAATAGGTAGGTTATTTTAATAGATTATCTGAACCATTAACATTAAAACCATCCATATATATATATCTGATCCATTGAAGATATGTGTTAATCACAGTTTTTTTTCTATCTAAATCGTTAGCCACTGATTTTTATGTTTATTTGTTTATAATCTTATGATTGAACTGTGGAATATAAAACTATAATTATACAGTTTATATACACAGTTTATATAATCATTCTTTTCACCTTTAAAACATACAAGTTTTCTTTCCTCTCAAACATCCAATGACCCCTATCGACTCCACCTCATTCTTGAAGTCATGAAAGGTATTATTTTCTCCATTTTTAATTCGAAATATCATTGTTATACTTTGGTTTATCACTATTATATATATGTGTGTATCTATATATATATTTATATAACACTCAATTCCAAATTACTTTTGGTTTTTGAAATGTTGTATTATTGAATTTAAATTATGTATAATATGCATATAAAATTTTAAGGGGATCTTCTTTAGTTTTTTTGTGATTTAATTAATCCCATATACACTTATATATGTATATTTTTCTTATTTACGAAACAAAACCATACTGATTTTATCATTTTTGAATGATTAACATATAATTTTAAATGGTGTATTTAAATGCATGAAAATCATGAAAGGAATCTATTTTGGTTTGTTTAATTGGATCATATAAACATATATGTGCAAATATGGTTATATGCATATATATATATATGCACATTTTCATTATAATATGAATTAGTGTTACATAAAATTGATTTTAGTGATTTTATTATTCTTTTTGGAAGTGTATAATATTTATAAAGATTTATTAAGCCTTGTTTTGGTTGTGAAAACACCATGTACACACATTGCGGTTCCATAAAATTTTCAAAACCACATGAAAATATGTATAAGAACAATAATTACATATATTCCTTTATTGGATTATTTGATAAGTTAATTTGATATTAACTGGGTGATGATTTTTTTCAACACACATGGTATAATTTAATATGGGGAAACAATAAAAAAAGCTTGTTTTGTTATTGTGTGTGTAAAAATTCTAAATACAGTCATCACCAAGTTAAAAAAATTAACTTTACATAAATCGTGATTTATATAGTGTTTTATCTTATCATTACACATATTCATATACTTTCACATCCACCTTTATTAGAGTGTTATTAATTGTTTATGCATCAAAATGAATGTATTCAATTAGAATGTGTTATGTATTAACATAAGATGGAACTTCCAAAATTAGCACTATTAGTTATGATTTACCTATTTGACACTTATATTTATCAGTGCATGGATTGAACATGACTGATATATATCTTGAATTGAAAACATGTAGTTTAATGCATTGACTATTTATTTTCATGAAAAAAGGTTTTAAAAATTATTTTTTATGTGACAAACCCAATAAATCATTTATTAATATATCTATTATGGAAATTTAAGGATTATTTAATTAATGATTATAAGTGGTATGGGACACATAAAAAAAGACATGAATTAACTATTTGAATTGGTTTGGGACACTTCTGATATAGAACATAAATTAATTATTTGAAGTGTTATGGAACACTTGAAATAAAATAAATAAAAAGATAAATCAAAGTGGAATGTGACACTTTCATTTGAAGTCTATTTGAAATATGAGGAATGAATTGAATGAATAATGTGATGGGTTATTCCTGTTATAGCCACTCGATTCTTTGGAAGGTCTGATGAGATGAATCATGTCATGGCATGAGGCCTTGAAAAAAATGTTTATGTATGGTCTTAGCAGGAGGCCTCAACAGAATGTTGTGATTATCCGACATTATGCATTTCCTCAATATGTGGCTAATATTTAACCAACCATTGGATTATTGGAATAGTAAAATATTCCTTGCTAAGAAACTTTTACTTATGATAGATGTAATGATTTCATATGCCATAACAATTTATGTTATATAAAGGTTCTTATAGTATCTATTAATAGAGTATTGATACAAAAGTGGATATTACATCTTCCATTTCATGAATAGCATTCTGGGTGTTAATAGAAACATGACATTGTTACTTTTTAAAATCAAATGAAGATTTATTTCAGGTTCTTAATGATATAAGAACCCTTTAATGTCATCCTAAAATTAGTTTGATTATTTTTGTGATTATGCAGCATTCCATGCATTATTGTACATGTATGTATACTCTGATAACAATTTAATCTGTTTCATTTATATATTTGTATATCTTATTGTGTAAGGGTTTTCCTTATAAATTTCATGTAAAGTTGAGAAAATGTTTATGACATGCTTTTTAAAATGGTGTCTATGGTTAAAGTAAATGTTTTGTAATTAATTTAGATTATTTTTTTGAATGGGTATTTCATTAATTTGTTTTAAAGCCCCTTACTGAGCATTTTTAATGATTACCCTAAATTTTCAATTTATTTTTACTAGTTTAGTATATTTATCAAGACAAGTGTACTACTTTTTGATTTCAAAAATATGAAGTTTACCTTGTAACATTTTTCAGGAAATGCATCAGTTGTATCTGGTTTTCTAGAAACTAAACTGAAGATATTCTCTATTTTGGAATGAGTTCTGTAATTTTTATACACATGTTTTAATGAAAACAAATTACTCACCATGTTTCACGCACCAACCCTGTGCTTCTAGGGTCAGGGTTGTCACATTTTAATCCTTAGATGATGACATTGGAAGTTGTATTACGTGAGTCTGATCTTGTATTTTAAATGAATTGGTCATCTCTGTAAATGTATGTATCCATTTATAAGTTCATATAGTAATCTAATTATGATATGAAATTTTGAGTAATATTCATGAATAAAAAGGGGCCAACGTCTCTTAGTGAAACATGCTTCCCATAATTTTCTATTAAACTGAAATAGATAGGTTTATATAAACCTTTATGTGCCACTTACCCCCTCACATACTGAAAAAATAGTCTGATGGGATACATGGTCAGACGATGGAGCTCTGATACAAATATGTTTCATTTAATGCATGGTGATATAATCACTAAACTCTGAGATGTTGAAAAATTATCAACAAATAATTCATGGTGGTATTTAAGATGAGTCTTTACCTCCCTAGTCTAATTGGGATGATACGGAACAAACCCCTGCTATTGAAACAATGTTTATCAAATTGGACAAGAAGGCCCTTGGGATGTATCCATCTCTATGGGAAGACACTGTGTACAATAATTCGGAAGAGTTATTTATTTTTTTGAACTATCATGATCCTTAGAATTATAATCCCTATGCCTTAACATTAAGGGAATTTCATAGAGAAGAAGGTGTATATGGACAAATAGTTAAAGAATGTTCATTCAAGGATTGTGGGAGGATTTGGTCAAACATCTTGTTTAGCAGGTTGGTTTTTTTGAAATGTACCAAGGTGAGTAATTTTTCATATTATGTGAAAAGAACAGATTGAGAGTCTTCACATTCATGATGGATGTAAAAATGGAAAGTGTAAGATATAATAGTTTATTCATTCATAATCATGCCTAATTATACCACTATCTATGCCACATCTATGTTGGATGAACCACATATAGGATCATAGACCACTTTGATGTTCAATGGGGTAATAATAGGGATGATATGGGGGAATATGAGTTCCTTAGTACTCATAATAACCTAGGTTACTGGTTTAACGACTTTCTAGAGAGTATTAGTGGGGTTAATCCTTCCATGATGAATTACTTTGAAATGAGGAGTTGGCTCATGTGGTATGATTTTTTTACTCTATTCTATATGGGGAACCCACTTTCACCATCACAGACAATGGAAATGTGATCATGAATCTTGAACCTGCGTAATATCCATCCATTTTGGTTCCCCCTATAGTCAAATCAATGAAATGTTATTTTGTGGGTGGAATTTTCCATATCGATTTATGTGGTAGTTTAAGTGTGTTAAGATGAAGTTCTCCACTCATTTACATGTTTATTTAGATAGAAATGTAAGGGTTTTTTTGTTAATTATGGATTATGATGACAGGGGAGGACACTCGGGTCTAGGTGATTTCCCCCATGGATTGTTCGAAGGATGGTCCCTCTAAAACCAATATTAATTCCATTATATGATCATAATTGAATTGTAAATTGACTATGATATTGGTGAGGGCCACAGAGTTTCCAACAATGTTCTGTGATGGGGATAAATAAGGATCAATGGATTAGAAAGATTCCATCATCTATTATGTCTATAGCTTGGGAGAGTATCTAGATATAGTGAGGCATTTAGATTTATCTCTATCCTCATCAAATGAACCACTAGACTTGAAAATAAAAAGTTAAGTGAATGTGGGTGAATTACCAACTAGTTAATTGCTTGATTTGGATAAACATTCATTTAATATTTCATACCTCTAATGAGTTGATTGGAGAAAGAAGAAATCAAATGTTGAGTATTAGAGGGTTCAATGATAGGTAATTCTAGAGCTGGAGGCTTTTAAGAATTATACCACTCTTATGAGAATTTCTTTTCATCCACATCCTTCTAATTTTAAGTAATTTATCTCAAACCTTACACAATTATTTATTACATTAAGGGCCCATTACACAACACCTCCCAATTATTAAGGAAGTTGAATCTGAACCGAATATCGATTGGTGAAGATAAGGGATACCAAGATGGGTCTAGTGAAGCAGTAAAATTATCCTTAACATTAACCTAATATTTACATTAATATTTACTAGAAAAAAACTAAAATTAGTTCCCTTTTAGATATTTTAGCTATCTAGATATATTAGATCACATTTTTTCTCCCTATTATATTCTTAAATGTGCATGACAACTGAGGCTGCTTTTCATAGTGATAAGGTTGATGATAAGTTAGGATTCATAGTTAAACAGAAATGATTGTATTATTGATTACTAATATAGAATAATTTTTTTTAATATATTAGTACCAATTTATGTACATTTGGTGTTAGAACATTATAAATATACTTCCCTAGAGAAGATGAAAAAGGGGAAGTGAGCCAATCCATCGATGTATCCTCACCTTAATCAATACGTATGTTTCATAATTTAGAGACTCCTGCCTTTTTGAATTGATGAAATATCATATATTCACATGTTTTATAATTTATGTCATTACAAAGAACACTTGATGATATAGACTTATGTGGCTAGGGAGGAAGACACAACATCAATCCCTGTAGCGTGGCCTTCGATATTGATGAAAATTACTTTTTTATTAAGAAAAACAATTTTGTGGGAAAAGTGAGAAACCATAAAGTTCAACAGAACACCCAACAAACCCAAGAATAGAAGCTGAATCTGCCTATAACAAGTTCCCTTCAACTGAACATGGGTGATTGTACTCCTTGAATATGTTTTTTCTAATTGCTAATACACTATTTTCCTAGTGATGTTGGTATTATAACCCAAGGATGGTAATCACCTAATTAGAAGATTATTAAATATTATGTTTTGTATCATTTTATGTATCATCATTTTTCATATCAAACACTTCTAGGAGAAATATGACTACGTTGATTGAAAATAATTAGTTTTATCCCAAATGTTGTGAAAGACATTCTGGTGTCTCAGTCCTGCCATTATTTCTGATTGACCTGAAAGAAGTAACTAATTTCATCGATGAAGTATTAGTGGTCCCAAATTAATGTTATTTATTACACATGAACCATTAATAGAAAAAATATAAGCCTAACCTATACTAAACCACCAAACGATGTTGATATGAGTCCCTCACATAGTGACTTGGTCCTGATCTTCATATCTATTCCTGGAGTAGGCATGAGTCAGGGATCATATCAATTAAAACAATATCAGTAACTAAGGTTGAATGTGTCGTTATGTATTTGGTTTCTGTTCACGGAGGGCCCCTATGAAGCATTAAAGGATATGTTTTTAAACCATTTGTAAAGGTTTGGAACCATTGGATGGGGTGGTCATGAATATTGGGATCTTTATTCAAAGTTACGTGAGGTGGTTCTTATGAGGGTTCATAAGATGGATGATGACATGAGAATATCTGTAGAATACTTGTTATATATAGTAAGAAATCATCAAAATGGTGTTCTAAATGAATCTTCAAAATTTGAAACAAAAATAAGAGATCAATATTTTTTGGTCAATACTAGGAAGGTTAATATAGACATGATCAAAGGGGAGTTTTCTCATAAGTAATACATTATTAAATCCATGTATAACATTGTTGAATAGAAACATGGACTCATTCACATGACAAAGAAGGCCAATCTTGAAATTATTTTCATTGAAGAGCGATTACATTAAACTTTATTGGAAGAGACAACATCAAGTGATAATCCTACCTTATCCACATTTACCATAACATAGTTACTACAAGGGATCAAAGGATATTTTTAATAGATGCAGTTAAATATTTTTACTTGTTAGAGAATCCTTTTATTAAGGGTCTTATAAAAGAGATTTTAGATTATAGATATTCCACTATATTATATATTTATCAGTAAATAAATATTTCAAATCAACTGTTTTATCAAATTTTCTCTCCCTTCAATATAGTCAAGAAATATTGATAACTCATAACAATATAAATTTCCATGCACAATAATATTTTTAAAATTTTAATTTAATCCAAAATCCTAATTCAATTTCTCATTTCATAAATGAAATCTTACTAGGATAGTCTTATAATAATATGACTATATAAAGAACATCACCAACAAATTAGGGATGGTCCTTTAATAATTGTCAATGATTACCTAATCTAAAGGGGTTACATGGGTGAATAAGTCACATAGATAGAGAGATATATTTTTTGAATGTTTTACTAGTCTAGGGGACTAGCGATCATATATTGGCTTTTGATGGAGTCACGTATTGGTAGTCACAAGTATTGTACCCGTTTTCCAGACTCCCGTATTTTTTCATCGATTTTTATAGGTTATTAATATATAAAAATGACTTGAATTTTATTGTGGCTTCATTTTATATATTTTGGACCTAACGATTTCAGTAACATTTTTTATTAATGAATTTTTAATAGATCACACATGGTTCTTGTGTAGGGATCATGGAAAAAATTTTCATTCAAGAACCCCCTTTATGGGATTTCATCACAGTGATAATTAAATCCATCTTCCACTATGAATTTAATTTCAAAAAATTTATAACAATATAAATGATTTTTATGGTCAATAAACTTTTACCTATGAATTCAAAATTTTCAAGTCTCTATAACAAAGACCTTATATTTCTATAATTTAGTTCTATATATTAGGGACCTGATTTTGTAGATGTTTATGGTCATATTTCATAATTTTTTTCTTCTATTTTAGATCCTATAACTTTAAAATTATTCTAATATAAATTAGGGTTATATTAAGTACACCATTTTTCACTATTCTTGGGTCATATAGCTTGGACCTTATACATAGTTAGTTGAGGGTCAGATAACATAGACCATCTATTTTAGTATTTTTTAGTTACAAAACATGGACCATAATCTACTTCAGTATCGGATTATATGTCTTATAAATTCTACTGTGATTGAAATTCCATGTATTGAATAATATACATCATGCCGTACATGACATGAATAGAGATGATGAAATATGGCATACAAGTGGAGGATCACCACGAATCACACTGGGGTGATAAGTTCCATGATAATGTTTGTCTGGATCATAGGGATCAATGGTCCTTTTACATATAGGGAGTTATCTTGTTGAAAATACTATGGCTCATATACAACATCCATGGTCTTATATGTATAACTAAATAGAGGGTTTGATGAAATCATATATGTTCTTTTATAAGTCCCATTTATAACACCCTAATATTTTTATGGGATATTTTTTTAAAAATTCGTTGTTGAGTTGGGTTTTATGCTACACCAAGATAAGCTTGAAATACATTATAAAATCATCTTAACACGATGTATATGAAACACTATTCTTATATTTTGTTACACACAATTTCATGTTATTTTGATAGAACTCATTTCACCCAAGACCGAGTTTATGTGAACAACTAAATATTATTATGTCACTATATAACCTTTACATTATAATGGTGGGTAGGATTAATATTAAAAAATTATGAAAATATTCAATACAAATGTATATAAAATTAATTATTTTGTGGGAAATTAATAGTAAATGAAAAATAAAACCATATTTAAATAAATGCTAATGTTTGTCAGGAAAACTATTTAAATGATAATAACTTCTTTTATAGCATAATGAAATCACTATTTGATGAATTGTATTAATTAGATATGTATTTAATATATTCAATATAATGTTCAATATTTATATTTTATGTTTTCTAGAAAGGATATAATAAAAATTTAAATTTTCAGATAAAAGAAGTATGTTAAAAAATGCAGTATTGCCACTTTTTGATGGCACACCAATTTTAAATCTAGTTTTTAAACTATTATATATTCTATGGCCAAAATAAACATATTATTTTAAATCGTAGTATCAAAATTTACTTTGTTTGATATTTTGGCATTTTTCTGATATGTTTCACATTTCAATGAATTGAAAAAATTCCTTTCAAATGAAACCTAATTTTTCATAAAACTAATTTATAATGTTAAATTATTTATTTGAATGGTTTTATTCTATAAATTGAATATATTTTTATCAGTTAATATAATTTAGGTAATTGGAATTTATTTCACAGTGAATTGAATATAAATTATTTTAATCTTTTTCATGTATTAACTTTTAAAACTCATTTTCTCATTTTAAAAATGGGGCTATTTGAAATTTAATTACACAAAAATATATTTTTTGAATTTTTTTAAAATGAATTCCATTATTGGAATCAGTGGGTCAAATTATATAAATAGATTTCCCTAATTTTTAGGCATTTTGAATAGTATCTTCGGTATGTTTCTATCAATACTGTAAAAAGGTAAATTATCCAATCAAAGGTAAAAATAATACTATAAAATTACCCTAACAGTTGACCTAATATTATTAGATGAGGTTTTTTGAATGAAATCATCATTGGGTTGAAATGGTATCATTTCAAATACACTTGGATTAGATTACGACATTTCTTATATTTTAGTTAAATATATGTCAAATATGTCTTACTGAAATTTTAATAAATATATTATTTTTAATATAAGTATATATAGAAAAACATTAAACTATAAATACTCATTAGAAATCCAAAATATTTTTTTATCTGGGTATTTTTTTAAATTTATATGATGTAAATAATTACCACAAATAATTATACAATGATGATGCTGAAATTATTTAATTGTTGAAAAATCAATAAAATATTTTTAGTTAATATAAAAATGACCATTAAAAGACAAAAACACTTGAAAAAGTATTTTTGGTCAAGTATATGTCGACCATAATCATCAAGGGTGTAATTATTAACCATATGGATCCACTTGGAAAAGATTATGACACATATAAAATTTTATATAATGTGATGTTAAATTCGTCACAATCATATTTTAATAAATATAAAATTTTTAATGTACTATTTTATAGAATACATATTCATCTATATGTATTATTTTGAAATATTGATTATTTAGCTTCATCATAGTATTTTTTTTAAATTTTATACAAAAAATTTGTATATTGAATAATTATAAAAAATGATGCAGTAATTATTTTATTAATGGAAATATCACATAATCGTTATTAAAAATATTAAAATAAATATAATTTGGGAAAATTAATATATATCCAATTAATTATATAGATACAATTTACAACACATAAATATAAAAAAATATTGTGTTTTATGTTAGGAAGATATCTTTATATTTTTACAAATCAATGAATTGCATAGTGCCAAAAATGACACCATTAGTTGTTTATACAAAAATGATTAATTAAATTATTATAAAATAATAATAAAAAACTAAGAATGGAAAAAAATTATGATATGGTATAACATTTTATAATTGTTCATTTATGGTCTAATTGACACCATATAAAAAACTTACCCAATTTTAATATTGAATAATTTTTTACCTAAGTAAATATTAAAAATTGAATAACTAAGGGTTAATTAGAATAATAAGGTTCCAATTGATAGAAAAAATATGGTACAAATTATTGGTTGCAGAGATTAAAAACTTATCTCTTCTCATCTTCGAAAATATGGCATTTAGATGTATTTTTGGGGTTTATTTTATTGTAAATTAATTTTTTTGAGATTCCAAATGTGCCCCTCACCTAAATTATAAAAGGGAACCACTTCCATAAATTATTCAGTTCAGTTTGATCCTTAAATATCATACCTAACCATCCAATTTACATTATCAACATATATAGAAAAATTAAAGTTGTTCTGGTCTTCTCAAAAACCTACTCTATTGTTCCTAAGTGGTGATCTTGAGGGAGGTCACACAAAAAGATGTAATCTCATTAACAGACTCCCTCAATATCCTTCATTCTTATAATTCATCTTACATTTTTGTTTCTATTATAAGATAATATGTACATTAACACTTATATTTTTACATGTTATTATGGTTATGTAACAACAATATTACATGTTTTATCCTTCCTATGAAAAATGAAATCACCACGTGTGTGTATGTACGACCTACAATCACCATGTAGTGGTGTAATCTATTTTTATTCACTAATTTACATTGATGGTTATAATGATGGAAATAATCTATATATGTGATTATTATAACAATATATTGAATCTGTAAAAATATTTACCCCATAAAATTCATACTGTTTCATAATTTAGAGAGTGATATCATCCCTTGTGTGTACGGACGACCTACCATCTCCATGACGTGATGTGATTCATCCTCCACAATCACCATTGAGGAAATATTATATAAATGTATATAATCATTAACATGATATAAATATATATATAAATATTATCATAATATTATTCTAGAAATGATATAACTGTATTCGATGTTTATGAACTGGAATTTATACAATAAAACTAATGTAATAAAATGAATCCATTAACACACGAATGAGGTGTAAAAATGAAATACTGTTAAACAGGTGATAAAATTATTATATGTAATATCATATATTTAAATATTATTCTATATATCATTAATAACAATATTTAATCCATTTTACAGTATATTTGGATACATACAATGTAAATCAGACATAAGGTGAGGGTTAATTTAATAATCTTATTATTATCTGAGATTGATTATTCATAAGTATTTACGGTGGAATATTAATTATCAGTGTAAATTTTTTTAATATTTTTAAAACTATTTTTATTACTCTTATTAAATTTTTTAAAGCCATTTTTACCAATGAATTACTTTTTACAAATTAGTTTGAATGTAATCTTTTGATGTGTTCCAAACAAGGTATTTATTTACTTTTCAAGAAAAATAATGAGAAGAATGTTTTATTTTAACTCATATAACAGGAATATATTTTTACACTTATGTGTATCCTTATTTACATGAATTTTTCTTCATAATATTCATTGTTTTTTTATGAAAATATTTTCTTTTAATGATAAATTATATTTTAGGAAAATAAAAACGTTTTCAATGATGAAAATATATTTTCTTTATTAATTATTTTCCATAGATGTCTAAAAATTATTTTCCATCTAAAATAATATTTCATTGATGTCACATATGATTTAATAAGGAAATGTTTCAAGTATTGTATCCTTATTATTCTTATGGTTTGTTTTATTTTTATGATATAATGATAACTATATAACCCATTTCATTTCCTTGGGTTATGTCATGATTCAATGATGTTTAAAAAACCCATTTATTTTCATCGGTTATTGTATGTTGAATGATTTATGTTATTGTGCCACACATATTTACAATTTTCATTATGTGATGTTTGGGACCTATATCTACCTCCAATGCATTGGCTAACAATTAAAATATCATGATATAGACAAGGATAAAACTAAAAATGACATCAGTTCAACAATATAGGGATAGAATGGGAAATAAACCCAGTTCAGCAATACTTGGTTGGAATGTGGAGCGAACACGATTCAGTAAAAGTGATTCTCAACTATTATGGTCTTGAAACTGATCCATGTATAACATGGAAATTATTTTCTATTATTTTGTGTCATCCAAAACTCCATGGTTTATATTATGATCTCATGAATTATGTTATTTATGAACTTCTATGATTTATCCCATGGAATGATATAATGATTTTTGACAAACAAGATATAATTTCCAAATGTGTTTATAATATTATTTTTTATGACAATGATATGACTGATATATCCATTATTTACCCATAAAGTACATATAATCTCACCACTTTTTAGGAAAACTTTCCCCATGATATGAATAAGGGTATTATAAAAACTGTGTTGAAAATGGGTTCATGTTATGAAGGAATAAGAATTAGACAATGTAGATGTTTTATGATACAATTGTTTATGTTCCCTAGTTTCAAAAGACAGTAAACTAATATAGTCTATTGGATTATTTTTATGTATTTGAAAACTATGATGTAATATACATTTATTTAATGTGTGGATCGTTAGATTTTGTATCAGAGAAAATGTTTAGTTATCCTTTGGAAACTAGTTGAGAAAATGTTAGTAAGAACTAGAAATATTTCTATTTATATTTCTAGGTATGTATCTATGTATAAGTCACTATATAGGTTACAATCCATGAATTTTTGTAATGATTATGTTTAAACTAGTATTAAACCTTTTATGTTAGAGATTTAAAGTACCCCCTTAATTATCTTGTTTTCTTGGAATGATTTTTTCACTCAAACTATTATTTTTTAGGTCATAGAAAATGGATGGAACCCAAAGGTAATGAGTTAATGATGAATGAAATGGAAAATCCAGTTATTTTACTCTTGAAAAAAATGCTATGGGATATATAATGAAAAATAATATTTCCATACTTTCTCACGATATGAATCATTCTAGAAATCCAAATGATTAGGGAAGGGAAAACAATTCTGTTGATTACATTATGTGGCGCCACCCACCGTTATTCAGTGGGTTGTCTGACCAACTTGTTTCTAAAAAATAGATCAATACCACTGAAAATATATTTTAATTAAATCGCTATTTGGAACAAGTAAAATTTAATTTGACTAATAATCATTTATAAGATGAAACAAACTAGTAGTGGACACTAATTCAGAAAACTAGGATGTAAGGTGATATGTAATACATGGATGAGACTTGATCAAGAACATATGTTTCAATATGTACATTCCCTATATTCATTTGAAGAAGATAGAAGATATGTTCCTTGAGCTTAAGATATAGGATGATTAATTTGTTGGTATATTCAACGAAATTTTTACATGAATGCAAGGTACAATTTCTGTATTACAATCCAACCTAACAGAAAGCTTGATCATTTCTATTGTGTCTTAAAACCACCTTTTTTAAGAGAGTTATCCATAAGAGACCATATTAGCTATAAAGAGATTGTGAATTGTGCTACCACGGTATAAAATGAATTTTTGGGTACCCATAATTCTCATGGGTTTAATAAGAAATAAAATATGGAGTTTAAAAGAAAATAACAAACCCATTGTGAAAAGAAGACGAGTGTTTTCTTATGATCACTGTTTGGAAAGAAGAATAGTGGATATTGTATTGAAGGAGATATTAAATGTTTTATGTTTGTAAAAGAAGTTTATCATGTAGTTTAGTGCTTATGTAATGGGAAAATGATTTCTAATGACGTGAAGAAAGAAAAGGTGACACAGAATGCACCTCTCACACATCAATGAAACAAGTTAATGGAAGTAGGGTATTATTCCAACCAATGCCCTAATCTATGGGATATCGATGATGATAGATGTTAGCAACCTCTTAATTCCAAATAAAATTGGAAATTTCATGCGATCATTATTGGTGATGTGGACTATGAAAACATTTTCGTGGAATGATTGAGTGTTTATGTAATGGGATTACAGAATAATAATGTAGTATCACTTTTATAGTATTATGGAATAATGAAATATATATGTATTGTTACTCTATGTTTAATACATATGTATTTAACATTATATAATATATTCCAGTGGGAACCATCAAAAGTGTTTCAAATGTTTTTAGAAAACAGATTAAGTAAAGGATATCCCTTAATATGTTTACAATAATGGGATAGGGAAATAAAGAGATATTTGATAGTATTAAATACCTTGAGACTATTACAATTAATAATTTATTTATGATATCATGTAATGAATATATATATATATATATTGGAATTTATGGTATGTGTAAATAATTAATTATTGAAATCAAGCATGTTTTCACTAATACTTTAAGGTAATTCAGGTTATTACCATGTGTCAAGAGAATACATGATGAAGGAATTAATGTGTTTGAAATGTGAACAATAGGGATAGATTATTATATATGGGGGATAAATTGTATATCGAGTTATTTCCCCACTTTTAATGAATTGGGTTTTCAAATTTTTGATGCATCGTATGGTTTTTTATTTATGGAATGTTTATGCTAGACATTAGACGATGTCGTCAAGAATTAAGTATTATCTCACCATATGTGTACTTATGGATATTTCATATCTTTTTCTAATAATTATTTTATAATGACATATTGAAAGGCATATCATTCTTCTAATAGATCGTATGTTCTGCTAATTATTCCAGAATAAAAAATTAAACATAATTCATCTGAATAAGAGATAAAGTGGAAATTTTTCAATGCCCGGACAATGGTGAGATTTTATAGAAATCAAGTAAGTATTTCTTTTCACTATAAATTATTCATCATTAGGGAAAGGTTCTTGACACCAAAAATGTTTTCCTAGTACCTTCTTATCCAATCTATCAAATAGACCCTTATATTGTCACCAATTAATGGCTTTGTGAATTTTTACAATCTCCTCCTTAATTTCTCTATCACTCTCCATCAAAACATGATAGTTATATTTCTCATCTATATGCAAGTTTTCACTTTCAACATATGTTATCCTATTTGGAAATCTAAGGATGAGTTACTTTGGATAACAATTATGTTTCTATCTTTTCTTTTTAAAATAAATCTTTATTATTTATTTTTATGAAGTGGGTTTATAATAAATAAAATTTCATGTATTAATTATCTTATAACCAAGAAGAATATCAAGGGAAAAATTAATTTTATGTGAGGTAAAATGTAACAACATGAGATTTTTATAACATTCATTTTTTAATTTTTTGGATATCTTATGATGTATGTTACACCAAGATAAGTTTTTGATACAAGAAACACCATCTTAGGTTGTGTTATATCAAACTCTATGCTTGGATTTTGTTAGAAATAATTACATGTCATGTTGACAGAATTCATTTAAAACAATACTATGTTTAAGAGAACAATTAAATATTTTCATGCTAACTTATAACCTGGCCATTAGAATAGAGGGTATGAATAAAATTAACTAAATTATAAAAATATCCCTTTTCACATGTATTTATCATTATTTAATTGTTGAGAAATTATTTTATAAATGAAGATAAAAAAATTTCTAAATAAAAGTAATGTTTTTCTGAAAAAAAATTAGAATGAAAATAACTAAGTTTATAAAATAATAAAATCATTTTTGATGGATTTTATTAATGATATAAATATTTAAAAAATTAAATATAATGTTTAAAATGCATCTTATATGGTTTATATTCATGACTTATGAACAAATTCAATTTTTTTAAGAAGTTGTATTTTAAAAAAAAATCGTTTTACCGAATTTTGATGGCGCACTAGTTTTAAATATTATTTTTGACACTTTATTATATTATATTTGATAAATTACTTATTATTTGAATTAATATTATCAAAATTAACTCTAGATGAATATTTTTTGTTTTTTGATAAGTTTCACACTTTCATAAATAGTAAAAAACACATTTTAAATGAAATATTTTTTCATAAAATTTATTTATAATGTTAAATTATATATCCCAGTGGTTTAAAAGTTTAAATAGATAATATTTTTATCAATAAATTTAATTTTGGTTTTTTCGGTAACTTTTACATTAAATTTAGTTGTAAAAACATTTAAATCTTTTGCAAGTTTAAACATATAAAACTCGTTTTCTCATTCCAAAACAGGAATAATTGTAAATTAATTACTAAAACTTATTTTTTTTGAATTTTGAATATTGGATACCATATTTGTAATCAATGGGTCCAAATTATGTAAATATTGTTTTTCTGCAATTAGGAATAGTAACATCAGTAATTTTTAATCAATATTGTAAAAAGGAAAATTAGGTAATTAAAGGTAATAAATTATATAAATTTCTTCAAAAACATTTCCAAATATAAATGGATGAATGTTTTTTGACCTAAATAGTCCTTGGATAGAAATTTTATCCTTTTTATGCCACCTGGATGAGATGAGGACATTTAATATTTTTTAATTGAAGAAATGTTAAATACGTCTTACTCAATTTTTAATTAATATATCATTTTTAATATGGCCTCATACAGAATATACCTTTGACAATAAAAAAGGATATGAAAGCTAAAGTGTTTTTATTTATCATGTTAATTTATTTTTAATATTTAGGATATAAATAATTACCCTAAATTCTTATACATGGATGATGCAGATATTATTTAATTGATGAAAAATCAATAATATTTTTTATTTTAAATAATATCAACCATTATAAGACCAAAAAAACATTACCAAATGTTATTGGTCAACTATACCTCGGCTATAATCATCCAAGCATCTAATTATTTACCATTTTTAGGCATATGGAAAATATTATGTTACTTATAATATTTTAGTTAAAGTAATGTTAATGTTGTCACAGTAAGGTTTTTATAAATATAACAATGTTAACATAAGATTTTATAGAGGATATATTGAAATGTATGTATTATTATGATATATAGAATAATTATCTTTGTCATAGTATTTTTTTATTCAAAAAATTTTCTTTTTAAACAATTACACAAAACTGATGTAGTAATTAAATTATTAATGGAAATATAAAATAAAAATTTAGCAAACATTTGAAAATAAATATAATTTGGGAAAGCTAATATATATAAAGAAAATTATATATATAATTGACCTCATTGAAATAAAATAAAATATTTTTTTCTAATTTAAATTGTTATATTTACATTTAAAAATCTAAACGATTTAAATAGTATCAACATTTACACTAATGATTAATTATCAAAATAATTTTTTGTTAAATTATTTAAAAATTATATAAAATTTTTAAAAATAAAAACTATTGATTATATGATATTAATTTTTTAAATTTTTTATTTATGGTATAATTGACATCAAATTTGTATGAATTAAAAAATTTAACGATTAATAATTTTTTTACCCTATTTAAAATAAAATTAAATAATTAAAGGATAATTAATATGATACTATTCAAATAAATAGAAAAACAATACCAAATATTATTATTTGATGATATAACAACCTTATAAAATGTCATATTTTAAAATATAAAATTTTGGGTGTCTCTTGGATATGCTTTTATTTTATAATAAATTAATATTTTTAGAGATATCAATAGTTCCCCTCACCTGAATTATAAACAGGCACCTCTTTCATCACATGGTCATCTTAAATTAATCCTTAATGGTCATCCATACCCTAACCACATCTCTTATCAACACCCCTAGAAACAATATATATTTTCAAGAATTTTTAAAAGACTAACTCTAGTGTCTATAGGAGGATATATAGAGGGAGATCATCGTAGGAGATATAATATCCTTTACCGACTTCCTCAAAATCATTTATTCTTCTACTTAATATTCATTTATTGTTTCCAATATAAAGTATTAACTATATTATTACCAATATTATGTGATTTTATTATGGTTATGAATCAATCATATTCCACCTTCTATACATCCTATGAAAAATCATATCACCACGCATGCATACGAGCGACCTACCATCTCCACGTCGTTGTGTAATCAGTTTTTCATTAACACTATACATGGATAGTTATGATGAAATAAATAATAAATATATGTAATGATTATAATAATATATTAATTATATAAAAATATATGAACCATACTCTCCAATATCATTTCACAATTAAGGGAATGATATCATCACTCGTGCGTATGTAGGGTCTACCATCTCCACAACGCGATGTGATTCATTATCCCAGATCACCATTAAAGATGGATTATATAACTGTATAAATTGAATAATATGATATATATATATATATATATATATATATATATTTCCTTAATATTATTATTTAAATGAAAGTGTTATATTCTATTTGTAATAACCAAAACTTATATGATAAAACATGCGTAATAAGATAAAGCATTTAACACCTGAAAGTAGTGTTAAAATAAAATATTGTTAAAATGATGATAACTTGATCATATTAGATAATATATTTATATTTGGTTCTAAGATATGTTAATGAAATTATTTTAACCACAATATTGGATTTCCAAATATGTACTATTGAAATCAGACCTAATGTAAGGGTTAATTATACAATCTCATTATTATATGGGATTGTTTATTTGTAAGTATTTAATGAGGAATATTTATCTTCAATGTACATATTTGATGATATTTAAAAAAATAATTACTATTATAAAATTTTTTAAAATCATTTTTACTAATGTGTGACTTTTTATTAAATGTTTTGAAAGTAATCTTTTGATGGTTTCCTACTAAGGTACTTTTTTATATTTCTGGAAAAAATATGATAATTTTTTTTATTTTAACTTATACATCATGAATGGATTTTCACATTAAAATTGCACCTTATTTCCTTGAATAATCAAACATAATCATCTAATTTTATTTTCAAAGAATATATTTTATTTTAATTTTGAAAGGAATTTTTGGAAAATAAAAACATTTACAAAAATGATATTTTCATGAATATTTAATTTCTAGTAATTTCTAAAAAAATTTCCCTCTAAAATAATATTATTTTTAATTTAATATATTACTTAATGTGGATTTCTTTCCTATATACAATTATTATTATTCCCATGAGTTTTTTCTGATTATGATGGAATAATAACCAGGAAACCCGTTTTTTTACCTGTGTTATGTTATGATATAATGATGTTTAAGAAAACTATTTATTTTTATGGGTTATTGTATTATGAATGATTATTTTCATGAAGAATTAATATATATGGATTTTATTATCATATTGTACATACCTATTTCTTGATCTAATTCATTGGGTAAATATTTACATCTCATCATATAGAAAAAGCTGAAATGAGAAATATTCTCAGTTTAGTAATACTAGGAAGGAACATGAAGTGAACTGAGTTTAGTAATACATGGTCGGAACGGGGAGTGAACCCAGTTTAATAATGGACATTTTTAACTATGATATTCCTGGAAATGTGCATTGGAATATATGGAAAATATTTTCAATACTTATGTCTATACTACAATTCCATGTTTTATATTATAATCTCATGATGTATGTTATTTATGAAATTATATGATTTATCCGACAATATGATACTATGATATTTGATATGGGTTATATATTTTTTAAATGAGCATTGGAATTGTTTTTTTGTATTCACAAATTCTGATGTAATATCCACATACGTAAAGCATGGGTTGTTAGACCAATAGACATTTAATATAAGAGTATGGTTCTAAAGACAATATGTGGGTTATAGAGGATTGGTATTCAAGAATATTTCAAGTACCCAAAATCCTTCTTTTAGGGATAAGTATTGAATAAGGGTTGTAGAACACTAAAACATTATTTAAAAGGTGGTTTTGGTATGATGAAACATAATTTCAAGGATATTGAATCCACAAGGACATTTTCATTAAATATCATTAAAATACCTATTTAGGAGTATTGAATGATGATGATGATATTGGATAGACATGCTAGGGATTATTTAAATTCACTCTATATTGATGAATTCTAATTCTGTGTTTTTAGGGCTCACATGGATCAGGTGACCCTTTGGCATGGAAAAAATGTTTCTAATTGAAAATATTTGGAATCTGATGATGGATCTAGGGATAGAAAGGCATAGTCAAATAAGGGGTCCCTTGAAGTCAAACATTATTCCATCAAATTTCAATTGATGATTTGTTAATATTCAAACACATGGTCAATAAAGTACAATACCGAGAAATGTTGTCCAACGAGGGTTCTTGAACCATACAGATAGTTTGTTTCTAATGGTATTGGTGAAAATTATCAGGAATGAAGGGTCAATTACTAGTATAGGATTCCATATAAAAGGGTGGATTTATTTTATTTTCATGAATCATGGATATATATATCATATGGTTTGGGGTCATGAAATGAAGACACCCTAATGGGTGGAGAAATAGATACCACACTAATTCATCAAAAAATATATGGTATGTGGTGATGAAATGTTGAGGATTTCAAATATAAGTGAATATAAGGATTATAGAATATTTAAATCCTGAAACCAATAGTATAATATAGGGATATTGAGATAATGAAAACATTCATTGGATACAGTTGAATCACTATGAGGTGACAAATTTAGCTACTTTGTTGATTGGGCTACCAGGGACCACAAGCTATTTTTTCATGGAAAAGGCATAAGCAGTTGTCCATATGGGCAGACAATATGCATGTTTTGGGGTATTATAATCATATTCAAAAAGAGGGTTTCTTGGAGATGAAAATTCCCCTTTCTTAGAGCCATGATATTATTTTGAAGATCCTGATACTCTTGAGATGATGTAGGTTATGGAGGATAGATCTATCCAAGGATTTCCATGGCACCCAAAATCTGTATTTTTAATTTAATAAAAACATTTCAATAGAAAAATGATATGAGAAATTGTTTCTATTTATTTTTACTCAACCATAATGGGATAGTCAGCTCAACTTTTCTTTTACAAGGGTTATAAGATTGACCCTATGAGCTATACAACACTTTTTATTATCCCTCTTACTTTTTCCTTATCTCATTTGATGATGATTGTAGCATGTAGAGACATGAAGTTTTACCAAACATCCCTTCTTATTTTTATAATCTGGTATGTTTTTAATGTATATCACCATTAATTTAGGGGTCTTCAATTTAGACCATTAAGGGATAGAAGATATTGTATTTACAAACTTGACCATGGTGAACATAATATATGGTCATTGTGCATGGATCATATGATGAGGGATATGTTTTTCAGAACAACCAATCTTGGGATCTCAAGGTTGATAACACCCCAATACCCTTTTTAATAGGTAATGATAATCCAATAAATAATGGATCAATGATATTGAATCAAGATAAATATTATGGAAAAAAGTCCCAAGGGGTGACCACAAATCAATCTGAGGTGGTGACCTTTATTGAAATGTTTTTAGTGATCATGAGGATTTGAGGACCCCATTAAAAGGTAGATATGCATCTATTTGACAGTCTGTGGGATTATATTATTATTATAGTGGATTATATTCATATTAAAATATAGGCCCCCCTGAAGAATGAAATTATCCTCTCAAAGGGATATGTAAGTTTATAGGTAACCCAAGAAACTCAATACATATATTACAGTTTATGGATCAAGATGCAATGAAAAATAATGGAATCACCCTAAACCCTTGTAGATCATGGATAGAATGGTTGGGTTTTTATATAGCGGTGATAATGTACAATTGTTTGAGAATATTTAACATCATGCAATGAGTATGCATGTGGCATGTTTTTTAACACCATAAAATGAGAACTCTTATGTTTGGTAATTTTTGGGATATGTGCTAAGGACCATATGATATGTAGTTTAATGTTTTATATCTATGACTAAGGTTATATAGTTTATCATTTTATAATTTTTTTGTTTATGAACTGATGTTAAAACATTGAAATGTACCATTGGATACACATTTCATTGGTCAGGGGTATCTTTAATGTTGGAGGAGTATTCATACACACATAATATTATAGGTAAAAAACATCTGTTTGAGCCCTTTTTTGTAGATATCACTCACACACATGTTAGGCGAGTATTAATTTCAGACTAATCATTTGTATTTTGAGTTCATTCAAGGTAGACCGTTGATTTCCTCTATTTTTCATCCATAAAATCCCAATGAGTTAATCTCCCAAAACCTCTAAGGTTATGTATGTCATGCTCATTTTTGGAAACTAGAGGTGGGAGGAGAGTCTCCCCTTATAATGCTGGTCAGGGGTAAATAACCAAAAGGGCCCAAATATTTGGTGAACATATTTCTATCTAATATGTTATGGATGATAGATCCTATGTTAAGAGATATTGTGTAGATCCCAATCATACTGTGGATGGAGTCCTTTTTTGGTTTATTATTTTTGAGTGTTTTACTTACACATGAGATAAAATGAACTGATCTTGGAGTTGGGGTGGGATGAGACCAACTATAAAGGATATGTGGTATAACTGAGCAAAAAGATGATCTAGTATCAAAAAAAATTTTTATGGCTTGATACAAACAGGAGACCCTGATCATATTGTAAAGACATTAATTAACAAAAAAAAATTTTATAGCACCATAGATATATAAAGCTTATATAAATGGAATGAAAATATTTCAAGGCATACACAAAATTTTTGGGGATTCCCCTACATTTGATCTGGTTCATATGTGGAGATATAAAATTGAATCATACCATAGTAAAGTGCTACTGGGGAAGTGATGTATACCCAAATAGGTCCAATCAATAATGTAAGAAGGAGATCTTTTCCATTTTGAAAATTTGGCTAGGCCTAAGATAATCGGTCCGAGTGTCACTACATATCACATAGTAACATAAATAATGCATCATGTAGTTCATAAGGATAATTAATCATATAGATCCCTAAAATATATACAACATAAATAGTTGTATTGTCCCTAAAAAGTGAAATTTCCCCTATCGTCGTGGTTTTTGATGTCTAACCATTAACTATATTATGATGGAAAAGGGCTATGATATTAGAAAATCATTAATTTCTAAGATCATATTCATTGTAATTAATCTAAATGGGGGTGAATTCTTTTGATATGGATTAATAACTAGGGAAGTTAATGTTGGTGGTGAACCTACAACATCCCTTAGAATAACATACCCAAGAATCACTCCATATATTGATAGTTCTGAAAGTAATCCACATATAGTATTTATATAATAAGTTATCTACAAAAATGATGGTAATATGTATAGAAAGGTTATTATAATTTTTTTCTAGTAATTACTATTTGGTCCAAGAGGGTGGGTCTATGAATCACTATGTATCCTTTTTAGGATAGAGTCATATCCCACATAGTTCTTGGAATGAAAAAGGTGTCCCACTTTATAAGTATGGATTATATACATGGGAACGTAAAAAAGGGGAACAATTATTTGGGATATTGTTGTTTGGTCCAAGGATGTGGGATCCGAGTGTATATACATATAATGTATGGGCATGTATCAAGCCACACATGATTCGTGGAATGAGAATTCCCAACAAAGAGTTTACCCATATGTAGGGAGAGTAATTTTTTATTTGAAATTGATGTTGGTACCAGGACATGGGATTTACGTGTCACAATATAATGAGAATATTTAAGAATCAATAGACATATAGTTCATGGAATGTGGGGTCTAGTACATAGATCTAGCTCATATATATAAAATGGGGTATTAATTCTCTATATCAATAGGAAACCATGTTGTTGAGAATTTTACATATATATTGCTCTCATACAGAGGAAAATTAGTCCACATTGAATGGGCCACCCTTAGTAGATTAATTTCATGTAGGATGGAACCCCACATTATTTAACATCACACATCAAGGCTTGCGAGCCTAGAGTTTGACATCTTAAATTGTGGATGAAGGTTAAATGTATTTAAAAGTCATTTTTATTGGAATTTTGATTACTTTTAATTGTTTATGATCTAAATTTTATTTTTACAAACCTTCAATAAATATTGGGTATAGGAGATAACCAGCATGAAGAAGTAAAGGGTCATGTAATAATATAAGGATATGAAATTTTTTACTAGTACGAAAATAGAGAAAATTACCCCTTTATAATTTTTGGATGGTATTAGAGTAAAATATCATGACATCACTATGTATCCCTAAATAATGGGAATCAGGATATACATAATTATTACCAACAAAGGCCCTCATGTGAATCTAACTCATGTTTGTAGAGATGTAATTTATTCAATATGGATATGGATCTCTTATAGTCCTGGGTACCATAGAATGGGATTCCCAATTCTATTTAAGGACCTAAAGGATAAACAATTAGAGTTGATTTGAATCAAATAATACCTATGGATGGGTCCATAATAGGTGATCCTATTGTGACTACATATCCTGAATGATTTGGATCAATCCACACAGAGTTTGGAAAATTATTTCAACGATACATTGATGAGGATCTTGTATTTGTACATTGTTTAAAAATTTAATATATATATATGGGGTTAGCATAAAAATATAAATGTCACAATATATCCCAAAATAATTGATGTCAAGCCAAACATATTTTTGGTATAGGCCCCTCCATAGACTTGGCTCATATACAGGGTGGGGGAAATTTTGGTCACTAACCGAGTTAACCTTAACATTATATTTTGATAAGGAATACATTTATAAATCATATACAAATATAGGGGAGGGTAATTTCTTTAGAATGCTATATCAAGGAGTTGTAACACTCAACCATAACATAAATTAATGGGTCGGGGCATGTTTCACATATATTTTCATGGATTTTTCATCATGTAGGTAATGGATCCAATAAGATAGAGTACTCTATAGTTTTTTTAGTCTTTCATGATGTACTAATGGTCATATAGTATAGTTTAATTTGATAATAATGTCTTCATCCATTTTAACTTTAAGGGGTTAGGACTTCAGTGTTCTGTAGTTTAGGTTCATGCAATTAGGACCTTAGTTGTTGTGTAGTTTAAAGTCTTACTACTTGGACTATGATTAGGAAATTTCAAATCAAATAGTGAGGACCAAGATTTCATATAGATTAATATCATGTGATCATGAAACATCTCATATAGTTTAATTCCATTCAGTAAAGACAGATGTGTTCTGAAGTTTAGGGTAATTTTAATAGGGTCTTAGGTGATGTGAAGTTTAAATTCTTGCTACTTGGACATGTGATTCACATGGGAATTATGAAATTTGCTTGTTGATAAATCATTAGTGGGTGGAATTATGTATTCACAATCCATTAAAGATATGTATTATGCACCATTGGAATTTATGTTTTGTATTAGATAATGTGATTCACAAATTGGTTTGAGATTTAAAGGTTTCTACACTAGTACAATCGGGAATCTAAAAACCAATGCTAGCTCTCCTAGAAATAATGACTAGAGGCATACATTTATATATACGGCTTAAGAAAAATATATGATTTAATTCAATTTTTTTCAATTTTTTCAACTAATTCTCATCCTATAATTCAAGGTCATGAAATAGATTCTATGATTATAATTCTTCCAAGATTTGATAAAAAATAATGAATTATGGTGAGAGAAATTAGAATTTTTTGGGTAACACCACCTCTATTTCATAGAAAAATAAATATTGGTCTATTGTGATAGAGTGTAGGATATGTTTTGATATACCCACAAGTAATGTATAATATTTCATGGGTATGTTCTTGTTTTTTATTTTTTTAAAATTTTTTAGAGAATATTTTAGATGTTCTTATTAAAAACAAATATCTGAACAGTTTCTTCTATGTGATAGTGAGAAAAATGGTTAAAAATTATGTTTTTCTCATTATATATCCTATTCAACCCAAAAAAACAAAATTTGGTTCAATTTTACATCAATTATCATTAGGGATGCGAAATTTAGTGATTATATTGGACTGTCTGAAGATGGTATGTTTTTATTAAATAATATCCTTGGGGGTATAGTCTTATCCCATTAAGAGAATAATTCTATTTCTGTATGAATTTACTTTATCTAATTGTATATATCTTTGGGTTATGGCCCCAAGATATCCATTCCCCATAAAAACCATTCAAGTGTGTTTTGGATATATGTAATTACTATGGGGGCTGATGGATAAATATTTTATATATTTGAAAAGCATGGAGATTTTTAAGGAATTATAAATAGTCTCATATAATTGATGGATAGTAGTAAAAATGCCTCCAAATTTTGTGAGTGAACTTGGTTCATCACTGAAGATCACAAAAAATATAGTGTGGACTTATTGCATTATGATTTGAGTATCTCCTATTATGATGAATCTGAGTAGACCAACAGCAATGCCTAGTATATAGTTGAATTTTTGTTCATTCAGTCCATTGTGAAGGGTGAATTCCATTTCCCTAAAACATATCTATTCATTTTTTCTTTGAATAGTGGGAGGATCTCATTTAGGAGGTAGTCCATTATGGGCCCCATACATTGGATAATGGATGTTGACTCATCATGTCTCAGGGAAACATTGATATGATCGATATCCTCCATGATGTAGATGATTATTGGGGAAACCACCATCTAATGTGTGATGAAATATATTATCCCATATTGTTATGCATCAATTAGGGTCATATCTACCTTATAAATTGCATATGAATTGGAATTATCCAAATGAGTGAAATAATTTTGTGTTTTTTCAAAAGGGTAATTAGTCCATCAGTCCCCTATCATAGATGATGATAGTGGTAAATTATTCCTTATTGATGGTGTACTAATCACTTATATTATTAATACCTAGATTTTCAATTACCCTTAAAATCATATGATCTATATATTGTTACATCCACAATTAAAGGCCTATAATAAGGTCATAGAATTCCACCTCCTTACTGGTGCAACTGTTGGATAGCCAGAAGTGGTAGGGCATGGTAAAAAAAGATAATTCTATGAACTAACTAGTTAAACAATGATCATTCCATTCATTTAATAGTCATAATTTCAATTCCTTAATAAAAATACATATTTTATGTTTATAGAGTGTCATGGGTATTGAAAACATCTTCATATTAAAGCATGTGGTTTAATATTGTGCTTTTTTGTACAAGATGTGCTCTGAGGAAATCAGTCTATATCTTCCCCTCAATAACCTTCTATGATAATAATTTTATGTCATACAATTTATATATGGTTGACCATCAAGAAATATTCCGTGTAAACATAGAGTTGCTAAGAATATACAATGGTCATGCTGATATGATATACCATGTGGCAGTCATGGTGATATACTTATTTCATCATGTTTTTAACTCTGTTGATAAGAATAAGGTAGTTCATATCGATAAGAAAATATTTGGACTCAATAACTTGTATTCTTTAACTATGATAGTTGATACTATCTTCATTTCCTCCATCATTTTTCTATATGAGAAGTGCATCCAATAAACTATCCATGGTGTCTATATATTGGATGAGTTCCTTCCCTTCTACTGGTGGCATTAAAGTTGGTGGGATAAACTAATATTTCATGAGGGTTTTTAGTCTTCCTAGTACTGTTTGTACCATTTATAGGTGACTCCCCTTTCATTTAATTAGTGAAAGGGATGAATTTTTTGGCCTTGTTGGCTATAAAATTTATCATATAAGTGATTATCCCATGAATCACTCTATACTATGTATACTTTTTAGGGGGATTAATTATGAGGAATAAATTAGTATTATCTCTGTTGACCTCAATACTATTGTGTAATACAACAAAGCCATTTAATTTCATTAATGTTACAGTAATGTCAAACTTATGTTGTTTTATCATTATTTTGTGATACATTAACTTTGTAATGTTTTTTTGAAGGCTATGGATATGGTAATAGTCTTTTTGGGACTTCACTACTAGATCATCAAAATAAAATTATGTGATTTTTTATAGGGATGGTTTAAAGATTTTATACAATAAAAAATATTAGGTTTCCCCATGAATCATCAATATAAAGGGCATGACCTTATAGAAGAATATACCTTGATGTGTCTACAAGAGGTGGCTTCATATTCATTAGGGGACATGTTGATCTAATTGTAGCTTGGATACATATCCGTAAATCAAAGGGATTGAAAAATATGAATACATTAATTAGTAGTTTCATTATCATATCTAGGAATTCTTCTATTATATTATGTAAATTGTGATCCTTGAAATCTATCAAAACCCAAATCTAACCATTTTTTAACATAATTGGGATGATATCATCTATAAATATTAATAACTTTACCTCACATATGTTGTGGGATTTTATAAGTTTATCAACATCATATTCAATCATAGAATCATACGAATGAATAATTATAATAATTTATTTATTAAAACCTCAATGATAATCTAGTTGGCACAAGCAGATGGTGGCCACAACTATGAGTAATCATAGAATTTTTATAAAATCATAGGTGAACATGTAGCAGAGTTACACCTGCAATGACACATACATTACCTTTTTATACATAGGTATGGATACACTTATCAATTGTGGATGTAAATCCTCTTATATTATTTATTTATGTGCTTTATCCTGTCAATGGTTTTAGAGATTACTTCATCAAAAGTTCTATGGGTGTCTATAAGGTCGTCCTCTTCATCTTATGCCTTCATGTCATTGGAAGGGTCCACAAAATTGTTAGATAATGTGGGAATATATGTTCCTAATTAGGGATAATAGGATACTACTAGTGCTTTGGAGTTCCAAGCTGTTAGTTTCATAAAGATTAGTATTCTAAAGATGTTCAATTTCGACTATGCACTTATTGTTGGTGGAATGTGTATGGACAACCTGATTTATGGAATATGTCTTGGGGGAATTTTTAATTTCTATTGATGGAACATAGACATTTTCTAATCCTAGAGGCGTATTGATCAAATATTTTTCTGAAAATATTACTACTTTGATCAGGGATATGAGATGTACATAGTCTTTATTGGGAAAATAATTATGTGTTTAGATGGGAAGTTCCCAAGCCATTGGGAGTGGAAACCCACAAGTTTCCCTCTTTCTGTTATTTCATTCCATCCATCATATATAATCGCACCTCTGTGTAAAGGGATTCACATGATTCAAAATGGGATCTATCTCTAAAAAATAATTGTATGTCGTGTACCACAAGATGAAAATTAACCCCAAATTTGACACAAATTCCCAGAATTGGTTTTCGAGCTTCATTTGTATGAGGGGATTTAGTTCACTATTTTCATGACCTTAAGCTATTAGATTCATTCATGAAAAATTATTGTCACAATAAAAAAACACTAAAGGGTTCATACTGTGATGAGATTAATCCCAAATACTTTATCAACCATAGCCCATCAAATGCAAAAATTTCTGAGTCTATCTCAAACATATCGGGTTTTCATAATTATTGAATGATAATCTTAATTATATTTCTCTATGAATGATATAGTATCATGAAATTTATACACAATGGTTTGTGTATGATAAAACTAAACTATGAAAACATTCATATCAACGTATTTGGGAATATAAATTGTACAAATAAGAACCTTACTTAGATATTTTGAGATATGTGGAGCATCTAAGATTGAAATATTAGCTATGAAGACTGTTAATTATTTCATAATTCCATACCTCTGCATCAAGTTTCTGGAATTCACACTCTAAGGTTTTTCATTAGCTTGTACCATAGTGGATATGGTTCTTAAGTATAATTGATTTGGTACTTGGATAAAATTTGAGGGAATATATCTTTAAAAAAGTGGGTTGAGCTAATCTATGAACTTGTCTAGGCTAATCAGACCATTTCAGAACAACAACATAGTCATCCTAGATAATTAGGTTTCTGCAATTCTTGGAGGTATCTTACTTGTATATATGATCCTGATTGGATTATTATTGTACTTTCCCCTGGGTTTCAGTGACATATATGGATTCTTTGGTGATGTGTTCAAAATACTAGGTACATCCAAAACTACATCCTCCCCTATTTCATCTACTTCCATAGATGCTACCTCTAGGTCTATGGTCAAGTACGAGGAACTCATTATATATATATATATCAATGGATAAGGGGTCAGTGAAGTTAATAATGTTAATAAGATTGAATAGTGTGTCTTCATATTATAATAGTAATTTTTAGAGGGGTGGTTCACAAGCTCGAGGTGACGAGGGTATGAAATTTTCATGAGTCTTGCATAGTTTTGGATTCAGGAGAGTGTCTTATTCATTCATCCTATTATAATTCAAATAATTATGTCTATCCCTTTTTGATGTGTCTAATCATGTTCTCTAGGATTATGTGAGATGTACTGGAGACATGATTGGTAGATGAAGTCTTTTTTCTGAGAATTACATGATCCTAATAGACCATCATTCAATTATTATGGTAGTCAACCCATTATTTATATGAGTTTTTGACACCCTTTAAGTCTTCATTTTCTTTTTCTAATTGGGTTGTGGACTCATGATCCAAATTTGTTGGAGATTTTCAAAGTATCACCTATATAGAATCAAATATTCCATAGAGGATTTTCTTGATGAAAAACAATTATTGTTTGATATGGATCATACCTCGATTAATGTGAAAACTATATATAAAATCACTGATTTTGACCTCCTTGAGTTTCATGAGATCAAGAGACATGAGGAGATTATTTTTCATGCATGCATGGAAGTAACCTAGAACCTATTAATTTCATAATTTATATAATATGTTACTTCATTCATCAAATCGTGGAAAACCTTGATATCTTTGTACCTATTATTAGGTTTAGTTCCCCACTATTATCACTCAATAATAGGTTTTATTAATTTAAGAACCTTTCTAATATATCTAGGGGGAAATAGAAAATGTTTGAGAGTAAAAAAAATATTATCTAACTTTCTTGTCATTTTCCAATCTTTTTGGGGCGTAGAGAAAGATGTATACTTGGTTCACCGAATAATGTTCTATAGATGCTATGACTTTTCTAAAATCCCTATGTAACCACCCATATATTATAACATTATTGATGAAATATGGAGTTCATCAATTTGATTTTCATCAAATAGTTCTATTAACTTCTCTTATGCAAGTGACATAATGATCAAGTTGGTTAATTTTTTCATTGGGAGATGGAGTTGGTTACCATTTCATTTCCACAATGTTTGCAGTTCATGAGGTAGATATATATCATTTTCCTCATAGTTAATCTAAATTTATTTTGGGAATTTATGAAAAAGGTCTCCCTCGTCTATGAAAAGCCCCTCTCGGAAGCTACTATACCGAAACAAATTATGGACCACATTGGATTCTTCACAAAGGATATCATCTTTTCTTCATCCTATAGGTCCCATAAGCCCATTATGGGGCCATATCATTACATGAAGTGTGATAGATGATGCTATGGATCTCCATTTCCATCAATGGTTGATAAAATTTGATTCAAAGAATTATATGGTGGAAAAGTATCATCCACATAATTGGGATATGACTTTATTTTGGGTTGCTGTAATGACCCGAACATTAATGAATAAAATTCCATTTCTTTTAGTTACGTAAATGTATAATGGATATAGAAAACACATGACCTTTTTTATTATATATAATTGGATTTAAATGACCATCAGGTATCTGTAACATGGATAATATAGTCTTTGAATATTTATCATATGACTAATACAAATATAAGTTGTTAACAAATCATTTCATCACAAAAAAGTAGGTGATGACCACATCTAGTAGACTCGAGTCATACGAAGCACTTTTTTTAGAGCTCGAGAAGGTGGAAGCCGCACTGGGATTTTCTATTGACCAATCCCAAGTTGAGATTCAACACATTAATCTTGAACAAAATAACATATGGGAGAAGTTCAAGTTAACTGAGATTACCACCCAAGAGAATTTATCTAAGACACCCAAGATCCTATCACCATCGAAACTTGTACCCTAAAGTATAATGCATGTGATATAAGGGGTTATGTATTAAGGTATTAGTTACTTGTTTAGTGATATTTTTTATAAATAAATGTGTTCTTCCATCAATTACTTTTTTATAATTGTCTTTCATAAAACGTAATGAATTTTATAAACTGTTTTTGGTGAAAAAAAGGTACTTTTGAATAATAATTACATTATATTAAACTATAGTTTTTATTAATAATATTAATAAAAAATAAAAATAAATTATAACTATATCAGTTCCTTATCGGTAAATTATTATGTAATCAGTTTGATATGGGTTATTTTTTTAAGATAAAATAGAAAGTGTATATTTTAACGAACTTTTTTATGGAATTAATGAATTTTTTAAATAAATTATAATTTAATAATATATTATTATCATATTAATTTGATGATTTATAAATTTGTATATATTTTTTATGATGTCAAATGATTGTTTTTTAAGGATTGAAAAGTATTTATGTCAAAACCCGTGAATTTTTAATAAATTTCGATTTTCATTTTAACAATCAAAATTCAAATATTAAGAAAATTATTTAGATAAAATATATTTTATTTTTGGAATGAGGACATCGAAATTATCCAATGGTGAATGTTTCATATTTTTTGGAGACAATCAAATTTTTGGGTTAAAATTAAATACCGAATAAAAATATAATGTTATTTATGAAATAATAACGACCCAATATTGAAGTAATAAAATACTATAAAATGGATATTATGATAATATGTGTATTTAGTTTTTGAATATTTTGTTTAATATTTGTTTCACTAATTTCAAAATTCCATAGTGGACCCTCCAAAACATATAAAATATTTTAACACTTTAATATGATTTCCTTGAGAGTGTGACTCACCTTCACATAATGAATCCTCGTATTTTAATATTTTCGGTATTTTATAGTTATACAATATTTTATACCAAGAATGTTTTTAAGAAATAATGGGTAAAAAACGTGGTATGGTTTTTGGTTTTAAATATTTTATTGGGTAGTGTTCAAACCCTAAATAATAAAGAATTATGTATCCTTGTCTATATAAACCCACCCAATATCCCATTACACATAACTAAAACCATTTTAAACTCATACACACTTTGTTATTCAATCCCTATATTCCTCTCAAGTCTCCCAAATATCTCAAGAATCATGTCCCAAACCTTTGGGATCACATTTCCGTGTAAGGTATCCTCACGTTCCTCCCCTCCTTTCAAATTCAAGTATCTTATTGAAAATAAGTTTTTTTAAATTTTGATGTGTTATAATTTAATTATTTAATAATAATTATATTACTCTTTATTTTTTGTTATTTTAATGAGGTATTATTCATCGTCCCTCATTTTGAACCATACCTAAGACATTACTATGCCAGAATATCATAACGGATCTTCCACCCTCCCCTTTTACCAAGAATTCTTTTCATGTAATGTCTTTTAATTTAATTTATTTCTTTGTTTCGATATGTTATTAAATATAATAACTACTTTTAATTTAATGTATAAATCATTAGATCCCATTTTACTCTCATTTATACCTCTTTGGAACACCTATATACTCTCGTTACTGTGCTGAATTTTTATAACAGATTCATCATTTTCTAACTTTTACCCATGTTTTTTTGTTATAATTCCCATTTACATTCAATTGAAAATTTTGGGGAATGTTTTTTCACCTCACCCATACTACCCACCTTCCTTTTTAAAGGTGATATACCACTTTAACTCTCATTAATGCCTTTCGTTTATACCCATTACCTTGATGAACTTTTGTAAGGTATTTCACTCTTCATATTTCCATTCAAGTATTTCAGCCATATTATTCATAAAAATGCAATTTTAAATTTTCAAATATTAATAACCTTGATCCGAATACTATCCATTTCATGTATAAATTATTATATTAACCTTTCTCTCTCATCAATCTTTTTTTTTGCATTTTTTTTCACAATGTTAGGCTGCCGAATTTGCACCACGATCTTCCATGGCAAAATCATCACATAGTGAATACCATACACATTTCTATAACAAGTGTATTAACCATTAGGCACATATACTTATTGAATTTAACTTACATGTATGTATTCCACAATAATTAATCATGGAATAACATATGATGTTGAATGATTCCATGTTATATGATCCATGTGACACACTTATTGATGAAATGAAATGCTTGTCAATGGTGAGCACAGATAGTGCTCCAATGCATTGGTTAATTATTTGTATCATGATATTCCATGTGCATTGAGAGTTTAATATTATAATCCATGTTAAATGATGGTTTAATCATTCTAATTTATGGGACATGAGGGGTTATTAATATTAATCATTGTGTAATGAGCCTTATATCATTCTAATAACATGTTTTATGTCATTTACACATTTCCATGTTATGATAATCATGATATATCATGTCTTTATGTTAATGTATCTCTTATTCTCCATTTATATGACTATTTCATGAAATGTATTTTATTCATCACGTTCTGTCTTGATTACTTCATTATTGTGCTTTATTGAAAACCCATTTCTTATGTATGTCCTCTAGTTATCCCATGCAGTGTCAAGTATGATATATTTAGTTGGTCATGTCAAAGCAGTTGAAAATAATACTATTTATTTCATGTTTTTTTGTTTTAATTTAATGTTATGATTTCCCAATACACAATACCAATATATCAGTAGAGTTTTCTTATGTACAAGTTTATGTAATAAATCATGTATATTTGTGTAATAAAGAGAGGGGTTGTTATAGATGGTTTTAGAGGATACATTGAGTTATTTTTGGGAATAGGGTAATAAAACTGTAATGAAATACATAGATATAAAACTAAGTATATCAAAATAGTCCTTAAATGTTTGGGAGTATAGATTTAGTGGTTTATCAAAAAAATACATCCCTTCCTATATACGAACAGGTAGATGAGGCTTTATAACAGATGTATCCAGTGGTAAAACTCAAAAACACAATTTTGAGATAGACACAAACATGAACCGGTGCATGACAATTGGCCTTGCATCACTCTTGGTTCAAAACTTACAGGGGATTTTATTACATATATTCACCAGCATAGTAGAAACCATTATTAAGGGATAAAAAAAGTCCATAAGAATATACATTATGTGATAGATTATTTATATCATTTATTGAAGACTACAAATGTATAGGTTATGGTTATAAATATAATTTGTAAATAATCCATTTTTTTCATTGGATTACCCTAGTCTGTTTAATGGTTTAAAATAATTACCACAATTTTTAAATTTATTATTTCTAAGGGACGGTAATATGAGGAATGTGGCTAACAACTGATGTGAAAGGCAATTTGATGATTGTCCCAATTAGATTCTCAATGAAATGCGGTATTAATTAGGACATATCATGATTATTACAAACATACTATCAGAAATAATGATTTAAAATTGGAACATTGTTGAATTCCCAAGGAAATCAAAGAGGGGGTGGAAGAAATCTCATGAATGTTCATATAATAAATTTGACAAGGGAATGAAGTACCAATTTCTTTCGTACAACATGTGTGGAAAGTGGAACTAAGGAAAATGTCCCAAAGGGACTAAGAGGTGTTTTATGTGTGGAAGGGAAGATGAAAAATTATCCAATTTCCATGCCAAACTAGTAAATGTGATAAATGGAAACAATGTTCCATCTATGACATCAAATACAATTATATTATATAAATATAGGGAAGTCAGGAATTACCCAAGACAATACTCTTTTACAAGGTTTGAGAAGCATCATGATAATAAATAATATCCATGATCAAGGGAGAATTAGAATTCCAATTGTAAGATGGATAATCATGAATGAGTTACATTTAACCACTACTTCAATGCATTGAATGTTGTAATGTTTTTATATTATTGTCTTATTAGTATATATGTTTTGTATTTTATGAACATTGAATCCCCAACAAAAATTATACTAAATAATTAGTGGAAAACTTATATATGTGTTCTATTAAATGTTTATGATTGTGGGAATGTTCTTATTGAAAATATTATAAGTGTCCCTTTTATTGAATTTAAGGGAAAAATGAAAAAGTAATTTCCTATGTCTCAAGGAATATAAAAGTTAATAAGTAAAAATATCCAACACTTGATCTAGAGTGGGCTGTAGTAATCTTCTCTAGGAAAATTAGGTTCCATTATCTCTTTGGGTAGAAGTGTAAAATATATAAGAATCATGGAAGGTTCAATTATATATTCATATAAAAATATTTAAATATGTGCTAATGAATATGGTTAGATCCCATCAATGATTAGGAATTATCAATCCATAACTATATAGGGAATGTAGATAAGGTGGTGAATGCTCTAAGTAAAAATTACCCAATGATTCTTTCATTGATTAGAATTGAAAAATCTCCAATCTTCTTAGATTTTGTGAAGATGGACATGGGAATCATAAAAAAGGGAACATCATAAATCATTTCACATATGATTTCCCTACCATCTCTTTTGGAAAGTTTAAAGGATGGTCAAAAGGATGATGGGAGAATTTAGAGGAAAGTGGAAACTATTAGAAAAGATAAATCCTTAGATTTCAATGTTAATGACGAATAAAATCAATGAATATACATCCATGTTCCCGGTATTTCAGCATGTTTAGGTTAAGAGGAAAAATTATAAGGGTTTTATGCATCCATTACCAATACCAACTTGAGTATGGGAGAACATCACCATGGTCATTGTCACCAGACTTCTAAACACATCCAAATGAAACAATGATATCTGGGTTGTTATGGATCACCTTACAACGACTGCACTCTTCGTTACAATTCGAGAGTATTTATCATTGTATAAACTATAAAAGAATTAATTAAAATAATTAATAAGGATTAATGGTTTTCCACTATCAATTTTATACAATTGATATCCAAGATTCAGCACAATGTTCTGGAAGAGTCTACAACACACTCTGAATACTGAGATGAACCTCAGTATGGCGTATCATCCTCAAACTAATGTCCAATCTAATAAGACAATCTAATCACATGAGAAATTTTTATATCATTACCAATGGACATCAAATAAGGATGTGATCAATATCTTTGTCTGGATGAGTTTTTTAACAACAACAATTTCGACTCATGCATGCAAATGGATCCAAATGAAGCCCATTGTGGAAAGAGGTGTAGAACAATGACATATTGGGATGATGTTGGGGGGGTTAAATCTTATATATTCATAAATGGTCAATGAAATTATGGATAAGGTTTAATAAATTCATAAGAACATTAAATATACTCAGATTCAACAAAATAGAAATACAGAAAATTGTTGATGAGGCCTAGAGTTTGATATTGGAGACATTTTATTCCTACGCATATCACCATGAAAGAGAGTTATGAGATTTTAGAATAAGGGAAATATTATTCCAAGGTACATCATTGCTCTTGATATCCTTGATCATGTTGGAGTAGTGCCATAACGACTAGCACTCCCACCGATCCTCTCTCAGGTACATGATGTATTCAATGTATCACCCATGAAGGAGTAAATACCTAACCCATCACATGTAATCAATATAGAGGTGATTCCATTGTATAATTTCATCTACTATGAATAGAACTAGGTGAAGTTATTAGATCGTGGAGAAAAAGTTATACAAAATAAGACAATTTTCCTCATCAAAGTGTTGTGGAAATACAACATGTTTGAAGAAGTAATATGGGAACTAGAGGAGGTGATGAAGTAGAGTTAACCTAATATGTTTTAGAGTGGGAAAAGAAACATTCGATGGTGAAATTTATTAAGGGAGGAAGGTTGTAATGTCCCCAACCTACCATAATAACATTCCATTTATTTTAGTTAATTGAATAAATTATAGATATAGAAAACAAAAGAATTTTTTTATTTTATTCTATTGGATTTAAATATTAGTTATGTTAGAATATTATATATAAAATATCCATTAAATAGTAATCACATGACTAAAGAAAATATATGTTTTTAATAAATCATTTTAACAAAGGGAAAGGATGTGATGGACTCATCCATCAGTCTTAGTCCATACATAGATCATTTATCAGAGCTCAAAAATGAGGAAAAATCACTGGGCTTTTCTCTAGACCAATCCCAAGATGAGATTAAACAAATTAAGATTGAACGAAATTACTTACGGAAGATGTCCATGTTAAATGTGATTACCACCCACGTGATATTATTTGATCTACCCCAAGAGTCTCTCACCATTGCACACCGTACCCTTAGAACATACATGTGTGTAATAAGAAGTAATGTAAAAAGGTATTAGTTACTAGTTGTGTAGTTCCTTTTTATAAATAAAATTCATATTCCATCAATTCCTTTTTGAAAACAGTATTTCCTAAAAAGTGATGAATATGATAAATTGTTTTTTCAGGTTAAAATGGCAATTCTGATAAATATATACATTTGATTAAACTATGTGTTTTATTAATACTATAATAAAAAAAATTTCTATAAATGAGTGTTATATGAGTTCCTTATCAGTAAATGATTAGTTAATCTATATGATATGAGTTATATTTTTTCATGATAAACCAAAAAGTGTATTTTTAAAGAATTTATTTTAAATAATTAATAAAAATTTAAAATAATTAATATTTTAAAAATATATTATTATGAAATTTCATTTATTTATAATAAATGAATATATAATTTTTATTAATTCAAATGTAAATTTTGTTATAGTTTGAAAACTATTTTTTTTTCAAAACCTGTGAAATTTCAATAAAATTCAGTTTTCATTTTAAAAGGGAAAATTCACATATTTAAATACATATTTCGATACAATGAATATTATTTTTTGGATCATGATGTTAAAATTATCCAGTGGTGTTTTTAATAATTTTCTGAGACAATCAAATTTCATGGAACGAATTAAATACCGTAAAAATATAAAATGGGATTTCTGACTTAATAATGACCCAATTATGATGTAATAAAATACAATTAAAAGGATATTCATCAAATATATTTTTTACCTTTAAGAAATTTGATTTGATATTTGTTTTATTATTTTTATAATGCCTTAGGGGACCCTCCAAGACTTATAAAATATTTTAACGGTTTTAAATGATTTCCTTGAGAGTGTGACTCACTGACATATAAGCAAGACTAATATATTAATATTTTAGTCCCTTGGACATATAAAATATTTTTTACCACTCCCCTTTGGAATAAATAAAGGTAAAACCATGGTATGGTTTGTGGTTTGGAATATTTTAGTTTGTTGAATCCAAAATCTGAATAATAATGAATTCCTTCTCCTTTCCAATATAATCCCACCAAATCTCCCATTCCTCTTCACTAAAAACATTTTGAGCTCATTAAAACTATTTTATTCACTTTATATAGTCCTATAAAGTATCCCCATTCTCCCAAGAATCCTTTCCTAAGCATTTGGATCACAGTTTTATGTAAGGGACCCTCTCTTTTCTCTCCTCCATTCTAATTCAAGCATCGTATTTGAATGTATTTCTTGTAATTTAGAATGGTTATAACATCATTATTTTATAATAATTCTCTAAATATAAATTAAATATCATTTTAATGATTTATTATTTATCCTCCCTCATTTTGACATGTGCCTAAGATGTTACTATTCCAAAATTTGGTCAGGGAACTTCCACCCTTCTCTTTTACCAAGAATTGTTTACATGTTATGTCTTTTAATTTCTTTTGTTACAATTTTTTAATATGTTATTAAATATCATACCTAATGAACATTTTATTTATAAATAATGAATTCCCCTTTCACTCTCATTTATCCCTCTTATGAACCATTATGTTTTCTCATTACCTTTCCAAATTTCTATAAGGTATTCCTTCCTTTTGTTATTTTGATCCATGTTTCCTTATATTGTAATACCCTCTAACATTAAATGAAAAATGGTGGGGGTATGTTTTCGAAACATTCCCATACATCCCTACATATTTTTGAATGAGTACATACCATTTTATCTCTCCTTAATTCCTTTCATGTAAACCCTTTACCATTCGGAAATTATTATAATAAATTTATCAATAATTATTTCTATTCAAGTATTTATCTGATATTATGAATCTAAAATCCATTTCATATTTTGGTATATTATGTTACAGGATCCCCATAGTATAAATTTCATTTATAAATGATGACATTCCACTTTTTCTTTCATTAACCATTTTTTATAAATTTTTATGTCAAACTAATAGGATACCAAATCTGAACTATGATTTTCCAAGCTAAAAATTTTTTGTTGTTAATACCATACCCATTTATCTATAAAGGGTATTATACCTTATGATAATATACTTATTTAATGTTACTTCCTTGTTTTTATTCCAAATTCATTAAATTTGGAATAACTTATGATGTTGAATGATTCCATGTTATATAGTCATTTTGGCACACTTATGCATCAAATGAAATGTCTATGATGGATATGCCATGATAACATTCAATGCGTGGGGTAATGTTTACTATCATTATAATCCATGTTAAATGATGGTTTAATCATGAAAATACATGTTCAATGTTGGTTTACTCATTATAATTAATGTGAAATGAGGTTTTACTTAGGCTAATCTATGACCAATGAGCCCTCTCATACTAATATTAGGTTGTATGTCACTACCAATATTCCATGTTATGATAATCAAACTATATCTTTCCTTTATGTTCATGTTTATCATATTCTCCATTAGTATTCCTATTATTAATGATTTATTTTATTCTTCATGTTATTCATTGTTTACTCCCTTACTAGGATTATAGCTCACCCATTTCTTATGTATGTCCTCAGGTTTTCCCATGTAGTGTTAAGTACGATTGAATGAGTTGGTCATGTAAAAAGAGATTGAAATTGTATTATCCCGGATTTTTCATGTATTTTTATAAAATTATAAGGAATTATTTTGATACCACATGCTTTGATGGAGCCTGATTCTAAGACTTGTTGAGCCTGGTGGGGAATTTTTAACTTTTTTAGTTCACTTATGTATATGTTGAGGCATGTCTTTCTATCATTTGTATCAGTGCATGGATTGAAAATACATGGGAACTATTGAAGCCGAAACACTAAGATTTTCATAGTGGGGACTTAACATCTACCTGTAAGGTTCGGAAGGAAATTTTAATTTTATGGACTTCGATGAGAAATAATAAAATAACATAAAATTTTATTTTATTTATTTTCTCACCGTTGAGAGGCAGACAAAGTTCTTGCGGTGCTGTAATAAAGTGCAGTAAAATAATCCCCTTAATGGGTTATGAATATGTAGCATAACGATGCTTTGTATGAAGCGTAAGAGATAAAATTTTTCATAAATAAAATATCTTAATTATGAAATTTCACTATGTAATAGAAATTATGTGATGTGATTCATTTTTATGGAATAAAACATTGGAGAATTTAGGGATAATGATGCCCAATTCTAGGATGAACCACCAGTGAGTTTTCTCACAAACAAAGAACAAATAATTCCAAAAGAATTTTAACAACTTTGACGGACCTCGAATAACAGAGCTAGGAAGCATCAAATGCCTTCACTTCTTTAAAATTCACATCCAGACTGCTCCAATTTCAAATGGTTTTAAGGTAAGGGTATTTTTGGTTTATGTTTTTCCTATTCTTCATTTTATACAACAAACACCGATCAACCCATGAACAGGTTGACTTGAGGATCATCTGTTCTTGCATGATGGTTATGCTTCATGGGTTTTCTATTCGAAATTGAATTATTGTGGGTATAAAACCATCCCCAAACCTCCCACAGTTATAAAACTCTAACAAAGATGGTGTGTCTCGACACGAACAAGACCCCAACCCCTCATCTTTTGTTTTCTTTGTGGCTATGCATTTTGGATGGGGAAAAGGCATATTTAATGCCTTCGTGGGGAAGGCAACACCCCAACGAAGCCATAGGCACATGCAATGTGAAGAACGAACCACCAGAGGGGACATGGTGGTTCACGGAGTACCCTGCCAGTGCACCGGGACCAGCCCATGTTGCGATGGAGAAATAGAGCTGCCGGCTATGCCGATAGCCGGTGGAGGCCGACATGGACCACAATCACGAGCAGTTGTTTTTCCAAGCTTATATACTTTAGACCACGTGCAAACACCCTAGGTAGCCAGATTGAATGGTTGTGTGACACCCCTTGATGCGCCATGCATCCTGGTTGAGGGGAACTGGTCCGCCATTGACTGAACGTGAAGGATGCAGGCTAGACCCGCCCAGTTGGCCTGGACACACCCAAGCGGGCCGGCGCGGACCTGCGTCCCAATAGACTGGACCAAGGCCGTTCCGGGTCTGGGGTTGGGTGGATGGCCCCGGGTTGGGTTGGGTCGGTCTGACTGGGTCAGCCCGAACCCAGACCCCACCGACCCCTTATTGGAAAAATGTCAAAAACATTCAAATTGGGAGACTGATAGACAAGACATTTGTACCATTTTAACCATCACGATGAGGTGGATATTTTGGTTTATTCTATGGATGATTTCATGGAAGTTGAATTGTGAAGAATTATTTGGGGAGCGTTTATCCCCAGATCAAGTGTGCTACATGTGAATACCCTATGGTTGGATGAGACCTAAATATTGCTGACTAGTGACCATGGGTAGATCAGATTTTATGGCCTAGTGGGAAGCATCTTCTTTGTGACCCAGTAAGCCCACGGTGCAGAGCGACTTCTCTTTGACCCATAAAATCCACGCTACTCGACCGAAGGATTAACATAGAATAGAAATAGGTGCAAAGAAACTTATTTGTGGCCTAGAATGTCAACTATGGGGAGAAGATTTTGTGTGACCCAGTAAACCCATGGTACTAATCAGTGATGCGTATGACAATAGTCTCAAGGATAGTGAGAGGTGACTTCTGTGGGACTTGAGAGGCTCACTTTACTAAATGAGGATTAATTATCTAGTATCCCATGGTGTTCAATGATGAAATAATGTTCTTACCTTCCTACTCTATAATATACCTGGTTTGAGCTATCTTGTTTCATGATTTTTCTTCGTGATCATGATCTGTTTTTTGTTGATGGATTACATTGTGGACATTACTTTTTGTTTTGGTTTCCCTAATAATTATTTTTTTACTCAAACCTACATGGGCTTTGCGCGCATGTGTTGTGTCTCATACAACCGAACGTCGACTTGACAGAGGACATAGAGGCATGGGACCTGGTGGAGCCCAATGATACCAAGTAGAAAAGGCATAATTCTACAGCTTCTTGAAGGTACTATATACTTACACATCATTTGATGTTTTAAAGGGATTAATTCAAGGGTTTTTTTACATTACAATTTTATAGTTATTATTTTGTTGGGTTTGTTTTCTGGCTCATTTATCTTTCAGATGTACTTGTACATGGTGGTTATTTAGTGTCACACTTGTTAAATTTAAAATCTATAGGATTTTTTTTTTGTTCCTATGTATAGGTATTCAGGAAAATGACTCCCACATACAGGTTGATGCCTTTAGGGTTGGTTTCCAACCCCTGGCCTTCAAGAGGTGGTCTTGGGGAATGTCACGGCATGGGGCTCAGGGGACAGGTCATGACAGAAATAATGATGTTGTATTTCATATTTTAAGTTGTTAGGTAATGATATTAATTTCTCAATAAATTATACCTCTCGATCCCTAGAGTTTCCTTAAGTACAATTTTATGTAATAATTTTAGATTATGTGTGTAATAAAGTGTAGTGTTGTTATAGTTGCATCGGTGAAAAACATCTTTATATGGATTTTATTTAATTTCCAATTGATATAATAAAATTGAAGAGTAATTGGGGTACCAAAATTTAAACCACATCTTGAGAATGGTAACAAGTAAAATCATGATGCATTCACCCTTTTTTTATTAGCTACATATTTCTAGTTCATGCCTGGAATGATGATTGTCCTGACATTGGGGAGGTTTTTGTTGGTAGGGGGAAAATCCTGGTCATTCAAGACCTCCATTTTTTTAATATAATAGTTGATAGGATATTGTGCTAGAATAACATTCTTGTTACAATCTTGTGGGAAAATTGAATCCCCCCTGATGGGTGTGAGTTTGACTAGTCACCTCTATTTATAAGAGATACACAGTTTAAATATTACACCTTTGAAAGATTCCATTTAGATATATGTGATTATTTATTTGTGCCCCTTATTATTCTAACAAGTATTCTATAAAGGGGAACATTCTAGTTAATGGGTGGGATATCGTTACACCTTCCATTTTGTCCTTGGTGGATTAGAATGAAGGGTGTGAATACTCATAATTTGATTGTGCCAAATAATTATTATCCATTGATTCTTAGTACTTGAAGCCTTCAATATGTGTGTTAATGAAACCCATATATTTTGGTAATATTTCAACATTTCATGAATCGAAATATTCATCTATGTATTTATCATATGAATTTATAGTGATGTAATTTTCTGATACCCATCTACAAACGTGAATCATCTCGCCATTCCTTAAGTAATAAAGTAACCCTACACCACTTGTTACCTTTGGTTTTTTTACATTACACTCTCAATTTGTTGTTTGTTCTAACTTGGTACCCTAATGAGTTATGATCGTCCTTATTGAGCATTCACATGGGTTTGTTTTATGAATAGTATCCTTGAGGGAATCTCAGACCATCCTCACTATGTAGGTCCTCCATGAGTTGGGTGTTTCATATGACTATAGGTAGGGATGGGAAATTATGTTGGTAACCACTTCTAGGCTAGAAAATACTGATCTTCTTCATGGAGGTGATAATAATAACAACCTCCCCATGGGGTTTCATTGGTGTGGGGGAAACATCAGTATTTCCCAAAATAAATGAGTACTTTTTTGGTTTATGAAGTGAATTTCATTGTGAAAATATTGCACGTCCTATGTGTAGGTTTTGATTTGGATCCCTTTTCTACTTCTGTGGTACCAACTTTGGATTGGATGACCCTGGTGATGGGGGAGGGGGTAAAAATTATTCCCACCTTGTGGGATGGGGCTACGACTAAATGGATATTATGGTGGCTAGAAGAAAAATCTTATAAATTTCTTTCATATTCACTCATGCATATGCCATGTGTAGAGATTTATTAGAATGAGATCTACTTTCCATAGTGTGATTCCTTACAACCTATCATTTAACATTCTTCGGTGAGATGTATTCTCATTATATATATAAGACTGACTCATGATCCAAAAAGAAATATTCTCTATCAATTCATGAGATTACCAAATCATTAGATGGTGATATTCACTAGATTTAGAAATTGGATTATTTTTATCTTGGTCACTTAACCGCTCATATTATAATGAAATTAAAGATTCCATGTCTACAGAGCTTTTCTAATGAGAGGATGGTGAAAAATGAATAACTTGATACTCAACCCATGGATGGATGCATACATATGATGATGATTTTGAAATAATTTTTTGAACATTTTCTAGGATGTGTAGGAAAGCATACCTTATTCTTATTGTGTGATTTTCTGACCCAGGGTATCGTTCCACAAAGATAGAAGGAAACGCTATATGGAAGAATAGTGTGTTCTCAACATGGAGGTGTTCTTTATATCTTTGATAAGGGAGATTCGTAGTCTTTATCAACTGGATGGTTGGTCATTAGTTCTGGTAAAATTATGGTATTCATCCCCCACTAGATAATTTGGGACTTCGTAGCTGGGAGTGGAAATGGGCCAAAATATAGTTTGGTGGTTTTTTCCCAGCCATATTTTTTCATATGTATATACTGGGATCCTTTACATAATAGGTTCATTCATTTATGTAGTCATACAATAGCGGATTTCTTCTATCATCAAGGGGTATAAACATTTTAAATTCATGGATGAGGATCACTCATCTAGGTCACCTACTAACGGAGGTAAAGTATTAACAATGGTTGATTAAAAACTATATATGGTTGAAACTGATGTCACCATACATAATATATTTGAAGGTTCACTAATAAGGATGATATATTTGAATTGGAGAGATATCAAAATTGGGAGGTTTTCCATTAAATATATTAGGGTTGAGATCCACATAATCTTTAGCTATGCTACCATGAGTTGGACATTCAGGGTAGGTATCTCCTTATAAATTGAATAAAGAGTTATATGATCATTAAGATGTTTCATAAATGTTATTTATGGAATAAAATATGCTATAATTTAGTAGTGTAGGAATATAAGAAACATCCTATTTGTTGATACAATATGTCAACCTACATTTGGGTATGTGTAATAGCATGTTCCAACTACATGTCATTCATCGGGGTATGCTAATGAATGTATGATTCCATGAAAATATATGTATATTAATCAGAATAAGTTAGGGTATTATACTAAGATTGTGTATGTTTTTGGGAAAAAATCCATCCTTTTTCTGGCTACCAGAATATATAGGCCAATCATAGTTGATGTAGTAATATGATCCCAATTAGAATGCACAATCCTTGCTGGAATTTTCCTATAAAAATATGGAATGAGAGAAGTAATATGTGGCTCCTTAATTGTATCCCCAGAATGATTTTGGGGCATTATTTTTTTGTAGGATAAGGAATATATATCTATCCATTTTAAGCTACGGTAATCTTCCATGTAGCTCTATTGAAAGGGAAGTTAGACAATCTTGAGGTGACAATTTGAATATCCAAATGCAACTTAGTTAGGGAGGGAAAATGGGATCAATCATGGTTTTCCATTTGAAAATCTAGTTGTCCTTCATTGATAGGAATATGCACCAGTCCTGAGGCGATTGTAAAATTGGGTTGAGAATCCATAATCAGAATAGTTTCACAACCCAACCCATCATGGCCCAACACATGACTACAGAAAGCCAACATCTTATACAAAAGTGGATGGAAAAAAGTGTCGAGTAGGTATATTCAAAAAATTCATTGAATTCTCCAAATTCACCTATACAAATGAACACATTTAAAGTCCACCAAGATGAAACAATATTAAACAAGTAAATGTAATGCTAGAATATATCTGTAATACCACAAAAAGAATGTGATAGTAATGCACTGAAGGAAAAAAATTAGAAAAATAAAAGACCAAAAAAACTCTAAAGTGACATACCACTTATAAGGGATAAGACTATGACCAAATATAAACTATTGGAAAAATATGTCTTTTTATATCGACCTCTGCCCCACCTACTCGACATCTTCATGGGACACCATCAAAAATCCATCATCTACATAAGACTGGACACGTGTGGGTATATCCCAGGAATGTGTGAGAATAAAAATACCTAGTATGAAAACATGGAAAAACTAAACATGAAGAATCATGTATAGTCAGATCAATAAATGGATATAACAATTACAGTATAATAGAAAACACCAAGATATACTTTGGAAGGGCACCGAGACACCGAGATGTCACAACTAATTGATTTCCAAATGATTATTCTTGAAGCTTTCCTATTCCATGATAATACTCTACATGATACATTTTTTCAAATTGATCTCATTGAAGAAGTCTTAGTTATTTGTCTCACCTTATAAATCTCATTGGTCTTAGTATTCATTCATACATTAATTGGGTGTCATACCTAGGACTTTTGGGGGACACAACAGACCGAATAATGATCAAAAAAAATATATGGGATTGTATGTTAATGATAATAAATACCCTACCACTATGGTATTCTATATGGAGGATCAATTCCATCTTCAAGGAGGTCACACTAATTCTAAGAACCCCACCATGGATATAAACATGAAAAAAAGATATAACTCAAGTAATCTAGTGGGACTCCATGAACTGTATATTTGATTAATCCTCCATAGGTGATTAAAATCCATAGCTAAAGATGTAATTCTAAACTATAACAATAAGTGTAAGGAAAAATTAGAAAACTAGTATACCAACATGGTTCTGAACCAGAAATCCAAAGAGCTACAAGCTCCCTCGAAGTGAGTACCTGAAGTATAAGTAGAGTACATAGAGTTATTTGTTCAACCCAGACATTCCCATGTATCATAATTTGTAAAATTCAATGTACTCAAAATGTGAGTAAAACAAATGACATGTAGAGGTCACCCGAGTAGTATTCCTATGTATCTTGACCATTCTCGTGTATGGTTAGTTATAATTTGTACACCTTTCCTTGTCTGTGTTTGATAAAAAAATGTTTCCATGCCCATTTATTCAAATCCATGTCCATATACCCTACAAGGTAAATGTTGAGCCTTCTCAAAGGGTAAACATTGTGTGTGACCATGTCACATGATGTTTGATAGTTAACTCTTACCGAAGCACTAGGTCTATAGCTAGGGGGTCTCACATGATGTGAAATACTGAAATACACACCGTGTTTAACAAGATTTTCAAAATATGTTGTGATATTGCTCCATATCATTATATAAACTACAAGATCAGTCTCCCTAAATGGAATATTCATATCTGTGATTGATTATCCCTTTCCATCATTAATCACATGAATCAATACTTGAATCTACTTAGAAAATACCACATCCATCCATCTACCAGTGTAGGTCAAAACATGGAAGAAAAAATCCCAAAAATACATAAGAACATCCTCTGAACAACCTCTATAATTTTCACACAATGATCAAACCCTCAATCAAAAGAAAATTACCCTCAATATTATACTATTGTCTAGAAGAATGGTCACACAATGACCAAATTATCGGTATTACTTATAACCACCACCAAAAGGAAATGACTACAACTATTTTGTGATGATACAGGAGAGAAAACCATTACCAAAAGATGTGGTGACCATGTTTTTGACACATTCTATAGGGCACACATCCATATGATTTGGGGGGAGCACAGCTTGTTTCCCCGCATTCACACTTCTAAAGGCAGGCGGCATCCATCACTTATTCAGGGTCGTTTTATCTATGATCGAAACAGGATGATGGAATGTAAGTTCCTCCTACAATGGATTCCTCTACGGAACTCGTTACCTAGTCCAGGACTCCCATAAAGATTAAGTCATTTTTCATGAATCTCCCGTATCTTTGTGGACACATGTTAATTACACTATTTATGTTAGGATAATCCATGGTGTCTTTATATTGACGAATCCTTCAGTCAAAATATATGAAAACATAAGGCATGATGAGGCATCTATGGATGTGTGAACATTGGGGAACCTGTATTCTTACTCATAAGAGGGAATATTAATGGAACATAAGTCGATACATCCCATGTTGGTCATATAATATCTTATGCAAGAGGCATGTCTTTGAGGTTTTCCATAGCTTTTCATGTTTAACATTGGGTATGATGTGATTTTACCATCTTGCGGAGATAGTTATTCCAAAGGTGTGTCTTCCAAGGTTTTACATAGGCATCCCATGTTTAACATGAGGTAGGACATGATTTTAATATCTTACAGATATAGAATAATAGTGATCATAACATCGCATAGGGATAGATCTCATTGATTCATACCTAGGAGGGAACACCGGGAATGTTTACTAGATGGATGAATCAGAATGACCAATGAGGACATATCAATGGTTGTGTGTCCTATTGAGGAAATACATCACATAGTGAAAGATGATCTAGACACCATTGGGGGAGGACCAGAACGAGTGAACCCTGGAATGGGGAACACTAGGAGGATAGGTCAGAATTCAAAATGAGAATGTACCTAGGATGGTGTCCCCCATAAACGGATGATGTCGCACCATGAAGGCAGATCTGGACACCACTGAGGGTGGGACAAGAATATTTCACCCCAGAATGGGGGGCACCATGGATTACAATTGGCTAGGATTGAACCTTATGATGGTTTCCTATATACCCAATATAGACGACCGAGTTCAAAACCAACGTATTTTGAAGGGGTGGTTAACTATGGTGTACATAATAAACAACGACCCAAAGACATGTTGAGGCATAAACCTGGTTAGCAGACCATTGCAAGAGAGACACTGTTGGTTGAATGATTATGGATTGTATGGGGATTATTCATGGTATGATTCATGAGGTAATGGTGTGATACCACCGGGATGTGGCAGAACAATTAAGAATCAGGATGGATGATGGGGAATTGAATGTATGTAGAGGAGGAATGAGATGGAACCATATTGAAGTTGATGGTAGTGTTGTGATTGAACCTCAAAAAGGATTACAACATATCAACATGGCATGGAATCCATGTCTTCATAGTTCAGTTTTGATATTTGACACTTGGAGAGGCGGCCCATGAGAATGTATGCATGGATGGGATCCGGAAAAGTAGAACCTCCAGGTTGTGTAACGACCTTATTGAAACACATAGGCTCAAGGGAGAGACTAGGATGACACATGGAAGATGTTCTTGGGCCTTAGGGATGAATATAACGTATCCCTATGGTAGGGAATCAATGTCCACATAGTTCAAGAAGTCATGGAATTAGGGTGTGGAAACAGGACAGTGTCTCACCGACATGTTGGGGGTTATGTATGGTTAGCAGCCCGAAAGTTGTCCTGACACCCGGGGAGAGACCAGTGATGTGGGTACCAGAAAAGGATACGACAATGGGTTACTGTCGGTTGTAGAATATAATGTCTTATAGCTAGTTAGGGATCCAATGTATTACTTCTGGTTGGGGTTGACAACGGTTTGCCACTGGTTGGGGAACACAACAGCTTACTATCGGTCGAGGAACACAACATCTTACCCTCAGTTGGGGTTGTGACTCAGGAAGGATTCCTACATACCTTGCCTTTGATACAAGGATCTCCGGCCATGTAGTTTGAATGTGTACAGTTTAACATCATATAGGAAAAAAGGGCGTACAGTTTAATGTCATGTGTGATGAGGGTAGACCAACATGGAGTGGTTGGGACCGATATGTTTTGGGATTAAACCTCTGGGAGGATTCGTATGTACCTTTGCATGGAAAGGATCAAAGTCCACATTTTTCATGAGTAGTTTGGTGAACTGACGTGAAAGGGGTTGGGACCAATATGTGTTGTGTTTGATCCTCCAAAAGGCTTCCTATGTACCTTGCCTTGGCCATGATAAAAGTCCACATAGTTTGAGTGGTGTTTGGTGAAATTACTTGAAGGGGGTCGGGACCAATAGGGGTTGGGTTTGAACCTATGGGACACTTCTTATGTATCTTTCCTTGGAAAGGATCAAAGTCCAAATAGTTTGGGAGGTGTTTGGTGAACCAACGGAAAGGGGGTCAGGACTAATATTTGTGGGGCTTGAACCTCTGAGAGGCTTCCTATGTACCTTGCCTTGGAAATGATCAAAGTCCATATAGTTTGGGATGTTTTGGGTCTTACAGTGAAAGGTGGACCATGGAGGATGTCATGGTCACTGTTTACTCTAAGATCTCGTGAGTCATTCTCAGTGTGAGAAACAAGAGGCAACAACAGACCTAAGGACCTTTGTTCAAAGGTGTGGCCACAAAGTGTGGCGAATGGGGATTACACGTGGATGATTTTTGGGTGACACTAAGGAGAAGAAATAGTGGATGGGGATTACACATGGATGCTATCTAGGTGCTTCTATGGATTGGAAATGGTGGATGTGGATAACGTATGGAAGATGCTCGGGTGCCCCTAAAGAGGGGAAATAATGGATGGGGTTTATGCATGGGTACTACCCGAGTGCCGCTAAGGACCCACAATAGTGGATGGGTCTTATGCATGGAAGCTGCCTGGGTGCTGCTGAGGAGCGACAATAGTGGATGGGGCATACACATGGAAGATTCATAGGTTCCACTAAAGAGCGGCAACCGTGGGTGGGGCTTACGCATGGAAGCTTCCTGGGTGCTGCTGGAGAGCGACAATGGTGGATGGGGCTTTCTCATGGAAGCTGCCAGAGTGCCGCTAAGGAGAGATAATGGTGGATGGGGATAATGAATTGAAGTTGTCCGGGTGCTGCAAAGGAGTGGGAATGGTGTATTAGGCTTTGGAATGGATGGTTTCTAGGTGATTCTAAGAAGCGAAAAAGGTGGATGGGGATAACGCATGGATGTTGCCCGAGTGCTGCTATGGAGGGGTAATGGTCGATGGGGATTACATATGGAAGCTTCCTGGGTGCCACTAAGAAGTGTAAAAGGCGGATGGGGCTTACTAATGGAAGCTTCCCGAGTACTGCTATGGAGTGGTAAAGGTGGACGAGGCTTATGCAAGGAAGTTTCCCCAGTACCTCTAAGAAGTGGCAATGGTGGATGGGGATTATTCATGGAAGTTTCTCTAGTAACACTAAGAAGTGACAATGGTGGATGGGACTTACACATGAATTCCTCTTGGGTTACTTTCTCATTTCTAGCCATGAGTGTATCACACCTCACTACAGGGATGAGGCATATAATCGAGGCCTACACCTATGCCTTAGTGCACATGCACAATAATTCCAAGGGTGTTGGAATCAATCCAAAAAAAAGGGAGTTGAAAAGTTTGAAACAAATGAATGACATTTGGAAAGCAGTGAGTGTGGTGTGAAAATGGAGGATAACTGTTGACCATGTTCGAAGCATAGCATACATATTGGGTTATCTTGAAATGGGGTCAAACAAATGAGGGTCGACTGATGACCATATTGGAAACAAAAGACCTGACTCAAAGTGTCATCGAAAGTCTTATGGGGCCTTCGCCCAAGATGGTAGGTGAGCCTAGGGAGCATGGGACCAGGCCTTTTGGGTGTCCCTTCAGACATGAAAAATGATTAACATCTGAATTAAGGACACAAAAAGAATTAGTTGGAGTGGGGAATGATTGAATGGATTCCAACACTCTTCAAATTTAGTCACTATAATCATTCCATGAGGTTTTTATGGTTGTTACATAAGCCATATCTTATTTGGAACAAGAGGCATCCTATTATTGAATGGTTGGGAATAATACAGTTTAAAGTCATGTAATGACGACTATTGGCATATTATGCTTGGCGCATAAGGCATATCTTGTTTTAAGTAAGAGGAATCCTATATTGGTCAAGTAGGGAGTGCTATAGTTTATAGTCATGTAGAGAGGACTAAAGTCATCTTATGATTTGCACATAAGGCATCTTCTGTTTAGAGAAAGAGGAATCCTTTGTTCGTCCCATAGGGCGTGCTATAGTTTATAGGAATGTAGAGAAAACTATTGGCATCTTATTCTTGGAGCATAAGGCGTCTCTCCTTTAGATCAAGAGGCATCCAATGTTTTTTGAATATAGTGTACTAAAGTTTATATTCATGTAGATAAGAATATTATCATCTAATTCTTGGGGCGAAAGGAAACTCTCATTTAGAGCATGAGGAATCCTATGTTTGGAACGTATGGTGTACTAAAGTTTATAGTCATGTATAGGGGACTATTGGAAACTTATGCATGGAACATAATAAATATCTCATTTAGAGAAATAGACATCCTATATTTGTTGTATATGGAGTAAAAAAATTTATAATCTTATAGATAAGACTATTAGGTATAGGTCACCTTGCAATGGATGGTGTTGGGACTTAATCAAGAGAAGCCCTTTCTAGAGGATCCTGGCTTAGTAGTCCGGTGATAGGGGTTGGATGTGTAACTTGAAGAATGGTTCAAATCAAGTTACTCAGGGAATTGATGAAGAGAATCTCAACTCACAGCATAGGAAACAAACCATGAGAAATATGATGACTCAAGGTGTTTCATGGAGTGCTGAGGAGTATCTCAAACAATGTTATTTCATAGGTGAAATGTGGGTGAGAAAAAGGGTGCAATGGAGAATGCTAACATCCCGACAAGAAAATTTTGTGTTGTGACTCTCCATTTATTATAGGGGTCAGCGACGAATGTGAAAGAAGCATCCCAAAGTTGAGGGTCGTAGAGCATGAAGTCTAGTGAAGTATCATTATAGGGAACGTCTTCTCATATAGCATGGAGTCTTGCAGAGCCAAGGGATTCACAGAGCTGAGGGTCTCATGAAGAAAAGGGCTTCAAAGAGATGTGGGTCTCATAGTGAAAAGGGATTCATGGATCCTCGAGTATCTTGAAGGATCTGCCTTCTTCGCAAAGGGATCCATGATGTGGGAGATCAGCCACCCAAGGGGTAGCGTGATAATTTTTATGATGGGGGTGAGTCACCTATTTTTAAGATATGGAGGTCATCAGAGCACATCGGAAAGCACAAATGCTTTCCATGAAGTGAAAATCATGCCACTAAAGAAATCGTTCTCTGTAACTGGCGGGAGTTCCCTCATGTTTCTCATAACTGTGGAAAATTTGAGTCATTAAATCTCTCAACTTTAGGGATTTTCATCATTAATAAAGAAAATGCACTAAAAATATGAGGGTGCTAAGATTACATATGAGTCTCCCACTCGTAGGTACTTTCATGAATAATTATGTGCTATGATCAGAGACACATTAAATGTATCAGTCATATATTAAGGATCCTAAACTACTGATCCTCAATATTCACTGGGTAATTGGTAAAGGTATTTCCATCATTGATGTCTATCACTCCCCATATAATTACATGTGATGGGTGATTCACATATCTTGTTATTTATGATACATGTATGTGGTCATGCACCGAGTAAAACTATGTTGACTAAGCTAAGTGGTATGAAACCTTGCAAACTCTATGTATTATTGGAAGGGACCAATGAATCTTGGAGATAACATTTCATCCCATAAAAATATATGTAATCTATTTCGATACTAGATTTTCAAGAGAACACAATCTCTCTCCTGGAACTCCAGAGTTTACCATCATCAGTCTGAATAAGTCTCTTGGATGTTCTGTGAAATCCAAATATGCTCAAGGTTGGTATGTACCTTTTCTTCTTTACCTCACAATAACACCAGGCCCATGAGTTCCAACTTGCCTAGATCAGTCCAAAAAAGTGGTGACCAATATGATTTCTTTAAAATGGCCTCAAATAGTTCCAGAGAAATTATGTAATGTTATCTATTATTGAATATAAAATCCCTTATGGGTATATGATCCTACCAACAATGAGCAAAGTAAAACATGAAATCCAAAATAATATCCACCAACACTTGAATGGTTTGCAAGGTTTTTCCATTGGTCGGTGGGTAAAAAACTCTGATGAAGCATAACTGAGTCTGGAAGGCCTCCTACAATCCTCTACATAGTTGCGACATGAATTGAGAATCAGTGTATGAAATTATAAATGATGTAACACTATAGAGTTGGACTATCTTCTACACTTAGTTCTATCTGAAGCTGTATATTGTACTCTGCTCTAGAATATATCGGAATTGGGATGATTTTTTGAGTTTTTTTATGATCAACTCGATGAAATTGTTATCTGGAAACCCCATCAAATATTTTATACATATTCCATCCCCCATCCACTTTGGTACATAAAGGTGTTGAGATAAACCCATTGGATCCTTGTGCTCATCCTTCACCTACTTACATGTGAGTCATCGAGAGACAATCTCTACAATATAATTCTTCATTAATGGCCACCGAAATTGATTTTAGAGGTATTGATACATCTTTGAAACACAATGATGTTCCAAAAAAGGGGATGTATGAAACACATCGTTAACTCCTCCAGCAAGGTCAAAGAAAACATTATCAGTCCCCTATAAAGGATAACATGCTACACACCTTCATAATTTTCCTCAAGTGCATGATGTTTTATATATGAGTGTCTAATGATTTACTTTCATAATCCCTATTTTTGTGATCCCTATCACGTTATTAAAGTGGTGGATAAACAACCATAAATTGTAGATATGATGCACCTTTCATTTCGACTATGAAAATCTACAACGAGGTGGCCTGTTCAGATGCCTCAGTCAACAACTAAGATCAAGATATTATACTGATAGAATCTTCTACCACATTACTCACCCTAGGATTACTGAAAATCATGAATACATTGTCATTTGTGAAGTATCACAATACACTCTATACCTGGTTAATATCCTCTTAAGAGAATATATAATTTATACACTTGTATTTGTAGTTGATGATAATCTCATACCCATTAGGCAGTGTCGCCACAAATTCCGTGCAATACAACTACATATAGGTCAAGACTGTGGGTTATATATTTCCTCTTATGTTGGATAAATTTACGTGATGCCTAAAAATTCACCACCCGCCTCTACATCAGAAAACAACCAAGTCTGGTCCCTGATATTTCACAGAATGCTGTGTACTTAACACCCTCATTTGAATGTATCTAGATGGGAGCACTCATCAACCTCTATCCCAACTCTGAAAACCACTTCAGGGAACATTATATCAATAATAATGGATTCCCATTATAGGTACATTCTATCAAGGGTACTTCCACTATGAATAAATGGGGCATCAAACTCTAATAGTACCATACCAACCAAAGGAAACTCTACACCTTTTTAACAATCATGGGTTCCTACCAAGAAACCACTGCCTTAACCTTCACTGAGTTCACTGATACTCAATACATTGATATTATATATCCTAGGATGTCGACCTATAGAAACCAAAACTAAAACAACAAGTGCTTTGCATAAGGATATTTCACATACAGTGTGTCCAGGACCATCCTCAAGTGTCCTTTATGGTCCTCATCAGATGTCGAGTACAGTAGGATGTAATCTATGAATACAACCATGAACCAGTCTAGTAAATCATTAAATTTATAATTCATGAGACTAAAAAACATTTTTTGGTATTTATTCATAGTGAAAGACATTATAATTTACTAATAGATACAATATTGACATCTAAATGTTGTCTTTGATATTTCCTCCCACATTTTTGTAGCTATGGATATCCAAACCTGACCTCAATTTTACAGAACCTTCACACACCTCTCAATAAATCGAAGTTGTATTTGATCCTAATATGTGGATACATAATCTTCATGGTCACCTGGTTCATGTGCTGATAGTCCACACATAACTTCAACCTCATATTTTTAATCTTTGAAAAAACACTAGTGATTACCATGGGAAGAAATTAGGCCTGAAAAACCCGTTTTCATAAAATTCATCCAAACATACCCTACTTTGATGAAGCACTCCCAGAGGAATCTGAAATGATGGTGTAGATATATGGTCCCTTCTTTGGTGTTCATTAGTGAAGATATCTAGCTCTTACCAGGGAGGTAAACTTGGAAATTCCTCAAGAAATAAGTCCTCATACTCTCCTGCCATTGTAGGAAAATTGTTATCCCATAGAATCAACTACTTGAGGATTCATGGTAAAAAAGGTGGAGTAATTGTATACACTCTCATATAACTGGTCATATCCTACTCTTCTATGGTTTTCTTTTCTTCGATAAATAAAAACCTCATGTGACCAATATGGAAACACTGCACCCTTATCCTAAAACAGTCAACCTGGGCAGGAACTATAGATAACCAATCCATATATATGATGATTTCTAAAGGGCTCATCAATGCTAAAATGAAATCCAGTGAAAATTTATTTCCTCCAAGCATCATATAACAATATCCTCATAAATTTACAATTAATGAGTCAACACTTTTCTAATTCTTCACCCAAAAGTTTCTATACAATGGCTCAACTAGTATCTATATTTCGTCAACCATAGAAGATGAAAAGAAGGAATAACTTACACCTGTGTCTATTAATACTGTATATAATGTAGAAAAGTCATATATTTTATCTCCTATTATCCCTAGATCTTTATGGTCATATCCCTACAAATCCTTCAGTTGGCCTCATCCCTAACCACTAGCTCCCCAAGACTATTGGGACCACCTCATGGTGGTGGTGGTAATAGGTTAGACCTCCAACCAGATCATTCTTCTCTACAAACACCTATTCTATATAAGAGGCCCTATGAACCACCATGATCCCACCCATTCCTCTATATCTGTGGTCCCTTTAATATATATTGATCTTTTTTATAATAGGATAGACAATATTGAGAAATATTTCCATGACTATAATAGAAGAAAAACTTCTTCTAACTCGATTGAATTGAACAATTCTTAGATCATGTGCCTATAATCCTATGTTCATGAATCTATTCCTATTGATTATTACTTGGTTGGATCACTATTTTAACACCCCGACCCAAATTACATAGAGTAATAGCATTATTAAATAACATTGTAATGATCACAAAAGATCAATTATCGAAAGACAAGTTAGTATTGTATCCTTGGAAGTACTAGATACATTTATAAGGTTTACATTACACCATAAAATGGAAAACTACAAAAACATTGTTTCCATAGAAAACACTGAGATCCCATGGACTATCCCTACAGGTCAGTCATAATATATTTCTACGTATCCTGGGAAAAAATAAAACATCGAAAGGGGTGAGATCAGATGCTCAGTAAGGAAAACAATATAGTGGAAGCTTTCATAAATAAGCATAAACATTTAATGCAATGTATAAGACTAAAACTAAAGCCATATAAACGCGAAATTCAGAATAATACGGAAAATATAAAATCAAATAATGCCATTTAATTACTCACATGGATCTTCTACTAGATGAATAATCACATGAAATATCAATAGAAAATTTCATAATGATGAAATGCATAATTCCAGACTTTCATAACCACATATTCAAGACCTTGTACCCAGACTACAAATAAGATTTTTTCAAGGACTTGTGCCAAGACACTAGTTTTTCTCAAGATACCTACCGATACATCGAAGAGCTATAGCAGGCTCCACCCATCACTTACTAAGTCCATTGAATTCTTCATATGAAAATGTTTAAACCAAACATAAACATTTGTATTAAAACTGGAATACGAAATGTCAATACTTTATCTATAAAACATGAATGGTGTAAAATAACACATCCACAGTCAAACATATCATAAAACCTTCAATACAATATGGAATTTTTGTATCATAATAAATCTACTTCAAATAAGCTTAAATTCCCTCAAAGGATATCTACATAGATGAAATCAAAACCTTTTTAGAGAAATATCTCTTCCTATATTGAAATCATTTAAAAGTCACATAATTATAAAAAAACATTTATACTTGAAAATATTCTTATAATCTTTTAAGGGAAGCTTAGATGATGTTATAACGGTGAAAAATAGCCTCACCCACATTTTATGTTAAAAAACATTCTTACATTAATTTTTTCAAATGGGTCATAAAGTACCTTGTTTGAAAAATGACAGAAATATTCCTTTATAAACATCATATACAATTCAGACAATGGTATAAATGACATTAACCCATAGCCTATAAAATAGTAATAATGTTTTGAAATACTTTTTTAAGAAACATGGATGTGGATGATAAAGAGGTCCCAGTAAATAAATATGTATAAACAACCTCAGATAATGAAGAGATTGTATAATTAACCCTTATCTTGTACTTTTCCTTGGTCAAGGATAGGTTAAACTAATGTATAATGGTGTAATAATTTTTATTAAATTATAAATTAATCATATACATTAATATGATATCATATATGATCTTTTAACATTGCATTGTTAATAATATCTATGTATTATCATTGCTTCGGGTGTTAAAAGATTCATTTTTATTTTATATTCTTTGTTATGTGAGTCATATTTTTTATGGACAGGATGTGTATTATTCAAATCCAGATTTATATGATGTCTTTAAACATTATTTTTAATCATCTAATGAATGTTAGTCTTGAATGGATAGGATGGGGAATGAATCTCATCGCGTTTGTGGAAACAGTAATCAGTATGTACGCACGAGCGACAATATCATTATTTTTATATTAAAATAATATATAATTGAATGGTATATCAAATATATAGAATCATTATCATGTTATATTTATTATTTACCTCCCTTACACATCATTATTGTGGCATCCCACCTTTTTAATACAAAAATTTTCATTACATTTTACATATAGAGGATCTTTAAAGTCTAGTGTCTTGGAAATCAGGAACAATAAAACTTGAATACAACATAAAACATTCTTCCAATCCAAATGCAAGGCTTAATAATAAGATCATCCTAAGTACTATTAAATCCTTTCATATCCTGGATACATACATCAAAGGAAAGGGTGAGAAGAAGTCCCAGTAAGGGTAAACAAGGGAATCAGTGTACTTGTGATATCTATAAGAACTTGAATAACAACATAAAGAAATGAGTAATGGATGTATAATAATATCATAATGAAAATAACTTGAAACATAAATTTAATATGTGGCTAAAACATTTCATTTATACATTCATCAACATATCATCATGGTCTATCCCCAAGGATTCATAAAAATTACCATGATTATTCACCAAGGTATCGTGAAACGTGTCGTCTTTAGAGATTAAATATGTACCCCATGAATTGTAGATCTATCACGAAACACACTTAATATTTATTTAAATACATGTGATCCACATAGATAATAATCAAACATTTCATAATTAACTAATATAGAATAATATAAATGGGTTTTATTTCAAAATATTGACGTTTTAAAAGATCTTAAAAATAAGATCATTATATCATTTATAACCCATGGAAAGGGAGTGAGGGTTATATGTAAGCCAATTACAGAATCAAATATATCATCTTTATATATTTATAACACCCATAGAAACGAAATAGTTCTTGGTATTCACATAAATAAACAAGGGAATTTCTTGATAGAAAGAGATAGAAATTGTTTGGACAAACTTTCTGCCGCATAATAGCTATATAACATGGTTTTAGAAAAAATTGAAAAGAGAGGTTAAAATGGTCACCCACTCATAAATAAATCATAATATAGTATGGATTCTGAATAAAATCATGGTATGGATATTTTAATTACATACCAGATGAAAAGGAAACATGAAATAAAAGAGAAGATGCGATTTATTTTAAGAGAAATCTTACAGCCTAATGGCATCAGTTAAAATTTCAGAAAACAAATTGATGAGAGAAGAAAGGGTATTTCAACAATTACACATGAAATTGATAGTATGGAGAACATATTAGAACATAAACTCAAAAAAATTGATTGAAACTAGAAGACACAATATAAAGGAATTGATGTCTTAAATGAATAGGGTGAAAAAATCCCTTACCATGAAGACTAACTTAGAATGATTGAAGGTCAGGACCTTGAGAGGATTCAGGGAACCTTGGGAATACTCCATGGGAAGTAAGGAGACAAGAACTTGGTTTGTGTGGATTTGGAAATTAAAAGGATGAAGTAAAGGCTTGGTATTTATAGGAGAACTTAGGGGACATGTCATTAATGGCCAAGGGACACCTCATCGATGGTATTGGAAAAACCATGGGCTTTCCCATGGTATTTTACCATGGTATTAGACACTAGGGACACCTCATACCTTATATTACTCTTCATAGGCCGACCAGAATGATTACATAAATATTACATCTTTAATGATTTCATTAAACACTCGTAACTAAAAACTGTATTTTCAATATTCATGGAAAATTCATTTTTTCAGAAAAATCCACCAAAATAACCTTAACCTAATATCAATGATCTGAATTCAAAAATTAACTACATTTTATAAAAATATTTTTATAAATATTTTTAATTTAATTTTGAATTAAAAAAACACTATTCACCAGAAAAAACTGATACTTGACTAATAATTTTTGAAATAGTTATTTACCTATTTTATTGAATCACTTTACTTAATCATGGTTCTTAAATTATATCAATAATTTATTTATGTGAGATTACTAATCCATTTGATTACATTACTAATACTAAGTGTAAAATCAAAATTCATAATTTATTATTCACAAAAATTAAGTCGATCTTATTAGATTCTAAATTTCTTACTGAACACATTTCCAGAAGACCAGTTTATGAAAATAATTACACATAATTAATTATTTAAGGTTTACATAAATATTTTAAAATATCCCATTTTTTCCAAATTCATCAATATACATCATATATTTATTCGAATATCTGAAAAAAACACAATCCTCACTATAGGAATAAATCAAAATTTTATTTGTCTCAAAGGATTACACATAGTAGCTATGGTCTCGTTACATAGCCCCTTATAACCCTAGCATAGGACCTAAGTGTAAGGTGTGCTAAGGTGGGAGAATCTGAGGGTGGCTTAGCCAACAATGCCCGAGTAGTGATTTCTATAAGCTTCAACTTCTCCCGAAGGCGATTCCACTCCACCTTCACATGATGAAGTTCATCTTGGGTTTGGTCTAGAGCAAATCCCAGTGGAGCTACCTCCTTCCTATGTTTCGTTAGATGGGCTTTGATTGGCCCTAGACAACTCGATGAGCCCATCAAATGTCTTTTCAGTAATAATTAACCAAGATCACTAGTATTTAGAGACAACAATCACAACATTTAGCTTCCAATGGTAATATTGACCAATGGTCATACAATAGTAGAAACCCAATGGTATCATTTTAATTATACTCACATCATTAATTTAAGAATAAAATTTTGTTGATTATAATCTAAAATAACACGCAAAATTAGGAAACAAAAATTCATTCAAAATTTTGGGTCATTACATTCTTCCCCCCATAAGAAATTTCTTCCATGAAATTTTAACTCATATCCTCAGAAAATAAATGGTGTGGGTACTTCTGCATAATAGACTCCTATGGTTCCGACATGGCTTTTTCATATATGTGGTTTCTCTACCACACCTTAACAAGGTGGGTTGTCTTGTTGCATAGAACCTTGTCTCTACGATACATGATCTCCACTGGCTACTCATTATAAGAGAGGTCATGTTCCAGTTGTACCACATTTGAGTTTACTACATGTGAAGGGTCAGGTATGAAATTCCTCAAGAGGTATATGTGGAAGACATCGTGAACTTGTGATAGATTTGGAAGAAGTACAAAACGAGAGTCCACTACTCCCATGAGATCAAGGATTTCATAGGGGCCAATGTACCTAAGGATGAGTTTACATTTCATCCCAAACCTCATGACTCACTTACAAGGTGAAATTCAAAGAAATACATTGTCACCAATATCAAACTCCATTTCCCTTCGACTATTGTCTGCATAGCTCTTTTGCCGACACTGAGCATCCTTAATGTGTTGATGGATGTCAAGGAATTTTTCTGTCATCTTTAGCACAATATCAGTCCCAAGAAGCTTTCTCTCACAAGCTTCATCCCAAAAATTAGGAGTTCTACATCTCTTCCCATATAGATATTCATAGGGTGCTATTTGAATGCCTGAGTGGTAGCTATTGTTGTAAGAGAACTCAACTAATGAAAGGTGTTGATCCCATCCACCATTAAATTCCATTGAGCACGTTCTCAGCATGGAATTGAGTGTTTGAATAGACCTTTTATATTGGCCATCAGTTTGGGGGTGATAGGTCGTACTGAAATTCAATTTAGTGCTCAAAGCTTGTTGAAGACTTCTCCAAAATTTTGATGTGATCCTTAGATCACGATAAGATACGAGAGAAAGTGGATCTCCATGCAGCCTTATAACTTACTTCACGTAAATCTTGGCATGTTGATCAAGAGAGAAATATTCTTGGATATAGATAAAATGGGAAGTCTTGGTGAGATGGTCCACAACAACCCATATCATATTATTTCATTTCGTAGTTCTCAAAAGTCCAGTGATGAAGTCCGTAGTGATATTTTCCAACTTCCATGATGGTATGGGTAGTGGTTGCAACACCCCATTAAGAAGTTGTCTCTCTACCTTCACTTTCTTACATACTAGGCACCTTGATGTTTACTCAGCAATTTACTTTTTCATGTTATCCCACCAATAATGATCACGAAGGTCCCCATACATTTTTGTGCTTCGAGGATGTATAGAGAATGTAGAGATATGAGCTTCATACATCATCTCCTTCTTTATTTATGGAATAGATGGAACACATAGTCTTGTACAAAATCTCAGTTCACCTTCTTGATAAATATTGAACTCGAGAAGCTTTCCATCCATTACAGCCTAAAACTTCTCTTGTAACAAAGGATCTTCTTTCTAAGCCTTCTTGATCATCTCTAGTAATGATAGTTGAGAAATTATTTGGGTTAGGGTTGATGATGTCTCTTTCCTAATAATTCCCATGTATATCTTTACTAGGTCATTAATCAAAGTATCTTTTCGAATCCTCATCATGGAATTAACAACTGGGTCATTCCTGCTTCATGCATTCGGAACATTGTTTTCTCTTCTAGGGTGATAATGAATTGAACATTCATAGTCTTTATGGAGTTCCAACCATCTCCATTGTCTCATGTTCAATTCCTTTTGTGTGAAAATATACTTCAAAAATTGATGGTCTGTGTATATATCACATTTATCCCCATAAAGATAGTGCCTCCATATCTTCAGAGCAAAAATTACCGCAGCCAGCTCCAGATCATGCATATGATAATGCTTTCCAAGAATCTTCATCTATCGAGATGCATAAGCAATGATCGTGTCATTTTGCACTAGGACGCTCCCAATCCATTTTAGAGATTCATCACAAAAAATAACAAATTCTTCTCCACTTGAGGGAAGTGTTAACAAAGGTGCAGTAACCAATACCTTCTTCATCTCTTGGAAACATTCCTCACACTCTTTTTTCCAGATGAACTTGACCCCTTTTTGAGTTTACATGGTTAATGAATTTGAATGTCATCAAAAAAATTTCACAAACATCCTATAATATCCTACTAATCCAAGGAAACTATGAATCTCAGTTATTGATTTAGGATAAGACCACTCCTATACACCTTGTGGCTTTGTATGGTCAACTATGATTAGTTCATTGGTTACAATGTGCCCAAAGAAAGAGACTTGTTGTAACCAGAAATCACATTTACTGAACTTTCCAAAAAGCCTCTCCTTCCACAGAGTTTGAATAATAACCATTAGATGATATTCATGCTCCTTGTGACTTTTGGAATATATCAGAATATCATCAATAAAAACTAACAAAAAGTTTTAAAGGTAGTTCTTAAAGACTCTATTAATCAAAACCATAAAAATATCTAGTGCATTAGTCAGTCTGAAAAGAATAACAACAAACTAAAAATTCCCATATCTTGATCGGAAGGCTGTTTTTGGAATATGTTCTTTTTTCACCCTCAATTGATGATAAACAGATTGAAGGTCAGTCTTAGAGAATAATTGAACCCCAAGAAGTTGGAAAAATAAGTCATAAATTTTTGGAAGAGGGTATTTTTTCTTCACTGTGATCCCATTCAGTTCTCTATAATCAATGTGTAGCAACATCGATCCATCCTTCTTCTTCACAATGAGAACATGTTCCCCCAATTAGACACACTTGTTCGGATAAACCCCATCTACAAATGATCTATGAGTTGTTTCTTTAATTCCTCCAGCTCCACATTTTCCATTCTATATGGGGTCTTTGATATCGGATGAGATCTAGGTATGAGTTCTATGGAGAAATCTACCTCTCTTTCTGGGGGAGGTCCAGTAAACTCCTTCGGAAATACATCAACATATTCTTGGGCGAAGGGTACATTTTCTATCATCAAACTCTCATCTCCTTCTTCTTCTTCACTGATCATATCCATTATGAAATATATAAGGGGTTCTTTTAGAAAAATATGAGGTTGAGATATCTCTCCTTAGAAGATAACTGTAGGTTTTCTATTCAAGACTACTAATATTTCCTTACTTCTGCAATGGATCTTAGCATTATACTTTAAGAGCCAGACCATCCCTAGTATAATGTTGAATTCCAACATAGGAATGACTACTAGATTTGAAATAATATTTTGCTCACTAATGTAAATACAAGAGTTTCTAAACACTGATGTTGCTTGGATAGTCTCACCAAATGTCTTGACTGACAACTCTACTTTTATAAATTCTGTGGTGATTCCAAATTCCTAGAAAACTTGGAGGAAATAAAGGAATGCGCAGAACCAGAATCAAACAATGTACTCGCTAACTTTGAGAGGACAATAAGAGTACCTGCTACCACATCATTTAGAGCATCGACTTCAGATGTCGTGATAACAAAAGCATGACCTTGATCCCTTGGCCTTTGATGAGGCTGATGGTGGTTCTCATCCACTTCCCTCGGATTTGGACAGTGTTTGGAAAATTACATATGTTTTCCACACTTGAATCAGTGGACATCAAGTAGGGCATGCACCATCTTCCCCTTGTCATTTGTGTTTGGATGATTAGGTTTCACCTCACCATGACAATTCCTCACAATGTGGCCATATCTACCACACTTGTTGCACATCCCACTCCAGAGCAAGTAGTTCCCCGATTTCATCATCCCATATTTATTACACGTGGTATGTTTTACTTTCTTTCCTCCTCTTCCCTGATCAAAAGACCTTTATATGCTGGGCTACATCGATCTCTTCTTGTCATTGGATTTATGACACCACTACATCTCGCCAAACTCTAGCTTGACTTTCATCGCACTCTACATGATCTCCTCATAGCTATATTAATCTCGGTTGGATATATTCTTCCGTAGATGAGGTATCATTCGACCGTAAAATCTATCATCCTTACTATTTGGATCCATGACAAATCTATAGGTATATCGTGAAAGCCTTGTGATGGTCATCTCATAGCTTCCCACAGATTCATTCTCCTTCTGCTTCAGCTCGATAAACTCCTTCCCCATTCTTTTTCTCATGGAATGAGGGAAATACTTAATAAAAAATATCCTTATGAACTCTTCCCACTCCATAGCTTCAACATATACTCTTTTCCTCATGTTTTTTATCTGTTCCCTCCACAGATTAGCTTCTCCCTCTAATCAATAGATAGCCAGGGCGACCTTCTCTTGCTCTAAACAACATAGCACAGAAAATATCTACTATATAGAGCTGATCCATTGCTCAAAAATCAATGGGTCAGTCGATCCACTAAAGGTTGGGGGTCGTTGGCTCCTAAAGAACTCAACCGAATGTTTCTCCCTTCGTGGTGAGATTAGCCTCTCAGCTTGATTCAAGTTATTACTCATAACATGAGACAGTTGTTTCATCATTCGCATGAATGTTTCTATTCCGGATTCCATCAGAGGGCCATCAGTGCATGGCCCATTGCGGTCATCATTTGCACAGTTACTCCTATTGCATGCCATTTTCTAAAAGAATAAAATCTTAGCGAGGAACTTGTTTCATTTACGAATATTTTACTATAGAGGATTCAACATCTTAAAACATCATGCTTAAATAATTATATTTCTCTATAATTCATTCATAATGATTCATAAAAATCTTGCGATTAACCCAACTTATTCCCTAGGAGTGTCGTAACCAAGAGTGTAGCAAGACCTATTGTCGTACACCAGATCTCATTCGAGTCTAGCTCAAAGCTGTTTTTTCGGGTTTTACCCCTATGTACATCTGTGCCAGAGCCGCCTCTATCTTCTCGTATCCAGACAGGGATGAATTGTTTTGATAAACCACTTACTCAATACTCACCAAAATACCATGAAGTTTTCCTTATATTTAAAAGTTTTTATACTGTTCTTATTAATGTTTTCATAGCTGAATTTCTATAAATAAGTAAGCTATCCATTAATACCAACTGTGGCATCCCGCCTTTTTAATACATAACTTTTCATTACATTTTACATACAGATGATTTTTAATGTCTTGTGTCTTGTAAATAAGGAACAATAAAACATGAATAAAACATAAAACATTCTTCCAATACACCTGCAAGGATTCATCATTAAATCATCCTAAGTACAATTACTTCCTTTCATATCCTGGAGACATAAATCAAAGGAAAGGGTCAACAGAAGTCCCAATAAGGGTAAACAAGGGAATCAATGTAATTGTGATATCAATAAGAACTTGAATAACATTTTAAAAATATGGGCAATGGAAGTATAGGAATATCATAATTAAAATAACATGAAACATAACTTGAATATGTGGTTACAAAATTTCATTTATACATTCAGGAACATATCACCAAGGTCCATCCCCAAGGTTTCATAAAAATTACCAAGGTTATTCACCAAGGTATCGTGAAACTTGTCCTCTCTAGAGATTAAGTCTTTACCCAATGCTTTGGAGAACTATCAGGGAGCACCCTTAAAATGTATTTACTTACATGTGAGCTAGATAGATCATAATCAAACTTTTCATAAATAACCACTAGAGAATAAAATAAATGGGTTTCATTTCAAAATCGTGACGTTTTAAAAGCTCTTAAAAATAAGATCATTATATCGTTTATAACCCATGAAAGGTGAGTGAGGGTTATAGGTATGTAAATTCAAAAATAAAATATATCATCTTTATATATTTATGAACACCCATAGAAACGTAATAGTTCTGGGTATTCACATAAATAAACAACGGAATTTTTTGAGAGAAAGAAATAGAAATTTTGAGACGAAATTTCTGCAGCATAAAGGCTCTATAACATGGTTTTAGAAAACATTGAAAATAGATGGGAAAATGGTCACCCACTCATAAATAATTCATAATAAAGTATTGGTACTGAATAAGATCATGTTTTGTATATTTAAATGACATACCACATAGAAGGGAAACATGAAAGAAAAGAAAAGATGCGATTTCTTTTACGAGAAATCCGGCAGCCTAACCATGTCACTTAAATTTCATAAAACAAATTGATGAGTGAAAAAAGGGTCTCTCAACAATTATACATGAAATTTATAGTAGTGAGAGCATATAAGAACCTACCATAAACAATAATAGATGCAAAATAGAAGATACAATATAAAGGAAGTCATGGCTTAAAAGAAGAGGGTGAAAGAATCCCTTACCTTGAAGTGTAACTTCGAAAGCATGAAGGTCAGGACCTTGGAAAGATTGAGGGAACCTTGGTAGGACTCTTTGAGAGGTAAGGAGGCAAGAAATTTGTTTAAGGGTATTTAGAAATGAAAATGATGAGGGAAAGGCTTGGTATTTATAGGAGAAGTTAGGGGACAAGTCATTAATGGCCAAGGGACACATCATCAGTGGTATTGGAAAAACCATGGTCTTGCCCATGGTATTTTCTCATGGTATTTTCCACATGGAAGACCTCGTACCTTATATTACTCTTCATATTTCTTACAAGATGATTACATAATTATTACATCTTTAATGATGTCATTAAACACCCGAAACTAAAAACTGTATTTTCATTATTCACTGAAAATTCATTTTTTTCAAAAAAATCCCCACAAATCACCTTAACCTAATATCGATGATCTGAATTAAAAAATTAACTCCATTTTATAAAAATAATTTTCTAAATATTTTTATTTTAATATTTAATTAAAAAACCTTATTCACCAGAAAAAATTGATACTTGACTAATAATTTCTGAAATAGTTATTTACCTATTTTATTGAATCACATTACTTAATCGAGGTACCTAAATTATATAAATACTTTATTTAAGTGAAATTACTAATCCATTTGGTCACATTACTAAACCTAAGCGTAAAATCACTATTCATAATTTACTATTGAAAAATATTAGTTAATCTTATTAGATTCAAAATTTCTTACTGAACACATTTATAGAAGACCATTTTTTGAAAATCATTACACATCATTAATTATTTAAGTTGTACATAAATATTGTAAAATATCCGATTTTTCAAAAATTTATCAATAAAAATCTTATATTTATTTGAATATCTGAAAAAAAACACAAACTTCACCATAGGAAGAAATCACAATTTTATTTATCTCAAAAGATTACACATAGTAGTTACGGTCTCATTACATAGCCCCTTATAACCCCAGCATATGACCTAAGTGTAAGGTGTTCTAAGGTGAGAGAATCTGAGGGTATCTCAGCCAACATTTCCCGATTAGTGTTTTCAATAATCTTGAACTTCTCCCGAAGGAAATTCCTCTCCAGCTTCACACGACGATGTTCGGCTTGGATTTGGTCCAGAGAAAAGCCCAGTAGTTCAAACTCCTTCCCATGTTTCATCATACGGGATTCGATCGGACTGAGACTACTGGATGAGGCCATAGACTCTTATTTCTATATTAATTAACCGAGATCAATTTTATTTAGAGACAACAATCCCAACATTTAGTTTCCAACGGTCATATTGACTAACATTCATATAACAGTCGATACCCAACAGTATCATTTTAATTATACTCACATATTCAATTAAATAATATAGTTATGTGGAGTATAAAATAAAATAACACACAAAATTAGGAAACAAAAATTAATTCAAAATTTTGGGTCGTTACAATTATTATACCCATCCAAATTATAATGTATTGAATAACAATTATACCACGACGTGGAAATAGTAAGTCATACGTACGCATGTATGGTGACATATCATTCAAAGGATGGAAAGAGTAATGATTGTGGTTGTACCATATTTATTATAACCTCACATTATATAGAATATACTAGAGATATTATTTTAGAATGGAAACAAAAAAAAGAGGAAGTGGAAGAAGAAAGGAACTTGAAAGAGGTGGTGATATATTTACCTCTTCTTGGGGTTATTCCTTTTGATTTGATCAAAAGGGATCCATAGGTTGGATTTCAGACTAAAAGAAGGCCTCTAGGATAAAGGGAGGACATTTGAGATGGTATTTTGGTAGGTTTTGGCCAAGCCAAATGGCTTTGATGGTGTGAATTGAAGAGAACGGGGAGTTCCCTTTTATAAGAGGGGTGACGGGCACTTTAGGAAAAGATAGAAATATTATTTTATAATAAACTCATTTTCGGTTTCTAATAGCTAAAAAATGGATTATTTAAATTCTAAGGCTTGGATGTGTCAAAAACCACTCAACCAATAGTTTTTAGATAGGTTTGGGCCACGATATTAACTTTATCTTTTAGATTTAACTCTTAGTTAACTTGTTTGACATTTACCTTTTCACTTTGTATTTTTATATTATATGGTTAATAAATTTACTATATACTTTAAAGAGAACCCCAAGTAGTTAATTAATGTTACACCTATCATTATATAAGTCTTTTGGCCGATATTAAGATTTTTAGGAATATAATATCAATTAATAATATATTATTTGTTTTAAAAACCCTTTTATTTCATTTTTGAAACTATTTGGTTTTTTGTTTTTTCTAAATACATAACAACATTATTACATCAAAAAAAATTAATATAACCTACCCTAATATGTCATATTAACCTAAAAAATTAGTGTAATTCATAAAAAGACTCATATTACATTTATTGGGATATTTATAATAATGATTATTTTAATATTTCATTAATTAGATAATTACTACATCATCATTCTGTAAAAAATAAATTAAATTATGTAATGTCTAAAAATTTATATAATATAAAATTATTTAGGAACATTTTTTAGATATTTAATGAATATTTATAGTCGAATTAATGTTATTAATAACCCTATATTAAAATTTTTTTGTTATCAATCTTTGATTTTAACTCTTTTAACTCTTCTTTGAATTAAATAATAATAAATGTCCAAATCTAATCAAAGTGGAACTAAAGGGTCATATTTTATTCCTAAGTTTGTTATTGGTCGAATAAAACTTGTACAATAGAATTATTACATATTTTAGAGTCATAATGATATCATTTATACCCTTAATTACCCTATTTACTTTTAACCGTGGAAAATAAAAGTAAAAAAGTTACTATTCACCAACAATTATTTTTATCTTATTGAACCACATTTTACTTACTGATATCAACCGTGTCTCATGGATTTTTGAAATTCGACTCACAGAAGCTGTAAAATTATGTTTTATGTGAATTTTAAAATTCTCCTAGGAGGTAGGTAAAAGATGGTGAAAAGTTCAATAAAATTTTTATATATCTAAAATTATTATAAACTGACTCCAATGAATTAAATTGAACCTATATAGATATTATGTATCTATTTTGACCTAAAATAAATGTAAATAAAATAAATAATTATTAAAATTAAAATTCAGTTTTAAACTATAACTCATTGTTTTTCACTATTCATGAAAAATTGAAAGTTTTCAGAAAAATACAAAAAATTTACCCTAAAATAATTTTGATATTCCAAATCCAAAAATGTGGTCCATTTTGAAATACAAAATTTATAAAATATCAAAAAGTGGTTATTGCTATTCATAATGGCTAGTTTGAGTGGTTGTGGTGTGTTAGAACTCGAAGTTGCGTACAACACACGCTATTGTATTATTCAAATAGAAGCATATCGTGGAAGCTTTGGCTATTACATTCTCCCCTCTGTAAAATAATTTCATCCTTGAAAATTCAAGAATATTACTACATAAAAAGTCTCGGGTGGTTCTTCATCATAAGTTCCTCAGGGTCCCACGTTGCCTCCTCTATATTATGGTTTCTCCATAAAACTTTTACCGGATGAGTCATCCAGTTTCTCAGCACTTGTTCTCTTGTATCAAGAACCTTGACAGGATCTTCGCAATAAGACAGATAGGGTTCTAGTTCTAATTCGTCAAAGGTGAGTACATTCATTGGTTCCGGCGTGTATTTTCTCAACAGTGATACGTGGAATACATTGTGAACTTAGGATAGACTTGGCGGCATTGCCAAACGGTAAGCTACAACCCCAATTTGTTCTAGAATTTTGAAAGGTCCGATGTACTAGGGACTCAATTTTCCCTTCTAACCGAAACATATAACACCCTTCCATGGAGATACCTTCAAGAAAACATGATCTCCTACATGAAATTCCAAATCCTTCCTGCGGTTATCGGCATAGCTCTTCTGCATACTTTGAGCTGCTTTGATACGGTTTTATATTACCTTCACCTTTTCCATCGTTTCCTCCACCAGTTATGGGCCTATGAGTTTTCTTTCACCAACATCATCCCAACAGGTTGGTGTGCGACATCTCTTTCCATATAATGCTTTATATGGTTCCATCTGAATACATGAATAGAAGCAATTGTTATAGGAAAATTATAAAAGAGGTAAATATTGATCGTAGATACCTTGAATGTCATGTGAGAATGATCTCAACATGTCTTATAAGGTTTGAGTACTCTGTTCTGATTGTCCATCATTTTGGGGGTGGTAGCCAGTGCTCAAACGAAATTCAGTATCCAGGTCTTTCTGAAGACTTTTCCAGAATCTTGATGTAAAACATGGATCACGATAAGAAAAAATTGATAGGGGTACTTTATGATGTCTTACAACATCATTAATATGTAATCATGCTAATCGTTCAAGTGGTAAATTTTCTCTTATAGCATGAAAATGTACTGACTGGGTAAGATGATCTATAATGAACCATATTGCATCGTTCCTTTTAGGTGTCTTTGGAAGTCCGATGAAAAAGTCCACCATAATATTATCTCTTTTCCACTCAGGTATGGGAAGAGGTTGCAAGACGCTTCCAAGTTGTTTCCTTCCAACTTTCACTTGTTGAAAAACCATACGCCTTGACAAAAAATTAGCAATATCCCTCTTCATGTTGTCCCACCAAAAAATGTTGCTTCAAATATCTATATATTTTGGTGCTACGATTCTGTATAGAGAAATTGGATCTATGAGCATCATCCAACAATTCCCTTTTTAGATCAAGTATATCAGGAACACAAATTCTCTTCCCAAATTTCAAAATTATTTCATCATACACAAAGTCACTCAATATACCATCTTTCACAGCTTTAATCTTCTTTTGAAACTCTTCATCATCGGTATAAGAACTCTTTATCCTTTCTAGTAAAGATGATTTGGAAACCATTTAACAATGTATTGATGTTTCACCTTCCATGGTTATTCCCATATCAATATTTACTAGATCCATGTATATGGGATCCTTTTCAACTCTAATCTTGTTCAAAAATCCCTGATCCTTTCTACTGAATGCATTTTCCACCATATTTTCCATCCCTGGGTGGTAGTGTATAGTGAAATCCTAATCCTTGAGTAGTTCCAGCCATCTCCATTGCCTCATGTTGAGTTCTTTCTGTGTGAAAATATACTTCAAACTCCTGTGATAGGTATATATCTCACATTTTTCACCATAGAGACAGTTTCTCCAAATCTTCAAAGAAAAGTTTACAGGTGTTAACTCAATATCATGAGTAGGACAGTTTTTCTCATGAATTTTTAGATGTCGTGATTCATAGGAAATAACCCTATAATTCTGCATAAAGACACAACCAAGTCCCTTCATTGATGCATCACCATAAATAACAAACCCATCATTCCCATATGGTAGATTCAGGATCAGAGCATTGACTAATCTTCTCTTCAATTCTTCAAAACATTCTTCACACTCTTTTGTCCAAAAAAATTTAACCCCATTTCATGTGAGCTTTGTTAATGGGTTAGAAAACTAGGAAAACCTCTGGGAGAAACATATATAATAACCTGGTAAACCAATTAAACTGTGTACCTCAGTTATACTCATTGGTGCGGGCCATTCTAGGATTTCCTTTGTATTAGAAGGATCAACAGAGATTCAATAATTGGAGATAATATGGCCATGATAAGAAATCTCATGAATCTAGAATTCACACATGTTAAACATCACGTAAAATTCATGTCTTCTCAGAGTCTTCAGGATAATGCGCAAGTGAATTTCATGATCTTTGTAGCTTTTGAAGTATACCAAGATATCATAAATAAATATAACTAAAAAGTCATCAAGATATTCATTTCAATCTCTATTCATTGTATCCATGAAGAATGAGGGTGCATTAGTCAATCCAAAAGAAATTAATGTAAACTCGAAATGCCCGGACCTGGTTCGAAATGTTATTTTCGAAATGTCTTCTTTCTTCACACACAAGTGATGATATCCTCATCAAAGGTCAATCTTTGAAAAGTATTGAGATCTATGAATTTAGTCGGATAAATCATCAATGAAAGGTATGGGATACTTGTTTTTATTGTTATAGAAATGATTTCTTTGTAGTCAATGCACAACCTCATAGATCAATATTTCTTTTTCAAAAAAAGGAAAGGGCCTCTCCATGGAGAAACACTATGGTGAATAAATCCTTTATTACCCAATTCCTCTTGTTGTTTCATTAGATCCACTAATTACACAACAGAAATTCTATAAGGGGTCTTCGATATGGTCCTTGACCCAGGAATTAAATCAATGGTAAACTTGAATTCTCATTCTAGAGGATGTCCAGGTAAATCTTCTGGAAACATATCAAAATATTATTTCACAATAGGTACATCCTCTATTTGAACATTATTTTACTCACCCATAGTTATTTCATTCTCTTCCTTCCCAATAATTGAATTTAGTTGAGCTACTGGAGGTGTATCTAGATAATAATTAGGTGGTGATGATTATCATCTAAAGATAAGGTGTTGTTTATCATCTTCATCATAAATAGTAACCTCCTTCTTCTTACAATAAATTTTTGCATCATGGTCCGAAAGCCAATCCATACCGAGGATTATATAAAATTATATTATGGGAATGACGATGAGATCAGCAGATAAAGAACATCTATATGCCCTAATGGTGAATAATTCACAAACAATTGTTGAAATGATACTTCCCTTAGGAGTTTTGAATGAAAACTCCCTCATTAAATAAAATTGGAAATATCAAATTTTCTTAGAAAACTGGGAAGATATGAAACAATGCGATGATCCATAATCAAAAAACAATTTTATAAACTTGAGGAAAAAATTAAATTACCTGCCAATACATCATTTAGATCTTTAACCTTAGCATTAGTGATAGCATAAGCTTTTCATTGATCCCTTGTCCTTTTTAAAGGTATGTTCCCTTGGCGCTTAGGACAATAATTTTCATAATACCCTCCTTCCCTACAACTGTAGCACTCAACATCGATAGCCCCTTTCTTCCCCTTGCAGTCACGAGCTTGGTGGCCTTTTCACCACACTGGTAAGAGACTCTCAATCCCTTCAGGAAAGTACTTGTGTTTTTTCCAACATTTACTACAGGATTGATATTCATCATTTCCATTCATCCCCTTATTTCTATTTTGAGATTTTTTAGTAGATCTCTTCATCTGTTTCTTTTCATTAAAGTCATAAATCGTAGAGAATTATTTTTCTATCTTGATAGAACATGAGACAATATCATCGTACAATGAGAAGGATTGTGAGACTAATTCTCGACGAAGAAATGGGTTTAACCCATCAATGAAACAATCAATCTTACTTGTTGGGTTACGTATATAATCTTTAGAATTCCCCTATATCCATGTAAAGTTAGCTTCCTACTTTGCGACATTCTCATCCTCCTTTTTCCTCAGACTCAGAAATTTCCTTTCCATATCTGTTTGATGGTCACAAGGAATGTATTTTTCTAAGATAAGATCTTTAAACTCCCTTCAATACATATTTTAGACTTCATCATCTTCCATTGTTTTTTGAATCAATTACCACCATTGATCAACATCTCCAGTGAGGCGGTAAACAGACATGACAAATCTTTCCCTTTCAGAACTCCCCAAGGCATCTAATATTTTCTCTAAAGAATTTATCCATTTATCATCTACTAGTGGATTTTTACTCCCAATGAATGTTTGTGGATGTTTCCAAATTGAGTGATCTAACATTTATCCTCCATGCTGTGGATCAAGGTTCCCTATATGGGTATGGTTATTATTCATAAACTGAGTGAGTTGTCCCAATATTGGGATTAGCTGATGGTCACTAGTTTCATCCCCAGCTACACAATAATTATCTTGAGTAGGAGGGAAATACCTACATGGAGTGCGTGAATTGATATGGTTTACATTCCTTACACTAGGAGACATTTCTAAACAATGGCATAAACTAGATTAGTTTACGAATCGAAATACATAATTCTAAACTTTTTAAAAACTTACCAGAAATTTAACAGTTTATAAATATAATCCATAATCATTAAAATGATTTCTTTGAGGAAGTATATACCGATAAACCCTTAATAATGGTTTGTAATGAAAATGAGAATTATCATAAGCATATCCCATATGAGTTTCATAACCAGGAGTGTAGTAAGGCCCGTTGTCGTGCACCAGTTTCAGTTCAAGTATTTCTCAAAGCTGTGTTTTCAGGTTTTAGCCCTAGGTACATCTGTTCCAGAGATGCCTCTACCTACTCGTATCTATACATGGATGTATTTCTTGGAAAACACAAAAAATATCTACAATACCACAATTCTAAGAAGTTCTTATGTACTAATCCTAAATGTATATCTTAGGGCCATGCTCTAATTAGAATTTATCTAAATCCAGTTTCCAAGGATTGTTCTTAACATCCTCTGATACCAACTATAACACCCGAACCTAGTTACCTAGAGTCGGTTCATTATTACATAACATTGGCATGATCACAAAAGATCATGTCTCTAAGGACTGATTACTTTAGTAGCCTTTTAAGTACTAGATACATTCATAAGGTTTAAATTACATCATCAAATGGAAAACAACAACAACATTGTTTCCATAGACAACACTGATATCCCATATACTATCCCTACAGGTCAGTCAGAATATACTTCTTCACATCATGGGAAAAAATAAAACATAGAAAGAGGGATCTCAGATGCTCAGTAAGGATAACAATATAGAGGAATATTTCCTAAATAAGCATAAACATTTAAGGAAATTTATAAGACTAAAAAAGCCTTTTAAACTTGAACTTCAACATAATATGGAAAAGGAAAAATAAAATAATTCTATTTACTTACTCACATAGATATTCTACTAGACGAATAATCACATGCAATATCAATAGCCACTTTCATAATGATTGAATGAATAATTATAGACTTTCATAACCACATTGTCAAGGACTTATGAGAAGTCTAAAAATAAGATTTAGTCAAGGAATTACTCCAAGACACTAGTTTGTCTCATGAGTTCGACCGATGCATCAAGGAGCTATAGCGGGATCCACCTGTTACTTACTATGTCCAATGCATTCCTCATATTAAAAGGATTAAACATAATATAAACATTCGTATTGAAACTGGAATACGAAATGTCATTAATTTATACATAAACCATCAATGGTCTAAGATAACACATCAACAATCAAACATATCACAAAACCATCAATACAATATGGATGTTTTGTATCATAATAAATCAACATAAAAAAAGCTTAAAACCCATCAAAGGATGTTGACATAGATGAAATCAAAACATTTTAAGAGAAATATATCTTTCCATTTTTAAAATCATTTAAAAGGAACATAATTATAAAAAACATTTATATTTTAAAATATTCTTATAAGCTTGTAAGGGATGATTCGACGATTTTATAATGGCGGAAAATAGCCGCACACGCCGTATAAGTTAAAAAAACATTCTTAACTTAATTGTGACTGAAAGGTCATAAGGTACCGTGTTTTGAAAAAGACAAAAAGATTACTTTATAAACATCTTATAAAATTCAAACAAGGGTATAAATTACTTTAACCCATAGTCTATAAAATATTAAGAATGTATTGAAATACATTTTTAAGAAACATGGATGTGGATGACAAAGAGGTCCCAGAAGATAATTACGTATAAAAAAACTCAAATAATGACGAGATTGTAGAATTTACCATTACCTTGTACTTTTCCATGGTTGAGGGTAGGTTAACCTTTTGTATAATTGTGTAATAATTGTTATTAAATTAAAAATGAATCATATACAATAATATGATATCATATATGATCTTTTAACATTGCTCTGTTAATAATATCTTAGTATTATCATTGTTTCGGGTGTTAACAGATTCATTTTCCTTTATATTATTTGTTATGTGAGTCATATTTTTTATGACTAGGATTTATATTATTAATATCTAGAATGATATAAAGTCTTTAAACATTATTTTTAATCATTTAATGAAATTTATTCTTGAATGGATAGGATAGGGAATTAATCTCATCACGTTCGTGGAGAAGGTAATCCATACGTACGCACGAGCGACAATATCATTATTTTTATATTAAAATAACATATAATTATTTGGTATTTCATATATACAGAATAATTATCATGTTATATTTATTATTTACATCACTTAAACATCATTATAATACCCATCCAAATAATAATGCATTGAATAACAATTACACCAGGACGTGGAGACAGTAAGCCGTAGGTACACACGTATGGTGACATGTCATTCAAAGGATGGATAGAATAATTAAATTGGTTGTACCATATTTATAATAACATAACATTATATAGAATTTACTAGATTTATTATTTATGAATGGAAACTACAAAAAAAGAGGAAGTGGAAGAAAAAAGGAACTTGAAAGAGGTGGTGAGATATTTACCTCTTCTTTGGGTTCTTCCTTTTGATTTGATCAAAAGGACTCCTTATGTTAGCTTTCTGACTAAAGGGATCTAGGATGAAGGGAGGAAATTTTAGAGGGTATTTAGGCAGGGGTAGGCTGAGCCAAATGGTTTTGAATGTTCGAATTAGAGAGAAGTCGGAGTTCCCTTTTATAAGAGGGTGAGGGGCACCTTAGGAAAAGATAGAAATGTTATCTTATAATAAATTTATTTTCTATTTATAATGGATCCAAAATAGATTATTTAAAGGATAAGTTGTGGATGGGTTAAAAAACACTCAACCAGTAGGTTTAGATAGCATTGGGTTAAAATATTAACTTTATCTTTTAGATTTAAATCTTAGTTAAATAGTTTGACATTTACCATGTCTCTTTGTATTTTTATATTATATGGTTAATAAACATAATATATACTTACACGAAAACCCCAAGTAGTTCATTAATGATACAAATATCATTATATAAGTATTTATTATGAACTATATATCTTTAGGAATATAATATAAATTGATAATATAATATTTGTTTTAAAAACACTTTTATGTCAATTTTGACACTATTTGGTATTTTGTTTTTGAAAAATTCATAACAGAATTACTACTTCAAAAAAAATCCTATAACTAACCCTAATATGTAATATTAACCTATAATTTTTTTTTAATTCATAAAAAGTCTCAAATTGCATTTTTTTGGATATTTATAATATCAATTATTTTAATATTTCATTAATTAGGTAAATACTGCATCATCATTGTGTCACTAATAAATTAATTTATTTAATGTTTAAAAAATAAAAATACAATAAACATATATAGTAAATGTTTTTATCTTTCAAATGAATATTTTTAGTCGAATTTATCTTATGTATAACCCTATATTAAAAATGTTTTAGTTATTAAACTTTGATTTTAACAATTTTAACTCTTCTTTGAATTAAATAATAATAAATGTCCTAATCTAATCCAAGTGGACCTAAAGGGTCATATTTTACTCATAAAGTTGTTTTTAGTGGAATTACACTTATCCAATTAAATTAGGACATTTTCTAGTGTAATAATAATATCATTTTTACCCTTAATTGCCCTATTTACTTTTAACTGTGGTAAATATAAGTAAAAAGATACTATTCACCAAAAATTATTTTTATCTTATTGAACCACATTATAGTTAATGATTCCAATGGTGTCTATTGGAATATTTATATTCCACTCACAGAAGTGGTGAAATTATGTTTTATGTGAATTTGCTAATTCTCCAAGGAGGTGGGTAAAAGACGGTAAAAAGTTCAATAAACTTTTTATATGTAGAATATTATTATAAACTGACTCCAATGAACAAAATTGGAACTATATAGGTATTATCTATCTATTAAGATGTAAAATAAATTTAAATAAAATAAATAATTATTTAAATAAAATTTCCGTTTTAAACTATAACTCAGTGTTTTTCATTATTCATCAAAAATTGAATGTTTTCAGAAAAATACCAAAAATTCACCCTAAGATAATTTTGATATTCCAAATCCAAAAATGAAGACTATTTTGAATGATAAAATTTATAAAATATTAAAAATTGGGTATTACTATTCATAATGGTTTGTTTGGGTGGTTGTGTTGTGTTAGAACTCGAAGTTGCGTACAACACACGCTATTGTATTATTCATAGAGAAGTGTATCGTGGATGCTTGGTGTGTTACAACTATAACTGCCATATGTGACCTTTTTCTAAGGACATAGCTTCTTGGATACCTTTACTAGTACCCACTGTTGGCGTGTTCTCATCTAGGAAGCTCTCCACCACCATGGCATGCTCAAGTATCCCATCGTTGTTGTGAATGAAAAATGATTACACTAAATCCATACTATCCCAGAATAATCCATCCTCAAAGTTCCATTATCATAAAAATTATTTCCAACCTGTATACATGGATTATCACAAGATATAATTATACATACCTATTACTTATCCACAATAAAATTTCTGAGATTTAGATTTAGAATCTCCTACATACGCATAGATCACAACATGGTTACATTGAACTACTCCTAGAAGAGATGCTCAATGTATGATTAGTATAGAGATGTATCATTGTGTGATTATGTCACTAAGCTCTACCATCACCAATTAGATCCATAAATTTGACTCCCCATGGGGACCTTCATCAGGTCATCAAGCTTCCTCACAAAAAAAACATGAGTGAATGTCTTTATCCCATATTTAACAACATTGTGGATTGGATCACCCTGAATCCTAGGAGTTAATTACTTCTAAAACAAATTTAGCACCCATAGTTTGTGTGCATCTCCTTCTTTCACCTACTACTCTAGATTCAACTCAATGGGTGGTTGTATAGCTGGTATACCACATGGGGTGATCTCTCTATTATAGGCCCTATATTAAATACTCATCACTTCGTGTATCATCCTCATGGTCATGATATGAGATCCTAGATGGATGTCTTCATAGATGAATCCTGAAATAAAAATATATATACCATTATAAAATACTATATCTTGAGATATGTATCAAGGAGGATATGGAAAGAACAACTCATTATTATATGATTCATATACAAATGATTTCCCTACAAATAATGTCTATATGTACAGATTCAAAAAGAAGTTGATCAAAGTCGTAGTGCATGGATATATCAGACACCCCACCAACGCTGGATTACTTAGTTTGAAAGTAGTGTTTGAAACACTAAACAATATTTCCCCCAACCATTCTCATCAAATATGATCTTATTGTAAAATCGAATCATCTGATACCACTATTTCATGACCTGATGCACTAGGGTCCAAACCATGACTACCCAAATCCCAAATCCTTATCATTTTACAAACTATTGGAGCCACTTACTACACTCAAACATATAGATCCATGTATTTCCTATCCTTTCCCTAACTAATCACTATAATATGGACTCGAATCCACTCAGAAAAAACCACAATTATCCATCCATCATTGTTCATAAAAACTGGGAAGAATAGAACAAACTAATCCATAAGATTCACATATGATCATTCTATAACATCATTTCACCTTGATCGTACCATTGATAATGAATTGTAGTTGCAATATTGATCATTTATGACTGAAAAATGGTCACCCAATAAACAAATAACAGGTATTTTCTAAACCAATATCCAAAATAAAGACACATAATGATCATGTGAGGAATTGAGGGAGAAACCCAAAATCTATAAGATGTGAGGAATGGACATCCCCTTTGTTCATTGTTACATGATCTATTTCCACAAAATTTACAATGATATATGGAAAAATAAAAAAATAATTGATAAATTTAAATATACCAAAGATGTAAGTATCAATTCGTTTTGTAGAATTCATACACCTTCACCCAATATTAATGAACAGTATGGAAAGTAAAAAATCAACATCCTACTAAATGTTTGGATGGTTTTTTTAATAAATTTTTTAAATTATTGTCATTAAAGAAATCATATAATTTCAATTGATAAATGATTGATTATACCATCCGTATCCATACCCATTAACCATGAATTCTCTCCTCCAATGGACTATAGGTCTCCACGGTTAGGATTCCAACATTGGGGAAAAATCTATAACAAGGGATTTATAGAAAAAAATTTCACTGCATCAAAAAAAATAAATTATTATATTTATAATCACACATGACATCTTTTTAAGAAATTCCATATGCCTAAAATTTTTATGTTGTGCCAAAGGTAGAACCTGGATTTTGAATTCATTGGCTCGTGTCGAATTAAAACATGAGACCACATTCATTAGTTATTCCATATTAATAATAATGATATGTGATTGTATTATTTAATATATTTAATTTAATTCAATCATTTATTTAGGGAAAAATTATTTAAAGAATCATGTTCCGTATGGGTGCCTTGTCTGGAAAATGTTCCTTATAATATCCAAAACATAATTCATTAAAAATATGATTCATTACCAATAGGGATATATTCCCAATCGTATGAATCATCCATTATCATAATATAATGACAATACTCTTGGATAAGAGAAATAATATTCATTTTATTTGGAGTATCCATTTTTTCATGTATGACATGCCAATATAGAGCATTGTATGTCTGAATATAAATATATGGATGTAATTGTATCATTTCTAAAATTTTTCGGTAAATCTCTACTATTGATACATCGATATAAGGGTAAATTTGAAAAGAATGTGTATGATTAACGACCAACACATTTTTGGTTTCTATGATATGCTGGAGGACCTCATCTATAGAAGTGGAGATATATACACACCGTTGTCCTCTATCTTGCACTGAAATATACCAATAGGATTCATATATAGAGGTAGTAATATATTCCTTCCAATCCTACAACTGTATTACACATTTTTATTATGTGTACATATATTGAGATATAAGCCGACTTGATGGGTTCCACTATGGTATATTGACTAACATTTTATGTTTGAGAAAGGATATATTCCTACACATTAGTTTCCACTTGATTTTATTGGTGATATTCTTTAACTAATGTAGGGATATATGCATGCTCCATGTGATCCACATCAGATCATTCCTAATGAGATATCTCATCATCTAGATATGTGCATCCATAGAGGGGACTACTAGGTAGTTCCCTTAATATATGTCTAAGAGGAATTACTATGATGGTATAAGCATTGTATGAAAATAAACCTCTTAGGAATATCATAGAGATAGGATGATTCCATGGTTAACTATATGTTCAAACATCCAATGGTATGTATGTTGATTATCTCTGTGCTCCAATTATATGCTCCAAAAACAATTTTTTATGGTGACGAGAACATCCATATTTGTTGAAGCTCTCATTGGGCGACCTAGACTTGTACACGTTATCACCCAAATACACTTGAGTGCATCATCCATGGTTGATATTTTTTCAATGAAAATAGTTCAACATATTCACCATTTTCACCACCTAGTGCAGGATGTGTTTCATTAATGATATTTAATTTTGGTTCATAGAGGCAGCGACTCTCGGGGAATCTATAGTATCGGATCGCCTGTTTGATGATAATGAAAATACCTTGTAATCAAATGGATTTTGTGAGAGATGTTACTATGGTCATAAAGAAATAAAAAAAAGTGATACCAATCAAAGGACCATCATATGTAAGAAGCACAATAGATTAACTATGCATGAGAAACACATTTTCTTGATCATGGAATGATTTTCATTTTTTTGTTTTAATAAACCATAATTCTCGCAGGCATGGAAACCCAATTATAATTGTTTTTATCATTATTGAATTATTTATGTTGTGTTCAACATTTTTTTAGAAATGGTTGTCAAATAGAATAGATTATGGGAACTTAACAATCCATTTTTTTAAAGGTTGACATAGTTGAAGTATTTTCATATGGGTCACCATTATTTCTCCTTCCAATAGAAACTCACAAAAGATTTCACATCAATAACGAGCTATAGATCAAGTAATATTTACAATTTGAATAAATTTTTTTATGCAATCAAACATCATACATGTCTATATTAATATAAAAATTACTTATAGATTAATTATAATAAATATCATATAACACATAAAACTGGTGGGCCTATACAATATTTACCAATGTTTATAATAGTTCTTGCTATGTGGGAAAATATTAAAAGTGAAACCATGATGCCCATATTAAGGAATAACAAGAGTTGGAGTGGAAAATCACTCTATTGGATTAACAAATTTTTTTACAAGAGTTAGGTTTTAATCCTATCTAGTGGGTAGGTGGAAGGGATATTCAGTATTAAAAAAAACAACTATCACATTATATTATATAAATCTTTCACAAGTTCACCTAATTGTGAAATTTATAGTAATAATATATGATACCAAGTAAATATAAATGACTTATATGACACAAAATTAACATTATAAAAGAAAAATAATAAGTAATATTGACTAACATTATTAATATTATAGTGCAATGTCAAATTTTACATATTTAATTCATTTAATTTCTACAATAACACATTCAATAAAGTAACTTAAATTTCGTAATAGATCTTCCACCCTCCTCTTTTCCCAATAATTATTTTCATGTTATGTCTTTTAATTTCATTTATTACTATTTTGGGATATGTTATTATATATAATACATACTTATAATTTAATTTATAAATTTTTAGAGACCATTTGACTCCCATTTTTCCCTCATATGAACCCTTATATACTCTTGTTACCATGCTGAATTTTCATAAGGGATTCCTTATTTTCTTATTTTTAACCAATTGTTTTTGTTCTAATAACCCTTTAAATTCAAATAAAAATATTGGGGTTTGTTTTTATCCTCCCCCATACTACCCTCCTTATGTTTGAATTGTGATATACCACTTTAACTCTCATTAATGCCTTCTGTGTAGGCCCATTACCTTACTAAAATTCCATAAGGGTTTTCTCTCTTCATATTTCTATTCAAGTATTTCTCCCATAATATGAATATAAAATCAATTTTAAATTTTGATATATTATGTTCCTTGATTCTCATACTGTCCATTTCATTTATAAATGATTATATTATCCTTTCACTCTACTCAAGTGGCCCAAAGGCCTTCATTTTTTATTTATTTTCTAGAATCCACATTTCAAGGGGTGAAGTGGAACCCTTACAAGGCCCATAGGAGTAAGTATTACATGGCCCGTAGGAGTATGTGTTATATGGCCCGTAGGCCTTAGAGGAATTCATTTCCTATAGGCTTCAAACATTTCATACAACCCAGACTAAATACTAGGAACTTTTCCTCCCAAGCATCTTTATCGTGAATTCAGCTCTCCACCTTTGCATGGCTGTTTGGCTAGGCATTCTCGTCCATGCACAGGCTTGTCCCGATGGTAGGTTCCATAACCTCTCATTCATGCAATATATTTAGCTTCTACTGTTGTGAATTCTCCTTTCTCATCTTTCTTGTAGATCTTGTTCCTTATAGGTTGTCTGGTTTGCATCTGCACTTAAAGGTGGCACGTAGGCCTTGAGGTGGCCCTAAGGCCTTACTATCCCAACAGCTTCGGTGGCCCGAAGGCCTTAAAGGACATAGGGACCAAATCGGTGGCTCGAAGGCCAAAATGGAGGCATATTCTAGGATGCTACAGTGCCTAATAGTGAATGCTACTGTTCCCGCTACAGTACCTGCTACAATATTGCTACAGTACCTTGAAAATTCTGCCTCCGCATAGATTTGATCCCTGGTCTCTTGGATGCATTTACGGAGTCCTTACCAACCGGGCTAAGGATCAGTTTTATTTTCTCTCATAAACTGTTTTTAATCAATTTTTCTGTCACAATGTTATGCTGCCGAATATTAGCCACGATCATCGAAGCCAAAATCATATTGTAGTGAATACCATACCCAGTTTTATATCAAGTGTATTCTCCTTTATGCACATATAAATATTTAATTGAACTTACATGAATGTATTCTTCAGTTCTATATCATGGAAAAACTTATGATTTTTAATGATTTCATGTTATATGATCCATGTGCCAAACTTATTCATGAAATAAAATGATTGTGAATAGTGATCATAGATAGTGCTCTAATGCATTGGGAAATGTTTTGTATCATGATATTCCATGTTCATTGAGAGTTTAATCTTTATAATCCAAGTTCAATGATGTTTTAATCATTCTAATTGATTTTACATGAGGGGTTACTAATGCTAATCAATGTGAAATGAGCCTTATCTCATGCTAATATCATGTTTTATGTCGTTGCAAAATTTCCACGTTATTATAATCATGATATATTACACCTTTATGTTAATTTTTCAATTATGATCCATTGATATTCCAATTTCCTAAAATGTATTATATTTTTCATGTTATGTCTTGTTTACTCCATTATTGTGCTTTATAGCTAACCCATTTCTTGTGTATGTCCTCAGGTTATCCCATGCTCTGTTAAGTATGAAGGAATGATTTGTTCATGTCAAAGGTGTTTGAAATAATGATGTAATATTTTTTGTTATGTAATGTTCCCGATATCCCAAGACACTAGTCCGCTTGATCCATAGTGTATTATTAAGAACATTTTATGTAATAAATCATGTTTCAGTGTCTAATAAAGTACAGGATTGTTATAGTTGGTATTATAGGATAGGTTTAGTTATTTTTGGGAATAGGGTTATAAAACTGCAGTGAAATACATAAGGATAAGACGGAGTATAACAAATAAATCCTTAAATTTTGGGTTGTAAAGATTTTTTTGTTTATTAAGAAAACATATCCCTTCCTAGATATGAACAAGTACTGTTAGCTCTGGCACAAATGTTTATCAGGGTAAAACTCGAAAATACAGTTCTGAGCTACACTCAAACATGAAAGAGTGCATGAAAATGGGCCTTGTTTCCCTCTTGGTTTGAAACATCCAATGGATTTTATTCAGTTAATACAGAAGCTTAGTATGAACCATTTTTTAGGGAGAAAAAAGTCCATAATAATATACATTAAGATATAGATCATGGATAACATATATTGAATCCTAGAAATTTATAATATAATGAGATAAATTTAATTTATAAATAGTCCATTTTTTTATTGGATTTCATTTGTGTGCTTAATGGTTTAATATATTTGCTGAAAATTTTCCATCATTTCTTTCCATGGGACGATAAAATGAGGAATGTGGCTAACAACCAATGTGGAGGGCAAAGTGATGAATGTCCTAATGAGATTCCCAATTAATTGGGAGCTTAAGTGGGACATATGATTATTCCAAACTATATGTCAAAAATAATATTTAAAAAGTAGAACATTGTTGAATTCCAAAGGAAATCAAGGAAGAGGAAGATGGAATCTCATGAAAGTTCAGATAATAAAGGTGATAAGGGAATAAAGACCCAATTTCCTTTGTGCAACATGTGTGGAAAGAGGAACCATGGAAAATGGCCCAATGGGACTAAGATATGTTTTATGTGTGAAAAGGAAGGGAACAAAGTATACAATTTCCATTACAAACTAGATAATTTGATTAATGGAAAGAATGTTCCCTCTAAGGAATAAAATTAAATTGTATGATATAAATGTAGAGAAGTCGAAAATTACCCAAGATAATGCTCTATCACAAGGGTTGAGAAGAATCACAAGCATCAATAATCTCCATGATCATGGGAGTATGAGAATTCCTATAGTAAGATAGATAATCATGAATGAATTACATGTAACCTGTACTTCAAAGCAGTGTATGTTGTAATGTTTTTCAATTATTGTCCTATTAGTATATATTTTATGTTTTCTATGACCGTTGGTTCCCCAACACAAATGATATTAAATAATTAGATGAAAAACTTCTATAAGTGTTGTATTACAGGTCGATGATTGTGGGAATGTTCTTCTTGAGAATATTATAAGTCCCCCCTCTGTGGAATTTGAGGGAAAATGAAAAATTAATTGCATTCATCTCAAGTAATTTGAAATATAATGAGTAAAACTATCCAACACATGATCTGGAGTTGGTTTCAGTAATAATTTCTTTAAAAATCAGGTGGCACTATCTCTTTGGGGACAAGTGTAAAATATATATGGATCACAGAAGCATCAAATATATATTCATACAGAAAGAGTTCAATATGCACCAATGAATATGGTTAGATCCCATCATGAATTACAATATCTCAATATATTACCATCTAGGGAAACAGAACAAGGTGGTGAATGCTTTACGTATAAATGACCTAATCATTCTTTCATTAATGAGAGTTGAAAATGATCCAATTTTCATACATTTTATGAAGATGGACATAGGAATCATAAATAAGGGAACATAATGAATTATTTACCAAAGTATTGTTGGATCGAATATATGTATATGTATGTCTATTAGATGGAACAATACAAGAGGGGGGGTCGGAATTGTAGGTTTAAAAACCTTTGAGTTTTATCAACAAAGAGATTAGTTTAAATGATCTTAAACAAATACAAATACAAACACCTAGAATTGTATTGAATATAAAAGGTATGATGTATTGTAATACTAATGTAATGTAAAACAATTGTATTCAAGGTGAACACAATAATCAGAGTAATACAAAGATGAATGATTCTACCTTAAAGCGTATAGAATCAATCAATACAAAATGTAATAGAATGATTGTAATTGAAACAATTTCAATTGAATAAGTAAAGAAGAAAGGAAACAATACAAATCCCTTTCTAATATAGGTAACAGCGGAAATGTAAAAGTAATAAAATTCTTTTAACCCAAAGAGAAGGGTTATCCTTTCACCTAGGATAAAAGGTATGTCTCACCAACACCTTGGTGAGCCCTCGATACGATGATCGACACGTCTGTCTGCCTATCCCTGGCAGCCCTCGATACGATGATCGGCACGTCTGTCTGCCTATCCCCGGCAGCCCTCGATACGATGATCGGCACGTCTGTCTGTCTATCCCCGACAGCCCTCGATTTTGCAGGTAATCGGCACCTCTGTCTTTCAATTACTTGAAAGCCCTCGATACGATGATCGGACGCACAAGGCAGATGAGAGAAGTCACAGTGTCTCTCTCTAGAATCTTGGTAGTTCACAGAGTCTCTTCATTCGTTCTCTTCGTTCATCGTTGTTCTTTAAGCTTCAAATGACCTCCTATTTATAGGCCTTGGGTTCCAATGGTCATATTGCCTCCAACAGTCATATTGAAACAGAAAGCACGACATCGTTTTGATTAGTTTGTAACTAACTCAACGAAATCGATTTTTTAGGAAAAGAAATATATAGAAATGAAAAACAAGAGTACGATTCATATGTAGTGAGTGTTTTTGACTAACTACCAAAACAAATAATGATCATCTGAATAGCAGAGTCAGTACGATACGATTGACAGAGTCAGTACGATACGATTGATAGAGTTAATACGATACGACTGACAGAGTCAGTATGGTACGATTGACAGAGTCAGTACGATACGATATGGTCGGTACGATCAACATTGTACGATACGATAGTCATGATAAAAGACAATTGTAATTTCTAAAATATGATAGAATGCATTTGTGATTTCCAAAACATGATATAGAAGTCAAAAGAAGACTTTTGACTTAGCAATCTCCCCCTTTTTGGAAAGCACAACTCACAAAGTAAATGTAACAAGATATACTTATCTCCCCTGAATTATTGAAAACTCTTCTGAATAAGAAATTGAATACAATTAATCTCCCCCTTAGGTATGGACTTTCCTAAGGATTGTATTCGTAGATTTTCCTTTAGAGCATTGTAAAGCATTCCCCCCATTTGTAAAACAATCTTTGCTTTGTAAATATTCTCCCCCTTTGTGATTTACAAAAAGAAAGGAGTAATCTTGAATTGTCTGAAAGAGTTAGTAAAGAAATACAAGACAATGGATAAAAGAAAAAGGATCATAAGAGTTATTACAAGACAAAGACAAGTTCCAAAAGAAACAAATACAACAATCATTTGTTTTATCTTTCCTTCTCCTTCTTTATAAGCTCATGAAGAACATCTTTCATCTTCTTGATCTCCTTCTTGTCTTCAGAAATTGATTCTCCCTGAGTTTTGAGAAGCTCTTGTTGATCCGAAAAAATCTGATCTTGATTTCTGATGGTCTCCTCCTGGACTCTGATTACTTCTTCAAGGGTATCAATTCTGTTTTGAAAATTCTTGTTGTCTTTGGATAACACAGAATTTTGATTCTTCAGCAAAACCATTTCATCTTTGAAAGATGAAACCTTCGAGAATTCAGATTGAAAAACATTCATTCTCTCTTGCAAATCTTTCACTGAATGAACATCAGCTCTTTGGGAAGACAAAAGATTCATCCTTTCAACCATTTCTTTATCAAGCTTGTTGAAAGCAATTGCAATCTCATTTGACAACCTTCTTATATCTTCAATTGCTATCTCATGATCATTGATTGAACTCTCTATTTTGTACGACCACTTGGTCATCTTATTGCAAGCCTTCTAATGAGCAACTGAGCTTTCTGAAAGAACTTTCAAATCGGCTTCTACTGACAAAACTTTCTTCCTCAATTCTTTCACAGATCCAAACTTCTTCTTTTGATTGTCAGTGATAAAATAAATCTTCCCTTCCAGCCTCGGGAAATAAAGAATGGTCTTCTCAACCCTTCTCAAAACATGAACAATGTAATCACTTTTCTTGAGATAGATTGTATGCCCGGAATCAGTATCTTCATCGTACGATGCTAGTTCATACGATCTGCTTGAATGAACAACTAGCTGTTTCCCTTTTGCTTTTTCTTTGTGCTTTCTTTCTTCTTCCACTTTGTCACTAATGACAACAATTTTATCAGAATGAGAGGATTGAGTACCTTGCTTTTCTTGAGATGACATTCTGTCCGGATATCTTTCCTGATCGGTATGAGGAGTTTGTTGAACACCTTCACTAAGCTTTTGAACCGATTCCTCTCTACTCTTCTTTGAACTTTGAAGAAATTTTAAAAGAAAGTCTCCTTCTTCTTCTTCCACTTCTTCTATCTCTTCCATCACTTGTTTTTGTTTTCCTTCCTCAGGGAGAATCTGTACGATGGGATCTTGATGCACTTCTTCTGTTAGTTGGGCACTGGCATCCTCAACTGCTTTCAAGACTTTAGAGACATCAATGTCCTGAGCCTTTCTTTTCAAAAGAACCTTCTTCTTCTTTTCAGCCTGAAGGGTTTCTTCTACCCTTATTCTTTCTGCAAAGGCCTCAGCAGGGTCAAGACCAAACTTCGGATCACCTTCCTTTCTCTGTTCCTTATCCTTTCTCCATTTTTCTACAACCTCCTTACTGTACCTTGGATTCTTCTTCGGCTTTTGAACTGGTTTGCGGATCAGACTTTTGAGTAACACCGGTATATTGAATGTCTTTGGCTGGCATAGGTGCCGATTGATTCTGAGCCAATTCAGCTTCAACATCTCTGACAAAAAGATTTGAATTCGGATCAAAACAAACATTCATCTTTTTCATCATACTCTTACTAATCCATGATGGCCTCAAATCCATGGGGTTTCCTTTCAAAGGAATGTTACATAACTTCATACTCTCATGAATTAATTTCGTAAGGATAGCTGGATACATAATCATCTAGGACTTAATCCCTCCTGTCTTGACGTTCTTAATTGTTTCAAAAACATATCCCATGAGATTTACTTTTCTCATATTCACAAGATAGTCAAGAATAAAGATGTCAGAAACATTCAGATTTTCTCTATCCCCTTTCCTTGGGATAAGAAAACCTTGCATCCATAAAGTTACAATACGATTTCCCGGTGAAAGATGAGACACTTTTCTCTTTTCCTCATTAATAACAAACAAAGTCTTTTCAGCACTTTCTCTATTAAACGTACCAACTTCCTCTGGTAGTTTGTGCGATGGACAGAAAGAATCCCCTTCTATAGAAACATTTAGAAAATGTGCCACTTGTTTCACAGACATAGACAATTTTCTATCGTACACAGCAATGTTTATAGTAATGTGTTTGTCGAAAGAAACGGTTTTGTAAAACTGACAAACTTTATCAAAAAGAACCAGATCTTGAGAATCCGGCTTTTCAACACACAGATGTTCCCATCCTTGAAACAAAATGATCCTCCTGATTGTAGAATCGTACGTATCGAAAAAATCTCGAGATACTAACCTTTCTCTGTTAAAGTCTTTCTCTGTAAAAGTCTTTGAAGACATTTCAGTAGGAGTATTAGCAGAGGATTGAGACATAAAGGTTCTGCCGATGAGAAGATCGTACGATGGTTTATAGCTGGTGGAACAGACCTTCGCCTCAAATCCTGAAAAACCAATGTGGGTTTAGGGAGGGGAGGGGGGCTATTTATAGCCGATAAAGAGGTGATCGTTGATCTTCTACGGTCGAAAAAGGGTGACCATTGATCATCAACGGTCAAGATTAGAGAAAACCAGATCAATGGTTAGGATTAAAACAAAGAAAAAAAAAGAAAAAAAAACCTGTCGGAGAACATAAGGTAATTGTTGGTTTTGATCGAAATCAAAAGAAAATACAATCGTAAGGAAACAAAAAAAATCATCATGCCGATGGAAAACAAATTCATTACTATGAACTGACAATACGATGGAAAACAATCTTGTTACCATGAACTGACAATACGATGGAAAACAATCATAAGGAAAAAAAATCATCATCATGCCGATGGAAAAAAAATCATTACTATGATCTGACAGTACGATGGAAAACAATCTTAATACCATCATCGGTCGATTCGATAGAAAAGAAAATCATTACCATTATCGGTCGATACAAAACTAATGATACGATGGAAAAGAAATTAAATACCATCATCGGTCGATACAATACTAATGATACGATGGAAAAGAAATTCAATACCATCATCGGTCGATTCAATACTATTGATTGATTGGTACGATGGAAAAGAAATTCAATACCATCATCGGTTGATTCAATACTATTGATTGATTGGTACGATGGAAAAGAAATTCAATACCATCATCGGTCGATTCAATACTATTGATTGATTGGTACGATGGAAAAGAAATTCAATACCATCATCGGTCGATTCAATACTATTGATTGATTGGTACGATGGAAAAGAAATTCAATACCATCATCGGTCGATACAATACTATTGATTGATTGGTACGATGGAAAAGAAATTCAATACCATCATCGGTCGATTCAATTCCAAGATTTATTGATACGATGGAAAAGAAATTCAATACCATCATCGGTCGATTCAATTCCAAGATTGATTGATACGATGGAAAAGAATTTGATTACCATCATCGGTCGATAGTAAATGATACTATAAAACTGTCAATATGATAAACAGGAAAAATGAACGAAACGATAAAACTGTCAATATGATAAAAAGAAGGGAAAAATGAAACGATAAAAATTGTCAATACGATAAACAGGAGGAAAATGAATGATACGATAAAAATTGTAAATACGATAAACATGAGGAAAAATTAATGATACGATAAAAACTATCAATACGATAAACAGGAGAAAAAATACACAATCCAAAGAGTAAATAGTTAAAGATCATAGGATAAAAAGAAACATAAAGTCATAGAAAGAAATTCCCTCCCCCTTTCTACAAGGAGTTTCTTACTATTAGGAGAGATGTAAAACAGGAAGTAGATATGAATGATTACTTTAATGTAATCATTCCTAGCTTCTGTTTTATAAATTCAAATCTATCGGAAGGTAATGGTTTTGTAAAAATGTCATCATGTTGTTCTTGCGTTCCGATGAATTGTAAAATAAAATCTCCTTTTTGTGTGTGATCCCTAAGAAAGTGATGCCTAACATCTATGTGTTTAGCACGAGAGTGATGTGCTGGGTTTTTACTAAGAGCTATGGCACTCGTATTATCACAAAGAATTTGAGTTTTGGAGAAACTCAAGCCATAGTCAGTGAGTGTGTGCTGCATCCACAATACTTGAGCACAGTAACTTCCAGGTGCTACATATTCAGCTTCAGCAGTGGAGAGTGCTACTCAGTGTTGTTTCTTGCAGGACCAAGAAACCAAAGAGTCTCCTAGGAAATGACATGTTCCAGATGTACTTTTTCTATCCATTCTACAACCACCAAAGTCAGCATCTGAAAAACTTTTTAAAACAAAATCATTTCCAGAAGAGTAGAAAAGACCTAAATCCATAGTGTCTTTTAAATACCGAAAGATTCTCTTTACGGATTTTAAGTGAGACTCTTTTGGATTAGATTGATATCTTGCACATAAGCATACAGAAAACATCAAGTCGGGTCGACTAGCTGCCAAGTATAGAAAACTCCCTATCATTCCTCTAAAATTTGTTTGATCTACTGGTTTCCCAGTTTCATCAATATCAAGAGTATTTGAGGTACCAATTGGGGTGCTAATACTTTTAGTTTTGTCAAATCCATACATTTTGAGTAAGTCTTTAATATACTTATGTTGAGATATATAAGTTTCTTCTGGTTTTTGAGAAATTTGAAAACCTAGAAAGAATGTTAACTCACCCATCATACTCCTTTCAAACTCAGATTTCATTAATTTTGCAAAAGAATTAGTTAAAGATTTCTGAGTTGATCCAAATATGATGGCATCAACATAGATTTGGACAATCAAAACATTTTTGTTTTCCATTTTGATAAAAAGAGTTGGATCTGCTATACCTGTTGTATAATTGTTTTGTAAAAGAAATCATGTAAGTCTATCATACCATGCTCTAGGGGCTTGTTTAAGACCATATAGAGCCTTGGTATGTTTAAAAACATGATCAGGATGTTTTGAATCTTGAAAACCAGGAAGTTGTTCTACAAAAACTTCTTCTTGAACAAAACCATTTAGAAAAGCACATTTGACATCCATTTGAAATAGTTTGAAATTGAAATATGCTGTGAAGGCTAATAGAATACGAATAGATTCAAGTCTAGATACAGGAGCATATGTTTCTTCATAGTCGATTCCCTCTTGTTGATTATAGCCTTTAGCAACAGGTCTTGCTTTATTTCTTACAATGATTCCATTTTCATCACACTTGTTTCTGAAAACCCATTTTACACCAATCACCGTTGTTTCTTTATGTCTTTCAACTAAAGTCCAGACTTGATTCCTTTCAAATTAATTTAGTTCATCTTGCATTGCTTTGATCCAATCATCATCACCTAAGGCCTCACTTGGATTTTAGGTTCAAATTGGGAAAGAAAAGCAAGATGTTTTATTTCATTTCTTAAGGAATTTCTAGTCCTTACAGGTTGATTTACATCACCAATGATGTTATCACTGGGATGATTCCTAAGAAACAATTGATTTGGGTTTTGTAAAACCTGTTCATCAACATATGGTAGAAAATCTTCTGTGGTAAATGTTTCAGGAATACTTTCTTGGACATTTTCCTTATCAGAATGCTCTTCTAATAAAGGTTGATAAAAAGTTTTAGAAAACACATCCGAGGATGTAGGATTGGGTTGGTTGAAAACAAAAGGATTAGTTTCATCTAATTTTACATGTACTGTATCCTCAATAGTACAAGTGTTTTTATTGAAAACTCTATAAGCCTTAGAGGTTGTAGAATAGCCTAGAAAGATTCCTTCATCAGATTTTGGTGCAAATTTGTGTAGATTATCTTTTGTATTCAGAATGAATACTTTGCATCAAAAAACTTTGAAGTATGAAACTTTAGGTTTTCGGCCAGTCCATAACTCATAAGGGGTTTTATTAAGAAATGGTCTAGTTAAAACACGATTTATAGTATAACAGGCAGTACTAACAGCTTCAGCCCAAAAGTGCTTAGCAATTGAGTATTCACTCAACATGGTTCGAGTCATTTCCTGAAGAATACGATTTCTTCTTTCAACAACACCATTTTGCTGAGGAGTTCTTGGACATGAGAAATTGTGAGTAATACCTTTCTTACTACAAAAAGTTTCAAAATCTGAGTTTTGAAATTCACCACCATGATCACTATGAATAGTAATCAATGGTAGGTTTTTCTCATTTTTAACTTGGGCTCTAAAAGTTTTGAAATAGGAAAAGGCTTCAGATTTCTTTGTGAGAAAGTAGACCCATGTAAATCTAGTAAAGTCATCAACTAAAACAAATACATAGTATTTGCCTCCAATGCTTCCAGATTGTGAAGGACCAAACAGATCCATATGCACAAGCTGTAATGCATTAGAAGTTGAAACTTCATTAATTGGTTTAAAGCTAGTTTTATGTTGCTTTCCAAATTGACAAGGATCACAGACTTTTGAAGAATCATATCTAAGGTCCGGTATCCCTTTTACAAGTCCTTTCTATGAGAGTTTTCATAGGTTTTTCAAATTACAGTGTCCTAGTCTCCTATGCCATAGCCACGATTGGTCTTCTTTTACACTTAAACAAGGTAAGTTTTGGTTCCTAAGGTCTTCTAAGTTAATAGTGTAAAAATTCTCTTGGCTATGGGCAGATAGAATGAATTCATCCTTGGAATTGTGAACTAGACACTTATCATTTCTAAAATTCACAAGGTAACCTTCATCACATAATTGACTTATGCTGATGAGATTGTGCCTAAGACCATTAACAAACAAAACATTTGAAATAAGAACTTTTCCAAGAAAAATGATATTACCTATACCAACAATATTTCCTTGAGCATTATCTCTGAAGGTAACTTTTCCACCTTTTGTTTTGATAACCTTTTCAAAGAAATCTTTGTTTCCAGTCATATGTCGAGAACAACCACTATCCATGTACCAAATGTTCTTATTGATACACTTCTCGTTTTCCTGAAAAAGAAACAATTAGATTTTCGGAATCCAAACTTGTTTGGGTCCAGAAGGGTTAGATAAATGAATTTTAGGAATCCACATTTGTTTTGCAAAATGAGCTTTATGAAATCCTAAAGATTGAGTTTTGTTAAGAGAACAATCTCTTCTCCAATGTCCACCACATTGACACTTGGAACTGAAAATGGTTTTTTGAGGAACAAAATAGTTATTGCTAAAAACGGGTTTGGAATAAGTATAACCAAGACCAGAACGACTTCTCAAAGGTCTAATTTGAGAATACATCCTATAAAAGTTTTCTTTTCCATGAGTAAAGTTTGACAAACACTTTTTCAAGGATAAAATCTCCGACTTTAGTTTTAAAACCAAATTATTGTTTTCTAAAACATTTGAATTTGAACTAGAGTTAGACTCTAAAATATTTTTCTTTGAAATTACAGTTTCAAGATCCTTAGAAAGTTTATCCTTATCAGATTTAACATTCTCAAGGGTTTTTATAATACTTTCAAAATCATAAGTTTTCACATCAAGGTCTTTAGAAAGATCTGATACTTCTTTAGTCAAAATTGAAATTCTAGAATTTTCTTTTTCAAATCTCTTTTTGAGTTTAGAATTTTCATTTTCAAGTAACTTAGCAAATCTAGAGACCTCTTCAAAAGAAGGTAATGTATCATCCTCTGATTATGAGGATTCATCATTTGAGGATTCATAATATCTATTATCAATATAATTAGCATTTAAAGAGACATTTGTAATAGCTTCATCATTATGTACCTTAGCCATGAGACAATGATCTTCAATTGGTAGTCTGGATAGAAGTCCAATATTTCTTTGTCCTGATGTCTCATATTCTGAAGAATCATCTGAGGAATCACTACCACTTGCACTCCACGTATCATTTTCTTTCAAGCCTTTCTTTGTCTTATAAAACTTTTTCTTGTTTCTTTCCGAGTGTTTCTCTTTTCTATCTTTCCTCTTCAGTAAAGGACAATCAGGCCTTAGATGTCCTGCTTTCTTGAATTCATAACAAGTTACCTCTGAATCTTTCCTATCTTTCTGGTCTTTCTTTTTGAATCTATATTGAAAATATTTCTTTCCCACAATTTTGTTCATCCTTCGAGCATGATTGGCTAACTCATTATCTGAAAGATTACAATCACTTGAATCAGATATAAAAACTTTCTTGGATTTAGACCTTGTAAGCCTTTCATGTGTTTTAGTTTTAGATACAAAAGCTACACTTCCATTCCCATTCTTCTTTTTATTGAAATCAGCATCTCTCTTCATTCTTGTCTCATACTGTAGTAGAGTTCCAAAAAGTTCATCAAGAGTAATCTGGGAGAATTTTCTATTTTCATTAATAGCTATCCTTTTTGACTCCCATTCATTTGGCATAATATCTATAATCTTGTCAACAAGAGCTTCATCATCAAGAACTTTTTCTCCCATAGATTGTAAGCTGTTGACAATCGTCATAAACCTTTGTTGCACTTTATATACTGGCTCTCCGTAAGTAAAAACAAATCCATGATACTCTGCTCAAAGCATTGCTCTCCTTGTTTCTATAACCTTGGATGTACCAAAATGTGTAACTTCTAATTTCTTCCAAATACAGTTGGCTGCATCACATGAAGATATCTGACTATATATATTCCTGGTCATAGATCATAATAAAGTATTGCGTACCTTGTAATTCAGTTGATATTCTTGCTTCTCTTGGTTGGTGAAAGTACTAACTTCTTTGTCAGGAATTTTGTAACCCCCAGTAAGCATAATAAAATTGTCTACACCAGTATTGATAACGAAATTCTTCATACGATCTCTCCAATACTCATAATCATTCCCGTCAAAGATTGGTGTTCTAGAAGGATTTAGATTATCTATTGATCCGATATTAATTCCTGCCATCTAATACAACAAAAACAACTTTTCCACTCCACACGTTAGTGTAGTAAATATAATAATAATAAAGAATTAAAGCTAGTAATACTAATTAGTGGAAAACCTCCTCTGATACCAATTGTTGGATCGAATATATGTATATGTATGTCTATTAGATGGAACAATACAAGAGGGGGGGGGGGGGTGAATTGTAGGTTTAAAAACCTTTGAGTTTTAGCAACAAAGAGATTAGTTTAAATTATCTTAAACTAATACAAATACAAACACCTAGAATTGTATTTAATATAAAAGGTATGATGTATTGTAATACTAATGTAATGTAAAACAATTGTATTCAAGGTGAACACAATAATCAGAGTAATACAAAGATGAATGATTCTACCTTAAAGCGTATAGAATCAATCAATACAAAATGTAATAGAATGATTGTAATTGAAACAATTACAATTGAATATGTAAAGAAGAATGTAAAAAATACAAATCCCTTTCTAATACAGGTAACATCGGAAATGTAAAAGTAATACAATTCTTTTAACCCAAAGAGAAGGGTTATCCTTTCACCTAGGATAAAAGGTCTATCTCACCAACACCTTGGTGAGCCCTCGATACGATGATCAGCACGTCTATCTGCCTATCCCAGGCATCCCTCGATACGATGATCGGCACGTCTGTCTGCCTATCCCCGGCAGCCCTCGATACGATGATCGGCACGTCTGTCTGCCTATCCCCGGCAGCCCTCGATTTTGCAGGTAATCGGCACCTCTGTATTTCAATTACTTGAAATCCCTCGATACGATGATCGGACACACAAGGCAGATGAGAGAAGTCATAGTGTCTCTCTCTAGAATCTTGGTAGTTCACAGAGTCTCTTCATTCGTTCTCTTCGTTCATCGTTGTTCTCTCAGCTTCAAATGACCTCCTATTTATAGGCCCTGGGTTCCAACGGTCATATTGCCTCCAACGGTCATATTGAAACAGAAAGCACGAAATTGTTTTGATTAGTTTGTAACTACCTCAACGACATCGTTTTGTTAGGACAAGAAATATATAGAAATGAAAAACAAGAGAAAGATTCATATGTAGTGAGTGTTTTTGACTAAGTACCAAAACAAATAATGATCATCTGAATAGCAGAGTCAGTACAATACGAATGACAGAGTCAGTACGATACGATTGATAGAGTCAATAAGATACGACTGACAGAGTCAGTATGGTACGATTGACAGAGTCAGTACGATACGATATGGTCGGTACGATCAACATTGTACGATACGATAGTCATGATAAAAGACAATTGTAATTTCTAAAATATGATAGAATGCATTTGTGATTTCCAAAACATGATATAGAAGTAAAAAAGAAGGCTTTTGACTTAACAAGTATTTCTCAACCATTTATTTTGGATAGATTAAATGATGGTCAAAAGGATGATGTGTGAATTCAGAATAATGGGAAACTATCAGAAAAGTAAAATCCTCAGAGTTCAGTGTTAATGAAGAATGAAATAACTGAATATACATCAATGTACCTGGTTTTTCAGAATGATAAGGCTAAGAGGTAGAATTATAAGGGGATTATGCATCCATTACCCATTCCAACATGGATATGGGAGAACAACACCATGGTCTATAACACCGGAATTCAGAAGACTTCCAAAGGAAACAATGCTGTCTGGGTTGTTATGGATCTTCTTAAAAATATTGCACACTTCTTTATGATTCGAGATGATTTATCATTGGATCAATTGGAATAGATATAAATAAGACAATTAATAAGTATTAATGGAGTACCACTACCTATTGTATCCAATCAAGATCAAAGATTTACCACTATGTTTTAGAAGAGTCTACAATATGCACTGAATACTGAGCTAAACCTCAATATGGCATATCATCCTCAAACTGATGGTCAATCAAAGAAGTCTATCTAATCACCCAAGGTAATGTTGGGAGCACTCTCAATGAACATCAATAGAGGATGTGATCAATATCTTCATCTAGTTGAGTTATTTTTCAACGACAATATCGAATCAAGCATCCAAATGTCTCCATTAGAATCACTTTATGGGAAGTGGTGAAAAACAATGAGATATTGGGATAAAGGTAGGGAGTGAAAAAATATAGGTCCAGAAATGGTCTAAAAAATTGGTGAGAATGTTAAGTTAATACAGGAGCACATTAAAGAAACTGAGATTCAACAGAACAAAAATGTAGAAAATTGTCCATGAGTCAAACAGTTTGATGTTGGAGACATTTTAATCCCAATAATATCGACATGGAAGAAAGTTATGAGATTTTGGAAGAAGGGAAATCTTAGTCCAAGTAATATCGGCCCTCTTGAGATCATTGATCACATTGGATTAATGGCCTAACGACACGAGCTCCCACTGAACCTGTATAAAGTATATGATGTATCCAATGTATCACTCTTGAGGAAGTACATACCTAACCCATTGAATGTAATAAATCTAGAGGAGGTACCATTGGATAATGTTATCTCATACAAATAGAACCCAGTGATTATCTTAGATCATAGAGAAAAAGTTATTCAAAATAAGGCAATGCCCCTCATCATTGTGTTGTGGCAATACAACAAATTTTAAGAAGCAATGTGAGAACCATAAGAGGTGATGAAGAAGTGTTACCCTCATCTGTTTTAGAGTGGGGAATGAAAATTTTTGATTGTGACATTTCTTATGGGGGGAAGGTTGTAATGACACAAAACTTCATTAACAAAATTCCCTTTATTTCAGTAAATTAAAATAATTTTAGATATAGAAAATATTTTTTTTTATTTTATCTAATTGGATTTAAATGACTGTTATGATAAATTATCATTCATAATATTTCTATTAAACAATGATCACATGACTAGAACAAATATAAGGTTTTAATAAATCCTTTCTATATAGGGAAAGTAGGTGATGGCCTGATACATTAGACTCGATTCATACAGAGATCATTTTTCGGAGCTCAGGAAGGAAGTAAAATCGATGGGATCTGCTCTTGACCAATCCCAAGATGAGATTCCACAAATTAAGATTGAACGGAATCACATACACGAGAAGTTGATTTTAATAGTGATTATCTCCAAGTCAATTTTATCTGTGCTTCCCTAAGAGTCTCTCATTATCGCACATCATACACTTAAGACATACATGGGTGTTATCAGATGTTATGTAACAAGGTATTAGTTACTTGTTGTGTAATACACTTTATTAAATAAAAGTATTATTCCATCAATTCCTTCATGAAAATACTCTATCTTAAAAAGTGAAGAATTTGATAAAATATTTTTCAGTTAAAAAGGGTGAGTTTGATCTATATATAAATTTTATTAAACTGTGGTTTTGTATTGATAAAATTATTAAAAAATATCTTATATACAAGAATTATATCAGTTCCATATATATATATATGATTAGTTAATCTATTTGATAAGAGTTATATCTTGTTACAATAAAACAAAAAATGTATTATTAAATAATTTATATTAATTAATTAATGAAAATGTTAAAAATTAATATATTAATAATGTATTTTTATAAAATTACATTTATTAATAATAAATAAGATTATAATTTTTATGAATTCAAACGCAATTTTTATTAAGGTTTTAAAACTAATTTTTTTAAAACCAGTGAATTTTGGATAAATGTTTGTTTTCATTTTAGATGGTAAAATTAACATATTTAGAAATCAATTTATATATTCTGAAAATTGTTTTTGGGATCAGGATGTAAAAATTAATAAATGGATTTTTTAATAATTTTCTAAGACTGTCGAATTTCTTGATAAAAATTAAATACCGTTGAAATATATAATGTGATTTCTGACATCATAATAACTCATTAGTGATGTAATAAAATACAATAAAATTATTATTCATAGAAAATATGTTTTACCATTACAAAAGTCATATTTTAAATTTGTTTGATTAATTTTATAATTCCCTAGTGGACCCTCCAAGAATTATAAAATATTTTAACGGGTTAAAATGATTTCCATGGGAGCGTGACTCACCTACACATAAGCAAGAAAATTATTTTAATATTGTCAACCGTTAGAATTACATAATATTGTATACCACTCTCTTTTGGTAGAAACCAACGGAATACCCAAGGGGTGGTATGTGGTTGTGAATATTTTAGCATGTAGTGTCTAAAACCTAAAAAATAATGAATTCTATCACTTTTCCTATATCAACCCACACAATATCCCATTCCTCTTCACTGAAACCATTTTTAGCTCATAAAAACTCTATTAATCACTTTATATAAACTTGAAAAGTCTCCCCATTCCCCCATGAAGCCTCTCCCAATCTTTGGTATCACACTTCTATGTAAGGTATCCCCACTTTTCTCTCCTCCTTTCAAATTCATGCATCTTATTTGAAAGTAGTTTTTGTATTTTAAAATGTTTAATATTTTATTATTTAATAATAATTATATTAATATAAATTTTATGTTATTTAAATGTGTTATTATTTATCCTCCCTAATTTAGACTCGTACCTAAGCCGTTACATTGCCAAAATTTGGTAAGGGATCTTACACCCTTATCTTTTACCTACCATTCATTACATATAATGTCTTTTAATTAATTTTATTTCTATGTTTTTTATATGTTATTAAATATCATCCCTACTAACCATTTGAATTATAAATCATGATTTCCTATTTCACTCTCATTTATCCCTCTTATAAACCCTTGTGTACTCTCGTTACCCTGCCAAATTTCCATAAGAGATTCATTCCTTTATCATCTTAATCTGACTTTATTTATGTTTTAATACCCTTAAACATTAAAATATAAATGGTGGGTATATGTTTAATAACCACCCTTATATATCCATCCTTATGTTGGAATGAAAATTACCACATTATCTCTTATTAATGCCTTCCTTGTACACCCATTACCAAACTGAAATTCCATAATAGATTTATCTATTCTTATTTACATTCACGTATTTATCCAATATTATCCATCTAAAATCCATTTTATATTTTGGAAATTCAATTTTCCATGATCCATTTATTTTAAATTTCATTCATAAACGATGATATTTCACTTTTTCTTTCATCAACCACTTTTTACAAATTTTTATGTCAGACTGTTAGGCTGCCGAATTTGCACTGTGATTTTACTAGCCAAAAAAACATGTAGTTAATACCATACCCATTCCTCTATCAAGGGTGTTCTCCTTCGTTAATAAATACTTATTTAATAGTACTTACATATATATATTCCAAATTCATTAATTTTGGAATAAGTTATGATGTTGAATGATTCCATGTTATATGATTTTTGTGGCACACATATGACTAGAATGAAATGTTTGTGAAGGGTGTGCCATGATAGAGTTCAATGCATTGGGTAATGATTACTGTTATGATACTCTATTTTAAATGATGGTTTAATCATTAAAATAAATGTTCAATGATGATTTACTCATTATAATTCAAGTGTAATGAGGGTTTACATAGGCTAATCCATGTGCAACGATCCCTCGCTCAAGCTAATATCATGTTGTATGTCGCTGCCTCCCTCCAACGACCCGAAGGCCTGTAAATTATTATTTATTATAAAGAAACCCTCTTTTATGGGAAGAAGTGGGTTACCCAAATAGACTTCATGACCATAAGACCAATCATGAATCGAAAGTCTTAAAGTGTAAAACCATATTGACAACATGGAACTGCCCCTTCCTAGAATTTGATCATTATAAAGATCTTCATCGTTGCATGGATGTTCGGCAAGCAAGTGTCATGTGTCCAAGCACGGGCCCGCTCCGATGGCAGCGCCATACCCTCTCAAACATCCAAATACAAAAATCTCTGCAAAGATGACTGGCCAGCTCTTGATCCTCCTATGGACCTCTTCCATGTAGTCGACTCCGGGTGCATCGCCATTCAAAAAGTTCCCATACTAAAACCAAAGCGCAACATCAAGGATGAAAACCATCAGAACCAGCTCAGAATGACACTGAAAGAAACAACATTGAACCATAATGTCAAATAACTCTACCGCATCGAATCCACAGCATCCCTACACCACTACATCAGTAAGTAATCCAAAGGAGCAAGTGATCCATGAAGTAAGTTGTAGAGTCATCGCCACCTAGGGCTGGAAGACCAAGCTAGCATATCATAGAGTCGCCGGCAAGGAGGGGATCCATGTTGATTTGGACCATAAGTTCCACTCTGAGATGAAACTGGGACGATCTGAACAGAGGATGAACCCTCACCGGCTGCCGAGTCAGACTAAACCACCATACAGCAAGAGGGAAACATCGAAATGGGAACAGGGCCATGCCGGAAACTCTAAAACCACATATAAAACAAAAAAAGACTACTGAAAACTAGAACAACTGCATCACCATCACATACGGCGTCGCGATAAACCAAAGTAGCATAGCCACCGCCAAAAGTCAAAACTAGAATGCCCCCCCCCTACAATCCATTGTAGAGACATCACTGAGTCTCGCCTCACTAGAATGCCGGAACCGACGCGAAGGCACAGACCAGATCCACACCAGTGGCCGAACGCCGAGCCGAGCCGCAGACCAAATCCACACCGGAGGCCAAACACCGAGCCGAGACGAAGACAAGATCCACACTGGAACTGTCGCCAAGCCGTGTCAGCTCCGATCCGACCAGCCGCAGACGCGAGCCACACCAGAGAATACAAGCCAGAGCTCGGCACACCTCGCCGACCCCGAGCCGAGGAAGACTACGCCGAGACTCCCAAGCACACCAGAGGAGGGAAGGAGAGAACCGCCTAAAAGGGGAACCCTTTCCGTCGGTCCGAGAAAAAGATGCTGCTCCGAGGCGTAAAAAATTTCAGGCAGTCACTTGTATGTCGCTGCCGAATTTCCATGTTATGATAAAAAATCTACATCATTCATTTATGTTCATGTTTATCTTATGAAAATCCATGGAACTGTTGATGTTAGAAACCCAAGATTCTCTTAGAGACAAATTAACATCGACCGGCTAGGGTTGAAAGAAAATGTTGATTTTTGGTACTTATTGGGAAAATAATAAAAAAATTTAAGATGTAATTTTTTTTATTTTTTCACCTTTGAGGGGCGAATGATGTTGATGTGGTGATATGATGAGGTGAACTAAAGGAATCCCCTTAATGGGTCATTAAGATTCAGTATAACAACGCTTTATGAGAAGCATAACAACTACGCTTTTTCATAAATGAACTAGCATAAGGATGGAAGGTCACAACATAATAATAATTATTACATGTGCTTCCTTTCAATCGAATAATGCATTGGAGAATTGATGGTTAACGAAATCCAATACTATGCTGAACCATCAGTTAGTTTTTTCACCAAAAAAGAACAAAAAATTCCCAAAGCCTGTTAAAAACTTCGACGCATGTTAAAGAATAGTACTAAGAAGCAACGAATGCCTTTGAATTTTTTAGCCATCATGATAATATTTCTCTAATGTCAAATGGTTATGAGGTAGGGTTTTTTTGTTTATGTGTTCCATGTTATTATTTTATACAAAGAATGCGTATCAACCCATGAACTAGTTGATCCACGGATCATCTTTTCTTGCATGATGGGAATGCTTCTTTGGTTTTCTATTCAAAATATAATTATTTTGGGTAGAACAGCATCCCTAAACCTCCCCCTATTTTAAAAAAATAACACGGATTGTGCATCCTGACCCGAACAAGACCCCAACATCTTAGCTTGTGCGTTCTTCATGGCTGAGCATTTTGAACAGGTGATCAAGGCATATATGAGGCCTTCGTAGGGAGGGAGAAACCCCAAGGAGGATGTAGGCTCAAGAGGTGTGAGGAACGGACCACCAGAGCAGACTTAGAGGTTCACGGAGTACCCTACATGTGAGTTGGGGCCGGCTCGTGCCATGATAGAGAAAAGGAGCCACCGGTAGTGCCGACTGCTGGTAGAGGCTGATGTGGCCCACAAATGGAGGCTATGGTTTTTTCAATTATAGTGTCATTAGACTGCATGCAAACCCCCTGGGCGACCGGATTGAACGACCATGTGCCACCACCTGATGTGCCATGCATCTGGGATGAGGGGAACTGATCAGCCAATGGTGTACTGAGAATAAGGCAGGCTAGACCCACCCAGTAGGGCAGTACCATCCCTAGAAGGTCAGGGAAGACCTCCATCCCAATGGACCAGACCCAAGATAGTTTGAGTCCGGGTTGGGTATGATCGTACCTACTAGGTCGGCCCGGACCCAGACCCCACTATCCCCTTATTGGAAAAACATAAAAAACATGCAAACCGGGCAATCGATTGATGAGCCAGTTTCAACATTGGAATCCTCGTGATGATTTGGATATTTTGGTATACATTATAGACGATTTCATAGATGTTGAATTTTGACAAATGACATGGGTATCAGTTCTCCTGGGATCAAGTGTGCTACATGTGAACACCCTATTGTATGATGAGACCTAATGATTGATGTCTAGTGACCCTGGGTAGATCAGATACTATGGCCCAATGGGGAGTGGATTCTGTGTGACCTGGCAGGCCCACTATGTAGAGCGACTTATGTGGGACCCAGATAATGCAACCTACTCAACTGGAGGAGTACCTTAGTATGTCCATAGGTGTGAAGCAACATATGTGTGACCTGGAATGCCCAATGTGGGGAGTAGCTTTTGTGTAACCCAGTAAACCCGTGGTAATAATCAGTGATGAGTACCACAAAAATCTCATGGTTAGTGAGATGTGGGTTCTATGTGACTCAAGTGGCCCATTATACTCATTGAGGAGGTGTTATCCAGTATCCCATGGTGTTCGAGGATGTGACTAATGGTCCTACTTTCCTACTCAAGAATATACCTGGTGTAAGCTGTCTTGCTTCATGATCATTCTTGTTGATCATGATTTTTTGTTTTCTTATAGATTTTTTTTGGTGTTTACTTCGTGTTTTGGGGTCCCTACTCAGTATTTTGTTACTCACCCATTCACAGGATTTTCCCGCACGTGTTGTGTCTAGTGCAGACAAACTCCGACTTGATAGAGGACTTAGAGGCATTGGACCCAGTGGAGCCCAATGATACAAAGTAGACAAGGTATAGTACTATGACTTCTAGCAGCTACTCTATACTAACCCATATGGTGGGTTTTTTAGGGGACAACTTGTAGAGTCTCTTTTGTACTTTATAGTTTTCTAGGTATTCTTTTGTTGGGTTTGTATTCTAGCCCATTTGGATTTCAGTTTTAATTGTTCTCAATGTTTGTTTAGGGTCACAATTGCATAAATTTCTAGCTATGGGACGTGGTTCTCTTTGCATGTGTACTTGTACTCTGGAAAATGCCTCCCACTTATAGGCTGATTCCTTCCGTGCTGGTGGCCAACCCCTGGACATCGAGAGCTGGTCTTGGGGAATGTCACGGCATATGCCCCGAGGGATGGGTTGTGATAGAAATAATGATGTTGTATTTAATGTTTTATGTTTTTAGGTAATGCTATCAATTTATCAATACACTAGTCGTCATGATACTCAGAGTTGTCTTAAGTACAATTTTATGTAATATATATATCTTATGTGCATAATAAAGAGTTGGGTTTTTATAGTTGCATTGGGGAACACCGCCATTCTATGGATTTTATTTATGTGTCAATTGAATTAATAAAATTGAAGAGTTATAAGGGTACCACTATTTAAACAACCTCTTGAGATTTGTAAAAGGGTGAATCATGATGTAGTCACCCTATTTTTATTAGCTACTGAATACTAGTTCATGTCTGGAACAGTGATTGTCCTCACTTTGGGGAGAATTTTGTAGTTAGGGGTAAAATACTGAAATTTCATGACCTCCATTTCTTTGGTATACTTGTTTTTAGGATATGGTGCTAACATAATATTCTAGTTCCAATATTGAGGGAAAATTGAGTCCCCCAGATAGGTGGGAGGTTGACTAGTCACTTCTATTTATTGGTGATACCTAGTCGGAATATTACACCTTTGAATGCTTCCATTTATCCTCATGTGATTATTTATTTGTGCCCCTTACTATTCTAACCGGTATTTTATATAGGGTAATATTCTTGGTAATGAGTGGGATATAGTTACACCTTCCATTTTTTCCTTGTTGGAAGAGAATCAAGGGTGTGGATACTCCTAATTTGGTTGTTCCAAATTATTATTATCCTTTGATTCTTAGTACTTGAAGCCTTAAATTTGTTTGTTAGTGAAACCAATATATTTCGGTACTATTTTGACATTTCATTAATTGAAATATTCATCTATGTATGTATCATATGAATTGATTGTGTTGTAATTTTCTGATACCCATCCAGAGAGATGAATCATCTCATCATTCCTTGAGTAATATGTAACCCATAACAAAATTTTTACACTTGGGTTTTTACATTACACTCTCAAATAGTTGTTCATTTTGACTTGTTACCCTTATTGAGTATGATCGTCCTTATTGAGCATTCACTTTGGTTTTTTCTGTGAATTTTATCCTTGAGGGAATCTCAGACCATCCATACTATGTAGGCCCTTAAAAAGTTGGCAGTTTCAAATAAATATAGGTTGGGATGTGAAATTAGGTTTTGGTAACCACTTACAGTCTAGAAAATACGGATCTTCTTCATGGAGGTGATAATAATAACCACCTCCCTAAGGGTTTTGTTTAATATGGTGGAATCATCCGTAGTTCCCAAAAAATGAGTTCTTTTGGGTTATGAATTGTCTTATATGGTAAAAATATTTCACGTCCTTTGTGTAGGGTTTGATTTGGACCCATTTTATACTTTTTCTTGTACCAAATATGGAATGGATAACCCTACTGATGGGAGAGGGGGTAAAAATTCCCCCATCCCTATGGGATGGGGCATCTCCCAAATGGATTTTATGGTGGGTAATAGTAAAATCTTATTAGATTGATGAATATTCACTCATGTATATGCCAATTGTAGAGCTTTCTTAAAATGAGAGAAACATTCCATTGGGTGATTTCTTGTAGCCTAAGAATTTATCATTCTTATGTGAGTTGTATTCTCATTATATCAAAAAGACTGACTCAAGATCTAGTCACCAACATTCTTTATCAATTCATGAAATTACTGTGCCATTGGATGGTTGGATTCCCATGATTTAGGAATTGAATTATTTTTTTCATGATCCCTTAACCTCACATATTATAATGAAATGAAGGATTCCATCTCTATAGATCTTTTCTAATGAGAGGATGTTGTAAAGTGTATTACTTGATACTCACCCCATCCATGGATGCATACATATTATGATGATTTATAAATTAATTTCTTAGGGTTTTCTAGGATGTGAAGAAGTGCATAACTTATGATAAAAAAGTGATTTCCGGACCCTAGGTATCGATCCACAAAGATAGATGGAAAGGCAATATGGAAGAATAGTGTGTTCTCAACCTAGAGGTGTTAATTATATCTCTGATAAGGGAGATTCATTGTATTTAGAAACTAGATGATTGGCCATATGTTGTTATGTAATTATGGTATTCATCCCCCCACTAAATAATTTGGGACAACATAGCTGGGAGTGGAAATGGGTCAAAATAATGTTTAGTGGTTTTTCGTAGCCTGTTTTTTTCATGTGTCTATATTGGGTTCTTCTACAAAATAGTTTAAATCATTTATCTAGTCATAACATAGAGGTTTTATTCTATATTCATGGACTATCAACCTTTTGAATTCAATGATGGGGAGCACTCCTCTAGGTCAACTACTAAATAAGGTAAGGTATTGACAATGGTTGATTATGAACAATATACGATTGAAGATGATGTTTCCATACATAATGAATATAAGGGTTCACTGATAAGGAGGTTGTCCTTGAATTTGAGAGATATCACCATTGGGAGGTTTTCTATGAAATATATTAGGGTTGAGACCCAGGTAATCCTTATCTATGATAACATGAGTTGGAATTTCCGGGTAGGTATCTCCTTATATATTGAATAAAGAGTTAGATTATCATAATTATGTTTCATAAATGTTATTTATGGAATAAAAAATGCTATAATTTAGTAGGGTAGGACTATAGGAGACATCCTATATTTTGGATGGAATATGAATACCTACATTTGGGGTTGTGTAATAGTATAAGCCTACTATATGTCAGTCATCAGGGTATTCTAATGAATGAATGTTTCCTTAAAAATATAGGCCTCTTATTGTGAATATGTTTTGGATATTCTAGTGAGATTATGTGTTTTTTTGGGGAAAATATCCTTCATTTTGGTGGCTACTAGAATATATAGGTCAACCATAGTTGATGTAGGAATATAATACCAATTTGGATTCACATTCCTTGATGGAATTTTCCTATAAACATTCGAAATGGGAGAAGAAATATTGTGGATCCTTATGTTTAGCCTCATAATGATTTTGGGGTATTATTTTTTATTAGGATAAAGAATATATATCTATCCATTATTAGCTGTTGTAAATTTCTGATTAGCTCAGTTGGAAAGGATGTTAGACTATCTTGAGGTGACCATCATAATATACAGATGCAACTCAGTTAGGGGGGGGAATATGGGATCCATCATGGTTTTCAATTGGAATTTTCATTTGGCCCTCTTTGATATGAAAATACAACTATCCCAAAGTGATTGTAAAATTGGGTTGAGAATCAATTATCAGAATAGTTTCACAACCCAACCCATCAGGGTCTGACACATCACTACACAAAGCCCACCTGTAATCAAAAATGGGATGGAAAAAAGTGTTGTGTATGTATATTCGACAAATTGGTGGCCTTATCCTAATTCAACTATACAAATGAACACATTTAAAATCAAAAAAAGGAAAAAATATTAAACAAATAAAAGTAATGCAAGAATACATCTATAATACCACCAATACGGGTTGATAGTAATGTACTAAAAGAAAAAAAGAGGAAAAATAAAAGACCAAAAAAACTGAAAGGAGACAACTCTCCTATAAGGAAAAGAACTATGATCAAATATAAACTATTTGAAAAAAATCATTCTATATTGATCTAACTATGATACAACAACTCTACATCATCCCATAAAACCATCAAAAGTCCATCATCTACATAAGACTACACCTGTGGGGGTATATCCCAGGCAGGCATGAGTAAATAAATACCTTGTATGACAACCTGGAAACAGTAAACAAGAAAAATAAAGTATAATCATCTCAATAAAAGGATATAACAATTAATATATAATAGAAAACACAAAGATATACTTTGGAAGGAAACCATGCCACCACTAAGTCACAACAAATTGAATGCCATAAGATTATTCATGAAGCATGCCCATTCGTAGATAATCCACTACATGGTCTATTTTATCAAATAGATATCATCGAAGATTTCTAGGTTATTGGTATCTCTTAATAAATCTCATTGGTATCAGAAAACCATGATATATAGATTTCGGGTCATAACCAGAACTATTGGGGGACACCACAGACCAAATATGGATCAAAAAAGATCATAGGGGATTGATTGATAATGATATTAAAAACCCTACCACAATGGTATTTTATATGGATGATCAATTACCTATTCAAGGAGGTCACGTTGATTCCATGAACCCGACCATGGTTATAAATATGACAAAGGATATAACTCCAGTATCCTGGTGGGACTCCATTAACTCTATTTGGGATTAATCCTCTAGAGGGTATTGAAAGACCTAGAAAAGGATGTAATTCTAAACTACAACATCAAGTGTAAGGACAAATGGGAAATATTATTCTAATATGGATCTAAACCAAAAAACCAAAGAGCTACAAACTCTCTTGAAGAATGTACATGAAGTATAGGTAGATTAAACATAATTCCGTATTCAACCTAGACATTACCATATAACATAGCTTATTAACATAAATGTACATGAAATGTGAGTAAAACACATGACATGTAGAGGTCACCCAAGTAACATGAATGTGTCGCTTGACCATGCCTGTGAATAGTCATTTGTACATTGTACACCTTTCCTTGTCTGTGTTCGATTGACCAATGTTTCCATGCCCATTTATTCGTAGCCATGTCGATGTACCCTACAAGGTAAATGCTGAGCTATCATAAAGGGTTAACATTCCATGTCACCAGGTCAGATGATGTTTCATAGATAACTATTACCGAAGCCCTAATGATATATATAGGGGCTCTAACATGATTTGAAATACTAAAATACACACGGTGTTTGTCAATATTTTCAAAATACATTGTGATATTACTCTGTATCATTATATACACAACTAGATCCATCTCCCATGCCAGAACATTCATATTTGGTGTGGATCTTCCCTTTCCACTATCAGTCACCAGAATCCATACTTGAATCTACTCAGATAACACCACATCAATCCATCCATTAGTGTGTGTAAAAACATGGAAGAACAAAACCCAAAAATACATATGATCTTCCTCTGATCAACCTATACTATTTCCACACATCGATCATACCCTCAATCAATATTTTACCAGAAATATTTTTCATGTTTTCTTCAAGAAAGGACACACAACGACCAAATTCTCAGTATTCCATAGAACCACGACCCAAAAGAAATGAAAAGTATAATTTTGTGATGATACGGTTGATAAAACCTTTATCAAGAGATACAGGGAACATGTTTCCGACACTTTTTCCGAGCTGCAAATCCATCTATTTCGGGGGTGGGGGAGGGGGCGCACTGCTTGTTTCCTTGCAATCCCACTTTACAAAGGTAGGGAACATCCATTGAATATTTCGGGACATTTTTCTCCATGATTAAAATAGGAAGTTGGGATGTCGATTCCTCCATCCCTAGATTCCTACATAGAACTCATTACCTTGTATGGGTATCAATTAAATATTTAGTCATTACTCATGAATCCGATTCCTAGTGCCCTTTCTTTTTGGACACCAGTTCATACACTACTTCTGTTAGGATAATCCATGGGAACTTGACGTGATAGCAACCTTCAGTCAGACTAGATGACTACATTAGGAATGATGGGGAATCTCTGGATGTGTGGACATTAGGGAACCTATATTCCTCCTCATAATAGCATATCATAAGGGTGGATAATGTGAGACAGCCCACATTGGTCATAGGGTATCTTATTCCGGAGGCATGTATCTTAGGTTTTCCTCAGATTCTAATGTTTAACATGGGGTATGATATGCTTTTAACGTCTTGTAGAGACAGTTACACCAAAGGAGTGTTTCCTAAGGTTTTCCTTAGGCATCACATTTTTAGCATAATGTAGTCCATGAGTTTAACATCTTGAGTTGGCAGAATAATAGTGATCAAAACATCCCATAGGGATGGATCAGATTGATAAATCCATTGGAGGGAACACCTAGAATGTTTACGATATGGATGGATTAGAATGCTCAATGGGAACGAATCTGAGGTGGAGTGTCCCATTGAGGGAAGATATCACACTGTGAAGGATGATCTGGACACAACTGGGGGAGGATCATAAAGTGTGTACCATAGAAAGGGGAACACCAGGTGGATATGTTAGAATTCCCAATGAGACTAGACCAATGGTGGTGTGTCCCATAAAGGGAAGATGTCACACCGTGAAGGATAAACTGTACACCACTGAGGGAGGATTAGGGAGAGTACACCCTAGAATAGGGGACACCGTGGATTGTAATTGGTTGGGATTGATCCTCATGGATGTTTTCTATGTACCCGATATAGTTGATAGGGATCAAAACCACATAGTTCGAAGCGGTGATGAACTGCGGTGTACATAAATGACAATGAACCGGAGAAAAGCAGAGGAATACATGAAATTAGTGGACCTTTTCAAGAGAGACACTCATGGTTGATTGATTATTGATTTTATGGGGCTTATGCGTGGAAAGATGTAACACCCCATGCTTCCACGATACATTTCATTGTGAATAATAGAATAGCTTTTATTGTATTCAACTTCGAGTTCAGGCAGACCACAACCAATCAAACTAGCCATTATGAATAGTAATACCCACTTTTTGAAATTTTATAAACATTATCATTCAAAATGGACATCATTTTTGGACTTGTAATATCAAAATTATATTAGGGTGATTTTTTTTTGTATTTTTCTAAAAACATTCAATTTTTGAAGAAAAGTGAAAAAAGCTACGTTATTGGTTAAAACTGACATTTTATTTAAAAAATTAGATATTTTATTTTAATTTATTTTAGGTCAAAATAGATACATAATTCATATATATGTTCAATATAATTTATTGGAGTCATTTTATAATAAGTTTAGATATCTAAAATTTTATCGAACTATTTACTGTCTTTTACCCACCTCAATGGAGCATTTGCAAATTTGTATAAAACTACATTTTACTATTGATGGGAGCTGAATTTCAAACATCTAAGATTCTCTGTTAATATCATCAGGAAAAATGTGGTTTAATAAGATTAAAATAATTTTTGGTGAATAGTAACTTTTGACATTTATTTATCATGGTTAAAATAACTAGGGTAATTAGAGGTAAAAAATGATATCCAAATTACCATTAGACAAGTCCTAATTATATTGGATAATTTTAAATCAACCAAAAAACATTTGGAATAAAATATTATCCCCTTTTCTCTAAATTTATTATATTAGGAAAATTATTATTATTTTATTTAAATAAGAGTTAAAGGAGCTAAAATCAACGTTTAATAACTAATACATTTTTAATATAGGGTTATACATAATATAAATTCAACTATAAATATTCATTAGAAATATAAAAATATTTACTATGTAATGGTATTTTCTTTATAATTTTTAGACATTAAATAATTAAATTTATTTATAACACAATGATGATGTTGTAATTACCTTATTAATAAAAGATTAAAATAATCAATATTATAAATATCCAAATAAATGTAATTTGAGACTTTTGATGAATTACACTAATTTTATAGGTTAATATGGAATGTTTTTATTGAACATATGAATTTATTTCGAAGTAATAAAGTTGTTAGGACTTTAACAAAAATCATTTATTAAATAATGTCAAAATTTACATAATTTAGTTTTTTTAAAAAATACTATATTATTGGTTGATATAATATTCTTAAAAATATAAGGTTCTTCCAAAGGGCCTTAATAATATTATATATGTAATCAATGAACCTATTGGGGTTCTTTTGGATGTTTATTGTATGTTTATTAACTATTTAATATAAAAATTCAAAAATACATGGTAAATGTCAACTATTTAACTAAGAGTTAAATAAAAAAGATAAGGTTAATATGATGAACTAAACCTATCTAAAACCTATTTTTAAGAGTTTTTAGACCCATACCTACCTTATACTTTAAATAATTCATTTTTGAGCCATTAGAAATAGAAATGGATTTTATTATAAAATAATATTTCAAGCATTTCTTAAAGTGACCCTCACCCCTCTTATAAATGGGAACCTCCTCATCTCTCAATTTCACACATTCAAAGCCATTTTACTCAGCCAAACCCTACCCAAATATCCTTTAAACTGTCCTAAATTTATCTTATAGGCCTTCTTATAGTCGGATAGCCAGCCTAATGAGCCATATTGATCAAATCAATTGGAAGAACTCGAAGAAGAGGTAAATATTTCATCACCTCTTTCAAATTCTTTTCTTCTTCCACTTGTTCATTCTTTGTTGTTTCTATTATAAAATAATAACTCCGGTATCTTATATATACTATGATGTTATTATAATAATGGAACAACAATATTCATTATTCTATCCATCCTATAAGTGAAAAAGCACCATATGTGTTTACATACGGATTACCGTCTCCACGTTATGGTGTAGTTTGTTATTCAAACACTTAATCATTTGGATGGGTATAATAACGAGTATAAATGATATAAATAATAGATATAACATGATAATTATTCTTTATATATTTTATAACATCCAATTATAAATGATTTTAATATCAAATTAATGATATTGTCACTCGTGTGTACGTACGGATTACCGTCTCCATGAACGCGATGAGATTAATTCCCCATCATAATAAATAAATAATAATTTTTATTTTATGATTAAAATTAATGTTTATAAACATAATATCATTCTGTATATGAATCAACTACATACTATCCATAATAAACATGTCTTATGTAACCAAGAATATAATGGAAAACGAATCATTTAACACCTAAAACGATGATACTACTAAAATATCATTAATAAAGAAATTTTAGAAGATAATATATGATATCATATAAATGTATTTGGTTATTTAATAATTTAATAAAATTTATTTCCCCATTATATAGGAGGTTAAGCTACCCTCAACCAAGAAAAAGTACATGGTAATGGTTAATTCCACAATCTCTTAATTATCCGTTGTTGTTTTTACGTACGTATCTTCTGGGAAATATTTATTATGCATGTATATGTTTCAAGAAAGAGTTTTCAGAGGGATTATTTTAATGTTTTTTTACAAAAAAATCATTTTAAATGTTTTAAATATTTATTCCTATAAATCATTCCCATTAATGTCCATGTTTTCACAAATGCGTTTAAAGGATTTATTTATATTGACATGATTGTTATTAAAATGTTAATTCCTTTCAAAATTTCCAAAGTGGTATGGGAAACATTGATTCAAAAATTTCTTTAAATGTATTCATTTCTAAAATGTGTGACTTTTAATGGTTTTCGTGAAAAAGTGATATTTCTCCCAAAGAGTTTTACACGTCATCTTCATCTATGTCAACATCCATGGATGAATTTTAAACATGATTAAAGTTGATTTATTTTGATACAAATCATTCATATTGTATTAAAGGTTTTGTGATATGTTGGATTGTGGATGTTTTATTTTTATACAATTCATGTTTTATGGATAATGTATTGACATTTCATATTCTAGTTTTTATACAAATGTTTATGTTATGTATAAACCTTTTCATATGAGGGATGATTTGGACTTAATAAGTGATGGGTGGAGCCAACTATAGCTCCTAGATGCATTAGTAGGTATCATGAGACAAACCAGTGTCTTGGCACATGGCCTAGATATAATCTTATTTGTAGTCATGGGCCAAGGCCTTTATTATGTGGTTATGAAGTCTCACATTAGGCATTCCATCATTATGAAAATGACTATTGATATTGCATGTGATTATTTGACTAGTTGAATATCCATGTGAATAAGTAAATGGAATTATTTGATTTTATCTTCACCATACTATGTTGAAGTTCACGTATAAATGTATTTTGTTTTAGTCTTACATTTCCTTAAATGTTTATGATTATTTATGAATGTTTCTGCTATATCGTTATCCTCACAGAGCATTTTTTCTCACCCCTTTCTATGTTTGATTTTTTCCCAGGATGTGAAGAAGCATATTATGAATGATATCCATGGATAGTATAAGGGATATGAGTATGGCCTATGGAGAATATGTTGTTTTAGTTTTTCATTTTATAATTTAATTTAAAACTTATGAATGTATCTCGTATTTCAAAGGCTATTAATCTAATTGGTCTTTCGAGACTCGATCTATTTTGATCTGGTGAATTTTATTTAATAATACACCGAATCTGGGTAACTAGGGTCAGAGAATTACAGTTGGTTTCAGAGGAAGATTAGTAAAAACCATGGAAACTAGATTTTGATAAACTCTGATTAGAGACCATTACACTAAGACAGTCTTTGAAAATTAGTATATATTGACTTCTTATAATTTTAGAAGTTTTGAGATTTTTTTACTTTTCCAAGAAATACACACCTATTTGGATATTAGCATGTAGATGCGGCTCTGGTACAAATGTACATGGGGATAAAACCCGAAAACACCTCTTTTTGGTAGACTTGAACAGGAACTGTAACATGACAATGGGACTTGATGCACTCTTGGTTACGACACTCTAGGGGGATATGCTTAGGATAATTATCATTTTCTTTACAAACCATTATGAAGGGTTCATGAGTATATACTTCTTCAAAGAAAACATTTTTATTATTACGGATTATATCCATAAACCATTAAATTTATGTTAAGATTTAAACAAGTTTAGATTTATGTATTATGATTCATAAACTAATATTGTGTTTGACATTGTTTAGAAATGGTTCCTAGTGAAAGGAAATGGAAACCGTATCAACACACGTAATCCACGGAGGGATTTACCTCCTATTCAAGATAATTATAGTTGAGCTAGTGAACCAACTAGTGCTGATCAGTTTATCACCATACTGAGACAACTCACATAGGTTATGAATAATAACCTTACCCATATGGAGCACCCTTAACCACAATGCAGAGGATCATTGTTAAACTTCTTCATGAGTAAAAAACCACTAACATTTAGTGGGAGTAAAAATCCCTTAGATGCTGAGAAATGGATAAATTTCATAGGGAAAATATTTCATTCTGTGGGGAGTAGCGAAAGGGAAAAATTTGTCATGGTAGTTCAACGCCACACAGGTGATACAGATCAATAATGGCCATTGATTCAGAACACAAGGGAAGATGATGAAGTATCAAATATGGAATGGATGGAGTTTAAATTGTTTTTCTTATAAATATACTTTTTTCATGACCATCGAGCAGATATTAAAAGGCAATTTCTGAGTCTGAGGCAAAGAGAGGATAAGAATGTCACAAAATATGAGTCTTACTTTACAAGCCTAAAAAGGCATACTGCAGATTATATATGTAACCCAAGAAGTAATGTTGATCATTTCTTTAATGGGTTAAAACCGTTTCTCTGTCGAGAATTAGTCTCACAATCCTTCTCATCGTACGGAGATATTGACACATGTGCTATCAATACAGAAAAAGAATTCTCAATGTCTTCCGACATTAAAGCAAAGCAAGAGAAGAAAAGATCTTGAACACTATGGAAATGGAAATAATGGTAAGAATAGAAAAGTTGAGTATCCATCTTGTAGTAAATGTGGGATGAAACACCCCAGTAATTGCCTGAAGGGAATGGGAGTCGGTTACATGTGTGCTGAAAAAGGCCACCAAGATCATGATTATAAGGGGAAGAAAAAGGCTTTCAATGTTGAATGATACAATTTTAGAGAAAAGGGGTATTATGAAAATAAATGTTCTAATCCCCAAGGGACCATACCTCAAAAATATTCCAAGGGATCAATGGCATGCTTATGTGATCACTACTACTGAGGTTAAAGCTCCGAAAGATGTGGTGGTAGGTAATTTAATGGTTTCCTCATGTTTAGAAACTGATTTATTGGATTCTAGATCATCACATTGTTTAATATCTTCCCGGTTTTCCATGAAAATAAGATATTTTCAATTTTAATTAATAAGGGAGTTTTCAATCAAAACATATAATGAAATTATCATCGCAAAAAAGTTTTGTGAATCAGTTCTCTTTAGGGCATATAAATGTTCATTATCTGCTGAACTCATCATCATACCGATGAATGAATTTGATATAATCCTCTGTATGAATTGTCTTTAAAATCATGATGTGAAAATTATTTGTAGTAAGAAGGAGGATACAATTTCTAATGATGATAAGGAGTACCTTATCATTAGAGAAAAAACATCACTACCTGATTCTTTTCTAGATCCACCCCTAGTAGGTATAATAAAAAAAATTATCGGGGAGGACGAGATTGAAATAATTTTGGGTTAGGAAAAGAATGTTCGAATAGTGGACTTACCAATTGTAAAAGAATATGTTGATGTGTTTCCATAAGATTCACCTGGACATCCTCTAGAACGAGAAATTGAGTTTTCCATTGATTTAATTCCCATTTCAAGGCCCATATCGAAGACCCCTTATAGAATGGCCACAGTGGAATTTTTGGAACTAGAGAAACAACTAGAGGAATTGATTAATAAAGGATTTATTTTCCTTAATTTTTCTCTATGGAGACCCCCTGTCCTTTTTTAAGAATAAAGATAGATCTACAAGGTTGGGCATTGACTATAGAGAGATTAATGCTATAACAATAAAGAACAAATATCCCCTACATGCATTGATGAATTATTCGACAAACTTTATGGAGCTCAATGTTCTTCAATGATTGACCTTCAATCTGGATAACATTAGTTATGTGTGAAGAAGGAAGACATATTGAAAACATCATTTTGAACCAGGTATGGGTATGACGAGTTTACAGTAAGGCCTTTTGGCTAACTAATGCACCGTCTATTTTCATGGATCTACTGAACAAAGTTTTAAAGTAATATCATGATGAATTTATAGTGGTATTTATTGATGATATCATTGTACACTCGAAAATCTATGAAGATCAGGGAAATCACTTACACATATTTCGGAAAACCCTCATATGAAATGAATTATATGGGAAGAATATCAAGTCTGAATTCTGGCTTCAAGATATTTCTTTTCTTGGCCACATTGTCTCTAAGGAAGGAATATCTGTTGATCCTTCAAAGACCAAGGTAATCCATGAATGGCCAGCACTGACGAGTATAACTTAGTTATGCAGTTTTATTGGTTTAGTAGGTTATTATCTGTGTTTTGTCTAGAATGTTTCTTGCTTGGATAACTCATTAACGAAGCTCACAGGTAAAGGTGTTAAATTTGTTTGGACAAAAGAGTGTGAATAATGTTTTGAAGAACTGAAGAGGAGATTAGTCAGTGCTTCTATCTTGACTCTACCATCAGGAAACAATGGGTTTGTTATTTATAGTGATGTATCAATGAAAGGACTTGGTTGTTTCCTTATGCAGAATAATCGAGTTATTTCCTATGCATCATGACAGCTAAAAACTCATGAGAAAAACAATCCTACTCACAATATTGAGTTAGAAGCTGTAATATTTGCTCTGAAAATATGGATACATTATCTCTATGGTGAAAAATGTGAGATATATACTGATCACAAGAGTTTGAACCATATTTTTTCATAGAAAGAACACAACATGAGGAAAATGAGATGGCTTGAACTACTCAAGTATTATGATTGCACAATACCCTACCACTTGGAGAATTAAAATAAGGTAGGAGATACTTTGAGAAGAAAGGATCATGAAGTTTTTAACAAGAGAAGATTTGAAAGGGGTCCTATTTTCATGGATCTAGTGAAAATGGATATAGGAATAATAATGGATTGTGAAACATCAATATTTTTTCAAATGGTTGACAAACCATCTTTACTAGAAAAGATAAAAATTTCTGAAGGCTGATGAAGAGGAGTTTTAAAAGAAGATTAAAGTAGTGAATGATGAGAGATTGTTTGAATTCATATATGAAGATGGGTTTTGAAATTTGGGATGAGACTTTGTGTTCCCAAAATAATGAATCTAAAAAGATAATTGTTAGATGATGCTCATAGCTCTAATTTCTCTATACACCCTGGTAGCACCAAGATGTATAGAGATTTGAAGGAACATTTTTGGTGGGACAACATGAAGATGGAGATTTCTGATTTTGTGTCAATTTTTATGGTTTGTCAGCAAGTGAAAGACGGAAGGCAAGAAACTTGAGGAGTCATGAAACCTCTTCCCATATCTCAGTGGAAATGGGAAAATATTATGATGGATTTGTCATGGGGAAATCAAAGACTCCTAGAAAGAATGAAGCAATATGGGTAATTGTTGGTCGTCTTCCCAAGTGAGGAAATTTTCATACTATAATAGAAGATTTACCACTTTAACATTTAGCAATAATATATACTAATGACGTTTTAAGACTTCATGGAGTACCCTTATCGATTTTTTCTGATTTTGATCCCCATTTTACATCATGATTCTAGAAAAGTCTTTAGAAAGCTCTCAATACTGAGCTTCATTTGAGCACTGCCTACCACCCTCAAACTGATGGACAATTAGAACAGACTATTAAAACTATAGAAGACATGTTGATATCTTTCTCACTTGACGTTAAATGTATGTGGGATCAATATTTACCTCTGGTAGAATTTTCCTATAACAACAACTTCCATTCAAGAATTCGGATGGCACCATATGAAGTGTTATATGGAATGATATGTTGCACACCAACTTGTTGGGATGATGTTAGTGAAAGAAAACTCATAGGCTATGAAATTTTTGAGGAAACAATGGAAAAGGTGAAGGTATTCCAAACCCATATCAAATAATCCCCAAGTTGGAAAAAGAGCTATGCCGATAACAAAAGGAAGTATTTGGAATTTCAAGTAGGAGACCATGTTTTCCTGAAGGTATCTCCATGGAAGGGTGTTACACATTTCAGTAAGAAGGGTAAATTGAGTGCCAGGTACATCAAACCTTTTGAAATTCTAGAACGAATTGAAGTTGTAGCTTATCATTTGGTAATGCCTCCAAGTATCTCTAAAGTTCATGACTTTTTCCATGTATCATTGTTGAGAAAATACATTCCTGACCCAACGCATGTACTCATCTATAAAGAATTATAATCGTAACCCGATCTATCTTATTTTGAAGAGCCTATCAGTGTTCTTGATACCAGAGAACAAGTACTGAGAAACCGGGGGACTCGTCTAGTAAATGTTCTATGGAGAAACCATAAGATGGAAGAGGAAATGTGGGAACCAGAGGATTTTATGATGAAGAACCACCAAAATATTTTTATGAAGTAATATTCTAGAAATTTATAGGATGAAATTATTTTATGGAGGGGAGAATGTAACACCCCAAGCTTCCATGGTACATTTCTCGGTGAATAATACAAAAGCTTCTGTTGTACGAAACATCGAGTTCAAACACACCACAACCAATCAAACTAGTCGTTATGAATTGTAATACCTACTTTTTAAAATTTTATAAATTTTATCATTCAAAATGGTCTTTATTTTTGGATTCAAAATATAGATATTATCTTAGGGTAAATATTTGGTATTTTTCTGAAAACTATCAATTTTTGATGAATAGTGAAAAAAACACCATTTTTTGGTTAAAACTGAATTTTTATTTAAATAATTAGTTTTTTATTCTAATTTATTTTTGGTCAAAGTAGATACATAATACATATATATTTTCAATGTAATTTATTGGGGTCATTTTATAATAAGTTTAGATATATAAAATTTTATCGAACTATTTACCGTCTTTTACCCACCTCCTACGAGCATTTTGAATTTTGTATAGACCATAATTTTAATGCTTCTATGTGTTGAATTTCAAAAATATTAAATAAATGGTTAATATCATTAAGTAGAATTTGGATCAATAAGTTGAAAATAATTTTTGGTGAATAGTAACTGTAAACTTTTATTTACCACAATTAAAAGTAAATAGGGTAATTAAGTGTAAAAATGATATCAAAATTATGATAACACATGTCCTAAATCTATTGAATAAGTAAAATTATACCAAAAAATCTTAGTAATTAAATATGACCTCCTTGGGTCTACTTGGATTAGATTACGACATTTATTATTATTTTATTTAAAGAAGTGTTAAAAGAGTTAAAATCAAGGTTTAATAACTAAACCATTATTAATATAGATTTATACATAAGAGAAATTCGACTATAAATATTTATTAGAAAGATAAAAATATTTCCTACAGAATTGGATTTTATTTATAATTTTTCTACATTAAAGAATTAAATTTATTTATGATACAATGATGATCTAGTAATTAACTTTTTAATAAAAGATTAAAATAATTGATATTATAAATATCAAAATAAATGTAATTTGAGACTTTAGATTAATAAAACTAAATTTTTAGGTTACTATGTCATTTTAGGAGTGAACATATGAATATAGTTCGAATTAATAATGTTGTTATGATTTTAAAAATAGCATTTATTAAATAATTTCAAAATTGACATAATGGAGTTTTTAAAACAAATACTACATTATTGGTTGATATAATATTCTTAAAAATATAAGGCTTAGACAAAAAACCTTAATAATATTATATATTCCATTAATGAACCTGTTGGTGTTCTCTTAGAAGATTATAGTATGTTTATTTACCATATAATAATAAAATATAAAGAGACATGGTAAATGTCAAACTATTTTACTAAGAGTTAAATCTAAACGATAAGGTTAATATGATGACCAAAACCTGTATAAAACATATTGGTTGAGATATGTCCTACCCATTCCCAACTTATCCATTAAATAATTCTTTTTGGAGCCATTTTAAATCGAAGATGATTTTATTATAAAATAATATTTCACGCTTTTCCTAAAGTGACTCTCAACTCTCTTATAAAAGGGCACCTCCCCTTCTCTCAAATTCACACCATCAAAGCCATTTGAATCGGACATACCCTGACTAAATATCCTATGAACTTTCCTCCATTCATTGTATAGGCTTTACTTTAGTCAAAAAGACAACCTATTGATCACTTTTGATCAAAACAAAAGGAAGAACCTGAAGAAGGGGTAAATATTTCATCACCTCATTCATGTACTTTTCTTCTTCCAGTTCCACTTACATTATTGTTTCCATTCTAAAATAATTTACTCAAGTAGATTATATATACTATGATGTTATTATAAAAATGTTACAACTATATTCATTATTCTATTCATCCTATAAATTACTAAGACACCATACGTGCGTACGTACAGATTACCGTCTCCACGTCGTGGTGTAGTTTGTTATTCAAACACTTCATCATTTGTAAGGGTATAATAATGACTATAAATTATGTAAATAATAAATGTAACATGATAATTATTATATATATATATATATATATATATGATATAGCATCCAATTATATATGATTTTATTATCAGAAGAATGATATTTTCGCTCGTGCGTACGTACGGATTACCGTCTCAAAGAACGTGATGGCATTCATTCCCCAACATAATCGTTCAAGAATAATTTTCATTTTATGATTAAAAATAATGTTTAAAAACATAATATAATTCTATATATGAATCAAATACATCCTATCCATAACAAACATGGCTTATGTAACCAAGAAAATAAAGGAAAATGAATCAGTTAACACCCGAAACGATGATACTACTAAAATATCATTAACAAAGAAATATTAAAAGATCATATATGATATCATATTAATGTATATGGTTCTTGAATAATTTTATAACAATTATTTCACCATTATACATGAGTTTAACCTACCCAAAACAAATGAAATTTACAAGGCAACGGTTAATTTCACAATCTCTTAATTATTCGAGGTTATTTTGACGTATGTATCTTCTGGGACATATTAATTATCCATGTCCATGTTTCATGAAGGAGTTTTAAAAGGGATTATTTTAAGGTAATTTTTTACTAAAACATAATTTTAAATCTTTTTAATAATAATTATTGTAAAGCATTTTCATTAATGTCATTTTTTTAAAAGAATATAAGGATTTATTTATATGGGCATGAATGTTTTTAAAATGTTAATTTTTTTCGAAAGACTCAAAGTGGTATGGTCACTTTGATTCAAAAATGTCTTCAAATGTCCTCCTTTCTAAATTGTGTGACTTTTAATGGTTTTCATTCAAAAGGGATATTTCTCTCAAAGAGTTCTACAAATCATTTTCTTCTATGTCTACATCCTTTGATGGATTTTAAACATGTTTTAAGTTTATTTATAATGATAAAAATCTTCCATATTGTATTGAAGGTTTTGTGATATGTTGGAATCTAGATGTGTTATTTTTATACCATTCATGGTTTATGGATAAAGTGTTGACATTTCGTATGCTAGTTTTTATGTGGATTTTTATGTTATGTTTAAAAAATTTTATATGAGAATGAATTGGACTTAGTAAGTGACAGGTCGAGCTCACTATAGCTTCTCAATGCATCGGTAGGTCTCAGGAGAAAAACTATTTTATTGGAACAAGGCCTTTACTATGTGGTTATGAAGTCCGTATTTATGCATTCCATTATTATGATATAAGATATTGATATTAAATGTGATTATTCGACTGGTATAATATCCATGTGAATAAGTAAATGGAATTATTTGATTTTATCTTAGCCATATTATGATGAATTTAATGCTTAAAAAGATTTTGTTTTAGTCTTATATTTCTTTAAATGTTTATGCTTATTTATGAATGTTTTCGCTATATTTTTATACTTACTGATCATCTGAGATCACCGCTTTCAATGTTTTATATTTTCAAAGGATGCGAAGAAGTATATTATGAATTACCTGCAGGTATAGTATAAGGGATATGAGTATCTCCAATGGAGACTATGTTGTTTTATTTTTTCATTTTATAAATTAATTTAAAATGTATGAATGTATCTAGTATTTCTAAGGATACTAAACTAATCATTCACTCATGATTTGATCTTTTATGATCATGACAACGTTATGTAATAATGCACAGACTCTGGGAAACTATGGTCGCGGTGTTACGAAGATGCTTGAGGTATTGGTGTGATACCACCGGGATGTGGCATCCCGATTTAGAATCAGGATGGATAATGGGGAATTGAATGAAGTAGAGAAGGAATGAGATGGATCCTTCATGAATGTGAATACGGTGTTGGGATTGAACCTCAAAGAGGCTTTCTACGTATCCCCGTGGTAGGGAATCAACGTCTGCATAGTTCGGTTTTGAGATTGGACACCTAAGGAGGTGGACCATGATAATGGATGCATGGATCAGATCTGAAGGGAGTAGAACCTCCAGGATGGGGAACGAACTTCTAGAAACACATAGGCTAGAGAGAGATACTAGGATGAGACATGGGCGATGGTATTAAGCATAATGGAGGCTTACAACATATCCTAGTGGCAGCGAATCAGAGTCCACATAGTTCAAGAAGGAATGAAATTAGGGTGTGCACAGAGGACTACGTCCCTATGACATGTTATAGGTTACGCATGGTTAGCATCTTGAAAGTTGGTCTGACACACAGTGGCGGACCAGAGATGTGGGTCCCAACAAAGGGGACTAAAAAGGCTTACTTTCAATTGCAGACTATAATTTCTTACTACTATTTTGGGTTCCTATGGATTATTACTAGTTGGGGTTGACAACAGGTTAACACTAGTTGGGGAACACAATGGCTTACCATCAGTCTCGTAACACAACAGCTTTCCATCAGTTGGGGTTGGGCCTTAGGTGGTCTCCCTATGTACCCTACCTATGAGACAAGGATCAAAGTCCATGTAGTTTTAATGGGTATAGTTTAACGTCATGCATCAAAAATAGGGGTGTACAATTTAATTTAATGTAGGACGAAGGTGGAGCAACAGGGAGTTTTATGGACCGATGTGTGTTGGGAGGGAACCCATGGGAGGCTTCCTACGTACCTTTTATTGGTAAGGATCAATGGACATGTTTTTCTGGATGTGTTTGGAGAACCGACATGAAGGGGGTCAGGACCAATAGGTGTTGGGCATTAACCTCTGAGAGGCTTCCTACGTACCTTCCCATTGCAAGGATCAATGTCCACTTTGTTTGGGATGTGTTTTGTGAACCTACGTGAAGGGGGTCGGGACAAATAGGTGTTGGGATTGAGCCTATGAGAGGCTACCTATGTAACATTCCTTGGCAAGGATCAAAATCCACATAGATCGGGAGGTGTTTGGTGGACTGACAAAAAGGGTTTTGGGATCAATATGTGTTGGGATAGAACCTCAGGGAGGCTTCATATGCACCATGCCTTGGAAAGAATCAAATTCCACGTTGTTTGGGATGTGTTTGGGGCATACATGGTAAGGTGGACCATGGAGGATGTCATGGTCACTGTTTACTCTATTATCACGTTAGTCATTCTCGCTGTGAGAAAAAAGTGGCAACAACAAAACTGACGACCGTGGAACAAAGGTGCGGCCACAAATGCTGATGAATGGGGATTACACATGGAAGCTTATCGAGTGCTGATAAAAAGATGAAATGGTGGATGGGGATTAAGAATGGATGCTTCCCGAGTACTACTATAGAGCGGAAATGGTGGATGGGGAATGCACATGGAAGCTTCCCAGGTGTTACTAAGGAGGGGAAATAATAGATGGGGCTTATGCATGGATGTTTCCTAGGTAACACTAAGGATTGGAAACAGCGGATGGGGCTCACGCATGGAAACTTAAAGGGTGTAGTTGAGGAGCAACAATAGTGTATTGGGATTACGCATGGAAGTTGTTCAGGTGCCGCTAAGGAGAGACAATAGTGGATGGGGTATACTCAAGGTAGATGCTCGGGTGCTGCCGAGGAGTGACAACGGTGGATGGGGCTTACGCATGGAAACATCCTGGGTTCTTCTGAAGAGCTGCAACGATTGATGGGGCTTATTCATGGAATATTTCTTGTTTTTTCTAAGTAGAGGCAATAGTGGAAGGGTATTATGCATGGAAGCAGCCCAGGAGCCCCTAAGGAGCGACAATAGGGGATGGGGATTACGCATGAAAGCTGCTCGGGTGCCGCTAAAGAGAAGAAATTGTAGATGGGGCATTCGCATTGATGTTGTCTAGGTGACGCTATGATGCAGAAAAAATGGATGAGGCTTTGGCTTGGATGCTGCCTCGGTAAAGCTAGGGAGCAGCAAAGGTGGATGGGGATTACACATGAAAGATGCCCAGGTGTAGCTAAGGAGCGACAATGGTGGATGGGGCTTAGCCATGGAAGCTATCCAGGTGCCTCTATAGAGTGGCAAAGGTGGATGGGGCTTACTCATGGATGTTTCATGGGTGCTTCTATGAAGTAGGAAAGGTGGATGGGGCTTATGAATGGAAGCTTACTAGGTGCCACTAAGAAGTGTAAATGGTGGATGTGGATTATGCATGGAAGCTGACCGAGTGACACTAAGGAGGGTTAATGGTGGATGGGGATTATTTATAGAAGCTACACATTTTCCTTCCTTTTTTTTAGCCATGAGTGAATCCCAACTCACAGGTGGAATGAGGGATATAATTGTGGCCTTCACCTATGATCTAGTTCACATGTAGGATATCTCCATGGGCATTGGAATCATTCCGAACAAAGGGAGATGAAAATTTTGAATCACATGCCCGACATCAGAAAAGCAGTGAGAGTGGTGTGATGATGGAGGATAAATTTTGACCATGTTCGAAACACATCATCTATATCGTGTTAGCCTGAAATGGGGTCAAACAAATGAAGGTCGACTATTGACCATGTTCGAAACATAGGAGGTGATTTGGAGTGTCTTCCAAAGTCTTCCGAGGAATTGTCTCAAGATGATAGGTGAGATGAGGAGGCATGGGACAATTTCATTTTGGGTCCCTTCAGACATGAAATAGGATTAATATCTGAATAAAGGACAGACAAATCATGAGATGGAGTGAGAAATGATTGAATGTATTCCAACACTATTGAAATTATGCTACTTTAATCATGGAATGAGCTATCTTATACTTATTACATAATCCATCTCCTATTTGGAAGAATAGGAATCCTATTATTGAATTATACAGAATACTAAAGTTTAAATTCTTGTAGTGAGGACTATTGGCATCTTATGCTTGGCGCATAAGACATATCTTGTTTGAAGCAAGATGAATCCTATATTTGTCGAATAGGCTGTACTATAGACTATAGTCATGTAGAGAGGACTATTGGCAGCTTATTCTTGGTGCATAATGCATCTATTGTTTGGGGAAAGAGGCATCCTATGTTCGTCACATAGGGATTACTACAATTTATAGTCATGTAGAGATGACTATTGGAATCGTATGCTTGTAGCATAAGGAATCTCTTGTTTAGAGCAAGAGGCATTATATGTTTATCACATAGGGTGTACTACAACTTATAGTCTTGTACATAGGACGATTAGCATATATTACTTGGGGAATAAGGCATATCTTGTTTAGAGAAAGAGGCATCCTATATTTGGCACATAGGGTGAACTACAATTTATTGTCATTTAGAGAGGAATATTGGCATCTTATGCTTGGTGCATATGACATCACTCATTTAGAGAAAGAGGCATCCTATATTTTTCATATATGGAGTATAATGATTTATAGTCATATATATAGGAATATTAGGCATAAGGCATCTACCAATGGTTGGTGTTGGGACTTACACAAGAGCAGACCATTCAAAAAGATCCGAGCATAAGAATTAGGTGATAGGGTTTGGATGAGTTACATGGGGAATGGTTCAACTCAAGGTACATGTGGAATTGATGTTGAGAATCTCAACTCACGTCCTGGGAACTGAACCAATAGTAAAATGATGACTCAAGGTGTTTCATGGTGTGATGAATAGTATCTCAAATCCTGGTATACTATAGGTGAATGGTGGATGAGCATAAGGGCGCAAAAGAAAATACCGACGTCCCGACCCAAGAATTTCATAGTGTGACTCTCTATTTTTCATGAGGGTCAGTGACTGAATTGAAGGGACTGGCTCAAAGTTGGAGGTCACGAAGCATGCGGTCTCGTAGATAAGATTCACGGATGAATTATACTCATGGGGCATGGTGTCTCGTAGAGCAAATGGCATTACAGAGGTGAGGGTCTTTCGGAGAAAAGGGCTTCACAGAGATGAGGGTCTTTGGGATCAAAGGGCATCGCATAGCCTTGAGAAACCTGAAAGAGCTCCCTCCTTCACAAAGAGCTCCATGAAGTGGGAGATCGACCACCCTAGGGGTTGCATGAACATTTGTATGAATGGGGTGAGCTGGGTATTTTTAGGAGATGGAGGTCGGAGGAGCATTCTGATGAGAAAAAATTCATGCCATGAAGTGAAAATCACCCCGTGAAAGAAATTTCACTCCGCAACCGAAGGGTGTTCCCTCAAGTTTCTTGTAACCATGGAGTCGACTGTTATTGACCCTCGAGGTGCTCTAGAAGGCTCCAGTAAAACATTATATTGTAATTCTTAATCATTGAGTCAATCATAATTGTCCTTCTTGGTGATCGTAGAGGATACGGCCAAGTTCCTCTCCTCTGTGATCACAGAGGGAGCTTCGTAAATGATATCCACAAACCGATTTTCCATCCCAACTTCAAATTCCTATAACTCTTAATCCGTAACTCTGTTAAGGTCATACAACCTATAAAATATTTTCATGTGAAATGGTATATGATATTGTATCATATGTGAAAGAATTTGGAATATTTGTTGGAATATATTATGCTTCTAACTGAAAAAACATGGAATTGTTTCACTACACCTATTTTCATTGACATAGAATTAACCTACGAAGGTGGAACGATTACAATGAATTGTAATCCATCAATTTAGATATGCTGATGATGTGGTTATGAAATCTATTTATGCAATTGAATCATTTTTTTATGGGATAAGTGAATGGAATAAAAAACACAAATCATCATCATACATGGATTTTAGATAGACCATTAAGGAAGAAAGGAGCCTCCATATCATTATTGAGAGATCCACAATTTTCATTGAAAAAATGATCCCTGATCTAGTAATGAACCGTCATCATTCTCCAAGAACACTATCTTATAATGGTCTCAAGATTTATAGGGTTTAATGGACTTTTCAAAGACAAAATCTATGACCATAGATTTATATAAAACTCAGACATTGCTTTAAAAAAATAAATAAATAATTTAATTTTCATTGTCTTCCTCCGTGATAATTTTTTTAAAAAAAGTATCATTCTAACACAGGTTATGTTTCACCTAAGGTAGAACCCCCAATATAAAATTAATATATTCCCAAAATTTCTAATCTAGTCCCCCTTTCCAGAGTTATCCCCTCTTTTCTGGAAAACAGTGTGCACATGTTAATTAATATATTTCAAAAATTTCTTCCAGGGACACTAAGTCTCATTATCACACTCCAACTCAACACCTTATCTTTAATATATTACATAAAATATCCAAAAAATATATATTGAAAATATAAGTCATTACATTCTCCCAACATTAGGGATTCTCATTATTAATATAGAAAACATACTAAAAAATATGACTGTATTGAGATCGGATATGGGTCTCCCACTCATAGGTACTATCTTCATTATTTATGTGCTACGATCATAGACACATTAAGGGAATCAATCATCACTTATGGATCATCTACTACTGATCCTTAATATTTATTAGGTAATTAGTAATGATAGCTCTATCCTCGATGTCTATCTCTCACTATCTAATAATATGTGATGGTTCATGCACATATATTATTATTTATGATACATGAAAGTGGTCCTACACCCAGTGAAACTATGAATAAAGAGATATGTGTTATGAGACCACACTAACACTATGTATTATATACAAGGGACCAATGAATCTTGGAGATAACTTTCCATCCCATAAAAATATATGCAATATGGGACGATATTATATCCGGAAGAGAACATGGAATCTCTCCTGGAACTCAAGAGATCTGCATCATCAGTCTAAATCATTCATTTGAATGTTATATGTTATCCTCATGTGCTACTGGTTGGTATGGACCTTCTCTACTATAACTCACACGAACACTAGGCCCACGAGTTCTTACTCTCCTTGATCAGTCTAAAAAAAGAGGTGAAAAACATGATTTATTTTAAATGTCCTCAAATAGTTCCATATAAATTCTGGAATGGTATCTATGTTTTCATGTAAAATCTATCATGGTTATATGATCCTACCGAATATGACAAAATTAAAACATGAAATCCTACACAATATCAACCATGACATGAATGGTATGCTATGTTTTTTTCATCAGTCGGAGGGTGAAACACTGTGCTGAAGCATAACTGGAGTCAGGAAGTCCTCCTACCATGATCTACATAGTAGTGAAATGAATTGAGTATCAAATTATGAAATGATAGATGAGGTAACTCTAAATTGTTCGACTATATTCTCCACCTAGAGGTATCCCATGCTGTATACAGAACTCTGCTCTGGAATAGATAGGAATTGGGATGAATTGTTGAGTCATTATATGATCATGTCGATGAAATCATGTCCCACGGATGTATGTTATATCCCTATCAAATATTACCTAGATATACGAACCCCTTACAATTTGGTACCTCAAGGTGTTGAGATAAACCTATTGTATCCTTGTGCTCATCCTTCACCTACTTACAAGTGAGTCATCAAGAGACAAACTCTACGACAAAATTCTTCATTCATGGTCACTGAAATTTATTGCAGAGGTATTGATACATCTTTGACACACCTGGATGTACCACCAATGGGGATGTATAAAACTCAGCATAAACCCCTCGAGCAACATCAAAAGTACCATTATCAGTCCTCGATAAAGGATAACATGCTCTCCACCTTCATAGTTTCCCTTGAGTGCATATCTTTTTTGATATATGAGTGTTTAATGATTCTCATTAAGTATCTCTATGTTGATCATCCATATCATGTCATTAATGTGGTGGGTTAAAACCATAAATTGTTGATATGATCCACCTTCCCTTTCAACTATGGACTACTACAATGATCTTGGCTGTTCTGATGCCTCAATCAACAACTGAGATCTGGATATTCTACTAATATAGTCTTCCACCACATTCCCCTGCCTATGATTATTGAAAATCATGAATACATAGTAATGGGGTAACTCTCACCATCACCTCTATACCAGGTTAATATCCTCCTAAAAGAATATATAATAAATACTCATTCACTTTTTGTAGATGATAAAACAACCATGTCTGGTCCCTAATGTATCACTGAACACTATGTACGTGACACCGTCATTTGGATGTATTTAGATTGGAGTTGTCATCAACATCTCTCCCATTTCTGAAAACCACTTTAGGAAAAAATTTTCCATAAGAATGGATGCCCCTTGTAGGTCCATGATTTCAAGGGTACTTCCACTATGAATAAATTTGGAATCAAACTCTGGTAGTACCCTACCATCCAAAGGAAACTCGACACCATTTAACAATTCAGGGAACCTCTCATGAAATCACTACCACAACCTTCACTGAGTTCACTGCTACTCTTTCTATTGATATTAAATATCCTAGGATATTGACCTATAGAATCCAAAAACTAAAAATTAAAGTGCTTCCCATAATAAAGTTTATATTAGAGTGTATCCAAGACAATCCTCAAGTGTCCTTTGTGGTCCTCAATAGATTTCGAGTACAGTTGGATGTCATCTATGAATACCACCAAGAACCAATCTAGTAAATCATTAATTTTATAATTCATGAGATTGATGAACATTGTTGGGAATTTATTCACAGTGAAAGACATTAAATTATACTTATAGAGACTATAGTGACATATGAATGTTTTCTTTGATATATCCACCCCATTCTCATAGCTAGGGATATCTTAAGATGACCTCAATTTTAGAGAACCGACACACACCAATCAATAAATCAATGTAGACGTTGATCATATGAAGTGGATAATTATTCTTCATGGTCTCCTGGTTCTTACGCCGATAGTCCACACATAACCTCAATCTCAAATTTTTATCATTGAATAACACTAGGGCTTCCTAGGGAAAAAACTAGGCCTCAAAAAACCTTTTTCCTAAAATTCCTCCAAAACATACCCAAATATTACAAAGCTCTCCATGATGAATCTGATATGATGGTGTAGACATTGGGTCCTTACATTTTTGTTCATTATTGATGTTATCTAGTTCTTAATAGGGAGGTAAAATAGGTAAATCCTAATAAAATAAGTCCTCATACTCTTCCGCAATAGTAGGAAATTGGTATCCCATAAAATCAACTAATCAAAGAGTCATGCTAGGGAAAAGTAGAGTAATTTACAACACTCTAGTATAACTGGTCCTATCCTACTATTCTATGGTTTTATTATCACCCACAATTTATAACCTCAAGCGACCATTGTGGATACACTGCACCTTTATCCTAAAAGAAACAATCTGGGTATGAACTATGGATAACTAGTCCATGCCTATGATGATTTATTAAGGCCTCATCGATGCTGCAAAGAAATCCATTGAAAATATATTTCATCCATTCATCATATCACACTGTCATCATAACTTTACAGTGAATGAGTCAAAACATGTCGAATTCTTCAACTGCATGTTTCGATCCATTGTCTCAACTGGTATCTATACTTCATCAACAATAGAGGTTGAAAAGAAGGAATGACTCACAAATCTATCTATTAATACTATAGATAATGTATAAAATTCATATATTGTATATCCTACTATCCTTAGAGCCTTATTGTCATATCCCTTCATAGCCTGCAATTGGCCTTATCCCTAACCACTTGCTCCCCAAGCCTGATGCGGACCACCAGAGGATGGTAGTGGTAATAGGTCAGACCTCCAACCACCACTTTCTTCTCTAACGACCCATTATTCAATGTATTAGGACCAATAAACCACAATGATCCCATATCTTTTTCATATCATACGTCCCTTGAATATATATTGATATGTTGTATAATTGGTTAAACAATACTAAGAAAGATTTCCCTGACTATCATATGAGAATTAATGGCTCTAACTTGGTTGATTCAAAAAATTATAAGATCATATGCCATAAATCCTATGTCCAAGGATCTCTTATTATTGATTATTACATGGTTGGATCCATATGACTCCCATTTATGACCTATTTCTATGGTCATAGCTCATAGCTTACCTCTACCAGTACCCACTTTTTGGGAGTGCTCATATTGGAAGCTCTCCACCACCATGTCCTTCTCATGTATCTCATCATATGTGTGAAAGAAAAATGATTACACTAAATCCATATGATCCCCGCATAATCCATCCTCAAAGTTCCATGCTCTTAAAAATGAATTCCAACCAGTATACATGGAGTATCATGAGATATCATTATACCTATCTAATTACTCGACCACAATAAAATTTCCATGATTTAGATGTAGAATATCTTATATACGCATAGATCATAATGTGGTCAGGTAGAACTACTCTTAGTAGAGATTATAAAAGTATGACTCTTAGATAGATATATCATTGTGTGATTATATCACTAAGCTCTACCATCACCATGTAGATCCATAAATAAGACTCACCATGAGGACCTTTATCATGTCATCATGCATCCTCAAATAACAAAAAACATGAGTTAATGCCTTTAGCCCATCCTTAGCATCATGGGAGATTGGCTCACCATGAAAATTGGGTGATCACTACTTCTAAAACACATGTAGCGCACATAGTTTGTGTGCATCCATTCTATCAACTACTACTTTAGATGAAACATATTGGGTGGTGGTGTATTTGTTAGACCACATGGGGTGATATTGTAAGAACCCTGATCTTCATTTCTGGTATGTTTTACTCTTTATGGTGTTTTTGAGGGAATATAAGAGTTTTTTTGGATATTTCATAAGTTCATGCAGTGCACTTTATAAGTACATTTTGTGTACTCAGTTACTACAGGTAGCCAGGTTCTGTCTATTCCACGGCTATGCACACGACCATGTGTGGTGTCTTGGAGACCTCCTAATGGAGGGACCAGTGGAGGCAGGTGAACACGATGTACTTATAAAGTACACGTCATGTACTTTATTGTTTACATTAAATGTACTGGGGTCGGTTCTAACGTACAAAACCTCCTTCTTCTAGGTTTGGTTCGTCCGAGAGAATCCGTACATCGACGATCTTTTCCCGACCCCTCTATTGAGCACCTGTACTTCGAATCGACTGTCGTAGATTGTGTTGGGACTACAATGGAATGATTTTCATTTTTCTTGAGCTTTGATTCTTGATTCCTCCTGTTTCTAAAGTTATCCTCTATTGAACTTTTTAGGAATTTTTGTAGATCTACCATGTTCTTGGGAGATTCAAAGCTTGACGATCACGTATAGCGATCTCCCAACACCGAGGTTGGTGGTTTATTCCTTTCCAAAGATAGTCTTTCTATTTTCTATGCAACATTTCCCAAAACCCTTGAACGGGGTTTTGCGTATTTATGGTCTTAGCCTTGTTAATTTTTTGTTATACTTTTATGCTTGAGTAGAGGATGATTTCATATTAATAGGGTTAATTTATTTTCTTGGAGGTTTTTCCAACGTTTCTAATTTTTACCGTTGGTCTAGTTCTGCCTTTTATGCTGCTGTTTGTTTTCCATGCCTAGTATTGTAAGATGGAGTGTTTTATCTTATATGGCATGCTGATATGCTGTAGATTGTTAGCCATGTAGTCTTAGGGGTTCACTTTGGCTGATGTTCATCATTTGTGCATGTTTCATTTACACGAGGTTGCAGGAACCTGTTGTAGTAGGATCATTGAGAAAATTGACGCTGAGGGCTTTTCGAGAGTGTCTATTATAATTATAACGCTGCATGACCATAGGGGGGATTGATGTTGACTACTCCGTCAGAGGGTCTATAGATAAGTTACGAGTCCACATGAAGAATTGATGTTGAGTGCTTTCTCAGAGTGCATGTAGTTACCGCATAAATACTATAGGGGGAATTGACGGTGAGTGATTCTTCAAAGATTCATTGGAATATCTTTCATTTTTTAGGATGAACCAGAGGGGTTAGGCTGAGAGTAATAGCCAGAGCGTTACCTGCTTTGAGTAGCTTTTGTTTGATATATGAAACTAAATGCATTGAAACTGTGGATTGTTTACTACTGAGTACTTCCTTGTTACTTATTCCTTTTACTTGTTACCTGCCATATATTCACTGACTATTAGGCACATATATTGTAGTGGTTGCCTAATGAGATTTAGTCTCACACATAGTTTGGTCCATGATATTGGTGAAAAAAAATATTATATTGTTGCACGTATAGATAAGGAAAAGTGCCCTTCTACATTAGGTACTTTATTATTGTGGAGCAGGAGAGCATGGGACCAAGCTTTGGATTGAAATGATGAGGAGATTTTTATCTGTTTTATTTTTTACATTTGTTTAGTAATGTTTTTTATTCTAGAATTGTGATTTATTTTGATATTTTCCTAGACATATGTATCATGCATTGTCCATATGTATGTGTACTCCAGTTTCTTATTTCTAGTCTTCTACTATTTACTTTTGCATGGATTATTACTACTTCTGAAGTGTTACTCTGGAAATGAGGGCATAATTTCCGAACTATCACACCCAAGACCTTCGCTACTAGACGGTAGCCTCTAGTATTCGGGAAAATGCTTTTGAGACCATGTGACCAACCGGGTACATGGCACCTCTGGGCGACTTCCGAAACCGGGGCATTACAAAGTGGTTTTAGATGAGTTCGTTTCTTCTTGACTTAATGTTTGGAGCCTATAGTCAGGGATAGGATGGAATAGGTACATATTAATAAGATGTGCTCAGGAGTAGCTAACCCTTGTATAGAGAAAATCCAATCTACCTATTTTATTGATTTTTTTTGGTTTTGCAGTTTTACAGTTGATTTGATTTTCACCGTTGGGTGATTCAGATGTTTTGTGATGTTATTGTTGATGTTATTGAGGTTCTATTTCTGTTACAACCCAATGAGACGAGGGTATGACATCTCATGAATCATATAGGTAGTTGCTAGAAATCACATGTCATGCATTCTTTCCATGCCATTTAGGGTGCATAAGGAATTTCAAGTTTTTGTGATAGATGTTGTGCCAGATATGCATGCTATTGTGATAGATTTCATGATATAATACCTACTTTTTTTAGAGCATTTATTGTGTATGGTTTTGTTATAATGAATGCCAAACTTTGTTTCTTGACCTATTATGGGCCCTCATGGGTAAGAATTTGGAAGATCATTGCACAATTATCTTTGTTTATAACATCTATAAGATGCAAAGCAATGATTCGCAGGGAGTATGGTCCCTCACGAATCAGAATTTGGAACTTAATGGTTTATTTTAGTGTCTTTATGGGCTCCAGAATAGTTTCTGAGGCTAATTGTCTAGAAAAACCCAAAATATACGCCGTGTAGATTGGAGTACACACCATATGTTCTTCTATTCAGGATGAAATTGTTTTTATTAAGTATACATCGTGTAGTATCTGACCGGCTCACTCACTATGTGTGAAGATGCAGGGGGTTGGGGAAAAACATTGGTGGAACATGCCGTGTACCATCTGTACACACCATGTGTTTAGATCCAGTGTCTATCCATGTGACTGACAACATGAGTCGGTGGAAATCCTTTAGTACATGTTGTGTCTGTTTGTAATACGTTGTGTAGTGTCAGCCGTGTATCCGGTCATGTCACTAACAACACGGGTCATTGAAGCTCGTCTAGTACACGTTGTTTCTGGCACACACAAGCCGTGTAGTCTTTTTCTTGGAGAACCATGTAGCTTAGTCATGTTAGAGGACTTGCGTAGGGGAAAAATATTCAATTACACACCATGTGTTAGGACAACACTGAGTATTTATGAGTTATTACACATCCAGTTTTGATAGATGTACACACCCATGTGAAAGGGTTAAGGGAACACGCCCTGTAGTTATGTATACATGCTATGTATCCTGATTTTAAAAAACGTGAATGCTTTCTTTCTCTTGTCCCCATCATAAACTCCTAGTTTTCAGTCCCTTCTATATTTGATCTAAGGTGTACGCCTGACCTTGTAGAGTCATTCCACTCAGACGTCCTTTGGTTTTCCATCAGTTATAGGGTAGCGATCAAACACTGGACATGGCTTTTCGGGGAATTCTAGCAGATCCTCCGGTTTTTCCAGTACTGGAACCAACCACCATTCGGGACATAGGTGTCGACACACAGTTCCAAAAAGTATTTATGTGCTTTATACAGACCTTCTAGTGAGATCCACTCCATGCCCTGTCTATGGTAGACCTGACGTGATTTTCACAATAGCAGCATCCTCCCACTTTATCAGGGGAAGGAGGGCCACATGATGTAGAGTCATGGTTTGAGTCCATAATGACGATCTCCGAGCACCTAGAAATGGCTCCAGAGAGGACGGTCATTATCGCTATGTATACGCTTCAAAATTCCTCCATGAGATTGTGGGATGTGATCTCACAGGCGGGACGCCAACTGGATATGTCCTGGGATATGTTTCAGCGTACCTTCTACGATTACTTCTATCAAGATAATTTGAGAGCTAATCGAGCTCAAGATTTTATGAGTTTGGAGAAGGGTACTGATTCTGTAGTGGAGTATTCCTATTTATTCACTAATCTACAATGATTTACACACTTTATATGGGGAAATGGGTTGTTTATAGCAAGGAAAATTGAGGGTGGTCTCAGGCCAAACATTCAGGCTCAGGTGAACATCTTCTGGTTGACATAAATATCTTCATCATCAACTAGGTGTTGATCGCTTAATGTAATCTGAGGGATTCTGGAGTTTTGGGCTAGGGTGGTTCAGTATCCAGAGTTAGTGCATCGCCAGCTGATAGCAGGAAGCGTCGCAGGGAGACTACACGGGGAGATCTGAGTAGGCGATAAGTACCATCAGGTTGCCATGTGGTATGGTACCAGTGTGGGAGGGTCGGGCATAAGTGGCCACATTTCCCTAAAGACATAGTGGAGTGCTGATCATGAGGCAAGATGGGTCCGCTTTAGTGCTTCCGTCATATCTTCTCACCAGCAGCTCGGGACATGGGTTCTTCTATGACTCCTTTTTCAGGAGAAGCGCCACTATTTTCTCATTAGTATGGGAACTATAGTTATTACAGCAGTTCAGGCTGAGGTGGAGGTCATGTTCATGGTAGTCAGTCACCAGGATTTCAACGAAAATAGGGTGGATCTTCTCAGAGTGGTCAGGAAAGGTCATAGAAACACGATACAGGTTAGACTTTTGTAGTGGTGCAGACCCAGCAAGAGTAGTATCCTAGATCCTGTACAGTTCGAGGTATAATCTTAGTTGCTTCAGTTTTAGCTTCTTCTATTTTCGATACAGAGGCTTCCCAAAACATTATATATGTTGATGTTGTGGAGAGACTTGGTCTCTGTATCTTTTCTCCTACTAATATATTTATTCTAGAAACTCTATTTGGAACTAGAACATCTAGTGTGTGATAGTGTAAGGAGTGCCTTCTTGGAGTCGGTGGGTGTCACTTTATATGGAATCTTTATGTCCTAGAGATGATAGGATATTATGTCATTTTTATAATGGACTGGTTGGTTCCCTTCCAGGTAGTCTCCAACTATTATTTTCGTTCGTTGAGTTCCACTTCACCAGAAGGTAGATTGTTTCTTCATATGGGTGAATGAGATGTTCAGGCTAGCAAAGCAGGACCCATGAATCATGGGTTGTGGGGAGATATATCCTATATTTCTAGTCTATATTTGGATTACCGGGGACTTCACAGTTATAATTTCTTCTGATGGTGGATCATATCTGGGATGTCTTTCTAGAAGACTTTTACGGTTTGCCACTGGAGCGAGAGGTGGAATTTTCTATTAATCTTCTTCTAAGAGAGGCACTGGTGTCTATTCCTCCTTATAGGATGGCTACACTGGAGTTACAGGAGGACAAGAAGCAGTTGGCGGAGTTGCAGGACTAGGGTTTCATCCGACCCAGTACTTCTCCTTGGGGTTCACTAACCCTATTTGCGATGAAGGTAGGCGGTACCCTCAGGCTGTGTGTGGACTATCATAAGTTGGACCAGATGATAGTCAAGAACCGATATCCTTTTCCAAGGATTGGTGATCTCTTTGATCAGATTCGAGGAGCCCGCGTGTTCTCAAAAATGGACTTGATATGCAGTTACAATCAGTTGTGCATTAGAAAATTTGATATACCTCTCACAGCCTTTTGGAGTAGGTATGGTCTATACGACTGTATGGTTATGCCGTTTGGTCTCAAGAACGTGAATGGAGTTTTCATGCCACATATGAACTGAGTGTTCCATCCATACATGGATTCGTTCATGGTTGTCTTCATGGACGATATCTTGGTGTACTCTCACATTCGACACGACCATGCTACATATCTTGAGATCATTCTGAGTACACTTAGAGAGCATTGGTTACATGCTAAGCTCTCAAAATGCCACTTTTGGATGGACCATATACACTTCATGGTTCATGTTATCTCAGAGAGATGAGTATCAGTCAACCCAAAGAATGTGAGAGTAGTAGTTTCCTGGGAGAAGTCGTAGATTATCTTTGAGGTATAGAGTTTTATAGGGATGGTTGGATACTACAGACGCTTCGTACTAGACTTTTCATACTTAGAAGCACCACTGAAAGGTCTGACTAAGAATGGTGTAATGTTCTTGTGATTAGATTCTTGTGAGTCATCCTTTTAAGAGTTGATAGGGAGGTTGAATTTTGCACCGATAGTAGTTTTTTTTCAGAATTGGGAAAGATCTACATAGTGTATTGTGATGCTTTATGTATCGGGTTGGGAGCTGTGATTATGCCGGTTGAACGAGTCATTTCATACGGGTCTCGGCAGTTGAGTCCACGTGAGAGGAATTACCTGACACACGATCTAGAGTTGGCTACAATTGTTGATGCCTTACGATGTTAGAGACACTAACTGTTGGGAGAGCATTTTCTGGTTTTCACCGACTACAAAAGTCTCAAGTATATCTTCACTCAGCATGATCTGAATTTGAGACAGCGAAGGTGGGTTGAGTATCATCAATCTTTTGACTTTGATCTTTCCTAAATGTCTAGGAAATACAATGTTGTGGCTAATGCGTTGACCAGGAGGACTCAGATATTAGTAGTTCTGGAGGCCAGTAGTGAGTGGTAGCTTATGGATCTATTCTCTGAGAGGCATTTGAATGTGCATGATAGACATGGGAAGACGTTTCATTCTTCTGTAGCTGTTACCCCTACTCTTCTTGATCGAGTGAGAATGAGACAACTATCATATCTTTAAGGCCTATTACTAAAGGAAGGTGTATCAAGAGAAGGACCTATTCTAGGATGGACTATAGGAAAGGACAAGATCTTGGATTTCCAGGGGTGCGTATGGGTGCTAGAAGACATATGTGGGAAGATGATGTGGGACTTTCATTCCAAACTTTTGGCCATTCATCTTGGTGACAATGAGATGTATCTTGACCCACACTATTAGTATTGGTGGCTAGGTATGAAGAGAGATCTTGTTGCATTCATCATGCGGTGTTCCACCTTTTAGCAGGTGAAGGCTGAGCATCATCGGCTTGCATGGATTTTGCAGCTGTTTTACATTCTCAAGTGGAGGTGGAATGATGTCGCGATGAACATAGTTATGGGTTTGTTGAGGTCACCTCGAGGGAATGATGTAGTATGGGTTGTTATTGACATACTCAAGAAGGTTTCTTCCTTCTTGTTGATCATGGAGACCTATATTTTTGAATAGATTGGATGGTTGTACATCATTCAGATAACACATCTGCATGATGTTTTGCACTCCACTGTTTTAGATAGGGACACACGTTTTACTTCTCGGGTCTGGCAGTGGTTTCAGAAGGCTTTGGGTACATAGGTACTTTTTATTACAAATTACCATCTCCAGAAAGATGACCAGTCTCATCGTATGATTCATGTTGTTAAGGACATGCTTGAAGCAAGCATCTTCGATTTCTAAGTTTATTAGGAGAAGTGCATACCTCTTGTGGAGTTTTCCTTACAACAAAATTTTTCAAAGGAATATTTAGATGGAACCTTATGATGCTTTGTAAGGTAGTCCATGATAATCACCCTTATGCTAGATGGAGGCAGGAGAGGAAGATTTTCTAGGACCTCATCTTGTTTAGGAGGCCATAGAGTAGATATTGTTGATTTAGAAGAGAATGGATACTACACAGTCTCAATAGAAGTCTTATGCTGAATAGTGGAGATGACCTCTGGAGTTCGAGGTCAGAGATCTGGTTTTCCAACTAATCAAACTGAGGTTGGGACACAAGAGGATTTGGTGACATGGTAAGCTTTCTTCGAGGTACATCGGGCTGTTTAAGGTGTTGGAGAGAGTTGGGCTGTTTGCCACTCGATTTCAGTTACCTCAGAGTTACCAGGATATGCATGAAACCTTTCACATTTCCCAGCTTCAACGTTACTTCTCTGACCCGTATCATGTTCTTCAACACAAAGAGGTTGAGTTAGAGGTGGATTCCTTTTTTTGAGGACCATCCCATCCAGATTTTTGATCACTCTATGAAGGTTCTCTGTGGAGGTTCTATTCTCTTACTAAAAGTGATATGGGAGCACAAGCGAGTACATGACAAGACCCGAGAGAGGGAGACCGATGTATGATCGCAGTGGCAAGAGTTGTTCATGGATTTTTCTTATATGCTGCCTTGTGAGGGAAATTAGGGGTGAATTTAATTAAGGGGAGATGTTTGTAATAACCCAGAATATCTTTACATGCATGTTTTTCTAATTATAGTGTTTTTAGGGAAAAGAGGTGTTTTCTAGAAATTCATTAAGTACACGCTTTTTACATTATATGTACTTGTCGTGTAATCAGTTATTGTAGGTAGCAGGGTGATGGCCATGTCACGGCCCTTCACACAGCCATGTGTGTTGATTTGGAGACCGCATAATGCAGGGGCAGTTGAAATAAAATACACACCGTGTACTTCTAAAGTACATGACGCGTACTTTGTTTTTTTCATTAAATGTACATGGGTCACGTCTGTCGAACAGAACCTCCAACTTCTAGGTCTGGTTCATCTGAGAGACCTCGTATAGTGATGATCTTTCCCCGAGCCCTGGATGGAGCACCTGTACTCTGAATTTACTGTCATCGATTGCGTTGGGACCACAATGGTATGCTCTACCTTCTTCTTGAGATTTTTTTCTAGATTCCCCCTCTTTCTCAAGTTATTCTCCATTGAATATTTTTGGTGTTTTTTTAGATCTACTGTGTTCTTGGGTGATTAAAGTCTTGAGTTTCACATATAGCGATCTCCCAACACAGAGGTAGGTGGTTTATTCCTTTCTATTGATTGTATTTGAGTTTTATGTTCAAAATTTCCCAAAACCCATGAACAGGGTTTTGTGTATTTACGGTCTTAGCCTTGTTAATTTCTTACTATGCTTGTATGCTTTAGTTGTGGTTGATTTCATATGAATGGGGTTAATAGATATGCCTTAGAGGTTTTTCCCTCATTTCTCATTTTGACCATTGGTCCAGTTCTTCCTTTTAGGATAATATTTGTTTTCCAAGAATAGTATTGTAGGATGGAGTGTTTTATCTTATCTGACAAGCGGATATGTTGTATATTGTTATCCAAGTAGTTATAAGGGTTCGCTTTAGCTATTTTTAATCATTTTTTCATTTCTTCTTTACACGGGGTTGCGGGAACCTATTATAGTGGGACCATAGGGGAAATTGAAATCGAGGTATTTCTGAGAGTGTTCGTTATAAATATCACGCTGCGAGACCATACTGGGGATTAATGTTTATATCTCCCTTAGTGGGTCTGTAGATACATTACGAGGCCACTGGAGGAATTGATGTTGAGTGGCTCCTCAGAGCACCTATAGTTACCGCTAAAAGACTATAAGGGGGATTTACGATGAGTGCTTCCTCTGAGAGTCTTTTAATAACACATGGCTATAGGTGGAATTGACGATGAGTTATTCCTCAGAGAGTCTTTGGAACATATATCCTTTCTATCATTATACAAGAGGAGTTAGGATGAGTGTACTACCCAGAGGGTTACCTGCTTTGATTAGTATTTGTTTGATATATGAAACTGAATACATTGAAACTGTGGATTGTTTACTAATAAGTAATTCCTTGTTAGTGATTCCTTTTACTTGTTATCTGTCATATATTCACAGACCATTAGACACAAATCTTGTGGTGGTGGCCTACTGGGATTTAGTCTAACACCCTATTTGGGCCATGATTTCGGGCCCAAATAGATTATATTGTTGCAGATATAGATAAGGTCAAGTTCCCTTCTAATTCAGGTACTTGATTTCTATGGAGCTCGAGAGCATGGGACTATGCTTAGGCTTGTGATGCTGAGGACGTGTTTATCTCTTTTCATTTGTACTTGTGTTTAGTACTATTTCATATTCTAGCATTGGGATTTTTGGCTTCTTTCCTTGACATATGTATCATGAATCATTCATATGTATGTGTGCTCATGTTTGTTATTTCCAGTCTTACGATATTTACTTTTGCATGGATTATTACTAATTCCACTCTGTTAGTCTTTCAATGAATGCATTGTTTCCCCACTATCACACCCAAGGCCCTCGCTTCTAGACGGTAGCCTCTGCATTTGGGGAAATGCGATTCCGGCCATGTGACCAACTAAGAATGGGAAACCACTGGGCAGATTCCAAAACCCGTACATTACATATATCTCCCTTATAGGCTTCGATACTAAATCCTCATTACCTAGTCTATCATCCTCATGGTCATGCTATGGAATCCTAGATGGATTTACTCACAGAGGAATACTGAAATAAGAAAATATATACCATTATCCAATACTATATCTAGGGAGATGTCTCAGGAAGGATATGTAAAACACAACTCATTATTATATGATTAATATACCAAAAATTTCCCTACACCCAAGGTCTACATGTACTGAGTCAAAAGGAAGGTGATCAGAGTCCTGGTGCATAGATACATCAGACCCCAGACCAACACTGGAGTCCTTATTTTAAAAGTAGATTTTGAAACATTAAACACTATTTCCTCAAACCATTATCACCAAATCCAATCCTAATGTACAAATTAATCCTATGATACTACTATGTCATGACATGATGCACTAGGGTCCCAACCATGACTACCCAAGCCCAAATCCTTATCATTTTATTCATCATTAGAACCACTTACCAAACTGAAACATATAGATCCATGGATATCCTACCCCTTCTATAACTAATCACTATAATATGGTATCAGATCCACTCGAAAAAAAACCAAAACGAGCCATCCATCACCGTGCATAAAACAGGGAAGAAGAGAATATGGAAATACATATGATACACCTATGAACATTCTATAACATTAATTCACCTTGATCGTAGCATCGATAATTAAATTTACATGCGATATTGATCATTTATCACTGAAAAATGGTCACCCAATGAAAATATAATATGTATTTCATTTAAAATAAGAGACAAAGGAAAGACACACAATGATCATGTAATGAATCGAGGGAGAAACCCATAAGCCATAAGATGTCAGGAATGAACCTCCCCATTTTTTCATTCATACTTGATCAATTGACACTAAATTTACAATATTAGATTGAAATATAACAAAAAATAATAAAACAAAAATTAAAATATACCAAAGATGTGTGTATCAGTTCATTTTGTGGAATTAATCCACCTTTATCCAAGATTAATGAATTGTATGGAAAGTAACAATTGACATCCAACCTAATGTTTGGATCAAATTTTTATAAATAATGGTCTCAAATTACAGTCATTAATATAATCCAAAATTTTCATTTCAGCAATGATTGATGATTCGATCTAGATCCATCACCCATAACCATGAATTCTCGCCTCCAATGGTCTATAGGTCTTAAATGTTTAGAGGCCAACCATGAGGAAAAATCTATAACTACATATTTATAGAATAATTTTTCACAACATCAAATAAAATTCATAAATAAAATTATTATATATATCTTCACCCATGACATCATTTTATCAAATTCCACATACCTAAAATTATAATTTTGTTGCAAAGATAAAATATGAATTCTGAACTCATTGGATCTTGTAGATTTTAAACTTGAGACCCCATTCATTTGTTATTCCATATTGTTAAGAAAACTATTTGACTGTGTTATATAATAGATTTAATTGAAAAAAAAATATTTATTTCGGGACCAATGATCCTAAGAATCCCATTCCATGTGGGTGCCTTGTCTTGAAAAGTTTCCATATAATATCCAAAACATAATTCATTAAAAATTTGATTCATTATAAATAGGTATATATCACTGATCTTATGAATCATCATTTATCATAATATATCAATAATACTCTTGTATAAGGGAATGAATATTCATTTTCTTTGAAGTAACAATTGTTTCATGTAAAACATAGCAATATAGTGCTTTGGATATTACAACATGAATATATGGATGTAATTGAATCATTTATAAAATATGTTGGTAAATATCCTCTATTTCTACATGGATATAGCGGTACATTTGAAGAGCTTGTGTAGGAATAAATGCCAACACTTCTTTGATTTCTATGATATGTTGGAGGGCCTCTTATATTGAAGTGGAAATATGTACCCACCACTTTCCTCTCTCTTTCTCTGAAATATACCAATGGGATTCTTATGTGTAGGTAGTAATATATTCCTCCACATCTTTCAACATTATTAAAAATGTATATTATGCGTACATATATAGAGATATAAGCCAACTTGGGGGGGTCCCAATATTGTATATTGACTGACTTGATATGATTGAGAAATAATATGTGCCTACTCACTAGTTTACACTTTATTTTATTGGTGATATTAATTAAATTATGCAGGGATATGTTCATGCTCCCTGTGATGCACATCATAAAATTCCTACTAAAGATATCACATCATCTAGATATGAGCATCCATAGATGGGAACTACTAAGTAGTTCCCTCCATATATGTCTAAGGGGAATTAATAGGATAATGTAAGTTGTGGATGGAAATAAACCTCTTGGGAAACTCATAGATATTGGATGAATCCATAGATAACTATATGTTCCACCTTCTAGTGGTATGTAGGTTGATTATTATTGTGCTCCGATTATATGCTCCTAAAAATATTTTTTATGTTGATGGGCACATACATCTTTGTTGAAGCTCTCATTGGGAGAGCTAGATTGGTACACTTTATCAGCCAAATATCCTTTAGGGAATCATCCATGGTTGATATTTTTTCAATGAAAATTTTTCTACCAATTCGTTATTTTCACCACATAGTGCAGGGGGTGTTTCTTTGATGATTTTGTATTTGGTTCATAGAGTCAGTGGATCTCAAAGAAGATATAGTATCAGATCGCTTGTTTGATGAAAATGAAAATACCTTGGAATAAAATCTATTTTGTTAGAGAGGTACCTAGGGTTATAAATAAATCAAAAAAGGGATACCAACCTATGGACAATCAAATTTAATTAGAAAAATAGATTAAATAAACATGAGAATCATTTTTGTTTTTTCATGGAAAGAATTTCAATTTTTTAAACAAAAAAATTCCCAAATTCATGTTTATCCAATTATAATTATTTTATTATTATTTATATATTCATGTTGTGTTCAACATTTTTTATTGAGAAAAGGGTGTCAAATAGAATAGATTATGGGAACTGAACAATTCATTATGTTTGAAAGGTTTTCATAGATGAAGGATTTAAACATTGTTCACCATTATGTTTCCATCCAACAGAAACTCCTAGATGATTTCACATCAATAAAGAGAAATAGATCTAGTTATTTTTATAAATAGAATAAACAATATTTTATGTAATCAAACATTATACGCGTCTATATTAATAAAAAAAATTAATTAAAGATTAATTATTAAAAATATTAAATAACTCATAAAATGTGTGGGCCTATACAATAATTATCAATGTTTAGACTTGTTCTTGGTGTGTGAGAAAACATTAAAAGTGAATCCATGTTTCCCATATTATGAAATAACAAGAGTTAAGGTGTAAAATACCCCCAATGGGAAGGCAAGAGTGTGTACAACAGTTATGTCTTGATCCTATTAAGTGTGAAGGGGGAAGGGATATACGGTATTCAGAAAATACAACTATCCCATTATACTATATAAATCCTTCATAAGATCACATAATTGTGAAATTTATAGTAATAATATATGATTCCAAGGAAATATAAATTTTTCATATGAAAAAATGACACGATCAATGAAAAATTATAAGTAATATTAACTATAATTATTAATATAATTATATAATGAATAAGTTGACATATTTTAGTTATAGAATTTTTTAATTAACAAATTAAAAAAAGATACTAAAATTATAAATACATTAAAAAATGTAACATATTACCTATGTTTCTCTAGATTTCCAAATATACATTGTCAAATCCAATGTTCAGCGTAATAAAACATATATAATGAAAACTCAATGTTACTGCATTATAGAATCCAAAAATATAAAAAATAATCATCCAATAAATGGATGAATGAAATGAATTATAAAAAAGGATTCATTATGGGGATAAAAATGGTGGATAATTATGCATATCAAAGGTTGTGACCAATCTGTGTTAATTTTTTTCTAAGTATTGCTTTATATCTTACAAATATTTTAATTAATTGCACTGAGTAAAAAACGTAAGAGTTCAAAATTTATTAAGACTTACATATTAAAAATTATTTAATGAAAAATTGATCATGCATATGGTGTTTTAAATTCGTAAAAAATCCCACCATAAGTTTCTATCAGTTGTGTCTATTGACAAGTGTATAAGGATATAGTCGATGTGAAATTCAATCTTAAAGATAGATCCTATGCCACAACTCATTATCGACTCCATACAATGTGCTAAATTTGAAGATCCAATGCCATAGAGGATATGCAAGCTTGGACATGCTGCAACCCCCATGTCTATGGAACACGGTGGTGCAAACACCATTATGTTGTAATGAAGGGTGTTGAGACAAGGTTGAGCCCACTGATGTCATGTTCCTAAGAAGCCCCAATACATGTTAGTGGTCATTATCAGGTGCTATATATCTAATTATTCAAGTGAGAGTGGGAAGGTTATAACCTATATAGTGAGGTAGAGGCATGTTTGATGGATGTCCTTAATGTATCCAAGTCCACGAGTTTTGTACTTTTTCACTCACATATGGGGAGGCATATGAGGCTATAAGTGGGCCCCAATGTCAGTCACAATCAATTGAATTGTTTATGGGAGAATTTGTATCATATTCCATGGTAAATATGAAGTACATTCCAATGTGGTATATAGATATATAATACTACACCATAGAGAGATAAACCATGATGTAGGGGAATAATAGAGGAATTTTTATGCCACTAGAAAATTTTAGGATTACATAATGGAGTGAGGAGGATATTCCAAACTACCTTAAAAAGAGAAGGTGTAGATGATGTAATTATTCTATGTGGTGTGGACGTTTTATATTTAATAGGGGTAAAAATTTTAGAATCCTAAAACCTATATGATCTCACATTATTGTGATGTTTCCCTTCCATAATCATTTTTGTGTAACCAAATGATAGAGGATATCATTCTATAGATCGTTCTCGGGTCGATGGTGGAGTTACTACCCTAAGAGAAGTTGATCTCATGAGCTACATGACTCCAAACCAAAGTTATGTTGAACAAATCATTGAGATAATCAAGTAATCGATTGATACACCACAGTGAATGTGGACACACCATAAGAAATAAAAAATTCCTAATGCTATATTATACCATATATTACAACAACATAAGTAGATAGAATTTATTTTTTTTGAAATTTTAGCCAAAAATAAAATGAATGCGAGATACAGAATGAATCTCCCATTGGTCAATTCTCATTCATTTGATCATCAAGACATGTGTAATTACATAGGATACATGGAACAATGTCCGAATAAGTATATTTTTTCCTAAACATTAGTTTTAAATAAAAATATGGTGATTCCTACTATATAGGGATAAGGAATGCACATGGATAATTTTAGAAGCATATTTGGAGTGGGTTATTCTAGATATCATTTATAATTTTTATGGGTGAAGAACTTCATATTCTAGGAGTTATATTCTCATAAAAATTCAGCATTATATGTGTTTAAAGTAATCACCATCACAGTCGTTCATTGTTTGTAGACTATCTTTGTGTGGGTGAACAATGTAAAATCCCACATTTTAATAAAACTTCATCACTCATTGAATGGAAGGTATAGTGAAATGTAAATGTTCCTCATGGCAATATAACAAGATCATCATACTAGTAATACATTTTTAAAATTTTACATCCGAATTCACACCCCACTAAGGGAATAATCCTCTATAAGTGTATAAAAAGTGGTAACTGAGGGTGTTTTTATTCTATTTTCTCTTAGAATCATGCAATCAGTTGTTATCCATAAAGGTATGACCAACATCAAATTTAGTGATTTATATTTGTGAAAAATATTAATGATGTTTTATTTTAGATCCATGGGAATGAAAATTTTAAATTAATCTATTTATAAAATGAATTATATTTTTTAATTTGGATCCTGTATAGAGAGAGATCAATAAGAATTTCAAGAGGCTTCCATATCCATAAATTCCTTTGAAACTATCTTCTCAATCACATTTTCCTAAAGTAAACATCCTATAAAAACTCTCATGTTAGTTGGAAAAATATTATAATTATTTATGAATGGGATTAGAAGGTTTTGGAGGAAAAAATTCATGTTCATTGAAAAAAAATATAATGCTTTGAGAATGAATTAAAACTAGATTGTTGAGGCATTTTCTGATTTCAGAAATTTTCTTGTTGAAGATATGAAAGGGCCCAATTATGATCTATATGATACTATGACAATGAAGATGATCATGATATTAATCCCTCATAATTTCAATATAAATGTTCTGGTTCTAGAATACAAGGACATAAAATATATCTCACTCTATAGTTTTCAGAGTACTATTGTGGTTTATGAGATGAGAAAAGATGATAATATGTAATAAAATAATGAAATTACTAAATAGGGTTCATTTAATTCAATTATCTAACTCTCAATAAAGGATAATCCATAAGTTTATTATGGTGTGGAGGTAATGTCATTTCCATCTTCAAATATTAAGAGAATAAAAGTAAGGTTTATGGGTAATATTATAATTGTTTTATTCAAATTTAGAAATATGGGACTTCTGGTAGAAAAATACCCCCCAAAAAATAAATAATTTTATAATTATGTAAACAAACCAAGAGGATTCTAAAATATGGTAAAATAATTCTCATTATAGTTCCTTTAAATGTAATTTTTTTCCTTCTAATGAATATGATAAACCCAAAGAAAGTGAAGGATAATATGTTGAAATTTGTATGGATGGAGGTATTTTGATAACTATTCAAAATTAGATAATATATTGTGAATGTGATCTTTATAATGAAGGAATCGTATAAAGGGTTAATCTAAAAGAGATCTTTATGTAGTCATCGAAGAACATAATTTTTCGAGAGTATAGACTATTAATAAAATTTCATTAGTGCATGGTTCCAATATCTACATGGAATATACAGATTATGAAATGTCATAATAAATAATCAATGTTTAATAACAAGTCTTAATAATTTACTGATTTGATAACAATAGAAATGATATAGCTAATAGAATTCACTATATTAAAGAGTAAGTTATGAATTGGTGTAAGAGTGTTGAAGATCAAGAGTGACTATTGACACCCTTTATAATGAAAGAGAAGTTGAAGGAATCAACATTAAGTCAGTCCAAATAAATGTATAAGGAAGAACATATATATATATATATATATATATTTATAGTAAAAAATCAGTGGATTAATGATAAATTAATATTGATTATAAATCATGCTAATGAGAGTTTGAAACTTATAGTCTCTCTAAAACCATAAGCATATACCCCTTAAAGTGATAAATACCTTCAATATCCTGTAATGAAAAAAATAATGTAGACAATACAAATTTTAATGTATCCAGAGTTAGATGTTTTTTATGAAGTCTTTAAGCATTAGAAAATCGATTGCTCATCAATGATTATAAAAATTATCAATATTTACTCCAATTGGAAGAAATAAAAAGATATAACATTCATCAAAATGTATTAAAACTTAAAATAATAATTTTTACAAGATGTAGAAGATTTAATGGTGTTATCCGTTCATGAGGTACATTCATAACCAACATGGGTGATAAAATGGTGTTTTGAGATGGATAAAATTTATTATATTTAATTAAGGGAACTAGAAAATTAAAACACATGGATATTGGATAGAAAATTCACATCATATGTGATTTAAATTAAATACTTTATTAGTCATTTCCTTCAAAAAATGATGTGTTCAGTCATTTGGGTAATAATTAGGATCTTAATATTTTTTGAATCGGAAAGGAAAATAATGGAGTAATATATATCACATGGAATAATGTTCTTTTAGTTAATGGGTTATGTTATAATATTCTTATTGTTAGCCAATTTTGTGACAATGGACATTGAGTGGAGTTCAATGAATATATATTTACTATAAAATCAAAATTGGATTCCCCTTTTCAATTTAGAAAAATAAATAAGGAAAATTTATTCCTTATCATATAAGAGAATTCATGAATGCTATCAAATGATGAGGTGAATATCTTATTAACATGTGGCATGTTTATTTGAGCCGAAAATATCTAGAGTGGCTAGAAAGGAGTAACATTTCATGTTATATTCCCCATAAAACATATGATCACACTCACATACGTGATTCATGCCAAAATAGAATGATTATTTGGAAATATTTCAATCCATAGAATATGATGGTGCCATGGTTTCCTAATCACGTGCATAGGGATGTTTTCTTGCCAATTTCTCTCTAAGAGATAGATGTAATCATCTATTATATACTTTTAAATGTTTAATTAGACAAAATAGAATGGATTATGACTACCACACACAATACCGAGGTGTATAGATGGATCACTCTATATCATAGGGGAATGGAAAATTTGTTTGGTGTGAAGATTCATCAATTATTAATTTATAATGTAAATAAATTCACAAATCATCTAGTGGAAGATTATCTATGGAGGATTTGAATTAATCATTTGGTTTTAGATATTATTACATCCTAAGAAAATGTTCTAGTGGAAATATGAAATTAAATAATCAACAACACAACCTAAAAATTATGGAATGAAAATTCAATTCTTATAATATATTATAAAAAATATAATATTACAGTGGTGTATATCTCTAATAGATAATTTTTGTGTGAAAATTATGGTAGAACAGTATTTAAAATTTGGTATGGAATGAAACCTACACTCAAGTTCATAAAATTGTTTGGATGTATATTTTTTGTTTACAATAATAATATGTGAATATAATCTAAATATCATGGTTATATGACATATTTATTGAATAATAATCAAATAGTTATGCTTATTAGGGTTATAAATGTTTACATTTAATGATGAGTGAGATTTCTGTTGTTCTTGTTGTTTAATGTGGGGAAATAGAAATATAACATGAGAATTTTTTGTATGGATACCAACAAATAATTTAATTTAATAGAGACAAATAAGTATGATAATCATGGGGAGTAACATATCAATATAATTATTACAAAGACCCGGATTATGAAGAATGTGGAAAAATTATAGAAATTCCCAGAAGAAATTTGTTTTTGGAGAAAATCATTTGAAGAAAAATTATTGGGATGGTAGAACCCCTGTTCTAAGCACGACAAAGAATTTTTTAGGAGAAGGTATCATTGATATCATTAAAAAATAAATTACTACCCTCATAATTATAAGGTAATACTTTTAAAATACAACAATAAAGAGAATAAATTTTATCCATTATATTAAAATTAAAAGAGGAAGAGTCGTATTTGGAAGTTACATGGGAGATACAAATCGATTTTATAGAGAATAATTTTTGAGGGTTTATCTAGATATCATCCTAATAGCTAGAGTTTGAATAATTTGTAATTCTAGTATTCTTATTAACAATCCAAGTCTACATTTTATGGGGGGAAGATACATAACATTTTATGTTCATGTTCCCAAAATCATCAGGTGAATAAGTAAATTGTCAATATATAGATATGTGAGTTCCTTGTTGAAGGGGAGAAGTGAGTTATGTAATTGATCATTTTTTTAAAAGGAGGTCTAGTGAGACTGCATTAAATATTATTAGTAAATTAGGGAAATTTATTGAATTTGGTAGACAAAGACACTATTGTTCTTGATCCTTAAACTATCCTAGTTCAGGTGACCCATGTTAAATATGTCATTTTATTTTTGACATTTATTTATTTATTATAGGTAATATAGAGTGAAATTGAAGTGTTTTTTGATGTGAGAGAACACATTATTCAAAAAATGAAAAATTGTTTTAATCTTTTTATACCATGTTTCACCGCCTCCCCTCTTTAGATTTAACCCTCTACAAGAGTATAAAATTTTATTTATAGTGATGTATATAATCATTTTATTTTATAAAAATTAATTTATGAAAATATTATATTTGTGATAAGACCAATCAATCCCTTTAAATTGTTGTAAAATAAATCTTAGACCGCGATAATAAAATTTTAAGGGAAAATAGTTTTCTTTAAGAGTGGGTTCACAAAAAAAATATAATTATTGATGAATAGTAAATAAATAATTTAGAATAATCCTAAACTTTTATAAAAATTATTTTAACTATAAAAAGGCTTATATTAACATTTAAAGGTAATAAAATAACACTAATAATCAATCAATTCTCCCCAATTGGATACCCCCATCACTACTCAACATTGACATATTCACATAACTGATCATTAATCATGGATCATGAATTTGAATTCATTTTTTGTATGGGTTTGATGGACTGATAAAAAATTACATCATTTCTCAAATATATATATATATATATATATATTAGTCTATTTTTGTCACAAAAGGTGTATTTATCTGGGGTTAGTTCCAATCTTACTAGGACGACTCAAATAAAAAAATTCTCAGAAATTACTACCACAATAGTATATTTGGTAACGTATCATGTTATTTATATGATATAATGAATTAAATAAGACAAAGTTTACAAAAATAAAAAATGTAAAAATATACAAGATATAAATTACATATGTTATAAATTATGATATAAAAAAACCATTTCAATAACCCATTAAATTTTGACGAATAATTTTTTACTATAGTGCATCATAATCATTAACTAGAAATTTATAAAATAATAAATTACATCTATGGATATATATTATAGTTTTCCTAGTAATGAAATATCAAGAAATAATGTCTAAGGGAAAAATAAATACAGAGGAAATAGTTTCTTTTTATTCTAAATATTACTATTGAGATACAATTATTTTATAATATTAATAATAATATATTATGATTAAATCAAAAACAATTTCGGAAGTGATGTAAAAAATATAAAACAATGATTATACAAAGGGATGAGAATCAACTACCTTAACAAAAAAAATGATTTAACATCCAATGACCCCTGATGAAATCTGTAATAACATCTACAAACCACTTGTAATTATTACACAATTTTCTAAAAATAAATAATCTTATGTAAATGAATACCAAATAAATGAAACATTGTAATTAAGGAAAATCTAATAACATCACACCCTAAATCAATTAAATATCATAACATCAAAAATAATTAAATTCAACCACTTATTAGTTTTTTAATATTAACAAAAAATCATCAAAAATACATCACATCCCAGTATTTGTTTAATAAAATTATGATTAATGAATTTAAATAATCCCATAAGGGATGACTTTATGAAAAATATGATGAATTAATTGTGTCATTTTTTATTTCGTGATGGATTTGTGAAATAATAATGTTATACACAAATTGAAATTTAATAAAATAGGATATGTAATATTTAGGAGTTAGAGGGAAAAATATGTAAGGGGTGCTGAGTTACACAGGGTTAGAGAAGAGAAAATCACTTTGATACATCTTTATGTGAGTGGGAAAGTGGAGGTGGATAGGATGGTTGAGATCTATCCAAGGCGCCCAATGTGTTTCAGAAAATGAGGGTCAAGTGTCACATCACACAATAATATGTTAATATATAAGAAAATATCATTTTTAACTACTTTGAAAATAGTTTTTAGGAATACACTAGGACTACTATTAGATCCAAAAGAACTATAGATATTGTACAATTTTCCAGTTGATCAGTCCTCCATAACTCTAATGGACTGATATTACCTCACCATATAAGGTTTTTTCTTCTAAACATAATTTATCTATGAAATGGTCTCTAAGACATCTTACAAAACCTTAAAACTCATCGAAAAACATCCAAATCTATCCACATACATAAAATTCAATGATTAAAACCCAAAATGAAAAAATCACTCATCCAAAATTAAATAACTCAAAATATTCCATTCTCTTACTAAAAAATTACCTAATTCAAAACCCAAATTCCAATTCATCATATCCACATATTCATTCGTAATTACAATTGTTGTTTTTTTGGAATCAATGTAAATTTAAGTGGTTGGTTTTCTTGGGGATGTTATGGTGTATATAGGATTTTAGTGGCAATGTTTTATGGTGATGTCAGATACCTTTTTCCCTTTCTTATATTCCACTTATTAATATTACTCTACATTTTTTATTAGCATGAGATATAGGGAAATGTGTGCATCCATCAATTATTGTTCATTACATTGTTTCATTTTTTGGATAATCAGAGTAGCATGTATAATATTATAATATATATGGGCCCTGTATTATTACAAATTTATATTTTAGAAACATCTGGTTGTATGAAGTTTTATTTACTATGTCGTATCATTTTATTGATATTACCTCTTAGTTGATCTCAATATCCATTGTCCTATTGGAGGTGGTCATGGAGTGGAGTACATAACACACTATCAGTTCAATAAGGGTCTTAGAGGATTGGGTCTTCTGATAATGGTTGGATATCATATTTAACAAAAACATTCATTCGTGAAGAATATATTTTAAATATGTACCATCTATTGAATTAATTTAATTTTTTTTAATTCATTTAAAATATTTTTTATTAGGAGGAGATATTCATGATGGTTGAAATTCATGAACAATCATTATTAATTATGATTTATCATTTTCAAAAAGGTATTAAAAAATTATACCCATATTTTGAGATTGATATTTGAACAAGTTTATTTAATTTAATTAATCTTAAATGATATAATTGACCATTTTGAAAACTATTGTAAGTGACTACCTTGAAAATAATTAATAAAACACATATATACATTAATTACATATCATATTTTGGTGGAAACCCCATCCTTTTATGTTTAGTTTTTATTTATTATTTTATGAATATGTGTTAAACTGTTTTAAAATATAGTAATTTCAACCTCAATGGATATATTATAATATTATGACTGTGAAAAAATGAAGAAAAAATTTGTTCCTCATTATAGATACCTTTTACTTGAGAAATATAATTCTCTCATTAATTTAGTTTTAAAAACTATTAAGAACGTTTTTAAACATTATTAAATGTATAGAATCAAAATTTCCAATGGAAAAAATTAATATTTTTATCACCCATACCATTGATTATAAGATAAGAAAATGTTTTGAGTTTGATAGTTTTATTGTTAATAAATTTCCTCATATATTTCCATTTTTTTATTTTCATAGGGTGAGTAGTGTTTCTTATTATAGTAAAATGGTATATAATAATGATTATTATCTCTCAACCTAGTAATTTTTTTTCAATGAATCATTAAACTATAATATCATGATGAATAATTATATTGTTACTCACCAGAGAGTATATTTGGAAGAGTAAAATTATCTTATATTAAATGAAAATATTTTGAGAGGATTTTCTACAGAAGATCCACAAAATATAAGTCAACAATTTTTAAAATTAAAAAAAAACCATTCATAAATGACTAATGTCCATTGATTGGGGTACCTCGAGAATTTTTCATCAACTTACTTAGATAATAAATTTTGAGATAAATTCATGTCAAATTTAAATTATAAAATATACGGGAAAGATTACAATCATTCAATAAGAAGGATCTACAAATCCATTTTTCAAACATCTTGAGATTTTTGATACATTCGACCATATTGAAGTCTAAATTAACCCTATAAAAGTGTGTAAATATCTCTTTTATATAAAATACCATGAAAAAAGAAAAATAATATAATTATGAAAAGTGATACAAATTTCATTCAATTATATTGAGATATATGTTTTTTGTATAAGAATATTTATAATTAGATTGTATGAAAAATACCCACCATAGAAAAGTCTTTTGACTTCAAATTCAGACATTATACAATGGTTTATAACCATGTTCATGATCCATGATTGATACCTTCACAGATAATGTATTCATTCAAACAATATTTGAATTTACCAAATATCTTGTAGATGAAATCTCTTATAATTTTTTTTTAACTTTAAAATTAATTTTGGACTAAAGAGGATAAGTATTCACAATGAATATGAGACTACATTCCCTTTAACCCATGTTAATGTTTTTAGAGATTCTAGATATTTTTATGTCGGTGTTTCTTATACACAGTAATTTTGAAATTTTATATGATATGTGGAGGGAAATATGTTTTTTGAGTGCTTATATGATTTAGTGCATTATTTTTCACTCCATTAAAATTTTGAAGACTATAAATAACCTCCTCATTAATTTGAGTGTTCTTACAGATATGGGATAATGAAATCTTTTAATTATGGAATGAATAATTTTCCCTTCTAAACAAATTTCCTCAAATAGGAAGGTATACCATGAAATAGAACTCAAATATTTGGAATGCATGTTTTTTAATGTTTTTTAACTCAAGGAAACAATATTTAATTAAGATAAATAAAATTTTAAAATAAAACAAATATGTGAAAAACATAATATCAATGATACCATCATATCCAATTTTTAAAAAACAGATTAGTGTATATAAATAATAATAAATCTCATAAAAATTATAAACCATGTAATATTTATTACCAAATAAGAAAATTGGGATTAAATTTTTCAATTTTATTACATGATACACTTATAAGAAACACATGAGAAAATATAATGATAAAATTTATGAATTTCAATCATTAAGTATGTGAGAAAATAATGAAATTAATCCAAAATTTCTAATTATTTAATTGGTAAAACATAAAAAATAGGGATAAAATGATCTGAAATAGTTCTATAAATATAAAAAAATTGAAATTGAAAATATGAATAAAAAAAGAAAGTGAAATTGGTAAAAAATATATGAGTTTGTAGCTCATCAATTATAAGGCGTGTAATTAGAAGGGAGAATCAGATAGCTATATAAGATGTTCCAAGAGACATTCCTGAATCTTCTCATTATTACACCCTTTAATGATTTATTTTCTTATATTTCAATATATTTAATGTTTCTAAAGGAAATACTAATATACTATAAATACCTTTTGTGGGTCATAAAGTCATATACTAAATTTATTACTTCTGTACTATAAAAAAAATAAACAACACTTATGTTTAGATAATTGAGATGCTTTTCTAGGTCATACACTATTTTATTATTCATATTTGGAAAGTAACTTTATAACATTAAAATACCAAATATTTATATTAGTGTAAGTTTATCCCCTAATCATATAATTGAAAAAATATAATTAGTTGAAAACAAATTCAACAACTAATTATTGAAATTCCATCATGGGATTCTTGATGATATTATTATAAGAGTTATAATGTTAATTTTATCACTATGTATTTTAAGCATGAAATGGTGGAAGAAAACAAATGTCCCCCTATTCATGAAAGACTATTATTTTCCATTGGGATGGAACTGATTGACATCATTAAAGTATAGTTAATATTATGAGTCCGTGATGAACAATTCATCTTTGCTCTTATAAAATCTATTAGGAATGGGGCAAGATGTCATTGTCTCACATAATATTTTTTATATGAATGATTAATTATCTACTCATTGTTTGTGGACAAAAATTTATATAGACGTTATGAGATATATTATTTACCTTGTTTATAGTAAAATATATCATAATGTTTTAGCCGATATGAGGGAAATTTGAGAAATACAGTGGAATGAAATTATCGAAGAACTTTTACAGTTAAATGATGAATTATATTTTCAAGAAACAAAATTCATACACTTATCCACTCATAGATAAATTTATGTATTTATTATTAAGATAAAGGGAAACTATTCCTATGATCAAAGATGAAACAACATCTTGGGAACTAATGTGAAAATATATTATGCTATTACCAAATTGGTTAGATGTCATACCTAGTGAAAATATTGATTCAATGATTTTAAAACCACAATTTTAACAATTAACGTGTTATTATATGTTTGGAGTACGTAAAAATATTAACATAAATGGATACATACACTATATTAGAAATATGTTTTGAAAAAAATCACAAGTGATACTAAATACTAGAATAGTTTCTTCTATGTCCAGAAATGAATATATAGTCCCACATAAAGACATGATAAGAGAATGATACATATTGGAGATTATACCTCATTATGTGATTTGAAATAAGGTTTTATTTAATGTCTTAAATATATCATAGTCAACATCAAAAGGATATTTACTTTTTAGGTTGTAGAACTCCCAAAAATTAATTCATCCTCTAGTTTGGTTCTTAAATTACTCTCACTTTTCAGATTACATAGACCTATATTTTAAGAAAATCACTCATTTTTCATATTTATTTCGTTTTTTAGGTTTCATAAATAATCTTATGTATTATAAAGATTTCATATAATGATAAATACAAAAAATTAAAGGAATAAAAATTAATTTAAATAAAAAAAATCTTTAGTTTAAGGGAATAAATTATCATGGTTGGGTTCAAAGAAAACATTAAATCATTGTGATGTCCTCTATGTGATTATTTGGAATAAAACTTACATTGTCTTATTAAGTACAATGTCTTAGATATTTAAATTTATATTTATTCATATACCAAAATATAATAAAACATCTTGATATTTATCACTATTATATAATTGGTAAAATTGTAATGTTATTTCTATCACGACTTGATGTGAAATATTCTAATGTCCATATATTACATGATTATAAAACAATATTATGGTTTATATGGTTTCAGTTATTACAAATTTTTTAAGTGAATATAACATTGGAATGATGACCTTGGGGATGTAGTAAAAATACCCCATCATGGAATGTGAATAAAAAATATGAGTCTTAATGATTAGGAAAATTAATAATGAGAAATACCATATTTGAGGAAGTCTATTTTAATTTTTTGGTTATTTTTTTAACTATTGAAATTTACGTCATATAATATATAACCTTAACATTGTTAGGTTGGATATGTTTTTCATTTCAATTAGTGGGGTGTGGTGAAATTACTATATGAACACCAACATTTTCACTGTATTATTCTGGATACTTTTAGGTCTATGATTATTAGAATAATAAGGTTAATTGTTTTTTCATTCATTCGAGGTTCATGAGGATGATGAGGGATGATCATTAAATAATATAGGCACTTTCTATTTATTTTATTATCTTTTGTTACATATTTTATAATTTTATATGTCAAGGAATATATTATTGGTCTATTATAATATTTTATTTTAAATTAATATGGTATATGTTATTTATCATAAAACCTATAGCACAAATGTTGTGAATACTCGATTAAAATTTTTGAGGAACCTATAAAACCTTGTTGTGATTTTGTTATTATCCACCACTCACTATATCTATTTATTAATGTTTTCTTAATATGTGTATTATCCTATACAAAAACATGCATGGGAGTATCAAATTATTAGATAAATATTTTTTAAGTCACATTGATTCATAGTCTCACAGTATTTCAATGATTATTCATGGTCAAATGAATATGAATTACTGTATTGTTTACTGTTGAAGATCCTAAGGTTGATTATTATTACTTTAATGTTTTAAATTAATGTTTTTTCTGATGATAATGATATATATACACCATTATAGGAGTAATTATTTATATATATATATCTTTTCATTTATATATGGGTATAATGGAGTAATATTTTTTCTCATGGGTATTGTATTTTCTTGAAATTGAATAGAATTGTGGTTATCAGTCCAAAAGAGGATTAAATATGAATCAATAAGACAAGAAAAAATTTTCAGTCAAGGGAGGGGAAAATAATGAAATGTATTCATATCTATTTGAGAAGGAAAATATATATGGAACATTCCTCAAAATAGTCTATTCAATTTTGAATAAATTTTATGATATTCATGAATGATACAAGAAGGTTTAGGAGTAACAACATAAAACATATCAGGATCAATTCATAAAAATTTATATAGTATGGGATGAATCCCTATATAATTTATTAATTTATTAATAAAAAACTTATTTACGTATTCAAGGGTATAGAGATCCATAAAAGGACTCAATTTAGGAGAATAAGTTAATGAGGATTCAAAAAAATGAGAATCTATTAATTTTCACCTAAATTTCCAATATATTTGTGGTTTTACATTTGAAATATTCAATAATATGTTAATACATTATAAAATAAGGATCTTCAATAACATATAAAGTAAAGGTAAATGAAAAAAGGATACAATATTTAATTACAATAAATTATTGTTAAATAGTTAATCATTGATTCCATATAACAATGAGTTATAATTGTATGATTGTTCATGGATCTTTAAGGTGTTATCAATAATTTTTTCTCATGTCATATGAATATGAAGAGGAAAGTGAAATGTCAAACCTACTTCATTATGTTACTATTATGGAAATATTATAAAATTTTAATGTAGTTACTCTAATAATAAATTGGATTGATATATGGAAGAAAAACAAAAAATATATTCATTAAAAAAACATGGGGTCTTTGTTGTAATTAATTTAATAATGAAAATTAAAATATGAAATTAATGAATTGGAGAAATTTCATACAAATATTTGACATTTCATCTTCATTTGGGTAAGGTGAATAAAGAAAGAAATATTTAGGGGATAATTTTGGTAAATATTTTATAGGTCAACAAAAGAACATTAAATATTCCCCTATTACAGATGAGGAATTATATACCAAAGAATATAACACAGAAAAATAAAAAATATATGGGTAAACTTAATAATATATCCAATTATATTAAAGAATTAAAAAATAAAATTGGTGAAAATATACATTAAATAAAAAGTATGTATATTTAAATGAAAAATTAAAATAACTTATGTTAGTCAAGATATATAGAAAGATGTATATTATTGTAATAATTGTTAATATTCTCAAGGAAATTACTAAATTTATAAATAAAAAGGTAAATGAATATATATTTACATTAATTAAAAAATATCATGATATTAATTTTCAATAGGATTATATTTTGGAAGATAATAATTATATTAATAATATTAATTTTTGAATTATAATATTCCATCATTGAAGTTTGTGATTTTTAGCTAGTTTGAGAAAATTAATTACTAGCATATGAAAAACATGTTGAATTTCCTAATTATTTAACACTAATCTCAATAAATCAATAATTAAAACCAAATGTGGGTAGTAATATTAATAAAGTAAAATTATTTTATGTTTCACCAAAAAGTGGTGATTCTCCTATTAACGCCTAAACGATTAATGAAAATTAAAAAATAAAGAGGTAAGTCTGGGAATGGAATTATAAGAATATAATAAGAGGGGATTCAATATGAATGAAGGATCTCCAAATTATGATAATTATAATGTAAATCAATTTCTTCTTTAGTAAATGAAAATTATATTATTTTAAAATGGTAAATAAATTTCAATCAAAGTGGAGTTATATTAAATATGGGAGGATACGATGGTGAAATAGAAATTATTTACACAAGGAATAATTCTATTAGTATAATGTATATGTTACTCTATTAAATATATGATATTATTATAAGGATAACAAAAATTTAAAAACATTAGAGGAATTAATACTTATCAACCAAAAGAGATGTTGAAATTTCAGTGTTCTGTTGATGAATGTGGAGGAACTTATGGTTGGGGTTAAAAATGAAACCCTTTAGAAAATAGTGTAATATTAATCAAGTATTATATGAATAGGATTAAAAACTAAAAATATCAATAGAATTATAAAAATCATGGAAAATACATGTTTTCATATATATATTATAAATCATAATAATGTGATAAAACCTTTGATCCCGGATAAATATTTTTAAATAAAAATGAACCCTAAAAATATTTTTATTTGAAATTCATAAATATGATGGGGTGTTTTAGATTTTAGTAATAATATCACATTTAATATAAAAGGTATTATAAACCCAAAAAATTGATAAGATAATTTCATTTCAATTTATCATCCACTAAATCCAAAAGGACATTTTCCACAATACCACTTTTTAATTGGGTTAGTAGGAAACCCCTAAATAACATGTATCCCTAAAGGCACATGGTATACAACATGACCCAATGTCCTGAATGAAAGACACACAAAACATCCCCTGCCTTGATTTTTATACCACTTTATACTATTTATCTCCCTACCCTCTAATAGTTTAACCATTAATTTATGTTTTATTTCATATTGGACGACATACAACCAATTCAGTGTAACTCATCTTTTTTGAAATATGAATAAAATATTTTTATGATTCCATTATATTTTCATTAATCTGTTATTAAAAGTAATAGTAATCATGAAATTATGATTAAAAATATAAATATATTTTAAATTAATATTGATCAAAATAATTGTTGATTGAGTGTGAATGAAGAGAATGAGTAATGGAATGGGAGACATATCTACATGGGTCAAAAAATGAATTAATTATTAAATGTAAATATTTATTAAATACTATAAGGATATATCCTGATAGATATAAAATTTGTGATATGAGTCATTATGTAAAGGTGGGGAATAAGTGTCAGAGGTTGATAGAGATCAAAAGCACTGGGTAGCCTAAAAAAATCATTAAGGTTTGTATTGCCTTTTTTCTTTGAAGTGAACCAATGTTAAAATATATTTACTTTATTTTTTAATGATTTTAAATGTATTTATTAAATTTACTCAATGGATAATAAATCATATTCTCTTGAAAAATTTCAATATTATTGGAATGATGATTAAAATAATGCGAGATATGAAATTTAAAGATTATATTATAATAATATATTGACAAAAATACTAAAAAGAATATATTGAAAATAATTGCATCATGAATGATTATAACACTACATACATTCATAATAAATGAGACTTAGATTGGAAAAATTACATCATTATTCAATAATAAATAACAGTTATCTATATTCTCAACTACTATTTTAGTCTTCAATAGTTCTAAAATATACCTAAATAGATATGGTTTAAGAGTAATACTAAAATGAATATCTTTAAAGTGTTCACTAACTCATTCTCTATTGGGATAAACATATGACACATTGTACAATATCGTGAATGGGTTGGGGAAATAATCTCTCTTAGATGTACACTCACTCAAAGTGATTATTAATATAATAATAAAAATATGCAAAAGATTGATGATGAAAATGTAAAAATTATAAAGGAGGATAATGTAATGTTAAAAAAATCCATAATTACAGATGATTTAGTTACATAAGATAAATGAACATATGGTGGTCAATTTTTAAATTTTAAATATCTATATTATCTTTGCATTACTTTGAATTTTATTTAAAATGTCCTATTTATCGGGAAATCATATAATAGACGGTTTAATATTTTCAAGATAGAGAAAAACGGTGGATCCTAATTATAATAATTGGATATACTAACACAGATGTTTAAACATAATGAAATTTTAAAATTCTATTCCTAAAAACATATATTCCCATGTTTATATTATTTTTGTTATATAGTATTTTCAATAAAAATATTAGATCATAGATCTAGGGAATGTGATAAATTATATTTGTAATAATGAAACATCATTCTAAATGTAATATCTGAAAGAGAATATTATTATTGGTGAAAATGGATATTCTAGAATAAAATCAATGGTATAAGAGTTTTATAACACAATAAATCTTATTTTTTATAGGACACCCCCTAATTGGGGATATAAAAATTGGTTACAATTTTTCTTATTTACTGAGGCATGAAACTGTAATTTACTTATTTCTAATTTTTACTCCACTAATTTTTTATAGTATATTTATTATAAATATTTTTGAGTATAAAACATCAATTGGGGTGTGAATTTATAAACCTGAAGGTTTTATTCCTAATATTGGGTTTTTACATATTTTAAAGAAGAAGATATATATTTTATGTACCAAAACATTCTTGATCATGGTATTCAATGTTGTAAAATCGATTTTAGATAATTGATTTCATATGGGAAAAGTGGATAAATTTTTATATGTTTAATAATACAATAAAGAATCACTCAATATGATTATGAGTTTCAATGATTGAGATTTTACTATGAATGAAGGTTTTTTTAATTTGTTTCTTGAATGAAAATAAATTTTAATTTTAAATGATCAGTGAGTTGAAAATAATTTTTTATGTATGTTTGTAACATTGCATGTTTAAAATTTCAACAAGAATAAAAATTAGGTCTTGAAATTGCGAAAAGTTTATATTGGAATATTCTAGAAACATTTCATATTCTATTACTATTAGGAATAAATTATCCTTGAATAATTAAGGAAGACATATTTATTAAACGAAGTTATGAATGAAAATTTGAATATTAAATAAAATTAAAATAGTAATAGAATGTATTTTTTATTTTATTACACATTATTCATGAGTAATATGTAAACTAGAAAATTATTATCTTATTCTAGTTAATAAAATGTATAGATATGTCCATGGAACTCCCAGGAAAGTTTTTAGTAATGTAAAAAAATCATAACATGTTTTTTGGATATTACAATGCCTATTGGGTATGTGAAATGAGATATTAGAAATATTTTCATATGTTTATGACAAATTTTTATGTTATTACACATGTCTATTTGAAGCTCCATGGATCATTATTGTAATATAATTCCATTATATTATTAAACCAAGTTATATGATTGATATTTTAAGCTTATATTACCTTAGTTTATTAATTATAGAAAACACATATGATTCATGTCGATTTTAATTTGATATTTCTCATATTCTCATGTTTTCTCACATGTTATTTAACAATCCTATTTGTGAATCGTTGTTGTGTTTTCTGTCATTGTGTGTTTGAGATCAATCTGTATTTGTTTTCAAATTCCCATAATAAATTATTTATAAGCTTCTTTTTTGAAATAATAACTATATTGAGATGATTATGTGATATGTTGAATCAATAAAGTACAATAAAAAAATTCATATGGCTAAAATCCAAAGACATTAAACCATTGTGTTATGTGATCTAATTAAATTTTGTTCCATAATGATTAATTCTGTAAAATACATATATATTATTCATAGGTCATCACACACAGTATTGAATCATATGTTATATATTAATTTTTAGAAACAGATTTGGGAGTGTGGGTTTGTGATGCTTCAGTTGTTATCATAGAATAGTTTAGTTATTTATGTGGATTAGATTTATAATTATAAGATAACCTAATATAAAGATCCCAATAATTAACATAAAATCATGTTCAAAGTGTATAAAATTTCATAGTGGTAAAAAATTAGTACATGGTAGGATTAATTTCCTTTGTTATATGACCAAATACTCTAATTAATATTTTTTAAATATTCAAACACTACTTCACAGTTGTAATTAATGAATTAAACTAAGATAAATTGAATAAACAATGAAAATGATTGAAAATTCCGTGATTATCCCAATGATAAAGAATATTATATTTGAGAAAGAGTTTAAAATTTAGTAGAAATTGTTTCTAATGTTATAATAAATGACCAAAATCAGGATAATATCTTGAATACTCTAAATAAATATAAAGCTTTCATTAGGTCACTAATTTGGAAATTAAATACCTTATTTATGGATATTTTTAGGCTAGAGTTGTTGAGAAATCGATCAAAATAATGGAAAAGATATTTTCTAATAGCTGGTGTGCAGAACAAGAAAAGGTTCATTGATTCATTTAATATCTGAAATGTAAAAGCGACCAATAGTGGAATTTGTTAAAGACTGTGAATCCAAAAGATGATATACACTCTATGAAATGATAGGAGTTTGAGAAGGTATTTTAAAATAAATATTTTTTCAAAATCTTCATAAATATTATTTCAGATGATTCCTCAATCTAATGTAAAAAATACTATGAATACATATTCATTTAGGTGGAAAAAATTTGTGTACATGAATGTTAAGACTATTGTTTTATAATTGATCATTAATTAAACATTATCCATTTATTAAATTGTTTAAAACCAATACACATAAGGGAATTAGATATATGAGGCTTAATAGCTATTATAAAATTCATTATTGGGAATATAAGATAGAAATGGAAGGTAGAGACATCAATTATGATAATGTATTTAGTTATAATAAAATAAAATATTATCTTTATGGATACATGAAGGATAAATCACCCGAATAGGAGAAATATCAACCACATATATTCCTAAAATGTTTTGAAACATAGATCAGGAAATTTTTGAATGGGAATGGGGAAATGTATCTATTGTGGAAGGGATTGATGTCAACTATGTGAATATAAAATAGAGATAAAGATCCATGTTAAGAAAATAGTGGGGAATTAATTCGATATGTTATAATACACAGAAGATAAATCTTTAATTATGTATAATTTTGGAATTATTAAAATCAATGAACAAATATTTTAAATGATCAAGATAGTAGACATTACAGATCTCTGATTCCATGGGATAAAGAAAAATCTTATCCAATATCAACTTTTGAAGTGGGACACCAAACAATGATTAGTGTTATGTACACTCATCATATACTAAATAATTGAAAATTTCTTATTTGATTATGGTTCTACCCACTCTTTTATATGTATAAGTCTTTATAATACCATCAATTATCCACAAAATAAATAATATTTTCAGGGAAAAATCATTATGGTATGAGTATTACATCTCGACCCTATAACTCCTCTCTAATTTATGATTGTATAAGTGTGCTTCCAGGGAATCATTTCATTCTAAATTCATATAAATTTCATGATATTTATGTCATGGAATGGCTTCCCATACCTAGAAATCATATTGATTGTTTGGATAATATATTTACTTTTCAAATCCCAAATCAAACCATTATAACTTATATGTTCATGGATGAATACGAACACGTTATTGAAATTACATCCATTATTTTGGTCTTTATATCCAATAATTAGAGTTATTTAACTAATATGTTTTATATAATGTAAATATAAGGTATATTATTATAATGATGGAATATATGAGTTTACCGTTATAACCATAGATAGTAAATTTGTTATAAATTTATAGATTTTTCCAGGAGTCGTGTCGGTCAAATAGATACCATAATTAAATTTTCATAGTATATGACAGTTAAAATTGATACAGTGCAATTTATTTATGGGATTCAATGTTAAACCATAGTTATTAGTAATGTTTTTATTTCTATAAACTACCTTTTTATGATTATATTTATTTTGTTTATTCAAATTATATGAATGTGGTTAGTTAATAATTAGTACAAGATATGAATGAAACTGAAAAATAATAGTCATTTATACTAAAAAATTATAATAAGATTACATAAAGAGAATTATTACATAACATGGATCATTGAAACACATATATGACTACATATCCTAAAGGTTCGTAAATTTAAAGTGGACAATAAGTAAAATAGATAAATATCATTATAAATATGGAATTCCTTGGCTCATCATCACTGACCAGAATCGCAATTAGTATAATTAAACATGAAATTGAAAAACATCATGAAACGGGAAATAATGTTATAAAATAAAAAAAATTAAAAAATTAATGTGAAGTATTATTTTAATATGAAACAGTGGATAGAATTTATTGTATGTAATTTTTATAATATAACCATTATATTGTCATTATAAATGTGTACATTGAATCAGTGTATTATTCCAATACAGATGTTACATGTTTGGAAGTAAAAATATGAAGTTAATATATATATAAATTTTATTTATATTCAAAATATATAAATGATCTTTAGGAATAATTTATTTGATTCAAAATTAATTATATATGTAATACAATAAATTTATCCTAATTTATCTCTCTAAATTCGTTGTATTTTTTAGATAATTTGTTTTTATAAAATTTGAATTATGTTGAACTTGATACATTTAACTATTTATATTAATAAAAAATTGTAATAAAATTTGGGAAATCATTATAAAACTAAATTAACAGTATTTTTGAACTAGTTACGGAATGATAAGAGAGAAAATTTTAATTTTTTATAGCTCAATAAAAATATTTTATTTAAAAGTTTATTATTATGTATTATTTTTATGTAGTTAAAAGATAAATTTCATATATTTTGAGTATTGAATTATTTATTTTGTTCATAATATAAATATATGAATACTCATTTATAAATTATTGAATAGTTGAAGAAATTTGAAGATAAAATCATTTAATGTTTATAAGAGATATTTTTTTCAATAAATGTGTTTAGGTGTAGTATATATTTATAAATTAAATCAATCAGTTATATAGATTAATTTTATTTAAATATATTAAATATATATATATATATATATATATTCATAAATCATTATTCACTATAATATTATTATCTAGCAAGAAATATGAGTAAAATTCTTTTTCTGAAATTATTATTTTTAAAAAAATTCATTGAAATGATTTATTATTTTTTAAAAAAAATTAATTTTTATCATAATTTGAAATGGTTTCTAATAAAATTTATTTCAGAATTTTATTTTTATTATTAAATATTGGTAATAAATTAAATTTCATTTTTGAAAAAAAATATGTTATCAAGGTAAATGTTAGTAACCATGGCTAATGTAGAAGGGTTATTTTTGAAGAACTTTTTTAATAACTTTTCTGTGTTTTTATAAAAAAAATTAAATCTATGGCAGTAAAATTAGTGCTATTTTTTAAAACTAATCCTTATAAAATATATATTAAAAACCATTTATATATTTTTTTATTTGAAATATGAATAAAAATCATAATGTTTAGATGTAGCTTTCCTACATGAAAATTTTTCTATATATCATATGTATTATTTTAACAGAATTTTTTTTCATATCTATAAATTTTATCTGATTAAACCAATATAAATTATTAATCAATACATAAAATTGATAAATAAGATTCTTATTATATTTTTATTCAAAAATATTATAGTGAAAACTAATTAAACAAAATCAATGGTGTAAAATATGGCATTTTATCATGGATGAAATTTTATTTATCTATATTTACTAATATAAACTACAGGAAATCTATTTTACACGTGAGAGTAAATACTAAAATTAATGAAAAAACTTCCTCACCTAATTCCATTAACTCCCAAGTGAATCTATCTTTATCATGCACCCAATATACATTTACATGGAAATTTCCCTAATTTTCAACTATAAAAGGGTCTCTCCAATAAAACATAAAAGAACATATTCTCATATTAATCCATCTTTATTAACAAACCATTTCCCCCTAGTGTCTTACTCTAAAGTTTTGATCCTTTAGTCATATGGAGTGGGCCTAGCACCTTCCCTCAGTGGGAAGTCATCATGAGAAGAACTGATTTTCTCAATGTATGTATCAATATCTCCTTCATTATATTCATTTTCATTATAACTTTTAAAATGTATAAACCACATGCACCATAATAATCATGTTATAATAACATCATCATTCTTCTATGAAAATGATATTAGCATAATATAAATCTGTTTACATACACATTCATTCGTTATAACACCATCCCATTTTGGTATGTTCTACCACTAATATGAATATTGTTATAAATATAATATCATTATTGATTGTAAGAAAATTAATTAGTGTAACATAATGTAATAATGAATAATTTAAGATGTTTTCTTTAAAAAAAATATTATATAAGGATTTATCTCATTACTAATACATAACTATTTATTCATTCAAAATATTCGAAATTAATGCATTATGGAATGAAGTAGAAACTATATAAGTTATTATTGAACATATTTAATTTTAAATAGAATATTATTTAGATGAATAACTATCAAACATGAAATGATGACTAAAATAGTTATACCAATGATCAAATTGTAACTCTATAAACTCTATAATAAATGAATATAATTGAGTAATAAAATTGTAAAACACTTGAATAATGTTATAAAAATGTTCATAAATTATACATTGTTTTTTATATTGGACTTCAGAGTTTTTTTGTCCAAGAAAGAATTCGAGTTAAGTGTTCTATTTTTTAATTCCTTGAGAAATGTTTCATTTTATGCACTATGTTTTATTTTATATTTTTTATTTAATTACATATATTATTTATACACAATTTACCCATTTTAATACACAATATTTCAAATTCTATATCATTATATCACATTCATGTTCTTCTGATATATACATTATAAAAATCGTAAGGGTTTTTCATCGCAATTTCCCTTATTTGAGGCATGTTTCACATTTTCACCTTTTTTATTAAAATAATGTTTGTACCGACCCTTTGACATAGTATACGAAAATTATATTTATATTAATGATATTTTAATATTAATTTGTTTATTTCTCTTCCAAAGTATTTTAATTCATGAGTAATTAATGTTTTACAAGATTTTCTTATCTCAACGCCTTTTCTTATATTATAATCATTCCTACTACTGAATATAATAATAAAATATCAATTCTTTATATCCTATGATTATATAAAATTTAATATTAGTTTATTTTTAATGTATTTACATTTATTCTCTAACAAAAATTCCAAATTAATCAAAAATTAAATAATTATAATGCCTATTTGTGGTTTCATCTCAATATCCTTGCATTGAAGCTTGTTTTCTTATTATACACCTCCATGTTTCATTTTTTAAAATTTTAAAATATAATTTTTGGTTTAGTGGTATTTGAAAACTTCATTCAGCCAATAAAACATTAAATAAAACATGAAATACTAATATTTCAACAAGCATGAAAACATAATGACTACATTAAAAAATCACCCAATAGCATATCATCAACCTATAGTCATCTCCATCCACACATTCCCATAATCATATATTCATCAGCATCAACCTCATAAAAAATGTTGGCCACTGAGAACAATGATTAAAATTACATTTTTATAATTAAAATTTCAATGTAACAAAATTATTTCGGCCACGGTTGATGAAACAACTTGTATAAAGAACCCTGATCCAAACATTACATGTCGACCTCAATACATATCTGGTGAGGACCGCCCACTATTATCCCTTAACTCTACTAAAAAACACAATAAAACCACCCATAACCCTAGGAACTCTAGGAAAATAAGCTCCACAACCATAATAGGGTTCATCCAAGATAGAGCCAACGATGGAGATGGGGCTACCATGAGAGAGTCCGCCTAGAACGATATTGACCACTGAAACTCACATACCAAATGACCATAAACACCAATAGTAGTTTCATCTATGAAAAAAGTGGACTAATCCTAGAGTAATATTTTATTATATATGAAATTAATTCCTGGACATAGTGCTCATCCCCATGTCTATCAAACACCAACAAACACAGATACATTATAAAATGAACATCAGTAAAAACAAGAAACACATATCCACATATTCAATAAAAAAGAATAAAATGATACATATTTCAAAGGAATGATTCCAAATAATATTAACCAAATTATTTTAGGAAGAAACCTTAAAAAATCAATCAAACAAGTACCCATATTTATAAGAGAAAGCTGATTTAGGCTGCATCTAGACACTGACGACCACAAAAAAACATCCCAAACCCCCTTTGGTACCAATTATCTATACTATAATAGGAGAGTAATAGTGTAATGTGACATTAGATCAAGTATTTGATCAAATAATTCCCTTAAAATAATACATCCATGATGAGGAAGATAACCAAATTTGACTTAGGAGCATCTGGAAAGCTGTCAATCGTCGGGCCTCAAAAACCAAAACCATTATATGACCACCAATCTAGATCAGAATTAGAGAGTCATAGGGGAATGAGTGGTCATATTAGTGGGTTTTTTAATTCAAGGGATTCAATTGAACAATGTTTTTCATTATAAAAAACCTTTATCTTGTATTTTTTCAATATCGTAAGGCTGAAACACTTAGCATCGATGAGAAAGATAAACCATCAAGGAAAATGTCATGTAGGAGAGATAGAGAAGAGAGTAAACTATTTATGGGGAGGGGTATGAACCTAAGTAGGAAAATTAAATACTCCCCACCCAATTACTATTAGTTACTACCATAGGACAAGGGGGAGATGAGAAATATGAAGCTTATCGGCCGCTCCCTTGATCAATACCTTCCTTCAAAATTAATTTTTATATTGATGGTTGTTGATTTGATGTTATTAACCTATTATATATTTTTATTAATTATATAATATTCATTTATATTTTATTATAATTATTAAATATTCATTCATTAGATCAATAAAACTTTTATTGATCCTTATTTAACATTATTTTGATCCATTTAATTTCTACTATGTTTGTTTTTTTTGTAAACTGAGTCGCCCTTCATCGAGTCATAATATTTAGTTATGAAATTCTATCTTCTGCGATTGGTTAAGTCAACCATAGTATTTTATATTTTTTATCATACTAATTTATTTTGATTCTTACATTTTCACATCAAATATTTATTCTCCATGGATTTATAATTCATAAAAATATGTCACTATTAAGAAGAATTCACATTATTTTTAATGCATGTTTCTCTTCCATGAAAGTATTCATTCATTTCAAAGAGATTATATTTTTATATTTTGAAATATAAAAATGGATTTAACTACTCAAACATTATATTTCTATTTATCTCTTTCTCAAATATTTTTTTTCATAATTTCTTCAATGATTTGTGGTTTTTTATAAAATATTTCAAAATCATTAAAAGGTAATCCATTACATTTCTATATATTATGAATCATAAAATCTATAATTTATAATATAATAATTTTGTTCAATGGTTTAGTTATTGTAAATTCTAATTTATATAACATTTTGAAAAACAATTCCGGTCTCTTTCAAAAAAAATATTTTGGAATAATCCTTCTAACCCTTAATCGTTTTTGATAATTTGAAAATGATTTACGATTTTTATTCCAATTTTATAAATGTATCATAATGGTATATCTAATATGATTAATTTAAATGATACCCCTTTAAATTATCTTATTATATATACTATATGGGAGATTTAGTTGTTGGTATAAACTGATTTAATTCTTGATATGACCTTATTTGATTCCATTTTCAAACACATTGTAATCAATTTTATTTCCATGGGGATTTCAAATGAGATGTATAATGGATATTTTGTGGTATAAATATGCAGGTATTTCCTTAATATAATGAGTGGGTACAATATATCCCTTAAATTTATTGATTATTTCTTTATATCTTCTCAGAAAATGATGTTGTATATGGACAAGATTGTTGTTCAGTTATTTTCAAAACCATATGTTTAGACATGATTGTTGTTTAACTATTTTCACAATATCATTTATGGGAATGATTTAATTTGTCTATATTAATATTTTTATGATTTCATATCCCTATTTTTATGCCACATTTCCAATTTATACCATATACCTTATTCCTTCTCTATTGATATTGATTAATTTCTTATTTATTTGAATTCTTATAGCGTAGTGTATATTTGATATTTTAGGATTATGATTCCATTTATATTTTTTATAGAAATAACATATGATGAAATGATATATTTTATTATATGTTTCTCTACTACTAATTTGTTTCTAACATTCATATGGACTAATGTATTTACGAATCATTGGTACATTTCTCTTTTTTGAGAATTTAGGGTAAATCCATATTTTTTCCCATTTCCCTAGGGAAATATTTGTTAGATTTTGATTATATGTTAGTATTTTTTAGGGAATAGTTTGGGAGATTTTGAGGTGTTAATTTGAAATAATACATTTATGTTGGCAATATATATATATCCTATAATCTATTGGGTGCTATAATATTTTGTGAATTAGTGAGAAGTAACATTAAATTAATTTGTAAAATAAGTGTAATATTCATTGGTCATCTCACATAGAATCAACCTTGAGGATTATTTTTTTAATTCTATTTAATCAGATATTATTTATATTTTTTATCTATTTTGGTTTGAATTCATAATGTAATCGTGGAAGAAAATATTTCATTTTCACCCCCATTAAGATACATCGAAGGGGAATGCATCAATATTTTTCCATGCTCCAAATTGAATTATAAAGATCACTACTTACATTGGTCCAAAAATTGTCCATTATATGACTATGATTAATAAATTTATCTGATTAGAGATGGATCACTATATTCTAATGTTTATCCCTGTAAATTATCATTTATTGGATCACTTCTTGTCTAAAGTATCATAAACATTGTCATCCTTTATTAACATCTTAGGTATGGATCGACAACCAATTTAGAGACATTTATGTCATTTTCCTTGAATAAATGAATGGTTAAAAAACCATGTTCTGTAATTTTATGATATTATACTAGTATAACTACTCAAAAATATGAAAATTAAGTAATTTGTAACCATATTATTCTTTATAAAATATCCATATAACAACATCACATTCCTATGGGAACAACAAACCAAACTCCTTCTTCATTACTTCCTAGAGCCAGTCTGAAAAAACTATTCCACTTAATATAAACACATCAACAACATTATATATCTTTGGAAGGTTCTCCAATGTATTTCAATTGATTCATCAACAATTTCTAGTCATGTTCCATGAATACATGCATAATATTATTTGTAAGGAATTCACATTTTTATAAAATAATTTGTTTCCACCTAACAATTATATTATCTATCTTCCAGATATACAAGTTTCCAAAAAAATTCTTTCTCCTCAGTTATTTATTTTTTTGGTTGATATGATACATGATATAGATATTATCTATTTATACAAAAAGTATATAATTTTAGATTATTTTCATTTTAACAGTCCCACATTACTATTTAATTCTTCACGATTCTAAGGTTGTAACTACATGAAATATTTTTATATCTAAAGGATGTAAATGACTACGAAAACCTATTAATTAATTTAAATAAATTCCATAATTGAAAAAATGGAAATACATAAATGTAAAATACCATGACCTCTTCTTCAAAATTGCATGAAATTAAAATAGCCCCCAACTCTCTGGGTCTGTTCTCTCCTCTCGTGCTAGGGTTTTTTCCCAGTGCCATTTCCACTCCCTCCCTCTCGTTTCTCCCCATGCGGTGAAGGTTCCTATTTGGCATTACTCATCTTCTCTCTTTCTCTTTCCCCTGATCACTACCTTTCCATGTTTCTTCAGGGGTGTTCTCTCTCTCGGTGATTATAGTTTCTCCTCATCCCATTTCCTTCCTCTTTATGGTGAAACTCCTTTACACCCCTACCTCTTTACCGATGCAATTGCATCGACTTTATATTATCGTCCGTCTGTGCTCCCTTGTTCATAATTACCCTTTCATCTTCTTTCTAGTGAGTCGATGCCCATTACCCCACCACTATCTCTCCTTCTATCGTCCCCATTATACAATGCCCCATTGTGGCCGAACTCAATGAGTCTTTAGTGTATTGGGTCTATGAAGGAGGTGGATTCCTCAGGTTATTCTAGCTTCATCGTGGCTCGCTAGTGTTTCCTCTTCAAGGAGGATCTTTACTGGTTCGTTAACATTCTCGTTGTTTATTCAATGTGGAAACGTTTTGATGCATATGGTTCTGGAGATGAGTGAAAGGTTGTCGCCCACCGGTAAGTCTTCTCTACATCAAAATCATCACTAGATCCATGGTTATTTGTCCCAAGAATGGTCATTCTTGTGTGATGTTTCTTGTGGAGGCTTTGGGATAGTGTTGTTTGAGTGGTAGTTGGAATTTTAAGAGGCACATACTTGAGTCAGTGGTCATGTTTGTCACTACCCGTCCCTCGGTGTACGTTTCGTGACTACTCCAATCCCACCTTCTATAGGCCAGTGGTTGGCGAGTAGCTCCGAAAAGGATTATCCCTTAATGGTAAGTCATTGCCTTTAATCCAGTACAAACACACAAATATAAGCACACAAATAGAGGCAACCACGATGTATACTGCTGTAGTAAAATGTCTTCTGAATGTAAAGCGGCCAGAATACCATCCCAACTGTGATGTTCAAGTACAACTGAAAAGGGGAAAACAACTCCTGGATCATCCACCAAGGATCCTACCTAAAGGGTAGGTATATCTTGCCATCATTAGTTCTGAGTCATGGCAGGTCAAATGGTCCACCTCTAAGCACCATCCAGTCCTATCTCTATTATCCCCGATCAACTCTATCTATAATCTACACAAGACACAAAAATGTTCGGGCGAAACCCATGTAGGGGTGAGTATAACAACACTTAGTAGGGAACCGAAGACCCTAGAATGTATCCTAGAGTTCCACAAAGAAAAAACCACAAATAAAGTCATCAAGGATGAAGCTCGAAGTAGTCATCAACTCTACTTAGTTATAGGCCCTTACATATACCAAAGTTATCAAAATATACTCATCTCATACATGAGGGTAGAATACCACAATGGTAACAACACAGAGGTAACACCACGAAGGTAAAAGTACCACACAGGTAACACCACAAAGCTAACACCATGAAAGTAATTTTACAACATATGTAACACAACGAAGATATCACAACAAAGTTAAAAGTACCACACAGTTAACACTACAAAGAGAACACCATGAATTTAAGAGTACCACAAAGTTAACTCCACGATGATATCACTAGGAAGGTTAAATTACCACATAGGTATCACCACGAAGATATCACCACGAAGTTGAAAGTACCTTACAAGTATCACCATGATGGTAAAAGGCTCATATCACACTAGGTATATAAGTAATCCACAAAATTACAGATGATTAGTCGAGAACCGTGATCATCTTATTCTATCGAGAGGCACTACTACTGATTATATGATGTTTGACCCAGAAAGGATCGATAGGTACTAACCCCTATAATGATCCTCAATGGATCTGACCCACCTAGAGTCGATAGGTTCTAACACCCGCAATGACCCACATAGGATCCGACCCACATAGGATCAGTATGCGCTGACACACACCGGAATGCGGAGTGTTAAACCACACAAGATCAGACGCACATAGGATTAGTATGCGATGACCCACACAAGATCACTGAGCGCTGACCCACACAAGATATGACCCACATAAGATCAGTGATGAACCACACATGACCTCTCATTGCTAACCTCTTTATTCTCTCTCTCCAACCTCCACCTCACTGCCAGCCACAAGATTCCTGCTCATAGTATGCTAGATTCTGGGAGAACCACTCCTCAAGCCATGGGTCATACATCAATCTCCATGAAGCTCCACAAAGCTCCACGAAGAAGTATCCCAAAGGAACACCATTTTATAAGTTTTCTAATGTGACAGATGGCACGTCAATCAGATGCCCAGTCTGTGACTTATAAGCATTATAGTTATGATGGCCCGGTTGGATTCAGATTTGATCCAACCTGGCCATACTCTGACATTCCCCAAAACTCATGTGGCGTATACCAAAATGACCTTCTTTCTCAAAGGGTTATAGCTCCGAATATGGTTCATCAAACGGATTCCCAGATTTCATGTTATGGTCCTTTAGGTCAAATTACCCTGGAAAGGACTTGGTCCAGTCCAACGCGGTCGAGCTGACCCAATCTGGGCCAACCTGACCAGCTTATGGTCAACCAAACCTAGTCCTGGTTTGACCCGGCTGGGCTGAGCTGCGGTCTGGCCCAACCCACAGTGGGTGTGGCCCGGCCTGTAAGGGCGTGACCCGTGAGGTTCACATGATCTGACCCATGGAGGCACGACCCTCTAGGCTCATGTGTTCAAGCCTGGAGAGGCACATGCTGCTAGGCTCGCGCGGCCCACTAGGAATACACGGGCCACTAAAGCAAGTCCCTATTTCACCAATACGGGGGGGGTGATCCCTCTATTTTTGTGACTGGCCAACTGGCCATTCGGCTTGTGAAGCGGCGACGCCACGAGGCACAACCTGGTCCCCCGAAGGGACCCACATGGTACAAGTCATTGCTGCCACGATGTCGGAGCCGAGACCTTATCTGCAAGTGGCACACTGTTTTATGCCGCAACAGCTCTTGCTTCTGACTGGTGTGAGCTACCCTACTCGATCGTCATGGCCCTTCTCTACCGTCAACGCGCAACGACACACCACATTACCTATGCAGTCGGCCGGTGCCAACCCCTCTACTGACCACCATGGAATAGTTTCTCAACCTCCTACTACGGAATGCGATGGAACTATACATCCATCATGGACACCCAGTGCTGGCTGCCACCATCATTTGTCAGCGCTGGTTGCCAGTGCCGTGTCAGTGGCATTCCACAGAGAACGCAAATGTTAAACAAATGGTGGAGGGACCATCCTTGTTCATTTGGCCCGCACCCACCTCATTATTATCTTATCAAGAAAAAGGACATATGATTCAAAAATATCTTCAAAATAAATGAGACAAAACCCTACTACAACATCATTGGATAACACCTGTTATTGAGCAAGAGTCAGCGTTCTTCGTTCCTGCAACAAGCTGCCGACATTGTTGCAGAAATATCGTCCTTCAGTTCATGATTTTTGGTCATATGTCACAGCTCACTGGATCTAGCTCCATCCACCAAGTGTTGGGATTTGAGACACATTAACAAGGATTTTTCACTAGGTGAATCCATGCCAATACTTCCCCCCAAGCTCCAAATAATTAAGATAGGGGGTGCACGAGTAAGGCCCATAGAATAAATGGGGGTTCAATTAATAGGAACCTTTCTTATTCCAATAGTGTTGTAACAAAGCTTATGACGAGTCACACCATTTAATGTATTGAAACATCATTTTTCCCACCACTGATGCTCTTCCATTTGAGGAAAAGAAAAGAAAGAAATAAAATAACTATGTTATTTTATTATTCCTTTAAAATGTCCAAAATCATACTTTTTCATCAGAATTACTGTGGTCGAAGTGATGTCTCCCTTAATCATATCTCGGGGCTGCGTATTCAATGATGACCTCATATTATTAATCTGATCACTGGTTCAAATGTTAGAAAACAAATCTTGCGCGTTCACTAAATGTTCCTAAAAAAGACCATTAATTTATTTCGGGCACACCCGGCCTCAAAATAACGCACCTTTAATTTTCACATACTCTTAATAATTCCATATAATTTAAAAACAATTACATCGAAAATATAGTACTTTACATTCTCCCCACCTAATGGATTTTTATCCTCGATATCCAAAACATATACTAATGAAAAAATGGGGTTACTGAGCACAAATTTGAGGCTCCCACTCCCATGTGCTCTTCTAGAGGATCCCAAGCAACATGTGAATGCGTACCATAGGTATCATTCATCTGAGAAGGACACACTTTTGTTTATCCTTAATCTCCACTTGAACCTCTGTAAAGGTTTCCCCGTCATCAAAGTCTAGCTCTCCATGGTCGATGATGTGAGAGGAGTAATGCACGTATCTCCCCAAGTGGGATACGTGGAAGACATCATGCACCCTCTCGAACTGAGGTGGTAGTTCCAAGTGGTACGCTACCATGCCATCCTCCGAAGTAGTAGAAATGATTCGATAAATCTCAGTGAGAGTTCTCCACCTCAGAAAAATCTCTGCAAACCATGTCAAGGTGACACCCATAGGAAGACATGGTCTCTCTCCATGAACTCCAAAGGTATCTGTTTCCTATCCACATAAGACTTTTTTCTGCTATGTGTAGTCTTCATCCACTCCTGGATGATCTAATCCTTCTCAGTAGTATCCCATAGATAATATGGACCCATAAGTGCTAACTCCACTGGGTCTATCCAGCCAAGAGGTGATCTGCAAGGTCGATTGTATAATGCATCGAATTGTTCCATACTTATGGTGGAGTGATAGCTGTTTTTTTATTCAAACTTCTCAAAGGGAATGTTTTCCTACTAATTGAGGCTAAAATCTAAGATGAAAGCATGTATCACATCCTAGAGCATCTATATGTCCTGTTTTGTCTGACCATCTATCTTTGGAAGAATGTCAGTGCTCTAAAATTGCTGAGTCCTGAATGCCTCAAGTAATCCCTTCCACAACCAGAATGCAAAACATGTGTCACGGTTAGAGACAATCATTGATGGAACCCCATGAATCCATAAAATCACTTGTACATAGAGGCGTCCAAGCCCTCTAACAATGCCTACTATCAAATAGGTAGGAATTTAGCCAACTATGTGAGTCGGTCAACGATCACCCAGATAGAATCATATCCCCTGCACATACATTGAAACCTTTTCACAAAGTCCATGGAGATACCATCCCACTTCCACTCCAACACCTATAGTAGTTGTACCAACCCAGCTCTAACCTGATGATAAGCCTTCACATGCCGACAAGTAAGGAATCGTGTAACAAACTCGTCAAATCCCTTCTTCATCCCCGATTACCAAGGCTGATGCTCGAGGTGATAGTACTTATTCCCCACACCAGGATGTACCACCATAGGGGATGTATGGAACTCCCTTAACAACCCCTATCTTAGAGCCACTGGTTCCATGTTCGTCCTCTAAAGTGGATGACGTGCCCCCCCTTCAGAAAATCAATCAGGTGCATGTCCTATGGATATCTGAGCAGGTCATGCCTAACAGTCAATGTCCCCAAGTTTTGCCTCCCGCACTTGCTGAAGAAGTGGGAGTCTGACAGTCATAGACAAGAGGTAATTTGTTCCATCTCTATCAATAAAGGATTTTCGCAACACATCTAGTTGCTTTTTTGCCTCACTGAGCAGCTATAATCCAGACCACCTAATGAGTGCGTCTTCCACTATGTTCCCCTTCCCATGAGTATAGACTATCTAAAAGTCATAGTCCTATTGGAACTCTAGCCATCATTTCTATGTCATGTTCATGTATTTCTGTGAGAAGATATACCTGAGACTCTTTTTATTAGAGCAGACTATAAAATGATATTCCATTATGTAATGTCACCACATATTCATGGTCAAGGCCATTGCTGCTAACTCTAGGTCATGGGTAGAGAAGTTATTTTCATTTTGTCTTAGCTTCCGAGATTCAAACGTGATCACTGCTTACTACAACATCATGACACATCTTAGTCTGTCCCTAGATGGGTCGTAGTAGACTACATAACCAACACCCTCTTATGGTAGACTCAATATGGTGGCACTTTTCAGTGTCTACCTCATCTCTTGAAAACTTTTCTTCCATCTATCCATCCACACGAAGGGCTACCTCTTCTTAATAAACAATAAAAGGGTTCCTCAACTCTAGAAAATTTGGGTATGAATCTCCAGTAGTTACCAGCCAACCCCAAGAAACACTACACCTCGGTTGCACTCTTGGGTGGCTCCCAAGCTTGCACAACCTCAATCATTACTGGATCTACTAAAACTCTAGCCTTTGTGATATCATGTCTGAGAATTTGGACCACTCATATCCAAAACTAGCACTACGGGAGATTACTATAAATATGGTGCTCTCAGAATATCTAGAACTATCTTCAGATGATATTCATGCTCTTCCTTTGTCGCTAAGTACACCAAGATGTCGTCGATGAAGACCACAATGAATCGATCAAGGTGTGGTTGGAATATCTTGTTTATGAGTCCCATGAACACTGTAGTGGCTTTGGTCAGGCCGAATGGTAAAACCATGAACTCATTGTGGCCATACCAACATCTGAAGGTCATCTTCTGCACATCCTCATCTCGTACCCTGATCTGATGATAACCGGATATGAGGTCTAGTATAGAAATCCATGGAGCTCACTTTAGAAGATAAAAAAGTTCATCAACCATCGGAGGTGGATACATGTTCTTCACAGTTATCTGGTTAAGGTGCCGATAGTCTAAACAGAATCTCAAACTACCATATGCCTTCTTGGTGAACAAAATTGGGGCTTCCCATGGAGAAACACTAGGCCTTATGAACCCATTTTTCTTCAAGTCCTTCAACTATACCCATAACTCACGATGCTCAATGGGATCCATTCAATATGCTGGAGTATATATCGGTGATGTACCTGGGAATTGGTTGATGTAAAATTTTACCTCTCTGCATGGAGGTAGTCCCGGAACATAATCGGGGAATACATCGACATACTGGTACACCACTACAAGATATCTTGGACTCTCAACATAATCTTCTCCAAGGGTAAGGCTAGCCAGCTAAACTATGGTCGGAGGCACCCTCCTCTAGGTAAATCCCTCATGTGCTGCAAAGGTTCCATCCTCATTGTTGAAGGAAAACACGGTCCCATCCTCACGGACACACAACACATTGCGCCTAATATAGTTAATATGAGCATGGAATGTGGATAAACAATCCATAACCAAGATGACATCATAAATCCTCAACACCATGAACAAGATATCCCACCTGAAACTTTCATCTCTTAGAGTAAGCTCGCACTTCCATCACCAATGTTTAATCTTCGAATCTTCTCCCGTATGAGTCTCTAGCTGTAAGGATCTAGACAACGACTTCGTCAAAATCTCCAAGATCTGAACGAGCGTTGTGGAAATAAAAGATTTTTTGGAACCAATGTCTATAAGTATTACAACTAGAGTGGAATAGACATATATTGTGCCTATAATCATCTCAGAAGCGCTGTGGTTATAGGCCTCAGCTGCTTGGAGCTGAACTCATCCCTGTCCTCCTACTCATTGTGGTCGGGGTGGACCACGTAGAGGTGGTAGCGGTAGAACCTAGAATCATTGTTCACCGCCTACAACACATGAAACTCTTCTGACACGTCCTCCACCCTACATATCTCCTCGCTCAATTTTCTACCACTTCCTTGGTGGTCCCTCGACCGTCTGTTGATCATCAGTATGACAGGTTAGGCAGTCATGAGATATGTGACCCTACACGCCGCATGAGTAGCACTACCTAATCCCCAACTGTCCTCCTCTATCCCATGATCCCCTCACCACCGACCATGTATCCTGAGGTTTTCCATCAGAAGGTCTGGCCTGCTTGGGCTCCTAGATCATCCATCTACTACCTGATGCGAATGAATCCACTAACTGACGTCTAGTGGTGGCAATTGCTGTCGGTTCCTGCTCAGCTAAAAATCTATCCTCCAAAAGTGCTTTCTCTAGCACCCCTGCCTGTGTCAAAATGCTGAGCAATACCATATATTCTCTGATCTCCCATTAGAGACTGTGGTCAAAGGTTATGTCCATGAATAAAGGGTCTGGTACCATGTTAGTGGAATAGTGGGAGAGATCTATAAACCTTGCCGAGTACTGGGCCACAGTCATGCTGCCCTACTGTAAGTGCAACAGATCCTATATACACACTGAGCGTAGAGTCACTCAGAGAATGCTACGATGAAAAATCCTTCTAAGTCTTCCCAGGTGAGGGTCTCCTCATCATGTAACTAGATTTTCAAACTCCACCATCTCCTAGCTGCACCGTAGATGATACTGGAATCTAGGATCACCATTAGATTAGCTGGTGTCCCAAATAAGCGAAAACCTCTACCCACAACCTCCAGCTAGTCCTTAGCCGCATGCGGGTCCACCTCACCAGGGAACCATTTATCTCTCTACCTTTTAATCTCGTGTAACACACTCTATCCATGTGCACCCTAAACTAGTTGGGTTCATGGCATCGGCTACCCAATAGGTGGTGGTTCTACTGGTTCACCAACCGATAGTGTTATCGCCATAAGTGGGGCCCTATACCAAAGCCTCATCATTCGGTTCGCTGCCCTCATGTACTCTCTCGAGAATCATGGATGGTTTTATATGTGGTAGCATCCTGGGAAAAAATAGTTGCACTATGGTCAATAAGTTATACATGGTGAGATAACTCAATGAAATCAAAAGAAAAACTTTTCAGAACATACAAAATCTGTTTTTTTAGGCACTTAGCCAAAAATCAGAATTAATGGTCCTGGTGTATGGATACGTCGACATCCACACTAACACTTGATTACACAAACTAAAACACACACTCATGACACTTAACACAATTGCCACATATAAAAGGTCAGAGTAATATTTTTTCAGAAGAACCAACTCCTCTGATACAACTTTTTCGTGAACTGTCCCTTGGGGCCTGTGACATGAATACCCCAAGCCTACACTCCATAGGCCAGGGGATAGTGACTAGCTCTAGATGATTATATATCTTAATGGGAAGAAATTTCATTTAAACCAGTACTAACACACAAGTTCAAGGTCACATCAAGAGGAAACCAAGAAGTAAACAGTTGTAGTGAAAAGTGTGTTGAATGTAAAGGGTCCAGAATACAAGATCAACTAGAATGTACAAGTACAACTGAAAAAAGAAAATCAGGTCCTTACTCATCAACCTAGGATCCTACCTGAATGGTACTTATAGCTGATTATTGGTAGCCCTATGCCATTCCATGTCAAGTGGTCCACCTCTGAACAAGGTCCATTCCTGGCTCCCTCAGCTTCGATCAACACTTTTTGTTGTCTACACAAGACATAACAAGGTGTGGGCAAAGCCTGTGTAGGGGTGAGTATAAAAATACTCAGTAGGGACCCCGAGAATCATGAAGGTCGCCTAGAGTTCAAAAAAGAAAAAACAACAAATGAATACCTCGATCATAATGCTCGAAGCATTCATCAACTTTATTTAGGTATATTCCCAAACATTTAACTGAGTTAGAAAAATATAATCATATCATATACAAGGGGAAAATATAACAAAGGTAACACCACAGAGATAACACCATGAAGGTAAATGTAACACACAAGTAACACCATGATGATAACACCACAATGGTAAATGTACCACACATGTAACACCGTGACGATATCACCACGAAGGTAAAACTATCGCATAGGAATCACATCAGAGATATCACCACGAAGGTAAAAGTACCACACCTCTAACCCCAAGAAGATATCACCACAATGGTAAAAGAACCACACATGTATCACCATGAAGATATCACCACGAAGGTGAAATTACCAAACATATATCACCATGAAGGTAAAAGAATCATCTTAGCCATGGTGTATAGGTAAGGCACAAAATAGAAATGATTTGTTGAGAAGCTAGATAATCTTATTCAGTAGAGAGGTAGTGATACTAATTATACGGAGTCTGACCCACATAGGATCATTATTTACCAACCCCCCCACAATGATCCACACATGATCCGGCCCACCAAGTTTCTATAGGTACAATCCCCTGCAGTAACACACACAGGATCTGACCCACACCAGATCGGTATGTGCTGACCCACACAAGATCGTTGAGCACTAACCCACATAAGATCTAACCCACACAGGTTTGGTATGCACTTACCCACACATGATCTGACCTGTAGAGGGTCGGTGCAGACCCACACAGGATTTCTTGGTGCTAACCTCTGTATGATTTGTCTCCAAACTCCACTTCACTACCCGCCACTGGATTCTCGCTCATAGTATGCTTGATGTTGTTAGAACCACTCATCAATCCATCGGTAGTACCGCAACCTCCACAAAGCTCCATGTAGATGTGTCCCAAAGGACTGCCATTTCGCAAGGGTTCCAATGCGACACATGGCACGTCAATCAAACTCTCGATCTGTGACTCATAAGAGTTATAGATCCGAGGGCCCAGTTGGATTCAGATTCGATCCAACCAATTTGTACTATAAAATTATTCAAAACACAATAGTATTATACCAAAATGATAGTCTCTATTCAAGTGTCCCAATGCCATAGACGGTTTGTCAAACAGACGTCTAGATTTCATGTAATGTTACTTTAGGGAAAACTTGGCTGCAAGGGCCTAAGTCTGGTCCGACCGAGACGGACAGACCCAACCCGACTAGGTTCAGGTTGATCCATCCCAGTATGGGTTTGACCCAGCTGGCCTGGGTCATGGCGGGCCTGACTAGTAAGAGAACGACCTATTGGTCTTACACGAAACATCCCATGGAGGCGCGGCCCGCTGGGCTCACCCGACCAAGCCTGCATAGGAGTAGTCTGATAGACATGCAAGGCCCACTGGAGTTGGGAGTGCCCTAGCTAATATAGGGGGGATCCCCCTGTTTTTCCCAAATAGACGAGTGTCCATTTTAATTGTGAAGTGGTGATTCCATGGGGTACTGCCTGGTCTCTCAGTGGGAACCACAGGGTGGGGGTCCCTATTGACATGGAATTAGATCCATGAAATTCTCTATCGATGGCATGTCGTAGAACGCCACTCTACCTCGTATGGTCTGCCGGTGATGGCCACAGCTGAAAAGACACAGCCCTTCTCCTCCAGCATCGCGTGATGACGCACCACATCACCTTCGCATCCAACCGGTGCAGACCACTCTACTAACCGCCGTGACATAGCATCACATCCTCCTCTTACAGAACGTGATGGCGTAATGACTACATCACGTTCGGACGGTGCCATACACCGCCATCATTTTTCAGTGTCGGTCACTGGGGCTATGTCGTCAGTCTTCCACGGAGAACTGAGAGGTATAACAAAAGACGGAGGGATCAGGCCTTGTTCATTTTTCACCCACCCTCCCAGTTATTATCTTATCAATAAAGAGGATATATGATTCAAAAATATATTGAAAATAAATGATACGAAACCCTACCACAAGTATGATGGAGGATTCTTGCGATTGAGGGAGAGTCAGTGTTCGTCGTTCTGCAAAAAGCTGCCAACATTGTCGCTCTAACATTGTCCTTTAGTTCGTGATTCAGTGTCACTCATCAATGATCATTGGAACTGACTCCATCCTTCAGGTTTTGGGCATTGTGACACTTTTCAGTAGATTTTTAACTTGGTGAAGCAGTGCCTAGACCACCCAAGCTCTATATAAATAAAGGAGGGAGAGGATGAGTAATGCCCGTGGAATTAGTTTGGGGTCATTTAATAGAAACCTTCTTAAAATAAAATGGTTGTTTTACAAAGGTTTCAAGGATTGAACCTATTTAATGGATTGAAACATATTGGACCCTCCATTACCAATTGTCCATTGGAGGAAAAGAAAAGAAACAAATTATATAACTATGTTATTTTTTTATTCTTTTAAAAATCCCTATATCTAACTTTTTTTCAGACTTACTACTATCGAAGTGAAGAAACACAAAAGAGAATCTCGGTTCTTCGGATTCAATGGTGCTCTCGAATTTTCAATCTGAGCACCAGTTCAAAAGCTAGAAAATGTCGCTCGCGTGTTTACTGAACACACCTAAAAAAAAGTTTAAAAACACATTCCAAGTACACCGAGCCTCAGAATCATGCACTTTCAATTTTCACAGACTTGTAATAATTCTATATAATTTTTTTTAAAAACATTTCATTGAAAATACTGGTAATTAAAATGTTTCTCCTGGGTTTTTTTATTTGGTGTTTCCCCTCAACATTGTACTCAATTCTTCTTTTCTCAGTCAATGCTGCCTATTTTGATTTTTGTTGGATGGGAGTAGAGGGCTCCCAGAGCCGAGGGAGTGACACGGGTAGCCATGTGGGGTAGATCTTTCAGGGGACGACCCCATTACTTGGGGTAAGTAGTGCGGGGCTCCCAGAGCTGAGGGAGTGATCTGGGAATGATTTTCTGATTCTCATGTGACAGGAAAGAACACATGGATCATGACTTCCCAACATGAAATATTTATGATCAGTAGATGGTCGAGGGACAACCATGGAGGAGGAAGAGGTTAGAGTGATGAGGTCTTCAAGGAATTAGACATGGTAGGGGAGTAGGCAGAGTGGTAGGCATTGGATGATGGTTCAAGAAACTACCACCATCGCCACATGTTGTCCACCACGTGATAGGGGAGTCAACGGACCAGGGCGAGGCCTACTTTAGGCAATGGAGGCCTACAACCATGGTGCTCCAGAGATAATTATAGGTACAATATGTGTCTTTTGAACCTTAGAAGACATTCTAATAAACATAGTCTCTAGTACCACTTTCTATTCCATAAACCATGTTCGAGGCTCAAAAAATCAGGTAGTGATGTTGGTTAAATCCTTAGGATTAGAGACTCATGTGGGATTGGATTCAATGATTACACACTGGTGCTGACAGTGTGAGCTTACACTAGGAAGTGAGTGATTTAGCAGGGATCACCTTTTTGTAGCATCAAGGAATTATGATTTCATCATGGGTATGGACTAGTTATCTACCGTCCGTGTATAGATCGATAGTATTAATGCAATGTGTGGTCTGTCCGTGAAGATGAGACCATGTATTCCTTCACTAGCGAGAAAGGAAATTTTGTATCTCCTGGTGAACTTTCTCCGAGGTGGTTGTAGCTGATCACTGACTTGTTGGTGAGCCTCACCCTCGGTGCAGGGGATGAGGGGAGTCTAAGATTTCTTATAGTGGTGGATGAGTATGAGTATGTCTTTCATGAGGTTGTTCTGAGACTACCTCCTTATAAGGGGGTTGACTTCAACATCAAAATGTACCCCGACATAGCTTCGATATCCACACCGGCACATCAGATGGCTCCTAGGGAGATTCATGAATTGAGGTTACAGTTTGTTGAATTGTAGGTGGAGGGATTTGTGAGGCCCAATGTTTCACCATGTGTAGACCCAATGATGTTTTCCAAGAAGGAAGACGAGAGTTTTAGGTTGGGTGTAGACTTCTAGTTCATGAACTAGGTCACAATGAAGAACAAGAATCCACTTACTAGGATTGATGTCCTCTTCAACTTGCTGAAGATAGAGAGAGAGAGGTGGTTCTCAAAGATAGACATCAAATCAGGCTATCACCAAATTTGGCTTTGGGATGAAGATATACCAAAAACATCCTTTAGGTACCAGTATAGCCACTATATGTTTTTGTTAATTCTTTTCAGTGTGACCAATTTCCCAATAGTGTTAATTGGACTTGTGAATTGGATCTTCCATCCTTACCATGACTAGCATATCTTAGTATTCATTGATTGCATATTGGTGTACATGATGATGAAATAGGATCACGCTAAACACCTGGGGATAGTCTTGGATACACTCTGAGATCTCTGGCATTACGGTATGCTCTCGAAGAGCATGTTATAGATTCCCAAGGACAACTTTATGGGACACATTCTCTTAGATGATGGAGTTGTAGTGGATAGTAAAATGATAGATAAAGAGTTTTCTTGGAAGCCACTAAGGAGCATGAATCTGGTGAGAGTTTCTTGGGGTTGGCTAGATACTAATAGATGATCATGGATTAATTTTCCAGAGTAGAATCACCTTTATCAGCCTTGACATAAAAGGTACAACCATTTTTGGGGATAGAGAAGTGCCAACAGAGTTTCTTGGAGTTATGGTTTAGATTGATGAGTGGGAGTATATTAAGACTACTAGAAGAGGTAATTGTGTATGTAGTATTTTGTGATGCATCAGGGACCATACATGGTTGTGTACTGATGAAGGAGTGATCTGTGAACTCATATGTATCATGGTAGTTGAGGTATCATGAACAGAACTACACAACCCATGAACTGGAGTTAGCAGTAGTGGACTTTGATTTGAATTTTCAGAGGCTATAATTTATGGGTGATTGTTTTATAGTCTACTTCGATGAAAATACTATCAATTATATATTCTCACAAAAAGTCATGAACATGAGACTATGGTGATGCATAGTGTTCCTCCTGGACTATGACATTGAGATATTCTAGAATCCTAGAAAGGGGATTGTGGTGGCAGATACGTTCACCAGGATGATTGGTTTACACATCCTGAGTGTGTACACAGAGTAGCTAGCCGAAATACCAATACCCTTCAGTTGATGACTATCACTCCTCCTCTCTTATAGCAGGTCAGGGAGGAAAAATATGTGTTTGTTGATTGTGAGGCATGGCATGCTCAGTTATCCTAAGAACACACACATGATGGATTTTATATAGTTGGTTAGGACATCATACTTTTTAGAGGATGCACATTATTTCCAGTTGAATTACATGAGGTGGTGTTGAGGGTGTTCCATACATCCCCTACAGTGGTACATCCTTCTGTGACGAATATGTACCAGGACCTCCGAATACAATACTGATGGTTAGAGATGATGAAAGAAATAGAAGAGTTTATATCATGATGCCTCATTTGTCCACAAGTGAAGGCTGGAAATCAGGTTCTAGAAGTCTTGGCCCACCTAATTGAGGCACCATAGTGGAAATTGGGTGGTATCTCAATGGACATTGTGATAAGGTTACAATGAACTTCTAGGTTCCATGATTCTATCCGACTAAACATTGACAATCTCACCAAGTCTGTTCACTTCTTATCCATCTAGGGGAATCGATCAATAGAGGGATTGGGACACCTCTACGTCTTGGATATTGTGTGGATTCATGTGGTACCTTTGATGATCGTCTCAGACCATGATGGAAATGTTACGTCTCAGTTGTGGAAGGGATTGAATGAGGCGTTCAAAACTCAAATGGGAATAACAAAAACTTTTCACCCTCAAACAGATGGTTAGATAGAGCAGACCATACAGACCTTTTAAGAAATTTATTGTGCTTGTGTCGTTAATTTATGTTGCAGTTGGGGGACCACCTACCATTGGTGGTGTTTTCATACAACAATAGTTATCACTACACTATTGTCATGGCCTTATTTTAGGCCTTGTATGGGTAGACATGTTGATCACATCTATGATAGAAAACCTAGTGGAGTATGCACTCATGGTTCTAGAGTGCATACATTATACCACTAAGACGGTGTAGATCGTCAAGGAAAGGATAATGACTGCACAGAGTAGACATAAATCATTTGCTGACAGGAGATGGATACCCGTGGAGTTTGAGGTGGGAGAAAATGTGTTCCTTATGGTATCACCCTGATATGGATTGTAGAGATTTGGCAGGGGTGACAAGTTCCCTATATGGTTTATCAGGCCTTTTTAGATTCTGAGAAGAGTTGGAGCGGTGGTGCACAACCTTGATCTTCCCCCACAGATTCATTAGGTGAATGATGTTTTTCACACATCGCATCTGATGAGATACATGGAATGATCTATCACATGCCATCAACTAGGGATAGATGGATATTAATGATTTGATGACATTTGAGGAGTTTCCAGTGGGGATTGAGGATTGATAGGGGTAGATCCTTCATGGACGGTCGATTACTCAAGTGTGTGTTTGGTGGAATCACAATAATACCTATAAAAGCACATGGGAGAAGGAGGATTAGATTCATACAGTGTTCCCCTATGATGGCGTGAATCCCCAAAAGGGTTGAGTAATGTAATGTATCAAAATTTACATTAAATTTTTTTTAAATATTAAGGATTTCTTCCGAGACCAGACATTTGGAAGGCACCGGATTCTGAGTACGAGTGATCCTTGAATAGAATTCTGAAATTTTTTAGTTCATTTATGTAAACCTGCAAGCGGGTTATCATAAATTCTAAACCGGCGCTCGCACAAAAATTCTAAGTTCCCCATTTAACTCATAACTTTGGGATTCTCCTAGAATGGATGTAACTTCTACCAGATGGGGTCGACCAGAAAATAATGTTTCCTCACATTTATAAAAATAATAAAATAACTTAAAAAGTTATTTTATTTTATATTCTCTCCATTGAGCGGTGATACACCAGCACTATAGTGTGACAACGATACCCTTTAATTGAGACTCTTTAATGGAATTGTAATAGAAATATTGTTTAATCAGAGAATCATCATAACATAAAGGTTGTTACACATTTCTCTATTAGTGCAATAAATGATTGTGGAATCAAACTTATAATTCTTCTGACACACCTACATTGAAAATCCTCTCCAAAGATTAACGATGGATGCCAAAAAATCACTAGAGACATCAACGCACCTCGAAGAATGGGATCGAAGGATGAAAAATGTCGACGACATGGAATGAAACTTTAATCCTCACGATCAAATTTCTTTAACAATGAACTCCAATGAGGTAGGGGTTTGTTTTGATTTAAGTTTCATCATTATTCTTTCTAAATGAAAAACACGGATCAACCCATGTACAGGGTGATCTTTGGATTCCTCGTTTTTGTAGGTGGGTGTTTTCAAGGGTTTTCTATACCAGGTATAATTATTCATTTATAGAACCTCAATAGAAAATCATCCCTTGTTTAAACCTCTAAAGAGAACGGTGTGGGACGATACAAACAATGGCTGAGCCACTTTTCCTTGTTCTTTTTTGTGCATTCTTCATGACCATATCTCTGAAGTGAAGACAAGGAGGATTTGATGCCATTATTGGGAAGATGGAATCACCCAAAGGTCATAGGCGCATGCGACATGGAGAATGGACCACCAGAGCGGACTTTGTCGTCCAGGGCAGAACCTGGCGGCCCGCTGGTGTTGGCTACTACCCACGACGGTAGCCATGGGTGGACGTAGCCACCCGAACACATCGATTCACCACACATGTGGATCCAGACCACGTCATAAGAGGTAGGGACATGGTAAAATAACCGTGGTGGTGGGGTGGCCTGGAGAATGACCTTCATGGCAAGGAAGAGTGGATGAGGCTTCCATTCGTGTCCCAGCCAAGAAGGTGAGACCCACCCCAGTGGGCCAGACCAGATTCAGGTTGGGTCAATAGACCCTGGTTAGGTCGGTGGACCCTAGTCGGGGTTGGGTTGGTTCAGTATGACTAGGTCGAACCGAACTAAAACCCAACCCACCCCTTCTTAAGAAAACTCCGATATAATTCAAACCAGGAATCTGATTAACTACCTATTTGCAGCGTCATAAACCTCGTGAAGAGGATGATCTTTGGGAATAATATTTGTAGGTTGTAATTGAATTCTAAATTCAATGAATGGATTTTGTAGTTTTTCTCTCGGAATCAAGAACACATTGTGTGGAAACCCTATGCTTGGCTGAGACCTAAAGATAACTGACAAGAAACCTGGTGTGGATAACCATCAAGGGCCCAGTGGGAAGAGATTTTGTGTAACCTATTATTCACATAGTGGGGAGCATCTCTTTTTAACCTGACAGACCCACAATACTCGACTGAAGGAGTACCTTAGTATGGGAAATATGGGAAGAATCTTCTGTGTGACCTGACATGCCCACTGTGGGGGGAGACTAATGTGCGACCCATCATACCCATGGTATTATTCCAGGATGAGTACCCCATTAGTACAAGGATTGTGGGATGTGGATTTTTTGTGAACTGGAATGCCCACTATTCACATTAAGGATTAGTTCTCCAACAGCCCAAGGCGTTCGATGATATGACTTATGGTCAATATTTGCTTACTGAAGATTATACCTTGTGTGATCTATCTTACATCATGGTTTTCTTTGTGGATATTTCTGGGTATTGCATTGTGGGTTTGGGTCTCCTGCTGAGTATATTGTTACTCACCCCTATATGTTCTTTGCATGTATTTGTTGTGTCTGGTTTAGACGACCTCCACCTTGATGGGGAACATGGTGACCTAGGACCCGATGGTTCTCTATGATAATAGGCATGCAGAGAATACTTCTACAACTTCCAATGACTACTCGACACTTATCCATCAGGTAGGGTTTTCATCCAATTGAATTAAAATTTTCCTTGTACTTTTTTGTTTTTAGTACATTTTTTGTTGTGTTTGTATTATGGCCCATCTGAACTAAAAATGTAACATTACTTATTAATTTTTAGTGGAATTCATTTTTATCAATAAATATTTGGGAAGTTTCTATGTGTGCTTCCATTCAGGTACTTAGGAAAATTCCTTCCATATGATGGCTGACACCTTCAGCACTAGTCGCCATACTAGGGACTTTGAGAGGTTGGCTTGGTGGATATCACGAAACAGGCCCCAATGGATGGTTTGTGACAATCCTAATGTTCTTCTTGAATATTTATATAGGTATCCACAAAAAATTTAAATATATTTTAGAAATTATCTTCTACCATGGATTAATCCCATTTTATATCTATCTGATGAAACATAACCAATATAATTTTTGGGTTGTATGATCTAGTTGGAAGTGTTGGAATATATATATTTTATAACACCTAGTGCATCACCATGGGATTCATTGGTACTCTATTAAAAAGGATAACAGTTATATTAATCTTGAATTGATTATGATAAGTTTGATTAGGGTATTATAATGAATTAATATCCTCATCCATTAATTGATAATCAATTTGATATATTGAAGGGAACCAAAATTTTCTATGTTATTTACATTCATTCTCCGAATAATGAACTATGAGTTTAAAAAGAGGTTATCCTGATTATAGATTTTAGGATATTTAATTGTTATTATTTCTTGTTTGTAATACCCCTTTCTCTCTTTAATTAACCTATAGTTTACATGTAATTATTGAATAATTTATTGAAGAGGTACCTTGACTCCTTTTTTGTTGTTTTCTGATGATATCCATGTATATTATCCAAATAAAAGTGACCATGAAGAACACCTATAGATAAGATTGTGTACTGAATAGGAACATAAATTTAATTCTAAATTCACTATGTTTGACATTAAGATATAGGATGTACGCTTCATTATACATTTTATTTCTAATAAAGTTGTGTCTATAGTTTCTAAAAAGATATAAGATATTATCTCAGGGAAACTATTGAATATATTTTTTTGAGATATTAATCATTCTCATATTAACAAGATATTATTGATTCCTTATTCAACACTTTTAATATATTTCACATCCAATGATAGAATTTCAAAAGTGTTGTTTTCTATTATCATAGAGTGAATTTTTTTAAAATTCTTCACAGACCATAAGGATGAACTCACTTCACACCTATCTCTACAATGTCAAAATATAGGAAATATTACATGGTATTTTTTTATATCGCATGGATATTTTAGGATATTTTATCATTTAATGAGATCATGTCATTGCATAAAATATATGAATATTACATATATGAAATTAATCTTATGACACATTACTGGGAACTAGTTATAATAGTCCATGGTTTTGAAACATGGTGTCATTTTTTCATTCATGAATCATTCAGTATGTTTACAGATCACAATAGTTTGAACCATTTTTAATAATGGTATTCAAACCTTAATAATTGGTGATGTATATTATATATATAGATGTTAAACAATGAAATCATTTATACACATGTTAAGGGGAATTTCATTGATGATTCTATGATTCAAAATTAAAATAATTGGTTTCCCAAAGAAGAACATGATCAATTAAAATTAAATATAGTAATTGAAGAAATGAATTTGGATCTTATGGAATAGAATATTGTTTCATTATTCTTTCAAAATTAACTTGTTCCAAATGCATTTTGAAAGGAAAATATTCTAAAAAATTAGACTTTGATTGTTAATTTATGAGGTCAAAACTCAATTGTGGGGATAATCTTGATCACTAGATGGATAATGGGGACTCAATGTTATTATATCAGTATCTGATATTTTTTATCCATCATATCAAGAATAACTAATTTTATTTTACCAATATTGAAAAGGGAAATTAACCTCAACCTTCAATATATTTACAATGCACTGAGAATGCATTTTTCGCGGTATGGTATGAAATGTATGTTTTTAATATGCTTCAAAATGGCTCACCTACCTATATATCAAGAAGTAACTCAATGGAATAATAGGAATATGGAAATATTCCCATATAACAATAAAGAATTGAGAGAAAATTTAAAAATAATTTTTCAAAAGATTACTTATTTTGATTTGCAATAATGATATCACTTGGGTTATTATAGACTAACTCATGACATATATCTATTTTATTCTAATTTTTAAATTCAACATGTTATACGACATGCGATAAAATTATATTGTAAAAATAGTGAGTCTGTATGGTGTAATATTTATTAACGTATATGAATGAGTCCCTAGGATTACCTCTTGGTTTTGGAAATCATTAAAACAAGTCCTTAGAACCCAATTAACCATGAAACAAGAATATCATCCATATATAGGAGGATAGTCAAAGTGTATGATCCATACATTGAAATAAATGTAGAAATATTATGATATCGATTTAGGTGGTTCATGGGAGGATCATTTATCTTTTTTATGTTTCTCTTATATCAATTATTTTCAATTCACAATTCATATGGCTTCGATAAAAGAATTATATGGTCATCCTTATAGATCTCCACATTATTGGGTAGATATTGAAGAAAATTAACTAATGGGAGATTAAATTGTGCAATGAAAAAATGATAAGATTTATATGACTTTGAAAAGAATAAAAACAATCCAAAACCATCATAAATATTATGTTGACCAGTGTTATTGAATATTGTTGTTTATTTTTTGGGGCTGTCATGTATTGAAGTTCTCTCCAAGGCTGGGAAATCATTGATTGGGTAAAAAGGGAATCATATATCTTTTCGATGTTATAATTTTTGAGATACTTGAATTGATATGTGATGTGTATTATAAATTGGATTTATCTATTTGTTATAATGAAGTGCATATTATGTTTCTTGTATCTCAACAGAATAAATATTTGCATAACCCTGATGATATCATTCATTGGGATCATACTGATCTTGAGTTGGATGATAAATTTATCCCCCAAACATACATATTTTGTAAATATGATATAATATTTTTAGTTGAATAGGTACACATTTACATTTTTTGTTAGGGAAGAACTATCACATTCTAGAAGAGGCATATAAATGTGAGGACATCATATGGGGGAAATGGATAAATATCTTCCAAATAACAATTAATATATACCTTTTTATGTATGGAAAGGTCAATGATAGAGATAATTTAACACCCTTAATTTCTACTATATAATATTTTGTTCTTTGTTTCTGCTAGGATTAGTCCTAGGGGGGTTATAGAAGGTTTTTTATTATTTTGGTAGAGTTTGAGATGTTTCATAGTTAGTGAACGATTAATGGAAAACATCTGGAATCCCCATCTAACCATAAAACATATTGAGAGAGTCCATGTGGAGTTACATAGTTGGTTAATGGTTGTGGTGAACCATAGTGATTTACATAAAAATATGAAGATATGGGATATTGGTTTTTTATATGGTTGGAACATGGTTTATTAAACTGTGTGACCTGGGGATTTGAAGATAATAGACCCCACATAGTTGGAATACAGTTTTATAATATGGGAGGCACAAACATATGTAATATTACAATTAAATCTAAAAATTGAATTTTTAATTAAAAACCCACAAAACCCCTAATTGTTCCTATATTTTCTAAGGATATCAATTATGAGGACTCTTATAGAATTTTTATATATTAACATTGATATAGATATCATAATCAATAATTTTTTTGTTAGATCATGTGTGTCAATGTATGTCTTTAGTTTCCCTATCACTTTATAAATTTATGGGTCCCCAATCTATGAGGACAAAGAAAGGAAATTTTATTCATTGATCCATGGGATGTGACAATTTCTATTGTGGTTTATTGATCATAAACGAAGGAATGTAATTAGGAACTGTGATCTACCTATATTTTTGTGTGTTTATTCAAAAATATTATTCTTTTTAAGGTAGTCATATTTTATCCCACTACAATTATATTATTGCATAAAGGATTCAGATATCTAAAATTACATATTTTTTTCAATCCCTTTATGAATTATTTTAAAATAAAACATGCTTGGATAGTTTAAAAAATGTTTTTTAATGATTCACACAACATGTCCGCTATAATCCATAAAAAGACTATTTTTAATAAAAATAAATTTTTAGATAGACTATGGAATTTAGGGGTTGTCATGTGTTAATAATTTCATATGATGTTCTCTTGATCACAATTTTTCATAATTATATTTATTTTATAAAAATTGTTCTATCATTCTTACATTAAGCTCTATAGGTGAGAATATTTTTCATAATTTCCAATAGGATCATATACTCACCAGTTACATATACATATTATTGTTTTTGGAAACCATTTTTATCATGAAACGGGTAATGTAATGTTATCATAGTTCTATACTGTAACACTTTGATGTTATGGTCATTTGTGGATAGAGTTTTGAGGTTTTCCACCACTAGATTTTGAGGTATTAATTATATAGTAGTTAGGTTTGTTTATCCATTAAATATTGAGAATTATATATTGTATTTAACATCTAGATAATAATATTATTTTTTAGATGTCAACTATTTTTTGTATAGTTTCTACTCTCTTGGGTAATTTATTATTACGATGTTTTTATATTGTTGTATTTTAGGTTGTGTATAATAAAGGAAAAATCGACCTCTTTGATCCTATAATCCCATGTAATTTATCATCATTCACAGTTTTCATAGTTATTTTATCTAAGGTTATTATCACTTATTCCCCTTAAATAATTAGTTGCGGGAAGGGGGTCGGGAGATTCCAATGGTATCTCTTTAGTCAGGTCCACCTACTGGGGTGGTAGTCCATGATACAAGATGTGTCAAAACAAGAAATAAAGAGCATTAATGGGGATAACTAATATATATTTGTGGTTTTACAAGTTTCCAGGGTAGTTTAGATATAAAATTTGTTTTAAAGCCATTTTGGTGAGTTTCCACATCATTATCTTGTGTTTAACATATGGGTATAGAATTTCATTCATTAGTCGAAACACACCCCACTAAGAATTAATTATCCACATTTTTCTTGTCTAATGTTTAAAATTTATAATGATGATTTCACTTATTGTTGTTTAAAATATGATAATCCTTCAATTTATTTGTAATTTTTTGATTAAGGGGAAATTGGTAAGGATTATTGAGAGATAAAACAAGTATGATGAATAAAAAATCAATAGGAGGACACAACTGAAAATGTGTTTCAACCAGAACCACAGACGAACTAACAACTCATCTAGAGTATAGTTTTATCATTCAAGGTATTGATATGGTGAATTAAATTTAATAACCATACCACATAAATCTGTCATTTTAATTTCATATGCATAATATAAAAATATTTTACAGGGATTCAAGACTAGAATTCATGGAGCACGACTCAGTCAAAAAAACAGAATAAAATATTTTCCCAATAATCAACTAATATTATGGTAAATATAAATGATTACATTCTGGAAAGCCTTCTAAATAAATGGTGGGTTATATTGGTTTATATAAAAAATTTCAAAGAAATTTATTTGAAATTGATTATGGAATTATTAAACGAACAATTCAACCCGTATACATTTATTATCATAAAGATGATAGAATTATTTAATTCAATAAAAAAACAATCTTTCTCAGAGAATTTTTAGATGTTCTTGGAACTAGAATAATTTTGACCAGAGTTGTACACTAATAATGCCTAAATATGCATATGATTTAGGTCAATCAACAACCAAATATTGACTCTACATTAGTCATCTTCATTAATATTTATTATACAGATATGGTAAATCAAGTGACATTGGAAGAGAATGAAATAACATGAACCTATTTATGGTGGAAAACATTTTACTATTTGGGTTGAAGTGAAAAATATAATGTCGGAAAAAAGACTAAAATTGAAAGGTAATCTTAAGGAAAAAACAAACGAGAGAACAAATTGACCCAATCCATTTATATTCCACCTCGTTATTGCACCATAATAGGGTTTTTCAATGAGGATTATTGGAGGATGAAAAAATTAATTTTCATGTCCCCATAATTGTATTTCCATGGTTGGGTTTTACTTGGAAACCTCAGAATTCATTTTACAACAACTCCACTAAATAATATTGGAAATATGAAAAATATGTCACAAGCCTCTTATCATTGAAATATTTGGTTTCACTAGAATAATTCTAAGCCATAAAAATGAGTGAGATAAGAGATTATAAGAACACTTATATACTATAAAAATTTCATAACAACATTGATAAATAAAGTATTCCGGAGAACGTAAAACAAATTATGGTGTAGGATGTATGCCCTTGATAGATTGGTTAGGACCTTCAACATTCTAAGGTAAAGTCCATTTGAACTCAACTCTTACAAAATAATTGTCTAATAATGGTGCTTCCAATTATATTATTTATTATTTATTCATAAATTTTATGGTATTTTATATGAAAATTATTTCTCGTGTTATTAAAATCCAATCACCTCATAAAAGATGGTTGTTCAAAGACATTAAGTGAGAAACATTGAATAAAAATATTAATGGGGCATATCATGCTTATGATATTTCAATTATGGTGCTAGAAACATTTAGTTTCATTTTTGGAATCGTTAGTTTGATAGATTTCAAATCAAAAATTAATTATAATTCAAAGCATGTGTATTTTTTCCTCTGGATAGAGTGGTGTAAGGCATTTTGATAGATTGGTTTCACAGTGTAGGTAGTGTTGGTGATTTTAGGTGTCAATTTTTGAGAAAATATCTTATCATTTTAAAAAGTAACATTAAATCATATTAATTTATTTTGAAGAAGAGATTTTATATTCATAATATATCAATATCATTATTTTATTCATAAAAAATATACTAGGTTTCCAATTGAAAGGGAATTATATTGTAGTGATATTCTGCAAGAGAATAATCTTATTTCAATTCCGTCATGTAGGATTGAACTATTAAAATTCAATGAATTTATGGTCAGTATAGATTAATTGGAATACATGGAATGTAATGGTTTTATATACCTAGTATGTAACATTGGTTTGATTTAGTTCTATTTGAAAAAATAGGAAGACTATTCTCTTTTAATTTTCAATGATTATCATAATCTATATAAGGTTATGATAAAGACTCTATATCCCCTTTCATGAATTGATGAACCATTTGATCATTTAAATAGAGGAAAAGGGTTCCCTATGATTTAAATACATTTTAAGTATCACCAATTTTGAGTTCTAATGGATGATATTCTTATGATAGCATTTATAAGAAATTATTTTCATTAGGAATACATTATTATGCCCATGGATATCACACAATCACTGATAGTTTTCATAGAATTTAAGAAGCCTATTTTTTTATTGGTACCTTGAATAACTTTATTTTGTAATTTTTTGGATATTCAGGTGTATTTAAAGACTCAAATTTTTAATAAATAACACTTGGAAAAAATATAGATCACCCTATTGGAATAATATATTTACTGTAAATTCACACCATGAGACCATTGATATTCAATGAAAACATCCTTCGACATGTGTTTTATTATAAAAGTGTATTAGTATAACATGAAAAGATAAAATCAATTATCTCATGGAAACCATCCAAACATTCTATTGAGGTTCATAACTCTTTCTTATTAGCATGATATTAGGATTTCTTGGTTTAATATTTATTAATTAGTCCAACTATAAAGAAATGATTTATGTCTAAAGTTCCTCTATTTCAATGGAGCATTGACTGTTAGAAATATTTCTAGGAGCCTAGGGCCGAACTTACATCACCACATGTCCTTACCTATCTAGAATAAGTGAAGGGTTACTTGGTTTTTTGATGTGTCAGGATAAAGATTGGGATATTTTCTCACGGAAAAAGATCATGTCATATCTTATGGGTCAAAACTATAACACATGCATGAAAGGACTAATATAACTCATGATACATAAATATATTTAGTTGAATATTATTTTATAAAAAGATCTTATTATATATTTTGTGAAAAGAACACTTTATTTAAATTACATAAGAGTTAGAAACAGAAATTTTCCAAAATAGATTTTAACCCCAGGATGTGATGATGCATGTGATATCTTCATATGTTTGAATTTGATATACTATATACATCAAGGGAAGAAAATATGGTTCATAACTCTATAAGTCATATGTCAAGTTATAAGTTTTTCAAAGATTCTTATAATCATTTGATATTAATGAAAGTGATTTTTTGTAATTATTTTGGATTTCATTAAGTAGGATAGTGTTGCAGTCTTATTTCTAGTGTCTCATTTTCTTAACATTGATATGTATATAAATAATTTTATATGATCTTTCCTTTATTATCAATCCAAGAGGATATAAATCTATGGTGGGGTAATAATTGATGGATAGAATGATGATGGAAACCCTTGTTTGTATTTTGGAGAGGGTAATATAACACCCCCTAACAGATTTTTATACTGAAATTATTTTTATTTTACTTCTCCTCTTATTAATCAGTCTTATGAGGTTTTTGAGAGGTTTTGGTGTGCTTTTAAATTATTTGGGAGGTATCAGAGTTGGTGTATCATTATGGGAAATAATAAATATTCTTTAGGAAACCATGAAACACCTTAAGAGAGTCCACGTGGAAGATCATGGTTATGATAAACCATACAGATTTATTTGGAAACCTTTTGATTTATGAAAGTAGTGATTAAAAAAATTAGAAGATGGTTAAAGGAAACCATGCAGATTCCCTAGACAAATGCCCAACATATTTCTATAGTCTATGATGAGGCACACAATTATTGTAAAATAATTGTATTTACCTTGATACTATAGAACGTGGGATAATGGAATATAAAATGGTTAGTGCATGGTTTATCAAACAATGCTTCCCAACAACGAGACATGTGAGTATTAATATAGTGGTAGTCACACGGTTGGTTTATGGTTTGGTAAAACATTAAGATTAATCTTGTGATTTGATTAATTAAATATGAAAAATTTTATGTTAGCATTAATTTTTTTCCAAGATCTCCATTTTACCTTTTTTGTATAGGGATCTCGAACTAGAGGACTCCTCTATTTTTTTAGGGAAATTCTCTTCAATATAGAGCTTATCTTTAAGTAATATTGGCATGTTAGAGATATATTATCCAGGTATGTCATATACTTCTCCTTCTATTTATAAATTATATATTATCTGTTTGGAGAAACCCTATATTGGAACTATTTTTCCTAGATAAGTGGTTATCAAATGTTTTTATATGGCTCTGATGAGAATTTTTAATGTAAAGGTAGTATGATCCTATGTATTCCAAGATCATTGTTCATTTAATCATGAATTGATTTCATTTTGAGGTTTATATTTTTCCACTATCTCTATATATTTTTAAATATGCATAATTAAGATCTCTAAAATTATTAATCATGTTTTTTTAAACCCTCAATGAATTAATCAGTGAATCTGTGATGTTTATATGGTTTTAAGCATATATATTATGGAAGATGGACAGATAATATTCATTGAAATTTTGAAAAGAGATATAATTTAAAGGATATAGGGGTTGAGATAATTTTTTCATAAAGGAGTTGGTTTAAATTAATAATACCTCTATGATAGACATTATTTCATTCGGGTTTGGATGGATATGCCAATTTTTCCATGTGGGTGTACAACTACATGGCACTATGGAGTATAAGACAAGTTACCACTAATAAACCCAAGATCTAATTTATCCAATTAATTCATGTGTTCGTGAGAATGTAAAATTATTATTTTAAGATTCAATAATGGTTAATCTCATTAGAATTTTTAATGAACTGTTTTTAGAAGTCTTGTTAAATTATGTTTTTTGTAAATAATTTAAATATATTTTTTCACTGATATTAAATACTCTCAATTAATATTTTTCCTAAATTTTTTAAATACTAGTAAATTATCATATACATAGTAGTGAGTGTGGGATTATTTTCATGTATTACATATTTGGTAGTATACTCACTTTTATATATGCACTCAATTACATATATAGAATAATTTTTACATAAAATGGTTAAAGGGAAAATTATTTACTTCTCTAGTAGATCACCATGATATTGTGGTCATTAATGATTAGAGTTTGGAGGTGGTTATGCATTGTAGTATGATGTTGTGAATATATGGTTCTGAGGTCCAATCATAAATTAAATTTTGAGATATATACAATGTATTTTACACCACTATATTATTTTAATTTACCCCTTTCCTATTTTTTTTTCATGTCAACTCTCAAGAATTAAATGATTTCATATCTAAATTCTTATTCTGGGTTTTTATTAATGTTGTGTATGTTTGATTTATAATTATCCCACAATGATACTATAGATAATTGTAATTTAATTCATTAGTTTTCAATCGTGGGGACTAGAACATGGGTTTGTAGCACCTCTAACCCTTATAATTTTAATATGATGAGGGTGGTGGAGTTAAAACTGTTATTGTCTTGGTGCGGTCTATTTTTTGGGATTGTAGTTTTGGAGATAAGGCACGTGATAACATGAAATATATAGAATATGAAGGCACATATAACCTATCTAGGATTAGAATCATGTGAACATGGTTATTTGGGTACAATGGATGTTAATACACCCCATTATAAGTGTTTTCATGTCATAGTCATGTGTTTAATTTATGGGTTTAGAATATCATTCCTTAGTAGAAAGGATTCCATTTTGGAATGCATTTTACATGTTAATTATGTTTACCAATTGGAATTAATTGTGATTATTTTTATTATTTTGACTTGAAATTTCATAAAATGAATTTTTTTTCAATTATATGTTTAATTGGAATCATTAAATGTTCATATAGGGATGTTACTATTTTCATAACACTTCGAGAATTTATTAAACATATTTTATCAGATATAATTATTCTTTGTGATTCATTTTCATTACATGAAAAACTAAACTTATAATTCATGACATGAAAAAAATGAAATTATCTTAAATTAAATACAACGCTAATTTAATGTTGTGTTACATGAAAATATATGTTTTTAATGAGTCAAATGAAACATAGAGTTTATCTTAAAATAAATGCAACATCGAGTTTAATCCAAATATGATGTTCTATTAAAAAACATATTTCTTCATATTATAGTTATCAACCAACCATTGTAATAGTGGGAATAAATAAGAATAACTTAATTATGAAAATATTTGGTTTACACTTGTTTAAAAAATGAATTCCCTTTGTATAATTAATTATAAATAAAAATAAAATATCGTTGAAAGAAAAATTAAATCTATTTTATAAAAACTATTTGTATATATGGAAACACTTTTTACCTCAATAAATTAAACAAATCACTTGTGGTTAGTGATTTTAACAAAAATTTATATTTATTTTATATTCAATAAAATTTTCAACATTCAACTAATGTATTTTTTATTCAATATATAAGAATTAATCCAATTTTACACATACAAACATTTTTTCTAAAAAAATTATATTTTCATCATTTGGGTATTTATATGGAATTTTTTTTTAACATTAATATAATTTAATTGAAACAAATAAATTTTTATTAGAAATCAACATGTAAAAATTAACATGGGGTTTATTTTTAATAATTTACTGATAATACAAAATTTTTAAGGACTTGTAAAAATTATTGTTTTTTATTAAGATTTTTAATTTCATTTAAATAACTTATATACATCCAAAATTGTTTTAATGGAAACATTAGTAATATATTGTATATATTAATCAAATTTAGGTCATTGGGATTCATTTCTAATTTCATTATTATAGAAACACATTTCAAACATTTTAAAATTTTCCCTTTAGAAAATGGTGTTTTCATCACACTGGCATATTTAATGGTAAATTGAACTTTTTCATTTCTATAAATAGAATTTCAAATAATTTATTCATTATTTATACTTATAATTAATTCAATTATGAAAAATTTTCAATTTAATTTTTTAGCATTTTGAATTGTAAATGGAATAAAAATTGATTATTGTGGTTAAGATGAAAATGGGTTTACTAGGGGTTAAACTAAATAGATATGGTTAAAATGGAAAAAAACATATCAGAAATGAAATTTAATGTCCTTTTTTAGAAATTATTAAATGTTCTATTATTTAATATTCCATATTTGAGACTTTTGGAACATGAGAAATATATCTATGACTTTTTTGTCTCAAAACATACATTTGTGTCACTCATCAAACTTATAAAAGGCCACAACACTCCTCTCATTTTCAAACATCTAGATAACCGTATTTCATCCAATAAAAACTCAAATTACTTAATTAATTCAATAATATAATATAATAATACATTTATTTTTCATAAATCTAACCAAATAATGCTTTTGGTGAATACCAAAATAAGTTTTTAGAAGAATAAGTGACATCTATAACTCTGTGTTTTATTTTACGAATTCTTATAACTATATAAATTATTATTATACCATGGAAATATAATAGATTAAAAATATTAAAAATATTTAATTTCCATTTTTCTAATTTATTAACATTAATGCTTCTCTTATTCTATGAAATTGGATACATAATCATCATTCATGTGTACGTCGGGCTACATCCTTGTGAACCGATGTCATTCATTTTCAATAAAAACCATTCATGGATTGATATAATTCTGGATTAAATGTTTATATATCATATGTATGTATATATATTATAAATTTTAAATTATTTTATCATATATTTCTCCTTAAATTCCACAATGTGTGAATATAAAAATGTCGATCATGTATATGAAATACTCCGACCTCATGAAGCGATCTGATTCATTAACACAATACATGGAAGTTAAAAAAGATGAATTTAATGAATGTTTGGTTTTTATATTAAATAAAAATTATTTGATAATGTTTAAATATTATTTAAATTACTTTTATTCAATTTTTTAGAATATGGAAACAATCTTGATTCTTACGTATGTCATACCATCTCTATTTGTAGTGTATTTGATGTTTCATATTCACATTTTGTGTAAAACAATAAATAAATAAATAGTGAAAATATGTTATATTTATGTCATGGTTTATATTATGTATTATTTTAAACCAAGATCAATTTAATAGAATAGAAAATAAATAAAAACACACACGAAATGTAAATAAATTACATCCGATAACATAACATTAAAATTGGATTATAAATAAATAGGAAAATGAAGGTCATATGTAAATTATATCTGGTATTATAAAAATATGTATGTTCCTATAATATATTCATAACAAACTTATATTTTTTATATAGGATGTTTGAAATTTTTTTACGGGATTCAATACTTAAATTAAGGGATTTCCTTATCACTTTTTCACTTATGTGAGAGACCTGCCATATTAACCAGAAATTTATTATATGTTATTTATATAATTGATATGAATTTGTTTTATGATTCATTGGTTGAAAAGTATTTTTATTTTCATATTTATTTTTGGATATCTCTTCATGGTTTTTTATTATTTCAATGTTACCAAAGGGGTAATGTAATTATTTGTAAATTCTCATTCTTTAGGGGATATGTTATGTTATGAAAATATTTTCATTAATGAGGTGTATATATATGTATATTATTTTACCTTTAATATTTTGAATTTACCTGTCATCATGATATTATATATTTAATTTAATGATATTCCTACATGGGGATTATAATTCAATGTTACCTATTTGGTAAGTGTTTTATGATACAATCTCATCATTATTTCTGATTATGTATCAAATGATGAAATATTATGATATATACTTCAAGAAACTATTTTATTTTTATATCCTATGGGTTTTTTCAGAGAATAAATCATTTCCTTTCATTTTCCATTCACTATGTATTCAATCATTCAAAATAATGTCTTTAAGAAAAATCGCCTTTATTTCTCTCTTGGATTCAAAATAATTTTTATTTCAAAATAATTAGTCCCTGAAAACATTTTTGATAATATTTATAATATACATCATATAATTTATAAAATAATTTTTTATAAATTTTTATAAAATTTTATAAAATTTTAATGTAATATTCATGTGTTTTTTGGGAAAATTTCATTTTAGCTTCAACCCAAACTGTGAAAGGAATGTTTTTAAAATTAAAATCATGTGAAAAATTATAATCCATCACGACCATAAATTTTTTTGAAGCATCCCATGGAATATTGAATGTCTGTTTTCAAATGTAAAACTATTTTAGAAATGTTTTATTTTTTGAAGAAGTTTTTTTTCACATGGAATGGATATATTGGGTATTTATGGTTTAGAATGATTTTTAAATGTTTTTAAACTATATTTTAAAATTTATTTTCAATGAAAAAGATTACAAAAAAAATTTATTAATTTTTAGTTTTTAAAATGTGACATTCATAGGAGAGTTATTTTCCTCAAGATATGTTCTAGGAAACAATTGAATATTATTTTCTTTCAATTAAGACATATTTTGACATTACATTTTATTTACATGGGATATGATCAAAGTATAGCAGAATTATTCATTCTCCAAATGGGATATGTTTATGTTGAAAAAATGTTATTATATAATTTTATTTTTACGTCATTTATACCATAGAATACATTTGAAACCTACTTATTTTTCCATGGGATACGATATGATCAAATGACAATGAAATTACGAAATAGGTTTCTTTTAGATAGGTTATCATATGATGAAATGGTTATAAAAAGTTTATTTTTATTGGATATAATGTACTAAATGTTTTATGGTCTTGTGTAACACATATATATGATTTTTAGTATGTGATGGGTGCTTCCAATATACACAGCCAATGAAGTTGGTAAATATGGATAAATAAAGAGTAAATATAATATTTTTAACTTGATTACAAGTTTATAATTTTATAAATGAACCTAATTAAATGTTCACAATAATATACATGGACTTGGATTTAATTTCCTTAATGTTATTCCTGGGTGTTGTTTCATGTCCATATTTCTATTAAAGGGTATGATTTCATTTCACTAAATTAATAATTGAACCTATTGGTAATTATACATGTCTAAAGTGATATAATATTATGTGTCTATAAATAAAACTATTCCTTATGAAACTATTATTTTCTCATGGTTTATGTTCCTTGATTAAATTTTTATTCATGTCTAATGAACATCCATTATTTATTCAATGACCCATGTTTAAGATCTTTGATAAATAGGATACATGTTTCAAATTTTATTCACATGTTCTCATACCCTTATTATCATGATATGTTGATATATCCATAACTTACCCTCATTGAACATTTTATATCACAAGTTATTTTGTTTCCTTTCCTCATGTTATGATAAAATCTATTTTTTATGATATTTCTATGTGGGGTGATAGTTAAGAATAACATTGTGGGAGAAGTCCTAGGTAAGTTTTAGACCCATTTTTTACACGTATATGCTTTCGAAGGAAATATAGATAAATAATTATATCATGTGATGATAATTTATGTAATGATTATTCATATATTTAGATGTAATATTAATGCATTGTAAGTTTGGGTCCCTAAATACTGTATTAGAGAGAAGTTTTGTTGACCTTTTGATACATAGATGAGAAAACTTTTTTGAGATCCCCAGAGTTATGTATAAAGACATGTATAAAGATATATCTAAGGATAAGTCCAATGAGGAGTAAAAGTAAAGGAAAATATACATTACTTTTTTTAAAAGATATAGTGAGTAGTTTACATGAAATTAAATCACTTTCTAGATATTAAAAGTGGTTGTGCATCCAGTACAATGGCACATAGGGTTAATAATTTTTAATATGGAACATTGATATTGACTATATAACCACTTAGTGGATGAAAACATGCCTTACTATATAACCAATTTGATAGTCTATGTGGATATTTGTTATAAATTCATCAACTCTTTGTTAACCATCATGATAACTTTAAATTGATGTTTAAAAAGGGTGACATTGCATAAACCTAAGGTGACATAGATTCAAAATAAGGTTTCATGATTGTGATATCCTATAAGATATTTTTCATGACTATGTGGTTCCCCAATATTATTATTGTTTCTTACACAATGGTTTTTCTCATTTAGTCAATGGTTTGACCCAAAAGGAACCATGATAATGATGAACGAAATAAATGATTCAATTATTTTCCACTTTAGGATAATAATGTTGTGGGATTTAGAATAAAAAAGGTCATTTTTATTCTAAGAAAACATTCTCAATCCATGAATCATAATGAACTTTAGAAGGTGTAACTGAGGAAACAAAGATCTATTGAATCTTTCATTAGGAAACATCCACCTTTTGTAGTGGATCCTCTTATCCCTTAGTTGGTGATAAATTGATCAGTACCAATGAAAAGATATATTCTACTCTACAGTGTCTAGAACATAAAAAATTCATTTGGAGGGTATCGTTTGATATGGAAATAGCATCAATGGTGGGATCTCATCAATAATAGACGCGAACAATATGAAATTAACCCCATGGAATAGCCTATATTTAAGAAATTATTTATCAATATGTACATCTTGATATTATTTTTTTGAAAATAGAAAATGAATTCCTTGAGAAAATAAAAAAGGATGAATAATGTGTTATTACCTATAATTTAACTTTTAGCCTACTTCTACGGTACACCTCTGGTATTATTAACCAACCAAAAATTATATTTGATTGATTATTCTGTGGATTAAAAAATCTAAAGGGTTTTATCTATAAGTTACTTTATCATATATGAATCCTTCATTTATTCAACGAATGTGTACATATAGTTAGTAGTTACCCAAAAATATCATGGTTTTGAAAAAAAATTAAGATGTAATTCAAGAAAATGTATAAAAATTATGAAGAGAAGAAGTTTAGATATCATTAATTTTCAAAATGTTGAGGGAAACAAGGAGGAAATTTCCTTAATGAGACAACAATTAGTTTTATGTATGGAGTGGAAGGTCTTCAAGTAAAGGAATACGAAATTCATTGGAGGAATTTAATTTTGATGAAAATGAAGAGATATTTCCATAAAATGCACCACCCACACTCCAGTACATCAACAATAAGGAGACTTGGAATTATGATAATCAATTCCCAAATCCAAGGGCTAATGTTAATGATAATTCGCGATAGCCTCTAAAAAAAAAGAATAATGGAAATCATTTTCAATTATAATGTTTGAAGTGATTAATGATAATTTTGGAACACTCCCCCCATCCATAGTTTGTAATTTATATTTTGATTTTATATGAATGATCCCTATTAAAATATTATATTTTATCTTTTAGTGAAAATTCATATGATTATATGCCTCTCAAAGTATTTTTGGAATAATGAAATTACATTTTATATTCTATCTATACAAAGATGATTGTATGATTTCAAGGAATGATTTTTTATTTAAGATATGATATTGTATAGGGAATAATGGGTCAATTTAAATTTTTATGTTTATATGTATCCATATAATATTGAATTATGTCTTATGGATACTATTGTTGATTTATGAGTTTAAGGTTAATCATATTTATAACATAATTAACAGCCATTATGAGGTTATATGTGTTTGGAGTGTATTATGTTAAAAGGTACATTATGATGAATTTATAAAAATACAACCGATTTATTTTGTATTTTTAGTGGAATTGATAATTTAGGAGGAACTACGTTAGACTTTGTGGAAATATGATTAATTTTTCATGTAATCTATAGTGTTTATCATTTTTTATATTGATTTAATTATGGGGTTTAGTTAATAACAATGAAATTCAGCATACTACATTGATTTTAGTTAATATTTTTGTCCGGATATGCCTGAAACAATATACATTAATAAAGTGGTAATATTTATTGGAGAAAAAAAAATTCAATTTATCGAATCCAGATCCAAATTTTACAATGTTTTTTATTAAAGTCTTCTACACGATTTTGATATGGAGTTATGCTTAAAGACTGTGTTACATTCAATGAATAAAGATTATTGTGAGAGAAAACATAAATCCATAGAGGATATTCATAGATCTTATAAAATGGATTTCAAAGGTTACTACGATAAAACAATTCCTCTAGTGGAGTTTTTGTAAAATAATAGCTTTCACTAGAGACTTCAGATTCATCCCTTTGAAGCCCTTTTGGTAAAGAACTATAGTACTCAAATTTACTATATTGAATATGTAGATATAATTCTATAAGGATGTGATCTAGATAATTATGTCACAGATAATTTTAGAGGAATTCCACAATATGTATGGGAAAATTTTATAGAAATGTTATAGTGCTAATCATCAATGTGATCTAGAAATTTATGTTTTTGATAATGTTTTTAATGAATTTATCAACAAGAGAAAGAAGGGTATATTAATCCCTATGTATATCTATGCCCTTTAGATTATAAATCGGATTGTGATAATAGATTATCCCTTTACATTTTTACCGAGCCTATCTTAGGTTCATGATGTGGTACATGTTTCCCTAATGAGACTATATATACATGATCTATCAAATTTACTAAACTCAAAGGATGTGATGTTAGATCATGATATTTCATACAAGGAGACACTAGTGGAGATTATGGATCCTACATAGAAAGTTCTATAAAATAAGACCACTCAAATGATTAAAGTATTGTGGTGAAACCACCTTCTGGAGGTTGTTACATGGTAACTCTAGGATATAATGTGGATGAATTAACCAAAAGTTTTGGTAACAATTTATATAATTTTGATGGAAAATTTCATTTAAAGGGGTGTAGATTGTATCATCCAATGATTTAGATAATTATAATTTTTTCAAATAAATGTAGTATTATCAATATTTTTCATTAAAAACAAAAAAAAGGCTTAGTCTGAGTCACATTTAACACTGAGATTTGATTGAATTACATAAAAACCCATGTCTATCTATTGTTACACACAACACAGAATATATATTTTTTGATATGAAACATAGAGTTTTTCTCTTGTTATACCCAATTGTGTACTTTAAATAAATTTATTATACCATAAAATATTTATATATTATATAATAGTAATCACCTACACATTGGATTGGCGGGTATGAATTGGTAAAAATAAAATATAATAATATATAGTTTACACACGTATATAAGATGAATACAGTAGTGTCTATTTAATTATTATGAAAAATAAAAAAATTAAATAAATGAGATCTATTTTTGGAAACTATTTCTATAAAAAACATGTTTTACCTCAACAAATTAAAAAAATCAACATTGTTGAATGATAATAATTAAAATTATATAGTATATAATTAATAATATTTTTAACATTCATCTTATGAAATTTATAGACAAGAGATAAGATTAAATCCATTATTACACTAGAAAATAATACATTTTATAGTAATATGTTTTCTCACATTTTAAAATGAAATTTTAAATTTTTTTATTTTTTTCAAAATGTATGTAAAAAAAATTAAATTAAATATTAAAATTGTCATGTCAAAATTATATTTGGGTGTGTTTTTTAAAATTTTTTATGAAGCTAAAAATATTTATGAGTAGTGAAAATATAGGTTTTTAAATGAATTGTTTTTTATTTTAGAGAATTTTATTAAAATAATTTTTTTAATAATATTTAATAGTTAAATCATTTAAATTATTAACCTATTAATACAATTTATCTTACTGTTATAAATTTCATTAATAATTTTTATGTGAATTGTATTAAAAATTCTAAACATTTTATCTTTATTGAACCACTTTTTAATTGCATTCTAGGAATTATTTTGGATTTAATATTTCCAATTATATGAATATAGTTTATAAAAATGGATTCCAAATTTTGAATAACCATATTTTATATTATATAATAATGTAAAATTAAATTTTTACAATTATGAATAGTAAAAGTCAAAAAAAATTACACTATTAAGGTAAAATTCAATTTAGTAGAGGTTACAATAATATGAAAAGGGGTAAGGTGACCTATAAACTATACCAAAAAATCAATGGATTGAAATATTTTAATATTATAACAGCTAAATTTCTATAATGAACCATTTTGAAGCCTTGTTTCGTGTGAAAAATCATCAACCAACTATTTATTTTAAAAAATGACTAGTGTGCCATGCATGTCACTTATGAAAGGCCATCCCTCTCTTCTAGATATCACACATAAAAAATGATTCATTCATAATTAAAATAAAAAAATAATACCCTTAATTATACAGTATCATCCTATATGACTTATTTTGGATCGAAATGAAACCTAATAAATCTTTTAGTGATTACCTAATGAAGTTGTCCATAGAATATGATTATTCCATAAGCATGGATTTTATATTATTTCATCCACCAAATCTATATATTCATAATAAAATATATTGATTTAATATCCAACATATAAAAAAAATTCTGACATGTTATTAAGTTAATGGAACAACCTAAATAATTCTCCCCTTCAGTCAAATTGGATAAGAAATCACCATTCTTATACATTATAGACTACACTCTTGAGAAGAAAAGATATTTTCCTCAGTAAACACATATAAAAGATAAATGTAATGATTGATTAAATGTTTATAAATAATATATATCTAATAAATTTTATTTTTATCTTATTATATCTGATATAACTCCTTACATTCCATTCTGTAGGAATATGATAACATCGCTTCAGTGTACGGAAGACTACAACATCATGAAATAGTGTTATTCATTAACTCTTTACATAGATGTTAATAAGTACGAGTTTAGTTAAACCAAGTTATATATAAGAAATAAAAATGATTATAAAATTATAATATATTAATTACCTTTCATTAATTTAATCTATTGAGAAAATGGGAAAAAAATATTTCTTGCATACGTATGACCTACCGTCTCCATGAATGGTGTATTTCCTTTTATATAACTAAATTTTATATAAACTATAAATAAATATGTAAGGAAAATATATATATGTGATATTTATATAATAGTAACAAAATTATATTATGTAACCATGATCAGTGTAAGAGGACCAAAAATTACAAATCAAGACATACATGAAATAAAATGTAGTTGTTTTTTAAAAATTAACTTTTACACAAAATTATAAATAACTAGTTATTAAATGGTCATAAGTAAAAAATATATGTTTTGATATGAAATGCCCCAACCGCAGATGATCAGATATTGTGTATTATTTTATTATATTGAAATGATTACATGTAATCAAATCCTTAAGTACCTATCAATTTAGCAGTCTTTGAAATAAAGATTACATACATCATACCCATGGAACATTTGGAAATATGATACATAATAAAATGAAATAAATTGGATCCCTGATAGAATCTTCAATACTTTATTTTTCAAAACCCAAATAAGTTAAACATAATAAGGGTGACCTCAAATTCTCAATAAGAGCATGCATTATAGAAATATAATGAATCAATTTGAATAAATTAACTCGAAAAATTGATTAAATAGAATCACAAGACATTAAATAAGTAGATAAGAAAATATAAATATGTTTATGCAAGAAATTGAATCAGATTATATTTAATCAATGAACCAGAAATCAATTATATTCATAGATATGTCAATGAAAAATCACATTGATGAATAATAAATGAAACTAAATAAGGGAAAATATTTCTTATTGAATGTAATGTATAAGGCACATGAAAACATATACCATAAATACATTTCACAATATGGTTTAAAACTATTAATTGAAACCCATTTAATATGGCCAATTTAATTTTCTCATGAGAACCTATCAATGCGTCGAGGTGTTAAATAATGTCTAAGAGCCTCCCACCATTTCCTACACAAACCATTCCTCAAAATTAATAGTTTAAATAAATTATTTTCCTTATGAATTATCTGTATTCCATAAACAATATAGAATTATCAATATTTCCCAAAAATAATCAAACAACTGTCAAAGTTGACATCATATATAAAATTGTATACGGTTTTGTAAATACTAGTATCGTTGTATGAGAATATCGATATTCGAGTAAATTTCTAATGACAAATGACTACAGTAAAATGATTTTTTCACGCGTAGGATGAAAATCACAAAATGAAGTGATATTGAAAAGATAATCATTAAGAACAATCTTGAGGAGAATAGTCATTGAACATTCCAAAGTGTCACATACAACATTGAATCATTTGAATAATAATATATAAAATGAAATTCCATTAAATGAAAAATTAAAAATAATTATAATAGGGGATTTATGATATAATATGAAAACGGTTGCATATACACCAAATACAATTGTATTGTCTCATAATAAAAAATTAGTCTCATTGGGAGTTAAATTGAGACAAAGTTCATGTACCTTATTGGTCCTTTTTGTTTTGTAGTGCTTATCCACATGTATATTTATTTGAAATATCTTAAAAACTAATATATTAACTATAATAATATCTATAATATCTTCTATTAACTTCATATAATGTCTTGTTACCCGTATGTTAATAATCATTATTTATTTTTATATTTCTGGAGTCAGGTTCATTGTTTTCTCAAGTATGTTTTTATTTATTATTTTTTGTTATTATTAATTAGATCATGATTTCATCATCTCCATAAATTAATCCATGACTTAATTATCATATATATTCATTATATATATATTTTTGGTAGTCTATAATATTTGGATATTAGAAATGAAGTGCATCGTTCATGGAAATGGTAGGCCATATGTACGTTTGGACAGTACCTTCATTTCACTGTTGTATTAAGTGAATTAAAAACAAATGATAAAAATATATATTATAGTTTAATTTTCATATATATTTTTTATATGTAACTTAAATTTATTAAAACAATCCTTTATGCATTCCATGTATGTTATAGATGAGTCGTATCGCTTTGAGGGGATGGTAGTCCACAATCCCTGAAATGAGATTATCCTATTTTCACAAGATGGAATGCGTAATGGTATGTTCTAAATAAATGTAAAATATTCATAAATACCTTATAGATATCATAAATATCTCAAATATATGTAGTATTCATCATGTTGTTTAATATTGGAGGTGGTAATTGAAAAATGAAAAATAATCGTTTCGTGAGGCAGTACTTCGTCATACATTGAAACAACATGTTCATTACCTGTTAGATAGATGTGTGTGTAAGTGTTGGATGAGAAATTATCTTAAAAACATCAATGTATTTACATGATATTGGTGTCGTTAAATGATCTTGGAATAATTATATTTTATGGGGTGGAGAATTGAAATAAAACTGATGATCTTGAGGGAAGACATTACAAATTAATCAGGTAACTACTTTTGGTTTGTACCAAAAGGCTACGTAGGAAATATTTATATCCAAAGATAAGATCCATTGTAAGTGTGAGGTAATTTGGGAATCTTCATGGGATGATCTTGGTTTAATCTAATTATTTTGTGAGGTGTGAGGAATGGGTATAGGTGGTGCCTATTTATAGGGGTATAAAAGGACAAACTTGGTATTTTCAAAAAGAAGAATGGTGTACCTACATTTTACCTTACAAATGTCAACAAAAAACCTATATAAATAATATAAGGTTATCGGTTGACCTATTTCTAGCCAAATTGGAGCTGAAAAAGTGTCTAGGTTATTTGGGCCCTTAAGGTAAAAGTTTATTTCTCAATTGATCTTAATTTTACCTTTATAATTATAATTAATTATAATTACATTCAAGAATATTTTTTGACAAAAAACAATGCTTCTATTATTAGAAATTAAAAATTAATCTAATTCTAAAAATTTAATCAATTTGTCCAAATTATTATCACTTAATTGGGAGAAATTAACTTAAATGCAATTCCATAGACGAGATGAAAATGCTAGATTTCAAGGTAAATTTTTTTGAAAAATCTATGTTTTTATCGTCAACATAAAAGTAAAATAGATTTTAATGAAATAAATTGGATTAAATGAAAAAAAATATTATCTAAATTAACATTAAAATGATTCTAAAAAATTATTTATCATTTTAAAGAAAGTAGATTAAAAAAAATTTATCTAAAATTCCTAATTTTTAATATTCATTCAAAATTAAATATTCACAAAAAAATACCAAAAAATAACCCTAATTTATTTTTTTATTTTTTTCCAAAATATGAAATTTAATTTGATATATTAAATAAATTAATGTTAAAAAATTCATATTAAAAATTGGTTCCCCCTTAAAATCCTGTTAATTTTCTTTTGTATAAATATAGGATTTGAATATGCGAATTTGTGTTTGTTCTTATATTATTACTATAAAATCATGTAGATTAATTTCAAAAATATTTGATTGAATACTTCAAATACACAATTCATTAATATAATTAAATAATTTTAACTAATTAATTTTATTATGAACAAGAGCCTTTAAAAGAAAAAAATAATAATATTTCTTTTTATATACAATTTGTTCTTATTTTTGATTCCCATTAAATGGTAAGAAATGAATTCTTTTAAAATTTACATAAACCATAAATTATCATTAGTTACTTAATAATATTCATAAATTATATAATATAGTCTAGTTCATATCATATTATATTAAATAATAATATAATAATAATTAATTATTGTTAGTTAAAACATGGTCTCGCGTGGAATGCAAGCCATCAAAGATGGTTGCACTTATCAGTAACACAAGCTAACTTGGTGTTGTGTGAATTACAATCTATAGGATATATTTTATTTATTTATGATAATAATTACATTTTTTGTATCATTTTATTATATTACCATGGTACAATTGGTGTAACATGTCATAAACACTATTGAATATAATATTTTACTTTTGAAATTCTGGGCGTTACATTCTCCTCACATTAAATAAATGGTTTCCTTGAAATTTATAATTTATCTCAATAATCCGAGGATTTATATTTTACAATAACTATTATTGAGAAACCCAAATCGGGAGCAGGTTTAGTGACACATCTTCTTAATAATAGTGAAAGGAATTTAAAATGGTTTGGTAACTAGGTTACCTAGTAGGAGAACAGAGCTGGGAAATTGCATCATGGACATGGAATACAAATATAGAAATATGGTTTTGATTGTGAGTTCTAGTGAACACGGTCTTATTAATGTTGTTGAACACAAAAAAACCATATGGGTAAATAATGTTCATTATGGTCATTGAAAATGGTGATTATATGACTACATTTTTATTTCAAACAAATTTTATTCAATAGTTAAAGAGTCATTTTACTGTATATGAATATAAGTAAATATACATTTTTTGTAAAATTAATATATAACTTTGATTATGCCATGAACTATTTCTACTAAATCATTGAGAACATTATGCATCATATGGTTATGTAATGTATAAATCCCTAAAATATCATCCAATGGTCAACTGAAACCATTTTATAAGCGGTGTACTTTTCAAATAGATTATGATCCCCTCACTTTTGAAGGAAATACACTGAATTTCAAAAAATAAACTGATCATTAGTTTTCAATCAATACTAAGTATCATATACCAAATATTTGAACACATTCACCATGTATAATTTTAAAATATGCTAATAAATTTAATTCCCATAAAACCTTATTGGAATCCTGAATTATTCCTTATTCCTTAAGTAAGTCACATGATGTTGGATATGTTCCCTAAATCCAAAAGTGTTCTAAACTGTATCAATGATTTCATAGACCACTTATTGAGAAGTCGTTAATAAGTTCTAATGTAGTCATTACTTGTCCAAATCAATGAGTTCTTCATCATTATATACACATAAATAACATATTAAGGGTTGGCATTCCCTAAATCAAGTTTTTTTAAAATGTTTATCTTTTTAATGAATAACATTATTTGGTACAGTTCAATATATGATCTCAAATCCTTAATGAAAATGTAATGTAGTATAATCCTTACAAATTTCATTAACCATAGTATGATAGAATCATAAATGAATAAATTTTACAACATATTTCATATATCAAAAAACTTTTGTATATTAAGCATTCCACTTTTTGTGTGTCAATAAATGTTTCTTGATGATGATCCCCTATATTCTTTGGAGGTTTATTGTCTTGATGTTTCAGTCATACATTTTGTTTAGAGATCCATATCCATGTTATTTGAACTGAAAATATTAGTGTTTTACTTATTCCCCTTGAATTATTTTTCATAGTGACTCATTTTTCCACACTTATAAAAAACACTAAATCCATTCAAAATTTTACCAAGGTGGTTCCTTCCACAGTGAACACAAGATAGAAAATGCTTCTTTCCCTTTATCTTCCTTGACTCATTTTTTTCATAGTGTTCAAAATACATATTCTTCTCATAGTTTCCATTAAATACATAGGATCATGATAGGTTCTTCTCTAATCTGATGAAACTTAAATCAATCTCTTCGTATGATTTGAAATTTTTAGAAACCAATGCACTTCAAAATTTTGGATTCAGACCTTCAAATAAGTGGTCAGTCATGCATTTTGTGTTCCATATATTATCTTTAGCATACCTGGATAACCTTTTAAATGTATCTTCATAATATCAAACATTATATTTTTCATTCTTTTTTTATTCTAAGTAATTTCCTCTTCATCACAATTTTTTGATACGAAATAATTTATTTATCAAATAATGTCTTCTTAAATGTTCTCCACACTATCAATTCAATTTATTTTTCTTCCCTTATCTTCTAGATCAAAAACCACCACTAATCATCATCACCTTGGTGACAATAGACTAAAAGTTTATTCTTTTTCTATTTTCCCCTTTCCAAATACATAAATATCTACTCTAGATATTATATCCATTGATCAACAATAATAGGATTAGTAGTCCCACTAAATGATGAAGGATTCTACCACATAATAAAATCCAACATAAGAAATTCTCTCTGTGGAATAGGTTGATTTATTTGGGAATTGATACTTTCTATAACCTAAATAAGCATCCCAAATATATCCAAAACATTCTAAGTTATAATACTAGCCTCATTGACTTTCCCTACAAGGAAACATCAACACTGGAAACAGGTATTGAAACAATTATTCTTTCTAGCCTCCATTTCAAAACACTATCATATACTGAACTAGATCCTAAAATTATAAACATTTTATAACAGAAAACATTTTATAGAATATATATACATCTGTGAATCATAAATCCTAGAATCATATTCTTTTTATTACATTGGGGAAATCCTTACTCTAAAACACTTCATAATGGTAGGTAATGGAAATTTGATCCATCTTAAGTGTTACCCCTTGGAGTGTCAAATTGGGTGTGCAGTATGGCCCATTGTCATGTAATAGGTTACCCTGAGTCGTGATTGTAAAATATTTTTAGAGTTATTAATCCTAATTACATCTATTCTAGAGCTATGTCCAATTGTAATATTCAGAGGGTGATGTATTTCCAGAAATATCCATATAATATATACCTTATTAAAGAATAGGATGTTCTTCAATTCTCATCCTCAATTTCCTTATTTTGGTTATGTTCACTAATTGAGGTTTTCTAAATAAAATATCCAAGGGTTTTATTAAACATCCATTCATACCAACTATAATTCCCCTAGAATCCCATAGATGGTAAATTTTTTTATTAGAAAAAAATTATTAAAATTAATCAATCCCTAAAGGGATGATTAGTATAGGAATATTCAAAATCTGGATTACATACAAGATACACAAAATACCTAATAAAAGGAAATAATACATATCCATGAAATCTTATTCAATGATTTATTCTTTATAACATAGAAAAATGTAACACAATAAAAGTGATCTCAAATGATTCGTAATAATAAGTGAAAGATAAATAAAAATGAATCAATGCAAATAACTTATCATGAAAAGTAGATTATCTAAAACACATTCCATTTGAAAAATAGATTAGGAAAAATCAATATGGCAAGGTATGAATCTAAAAAACATTCTATTTAATCAATGAACTAAAAAGGAAATGTTTCCTTATATATTTCGAATAAAAATATCATGGAGGAATAAAAACTATAACAAAACATGAGAAATGATTTATTAATAGACATCATATATAAATAATAAGAAAACCTATAACATAAAGACCTTTTAAAAGATGGTTTAAAACAATGGATAGAAACCCATTTAATTTGGTTTTCTCATGAGAACATGTTGATACATTGAAGAGATATATAATGTCCAGGATACTCCCTACATTTTCTATCAAAATAATTACTCATAAATAATAGTAGAACATAATAATATTCCTTAACAAATAACTGTTTTGAATAAAGAATGCGGAAATATAAATATTTTCCAAAATAATCAAATAACAATCAAAGTAGACACCATATGAAAAATGATAATTGTTTTGGTAAATAATAATAAATATTGTATTAGAATCTAGATATTAATGTAAATTTACAATGAAAAATGATTAAAATGGAGTAATATTTTCATGATAATTTTAAAAATCAAATATTTATGTGAGATTTCAAATATAATCACTACGAAAAATCAAGAGGAGAATATTATTTCAGTATTCTAATGTCTCTAATACCACTTTGAAAAATTTAAATCATAATCTAGAGAATGTAAGGACATTAAATAAAACATATAATATCTTTAGAATAAAGTTATTCATGATATAACATGAAAAAGGATGTATATACAATGAATAAAAGTGAATCGGTGCATACTAACAAATAAGTCTCAATGAAATTTAACATGTGACAAAATTTTCTTTAGTTATCCATCCTTTTTGTTGTGTGGTATTTAGACTATTTTATAGTGATTTAAGAATTATTACTAACTAATATCATAATAAAAATCTTGTTTATAACACCATATATTTACTTCATATAATATCTTATAACCCATTTGTCATCAATATTTCATTTTTTTACTATTTTGGCTATTAATATTAGGCTACAAGCGTATTGGAAGCATGTGATGGGTTTTTCCGAACATTAATTTCTACATTAATTAATTTTTAATTCTAGATCTATACAACGATGAAAACCATGATCCATAGAATTGTGTCAAGGAAATAGAAAATAAAGAATTCTGTTGGAACCAAGAGAGAGGAGATCAATATATATTGTTTATAATTATTTTAATTAGATAAAGAATTACCTCTATGGAATCATTTCTTCTTTGATGATTATGGTGATAGATCTACATCACACCATTGATGCATAGTAGATACCATTTTTAGTTTCCTCTAGTGGTGATCCACATGTGTTATAGGAATCTACAAACATCACTGAAGAAGCCTCTATGTTCTAGAACAAAATAAACTTATACATAAATCATCTTACTTGATTTCTTCTAGAATTTCTTTTAAGGAATACCTCTTGATTCGGTGGAGGAGGATTGCTCACTGTTTTTTGGAGTGCTCATTAATAGAGGGAGCTATCTTGGCTTGAGAGTATTCTCTATGATTTTTGTGAAAAACCAACACAATGAATTGGATCTTGTGAAAATAACCTAATTGGGTATTTATATTATCAGGGTTTAAATAAAATAATTAAACAATTTCCCATTAATATTTATTTAATCTTATCAGACCTCCATTTCAAATAATAATACTAATTTTTTATTTGACATGCGCTTAACTTACAAATTAAAAAAATATATTATTTTTTAAAAAATATTCAATATTATTAATTCTCATTGGACCTTTAATATTGGTCCTCAATTCTGCCATAACATTAATGAGACCTTGAATAACTATTAATTTATTTTTTAAATAAATAGCACTACATTATTCTCTAATAAATTAATAAATATTATATTTACTAAATAGAAAATGAATATTTATATGCAATAAATCATACATGAAAAATTATGAAACCACATTCTGTAATAATATTAATTTAACATTTTAAATAATAAATAATAATTTGTTATTTAACTATGCTTCAATATTTACTTATTGTGTGACCCTGTAGGCTTTTTTATTGGCAATAGGAAAAGTATCCTAAAGTACAAGTTCAACATCTAACAACATGCTGAGGCACCCATAGAGAATTAAGTTAATGCCCCAATTACATTCCACCACATACGAGTTATTATTGTATAATATAATCTCTTTATCAAAATATCTCATCTCTTGCAGGGATCCTGAAATTTCCATCAACAAATATGCTCAGTATAATGTTCTTTAATTTTTTTGAAATAGAACATTCCAATAGATCACTATGACCATGGATTTATTTGTTCTATACAATTTCCATAAAAGGGCATGAGATATCGACATCTATTAAAGAACATAAAGGATAAATACTTTCTCATATTATTCATTAATGAATTATTACTTGTGATGCATCGAAAAAATCCTTCCTCTCCACGAACATATTTAATAAAAGTTTTTGTTAATACATATAAGTGTGTGACTTATAGTACTAATTAATAATAATTTTAATGAATAAAAACCCAAACACACATCTGCAGATTGGATCATCCAATGAAACATAGAAATATGGATTTCGTACAGACATGTCTTGTCCTCATAATATCCATACCGGATATTACTATCGGTGTACACCATGAGAAGGTTACCCTACGTCCTATGAGTCTCCACCCCTGATAGCCTATATATTTTTTGTCCCTAAAAAGATATCAAATGGATATAGAATATATATTAAAAAATAGTGTCATAACACTTATGAGTTATCATCATAGTGGGGAATTACAATTTTCTTTTTGTGCGACCACTAATATTAGGATATTTTGACATTTTATATCTTATAGAAGATAAATCATTATGTGATAAGTAGTTTAGTAAATTTCAATGAATTGAATACATTTTTATAATAATGTGTATTGAAGTTGTCTATAGGGAACTTACTCTAACTGACTCCTACTTGCACTACACCCAACTTCATAAAATAATCAGTCTTCAAGCTCTCACATGATACTCATGCTACTACAGAGTTAGGCCTTTAGTCATGGGCTATTCCATGTTATATTTCATGGGTACTGTGCTTACTATAAGTTTAATAATCTAATATAAGTACCTCAATATGTGATAAATTCACAGTATATACTATGTCCTTTGTTGTGATTTGGTCTCTATTGCAAGATGTACCGATGCACTATCATCACAATACAGTGCGATATGGTCTATACTACATGGTACCACATCATGATCGTAGAAAAAGTTCTAAATATAATCCTTTGATACATTATAATCCACAATATACTCAGAATTCATAGTAGAATTAGTTCTATATTGTTGTATTGAACATTTCTTGTTCAAATCTCCTATGGTGATATAAAAAACATATACTTATTGTGAATTCAGATCATTATGATATGAATATAAACTAGAATAATAATAAACTATAATGACCAGGTCCTTGTATCCCCCATATACAAGGAACATATCCATAATTCTTCTCAAATACTTTAGGAAAGACTTAACAATTGTACAATGCTTTTCTCCGGCATATGCTCGATAACTTCCTACCTTGCTCAGTTTATATGCAACATCAATTATAGTATATAACATATTTTTCATGATTTGTCTGATTACTAAAGTGCATGGGATCTTACATATTTTGTATTTATCATTTTGTATCCGAGGAAACATTTTCATAGCATGATGTGAACCATGTTAAAATAGAACCAATCCCCATATGGATGGTTCTATACAAAATAAATATTGTTTTTGGTCAACATATGTACTTTCACATAGTCCAAGAATCCTCTAGGATCTATCATGATTGATCTTGATTACTAGAATTTAGAATATTTTTCCTATATCCTTCATAGGGAAACATTTTATTAACTTTTCCTTAATTTATTTTAATATTTTTATGTTGTTTCCTATATGTACTATTTCACAAATATATATTACAAGAATAATGACCAAATTACAAGTAATATTATTGTAAACACATGTCTTACATTCATTCATAATGAAACCAATTTTTTTTTGGATTCATTGAAATGAATGTTCCATGACCTAGATACATGATTAAAACTATAAATGGATCCCTGCAATTGTAAATTCCTTTGGGAATCACCTAGAGTCACAAAACACATTGAATTGTCATATATACATCTTCCTAAAGGTTCTGGTTAAGGAATGATGTTTTGCAATCCGTCTACTAAATCTCATAGTCATTGTATGATGATATAGATATTATGATTCTGATAGATTTAAACATGGAAACTGGAAAAAAGGTTTTAACTTATTCACTTCCATGATTTTGTTTAAACCTATTATACACTAGCCATACATTATTGGTATATACATTGCATTTCATGACCATTTGTATTTGGAATACCCATTTGAATCCAACATTCTTTCCATAAACTAACGCATTGACCATAACCCAAAATAGGTAATGACATATGTGATCCATCTCAGAATCCATAACATATCGCAATCTTGTAGCTTTTGAAATCTCCACCACCTCTTCATAAGAGAATGGATCATAATTATCAACCAATAATGAGTCACCATCCTCTGTGACCATAAAATCACATCACTCTGGTAATCCAACCTATCTTATCCTCGTATGCAATGCTATTTTTAGGAACTACTTCTCTATGAAGGAACATTGGAATCCCTTCTTGTACCAACTCCTATGTATCATGAGCATCAACATTATTGAAGTGAATCTTGCTCCCACTATCCTTTATGGGGATATGCCACCTATAAAAAAGAAAATTTTTCTAGAAAAATCACATTCTTTTCAGAGAGGTTGTGTATGTAGTATCCCTTTATTTCTGTATAATACCATATAAAAAAAACCACCTTCACTAGTGTTCTAGTTTGTCACCTGTGAATGCCTTAAAGAACACCATGAAACCCCATACGCATGTATGTCAAAAAATGGGGTTCCTTAAACTCCATAACTCGAATATAATTCCATTTTGAGCATTATTGGGCAATTTATTTAATGGGAATGGCGTAGTTTGTATTAAATACACCCAAAAGGATAATGGAAGATTTGTATGACTCATCGTCGAAAATTCCATTTTTAACAACGTGTAGTTTTTCCTTCAAGTTACACCATTCCATTACAGTTTATAATTTATATTGACTTGGGATAAAATACCAAAATCACATATAAATTCGATGAACTCTTCTTTAAAATATTCACCACCTCTATCTGATTAATGCATCTTTATCTACTATACATGCCGATTCTATACTTCATTCTTCAGTTCCATGAAATTCATAAAGGGATCAGACATAAAACTCATATAGTATATCTAAACTTATATACTCAAGTCATATATAAAAGTTATGGAGTAAGATTATCAACCACTATCTCTACTCAAAATGGTCCCCACACATCAGTTTGTACCACTCTTAGAATATTCGTGGCCCTTTCACCATATCAATTGAATGGTGGTCTGTTAATTTTTCTATGTAAACAAGCATGGCATCAATCAATTTGTTTTAGTAAAAAATATTATAATTAACCATCATGATATTTGTTTTCTAATTGATTATAGTTTTCCAGAACAATAAGGTTATTCCATTACGGGGTGTTATATGAGTCGTGTGAACGTGATTCATTAACAATTTACAACACTTGGTTTTTGTAAGTTGACACACAAATGACCATTATTTAAATGTATAACACAAAAACATGTGTTGAACATATAAAAGTAACAAATTTTATTTCAAAATGTGATAATAAACCCATATTTATATAAACAATACACAAAAATTATGTTCTTGGTTACTATAGGTACATTAAAAATCTCATAAAAACAAAATATTTCTCATTGGAATTGAAAGGTTGTAGTCACCAATGGATAGGGTATCCAGCCATTCTCCATTGGAAGTACTCAGATGTACCTATCCTCTATAAATCAATAGATATCTACATAGTTACTATATTTGGATACAGATGTGAGCACCAAAACATGTACCTACTACCCAATGTATAGAAATGGAAATATTGCACTTGATAAGGAATAAACCTTTAGCTTCTCCTTGAATTTGGTGATGTTCCTATTCCAATGGCACGGATTGACAAATGAATAACACATATAATACTCTTCTCATTATTCCACATTTTATAATTCCCAATAAATATGGATTAGGTTACAATAAATGATTAATGTTTGATATCTAAATGAAATTATTTGGTAATTTAATCCATAAGATGTGTAGGAATTCAATTTAGCTAATAATGTTTAATATATGAGGCCCAACTAGAACATAATATTTAAGATTATTTGTGAATAATTCATTCGATATCTCATACCTATCGTATTTCATCTTCTCTTGATAGAGATCCCAAAGGTGAGACATCATAATTTAGCCATCCGGGTCCACATGTTTTTTCGAATGATCATTGTAAAAGGATAATAGCATGAACCATTGAATATCTGTAGAATCATTAATATGTTTTTCTTAGAGAAAAAATTCTTCATCACTTACATATCTTCCATTTAATACTTGAAATTGTTCTTCTAGCATATAATATTTCCTTTTTTGTTGAAGGATAACATGTAGGAAACATTTCCACTCGTGGAATTTTTTTTGAGAGAAGGTTTTCCTTCAAAAGTATTGATCAAAATGATATGTTTGATATCCTTTTTTTTGATGATTTTACAAAATAATATTTGAAAAAAATTAAAACTTTAATGAATAAATTTAGAGAAATAAATAAATACAATATTGATTAGTCTCCCACAATTTTATCCAAACCTAACAGACTTCAACATTTGCTTTGAAATATCCTATTTATTGGATATTCAAGTAATAATGATCCATATTACCCTTCTCACTACACCAAATTTTGTTGGTCCACTAACATGAATGGTTTTAGTTTTCTATTTCCAAGGCAAAATTTATTAAATCATAGTTTCTATATATTCTTATTGGACACCAGAAAACAGAAATCATTAATTTAGTTTTTCTCAATTTTTACCTCTTATTTAAAATAAGTAATTCTTTGACAGTCAACCCTTGATGGGAATCAGGTTAATTCAAACAAATACTGCATGTTATAATCCCCCAAATAAATGAAATCACCCCAAATTTGGTTGGTCAAGCACTTTGAACTATGGTTCTATTGTAATCAATGTAATAGAAATCTATATCGACATAATAATTTTATTCGGGATTTTATCTTTTTAGGTGTAAATAGAAAACAATTATCTTTATCGTAGTGTTGTTAATTTTATGTTGGATTAAATAAGTGATTAACAATTTATTAGAAAATATTTATGCATAAGACAATTTATTTATTTTCCATATTGAATGATTTTTAATTCATTAATTATGTGATGACAACAATAAATCCATAATGAAATAACCATGAAACTCATAGAAACAATAATAGGAAAGATCATGAGGTTATACTTTTGGTTAGTTTATCTAACTGTTGATAAAATAACTGTTGACCTAGGGTAGTAACACCTTATACCAATTTAGGTTCATGTTTACAGCTTCCCACATGATCAACTTTGTATCTTTTTAGATTGGTTTTACCTCAAAATCATATATGAACCTCGTCCAATAGCTTGGGAGCTCTATCCATTATATATGTATTCTCCTCACATGCATGTGATTGAAAAAAGGTGTTTACCTAATAGAAACCCTGGTAACACATGCCCTACATAATAATGAGGATAGAAGAAAAACCTGCCAAAAATTTAACTTAATAATAAATAAAATGAAACCAATCACATAAAAAAGGTATGGTCTAGCTCAGGTTCATCCACATGAATTAAAAAAATTATGAATTAAATAAAATTATCATTTAATTCATTTATTTTTCTTATTTTAGAAAAATCACCTTTGAATAGGTTAATTATTATCATTAATTAATCCAAATTTTATCTTAATTCATATGGGAATTTCCATGAGATTATCATCCATTATAATTTTAATCTTATTATATAAATTAATTCAAAATTAATGGTTTACATAACTTATAACATAGAGGTAAAATGGTGAATACCTGTTTGATTATACCCAACATGTATTATAATCATATACTATTCAACTCTTGTGACATATGGAATAGATGAATTATCACGCACTTTCACAATTTTTTTATCACAAATAAAAACACGAATTACATGATGTTTTGTTCATGTGTTATTCATCAATAAACTCATATTAACAACTTATATTAAATATCTTACATGATATAGATATTTCATAATTTTAAAGATATTTATTAATCAAATAAAAATTATGTATATTAAAACCTATCAGAAGAAATTTCATATCTTTAGGACCAAACAGAAGTACTTGTCTCATGGTTGACATAGTAAAATAAATAAATTTTAAAACCATGTAATTTGTTAAAAATGCAGGACGTGTTGGTCCAATCAACATGGTGCGTACACCCTTCACTAGGTATCTGAGTTACATGCTTTGGGACTTAGCATGTAAAACATGCATCCAAATATTTAGAGTACATGGCTTGTCTAATGGGCCATATCCCGTGTTGACTCCATGTTACATGGTAACCAGTCAGGTGGGCCGTGTATTGAATACATGACCCATCATTGACTAAAATGGACTACATAATGTGTATGTGGGCTTCATAGAGTGCACTATAGCTGAATGTGTGTCATTCATTCCTGGTCGACATACAGTTCATGAATTAACTACACCACCTATCATCAATGAACACAGATTGAGTAATTTCATAATTCACTCATGGTGAGTTGAACAGAAGTACACGATGTGCAATTTTGATTACACGGTGTTTACTACTATGTTATCAAAACATAATCCCAATCATCTTTGGATGAGTTACTCAATTTTTTATTATAAAATTAAACTCCTTGATTTGAAATATTAAAAATATTATAGGAAGAAACAAATCTCACAATTTAGATTAAAAGAAACGCTTAACAGTAATAGATAAACCAAATTATAAAGTGTTGAATCACCAATGATTTGTAAATAATTATACACAATTATGTTCCCACTCATATCCAACTTTTATGTTCTGGGCGCAGTGGATGTGTTCGTATTGTAGTTTCCCACATTAATTTTTTCCATAATCATTGATTAATCTGATATCTATATGAAGATGAACAACGTGATTGATGGAATTGACTCAAAAAAACAAACAATAAATTTTTGATTTAGAACCAAGAGTGGGGAGATCAACACATGTTTCATATATTTTTTTAATTAGATAATGAATTGCCTCTAAGAAATTATTTATTCGTTGATGAGTATAGTAATAGATTTTTAGTGCACATTTATTGCATTGTAGAAACCATGTGTAGATTTACTCTAATGGTGATCCACATGTGGTCTAAGAATATACATACATTTAAAAATGTGTCTCAATGTTCTAGCATTGAATATCCTTGGGCTTACGTTGTCCACCTTTCTCACCTCAAGTTTAATTTTCAGAGCGTTTGCTTTGATCTGGGAGACGAAGATTGCTCACTATTCCTTGGAGTGTTCTTGGTGGAAGGGAGCTCTATAGTTTTGAGAGGATTCTATAATATCGTTGTTAAAAATATAAAATTTAATTATATATTGAGAAAATAACATAATTTTATATTTATATTAATAGTGTTAAAATATATTAATTACATAAGTGACCTTAATTACTTATTTATTCATCGAAAACCCCCATATCATGTAATAATTATAATATTATTATTTCTCAACATGCTCTTATATTTGGAAATATAATTAAATATTATATAATTAAATAATATTCAATAATATTATTTCTCATCGAACCATTAAACATGGTCCACTATTCCTCCATAGTATTTATCAGACCCTGAATAATTTCTTTTTATTTATTTAATAAATATAACTACATTATTCTCCAAAAAATAAATAAATATTATATTTACTAAAAAATAAATAAATATTTATATAAGATCAAGAATACATGAATAATTGTTAAACCATGCATGGAAATAATACTTATTAAACCTGATAAATAAAAAATACTAATATACTATTGAACAGAGATTCTAGATAACCATTGTTTACAAACATCTTGGCCTATTTCTCAGTGGAATTAGGTGTGGCAGCCTAATGTACAAGGCTAACATCTAGAAACATCCATGATACCCATAGAGGAAGAAGATAATGTGAAAACGATAGGCTACATAATACTAATTCATACTATGTAATATAATCCCTTAATCACAATATCTCAAATCGAGCAAGTTGCATGCTAGTACCATCAACTTGTGTAATCTATATCATATTCTATTACTTCTTAGAAATAGAACATGGCTATAGATCACCATGATAATGGAATTAATTTTCATATATAATTTCCATGAACGATCTTGAGATATAGACATATGTTAATGTACTGAATGGATATATTATTTGTCACATTATTCATTATTTAAATACTACTGATGACACACCCAATATATACTACATCATCGCAAACATTTGCCATCACAGAATTCCTCAAAAAATCAAAGTGTGAGAATCATAATACTTATTAATAATAATCATAAATTCTATGGACCAATACAAACATCTGTAGATTGAAGCATCCATTGACAAAGATAAATGTGGATTTCATAATTCCAGGTCTCATTCTCAAAATACACATACTTGATATTAACAATGAACTACACCATTTGATGGTTCCTAAAATTCATATGAGTATATTCCCCTAACATTCTCTATCATTTGGTTCCCTCAAATGACATAATCTGTCCATAGAACAAATATTCAAGAATAGTGTTGTAGCGCTTTCAGGTAATCATCATCGTAGTGAACTTATATCACCTTTAGTTTCTGAGCTACTCTAAAGACATTATCCCATGATTTTCCATGTAGATTTAAAAACATGATGTGTTGAGTATTTTTTTATTACTCAATGAAATGAATACCTGTTTATCCTAATGTATAATGAAGTTGGTTCTAGGGCACCAAATCCAACATTAATTTGCATGTTTTATAAAATATGTTTTGACATCTAATCTTACTTCCCAATTAATTATCATATATATTCATTATAAAATTATATTTTGTATTATATAATATATGGATATTAGAAATAATGTAAATTGTTCATGGAGAAGGTAGGATGCACGTACTCATGAACGTTGCTTTAATTTCATTGTTTTAGTAAAACAATGAAAACCAAATAATACATATGTATATTATAATTAATGTATCATATCTATGTTATATATTTTTTATAGGTTTATTAAAACAATCCTTTAAACGTTTCACGTATGGCATGAATGAGCCATGCCGCTTTCCATACTTCCTAAAATGAAATTATCATATTTACACAGGATTAAGAAAACCATGGTAGGAAATAAATAAAAATTAAATAATAATAATGATATTATAAATATCTTATATATCAAATATAAATATAGTTTCCTTCATAATTTCCTCCATTACTGGGGGTAATGGAAAAATAAACAATCATCATTTTGTGAGGTTGTAGTGTGTTTTATACAAAAATAGTTTTTTCTATATCCATTAGAGGTAAGTGTGTATATGTGTTGGTCGAAAACGTTGTATATAAACAACTTAAGTATATTTAGGATACTAGGTTTTTACATGACTATAGAATATAAATATTTTAGGGGGTGGATAATGGAAAAATACTAAAGAGAATAAGAGAAGACATTACCTCTTAATTAGGTAACTAATTTTTATTTGTACCAACAGGTTTCATTGGAATGATTTACATCCAAAATAAGGATTAAAAGTTGAGGGATCGGATGTTGGGAATATATATTGATAGATATTGTCCATAAAAAAGTTTTGAGTAGGGTGAAGAATTGGGATAATTGGTTTCATTTTATAGTGGAGGAAAGGGCTCACATGGTATTTCTCAAAATATTTTTTGTGTACCCTGATTTTTACTTAAAAAATACATTAAATCATAAAAAAATTAATAATGGAATGTACATGGATGATTTATGTCATGAAAAGGGGTATTGGAAATGTGTTAAGTCATTTGGCCCCTTAAGCTAATGCTTTTGTACATTATTAATCTTAATTTTAAAATAATAATTATTATTAATTCTAATTACATTCACAAATATTTTTGGAGAAGAATAATATGGGTGTTATTATACATTATAAATTATTCTCATTCCAAATATTGAAACCATTTTCAAAATTAATATAAAAAAAGTGGCAGAAATTTATTTAAATTTAATCCTGTAGATGGGATGACAATGCTTGTTTTTATGGTAAAAACGTCCATCAGTTTTGTTTGTTTATTTATTTAATTTCAACATCAAATTGGTTTCAATAACATGAATTTGTTTAATTTATAAAAATATTATGTAATTAAACTATACAAAATATCTAAAATAATAATAATCCATTTAAATTAGTAAGATGAAAAAATTAATTTGAATTAAAATATTATATTGTTCACTATTCATAAAAAATGAATCATCATAGAAAAATACCAAAAAATTACCATAACATAATTTATATTTTTTTACTCCAAATACGAAGTATATTTTTACATATTATATCAATTAATGTGAAAAAATTCATTTTTATAATGGCTTCTCTATTAAAAGGTTGTAAAACTACATTTATAAAAATATTGGGTTTTATTTGTGAAATTTGGTTTGTTCTTATTATGTGAATATCTAATATAATGGATGGATATATAAATATTTAATTGAATATATAACATATAATTTCATTAAAATAATTAACTACTTTTAATTAATTATTTTTATTACAATTAAACTCATTTGCAATCATACAAATAATAATATTTTTTTATCCAATTGGTTATTATTTTTATTTATCATTAATTGGTAGCCAATTAGATAATATTATATTAATATAAATATTATTTTATATAATATTTTCAATATTATTCATAACCTTTTACATAACGGCTCACTTATATCATCTTATATTAAATAATAATATTTCAATAATATATTATTATTCGGTAAAACTCGGTCATTCATTTGATTCAAGCCATCAATGAAGGTTTATATTTAATGTAACACAATCAAAATAAATGTTTCATTCATTAAACGCTATAAAATATATTATATTTATTATAGATAGTAAATATATTACAATGGTTTGGGTTAATATATTCCATTTTTACATTTTGAGTTATGTGTAATAAAAAATATGGATTATAATGTTGTACATTAGAATTTTGGGGGGATAAATAATATATATAATTATTCTTTGGTAATATATTTATTATAATATAATATTAAGTATACATGAGTTTTGATGATTTACAATGGGATTTGAGAATTATTCTACGGAATTTCTGCCTCACATTGTCTTCTTCAGTGAGACACATGCCGTATTTAGCACCAATTACATTTTTGTGGTATATATACTAAACCTGAATTTATTTTATTAATTTTATTCATAAAATTATTATGATATAAAACTATAATTTTTAATCCCACTTAGATAGAAATTTCGGTTACATATTTTCCAAAACAGTAAGGTATTTTTGTTTAAATTTACTCTCTTTGATAAATATGTTATGTTATGCTCCTATGTTCTTTTATAAGGTGTATATAAAACCCCTTTAATATGAAATATAATTGTTTAATATTTACTCTACATATTATTTGTTTCATTTAAAGTTATTCCCAAATAGTTATTATAATACGACTTTACTTATGTTGTATGTGTTTTATTATACAATCTCATCATTGTTCATGATTATTCTTCCACTCATGAAATATTATGATATATATATATATCAAGATACTCAAAAATATTATTCTCCAATGTTATTTCATTATGAATTAGGCTTTCCCATAATTTTATTCTCATTATATACTCAAGATATCAAAATAATGTTTTTATGAATTATCATTTTTATTTTGTCTTTGATAGAAAATACTTAATTTTTAAATGTCATATGTTATAAAAATGATTTTAAATTTATTTTAAATATGAAAAATTATTTTTAAAGACAGCATTTCCCATATTTTTCATTTTAAATAATGTTTTGGAAGGAATCCAAATGTTTTTTTTCAAAATAATGGCAATTTAAATATTTCAAAAAATTTGAATGAATTCATTGTTTTTTATTGCATGACATGTATGTAAATTTTTTTCCTTCATTTCCAATCAATTTTGTATTTATCTCACTATAATATTCAAAGGTTATTATTTAATAATTATTTGAAAACTATTTTATGTTTTAATATTATTCTTTCAATGTGGAAATTATATTTTCTTCAACGAAGGTTTTACATGATATTTAAATATGCCTTTATAAGTTTCAGTGTTTTTATTAAATGGAAAGCAAATCCAAAAAATTTAATTATTTTTTAGTTTTAATATTTTCAATGATAAGTTATATTCATCATGAACTATTATAATTTATTATCAAATATATTTTCCATCAAAGATAAAATCCTTTAATATAAAATGTGCTTTACTAGGGACATGATCTAAGAATAAAATTAATATTGTTTCTCTAAATGGTTTATTTAAAATATGTTTATGAATCATTTTTCAATTCACATGGGTTAAAACATTTTAAAATTCTTATGAATCTAAAAACATTCTCCACAGGTAATATTAATATTAAATGATGATAGTTTGAAACCTATTTATTTTCCATAGGTTATTCTATAAAGAAGTGTTTATCAAACCCATTTTATTTCATTGATTCTGATATGGGGATTTTTTTAATCCTACAGTAGTAAAATGTATTATTTTTAGTATGTGATGGTTGGGGAATATATATCCTTTAAATAAATTGTTTAAACATGGATTAATTTTGAGTACGTATAATATTCATGAAACTGATTATAGGTTTAAATTGTTATGCATGAACCAGATTTCAAATTCATAGTGTTTTTCAGGGACTTGGATTTTGTGTCTGCAAGTGTATTAATGACAATGTTTGTATATCCATAATTTAATCCAAAGTTTTAATTTAATATCCTTAACATAACGACTGAAAATATTTCTAATTATACATGCTCACAATATTTTAATCATATGTGTATGACATAAATAAATGGATTATTTAAATGATATGTTATCAAGGATCATGTAATTTTTTTTCACTATGATTCATGTCTTATTAATTTTCATTATTAATTCCATGAATAATATTTATGATATATGATTTATAGGGTATAGTTTCAAAATATTATTCTCATGTTATCGTATAGTTATTCTCATGGTATGTTGATATATACCTTTATTACCCTTACATATCATATGAGATCCCCAATTCTTATATTTCCATTCCCCAGGTTATTATTAAATTTATTATTAATGATATGTATAATAGGGGATTTAGTTATGAAGAACATAGTGGGAGATATTGTAGCTCAATTATGGATTAGTGGTTTACGTGTCCATGTATCGAATTTCAATAGAAATAAAAGATTATAGAAATGATTATTTAGTTATGTAATGAATATTTATCTTTTAATATGTAATATTTATGTGTATGATGTTTGGGAATCTAAAATCACAATGATCTAGAAATAATAAAGTGGTTTCTATATCAGTAAAAGCTTAATAGACATAGATATTACATCATTTAGATGAATATTTATCCCATTACAAAAATACATGTTTGAGGACCATAATAGTATAGTGTATTTGGAAATTCTGAACAACATCTTCTAACTAGATGAAGGATTATAAAAAGTTCCCTTAAAGATCACCCCCTTTAGTACCTATACTTATAGCCATTCTTTATAAACTATGTAAAGGAAACACAATAAAGGGGAGAGCTCATATTATTAGTAAGGGTAAAATATTGGAAATTCAAAAGAATTAGATAAGCATATGGTTATAAAGACAAGATAATAACATTGAAAATTAGGCCCTTCAAATCAAAGAACCCAAGCATGAATAATTGCATAAATATTGGAAGTTTAGAAGTCATGAATCATAAGGTAATAAATATTATTATCCATGAAATAATTGCATAAGAATAAAATATGTGATTGTAGTATACACATAAACATATAAACAGATTTATATAACTGTAAGGGAATTTATACAAATGTTATCTTAGTGGTATTTGTCCACTCCCCAAACCACAATGTTTTCATGTTTCACTACAAATACTACATTAGTGTAAAAATAACTTTTCTAAAATGGGATCAATCCCCATTAAAACCCTCTGTTATTTAATGAGTTTCACTTTATGTTTCATTTATATACCACTGAAACAAGTTCACTCCCCATTTTATCCCCTCATTTTCAATCCGAGATCACATCCCATTCAATCCTTGCAATTTTGCACTGAGTTCAGTATTCATTCATTCACTTCCATACGTAACTATTTACTCTTCTAGTTCCATACCTATCATATTAAACCAAGTTCACTCCTTATTCTATACCTATCATATTGAATTGGGTTCACTTCTTGTTCCATATATATCATAATGAACCAAGATAACTTATCATTCCTTCCTTATTATACAGAAAAGAGTTCACATCTCTTTCTATCCCATTCATATTGAACCAATTTCATTTCTCATTTTAGCACTGTAATATTGAATTAAGATCACTTCTCATTCCATCCCTATCACAATGAATTATGTTCACTTCTCATTTAATCCAAGTTATACCGAACCATAATCGGTTCTCATTATAGCGCGGTCATACTAAATTGAGTTCAATTCTCATTCCATCCCTATCACACTAAACTGATTTAACTTCTAATTCTTGTCATGCATATCTCAAGAGAGAGATATATTTATTCAATGAATTGGATGGATATATAGGTCCCTTCTATCACATATTTATATAATAAATATTTGTTACAAAATATAATAAAACATTAATCATATCATAATACATTAAAAAGAGATGAGTTTCATTTACATCATACCATAAACCATGAAATGAAATGGGTATCATAATAATTTCATTATATCATTACCTTTATAAAAAAATGAATTTCCAAAATCATTTCATCCTTGGATAACATGTTAGAAAAAGGGGGGTTGATAAGTATTTTATCTTGGTATCACCCACAAAAAAAAAATCATGCCTTATAAACAAAAAGTCAAAAAAATAATAAACCATTCCAAGAAATAATAATAATGGTACTCATATATAATAACCATATGAAATCATAAAATAAATAAATGTATTTAATTTTATATGGGAAAAATTTTTTAATGATCATTTAATATAATTATTGAGGATAATATTCTTTAATCATTTCAAAGTGGCATATACCACATTGATACATTTGAATAATAATTCACAAGGAATTATAAAATAAAATTATGTTTATAATATAATGAAAAGAAATATATTTCTGATATAACATGCTAAAGGTGGTATATATAGGTCATAAATTATTATAGGATTATAAGATAAAACGTGTCTCAATGAATGAAAATTGAGACAAAATTACTGTACCTATTTGGTAACATTTCAACTATAAAACCCATAGAGGAATAACATAAATTAAAATATTCAATATCATTAATTAAATTCAGATATTGATATAATGTTTCATAGTGTAGTATATACACCTCATAAAACACTATCAGGGCATAACATAATGTGTGTCTTAAATAAAAAAAATGAGACAAAATTACATTACAAATTTGGTGAGTATTGAACCATAAACCCTTCTAAAGAATAAAATAAATTCAAACTATGAATTTCATTATTTAATACAATATAATAATATAACATGTCATGGGGTATTATATGAACCTCATAAAAGACTATATGTGCATAACATAACTTGTGTATCAATGAACTAAAATTGATAAAAAAATAAATTTACTTGTCTGGTAACTTTAAAACAATAAATCACAAAATAATATCATAAATTGAAACATTTAATATAATTAAAAATATTAAATTCATGATATCACATTTCACTTGGTAATATAAATACCTCATCAAATTCTTTAGGGACATAACACAACTTTTGTCTCAAAAACGGAAAATGGAGGCAAAAAAACCATACTGATTTGGTAATCGTTGATCTGTAAAACTCTAGGATTTAGAGATCATAAAATAGATATTTGAATAAACAAAAAAACATATAAAACTCATATAATCATTTCATTATATGTCTATACACTAATATATATAAATTATCATTGAATAAGGCATAAGTTTAAATAAAATAAATGTGAGATGAGAAAACCCATACCTTAATTATTGAAATTTCTTACCCATGTTCAAAACACTGTAATAATAAGTATAAGTTTACTATAATTCTAGAAAATAAACATATTATAATATATAATTCCATATAAGATTTTTATATTACTTATTTATTAATAATTCCTTATTACTGTTACGTTTTAGTAAATATCCATTTTTTTGTATATGTATCGACTTGTTATTCATGTTCCTCATACATAGATAATTATTTACTTATTTTATAATTTTAAAAGGTGATATAAATATAATATATATTCATTATATAAATAATAATAATAATCTATAATATATTGAATTGTGAAATGGAATTTACTATTCATGGAGATGGAAGGTTGTACGTACAAGAGAACATTGTTTTTGTTTCCTTGTCGGATTGAAAGAATGAAAGACAACTACATATATATATAGTAAATTTATAGTAGAATTATTATTTAATAAATATATTATACTCTGATGTCCTGAAATTTCCATATAATTTTGTTAATTAAATATAATTATTTTAAGACGACGAAAACTGACGGTGCGTGATTCCGAGGGCCAGAGTGCCAGGAATAAACCGTCGAAGTTTGGTTAAACATTAAATAGCGTGTGGAAGCATTTTTCTGGAAAATGAAGAATAAATAGTAAATGGTTTCCCAGATCATAAATCTGAGCACATTGTTGCACTCATGATGGTGGGTTTATCTTATGTGCGACTTAAGTTTTGTCAGTGTGGGCATCCTGTGGGAAAACCTGAAAATTGAAAAACCGTAAATAAAATAATAAAATAATGTTATTTTATTTTTCAAATTCTTATAACCCACAGATGGTTACTCGTATTAGAAATAAAAGAACACCACTAAGCTTGTGAGGGTATTCTCTCTTTAAGAAGATACTAACAATGGCCGGTGAAAGCTAGTAGTGAATGTTAGTTTTTGGATGTAAATAAAATAATTAAGTGAAAATTATTTTATTGGAAGATTTATATATTATAAATAGTTACTCAGATTGGAAATCTGAGAGTACCATTGGGTTTTTTAGGCTGTGTTTCTCTTAGGTATAGTCTAACCTCGACCGGTGCGGGTTAAACGTTACTATTTATAATTTTCCAAACATTTTTTTGGGAACATTTAGTAAATGCACGAGCGTCATTTTGTAAATTTTGAATTGATTCTCGAAATTGAAATATGAGGATGTCGTTGAACGCACAGCACTGATATTTGATTAAGGATACCTTCACCTCGATCGTAGTAGGTCATGGGTGGATGTTAGTTTTCCAGATTTTCATGGGAGAGTTAAATAATAAAAAACAAAATAAAACAACAACTTTCATTTTATTTTCTTGAAAACTCCATATTGAATACTTGGTTGTGGGGACCACCCGAACTCCCCTTTAATGTGAGTTTACCCTTGGATTTCCGCCAATAAAATTGCCAACATTAATTTAATTAATGTTCCAACTTTAATTCAATTAATAATCATAACTCATTTAAGGTTGGTTCCGAACCCTTTTAGAAGGGATCATTGGAAATGGGGAGAGCTTTGGAGAACTCGGAAGGACATCCTCCAACAAAAAATGAACATCTGATGTGGATAACGCTTGAGCTCGGATCAAAAGCATCTTTCGGGAGCAACGAACACCGACGTCACCATCATCATCTTCCTCCTCACGACACCTCCAATGGACAATCAAGGTAGGGATTTTAATTTGAAGTATGATTAAATATATTTTTTTTTCTTCATTTTATTGAATCATAATGATGATGGCCAATCAAACATGGACATCATTCTGCACTTATACCTTGACAAATTTCATTCGTTCTTCATGCGTTCTTCGACGACCAATAATTAACCGTGCTAAAAGGGCAATGTCTCATTGCGCGCGACATATGGAAGAGGATATCTCGACCTGAGGATTGTTAATTTGTGGATGTTATGTTTTTCAGGCTTGGAATGAAGATTCAATGACACATGGAATAAAGGAGGCACAGGTCCATGCTGCCAGAAGAAGAAGAGGTTGCTAATTTCGAGTCGTGACGGTGTACCGTTGGGCGGCATACACCCGGCCAGTTGCAGGAGGATAGTTGTGTTGTCATGCAGCTGAGAGGAGAGTCGGTCGGAGCCCCGAAAGGCCACGTCGCATTGAGGGAGACCACACAGGAAGGTCCTGCGCGCTAGTAGGAGCCAGCCGAACTGTCCACGGACCGTTCGGAATACTTCGGGAGCCTCCCTAGTGTGTGTCTAGGGAGGGTCCTGACATGGAAGACTGCACCCAGCCAGGTGGACTGCACCCTGCCGAGTTGGCTGCACTGAGCGGGCCATGCCCAGTGGGCCATGACGAGTGGGCCACACAATGCTGGCCGGGCCGCCCCCTCTACAGGCCGAGCTAGTCCGCGGCCTAGTGGGCCAGGCCCGCTGTGGTCCTGCCCATCTGAGCTAGACCCGGACCGGGTCAGATTGAGTTGAACCGGTTTGGGTTGACCTGAACTGGGTAGGGTCGGCCGAGGCCAGGTCTTTCCAACCAGGTCGGACCGAACCCAGGCCTATCTGGACTAAGATACAACTTTTGGTCATATCATGTGAACCAGGTGTCCGTTTGATGAATCGTATGTGGAAATGGATTCCCTGGATCAAAAAAAATCCATTTAGTATACTCCACATGAGTTCTGGATAAATTTGGTGTACGGTACGGTTCGACCGAACCCGAATCTAACTGGCACCTCGAAACGGAAACACTAATTACTTACAGACCGTGTGTCTAATTGACGTGTCGTTATTCGTGTTGGCTCCCATTTTGATGTGGTGGAAGTTTGGGATGCTTTTTTGTTAGACATTGTGGTAGTTGAAGTAACAATCAATGCTTTGAGTAGTGGAACCTCACAAAATCAAGCATGCTTAGTGCGGGAACCCTGCAGCTAGTTGTACTTGAAGAACCTTCAGAACCAATGTGGGCCATATTCTGATCTTATATGGGTCAGCACTCGGTGATCCTATGTGGGTCAGCGCATAACAATCCTGTGTTGGTCAGTGCTCAATGATCCTCTATGGGTTAGCGCATACCGAACCTGTGCGGGTCATCTCAGATCCGGTGTGGGTCTACGCTTAGTGATCCTGTGTGGGTCAGCGCATACCGATCCTATGTGGGTCATCTCAGACACTGTGTGGTTCATCCGGGGTTAGTTACCTATCTATCTTGGGTGGGTCAGTGGGGGATATTAAACTATCGATCCTGTGTGGGTTTTCATCATTTCTTCTTAATGGAATAAAATGATCTAGTTTTTGACTAATCATCTATACTTCTGTAATTACGTTATACCAGATTGTGAGCTAATTATTTTACCTTTGTGGTACATCAATATTTTTGGTGTTATTTGTGTGTCACTTCTATCTTCGTGGTGATACATGTGTGGTAATTCTATCTTTATAGGGTTATATGTGGGGCACTTCTATCTTCAACGTGTTACCTGTGTGGTACTTCAAGCATCGTGGGGATACCTGTGTGGTACATCTACCTTAGTGGTATCATCTTCTTGGTGTAACATGTGTGGTACTTCTGTCTTTGTGGTGTAACCTGTATGGTACTTATATATCTATGGTGTAACCTATGTGGTACTCCTTCCATTGAGGTATTGTCTTCATTTTATTACCTATGTGGTACTTCTATCTTGTGGTGTTAACTGTGTGGTAATTTTATCTTCGTAGTGTTATCTTCATAGTGTTACCTATGTGGTACTTCTACCATCGAGGTGTTACCTATGTGGTGTCATTCCCTCATGTATGAGATGAGTATATCTTGATAACTTGGGTATATGTATGGGAATATTCCTATGTAGAGTTGATGGCTTGCTTTGTGTCATTTCCTTTGTGGAACTCTAGGAGACCTACGGGGGTCCTAGGGTCCCTACTGAGTATTGTTATACTCACCCATGCATGGGATTTGCCCACACCCTTTTGTTTATGGTGAAAACAACGTACAACATTGATCGAGGCTGAGGGAGCTAGGAGAGGATGGTGTATGATGTTGAACCATTTGGCATGACGTGACGTGGAGGAGACAGATAGACGTAGTGTGCTGAATAGAGGATATATACCTACACATTAGGTAGGAACCTTGGAGGAGGACCCAATAGTGTTCTTCCTTTTCTTTAAGTTTTATTGGTCTTCCACATGTACTTGTACATTTATAGTTGGGCTTATATTACAACCCATTTTTACTTTCAGTGCTGTTTTACTATAGCAGTTTACTTTGTGGTTGCATCTTATTGTGTTCTGGTATGTGTGGTTTCTTCTTGTTTTTTTCGTGGACTATGTGTGTAAGGGGTTAAAAAGGAAATTCCTTCCCATTTAAAGAATATTCCATTCATGTGCTATTTGATAGACCCTAGCCTATGGGAGTCCGTCTTGGGGTAGTCACTGCATGGGCCTCAAGGGACGGGTCGTGACAATGAGGAATCAGAGGAGTTTGGTTCTACCAAAGAACTTGGACTTTGATCTTTTCTATGTGGAAATATTTTTAAGTGTTATGGGTGTGGTTTTCAGTTCAGGGAGTCCAGTGTTGGTGTGATGGCCGACGTATCCCTAAACCTAGACCCAGAATTCGTATTTCTTACTCAGTGCATGGAAACACTGATTGCATGGGGTTTTGAAGAGTTTTTATTGTGATTTCATTGAGTCAGCTCACAAGGAATAAATTAATGACTATGGGGAAGTTGTTCCTTATCAGGATGTTACCACGTAGATAGTTAGATAGGATTCATTAGAAAGTACACGATGACGGCCCACTGAGCGACGAGGCTCTGGTGCAGGTCCCTCTTACGGTGTTGGCACCTTCGAGTGGTGCACTAGTAGCACCTCTACCCATTGGGAAAAAATTAACACCCTCCGCACAAGTCGACGGTGCACACCTACTGATTGCATTACACGAGTTCCAGTGGAAGAGGCCCCCAAGGTTTTGAGGCATGATAGATTCTCAGGCAGCTGTGGACTGGCGGGAGGCTGTCGCTAGGGTTTTTCCCATAGTTGGGACACCAGTTGGGTAGATGGCTATCGTAGCTGCTAGTCTTTTCCAGTACGTAACCATGAGGATGGTCCGCAAGGTAATGAGGCTACAGTACTTGAATATTTTCCCAAGATGGTACCGTTGGGTAGTGTTTCAACTATGCCACTTCATGTTTTTTAGCAGTTACAACCAGAAGTACTGGTAGAGGACACATGTAGTCTTAGTGCCTTAAAAGTGTTTCAGCATCATATACCCCATAGGTTCTTAGGTGGGCCCCACTCACAGGTGGCTGAGGACTGGTTTGAAGAGATGGCTGAGTATTCCCAAGAGATTCTACAGATTCGGCAGGACAACATGTCAGTAGCATAGTATTTATCAAGGCGTACTGACCATTCATCATACTCATTGAATACGATATGATCAGCACTTCAATACTTTGACTTCTGAGTGAGGTGTGTTTAAGGATGTGTGATCCATCACTTTTTCTCATTGGATTCCTACATATGTTAGGGTGGTATAGAGATACTTTGTGGTTGAATTTTATTAGGCTGAACAGATACAACCAGTGAATGTTAGTAGTGAGAAAAAAGGAAATTGGTGCCAGTTTTGGAGACTTGGGCACGTTAAAATGTTTTGGGAAGAAGAAGTATTTGGGACAGATGAATCTGTAGGGCTATAGAAGTGGAAAACAGCGCTTGGAGAGTATCATGATGTGATGTACATTTCAACATATTACAACCACCCCCATTTGTGGTCCCCTCCAGGCTTAGGGGGATGGAGGAAAGGGGAAGGGAGTAGCTACATATGGTCAAGGAGTGTGACCTTTGGGCTCTAGGAATGATTTGATGAATGGTTTGTGTCTTCTACTAGCTTCCATATTAATATACATAGGTACCAATAATTCCATCCTTCCAAAAATCTTGTCCAAGACCAAGAGTTTCATGTTAAGCTATTGAATTGACCCGCATGTCAGGAGATACCATTGGGGGTGACTTGATAATCACACTTATGATGATGGTGTGATATGACCCTTGAGGCGAGAGTTTCGATTGGAACCCCTTGGTGGCAGCGTCGAGGCCTTACAAAATTAATTTGTGTATGAACTAGACTTCCACAGTTCATACTCAGATTGACTATATAAGGAAAAAAGTTTGGGTTTATGTACAACGTTTGAATGGGGTTTTCCTATTTTGGAGAAAACGTAATCCAAGGAATCATAGGATGAACTCATGCAAAGGAGCGTGCAACCAATAACTCTTGATTCGGCCAGTAATAACCTCGGGGTAGCAAGAGTTTTGAGTTTTCACATCCAAATAAGACTAGTATAGCATTGGGACATCTTTTCAAAAGATGATTCCGTGATTGCCTCCCCGAAGGGAAAGGGATGTCTTCTTCGGCTAGGTACTACTAGAGATTTGTACCCAACATCTATAGGGTAGTGAAACCCCTTTCATTTTTGGTGAAAAAGGGGGAGCCTTTCCTATGGACGAATATGTGTTAGTAGAGCTTTCAGAAGATGGGACAGAGACTGACAAGTTGAACTATGCTACCCATGACCTGGAATTAGCAACAATGGGATTTGCACTAATGATGTGGTAGCTCTACTTTATGGAACATCATTTTAGAGACTACACTGATCACAAGCATCTCAGGTATATCTTCTATCAAAATGACCTGAACCCGAGACAACAAAAATGGCTAGTGTTCCTCCAGAACTATGACTCCGATATAGTATATAATCCTGGAAATAGGTAGTTGATGCACTCAGCAGGAGGAATGGACAACTGTTGTTGAGTGACGCAACCGAGCATCTAGCCGCGTTGTAGATATCCTTTGTTGAAAGAGATGGATCAGGTTACCTCCAGTATATGACTGTCACATTCCCAATTCCATAGAGAATTCAGGAGGAACAACTTGAGACATTGACTATGAGACCCAACATGCTTAGATATAATTAGGATGATATCATGAAGGATTTTCTGAATTTGGGGTTCACTTAATCCTTTTTAGAGGTTGCAAGATGGTAACAGTGACACATCATGAGGAGATGTTGTGGGAGAACAGGTCTTCCTACAGGTCTTACTCAAAGAGGATTGCAGAGGTTTGGCTGGACGACAAGATATCTCCGAGGATAATCAATCCTTTATAGATTATTAGCAGAATCTGGGAGATGGTGTACTATCTATCTATTTCCCCATAGATTCACTAGGTAGGTAATGTTTTCCATGTTTCATAGATGAGGAGATGTGTGCATGATCCATCGCACGTTATCGACTAGGGTGATTTGAACATTGAGGATGGGGTAACTTTTACGGAGTTCCCTGTGGAGATTGAGGATTGACAGGAATGAGTCTATCATGGGTTATTGATACCTCTGGTGTGCATTCACTGATAGCACATGAACCTCAATGAGAGCCCATGAGAGAGGGAGCCTTAGATTCATGCTCAGTACCCCCATTTCTTTCCTTTTTCTATGTTTCGGATTTTAAGGATGCAAATCCCTAATATGGGGAGAATTTAATGCCCCTAAATTTCTGTATAATTACTTTTATTTATATGGAATTATTTTGAGACCACAAAATTTGACTGCATGTGATTCTGAGGCCCAAAGTGCCCAGAATGATCCTTCGATGTTTTTTCAAATTTTAAATAGCACAGGTAAGCAGTTTTCTTAAAAAATAAGAATAAATCATAAACGATTGTTCTGATAAAAAATATAAGGGCATAATTGTGCTTAGGATGGTGTGTTTACCCTAGGCACGACTTATGTTTAGTTGGTGCATACCTCCTGTGGGAAAACCAAAAATTACATAACCATAAATAAAATAATAAAATAATGTTATTTAATTTTTTAAATTCTTATAAGTCATGTATGGTTTCTAATATTAAAAATATGAAAACACCGCTAACCTCATGAGGGTTTGCAATATATAGGTAGATACTTACATTGGCCAGTGCAGACACCAGTGAAAGTTAGTTTTAGGCCATAAATAAAATAATTAAGTGACAATTATTTTATTGTAAAATTAATAAAATTTAAAATGTAACTCAGATTGGAAATACAAGAGTATTGTTGGGTTCTTTGGGGCATGTTTCACTTAGGGAGAGCCTAACCATGACTGGTGCAGGTCGAATGTTACTGTTAATAATATTCTGATCTTTTTTTTGGGTATGTTCAGAAAAGCGTGAGCGGTATTCTGTAAATTTTGAACTGGTGCTCGGAATTAAAATCCAAGAACACCGTTGAACTCACAACATTGATAATCACTTCAGAAGAAATTTACCATTAACGTAGTAGGTCGAGGGTGGAATTTAGTTTTCAGGATTTTCATGGCTGAGTTAAAAGAATAAAAATAAAATAAAAGAACAATTTTTATTTTATTTTCGTGAAACCTTCATTTTAATTACATGGTGGTTGGGACCACCCAGACTCCCCTTTAATATGAGTTAACCCTTTGAATTCCTCCAATTAATGTGCCATCATTAATTTAATAAATATGCCTAATTTAACTGAATTAATAATCATTACACAATTATGGTTGGAAACTCACACTTTTGGTTGGGATTGTTAAAATAGGAGAGAGCATGGGAGAACTCAGAATGATATCCTCCAATGAATAATGAACCTCCGACATGGACGATGCTTGAGCCCAGATCAGAAGAATCTTGTGAGATCAACGAATTTCAACATCACCATCATCATCTTCCTTCTCCTGATATCTCCAACGAATGATCGAGGTTGAGATTTTAATTTGATTTATGATTAAATCTATTTTTTGATTCATCATGTTCTTTATTCACAACGACAATAGACAAAATGACATTGCCATCATTTTGCAGTAATACCTCGACCTATTTTCTATTGTTCTGTGTGATTTCATCATGCATTATTCAATGCCAAATAATTATGTGTGCGTAGAATACAATGTCGCTTGGAGCCAAACATATGGACACAGAGATCTCAACCTAAGGATCAAAAATATCTGGATGTCAAATTTTTTGGTATTGGAACCAAGCTGCAATGACACGTGGAAGAAGGGTGGTGCGCGTCTGCGCCACTGGTAGAGCAATATGTCAAAGTTTTTGGGCCGTAGTGGCGCACTGGAGGGCCTCCAACACACGGCCGACGATAGCTTAAGCTGTCGACACATTTGGTGGGAAGTCAGCACCCGACTATCCACGAGAGTATCGTAGCGCCATCATGACACTTTGAGAAGATCCGGTTGGAGCCACGGGCGATTGTTTCACGCTGAGCGGGACCGGTCAGGTGGGTACTGCGTGATAGTAGGTACCATCCAAACGGTCCACTGTCCGTTCAGAATACCGGGGGCCACTTCCCCCCTGGTGCAGCTAGAGAGGGTCCTACCATGACAGATTGTAGCTAGCTGGGTGGATCACATGGAGCCAAGTGGGCCACACTGAGCGGGCCACGCCCGGCGGGCCGTGCCGAATAGGCCGCACGGAGCAGTCTTACCCGAGTGGGCCGCACTGAGCGGGCCGTGCCCAATGGGACGACCCACCCCCTCTACGAGTCGGGCTAGTCCGCGACCAAGAGGGCTGGTCCGGCCATGGTCCAGCCCATACAAGCCAAACTCGGACCGGTTCTGGTAGACCTGAATTTCTTCGGGTTAGCCAAGGCTGTGTCGGGCCGGGTTAGTCCAGACCACGGCCCATCTAGACCTAGATATGCCTTTTTGGTCATATCTTTACAATCGGGTGTCTGTTTGATGAACCTTCTATAGAACTATATTTCATATATCATGAAAGTGAATTTGGAATACCCCACTAGAGTTTTGGATAAATTTGTAGTATGGTTGGGTTGGACTGAACACAAATCAAATCATGCCCTCAGAAGGAAAACACTAATAACTTTTAGATCGGGTGTCCGATTGATGCTTCGTCTATCGCGTTCGGTCCCTTTAGATGTGACAGACCTTTGGGATGCATCTTTGTGAGACTTTGTGGAAGTTGAAGTAAAGCCTTATGGCTTGAGTAGGGAAACCTCACAGAATAAAGCATTCTTAGTGCAGGAACCCTGCATCTTGCTGTACTTGAAGAATATTCAGATCCTGTGTGGGCCATCATCAGATCCTGTGTGGGTTAGTGATCAATGATATTGTGTGGGTCAGCCCCTAACTATCCTGTGTGGGTCAGCACTCAGTGACCCTGTGGGTTTCAGCGCATACAAAACATGTCTGGGGAATCTTAGATCCTGTGTGGTTCAATGCTCAACGATCCTATGTGGGTCAGTGCATACAGATACTTTGTGGGTCATATTTGATTCTCTATGGGTGAGCTTGGGTTAGTTACCTATAGATCATGTGTCGGTCCATGGCGGTTAGTTACATGTCGATCCCGTGTGGGTCATTGGGGTTAGTTTATTATCGATCTTTTCTAGGTTAGCGGGGGTTAGTTACGTATCGATCTTGTGTGGGTCTGCAGTAATGCTTCTTAACCAAATAAGATGATCCAGTTTATGACTAGTCATCTATACTTCTATAGTTTAGTTATACCAGATTGTGAGCAAAGTCTTTTACCTGTGTGGGACTTCAATCATTGCGGTGTTACCTTTGTGGAACATCTATCTTCGTTGTGTTACCTGTGTGGTACTTCTATCTTCGTGGTGTTCCCTGTGTGAAACTTCTATCTTTTCGGTGTTATCTGTGTAATACATATAGCTTTGTGGTGTTACATGTGTGGTACTTCTACCTTTGTGTTATTTTCTTTGTGGGTTTACCTATGTGGTGCATCAATATTTTTGGTGTTACCTTTGTGGTACTTCTATTCCGGTGGTGCTATATGTGTGGTACTTTTTCCTATGTGGTACTGTCTTCGTGGAGTTACCTGTGTGGTACTTCTATCTTATGGTGTTACCAGTGTGGCACATTGACCTTCGTGGTGTTATCTTCGTGGAGTTACATATCTGGTACTTCTTCCTTCGTGGTGTTACCTTTGTGGTGTCCTTCCCATAGGTATGAGATGAGTATATCTTGATAACTTTGGTAATTGTATGGGAATATTCCTAAGTAGAGTTGATAACTAGCTTTGTGGTTTTTTCCATTTTGGAACTCTAGGAGAACTTCGGGGGTCTTGGGGTCCCTAGTGAGTATTTTTATCCTCACCCCTACACTGGATTCATCCTCACCTTATTGTGTCTGGTGCAGATGATGTACAACTTTGATCGAGGATGAGGGATCATGGACTTGATGGTGCACGGAGGTGGACCATTCGGCATGACGTGATGCGATGGAGACTGACAGATGTGGAGTGCTGAGAAGGTGATATGTACCTAACCTTCTAGTAGGAACCTTGAAGGATGACCTAGTTGGTGTTTTTCTATTTGTTTCAGTTGTATTGTACTTCTATTCATACTTTTACTTTTACAATTGGGATTGTATTTCCAGCCCATTGTAACATTCAACACTCTTTTACTACAACATTTTACTTTTTGGTTGCATACTATTATGTTCTAGTCTGTTTGGTTTCATCTTGTTGTGTTCTAGGGCTATGTGTCTGTACGTGATAAAAAAGAAATGCCTTCCCGTTTAGGAAATACACTGTAACAGTGTTAGTCGCCAGCACCTGGCCTATGGAAGGAGGGTTTGGGATAGTCATAGCTTGGGCCCTAAGGGATAGGTCATGACAAATACATTCACTAATGTTACCTTTAATACATTATCTACAAAGTGTGAATGAGTCACATCGCTTTGAGGAGGCGATAGTCCACATATCAACAAACAATGTTATCGTATTTAAAAAAATGAAAGAAAAGAAGTATTATTTAAAATAAAAAATAAAAAATAAAAAATATAATATTATTATAATACATATCATATAAAAAATATTATTTCCTTCATAAATCCCAACCATGGGTGGTGGTAAAGGAAAAATAAATTACATCGCTTCTCAATGCGGTAGTTTAACGTATACAATGGTAATTTCGTAACCCACATGATGTAAGTGTTTGTATTTTTATGTAAACAAAATAACATAACAACATATAAGAATATTTTGGATACTTATTTTATTATAGAATAATGAAATATGAATTGTTTTTTGGGTAGAGAAAGATATAAAACATAAATTGACGTCGATGAATGTTACCTATTTTTTGTTAACCCCATTTAAATAACACCAAAGGAATTCTTTGTATGAATTTATTACAAAAGTGAATAATTTAGGGTGATAAAATGATTTTGGTAGATTATTTTAACTAGACTTTGACAAGCCAATGATATTTAGATGTGTGAATTTTTTGGTTAGGGTGAATATATTTTTAGAGTGGAGGGAGAGTGGCATTCTTGTAAATATTTAAATGTTCAAGTTATTTGGATGTCTTCCTTACCTCATTTTATCCAAAAATAAAAATTAATGGATTAATGGGTATTTATGTTTGATAAATTAATCAACTACATAAAAATTAAAGCATGTTTATAATTTTGTTTCTTAACTTCTATGATTGCACACATTTTTTATTTTGGGTTTTATAAAGTTACTAGTTTCATAACCAATGTAAATTAACAATTTAGTGTAACATAATGTGAGAAATACTACGAATTTTAGAATAATTTATTCTAAAATATGAAGCCCAATTTATAAAATAAAAATTAAAAAAGTGTTGAGAATTAATTTTACCATAAATGCAGGTAACTTGCAAAAACACTACTTTAACCCTAATTTCACCAATAATGTATTTACTATTTATTGGTAAATATGATCATTATAAAAGAAAAATTTTAGCATTAATGGACCATATTTTATATTTTTTAACACTTGTAAATATCTTGGAATAAGATTATACATTTAGTTATTTTAAATTATTTAATAAAATATCATTTTTTATTTAATTATTAACTGTATAATTCATGTTCCAATGTTTTATAAGAATTTATTGTAATTATATCATATATAAGAAATTAAATACAAATTACTTTGATAAAAAGGAATTTATATTCCAAAATAAAATTTATAACCATGCATATGTTGCTTCTTCTCAACTTCAAAATATTTTTAGTGTTTGAGACAAGGGAAATTACTTTTTTTGTCTTTTCAACTTACTTAACTTATTATATAGTTCCCTTTCATTGTATATTAATCCAATAAATCATAAAACAATTGGGTATTTTTTTGAGGGTGAAAATGTTTCCATAAAATTGGTCTCGGAAATTTGTTGGGTATTTTATACACCTTATATTATTTGTTTAATCATTAAGAAAGCATGTTCATACCTAAATCACTTTAACTAATTGTAATAGTTTTCACTAATAATTTTTATCAAAAAGGTGAATATTATTAGAAAAAACATCAAACGGATTAGAAAATAATATAACATTTTTTCAAAATTCAATTCATATATGTGGCGAAAATTAGTTTAAACTTAACACCACATACACTATGGGCCAACATGTTTTCAGGAGAAAAGCTGATAAGACTAATTATTCTATATCCAATTTCAATGTTAAATTGAATGCATTTAAAAAATTTGAATTCATTGATTTATAATTGAAATAATTATTCATTAAAACCATATTAATATATAATTTTCAAGATAATTAAATTAGATTAAAAGGCAGTTTTAATTAAAATTATGTATTTTCAATTTATCATTAAAAAATCTTTGTTCAGTAAAATTCCTAAAATTCATCGTAAAATAATATTGAAATTATGAATTAAAAAGTTAATATTATTTAATGAAATTTTATTTCAAAAAGATTCTATCTTATATTATATTATTGTTTATAGATGATCATAAAGATATGTTATTTTATGAAAATAGAATTCTCAAACACCAAAGGGATTTAAGTTTTTTTAAATTTTAATAACAATATTTTTTATAAATATAAAACCATTATAAATTATTTATAAAAATTATTTATTAAGACTCACATTACTATGTTTAACAACTATTTTATAAATATTTTGATCAAATAATTATAATAATTAAATTTTGTTTCCTTCAAAATACGTGTTTCAATTAATAAAAGACAAGTCATTATTGTTTGTGAGACAAGAATATCTTAGTTTATCCTATAATAAAATAATAACATCATGTGTCTTGTGGTGAAAGGGATTATATAAATTTATTTGATTTTAAAAAAGATAACAAAAAATTAGGGTGTTACATTCTACCCCCTTAAAATGAATTTTACCCTTGAGATTTTTCTATGTTATCAAAGGTTTAATACATGAAAGTCACATGTATTAAAACCCAAATTATAAATATGAATTCAGAATACTCCTTTTAAAAATAAAATTAAGAAACATAATGGTTACCATATTTAACACATATATAGGTATATATATATGAGAACACGCATGGGAAGTGAAAATATGGGCATGTAAGAGAAATATAACTATCATGATCTAATGGAGAGTGATAGATAACATTAACAGGATAAAGTTACTGATAAAAAGTTATAAATTTTAAATTATCTAGGGGACCAATTGATTTCATAAAAATTAATGCACCAGGATAACATATTTATTTTCAATATCCTCTTCCTAAATTTGAAGAGTTTTGGTGAAAAGATATAATAACATTTTTTCATTCCTTTACATATTCATATTCTCACCTTTTGGTTATTCCATTATAGATTTCCACATAATATCATAGTCCAAGAAATGAAGGTTTATTTTATATTCCTTATTTAATAACAGATAATGTGGTCCATGATATGTTATCTAATGTATCTCCAGTTATTATAAAAATGTGCTGATATAAAGTTATAAAAAATTCATAAATCCTTATTCAGTGATTTAATACAATAATCATACTATGATTACCCATATTTTAAATTAATCATTCCATAAATAGTTAAAATTATAATCTTTTTAAAATATAAATATATAAAACATTATAAATAAGGTTACTAAATTTCTCAATTTTGTTTATCAATGATCCCCAAATAAATAAGATCTTTTTTCACAAGAAAAACATGTAACTACATTCTTCTGGTTTTCTCTTCCAATGTAGTCATAAGATGAATTTTCATAAAACCTTATTGGATACATGAATTATTTATTATTATAAATATTGTTTGATATATTCTATAAATACATAAATAATTGGAAACTTGATCCATGATAACATAGACAACTTTGTCAAAAAATTAATAATAATATCTTGGGTATTAAATACAATAAAATTTACTCTATCCAAATTAATAATCTATTTATCAATGTGATTTTTTTCTCAACATCAACGACAGAATGATGGATACCGTCCCATAATCAAATGTAAACCTTTCCATGGAATCCCTTTTTTAGTTCATCAGCAATATACTATATATTTGTTCAAATTAAAATTCCAAAAACATATACTTCATGATTCATATAAAGAAGTTATTTAATTCTTATACATATACACTTAAATTATCATACTTTATTAGTAAACTATTTCTTAGGATTCATAATCTTATTCCTTAAAACCTATTTCCTAGAATATGAATATAGATCATGTATTAAGGTTCCTCAAACTCAATTAAATCTTTCATATAACATTTAATGTAAAAAATAAGGTTTGACCATCCCATACATTTCCCACGTCATTTAATACCTCTTTATCTTCAGTATTAAAACCAATAAGTTAACTATCTTCTGGATTCTCATCATATGATTTCAACATAGAAAATAGATTTTTATAATGACATTACTATCTACCTCTTAAACATTCATTGAAAATATATTTCATTGAAGTTCCTTTTATTTACTAATACTAGAAAGCAGAGTGTCAGAAACAATTATTATAATGGAAAACCACAAAATCAAGAATGCAATTAATTATAAAATTCCTAAATCATGACACATTCTTATATAATATATTACACCTTATGTTTATCCTCAGATATTCATTTTAATATTATGTAAAAATCCTTTATTATGGTTCCTAGAGAGTTTTTTAATTCATAATGTGTGTTCCTATGTATTATAAATCTAGGTGTGAATCAAGGCCCGTTGGCATTCTCTAGTTCTCGATCATGTTTTATTCAATATAGTGTTTTCGGGGTTTCATCCTCTATGTACACTTGTTCTAGATCCAAATCCATATTTAGTATCAAAATAGAGATGTATTTCTAGAAAAACACTCACTATATCTTTTAACAGAATTCCAGGACATTTTTGTAAACATTAACAAACCCTTATCCTTATCCTAAGAGAAATCCATAGGAATGTCCATATAAATATCCCAAGAAATGTCAGTAATGTTTTCTCAAAAAGTTATCAAATTTTGAAAAAAAAATTATCTTTAATACCAACAATTATAACACGATTTTGAAATACATTGATATTACATCATTTTAGATTAATTTTAAGACCATTTCAGAAATTCAAGCCCGAGGACCAAAATAGTTTAGTGTCTATAAAAACATAGAACAAAATATTCTAACTGGGTGATTGATCCTTAAACCACCCTTAATTATATTCCTCTTAAGTATGCATACATAAAACAGTTATTCATAACATTGGGAATGTAGTTGGGATTTGGCTTAGATGTAATCACATTATATTTATACTGTAGCACAACTGCAATAGCCGAGATACTATTGAAAAGATGACACTCTAGTGGCGGTAGGGGCTCTGTTCCGACGGTAGGGGAACTCTAGCAGTGACGGGTATCGTCCGATAATGTATCTGTGTTAGTACTTTTGTAGTAATATTCTCTAAATGGTCCTGGGACCATAAATTTGGGCCTACGGGCTATGTAATGGGCAAAATGCCTGCTAAGCCTTCGATCTATGTAATGGGTCTCCCTCTACCCAGTTAAAGAGGTCATTACTTTGCTTTAAAAATAAAAATGAGGCTTCGACCCCAACCTTTTAAAAAATTAATAACATTGGGGATGAAAACCCATTAAATGGGTGAGAACATATTCTCATTAAGGTAAAAATAATGTTGAAACACATGCATAACATAATCATAAAGTAATGGGAACATGTGAATAACATAGAAAATCATTTCATGCATATCAAAGAACATAAAAATGAATCATCGATAAAATATTAGAACTCAATAAGACATGAATAATAAAGGAATCATGAGAATAATATATGAAATAATGACATAGAAATTAGAAATGGGATTGTGGAAAAAAATAAACATTTAAAATCATATCCATAGTAGTCAAGGAATCATTACCAAGGACATCTCAGGGGTGTGGGTACACTCCCAAAACCATATTGGTATTAACTGTTCACTTCCATGACTATAGAATTGGAAAAAGTCCTTTACTGAATTAGGTTCACCCCATGTTCCAGCCAAGTATTTGATAATTTGGTTCGCTATCTATTAAAACAATATAATACTGAACTGAGTTCAGTCCTCATTCCTGCCATGTATTTATATACCCTCCTCACTTCCTATTCTAGCCCGGTAACACTTAAAGGACTTCAATCCCCATTACCTCTATTTCATACTAAGATGAGTTCATTTCCCATTTTATCCCTCTCAAACTGAACCAATTTCACTCATCATTCATTCCCTTTCACATGGAACTGTGTTCACTTCCTATTCCAACCCTATCATAATAAACAGAGTTTACTTCTCTTTCCATCAATGTCATACATAAACAAGTTCACATCTAATTTCAGACCTATCTTACTGAACCTAGTTCATTTAACATTGCATCTCTATCATACTAAGATGAGTTCACTCCTCATTGCTTCCTTGTCATATTGAACATAGTTCAATTCTAATTCATTCCCTATCATAAGAAACCAATTTTACTTCTCGTTATATCCCTAGAATACTGAACTATGTTCACTTCTCATTCCATTTCTATCACAACGAATCACGTTGACATCTCATTCCCACCTATCTCATAATTAAATCATACATATTTTTTCCAAAAGATAATTAAATAGTCATCATATCATAACGAATAAAAAAGATATGGGTTTCATAAATATATTATCATAACCCATGAAGTGAAACAGGTTTCATAAAAAATTCATAATATCATAACCTATTGAATGATACATGTTTCAAAACCATTTCATCAAATAATAACCAGTGAAAGGAAGCATGTTTCACAAGACTTTTATCATTTTATAACCTCTGGAAGAGAAATGAGTGTTATAAGAAACATGTCATTAATTGAATAAAGAATTCATCAAAATAATATGAATGATACCGATGCAGAATAACACTATTAAATATAAAACTAAATCAAATTATTTCATCTTATATGGAAAATAATTTTGAATGATTATTTAAAAATATTCTTTATGAATATAATCCTAAAACATTTCAAAGTATCTCATATCACATTGAAACATTTGAATCCAAATAAAAATTACATAATAACATTAAATTAGTCTCATAATATCATGAAAATATTTATATTCATGACATGAAATGTTATTGTTTTTTATATTCACATTATAAATGCATGTAGGTTGAAAATAGAACTTGTGTCTCAAAGAAGGAAAATCGAGAAAAAATTTCCATCCTAATTTGGTAACAGTTAAATCATAAATCTCGTGAAGGAATAAAATAAAATGATACTTTTAATATCACTATATTAATTAAATTAATAATATAACATTTCATATTGTTATATATACACAAAATAATTTACTGTATGTTCATAACATTACACGTTTCTGAATGAAAGAAAATTGAGGCAATTTTTTTCTCGTATTTGGTAAATTTTGAACCTTAAATTCCGTTAATAAATAACATCATTCAAATAATTAAATTTAATTAATAAAATTAAATTCATGATAAAACATGTCATATATAATTATATAAACCCCAAAAAATACTATAGTTTAATAACACAACATGTGTCTCGATGAAGGAAGATTGAGACAACATTAATATACACATTTGGTAAACTTTTCACGGTCTACCCCATGAAATAAAAAAAATTAAAACTTTTTATATTAAGATTTTTTGTAAATTAATCATATTACATGTCATAGGGTAGTATATGAACATAATAAAATAATATAGTTTCTTAAAAAACATCTGTCTCCATGATGAAAAATTGAGAGGAAACTACCATTCTAATTTGGTAACCTTAGAACCATAAAACCCCATTAAATAGAGATAATCAATGAGATAAGTAATTACCCTTAAACTTATTTATAATAATCATTTAATACATTCATGGGTAATATATACCGCACCTAGACGAAATAAGTGTCTAATAAGGCATAAGTCTCATAGAAATAAAAGTTGGATTTGAAAGCTACCTCAAGTTTTGATAATCTTCGTACACATTCAAAACTAATATATAATAAGTAAATGTTTTCAAAAAATATTTACACTGATCAATATTGTTTTATCTAATACTATATATGGTATTTATATTACATGTTTATTAAAAATCTAATGTTAATGCTATATTTTGTGTAATATATTCTATTTTTCATATATGTTTTCTCTTGATATAAATGATAATGTTAAATAGATCATGATTTAATGTTTTAAATAATATATAAATTATATAAATATCATTTATATCCATTAAATAAAAATATATAATATCAAATTAAATATATAAATATGAAATGGAATACACAATTTGTGGATATAGTAAGTCGTACTTATGCATGAACACTATTTATGTTTTCTTATCATATTGAAAGAAATAAATTAAATGAAATATATGTATATAAATTTATTATAACCCATGTATAATTATTATGATGTAAATATACTATAAATTTACCAAACACATCCATAATACATTCAATGAAATGTGTGAATGAATCACATCAATTTGAGGAGGAGGTAGTTCACACATCTATAAACAATGTGACCATATTTACACAAAATGGAAATCATGAAGTTATATTTAATATAATAATTATGTTAGAATAAATAAATACTAAATTTCATAAATATGATATAAAATATTATTTACATCACAATTACTAACCATGAAGGGTGGTAATGGAAAAATGAACAACAATATATCGTGAGGCCGTAGTTCTCCAAACAAGAATTTGATTTTTTTATCCATTTGATGGAATTGTTTTTTCGGTGGTGGTATAAAAATAATCATAATAATATATCCTTATATTTAGGATATTTTTGTTATTATATAAGAATAAAATAACAGTAACTTATTGGGTGGAGAACAAAATAGAACATGAGTGGATATTGAAGAATGTTACCTTTATTTGGGGAAACTCCATTCGGTTTTCACCAATGGGATTCCATGGATAGATTTATACCAAAAGTGAGAAATATATGATGATATTAGGGATTACAAGATCTTGTTTTTGTAGGTTTATCATGATTCAATGGGGACTATAGGTGTGAATAATTGGGAAGGATAAATGTCTTTTTAAAGTGGTGGGGGAACAGACTTCTTGAAAATATATAAATGTAACAACTATTGGGAGGTCTCCCATTACTCAAGTTATTAATAAATTAAAAATAACACATTAAAGTGGAATTATGGTTAATACAAACCTCCAAGAAACAAAAATAAGTGAATTATTAATGTTTTGTTCCATAACATTAATGTTTTTCCACTTTTATCAATACAGTTTTTATTAAGGTAGCTATTTTTCTATGAAATGTTATTTTTCCATTTGGAATATATTAAAGAGATAAATGATTGATAACTTAGACACATGTGTTATATATTATTAGAAATTTTTTATAAAGTTTAATATAACATATGAAATGTAGGATAAATTTAATAGAGACACATGTAACATGCCAAAACACTACATTAACCCTAACCAGACAAACTATTTTTTAACAATTTTATGGTTACAAATATTTATTATAAAAGATACATTTCACCATTAATGAATCTCATTTTATATTTAAATCCCGCTAAAAATAAAATTTCAGAAGATAATATTTTTTTAATTTTAAATTATTTGGTAAAACATAAATTTTTTCAATTCTTAAGTTAATAATCCATCCACTTAAATTTCATAAAAATATAATGGAATTATATCATATATAAAAAATTAATTTTAAATATTATTATAAAAACAAATAATTTATATTCTAAAATAGTATTTTCAATCAAACTTATGTAGCATCATCCCTACTTAAAATATTTATGAGTGTTAAAGGAAATGATGTTTCCTTTGTTGTATTTTCCATTACATAACATATTATATTGGTCCCTATCATTGAAAATTATCCAAAAAATCATAAAAATATATCCTTTTGTGGTGAGCGTTGGAATACGTTCATATAATAGGTGCTGGAAAAGCGTTGGGTCAATTATACACATTGTATTCTATGTCGATTAATTTAGAAATCTTGTTATTACCTTAATAACTATAATTAGTTGTAAATAATTTCACTCATCATTTTAGTAAAGAAAAGATGATCATATTAGACAAATAATTACAGAATAATTCCAAATACTTATATACATTTTTTCTAATTCAAATAACAAAAGTTTCTAAAAATAGTTTTAAATTAATCCAACAGATGCTGCGAGATGTGGTTTTAAGTAGAAAATTTTAAAAGTAAAAAACGTTAATATATCAAATTTCAATATGAAATTGAATAAATTTACTTTTATTTGATTTACTAATTATTATTTTGAGTAATTATACTTTAAAACCTAATTAGTATATAATTTATCTATATAAAACAATTAGATGAAAATGCATTTTTTATTAAAATTTAGTATTTGTCACTATTTATACAAAAATGAGATTTTCATGGAAATATAAAATCTTCACCATAATATAACACTGAAACTCTCAATTTTAAAATTTTTATTATTTTATCAAATAAAATTATTTTGTGTTTGTAAATTTAATTTTATTATTTTTCACAGAAGGATCTAAAAAGTCGTTCTTTTAAGAAAATAGTATTTTCAAAAATATAAATACATTACAAATAAATTTACACTATATTATCAATATGTATTATTTATATAAAAAATAATAAACAATATTAAAAATTAGATATATGAATTCACATTACTATGTATAGTGGCTATGTTATAACTATCTCATTTAAATAATTATATTGATTAAATTTTTTTTATAGATACTCTGTGTTTCATGTAATAAAATACATGTAAGTGTTTCCTGTAACACCATATTTTCTTATATAAGCCTACAATGAATGATTAAATTGAATTTTCATGCAACGTAAGACATTATATAAATTTAATTTATAAAAAGAATACTTAAAAACATTATGTGTTACAAATGCGGCTAATAATGTAGACCAACCTAAACCAAATGTGAACCAACAAATAAGCATGAGTATATTTCAATCCATATTTGATACTAAAATGGGGAATGAAATTATACTACCACTTAATGAAAATACACTTTAAAAATTTAGTTATAAAAATCCATTGTTCTTTTATATGTATTAGCTACTAGAAAACAAAGTGTAATTCCACAATCAAATTAATAGAATATTCAATTCGCTGCAAACCCTCAGTGATATCAGAAAAAATCTAGTGGTATACATACTCAAATAAATTTTGATTTAATGGTAGTATATTCATGTAAAAAATAAAAATTCCATGAACAAACTTCGGTTTAACAAAATAATTATAGACCCATACCTTTAACATCATAAAAATGAAAAAATTATTTACAATTAACCAATACATCCTATCTCTCATATAGTATACATATAATTTAGAAAAGTTGATAAATTTCCACTAAAGGTCCTCCTAATAATGAAAATGAATTCATGCTACATTAATGTAGGTATGTGATAATATAGTCATAATGAAGTTGTCATTTTCTATATAAATTATTATAACATGATCATTAATCGATTGACTTTACTAGATAAAGACATCACAGTATCTAATGGTGCAAGAAATAACATTACCATTACATATGAAAATGAAATCTAACGTGTGAAAAATATGAAAAATAGAACCATATTTTTAATAGGCCATGACACCAAGAAACTAATCAAACAAAAAATATTCTTTTCCCCCACATCATATCTATATACAATGAAATTTTCAGTATGGATAATTGGAGAAAAATAAAGGGATTTTATTGAACCATCATGGTTGTGTCCCAATTGTGGTAATTTGTGGCACCTAAAAGGTTATTTTACTAGAACCCGAATGAAATCCAATTAAAAAATAACCAATGTGTCACAATCCTTATGTTATATAATGGTTTAGTCTCCTTAAAATAGTTATTGAACTTAAAATAATTTCAATCTAGGTGATTCTAGGAAAAAAATGTTAAAATTTTCATTGATAAAACAATATGGAAGGAGGGTTGATTTTTGAGAATCTAATATGTAGTTATATTAAATATTTCATGTATCCATAAAAAATGAAGTAGGTCCTTTGGTGATATGTGTTACCATACTAATGAACATAATTATTATGTAGGTTTTGTCTAATAGAGTCATGTATCATTATTTAATATCCTCTCATTAAATTGATGTTTTGGGAATATAGGTGGAATCAAATCCTCATTTTTTTTAAAATTCAATCACCATTTTAGTTAATGGTTGTGAAATTCCATGTTGTGAAAAAAATTATTATTACTATTCATGGAACTCAATTTTTGGGTATTTTTCTTTTATCTCGATGGAAATATTGATCCACTTCTTTTAATATATTAGTTGTCTTCTTTCAAATACCACATCAATTATTTTCATTGAAAAGATCATTTTACACTCCCTAATGGAGTCACACATCTCATTTAGGGATAATGGGATCTAAACATTGGTATAGAAAATCTGGTGTCAATGGTCGAGGATATCTATTTTCATCTATATGTAATAAATTTTCCTATAATTAATGTAATTGAAATATTATATTATATGAAATCATAGATCGATATATTTTTATACCCTTAAACGTTCTTTGGACTTCCACTAAAAAGAGAAAAGGAATATGTATTTGATATCCTACTATGTACCAATCCTATTTCACTTTGGTTTTATATGATCCATTGAAATGATTAAATTCAATTGATGGTGTTTTTAGCAGAGTTTTATTGTAAATTCTTTATAAGACCCAATATGTCACCTTTTTTTGATCTGGCTTTAATTCTAAAAAATAATATAATTCTTTGTAGTTTTTTATTTATTATCATAAGCTAAAAAAGTTTAGAATAATCAATTATTATCCAATTATGCAAATTAATGATATGTTTGATCATCATGGGGATATAAAATATTCTATTTTATTTAATTAGGATTAGATTATCACCAACTACATGTTTGGAGGGAATATATTCAAATGATAGATTTCTGGAACCATTATGGTCATTATGAAGACCATGATATTCCCTCCGGTCTTACTAGTTCAATAACGACCCATACTTTACATACATTTTTAGTACTTCAAAATTGAAGTACACTTATTACAACATATAACAAAACCATGAAAGGACCGTATAGGTATAGTGTCTTTAGAAACTGGGAAACATAAACAACTGGTTCATAAAGCATCTACACTGTCTCCAATTTATTTCATCATATCTATAGTCCCTTTTGGAATATCTTACTTAATAACCTTCTTCCTGACCGTGGGAAAGAAAAAATACAAAAGGGTGAGCTCAAATTCTTAGTAAGGGTAAACAAAAGAAATATCAATCACATCATATTCGTAAGAACATAACATTTTGGAAATCTTACCCTCCAAAAGAGATAAAAATTTCATAACATGGGATAAATCATGGCAGTGAAATGTAATCACAATAATCATAACATAAAACATGAAGCTTTGTGGCATACATAGATAATCATAGAGAATCATTTATTATTAGTCAAGACTCCTTTCCAAGACTATCTTAGTGGACAAAGTCCATTTCTGAACCGAGCTCATTCCTCGTTTCAGTCCTGTTTCACTGAAGCGGTTTAACCTGCCGTTCCAGCCATGTCTATCTCATGAGATATAAAATCTTTACCCAATGCATTGAAGATAGATATAGGTCCCACCCATCTCATAATGATACAATTCTTATGTGTGCCACAAAATCATAAATCATACATCGTTGCATAACCCATGTAATGAAAATGGGTTTCTTAAACATAGTGACAACATGAAACAATTCATATAAGATAAAGGAATTAATAAAAATAATTCCATCACAACATAATCAATTCAATGTAATAATATGGATATAAACAAAACCCTATATTATCTTAGATGGAAAATAATTTGGTTAAAACACTTAAACTCCATTCTTGAGGAAAATATCCTTTCTACTTCAAAAACATTTCCTTTCTTAACATGTAATATAATTTTGACCTAAAATAAGTTGATTAAAAATAAACATGAAAGATTTTAAAAGAATATTCATGGAAATAATGTTCTAAAAATCCATTCATTCCGCATAAGTTAAAAAAATACATTCTTCTCGTACTTTTGTCGAAAAAGTCAAAAAGTACCTCATATGAAAAACGACAAAAGATTCCTTTCATATCTTATACTAAAAACTCACCGAAGGGAAAAATTGGATTTAAAAAATTTTAGGTGGATGTAAATAATATTTCATATTGAGGAAACATGGATGTGGATGATAAAATATACCCCAGTAAATACCAAAGTATAAACAATCTCGGAAAAAAATGAGATTGTGATATTTTCTCTTACCTTAGTTTTGATTTGCTTCATAAGTGTCCGAACCTCCTGTATAATGATTTAAATAATGTTATTGACTTATTCCATAATCATAATTATTTTTATGATATAATATATGGTCATATTCTAATCTTCTTATTAGTAATAATTCATTACTACTTGTTATTCGGGTGTTTATTACTTTTTGTTCTTATGCGTGTTTTGTCAAATAAATTCTTATTATTCTTTTTAGTTTATAGATACCTCATTTACATAATGGAATAAGTGTACTATATATCATATTTATTAATTCAATTCATTTATATAATCATTATGCAATGAAGATCATGTAGAACGAGTCACATCACAACAAGGACACGATATTCCGTACGTACGCACAAACGATGATATCGTTCCTATGATAGTGGAATTATATTGGAGTGTATGTATACTATTTCAGAATCAATAACACTTTACAATAATCATATATATTCATTCTTTACACCATTATACCCATCCAAGTAAGGTGGTGGTGGAAAATAGATTACACCACGGCGTGGAGACGGTATTCCGTACGTACGCACACGCGATGATTCCGTTTTCCATAGGATGGATATATGGAGAAATAGGGGTGTTTCATACATATAATAACATATCAGTATATGAGTGATACTGATGTTATTAATTAATAACGAAACAACTAAAGAATAATGAGTGGAAGAAGAAATAATGTTGAAAGAATCGGTAATGGACATTACCTCTTCTTTGAAGCGCCTCTTAGAGATCTCCTTTTAGGGAACTAAAATTTGACTTTTATGAAGTCCAGGACCACTAGGATGTTTCTAGGGAAGTGGAGAGGAGATATTGGCAGGGTTTGGCCGAGAATGAAGGCTCAATGTGGTGTGAGGAAGAGAGGGAGGAGATGCCCTTTTATAAGGGAGGAGAGGGGTACCTTTGGAAAAACAAAAACTATTATTTTATTATAAAGCCATATTCGGTTTTAAATAGCTACAAATTGAATTATTTAGAATCTAAGATGGGGTGGGTACAAATACTCTAATAAAATAGAATTTAGACAAGTTTAGTTTACTATTTTAACCTTATCATTTATATTTAACTTTAAGTTAGATAATTTTACTTTTTCCGTGTCTTTTTGTGTTCTTACACTATAAGGTTAATAAACGTACCATAACAAGCCAAAATAACCCCAAATTGTTTATTATTAATATATATAACCTGATATAAGTAATTTGGCCGAACCTTGTATTTTTAGGAATAAAATATCAATTAATAATATAATATTTGTTTTAAAAACTATTTTATGTCAATTTTGACACTATTTGGTAATTGATTTTTGTGAAAATCATAACAGAATGATTAGATCGAAAAGAGTTACTTAAATCACTACTAACATGTCATATTAACATAGAAAATTATTTTAATTCATAAAAAGTCTCAAATTACATTTATTTGGGTATTTATAACATCAATTATGTCAATATTCAATTAATAAGATAAATACTAAATCCTCATTGTGTCATAAATAAATTTATTTATTTAAAGTATAAAAATTAAAAATACAATATCATTATGTATGAAATATTTTTATCTTTATAATTAATATTTATAGTTTGATTTATCTTATGTATAACCCTATATTAAAAATAATTTACTTATTAAACACTGATTTTAACTATTTTAACCCTTCTTTAAATAAATTAATAATAAATGTCCTAATCTAATCCATGTGGGCCTAAATGGTCATATATTATTCCTAATGTTTTTTTTTGTTGAATTATACTTATCAAATAGAATTAGGACATGCGTTAGGGTAATAATAATATCTTTTTTAGCCTTAGTTACCCTATTTACTTTTAACCGCGGTAAGAAAAAAGTAAAAAGTTACTATTCACCAAAAAATATTTTCATCTCATTGAACCAAATTATAGTATTTGATACTAACTGTGTCTCTCGGAGTTTCGAAATTACACTCATAGAAGCGGCAAAATTAAGTTTTATGTAAATTTGCAAATTCTCCTAGGAGGTGGGTAAAAGACGGTCAAAAGTTCAATAAAATTTTTATATATCTAAAATTATTATAAAATGACTCCAATGAATTACTTTGAACTTATAAAGGTATTATATATCTATTTTTACCTAAGATAAATTTATTTAAAATAAATAATTATTTAAATAAAAAGTCCGTTCTTAAATAGTAACCTAGTGTTTTCACTATTCATCAAAAATTGATTTTTTTCAGAAAAATACCAAAATTTCACCCTAGGATAATTTCGATAGTCTGAATCCAAAAATGAAGTCCATTTTGTAAAATAAAATTTACAAAATTTCAAAAAGTTGGTATTACTATTCATAACCACTAGTTTTAATAATATTTTAATAGCATATCATTGCCTAGTGAAACTCGGTATTACGTACAACGCAAGCTATCGAGGAAGGTTGCAATTGTGTGCAAAGAAATCCAAACTAGTTTTGTGTGTAGTGTAAGATTACATTGATGATTTATAAAACATAAAAACAAAATATCTCTCATAAAAGTATCGGGTGTTACATTCTACCCCCCTTAAAATGAATTTCTCCCTCGAAATTCGTCACTTGTAACAAACAGATGAGGATACTTCTCCCTCATCATATCCTAAAGATCCCATGTAGCTTCTTCTAATTGGCAGTTCCTACATAAAACTTTCACCAAGTGAGTGGTCTTTTTCTATAAAACTTTTTCACTACGATCGAGAATCTCTATCTATTGTTCTTCATAAAAAAGATCTTGTTCCAGAAGTACAACATCTGAGCTGAGTACATTTGAAGGATCATGTATGAACTTTCTCAGGAGAGATACATGGAACACATTGTGAACTTGAGAGAGATTTGGTGGAAGTGACAATTGGTAATCAACCTTCCCAACACGATCTAGTATTTCCAAAGGACCGATATATCTAGGGCTCAACTTTCGCTTCTTTCCAAATCTCATGACCCTCTTCCAGGGAGATATTCGTAAGAACACTTTATCACCAACTTTAAACTCTAGGTCTTTTCTTCGGTTGTCGGCATAACTTTTTTGTCGAGTCTAAGCTACTATTATGTGTTGTTGAATAGATCTGACCTTTTCAGCCATCTCATCAACAAGATCAGGTCCTAATATCTTTCTTTTCCCAACTTTATCCCATCAAGTTGGAGTCCTTCATTTCATTACATAGAGAGATTCATAAGGATCCATCTGAATACTGGAGTCAAATCTGTTACTATAAGAAAATTCCACCAACGGTAGGTGTTGATCCCAACCACCTTTGAAATCCATAGAGCAAGCTCTCAACATATCTTCTAGAGTTTGAATTGTCCTCTCAGACTGAACGTCTGTCTGAGGATGATAAGCAGTGCTGAAACACTACTCTATATCCAGAGTATGCTGAAGACTTCGCCAGAACTTCGAGGAACATCTCGGATCCCGATCAGATATAATGGAAAGTGGTATTCCATGCAATATTACTACTTCCTTTACATATATCCTGGAAATATGATCTAGAGATAAATCCTCTTTTATATCAATGAAGTGTGAAAAATTTGTAAGACGATAAACTATGACCCAGATAGCATTATTGCCTTTGGATGTTTTAGGAAGTCCGGTGACAAAGTCCATAGTGATGTTTTCCCATTTCCATTCGGGTATGGGTAATGGTTGTAGCATCCCCTTAGACTTTTGTCTCTCTACTTTAACTTGCTGACAAACGAAGCATCGAGAGACATATTCCGCAACATCTCTTTTCATGCCATCCCACCAGAGGTACTCTTTCAGGTCCCTATACATCTTCATGCTTCCAGGATAAATAGACAATGAAGAACTATGAGCCTCATCCAGTAGCTCCTTATTTAATTCTGGGATGGGAGGAACACAAACCCGATTCCTGAACATTATTATCCCATCACAATCAAGGTTGAATTCAGGAATATTTCTCACCTTCTTTTCTAACCCTACATCTTCTTTTCGTGCCTCTTTAATCTTCACATGTATAGATGGTTGAGCATTCATTGGAGAAAGATACAATTTTCCCCTTCCATTATAATTCCAAGATCCATCCATTGTAAATCCATAAATATTGGATCTTTTTTGATTCTCATCATGGATAAGGTATCATGGTATTGTCGACTTAATGTAACTTCCACCTTGTTCGATTTCCCAGGGTGGAATTGAATTGAGCAGTCGTAATCCATAATCATCTCCAACCATCTTCTTTGGCGCATATTCAACTCCTTTTGTGTGAAAATATACTTTAAACTTTTATGATCAGTATAAATATCACTCCTTTCTCCATAAAGATAATTCCTCCAAATATTTATTGCAAATATTACCGTAGCTAACTCTAAATAATGAGTTGGGTAATTTTTATCATGGATTTTCAACTGTCGTGAGGCTTAAGCTATCACCATATCATTATGCATAAGAACACACCCCAGCCCCATCTTGGATGCATCACTGTAGATCACAAACCATTCTCTACTACAAAGAAGTGTGAGTACAGGTGCGCTGGATAACCTTCTTTTCAACTACTTGAAATTCTCTTCACATTCCTCTGTCCAAACAAACTTAACTCCTTTCCGAGTCAACCTGGTGAGTGGATTAGATAATCATGAAAAATCTTTCACAAAACATCGATAATATCTATCCAAACCAAGAAAACATCGGATCTCAGTTACTGTTTTTGGTCTCGACCATCTTTTGATAACCTCTATTTTTGCTAGATCCACATATATCCCCTCTTTTGAGATTATGTGACCCAAAAATGCAACTTTTTGAAGCCAAAATTCACACTTGGTAAATTTCGCATAAAGCTTCTCCTTTCTTAGGGTATTCAATACAATTATCAAGTGATCTTCATGATCTTCCTTGATCTTTGAATAGACAAGAATATCGTCTATAAAGACTACCACAAACTGATCAAGATAGTCTCTAAAGACTCTATTCATTAGATCCATGAAGATAACAGGGGCATTAGTGAGACCAAATGACATCACTATAAATTCATAGTGTCCATACCTTGTATGGAAAGTCGTCTTTGGTATATCCTCCCTTTTGACCCTTAATTGATGATACCCTGAATGAAGATCAATCTTGGAAAAGTATTGAGCTCCGCGTAGTTGGTCAAATAAGTCATCAATCCATGGGAGATGATATTTTTTCTTGATAGTGATCTTGTTATGTTATCGATAATCAATGCAGAGTCTCATTGATCAATCTTTTTTCTTATCAAATAGAACAGGTGATCCTTAAGGTGGTGCACTAGGGCATATTAATCCCTTATTAATATTCTCTTGGAGTTTCTTTTTCAATTACTGCATCTCAATTTGGGCCATTCTATAAGGTGTCTTTGAAATAGGCAAAGAACCCGGTACGAGTTCTATTGAAAACTCAACATCACAATTTGGTGGAAGACCCAACAATTCCTCCGTAAAGACATCATCAATCTCCCGTAAAATGGGAATATTCTTAATTGTGAGTTTCTCACCAACCATTTGACATAAATAAACTTCATTTAGTGGAATCAAGACCCATAAGATGCATGAAATTTCCACTGGAAGGTTATGTTCATCATTGCATCGATAGATGATCAAATATTGATCTAGAATATGAAATGTGACTTCCCATCATTGGAAATTGATATGAGCTCCATATTGAGAAATCCAATCCATGCCAAGAATCACATCAAATTCCACTATAGGGAGGATCACAAGATTTGCAGGAAGCACCTTGCAACAAACTTCAATCAGAGAATAATTATAAACATTTGATGTGACTGTTGGGCCATTAGGGGTTTTCACAGCTAACACAACATCTAATTGTTGAGTTAATACCGTGATACCCTTAGAAAATTATTCAGAAATAAAAGAGTGGGTGGATCAAAAATCAAATAAAACATTTTCTACTTTAGAGTGGATGGTAAGTGTACCTCTCACCACTTAGTGATCGTACTCCACATCACTGATAGAAATTGCATGTGACTTTCCTTTGTCTTTAGCCTTAATATTTTGTTGATGTAGATCATCATAAACAACCCTTGGATTATGGTATTTGTTGGAATAATGCCCCATCTCCTTGCACTTGAAACATTGAAGTGTAGTAGGTTCATTCTGTGTGTCCATTCATTTGTTTGCATCATTAGACATCTTATTTCCATCATTGCAGCATTCAAATGCCCGATGACCTTCCTTTCCACATTTGAAACATTTTCTTGTCCCTTTAAGAAAACTCCCTCCATGATTCATTCCACACTTTGAGCATAAAGTAAATCTCATCTTCTTTTCAGTGTGCTCTTTAGATTTTCCTTTGAATTCCATTTTCCTCTTCTTATCAAACCCATATGACTGATGGGTTACTCCAATCACCATCTCAACATTGAGAGAATGTTGAACGATTTCCTCATAGCTGTTGAAGTCCCTTATGGATAACGCCCTTAGAATACTTGGTTTTAAGCCACTAAAGAGTCGATCGATCTTGCTCTTAGGTTGGATAATAATACCAGAAGCATACCTTGCAAGTCTTTTAAAATTTTCTTTATAGGTACCAACAGATTCATCATCCTTTTTCTTTAGTTCAAGAAACTCCCTCTCTATCTTTGATCGGAGAATACGAGGGAAGTACTTATTGAAAAATAATTTCTGGAACTCGTACCATTCCATGGAATCAATTTCATCTCTTGGCCTCGTATTCTTGATAAGATTCCACCATTGATCAGCATCACCTACCAAACGATACACTGCTAAGATGACTTTATCATGTTCAGAACATTGAAGAACTGAAAATATCTTTTCAGTAGTACTGATCCATTGTTCAGTAACTAATGGATCAGTAGACCCGCTGAATGAAGGTGGACGTTGTCTCATGAAGGATTCAACAGAATGTTGCTCCTTCCTTTACTCGTTTGGAAGTCCTGCATGATTCATAGCTTGAGAAAGTTTTGTGATAATGGATACATGATTTTTCATTCCAGCTCCCATAATGTTTGGTTGCTAAGGGGGACAATCATTGCATTTCCCATCGCATTCCACATTAACACGGTTCCTTCGGGTTCCTTCCATTGACTAAAACCAAGAATAATAGTGTGTGAAACACTAATTATAATATGAAAACACATAATCAAGAATAAAATTTCACACTTGAGGTCTTATCATAGGTTTTTCATGGAAATTTTTATAACACTGAGATCGTGTTCTATTCTTAGACTTATCCTTAGGGTTCTTACTAAGAATTTCACATCCTAGTTTCCAGAGGTTAACTGTACCTTTCCTCTGATACCAACTATAATGGTCTGTAATTACATCTAGTGGACTATAATAGATACCTATCAGGGAACTCCATGGGAAGCTACACCCCCTGGGTGGGACACACCACCATCCCCAGTGGCAGCCATTTCCTCATGAAGCCCTTGGGCGGAGAGCCATGCTTCGTCCAACGCTCACATGTGAGAGTTCCCAAGGATCAGATACATTCCTACCTCCTATACCCTTGATACCAAAAATAACGACCCATACTTTACATACATTTTTAGTACATCAAAATTGAAGTACACTTATTACAAAATATAACAAAACCATGAATGGACCATATAGGTATAGTGTCTTTAGAAATTGTGAAACATAAAAAACTTGTTCATAAAGCATATACACTGTCTCCCATTTATTTCATCATATCTATAGTCCCTTTTGGAATATCTTACTTAATAACCTTCATCCTGACCAGGGGAAAGAAAACATACTATAGGGTGAGCTCAAATGCTCAGTAAGGGTAAACAAAAGAAATATCAATCAAATCATATTCATAAGAACGTAACATTTTGGAAATTTTACCCTGCAAAAGAAATCAAAATTTCGTAACATGGGATAAATCATGGCAGTGAAATATAATCCCAATAATTATAACATAAAACATTAAGCTTTGTGGAATACACACATAATCATAGAGAATCATTTCTTATAAGTCAAGACTCATTTCCAAGACTATCTTGGTGGACAAAGTCCATTCCTGAACCGAGTTCATTCCTCGTTTCAGTCCAGTTTCACTGAATCGGTTTAACCTTCCATTCCTGCCTTGTCTATCTCATGAGATATAAAATCATTACCCAATGCATTGGAGGGAGAAATAGGTCCCACACATCTCATAATGATACCATTCTTATGTGTTCCACAAAATCATAAATCATACATCATTTCATAACCCATGTAATAAAAATGGGATTCTTAAACATCGTGACATCAAGAAACAATTCCTATAAGATAAAGAAATTCATAAAAATAATTCCATCACAACATAATAAATTAAATGTAATAATAGGGATAGAAACAGAACACTATATTATCATAGATGGAAAATAATTTTGATAAAACACTTGAACTCCATTCTTGAGGAAAACATCCTTTCTACTTCAAAAACATTTCCTATCTAAAAATTTCATATAATATTGAACTAAAAGAAGTTGATTAAAAATAAACTTGAAAACATGTAAAGGAGTATTCTGGGAAATAATGTTCTAAAAATCCATTCATTCCGCATAAGTTAGAAAAAGACATTCTTCTCGTACTTTTGTCAGAAAAGTCAAAAAGTACCTCGTACAAAAAATAACAAAAGATTCCTTTCATATCTTTTACTAAAAACTCACCGAAGGGTAAAATTGGATTTAAAAAATTGTAGGTGGATGGAAATAATATTACATATTGAGGAAACATGGATGTGGATGATAAAATACACCCTAGTAAATACCAAAGTATAAACAATCTCGGATAAAAATGAGATTGTGATATTTTCCCTTACCTTAGGTCCGATTTTCTTCGTAAGTGTCCTAACATCCTGTATAATGATTTAAATAATGTTATTGACTTATTCCAGAATCATAAATATTTTTATGATATCATATATGGTCATATTATTAGCTTTTTATTAGTAATATTTCATTACTACTTGTTATTCGTGTGTTTATTACTTTTTGTTCTTATGCGTGTTTTGTCGAATAAATTCTTATTCTTATTTTTAGGTTATAGACACCTCATTTAATGAATGGTATAAGTGTACTATATATAATATTTATTCATTAAATTCATTTATATAATCATTATTCAATGAAGATCATGTAGAACGAGTCGCATCACATCGTGGAGTCGGTATTCCGTACGTACGCATGAGCGATGATATCGTTCCCATGATCGTGGAATTGTATTGGAGTGTATGTATACTATTTCAGAATCAATAACACTTTAAAATAATCATATATATTCATTCTTTACACCACTATACCCATCCAATTAAGGTGGTGGTGGAAAATAGATTACACCACGGCGTGGAGACGGTATTCCTTACGTACGCACGCGCGGTGATTTCATTTTCCGTAGGATGAATAGATGGTGAAATAGGTTTGTTTCATACTTATAATAACATATCAGTATATGAGTGATACTTATGTTATTATTTAATAATGAAAGATCAAAATAAGAAGAAGTGGAAGAAGAAATAAAGATGAAAGAATCGGTAATGGACATTACCTCTTCTTTGAAGCGCCTCTTTGAGACCTCCTTTTAGGGAACTAAAATTGGTATTTGAAGAATACCCGGACCTCTACAATGTTTCTAGGGAAGTGGAGACGAGATATTTTTAGGGATTGGCCGATATTTAAAGCTAAAAGTGCTGTGAGGAAGAGAGGGAGTAGGTTCCCTTTTATAAGGGAGGAGAGGGGCACCTTTGGAAAAACTAAAAATATTATTTTATTATAAAGCCATATTCGGTTTCAAATAGCTCCAAATTTATTTATTTCGAAGTTAATTTGGGGATGGGTGGAACTAATCTCATCCAATAGAATTTTTAAAAGTTTAGTTTACTATTTTAAGCTTATCATTTAGATTTAACTTTAAGTTAGATAATTTTACTTTTACCATGTCTTTTTGTGTTCTTACACTATAAGGTTAATAAACTTACCATAACATGCCAAACAAACCCCAAGTTGATTATTATTAATATATAAAACCTTATCTATGTCATTTGGACGAGCCTTATATTATTAGGAATAAAATATCAATTAATAATATAATTTTTTTAAAAAACTATTTTATGTCAATTTTGACCCTATTTGGTAATTGATTTTTGTGGAACTCAAAACAGAATGATTAGTCCGAAACATGTTAATTAAATCAATAATAACATGTCATATTAACATATAAAATTATTGGAATTCATAAAATGTCTCAAATTACCGTTATATTGGTATTTATAACATCAATTATGTCAATATTTCATTAATAAGATAATTATGGCATCATCATTGTGTCATAACTAAATTAAATTATTTAAAGAATAAAAATTATAAATAAAATATAATTACGTATTAAATCCTTTTATATTCCTAATTAATATTAATATTCTAATTTATCATATGTATAACCATATATTAAAAATTATTTACTTATTATACATTGATTTTACCTATTTTAACCTTTCTTTAAATAAATTAATAATAAATGTCCTAATCTAATCCATGTGGGCCTAAATGGTCATATATTATTCCTAATGTTTTTTTGGTCTAATTATACTTATCCAATAGAATTAGGACCTGTGTTAGGGTAATAATAATATCATTTTTACCATTAGTTAACCTATTTACTTTTAACTGTGGTAAAAAAAAGTAAAAAGTTACTATACACCAAAATTATTTTCATCTCATTGAACCAAATTTTAGTCCTTTATATTAACCATGTCTCTTGGATTTTTGAAATTCCACTCATAGAAGTGGTAAAATTATGTTTTATGAAAATTTGAAAATTTTCCTTGGAGGTGGGTAAAAGACGGTCAAAAGTTCAATAAACTTTTTATATATCTAAAATTATTATAAAATGACTCCAATGAATTACATTGAAATTATAAAGGTATTATGTATAAATTTTGACCTAATATAAATTTAAATAAAATAAATAATTATTTAAAAAAAAGTCAGTATTTAAATAGTAACCTAGTGTTTTCACTATTCATCAAATATTGAAAGTTTTCAGAAAAATACCAAAATATCACCCTAGGCTAATTTTGATATTCCGAATCCAAAAATGAAGTCCATTATGAAAAAAAATTTGAAAATTTTGGTATTACTATTCATAACGGCTAGTTTTAATAATATTTTAATAGAATATCATTGCTTAGTGAAACTAGGTATTGTGTATGACGCAAGATATCGAGGAAGGTTGCAATTGCGTGCAAAGAAATCCAAGCTAGTGTTGTGTGTATTGAAATATTCCTTTGATGATTTATATAATATAAAAGCAAAATATTTCTCATAAAAGTCTCGGGTGTTACAAGTTCCCTATATGTTTTTATTGAATTGATGACACATCTATTATTTCGGTAAACTGAATCATTTTTTAGTATTTTTTATGAATTAATTCTTAATTATTAGGATAAAGGGTAACATAATCAACACATGGAGATATTATTTATAACTCTAAAAGAACACCATCATTAAGATAAATTCTCTTTATGTGAATAATATACACATAGGGAATGCTTCGAGGGAAATCTGAAGGATGTGAAAGGAATATTAGTGGATCTTGAAGAGAATGAATTTGTAATATCTTGTTAATGACCCATTGATTTCATTTAGATAAATTTTTTTGCTAGATTTGAAGGATATTACCATATGATTTAAAAACAATTTCCCATATCACATAAACAATGAATATGTTTTGAGGAAATTAATTGCATTAAAATGAACCAATGAGTGTTATAAATACTTATAGTTTCTCAAGTCTCTCCTAAAAAAATTACAAATCATTACCATAGATAATTTATGGAATGTTTATGTCGTATATTTTGATACATCAAGATTTGGTTTGGGATGTGTTCTCATACAAGGAGATAACAACAAAATTATGGATCACAATAATTAAACATGCATGAAAATAATAATTCATTGTAATATATTGAAATATATATGGTAGTATATGTTTTGCTAAAATGATGTTGTTATATCATTGGTTAAAAGTTCAATATTTTCACCGATAATTTTAGTTCGGAACAAATATTTCTACATATAGATTTGAAAATTAGCACAAAATTATGGATGTAATATAATTTTATACTTGACTAAGAAATAATGTTTAATCTTTTTTAGGGGAATTTAGTTGAATATGATCTTTGTGTAATATAGTAGAATATTTTCTTGAAAGAAAATTTTTTATATTTAATTAATGAGAATGATTCTAGATTTTCATTTAGATTAGACTAAAAATGATTAAGAATTACAAAGTATCTAAATCCAGATAATGTTTATTATGTAAAATTTGTTCAAAGATCTAACTGTGATATAAAATAATGTTATAAAATATCAGTGGTATGAAAATAATTAATGATTGGATGAATTATTTGATGTTTTTTGATGTTTTCTAAATCAAATAGTAGGGCATCCATCCTATAAGAAAAATCAAATTTCATTTTTTCATAATTCAAATGGGTGATTCATTAAAGAATTTAAAATATAGAATATCTATTGACAAACCATTCTGTTATCATGTATAAAAATAATGTGGTATTATTTCCTTCATAATGGATCGCCTATATACATGTCAAAGATGAACAACCAATACTAGTTGGTATTTTGAAAAAAAATACTTATAATAGTACAGAAGTCATATAAAACTAATATATAATTTTTCATTGTTTTAATGTGAAGGATTTAGAACCATTATTCTATTATGTTTATTGTAGTCTAATTAAAGCATTCAATCTATATTTTTGTGATACATAAATACAAATGTGTATAAGGAATGTCAAAGATTTATATTCAAGATATAGTAAGGCATTATGGTATAAAAGTAGTGATTTTATCTGACTAATACCTATTGATTACCTTTTTGATTTAGTGACAAATAAAAAACCATATAACCTTATAAAACATGATCACAACATATCAACCTCAAATATATTGATCATTTATCTTTAAGAAAGTTCACATATAAAAATAATTATAGGCATACAGTAGATATTAAAATATTAAAAGAACCAAATGGTTTTCCTTTTTTCATTCCACTCTCTTGGGTAGTGATAAGAGAAACATCACAAATGTAACCTATATATATTTTTGAAACAATATAGAATATTTAAATGATAAATAATATTATTTAAATTTGGAAAATTATTATTAAATATTTTTTAGATCAAAGAAATCAGCGGTTATCTTCTTCTAATAGGGGACTATATTTTCATGAAAGTGTCTCTAAGGATAGGAAATCATCATTTGGGATAATAAGGAATGTAATATACTTTTTGTTTTGAGAATTTTAGGTACATTCTTTATATATATGATGACATTAAATTATATTTACAATCAAGGTAATAAATAGAGAATAATTTGTTTTATATTTCTCAATAAAAGAAATACTGATATATTTCAGAGCACATAATTGGATGGGATCCTATCTATCTTAATCTAGAAAAATAATTTATCTATGAATCAATATTTTTCCAAGATAGAAAAGAGAATCTTGTTCAAGGAGAAAATATTTTATTTGGTCAGTATTATAAAATCATGGAATTTTTTTGGGGGATATATGTAAATTCAAGGACAATATAGTGGAGAAATGGCTAGATCCCCTCTATATCATAGCCAATCAGTGGATTTCTGACTAAATAAAACCTTATCGTAGGGAGAATACACCGCCACCATACTGCGTTACATAATTTTATTTATTTTATTGATATTTTCTTAATGGTCATAGTCTTTGGGGGGTGGGGTTATGCGAGGTTTTAGTGAGTAAAGAATGCGATTTAGAGGATTAATGTATCGTTAATGGCAAAGGGAAATTATTAGTATTATCTAGGGAATTTTGTAGTATTCTAATAGAGTGAAGAAAGAGGCACATTACAATCAAATGTATATTAAAATAAATTTTTATTTATATAGAAACAATAAAAAATGGGACATAGGAGTTTCACATGGTTAGTACAAGGTTTTTCAAACTATCTGTCCAAATAATGTAACCCAGTGGGTTCGAGCCAATCGTTTCTACATGGTAATTGAATTATTTGAAAAAACATGAGAAATAATTATAAAATTTATATTATTAAATAAGAAAAGTGTATTTTGAACTATAAATTCCTTCCAAACCACATTATTTTTGTATTTTTCTATTGTATTCAACCAAAAGGTTCCTCATGATTTCTTTTACTAAATTCCATTAGAATAGAGAATGTAATCAATGAATCTTTATTAACCTTATTAATAGAATCATGGAATAACTAAATATCAAATTATTTTACTAAATATCTCTATTATATATATATAAGAACAAAAAATCAGACATAATTCCCAAATCATTTGGTTATCAAATGTTTTTATGTGTATTGTGTGAATTATAAAATAAAATGGTGAAAGAACTCAAATATAGATAGATCATTTAGTGTTTCTTTATGACCAATTTATATTCAGTAGATGGTGGATTTCTATATATGATAATATATTTTTATTTATTGTCTTTCTATTTTAAAAACTCTTGATTGTGATTTTGTTGAAAAATAATTAATTAAATATTATTGAATCCTTCATTGTCATATGGTTCTAAAATTGTGGTTTTAGAAATATGGATACTTGTATTCATAAATTCTTTAATCTGAATTTTTTTAATGAAAATATGTTTTGATATAGAAACTGGCATACAAGAGTCGTAATTTTTTTAAAAGTGTAATTATAAGTGGTCATAATGTATATATATATATGCATTTCTATGCTAATTGGGGATCATAGGTGAACGATATTGTTATGACGTTCTAGAGAAAGATAATTACCACTCATGAGTATGGAAACTATAATCTTGGTTATGTACCTATCATTGTGAGATTTATAAATGGGTATTTAAATATATATAAATATATAAAATTCTTATGGAAATTATTATTTATTTAATATGTAATATAATTTTTTAAATTAATATTTTATGATAAATAGTTTTGTAAGAACTTTTTCTTACTTTCCTTTGAAATTCACTTGATCACTATACTTGATAATTCAAATTATTATATAAAAATTATGATCACATTTATTGGACATAGTGGTGTGTTTTGGGAAATTTTATTAGATTTAATACTAGGTTATGAACTCACTCCATGCATTTGTACTTTAGTGTGTATGTAGATGTCTCTTATAATGAAACAAGTTAATGAACGATTTTTTACTTTTTGTAAGTGTATAAAGTTTGGAGGTTTTTCTAATATTGGATTATGATGTAGTATTTAAATGGTACTCAAGTATTTTCATTAATTATATTTTTATAAATATGAAATATATTTTACTTCTTTTTAGGATTTTTAGACATCGTGTTTACTCTCACACATCATTTTGAATCATGGTTTTTTATATTTTATCAGGGTATGTACATTAATGGGAAAATAATTCCCCAATGATCATTCACTCAATTTGAATATATTTTCACCCTTTAGTTACATAGGTACATAACGTATTGTTATAATAACCTTTACCGATTATTAATATAATAAATGGGTGGGGTGTTATAAATGGTATCATTTTTTTATAGTATATCTTTTAGGATGGTAGTTTTGGATATAGGACATTCCAAAAAATGGAAGGTAGTGCGTAAAATTATGGAACTAAAAAATTTATGTGGAATGTAAAGTTTCAACGTTTTTAGTTAAAAATTATGTTTATAGACAATTTTTTTTGACTCTTGTCACCTTATCATTGTTTTTTTTTTCAAATTAGTATAGAAACCCGCACATTAGTAGAATGAATTAAATATGGGACTAAATTATTGATTTTTTCAATATTTAATTTTATATGATGATTTTTAGTGTTATTTTTTTTACAATTTTGTAAGACTTAAATTTAGTTTTGTGTGGTGATTGAATTGAATTTTTCGAGGCTATAGATGGATGAAACCTATACGAATACCTTGAAATGAATAAGAAGATTTGACTGAAAACACGATTGATCCTAAACCATAGGTGAAGTAACAAATTTCCGAGAGTATAGTTCATGAAATTAGTTATTTTAAGAAAGAGAATCCAATTACATATAAAAATTATAAAAATACATCATTCTAATTGCTGAAGTATAATCCACCATCATTTAGTGGGATTTATGTTAAATACTTCAAAGGTATAACTAGGCAGTATTAATAGAATCTTATATTTTTTAAGAACACAAATTGATAACAATTCAATCAATAGATATAACATTTTTAATAACTATGACATATTAAAAAAATGTTCAATTTTTTGGGACCACAAGCTGATATTAATGTAATAAATGAGAAAAAGATGCACAAGGACCTTGTGTGGAAATGGTTGAAAAACGTTTTCTATATAAACAAGCCCATGAACATACATGTCAAGTGTTTGGAGAAATTTTTAACCGAAATTTTTAACCCCATAAAATTAGGATCACAATATATACATACTTAGTTAATCTATAGAAATAAAAAATTAATTTTCCTTTGTGTGCATCTTTGTTAATGAAACTATTTCACTTTACTTTTGAGGTTGCTGGTATTATGTACCTGAAATAATTTAACATTTATGTAAGGTTGTGATTAGATATTATCCCTAAATATTTTTATTTTTTGAAACAATAAAATATAATGAGATGGATAATCACAGAAATTGTAGGAACCTATGTTGGGGGGACACTATTACATATAGAAGTATAAGTGAGAACTCAAATTTTTGAAATAAGAGGAAATTTGAAACCTATTTTCTTTGTAACATGGTACTAGAGAACCCATAAAATAGATTAGTTTCTCTTCTACCACCGTGAATAATAATTTAAACTAATTCTCAATGTTTATATTTGGTGGATCGAAAAATGGATTGTGTGATACAATCTCAGAAATATCAAAATTGTGGTCAAATGTGATACCTATTATGTAATTATACTATTATGCCATGTAAAACTAGTTGAAATCACTCAAATGTTTCATGATCCTGATATGTATTATGGTTTAGTGTCATCAGAATGGTTATCAATCCAAAATAGGAGAGAATGAAGGTTATTTAGGATTACTATGGCACTAAATATAATGATATATTAATATGGGATCAATGAGAATTAACGGGAGCCTAGTAAGAATTTATATAGGGTAGATCTTGTATCCTAGGAAGGTCAATCAGGTCAATTAATTTTTTCATATAATATAAAGTTGGATTAGACTTTTAGACATGTTTTTTTATATTGATTCATCCCATTCATTTAATTAATCCAATTTTATAAATCTTATAGGATTTAATGTGGATATGATTTCTTGTGTATATGAAAATTTAATACACCATTGGAAATGAGAGTGAAAACTCATTAGTTGTGTATCAAGAACAACTACTATTTATGGGGATTAATTTTATGGCTATTTCCTAATTTTAAAGGTAGATATATGTAATCCCATTCAAGGAATTGATTGGTTGACCACATTGGAATTACTCATGATTGATATGATTGGAATGTGTGGTTATACTATTTTTCAGAGTGGTACATATCTTGAAGTGAGATTGGGATTTAGACTCGAGTAGAGAAGTACCTTTAGGTCGTTGGTTAGGAATATCTATTATTAATTAGAAATAGTGATGGTAAAAATTTTCTATTTAATAAATAAAATTGAATTTCAAGTAATTTTAGATTGATATTAGAATGATTTCCATGAAAAAAGATTATTGGATACCACCTGAAAGGGAAACATGATTTTTAATTGATCTATATATAGGGGACAATAATATTTCACTTCTTTATTATATAATGGAACTAATATAATTGATATGATTAATGGTATAGTTATAGTGTTTTGAAATTAGACCATGTATGTCACCTTGAGCTCCTCTAGTCCAATATTTGAAAAAGGTGTATAGTTCTCTTCAAAAATGTTTTATTTACATAAGAAAAATTATGTTAATATTTAGAAATGGCCACCCATTCCTGGGATGGATGATTTTTTTGACCTGTTGAAAATTAAAAAATAGACCTATATGATTGAATATTTCGACGGTTATAACTAATTATTTTTAAATATAGGATATTTCCAAAAAAACATTTAGAAGTCACCATGTTCATTATAAATAACTTCTTATGCTTATTGGTTTCATGAATTCAACAATAATTTTTTATAGAATAGAGGAATTGTGTCTTATATTTGTACATTATTTAATATTTTTTTTCTTTTACTAATGATATCCTTTCATATTTTCAAACTAATAGTGACCATGATTAATAATTAAAGATAATATTGAATTATTTGGGGGATCCTCACCTTTTAATATATTCCCATAGTGTGAATTATTGATAGAGTAATTATCGTTACGTATAAATGCTATTTTTGAAAAAACAATATTAGTTGATACTAAACTGATAAGAAAATTTAACTCTTGGAAACATCATAATAAATTGAATAAAATATACATCTTTTATGATTATTGAGGATAATAACATCACATTGTACATGGAATTCAAATCATATATCTCTAATGAAAATATTTACTAAAAAAGGCATTCATTTAGATTAGAGGGATAAGTGTAATAAATCCTACTAGGAGATTAAATCCAAAATCACATTAGTACATTTACATACTACTATAGGATTAGGGAATGGTTGTGAGGTATTTTTTAACTCATCAGGTTCTGGTTGTGGCTATGATTCCACGAAAGGGCATCAATTTGTTGAGTATGGATCATATAAATTACATATGAATGAAAAGAACTATCTGGTACATGATCCTTAATTAGTTTTAATATTCCAATATATGAAAAAATTCCATCATTATCACATTGAGAAAATTTTCATCGATTTTACCAATAATAATATTTTGAACCACCCCTTTTCTTAAATATATTTGAACTTAAGGCACCAGTTATGGATTAAGTATCATCAAAATTTAGACTTTGAACTGGATTTTATATATTTTACATATAATTTTTTTGATGATAATCTAATTAAAAACTCTTATAATAATTTAGTAAATATTTTTTTTATCAGTGGGAATTAATCATTCAGATTAATGATAAGAATTTTCATCAATGTTAACATGATATTGTTATAGTAATAATTCTATTAAATCTTGGTTTAGATATAGTTAATTAGGAAAATAATGCTCAAATATCCTATATTTATTTTCCAACCCTTAGAAATATACTCAATGATTGGGGTAATATTAATGGATAGATAGAATATTGGAAGTTGATGTTATATTTTTGAAATTTGATAGTGGTTCCACCATCATATCATAAAAATATTTTTTCATTTTATTACCATTTAGAATTGTTTACTTCACTAGAAATCAGGAAGCTATAAAATTAAATAAGAACATAAAATTTGAGGTTGGGTACGAAATATAATCATGTTGAATTTATTTCAAAATGTCTCACTTGTTAGTAAGTCAATGATCAAAAACAAATATCAGCTAGTATATTTACAACCTTACCTATGATGGTATGAAAGTTCCACAAAAATTAAAATAGATTTTTGTAAGGGATTAATAAGAACAATTTAGAAACCTGATGGTATCTTGCTTATTGTGAGATGACGGAAAACTCCCCCACATTTGACTCTGATTAATGATTCTAATATGATTGATGACCTGAAAAATATTAATAACTAATTTGTAGTGGAGATTCAGGGTATAAAAGTTATGATCATATCTATCCAAGACCCAATATTCACCTATCACTTTTTATTATCATTACAAAAATACCTTGCATCCTAATTAGACAAAAGTATAACATATCATTCTCATCTAGATGGGTTTTTAGAGAACATGATCTAGAAATTGGATTCAATGTTAAGAGATTCTATTATTCATTTCAAAGGTCAATTGGTGGATAATTTACAACCAATGGAGTTCACTTATAATAATAATTATTAGGAAATAAAAAATATTTTACTATTTAAAGGACGGTATGGTCATCAATGTGAAAATTCACATTGTTGTGTTAAGAAATGAGAAATATCACTAATGGGGCATTAATGCTTTCAAGAAACATCATAAAATATTTATAATATTTGATATAGAATATAAATGCCCCAATTTTTTTAATTTGTATGCATATAAATGTTTTAGGTTGTTATGATTTTTCATTTTTGGCCTTTTATTATTAAAGGCCACTTCTGGGCTAGGAAATAATCATTTGTGTAAATAGAAATGGTTATCAATTTGGAATGTTGGAACTTTTGTGATAATTAATGTCATGACCGGTCCTCGGGGGCCGTGCCGTGACTACTCGAATCCCACCTTCCAAAAGCTAGGGGCAGGCGACTAGCACCAAAGGCGTAAATCCCATTAACTGGAAAGGCATTGCCTTTATAAAAGTAAAAAAACACCACATAGTAGAAGTGGAAGTAAAACACTAAGTACAAAGAAAGTGCTGAAAAGTAAATGGGCTTGAATACAAACCCAACTGGAAATACAGCTACAACTAAAAAAAGTAAAATAGAAAAAGACAACAGATGGAAGAAAGGATTCAGCTCATGGGTCGTCCTCCTCGGATCGTACCTGAATGGTAGGTACAGATAGCGCAGCTCCTGGATCGTCCACCATTGATCCTACCTGAAGGGTAGGTATAGATAGCACAGCTCCTGGATCGTCCACCACGGATCCTACCTGAAGGGTAGGTACAGATAGCGCAGCTCCTGGATCGTCCACCATGGATCCTACCTGAAGGGTAGGTACAGATAGCGTAGCTCCTCATTGCTCTAGCTTGTCAACCCCCTCCGAGTGTCGTCTCACCGTGAAGTCCACCTCCGGATACTAACTCGTCAGGTGGTCCACCTCCAGGTACCGTCCAGTCCTCGAACACTCGGCCTCCGTTAGCACTGACCGTCATCTGTAACCAACACAACGAGGTGCGGGCATAGCCCGTGCAGGGGTGAGTATAACGATACTCAGTAGGGACCCCGAGACCCTCAAGGTGTCACTAAAACCAAAAAGGATAACCACAAGAAGATCTCAACATATAACCTCTTCTTAGGTATGTGCCCATACTTATACCTATGTTATCAAGTAACCCATCTCAATCATGAGGAAACACAAGATTATGAAATCATCGCATAACCACAACCCAGGTATATGACCATACATATACCTACGTTATCAAGTGACCCTTCTAAATCATGAGGTAAACACAAAGGTCAAAGATTCAGCTTAACCCAGGATTTTCATTATCAAAATTGTAACTGTTGTTGAGTCCGTCTCTAGAGTGTACAGTGATCTTGTCACAACTCTGAGGTACTACTCAATAACCTAAGACTGCTGAGGTACTCCTCCTGTCGGGTACTGTGGGTCTGCCACCTCACACAGTAGTGCTCCTCCGCCATGGGTCTACCACCTCACACAGTAGTGCTCCCCCTCATAGCCTTTAGAGGTACTCCTCCTGTCGAGTACCGCGGGTCTTCCACCTCACATAGCAGTGCTCCTCCACCATGGGTCTGCCACCTCACAAAGTAGTGCTCCCCACTGGGTTATTCTAGTCACTCCGAATCGAATCGGACAAGCAGTCATCGGTCACAACCAGCTACATGGTCTCCGTACTCTGTATGCTTTTCTCCGATAGGGTCCACTCCATGAGCTACAGGTCTATACTCAAAGTATCACAAGTCCCACGAAGAAGTATCTTAAAGGACCGCCTCGTCATAGGGGTCTCAACACAACAGATAGCGCGTCAATCAGACGCCCGGTTTGTGAGTTATTAGCCTTTTCGTCCTAGGGGCCCGGTTGGTTTTGTGTGCGAACCAACCCATCCGTATTTCAACTGTACCCTGAACTCTCATAGGGTGTACCCATAGGGACCGTTTCTCAACGTTATCACCAACGCTGCTGACGGTTCGTCAAACGGACGTCCGGTCTGAAAGATATCAACGTTTCTGTTCTAAGGGGCCGGTGGGATTTCAAGTACAATCCAACCTGGCCATACTCCAACTACATCCAAAACTTAGGCGAAGTATGCCAAAAGTTCCGTCTCATCAAAAGAAATTCAACGAGACAGACGACGCGTCAATCAGATGCCCGGTCTGTGAGTTATTGGCTTTTTTATTGTAGGGGCCCGGTTGGTTTCGTGAGCGAACCAACCCAACTGCACTCCGACGGCATCCAAACCTCGAGAAAAGTAAGATAAATGTTCCGTCTCATCATGAAGATACCAACAAATTCGACTACACGTCAATCAGACATATGGAACTCAAGATATAAGCGTTTCCGCTCGGAGGGCCCGGTTGGTTTCGTATCCGAACCAACCCGGCAGAATCCAAAGTTCTCTGAAACATTTCGTGTAATATACTGAAAATGCTGTCTCGATCCAAGGATTTCTACGCAACTGACAGTGCATCGATCGGAGGTCTGTAGCCCAAGATATGGGCAAAAGACCGAAAGAGGTCCGAAAACGGGGGTCTGGGCCCTGACCGACCCGGCCCAACCCCCCCTAGGTCGACCCGACCCGGGTCCGGATCCCACCCGGATGGTGTGACCCGGCCAGGCCGGCACGGCACGGCCCAACCTGGGCACGACCCAGATGGCGCTGTCCGTGGGGCCAGTGGTTCGGCTCGGCCGTTACGGCCGAGCGAAGCAGGGGGTGCGCTGCCCCTGCGTGGAGAGACTGCGACCCCACATGGGGCCGGCCTTGTCGGTGGATGCCGCTGGTTGCCGCATCCCGTTCCCTCTGTTATCGCACGGTTGCGGGACCACATCCTGCCGCCGCGGCTTCAGCTGCGGCGGTTCGTCCCGGCGGTCCGCCGGCTGGCCGCTCCGCGGACCGCCGTACGAGTTCTGGTGGTCGGAATTGCGTGTTGTCTTCGCCAAAGGCCCTCCCGGGGCCCTTCCATCATTGTGTGGACCTCACATCGCCCGTGCGGCCTGCTTTGTCGTCACCTGCCAATCCTCTCACCATCGTCCGTCGATCCGCAATTCGACAACAATCTGCGGGGTCTTCAAATCGCCTTCGCGACCCCGACTTCGCCCGCGGTTTCATTCGGCCTCAACGGTGCAGCACGACGGCGCCGCACTTCTTCTTCACGTTCTTACTCGTTTCCGAGTGGTGCAATGACACCTCGCTGCCTTTCTCATGCCGAAACAAATTCAAACAAATAAGGGGGGTGAAGGAGGGTCGACTGTGTTCGTGCGGTCCGACCTCCTCCCGTTAGTATGATAACAGGCGGCCCAAAATAAAACCAAGAAAGGTGACAGATGAGATCACGATCAACAATAAAATAAACCCCCACAACTTCCCGCAACAAAATATCCCCAACCCGCAAGGAAAACGTTGGAGGATCAACTAGATAATAAGTTGATTCGTGTTCTTTGTTTTCTTTAGAAAGAAAGAATCAAGGGAATAAAATTATTCTCAAACATAATTCCCTACCTCAACGTTGTCGTCGAACGAGAGTTCGTCGTGGAATTTACCACCGCGGAAAAAGAGGATTGTCGCGGAAGAGAAGGATCATCGTGGAAGAAAAATCGCGGAAGGAGCATCGTTGATTTCCGAGGATTTGGCATTCTTCATCGGAGATCGGTAAGTTCTTCAAATTCTTCGCGTTCTTCACATTCTTCGTCAAAGAAGAACGCTTTCCTCCAAATCCCCTCCACGCCACAAGTCCCAACAGAAATAAAATAAGAGTTGTCTTATTTTATTAATGAACATGACACATTTGAATTTCAAAAGAAACAAAACGAACAATTAATTCAATGAATTAATTGTAACGATTTAACCACCAAAATTAAAGAGGCGTTTCTTAACCAGAATAAACACACAGTTTGACTTCATTAATAGGGGTGTGGGTGCGTTACTTAATAAGAAAAGAAACGGTGGATCGTGTAGGTCCCAACTCACAAAATATCCTACCAAGTGGGTAGGATATTGTGGGTCCCACGTCATCCACAGAACATAGGTTAAGCCACATTAAGTAAAATAAAATAAATTTTTGCACAACCCTTATTTTATTTATTTACCTAACCCCAAAAAATTAGAAACCACACCCGAGCAAATGCAACTCCGTAAAAGGTGTTCCTAAGAAATTACTGGTGCTGCGGTTCCATCGGTGCCCTCAGAATTCGATTCTGAGCACTGGTTCAAAATTTTGAATAACTCACTCATTCGTTCACTAAACGTACCCGACCCTAACTTCGGAAATTAATTCCGGGCACACCGGGGCTCATAATCAGATGCCGTCATAAACTGCGTTCTTGTAAAATATCAAGGAAAATTTAGAAAAAAATTTCCCTTAAATTTTTTAGGGGTCATTACATTACTTCCACCCAGGGATTTACGTCCTCGTAAAGCTTTAACACAAACTAGGGTTATAAAAGTGGTACTAAGCATGCATCCGAGCCTTCCGCTCCCATGTGCTCACCTAGAGGTTCCCGTGCTGCCAAAGAAAGTGCACCCGAGGAATTAACCGTCCTCGTAGGATCCAATCCTGTCGATCCTCGATCCCATTGGAACCTCCATGAAAGGCACCCCATCACCATCGTCCCGCTCCCCATGGTCGATGATATGTGAAGGATCATGCACGTATCTCCTCAGTTGAGATACGTGGAAGTCGTCATGTACCTGGTGCAACTGAGGTGGATGGGTCAAGCGGTAAACCACCCCGTCTACCCAGCTGAGGACCTAGGAATGGTCCACTAAACCTCAAAGATAACTTACCGCCTTGGACACATCTCTGTAAACCTCATCGAGGTGAGACCCATATAAGGACGTGATCATCATCTTCGAACTCTAGAGGTCTCCAGTTCCTGTTAGAACTAGAACTCAAAACGAATGCTGCAATGATGGAAGGTTGACCGACTCAAGAGTGATTGGTCGCACCCTCATGTGCATGAGTTTATCATGTGCTGCCTGGGGTTTCCTTTTTTCCGACCAAGGAAAACCTATCCCGACGTCGTAGTTAAACCACAACCTTTTTGCCTAATACTGTCAATTTGTGTATGAACTGTGATTGCCCAGTCCATACTCAAACCAACGTCGTAAGGCCTCGACGCTAACACCAAGAGATTCCAACCGAAACTCTCACCTCGAGGGTCTAACCACACTGTCGGCGTAAGTGTGATTATTGAGTCTTCTCCCAAGGTATCTCCAGACGTGACGGTCAAGTGTACGGCTTACCGGAAACTCTAGGTCTGGGACAAGATTTGTGGAAGAAAGGAATGATTCATATCAACATCGGTTACTACGGTAGCAAGTAGTTGATACAGACTATCCCTTGAATCACTCTTAGAGACATTGGGCCACTCTCCCTGACCAAAAGAAGCTACTCTCTTCCCCTGTTCTCCAGATCCCTAAGCCTGGCGGGGACAACTAAGGTGGGTGGTTGTAGTATGTTAAAACGTACACCACCACATGCTGCTCTCCTAGCTCTGCCTCAATGTTTGCTGCTTCACAGACTCATCTCTCCTTAAAGCTTCCACTTCTTGAGACATTTAACATGCCCGATTCTCTAAGACTGGTGTCAGTTTCTTGTTTCTTACTACACTATGCAGTCTTCATCCGCTCCTGGATGATCTGCACCTTCTTTGCCTATGATCTGAAAGAGCTGCTAAAATTTATCCTTTACCGAAAAGAGAAGCTCGGTCTCATCCCCTGGATGAGCCACGTTCATTGCCAAGTACAGTCAATCCGGACATGAATGATGTATTCATCCCATGGACGACGTCGTAAGTCCTTGACGTTACTACCAAGAGATCCAACTATCACTCTCGCCTCCAAGGGTCGAGTCACACTGTCGGCATCAGTTTGAGTTCACTGGGTCTCCTACAGTAGAAATCTTGAAAGTGAGGGACAATTCAACAGTCTTAACTGGGACCACTCAGTATCAACAAAACAAAAGGATAGTAAAGCAAACATCAGAAAGATAAGTGTCTTTTTTATTGTTGCAGCTCATAGTACAAAGACACGAATACAACAACAACATGGAACTAGAAGTACCAGGGACGTATCCACTAGTTCCGCTCCTATCCACCTGCTCCCGGAGCTCCACTGCCTTGTCCACTACTTGGTTGTTGCTCAATCACCCACCGCTACTTCTTCCTCGGTGGCTCCTCTAAAGCCTTCCGATCAACTGTACGAGGAGTTGGAAAGTTACCTTCCAGGTGACCCTTCCTGCTGCATTCATAACACTTCCTGCTCCTCATACGGCTGGCCCTGGTCCTCTTAGACCTCTGAATCATCTTTCTACTTCCCACAGATGACTCGGCTACTGATCTAAAACCCCGACGCAAAGGCATAATCTCCTGTACAAGCTTGGGGTGTAGAGCTACTGGCACAAACTCCACCCTTAAGAAGGTCTCAAAGTCTTCCCATGTGAAGGTCATCCCGTCGCCAAACTGGAACATGTTGCTCCACAACCTGCCTGCTGCTGCCTGAAGAAGGCTGGCAGTAAAGATCACCATGAAGTTTGTAGGCATCCCCACTAGCCTGAAGCCTCTCACCACTGCCTCCATCCAATCATCAACTGCCTGCGGTTCCGTCTCGCCCCTGAACCTGGGTGGCCTCTAGCGATGTAATTCGTGTAGTGCGCTCAAGCGACGTTCACCCTCTACTGCTGAGGATGGTGGAATCGGTGGCCCAACGGGTATTAGTACTGCTGGTGCCTCAACTGGGATAGGGCCCTGTACTGAGGCCACTTCGCTCGGCGGTCTGTCAGTACGAACAACTCTCGGGGCTCTAGCTGGTCGTCTGTAGGGAGGCATCCTAAAAGAAACAAATATGACATGGTCAAACGATTTATACCTAGTGAACTGACCTGGTTTGATCCAACTATTTAAAAACTTATGGAAACACACACGCAATCAGTGTTTTCGTGCACAAAGTCAGAAATCAGTTGTCAGGGCCCTGGTGTACGGATATGTCGGCCGCCCGCACCAACACTAGACTCCCTGAACTGAAAACCACACTCGGTACTGTTAACACTATCGCTTCACAGAATGAAAATATCAGAGTTATAAGTTCTGCGGTAGAACCGAATCCTCTGATACCAATTGTCTCGTCCCGTCCTCCGGGCCTGTGCCATGACTACCCCAAGCCCGCCTTCCAAATGCCAGGGGCTGGGGACTAGCACCAAAGGTGTAAATCCCGTTAACTGGGAAGGCATTTCCTTTATAAAAGTAACAAAACACCACAGAGTACAAGCAGAAGTAAAACACTAAGTACAAAGAAAGTGCTGAAAAGTAAATGGGCAAGAATACAAACCGAACTGGAAATACAGCTACAACTGAACAAAAGTATAATAGAAAAAGACAGCAGCTGGAAGAAAGGAAGAAACTCCTGGGTAGTCCTCCTCGGATTCTACCTTAAGGGTAGGTACAAATAGCACAGCTCCTGGATCGTCCACCAGGGATCCTACCTGAAGGGTAGGTACAGATAGCGCAGCTCCTGGATCGTCCACCACGGATCCTACCTGAAGGGTAGGTACAGATAGCACAGCTCCTCAATGCTCTCACTCGTCAACCCCCTATGAGTGTCGTCTCGCGATGAAGTCCACTTCCGGATACTGACTCGTCGGGTCGTCCACCTCTGGGTACCGTCTAGTCCTCGAACACTCGTCCTCCGTCAGCATTTCCCGTCATCTGCAACCAACACAATGAGGTGCAGGCATAGCCCGTGTTGGGGTGATTATAACGATACATAGTAGGGACCCCGAGACCCTCAAGGTCTCACTAAAACCAGCATGGATAACCACAAGAAGATCTCAACAGATAACCTATACTTAGGTATATGCCCATATATATACCTAAGTTATCATGTAACCCATCTCAATCATGAGGAATCACAAGATTATGAAATCATCGGGTAACCACTACCCAGGTATATGCCCGTACATATACCTATGTTATCAAGTGACCCTTCTCAATCATGAGGTAAACACAAAGGTCAAAGATTCAGCTCAAACCAGGATTTTCATTATCGAAACCATAACTGCTGATGAGTCTGTCTCTGTAGTGATCCTGTCACAACTCTGAGGTACTTCTCACTAACCTAAGACTGCTGAGGTACTCCTCCTGTCGAGTACCGCGAGTCTGCCACATCACATAGTAGTTCTCCTCCGCCATGGTTCTGCCACTTCACACAGTAGTGCTCCCCCTCATAGCCTACAGAGGTACTCCTCCTGTCAAGTAACGCGGGTCTGCCACCTCACACAGTAGTTCTCCTCCTCCATGGGTCGGCCACCTCACAAAGTAGTACTCCCCAATGGGCTATGCTAGTCACTCTGAATCGAATCGGACAAGCAGTCATCGGTCACAGCCAGCTACACGGTCTCTGTACTCTGTATGATCGTCTCCGGAAGGGTCCGCTCCCCGAGCTTCAGGTCGATACTCCAAGTATCACAAGTCCTACAAATAAGTATCTCAATAGACCGCCTCGTCATAGGGGTCTCAACGCAACAAACGGCGTGTCAATCGGACGCCCGGTCTGTGAGTTATTAACCTTTTGTCTAAGGGGCCCGGTTGGTTTCGTGTGCGAACCAACCCAGCCGTATTTCAACTATACCCCGAACTCTCATTAGGTATACCCATAGGGACAGTTTCTCAACGTGATCACCAACGCCGCTGACGGTTCGTCAAACGGACGTCCGGTCTGAAAGATATCAGCTTTTCCGTTCCAGGGGCCCGGTTGGATTTCGGGTACAATCCAACCCGGCCATACTCCAACTGCATCCAAAATTCAGGCTAAGTATGCCAAAAGTTCAGTCCCATCAAAAGGAATTAAACAAGACAGACGGTGCGTCAATTGGACGCCCAGTCTGTGAGTTATTGGCTTTTTCGTTCTAGGGGCCCGGTTGGTTTCGTGAGCCAACCAACCAAACTGCACTCTGACGACATCCAAACCTAGAGAGGAGTAAGCCAAAAGTTCTATCTCGTTAATAGAAAACCAACAAAGTCGACGGCACGTCAATCAGACGTCCGAAACTCAAGATATAACCATTTCCGCTCCGAGGGCCCGGTTGGTTTCGTATTCGAACCAACCCGGCTGAACCCAAATTTCTCCGAAACCTTGAGTGTAATATACCGAAACGACCATCTCGATCCAAGGATTGCTAAAAAAATGACGGTGCGTCGATCGGAGGTTAGTAGCCCAAGATATGGGCAAAAGACCAAAATAGGTCCGAAAACGGGGGGTCTGGGCCCGGACCGACCCAGCCCAACCCCCCTTGGGTCGGCCCGAACCCTGTTGACCCGACCTTGGTCCGACCTGGATGGTGAGACCTGGCCCGGCCGGCGCGGCCCGGTTGGCGCTGGCCGGGGGGCCAGCGTTTCTTCTCGGCTGTTACGGCCGAGCGAAGCGGGGGGCGCGCTGCCCCCACGCGGAGTGACCGCAGCCCCGCGTGGGGCCGCCCTTGCTGGCGGACGCATCCGGTTGCCGCGTCCCACTCCCTATGGTCTCGTGAGGTCATGGGACTGCGGCCTTCCGCCGCAGCTTCAGCCGCTGCGGCTCCTTACGGCGGCGCGCCGGGCACCGCCGCTCTCTGCCGCCGTGCCGGCGAGGCCTGCTGGCGGGCTGCTCCGCGAACCACCGGACGAGTTCCGGTGGTCGGAATTGTGTGTCGTCTTCGCCAAAGGCTCTCCCGGGGCCCATCCATCACTACAAGGACCTCTCATCACTGGTGCGGCCTACTTTTTCGCCACCTTCCAATCCTCTCACCATCGTCTGTCGATCCGCACTTCAACAACAAACTGCGGGGTCTTCGAATCGCCTCCATGACCCCGACTCCGCCCGCGGTTTAGTTCGGCCTCAACGGTGCGGCATGACGGCGCTGTGCTGCTTCGCCGCATTCTTACTCATTTCCACATGGTGCAACGACACCTCGCTGCCTTTCTCATGCCGCAAAAAATTCAAACAAACAAGGGGGGTGAAGGAGGGTCGGCCGTGTTCGTGCGGTCCATCCTTCTCCCGTTAGTATGATAACAGGCAGTCCAAAATGAAACCAAGAAAGGCGACAGATGATATCACGATCAACAATAAAATAAACCTCCACAACTTCCCGCAACAAAATTTCCCAAACCTGTGAGGAAAAAGATCGCGGATCAACTAGATAATAAGTTGATCCGTTTTATTTGTTTTCATTAGAAAGAAAGAATCAAGGGAATAAAATTATTCTCAAACATAATTCCCTACCTCAACATTGTCGTCGAACGAGAGTTCATCATGGAATTAACTATCACGGAAGAAGAGGATTGTCGCGGAAGAGAAGGATCATCACGGATGAAATGTCGCAGAAGGAGCGTCGTTGATTTCCGAGTATTTGGCGTTCTTCATCGGAGATCGGTGCGTTCTTCGCGTTCTTCGAGTTTTCACGTTCTTCGTCGAAGAAGAACGCTTTCCTCTAAATCCCCTCCACACCACAAGTTCCAATAGAAATAAAATAAGAGTTGTATTATTTTATTAATGCACATGACACATTTGAATTTCAAATGAAATGAAACGAACAATTAATTCATTGAATTAATTGTAACGGTTTAACCGCCCAAATTAAAGAAGTGTTTCTTAACCAGAATAAATGCATGGTTTGACTTCATTAGTAGGGGTGTGGGTGCGTTACTTAAGAAGAAAAGAAACGGTGGATCGTGTGGGTCCCACCTCATAAAATATCCTACCAATTGGGTAGGATATTGTAGGTCCCACTTCATCCACTTAACATAGGTTAAGCCGCACTAAGTAAAATAAAATAAATTTTCACACCAACCTTATTTTATTTCTTAACATAACCCCAAAAAATTAAAAACCACACGCGAGCAAATGAAACTCTGGAAAAGTTTTTCCTAAGCAATTACCAGCACTACGGTTCCATCGGTGCCGTCGGAATTAGATTCCGAGCACCAATTCAAATGTTAGAAAAACCTACACGTTCGTTCACTGAATGTACCCGAGCCTAACTTAGGAAATTAATTCCGGGCACACCGGGCCTTGGAATCAGGCGACGTCAGAAACCGCGTTCTTGTAAAATTCCAAGGAAAATTTAGAAAAAAAATTCCCTTGAATTTTTTACGGGTCATTACAATTAAATTGATAAGTGATCTAGATTATTGATTTGATTTACCACAATGGTTTACCAGAGTGCATATTGTGTCTCATATATCTCAATTGAAGAAAAAAAAAACTTCATCATGACCATATCTCTTTATGGGGCCATGTTGACAATGAGACAAATGCTACTTTTATCAATGCACTATTATATATTTTTTATATTCAAGAGATTCTATGTAATGTAAATGGTATTCATTTTGTTAGTGTATTATTGTAGAATCATCTCATTTCATAGGAGACATGTGAACATGGGGACTTCATTTTGAATAAAGGTACACATATTCTATAATAAAAAAAATATTTAGAATTATGAGGATGTAGAGATGAAAAGTGAGAGGAATTTATCACACAATATTTATAGTATATACAAATATTATTCATGTATTTATATTTACTATTATTCATCTTAGTCTATATAGGATTTAATAAATTTTTAGTGATAATTTTATATGATTAATTGGATGAATGAATAGTGAAGGATTAATGGAAAACCAACAGATTCCAAAAGTCACCATGAATAATATTGAGATAATCTAATAGTGGACACATTTTTAGTGATCTATTAAGGTAAACCATATATATCTCCCTCAGAAAATTACATATTTGGATAAATTCTTTCACATGATTGGAACATGGTGGTTTAGACCTTGTTGAAAAATCGTAAGACTTGGGTGGGTTTTATGATAGAGGTTTCCACAACATTGGTACATGGTTTTGAAAATGAATGGTATATCTATGATACATGGTTAATTAAAAATAAAAATTAGATATTTTATCAGTAGAGTTTCTTGAAAACATTATTCTTCCTCTATTTCACAAGACCCACGTACTAGGCTACTGATGTGGACCTATTTTGTGATTAATTTTTTCGTAAGACCATCTACATTTAATAAGGTTTGGTGAGTTCCGGAGAATAATTGTATGTTTCCCACTTAACCTTATTTTTTTGAATCTCTCATTTTTTAAATATCAATAATAACTCTAAATTTGAACAATTGTGAGTATATCTAGATGTTATGAAATGATCTGATGTTATTTTTTATAAAATTATTTAATGAAAGGAAAGAGGAAATTGGATCCACCAAGATCATTATACATTTCATCAAGAACAATTTATATTGCGAGGTTAGGGGATTCTTTACCTCGGTCAACTTGTTGTAGATATTAAAGACCTTGGTTTTATAAAATTCCTTCTTTTTTTGTTATATGAAATACCTTTATCGAAGGTTATTGGAATATTATATGGGAATACAATTTTAATACTACGTTTTATGAATAAAGAAATTTACATGATATCTTAAATTGTTAGAAGTTAATTTATTTAAATAAAATATTTTTTTATATATAAATTGGAATAAATTATTTGGTGTGGGTTAAAAATTTAATTTTTTGTTACAATATTGGATTCACACTTGTTTTCCTATACCAATTGGGGTGCACAGTTGATTGACCATTTGGTGAGATGACATTAAAGATTGTATTTTCTTCATTACTATTAGAAAAATCATCTTGGATGTCCACATGTTTGTGTGAGTATCAGAAATATTTATTCAAAGAGTTAATAATGGATAACCTTCTTAAAAAATATATTATTTAATGGACTCGTTTTAGAGAACATGTTGAAATACAAAATTATTATAAATTGTATGAATATATATTTTTCATCTATTCATATGATATGTTCTGGATCATAGTTTTCCATACACCTTATTATATCATATAAATTATTCTAACTTATCCGTGACTTAATGGAATTTATGGGATGATTTTGGAGGAATTACTAATGGGTTGTATACTCAACCCTTAGATATTCATATCAGTGTATTTTTAGATTCTATTTATCATGAATATTTTAAAGGAATATTTTAATATTATCCAATGTAGAACCATGATGTTGTGGTCATTATTGTATGGACTATAGAAGTAGTCTAATGTTGGAGTCCGATGAACTACTATATTTGTACTCCGGACATTTTATCCATTCAATTTTGAGAATTTTGCAATGTATTGTACTTCATGTGGCTACTCCAATAATTCCATTTTATTATATTTATAGTTTTATATTCATCCTCATTCAAAATTTTTTATCATGTATTTTATATTGTTTTTTAGGTTTCTTATGTTTATAAAGAAAATCAACCAACAATTATCCCATCAGACGATGGCATCTATTTCCATCCCATGATATCCAAGGACATCGACTATGGGTACATGATTCTCTTCCACTTCTCATACCAATAAGTGCGGGGGGGGGGGGGTTGTTTAAGTGAATTCCCTCACCATTAAAGGTTGTCACCCACTAGGTCCACTTATTATATAGAATATCATTATTAAATACCAACACATATTCATTTAGTGTTATTTTTATTCACTCAATCTCTCCCAAGGAATCATACATGTAGCCCCCCCGAATCAACTATATTTTATCCCATTAACTCTTAATTATGGAGTTATAATAGGTTTAGATCATCTAAAATATTTTCATTATATACCGGGGTATTAATATTTAATATTTTTATGTATCAATTCTTCCAGAATATTACATCTTCCATCCATTTAGTGAACAATTTCACCAGTATAGTGCACACATCTAAAAACATGGAAATGTTATTTTACATATGTCTAGGTATTAGATCTGATAGAATTTTTCCATTAATGTAATTACCATAACATTAGTTGGTACCTAGTAGGTTAGGTAAAGTCATATTATTTGTCGGAGTTGTGATGAAATTGAGGTCTATCTTAAGTAAATTTTACATGGGTAGAGGGAATTGTTTTTGGAATCTCACTATACTGGAAAACAATTTCATTTATAAATAGGTTTTTGTTTTCTATTTTTATCTCCATGAAAAACCCAGTGATTTTTGTAGATTTTATATGATTCTAAGATTTTACATGAAAGTGTTTTATATACCAAATTAAATGTTTGTGTTTTTTTATTATTACAATGGTCGGGGAAGGGGGAGAAATATAAGAAAATAACTACACTACTGATATGTAAGAACAATGAAAGACTCAAACCTAAGACCACATAGAGACATCACATGGCCGCTACCATCTCAGCTACACCCTTGGGGAATGGAATAAATTTTTTATATGCATGGTTATAGTTATGTTTTAATTGGTTTTGTAACCATAGTTATAAATTTAGTATATAGTTAAAAATATATAATTTTTTAACAAATATAATTTTTCGATGAAATTGGGTAACAAATTAAATGATCAAGAAAATGAAAAAATTAATGAAATTACAATGGTGTGATTAAATACCCTTTAACAACTATAATTCTTAGACTCCTTCTAATGTAAATCCATGGGAAGTACTCAATCATTAAAATCAATAGGTTTTTATAAAGAATATCACACATATTTTTTTAAGGAATGGTAGAAAAGGATTACCCTAAGAGTTGGGTAGAAAAACTATGATATGATATTTGGGATAAAAATAGCTTTGAAACTATAAGATATGGGATACATGAGGAATAATGATGAATTTATCCATAAGATGGATATGAATAATAATTCTTGATACAACTATCCAAGATTTATATATAATATTATTGGACTAATACTGACCTTAAATAATTAATTGGTGTGTATAACATTAAATTAGTCCACATGCTTAGTGAAATATGGACCCTATACTACAAATGGATATATTGATTTTAGAAGGTGTAATCAATTTAAAGATTTTTTTTAATAATAATCAATACATAATGAATTTAAAAACTAATAACAATTATTGGAATGTTTATATTTTAGTTTCACTACATCACCATCATCATCATCATCCAATTTAACATGGGTTAAGACCCAATAGAAATAAAGAAGTGTATTTTATAAAAAAAATGTATTCTTACAATGTCAATAATGTTTTATTAATGGAGTAAAATTCAATATATAAGTGAACCTCTCTATAAGGTTACCAATTAATAAATAAAATAGAAAAATCTTATATGCTTATAAGAAGAGGGAAATTATTCACTAATGGTTTTATATTAATTTGTTTTAGGTGTTAAATTTTTTACATTTCTATAATTGGAATAGTTTGAAAAATTTTAATGTGGGGAATAAATGTTTGATCTATTTTTAATATGTTTATGAATGATAATGTATGTTTTTTCCATGATTTGTGTTGTACAATCAGGGAATGTATTTTAAATCTCAAACAAAAAAATAAATGTTTGTTAGAAATTTTTGTAATGTATCTTCATGATAAATAAAAAATATTAAATTTGTAAGGGAGGGATATATTTCCATATAGTAAAATTGGTGTAGATAACATTAGAATATTGGGAATTTAATTGGGATTTATATGTATGTTATTAGTGTTGTAATAACTAATTATTCAATTTTAATGTGCGTATATTACCAATTGTATATATTGAAAATTTTTCATGTATATCTAACATAAAAATCAAAGAAAACATTAATAGTTATTATAGTTTTAATTCTATCTCTAAAGAAAAGGCTCACTAAATCATGGAATGAAAAAAAGGAACATATAATGCCTAGATGTATTTAATTAAATGATGTTTCTATTAATAATTAATCTCTTATATGATAATAAAATCTTATCATTAATTTTTTTTCATGAAAACATTTGATAATGGAATCAATACGCATGATTTATAATTCATTAGATTTTGAAATTATATTTAAGAAAAAGTTAAGGAAAATTATTAATTTTGGATAATTTTTTTTTTCAATTTTTTGTCAAAACAAAATTGATATGATATCACCAAAAAAAGTGGAATTTTCAAAGGAATAAAATATTATTCTTTGACTAATTCACCCCATCCACGAAAATGAGATATTGATGTAATAGGTTTTTATAATATTCACTACATCGAAAATAAAAATTACTTCCTAGTTACAAAACAATTTTTTTAGGTCAGTATTTTTTCTGAGAATAATATAGTTCATAAGAGGATAGTGAGATAATATTTGGACTTATAATTGTTAATAGTTATGAAATAAATGATGATTCTTCTAAAAAAGGTGGTTAAATTATATATGAAAAACCTTAATGAAAGAGTTTAAAGTATAATGATTATGATATAAATAGCGAGTGTTCTATATAGAAAATTGAAGTCATTAACATCATTTCACTTGATGGTTTGATGATAAGATGCATGAATACAATGTTCAATCATTTAGTCATTAAGACTATGACTCTTTAATATCACCATTACTCAAATGTACTTTATTCATATAAGTTACTCCCTGATTATTTTTGTGGGAGCGTTTCATTATCCATATATCCGTAAAATAATTAATGTTATGGACAACTACCATCTTTCCCAAGATTAAAATGTTCATTGCACCTATCCCTCCCCCCATCAGCAGGGGAGGGTCATCTTCTATCTCTCAAAAGAATTAGACCACCAACCTTCTCTCTATTTACAAACCCTAATTTCCTTCCTTTCTTCCCCTATATGTCCCTCATCATGATGGTCTTAGTGTGGTTTAATATCTCCAAAAAACTATTTATTTTGAACCTAGAATTCACTAATGACTCCTCTCTATTGCATCTGACTTCGATCACATGGTTCAAACAATGACACATATTGATAGATTACTTTGACAATATTGTCTATGTATCTAGTGGTTTACAGGAAAGGGTGACTAGAGGGCTCCTCAATTCTTTGAATATAATGATAATGTTTTCCTATGTAGATGACCAGGTCCATGTTTGGTCGACTGCGCCTCATACCTACAATAGATCCTAGTTTCTTCTATTTAATTTGCTGTATGAATTTCAGATGAAGAACCACTTGCAATCCATGGTGGTATGGGATATATATAAAAATTCTTGATTCCTTTTTAGAACCCTTCAATTATTCATATGATTGGAAGTCTCAGAGGGTGTTACATTTTTTCAGATAATAGAACTAGATTTGAGTAACATACAATTTGACCAAGAATATGAGTTGAAGTGATTGTTTCAAAGTCTATTATTGTTTCTTAATTGATTTCTTTTGGTCAAGAGTTCTACAATAAAAATCATTTATTTTCAAATCATGGTGTCATTTCTACCCTCTATACAATAAATATGGGAATGCATCGGTAGTTTTTTGGTATGATATGCATAGGACAAAGGAACTTATCTCTGGTTTAAATCATATGAATCATGTTCCAGGTGGGGAGTATGTTGATCCATGAAGTTTTGTGGATGTGGGTTGAAATGGATCTCATAGTGGTCGAGAGTTGACCAGTTTTTAACATATTTTGGGTCAGGATGTTGGACCTGTGATCTCATGCGAAGTATTCAAAGAGAGTCAGGAATAAACAAAATTTCAACCTCTTAAAACAAATGTCCCTAATATCATTGGAAGGTTGAAATGGGTTCTGGAGGTGGTTTTTTCTTTGGGGGAATTGGTGAATCATGCACATTTTATAACAGTGGGTGTTAGTCTTGAATAATTAGTTGATACCCATTTAATCTTAGTTCATTCAGACTATAATGAGGATGCAGGGGAGGCTTATGCTATTGATATGGGAATTAGGGTGTATCAGGACGACTGTGTTAGGATTTTAAGGGGTGGGGGATCTTTGGATGTTTTTCTAGATATGGATCACAATTTATTAAATCAATCCATGAAATATTAAGGGAATGAAGAAGCCCTTGATGATAAAAGCTTACGTGGGGGTACCCATTGTTTGGTTTTAGAGTACATTACCAAGCATCCTCAGCTTGGGGGGGGGGTATTAATACAGTTGATATAATTTGATTTGTAAGGATAGGATCCAAAGGATTTTGACTTCAACATTGGTGAATAAAAATTTAATTTTCATGTAGATATTCTGAAAATATATAAATTCTCGAAAATCTCAGATAAATGGAAGAATGTTTCTGATCATGATTTGAGGACAAGAAGCACCCCCTTATATATTTGGGTCATTTTAATGCCTTCTACAATGATATTATGATACATAGAAAGAAAAATATGATTGAAAGTGAGGGATTTATCTCTACCCTAAACAGAATTCGGATGAAGGACAACTCCAAGATATCAAAGACCATATCTACCAGATCCTCCTCCAAGGTTACATGAAGGGTCAATGGTGATATTCCAAACATCTTCAGCCAAGGTAATTCATAATTCGAATAGTAAACTACTTATGAGTATGGATATGTAAATGCTTTTTCATACTAGGTTGTTTATCTTTTCTTCTACTGGATGGGAGTAACTGTTCTTCTCCCTGTCTACTTTCCCCCTATGTGTTTCCTTCGATTCAATAAATGTTCAAAATATTGTGCTTCTAAGTGGAAATTCTTGGTTGGGGGGTCATGTAGAAATATATTGATGTAAAAGTAATTATTTAGAGATGTAATTATTCTAAAGACTCTGGAATGTTAATAAATCATAATGATGATCAAGTCAAATATCATATTTCAATTATATGATAGCATGCATTTAGGTATTTGTATAATAAGTAAATTCATGTAAGGATATTATATATATCTTTTTATATAATAATTAAGTACAATGTTACAATTACTTAACAATTGTGGAATATATATATATAAATATAAATATATATATTTCATGATCTGAGACAATAACTGAACATTCCATATAAGAGTATGACTTATCGATAAAAAATGTTCATAGAAGATTATTTTAGGTTATGATGATATTTTATGGTTAGTGTGTGTAAGATTATGTCATCATGATAAAGAATATTCCCACAAGGCACAAAATAGGTTTTCTGTTACTATTAACCTAAGAAATATACCACGTAGAGTGGTATACACTATATTTTCTAATAACTATGGTTCAAAGTTATTTTTTAGAGTCCCATTTACCCAAGGATGGTGAGATACCAAGAATTTTAACATCATATCGTACTAAATTTTTTATGGAATCTTTTTGGAATAAAAAATATTATTTTCCATGTGTATGTTATTCATCACGTGGTCAGTTGAATTGTAACACCCCAATCTTCCACGGTACGTTTCCCTTCGAATAATGCGATAGCGTGTGTTGTACGCAACCTCGAGTTCTAACACACACCACAACTAATTAAACTAGCCCTTGTGAATAGTAATACCTACTTTTTGAAATCATATATATTTTATATTTCAAAATGGACTTCATTTTTGGATTAGGAATATTGAAATTAGCCCAGGGTGAAATTTTGGTACTTTTCGGATAACTTTTATATTTTGATGAATAGTGAAAATTACTAAATTTTAATTAAAAACAAATTTTTTAATCAAAATAATTAATATTGATAAATTATGAATTTGAGTGGTTTTAAATTATATTTAGAATATATTTTTACCATTTAATATAATGTTTGTCATTGGACATAATTTTACAATTAAACCGAACATAAACAAGTGTCAATCTTTTGATAGTTATTATCTCTTAAAAACACGCATTTTGTTTTGACAGCGGGAATTAATTTTAAATTAATTTCTGCCACTTCTGTGTTTTGAATTTAGGAAAATGGATTCCATATTTGGAATCAGGATGTTCAAATTGTGTAAATAGGTAACTTTTATTTTTAGACATTTTGAATAATTACTGCGGTAAATATTTTATTTACCATGGTTAAGGGTAAATCCGGTAAATAAGGGTTAACAAATAATATTATAATAATACTAAATTACCCTAAAACGTGTCTTAACCCTATTGGTTGATACATGGTCGACCATGGGCATCTTTGGGTCTATTTTTGAACCCCATGGATCCACTTGTAAGTGATAATGACACTTTATTTTAATTAAGTTAAAATGAATACAAAAACTGACACAAGCATATATCTTTTAGAAAAAAAAATTTTACATAGGGTTATATATGTTTGATTTTAGATTATAAAACTTCATTAGAAGGATAAAAAGATTTCCTACATAATTATATTTTATTTATTATTTTTAGACATTAAATATTATATTTTATTTATGACACAATGATGATGCAGTAATTACTATAATAGTGAAAAATTAAAATAATTGATATTATAAATGCCCAAATAAATATAATATGAAACTTTTAATATATTAAACTAATTTTATAGGATAATATGATATATTAGGATTGATTTAATTTACTTTGTTCGAAGTAATAAATATGTTATGAGTTTCACAAAAATCAACTATTGAATAGTGTCAAAATTGACATAAAAGAGTTCTTAAAACAAATATTATATTATTAATTGATATTAAATTCCTAAAAATCTGAGGTTCGGCCAAGAGACTTATATCATGATAGTTTCATCATTAATGGACCACTTGGGGGTCGCTTGGATGTATATAGTAATTTGATTAACAATATTATATAATAATACAATGAGACATTGTAAAAGTGAAACTAATTAACTTAGAGTTAATACTTAAAGATAAGGTTAATATAAGTACACAAACCTGTCTAAATTCTATTGGTTGAGTTGCTTTCGACCCATCCCCACCTTAACCTTTGAATAGTCAACTTTGGAGCCATTGTAAACCGAATATGAATTTATTATAAACTAATATCTCTAGCTTTTCCAAAGGTGCCCCTCACCCCTCTTATAAAAGGGCACTCCTCCTTCTCATTTCTTCACACCTTCAAAGCATTTTGGTTCGGACAAACTCTTCCCAAATACTATCCAAACTTCCCTCACTACAACCTAGGGGCCTTAGTTTGATCAGAAAGCCAACCTAAGGAGCCATTTTGATCAAATCAAAAGGACGAACCCGAAGAAGAGGTAAAGATTTCACCACCCTTTTCTAAGTTCATTTCTTCTTCCACTTCTTCTTCCTTTGTTGTTACCATTCTAAAATAATAAATCCAGTATCATATATATACTGTGATGTTATTATAAATATGGTACAACCATATTCAGTATTCTATCCACCCTTTAAATAACATGTCACCATACGTGCGTACGTACGGCTTACCATCTCCACGTCGTGGTGTAATTGTTATTCAATATAATATTATTTGGATGGGTATAATAATGATGTGTAAATCATGTAAATAATAAATATAACATGTTAATGATTCTTTATATATGATATACCATCCATTTATATATTATTTTAATATCAAAAGAATGATATTGTCGCTCGTGCATACGTACGGACTACCGTCTCCACGAACGCGATGAGATTCATTCTCCATCGTATCCATTCAAGTATAATTATCATTTGATGATTTAAAAATGATGTTTAAGGAATTTATATCATTCTGGATATGAATAATATAGAAAAAACATGGCTTATGTAACAAAAAATATAAAAGAAAATGAGTAAGTTAACACCCGAAACGACGATAATTCTAAGATATTATTAACAAATCAATGTTAAAAGATCATATATGATATCATATTAATATATATGATTCTTGTATAATTTAATAACAATTATTTCACCATTATACACGAGTTTAACCTACCCCAACCAAGGAAAAGTAGAAGGTAAGGGGTTTTCATCTCACTCCTTATTCCCGTGAGATTCATGCCATATTGCCACCATCACCTTTTGTGTGGTGTATGTACTGCCCATAATTATATTCTTTGTGTAATAAACTCTAATTTATTTGTATTTAAATATTCATTGTATGATACCTCTTTCATGGGTTGTATGTTTCATAAGTTACCAAATTGGTAAGGGTTATTTCACAATCTCTTCATTATCCGAGGTTGTTTATACATAATAATCTACTGAGATCTCTTTATCATCCACATCCATGTTTCTTAAAAATGTATTTCAAATCATTTTTACTATTTACTAGAATATGAGTTAAAGTCATTTATACCCTTTTTGACTTTTATAAGTGGTTTATAAAGGAATATTTTGGTCGTTTTCAAAACAAGGTCCTTTTTAACCTTTTTGACAAAATTAAGGTAAGAATGTTTTTTTTAACTTATACGGAGGGTGCGGCTATTTTCCGCCGTTATAAAATCTTCAAAGCTTCTCTTACAAGCTTATAAGAATATTTTCAAAGAAAGTGTTTTATTTTATATGGATATTAAATGATTTCAATATAAAAGGAGATATTTCTTTAAAAAGAATATTGATTTCATCTATGTCAACATCCTTTGATGGATTTTAAGATTATTTGAAGTTGATTTATTATGATACAAAACTTCTATATTGTATTTAAGGTTTTGTGATATGTTTGAATGTGGATGTGCTATTTTTATACCATTCATAGTTTATGGTGAAATTATTTACATTTCGTATGCTAGTTTTAATACTAATGTTTATGTTATGTTTAAACCTTTTCATATGGGAATGCATTGGACTTAGTAAGTGACAGGTGGAGCCCGCTATAGCTCCTCGATGCATCGGTAGGTCTCATGAGACAAACTAGTGTCTTGGCACAAGGCCTTGACAAAATCTTATTTGTAGTCTTGGCACGAGGCCTTGACTATGTGGTTATGATAGTCTGGCATTATGCATTCCAACATTATGAAAGTGGTTATTGATTTTTGCATGTGATTATTCGATTAGTAGAATATCCATGTGAATAAGTAAATGTAATTATTTCATTTTATTTATGTTGTACCATGTTGAAAGTTCACGTTTGAAAGGCTTTTGTTTTAGTTATACATTGCCTTAAATGTTTATTATTATTTATGAAAGTTTCCGCTATATTGTTATCCTTACTAGGCATTTGAGCTCACCCCTTTTCTATGTTTTATTTTTCCCAGGAAGTGAAGAAGTAAATTATGAATGACCTGCAGGGATATTATGTGGGGATATGAGTGTGGATTATGGAGACATTATGTTGTTGTAGTAGTTTTTCATTTTATGATATAATGTAAAACTTATGAATATATCTATTGTTTCCAAGGCTACTAAACCAATCGGTATTTCGAGATTTGATCTTTCTTGTGATCATGACAATGTTATGTAATAATGCACCGACTCTGGGTAACTGGGGTCGGGGCGTTACAGTTGGTATCAGAGGAAGTTTAGTACAAACCTTGGAAGCTAGATTTAGATAAACTCTGATTAGATCACGGAGACCTAAGATGAACTTTGAGGATTAGTATAGAAGAACTTCCTAGAATTTTGGTATTTTAGAGATTTTGTGAGTTTTCCGAGAAATACATCCCTGTCTGGATTCGAGCAGGTAGAGGCGGCTCTGGCACAGATGTACCTAGGGGTAAAACCCGAAAACACCGCTTTGAGCTAGACTCAAACGGGAACTGGTGCATGACAACGGGCCTTGCTGCACTCTTGGTTACGACACTCCCGGGGGATATGCTTAGGATAACTCTCATTTTCTTTACAAATCATTATGAAGGGTTTATGAGTATATACTTCCTCAAAGAAAACATTTTTATGATTATGGATTATATCCATAAATAGTTCAATTTATGTTAAGTGTTTTATAAGTATGGGATTATGTATTTTGATTCATAAACTGATCTAGTTTATGCCATTGTTTAGAAATGGCGCCTAGTGGAAGAAATGGAAACCGTATCAATGCACACACTCCATGTAGGGATTGCCCTCCTGCTCAAGATAATTATAGTGGGGCTGGTGATGCAACTGGTGCCGATCAGCTAATCACCATACTGGGAAAACTTACTCAGGTTATGAATAATAACCTTACCCGTATGGAGCACCCTGATCCGCAGCGTGGAGGATCAATGTTAGATCGATTCATGAGGCAACAACCACCAACGTTCAATGGGAATACAAATCCCTTAGTAGCTGAGCAATGGATATTTTCCCTAGAGAAAATACTTCAGGCTTTGGGGAGCAGTGAAAGGGAAAAGTTTTCATGGCAGTTTACCGCCTCGCTGGAGATGCTGATCAATGGTGGTCATTGATTCAAAACATGAAGGAAGATGATGAAGTATGAAATATGGAGTGGAGGGAGTTCAAAGATATGTTTTTAGAAAAATACTTTCCTCGCGACCATCGAGCAGATATGGAAAGGCAATTTCTGTGTCTGAGACAAAAGGAGGATGGGAATGTCACAAATTATGAGGCTAACTTTACAAGGTTATCAAGGTACACTAGTGATTATATACGTAACCAAATAAGTAAGATTGATCGTTTCTTTGATGGGTTAAAACCATTTCTTCGTCGAGTATTAGTCTCACAATCCTTTTCGTCATACGAAGACATTGTCTCATGTGCTATCAAGACCGAAAAGGAATTATCTAAGTCTTATGACTTTAAAGCAAAGCAAGAGAAGAAGAGACCTGCTGATCAATCTGGGAATGGAAATAAGGGGAAGAAGGGAAAGGTTGAATATCCATCCTGTGGTAAATGCGGGAAGAAACACCCCGGTGCTTGCTTGAAGGGAATGGGAGTCTGTTACAAGTGTGGTGAAAAAGGCCACCAAGCTCGTGATTGCAAAGGGAAGAAGGAAGCTACCAACATTCAGTGCTATAATTGCAGGGAGATAGAACATTATTCAAATGAATGTCCTAAGCGTCATGAGAACTTACCTCAGAAAAGGCCAAGGGATCAAGGCCAGGCTTATGCTATCACTACTGCTGAGGTAGAAGCTCCGAAAGACATGGTGGCAGGTAATTTAATGGTTTCCTCAAGTTTAGCAAATGCATTATTTGACTCTGGATCGTCGCATTGTTTCATATCTTCCCAGTTTGCTAAGAAAATTAGATATTTCTAATTTGATTTAATAAGGGAGTTGTCAGTTAAAACTCCTAAGGGAAGTATCGTTGCAACAAAGTTTTGTGAATCAGTCCCCATTAGAGCACATAAATTTTCTTTATCTGCTGATCTCATCGTCATACCTATGATTGAGTTTGATATAATCCTCGGTATGGACTGGCTTTCGGACTATGATGCGAAGATTTATTGTAAGAAGAAAGAGGTTACGATTCTTGATGATATTGATAAGGAACACCTTATCTTTAGAGCAGAATCATCACCACCTAATTTTTATTTAGATCCACCCCCAGTAGCTCAACTTAATTCAATTATTGGGGAGGAAGAGAATGAAATAATTGTCGGTGAGGAAAGGAATGTTCAAATAGAGGATGTACCTGTTGTGAAAGAATTTGTAGATGTATTTCCGGAAGATTTACCTGGACATCCTCCAGAACGAGAAGTTGAGTTTTCCATTGATTTGATTCCTGGATCAAGGCATATATCGAAGACCCCTTATAGAATGGCCATTGTAGAGTTAGTCGAACTAAAGAAACCACTAGAGGAATTGAGTAATAAGGGATTTATTCGCCCTAGTGTTTCTCCATGGGGAGCCCCTGTTCTTTTTGTTAAAAAGAAAGATGCATCTATGAGGTTATGTATCGACTACAGGGAGATCAATGCTATAACGATAAAGAAAAAGTATCCCCTACCTCGTATTGATGATTTATTTGACCAACTACATAGAGCTCAGTACTTTTCAAAGATTGACCTTCGATCTGGATACCATCAGTTGTGTGTAAAGAAGGAAGACATTCCGAAGACAGCATTTCGAACCAGGTACGGGCATTACGAGTTTACTGTAATGCCTTTTGGATTGACTAATGCACCCTCTATATTCATGGATCTGATGAATAGAGTTTTCAAGGAGTATCTCGATGAATTTGTGGTGGTATTTATTGATGATATCTTGGTATACTCCAAAACCTACGAAGATCATGAAAATCACTTGCGCATTATCTTGAAGACTCTGAGGAGGCATGAATTATATGGGAAGTTTAGAAAGTGTGAATTCTGGCTTCAGGAGATTTCTTTTCTTGGCCATATTGTCTCTAAAGATGGAATCTATGTTGATCCATCTAAGACCAAGGCAATCCAAGAATGGCCAGCACCTACGAATATAACTGAGGTACGCAGTTTTATTGGTTTGGCAGGTTATTATCGACGTTTCGTCCAGAATTTTGCCCGATTGGCTAACCCATTAATGAAGCTCACATGTAAAGGGGTTAAATTTGTTTGGAAAAAAGAGTGTGAAGAATGTTTTGAAGAACTGAAGAAAATATTAGTCAATGCTCCTATATTGACTCTACCATCGGGGAATGATGGGTTCGTTATTTATAGTGATGCATCGAAGAAAGGACTTGGTCGTGTCCTTATGCAGAATGATAGAGTTATTGCCTATGCATCACGACAGTTGAAAATTCATGAACAAAACTATCCTACTCATGTTATTGAGTTAGCAGCTGTGATCTTTGCTTTGAAGATATGGAGGCACTACCTCTATGGTGAAAAATGTGAGATTTATACTGATCACAAGAGTTTGAAGTATATTTTCTCACAAAAAGAACTCAACATGAGGCAAAGGAGATGGATTTAATTACTCAAGGATTATGATTGTACGATACACTACCACCCAGGGAAGGAAAACAAGGTGGCAGATGCTTTGAGTAGAAAAGACTATGGAGTTTTGAACAATATGATAATTAAAAGGGATCCAATTTCCATGGATCTAGTGAAGATGGACATGGGAATAACCAGGGAAGGAGAAACATCAATGCTTTTTCAAATGGTTGCCAAACCATCTTTAATAGAAAGGATTAAGAGTTCTCAGACCGATGATGAAGAATTTCAGAAGAAGATTAAAGCTGTGAATGATGGGAGATTGAGTGACTTTGTGTATGAAGATGGAATTTTGAAATTCGGGAAGAGACTTTGTGTTCCCGATTTACCTGATCTAAAAAGGGAATTGCGGGATGATGCTCATAGTTCCAATTTCTCTATACACCCTGGGAGAACCAATATGTATAGAGATTTGAAGGAACATTTTTGGTGGGACAACATGAAGAGGGAGATTGCTGATTTTGTGTCAAAATGTATGGTTTCTCAACAAGTGAAAGCTGGAAGGCAACAGCCTGGAGGTGTCATGCAACCTCTTCCCATACCGGAGTGGAAATGGGACAATATTACGATGGACTTTGTCATGGGGCTACCAAAGACTACTAGAAAGAATGATGCAATATGGGTGATTGTTGATCGTCTTACCAAGTCAGCACATTTTCTTGCTATAAGAGAAGATCTACCCCTGGAACGTCTAGCAACACTATATATTAATGAAGTTGTGAGACTTCATGGAGTACCCTTATTGATTGTTTCTGATCGTGATCCCCGTTTTACATCAAGATTTTGGAAAAGACTTCAGAATTCCATGGATACTGAACTTCATTTGAGCACTGCTTACCACCCTCAGACAGATGGACAATCAGAACGGACTATTCAGACCTTAGAAGACATGTTGAGATCTTGCTCACTTGACTTTCAGGGTATGTGGGATCAATATTTACCACTGGTAGAATTCTCCTATAACAATAGCTTCCATTCGAGTATACAGATGGCACCATATGAAGCTTTATACGGAAAGAGATGTCATACACCAACCTGTTGGGATGACGTCGGTGAAAGAAAACTTGTAGGTCCAGAACTGGTGGAGGAAACGGTGGAAAAGGTGAAGGTAATCCAAAATCACATCAAAGCAGCTCAAAGTAGGCAGAAGAGCTATGCCGATAATCGAAGGAAGGATTTGGAATTTCAAATCGGTGATCATGTTTTCCGGAAGGTATCTCCATGGAAGGGAGTCATACGTTTTAGTAAGAAAGGTAAATTGAGTCCCAGGTACATCGGACCTTTCGAAATTCTAGAACGAATTGGGGTCGTAGCTTACCGATTGGAAATGCCGCCAAGTCTCTCCAAAGTTCACGATGTGTTCCACGTATCTCTGTTGAGGAAATACATGCCTGACCCAACGCATGTACTCACCTATGGGGAATTAGAACTGGAACCCGATCTGTCTTATTGTGAAGAGCCCGTCAGGATTCTTGATACGAGAGAACAAGTGCTGAGAAACCGGACAACGCGTCTGGTAAAAGTTTTGTGGAGAAATCATAAGATGGAAGAGGCAACGTGGGAACCCGAGGAACTTATGATGAAGAACCACCCGAGTCTTTTTATGCAGTAATACCCTAGAAATTGCGAGGACGCAATTATTTGAAGGAGGGTAGAATGTAACACCCCAAGCTTCCACGGTACGTTTCCCTTCGAATAATGCGATAGCGTGTGTTGTACGCAACCTCGAGTTCTAACACACACCACAACTAATTAAACTAGCCGTTGTGAATAGTAATACCTAATTTTTGAAATCATATATATTTTATATTTCAAAATGGACTTCATTTTTGGATTCGGAATATTGAAATTAGCCTAGGGTGAAATTATGGTACTTTTCGGATAACTTTTATATTTTGATGAATAGTGAAAATTACTAAATTATAATTAAAAACAACTTTTTTAATCAAAATAATTAATATTGATAAATTATGAATTTGAGTGGTTTAAAAGTATATTTATAATATATTTTTACCATTTAATATAATGTTTGTCATTGGACATAATTTTACAATTAAACTGAACATAAACAAGTGTCAATCTTTTGATAGTTATTATCTCTTAAAAACACGCTTTTTGTTTTGACAGCGGGAATTAATTTTAAATTAATTTCTGCCACTTCTGTGTTTTGAATTTAGGAAAATGGATTCCATATTTGGAATCAGGATGTTTAAATTGTGTAAATAGGTAACTTTTATTTTTAGACATTTTGAATAATTACTGCGGTAAATATTTTATTTACCATGGTTAAGGGTAAATCCGGTAAATAAGGGTTAAAAATTAATATTATAATAATACTAAATTAACCTAAAACGTGTCTTAACCCTATTGGTGGATACATGGTCGACCATGGGCATCTTTGGGTCTATTTTTGGACCCCATGGATCCACTTGTAAGTGATAATGACACTTTATTTTAATTAAGTTAAAATGAATACAAATCTGACACAAGCATATATCTTTTAGCAAAACAGTTGTTACATAAGGTTATATATGTTGGATTTTAAATTATAAATACTCATTAGAAAGATAACACTATTTCCTACATAATGATATTTTATTTATAATTTTTAGACATTAAATATTATATTTTATTTATGACACAATGATGATGCAGTAATTACTATAATAGTGAAAAATTAAAATAATTGATATTATAATGACCAAATAAATATAATATGAAACTTTTAATGAATTAAACTAATTTTCTAGGATAATATGATATATTATTATTGATTTATTTGACATTTTTCGAAGTAATCAATCTGTTATGAGTTTCACAAAAATCAACTATTGAATAGTGTCAAAATTGACATAAAAGAGTTCTTAAAACAAATATTATATTATTAATTGATATTATATTCCTAAAAATCTAAGGTTTGGCCAAGAGACTTATATCATGATAGGTTCATCATTAATGGACCACTTGGGGGTCGCTGGGATGTATATAGTATGTTTATTAACAATATTATATAAAAATACAAAGAGACATTGTAAAAGTGAAACTAATTAACTTAGAGTTAATACCTAAAGATAACGTTAATATAAGTACCCAAACCTATCTAAATTCTATTGGTTGAGTTTTTTACGACCCATCCCCACCTTAACCTTTGAATAGTCAACTTTGGAGCCATTTTAAACCGAATATGAATTTATTATAAACTAATATCTCTAGCTTTTCCAAAGGTGCCCCTCACCCCTCTTATAAAAGGGCACTCCTCCTTCTCATTTCTTCACACCTTCAAAGCCTTTTGGTTCGGCCAAACGCTGCCTAAATACTCTCCCAACTTACCTCACTACAACCTAGGGGCCTTAGATTGATCAGAAGGCCAACCTACGGAGCCCTTTTGATCAAATCAAAAGGAAGAACCCGAAGAAGAGGTAATGATTTCACCACCCTTTTCTAAGTTCATTTCTTCTTCCACTTCTTCTTCCTTTGTTGTTACCATTCTAAAATAATAAATCCAGTATAATATATATACTGTGATGTTATTATAAATATGGTACAACCATATTCAGTATTCTATCCACCCTTTGAATAACATGTCACCATACGTGCGTACGTACGGCTTACCATCTCCACGTCGTGGTGTAATTGTTATTCAATATAATATTATTTGGATGGGTATAATAATGATGTGTAACTCATGTAAATAATAAATATAACATGTTAATGATTCTGTATATATGATATACCATCCATTTATATATTATTTTAAAATCAAAAGAATGATATTGTCGCTCGTGCGTACGTACGGACTACCGCCTCCACGAACGCGATGAGATTCATTCTCCATCGTATCCATTCAAGTATAATTATCATTTGATGATTTAAAAATGATTTTTAAGGACTTTATATCATTCTGGATATGAATAAGATACAACAAACATGGCTTATGTAACAAAACATATAAATGAAAATGAGTAAGTTAACACCCGAAACAACGATAATTCTAAGATATTATTAACAAATCATTGTTAAAAGATCATATATGATATCATATTAATATATATGATTATTGTATAATTTAATAACAATTATTTCACCATTATACATGAGGTTATCCTACCCCAACCAAGGAAAAGTACAAGGTAAGGGGTTTTCATCTCACTCCTTATTCCCGTGAGATTCATGCCATATTGCCACCATCACCTTTTGTGTGGTGCATGTACTGCCCATAATTATATTCTTTGTTTAATACACTCTAATTTATTTGTATTTAAATATTCATTGTATGATACCTCTTTCATGGGTTTTATGTTTCATAAGTTACCAAATTTTTAAGGGTTATTTCACAATCTCTTCATTATCCGAGGTTGTTTATACGTAATAATCAACTGGGATCTCTTTATCATCCACATCCATGTTTCTTAAAAATGTATTTCAAAACATTTTTACTATTTACTAGAATATGAGTTAATGTCATTTATACCCTTTTTGACTTTTATAAGTGGTTTATAAAGGAATATTTTGGTCGTTTTCAAAATAAGGTCATTTTTAACCTTTTCAACAAAATTAAGGTAAGAATGTTTTTTTAACTTATACGGAGGGTGCAGCTATTTTCCGCCGTTATAAAATATTCAATGCTTCCCTTACAAGATTATAAGAATAATTTCAAAGAAAGTGTTTTATTTTATATGGATCATAAATGATTTCAAAATAAAAGGAGATATCTCTTTAAAAAGAATATTGATTTCATCTATGTCAACATCCTTTGATGTATTTTAAGATTATTTGAAGTTGATTTATTATGATACAAAACTTATATATTGTATTGAAAGTTTTGTGATATGTTTGACTGTGGATGTGCTATTTTTATACCATTCATAGTTTATGGTGAAATTATTTTCATTTTGTATGCTAGTTTTAATACGAATGTTTATGTTATGTTTAAACCTTTTCATATGGGAATGCATTGGACTTAGTAAGTGACGGGTGGAGCCCGCTATAGCTCCTCGATGCATCAGTAGGTCTCATGAGACAAACTAGTGTCTTGGCACAAGGCCTTGACAAAATCTTATTTGTAGTCTTGGCACGAGGCCTTGACTATGTGGTTATGATAGTCTGGCATTATGCATTCAAACATTATGAAAGTGGTTATTGATTTTTGCATGTGATTATTCAATTAGTAGAATATCCATGTGAATAAGTAAATGGAATTATTTCATTTTATTTATGCCATACCATGTTGAAAGTTCATGTTTGAAAGGCTTTTGTTTTAGTTATACATTGCCTTAAATGTTTATTCTTATTTATGAATGTTTCCGCTATATTGTTATCCTTACTGGGCATTTGAGCTCACCCCTTTTCTATGTTTTATTTTTCTCAAGAAGTGAGGAAGTAAATTATGAATGACCTGCAGGGATATTATGTGGGGGTATGAGTGTGGATTATGGAGACATTATGTTGTTGTAGTAGTTTTTCATTTTATGATGTAATGTAAAACTTATGAATATATCTAGTGTTTCCAAGGCTACTAAACCAATCGGTCTTTCGAGATTTGATCTTTCTTGTGATCATGCCAATGTTATGTAATAATTCAGCGACTCTGGGTAACTGGGGTCGGGGCGTTACATGAATCTTAACAAACATGAGATTTTTCCATGAATAACAAGTTCATGACACTTGGACCCTCATTTGAGATTAAAAAATGAAGCATGTGGAAATTCCTCAGTAAAAAATCTGATTTTCATATCTATCAGGTGAGGACCATGTGATATTATCATCCATTGAGGTAAATTACATGTGATGTATTCAATAACCTTAACAGTATATATTATGAGAATCCAGAAATAATGGGTAGATGTAGGAGGTTGAAATACCATGTGTTCAATGGTTAATGTATATATTATATAAATGGATAACATGAAAATTTAATTATTAATAAGTTCTTATTTATGGATATATGTATAGAGACACACATGTTTGAAAAAGATCATGCATGATCCCTTTATAGCATCGGTGGAACAGATTCATTTATAGATTCCCCCATTTTAATACATTTATATATTTATTGTTTTAATTTTAATTTTCATTTATAAAAAATAATAATAGCTTCAAAAATTATTCTTAATTGAATAGGGATTTATTTTGACATAGATATATTCTCTAAAAGTCCATTAAGGATTATTCAAAATGCGTTTTGTAAGCTTATGTACAAGGTATTTCATATGATATGACTGTGGGAGAAATTTATGATAAAATAACATGGATGATATCCAAAATATTATATATATATATATATATATGAATTCATATGTTTTTAATGTAACACTATGTTATTATAAAAGAACACTATTTTAAATTTTTTATACAACACTCAATACCGATCATTAATTAACATAAAAATATTATTATTTTCTGATCTTTCTAATATAGATGTTTAATTAGAGGGTATGAATAAAAGTAACCAAATTATGAAATATAGGTAAAGGTTGAAAATTTTATTTTGATAAATTCTAAGGAAATAACACTCAATTTTTAATAAAGATATTTTTTTACAAAAAAAATGGTCTTTAAAAATTGATTTTATTTAATTTTTTAGAGATTATCATAATTAATTTATATAACATTTAGATATTTTCTTTTATAAAAATAATGACTTTTTTAAATCACCATGTAAAAATTTTATTGTAGAAATTAATTGAGAATTTTTGAAACGTTATATTTTTTAATTCCTAGAAAGGAATACTTATTTTTATTACAAAATGTATTTAGTTTCATGAATTTAAAAAGTATATTTTGTATTATGTAACTGTAATATTATTTTTACGACATTTTTTATTATGAAATTTTTCGTATATTAATAATATAATTTTTTGAAATTTATTGAGAATTACATTTATAATTAAAATGAATTATTCTAATATACGGACTATAATTGAAATTTGTAATTTATTTAAAATTTAAACATCTCCACTTATGTGAATAAAATTTTATAAAACTGATTCGATATTTCATATTAAAAAAAGAAATATTAAGTAATATGTTCAAAATAATTATTTGTCAATATGAATTGTAATGATAATAAATTTTAATTTTTTTTGTTAAAGGTAAAATTGTATAATTTAGTTTAAAACTATTTTTTTAAGGCTTACCATTAATAGAAACACAATATTTTATTAAAATGGACGATTATATTTTATCTCTTATCATCCAAAATTAAAAAATATGACCTTTTGATTCCATTTAATGTTGATTAAAACCTTTTTAGTATTTAATTAAAATATAATTACCAAAGGTCACTCTCTTAAAATATATATAATATTTTTTGGGAAGAATACGAAATAAATTTTAGGTTACAAATAGTTATATTAAATATGAATTAATTTTCTTCTTTGGTTATTTTTATGTAATTTTTTGTGATGAAATAATTACCTTTAATACTTAGGGAATACTGATATAGTTCTTATGGATGTAGTATAAAAAATTTAAATTATATTTATAACTCTAAAATTTATATTTCTCTATTTAGTTTATTTTAATCCATGAATTTTATAGATAAATATAAAATATTATGTAGGTATTAATAGTTTATGTTCTAACTACATTATAATATTTACGAAATCAATGTCAAATTAAATTAATTTTTTCATAAATTAAATTATCAATATTTTATGTTAATTAATATTTTGTTACATTTTTAAAAACACATAAAACAATTTCATTTGGGAAATTAATATTAAACATTGTATAAAAATCATACATATATAGTCTATGAAAACATATCCCATTATATGTATAATAATAACAACATAGAAATTAAAAATTCATTACAAATGAAATGATTAAAATTAGTTTACCAAATTGTTAAATAAAAACTCAATGCTTAAAATGTTATCAATAACAACAAAATATTTATTTGATGATTATATTAAGAATATAGAATACTCATAGTCAAGTAAAGTTTATTTTGAAATCGTTTTACTCGAGTTATGAAAATATTATATTATAATATTTCATGTATATCTATAAATGACATTAATGATTTTTTATAGTGAACAATAGGTTAATAAATGATTTAAAATTAATAAAAACATTATATACCACAATGTTAATGAGATATAGTTTCTAATATAATCTTGGTCCATTTAAAAGAACTATTTTCTATTATAGTATCATTCATTAACCAAAGACATTAAAAAGAATTTATATCATAGTAATTGAAAATGTGAAAAATAGGCAGTTGAAATAATGTGAAGAGGGTGAATGAATCCCTCAAACATATCAAAAAAATTAAGTAAAAAAATTAAAAAAAATATCATCATATATTTTAAATATATCAATTGTGAGACCTTTTGTACATGGAAATCAATTTATAATAATGTAATAATTTAAGTAATTCAAAGGGTGGACCTTCCCTCACTTATAATAGGGAACCCCTTCTCCTCGCTACCATAAACATATTTAGTTATTTAGAAAATAAAATACGTAAAATAATACCGTTATATATTCCTTCTCTATGTCATAGAGCTCTTTGTATTTCAAAAATACTATCCTTTAAATAATTATAGTGTAATCCAAATGATAATTCTCAATAAAGAGTTCTAACACATAAATGAGATTTTTCAACTTTCATTCATGTTATTAATCCTCAGAATATATTTTATCCACTATAAAATAACTATTTTAGTATATTAAATATAATAAATTTTTATTTGGATTATGAAACATCAAATTAACATGTTATTCCCACCTGTTATAAAATGATGAATCTATTTTTGTGTACTTGTGCTCAACCACCTCCACAATGTGATACAATTTTTTTCATTTTTTATGTTGAAGATAGTAATGAAATATTTAATCAATATATATGATATACATGATATAAAAAATGGTTCTTTAAATAGGAATAATTATTTATCTTTCTTTATTGCCATCCCTTGAAATATGAAAACATCATTCATGTTTACGTATGACCTACTCTCTCTATGAGATGTTTAAATAATTTTTCTATGTTTATATTTTATGGTTGAATTTATAAATATATATGTAATGAATATATATTATATTTATTTCATGGTGAAAATTCTGGATATAATTGATTAATGATTAGAGTACAAGTGTCAGAACTACGAAACTAAAAAATTATTGAGAAACTAAAAAATTAACACAACAAAATGACAGTTTTAATGTGGAATGTATTATTTTATATGATTATATTAATGATAAATTTAATATAATGTAGGTTAGAGAACATTCACATCAATTCAAACTTGAGGTGATGGTTTTTGTCTCATTTTTTATGATATTATTCCATCTTCACAACGTGTTTAATTTGAGTTATATATATACAACCCATGAATTTTTATTTTTATTATTTAATGAACATTAATTTTATTTAAAAATACTTCAACTTTTCTATCTTTCATAATGTGTTCAAATGAATATTACCAAAGCAGTAAGGTACTTATAATAAAATCACACTGATTATCATGATTATTTATGATTAAGTATATAATAATTAAATTTTATGACATACCACTAAAAACTCATCAATATTCTTATCCTATGATAATTTCATGATTTTAAATTTATTCCTTTTATTTTCCTCCCATTATGTATTCTCGATACTAAAAAGAATATTTTTCATGAATTTTTGAATTTACTTTTCTCTTCAGTTGAAAATCCATTTTATTCATTGTATATATTTTTAAAAATTCATGGAAGAATATTTTTAGTATTATACTATGAATTTTTAAAGTCATATTATCCATTATTTAATTTTTTATTTTTTTTAAATGAATTTTCTTGAAATTTCCGAAATGGGGTACTTTGGAATTTCTATCAAAATTGTGATATGAATCTTTTTTTAACAAGGTTTTAATGAATATAATTCTACACCATCATGTATGTTCAATGTTTTGGTGCCACATTATAAATTTTAATGATCTATTTAAAATAAATTTTTTTTAAATGTTTTTGAAATTTTGGAATTTAATGAAAGTGATTCAAAATTGAAAGTTTATTTTCCTGGACAATATTTTTATTGATAATTATAGAATATTTATATTAATAAATGAAAAAAACATTTTATATTTCTTATGAATTACTGGTGATCTAATCTAATAATTCTATCCTTATTCATTAACTAGATAGTTTAATTTTATTTTTATAAAAAATATTTTTTCCATAGGTTATGAAATGATGTAATGGTGAATTTTTTTAAAACCCTATTTTTCTACGAGTTATTATTTAAGATGAATGTTTTATGATAATGTAGATCACATTTAATATGATTATTAATATGTGATGGCTGGAACTGTATTTATATAACCCTTTAATGAATTTTTCATGTATGGATATCTCTTGATATAATAACGGCTAGAGTGGGGAGTGAACCTAGTATAGTAAGGGAATCTTTCAACTATAAAAATCTTGGGAGTAAACCTCAACTATAGATACAATGGAGTGGGGATTAACCCAATCCATTATTATAGTATTTGAAATGATATTTGAATAAATAAATTATTTTCTTTTCTTATGATAATTCCCTGAAATGTTTTATGCCAATTTTGTGCTCTAATAGATTATTATTTTTAATTCTATTAGTATTCATGAATTTGGAACATCCATGATATGTTCAATTATTCATGAATATGATATTTTATTTGATAGGTTTGATTTTTATATTTAGAAAAATGTTATCATATGATTAGGTTCAAGTGATTCTTATGTGATCATTAATATATCCAATTTTTAAACTTGCTAAGTATTCGAGCTCACCCTTTCTTTTCTTTCCCCTCACCATGTCATAAAGAAATGTGTTATGTATGTTTTTTCTAAGAAGGTTGATATTTATGAAACTATTAATGGGACATTATGATTATATCTTATAGTAATATTATATATGTATCCATCTCTCCAAATACTATAAACCAATATAGTTGTCGCATGATTCATAATTATATGTATTGGATATTCATTTAAAAATATGGAATATTTTATGTCTGAAGGATTTAGGTAGCTAAATTAGTTATCGTTATCGCCAATGAGCCCGTACCCGAGGGGTAAGGGCTCCTGATTGGCATACAAGAGACCCGGGTTCAAAACCGGGTGGAGGAAAATTTCCGGGTTACTATAGCAGTACTGTAGAAGTTACTGTTCGGTACTGTTGCATCCATAACTATTCACATGATTTGGGCTTTCAGGCCATCGATTTGGGCCTACGGGTCTCCAGGGCCTACGGGTCATCAGAGACCTTCGGGCCACAGGGCCTTCGGGTCACGTAGACCATAGAGTATCTCCGTTCACACAAAACAGGACCCAGAAGAGGATCAAAGCAATAGGTGTAGCAGCCACAAGATACAGAGCTAACCGGATTGGAAGAATGAGAGGGTATGACAGCCGCAATCGAGACCAAGCACTGTGCATCTTTTTATGGGGCAATGCTAGCCGATCAGCAATGAAAGGTGGGGAGCTATGGAGATCAATGTTGCAAGATGCTGGGGAGGGGCAGTTCTAGTGGGATAAGTCTACGGGTCATGAAATGGGCATGGTATTCCTCTGGGGATTTGGGTCATGTATTGCGGGTCATGTCGAGCCTTGTACCTTATGCCTATGGCTCATGTTCTGGTTCCCCTTCAACCCTTAAAAGGGGTATTATCTATAAAAAAAAGAAGGCGTTCGGGCCAATTGGGCTAAATTAGTTATCAGACATTGGTATAGTTAATATATGTAGAAAAAGAATATGTAATTTTTTTAAATATATAGTTATAATCAAATTTATTGGATAACAACTTAATTTTATGGTAAAATAGGGATTGTAGGATTTATAGAAATTCATCTCAATTTGTTAACTACATGTTTATGTGGTATTGAACCAGTTGAATTATAGTGTAATAATCCAAAAATGAGTTTTTCAATGTATATCATGGTTATCATTATGTTTCATGGTTAATTTTTTATACTATGTACTTGGTTTGATATTCCTAGGGATGTTATTGCAGTAACACACATTTTAATTATGAAACAATATAAAAGATTTTAATTTATAATAACCAAGGATGAAAAATATAATACCTAAGGTGTCATAGATTGATAAATATGTGTTATTATTTATACATCATGTGATAGTTTTTTCATGATTATATGATTCCACAATATAAATATTTCTTTATCATAATATAGTTTTTGTTTTTAATGAATAGAGAAAAACATGAGGATTTATTTTAATATGGAATGTGATAGATAATGGAATGATTTTCCCCATTAAGAGAAAAATGAAATTGGAGTTGGAATTACAAAACATTAAATTATTTCAATTCTTATGTATCTTTGTTTGATTAAAAATAACATCCTAGTTGAGTTTCCTGAGACATCTGATTAGAGAAAAGTAGTTTTTTTGGAATTCCTTTGTTAAAGAAGATTCATTTTCTTATATGACATGTATCCAAAATGAAACACTGATGGAATTGTCTTAGAGGAACAAAAAGATGTTTTCTATGAAGAATTGAATGTCATAGGGAATGTAATAGATGTGAAAAAATGAAAATATTTATGGAGGGTAATGATGTTCGAATTAATGTTTTTTTTATTGTTTAATGAATTATTTTGGGGGAATATATGAATTATTTAAGGCAACTCCCTAATATAGGTGCTAACTCATAGACAAAGGAAGAACACATGATATTTTATCATTATAGAAAAATGATTAATGTTTTTATGTATAAAGATTCAATAATTATGTTATATATATATTTTACTAGATATATTTTGGATATAATAATTATGAAATAACTAAGTATTATTCCAAAATATATTATATTTAGGTATTTTAAATATATGATGAAAGGTATAGATAACAAATAAAAGTTATTTGGTTGAATAGTAAAAATTATATGTTGGTAGAAATAAATTGTGTTCATTGATGGAGTAAATGGGATTGAATTAGTGACCATGAAATTTGATAGTGAATTTATAAAAATGTTATTTTTTCATCATTATTGAATATTGTCAAATTTATTTATTTTTGGAAACCGTTTTTGAATTTAGTTGAGGAATAATTATTGTTCAATGTTTTGGAAGCATATCTAATTTTATGTCGGAGTAACATAAGAGTTATGGATACCATCATGTATTTATAAGTTAAATAGTGATCATAATTTCAATGGAAATGAATATCCTTTTAATGCATTATGCAGTGGAATTTTTAGGTTATTTGAATATATTATTGGGTTTTAGGACGCACAATCAATATTGGTTTATATAGCCATTGGATTTGGTATATGATTTAATGATAAGTTAATTATGGCCAATTGAATAGTTGGATATAGATAAATTTTATGGTTGAAAAGTCTTTCAATTAGATGGTGATATTGAAAAATATATTAATAGTCAAAATAAGGATTTCTTTTATAGTGAGGATCTAAATTTGATTCCTGGAATTTTTTTGATATTAACAATATTATAAGAATATATAGTGATTTATTAGAGAAATTGATGATATTATGGGATCTACCGAATTGGTTGGAGGTATATGTGTTCTTTAGGTTTAACATTAGAGTAAATATTATTGATTATTTAGGAAGAGTATATTTACAATTTTTGGAGGTAAGATGAATGGTACGAGTTGCCATTTTATTTTAGAACATTATTTAATGTTGATGTTACTGATGTTATTTCTGATGTTCAGTTATCTATGGAATTATTAATGATGTATCAACATTATTATAGTATAAATTTTGGGGTTAAATGTATTATTTAATTATATAAAAATTTATTCATTATCGATATTATCATCATTTTTTCTAAACGTAACTAAATTTTGTAATATAAAAAATGTAATAATAAATAAAAGTTTCGATAATTTTTTAAAGAATAAATTATTTAATTCTTATTATTGTCATTTTATTCTTAAAAAATATGTTCAATTCAAATTAATATTTATATTGATTTTATGAAAAAAAATATTATAATAAATATTTGGAACATGTAGAAAAATATATTCTAAAAATAATTATATTTTTTAAATCTACATGTCAGAATTATCACTAGGCTATTTTTTGACAATATTCTGAAACGTTCAATTTTCCAATCAATATTTAGAAATATTTATTTTTTATTGATATCTTTATTTTGAATCCATAATTTAAAAACTTCATTTTTCATAATGGTTTAAAAGTATAATTATGTATCAAATAAGATCCTCAATATAATTATGTTTATTGTAATGAATTTTATGGTTGAATTTGTTATAAAAACATTTTCGAACCTAAAATAAATTTATTCTGAAACACTATTGTTTGTCACATTTTATAGATTAAATTTTAAATTACATTCCTCCATATGTATGAATTAAATTTGATATGATTTATTAAATATTTTGAATCGTAAAATTTATATTTTCTAATGAGTTCATCATAATTTTTGGTCATTGGAATAGAATCCATAGTAAATTGTTATTTCCGCGTTAAAGGTAAAATTGGATAATTATGCTTAAAAATTATTTGATAATGATTTAAATTCATTTAAAATAAAATATTTATTTAATTTTATATGTTAGATTCGTCCATAATAATCTAATATTTAAAAACAATACCTATATACAATTTAACATTGATTATGACATTTATAGTATTTATGTTAATGATACATTAAAAAATGTCACATTATTCCTTTAAATATCTATAATTTCTTGTGAAAGTAAAAAAATTATGTTATATTATATTTTAAATTATTATTTAATTTCTTTATCATGATTTTTTTTTTAATTTTTACTGATTTAATAATGACAATTAATTTATATGAAATGCTATCATAATTCTTGTGTGAGAAGCAGAAAAATCCGTTAATGTTTTTTAAAAAGACATTAAGAATTTCAATTGGGGATATATATTTCACCATAAATTTATTAGATTCATATAAATAATTAGGGTTGTATTAAGTTTTACAAATAAAATTCCATTAATCACATTAGGAATTTTTTGTAAAATTAAATGAATAGTACCAAAAAAGACATTAAATATTTTTATGTTAACTAATATTGTACTAATTATTTTTAAATCATAGAAATCACAAAAGATGTAAATAATGATGATAAATTGTCTAAAATATCATCTATTTTATATTTATGATATAATTTTAGGATTTGGAGTAAAATTATAACACATTTTCTATGAAAAAATCATTACCATAGTTAAGGTTACCATTTGTTAACAGATGTATTAAAAAAGAAGATAATAATTAAAATGATATCAAACCTTGTAAAACTATGATTTTATTATAAAATTAACACAATATTGTCATTTTTCTTGAAATATATTTCATTTTAGAGTCATTTTACATGAGTTAGACTCATATTATATTATAATATTGCATGAATTTTCAAAAATTTAGTTAAATATATTTTATAATAGAAAATATTTGAATGAATGATTTAAAAAACATTAAAATATATATATTAATAAAATTTAATGATATATGGTTTTAAATATCATCTATGATCCATTTATGTTACACTTTACATTTAATTTAACTTTCATGACCCTTAAAGTCTTAAAAACATTGATTTGATGGTTATTAAGAAAAGGGTTAATAGGATTTAAAACAAATAGATATGAATGAAAAATCCTATAAACATATAATAATTATATGGTATGATACTATTTAGAAATATAATAATATTATATTTAAATTACATAAATATCAATCAATTTTGTATAAAAATTTATTTTAAATTATTTCAATATGTTATGTAATTCTAAGAGTGCCCCTACCCTCGCTTATAAAATAGAACCTCTTCTACCCTCGTACTAATACATTTTTATCTTTTTTTCCTTTCCATGACAGGATATAATACCTTATTATATTCAATACTGTTTTCATAGGGCTTATTTTCATTCTGAAATATCATTTGTTTTTGTCTTATGGAATAATCGACAAAATGATTCTTAATAATGATAAAAAAACACCTGATGTAACATTTTAGTTTTTATTTTTTTCATATAAACATTATAAATATATTTTATTAATTATAAAATCAATAATTATTTAGATTTAATATATTTTATTTTTATTAAGATGACGCCCCAATAAATATTCACATTATTCCCCTACATCGTAAAACTACAATACAACTTGTGCGTACGTGTGTATTGCCACCACCACCAAGAAATCTAATTTCATTCTAATTTAAATTTCATATTGATTAGTATAAGTATATTTATAATTAATATATAATGTATTAATGATATAAAACATTTCATCAATGTTTAATTATTATTTACCTTTCTTCTTATCTATCCATTGTAAAATGAAAACAATATTCTTTCATACGTATTGCCCATTGTCTCCATTAATAATATAATTCATTTGTATATACACATTATATGGATGGATATAAATATTTATATATATATATATATATAATTAATATATATGAAATTTATATAATATATAAACTTCTAGACATGGAGATACCATGATCAAAGTACAAAGAGCAGAACTATTGAACCAAAACTCTCATGAAAAAAGAAACAATTAACACCAGGAAATTATGATTTTAAAAAAGAACCCTTAAAAAACTGGGATTGAAATATTATAATTGGAACATATATGATATTTTACAATATTCATGATTCTTTTAAATTTATTATTTTTTAAAATAATTTATTTCACAGGAGTTTAGATTACTTTCAAACGAAGTTGAACATGATGTAAGGGTCTCTTATCTCAATTTTATTTATGTATGTCTTATATCATATTCATCACTTGTTCATTTTGTGTGGAGTATATATTTGCTATGAATATATTTTATTATTATTTAAATAAATATATGGGGATTTAAAGTTTTAATAATATCTGTTTCATGTTTTTTAAATCAATATTACCAAAGTTGCAAGAGATTTACGTTATAATCTCATTGGTTATCTTGATTGTTTTTTATTATGTCTCCCATGATAAAATTTAATGATCTACCTCCTAAAAAACTAATGAGTTGTATTCCCCTATGGTAATTTCAAAATATTACATGTTTATTATACATTTTGGTGTCCTTATGTATTTAGGAGGCTAAATGAATATTTTTTTAGAAAATATGAATTTTTTTATCCCTTCAGTTAGAAATCAGTTTTCCTTTATGTACATGTTTTTAATAGGTTCCCAAGAATATTTTTACTATTCTCATATGATTATTGGATATCATTTATACCCATTATTATATTCTAATATAATGGTTAAAGTGGAATATTTTTTTTATGAATTTAAAGAAGGTATTTCAAAATGGAAATTATATTTTTATAAAAAATGTTTTAAATGATATTTTTATTTTATTTTTATAAATTATGACTTCATGGTGATATGATCCAATGATACTATCCTTACCATTCCAATAAAGTATTATGGTTGTCATGCTACTATTTTTATGAAACCAATTATTTTTTTACTTATTTTTCTAATAATTGTTTTTAACTATTGTTGAATCCAATATTCTTTCCATGGGTTTCGATAAATGATGATTATTTTAAAAAAATTATCCATATATTAAAGGATTAGGATTATGTTATAGGTGGGATGGAAATTATAAATTCCTTAACTATAATGAATAAAAATGGATATATCTTGAGATAACTATAAATGGAATTCATAGTGAACCAGGATCAGTAAGGAATTTCATACAAAATGATATTCTTGAGAATAAAACCTAACTAAGGATATGATGAAATGTGTAGTGTTACCATTCCACTATGATAATCTTGGAAATTATCGTTATCTAAGGAAATCATTTCTTAATATTACGTGCATGAAAAAATTTAGGCCTTGTGCCAATGGCATTCTCTCAAAGCTCATGTTGATTGGTCATTTATGATTCATTCCTTATTATCTATTGAGATACATGTAATGACTCATGATTATGGTCTATGATATGATGGGTATGGTTTTTGAATGTGAATATAATGTTTTCATATCCCTATGTTCATGTTATTCTTACGTTATCATTGATATCTCCATTATTTACCCTCAATTAGAATACCATATCACCGTTTCGTATGTTTTGTTTCCCAAGGTTATATATAAACGTTTTAATTATGATATGAATAATAATGGTTGATATAATAAATCACTAAGTGGGATATGTTTTAGTTCACTTATTAAAAAGGTGTTTATGTATCCAATCATCCAAATACAGAAAAGCTATATGATTATGGTGCGGATCATAATTATATATTTTGTAAATTCACCTAAAATGATATAATATTTATGTTGTAAGTGTTTGGGTCACTATATTGTATATGAAATAATTCAATGTTCGGTGGAAAGAAATATATTATCCTTTAACATAATTGTACTACTAGAGGAATTATACCATGAATCATGAAATGTTACTGTATGATAGTGTAATTCCTTATGGTGTGACATTGATACTTATTCAAAATATTATATTATTTTATATAAATATATTATATTTAATATACATTAAAAATGTTGTATTTTATGACTAAGTATTTAGATAATGATACATTAGGAATAAAATTAATAATTCTTATCATTTGAGATGATGTTCAATAGATCTAAAAGCTAAATGTATCAATCATTGTAATATTTGATAGATTAAGTTTGAAATAGTTTTTAAAAATTCCATTTGTCACTAAAAATTCATAATGTATGAACTAATTCATAAATAATTAAGGAATAATGGCTAATAAAACTTAATAAACACATAGATTTGGTGTTTTTAATTATTTTTTGGAATCTCTGAAGAAGATAATTTCCAAAACCTTTAATAACATCCATGATATATGCATAAATAATGGTGTGAGGAGGGTATTAGCATTTATTAGGTGATTAGGTTTGAACCTGAAAATACACTACAAATGATGTATTCCTTATGTTATTTGTTCATGTAATTTATCAATCGCTTTATTGAGTACTTATTCTACTAAATTTATCAGTGTAAGGTAGAAATGGGTAATATATTAAATGTATATTTATGATTTTAGGATTCGAGAATTGTAGATACTGAGTTTATGGGTTTCCTTTTTTCTTATATATTCATTCATTTTTAATGTATTCCGAGAAACCTTCATCAGCAAAGATGGAAGAGATGAATCAGATTTTGAAGAAATATAGATTATAGTTATTATCTATTAAAATATATACAAACTATATTGGGTTGAGATTGGTTTTTAAAATAAGATCTATGGGAATGGAAAAGTGACATGAAAAATTTTAATTCTTATATACATGGGTTACTCTCAGAATTTTTGTATAGAAATTTATAAAACTATTTCTCAATTGACATTGTTTTAAATAGTTCATTTTTTTGATGTGATATAATATAATCAAAATTAAAATTTATTACATGTTTATTGAACTTAGTGTTCTTTAATATTAAAAATGATTATTATTTCTATATATAATAACTAGATATTTCTATCAATGATTTTCATGGTTCTCAAGATCACTAGCTGAAGGAAGTAATATATAGTCTTTAACAAGGGCTTTGAGAGTGATAGTCTAATATGGAAACAACATAACCGACATGAATTTTCTGAAATGAAATATCGATATAAATATCCATGTCATGGGGGATGAAAAAAATCATTCATTTTTTTTAATCCTAGGAAATTAATTTTGTTTTAAATTATTATAAAGACATCATGAACATCACAAATAATAAATAAAATCATTTTTAATTGATAATGATTCAAGATGAAATTATTTTTTTCCATGTTTAGAGCACAATAGGTTTTATTATTCATTTACTATAGAAGTATGTTTATGAGTTATTAAATTTTCCCAGTGTGGTATACGCAAGGAAATATTCATCTCATATATAATGTGTGAACAAATTTTCATTAGATAAATAATAAATTAGTTTGGATAAAATGAATTTCAGAAATAGTATTATGTGAATTTATTATAGGAAAATATATATTCTAAATATTATGTTCATTAATAATAATTAAAAATAATTTCAAAGTAATACCTTACAGTTGGATCAAATGTTAGTCAAATAAATATTTTAAATTATCAAGGTAAATTTTATTTTTTTGTTGCTGATAGAAAATTATCTTTATAGATTTTTCGATTCTTAAATATGTATTGGAAAGATAACATTAATGGCTAAGAATAATCGTCAATATATGTTTTAATTTTCATATCATTGTTTGTTGAATAATTCTCTATGATGAAAAACTAAATTATACTCTAAACAATATAAGTGTTTTATGTTTAAGAGTCACAAGATATATCCCAATAAGGCATACGAAAAAAGGCATGTTATCCTAAGGGAGAATTCCTCATATTAATTAAATATTTGGTGTGATAATCAATATGATATAGATTTTTCAAAGATTATAGTACAATGTTTAATACTGAATCATATTAACATAAATTAAAACATCATTCGGGAGAAAATATAACGTGGTAGGATTAACATGGAATAGGTTTAAATAATTTATTATAGTAAAAATATATCAACAATCCCTATAATGATGTATGCATTCCATTAATTTAGAGTGTTATTTAAAGATAATATTCTCTCAAAATCTATGTGTGTTCATTGATATATTGTTACTCTTTAGATGATTTTCATTTTCTAATGATGAGATAGAATATTAGGGTACCCCTTCATGAAATTGTGGAGAGACACTAAACATTATCTATCAAAAATAAAGTAGGGGAATAAGGTAGAAGTGGATTACTTGTAAGGGGATACATGAGGAGTTAATATATAATGTTTGAAGAATATATTTTTTTTATTGGTTTTCACATAAACAACGGAGGCTATTAAACATTTTTTAATGATTAGGAAGCCTCTTAAAATGATTTATATAATTATTTTCGTGAATTCCTTAATAGGAAGATGGTGTCCACTATATTAATCATTAATCATGGAGAGGGAGATATATAAAAAACATCACTGTAACAATTTATGAGTTTTTAAAGAATTCTAAAATTAGTTTATTTAATTGGTATATTTATTGATATTGTTATATAAAATTCATTATTAGAATACATAAATGAATCCCATGTAAAAAGTCATGGGTCAATGAATACATGTTTGGGTGGTATTTTAAACCCCTCATGTACGGATGCGACGTAAATAATTTACAGAGTTCATAGAAGAATGAACTTCCCATGTACTATATGTACAACATGTTTATCAGGTCATCGATAGATGTTTGTATAATTTTAGAACACATCCCATTTCTGGGAAAGGGAACCTATCATTCCATCCCATTAGTGGGAAAGGGAATTGGGCATTCCATGTTTGAGAAATATTGTAAAACATCCCATGATTAATGGGGAAATTAGTCTCTCCAGAAAGACTCATTACCAACCAGCCCAAAACATCCAATAATTCTCACCCCAAAACACAAACTAGTTTGTGAACATTTAGGTACATTATAATGATCATATACAACAAAGTGTATAAATATTTATTATTAAGGATATTACTGAAACCAATCCAACTAATATGATGAAAATTCTAATGAAAATAAAGAATAATTGGATAGGAATAGATATAAACTATTTAAAATGGGGTTATCCCCACACCAATATACCAATGGTTTCATGAACTATTGTTATAGAGTTCATAGATCGTGTATTTAAATATGGTTTATTCAAACAATTATTATACATAAATCTATACCTATGATTTTTTAAAACCCGGTGGTATAGATTTTTCATATATCGATCAGGGTCCCAACTTCCCCTTATTCATCCCTAATCCCCAACATCTCTCACTTGAGCGAGTGACATCTTTTTTTTTGGAAAAAAATTCTCCCATTTTATAGAGATTATTCTGATTTATATATTCCTCAATATTATATCATTGAATTTTGAATACTTTTTATATTATGTAGTGTATTGTTTCCATATTTACCAATATCATAACGTAATAGATATCATACATTTGTGTTCATATGATAGATAAATATATATTTATTTATTTTTTGTTGTTATTTTTACACTCACGATATTATGGTATTTTATTCAGGCTAGAAACTAAACAGATGCATCATGAAGCATGGATGATGATGTAAAGGTCTTTCCATAGTTTATCATCAGGACAGAAATCTCCAGACAAAATGAAAATAAAAAATCAATATCAGGGAATATATTGAAATAATTTCAAATCAATTGAACATGAGATCCTTCATTAAATTTAAGGGGTTATATTTGGAAGGTAAATTCAATACTAAAAGGAATTTTTTACATTAAATAATGGGGTTGGCCGAATGTGAAGGGAGATAAGGAATATAATGGGTGAGGAGTGGGCTTTCTACCATAGAGATGCTCTTAAATTTATTCTCTCATTATTTTTAAATGTTCTATTACATATTTTCCTCACCATATAATAGATATTATGATGGTGTTATATTTATTATTATAATATATTTGATTAAATGGTTATTGTACTATTATGACTATTGATTTATATATAAATCATGTTTTCTTTCACAATCAATATTCATAACTCTCTCTCTACCTTATTTATTATTACATTAACATTATTATTCTATTATATGAGTGTTCTATAATCATGTTACTTGAATATTACATTCACTATAACCATTGTGTATGATTGGATCCACCAATGAAAATGGGATTTCATTACCATTTTCACTAATGAACATAACTATATGACCATTGAAAATAAGCACATATGATTGAGTGAGATTAATCAATTGAATGTGAGGGGGGTTACATAGACATAATTCATTTGAAAATAAGAAGAAATTGTGTTTTTATAGTAACTAGCATATGAAAATAGGAATTATATGTGTCATACCTTGTTTTTTATTTTCATCTTTCATTCTATAAGATAATCATAAATCATTATTCTTAAAATTTTCAAGTAGTTGTTTCTTTCCTGTATTCATTTTATTAATAATTTAATTATTTATTGTAAATAATTTTTATTATGGGATCACCGTTAGGCTTTCCCTAAAACAATAATACTTAAATAGAGATTTAGAATTTTGGTTTTTGTTTATAATATCTAAAGTATTTTATTATATGGGGAATTAATGACACCCTATAGGTTAGTCATAACTCATGGGGGTTTAAAGATCTATCTCATCCAGGGATAGTAGAGGATATCCATGTAGTGATGGTAATAAGAAGGGAGAGATTAAATCTTGTAATACATATCCAATAATTTTCACTCCTAATAAATGAATAAAATCAGTAGTGTGTTCTAATATAGATATTTTAGGAATTCCAATCAATATTTTATAAAAATTATGAAGACCATTCATTATAGTGGTTGGTTGGGATATCTAAAAACAAATCATAGATTAAATAATCAAAAGAAGAAAATGACCCTACCATATAGTAGATCATAACGTTGAACTAGTAGATATTTTGAGGTATCTATTCCTCTACCATATTATTTATATCAAAATTATTTCTCCTTTGATTCTAGTTTTGATCGTTGGAATGTATTTTTGGATGTTTGAAGTATTTTGATAAATTTGAATGTATGATTTTTTTTTTGGAAATTATTACTGTGACCTTGTTTGAATCTTGTTGATTGAGTATTAATAGTTAAAAAATTGGATATAAATTTGTAATGTTTCACTGTTATTTATTTTATCCTTCATGATAGGGAATATTTAACTGTAGGGGATACCCACCTTGGTTTATTATTTTAAGGCAGCTTTTATAGAAAATGTTTTTTAAATTATCCATTTATTTTCTTATTAATATTATTATTTCCGGATTTTCATTTTAATTTTTTTATGAATTTTATAATTATGTTTTACATTTATGATATTAATATATCCTTTTTTTCACTATAATAGAATTTTTAGAAGGATGATATATCATACTGATCAGATTTTAATAATGTATCAAAATAATTTTTATTTTTTTAATTTCAATTAACATTGCTTTAGATGGAGTTCGAATTTAGTGTTAATGTTATAATTTTGTTGAAATATTGTGGCTAATAATGGATGTTGTTAATTAAATAATAAAAATATATTAATTTAAACATAAATGATTATTTTTTGTATCAAAATGGAGAGACGATACTATGATTTACTATTCAAGAATAAAAAGAATGAATTTCAATGTTGAATTTGGTATTTGATTACATTAAATTTTTGGATCATTATGACAGATATAGTAATCCTATGAGAAAATTAAATGATATAAATAGACCTATGGGAATGATAGAATATGATGATATTGATAGAGTGGTAAAATTAATTGATGATTCCAGAACCCATATATATCAAAAGTATACAAAAAATGAAATATATAAAATCATTAATGCCTATTTATCATGTAATTTTTTTAATTTATAAATACTACCTTGATTATATTATTATATTTTTGAAGTAATTCTATCTGGATGGTGCATATATCCCCTCAAACCAATTTTAGGAATCTTAGTTAATTATGATGCTTTTATTTTCTACTAATAAAATTCGTTATTCTATATAATATTTCAGTTTATTTTGGTAGACAAAGAAGATATTAATAAATGAAAGCATTTTGTATATCTAAATACAAGTAAAATGAATATGGAACACAATTTCATATTCCAAATAAACTCACAATGATCATTACATTGATTCATTGGCTTGAAAATTTATTCATGTTTTAAAAAATCTCAACCAATTTGTGATGGAATGATGATAAGAAAATGAAATATAATGATGATTTATTTCTTTCTGGAAAATAGATTAGAATGTAGTACATTTTATTCAAAACTTCTTCGTTGTATAGCTCAGGTGTGTAAGGGTTGTGTTTTATATCCTGAGATGGTTTAAAATCATTTGGTCAGATTATTTCGTGTTACATCATGTTGATAGACTTTGTTAGCATTTATAATATACCTCCCTGAATTTTTATGAAATAAAATCTCACCTTCTTGAGGATATAAATATCAAGTCCTTTTATTAATACATAGAGATAGAAATTTACTTCTGAAATGTAATAATATAGTCTAATAAACATTAGGATATCTGTGCGCACACATCCTATGGATCTCCAAAATATATATTTCAAATGAATTATTCACTTCGATAGACTACAAAATATTTCTATGATTATGAAATGATTTCTAATTGAATAATGAATGAAAATTATCAAGTCTTGTTTTTATAAATAATACATGACTGAGAATTCATACATATTTTTGTAATTTCTATTTCACGGTCATTCGATGATGCGTCCCAACAGGTCATCAATACAGGAATAATCGATAGTTTGTTGATAATAATATTGACACTACACTCCCACCTCAATGTATGTTAGGAACCAATTTTCATAATGAGTTGAAAGATATCATTATTTATTAGGAAAAGATAAGGTGAAATCTATAAATAGGAAGAACACTAAAATTGAAACCGCATACAGTTGGAAAGAGAAAAATATCATTTTGAAGTTTCCATATTAGTCAACCAATTGGTTGGATCATTTTTTGTGGAAAATAACACGGAGAAACATATTTGTTAAATTTTTCATTAAATTATTCTAAATATCAAGGGGAGACAAATAAGACATATGATCTGAGTAGAATTTTTTGGATTGGGGTATTCGACCATAAATGATTCCTATGTTTTTCAATGAAAAGAAATGGAATATTCCATGTTATTCTTAATAATGGAATCCATTTGAAAAAAATAAATTTTTTGATTTATTTAAGAATATAACGATTCCATATGTATTTTCTGAATCTTATCTAAAAGAGTTCATTGTAGTGAGTTGATACTACAATACCTAAAAACTCAAGATTATCACATCATTCTCTATGAATCTTTTCCAATATAAATACATCATTTAATATCCAATAATTTATGGGTGATGCGTATTTTCTTGAAATATTTTTATAGTTACCTTTTCTCAAAAAATTTCTCCAATTCATTATTGATAGAAATACATAATGTTGTGTTCTTAATTTTTTTCTGAAAGATAAAATTCTTCCTATGTCCTTTTTTAACTCATATGTCAAATTTAGTAGGTTTTCATATAATTAGGACAGTTCTTGGCGGTCACATTTTATTTTAGTTGATGTATCCTAATAAAATAATTTTTTTCACAATGATATATTATATCTAAAATAATATTTACCTTGAAGGTTCCATTATGAGAGGTAATTTGGATCAAGAATGTATTTATTTTTGATTAATTTTTTATATAATGTGAGAACAATACATAAAAGACCAATGATAAATGAAGATGAGTAATATGGGGAAATTGAGCCCTCATTTATATATCATCCCCATATAAGAAGAATGTTTTGGTCATATACATTGGCTACATTGTGACTTTAAGAGTAGGATACAAAACATTTATCAGTCTTGTTTAATTTTTATTAGTCTGATGACAATACCAAATCTGTAATTTTAATATTTTTATATTATATCACAATATGTAATTTCAAATAGACTTTAAAAATATATTATCATTTTAGGCAGCAAACTAATAAAAAATTATAAATAGATTCCATAGATCATTTCCATTGAAAAGTGGATAGTCATTTCATAGAAAATAGTTTCTAACTTAGTTGAAATCAACGATCAGACCATTAATTTAATTAACCTAAAATATAGATATGATATTTATTTTATTACTCATATATGCTTAATCTATTTTTTTACCTATTTACTATGTCTCTCAAATATTAATTTCACTAGATTTTGGTCCCAATTATTTTGTTTTTGAATGAAAATATTAAATAATATGTTGGTCGGAGTGGACACTCAAGAGGGGGGTGAATTGAGTTCCAATTAAAATTTCTGTTAAAAACAATTTCTATTAAAATCCCCCAATTTCAAAAACAAATTAAACTGTAGTGAATTTATATAGATTATGAAGGTTCAATTAATTTCTCAAAGATTGATTAATTCTCAGTTAACTTAATCTTATGATTAAATTAACCTTTGAAACTAACTTACTGATTTATAACAAATATAAACACTTGCTAATTTAATTATCAAAGTAGCTTTGAAGATAGATTGTATTTCAAAGTAGTAGCAGCGGAATATGAAATTAAATATGTATAGTATGGATATAGAGTATAACTACAAACACAGTGAGTTAACCAAGAGGTTCAGTCTCAAGCCGAGACTTAGTCCTCTTCCACTTGGTGATCACCTGCCACCAAGCAATTTTATAAAAAGGATTGATACACAGCCTGTATCAGGCTTTACAACAGTTTTCACAAACTGCCCAGGTTTGACAACCTCTGCCACAGTTATACGTGGGAAAACAGACAACAGCAGCAAGCTGTCCAGGTCACAAGACCTCTACCACTATCCACAGTGGGAAAAGGGGTGTAAAAGGGTTTGCTGAGGATTTACAGATCCTCCAGTGAAAGTACAGGAGTCAGTGTGTGTGTTTAATATAGCAGATAACACACACTGCTCAAAAGGTAGAATAAATCACAGGACAAGAGATATAGAGTTTAGAAGTAGTTCTGGTGATCTCAGTGTAGCTCTTGACTCCTTTGTATTCGATCAGAAGTGAGTTTGAGTCCTCTTCTCGTTTCTGTTTTAGAAACAGAGTGTCGTATGCTCCAGGTTCACAGGTAGTGAGAATGTAGTCGATGATGTTCTTCAGGGTTCTTCTTGTATGCACATAACACTTCTCTGTGTTCTTGATGGAGCTCGTTTTTGTTTTTCTGGTATATTTTGTCCACGACGCACTTCTCTGGTTCGCATGCTCTGTGTATTCGTTGTGTATTTGGGCAGCGTAGTCTTCTCGTATTTATCTCCCGACAGGGGACAGAAAAGATTTCTTTTCAGCAGGTACGAGGTACGGGTTCCTGACATCCGAAAACCTTTATCAGGTATTTGACAAATCATCAAAATGTATGATATGAACGTTAGATAAATAAAATAAATTAAATATAGGAAATAAAGAAGTTAAAACAGTGAGTCGAGAATGTATGTCACTGTTGACTTCAACTGTGGTCTTCCAACTGTGGACTTCCAACTGTGGACTTCCAACTGTGGACTTCCAACTGTGGACTTCCATCTGACTGCTGACTTCAACAAAGGGGCTTGCTGTCTGTAGGCTTGTAATGGTAGCTTTTACTCCATGTAGCTGTAGCCTTTCTAACTGTAGACTTGTAACATCAAATTTGTAGAGCTGTAACCTTTGTCAACTGTAGACTTAGATCATCTGTAGACTTAGTAGACAGAAGCTGTCTAACAGTAACCTTGACGGTAGGCTTATGACTGTAGACTAGTTCGTCTGCGAACTTGTTTCAACTGTAGACTTGTTCGACTGTGAACTTGATCCAACTGTAGAGTAAACTTTGAACAGAAGTCTTGTAACTGTGACCTTCGTCTGTGAGCTTTGACAATAGATAGCAGTAGACTTGTAACTGTAAGCTTGTATTAGTCTTCGACTGTAACCTTGTAACTGTGAACTTCGACTGTAACCTTGTAACTGTGAGTCTTCGACTGTAACCTTGTGGTGACAGTTAACTGTATCTGTGACTTTGAAAATAAAACTCTGACTGGTAGCTAACAATACCAAACTTATGTAAATGCTAATGTAAGCTGTTACAGTAAAGTTATGAGAGTAAGAATATGAACTGTTTAGAATAAAATACGTTTAAGCATAGAATAATAAGATTAATGCAAAGGTTTAATACATCATAATTAATGTTTAAGCATGATTTGGGATTATCAAAACAGGTGATTCCAACAATCTCCCCCTTTTTGATAATCACAAATTATGTCAGTATGAAATATAGAAGTATTAGAGAGAAGTGTGCAAAACACAGTATTGGCAATATGAGCACAAAAATTAGGTATAATCCGCAAGGATTTCTCCTCTCTGTATAGTTTTATTTTTCCCTTGAGTTTCCCTATTTCTCCCCATTTCTCCCCTTATCTATTTCTCTTTATTTCTCCCCCTTTGTGATTAACAAAAAGAAAGACAGCGAGAGAGAAAAGAAACATTGTATTAATAAGGAGTACAATACATGACCCAAAATGTGAATACATGATCCCTATCAAAAAAAACATAAACAGACTCAATCCTCGTCATCTGGAGGTAAGGGATCTTTTCCTTTGGAGGAAGAAGATGGAGCAGGAGGTGAAGGATCAACAGGCTGAGGAATGGCAGCAGGAATGTCTGGAGGGGCAGCAACAGAGGCTCCTGAAGGCCGGTAGTGAGTAGCTTGCCGAGGGATCAGTGGTCTAAGGCTTCTGAGGGCTTCAGCAGGAGACATTATGGAAGAACCACTGGGGTTGGAGACAGGTAGGGCAGGAGGAACTATAACAGGTGTGCAATCCACATGAAGAAAAGGTAGGAGCAGATTCCTGAAATCCATGATAATGTTTCCTCCTCTGTCCATGGCAGATAAGAAGTCATCTTTGTTTTCCAAGAATTTATCCAAAGCCGGGGTCAACTCTCGTAGCTTGCTAACTTGTTCTTTGAAGGCTTGAGTTACAGGAGGCAGCTTCATAGTTTCTAGCATGAGCTTGAAGTGGTTGGTCAACTGATGCTTGGTGAAAATCCGATCAAAGTAATAATCCACTTTACTTTTGATGGCCTCCTGAGAAGCAGTAGCAGCCTGCAGGTGCTCACGAACAAAACCACTGACTTCTCTTGTAGTAGCAAGAATCTGTAGGTCTGATGTGTCATTTGCACGGGCCTGAGTAAGCTCTTCTCTGAGCAGGCTTCTAAACTGCTCAAGGTCCACAGGAGAGCTAGATGAAGGAAGGGACTTGACTGAGAATGCCACTGTCTCCTTGAAAGACTGAGTCAGATTTCCAATTACTTTCTGAATGACAGCATCCTGATTGCTGAAGTGTTCTTTGACTGAATTCTTGAAACGCTCAAACACTTCCACAAATTGTTTGATCACCTCTTTGATGTACCGAATCTCAGCGGCCACTTGAGTTTGAGAACTGCTCATGGCAGTCAAAGAATCAACTGATTGTCTTAGGGCAACCACAGCTTCAGTCCAGCTTTCAATCTGAGTATGACATACTTTAACTTCATTCATCGTTTCTTTTACTGGGCTTGCCACAACACAGCCCAGGGATAATTCTAAAGATTGTTCCACATTTTTCAGCTCATCAAAAAGACTGGTCTTCAACTCTTCCATGGATTGTCTTATAGCCTCCTTCATTTCAACCTTTAAGGATTCAAGGTCCTCCTTGGTTGCCAAATTGTCAGTCTCAAGCATTGGAAGGTTGTTAGTCAGGATAACTGGATCCCTTGGTGGCTTGTCTTCCTCATCCGAATCATCATAGTTAAGTCCAAGGACCATATATCCTGGATCTGATGACCATCCTTCTATATCATAAAGTACAGAGACTGAACCAAAATGCTCCCCCTCACATGGAGCTTTCTCTTGAGCATTTTCCTCTATCTGTTCGGCTTTGGGTAACTCTATATTTTCTTCTGCAGTCCCAGCAGGTTCGACTGTAGTTTCCTCTGGTGGTTCAGCAGTGAGGTGAGCCTCTTTCTCTGTTGAGTCAACAATGTCTTCCATATCAACAACAGTGGATGCCACTCCTGCTTCCTGGTCAGACACCGACTTAATTGTATAGCCTATTGGAGGGCTCAAACTGAGCTCTTTTTCTTTCTCTTCATCATTGTCCTCTTCTTCAGTTTCAGCAACATTTTCATTTTTCTCATTCTTAGCCCCAGCCTCTTCTGTCTCAACAGTTTCATCCTCTTCAGAGGTATCTCTGACAACGTATTGAGATTCATCTTCTTCTTCTCCAGTAGACTCGGTGTCACTGTCCCTTAGAACAGTCTCCCTACTGGGCAGTTCTTTTGGAGGGCTCGCTGCTCCAAACGTTATTGTCCTGACAGGACTGTGAGGTAGCTCAGGGTCACTCCCATCATCAATGGGGGTGTTCTCTCTTGTAGGGTCACTAGCTTCTTCAGCCTCCTCTTCATCTGAATACACAGGTTCTGACTCATCAGGCTTTAAGCCTGGATCTCTTTTGTTTCTTGGCCTAGATGGATGAGTAGAGGGATCAAAATTCTCATAAATTTTCTCTTCATCATTCACCCATGCTTTTTTCCAAGGATTCCAGCTGATCTTCATGAATTTGCAGATTACCTTTGAGATACAGACACTGTTTTTAGCCACAATTACTTCTTCTTGATTTCCAGCTACACCCTTTACTTTCAGCATCACCGAAATAAGCTTAGCATGAAACAAGGCATTGGATTTTGAGCTGGCCTTAATCATATCTTCCATCTGTGCCATCAGCAACCTACATAGGTTGATCTTCCTTCCATTCTTCAGTAAGTACATCAGGAATATGTCCTGGTACTTCAGTACTGCAAAGTCTCCTCTTCTGGGACTTAGGACATGCTGAACAAACTTAAACAGAAGTCTATCTTCTCCATTCATCTCGGCAGCAATAATCTTCCTTAACTTACCATCACCTGTCAGTTCTTCCAGAGCCTTCTTATACTCAAATATTCCACTATCCGGAGGAGCTACTCCAGAATAGTAGTCATATATTCCTTCATGAGGAACTCTTAAACAGGCAGCCCATTCGACAGAAGAGAAACTAACTTCATTGCCGTTTACTCTGGATATTAGTCTATGCATATCATCCTCCTCTTCGAACCTTAGGAATTCATAGAATTCTTTCACAAGTTTTGGGTAGTACGGTCCATTGTTGTTGGTGAAGCATTCGGTCCATCCTTGCACATTTAGTGCTTCCAGTACTAACGATTTGCTCGACAACAACCATTCTTCACTTAGCTCCTTTTCCGCAAAGATTTCTCTCTTGGTCAGATGCGGGTTTGCAAGTCTTGTTAGGGTATTACTGGTGCCACTGGATTTGGCTCGAGTTCTCTTCGGCATTGGTGCATCTTCGTTGACAGTCGGGGGTCGCTTTGTTCTGGCCATTGGAACTGAATTAGGTTTCGAGGTTCGGTTGAAGGTTTAGGGTTTAGGACTTGAGAGAGCAAGGGTCGAGATGAGTGGATTGAGATATGTTCGATGTTCTCAATTTTATCATTTAGGGATTTAGAAATAAAAGTATAAAGAAAAGAAACGGTTCGAATTCCCGCAAAAAAATAAAATAAGATTAAACAGCGAAACAGCCTACAGAGAGATGTAACAGTGAGGTACACCGGTGAGGTCTAACTGTGAGGTTTCAACTGTGAGGTTTCAACTGTGAGGTTTCAACTGTGAGGTTTAACTGTGAGGTCTAACTGTGAGGTCTAACTGTGAGGTTTAACTGTGAGGTCTCAACTGTGAGGTTTAACTGTGCGGTCTCAACTGTGAGGTTTAACTGTGCGGTCTCAACTGTGAGGTTTAACTGTGCTATAATTAATCATACCTAACTCATGTTTGATGTAACTTAATCTCTCAGAATTCAAAGGCTTTGTAAAAATATCAGCTAACTGATGTTCAGTGCCAATGAACTCAAGAGTGATATCACCTTTTTGATAATGATCCCTCAGAAAGTGATGTCTCACATCAATATGTTTTGTCCTAGCATGAGATACTGGATTTTTAGAAATGTTAATAGCACTTGTATTGTCACACCTTATAGAGACATGTTTGAATTGATATCCATAGTCTAGCAAAGTGTGTTTCATCCACAAGATTTGTGCACAACAGCTACCAGCAGCTATATACTCAGCTTCGGCAGTAGACAATGCAACAGAATTCTGCTTCTTACTACACCAAGATACTAGTGACTTGCCTAAAATGTGACATGTTCCAGAGGTGCTTTTTCTATCTAACTTGCAGCCAGCAAAATCAGCATCAGAATAACTTAATAAATCAAATGATTGTCCTTTTGGATAAAATAATCCCAAATTGGGAGTATGTTTTAGATATTTGAAAATCCTTTTAACAGCAGTCAAATGAGACTCTTTTGGATTGGCTTGAAATCGAGCACACATGCATACACTGAACATGATGTCAGGTCTACTGGCAGTAAGGTACAGTAGACTACCTATCATACCTCTGTAATTGGTTTGATCCACTGGTTCACCAGTTTCATCACTGTCCAACTTGCAAGTGGTGCTCATAGGTGTGTCACTGCCTTTGGTGCCATCCAAAGAAAAACGTTTTAGAAGATCTTTAATATATTTACTTTGGTTCAAAATAATACCATTTTTATTTTGAAAGATCTGAAATCCAAGGAAAAAATTTGAGTTCTCCCATTAAACTCATTTCAAACTCATTTTGCATTATTTTTGAAAAATCAACACATAAAGAATTTTTAGAAGATCCAAAGATAATATCATCCACATAAATTTGAACTATTAAGACATCTTTAGAAATCCATTTAATAAAAAGAGTAGGATCAGCTATCCCTTTAGTAAATCCTTTTGAAATAAGAAAAGAGCTGAGCCTATCATACCAAGCTCTTGGAGCTTGCTTTCAACCATATAAAGCTTTAGATAGTTTAAAAACATGATTAGAAAAATGGGGATTTGTAAAACCAGGAGGTTGTTCCACAAATACATCCTCAATTATATATCCATTTAGAAAAGCACTTTTAACGTCCATTTGATATAGTTTGAAATTCAGATGAGCAGCATAAGCAAGTAATATCCTAATGGCCTCTAGTCTAGCCACGGGTGCAAAGGTTTCCTCATAGTCTATTCCTTCTTCCTGACTATACCCTTGTGCAACTATCCTAGCTTTGTTTCTGATTATGTTACCAAACTCATCAACTTTGTTTCTAAACACCCATTTTGTGCCTATGGTAAGAGTGTCTTTAGGTCTTTCCACTAATTCCCAAACTTTGTTTCTTTCAAACTGATTTAGTTCTTCTTGCATAGCCATTGCCCAGAATTCATCAGTGATAGCATCATTGACATTTTTGGGTTCAAGCTGTGAAAGAAAAGCTTGATGTTCAACCTGATTTCTTAGAGAAGCTCTAGTTTGTGTTCCTCTATCAAGATTACCAACAACAGCATCTAAAGGATGATTCTTTAGAATCCTAGTTGATTTGGTAAAGGTTGGACTAGAGATTTCAGGTTCATTTATAGGTTCGGGTTCCACAGAGGAAGATTCTGGAAAAAGTCCAGAACTGGATGTTTTTATTACAGGATCTTTGGATTTGTCATTTAGGTCCAGAACAGATAAGTCTTCTTCAACATCTTCAAGAGAAGTTTTAGACTCATGTGGATCAGTCTCATCAAACTTGATGTGAACAGATTCTTCCACACATTTGGTTTTCTTATTGAACACTCTATAAGCTTTACTAGACATAGAGTAACCCAGGAAAATTCCTTCATCACTTTTTGGAGCAAATTTATCAAGGTTATCTTTAGTATTTAGAATAAAGACTTTGCAACCAAAAACTCTAAAGTAATTAACCTTAGGCTTTCTATTATTCCACAACTCATAAGGGGTTTTCTTAAGAACCGGTCTAATCAAGACTCTATTAATAACATAGCAGGCTGTATTAACAGCTTCAGCCCAAAAGTAAACAGGCAGGTCATATTCATTAAGCATAGTCCTTGCAATTTCTTGCAGGGTTCGGTTTCTTCTTTCCACTACACCATTCTGTTGGGGTGTCCTAGGAGCAGAAAAATTATGAGAATAGCCATTGAGTGAGCAGTAAGATTCAAATTCTCGATTCTCAAACTCACGGCCATGATCACTCCTCAAGGTCTTAATCTTAAGTCCACTAAGATTTTCTACAGACTTAGAGTATTTAACAAAGGAAGAGCAGGCTTCACTTTTGTGAGCTAGAAAGTATACCCAAGTATATCTAGAAAAGTCATCTACAAGAACATAAACATAGTGCTTCCCATTTAGACTTGAAATTCTTGATGGTCCAAACAAATCCATGTGAACCAGTTCAAGTGGTTGAGAAGTTGAGACTTATTTCTTTGATTTAAAAGAATCTTTGTGTTGTTTTCCCTTTTGACATGGATTACACACTTTGTCATTTGGGAATTCAAGCTTAGGTAGGTCTCTAACTAGGTGTTTCTTAGAGAGTTTTCTAAGTGAGTGAATGTTGCAGTGTCCTAATCTCCTATGCCACAGCCAAGACTCTTTATGAAAAGCATTTAAGCAAGTAACATCATGTTTAGCTAAAGTGTTTAAGTCAACAGCATAAACATTTTCATTTCTTAAGGCAGAAAATATTAAAGCATTTTTGGAATTATAAACATCACAAGAATTGTTTTCAAACTTGACATTGAAACCATCATCACATAATTGAGAAATGCTAAGTAGGTTGTACTTAAGTCCATCAACAAATAACACTTTGGAAATTAATACTGAGTCAGTGTTACCAATCTGGCCTAGGCCGATGATTTTTCCTTTTGAGTTATCACCAAAAGTGACATATCCTCCATCAACCTTTATTAAGCTTTTGAAGCAGGAATAGTCCCCAGACATGTGTCTTGAACATCCACTGTCTAAGTACCATACCTTCTTGTAATTGCTTTTCAAACAGATTTCCTACAAAACAGATTAGACAAGAAATGACTTTGGTACCCAGATTTTCTTGGGTCCAGATATGTTAGCAATCAAGGATTTAGGTACCCAGATTTGTTTTATGGGTCACATACAATTAATAGATGCAACAGATTTAGAGAGATATACTTTATTTGATCTACAACTATTTAAGTAACCAATTGAGGCATACGAATTTCCAAAACTAGAACTAGCAGAATTTTTTTCAGACTTAATAAATCGGGTTCTAGCAAACTGTCTTTGTCCAGGTTGGTATCCCAAGCCAGTAGCATACTTAGGTGCAACTTGCTTTCCTAGCAGTTGGGTTAGAGTATCTTTTCCATTTGTGAATGTTTCTAAGTCCTTTCTAAGTTGTTCATTAGATAGTTTCAGTTCTGTATTCTCCTTTAATAACTGAACATTTTTCTCTTTTTCTACATCAAGTGCAGACTTGACACTTGCAGTAAGAGCATGCTGTTTCTTTAAAGACTTATATTTATCCTTTAGTTCATTACACGTTTCTTCCAGCATATTACAGTATTCAGTCAATTCATCTTTAGACATATTTTCAGAATCAGAACCAGATTCTGCTTCACCTTCAGAATAATAAGAGTTTAGAGTGGGAGTGTCTAGGGTTACCTCAGATGTGTTTGTCATGAAACACATATTAGCACGATTTCTTTCAGAATCACTGGACTCTGATTCACTTGTGCTGTCTTCTGAAGCACTCCAGGTGGCCTTCATAGCTTTCTTATAATTCTTGTCCTTGTACTCATATTTCTTCTTGAATTTTAACTTAGGGCAGTCAGCTTTGATGTGTCCTTTCCTTTTACATTCATAGCAAACTATGTCTTCTTCTTTATCAGTTTTCTTCCAATCTTTCTTCCACTTACCTTGTCTATCATACTTACCTTTGTAGTTTGGTTTTCTGAAGAACTTCTTCTTCCTATAGAACTTCTTGAATCTCCTTGCTATTTGTGCCATCTCGGCATCACTGTCAGAATCTAAGTCTTCACTAGATGAGCTTTCAGTTGGTATATGCACTTTCTCCTTGTCTTTGCTCTTTGATTCAGTAGACTTAAAAGCTACAGATTTTCGTTTTGGTTCCTCATCTTCCTCTTTGTTCACCTTTAGCTCTTCTTCGTACATCATCAGCTTACCAATTAGCTCCTTGACAGGCAAAGTTCCAATATCACAGGATTCTCTAATTGAAACGGATGTGCCTCTCCATCTGTCAGGCAGACATCTCAACAATCTCATGATTTGCTCCTTTGCTGGAACAATCTTTCCGAGTGAGCTCATTGTGTTGACTATCTCATTAAACCTGAGATACATATCAGAAATAGGTTCATCAGCTTTCATCTTAAAGTTATCATATTTGATAGTATAAGTGTTTAACCGCATTTCCTTGACATTAGTTGTTCCTTCATGAGAAACAGCTAAGGTGTCCCAGATTTCAAAAGCAGTTTTACATGCAGAAATTCTATTGAACTCCTCATCTCCTAGAGCACAATAGAGAGCATTCACAGCCTTACAATTATTATTGTAAGCTACCTTAGTAGGTTCATCCCAAGTTATTCTTTCAGTTTCTGGAATCTTGTATTGAGACTCTATAGCAGTCCAAATATCAAAACCCATACTTTCCAAATGAATTTTCATTTTGAGCTTCCATTGGGCATAATTCACACCATTAAAGAAGGGTGGCCTGTTAGTAGCAGCACCTTCTAGTCTATTATCCATAAGAAAATTCTAGAAAATATTTTAAAGAGATAAAATTTAGAACTAACAGAAATTTAAGATCTTTTAGATAAAACCACAATTACAGTGTAAACAGAGAGTTAAAATAAAACTTTGAACAAGTAAAACAGAGATAAACACAACCTCTGATACCAAATGTTGGTCGGAGTGGACACTCAAGAGGGGGGTGAATTGAGTTCCAATTAAAATTTCTGTTAAAAACAATTTCTATTAAAATCCCCCAATTTCAAAAACAAATTAAACTGTAGTGAATTTATATAGATTATGAAGGTTCAATTAATTTCTCAAAGATTGATTAATTCTCAGTTAACTTAATCTTATGATTAAATTAACCTTTGAAACTAACTTACTGATTTATAACAAATATAAACACTTGCTAATTTAATTATCAAAGTAGCTTTGAAGATAGATTGTATTTCAAAGTAGTAGCAGCGGAATATGAAATTAAATATGTATAGTATGGATATAGAGTATAACTACAAACACAGTGAGTTAACCAAGAGGTTCAGTCTCAAGCCGAGACTTAGTCCTCTTCCACTTGGTGATCACCTGCCACCAAGCAATTTTATAAAAAGGATTGATACACAGCCTGTATCGGGCTTTACAACAGTTTTCACAAACTGCCCAGGTTTGACAACCTCTGCCACAGTTATACGTGGGAAAACAGACAACAGCAGCAAGCTGTCCAGGTCACAAGACCTCTACCACTATCCACAGTGGGAAAAGGGGTGTAAAAGGGTTTGCTGAGGATTTACAGATCCTCCAGTGAAAGTACAGGAGTCAGTGTGTGTGTTTAATATAGCAGATAACACACACTGCTCAAAAGGTAGAATAAATCACAGAACAAGAGATATAGAGTTTAGAAGTAGTTCTGGTGATCTCAGTGTAGCTCTTGACTCCTTTGTATTCGATCAGAAGTGAGTTTGAGTCCTCTTCTCGTTTCTGTTTTAGAAACAGCGTGTCGTATGCTCCAGGTTCACAGGTAGTGAGAATGTAGTCGATGATGTTCTTCAGGGTTCTTCTTGTATGCACATAACACTTCTCTGTGTTCTTGATGGAGCTCGTTTTTGTTTTTCTGGTATATTTTGTCCACGACGCACTTCTCTGGTTCGCATGCTCTGTGTATTCGTTGTGTATTTGGGCAGCGTAGTCTTCTCGTATTTATCTCCCGACAGGGGACAGAAAAGATTTCTTTTCAGCAGGTACGAGGTACGGGTTCCTGACATCCGACAACCTTTATCAGGTATTTGACAAATCATCAAAATGTATGATATGACCGTTAGATAAATAAAATAAATTAAATATAGGAAATAAAGAAGTTAAAACAGTGAGTCGAGAATGTATGTCACTGTTGACTTCAACTGTGGTCTTCCAACTGTGGACTTCCAACTGTGGACTTCCAACTGTGGACTTCCAACTGTGGACTTCCATCTGACTGCTGACTTCAACAAAGGGGCTTGCTGTCTGTAGGCTTGTAATGGTAGCTTTTACTCCATGTAGCTGTAGCCTTTCTAACTGTAGACTTGTAACATCAAATTTGTAGAGCTGTAACCTTTGTCAACTGTAGACTTCGATCATCTGTAGACTTAGTAGACAGAAGCTGTCTAACAGTAACCTTGACGGTAGGCTTATGACTGTAGACTAGTTCGTCTGCGAACTTGTTTCAACTGTAGACTTGTTCGACTGTGAACTTGATCCAACTGTAGAGTAAACTTTGAACAGAAGTCTTGTAACTGTGACCTTCGTCTGTGAGCTTTGACAATAGATAGCAGTAGACTTGTAACTGTAAGCTTGTATTAGTCTTCGACTGTAACCTTGTAACTGTGAACTTCGACTGTAACCTTGTAACTGTGAGTCTTCGACTGTAACCTTGTGGTGACAGTTAACTGTATCTGTGACATTGAAAATAAAACTCTGACTGGTAGCTAACAATACCAAACTTATGTAAATGCTAATGTAAGCTGTTACAGTAAAGTTATGAGAGTAAGAATATGAACTGTTTAGAATAAAATACGTTTAAGCATAGAATAATAAGATTAATGCAAAGGTTTAATACATCATAATTAATGTTTAAGCATGATTTGGGATTATCAAAACAGGTGATTCCAACATAATAAATGTGAATAAATGTTTTTCCTCGATCGAGTGGTGAATATGATAACATAACATGATGAAATTATTTTGTCTTAAACTGAAGTCTATTATTCTTGGGCATCAGATAATAGGAATCTGTATAAAAATATTTATTATTATGTAATTGGTTAGGAAATATTTTTATTATGTTACAACCCTCAAGGATGGGTCACTATGATGAAATATAAATTGTTTGATTAGATGACATGACATTGTACACTAATTGATAACTATGGATTAAAAATTTTTACATTATCATTCTTCATAGCAACTGATGGACCATATTTTTTCATTAATGCAAAAAACAATCATTTTTGGTAACACCCCGACCCCATTTACCCAGATTTTGTGCATTATTTTAAAACATTGGAATGATTACAAGGAATCAAGTGCGAAAGAACCGATCAATTTAACAGTCAAGGAAAATATATTACAAACATAAAAATTACATTACATTATAAAATAAAAAAAATACATTGTCTCCATTTGCCACATTCATATCTCTTAGTCTGTTCCTGTAGGTCTGTCATAATATACTTCTTCTCATCCAAGGAAAAATAAAACATAGAATGGGGTGAGATCATATGCTTTGTAAGGATTACAATATAGCGGAAACATTCATAAATAAGAATAAACATTTAAGGCAGTGTATAAATCTAAAACAAAAGCCTTTTAAACTTAAAATTCAGCATAATATGGCAAAGATAAATCAAATAATGCTATTTACTTATTCACATGGATATTATACTAGTTGAAAAATAAAATTTAATATCAATAGGAAATTTCATTATGATGAAATGCATAATGCTAGACTTCATAACTTCATAGTGAAGGCCATGTGCCAAGACTACAAATAAGATTTTGTCAAGGACCTGTGCCAAGAAACCAGTTTATCTAATGAGACCTACCGATTCATCAAGGAGCATTAATAGGCTCTACCCCTCACTTAAAAAGTCCAACGAATTCCTCATATAAACATATTTACATTTAATATAAACATTCGTATTAAAACTAGCATATGAAAGGTGAATACTTTTTCCATAAACCATGAATGGTATAAAAATAACATATCCACAGTAAACGTATCAAAAAACCTATAATACAATATATAAGACTTGAAATATAATAAATCAACTTCAAACAACTTTAAAATCTATCAAAGGATGTGGACATATATAAAAATGATTTGTAGAACTCTTTAAGATAAATATCCCTATTTCATGAAAATGTTTAAAAGTCAAACAATTTATAAAGGAAGACATATAAAGCCATTTTTGAAGCAATGAGTCCCATACCACTTTGTAGCTTTTGAATGGAATTAACATTTTAAAAACATCCATGTCCATGTAATTAAATCCTTAAAAACATTTTGAAAACGTGGAAATTAATGAGAATGATTTAGAAGAATAAATATTTAAAACATTTAAAATGATGTCTTAATAAAAAAATCCCTTAAAAAGATTCTCTTTGAAAACTCTTTTATAAAACATTCACATGGATAATAAATATGTCCGAGAAAAAAAACTTACCCATAAACAATCTAAAATAATATTGAGATTTTGAAATTAACCCTGACCTTAATCATTCCTTTGGTCGAGGGTTCGTTTAACCTCATGTGTAATGACAATAGTATTTTATTAAATTATACCAGAACCGGATTCATATTTATTATATCATACATGATTCATTTAGGACTTTATAATTCCCATTTAATATGGATTTCCATGTTTAATAATGATTTTGGAAAATACTTTCATTCTTTATCGTGTGTGTTTTAACACGTATCATTTAGATCATTATTAGAATACTTCCAGAATATAAGACTTAATTTATATAACATATATAATTATAATATAAATAGTTATAATTGATAGATATATGAAATAGAATGATACGTTTATGGAGACAGTGGGTCATACATATGCATAAACATGGTTTCTTTTTTCATATCATAATGAACGGAAGTATGTGAATAAGATATATATAAGTATATACATAAACATATATATCTCTAGAAGTATTATTATGTAATATATTACATACTTATTAATAGTATATAGTATTATAAACATCATTGAATAGGGAATGTGGGAATGAATCTCATCACATCATGGAGATGGTAATCCGTACATACGCACGAGCAACATTATCATTATATTCATGGTGAAATCATATGTAATTGGATGGTATATCATGTTGGATCGAATAAGTAGATGTATAGGTATATTATATGGAACAATACAAGAGGGGGGTGAATTGTATGTTTAAAAACTTTGTGTTTAAACACTTATGAGATTTAGTTTAAAATAACTTAAACAAATACAAATAAAAACACCCACAATTGTATTGAGAATAAATGGTATGAAGTAATGTAATACTAATGAAATGTAAAACAATAGTATTGGAGATGAACACAATAATCATAGTAATATAAAAATGAATGATTCTACCTTAAAGTGTATAGAATCAATCAATACAAAATGTAATAGAATGATTGTAATTGAACAAATTACAATTGAATATGTAAAGAAGAAAAGAAACAATACAAATTCCTTCATAATACAACCAGCAACGGAAAAGTAAAAGTATTACAATTATTTTGACCCAAAGAGAAGGGTTATCCTTTCACCTAGGAAATAAAGGATTGTCTCACTAACACATTGGTAAGCCGTCGATACGATGATCGGTTCGTCCATCTTCCTATCCCTGGCAGCCCTCGATACGATGATCGGTATGTCTGTCTGTCTATCCCTGGCAGCCCTCGATACGATGATTGGACCATCCGTTTGCCTATCCCCGGCAGCCCTCGATTTTGTAGGTAATAGGAACCTCTGTCTTTCAATAAATTTAAAGCCCTCGATACGATGATCGGACACACAAAGCACAAAGCATGAGAGATGTCACAACATCTCTCTCTAGAATTTGATAGAAGCAAAGTATCACAGTTTTATCATGCTTGTTATTAGTTGTTTGTTGCACTCTTAGCTTCAAATGACCTCCTATTTATAGGCCTCGGGTTCCAACAGTCACATCTCCTCCAACGGTCATATTTTTACAAAAAACTCGGAGGGACTTGGACACCTGGCATCATAACGGTCATATTGAAACAGAAAGCACGACATCATTTTGATTAGTTTGTAACTAACTCTATGACATCATATTGGTTAAAAGAAGATATATGAACAAGATAATCATGAGTACAATTTATATGAACCATGTTTTTTTTGACTATGGACCAAAACAAGTATGTAATGAAAGATATGAGTAGCAGAGTCAATGAAATTTCCATATTCAGTACGATCAGCATTGTACAATTGGCATGGTTAGTACGATCAGCATGATCAGTACGTTACACATGGTCAGTACGATCAGCATGATCAGTACAATCAGTATGGTTAGTACGATCAGCATGATCAGTATGATCAGCATGGTCAGTACGATCAGCATGATCAGTATGATATGATAGACAAGGTCAGTACGATTAAAAAGACATTTGCGATTTCCAAAACAAAAAATAGAAGTCAAAAGAGGACTTTGGACTCAACAATATCCCCCTTTTTGGAAAGCTCAAATCAAAAAATAAAAACTAAAATAAATAATTATCTCCCCCTGAGTTATTGGAATGTCTTCTGAATATGAAAATTTAATACAACTAACTCCCCCTTATGTATATAATTTCCTAAGGATTGTATTTGAAGATTTTCCTTTAAGTGTTATAAATCATTCTCCCCCTTAATAAAACATTCTCCCCCTTTATAAAAAATCTCCCCCTTTGTAAAACTTTATCCCCCTTTGTGATTTACAAAAATAAAGGGGTAAACTTGAAATGTTTGAAAGAGTTAGAAAATAAACACAAGACAATGGATAAAAGAAATTTCATTATGATAACAAACAATGCTAAACATGAGATCAAATACAAGTCACTTGTTTTATCTTTCCTTCTCCTTTTTGAAAAAATCATGAATAACTTCCTTAATCTTTTTGATCTCCTTAGTGTCTTCAGAAATAGCATCACCATATGATCTGAGTAGGTCTTGTTGATCGGCAAAGATTTGATCTTGATTTCTGATTGTCTCTTCTTGAACTCTGATTACTTCTTCAAGAGTATAAATTATGTCTTGAAAATTCTTGTTATCTTTGGATAACCCAGAGTTATGTTTCTTCAAGAGAACTATTTCATCTTTGAAAGATGAAACCTTCGAAAACTCAGCATGAAAGGAATTCATTCTCTCCTAAAATTCTATTACTGATGTAACATCGGCTCTCTAAGAAGACAAAAGATTCAAACTTTCAACCATTTCTCTGTCAAGCTTATTGAAAGAAATTGAAAGCTCATTTGACAGCATTATTAAATCTTAAATTTCTATCTCATGATCATTTACTGAGCCCTTTTTTTATGACCACTTGGTCATCTTGTTGCAGGCCTTCTTATGGGTAGCCGAACTTTCTGAATGAACTTTCAAATCGGCTTCGACTAAAAAAACATTCTTTCTTAATTATATTAGAGAACCAAAATTCTTTTTCTGTTTGTCAGTAATAAAATCAATCTTCTCTTCCAGCCTAGGTAAATATAGAATGGTCTTTTCAACCATTCTCAAAACATGGACAATATAATCGCTCTTCTTTAGAGAGATTGTATGTTCAGAATCAGTACAAAGTCAATTCATTTGATCGGCTTGAGTCAACAACTGGCTGTTTTCATTTTTCTATTTCTTTCTATTTTCTTTCTTATTTTACTTTGTCACTGATGACAATAACTTTACCAGTGTGAGAGGATTTAGTACCTTGCTTTACATGAGACGAAATTCTATCAGGAGTTTCAGAAGATTGAAAAAGTGCTTGATCGGCACGAGGAACTTGTTGAACACCTTCACTCTACTTGTGAACCGATTCCTCCCTAATATTTTTCGAATTCTGAAGTAATTCTAAAAGAAAACCTCCTTCCACCTCTTCAACTTCTTGTATCTCTTCTAACATTTGTTTTCCTTTTTGTTTTTCAGGAAGGCTCTGTACGATGGGATCTTGATGCACTTCTACGATAAGTTGAGCACTATCATCCTCAACTACATTCAAGAGTTTTGAAACATCAAATTCATGTGATTTTCTTTTCAAAATAACCTTCTTCTTCTTTTCAGACTGAAGGGTATCCTCAACCCTTAGTCTCTCAGCAAAGGCTTCAGCTGAATCAAGTCCAAACTTTGGATCACCTTCCTTTCCTTGTTCCTTATCCTTTCTCCATTTGTCTACAACTTCTTTTCTGTACTTTGGCTTCTTCTTAGGCTTTGAGCTGGTTTTCAGATCAGACTTTTGAGTAATACCAGCAGATTGAAAGTCTTTGGCTGGTATAGGTGCCAATTGATTCTGAGGAGATTCAAATTCTACATCCGTAACAAAATTTTTGAATTTGGATCAAAACAAACATTCAGCTTTTTCAAAGTACTCTTTCTAATCCAATATGGCTTCAGATTTATCAGCTTTCCTTTCAATGTAATGTTAAAAGATTTCATGGTCTCAAGAATAAACTTTGTAAAGATGTCTGGATACATAATCAAATGAGATTTGACTACCCCTGACTTTACATTCTTAATTGGTTCGAAAACATATCCCATGAGATTCACTTTTCTCATGTTGACAAGATAGTCCAACATGAAGATATCAGAAACTTTCAGAGTTTCTCTTTCCCCTTTTCTTGGAATAATAAAACATTGCATCCATAAAGCCACAAACCTATTGCCCGGAGAAAGAAGAGACACTTTTCTCTTCTCTTCATTTATAACAAACAAAGTCTTCTCGACACTTTATCTATTAAACGTACCGACCTCTTCTGGTAGTTTATGGGATGGACAGAAAGAATCACCTTCTAATGGGACATTCAGAAAATGAGCCGCATGTTTCACAGACATAGATAACTTTCTATCGTACATAGAAAAATTGATAGTCATGTCTTTGTTGAAAGATACAGTTTTATAAAACTGACTGACTTCATCAAAGAGAACTGGATCTTGAGAAACATCCATTTCAAAACATAAATGTTCCCATCCTTGAAACATAATGATTCTTATGATAGTAGAATCATTTGATTCATAGAAGTCGTGGGAAACTAACCTTTCCCTTAAAAGGCCTTTTTCCAAAAAAAGCCTTTGAAGACATATCACCAGGTGTATTAGTAAGGGACTGAGACATATATGTGCTGATGAAAGATCATACGATGATTTAAAAACAATGGAGCAGAGCTTCGCCTCAAAACCTAAAAAACCAATGTGGGTTTTGGGAGGGGGGGATATTTATAGGCGATATAGGGGTGACCGTTGTTCTTCTACGGTCAACATTAGAGGAAAAAAGATCAATGGTTAGGATTAAAACGATTTTTTTTAAAAAAAATGGAAAGTACCTGCCGGAGAATGTAAGGTAATTGTTGGTTTTAGTAAAGATCAAATGAAAACACAAAAGTACAAAAAAAAAATCATACCGATGGAAAACAAAGTCGTTACCATAAACTGACAAGCCGATGGAAAACAATATCATTACCATGAACTGACAATATGATGGAAAATAATCTCATTACCATGAACTGAAAATATGATGGAAAACAATTTTGTTACCATGAACTGACAGTCCGATGGAAAACAATCTCGTCACCATTCACTGAAAAGCCGATGGAAAACAATCTTGTTACCATGAACTGACAATACAATGGAAAACAATCTCGTTACCATGAACTGAAAATACGATGGAAAACAATCTCGTTACCATGAACTGACAATACGATGGAAAAAATATTCATTACCATGATCGGTCAATACGATGGAAACGAAATTCATTACCATGATTGGTCGATACGATGGAAAATAAATTCATTACCATGATTGGTCGATATGATGGAAAATAAAATCAGTACCATGATCGGTCGGTACCATGGAAAAGAAATTAATTACCATGATCGATCGATATGATGGAAAATAAAATCATTACCATGATCGGTATATACGATAAAATAGTCAATACGATAAACAGAAAAGTAAATGATACGATAAAACTGTCAATACGATAAACAAAAAAGTAAATGATACGATAAAATTGTCAATATGATAAACAGAAAAATAAAAACACATACTAGGAGAGTAAATAATTAAAGATAAAAGAAACATAGTAAAAAACATACTAAGAAATGTCCTCCCCATTTCAAAGCGAGTTGTTTGCTGTAAAGAGAAAAGTTAAATAGGAAGTGGATATGAATGATTATTTTAATGTAATCATTCCTAGGTTCTGTTTTATAAACTCAAACCTATCGGAAGGTAATGGTTTTGTACTAATGTCAGCATGTTGTTATTACATTCCGATAAATTGTATAATAATATCTCCATTTTGTGTGTGATCCCTAAGAAAGTTATACATAACATCTATGTGTTTTGACCGAGAGTGATGTGCTGGGTTCTTACTAAGAGTTATGGCAGTAGTATTATCACATAGAATTTGAGTTTTGGAGAAACTAAATCCATAGTCAGTGAGTGTGTGTTGCATCCACAATACTTGAGCATAGAAACTTCCAGCTGCTACATATTCAGCTTTAGTAGTGGATAGTGCTACTGAGTGTTGTTTCTTATAGGACCAAGAAACCAAAGAACCTCCTATGAAATGACATGTTCCAGATGTACTTTTTCTATCCATTCTACAACCACCAAAGTCAGCATCTGGAAAACTTTTTAAAACAAAATAATTCCTAGAAGAGTAAAAAAGTCCTAAATCCATAGTGCCTTTTAAATACCGAATGAATCTCCTTTTGTCTTTTAAATGAGACTCTTTTGGATTAGATTAATATCTTGCACATAATCATACAGAAAACATTAATTCGGGATGACTATATTTCAAGTATAGAAAACTTCATATCATACCTCTAAATATTGTTTGATCTTCTGGTTTCCCAATTTCATCAAGATCAAGTGTAATTGAGGTACCGATTGGAGTCCTAATACTCATAGTTTTGTCAGAACCATACATTTTGAGTAAATCTTTTATATACTTATGTTGATATAAATATGTTCCTTCCGGCTTTTGAGAAATTTCAAAACCTAAAAAGAATGTTAACTCACCCATCATACTCATTTCAAACTCATATTTAATTAAATTAGCAAAAAAATTAGTTAAAGATTTCTGAGTCGATCTGAATATGATGTCATCAACATTGATTTGAACAATAAATACATCTTTATTTTCCATTTTTATAAAAGGGTTGGATATGTTGTACCTTTTGTATAATTGTTTTGTAAAAGAAATCATGTAAGTCTATCATACCATGCTCTAGGGGCTTGATTAAGACCATATAGAGCCTTGGTATGTTTAAAAGCATGATCAGGATGTTTTGGTTCTAGAAAACCATGAGGTTGTTCGACAAAAACATCTTCTTGAACAAAACCATTTAGAAAAGAACATTCTACATCCATTTGAAATAGTTTGAAATTAAAGTATGCTACAAAGGCTAATAGAATATGAATAGATTGAAGTCTAGCTACAGGAGAATATGTGTTTTCATAGTCTATTCCCTCTTTTTGATTATAGCCTTTAGCAAAAAGTCTTTCTTTATTTCTTACAATGATTCCATTTTCATCACATTTGTTTCTGAAAACCCATTTTACACCAATTACAGTTGTTTCTTTAGGTCTATCAACTAAATTTCAGACTTGAATCCATTCAAATTTATTTAGTTCATCTTGCATTGCTTTGATCCAATATTCATCACCTAAGGCCTCACTTGGACTATTAGGTTAAAATTGGGAAAGAAAATCAAGATGTTCCATTTCATTTCATACGGAATTTCTGGTCCTTACAGGTTGATTTACGTCACCAATGATGTTATCACTGTGATGATTCCTGAGAAACAATTGATTTGGGTTTTGTAAAACCTGTTCATCAACATATGGTAGAAATTCTTCTGTGGTAAATGTTTCAGAAGTAACTTTGTGAATATTTTCCTTATTAGAAGGATCTTCTAGCAAAGGTTGATAACCATTTTTTGAAAATACATCTGAGGATGTATTATGGGATGGTTTAAAAACAAAAGAGCAGTTTCATCAAATTTTACATGTATTGTTTCTTCAATAGTACAACTGTTCTTATTGAAAACTCTGTAAGCCTTAGAAGTTTTGGAGTAACCTAGAAAGATTCCTACATCAGATTCTAGTGCAAATTTGTGTAGATTAAATTTTGTATTCAAAATGAATACTGTTCACCCAAAAACTTTGAAGTATGAAACTTTATGTTTTCGGCCAGTCCATAACTCATATGGAGTTTTATTAAGAATAGGTCTAGTTAAAACACAATTGATAGTATAACAGTCAGTACTAACAGCTTCAGCCTAGAAGTGCTTAGCAATTGAGTATTCACTCAACATGGTTCTATTCATTTCCTAAAGAATACTATTTCTTCTTTCAACAACACCATTTTGCTGAGGAGTTCTTGGAGCTGAGAAATTGTGAGTAGTACCTTTCTTACTACAAAAGGGTTCAAATTCTGAATTTTGAAATTCACCACCATGATCACTATGAATAGTTATCAATGGTAGGTTTTTTAATTTTTAACATGGGCTCTAAAAGTTTAGAAATAGGATAAATCTTCAGATTTCTTTTTAAGAAAATAGACCCATGTAAATCTAGTAAAGTCATCAACTAAAAAAAATACATAGAATTTTCCTCCAATTCTTCCAGTTTGTGTGGGACCAAAAATATCCATATGCACTAGCTGTAATTCATTAGAAGTTGAAACTTCGTTAATTGATTTAAAGATAGTTTTATGTTGCTTTCCAAATTGACAAGGATCATAGACTTTTGAAGAATCTTATCTAAGGTCCGGTAGTACTTTCACAATCCTTTTCATTGAAAGTTTACTAAGGTTTCCCAGAATACAGTGTCCTAGTCTTCTATTCCATAACCATGATTGGTTTTCTATTTCACTTAAGCAGGGTATGTCTTGGCTCCTAAGGTCTTATAAGTTAATAGTGTAAACATTCTCTTGCCTATGAGCTGATAGAATGAACTCGTCCTTGGAATTGTGAACTAGACACTTATAATTTCTAAAATTCACAAGGTAACCTTCATCACATAATTGACTTATGCTGATGTGGTTGTGCTTAAGACCTTTAACAAACAAAACGTTTGAAATAAGAAATTTTCCAAGAAAAACGATATTACCTATACCAACAATCCTTCCTTGAGCATTATCTCCGAAGGTAACTTTACCACCTTTTTTTAATAACCTTTTCAAAGAGATATTTATTTCTGGTCATGTGTTGAGAACAACCACTATCCATATACCAAATATTCTTATTAGTACACTTCTCATTTTCCTGAAAAAGAAACAATTACTTTTTCCGAATCCAAAATTATTTGGATCCAAAATGATTAGATAAAAGAATTTTAGGAATCCACATTTGTTTTGCAAAAAGATCTTTATGAAATCCTAAATATTGAGTTTTGTTAAGGGAACAATCTCTTCTCCAGTGTCCACCATATTGGAACTTAGAACAAAAAGAGGTTTTTTGTGGAATAAAATAGTTATTACTAAAAATAGGTTTGGAATGAGTATAACCAAGACCAGAACAATTTCTCAAAGGTCTAATTTGAGAATACATCTTGTCAAAGTCTTCCTTTCCATGAGTAATGTTTGACAACCATTTATTTAAGGAAAAAATTTCTGACTTTAGTTTTAAAAATATGTTTTTATTTTCCAAATCATTTTATTTTGAACTAGATTTAGGCTCTAAAACATTTTTCTTTGAAAACAAATTTTCAAGATCCTTAAAAAGTTTATACTTATCATATTTGACTTTCTCAAGGGTTTTTAAAATACTTTCAAAATCAGAAGATTTCATATCAAGATCCTTAGAATGATCTGGAACTTCTTTAGTTAAAATTGAAATTCTAGAATTTTCTTTCTCAATATTCTTTTTGAGTTTTGAATTTTCATTTTCAAGTAATTTAGAAAATCTAGATTCTTCTTTAAAAGAAGGTAATGTATCATCTTATGATGATGAATAATCGTCATTTGAAGATTCATAATATCTATTATCAGTATAGTTTTCATTTAAAGAGACATTTGTAATAGCTTCAGCATTGTGTACATTAGCCATGAGACAATTATCTTCAATTGTTAATGTGGCTATATGCCCAATATTATTTCGTCCTGAGGATTCATATTCTGGAGAATCGTCTGATGAATCACTACCACTTGCACTCCACGTATCATTTTCCTTTAAGACTTTATTTGTCTTATAAAACATTTTCTTATTTCTTTCATAGTGTTTCTCCTTTCTACCATTCCTCTTTAGTAAAGGAAAATCAGGCCTTATATGTCCTACTTTAGTACATTCATAACAAGTTACCTCTGAATATTTCTTATCCTTCTTATCTTTCTTTTTTAATCTATATTGGAAGTCTTTCTTTCCCATAATCTTGTTCATCCTTCGAGCAAGATTGGCTAACTCATTATCCGAAAGATCACAATCACTTGAATCAGCTATAATAAATTTCTTGGCTTTGGATCTTGTAAGCCTTTCAGGTGTTTTAGCTTTAGATGTAAAGGATACACTTCCATTCCCATTCTTCTTCTTGTTGAAATCAGCATCTCTCTTCATTCTTGTTTCGTTCTGTAGAAGCGTTCCAAAGAGTTCATCAAGAGTAATCTGGGATACTTTTCTATTTTCAATAATAGCTATCCTTTTTGACTCCTATTCATTTGGCATTATATATATAATCTTATCTACTAGAGCTTAATCATCAAGGCCTTTTTCACCCATAGATTTTAGACTATTGACAATTGTCATAAATATTTGTTGCACTTTACATACTAGCTCTTCATAAAGAAAAACAAATCCATGATACTCTGCCCGAATCATTTCTCTTCTTGTTTCTATAACCTTGGATGTACCAAAAAGTGTGACTTCTAATTTCTGCCAAATACAGTTGGCTGGTTCAAATGAAGATATATGACTATATATATTACTGGTCATAGAGCATAATAAAGTATTGTGTACCTTGTAACTCAGTTGATATTCTTGCTTCTCTTGGTTAGTGAAAGTACTGACTTTTTCTCAGGAATTTTGTAACCTCTAGTAAGCATAATAAAATTATCTACGCCAGTATTGATCACAAAAGTCTTCATATGATCTCTCCATTAATCATTATCATTCCCATCAAAGATAGGTGGTCTAGAAGGATTTAGATTGTATATTGACCCAATATTCATTCCTACCATTAAAAGGAACAATATATTTTCCACTCCACACGTTAGTGTAGTATTTAAAAAAAATGAAAGAAACAGAACAAGTAATACAAATCAGTGGAAAACCTCCTCTAATACCAATTTTTGGAACGAATATGTAGATGTATATGTATATTAGATGGAACAATACAAGAGGGGGGGGGTGAATTGTAGGTTTAAAAACTTTGTGTTTAAACACATAAGAGATTTAGTTTAAAAGAACTTAAACAAATACAAATACAAACACACACAATTGTATTGAGAATAAATGCTATGAAGTAATGTAATACTAATGAAATGTAAAACAATTGTATTCGAGATGAACACAATAATCAGAGTAATATAAAAATGAATGATTCTACCTTAATGTGTATAGAATCAATCAATACAAAATGTAATAGAATGATTGTAATTGAAACAATTAAAATTGAATATGTAAAGAAGAAAGGAAACAATACAAATTTCTTCCTAATACAACCAGCAACGGAAAAGTAAAAGTATTACAATTATTTTGACCCAAAGAGAAGGGTTATCCTTTCACCTAGGAAAAAAAGGATTGTCTCACTAACACCTTGGTAAGCCGTCGATACGATGATCGGTTCGTCCATCTTCCTATCCCTGGCTGCCCTCGATACGATGATCGGTATGTCTGTCTGCCTATCCCTAGCAGCCCTCTATATGATGATCGGACCGTCCGTCTGCCTATCCCCGACAGCCCTCGATTTTATAAGTAATAGGCACCTCTGTCTTTCAATAACTTTAAATCCCTCGATACGATGATCGGACGCACAAAGCAGAAATCATGAGAGAAGTCACAGCATCTCTCTCTAGAACTTGATAGAAGCAAAGTATCACAGTTGTATCATGCTTGTTATTAGTTGTTTGTTGCACTCTTAGCTTCAAATGACCTCCTATTTATAGGCCTCGGGTTCCAACAATCACATCTCCTCCAACGGTCATATTTTTACAAAAAACTTGGAGGGACTTGGACACCTGGCATCATATCGGACATATTGAAATAGAAAGCACGACATTGTTTTGATTAGTTTGTAACTAACTCAACGACATCGTATTGGTTAAAACAAGATATATGAACAAGATAATCATGAGAATGATTTATATGAAACATGTGTTTTTGAATATGTACCAAAAAAGTATGTAATGAATGATATGAGTAGCAGAGTCAATGCAATTTTTATATTCAGTACGACCAGCATTGTACGATTGACATGGTCAGTACGATCAGCATGATCAGTACGATACACATGGTCAGTATGTTCAGCATGATCAGTACTATCAGCATGGTTAGTACGATCAGCATGATTAGTACGATCAGTATGCTCAGTTCGATCGACATGATCAGTACGATACGATAGAAAATGTCAGTATGATTAAAAAGACATTTGTGATTTCCAAAAAAAAAATAGAATCCAAAATAGGACTTTTGACTCAACATATCATATATAAAGAATCATTAATATGTTATTTTTATTATTTACATATGTCATAATAATTGTTATACTCATCCAAATAATGAAATTTTTGAATGAAAAACTATACCATGATGTGGGGACGGTAAGTTGTACGTACGCACGTACGGTGACTTTACCATTTATAGGATGGATAGAATAAATAATATGGTTGTACCATATTTAGAATAACATAAAAATATGAAGGAGGTAACTGGGTAATTATTTTTGTATGGAAATAACAATGAAAGAGGAATTGGACGAATAAATGAACTTGAAAGAGGGTGGTGAAATTATTACCTCTTCTACGTGTGTTTCGTTTTGAAGTGATCAAAATGGATCCGTAGGTTGGATTTAGGATAAAAGTAATGACTCTAGGTTGATTTGAGGGATTTTTGTAGGATATTTGGGCAGGTTTTGGGTGATCTAGATGTCATTGGAGGTGTGAAAATATGATACGGGCAAGTACTCTTTTATAAGAGAGGTGAGTGTCACTTTAAGAAAATCATGAAATATTATTTTCTACTAAAATAATTTTCTGTGTCTAATGGATCCAAAATGATTTATTTCGAAGAAAAGGTGGGTATGGGTCTAATAACTCCCAACCAATAGGTTTTATACATGTTTAGGTTACCATTATAACCTTATCATTTAGATTTAACTCTTAGTTAAATAGTGTAACTTTTAACGTGTATTCTTGTATTCTTACAGTATATGGTTAATAAACATACTCTAAACTTCCAAGAGAACCTCACGTGGTTAATTTAGGACATATATAATATTATTTGAGCCCTTTTTCTGAACCTATTTTTTTGAGGAATGTTATATCAACCAATAATAAAGTATTTGTTTATAAATTAATTTATGTCAATTTTGAAACTATTTGTTATTTTTTTATGAAAGTCATAACAACCTTATCACATAAAAACAAAATTTTCTAATCAACCCTTACATGTCATATTAACCTATAAAATTAGTTTAAATCATCATAAGTCTCAATTTACATTTATTTGTATATTTATAATAACAATTATTTTAATATTTCATTAATAAGAAAATTACTACATCATCATTGTGTCAAAAATAAATTAAATTATTTAATGTTTAAAAATTATAAATATAATACCATTATGTAGGAATGATCTATATCTTTATAATGGATATTTATAGTCTAATTTATATTGTGTGTAACCCTATAATAAAAATGGTTTAGTTATTAAATATTAAATTTAATACTTTTAACTCTTCCTTAAATAAATTAATAATAAATGACTTAATATAATCCAAGTGGACCTAAAGGATCATATTTTAATCCTATGGTTTTTTTGTGGAATTAAACTTATCCAATAGAATTAGAACAGGTGTTCATGAAATTATAATATCAATTTTACCTTTAATTACCCTTTTAAATTTTAACCATGGTAAATAAACGGAAAAAGTTATTATTCAAAAAAAATATTTTTATATTATTGAATCAAATTTTACTTGCTGATGTCAACTTCATCCCTCTTATTTTTTAAATTCAACTCATAAAAGCAGTAGAATTATGTTTTATGCAAATTTCTTAACGTGCCTAGAAGGTGGGTAAAAAAGTTCAATAAAGTTTTATAAATATAATTTTATTATAAAATAACTCCAATTAATTACATTGAACATATATAGGTATTATATATATATTTTGAATTAAAATATATTTAAATTAAATAAATAGTTATTTAAATATACCGTAGGTTTTAAATAATAACGCAATTTTTTTTCACTATTTATCAAAAATTGAAAACTTTCAGAAAAATACAAAAATTCATCCCTAACAAAATTTTGATATTTAAAATTATAAAATGAAGACTATTTTACCAAATACAAAACATATAAGTGGTATTGATTAATTTAAAATTAATTCCCGTTGTCAAAACCGAAAAAGCTTGTTTTTTAAAAAGTTAAAGCTTTCAAATGATTGACTTGTGTTTATGCCAAATTTAAATATGAAATTAGTTATAATGACCTAAATTATATAAAATGATAAAAAAATATTATCAAATTATACATAAAAAACATTTAAATGCATAATTTCATACTATAAATTATTTCGACTAAAATGTTTTTTTAATTAAAATGTAGTATTTTCTAATATTCGTCAAAGGATAATAATTATCAGAAAAGTACCAAAACGTTATCCAAAATAAATTTTTATGTCCCAATTCTAAATATTAATTTAATTTCATTAGATTGAATATATAAAAGTTCGAAATATTGGTTTTAAAAAGGGTTCCCCATTAAAAGGCAGTAAAATTGCATTTTTTCATAAATACTTCTTTTATCTGAAAAAAGGAATTTGTTCTTATATTATCTCTAATGAAAAAAAAAGACGGATGTTAAAATTATATAGAGTATATAATATTGAAAATGAATTTAATACTATTCGTAACCACTTTTTGAACGACTAGTTTGGTAGGTTGTGGTGCGCTCAAACTCGGTGTTGTGTGTAATGAAAGATATTGAATTACTTTAATGAGATAACATATGATGAAATATTGTGGTGTTACATTCTAAGCTCCTTAAAAAAATTGAATCCTCGCAAACAACTATAGAATTGGGAGTGATTGAGTTCATCAATCACAAACAAGTGTAGAATTTAGGGCCTCAAAGCAATCAATCTATAATGACTTAAAATATCATCAGTTCAACAAAACCAAAGGTATTAGGATAACACATTTTTTGTTATAAGATCCCTTCTATAAATTTTAAGAATTAATTTATTCATAGAGTAATAGGAAAAATGTATACTTGACATATATAGTTTCATCCATCAACTAATTGCTACCACAAACTCAACATTCATTCCAAAAGATAATAGTGTTAAAAAAAATTAATTTATCCTTATCGTATAGGGTTCAAAAAATAATGAATTTATAATTTATTTGTTAGAATATTTAATAAAAATACATTATACAATCCAGGAAATCACATTATCTAGTGATAGGTGATTACCCTTGTCGCCTTTCAGTTGTGGGTTCAAGTCTCATGACATTTCCGGACACGACATTTTGTCGCCTGACCTCCGAGATGTCCTTTTTTTGAGAATCCAAAAAGAATCTCAAGAAATGATTTAACCATAAAAATATTATCCAATGTCAATCTTAATCAATTCCAACCTTTAGACTTATCCGAAATAATTCTATCAAATCTCAGTGTACAAAATTTATATAGAAGTTAATCATAATGAATATCCTTTTCAACACGTAATAACATGTGAATAATTTCATCATGTATTCTTTTAGAACATTGTAACACCCTGAATTACCATAAAACCTTAATAATTACATTCATTCTCACTTATTTCTTATAAAATACTCGATATACTACTTCTATCCAAAAATGGTGTAAACTACAACAATGATGGAATATACAAATCATTAAACTCTTTCATGTATTCCAGATTATCCAATATAACTTTTCCCAATAAAAAATATATTATTTCAAGATCACTACCTCAATATCTGAAACATATTATGGATTATCTTCCTCTCAACCATATATTTTCGAAAAAAATAACCTGGTATTGAGTCTCTTTTCTAGGTTCCAAAAAATCACAAGTCCTTGATAAAATAGCACTACAGTACAATCCTATATACTCTATAATTTTTATAACATGTATGTCATTAATACAACACTCAAATGACACAATACTTTAATAACAACATAATAAATTTAATCATTCTTTTTCATATTCGGTAGTATCATAACCTGATTGTTATCGAACAACAGCATTTGGGGTATACTCTGTTTATTTGAACATTGCTCCACGTAGTGTCCCAAGTCTTTGCAGATGAAGCATTGTACATTTGAATCCTTTTTCATACCTTTGCAATCACGTTTTTGGTGTCCTTTTTCACCACACATATAACAAACTTCCATTCCATTTCATGATTTTACCAAGGTGATTCTTTCCACAGTTATCACATATGGGAAAATCCTTCTCTCCCCTCTTCAATTAATCCATCTTTCTCTCTTCCATCCTATTCTTGTCTTGCTTCCTTTCAAATCCATAAGACATAGATAATTATTTTCTTATCTTATTAACACATGATACTATATCTTCATATAATGAGAATATGTTGGAGACTATTTCCCTTTTAAATATTGGGATAATACCATGAAATAAATGATCCTTCTTAATCATTCGATCATGTGTATTGCTATAATTATCATATCATCTACTAGGTTATATTTATATACAATAGAATCGACGTGGAAAGATTATGAATTGTAATGAATAATTCCAGAATTGTAAAATACATAACATAAATTGGAAATATTATTCATATAATCTATAATCAAATATGGTTTTCATTCATAAATATTTACTCTTAAATTATTCATAATGGCTTGTAATAAAAATGTGAATTTTCCTAACCATATCCCCGAGGAGTGTGGTAACTAAGAGTGTAGAAAAGACCATTTTTGTGTACCAGAATACCTATGGTGAAGCTCTAAACTCGTTCTTATAGTTTTCACTCCTTGGTATATATGTGCCAAAGCCGCCTCTACTAGCTCGCATATAGAAAGGAATGTGTTGCTTATAAAATATTCAAAATATCTAAATTACCAAAATATTATGACGTTTTTCTATTCTAATCCTCAATGTATATCTTAGCATAATGTTCTCTAATCTGAGTTTATCGAAATCTATTTCCTAGGATGTTGATAAAATTCCTTTAATACCAACCTTAATTCCCCAACCCTAGTTACATAGAGTTGGTGCATTATTTTAATACTTGGCATGATTACATGTAATCAAGTCCTGAAAGACTGATTAGTTTATCAATCTTGGAAAATAGATTACATACATGAATTTTATATGACGTTATAAAAATAAAATCAACAAAAATGTTGTCACCATTTAACAAATTCATATCCCTTATACTATCCCTGCAGGTCAATCATAATATACTTCTTCGTATCCTATGAAAAAGAAAACATAGAAAGGGGTGAGCTCAGATGCTCAGTTAGGATAACAAAATACCGAAAACATTCAAAAATAAGCATAATCATTTAAGGTAATGCATAAAACTAAAAAATTCATTTTAAACTCTAACTTCATCATAATATAGAAAAGATAAATCAAATAATTCAATTTACTTATTCACATGGATATTCTACTAGTTGAATAATCACATGTAATATCAATATCCAATTTCATAATGATGAAATCCATAATGCATGAATTCATAAAAACACAGTCAAGGCCTTGCGCAAAGACTAAAAATAATATTTTTTCAAGGCCTTATTCCAAGACATTAGTTTGTCTAATGAGACCTACTGATACATCGAGAATCTATAGTGGGCTCTACCCGTCACTTAATAAGTCCAATACATTCCTCATATGAAAAGGATTAAACATAACATAAACATTCGTATTAAAACTAGCATATGAAATGTCAATATTTTATCCATAAACCATGAATGGTATAAAAATAACACATCCACAGTCAAACATATCACAAAACCTTCCGTACAATATAGAATATTTGTATCATAATATATTAACATTACACATTTTTAGAATCCATCAAATGATGTTGACATAGATGAAAATGATTTGTAATACTGTTTGAGTGAAGTATCCCTTTTTTATGAAAACATTTAAAATTCACAAAATTTAAAAAGGAGAAATTTAAAGGCTTTTTTGAACCAAATTTTCCCATACCACTTTGAATATTTTGAATGGAATTAACATTTTAAAAACATTCATGTCCATATAAATAAATCCTTAAAAACATTTTGAAAACATGAATATTTATGAGAATTGTTTAGAAGAATAGATATTTAAAACATTTAAAATGATGTTTTAGTAAAATATTTCCTTCAAAATATTATCATTGAAAAAACTTTTATGAAACATGGACATGGATAATAAATTTTTCCCAATAAAAAAACAGACCCATTAACAATCTAAAATAATAATGAAATTGAGGAATTAACCTTTACCTTGCACTTTTCTTTGGTCGAGAGTATGTTTAACATCATTTATAATGACAATATTATGTTATTAAATTATACCAGAATAATATTCATATTTATTTTATCATACATGACTCATTTATGAAATTATAATTCCCATTTAATAATGATTTACATGATAAATTTATATTTTTTGTAATAATCACTTTCTTTATCATACGTGTTTTAACGTGTATCATTTAGATCATTATTTAAATACTTCTAGAATATAAATCCTGGTTTATATATCATATATATTTAGAATATAAATATTTATAATTGATAGATATATGAAATTCATGGCACCATTTATGGAGACGGTATGTCGTACGTACGCGTAAACATTGTTTCCGTTTTCATATAACATTGAACGAAAGTAAGTGAGTAAAATATATGTAAGTACATACATACATACATACATATATATATATATCTAGTAAAATTATTATTTCATGTATTACATACTTATTAATAATATATATTTTTATAATCATCATTGAATGGTGAATGTGTGAATGAATCTCATCATGTCTTGAAGACGATAATCTATACATACGCATGAGGGACAATATCATTATCTTGATGTTGAAATCATATGTAATTGGATGGTATATAATATATAAATAATAATTAACATATTATATTTATTATTTAAATAATTTATACACATTAGTATACCTATCCTAATAATGAAGTGTTTGAATAACAAACTATACCACAACGTGGAGACAGTAGGTCGTACGTATGCACGTTTGGTGACTAAGTCATTTATAGGATGGATAGAATAAATAATATGGTTGTACCATATTTATAATAAAATAACAGTATGTAGGAGGTACTGGAGTTATTATTTTGGTATGAAAACAACATATAAAGTGGAAGTGGTTGAAGAGAAGAACTTTAATGAGGGTGGTTAAATTATTACATTTCCTTCGGGTGTTTCCTTTTGAGTGGATCAAAAGGGCTCATTAAGATGGCTTTATAATCAATGTAAGGACTCTATGTTTACGTGAGGGATGTAGGGAGGTAATTTTGGCAGGGTTTGGCCAAGATGATTGGCATTGGAGGTGTGAAATTAAGAGAAGAGGGAGTATCCTTTTATATGAGAGGTGAGGGTCACTATAAGAAAATCTTGAAATATGATTTTATAATAAAATTGTTTTCGGTTTCTAATGGATCCAAAATTATTAATTTATAGGATAAGGTGGGTATAGGTTGAAAAAAACACCAATTGGTTTTATACATGTTTAGGTTACCATTTAAACCTTGTCTTTTATATTTAACTCTTAGTTAAATAGTGTAACTGTTACCGGGTCTTCTTGTATTGTAACACTGTATGGTTAATAAACGTACTGTAAACTTCCAAGGAAACTTCAAGTGGTTCATTAATTACATATATAATATTATTTATGCCCTTTAGTAGAGTCATATATTTTTAGGAATATTCTATCAAACAATAATATAATATTTGTTTTAATCATTAATTTATTTTAAATTTGACACTATTTTGTATTTTATTTTTTTAAAACTTATAATAACATTATCACTTCAAAAAATATTTTCTAATAATCCCTAAAAAGTCATATCATCCTATAATATTATTGGAAATCATCATTAGTATCAATTTTTATTTATTTGGATATTTATAATATCAATTATTTTTATATTTCATTAATAGGGTAATTATTGCATCATCATTGTGTCATAATTAAATTAAATTATTTAATTTCTATAATAGATAAATAAAATACCATTATTTATGAAATCGTTTTATATTTATAATTAATATTTATAGTATAATTTATATTTTTTTGTAACCCTATATTAAGAATCGGTTCGTTATTAAACTTTGAATTTAACACGTTTTACTCTTCTTTAAATAAAAATATAATAAATGTGGTAATCTAGTACATGTGGATATAAAGGATCATATTTTCTTCCTAAGATTGTTTTGGGTAAAATTACACAAATAAAATATAATTAGGATATGTGTTAGGGTAATTATAATATTATTTTTTCCTTTAATTACACTATTTACTTTTTACTGTGGTAAATAAAAGTCACAAGATACTACTCATAAAAAAAATTCATCTTAATGAATCACTTTTTAATTATTGATGTCAACTGTTTCTATTTGAGTTTTTAAATTCAACTCACAGAAGTGGTAAAGTTATGTTTTATGCAAATGTGCTAATGTGCCTAGAAGGTGGATAAAAAAGTTCAATAAAAATTTATACATCTAATGTTATTATAAAATGACCCCAATAAATTAAATTGAACTTATATAGGTATTATATATCAAATTTGACTTAAAAAAATAAAATAAAATAATAATAATTTTTAAATAAAAAGTCCGTTTTAAATAATAACACAGTGTTTTTCACTATTCATCTAAAAATTGAATGTTTTCAGAAAAATACCAAAAATTTAACTTAAGATAATTTTGATATTCAGAATTCAAAAATGAATCCTATATTACCATATTAATAACATTTTTGTTTCATTTATTAATTTAAAATTAAATCCCATTGTAATAACCAAAATGATGGTTTTTTAAAGAGTAAGAACACTCAAAAGATTGACATGTGTTTATGCCAAATTTAAGAGTGAAACTAGTTATACTGATCTAAATTGTATTAAATGAAAAAAAATATAATCTAATTATACTTCCAAACCATTCAAATTCATAATTTAACACTATATATTATTTTTATTAAAAAATTGTTTTCAATTAAAACATAGTAGTTTTCACTATTCGTCAAAATATGAAAGTTATCAGAGAAGTACCAAAAATTTATCTAAATCTAAATTTTTATGTCTCAAATCTAAATAATTTTAAATTTTAATTAAATTAAATTTATAAAAGTGTCAAATATTGGGGTTAAAAAGGGTTTTCCATTAAAATGTGGTAAATTATCTTTTTTTAAATACTTCTTTTATTTGAAAAAAATGAATTTGTTCATATATTTTTCTTAAGAAACACATTATATGGATGGTAAAATTGTATAGAGTGTATAAGATTCAAAATGTAGTTAATAATATTCATAAATTCATTTTGAACAGCTAGTTTGGTAGGTTGTGGTGCGCTTGAAATTGGTGATTCCTATATTGCAAGCTATTGAAATGCTTTATTGAGATAATGTACCATGAAATATTAGGGAGCTACATTTTGTGTGAAAGATCACCTTAGACCTAATTATAAAATTATTATTAATGTAATTACAAGAAAAATTTCGGATATTAGTTGGGAATAAATTAACAGCATCAAGACCCACATTTTTGTTAAAAATAATATTATATTTAATGACTCAAATTGTCCAATTATGTAAATTGTTGTTGTACCTGAAGTAACATTAGGTAATAAATCGAAGTAACCATATATGTTCACAATTTATTTAATTTAACAAGACATGGGTTTATCGTGTTAAAAAACTTTAATTACATTAATATTGTTTCAGTTTGGAATGATATATATGTTTTAGAATTGTTTTTATTCATTGAATTTAGCTAAAAATATTTCAATTTAGATAATAGTGATTAAAGTGGGTTTTTAAATAAACTATAACGTGGAATTATATTATAGTTTCTAAAACTTGTTATGATATTTTTTATGATTATTTTTCCTTTTATTTATTGTATATTTTTTAGACATAATGTATCTAAAAAATTTATATTTCATTCCTACAAATATTATGAAATATTTTGATGAAATTTGAAGAAAGTGATTATTTGATAATGGCTGATGAATGACTTAAATATGGCATCTTTATTTGGTTCCCTTATTGTTTTTGACAATTATAATATCTTTCTTCTACATGACATTTTATTCCATATTCTTATTATTTATAATTTATTACAGAAATTAATTTTAAAAAGTGTTTAATTTTCCTTAGCCAACAATTATAGGTCATAGAGATAATTATCCTAGAGCTACCATGATACCCCATCACAAAATTTCACACACTGACTCTGAAGTGGATGTCCCATCTACCACACATTTTCATCCATCGTCTAAGCCACCATGTATGTTCCCACACATGCCTCCATCATTATCTTATTTAGGATCTACTTCTAATATCATTTCTACACGACCTCTAGGAATGTTCCATGATATATCATATCCATATCCAATGATTCTTCCACAACCCTTCCATCCTTATCCAAAAATGTATAAACCAACTATATTTTCTACTATGCATACTAAATTCGATGATTCTTCTCGATTATCTTATATTACACTAGTTGAAGATGGCCTGAGGCAGTCATTAAAACATGAATATCCTTTAGATGTATCCAATTTAGGAAATCCCATTGATCCATCAATAACTAATGATCATTATGGAACTTCTTTCTTGTAAGCATGTCAAATTATATGAAATCATTTTTTTTCTATTGTACCATGAATTAATAATAATTTTACTCATTTATTTTATTCAATGGGATATACTAATAATCGACGTTGGTAGACATGTATATTTGAACACTATAATCATTAACCACAAATAATGGTATACTTAAATAATGATAATAAAATGATATGTATAAATCCAAAATAGTGTAGATTCTTTATGGAACCCTTATATATATATGTAGATATAATTTTGGTGAAACTTGCCTTATAAATACATATCTGTAATGAAATCTATGAAAAATAATTGGCATAGATATGGGTTATAAAATTTGGTAAATTTATTCCTATAGTATTGTTGTATTTATATGAATTAACTTGTTCGTTCCAACATCGGTTTAAAATTAGTAATGGTGAAACTACTATGGTCGAATGGTTAATGAATCTTAGAGATATGTGGTGATCATGTAACGATGATATAAATGTTGTAAAGTACATTAGTGTTAGTTTTGATATAGTGTGTGTTCAAATATTAACTAAAATTCCAAGAACAAATTACCAATTGATGATCTTATATTTGAAGAGTAATGATATTATGGTATTATTAATCATTAATTATTTGTATTAATTTTTTTATTATTTTTTCTTATATTGTTTATTCATTTTTAGGATGAATCAGAAGAAAAAGTATAAGGATTATATGATGTATATGAATAGTTTGGAGTATACTATGATGACATGGACTGCGAGGCATTAGGTAATTTATTATAAATATATCTAATATATATATCTAATTTTTTACTTAATTATAAGTGATTTATTTGATAAATTTAATATTTCGTTGGATCTGTCTTTTAGATAGGCTTGATTATTTAAATTTTGATAGTGAACTGAAATAGAATATTCAATATTTTAAGAAATATTGAATTTCAATCCCAAAAAGTGCGTACATTATTCTCAAACATATAATTCATCAAACAATGAACTACAAATCATTTTGTATGTTGGGTTCTTGTTTCCGTTATTTTTAAAAACATTAAGGTTATTACTTTTAAATATTAACAACAACATATTGGGCATACTTCATGGATCCAACACTTTTATAAATTCATTTATCCAAAAATAATATTATTATACAAACCATTTGTGTTAACATTTCATTAATCATAACTCAATATTATCCTTTCATATTCAGTACAATCAAATTTATTTATTTTATTTTCATTTTATAAATTGAAAACTGGTTTTAATAAATATTTTTCTGGTAATATATGAATTATTCTAAAATATAATTTCTTATAGACCATTAAAATAAAACTATCCTTATTTAAATAATATGAAAACATGTTAAAGCAGTAATTTTTTTATTTTCATGATGTATAAAAACATAAATACTAAAAAACTAATTTAAATTATAATAATACCGTTTTAAAACATTTTATAAACAAACTCACATAGTCCTAAGACTAAAGGCTATAAATGACACATTAATACAAAAATATGTAAATGCCAAATTTAGATATATTTTCCTACTGAAATTTATGTTTTCATCTCATTAATCCCCTTAATACATATATCCACATTTAATTAAATTTTTTTCCTTCAATGAATTCTTCCTTCTCCCTCTAGGGTTTTCTAACATCAAACCTTCAAACAGGTGGAATGTTCTTCTGAAATCTAGAAATACCAGCATTCTATAACATAATTTAAATACTCAATGGTATCTCAATATAATAATTATATCATTGAAAACTTTATTATAGGTATTTATTATTCTCCAATATCTATATTTGAGAACTTCCCTATCTAAACAAACTTTTTTAACTGAATAACCAAGCCCAAGATTAATTAGTTAGCATATCCCAAGATGAATATAATACCCTAAAAATATTGAAATAAATATCCTAACCCAATGAACAATAAAGAACGTAATTGAAAATGAACTAATTATCATAACCAAATAATGAACAATCAATAAAATGACCAAATACAAAAAACAATTAATTACTAATCATCTAAAATGAAATAATTTTCATAACCCAAAAATACATAATAATGAAAAAACCAAATAAAATATACCAAATTAACCAAATAACATATCTTAAAATTTTTATAACCAAAAAATGAACAAAATATCTTATCATTAAAATATCTAACCCTAAATAATGAAAATGGAAAACCCCCAACACAATCAAACTAACTAAAACCAATTTAAACAAATTAATGAATAAAAAATTGATCAAAGGTCCAAAATATAAAAAAAATTGGATAAAAATAAAAATAAAAAAATAAAATAATACAAAATTAACCAAATAACCTAACTCAAATATGACATAACCCAATGTTTAACCAATTGAAAAACCCCAAAAGGAACTAAAATGGAGTGAAAAAATATCATTTCCTAGAATAAAGAAATTTTTATTACACCAAAATGACTTAACCCAAATCAACAAAAATGAAATAACTAGAAATAAACAAATTGATATATGAAAATGACAAAATGGATAAATATTAGAAAATATATAACTAAAAAATGAACTAAATGGAATAATTCATTAATAAAAGACTAAACATTAACAATAATTAATCAGATGAACAATACAAAAATTATTAAAATTACTCTAATAGAATGAAGAAAATAAAAAATTACCAAATTACCAAATAACCTGAAGAAAAATGAAATAAATGGACAAATGACCAAAATAACTAAGTGTAAGAATAACCAAATAACACAACACAAACAAAAATTGGCCAAAACAAACAAACAAAAAGCATCTATATAATACCAATGATTAAAATGAAAAATAATATATGTTGATAATTTCCCAAAATTAGTAATAAATTTCTAATTAAAGGTATATTGGTAGCTTCTTCATTTTATGGATTTCTTGAAAATCTAAAATTTTAATTAATTTTATGTTTTTTTGAACTCCAATATAGCTTAAATTGGTCCCCTTAAAATGGAAATCAAACTAAATTATTAATCTAACATACCTGGATATTTGTATTAAGAAACATTAGGCATCTAATTACATGTTCCGGGATCAAAATTATTTTTCCCAAGTAGGAAAAAGGGGTGGAGTGTTATAAATTCATAGAAATTTGAAAATATTGCTGGTATTTTTAATTATTTTTCAAAATTTTATACATCTTTCCTAATTAAATATTTTATTTATTTTTTCAATGGAATCCCCTAGAGTCCCTTGATAAGAAAGAGATGAATAATTTTTGAAAAATAATCATTGGATATATATATTAGGTATGAATCACGAGGGAGATTGAGATGATAACCATGGAAAGTCATCTTACACACTAGGTATTAGACCTCATCAAGAAACTATGAATGATCTCACACCCCTGAGATATGTAATATTTGTTCAAAATCATCAGAGGAAAAACAAAAATGGTACACAAGATCATGAAAAAGGCAAAATTTTCACCGAACAGTTCTTGAAAGATATGTCAATTATATATCCATCACTTCCATAAGAGGATGATAATGTTTTTCATTCATGTTTGGAAATAATTCTTTTTTAATATGATTCATTGAGTAATGACAATGAGTGTCCTAGGATAAGTCCAGTTGATGATACTAGTGTTGGTGATGATTATTATGAGGATTATGACGATGATGTTGTTCATGCTCGACGATAAAATATTGGTGATTATTATGATGGAACTGGTGGTGATGAGAGAGATATTGTTACACTCTATATTTGAGACTACCTTAATTATAAATTTGTGGATGATGTTTAAGGACTAAAATTGATTGATTTTGTGTAATTTATATGTATGTTTCAGTGTTGTAATTTTTTTAACTATTGTAATTATGATGTATAAATGATTAAAATATAATAATTGTACTACATTAAAAACGTATCGTATTTTTAAATTTATTTATAGGTTAGGTGAGAGGTTATGGATGATGCTGGTTATGTGAATTGGGTATAAGACTCTAAACAAAAGGTTTAATGAATCATTGGTATGCATAAATATTTGATGTTTCTCAATATCCTTGGTTCTGGAAACTATTTCTATAGATATATACCTTTTATTTTATTTAAACAAATGCTATTCAGATTTTTTTGTAGGCTGTATCAATAGTTTTAGAGAATATGATTGGTTTCACTCTATATTGATGAATATAATCCTAAAGGTTCAGAAAAATTAATATAATCTATACCAATGCTTTTGTGGCCAATAATAATGGTTTAGAACTATTTTTTAGTGTAGTTTTCTATAAGTGATAAATAATTGTAGATAAGTAAATGTAAGTAATTTATGTTCCCATATTCAGTATTTTCAAATCACAACATCATTCATCCTAGAAAATATTTGAAACATGAATTAGATGTCATGTAAAATAATAGTCATTGGGTTTGACATGTGTTATGTTTAATTAATTGATGTATAAATCAATGATTATTCCATTAAATAATTAAAGTCCCTTTATATATTTTAATCTCAAAAAACATTCCTTAGGTTCACTCATCCTTATATTCTTAATTGTTTAAAACACTATAGTTATGGAAGGATAAGTTTAAAAAACTCCAATTTATATAAAGAATGTTTCTTAAATACCAATGAGATGTGTATTCCAACATTTACAATAATAAACCATAATAATGTTTTATATTTATTGATTCATGTTACTACGATTGGGAAGAGAATGAATCAAAAAAAATCAAATAATGTAACCTCAGATTCACCATGACTAAGCCTCCACTGTGTCATGATTGCAAAGAAAAGGAAGAGTTTTTATGATTCATTTGAATTATATAAGGTATTAAAGTTATAATATTTGGTAACCCTAAATAAAACATGCATAAATTTTTTGGTGATCCAAAAAATATATCATTTTGGATGAAAACATCCGTCACAAAATAGAACCTCTTGGATGGACAATGGAGAAGTTATCCTTTTGAAGAGATTAGGTTGGGAGGTCGAACATAATTAGGATTTGAATGTGGGTAAATGGATGTAAAACAATTATCAATTTTATATTACGTATTAATTATTAATTTATATAAAAAAAATATCTATTCTAAAAAGGGATTTATCAATGTATTATTCTGGGTAACTCGTACTAATTCATTGGGTTGAAGGTGGATAAAAAATAATTCAATTTACACCTAGGAAAGTAGAATGTGCTCAATTATAATCCACTAAGTACTTGGTTCTTGTTCCTTCAACCCAATTCCATTTCTCCTTCTAGTCCATCTGAAGCCTTCTTTGACCGCTTTATCTCATAATATGCCAGAAAAAATGGGTTGAAAATAATTATGACTACATTTATGGAATATTATTTTCATTATAACCTCACTCTAATTACTATTATTGTCCTTGTGAATATTTGAATTAATTTGATAAGAATCATTTCCATCAATTCCATCAATTCCATCATCATCTAAGATTACTAAATTATTATCAAAGAATGTGAGGTGTTTTATTATTTTTTTATAAGAAATTATATCAATATGGGATCGTATAAGAGTGTAATAAGCTGATGCAAGTACCCATTATATATGAAAAAAGTGTTCTCTTGAGTTAAAATAGAGATTGATTTTTGTTTTAATTTGATCTAAACATGAGTAAAGAAATGATGATGAATTATTCAATATGACATATGTTTGATATGTTTGATATGGGTTCATATTAATACCATTATTTTTATAAAAGCAGAGTTAGATTAGCATGATATTTTATGTGAGGAGATCTCCTATAAATACCAATACATGTGAGTAACCTTGAATATATATATGTTTGGCATAGACAATTCAATAATAATATAAGGATAAAATGATGATGATTAATATTATCATTGACCATGGTAAGATAAAATTAAGGAGTTTCACTAATATATAAAAAACGTATATTTGAATGAATAAATAGGACCCAAATTATTATAATTCAAATATATATTGGATTAAATTGATGAGATTCGAATTATTTTAAAGCAAGAATCATTTTTGTAAGTGTAATAGGATCTTGAATTGGGGTATGTAATATTAATAGGTATACATGTCCAATTATTTAGATGTTTCGTATTAATATATGGAATACATATGAGTAAACCTACCTCATATAAGAAGATGTATAATGTCTTGTAAGAATTACCAAATGATTTCAATGGGTATGTAAGCTACATCTATGTATCATATAATATTTACTAATGTTTTCTATTTAATTTTAAAATCTATAGTTACCAAAAACATTTATAATGACTGTAACCATATTAGCTAAGATATGATGGATTGTTCATAACATGATTACTAGATACACGTTTTTATATCCCAAAGGACCAAATATTTTAGTAGTATCGATAATGTAATGATATACATGATAATTATTTTACATTGGAAACAAAAACCCATAAAATCATAAAAATGCATTCATACTTGACAACTTGCACAATATCCTTTTCCAAATCCCAAGGATAGGGAAAAATAAAATATGGGATTAGATACTCTGTAACAATTACATTATCTGATGCTATCTTAAGTAAATAAGGAAAAATCAATATTGCGAGGTAAATAATAGAAAGAAAATGAAATTTAATCAGTAAATTGATAAGAAAATTCTACATTGGATAATTTCAAATTAGATATATTGTGGATATTATTAACTAATTAAACAATGAAACAAAATTTTTAATTTTGGACATTATAATTTCAATAATAATAATAATATGTATTATGGAGGTCTTGTTTAATGATTCTATATACTATGGGTAGAGATAAACTAGAACACTATATAATTTGGCCAACTGATTTTTCTTAGAATACATGTCAATGAATTGATGAGCTATATAATTCGAAACCTCCCATCATATCATGTCGAAAAAAAATTTATATATTGGATTATCAATTTATTTCATAAAAAATATGCTTTATCAAAAAATATACATGACGAGAAAAGAATATAAAATATCATTACTTCATTAATCAATCAAATTACATTCTATATAAACAACCATATGTATAAATGGTATAAAATTTAGGAAATAGTCATATCCATAATTAAAATGATATTTTTATTTAATAAAATTTTAATTTATAATGAACAAAAAAACTGAATGATTCATGATAATGTTAATGAACACAATGTAACTCAGTAGATGGTATATGGAAATGAATTGATTTAAAAAGTATCTTTTTTATTATAATCATATATCTTTGAAGAAAAACATAGAGATTCATTTAAAATTATTTATCTTAAGAATGTTTTCTTGTGATACTATTGAAATATTTTAGAAGAAGCTATATAGTGTTACATGGTTATGAAGGTAGAAAAATTAGATAATTAAGTATACATTTAAAAGAAACATTCTTTTTGAATATTTGTAAAGAAATAAAATAGACCCTTTTATAAAACATTATAAATATTCCATTAATTTTATTTAAATAAAACAATATTGAAATTTTAATTCTAATAAATAACAATGACATTTAAATTTTTCTGAAATATTTAGAAATAGAAGGAAAATATACCCAAGGAAAATACAAAACAAGATATAATTTTCGTTCAAAATATTATATTTAAAATTTATGTTCCAAAGAGGGGAAATATGGGAATAAAACATTCAAATTACTTTAATATCATGGGAATATAAAAATATATATTGTTTAATAGAGAAGTATTATAATATTCATTCAATGAAGATCAGAAAAATCCCATCAAAAATAATTTATGAAAATAATTTTTCACCTAATTAGTAACTTTTCAATTTTTACCCATTGGATGTGTAAACATTATTTGAATCTTTAATCATCATTAATAATTACATATCCATGTAAAATATATCAATGGGGAATTATATAAACCTCATATAATTAAATAGGTTCACACTACCAAATATTTATCAATAAAGTGTAAATATTGATAAAATCCCTTACAGAGATCATATAATTAATGCGGTTATTTTTCAATGAATTTTTTATGTTGGAAAAATTAAAATCCCCAAAAAAAGTGGAAATAAATATAATACCATCATATGTATTTTCATACAGAATCATGTCATATTATAGTCAATTTAGTTGAAGTATACCAAATGTAATGGAAATTGAATAAAGCGGCCTCTTACCTCGAGTATGACTCTTCACATATGGCATTTTAACCTCATATATAATAAATTTAACATAATTTGACATATATTTCATACCCAGATACATATCTCTAACATAATATATGATACCTTTACAATATTTTAACACTCGGTTGTAACAATCTTGAATTATTATTGTTATTTTGTGTGTAAATTCTCTGTTTTTCAAGAATATTTTACAATATAAGTTCCTTTCCATGTAATTTTATTATGGATCCATAAACAAAAAAATATAAATCATGGTATAAATATCATATATATCTATTAAAATAAATCATATTTCCCTCCACTTGTCTTAATGAGCAACATTATTATTTCCCAATTAATTGGAGGGATTGAACATATATATGATACTAAAATTAAATAAGAATGATTATGTAATAAATATTATATATATATATATATTAGTTATTTCCATATTTATAACTATCCATATAAGCCATAAATACAATGTTTGAGTTTTTTTCCTATTCATTAGAACGAAAATAATTGGGATATATTTGTACCAAAATTATAATAAAATATCAATGTATTGATTAAACTAGAGATATTTTGTTTATGGGGAATACAAAACATTAATATGAAGTAGAAGAAGAAATAAAAATTCAACTGTAGCTAAGAAAAATTATATCCTCTTCAATAGACGGCCATTAGATCTAATATTTAGGGGCTAGTGGATGGTCTTTCAGAATGGAAAACACTAATCCTTGGATAGGATTTTATAAATTAATTGGGTAGAATTTTTTGAAGATATGTTTCTCATAGTGGTGTAAATAGGTTATATAAGGGTTACTATTTTATATGTGAGGGGGGATTTTTATTTATTTATTGGATGTATTAAATTATTATAAATTAGTATTTTTTTCTGAATCGATAAATATTGAAATAATTCACTGATAATATGTGGATCAGGAAAAACAATATCTCCCAAAAAAATTTGGACATATTTTCATGATTTTTTCACCGATATATTTTTTATTTAACACACCGTTAACACTATTGAAGATTACAATAAACATGTTTTTAAAAAAAAAATTAGTTTTTGATAGATACTGTAAAATTATTATTTGTCCATAAATGGATCATGTATGAAATTTTAAATGAAATCGAAAAGAATTTAATGAATATAGGGTTTTTATGAATATAAATAATTTAATAAAATAAGTATTAAAAAAATTATTTCTATTTTGGAAACTATTCTTCAATTTTGAGTTTAAATAAAAAAGAAACAAAACTACCATGAATGATCAGTCAGAGGAAGACCTCTGAGCATTTAGTAAAATAATGGAAAAGTGCACCAAAAGATTACAACACACCTGAAGAACAACAAAAAATCATAAAACATCATACCCGCCACCATACTGATGTTAAGATGCTTCATCTGCAGAATCTGATTCCCACTCTGAGATTTCATAGTGCTTCAAAATCTTGGAAAATTTCTTTCTCAACTTTAACTTTTCCAAAGAAATAAAATCCTAAGAGGATTGCATTCCCGTTTTTAAACCAGAGGCAGCCTCGGGGAAATTATCCCTCTTGGAGGATGATCTGGTAGACATCAGATTTGCTAGGTAATAATAATATTTCCTCAGCCTTCTCCTTGGTGGAGCAGTCATACCGCCGTCACTTGCAGACACCTTATTTTTTCCACCTTTCAGAATATAACTGTAGGACTGTTTGGAGACAGCATTAATGTTTTATTTGTCACTATCAGAGACATTTCCCCATTTCCATTGATGTGCACATGATCCGTCATTTGACTGCCATCATTTCCTCTAATAAAATTACCCTCTAGCGCAGATAGACATCCTCCGTCTGGCTGTTGCACTTCCCTGTTAGTATCAATTGGTGAAAAACATTGAAGTGGAACCTCATTTCCAAGACCATAAAGGGTCTTCTTCCCCATTTTATCCTCGATTACTTTAGGCTAATAATAGGAATCACTCAGCAACTTATCTGGGCCAGTCTCTTGCGGGCCTTCCTCTATGGGGGCTCCATTCTCACTCACTAATCTCTCAAACTGGTTACAAGTAGGAACATTTACCATCTGCAATTGTCCAGCTCCAGTGTCATCCGCCATAGGCCTCTTCCATCTCCTAAGATCTGAATTCAGATGGTCAAAGACATGCTTCATTGATGGATTAAAATCAGGCCAAACTTCCTTTACCACAGCAGCTTTCACAACAACCCCTTCATGAAAATTCTGCATAGCCTCACACCCCATTTCAAGGTGAGTTTTCTCCCCCACCATAGCACAACCCTTGGTAGATGCATCCACACTCACCCTCTGCTCAGAAATCCCAAGTCCCTCCTTCCTCGTGGCCTCCTGATGGGTTTCATTAATCAGAGAGTCCCCAGGAAAAAACTTCTTGAGTTGTAGCTCTCTCCCACTAGAAGGAGAGGTCTCCATATCCTCAACCCTTTGCTCATTTTCATCTAGAGAAAAATAGATCTCACCCATCACCACCTTCAATACAGGCCCCTCATTTGATTTTGAAGGTCCAGCATTGCCCCCATTTTTAGCATACTTGCAGCATTCAGAGACCCAATGTCCCTTCCTATGACATAAGGAGCAGAGATTGACCCATGAATCCTAGAGAATGGGTTGAGCATATCTATACTCTCCTTCAACCATTATCCACACCAGCTCAAGAGGTGGATGTGATAACTCTAGTTCAATGTAGATCAGAACAACCATTGGTTGGGAGAGTGAATCTATCCAATGATCGCAACCGAGAAATAATCCAATGGAGTTCCATATTGACCGTAAGAGTCCACGGTTCTGGAAAGGCAGCGACAACCCAGGAATTTGAAGCCAAATCTCCGAGTTTGGCGAGTCCCGATTCATGTGAAGATCAAAATAAAGATTTAGGAGGTGAAAATAAAAACTATGAACAGATCTACTAGCACTTGACCAGGCTCTAATCATATCATCCTCATCAGCGAAACAGAGGAGGATTTGTTGCGACCCGCAATGCCCAACAGACACTCAATGAGTCAGTCCCCAATCCTCATTAACGTTCTGTGAAAGGACCACCACTACAGTCCGTCTCTACACAAATCTCGCAACCAACACCATGGAAAACATTGAAGACGCTTCATCGAATTCCTGAACGGAGATCGGAACAACGGGCTGGCCATTGATGCGGCCAGGGACGTTTGGAGAAACATTTATGTGTCTGCGTTGTATAAACATCTAATGTTATTATATAATCTATAAAATTTTTCTATAAATATTATGATAACATATAATTTATTTTTAAAACAATTTTTTATAATTATAAAAAAAATTCTACCTCTTTCATAATATATTACGGTTATTAAAATCTTGAAAGTGATAATTTTGACAATATTTTTTACTGAAATATTATGGATATCAAAATTAACGATATACGACACTGAGATTCCATATATCTAAAACATATAAAGAAGTGTTTAATATACAGTAATCCAGTATGGTAGAGTAAATTTTTATGTAAATTTATTTTTCCTTATCATTTTATTTTTAAACATATTTACTATATTTAACCTTATCATAGGGATAATTATTTACAATTATTACTATTCATAATGAAAAAAATAAAAGGCACAAATTTTAAAAAACATTATTAAAAATATTGAATCTATTATTCTCTATCAAATTTACATATGTGGAATAAATAAATATTTTATTAAACTGAAATAGGAAAAAATGTTTATTTGAAAACATACTTTTCAATATATAAAGTCTTTATACTAATTTCAACCTAAATATTTATTCCAAATAAATTAATTTGATTATTAATATTATAATAAGAAAAATTCTACTATGATTTAAACATACTAAAAATGAATCTTTTTTACTACTTAAATCAAAAAATATAATTTTCTATAACAACCAGTATTATTCATAATTCACCCAAAAATAAAATTTTTATAAAAATGCCAAAAACACATTCTAACATAGTATTGATATATATATATATATATATTCATATTGATATAATTTTATATAAAAAATTATAAAATTACTATAAATTAGTTGTAATATTAAAAAAAAAATAGTAATAAGCATTTTTTAAGAAAATGTATTTCTGATGAATGACTTGGATTTGCTTAAAATTTTAATTTTATTTCAAAATAATTAATAAATACTTTTTATTTATTAGTAACATTATATATTTTTAATAATTTTGTTGAAATTATCCATATTTTATAATTCAATATCTTGGTTATAAGAAGAATAATTAAATTAATATATTTTATTGTTATTTTTGGCATGGTTTTGTGTGTCATATATTCTATTGAACATTATTATTTTTCAAAATAATTGGATGTTACAATTTTTTATATAGTTCTTAATATCCATGATTCATTTTGATTATATAGGATACAAGAGGAATTTTTTTTTGAGTTTTGATAATGGAGTTTTCACCATATAATCAAGCTTTACACCGTAATAAGATATTTTTGTGCATGTGAGCATGAACCTTTGAAAATAACATGTGTTAATTATGGAGGAATAAATTAAATTTAATACAAGTCCATTGAAAATTATATTTGAAATAAATAATATAAATTTATTTAAAGTAAAATATATTATGTGAAATTATCTATAAATGTTATCTTCAACTAGTTTTTTTACATTTATCATGAAAGTGTTATTGTGAAGATCACGCTATTTTATTTTATGTGGAATTTTGTATTGACATACATAGAAATCATATGTTGAATATTTTTCATATTATAATCTTGACTATAGTAATGTATTTATGAAGATTTTATAAAAAAATGACTTGAATATTTTCAAATGGTTTATGATTTGTGATGAGAGAGTTAACGATGTATGTTTTTTATCCAATGAATAATATTTTGTATTATGAATAAAAATAACGTTGAATTTTTTAACAATAGGACAAAACTATAAATATTTAATATTATCCATTTAAATGTTATTTTAGAAGTGTCTCATATAGAAACAACTATTTTTGTGAGTTAATTGAAGAGAGGTAACCATTGAAGATTATTAGATTTAGGGGAAATGGATATATATATATTTAAAATAAGAACTTCTATATTTTATATTACATAAAAGACGATCTAACTAAATAATTTCTTTGATGATGGAAAAGTTTAGTCCATGTTTCTATAGAGTAGTGTGTTGGTGCTTTCTCAGATAGTTTTAGTCAAGTTTATATTAACTAAAGAAACATATAAGGGTTCATATCCCCTACCTTTCTCATAGTTTGTTCAAAATAATAATAGATTATCCATTTTCATGTGGGATAAAATCCCCTAACTACTACTACTACCTTAAACATTGTGATTTATACTCTTAAAAATCTATGGACATAGTCTTGTCATCTACATGTCTCCATTTTTTCTATGTTGGTCATGTGTAATATTAAAATTCAGTATTCATTCAAAATTATAGATGAAAATGGGATAAATAAAATTTTTTCAAATTAATAAAATCCATCAACCTTAAATCCAATTAATCACAATATAGTTTCTCGAATCTGTTGAGATGAATCCCGCTCAAAAGTTTCATCGTAAGGATTCCCAAGTTTTCACTATACCATAACAAGAAGAATAGCCTTATTTAAAAATTGAATCTCACATTCATTAACAGTTACCAATGGATAACCCATATTAGAATAATTTTATTCAAGATAAGATTCAACGTACTAAATCACATGTGATGGTTTAGGAATATGCTTTACATGATAGGGAACATTAAAAATTCTATATATCAGAAAAACCTTTGGTGGTAGTGAAAACATACATGGAATTAATGGAACTCAATACAATATCTCAAAATTTCTAACATCCCTACAAGATATATTTTAATACTTTGAAAATCATCATAATCCCAACCTTGTTGATAATAAGAACAAAACATGATCAGTAACATGGGATTTAAAATTACACATTTAACAATATGAGTATGATTTTGGGAAACATTGAGTGGCCCCCCATAACTATATGATCATCTAAACTAGTTTATCAACCACCAAGAATATTCTATACCATAGAAAAAATTATTTTCATATTTTCAGTATAATGGAGAATAAAATGTTTTTCTATAAGATAATTGAAATGGAATCATCAAAGTAGAATATTGGAATCTATTATTATATAAAATTTATACTATATAGAGGTGAGTATCCCATTAAAATATACCATCCATAATTAATCCTCAATTTTTATGATATATAATTTTAATGGGTTATTTAGTGTAGCCATAACAATGTGGATATAAATCAGTACTCAACATTACTTGTTATTCCAATGGTCATTATAATCCCTTATAGAATAGAAATTTTAATTCAGCCTCTCTTTGAGTAATAATTCTTACAGGATCACCATGAAGTAACACAATATACATGAAATATATCAAAACATTATCATCAACCAATATGGATTTTTGATCATAATTATGCCAGTTTTAATGGTTATGGGATCCAAAATCACACATTTCAATTTATAACCACTCTATGTTCTTAGTAGGTTATTCCTGAAATAAATCATTATTTTACCCCACTTCAAATTCATAAATGTGAGAGGATATGGTTTTTCGGTAGTCCTTTTTCAGTTTTATTATTTTTAATGACTGGTGATTCATCCATCAAATAACCATATTCTATCCTTTTTCATGCTATAACACTAGAATTAGGGGTGGATATCATGAAATCTATTCATTAATCTGGGATGAATAACCCTTTGAGTAGCATGTTAGTCTTTAATAACATATTATATTATTATATATCAGATATATAAACACACACACACACAGACATATATATATATACAATGAAATAGAAAAAATTCATGTAACTAATTATTAAATATCTCTATGCAATAAATATACTCTAAAATTTTAGCACAATAATTATCAGAAATATAGTAGTCCTTAAACTATTTATAAGATAAGTAGAAAACATTATATAGACTAAATTTATTCAACTATGGTTTTTTATAACATATATTATTTGTTTTTCATGAGGGACATTTACAAAAATTATTCATTTTATTATATTATCCACTGAGTGTAATAATGTTTACTAATAGTGTTTACATAAATGTTACCATTATTAGGAGAATATCATATATTAGAAATCCAAATATTGAAGCTATTTGAATTTTCCAGGTTCCAGGTTTCACCTAGTGGTGCCCCATAACATATTCCTCATATAGCCTCAAGTGCATTTCCCCAAATGCTAGAGGCTACCGACTAGAAGCAAGTGTCATGGTCAGTTAACGGGGAATCTGTGCCGTAATAGGAAGAGTATACATAGTCTAATAAAAAAAAGTAATCATTATATAAAATAGTAGTAAAAAGAGGTCTTTGCTTTAAATAATAAAATGATACTTCAACCCTAACCTTTAAAAAAATAATTAGTAATAACAACAAAATAAGTATACAACAGAAGACTGGTAGGAACATAAAAAATGGAGCATATATAAGTTATGAATGTCCCATGTGTCTAGGAAAGCATCCAAACATGTCACAATGCTAGAAATAAAATACAAAAACAACGTTACATTAACCAAGAAACTCCTACATCCTCGAAAGCCTTAGCGTGTTTCCATGCTCTCCAAGTCCAAAAGTATTCACGTACTTGATAAAGAATGGATATTTACCTAATCTATATATACAACCATATAATATTTTTTAGTCCAAAAGTATGACCCAAACACTGTGTGAGACTTATCCCAGTATTAAACCACCAATAAATCTGTACCTAATTGTCATTAAATATATATATATATATAGAATTTAAGATATAGATTTGAAGTAATAATATAAGAAGTATGCAAATTTAAAAAATCCTATAGTTTTAATTACATTAATTTACTTTTATTATTAATCAGTTGAATCTTGTAAACCTTGGGATCTAGCCTATTCTCTATATCCATTATATTGTAGTAAGAACAGAAATCCTAGAAGACCATCTAAAAAACAAGTAAGATCGAGCCCAGGAAATTGATTTGGATTTACAACTCAACACAATAAATCAATAATCCACAAACTACCCTCTGGGAATGCTCCCATAGTTTAACCCTTATGGTCCCACATAGCATAGAGTAATAAGAAACTATCTCCTGGGTACCTCTCACTGTTAATAAGCCAGGGTCTACAAAGAATTGATAATTTATAAATGACCATTGTGTAGATCTCTCTGCCAATACCCCCTAGGTCAACATATCATAAATAATTTATAAATGACAACTAGGTAGCTATCACAGTCAATAAACCCTAGTTCAACATATCATAAATATTCTATTAACGACATCTTTGGTAACTCTAATTAAAAATACCCTTCGGTCAATGTATCATAAATAATTAATAAATGATATCTTTTTTAGCTCTCATGGTCAATAACCCCTAGGTCGACATATCTTAAATAAATAATAAATTACCTCTTAGGTAGATCAAAGTGTCAATCCCCTGGGTCAAGTATACCCCAAGGATCTCATGGTCCTTTGTAAATAAACATGGAAACCCTCTTTGTTTTCTTGATCCAATGCTCTCATGGTCTATTGGAAAAATTACAAGAATATCATATCAAGGCATCACATGTAATATATAACTACTATATGGATTTTATCTACAAGAACAACACATGCAATTGATATAATCCAAAAAACTCGTTCCTATATAATTAAAGGTATGAAAACAAGGTACTCCTCATAGGCAACCTAGGCCAAACGACCATAAACAATCAAACTAGGGAAACACGCCCAAGGGGTGTCCCGTAAACAAGGAATATAACCTTATATATACAATAAAACACCTTTTTAATCAATTAAACCATTACTGGTAAATAATAGGGTCAATTTCTGAATCAATCAATACCCCAAAAGTGGGTATTCTTCACTTTTAGCATATACAATCCAAAGAAAACAATAAAATAACACAAACCACCTACCTCGATATCGTACAATTAATATACTTGAACATCGGCCCCTGAATTTTCCTAGAATGACATATATCTACAAGAAGGTTAAAATCATTCATCAAGAAATAACACGTGGGAGAGGAATAATCAAGAAGAAATACTCTTGGGGAAAAGAAAAATCACCGGTGGGAATCGATTTCATTCAAAAACTTCTCAATCAGTTATTGGATGAAGAACTAGGAGGGGTAAAAGTTTGTGGTCATTCCATCACCCACTTATACAAAATGAGTGGGATATGAAATATGTTCTGGACATGAGACATGACCCCACCCTGATTTATTAATTTAAATGAAAAGTACATGACATGTTCATTTAGTGTACACGTCATCTAGTATCCTTATTCGGCCCCCAAATTTTGTGGTTTTCTAGGTCACCACTAGGACTTGTACTCAGTCGTTAAATGTCCAATACATGACTATATGTGGTACCCAAGTACACATAGTTTACTCATAAGTACATGGTGTGTACTAAGAAAATTACAATTTCATTATTTTTCTTTAAAAACATCCGGAAATAAAAATCCATAACTAAAATGAAGATCCTGGTTCTTACAAACATCCCCCTTTAATGAAAATCATCACTAAATTTCCCTTCCTATGGTGGTAAAGAAGAGAACTCAAACAACTGTGGCCACTAGGATCATACATTGGGATCCCTCTCCAATGTATTGTTTTGTACTCACTCGTTCTGCCATAACTCCCATTCTAGAAGAACTGACCATACATGGAGAACCTTCAGGATACGATCCATTATCCGAATAGGGTGTTACTTGAATGATGGATCCTCCTCAAACTCAACCTATGCAGGCTGAAAAAAAAAGAGACATGACTAAAATATAAGGTCATATCCATGAAACATGAAATACACCATGCATAGTTTGATCCCTCTAAGGTAACTACAACTGATTGGCAACAAGAACATCACTCTTCAAAACCTCAAATGGCTCGATGTATCTTGGTGAAAGATTTCCCTATCTCATAATCATCATGTGTCCCAACACAATTGTGAGAAATAAGAAAACAAGATCTCTGACCTCAAACTCTAGAGGTCATCTCCATCGATCAACATTAGATTATTGTCGAGACTGTGTAGTAGCCATCCTCTTCTGAATCAATTCTACATACTTAATGGTATCCTAGAGGAGATGAGGTCCCAACATAGCTTCCTCTCCTACCTCTAGCCAACATAGGGGTGATCAGAAAGTCCTACTATACAAAGCCTCATATGGTTCCATCTGAATCGTCACCTAAAAACAATTATTGTAGGAAAAACCAACCAGGGGTATGTGTCTCTACCAAGAGCCTCTGAAAGCTAGGATGCATTCTCAATGAATTCCCTCAAAAACCTAGATTATATGCTCGGACTGGAAATTTTTTTGGGGATGGAAAGTTTTACCCGGAAGTACTATTGTACATGAAGCCCTCTGTAGTACTTTAAAAACATGAGAAGTAAACCAGGTGTCCCTGTCTGAAATGATAGAGTGTGGAAGAAAATTCAAAGGTACCATATCTCAAATGTACAACCTCCCATGTCCAATCCCAAAAAAGGTTTCCTTAATCAGTACAAAATGTGAAACTATTGTGAATTTTTCAATAACAACCTGAAGCACTTCATCCCATCGAGATTTCCTCAAAAATCGGATCACGAAATCCATCATGACAACATTTCACGTCCAATCATGAATGGGTAAATGCTATAAATTACATATCGGTAATTGATGTTCTTTATTCCCCACTAACCACTGGAACATCTCATAACCAAAACAAAAATGTCCCTTTTCATGCATGTACACCAATACTGATCGTATAGATCACGATACATCTGGGTGACACCAAGATAATCAACCCATGTTAAGGCATGAAAATATCACAAAATATCCTCACGTGTATCTACTAACACCCATACGCACCCATGAAAACACAAAACCTCATCCTTTCCAAATGGTCTACCTAAAAGTAGGGTCCTCCCTTGACATGAACCCCAATTGTATTGGGTCTTTGGAGGCTGATATCTGCCTCATTCGCACACGATCTAGTAGAGTAGAGGTAACTGCTATAGAACAAAGAAACATCATCCTATATCTACCGTAAACCTAAAAATTCATCTCAATGAAAAGAGTGATAAGGAGCAACTCACTTCATGCTTCCTAAACTGCATGTATATGAGTCATCCTTCTTCAATGCATCATCTATAATTTTTCCTTTTTCCAGAATGTAGGGATGTTCAAAATCAAAAGACTTAAGTTACTAAAAAAAATTTGTTGTCTCAAATTTAGATCCCACTGGTTAACGATATACTTTTGTATTTTTTGGTAGGTGTATACAACAAAATACCCTCCGAAAAGATAGTGTATCCGATTGCGCAAAGCATACACAACTGCAACTAACTCGAGATCATGTGTCAAGTAATTTCTCTCATGTAGCTACAAATGATGAGACCCATATGAAATGACTCCTTACCTATATAAAAAATACACCCATGACGATATATTATGAATTTCAACAAATTGTGTAACCCTTTTCTGGCTTCATAAAAATCAGTATTAGTGCTAGAGTTAATCTCCCTTTCAGATCCTAAAATCCTGAATTGCAGTAATATGTCCAAAAGTACTTTTCAAACTTATTTTTCAGGCCTCTTAGTGAATATTATGAGTGTGAAAAGTCATGTACAAAGGGAATGTAGTAACAAGAAATCCCCAAGAAAACATTGTACATCAAATAAATTCTTCATCTTCTTTCATGAAACTTCTTCCCTCACATTGTATGGGATTACTCAAACTTTTATCTCTAAAATAGAATGACCTAAAAAGTGAATATGGTCTATCAAAAAGTGTAATTTTAAGAGATTAGTATATATCGAATGATATCTTAGTGTAATCAATATGATATTAAGATGGATATCATGGTTGTGACGAGCGTGACATTACACCAAGATATCATCCACAAAGATTACAAAAAAAGAAAACAAGGATGGAAGACTCAATTCATCAGTGCCATGAAAATAGTCGGTGCATTTGTGAGACCAAAAAACAATTACCAAATACTTTTCTAGAACATACCTACTCTAAATGGATGTAGGAAGTTTATCTAAGGGTATAACAAACAACTGTTGAAAACCTGATCTCAATTCAATATTCGAGAACACCCAGGCTCCTCAAAGTTAATCACAGATATCACAAATCCCAGCAAAGGTTATTAGCTCTTAATCATCAAATGTTTTAGCTTCTGGTAATCCAGACAATGTCTGAGGGTACCATCCATCTTCTTCGCAAAAAGGATAGATAAACCCCCAATGAGAAGTATTGTGTTGGATGAAACCATTCTCTTGTAAGTCCTCCAACTACTTCTTGATCTTTTTTAACTCTAGTGTAGGCATTCTATATAGTGGAATCAACACTGGTGCTACTCCTAGAACCAGATCAATAAGTAAATCTACCACTCTCTTCAAAGATAAACCTGAAAGGACCTATAAAAATATATCTCCAAAACGTTCCACCATTGAAGGAATTTCCATCAGTGAAATCCTCGGGTCATCTATATATAAACTATAAATTTGGGTTGTAATTCCTCTAAACCCATGATGCTTCAGTCCATTTATTCTCACATGGATATCACATTCACCCCTATATAGAAAAGACCCACAATCCAGTGACATGAAAGTCACCCAGTGACAAAAACAATCCACAAAGGCCTGAAAGGAGACCAAACTATCCATTTTGAGAATTCCATCAAAGCCAATCTTCTCGAACACCTAGAGGTCCCAACTAGTGTGACACCCACCATTCTCTAGATGGAAGTTATTACACTGATGTACACTAGCCGTCATAATATTCAACTGAGTGTCAAGCATAAAAAAATCATCAATGTAATGATGTATATCCCAAGGCTCTCCAAAGTGCAAACAAATATAATACTATGGGAGTCCCTTTAATTAAAAAGAGAAAAATATAAAAGATAGTAAAATATAAATGTACCTCCAACCATAGAGGGTCGGTGATCCTACTACTACTGATCATGCTCCATTACAATAGTATGAAATGTACCGCAACCCTGCGATCTGACCTTGATACCCTGAGATGGTCCACCCTGTTGTCACTGTAAACATATCGTATAGCTACTACATCCATGACCACCTCATAAGATTGAACGTCCTGAAGAACACCAGTTCTCTGACTGATGAGAGACTTGTGGACCTTCTCTCTAAACATGGAGTCATAACTGATCACCTCTCACTCACTACTTGTGAGAAAACCTGAAGAAACACAGAATATGACCCATCTATCTGAATGATCGACACTCAACTAGGTCTCTCTGGAACTAAGGTCTCATTTTCCAACACTTCCTGGACTGTTAGAACCTCAACTATCTACTTGAATATACATCCATGTTAATGGAATCACATCTATAAGGTTCCCTATGGGACTTCTTGCTATATAAGGATGGATTTCTAGCCCATGCTGCAGAACCACCCCAGAACACAACTCATAACTCACATAGAATGTGCTATTTAGCTAGCGCCTAATTTACTATAGAAGTCACCAAAGTCATCCTAAAAACATTCACCAGTGATTGGATGACGTACCTATGACCATCCTCAAATCTCCTAGACAAATACAACTTTTCACCTACCAAAACAAGTGTGAGGTACTAAATCTCATTCAACCGAGAAGAGTAATCCATAACTGAAAGAGATCCCTTCTCTAAATTCATGTACTCTCATGTTCAATTGTCCCTCAACATATCGGGTTAGAATTCATCATAGAAGGTCCTCTAAAAATCATCCAAAGCCAAATATCGATGATGACTAAATTGTAAGATAACATCCCACCACCTATAAGAAGAATCACATAGCGTGAACATCATAAGATTCACCATACTCATCATTCAATGGCCCGAAGGCCTTCATTTTTTATTTATTTTTGATAATCCACCTTTCAAGGGGTGAGGATGAACCCTTACAAGGCCTGTAGCTGTACGTATTACATGAACTTTAGGCCTTAGAAGAATTCATTGCTCATAAGCATTCAAAAATTACATACAACCTAGACTAACTACTTGGAACTGCTTCTCCCCAACATCTTCATCATGAAATCAGCTCTCTACCTTTGCATGCCTGTTTGGCTAGGCATTCCCATGCATGCACAAGCTTGTCCCGATGGAAGGTTCCAAACCCTCTCATTCATGCAATCTATTTAGCTTCTAAAGTAGTGAATGCTCCTTTGCTAATCCTTCTTTTAGAGATTGTTCCTTGTAGGTTGTCTAGTTTGCATCAGCACTTAAGGTGGCTCGAAGGCCTTGATGTGGCCCAAAGGCCTTACTGACCTGAAGCCCTAGGTGGCCTGGGCCAACTCTTCCATAACTGGGGTAGTATTTGGTGCTCCTTGGAAAGTCTACATATTTATTATAAATCATCCACAGAACATTGGATCATCACATGTGTTTAGTAAAAATTGTGGTGCTAAGACATGCACGATGGGTTGATTTTATGGTAGTCCCTAATCTACCATTTCTGGAGTTTGATCATTACCATGTACCTGGCGTACAATCAGAGGAGGTCTCAGTGTCATGACAGTGTTGGGTCAAGCACACACCTCAGTATAGTATTATCAAGGACAAAATCATAGATGTTCATGCATGGAACATGATAATGAAAGAATTCATGTTTTACAAATTAGGGTTACAGAACGTGTATAACCACTAAATGACATGTTCCCTTTTGCATTAACAAGGAAATGTAACTCTACCAACCTAGTTGTGTGACACCCCTACACATGACGTGTTCTTCATGTGAGACAACATGTATATGAATCTTCCCTTCTTCCCAAAATCATCTATATAGCTAGAACTACATGGTTCTGTCTTAGTGTAACACTACACAACATGCACACTTACATGCGGTATGTACCAGTTAAGTAAAATCCACCTGCTTCATTGGTCACACGACTGGATAATAGGTTGATAACCACATGACATGTACATGATAGAAATGGTGTGTATAACATATATTTCATCCACCCAAGTCTTTGGTCACATGGACGGTTACACAGTCCTTTACAACATAGCGTGTACAATCTTTTCACGATGTGTTCTACCAATATTGATCAAACCCAATGTCATTGCTAACATAGTCAGTCACACGTTCAAAAAAAATGATGGCATGTATTGTCAGTACTGGGAGGCCACATATGGAAAATAATTATTCTCGAACAGAAGAACACATGGCTTGTGTTGATAGCATTAGACGTCGTGTTGTCTGGGTTTCTAGATTGTAAGCCTCTGAAACATCTCCATAACCCTTAAAAATATAAATTGGTTTCAAAGGCATTACAATTTTTGATCATTGAGAGCCAAAACTCCCTATGAATCATTGTTTGGCCTCATATTTCACATCACACATTAATAGAATTAAATTAAAGTTCGAACATGATCCACCAAGTTCCGATCCAAGAGGGTCCATAACACCTTCGGGACCAAATATTGGCATCCATAAAAATGAAACTATACATATAACATTACCCTTTCAAAATAGTAGGTCTTTATATCAAGAAATATGTCACAAAAGCATGAATGGCTTGCACAAAATCTATCACAACAACATTATATTAGTAATTCAGCCTAAATGGTATGACAATAATTCATGAAACATGATCTATAGGAAGTTCCTATATGATAAAGGGAATTGAGTCGAATTATCTCATCATGATGAAAAAAAAGAACCATAATGGTATCAATAAAAATTGCACAAAACAACTGTGCCCCCAAATATTGAAATCATAATCAACTGTAACAATTGAAAAACTATAAAAAAATTACAATATTCGAAGTAACATCGCATTTACCTATACACGGGTTAGCTACTACTAGACACAACTTATTACCAACTACATATTCCTTAATATCCATGTCTATTGGCTCTAGATAGCAAGACAAATTAGAGAAGTACCCCTTTGATATAACATTTTAACATCCTGGTTCTGAGTGCCACCAAAAGGTGCCCTATACCCAGTTGGTCACATAACCTCAATAGAATTTCCCCAAACTCCAGAGGCTACCATCCAATAGTGAAGGAAATTGTCTGATAATGCGGAAACTATGACCTCATTTGTAGAGTATACAAATAGAATAATAAATAGTAAACAATAGAGGAAGCAATAATACAAACAAAAGAGGTAAACAACAAAATACTGATATGAATATAAAAAAAATGGGGCATATATAATTGATGCATGTCACATTTCCCTAGGAAATAATCCAAAGGAGACACAATGATGGAAACAAAATATTGAAACCAAGGTATGGAAAATCAATAATCTCCAACATCATCGCAAGCCTCAACATGGTCACAAGCTCTCCAGCTCCCACATCAATCTTGTACCCAATGAAGAAAGGATATTTTCATTATCTACACATGTAACCATATAATCTATATCAGTCTAAATGAAAGACCCAAAATGGGTGTGATACGAATCCCAATAGGTAACCACCAAAATATCTGTCCATATTTGTTAGTGAATATAAGTAGCATGTAATATGCACAAATAAAGCAATAAACAAGAAAGTACTCAAAAGTAAAAAGTCATATAGTTTTCAATAACATTAAATTAGTTTTATTATTCTCCCTTTCAATCATGTAAACCTTTGTAACTTTCCTATGATCTGTATCCCTAGTATAGTATTAATAATAGAGATCTCAGAAGACCATCCAAAAACACAAGTAAGACAGAGTCTATGCTTGTTCTTTATCATGGAAACTCGTCACATTCATTCAATCATCCATAAATGACCCTCTAAGAATTGTATCAAAGTCTAACCCCTACTGCACCACATAGCATAGTGGAATGATAATCTACCTTTTGGGTAGCTCTCACTGTCAATACCCCATGGGCCAACATATCATAAATAACATATAAACTGTCTCATGGTATCTCTCATGGTCAATACGCCTAGTTCAACAGATAATAAATAATTTATAAAGGACATCTTGGGTATCACTCATGGTCAATACACCCTGGGTCAACATGTCATAAATAATTTATAAACCACATCATGGGTATATCTCAAAGTCTATAACCCCATGGTCAACATGTCATAAATAATTTATAAATGTCCTCCTGGTAAGCTCTCCTAGTAAATACCCCTGGTTTAGGGTACACCAAGTCTCCCATAGTCATGTGTAAATAAACATATAAAACCCCACAGTTTTTATAGTCCAAGTCTCTCACAGTCTATGGAAAAAATAGCGCACATATCATAAAAAGGTAGAACATGAAATATTTAACTAGTACATGGATAACATCCTAAAGAATAAAATATCAAAATTCTTATAATAAAAAATCCATCATAAAAAATCAAGAAATTGAAACACGGTAAGCCTCATAAGAATCCTAGGCTAAACAACCATAAATAGTGAAACTAGGGAAACACACCCATGGGGTGTCCCGTAAATAAGGAATCTATCATTATGAATAAACTACAACCCCTTTTCAATTAGATTAATGATATCTGGTAAATAATTTGATTTAATATCCCAATTAAGCAATACCCCAAACAAGGGTATGCGACACTTTTAGCATATATAATCCATAAGTGAAAAATGAAAGGCACAAACCACCTACCTCGATATCATATGATCAATGTCCTTGATGAACCGTCCATGAATCGGCCTAGAATGACGTATATCTAAAAATATATAAAATTTACCATCCATTGATAACTAATGAGAGAGGAAGAATGAGAAAGAAAGACACTAGGGTAAAATAGAACTCACCAGTCAGAATCCAATGCTACTGACAATTTCTTAATCGTAGCTCCAACTTAGAACTAGGAGGGGAACAAAATTCTCAGCCTCTTTATTTCCCTCTTGTATGATCCGATAGGAGAAGAAATATGTTCTGTAAAAGCAATGCGGCCCCTCTCCGATTTATAAATGTAAAATAAATTTACATAAACAATTCAATTAATGTACACACTATGTAGTAGCCTTATCTGGCCCCTATTTTAGGTGATTTTCCAGGTCACCACAGGGCCTTGTACTCGGTTGTTACATGGCCAGTACGTGGTTGTATTTAGCACCAAAGTAAATAGTGTTTACTCAAAAGTACATGGTCTGTACATAGAATATTACAATTTCCTCATTCTTCCTAAAAATAACCTGAAAATAAAGATCCATACCTAAAAACTATGATCCACATTCTTACAATATTCTATACATATGTTTTTTTTTATTTTAAATTATAGTGACGAAAATATATTTTATGCATATTTGGATCATAATGACCAAAAATCATTTACAATATAAGTAGTTACCCTATCACATAAATTGATGAACTATGAGGGAAAATTCACAATCATGAGTAGGGTAACTCGATTCATAAGGATTTAATGGTTCTTAAATATAATGTGATACCGATAGATATTCCATAATGAAACATTAAAGGAAAAATGATGAACCTTGAAGATACAAAATCCTTTCATCACCTGAGCAATGTAGAGTATAAATAAGGGACAAGGTCAATCAATTCTAAAGCTCATTGATAACTAAATCACATTGGTCTGAAAAAATAGATTTATCTCCATATGTTGTTAAGGATTTGGTTAGAATAATAATATTCTAATAATTTTAAATGAAGTTTTAATAATACCCAGGGGCCTGGGAAAACTATGCACATTAAAATTATTTATTTTAATCATCTTTGGTACAACTCAATCAACTTTATACTGATAATTGAAAATACTATATTTAGATATGACAAGCATGACTAAATAAAAAAATAGAATTTGGGGAATTTATCATACTACTAATAGTTCATTAATGAATTAAAAATAAAGTAAACATTTCAACAATTCCCATTTTTATTCAAAAAATAGACATGGATATAATTAATAAAGAATACCTGAATAATTAAAAAAAATAGTTGAGAACATATTCTGATTGTGACCAGATGTACGAAAAGAAAATATTTTAGTTTGAAAGGAATTAAAAGATATTTAAAATAAACACAAATGATTTTGAAAATATTATTTGGGATATCCAAATTCAAATTTGATTTCTAGTGTTATAATCAATGAATTCTAAAATTCGAGTTCCCCACCCCCATTAATTGGTCCAAGAAATGTTAATTTCTCATATAATTGTAGTGGTTTACGACAAAAGTGAAGTATCTCATTATATTTCTAGAAAAATTATTAGGGAACCATATGGAGAAGTATTCAATCAATTGAACAAATTAAATTCATGAACATACCATTGAATTTCTAATTACATCAATTTGGTTGGAGCTTTACAATATATTTGATTGACAATAGATAGGTTTTGAAAACATTATTGATTATAAATTTCTATTTTTATTTAAATTTACATCAAAAAAATATTTAGGGATATAATATATGTTCATGTCCACCAAAAAAAGTAAATATTTATAATCCTTTACAACAGTGACCTTGAATGGCATTTCAATTTTTAATATTATTTTTTTCAAATTAATACTATTTTCAATATATTTCGATAAATATGGAAGAAAGGTAAAATGATCTGGGATATTTTATCAAAATATTATTAATAAATTTTATGATGTAAAAACCTATAGTATGTAATATTATATTAATTAATTAATTGTTAATACATTAAGATGATAAATATTTTATTTGATTTAATTATAATTTATCAAAAATGTCTTTATGTTATTAATAAGTTAAAGTATCCATATATAAATTATAATTATACTTAAACATCATATTAAAATAGATGAAATAATATATTAATATTATTTAAATTATTAATTTATATGATTTTTTTAGAACACATAATTTTTTAAAAGATCACATTTTTAAAAAAATTATTCCTTTGTATTTTCAATTTTTTAGTAGAAAATAAATTTTTTATTTTCAACATTTAAATTATATAAAATTACATACAATTATTAATTGAAAATATAAATAATATCACTATTTTATATTTTTATATGTTTCCAAAAATAATTGTACTTTAAGGTGAATAGTTAAAAATATATTTTTTTTTCTAAAATCACACCATTTGGGACTATATTTTAATGTAATTGTAAAATAAAAATTTTATTAAAACATTTTCTAAGATCAAATATTTAATATTTTGGGAATCGTTATATTTAAATTAACTCTTATAAATTTAGAAAACTGATTTTTAGCATATAAGTAAAATTACCCCCAAAAAGACACTATTTTGGTATATTAATTTAATTAAATACTACTGTTTTAATATTATGTTTTCCCTTTTTAATTAAAGATTCATAACATATGGTTTTCATAATATAATAATCTATATCTTAATGATAGTATATTTTATTATTTTTTTCTGGACATAAAATTTAATTATAAAAATACACTTTTTCAAAAAACGTTTTCCCACACGTTACATGAAAAATTGTTGAAATTTATTTTTATTATGAATATAATTATTATATATTAAAAATTATTTTGAATTTTTATTTATTAAATAAACATATAAAAAGTTTCATATTTTAGGCATTAAGTGTAAATTATTTTTTAAAAATTTATTACCACCGTAAGTAAAAATATTGTAGATATTCTAATTTTAAAAAAATCGACATAAGAATCTGTTTAAAAATTTTATTCAATTAAATTATTGTGATATTATAACCTCATATCATCACCCACTCGATTATTGTGTTTTTATAAATTTTACTTATTAACATCTAATCAATTTATATGATGTGGTTGTAATTTCAAAAATTGCACTATCACAACTTGTTATAGGGGCCTACCAACACCCCGTCAAGAGCACTTTATAAACTCAGTTTCATTGTGATACTATAGTTTTTTATAAAAATATAATATTGTTTTTTACTTTATCCTCTATTTATGATAAATTATTTTAACACTTCTATTTTAATGGAGTCTTCAAAGGAAAAAACTATTTCTTAATATGTTGTAGTTTTATTTTTCCAAACATCTTTTATTTTCTTTCTATTTTTCTAAACTCTAATTTGATAAATCTTAGATAATGAAATTTTAATTTTTTATATAGTGTGATATTACTCATTTCAAATTAAATTTAACATTTTTAACCTTCTCTAATAATAAAAAATAATTTGGAATTTGTATATTCTATAGATTACTGTATTCATGAATCAATGAATTTAACATTTATCACCACCCATATCATCATTGATTATACGAGAGAAATTTAATAATGAATATTAAATATGAAATATAATTTTTATTGGTATGATAAAAATATTTACCCACATTAATTCACTATCTTTAATCAAGAAATTGTAATGTTATCTATGGGATGTAAAGAGTACAATCTCGATGGAGTAACGTATATCATTTTTAATCTAAATTCATTTTTATTTATTATAACAAATTAAAATATAACTCATAAATATTAAAGTATTTAAATACTATAATAATTCACTCATAATATTGATATTATTACTTGAGAAACAACTTTCATAGTCACAATCATACATAAATTATATGATGTTCATATTTGGTTAAGTTTTACCACCAACTTGAAAAATGATATAATGGAATATCAGGGATTACTATGAGAACATAATTTTATATAATATTTTATAATCATTTAAATAATTATTTTTCTTGATAATGGTAATATTAAAATTAAACTCATTAAATCATATAAAATCATTCTTTTGTTAATGATCACTGAATTGTACTCATACCCGATTTAATATTTGAGGTTAATAATTCAAACCCACCAAATACGTGAAGTATTACATTATAAATATTTGTAAATTATCAATTACTATAACTTTTATTATATCAGAATGTTGAAATTTGGGAGATGAATATAGAATAAAACTACTATTATGAAACCATGTCAAATAGATAATGATTATACAAACCTGATATTGAAAATAGTTAATAATTAAATTATATAGATGTGGAGGTTCATGAACCAAACCATAATGTCTCCCATTACCAATAAATTTGTGGGATGAAACAACCCCAAACAGAACTCCATATGATAGGGGATTTCAAAAACCTCTATAAGAAAAAAGGGATGTATTTTCCAAATGTATATGTAGACATGTACCCAAAAATCCTTATGCATATGTGAAGAAGAATAAAAAAAGAAAAAATAAACTCTACATAATACAAAGGAGTCCAATAAATTAAATCAAAAATAAAATTGAGAAAATTGTGAATCACACAGAAAAGATGTCAAATCATGAATACAACTGGAAAATATAATCCAAGAGAGACTAGGTCCAGATCTCCAAGAAAAAATGACCTTATGCGGTCAAATTCACCATGGAAAACCTATGCCCCATTGAAATGACACCCGATCAGTCTGTCATCTTCATTAGATCCAAAACCTAAGGTAAAAGTTCATACTATTTGGAGTGTATACATACCCAATATGACTCCTTATGTATTTGAGGGGTAGAAATAGTAGACAAAATTGATGTATCATGCTCAACCCAAACTAAGTGTGAATCAAAACCCAACATCAAAGATACATATATTCAATAAGAAACCCAAAAAGAGAGAAAGGTAATATCAATCTAATATCTTATACTAGGATTACCAGTGTTCCAACAGTTTCAAAAGGTCCATCAATGTTCCACATATTCATATTTGTATGTTCGAAGAAGTCATGTGTAGGGTCTACACCTCACCACTTCTCTATATCCTAATGGAGAATAATGTCCTGTTAGAAGATCCACAGACAAATAAATTTGAAGGGTTCGATGTAGCAGGTTGGGGAACCATTACAATATATTTTCGGGATGTTTCACTCAAGAGATAGAGTACCCATGACCTAGTCATCTAGCGAGATACCACATTGTAGATAGAGGACCGAAACCCTAGTCTTTCAAGGGATTCCACTAAGATGTTAAGGGCACCATGAACCTATCCTTTTGGGGAACACATAATAAATATAGGACCCACACCCTATTCACATCATGTTGGAACCACTCAGTTGATAGAGGATGAACATGCTTAACTATCAAGGGGTACCAATATCTAATGATACCGCATAATAACTAAAATAATCACATACCTCCAAAAGAAGTGTCAATCACGTATCATACAACACTATATCTCAAAATACCCTATTAAGGTGACTATCACATTATATAACGAAAACAAAAGATTTTCAAATAATGAGCTTAAACAATAGTTATAACGATGGATATGTGATAGGTAGAATGTTAAATATGATTTACATTGAGTGTAATGGTGTACACATGGTTATTGACCTTACAAGACCTTCTAGACATATCATCAGTAGCACATGGATCATAGGCCATGTAGTACTAAATTTCATGTAATGGAACTTCATGACATATCTCTTCCACATGGGGCCTACCTGCGTGATCTTGGACATGATTGTGTGAGATAAACTCGTGCCTCTATAAACAAACCACGTGTTAGTACATGGTGTGTTCCCTAAGAAATAAAATGTTTTAGGGTCACTATGGCACCTAGTATCTGAAATCTTCAAAATACCAAGTGCAATATCTAGTAAACGACATATTACACCACATATATGGTTTTTGAGGACACAAGGCCTCAGGGTTGTGTACAATCTGTACTTGCCAAATTGGAAATGTATGGGTGACACATTATATCGTCCTTCCAATCGGTGTGTGTAATTTTACTCAAACACAAGACCCTAAATACCATATAATTCTAGACTATATCGACTGTGTTCATCCAAATACTCTCTTCCCATATTATGAATATCTAGAGAATGGGACCTTATAAATTCTCTAGATCTAACACCAAATACACCTATTGACCACTGGAAATTTTTGAAAACTTCCTCAAATCATCACTTCCCGAACTTTGCTGAAAGGAATGTAATATCTCGGCCCACCAACACAAATCCCTCACACTGCCCATCGCTTATTACCCCTCACACTCCCTCTCTAGTTCTAGATCAACTGAGGGATCACCCACATATCGCATTATATTTTGATCCATCTGTATTCCATCAATCCATGTGTCATTCATGCTACCACAACAACTATGATATTTAAATCATTCTATAACTCACCCCAAAAAAGATGAACCATGAACTCATAGGGAAATAATGAGTAAATCAATGAAAAAAGGCGGTAATTTCACATGAACGAATTCAATCTGTCATTTTATACGAATTCTTATTCTATGATCACGTATACGGGGTGATAAAATGCAACATAGGGTTTACCAGGATAAAATAAAGAATCGACAATTCCCAAGGCTAATGAGTATAGTCTCAATTATCAATAAAATAAATAATGTTTACAATTCATGATTGATTAGTCAATAACCGAATGGATACCCAAAAAATTGGATTCCAACCTTGTTTCATATTTATTTTTGGTGATGAATGTAGTTTCTAATGATAGAGAGGACTCATTCAGTTCAATGTTCCTAAATTCACCTCGATCTGGTCATTGGTCCTAATATAATCATGATCCCCCAATAAAGGATAATAGAATCCCCCTTTCAATGATTTGAGGGATTTGATGATAAAACTGGTTATTTAGGATAACATCATATTTATAGAGGAAAAATTCTTTTGGACAGTAAATAGATAAGTAAATAAATAAATAAATAAATTCACTGATGATACTAGCTAACTACTACATCATCTGAATTTCTGACACCAACAAACATTATGCAATACCTATTCTAAACCTCCCACTATGGATTTAACCATAGTCTTAGATTTTTTTATTCTAGAATCCATTTAGGATATATTATATTATTTATGAAAAAATGTTCATTCATGATATAAAATATATTTGTTATTTTCTAAAATTGATTTGGGGATAACCTGGCCTAATAATCGTGCACCATCTCATCACTTGGAGTTGAAAATATATTTTTAATAAATTTTGAAATCCTATAAATAAATAATAGAGTCTCCACATTATTTCATCCTTTAATAATTTCTCTCTTAAAATTCCCAATCTATGAAAAAATATGGGGATACTCAGCCATCATTTGAGTCTCCCTCTCCGTGGATCTCTCCCACATGCCCCCATTCTCCCACAACACACAAACCCATGGAATTGTCCATCAACGAGAGATCATATCCATCTAACCAATGATTTTCTATTGGTTTTACACAAATGTGGATCCATGATTAACATTCATCTTTCCTCAGTCAATAAAAAATGTATTAACATGTAGTAATCTTCTGAGTTGTTACACATGGAATACATTATACACCGACTCCAACTACATCGATAATGAGATTTGGTAAACACACTCTCCATCCCTATGTTAGAGCATGGACGACCTAAGGAACCTCAAGGATAGCTTTACTCCTAGGCCAAATCTCAGTAATTATTTTCATATGGATAATTAAAGAAAAACATAGTCTCCCTACTCAAATTCTAAGGCCCTACGACACCAATCAACAAAAGATTTTTGTTGGCACTAGGCTATTCCCATCTTCCGAAATATCACATAGACCATTTTAGTCATAATATAAACCATCTTTGGGACAAAAAGAGACCCCTCACTAATCTCAGTCCAGTATAAGGGAGACCAATATGGTCCCCCATATAGGCCATTTAAGGGTTCCATGATGATATTAGAGTGGTAGCAATTGTTTTATTGAAACTATATGAAAGGGAAGTGATCCTCAGAGGTCAATAAAAAGTCTAACCCGCGATCCACAAACATATATTCTAGCACATGGATAGTGTGCTAAATTTTCCCATATATATGGGGGAGAATAGTGCTACTCATCATCAAATGGGTTCCAAATTATTTCTACACGAAACTCTACCTTCAGGATGTGAACAACACATCATGTTTAGGGAAAATCCGTGAGTTTACCCCGTCGATGAATATGATCTTCCTTACATAAAACTTCACCATATTCTCAACTGAAACCTTCTCACTACATGAAATTAATTATGATGAATTAATATGTAATTTAAATATAACCTATACAGAATTTTGTGCTCTAATTTTTTGTGGAATACCAATTACACTTTTATAGATATTCCATATCATTAACACTTTGGGATGTCATGAAACTGCAAAAACCCTTCTAGAACACTGAGGAGATGTTCACTTTATGACTTATGCAACAACAAGTGCCAAACTAATTAATTCTTCACCTTAGGTCAGCCCACAAAAATTCCACTAAGGGTCCCTATACATATTTCCCACGGTAGGATGTACAACCAATGGAAATGTGGGAAACACTCTCATCACCTACACTCATATCATGACTAGAACCACCATCATTATATGAAGAAGGATGAAATGATTCCATCTTTCATAGAATCCATATATTAACCCTCATAGGGGTATCTAGTCATAAAGGATGTCAATATCAATGAATCCCAACTGAACCCCATCCTTTGAAAGAGAGGTGTCACAGTCAACACCATCGAATGAAGATATGTTTTACCCCACTACTCCAACAGGTCCAATTGCATGGAGGACTACTAGTCATATGCCTCATCCATGAGATGAGTATGAGACTTCCTACGAATTTAATAATCACCCCCTTACAATTATAAGGATTATAGAAAATCATGAAGATATATTCTTGTATGAAATCCAAATTTGGAAACTATATTAGAATCAAATAAGTCTATATAAAAACACACCTAATACTATGATCGTCAGATTAAACAAGAAAATGATCTACTAGAATTTAGTGCCTCCACATCCAAAATGATAATAATAGTGTTTCCAAATATTGGGGGAGAGTCATGTATACATTCTCATGGGGTCTCTAATAGAAAACACATAATAGATAACTATATTCTTATCCATCAATACATAGCTAATCCCAACACTAGAGGTATCCCAATAAAATATGTTCTCTATTACCTCCTTTGGTATTCTTCTAACAGGAGAACTCAATAGCCTTAGCTATAACACCTCAATGGATCTCTGTAAATATTCAGTCTAGTTAAAAAATTTGCCTTTCTATAATAAAATGGTAAAAAGAGCATAAATCCATCATTAATAGTCCATGATCCTCCAATATTACAAGAACAATCCATGAATACTAATCACATATAGAACATCTATAGGTGGATCCAAAGAAATCACTACATCATGATGGTGCTCCAACAGAATGAATATTCCCATCCTTAAGAGCTCTTAATGGTCATCATCTAACACATATTATATGGGTGATTAATTAATGTAGACTACACAAATATGATCAATGTATAGCAAGAGGATTAGGTTCACTAGATCCATAAACACTATAAGAGAATTATACATAAGAAAATGCATCACTAAGAACTCAAAGTCTCTGTAGTCACATTAAAATTATAGCTTTAAAATATTATACTTGTGAACTATCATATGTTTATAGCCAAAAAATGAGGTTGATATTATAGAACAATATCACACCTCGGAACTGATAAAAGTGGTCATCAATTCTCATTAAGTGGTACTATTTAGTTACCATTCATTCGATTATGCAATGATAATTATCCTAAATCCACATTCTCATGTAATTCATTTTCATAAAAAAACTAGATCTACATGTAGGGATATAATGGACTTTGTAAAACCATTCTCTTAAAGGTACTGTATTTAAATATTTAAGAAAAACATCTCGATAGGGTCCGCCTGATATGATTCCTAAGTAATCACGGATTCCCCAAAGCTAAAAACAATTAAAAAACCCATTCCAACCATGGTGGAAGGCTTGAAACATCTTCAAGGAAGGAATCTATATAATTCAACATGAAAGACAAAATCTAGATTCCTGATGTGCCTTTTGTACACTTGGATAGAAATTTTAAATTATGGATGATGAGTTATATATTTCTTTTCAAAAAACAACTCACTCCTACATGATATCTCTATCACATATAATGGAGAATATCATCCTAGTAGTCAATGAATGGTTTATCCAAAACTACTCTAATCCCACAACTATAGGACATGGATTGGTGACAGTCTTTAAAATGAATTACTAAAATAGGGGGCCTTTTCCTAAAGTAGTTGTATGCATGAACCCAACCTTCCCTATAAATATATGAAGATGTTAAACACAAAAAATACAATAAACTATAGATAATAAAATAGTGTGTGGAAAGGAAATGAAAATGAACATAGAAAAATATATTCCCACCTAGAAAAGATGACACATATTGAAAATTACTAGAAAATAAATGCTAATAGTGCATGGCTCTAGATGTCCAATTACATACCACCATACTATATCAAATACACCTTGGCTTCCCTATGATCCATTGAAATTACCACTGACATGTCAGTCATCTACATAAGACATGAAACATTAAGGAAAACATTATTTACGGGTGAGTATATACATAACGACTAAGAATACCTGGATTCTAGATAGAGTGAAATAATAGAGATAATAGAAGTAGACCACTCAACCCAAATAAAGATTAAAATTAAAACCAATATATATATATATATATATGATTATATAAGAATTCAATATGACTGATAAGGGTATATCCATCTACCATCACATCCCAAAAATTAATGTCTACCCACAGTTCCAAGAGTTCAATCAATGATGCCAAGCATCTTACATGCATGTCAAAAGAAGTCAAGAGGATGGTTTCCACCTTGAAACAACCTCAAACATGGTAGGTAATAATATAAAAGTAGTATAAACATGTCCTAATACAAATGTTGGGTTCTGATCAATAGGTAAAATACCCATGACCCAGTCCATCAAGTGCATGGGGTGGTACCACTCAATAGATAGATGAACCACATGCTATTCCATTAGAGGGATATCACTCATCATGTAGTGGACTCTTTCCCAAGTTTATCAAGGGGTTCTAATAATTAGATATATGACCCCAACCCTATACATCTTGGGTAATAGAAAATAGATATAGGAACCATGAACTGATCTATCCAGGGGTAAAACTCACTTCATAGAGGACCCACACCCTTGTATATAAGGGGTGTCCCACTTTTTGATGATCATGTCCAATCAATACTATCATTGAGTTATATGAAAATAAGTGTTATGATCAGAGCATCTTTAATCATATCTCAACAACCATTATGAAGGCCACCATTCTGTTTTACAATAAAAAAACATAGTATATGCTACTCATAAGACATCATCCATGTATGAACGAAGAGGATATGATTGGTAAAAGATTCATAAAAGAGTACATGATGGTTTTGGTGGTACACATGAAATGTTACATCACCTATAAACATTGAAATTCATTTTATATCACATTAATAACTAGTAATGTAGTACTAAATGGAATGTATGGTTGAAACCAAAGTGTGTCTCAGCCATCTAAGGACTACCTGTGTGATCTTGAACATGATTTTGTAATCCAAAACTAAACATGTGTTAGAAGGTTATATTGAAGTAAATGACATGTCCCATGAAAGACCTGTGTTATGAAGGTTGGGCTAGAAATTGATATCATCCATCTAACCAAGGCCCTATAGTATCTGAATTACATCTTTTATGCCTTTCCGTATATGGAATATGGACCGAAAAGGAATTCTAGAAATGTACCCTTTGTAAAAATCAATGTGGATTGAAATGTAGAACCCAATTAGTCATACTTCTATATAGCATTTTATATTTATATCCAATACAAAAAACTAACCACCAATGAAATCTGGATTACATGGTGTACCTTCATCATAGTGCACATCATGTATAATGGGACATTTTAAAAATATTGTATATTAAAATGTTTACCAGATAAGATACTGTATCAACTTGTAGAACATCCATAATCATCGGAAAACTCCACCATTTTTCAATTTCTGATCTTCAATGACTAGAAGATAAAATACAGATCCTCTTACTAGAATACATCATACCGCCATTCTCCTTTGGCACCATTTACGACCTCACTGAGTCTCGATGCACTATGAGATCACTCAAATACCTTGTAACACCACTAAAATTATTATTTTATCAATCTATGTGTTGTTCATTGTACCACAATGAATATAGGGGTTTGGTAGGGCTCGAACCCAACCCCACAATGTTAAACAACCACCACGTTGGGAAATAATGAAGAATGTGATGAAAGGAGAGTGGAAAGGAACATGAAAAGGGAAAACATTAACTCTAAAATAGTTCATGGACATTGATCAAATAAATATGGGATAAAATGTAAAATGGAATTTTACTAGAAAAACGAAAGAATCAATAATTTTAAGGGCATATGTGATGGTTGAAACATTATTAAAACTCATAGAAACATTATAATTAAAGCAGAATTAATTCAAATAAATTGCATACAAACCAAATAAATTCCTTATCCTAATTAAAATGAATAATTTTTAAATACCACAATATCTAATAATAGAGATGGTTTGTTACATTAATTATATCTGAATTCACCTTGTTCTAGTTTTTAGTCAATGTCTAATAATTATTCTCGAATGATGGAATGTGGAATCCTTCATTCCACAGCCCCATGGTCGAATAGAATACTCTAGAGAATTTATACCGAATCATATTTATAGATGAACATTAGTTTTTGGAATTAAATTTCATTATTAAATTAATAAAAAAATTAAGTCAAATAACATACCTTCCAATGAATACCTTATCCAAACATCAGATATCTACCAATTATTGTTCATGCCTATGGTAAAATAATTGCTTCCTATTCAACCGCAGTCTAATATTTTTTTTCTGGGATTACATTACATGGATATTTTCATTGTTCAAGAAAAATATTTTCACATTATATAAAATATATTTTATATTTTATAATGTTAATTCTGAGCTCATCGAGGCATGGAATCCCACACAATCTTTGTGCTAGACTCGGAAAATATTTGTTTTTATTTATGTCAAAGTCATATAAGGAAAACATTGTGTATATAAATATAAAAAAAAATTAAACAGTGTTCATAAAGAAATAGATACTAATAAGGTTCTCAAATTTGTGATTATGATAGTTCTTTTAATTATATAGGATATTCAAGTAATTTAGTATAAGTAATTGATTATGGAATGAGACTTTGTTCTAAAATATATTTTGTTGAGACAAATTTTTATTATTCACCATGATATATTTAAATGTGTTAATATATAATTATTCTTTTTATTTTACAAATTCATGAAAATCAATGGGTTTAAAGATCCTTTTCATATTTTTTTAAAATGGAATTCAATTTAAAATAAACCAATGTTTTATGGGTTTTAGTAATCTCAAATCCCTTTATTGAAATATAATGTTTCTTGTTGATATTTACTCTTTTAATATATATTTCTTATACTGAATAAATTTATTTTATTATAAATCCTCTCTATATCTAGTAGTAGTGAATATTTTAATTAAAATATTCATCATTGATGTATTTAATCCTCCCAAGAAAACTATTTCAATATTGAGAATAATTACACGCTTCCTCAATGGAGGTTTCAAATCATCCATATTTTTATCCCTGTGTTTTTTCGTCATTATATTTTTAAACAAAATTTTGTTTTATGTCCTGTGACCTTAACATTTTCAAATCCGAATTCTAAAAAAGAAGGTTTATGTAATATTTTTGCAATTTTTTTAATGAAAATATGTCTAGAAATTAAAAACGTTGAACATAATTTCAATATCAAATGATTTATCCTTCAATAAATATTTCATTTTATAATATTTGTATAATATCAAAGTTATATTATTGATTTTTGTTTTTTAAATTTAATTTCATGCATTTAAATTCAAATTTTTGAATTCTATATGTGTTTTAATAAATTCATGACTGAAATTTCTTTCGTAAATTTTATTTATTAAAAAATATTATTTTCATTTTTTCAAATGTGGTTTTCCATAATCGATATTCAATGTGACTGCGTGATTACCTAACATGAAAAATATAATATCATTTTTAAGAACTTTGTGTTTATTTTCTTATTAATTCCTCTTTATAACTTAATTATTTATTTCCTTATATTTAAATTTTCATGAATCTACCTATAAATGTTCTTATAACATATATGTTTTTTTGTGATATAGTAGTTTCAATCAAAACAATACATTTATTATGTAATTTTTTTTTAACATCATGAAATTCTTCGAAACAATGTTTTATTTTCATGGGTTCATTAATATGTGATGAATGAATCAAATTTTTTCGAAAGGGTTTTCAAGAAAAAATGATTGATGTATATATTAGGGAACAAATACTCATGTTTTTTAATAAAGTGATTGTTATGAACAAAATATCCATTCAATGCTTTTGGTAAAGGATTATATCATTTGAAATTTTGGGAAACATGTTTTGATTCCCAAAGGGAAACATTTGATTAACGCCTGATTCTCCAAGGTAAACTGGTGAGTGATGTAGGATCTACATTGTGAAATTGGTTGAGATAATCAATAAGCTATGTTATGATTACTATTATCATACATTCTATATATTTTTAGGCTTTTAAATGAAATTTCAATATTATTTTTTTATTAAGCTCCATATTTTATCTGGAAATGTTTTCCCAATGTTTTGTTCATCGATTATGAGTTTTCTCTGATACCCATATATTTATCATTTTTCACTTATGATCATCATTTGTTACATATTATTTTTTTGAAAATAGGAAATGAGCTCACAATTTTAATAAGTTTTTTCCCCGTAATAAAAATATGAGTATAATAAGTGAGTTGATTAGATGTGTCTTTTTAGTAGACTGTTTATAAATTCATTTTGGATAGTATTATTACATATGTTATTTTTATATCTAAAAGTCCAAAACACATCAACTCTAATTCTTAATATTGCGGTACTATTTTAGAAATGAAATGATTAATCATGTAAAATAATGAAATATATTTATTTTTTAATCACGAGTCACATTAGTTTTTATCAAATACATTTTTAGTTATTTTGGGGATTAGATTTAAGAACATTAGTGAAATACATAGGGATAGTTATATATGATATGTCTCATTATATGATAGTATCTTGGAATTTTAGTAGGGTAATGACTGTCTTTTATTTCTATCAATAACATATATATCTGGAAATTACTGTTGGATATAAAAAATAACACAAATATTCTAATAGTTAGTAACCATAAATGGGGACTATTTTTTATTTAATAAGTCATCACACGATAAATGATAATGAGCCTTAACTACACGCCTTGTTTGAAACTCCTAGGGTGTAATATATTATCAATAAATCTATCATTATGATAAAAAAATATTGGGAAGAGATTAAGTTATGTAGTATAGTAGAAAAAAACCCAATGGAACTGATATTGAACCGAGGGTGATTAATGTTGAATAAAAATATGAAGTAATAATTCAAAATATTAAAATATTTTACCGTCCTGTTCCTTGGTGTTAGATGCTAGAACATTTACTTCATCCTTAGGGTATGTGTGATCGAACATTAATCCTAGGATCATTTCCCCATGAATTTTATTCATGCTTCATGCACACCTCCAATTTTTGTATAAGAAGCAAGGGTTGATCATTTATCAATATAAGGTATGATCTACCTATATTATTGGGTTTTCTTCAATCATTATCCTCCTATTTCTCCTTTCCATTCTATGGAATGGGATATCCGTGTTTCTAATGGAGTTTTTTTGGATGTCAGATTGTGCGGTCAAGCTGCGACATCCTCAGGTTGATGCAGCTGTCACGTGGGAGGAAATCGTAATCTGTTGAGTGGATTATCCTCGTATAAATAATGTCAAGAACCATTTGAGGTAGGGTATTCATTGTTTCTCTTTTATTATATAAAAATATAGAGTTAGATTGTTTTAGCCCACTGGATCACAATGGAATTGATATAATAAATATTTGAAAGAAATAAATAAATTAATATCCATCACATGTTATTTCCTCTGGTGTTGCTTGATTGTGTGATATATATGCTTTCTTTTTTTATCATTTCATTATTTATGGAAATTTGTAAACATCATAAAGGTGATATTATTTGATAATTGTTTGGTTAAAGTTAAAGTGGTATGTAAATGAATGTATTAGCAGTAGTAGTTTTTGTTGTTGTAATTTTATGTTAATCAAATTGTTACAGTAGGCATGTTTAATCAATTTGGGATTTCTTTCTGTTTAGGTTACCCATATTTGGATCCTAATAGTAAAAAATTGGTTAATTATAGATGGATTAAATAACTGGTTGTTTGGTAATGGATATTTCTCATAGGGTTCTGGGTGGCCCTATTGCTTGTAAAGGCCAAGAGCCTTATGCTTGGAGCTATGGGAGCTCATTGTGTTGGAAGGATGAATTCCTTTTTTAAGGGAAAATATCCAAGTCGATATGATGTTTGTATTTCCCACTATTTGTGTTGTAATATGTGGGGCAAGGATGACTATTGGTTGTGGAAGAAACTAATGCCTGGAGTGGTAAGATGCATCTGTTTATGCATGTGGGTATTGGATAAGACACCAGAGATGATGGAACAAGATTGATGTGAATCATTGGATGCATGCTGTTTCTTGTTGGTTGTTTATCTTCTTTTTATTCCCCACTACTCATGGTAGCTGGTTTTCTTACCCTCTTGAAAAATGGGAGAATACACATAGGTTATATCCCATGCTTTCAGTGTTTATCTTCATTTGGAAGGATGGGTTTACGCTCTTTCTATATGTGACACAGACATGAAGGGTAGTTCATCGACTCACCATGTTGATCCCCATTATGTTTAGTAGCTTAGACATTTTTCCTAGAATTAATGGGAATATAGAATGTTCTACTGTTGTTAATAAATGACTGAATAAATGATGTTAACTCAAGGGGTTGGATCATACTAGGACGCAATGTTGAGGCTACAATTTAATGGAATAATGGACTTTGGGTTTGATGCTTTTGGAATATAATGTGGAATTTATTATTAGTTAATTAATTTTTAAATAATTAATGAACGTAATGTGCAAGTGATAAAAAAAGGAATAAATAAATGTTATCAAACTCTTTAAATCATTGTCTTCTTATGGGATATCTAGACTTAGAAGTTGCAATCAGGAGACCGAGAGAAATTAGCAACTATTGTGACTAAGACTAGGTTATTCCTATAGTGTGGTTATGAGCTATAGTATATTTTGTACTTTCTGTGTATCTATATTTTTCTCCACCCCATCAGTTAGGGAAACTAACACCCTAGGGATTCTAAGACCATGGTGTGTTTTCCCAACATTCTGGTGGAAGGAAGGATGGATGACTACACCCTTTGTCCCATATATCTTCTCTTGGTAGTTACTTCTGCTAGTAGGAACAATAGTTTGTTTTTCCCATATATGTGTTTAGAGGGATTTAATAACTTGGGGTGATTCAGACACATATATTCATGATATAGTTTCCTATGGACTACTAATGTTGTAACATATATAGGTTGTGAAGGCTTCAGGATCCTTACTCAATGTGTGGGATTTAATGAATTGTGGTATAATTCCAGACATATGATACACATTATGAGATTTTTGGTGGATCCTAGAAACTACTAGGTTACTTTGATTACATTGACGTGGTGCTATTCTGCATGATCATCATGTTGTGGTGCTTCTCCTAGGTGTCTACAGGCAAGCCTTTTTTCGAGAGAGATTCTTAAGACGTGTGATGTTGGGGAAATGTGGGAAACTAGTAGGGATGTGGTAGCATGGTACCCATGATAGTATTTATAATATTATATAATATTGTATGTGATACTTGGAGAGAGTATCCATGGTGCATTTGGGAACATAGTATACCTATTTAGGTGATTAGTTAGTTTCACTTGTCATTCACTGTGTTTTAGCATGTTCTCTTTACTTTTCCATGAGAGGATTTGGGGAGGATCCAAATGAATATACTGTTATACTCACCCTATGTACATATAAACTATTTTAATGACACATAGTGTAAGCTAGAGATCATGTTGGTTTTTAATACCTTTGGGATACAGGAGCTGTTCGAGATTTTGGTTGCTAGTGTTTTTAATTTCCTTTGGTTCTTGTAGTTTTCCCATTTCAGTTGTAGAAGTTTTTCATTACATTACATATATGTACATGAGATTTATTTAATAATTTTGACTGAGTTAAAGTTGGTTGGTTTATGTATTCAATGTCTCTCTCTATCGCATGTGTTCCCTAAGAGGGAAGTGCCCATCATTTGTATGTTCACTATACCCTTAGTTCTAGTTACCAATTCGAGGCCTACTGGAGGCGGGACTCATGGGTCATTATCTCTCTTCTCACATTGCTAGCCCTGGTGGTGTTAACCATGTTGGGATAGGGTCATGACAAAGGTATTCATAAGTTTTCATGTTTTCCACAAAATTCATTTGATTATAATTATGATATCATTTTTAATGTTGGAAATAAATGCCTCGTTTTGTTGTATTGAAATGTTAAATAGCCATAGAATGAATGAACTGACAAGAAAATTTTGTCACAAAAAAAATGATAAAAATGACATCATCACACATGGAAGAGAGTTATGAAACTATGATAGATATGTTGACCACCCCTTCCATGGGGATTTATTCCCTCCGCCATGTTATAACTGACATCCAAGGACCACACCTAACGTCTGAGACTCTAGAATTATCATCATCCTTCATGATTTTGGATCCATCCTAATAATAATTTGAACTCCCATCATCATCACTAATGATAAATTATATTAATTCAAACATATTAATAGTGATCACTTTTCTAATTAATTTATGATTCTAATTTTAAGGTGAAGTTTATATTGAAGGGATAATAGGTGGTGCATTCACCTAGTCATTTGTAATTCCAGGAAGACTTAAGGATGGGGTGCGTGCAGATTTTACCTCTAATAAATGGATAGATTGAAACCAGTGTAACTTAATAGAGACCTATCCAATAGCCTTTTCGGGTGAAGAAGGGGCCAGTAGAGTCCCATTATCATGAGGAAAACGATGTAATGTCATGGTAGTAGTGGAGGTTCTGGGACTAACAGTCACAATTTCTTTTTTTTTCGTTCATCTTGGACTACTTAGATTGAACAAGTTGAAAATAGTTTCTTAAAGTCCTATCCACTAGCCTTTGGGGATAGGAGGAGGCCGGTGGAGTCATGTTTGAGTTTATATAGGATTTCATCCCATCATAATAAGGGAATGAGTCCCCGTATTCTTTATTTTTCATCAAACTAGTTATGGTAGTGTTAGAAAAGGAGGTTCCATCCTTAACAGTTAACACATTCATCAATGAAGACATATCATATGAATTAGAGATACATTTCAAAGAGGAATTATCCTTATTATTGGATGATGATTCTGCATATTTATAGCATAATTACATGTCCCCTAAAAACAAGTAACAAGTAAGATTCTTTGAGGAGAAAGAGTGAAATGAAGGAGTCACTATTTAATTTTCTTCCAAAAGTTTAGAGTTTCAAAGAGTAATAACATATTTTTTGTCATTGTATTTATTTGAGAAGAATACATCCATCTAATCCTGAAACATCCATATTTTTGAATTACCAAAATTTTGTTCCATATGTAGGCTTATATCACTATCTTTCTGAGCAGAGTGTTTCAATATAGATTGTCTATCAACTAATACACCACAAAATTATTCTTATAAACCCCTTTATAACACATAATTAACGTAAGTCCCAATTATAATATCCTTACTAGAAGAATAATTATTAGGTACATGATTATCATCAGTAATATAATTCACTGAAGATTTCACATTATTGTTTTCAAGGGAAATTTACTTATATTCTTTAATTGAAATTCATTCATCTACAGAAATGGGGTCTTTAGTTGGTTTCTTTGATAATTTTCTATAGAATCAACATAATTGGTATGGGTCTATCCTACACATTTTAAGGACAGGTCCTCAAAACATTACATAATCATGGATAAAATGAATAATTCACATTGACGATCTTTTCAGGATTAGTGTTTTAGAGAATTATGACATAACTATTTCATCTCAAAAGATTAAAAAGAAGAAAAATCAATTGAGCTTTAATTTTTTTTGAAAAAAAATCTCTTGAACAAAAAATTCATGTCTAGTTCCATGTTTTAGATAGCATGAAATTTCCTTGATTCCATCCTTGACCCTATTCCACTTTATGTCCTTTGAAAAACATTTCAAAAACATGGGATGGGCATAAAAAGCGCATTAAGGGATACTCAAAGAAAGAAAACATTAGATCATCAATATATACATAATATAATTTTTTTTAACAAACCTCATGAAATCATAATATTTTTGAAATACACGTAGAAATCATAATACATAAAGGTAACTTGAGGCATTCATAACATTCTTACGTTGGGAGTAACCCTCATGGTTACGTTTGGAATACCCATCACAGTATGTTACCAAAATATCTTCGGAGAAACCATACCGTTTAAATCCTTCGCATTACATAATGCATTGAAGAGCTATCTCGGGCTCTCCCACCCTTAGTTTGTCATGGAACCAGTCGACTTCATTAAAAATTCCCAAGAACCATAACATATTCGTATCACATAAAACATGCATAATGGAAACATAACATTTCCACATTGCAATCACAAAATTTTCAATACAACACCTTGATATAATCAAAACATTATCAAAACCATTTTAAATTCAAAAATAAAAGAAAAGTAAAACATGGTATTTATTTTTCATTTCAAAAAAGTTGTGGCATGTAGAGGATGCCGAAACTCAAATAATGGTCACGGCAGTGGAGAAGTTGTTGTCATCACATATGTAAGACAAAAAAACATTCCATTTGTCGTTTAGTAAAACAATTAGTGTAAAAATATTCAATTTGAATGAAATGAAAATTCAAAAGGGTTTTGTACACCGTATAAAATAATGTCCTATAGAAATGAAAATATGCCTCAATGAAATGAGATTGAAACGAAGTCCTGTACAAAGAAGGTATCCTTAGTATTAGGTTAAATCAATTATATAATTATGTGTGACAAAGATAAATATACCCAATATAATTGGATATTAAGTGTAAAACAATAAGATGTCATCCACACATATTCATAGTACGACATAATCAAGAAGTAGAGGTCTAACCCAAAGAATTGAAATTGGGTTAAGAAGTTCCCTTATAGAAATTCGACAGCCTAACGGTGTCACCTTAAAATTCATAAAATGAGTTGATGAGAGATAAAAAGGGTATCTCATTAATTGGACATAAAATACACATCAATAAGGATATATAAGAACATATCTCGACAAATGAAGATGTGAATTAAAAGACATAACAAAAAGAATCCTTTTAAAAGGGGGAGGGTGAATAGTTCCCTTAACGACTTGGTAACTTACAAAACATACACCGAATGAAAGAAGGACCATACAATGTTTATGTAAATACCCATAAATGAAATTATATTACACAAAGAGTATAATAATGGGCAGTACATACACTAATCAATGGAGATAGTGACAAATATATCATGAATTTCACGGGAATAAAAAGTTAGATAAAAACCCCTTAGTCAATGTAATCAATCGATTCATATGACCAAAAGATAATAAGAACCAAATTTATCACAAAATAACAGGAATATAAATAGAATCATGGTAATATATATCAAACTTATTTACAAAATACACCACATTAAATAAATAAGTGGCGAACAATGGAAATCTCAGGGAATTAAAAGCGAGATAAGAAATCCCCTTACCTCAAGTCCGACATGTCTTGTTCGTTTATTTATATTCATGAATAATAAAAAAATTTCAATTTATAATTTATTAAGGACTTAATTTAAAGTTTATTATTCAATTCATATCACATATTATCATGTTATAATAATTAGTTAATTATGTGAGTTCATATCATACGTTTTGTCGATGTTCTGTACATGAGTAAACAATGAACTTGTTTGAAAAGAATTTTCCATGTAGTTATAACTATATTATCTCCAAAAAGGTGTTCATGATTTAAATATAATATATATTAATTATATATATATTTAATAATATTCCATAATGTTTGGAGATAAGAAATTAAATGTACCGTTCCTGGAGACAGTAAGCCGTACGTACGCATGAACGCTACTTTCATTTTTTGTCATATTAATGAACATTAAAACTAATTGAGACATAGATATGTTATAATTCCTATGTAAAATATAAGTTATATAAGTAAAATAAGTTCATTAATTACATTCTTTATAGATTACATGTTTTGTATGAACGTTTCACATCACTTGAGGGGGCGGTAGTCCACAACTCCTCATATGCAATTATTGCATTTGCAGAACATGAAAAGCATAAAGGTATTTTTTAAATATAAAATACAGAATCATAGAGAGGACATAAATATAACATATATAATATATAAATATATTTCCATCATAATTTACACCATGATAGGAGTTAAAATAATATTTATCAATCATCATTTGGTGAGGTAGTAATTCGCCACCAACAGAAACAGTATGTTCTTTAACCATTAGACGGGGGTGTGAGTAAGTGTAGGTAGAATCCTTATCATAAAATCATATTATTATATTGAGTATAATGGTGTTATTATGAGATCAAATAATAAGAAGATATCCGTGAGTGAAGAAAGAAAATAAAATAAAGGAACTCGAGAGAAGATATTACCTCTAAATCGGGTAACTCTTTTTGATTTGAGCCAAAGGCTTCCTTGGAAAGACTTATTCCCAAAGTGAGGATTCTAGGAGTAAGAGAGATATGGGAAGATATAACATTATTAGAGTTTGGATGAGCCAAGGGCTTGAGAGGTGTGGGTAAGGGGGTTGTAGTTGGGGCCTTTTATAAGATGGAGGAGGGTCACTTTTGGAAAGTCTTGAAATGTTACTTTATTATAAAATGATTTTCGGATTTAAAAGGTCACGAAATAATATAATATTAGGATAATGTGATAAGGGTTCAAAACCCACACATCCAATATGTTTTCGACAAATTTATGTCTTATATTTTACCTTATCTTTTCATTTTATTTAAATCGTTCATTAACAAGTTAATCACTACATCATCATGGTGTCATAAATAAATTTATTTATTTAATGTAAAAACATTATAAAAAAATAACATGATTTAGGAAATATATTTATCATTCCAATGAATATTTATAGTCTAAGAGGTCATTTATGTAAACAAAATTAATTTTTTTACATAGGATATAGAAGCCATTGTTATATTTCTCTTCTTTTTAAAAATAATGTCATAAATGTCACTATCACACCAATGTGACTCCATGGGCCTTCATGTTTGGTAGAAATCTGCCCATGGTCGGAAATGACTCAAAAAAGAGGATTTGGAAACATTTTGGGGTGATTTTTTATTATTATGATATTATTTTGTTACCCTTAACTACTAGATTACTAATTAATCCCGATAATTAAAGATAATTAACGTCGTTACTATTCATAATGTCCAAAAACAAAAGAATCTTAATTACATAATTTGGAACATATGATTCCAAATATGGAATCAATTTTACCAAATTAAAAACACTGAAATTGCAGTAATTAATTTAAAAATAATTCTCATTGTCACAACCAAAGAAGCGTTTTTAAGAAGTAACATTTTTCAAAAGATTGACTCGTTTTTACATCCAATTGATGAGTCAAATTACATCCAGTGAACAAAATTGTTTTAAGTGATAAAAACATAAATCAATTACACTTTAAAACCAACTAATAGGAACATCTAACTATATAATTAAATTATATGAAAAAGCAGTTTTGAAGTAAAATGCAGTATTTTTCACTATTAATTAAAAATGACCATTTTTTAGAAAAATACCAAAAATTTATCAAAAGTAAATTTGATATTCCAAATTCAAAAATTATGTCCATTTTACCAAATTCAAAACATATAAGTCTCATTAATAAATTTAATAATTAATTCCCGTTGTCAAAACAAATAACATGTTTTTAAGTAACAATATCTTTCAAAAGATTGACACTTGTTTATTTCCAATTTCAAAGTGAAATTAATCTAGTGACCACTATTGGATTAAATGGTAAAAATATATTTCAACTAAAATTTAAAATTAATTAAAATTTTAAGTTAAACATATAAATTAATTATATTAAAAACCGGATTTGAATTAAAATACAGGATTTTTCATTATTCATTAAAAATGAACATTAACAAAAATTTACACAATGTACATATTGATGTTCCGATTCTAAATTAAGATTTTATTTTGTCAAATATAACATATAAAATTGACAAAATGTATTTTTAAAAAGGGTTATCCATCAAAAGGTGGTTAATCGACATTTTAAAGAGTATTAGAATATTTGGGCTTAGAATTGGATTTTTTCACATTTTAAGCCTCTATCATTTATTGGGTAACTATTAAAATATTTACCTAACATATATAATCATTTTTTTGTTAATTATGTTTATTCCCGCCATTACTATTGTTAGGTGTTAACTACCATTTAAAAAAATATTATTATATTATTAGTGTGCAATGTAAGATTTCAAAGAAACTTGTTGTTGTGTATTGGGTACGCCATCGAACATAGCATTCCCATTAAAGTAATATTAAAATTTAATTCAAAAATATTAATAAATATTAAAATGGAATATTCTTTATTTACCTGGGATATTACATCCTTCCCCCTTTTTGGAATTGCGTCCTCACAATTTTAAAATGGGATCAGAAACATCATTGAAAGCCCCACTTCAGAAAAGGAGTAAATTAAACTATCACTTTAAAAGAAAGAAAGAAAATTAAAAAGGTCACATGAGACAAGAGATACTATGATTCCATGAAAACATGGATATGGAAGTGAAAAAAGGGCCATGTTCTGATGGAGAGTGATATAAAACATGTTTAGGAGAAAGTTAACCACCGGAAAATGACAAACTTGTGATGAGTTAAATGGTATTTGATTCCCCAGTAGGAAACGTTAACAGACAACATTTTTTGTATAAGTTACTATTCATTTTGGAAGTTATTTATAAGCTTAACTAAATCATAAGGAAACATAATTACTTATCATGTAGACACTCATCTCCTACTAGATTTCGTACAGAAACTCATATTTTCTCCAATAGTTGAGTATTTAGGATTACTTGTTCACATTAAGAGTTCTATAATCAACTTCTAGAGAATGACATAATCCCCAAAAGATGAACTATATATTTCCCATGTCTTTAGACCTTAACCAAAACCAAAATTGATAGAAAAAGATTAGATATTCCCCAAAAGGATAAACCTTCATAAAAATAAATACAACTCTTAATCTCCAAAATTCAATAAAAAGAACCCAAGGTTCAAGATAGACCGTTAAATAAACAGGTATCCATAAAATCCTTCAAAGTAATCCAAACTAATATTGAAACCCAAATCTCTAAAGGATTTAATAACATAGTATTCTAAGCTAAATCTTAACATCTATCTCCAAATTACATCAGTTACTCTTAAAGTCTCATACTGAAAAGTAATTACCCTAATAACATATCCCACCTGATAGGATAATGATTTACCAAAATCAACTTATTCATGACTCATAAGATCATCTAACTAAAATTAATTTGTCATACTAACTAGGGACTTCATGTAGAAAAGTACTAAGCGATAAATACCAGTCGCACATTGTTTGTGGTTTCGATTCCAACAGCTTCATCCGACGCGACGGGTTGTCACACGGTCTGCGTGTTGTCCCTTTTTAAAAACTATATAATTTTATAACATTCCCAAAAAGAGATAAATTCATCCAAAGTAACCATAACTTATTTTAACCACAAAGGTTATATAATAACTTTCATTTTACATCCCAAAATGTATTAACTAGTAATTACCTCAAATTCAAGGACTATATAAACAATAATTATTCTTTATAAATATATCCACAATAGAAAATATAATTATTCCTTGAATAAAATTTTCATATATCAAACATCAGGGTTACAAATACTATAAAAATTCTTTTAATATAATCAAATTATCAAAACAGCCATAATAATTTTAAGAATTTCACCATCCTAAAAACTAATATAACTCTTGAATCCATTATATGTTGACTTCTTACTCATTCAACATTCTTCATGATACATTAACAATTCCTTTCAAATTTATCCTGAAATTATTCATTCCTAAAAACAAAATCATGAATCATATCCTAAGATTTCAATAATTGGAAAACATATGTTATGAAATAATTTATATCATTCATTGGTCATTATCAGTTTCTTCATCCTCAATTGGAATGACATTATGTATTGGTAAATGAATATTTGTATAATCTTGGTGATCCCATTCCTGAAACTTCTTCGTAGGACATGTGTTTGCAAAATGACCATCCACACCACATTTAAAACGTTCAATTGATCCTCAGAATGAACTTCTTTCCCTTTCCCAGAGCCCACTGGATGCTTCCTTTTTCCATGGCAGGTTCTTGATTTATGACCTTCATTTCCTCATCTATAACATCTTTCTGTCAGTTTGAAACATTTTCCTATGCGTTTCTTTCCACATAATTGACACATAGGTTTTTGAACATTCGTACATTTTTTATTATTACCTAATCATCTGTAGGGGTTTTTTTCTCACATATATGATGCCTTATAAAAATCACTATGGTTCAAGTGGTCAATAATGACTTCAGATTTTTAGTTGAGAATATCCGCAAGAGTTATCATTACTACTCCCATATCATTCAGTTGCTCGTTAAGGAATCTGTCATAGTTTCCTTTACATCTGTTGTTACTTTGTTGCCTACTAGATCAAGACATTTACTAAAACCAAAAAGATCAGTGTGAGTATATCCGTAAAATCGTCATATAATATCTTATGAGTATGGTAAATACTAAGATATAATTATTCATGTTATCTTAAACTCATTCACTTTATAAAAATAACAACTAATCTTTCTAAAATCCTAACAATTATGGTAATGTCACTTATGCTTAAAGAATACCCTAACATATAAAGTTATCTAAACCGACCTCTGATACCAACTATGTGAATTAAATGAATAATTCACATTGAGGATCTTTTCAGGTTTACAGTTTTATAGAATTATGACATAAATATTACATCTCAAATGATTACAAAGTAAAAAAATATACTCAATTTCCATTTGTTCACAAAATAAAAACTCTTTAATAAACGTCTCATGACTAATTCCATGTTTTAGACATCATGATATTTCCTTGATCCTATCCTTGACCCTATTCCACTTTATGTCCTTCGAAAAACATTTCCAAAACTTGGGATGAGCATAAAAATCTCAGAAAGGGATACACAAATAATGAAAATATTATATCATAAATATATACATAACTTAAGTTTTTTAACATAACTCATGAAATCATATGATTTTTGAAATAAACATAGAAATTATTATACATAAAGGTAACTTGAGGCATTCATAACATTCTTACATAGGGAGTAACCCTCATGGTTACATTTGGAATACCCATCAGAGTATATTCCCAAAATCCCTTTAGAGAAACCATAGAATTTAACTACTTCACATTACCAAATGCATTAGAGATCCATCTTGGGCTTACCTTCCCTTATTTTATCATGGAACCACCCGACTTGATAAACAATTCCCAAGAACCATAACATAATAGTATCACAAAAAACATCCATAAAAATCATAACATTTTAACATTTCAATCACACGATATCAATACAACAAAATGCCATAATCAAAACATTATCAATTCCATTTTAAATACCAAAATAATATAAAATTAAAACATGGTATTTATTTTACATTTAAAAAATGTAATGGCTTGTAGAGGAAGACGAAACTCAAATAATGGCCACGGCAGTGGAGAAGTTGTTGTCGCTGCATACGTAGGAAAAAAAACATTCGATTTGTCATTTCGTAAAATTCTTCATGAAAAATGATTCCTTTTGAATGAAATGAAAAGTCAGAAGGGTTTAATACACCATATAATATAGAGTCATGTAGAAATCAAAATAGGCCTCAATGAATGGAGATTGAGATGAAGTCCCGTACAAAGACGAAATCCTTAGATTAAGGATAAATAAATTATTTAATTATGTGTGAAAAATATAAATACACCCAATATAAGTGGATATAATGTGTAAAACAGTCAAAGGTCATCCACACATATTCATGTCACGACATAGTCAAGAAGTAGAGTTTTAACCCCAAGAATTGAAATTGGGTTAAGAAGTTCCCTTACTGAAATTCGACAGCCTAACAACGTCACGTTAAAATTCAGAAAATGAGTTGATGAGAGATAAAAGGCTATATCATCACATGGAAATAAAATATACATCAATTAGGATTTATAAGAACATATCCCATCAAAATAATATGTTAATTAAAAGACATAACAAAAAGAATCCTTTTAAAAAGGGGAGGGTGAATGGTTCCATTACTGATTTGGTAACTTACGAAACATACACCCCATGAAAGAAGGAACAAAAAATGTTGATGTAAATACACATAAATGAAATTATATTACACAAAGAGTATAATAATGGGAAGTACATACACCACTCAAAGGACATAGTGAAAAATAAATGCATGAATCTCACGAGAATAAAAAGTGAGATAAAAACCCCTTACTCATTGTAATCAATCGAGTCGTATGACCAAAAGATAAAAAGAACCAAATTTATCACAGAATACCATGAATATAAATAGAATCATGATAATATAGATAAAATGTAATTAAACAATACACCACATGCAATAAATAAGCGGTGAAAATGGAAATCTCATAGAGTTAAAAGTGAGATAAGAAATCCCCTTACCTAATGTATGACCTGTATTGTTCATTTCATTATATTCGTGAATAATAAACTATGTTAAATTTATAATTTCTTAAGGAATTACTTTAAATTTTATTATTCATTTCATATAACATATTATCATGTTATAATAATTTGTTAATTATGTGAGTTCATATCATACCTTTTTTCGATGTTCGGTACATGAGTCAACAATGAACTTGTTTGAAGAGAACTATCCATGTAGTTATAACTAAATCATCTCCGAAATTTTGTTCATGATTTAAATATAATATATATCAAGTATATATGTATTTAATAATATTCCATAATGTTTTGAGATAATAAATGAAATGTACCGTTCATGGATATGGTAAGTTGTACGTACGCATGAACGCTAATATCATTTTTTTTCATATTATTGGAAATTAAAACTAAATTAGACATAGATATATTATAATTCCAGTATAATATATATGTTATATATGTAAAATATGTTCATTAATTATATTTTTTTATAAATTCCATGTTTGGAATGAATGAGTCACATCATTTGAGGGGGCGGTAGTCCACACTTCCTCGTATGAAATTATCCCATTTGCACAACATGCAATGCATAAAGGTATGTTATATATATATAATACAGAATAATGTAGAGGAAATAAATAAAATATGTATCATATATAAATTTAGTTCAATCATAATGGCCACCATGAGATGTGTTAAAAGAATATTGAACAATCATCGTTTTGTGAGGCAGTAATTCACCACACAAAGAAACAGTATATTCTTTAACAATTAGACGGTGGTGTAAGTAAGTGTAGGTAGAATCCTTATCATAAAAAAATCATAGTATATTGAGGATAATGGTGTTATTATGGGATCAAATAGTAAAAATATAGTGGTGAGTGAAGAAGGAAAATAAAATAAAGAAACTCAAGAGAAGACATTAACTCTAAATCGGGTAACTCTTTTTGATTTGAGCCAAAGGCTTCCTTGGAAAGACTTCGTCCAAAAGTGAGGCTTCTAGGAGTAAGAGAGAGGTGGGGGGAGATAACATGAGCAGAGTTTGGATGATCCAAGGGCATGAGAGGTGTGGGTAAGTGGGTAGAGTAGGAAGCCTTTTATAAGAGGGAGGAGGGTCACTTTTGGAATGTCGTGAAATGATACTTTATTATAAAATGATTTTCTAATTTTAAAAGTCACACAATTATATTTTTTTAGGATAAGGTTATAAGGGTTTAAAATTCACCCATAAAATAGGTTTTAGAGAAGTGTAAGTCTTATATTTTACCTTATCTTTTCATTTTACTTAAATCATTCAATAATGAGGCAATGACTACATCATTAGGGTGTGATAAATAAATTTATATATTTAATTTCTAAAAATTATAAAAAAATACCATGATGTAGAAAAAAAATTTAGATTTCCAATGAATTTTTATATTCTAAGATATCATTTATGTAAAAAATATGAATTTTTTTTACTTAGGATATAAAAACCTTTTTATATTTCTCTTCTTTTTAAAAATAATTTCATAAATGTCACTATCACACCCATGTTACTCCGTGGGCGCTAAAGATCAGTTGAAAGATTCACATTGTCAGTCATGACTCAATCAAAAATATTTGGACACATGTTGGGGTCATTTATATTATTATGATATTATTTTATTATCCTTAACTACCCGATTACTAATTAATCATGATAATTATAGATAATTACTATCGTTACTATTAACAATGTCCAAAAACAAAGGAGTCTTAATTAAAAAATTTGGACCTTATGATTCCAAATATGGAATACATTTTAAAAAATTCTAAACACATCAATTACAGTAATTTATTTAAAAATAATTCTCGTTGTCACAACCAATGACGGGTTTTTATGGAGTAAAGTTTATCAAAAGATTTACTTGTTTATACTTCCAATTGAAAAAGTGAAATTACTTCCAATGAACAACCTTGTTCTAAGTGATGAAAACATAATTCAATTACACTTTAAATCCAATTAAAAAGACCATTTTACTATATAATTAAATTAGATGAAAAAGGCATTTTTGAATTAAAATGCAGTATTTTAACTATACATTAAAAATGAACATTGGTCAGAAAAATACAAAAAATTTATCCAAAGTAAATTTGATATTCAAAATTCAAAAATTATTTCCATTTTACAAAATTCAAAACATATAAGTTTCATTAATTAATTTTACAATTAATTCCTGCTATCAAAACAAATAGCATGTTTTTATGAAACAACATCTATCAAAAGATTGACACCTATTTATGTCCAATTTCAAAGTGAAATTAATTCAAGTGACTACCATTGGATTAAATGGAAAATATATATTTTAACTAAAATTTAAAACTAATTAAAAAGATAATCTGACCATATTTATAAATTAGATTAAAAGGAGGTTTTGAATTAAAATACAGCATTTTTCACTATTCATTTAAAATGAACTTTAGAAAAAAATTACAAAAAGTACATATTGATGTCCCAATTCTAAATAATTATTTTATTTTGACAAATATTACATATAAAATTGACAAAAAGTAGTTTTAAAAAGGGTTCTCCATAAAAAGGTGCTTAATCGACCTTTAAAAGAATATTAGAATATTTGTTCTTAAAATTGGATTCATTCCAATTTTAAACCTCTATCATTTATTGGGTAATTGTTAAAATATTTAACTAAAATATATAATAATATTGTAGATAGTTCTGTTCATTCCGGTCATTACAACAGTTAGGCGTTAACTAACATTTAAAAAACTATTATTATATTATTAGTGTGCAACGTAAGATTTCAAAAAACTCATTGTTGCATATTGGGTACGCCATCGAACATAGAATTCATATTAAAATAATATTAACATTATATTCACAAATATTAATAAATATGAAAATGTCACATTCTTTATTTACCTCAGATGTTACACATTTAAATTAATATTCAAAAGATTAGGGGAAATATATTTCTCATTTACAATAGTGTCACTGTAGTTCTTATTTCATTGTTCCATCACCTAATTAGGAACCATATAAAAATGTTGAAAATCATGCCCTATAGTTTGATAGTATGAACAGTGAAATTATCTTCAACAAGTCTAATCAATATGCCCAATAATTTAACATGAATAAAAAAATGGATATGTTATTTAAAATTCAATTATATGTCGAATATTCTCATTCTATGTATATATAAAAACGTTATATATTATGGTATCACATATATCAACCTCCACTAGTATGTACGAAAAATTACCATTACTAACATCCTCAAAAGAATTACCCAATCTTATCAGAACTCTAATCATAGATGCATATAAATAAATTAAGCATGCCAAAAAAACCAATTAAAACTTTGTATTTTAATAAATTTCTATCTGAATGTGTCCTTGAAATCATGTAAATAAATGGTAACCTTCCATTGACGGAGCCAATGTGTACATGGCCTAAGGTTGATGGATCAAATACTCCATTCTCTCCCTTCGGAGTTTTCTAAAAAAAATAATGTGAACAAACCCTGGATGAGATACACACCCATGACGTTGGTGAAACACAAAATATCAGATAATCGTGGAATGCATTTCTTAATTCTATAGGTTTTCATAACAATAATTAATAAGAATCATGACATAATTGAGTGTTTTAAAAAATAAATTGGGCCTTAGATTTCATCTTTAGAGGCTGGTTTATAGGTTCATAAGTTTTCTAATGATTTTCATTTATTTTATGTCCATTAAAAAAATGTTTATATAACATTAGAGTCCAGAGTGATTTTTAATGACATATTAAGGAGATTATTATTTATGGTTATATTTTCAAGAGATATGTTTTTATGATTTACATGTCTCCTCATCTAATCCATGTCCTTTTAGAATGGGTTTCTATATTGGAAACATGAAAACTAATATAGAATGGATATAGAAGGACAATATTCATTCGAACAAGAGACCTAGAATTGTTAGATAAATAATAGTGTGGTTTTTAGCGGTGTTAACTCAATTTTAAATAGTTATAAGTGGAATAACCAAGACATGCAATGAAAAAAAGACTCAATATATGAAATTATTTATAAAAGAACATCTCTTGAAATAGCTCCCTTTGGGTTATGGTGGTGCGTCGTATCTAGGGAGTAAAGAAGGATTGAATGATGATCAAGAGAATATATTCGGTGATATCAAATTTTTAGATCATTAAAAGGTACCGTATACTATTTTTTAAAATGAAGGTGAACCTGATCAATAGTGGTATCTTATTTCAATTAATAAAAAGTGGAAATAATCAATTCCTTACAAAATATAACATTTAAATATAAGTTCCTTGAAAATAACATTCCTAAAGTGATTAAACTTATAATGGAATGTAAATTTAATGGATTAATGGAAAATATGAATTATCTATTACTACTAATGAATCATTGTTATTAGGTTGGCATGGTTTGATAAAAATTCATTCATGAAGAAAAATGTAAAATTGTTCGATTTTTCATAGTATTTAATTCTTATTTATTAATGTATTTGGTAACTCGTGCTTTTGAAAGCTATGAGGAAATTGTGTGGTGTTTTTGAAAGTTGATAATGGATTTTTTAGAAAAAACTAAAAATAAAGAATAAGAAGAGATACATGTTGTAGTAAATTAGTAGAAATTACTCAAACAAAGATAATGGTATATAAATCAAATTACACTGTTGTGATAAGTGTTGAAGGAATCGTTATATATAATGTATTTTTATATCTGGGATGTGTTATAAATATGAAAATACTAAACCTGTGGCTCATTACTACAATGATTATGGAAACAAAAATGGTCAGAATTGAAAAAAATTATAGAAGGAAATTGATTTATTTTTAATGAGTTAGTTCATTTTGATAATTCATGTTCAAACACAGTTACTCGAGGTTGGAATAATCATGATCATAATTGGAAATGTGAAATAGTAACTTGTTCTGCTAAATTTCATTTTAATGACCATTAACTTTGGTGGTGACGAGGAAATTAGATTTTCATTTACACAACTCCAAAATCATTTTCTAATTAGTATCAAAATATTTCTTCATAATAGAAATCATCTTATAAGATGATAATACCATCTTAATAAATGATGTTAAATAACTTTTTAAAAACTCTTGGTGTTACTATATTTACAATATGAATTTATAAAAATTGTATGTATACCATATGTGGAAGGGCTCGTTCTTCTTTTCATATTTTTGAGTTTGATATTATTCATGGAATGAAATGGATTTAATTTTAATTTTATATTAAATGTTTAGGAGATAAAGAATTTATTATTTTGAATGAGTTTAATATTTAGATAATAATGAATTTATAAGTTTTGTAACATATCAAGAGGATGATAAACTTATAAAAGAAAGAAGTGAATTTTCACTGCATAAGTATTGAGGACAAAGGAAACCTTTAAATTGGTTATGTGATAGTTTAAAATGAATATTTAAATGTATTTACTAATGTTTTCACTAGTGTTTTTACTAATGAAGAGGTTGATTATAATTTTCACATAATTCCTAAAGCTATACTAATTTCAAAATATCCCTATTTAATAGAATCTATTTAGTTTTTGCAATGGAGAAAACATTACATGAGTTTCAGGATATGACTTTCATCGAACATTTCACTTATTTTAAGGGTGGTTCTATTCAATTTATTTAAAACAATGATGGTTTCATGAGAATTTTCATTGACTATAGATATGTAAGTAACATAAATTTTTATTATACGTATCCATTTACACAAATTGATGACATGATTGATCAACACTTTGGTGAAAAATAATTTTCAATGATTTATCCTACGACCAAGCATCACTGACTAAAGGTAAATGTGGAATACATTTTATGGAATTTATTCCAATATAGGATTTCTCATTATGTTTTTTTTTGTTATAATATAAAAATTGAAAACACCACTAGTGTATTTATATGTCTAATGAATACAGTGTTCAATGAGTATTTGGATAAACATGTGGTTCTGCTTATTAATTATATTCTGGTATACTATAAAATATATAATGATTATAGGAAAAATCGATGGATTGTCCTGTAGGCTTCCAATGAATTGAATATTATGGAAAATTAAATAATGGTTATTTTTGGTCACAACATATATTTTTTAGAATATTCATTATAAGGATAGAATAATCATTAATATTTTTATAATTTAAGTTGTTGAATGACGGAAAAGTCCCACAAATTCTACTAGTATTGTAATATTTATTATATTAGTAGGTTACAACCGATGAATTTTTGAAATATTTGTATGGTTAAGTAGGCTGATAACAAGGATAAATTGATGTAGAGTTAAATTAATACAGAAATTGGAATATAATGATTAATTTTGGGAATATAAAAAATGACTAGTTAATGATACATTTTTATATATTCTAAGAAGAAATTTTGAAAGTTTTTATCTAATGTAGTAATTTTTAATATGGACTAGTTTTTGTCCTGGTGTAGAATGATCAATATATCAAACATGCATAGCTTTAATCAAAACCAAATTAGACGAATTATTCTACACAAGTTATGTTGCAGGATATATTTTTTTTCGTTAAAAAATTAGATACATCATTCATATAGACTGAAATTTAAAATATTTATAGATCATAAAATATTAATGTATATAATTAATCAAAATGTGTAGAATATATAGAAATGAATTTGGGTAGATATGATTAAGAATAACGATTTCACAACTCAATATCATCAACATAAATAATATAGGGAATATGATTCCATTAACTCAAAATGTTGATGAATCATTAAGCATGTTATGGCCCGAACATGATTCGTTATTTAATTTTTTAATAAATTTTATATTGGAAATAATGTATGAAGAAACCTGTTCATTTTTTCAAAATGTATTGATGTAATCAACTATATTAGAATGAATCTAGAAAATTAAAAATGAGATATTGGTTTACTAATTTTAATATAATTAAACATTAAGTGAATTTTTCTACAGTTATTAATGATAAAAATGTTTTTATCATATTTTGATTGAAGTTATGTGTGATTTTTGATTCCCAATTAAAGAAAGAATTTTTATATGGGGCTCATTGATCCCTATTTTATGATCATCCTGGATATACATATATTTACATAGTAATTTAGGAATATTTATGTAGGGTATGTATAGAGAAATATATATTTGAATTTTCAATAAATTGTATGAAATTTTAGAAAAATAATGATGAATGAAATCTACCGAAGGGGAACATTTAAAAATTACTGGTTCATATATGGAAATGGGAAAATTTATACATGTATTTTGTACCTAGATTTCCAAATCCACCTAGAGGAAATAATTTGACTTGGGTTATTGATATTTTTTGAATAAATATATTCCTTTACTACCTTTACAAATATTTTGTCTTTCGATAAACAATAAATAATTTATCATAATGCTATTATTTGGTTATATAGTGTTCCTCTCCCCATTTTATCAAATAATGATCCAAGATTTTCTATAATATTTTATAAAGGAATTCCAAAGTCTTTGGGAATAGATGTGAATTTTGATACATCATTTCATCAACAATGTGATGGAAAGTCAGAATGAATTATTCACATTTTAAAGAAATGCTCTGAAAATTAATATTATATTGTCAGAGAATCTTTATTAATTTATAGATTTAGTTCAATTATCTTATAATAACAATTTTTATAAATGTTTTTTGAAGAAATATTAGAGGTTTTATATGAAAAATAGTGTAAGAGTAAAAAAATTTTGGGTGAATTCGGTGGGAGTATATTTTTGGGAACATAACTGCTAGAATAAATGGTATAGAAATTAAAAATGACTCAATAACACTAGAGGATAGCTCATAGAAGGCATAATATTAACATATATTATTGGAGGAGATATGAATTGTTTGATATTGGAGATTATGTTTTTCAAAATGTATCTCCATGAAAAGTTGTTACATGTTATTGTACAAAGGGAATGTCATGTAAGATATTTATTTTTTATATTTAAAATTATAGAATATTTATGATCATATTTATATTGAGTATCTTTATCACCCTATTTATCTCTAGTACATTATTTTTTCATATTTCATCTCTATAAAAGTACGTACATTATGTATCTCATGTTTTGAACACTGAAGTGGAATAGTTATGCTAGAATATATCTTATGAGTAAAAACATGATTTGTATTTGAAAAAAATATTATCTGGTACTATGAAATATGGTGATAAACTATGTATAGATTTTATGGAAGACTTAGATGATGGAGGAAGTAACATGGGATTCAGAAAATGATATGAATGAAAATAACTTCAATTTATAAAAAATTAATAAAAATGAAAGGATTAAATTTAAAAAGGTGGGATGAATTTCATTTCACATGTCATATGGGAAATTAATAAATCATTTGGATTATATGTATTAGTTTTATATATTTATATTCACAAATTTTTTATTAATAATTTTATAAAAGAGTACTTTTGAAAAATTAATAGATTTATGTTAGTAGATTATTTTCCAATGAATTACATGGTTTTATATAAAAGCTAGATTTTATGATTTTAGAAATTTTATTTGATAAAACGTATTTCAGTTTTTAATCAACTTATAAAATATAGAATAAAACAAGATTAATTTAATTAAAAAGAATCTAAATATTTACATTGGAAGAAAAATTATATTTTATTTCGATATAATTTCATTTTTCTCTTAAAAACACTTTTTTCCTATAAACTATTTTTCATTAAATTTAAACATTAATGTTAATTTATTATATAAAACATATTAAAATTTAATATTCATATAAGGATTCTATATTTTTAATTAGGTGGTGAAAAATTATTATTTTTTAAATTTAATATCAATCGATAACAGTCATTTTCAATCGTATGGAAGTACCATCCCTTGAATTATTAATGTGTATTCAAAAAGAAGATATCAAAGGAGAAATTATTTGTCCTGTCTAAAAATTTTCAAATATATTTTTTAGACTACCTTGTTTAAATATTATTCAATGATGATGAATTAATATCTTAAATTTGTATAATATATTGAAATTTTATTTTGATTATATTAAAACCATTTGGTCAACATTTCCATAATTTAATAATTGAAAATGTCGCTTCTCTATACGTGTAGAACCCCACATTCACAAAGTGATGTGTTGTTTTCATCACCGAATTATACATATGGTTATAATGATTTAATACATTAATATATATATATATATATATATATATGATATTTATGATGTTTATATTGTTCAATAAATATAACATATTACTTAACATCTTACTCATTTTGGCCTTTTGAAATTTATAATATCACTCGCATGTACATGTTCAATACCACATCCAAAAAATAGAGGTGATTATTATTCAATTTTTGAATTATATGGGTTGTAATAAAGATGAAATTAATTAATTAATTTAATATCAATAGAATGTTAATAAATCATAAAATTTAAAATGGTTTCTACATTATTTATTTTCAAACTGTTTAAAAAATGAAATTAACATTCATGGGTATGAATGAAGTATTGTCTCAATAAGAAAATGTGTTTCACTTTCCAAAACATCATTATATTATTGTTTTTTAATATATGTATACTTTAATAATATGATAAACATGAAATGTTTATAACTTTTTAAATACTGTGACCATAAATAATATTACGAAATTTAATGCACTAATTTTATTTTGAGGTTACAAATAGAATGGCCCCAAAACATCCAACATGAATATAACAAATTTTAGTAACTAAGTGAAAGATGGTAATAAATGAAATTAATGGAGTAATGGTAACTATGATATAAATAAATAGTTCTTAATAATGTATAAAAATAATAACATTTTGTTTTTTTAGATTTAGATAATGTATGATGTTATATCGGACATTAAGTAAGGAATTTTTCATTAAAATTATTTTTTAAATTATTCCCTCAAAACATTTTTCATAATTTTCCTTCTTAATTAAAATGTTTCAAGAATTTGATTATATATGTTTTATTAGTTGTCAAATTTTATTCCATCTATTTGTTAATTTATAGTTAAAGTTATTGAATAGAATATTTTAAACATTTAAAAAAATTCTTTAGTTGTCTTTAGCATAGACATATTCGTCTTTTTTACTACTATCATAGTAATTATTAATTATCCAGATTATATTTAAATTTTATATGAAGACTACATAGAAAACAATTCACTAAATATTTTTATAAATTTATAGTTTGTAAAATATTTCATATGGGAATGAAAAACAATTCTCGACATTATAGGATATTTGGATGCTTTATTCCTTATAGGAAATATTGATAATGGGTATTAGGATTAAGTAACATGATATATCAATTATATTCACATTACAGTTCATGGGTATAATATATTAATTATGATTGATCCCCATGTTTCTTTCATGACAGGTAAGCCTAATATAGGTCAATAATGCATTGGGTAAAGTGGCAGAGTTTACCAGTATAGGATACTCCTATGAGATATGAGAAATATCCACATAGGAGACTCTATTATTAGGGTTATTTTATGTGTGAATGTAAGGATAATGTACCGGGGATATGATATTGTGGTAATTTATTATAAAGGAAAATTTTCAATTTCAAAAATTAAGCTAATGAGCTTTTGTTTTTGTGTAAATTTTGCAATTTTGATTAATAAATTTGGATAGATTGTTTTTTAGGAAATGGTAGTCTTGAGATTTCATGATTTAAAAGAAACCCTTGTAATTATGATTTCATGTGAAATTTTTCTTGATTTTTGTAGAGTAATTATGTAATTTATGGGAAAAGTAATTTTTTAGTTTAAATTTTTATTTTGATAAAGAAATTTATCTTATGGATTTTTATTGTTTACTAATGGAATAACGAGCCTCTTCTCATCTATATCCCTTATGAATATTTTCTTATAATATAATGTTTACAAATATTTTTTCAAATGTGTTAAGGTTGTGTATAAAAACTAATTATGTTATATTTCTAGGGTTTGGTTTTCTCCTAAGGGAATCATGTGTGAATTTCTAAATATTGTGTTTTTGGTATAAATTGATACTATATAGAAATTTACACCTTTAATGAAATATATTTCTTCATTATCATAAAATTAAAACTAATATGATCATGGAAATATAATTATGTGAAACACCAATTTTAAATCATTTATATATTGAATATCAATGGAATGAGAAATTAATTAGAAATTTCATGATTAAAAAAAGAAAAATTAATTTTTGGAATTTCTTTTATGACTTGGATTTGATTTCCTATTTATCACTAAAGGGATTATTTATATGAATGTTACATATCATGAATGAACCACTATGTTTTCTTGTTAAATACTTATTATAGTTGATTATGTTTTTGTTATTAAGCATTAAATTTGATGAGGCAATTTTTAGCAGTACTATCTAGAAATGGTTCAATAAAATTATTTTATTCCATTGGGTTCATTTTGATATGATGATTGAAACCCCTTTTATCCCACGTGTTTTTATGTTATGTGTAATGATATATATCATATGGAACACATATATATTAATATTCAGTAAGATATTTTTTGGACCTATATATCCCTCAAATGAATTGGTTAAAACATATACCTCATTAGATAATATAAAACATGTCTTGATCCAATGAGTTCAGTGAATCCTGATTTAAAAAGGGAAATAGGTGAGAAAGGTCTGACCAGCTATGGGAAACAAGTTATGTATTTTAATCCACCCTTTTAGGATTTATATGATCCTAATCATTTCATATTAACCTTTTTTCCGTCATACATATGTCATGATATCTTAAGTATTATTATCAATTTTTTATTTGGGTTTATTTTTATAATGTTCTATTCATAAATTTCAAATTTTCATGACTAACCATATACAAAACTTTTTCTCACATACAATCATCATTAATGATATCTTTTGTTTCACATACTAATAATATGTTCTCACTCATTGATTATGTTTTCTTTTCCTAGATGCTGAAGATTATAATTACAAATAGCCTGATTGGATTTTAGTTTAGAGTAAAGAAGATTTGACGTAATGTTAAGGGGTGTTATTCAATAAGTGGCTATATAATAATAATATAATAAAATAAACCTTATTTAATCTATTTTATGAATTAATTTGTGAGATAAAAGTACTATTAATTTAAAATAATTAATGTTTTTTTTGTTGAGTATCATTCTTTCCCGAGATCTAGAAAATCTACTTCTTTATGATCACTTCATCCTTTCCTTCATTATATCCCACTGAAATACAATATGACACCCAGTATTCAAAATGATTTTATGATTTAAAATAAGTGATGAAACTTTTATCATCTAATTGTACAAATAAATACATGTTAAATGTAATATCATCCCGTCTATCCCTATGTTAATGTCATTGATTTTTGTATTCATAAACATTATGTCCCAAAGATGATTTAATGATTCCATTACCAACACATTGGAAGCCTTTTTTTATCAAACCTACTAATGAATAGAGTATTTATAATCATAAATTATTTCTAATAACCACATCAATCTTATGATATAAACCTATTTTCTTATATATAATACAATTGAATCACTTGTATCCAATGAAAAACATCCTTTTGTAAATTTTAAAATGATAATATCTTAAATATTATATGTTTCATATGTAGACTCAGATTATTATTTATACATGATATATAAAATACATGACACTACATAACTGACTTGATATATTATTCCCTTCCAAGATGATTGAACTGTGACTAATATGTCCGAACTACCACAAAAAAATCCTTAATTTAATAATATATAATTAATTTCTAATCCAGGATTAAATTGTATATTAGACTATAGCTAGGATTCATTAACTATATAGGGAAGATATCTAATAATTACCTTTTTTTAGAACCCTATATGGTTGAAAAAATCCATTAGAATGGAATTGCATTTCCTTATAGAAGAATTTATGTATGGGGGTAGCAAAACTCCCACCCTGATGAATATAAAAAGGTATTCTTAGGATTGTTGAGGGAGAAGGAAAACAATATTAGATTCCGCAGTTAGAGTAACTCCTTCCTTGCTACTCTTTATTTCACTTAAAATAAGTTGAACTAATACTATATAATGTCATTCATGATATTAGACCACATGATCCCCAACAACTTTTGGACACTATCTGAGTGGGAAGATATTTCGTGAAAACATTTAAAAATTTTAGTGAATTGAAAAAGTATGAAATAGGGTTGTGAGGCATCATTGAGGTAAATTTTGAAATTACATAACTTGGATTCTTTATCTCCAGCCAGATATAGAAAAAAGAATAGAATATATATAGATGTGATGGAATATCCCGTTACTTTCATATAGATTTTTTATAGTCAATGTACTCAATCACTGTAACCCAAAACATGGAATCTGTGTAAAAATACACAAACATATTCTCCTGAATAAATTCCAGGAGGATCCCAAGATCATTCTTCACATTGTCATTGAAATCATTGTTCCCATGATCTTATCATTCAATCATAAAGTATTCTCATTGAAAATAGTTTTTCTTGAGACTCTCAATTCATCTAATGAAATATTAGAGGTTATTAATGCACTCATTAGCCTCATGAAGAGATAAAAAATAGTAAAATTCAATGTATTTGGAAACACAAAATCTATAATGATGGTTATGGACATTGGTACCATTAGGGATCTCGATGAATAGATTCTATATGTAAGTATTTTATCCTTTAACAAATATTTGGTTCAACTAATGGTCAAACCAACAACAAATAATCATATTCTTATTATTTTTTTATAAGAGGTGGTCATCTTAGAAACATTTTATACAATCATTAGATGGAAAAATAAATAATATTTTTAAACATTAGATAATGTAAATACATTAACTGCACTATAATTAAAAGATGTTACTCCATCAATATCTATATAAAGTTCTTTTAGAAAAACTTTTTCCCATGAATTTCTGTTTTATAATCCATTTTAAAAAATATTCACATGATTAAAAATAATTCAAAAATAATATATGATCGTTTATTGGTATTTCATAAATTTATTTTCTATCATAAAAATTATTATTATATAAATGAAATCATAACGCTGTGAATCCAAATTAACATTGCCATTAATGAAAAATATACAGTGAAATACTATTTAGTAACTGTCAATGTTTTAATTATTAAAGGTCAATTGTAGGGTCGAACAATAATATTCCGAATAATGATTGGAACATGAAAAATAGTTCTTAATATTTTACTCTCTCCTTATTATTGAATCATAGTTTTATTCGTGAGAATTGGGAATTAATTCATTACTCAAGGGAACAAGAAAAATATATTTTCTATACTCTGACAATAAATTGAATGTTCTTCCATAATTTTGTAGTGTTAACATGTTTATAGATTACTTATTGAAACCAACATATCATATTCCATAATATATTATCATCCCCTTAATCCATGATCCTTTTATGTGTTCTTTGATTCAATTATTTAACATTCCATGCTTTAATAACCATATAACACCCATTCCACCTCATCACATAACCTCATGTATTGCTTCAAGGAGAATGATCCCAGAGTAAATGATATATGTGAAGTATTGCATGTGTGGGAGGTAGTTATATACCCTTATGAACTTATAACTATATAAATAAGGATCATACTAAAATGTGGAATGGACTATACATGATTATGATATACACATCTAGTATCCAATTAATAATGGAATCTTGTGTATTATTAAGAAAATGAAATTTGAAAAGGCATGAAATGAGTATGAATCAAAACTAATTAAATGATTATATTCCTAGAAAAAAATTAAATTGTTTTTAAGAAATTATTTCTACTATATTTACATAGTTCTTACAACCTAATAATTCACTATGGTCTATGAATTGTGATATAATATATATGTCCACAATAAAGAGACATCAGGGATATCCTTTATTTAAGAATCTAATCTAATTAAAAAAACAACAGATGTTTCCATCTATTCTATGTGTTCTATGAGTCTGAGAAGATACCATAGTTAGAAAATTTTTCATTAAATATATCATGGAAATAAATATTTAACTTGTGTGATGAATTGGGTATGTTCAAGAATCATGAATGGAAACTCAATCAGTTAATTACACTCTTCTCCTCCGAACATTAAAAAAACTAGAGTTTCTGTGTAAAACAATAACAAGATAAAATATTTATAATGTAACATTAATAATGGAATATGTTTTACTAGAGGAATGGGTGATGTAAAAGGATATTTAACTCCATAAAATGAGATGATCCATACATACAAAATTGATTAAAGCGTCATATTAAGATCTAAGATGATGCACCAGTTCCAACACCGATATCTATGAGAATCTTTATTCCTATAAATTTACCAAAAATGTATATATAATAATCCCAACATATATATAAATATGGGTAATAGTGTAAGGACTCTATTAGTTGATAATATTCGGAGAAAATTAATTTGGATTACCATGATTTTGGTAATGTTATATCCCATCCCATCATGAATGGGGAAATGTGTATAAATATTTGGGGCTTTACAATCCTACACCCTTCCAAAAACCTATTCTTAACCATGTTGGTACCTAATAAGGGTCATAAAATACAATATACTAATATTTCAAAATTACAATAATTTTTACGAAGAAAACCGAAATGATAAAAATGTCAATAAAAAATAAATGAATAAATATATGCTATAAATAAACATAAACTATTATAGATAGTATTATATATGAAATTTATGTTCCCATGATCATATGATATTTATATAATAAGAAATAATAATGAATTTTAATAAAACACATAATAAATGACCTGTAATCTTTTATAACTGGTTGGAAACATATAAATTATACTTTGGTGTTTTATATATCAATTAATTAATCCATCAGAACTTCTGTGAAAACCATTTATATTTTTAATATCATAATTTTAGTTTTGTTCACATGATCCCATACCATTATAAGGTTAGCTATCTATACATATGAAAGGATATAGGGGTATACTAAAAAATGTATTTTTAATAGTTTTCTTGAATCATAAATAGAGAAGGTATTATACCAATTTCTCCATAAAACCACCTTAACAAATAATATATACAAATTAATTATATAGTTATTTAGAAAAGATATAAATTAAACGAAAAACAAGTACATGGCATTTTATTTACCCTGTAAAATCCTAAAACATATAAATCCCATCAGTAATATGATTTATTTGATATATATCACAGTTCCCAAATTTTGGATAAATGAGAATTCATATGATACCCATAATAGAAATAAAGAGTGAGAATTTTAGTGGTGAGAAATTACCATAACATATCAAGAACATGGTTTAATTACTGAAGGGAAAAACTTGGATCAATGATGGAAATTGGATTCATTAGGAGAGCTTGAAAGGAGAGGGATGGATTGATTAGTATTGAAAATAAGGGAAATAGAATATAAATTAGAAGTCCTCTTATACTAGGTTTACTTTTTTGAATTATAATGACAAAAATACCATTTTATAAAAGATTTATATGATGAATCCATTGTGAAGTAGATACATATATAATGAGTACTTTATGGCTCTAATCAAACCACATTTTACCTTAGAGCCATAATTGTTAACTAACAATAAGATATAGGACACAAGACTCTGGGGGGACCTCATCCATTGCTTTTTAAAATTTAAATCATTTTTAAACCTAATTATAACACCTTTAACTTAAAATTCTATATAAATGAACTAAAATTGTTAGAATGTAAATTATAATTACATTTTAATTGGGTTAGGAACAATAAAGATTCATTGATATGGTTTATTGACGAATTAATATTATATTTAATTTTAACAAACTCATATATTTGTAGAAATGTTATTGGAATAATGGGAAAAGAAAATTATTGAATTCATTTTGTGATGTTATGAAACAAAATAACCTAATCTACAAAACTGATTATCATTGATCTATAAATTAATCCAATAAACAATTAAATTAATATTTCTAATGAATAGGTTTTAAACCGTTACATATTTTGTGGATGTCCACATATGTGTTTAATTACATCCTGGTGGATCCCACGTACATCATGCTGATAAATAAAATTTATATTAGGATGAGATTATTTTATGATTTTGAATCCATCAAATCCCCATGTTACAACTATCTTATTTATTAATTATTTTTTCTTATATGATGTACTTTTGGGGTCTTCACTTATTTTTTGGGTATTCGGGAGGTCTCAAAAATCTACAGTTCCAAACAATAAAATGATGCAGTTGTGCAGAAGGGCTTTACACCATGACCATCACTTGGGTAGTATACCCATGACTATGTATGATGGATTTTCCAACCTAAAATGGGATTAATTGCATTAATTACCCTATAATTGGGGTTTATATCTTCCTAAACATAATCATGTAGGGTTTACACTATGATTTATATTTTTGCTGACTCCCCATCTATTTTAAGGCCATTCTTGATGTGACCCAAGGTTTTAATCACTAAATGGAATACAAATATTCATAAATGTTATAAAATTATTATTTCTTCCTAGATATATTCTTAACTCATTTGGGGTCATTACTCCCTCTTCATATATGAATAATTCCTTGATAATTTCTAAATGAATCACCTCTTTTAACAATAATATCATGGGTGTCCATATTAATTTTTACGGTGGATTCTTCAAGATAAGATTCTATGAATAATGTCACTTATGTACATTCCTCTAACTTCTCATCGATTATATCACTAGAGATGTCTTAGAAAACTAAGGATCTCTATCACTTGAATTTTTATCAATAGTTATTTTGGTATTGGATATATCTTTATATCTTAATGATCTATGGTCTTTTAGGAGGTCCCTTTATACTTTATTTATCATAAGTGATGTGGAACATGTAGTTCATTCAATGCCAATACCTTTTTGGTACACACCATGAATGTTTGAGTATAATAAAATGTTTTTATCTAAATGTGTGGTTTTATTTTTTTTATAATGAGTTTATAATTAAATTATAAATGTGTTTTATTTCATTATATGAATTATATGTAATATTTGGGTGCCATATGTTTGATTAAATATATATAAAAGGTTTTCCCATGGAAATTAGGTTATCGAAATGGGATTTTATAGTTTGAGTCATTCTATGCGATTTAAATTATGTCCTTAGGGGTTATATGGAATTTATAGTTATATCATATGGGTTTCATTGGTTTTACAAGTGGATTCATTTAATTTCTTGTGGGGATTTTGTTCTTGAATTAATATTCATTTTTTCTTGATTCCTTGTGGATGTGTGTCTAATAAAAGTGACATTTTTATTTGAATATAATTTTATGCAAACTATGATAGGGTGATTTATTTTTTTAATGATAATATAAAAATATACATTTAAAAGAAAAAATATTATAGAGAACTCTAACTCGTGTTTGGAAGATTCACGTCTACATTCAGAAAACATTGAAATGAACATATTTTTGTGATGGATTTCGAAAGAAGTTTATAATTCATGAAGGAATGGTGTGGTTTGTCCCATATTATTTTTTTCAAAGATGAGATTCACTACAATATATGACCCATAAAATTTGTGACATCTTGATGTATTTATTTTGATTTATAGGGGATTCACATTAGAATGTTTCTTGAGGCTGGATGATGATTTGTGATTATTATATGTTGTTTCTATTTGAATTTTTGTTCATGTATCTCGCATCCTATCTCGATTTGTCAATTAGAGCCAATATTTCTTAGTGCATGTTTGAGAGTTAGTTTATACCTAGTATTAATGAGACTTATGATATTCAGTATTGTGTTATAGGCCATGGGATAATTCCACTAGTGAGGTTAATTTATAGAAACTCATTAATTATTGATATACAAATACATCCATAATAAGAATGATGTTTCCAATCCAATTATGTCAAGGATTGACTAATATGATATCAAGGAACTCATTATGTCTATATATCTTTTAATTATTCTTAATTATTACACTTTGTTAAATTTAAGACCCACAAAATTATCATTCTCTAAATATGTTCTATACTATTTAAATTATTATTTGTTTGTTTTTTCATAATTATAAAATTACTGCTTCACTATAAATTTGATTATTTTCATTAAACCTGACATATATAGTTACTACATATCCACTTTCATTAAGTACTTTAATTTTTTTTCTTATTTATTAAATTTGGGTTAGTTTTTAGTTCTCATGGTGTAGTTTGAAGTCCTTTAAGAAGAATATTTAAAGAGGAATTTTTTTGAAGGATCATTAAATGGAATGTTATCAATAGATCATTTAAATCTTGTTTTATATTTCTACCTACCATTCCTATGAAATATCAAGGATTCTATCATTAAAAGAAAATAATATATTTTCTATGTATACCTCATATTAGTTTTGAATATTTATTTGGTAGTGGAAATGAATGCATTGTATGTTTATTTCATGCTGAGCTAGTATGATCAGACATTTTAAATGCCACTCGATTCCTAGAGTGTTGTTCACATATATATGGAAAAATGGACTATATGGTGGGTATAATCCATTTATTTGTTTTAGTAAATAATTAATTAGAGTTTATTAAGGAGTGATGAGACAATACAGTGATTTTTTTTACATATAATGTAGTGGTAGTAAAATATGGAAAAACAACATAGATAAAATATGGAACTAAATAATTTTTGAAAAATATATCATGTATTTCATGATATATAATTCATGAAAAATGGATATGTTATTGAAATATAAGAACTCTCACTATCGATCCACTTACTTTGAGGTCTATAACAAGCTGTCATGTGACAAAACATGAGACCAATGATTACAAAATTTAATTAAAATATTAGAACATATGATCAATATTTCAAAACATGTGGTCAATCATAAAATTCATGACCAATAAAAGTTTTTTTGGGCATGTAGTATATCCATAAAACCTAATCCTACATGATATCACACAATCGTGATGGTTTCACACAATATAAAAAATTTAAAAATATTGAAGACACAAAATGAGGATAGATCTAAAGTGCCACTATTGATTCTATGGTGTTGTTTATATAAATCATGTATAGATAGTTATCATAGTCTCTTCATAGGTTAAGTATACATAGTACTATAATTTATGGTTTCATCCCTGACACATAAAGCAATTGTGCACATACTAGTTGTGGAGATTTCATGAAGGTGGATGTTATGGGTTAAATAGATATCAATTTTTGTTAGGCTCTATAGATCTCAACGTGCTAATTTGGTGGTATGAGTTTCTTGGAATCAAATTTCCAATACACATGAATCAATCATATTAGATAATGATTCCTTGGGAAAGTTATTCATGTTGTTTCATTGATGAGGTCACACTATTGATACTACAATCACACGATAGATAGGAAGAGTGTTGTAGTTGAAATAAGGTATCATGATCGATAAGATAAATTTATGTAGGTGAAAGATCACATGGTTTGATAAGATATTGTAGCATGGCCACTTAAATATGTTAAAAATAGGCCCATGTAGTGATGTATAATAAAAAAACAACATATAGAAGATTAAAATATAACCATATGGTCCCTTAAGTAGTTTACCACAAATGAGGTTCACTTCATGATAAAATATACTATTTATATGATATAATATGAAGAATAATATTTATACAACTAGATAATATCTATTTAAACATACTAAAACAATACATACAAGATGTAAAATAAAACATTGAATCTAATATTTTATTAATCAATATATAATATTAATATATTTATAAAATGTGTATTAATATCCAGTCAATATTAAACAAAATGAGATTAATAAATGTTATTATAATATTATTTTTTTAGGAAATAGAAGAACACATAGCTGTGGAAATTATTTAATAAAATTAAAAATTCACAATGAATTACAAATTAAAGTTGAACATTTTCTTGGAAATATAACAATTTATAAGAGAACCTCTCAAAGATGATATTTATATATATATATGTCAATGGATTAATTTTATCAAGTTGTAAACATAAAAACAAAAATATTACACTTCTAATATAACATGTTGAAAATTAATTTTTCTAAATAGAATTTAATTTATTTTTTTAGTGAATAAGTTTGAAATTGGTTTTCTAAAAGGAAAATGTTACATATTAATTACTCATTTTTTACATGACCTTTATAAAATGTTACCTAACATAAATATATTATTTTCGTAATTATTTTATAGGTTTTTTAGATATATAAATACACTTTGAATTGTCAAATTTAATTGGAATATTATTAAGGAAAATATTAAAATCACATAAATTTGTATCAAGATAAGGACAATGGGAAAAAAATTAGAAACACCAATATACTCATCCATAGCTATAGATAATGAAACTGAATATTGTTTTTTATAAATATAGGAATTTAAATCCAATTAAGAAAATTAAAAATACATGTTTTGATAATTTGGTCCATCCTATAAAATCTATAATCAGAATCGGAATAATATAAACAGTGAAAATATTTTCTTTTCAAAAAATATACTAGTAATAATAGTTCCTTTGATATATCTCAAAAATATATTTACTACTATTAGATGAGATTCAATAGGATTCAATTGATAATATTTTAGAAAAATAATCTCGATTCATTATATCATGTTTAAATACAATTAATATAGTATGATACTTATCATTCCTTGAGAGATCGTGACATCTAAACTGTAACACCATAAGAATTTTAAATAAGAACAATTTGTTTGACAATGTACAAAACATAAAACAAAAAATCCAAAAAGAAGATTAATATACTATTAAATTATTAACATTTATTGTAACAATTATCACAAATCTATTGAAATGGTGGGTAATTATATTATTAACCCAATTTTGAAATAAAAATATATTGAGGTTCTAATAAATAAAAATGCAGTGGCTATTTATTAGGAAATCAATAATCAATTTTTAGTAAGGTAATTTTATGATTCATAAAAATGTTTTATTTAAAAATGATATTTATTTGTTTTTTTAAAATAATATAATTAATTTATGGAACTGATAAAAATTATATTTACTAAAATAATATCATTTTTGAAATCTTCATTTTATAAAAAAGTAAGGTAAATTTTATGGATTTCTATGAAAAGATTCATTTTAGAATAAAAAGTGGAAAAAACAGGCATTTATTGAAACCATAAATTTTGTTTCAATGGATTTCAAATTTCAAAATTATTTTAAACTTGATTCAATGTAAAAAATTATTTTAATACATTAAAAATAATGCAATTAATTACATTGGAATCGATGTTATTTTTAAATTTTCTATATAATTTTTTATACATTTAAAGTAAATTTCATGAAAACTATATCTAGGAATTGAAAGTGTTTTTATCTTCATAACCAAAGGTAAGTTGGATCCTTATATCTTTTATTAATATGTATAGTAACCATAGTCATATTTATCACCTCAATAAAGTAAATGTTTGGTTATTCTATATTTTAACTAAGTGACAATGAAATAATATTTTTTATTAATTCTTTTTGGGTGAATATAATTCAACCCTTATCACTTTAAGACAGAGAAGTGACTGTTTAATGGGAACTGGTCTATGAAAATTATTTTTAACATATTTAAATCAATAAAAAGTTGAAAATATCAATCTCTTCATATTAATTTCATAATATGTGGAAACAGAGGTACAAATTCAAGATATGAATGAATTAAAATACCTACTTTCAGATTAATGAAATTATATATATTAAATAATTAATTTTATAATTTTTAAAAATTATAAATTTACCTAAAATTCTCCTAATAAACTAATAATTTATTAATTTAATTAACAATATGTAATATTAATTATTTAAAAAATATTATAATTGATAAAATTCAAATTAGTTAATGTATCCTAGAAAATTTATTGATCTATATAGAATTTAAGGTTAGTTTTAAGAGATTAAAATCTAATTTCCATTTTTTATTAATGTATTTGAGGTCAAAATAATGAATATGTTAATATTTGACATTAATGATATTTTATTAAAATAATATATAATTAAATTATTTAAAATTTCATTAAATATTATATTTATCAATGGAAAAGTGAAATAAATGAACACATCATTCATGGTCTCTTTATAAGTCTTTTACCCATTTTCGAATATCATTTGTATAATTTGTTATTAAAATATTTGGTATTTTTCTATGGTCAAAAAAAATTACCAAGGTCTTAATAAAATATTTAAGGATGAAAATAAAATACAAAATTGCATAATTTTTATGGGTTTTATTTGTTTCAACCCTAACCTATTTTTTATGATTATTTTTTTTGGAATAAATTTGTTTTCAAATAGATGTAATATATTTTAATTTATTATGTAGCTACAAAAGTTCCCTTCACCTAAATTATAAAAGTGAGCCCCTTCCTTCACTTCATTACACCAGATTGAGTAATATAGCATGACTCCAACATAGCTTGTACTCTTCCCAATATCATTAGGAATTTTCTTGAGGTTATGGTCTCCCAAAATTTACCAACCCTTGTTCTCTTAAGTAGATATCAAGAAAGATTATACTAAAGAAGAGGTTATCATGTTTCTAAATTCATTCAGGTTTATTTTATCTCATACTTCATATGAATGTTATTTATCCTTCATAATATAGAAATAAAATATCCTAAATATACTTCTATTTTATATTTATTATATTAAATCCATATTCTACAATTTTTCCATGTTATAATAGTAAAAAACATCACCGATGCGTACGTATGACTTAATGTCTCTAAATAGTACTGTAATTATTTTCCATACCCATATTCCATAGATGGTTATAAAGATGGAAATAATGCGAATATTTTATAATTATGACAAATATATAGTTCTTGAAAAATTAAATGTTATACATCCCCTTACATTCTAATCCATTGGAAAATGATATCATCACTCGTGCGTTGGTGTATACTACATCATCTAAGAAGTGAATTGTTCAATTTGTCATTTATAGTTTACATGGATGGTTAAAAGTACGGATTTAATGAATATTGATGATATAATAATTATTATGGAAATATTAATTTTTATTTTCATTTTTTTCATTCCTTCTATCTAAAATTGAAAATAACTATCTGGCGTACTTATGGTTTACACACTAAATAAACAGTGTAATTTTTTTATATCTATCATTATAGAGGTATATATATATGTGTATTTAAAATTGATAATATAAAAATTGTTAATAAAATTTTTATGATGATTCGACAATATTTATGGTACATGTTTCGTAACTAGAAAATAAAACAATATGTGAAAATCAATGTAGTTAGCATTAAAAACAATGATAAAAATAAAATATTGTTTAAAAATGGTTTATAAAATGGTATCAATGAATTAAATATGAAGTCATATATATGAATATTTTTCTAGTGTGTATGTATAATAAATTTAAATTTCTTTTACCACAGGTAGAGAACCTTCCTGACAATTCAGACTTGAGGTTATAAATTCCATCTTCATTTTAACTCCATTGGGATATTTTCACTAGGTTATTCATGTTTATAATTATTTGGTGAATATAATGTAACTTTGGGTTAATAAAATTTAATATAAATTTATTCATGATGTGTATCATGCATTTTCAGTTTACTCTCTTAAAGAGTTTCCATATTTTCTTTTTTACTTTTCATCTCTTGGGATCCCAAAATACACAAAAAAATGTATAGAAGAAATAAAATTATATCAATTTTTTTGGATATATTTTTCATCATAATCTATATTTTATTGAATTTTTTTTATATTAATAAAATGTTTTATCACGAAATATTTTTACTAAAGGTTGACTTCTAAAAATGGTTTCGAATGAATATTTTTATCATTCCCCAAAGTAGGTATTTTGTTAGTTTTATGAAAAAATATTGAAGTAATTCTTTTTAACTTTTAAATTATAAGATTATTGTCCTTCTTTCATTAATAATATATGATTTGAATTATCCTATTATAAGAATTACATATTTATTTAAAAAGAATGTTTTAATTTATAATTCGACAGTTTTATTTTAAATAAGTTATTTTATAAAAATAAAAAGTTTGTTTTATTTAATAAATTTATATTGATATTTAAATGTAATTATTATTCATTAATAACAAAATCCATTTATTTTAGCTGTTATCCAATGAAAATATATTTAAATTAAATAATACTCTAAAACATTCACTTAATTATTATTATTGTACATTAAATTTCTCTTATATTTACATATTCTTTTTATCAGTAATTTATTTTATCCAAAACTGTACACTATTTATACATATGGTGTTATTATTTGAATATATTTTCAAGACTAGAGAATTATTGATAAATTAGTATTCTTTAACTAATATGAATATTTTTTTAAAAAGGAACATTATTCTTTACATAGATCAGTCATTCAGTATATGTGGAATGAATTGGATATAATGTGAAGAGTTTGGCCCATAATTATATAGCCTCTTGATTTAACGATAGGTATCATGAGACAAATTGGTAATCAATACATTTATGGTATTTTGGGTCATTGGCACCCGTTGTTTTAAACTACCTTGTCACCAAGAAAAAATGTTACACATACAATGATGTTTAAGATCATTGCCTTAAATACTATTATTTTCCATTATTGGGAGTTTAGTTATGATTATAATTTATTATATTAATGAGTTGATTATTTCCATGTATGAATTTTTTCCCAATTTAATGATTTAATGTCAGGCATTTCATTTAATTTATTTTTCATTTCTGGGTTTTCTTATTTACTCATGATATCTTCTTTTATATGTTACTCTTACTAAGAATTTGGTGTCACCTTTTTTTTGTTTTTTTATAATATGATGTTTTATATTATGAATAATATCAAGGATGATGTAAAAATGTTTTATAATCTTTATTTAATATTTCAAATTTAACTATTAAATAATTTATGAAACATTTTTCACAACTAATAAACAATTCGGCCCTCTGAGATGTTATTCATTTTATAAAGTGAGAAAGTAATAATGTACCACATACTCTGGTTTACTAGAACTGGATATTTATAGTTTATTTCTAAGAAATTAAATAATAATAGATCGATAGTAGATTTTGAGTAGTCAAATATGACATTAGAATTTTGATAATCTAGGATAGTATTTGATAACACTTACCCTTACACTATTTTTATTTTATAGCTTAATATTTTTGAATAATATAAGATAACTTAGTGTGTGAAAGTTTTTATTGAAATATCCTAATGTGAGAAATAGAATCAATGACATTATAAAGTTTACATATTTAATTAGTGAGCCTAAAATATGGATGGTTTTTCAACTCATCAGATCATTGAAATATTGGGCCAGTAGACTCTAGTTATGAAAAAGAGCCCAAAATTTATGGGAAAACATGTTGTTCCAGATCCAGATTCACTTCTATTGGGTCACTTCATATGAAAAAATACACAATATTTTAGGGGAACTACTAATATAATGGTTTTTAATAAATATATTGAATCTATTAAAAGGAAATTTATAGCTTTGGGATGTAATGAAAATTTAATTTTTTAGTCATTTATTTTTTTAAATGAGATATTGATCAGTGGTGGCCATGAATCTAGAACACGAATGTGGTTGAAGAAATATAAAATTTGGATTTTAAAACTTTTAAAGTATTTTTCATTAAGAAATATTTCACTTATGAATAATGAGATAAAATGGAGAGGAAGTTCCTCAATTTAAAATATAATAAGAAGAATGTGTGGTAGATCATGCGGCTAACATTACAAGAATAGATTGGATTTCCTAAGACTATATAACTAATAGGAAAATTATATTAGAAATTTATTTTATGGGAGTAGGTTAATTCTATAAAGGGATGTACTTTCTCTAATGCTTCCATCTTATGATTATATTGTATCATGTTTCAATAATACTAAAAAGGAATTTTGGTGATCTGATATCATTAATGGTTATCAAGAGAAGACGTGGCAGAATGGGGACCCTTAAAAAGAAAAATCATAAATGGTTAAGAAGAAAATAAATAAATTTCAATTTTGTGATTGTTATGGTAAAAATTCAAAGATAATTATTGAAATTAATGGGATTTTATTAAATTTGTCAATATAAGGGTCTTCCTATTGATGACCATAGGGAAATGAAACAGTATACTACTATATAGTGCTTAAATTGTAAAGAGATGTGGAATTTTTCGAACCACTTCCTTAAATATCCAGGGAACATACTAATGAATGTGATAAGGAAATAATGCCAAAATTATTCTATTACAACAAGAAAATTAAAATTAATAACATGATTATGTATTTTTAATCAAGAATTATGTTGGAATATTTTATCAATTATATTTTGGTTATAAGTATAATCTTATATATAAGATTTTTTAATTTTAATTTTTTATTTAGGATTTCAACGCACATGTAAAATGGAAACAAAAATCAATAAAATAGATTCTCTAGTACTAAAATATTTATAGATAATTAATAAATAAGGGAAATATAGTCCTTAATATGTTTCAATGATGAGTCAATAATACTCAGTTTGGATAATGAGTAGATTGACACTTGTAAAGTAAATTTGGTAGAATTTTGACCTTTTAAATGGTTAATTATTTAATAAAAAATGGGTTTATGATGGATTTCATTATTTTTGTGGGATTTATTGATTAAGTAAAAGGATAATTATGATTTTGGATATTAGTATATGTGAAAATGGTATTCTCATGTTTGGAATGTGACATTAAGAAGTAGTTGATAAAATATCCAATATTTTAATCTATTTCATGTTTTTCCAAAATATTTCAGATGATAATTTAGGTAAACTACGTATTAGATAAATAATGTGTATCGTTGGATTTATTATATTGGATAGAATGTGAATTTTTTTGTTATTAATAAATTATTAGAGGAAAATGAAATGAATTATAGATCATATAATTCATTAAAATTCCTTCTAGAAAATATCATCTCTAATATTTATTTCCTAGAATAAGAGATAAATGTGAAATTTATAGAATCACGACCAAATAATTATATATTTACTTAAATGTCGAAATTAATCTTTTAATACAATTTTAGTTCTTTTTATAGCTACAAATAGAATCCAAAAACATTAGGAAAATATAATTGAACTGAAAATGTTATCTCTTTACTTTTTTTATTTAGAGATTAATGATATTCTAACCCACTAATGATTTATGGCTTTTGAATGTCAAATTTTTCTTGACCATGTTATCTATAAGTCCTTATTAATCATTATTTGTTTGTTTTCATTTCAATTTCTACATTAACACTTCCCAAAAATGTTCCCATATTTGGAAACACTGGTTTTAGCGACATTTATAATCCCCTTTTACTCATTAAAATGATGTTTATGAACCATTTTTTATGAGGGTTCTCAATTTTCGTACCCTTGATTGCCAAGTTAATGTTTATGTTATAAGGGAATTTCTTTTAATGGTTGGAGAATGTAAGACCCTAAGAATTTAAAATAATAACACTATGTTTGACAGCATATACAACACACAACACTAAGTATAAATGAACACCAGTATACTCTTAAATTTTTTTATTTAATTTCATAATTATCACAAACACATGGAATTTTTGGGTATATATATTTTATCCTAATTATGATATATAAATATATATATTGGATATTCTCAATAAAAATTCTTATATTAATTAATATGAAATCATTTCCTGATTTACAGGTAGTTTATTTTATGTTTCAGAAATATGTTTTTTAAATAATTATTACTATTATTACAGTGAAACAGTTATAATTTTTATCCATACATTCTATAAATTTTATTTAATAAAAGTAATATCCTTTATAAAATTAGCGTATCAATTTGTTAATGGTGAAATTTTAATGTTTTCGTACAAGATTCATTATCCAATCAATAGTAAAAATTAATGATTATTATTAAAGAATTTATATTATTTAACCATTACAGATGGTACATTTTATTTTAAAATGGATTAAATGAGTGAATCAGTTCTATTATATTATGAATACTATAATTATGGTCACTGAAAACATTATATGTTTACATTGGTAAAAAATATTTTTTAATATTAAATATATATTTTTTATTAAAAATTATATTTATTAATGAAAGACATTTTTATCTTTATCAATCATAAAAAATATTCCCTTTTAATTTTGTTAAATAATAATAGTAACCATACAAAAATTTATCACCTCAGAAAAGGGTAAATGTTTTTATTATTACTTAAAACTAAGTTTTGAGGCTATATTTTCTTATCTTAATTATTATTGGATCAATATAATTAAACCCTTATCACCAAAGAATCAAAAAAGTTTTTTATAATGGAAACCTATCCAGGAAACAGAACATTAAAATATTTAAGTCACATAAAATAAGAAAATGACACTCTTACTTTTAAATATCGTCAATGTGTTCACATAAGGAAAAAATCATGATATGATCACCCAAAAATTTCTTTTTTTCTGGTTAATAAAATTATGTTCAGCGGAAAAATAATTTCTAATTTTTTGAAGTTATCTAATTACCTTAAATTACTAGGAAACCCTAGTAAAGTATTTAATTATCTAATATGAAAATCAAACATATGATTTGAAAAAATATTAAAATTGATATAATTTGAACGAGATAATGTGTCCCAAAACTTTTCTTAAATCTATATGAATTGTTACAATTTTTTAATGGAATATATTTTAATTCCATTTTTTATTGATATATTTAAAGTCAAATTAAAGGAATATTGTAAAAATTAACATTATTTATAATTTTCAAAGTTTGAGTATATTTATTTATTTTATAATAATTAGAGTATTATCTACAAATATGTGAATAACATGGTTGAAAAATAATACACTTTTCATTTATGAGCCAGTTGGCTATTTATAAAAACATTATTAAACATTTTTTTATTGACATTGGGGTTACCACGGTTAAGGTAAAGAATAAATAACTAAATGGTTAATAAAAATAATAATGATTAATAAGATATGAAAACATTTTAAACTCTTATTGGTTGATTTTATTTAATTCTGAGACTATTTTTAATAAACTAAAAGATTTTTTTTTCAAAATTTTGATCTAAAATTATATTATTATCGTTATTTAATATTTTTTTTGAAAATATAAAAGTACCCCTCACTTGAATTATAATGGGAAAACATTATTTCACTTGTTCACCTCATATTTATAAATATATCACCATCAAAACCTAAACATTCCAATTATAAACATCCTTATCCTCATTATTAAGGGGATTTTATTGACCAAAAAACTATCTCGATCTCCATTAAAGAGATATCTAGGGGAATTTTATTGAGGACATGGCGATTAACTATACCAAGTCCTACAAAAATAATTCATGTTTTACATCCACATAAGGACTTTTAAACAAACCAAAATAATATATAATGAATAATAAATATATATCTATATGTTATTATGATTTTGTTAAAAAAAATATATCTATTTTATATCCTTAAAAAATTCAATACATTGCCTGGATATACTTACGACTTACCATCTCCATATCACGACATAATTAGTTTTCATTACAATATTTCATGGATGGTTATAAGGAAGTAAATAATGATTATTTATCATATTATTGATAGATTTATGGTTTTGAAATATATTTTTATCCACCAATCCTTATATTTTAGATAATTGGAACATGATAACATCACTCGAGAAAGCATGTGGTAAATCACATCCATAAAGTGATTTGATCCATTTTTCATTTATGTTTAATATGGATGGTATACTAAAAATATTTAATAAATATATATGTTTTATATGATATAATATTGATAATATATTGATTAATTATTATTCATATATATTTTGTTCCATCTGTTGAAATTTGAAAACAATGTTAGTGCTTAAATACAACCTACCATATCCTTGAATGTTGTAATTCATTATTAATATCTATCATTATTAGTTGAATATAGAAATATATATTTAATATACTTGATTATTATAAAATTAATAAAATTATACATATGAGGTTTTGATAATAAATATATATGTACCAGAACTGTTAAATACCAACATACATGAAAAACAAAGGATTTAACCCTCCAAACGATGATAATTATAAAAGATTATTATCAAACAGGTGATAAAATGACTTATGTCAGTCAAATATGATATCATATATATTTACATTGTATCATATGTGAGACTAATAAATATAATTTATTATACCTGAGGTTAGAGAACCTATTTTACAAGTAAGACCTATGGTATGGGATTTTTTCTCAATTACCACCCTATTAAGGTATATTTGGTAATATGAAAATTTTTACTATTATATGGTATATATAATAAGAATTTTAGTTAATTAAAATGAATAAATATTTCATTATGGTGATAATTTTCATTTTTAGTTTAATCTCTTAATTATTTTCAATTTTTCTTCCAATATTCCCACTCTTTGGAACCGCAGTCATGAAAATTAATTTTTAAAATAAAACCATTTAGTAGATTCCGTTATAATGGTTATATATTTATTCTATATCAATAATTTCTAATATTTATTCAAAAAAAGTAATAACTCTTATAAAATGATTTATAAAAATAAAATTTCACCACATGCTAAAATTTTAGAAAAATAGTCTGAAAGGAATATTTTTTTCTTCTTCAAAATGAGTTACATTGTAAATATCATAAAAAAATTATGTAAGTAATGTTTTTTAAATTATAGAGCATGTTAGTTTTTTCCACCATCATGAATAATATTTTATTTGAATATTACTTTTTATTTATATAGAATTATTTTCAGGGAAAATTCTTTACATTATAATTTCTCAATTTTATTTTAAATAAGCTATTTAAAAAATTGAAATGTAATTTTCATCAACTCTCTTTCAATGGTCTTAAAATTGAATTAATATTAATTAATAAAAGTAAAAAACTTATTTTACTTATTAATCATTGTGGATATGTTATAATGATACCATCATTTGAATCATTCACTTAATTTTGATAATTAGATATAATATTTTTCTTAAATATCCATATTTTTTAGATTGGATGTGATTATTTCCTAAACCAAATTCAATTTTTAAATACATATTAATAATTTGAATTTATTTGATTGAATGGGAAGGTATTGATAAATCCATATTCATTATTTAATATGGATATTATTTATATATGGAATATAATTTATGAATTAAATTTATCTTTTGATATATGAATAATGTATTATACATGCATTGATGGGCGGGCCTTGAATTAAATAGCCTTTAGATGCTTTGATAGGTCTAATGAAACAAATTCTTAAACCAAACATAATTGGGTTTTTGTTGTATTTCTAAACATTTTTTTGAAATATTTTTTCCCTAGACCTTAATGGTTTAGATACTATGATGATTTAGTTCATGGGTTGAATATTAAGAATTCACATTGATGAGAATTTAGTTGTTATAATCATTCATGGGATTGCTATATTTGTATAATATATGGATTCATTTTTTTCATTAGTTTTTGTTTAAATATAAAGTGTTTTTATTTATTTATGTTATTATATTGATTATTCATTATTGAATAATAATATATTTCGTTGTATAAAACCCCTACTGAGCATATGCAAACAATGTGGTATATTTTTTCTTTTCCATAGAAAATAAATATGGATATTATGAATAATATCAATAATGAAGAACATTTTCTTGATATGTATTTAATATTTCCAATATTATATGGTAATCATGTATGTATCTAGTTTTTCAAGGATACTAATGTATTATGTACTTCAAGAAACAATTCTTATTATCGTGTTCTTATATATTGATGTAACCACCAACTCTGGTATACAAGAGATAGTGTCCTTAAAAATATTCTTTTTAGAATTATCCAAATGAAAATTTAAATTTTTTCTTATCAGTGTTTTAATATTCCTTATTAAATCAATGAAAAACTACTTCACTTGTTCTATATCATACATAGGTTGATATATAAAAATTATACATTTTCATTAGTTAATTGGTAAGATTGAAAAAATTTCAATTCTCCAATTAATACTATATCTATCTAACAAATAATAAATTTAGAAAAATAATTATAAATTAAAATATTTTTTAGTCATATAATATTCATCAATATATATTTTTATAATAACAAAATCATTTGAAATATTATATATAGGAGGGCTGGATCAACTATTCATTTATAAATTTTCATTTATGATATAAAATTTATTCGTCTCTAAAAAAGGTTCTATGACCTTTATTTAGGCCATATAAATCATTAATAAGTTTAAAAACATGAATTAAATATTTATTTTTTTCTAATCTATATAGTTCATTAACAAATAGATCACCAAATATTGTTTAATTTAATATTTAATTACGTAGATCCATTTGAAATAATTGAAAATTTATAAAATATAAAATGCTAATAAAATTTTGAAATAACATATCGAAGGAACATGATAAAAATAATCTTCAAGGGAAAATTAATATTCTGAAAATTAACATTAACATCTATGTAATTATTTATTTCTAACTATGTTACCATATTTATCTTATTGGTTTTGAAAAATCAACTTCACAAAAATTATGTGCTTATCATCTAGTAATTCAATAATATCACACACATTATTTTTTACATTTATATTTTTAGTCATTTATTGAATTATTATAGATTTCTTTATTTTAATAATAATAAATATTAAGAGGCACAAAATCTATAACAAATATAGAATCAACAGAGGAATTTAAAACATATTTTGTTATTTTTATTCACGATTTAAAATTTATAAAAAAATCTAGAGTAAAATTTGTTCGAGTTTCAAACTTTTAGGATTAGTTTGAGAAGATAACTTTTCACCATTAATAGATGCATTTTCATATGATTAGAAATTATTTTAATTAAAATTAAATTCCATAAATTCTTCATCATATTTATATTAATATGAAATTCTTTTAATATTTTATTTTTATCAAATTCATTATACAAAAACTCTTCATGAATTAACAATATATTAATGAAAACTCTATAAGATTTATTAAAAATTGAATTTCCTAAAAATATTTCATGATCACATTAATTATAAAACATGTTTAAAATATCACTTTTATATAAATAAATAAATTAAACCCTATAATCCTAAAATATATGTCATTGTTTCTTAACCATTTATGATATTAGAAAGAAGTTTTATTTTAAATTGGTCAAAAAATCTATTTTAAGCTCTAAATTATGTATTAAAAAATAAAATAAAAATATTTATGACCATCATTCCCATTATGGATTGATGTAGACATTTTTAAAATGAATTATTTTTTATTTCAGCCACATAAATTTGATGTGGTGTTTTAAGGGAGGAAAAGTATTTTTTATATCTATTGTATTCAATAAATTATAAAATTTTAAATTTAGAAATTCCAACCCTATATCACTTCATATAAGGATTAATCAATTCTTTAATTGAATATAATTTTTTAAAATAAAATAACCTTGTTAATTATTCACTACAATGAGATATGAATCAAATTTAAATGAAACTTCGATAATCATAAAGTATTAAAAATACTTACATCATTCCAATTATACATGGAATTCGTAAATATAAAAATATATCTAGTTGTAGAAATTTGTTATCTATATTTATTAATATTCTTCACACATTTAAACATTTATTCATTATTCTTAATCATTAAAAATTAATTAGACACAAAATAATTATTTTTCACATTAGAAGATGTAAAATATAATCATTTTATAATAGCTTATATAAGAGTCTTTTTTTATATTTCAATGTGTACTATGCCACAATATTTCATCATATTCTATTTCACATAAACAATTAACTTTTTATTTGGTTTGATGAGACGTATTAATAGTGATAACAATATCATTTCTAATTGAATATAATAAAACTGATTTATATTTATAAACTAAACCTCTATCCTTTTCAAATTTTCAATTTTATTCTCTTATTATACTATTATGATAAACTAATTATTTTAGGTGTTAAAACTTCTAAAAATAGTATTGTTTTTAAATAATAATATTTTTAGACAACCCAATTTTTTCTAATTCCTTCAACCAAAGCATTATAATTATTTTCAAAAGTGACCATGCATCCACAACATGAATTTAATGATAAAAATGTTGAAATATTACATGTGTTGTGTTAGAAACACAAACTATCTTCATGACATTAATACATGATACTTATATGTTATATTTTCTAAAATTAATCAATAAATTATAATTTGGTATACCTTTGTTATTCTTTTTCCAATTTCATTAGTAAAAGAACATTTCGGGACCAAACTAGATTTAAATCATATATTTATTGAAATTCTAAAAATAGAATATTTAAAAATAAAATTTTTACTATAGATACATGATTTTATAATTATAAAAGATAATTTATAAGCATAATTGTATTTATTTGTACATTTAAATCATTTTAAACAGGAAATAATTCATTTTGAGATCTTTCTAAATGTAGACTTTTTTATCTTTAGTAAAATTTTTATATCACCAAAACTATTATTTTTATATTATGGATTTATCATTAATATATATTTAACATATTTACCTTTACCTTGACCAGAATAATATATTTTTTCTTTTACATAAGTATAATTCATTTTTAAATACATATTATATTTTTTAATTTCTTATAATCAGTATGTAATTTTTCATTAGAACCTAAAGCTATATTTTTCATCTTTTTATTTTAGGAACTTCATAAAAAAATTAAATACATTATTAAAGTCATCCAGTATAAATTTAAACTTCAGTTATTATTTTCTATAATTTACCCCTATAATATTTTCTCTTTAAATATCAGAAAATTAGCATTCATTTTATTTTACTCATTTATGGAAATATTGAAATTCATATTTTTCACATTTATTTATATGTTTCCCCTTAATTTTGAAAAATATTTTAATTTAAATTACTATATTAATATATTTTTCAACAATCTAAACACTCATATTACTTAATTCTTCATTTTCATTATACTGTTGGTTAACTTGTGAATTCACCTATTCATTATCATAACTAGAATCATCTTCAGATTCATTTTCAAAATGAGTTATTTCATAATGATCAAAATTATACGGTGTTTCCAGTTTAATAAAGAATGATTGTGGTACAACACAATGTGTAATGATAAATTAAATGTTCCATTCTTCATGTTCACATTTATTGTCACTATTTGAATCTATCATATCAGAATAATATCATCCCCCAAAAAATGATTTATTTTATTTTCACAGATTTTCCTTCTATTTATTTTAATGAATATGTTTTTTAGAATCCATCCGGATGTGTCCATTCTTCTTGAACTCATATCTATTTTGTTCTAAAACATAATTATTATTACTTGTATAACCTATCATGTACTTTTTTGATGTTTTTTCGAACTCCCTCTTGATTCATTTGTTTTTTTAAAAAACAATATTCTTTTTGATAAAATGATACATCTATTTATAACTATCTTGTAACTCATATTCATATGAGTTAGTGGATTCATTAATATTATACATTAAATAAATAACTTTATTCTTTTTCATTATCTTAAAAAAGTATTTTTTTTAATTGAATTCAATAGAAGAAAAAAGTGATGATTATTTTATCTAAAGTATACTCTTCAAAATTATAACATTAATTGATCACTAATATATTTTCCAACAAACACTTTACTAATTTCTTAAAAATCCGTTCAAAATTATTGGACTTTTCTAGTTCATACCGAAGTAAACACATTCTTTATATAATGCTAGAAAATTGTTGAATCATCTATTTCACTAACACAACGTCACCCATCGTGAAATCTTATTATTCTACTCAAATAATTCAAAAAAATCATTTTAATATTGAAAATTCCATAATAATTAACTTGTAGAATTCACTCGATGTTTTAGGCTATCATTTAAGATTAAAATAATGATATCCAAACTACTACTAATACCAAAATAAAAAATACTCGTTACATTATAATTCTAAACATAAATTTCAATATCTTTATCTAGAAGTGTATGTGGATCATTACTATGTAATTAATAAGTCATATCTATTATTTTCCAATTATCTACACTTAATTACTTATTTTATGCATCCATTCATTCTTTTCAACACCCTTTATCAATTTATAAGAATTATGAATCTTTTTGTGGTATTTATCTATCGTTTGAAGTAATACATTCTATATTCGAGAAATTTTCTCATTCCATTGACTATTATGAATTATATAAAGTCAGAACCAAAAATATATAGACAACATAACCTATATCTAGAGTAATAGGTTCTTATAAAAAATTTGGGTACAATATATATGAAATAATATTAAAAATGGTATTGGTGAATAATAATGTGAAATTTTTACAAAACCAATAAACCATGGATTATTATTGAGTTAATAATTGTGTATTGTAGTGTTTTTAAAAAAATAGTTGAAATAAAATATTAAATATTTATTTTCAAAGTACTTGGGAACACAATGATCTTAATATAGTCTTTAATGTTATTTATAAAAAGGGAATATATATTACTACTAAAACATCCAATTTTAAGATATGGTTACAAGTTCAAAATCCTTTCATTTTAATGTACCATGAGTCACAACAAACATATTGTTTTTTTGGTGTCACAACCTATAATAATATGATTTTTTTAGCAGTCACATCTGAATAGACATATTTTTGTTTTGGTACAATAACTAATACCAAAAATGATTTTTAAATATGGAAAAAATAAACTAATGTTAAAGAAAAACTAGATTAATAAAATATTTAACAATGAAAAACCATATAGAAATTATATAAAATAGTGAGAAATTGATTTGAGAGTTGATTCTGTTGAAAAATCCATGTTCAAATTATTTATAATGATTCAAAAATTGAAGCCAATTTTTTTATCACAACAGTGGAAGAATAACCATATTATATCCTATCTACTTGATTAATTTTTATTACTTATACCATAGAGTACATGCCTCAAAATTTATTTATAGATAAATTACCCATGGTCATCTAGATTCATCTTTTTATCACCAAATGTTATTTTCCTATCTCATCAACTCTGTTCAATGGTTTGAAGTATTGAAAATATAGAAATATGTAATCATCTATTTTTACATCATGCATTTTTAATGAATAAATTTTTCATTATTGAAAACAATAATTAAAATAATTAAAATACTTTCGAATATTTTTTCATTAGACATATTTTTTTTTCAAAATAAATAAATTGATGAAATTCATTCCCAAAAACATGAAATAATTCAATTAGAGGAATATATAAAAATATTTTTAAGAATATATAATATTCAACACATTATCTCCATATTCATTACCATGTTTATTTTCTTTCCCACACATTTAAAAACAATTCTAGAAATTTCATTTGTATATTTGTTCATGATAAAATTATTAAAATTAATTTTTTCATAATTTTAGTAAGTATAAATATAAAATAGATTTTATTTATATTTCCAAATAAAAATCATGTTAATGAATAACAATTTATGTATTAATTCCAAAAAAACGAATTAATATTATTTATATGAATTTATAACTTAAATAAAGAAATAAATACATAGATATGAGATGTAGTTAAAAAATCGGAAGAACTAATGAACAAACATATCATGAATTATAATTATGGAAAATTGAAAAGGTGTTGATGTGAATATGAGGTTTAATTTTTTTTCCATAGAATTAGGACTATGACATGTCATCACATGACATTCTATGTTACCAACGATTATTTCACGTGGTTGTTATTTTTTAACATTTTTTTTATCATTTAGAGTGTTCTTTTGATCGGGATATTTAAAGTCAAACCATGTTTCCTTTTATGTAGTCCATATGTATAAGCATATCATGGATGATATTACACAGTCATTCATGAATAAATAAAGATAAGAATTTTAAACACGTATAATTTGGTGAATAATTTTTGATCTAGAGTGCCTCCATTTGTCCATGATTCCTACAGATTAACACATTAATGGATGAAGAATTTGGTATCATTGTTGGTTAAATTAAATAAACACTATGAAGAATATTTACATGCTTCAATGATTGAGAATCCTTTTTTTAAATGTTATACCGACATGGTAATGATGCAGGATAAGTGGTAAAAATTGATTTTGTGTGGTATAATATATATATATTTTTATATTCGTTTGATAAAATGAATGCACAATAATATTTGGTCTGATAGAGGAGAAAAATTAATGATCAAGAATTTTTATCATGTATAAGTTCTTTATGTGGTCACAACAATGCAGTCACCCAATTGGTATTGCTACTATTTGGTCGATGGGAAGAGTACTGTGGTTAAAATGATCCTTGATAGTTAATATAAGAGCACGAAATAGGGTAGGTTTAACACCACAGGTAAATAAAGAATATGAAATTTTTATATTTATCCCTATTTGTGAAAAAAATATTAATATTACTTTAAATGGAATGCTATGCTTGATGGCGTACCCAATACACAACAACGAGTTTCTTGGGAATCTTACGTTGCACTCTAATAACAAAATAATATTATTTTAAATGGTAGTTAATGCCTAGCCATTATAATGGCGGGAAAGAATGGAACTAACTAAATAATGATTATTTATGTTTGTAAAATATTTTTACTTTTTTCAATAAATGTTAGAGTATTAAAAATGCAAATGAATCCAGCTTTTAAGTGTATACATTCTAATATTCTTAAAATGGTTGATTAACCACCTTTTGATGGTGAACCCCTTTAAAATCCTCTTTTTGACAATTTTATAATCTCTATTTTTCAAAATAAAAATATTATTTATTATTGGGAAATTGAAATTTACCTTGGGTGAATTTTTGGTATTTTTCTGACAATGTTCATTTTTTCAATGAATAGTGAAAAATACTGCATTTTACATCAAAACAGCTTTTTCTTATAATTTAATTATATGGTTATATTATCTTTTTAATCTGTTTTAAAGTGTAATTAGAATATATTTTTACCATGTAATTAAATTATGGTCATTGGGATTAATTTTACTTTGGAATTAGGGATAAACAAGTGCCATACTTTTCATAAATATTGTTTCTAAAAACCCGCTATTTGTTTTGACAACGGGAAGTTTTTTTAAATTAATTATTTCAATTTATGTGTTTTTAATTTGCTAAAATGAATTAAATATTTGGAATCATAAGGTCCAAATTATTTAATTTAGACTCCTTTGTTTTTGGACATTATGAATAGTAACGACGGTAATTATCTTTAATTATATTGATTAATGAGTAATCGGGTAGTTAAAGATAATAAGATAATATCATAATAATAAAAAATGACCACAAAATGTGTCCTAAGGCTATTTGTTTTCTAATGGCCGACCATGTTATGCCTTTTTCCAAACTTGGGGGCCCCATGGAATCACTTTTGTGAGAAAGTGACTTTTTATCTTTTTATTTTTAAAGAATGTTAAATGCAACAAGGAATGTGTCACCTAAGTAAAATATTTTTAATTTTGTCTATATAAATGATAATTTGGACTATAAATAGTCATTGGAAATCTAATAATATTTTCTACATCATAGTATTTTTTTGTATAATTTTTAGACATTTAATAAATTAAATTATTTATGACATCATAATGATGTAGTGATGACCACATTATTTAACGATTTAAATAAAATGGAACGATAATGTAAAATCTAAGACCTAAACATGTCAAAAACCTATTGGATGGGTGGATTTAGAAACCTTATCACCTTATCCTCGAAACACATCAATGTGGGACCATTAAAATCCGAAAACCATTCTAAAATAAAGTAACATTTTCTTACTTTCCAAGAGTGCCCATCCTCTCCTCTTATAAAAGGCCCCCACCTCTACCTCCTTACCCACACTTCCAAAGCCTTTGGCTGGGCCAAACCCGGACAATTTTGTCTCTCCACATCCCTCTCTTACTCCTTGAAGCCTCACTTTGGGTCGAAGTATTCCCAAGGAAGCCTTTGAGCTCAAACTATAGGAGGTTAACTGATTTTAAGGTAATGTCTTCACTTGTGACCTTTTGTTTTATTTTTCTTCTCCAACCCCCTAAACTCTTTTTATTCATTTATTTTGTAACAAATACACTATCTAAAATATACTAGGATGTCGTTATAAGAAGTATTCCGGCTATACATACACACACCTACATCTAATGGTTAAATAACATACTGTTTCTGTGGATGGCGAATTTCTGCCTCATGAAATGATGATTGTTCAACATTATTATAACACCTTAAAAGGTGGACATTAAGATGAAAATATATTTATATATGATATTTAATATTTTTATGTTCTAATTAAGCTTATTTATCTTTCATTTATGTCATACCTTTATGGTTTCCATTATGGGTAAACGCGATATATTCATTTAAGGAAGTGCAGACAACCGCCCCCTCAAAGTGATTTGATTCGTTAATACCATATTTGGTACATATAAAGGATATATTTAATGATATTATATATGATAATATACTGGAATTAAAATAATATTATGTATCATTATATTTTAATTCCATTAAATATGAAATAGAAATGGAAGTATCGTTCATGCGGCTTACCGTCTCCATAAACGGTACAATTCATTTCTTATCTCAAAAATGTTATGTAATATTATAAGTACATATATATAATGGATATATATGTAATATATTACATATAAATTATGGATATCATTCTGGAATTATAACATATATATATCTATCATTTTGTTTTAATTCCATTAATATGACTAAAAATGAATGTAGCGTTCATGCGTACGTACGGTCTACCGTCTCCATGAACGGTGCTTTTAATTTTTATCTCCAAATGTTAAGGAATAGTATAAAATTAATATTTACTGGATATATATGATATTTTAATCATTAATACTATTCTGGCAATTATTTACTTATAACTACATGGGCAATCTTTTTTCAAACAAGTTCATTTTTGACTCAAGTTCCAAACATCAGCAAAAACGTCTGAAATGAAATAACATTATTAAACAATTATTATAAAATTATAATATGTGATATGAACTGAATAATAATCTCTAAAGGAGGTACTTAGGCAATTATAAATTGACCAATGTTTTTTTTCAGGAATATAATGAAACGAACAAGACAAGTCGGACATGAGGTAAGGGATCATACCCCTCTCTTTCTTTTTAAGTACACTCTTTTATGTAATTCCTTTTAAGCTCATCTTTCTTATGATTGGGATGTTCTTTTATATTACTAATACTGTAAGTTTTATTTTCATATGGTGAGAGACCCTATTTTCTCTCATCAATCCATTTTAGGAGTTTTGAGTGGCGTCGTTAGGCTGCCAAATTTTCGTAAGGGATCCTACTCCTCTCTTTCTTTTTAAGTACACTCTTTTATTTCATTCCTTTTAAAGCTAATTTTTCTTGTTATTGGGATTTTATTTTATATTAATCTTACTGTAATTTTTATTTTCATTTGACGAGAGACCCTATTCTCTCTCATCAATCCATTTTGGATGTTTTGAGTGGCGCCGTTAGGCTGCCGAATTTTCGTAAGAGATCAAACCTCTATCTTTCTTTTTAAGTACACTCCTTTTTGTAACTTCTTTTAAGCTCCTCTATGTTATTTTTGGGGATGTTATTTTATATTCCTCTTTCTAAAAACGTTATGTTAATATGATGAGATACCCTATTTGATCTCATCAATCCTTTTTTGTAAGTTTTATGTGGCGCTGTTAGGTTGCCGAGTTTTCGTAAGGGATTTTTCATATCACTTTTATTCCCATGAGATTTATGCTACATTTTCCACAATTTCCTTTGAGTGGTGTATGTACTACCCATTATTCTAATCTTTGTGTAATATACTTTCGTCTATGAGTATTTACATCAATGATGTATTTTCCTTCTTTCATGTGGTGTATGTTTTGAAAGATACCCAATTTGGTAAAGGAACCTTTCACCCTCCTCTTTTTAAAAGACTTCTTTTGTGTGGTATTTTAATTTACATATTGTTATGTTGGTATATGATCTCATATATCCTTATTGATGTAAATTTTATGTCCAAGTGATGACATACACTTTTTATCTCTCATCAACTCATTTTGATGTGACGTCGTTAGGCTGTCAAGGGAACTTCTTAACCCAATTTCAATTTCTTTGGGTTCCACATGTAGTTATTGAATATATCATCCTTTGAATATGTGTGAATGGCCTTTGATTATTTTACACTTAATATCCACTTATATTTGGTGTATTCGTTTGTCACCCATAATTATGTAATTTATTAATCCTTAAACCAAGGATACTGTCTTTGTATGGGACTTCGTCTCAATCTCCTTTGATTGAGGCATATTTTATTTTATACACAACCTTATTTTATACGGTGTCTAAACACCTTTTACTTTTATGTTTATCCAAAAGGAATATTTCTTTATACGAAGCGTTTTACTAAACGACAAAAGGGAATGTTTTTTTCCTACGTATGCGGTGACAACGACTTCTCTGCCGCCGTGACCATTATTTGAATTTCAGCTTCCTCTACAAGCTAGATCTTTTTTTAAAAGAAAAATAAAAACCATGTTTTACTTTTCTTTTATTTTGGTATTGAAAATGTTTTTCATAATGTTTTTATATCAATGTGTTGTATTGATATCTTGTAATTGAAAGGTGGAAATGTTATGTTTCCTTTATGCATGTTTTATGTGATATGATTATGTTGAGGTTCTTGGGAATTATTATGAATATGGGTGGTTCCGTGATAAACTAAGGGAGGGTGAGCCCGATATAGCTCTCCAAAGCATTGGGTAACGCGAAGGAGTGAAACGTTAAGATTTCTCTGAAGAGATTTAGGGAATATACTGTGGTGGGTATTCTCGATGTAACCAAGATGGTTACTCCCTACGTAAGAAAGTTATGAATGCCTCAAGTTACCTTTACGTCCTATGATTTCTATGATTTATTAATAATTTTATGAGGTATGTTAAAGTTCCTATGTTTTATGGGTAATGTATGATTTTATTCTTATGTATATATGAACTCATGTTTTCATTCCATATTTTTATAACCCTTACTGAGCTTTTTATTCTCATCCCAAGTTTTCGAAATGTTTTTCACAGGTCAAGGGAAAGGTACATGATGTGATGATAGTGTCAAGGATGTGTCAAAAAAAGAATCAATGTTTTATTTTAAATACGTTTTTGTTGATGGGAAGAGTGAATACTGTCTTTCATGTAACCACTTTTTTTAAATGTGGAATGTAATGCATGTTTCATGATCTAATTCTCTAAAACTCTAAACCTGAAAAGATCCTTAATGTGTAATCTTGTAATAACTCAAGATTAAGAAAGGTTTAAGGCTGGGGCCTTATAGTTGGAATCAGAGGTCGGTTTAGAAAACATTAGAGGTTAGGGTATTCTTTAAGCATAAGTTACTTTACCATAATGGTTAGGATTTCAGAAAGAGACCTAGTTTTAGATAAAGTGAATGAGTAAGTATATATTAGTGTTTATATTCCTCATTAGTACATGATGGTTTTGTTGATATACTCACTCTGACATTTCTATAAATGGCTGGATCTAGCAGGCACCAAAGTGACAATAGGTTTGAAGGAAACTGTGGTGGTTCTCTGATTATGATACTAGATAAAATGGGGGATTCGATGAGGAAACTTGTGGTTGTTCAAAACCAACTATCAATGAGTCATGATCAACCACTTGAACCTTGGTATGTTCTGTAATGCATCATGTACGAGATGAAAAATCGATGTGGAAGTTCAGGTAATAATTATAAAGGTAACCATTAGAGTTTATATGATCCTTACTTTTGAGGTAATTTTGGGTTATTATATGTTATGCTGGAAAATGAAAGGCATGATATAAACTTGAGGTTAAAATATGTTATGATCATTTCAGAAGATTTTATCTCATTTTGGGGAATGTTTTAAGAATGATATAGTTTTGGAAAAAGGACTACACGCAGACCGTGTGACAACCCATCGCGTCGGACAAAGCTACGAGAATCAAATCCACAACCAAAGTGCGACTGGTATTTATCACCTACCAGTAGACTATGTGAAGTACCTGGTTAGTTTGACTGATTCTTTTTAGTTAGATGATTTTATGAATTAATAGTAAGTTTATTTTGGGTTATTTATGAATATTTATTAACCTATCATGGAAGATATGTGATTAGGTTAATTTCTTTTCAATACGAGACTTTAAGAGAAACTGATGTTGTTTAGAGATAAATGTTGCGATTTAACTTGGAAGACTATGTGACTAAAACATTCAAATATTTGGGTTTCAATATAAGTTTGGTTTACTATGAAAGATTTTATGGAAAATTTTTTTATCGAATGGTCCTCGTTGAACTTTGGGTTTTGTTGGACAAATTTTGGAGATTAAGAATAGATTTTCTTTTTATAATGGGTTATCCTTTTCTGGATTATCTGATCTTGTACTAACCATTTTGGTTTTGGTTTTGGTTAAATTCTAAATACATGAGATGTATATAGTTCTCTTTTGTGGATTAGGTGATTCTCTAGAAGTTGATTATAGTGAACAAGTCTTCCTAAATACTCGTCGTTTAGAGAAAATATGAGTTTGTGCAAGGAATCTAATAAAAGATGAAAGTCAACATGATAAGTAATTATGTTTCCTTATGAATAAATTCATCAATAAAAAGTAACTTAAAACAAAAATGTTGTCTATTAACTTTTCTTACTGGGGAATCAAATACCGTTTAACCCATCACAAGTTTGTGATTTTCTTGTGGTTAACATTCTCCTAGACATGTTTACTGTCACTCTCCATCAGAACATGACCCTTTGTTTTTTCCTCCATGTCTATATTTTCATACATGGAATCCTAGTATGGGTTAACTCGGGTGACCTTTGTACTTATCTTTCTTTATTTTAAAGTTATTGTTTTACCGACTCTTGTTCTGATGTGGGACTTTCAAGGATATTTCAAAGTCATATTTTAAAATTGTGAGGATGCAATTCCCAAAAGGGGGGAAGGATGTAACACCCCAGGTAAATAAAGAATATGAAATATTTATATTTATCCCTATTTGTGAAAAAAAATATTAATATTAATTTAAATAAACGCTATGCTCAATGGCGTACCCAATACACAACAACGAGTTTCTTGGGAATCTTACGTTGCACTCTAATAAAAAAAATAATATTATTTTAAATGGTAGTTAACGCCTAGCCATTATAATGGCGGGAAATAATGGAACTAACTAAAAAATGATTATTTATGTTTGTCAAATATTTTTACTTTTTTCAATAAATGTTAGAGGATTAAAAATGCAAATGAATCCAGTTTTTAAGCGTAAACATTCTTATACTCTTAAAAAGGTCGATTAACCACCTTTTGATGGCGAACCCCTTTTAAATCCACTTTTTGAAAATTTTATAAGCTCTATTTTTCAAAATAAACATATTATTTATTATTGGGACATTGAAATTTACCTTGGGTTAATTTTTGGTATTTTTCTGACAATGTTCATTTTTTCAATGAATAGTGAAAAATACTGCATTTTACATCAAAACGGCTTTTTCATATAATTTAATTATATGGTTATATTATCTTTTTAATTTGTTTTAAAGTGTAATTAGAATATATTTTTACCATGTGATTCCATTATGGTCATTGGGATTAATTTCACTTTGTAATTAGGCATAAACATGTGCCAAACTTTTCATAAATATTGTTTCTAAAAAAACCCGCTATTTGTTTTGACAACGGGAAGTATTTTTAAATTAATTATTTCAATTTATGTGTTTGGTATTTGGTAAAATGAATTACATATTCGGAATCATAAGTTCCAAATTATGAAATAAATACTCGTTTGTTTTTGGACATTATGAATAGTAACGACGGTAATTATCTTTAATTATCTTGATTAATGAGTAATCAGGTAGTTAAAGATAATAAGATAATAACATAATAATAAAAAATGACCACAAAATGTGTCCTAAGGCTACTGGTTTTCCCATTTCTGACCATGGTATGCCTTGTGCCAAACTTCGGGGCCCCATGGAATCACTTTTGTGAGATAATGACTTTTTTTCTTTTTATTTTTAAAGAATGTTAAATGTAACAAAGAATGTATCACCCAAGTAAAATATTTTTAATTTTGTCTACATAAATGATTTTTTGGACTATAAATATTAATTGGAAAGCTAAATAGATTGTCTACATCATAGTAGTTTTTATTATAATTTTTAGACATTTAATAAATTAAATTATTTATGACATCATAATGATGCAGCGATGACCTCATTATTTAACGATTTAAATAAAATGGAAGGATAATGTAAAATCTAAGACCTACACATGTCCAAAAACTATTGGATGGGTGGATTTATAACCCTTATCACCTTATCCTCTAAAAAATCAATGTGGGACCATTAAAATCTGAAAACCATTCTAAAATAAAGAAACATTTCCTTACTTTCCAAGAGTGCCCCTCCTCTCCTCTTATAAAAGGCCCCCACCTCTACCTCCTTACCCACACTTACAAAGCCTTTGGCTCAGCCAAAACCTGCCATTTTTTCTCTCCACATCCATCTCTTACTCCTTGAAGCCTCACTTTGGGCAGAAGTCTTCCCAAGGAAGACTTTGAGATCAAACCAAAGGGAGTTACCCGATTATAAGGTAATGTCTTCACTTGTGTCCTTTTGTTTTATTTTGCTTCTACAACCCCCTAAACACTTTTTATTCATTTATTTTGTCACAAATATAGTATCTCAAATATACTAGGATGTGTTTATAAGAAATATTCGAGCTAAACTTACACACACCTACATCTAATGGTTAAATAACATACTGTTTCTCTGGATTGCGAATTTCTGCCTCACAAAACGATGATTGTTCAACATTATTCTAACACCTTCAAAGGTGGCCATTAAGTTGACACTATATTTATATATGATATATAATATTTTTATGTTTTACTTAAGATTCTTTATTTTTCATTTATGGCATACCTTTATGGTTTCCAATATGGGTAAACGTGATATCTTCATTTAAGAAAGTGCGGACTACAGCCCCCTCAAAGTGATTTGATTCGTTAATACCATGTGTGGTACATATAAAGGTTATATTTAATGATATTATATATGATAACATACTGGAATTAAAATACTATTATGTATCATTATATTTTAATTACATTAAATATGAAATAGAAATTGAAGTAGCGTTCATGCGGCTTACCGTCTCCATGAACGGTACATTTCATTTCTTATCTCAAAAATGTTATGTACTATTATAAGTACATATATATAATCGATATATATATAATATATTACATATAAATGATGGATATAATTCTGGGATTATAACATATATATATCTATCATTTTGTTTTAATTCCACTAATATGACAAAAAATGAAAGTAGCGTTCATGCATACGTAGGACCTACCATCTCCATGAACGATGCTTTTAATTTTTATCTCCAAATGATATGGAATAGTATAAAATGAATATTTACTGGAAATATATGATATTTTAATCATTAATACTATTCTGGAAATTATTTACTTATAACTACATGGGCAATCTTTTTTCAAACAAGTTTATTTTTGACTCATGTACCAAGCATCGGCAAAAACGTCTGATATGAACTAATATTTTTAAACAATAATTATAACATTATAATATGTGATATGAACTGAATAATAATCTATTAAGTAGGTACTTGGTCAATTATAAATTTACCAATGTTTATTATTCAAGAATATAAAAAAACGAACAAGATAAGTCGGACTTGAGGTAAAGGATCATACCCCTCTCTTTCTTTTTAGGTACACTCTTTTATGTCATTCCTTTTAAGCTCATCTTTATTATGATTGGGATGTTATTTTATATTAATACTACTGTAATTTTTATGTTCATATGGTGAGAGACCCTATTTTCTCTCATAAATCCCTTTTGGGAGTTTTGAGTGGCGCCGTTAGGCTGAAAAGTTTCTTAAGGGATCCTACTCTTCTCTTTCTTTTTAAGTACACTCTTTTATGTCATTCCTTTTAAAGCTCATCTTTATTGTTATTGGGATGTTATTTTATATTAATATTACTTTAATTTTTATTTTCATGTGATGAGAGAACCTATTCTCTCCCATCAATCCATTTTGGAAGTTTTGAGTGGCACCGTTAGGCTGCCGAATTTTCGTAAGAGATCTAACCTCTCTCTTTATTTATAAGTACTCTCCTTTATGTCACTTCTTTTAAGCTCCTCTTTGTTATGTTGGGGATGTTATTTTATATTCCTATTTCTATAAACATTATTTTAATATGATGAGATACCCTATATGATCTCATCAATCCATTTTTGTATGTTTTATGTGGCACTGTTAGGCTGCCGAGTTTTCGTAAGGGATTTTTCATCTCACTTTTATTCCCATGAGATTTATGCTACATTTGCCACAATTTCCTTTGAGTGGTGTATGTACTACCCATTATTCTACTATTTGTGTAATATACTTTTGTTTATGAGTATTTACATCAATGATGTATTGTTCTTATTTCATGGGGTGTACGTTTTGAAAGATACCCAAGTCGGTAATGGATCCTTTCACCCTCCTCTTTTTAAAAGACTTATTTTGTTGGGACTTTTAATTTACATATTTTTATGTTGGTATACATTCTCATATATCTTTATTGATGTAAATTTTATGTCCAAGTGATGGGATACACTTTTTATCTCTCATCAACTCATTTTGATGTGACGTCGTTAGGCTATCAAGGGAACTTCATAACCCAATTTCGATTTCTTTGGGTTCAACATGTAGTTATTGAAAATATCATCTTTTGAATATTTGTGAATGACCTTTGATTATTTTACACTTAATATCCACTTATATTTGGTGTATTCTTTTGTCACACATAATTATGTAATTGATTAATCCTTAAACCAAGGATAATGTCTTTGTATGGGACTTCGTCTCAATACCCTTTCATTGAGGCATATTTTATTTTATACACAACCTTCTTTTATACGGTGTATAAACCCCTTTGACTTTTATGTTTATCCAAAAGGAATCATTATTTATACGAAGAGTTTTACTAAACGACAAAAGGGAATGTTTTTTTTTCATACGTATGCGGTGACAACGACTTCTCCACCGCTGTGACCATTATTTGAATTTCGGCTTCCTCTACAAGCCATACCTTTTTTTAAAAATAAAAATAAAAACCATTTTTTACTTTTCTTTTATATTGGTATTGAAAATGGTTTTCATAATGTTTTTATATAAATGTGTTGTATTGATATCTTGTGATTTAAAGGTGTAAATGTTATGTTTCCTTTATGCATGTTTTATGTGATATGATTATGTTGAGGTTCTTGGGAATTATTATGAAGATGTGTGGTTCCGTGATAAACTAAGGGCGGGTGAGCCCGATATATATCTCTAATGCATTGGGTAACGCGAAGGAGTGAAACGTTAAGGTTTCTCCGAAGAGATTTAGTGAATATACTGTGGTGGGTATTCCAAACGTAACCAGGAGGGTCACTCCCTACGTAAGAAAGTTATGAATGCCTCAAGTTACCTTTATGTATTATGATTTCTATGATTTATTAATGATTTTATGAGGTATGTTAAAGTTCCTATGTTTTATGGGTAAATTATTATTTTATTCTTATGTATATATGAACTCATGTTTCATTTACATATTTTTATAACCCTTACTGAGCTTTTTATGCTCATCCCAAGTTTTTGAAAAAAAATTCATAGGTTAAGGGAAAGGTACATGATGTGATGATAGTGTCAAGGATGTGTCAAAAAAAAGAATCAATGTTTTATTTTAAATATGTTTCCGTTGATGGGAAGAATGAATACTGTATTTTATGTAACCACTTTGTTTAAATGTGTAATGTAATGCAAGTTTCATGATCTATTTCTCTAATACTCTAAACCTGAAAAGATCCTCAATGTGTAATATTGTAAAAACTCAAGATTAAGTAAGGTTTAAGGCTGGGGCCTTATAGTAGGTATCTCTATGATGGACATGTGTTTGTAGTTTTTCACATTCCTTTCAGAAAAAAGTGGTCCATGTATTGTGGTACACTACAAAACAATGATTGGAAGACTGAAAAATACAGATATAGGAACATGAAGAGTGTTCATCATACAGGGTTCACCACATGATATATGTTACTTCAAAAATATTTATATACATGTCTAAAAATTTTCTTATAATAAAATAAAACATTAGCCACAAACTATGAAAACAATACATTAAAATTATAACAGAAAATATTAAATATATTAGTATATTATCATAAGTCTCATAAATCCCATGAGGGATAAAAATTTACAACATTAATCACATTATCAAATAATTATATTAATATACTATATCAATCAATAGTGTGAGGTTTATTTTATGTTTTCAAAAAAATAATTATCTATCAAACTCCCTATCACTAATATGTGGATATAAGAAACTTTTTTGGTTTCATGTTTTGTTTTAAGATCACTCATAGTGTGAGTTTATATTGAGGATTAATGGTGATCATTGAGCTTATATATTGACTTTTCCTAGTACCTTTTTATTTAGTTTATTTAATAATAATATCATCCATGTCATCCTTATGTAATGAATATTTATTTTATTTTCACTATAATGGTATTTGGTTTTTGGTATATTATAGTCATGAAGTATGCTTATGTTGTTTCTAGTGTATGTTCACTTAATTTCAACTAATTCATGATAAACATTGATATATTCTATGTAATGTGGTTATACGATAAATTTGGGTGACAATCCACATTTAAAAAGTATTTTTTGGAGAAATCATTCATTGTGATTATACTTTTATTCAATCAGCACTAATTTCCATCTATAGGAAATTTTAGACAATAATCATGTATCCCATAATATAAATATGGAACCAGATTCTATTGGCACTAATTTCCATCAACATAACACATTGTTTGTGAATTAGGATTGGAACGTAGTCATTGAAACCATATGTCTAAGTATGCGGCATCAAAAATCCAGTTTTAGTTTGTATTTTTCAGTGTGATTGTAATTGATTAGGAAATTTTTTTCTTTATAAATAATCATTGATGTTTTAAAATTGTTATTGGGTAATGATTCAAAATTACAAAAATTATAAATACATTTTTAGATTATTTATAAATGGAATATGGGTTTTAATGTTGGGATATAGTTTTGAATTTAAACAATATGGGGTTTACAATGGGTAAATGATTTATTGAAATGAAATGTTGGTTCTATTGTATTGAAAAACTCAATGAAAAGTTATAATAACCATATTTGAACAAATTACTTTGTTTTATAAACAACTTAATATCATGTATATGTTTAGGTGGTTTTTAAATATTAATAATGATGGAGATTTATAGCTCAAAATTGGCTTTTACATATATATATTTAATAATTAAATGTATTCTATTACAGTTTCTATGTTTTTAAAAATGATACTTATGGCTTGTTTAGTGTTTTAATTACCTTAAGGGGTTTTTGATTTTAATTCCTTTGAATTGTTTTTTTGTTAGGATATTCATTTTGACTAGATAGATTTTTGGTTTTGAATGTGAATTATTTTTAGTTTTTTTATCTATATTATGTAGATTATGTCTCCCAGAATGGGTCAAAAGAATTTTGGAATCGATTTGATTGTGTTTTCTAGTAACTCTTATTATATTTTCTTCCTTAGGTATCTTTTTCTTTTCATATTTTCTAATATAGTGTTCTTGAGGTTTAATAGATCATCATTAATGTACATTGTTATTATGAGTGTTTTTCATATTTATTTCTAAAATGAGGTTTATTTTATAATCATTAGGTGAAACAATTAACTTTGGGTAGTTATTGATGAAACTAAAATGATATCTAACCAGTTGAGATTACACCCTATATAACACCGAGAGGGTTTGTAATATAAATTTTCCTCCTAATTTATACTATTATTGAGATCATCATTCTCCTGAAACCCCACACTAAAATTATTCATGTAAAATTATAATAATATTATTATGAAGTTATAGTAATAAAAATTCATTCATAAAAAAAAATATTTCTAGAAATTTGAAATCCACAAATTAGATTATTATGAAAAATAATGTTTTTGAAGTACTTTTTCTCAACAAATGAATATTTCCGTTAAATATTTCATTTTAATTGAAAATATGCACTTATATATTTTGGAATTTTTATTTTATAAAATGAAACATACTTGTTTATTCAACATATAATAATTATATTAAACATAATCTTTCTTATGAATGGGTTGTTTTTGTGTGAATAAATAAAAATAAATTTTTTTAAAAATTATAACTTTCATTTGTGTATAAATTTATAGGGAACCCCTAGATGTATATAAAACTTATAAATTGATTAAATAATTATTTAATTCTTAAAAATATGTAAATAAGAGTAATATTTTTTTAATAATATACCCCAGGTTTATTTATAACAACTTAAAGAATGTTTTATTCAAATATATAATAGTTTTTAGAATTTTCTTTTAGTTTTGCATTTTATTATCATTTTAAAATTTGGGTTGATTTTAATGGATTAAAACATTTATTTGATTTATAATGAACCAATTGATTATATTTTTGTTACTAACATTTATAATATAAACCGACAAAAACGTATTAATCTTAAAAACCAACTAATTATAAAAAACTTGTTATATGATTTATTTTATTTTAAAACATTATTATTTCTCAGAATTAGTATTTTAATTTTAAAATATTTTTAATTTTATATTATCATTAAAAATTATATTATAATACCATTTATAATATTAATTATTAAAATAAGTTATCATATAAAATAATTTATATTCGTTGTAAAATGTTAATGGGGTAAAACTAAAAAATATAGAAAACAAATACATAAATCACTCAATTGTTTCCGAAATATATGTGTTGAGGAAGATTATAGGATTAATAAATTTCATTAATTCATTTTTTTTAGTTTTTTATCTTTATCCCCTATATAGTGATATTTAATAAGTGGAATGTGATAGGGAATCCATTAATTATCCCATTTTTACTTATTAAATGGGAAAAAATACAACCCATCATGAAATACATAAAACATATAATTTAATTCTAAAACACTACCATTTTTACCGATTAATATTCTCTCTAATTTAGTCAAGCCTTATGTATCAATTAGTTATCATAAGGCATCTAATTTTAGAAATATTTTACAAATAAATCTGTAGTTCTCAATGTGTTTATTTCTTACTACTTAGATTACCTAAATAATCATACTCGTCCAAAAATCATATATCCACCATAATATAAAAAATAATATTAATATAATCTAATTTTACAATAGTAATAAAAAATTTATTTAATCTTTTTTATCCATTATGAAAAAATGGAAAAACATTTGTTGACTTGCAGACTACTTAAACAAAAAATATGAGGTTGTTTTGTTTTTTTATAACCACCACTCGTTGTGGTTAAAAAGTGAATAAATTTTGAATGAATAAGTTGAATATTATACCATTATGGTTTTAAAATAAAAATGTATCATATACCATTATTTCATCCCGTAAATGGTTAAGTGTAATAATTAATCATGCGTACGTTCAAACTACTACCTATATGAAAAAAAAGTATCATTTTGCATGACCACCGTATATTATTGGACATAATAATAAATATAATTATGTTAAATTATATTTATTACACATTGAGGATAATTTAAATGTTATATTATCATTTTTTATATACATTTCCAAGAATACAAAATAATTATAACATGCCTTACTCTGTGTTAGTTTCTTTCCACATTTGTGAAAGTTATTATAGTGTTTATATCAATAATAGATATGTAAAATAATATAATTATAATATCATAAAATAATAATGTATTTAATTATCCCAAAAAAACTATTATTAGTCTTTAATATATTTAATTATTAATCCCCTTTTGATCGTTAGATGCACCAATAATAGTTTATCACAACATCTCATTCCATTAACCATATTCATATCATCAACATAATCAAATTGAAAGTAAGAAAGAATTCAAATATAATGATTATTATATTTTCAATCAATTTAGTTTTATGAACTTTTGGATAAGGATTATGAACAACACTATTATTACAAAATTAGTTCAAAATAATAATGATTACTTATATAAAATATTCAGAATAGAAAATTACTAAAAATATACATGTAGATAAAATTTTTATATAAATCATATAAATGGGAATGGATTTAAATATAGTTCTGAAATTGGTCATAGATATAGTCATATTTTACATTAAAAGTGTTAGAGCATGTTCTAGTTAATATGATGATATTTTTAGTGGTTCTATGTCTCATGTTTAATTTTATGATACAAATTTCTTATTAAGAACCATAATATAATTAATATTTTTTTTCTGTCTAATTAATGTCTTCTAAAAATATTCATGTAATTCATGGGGTTTTTTGATCCAAATCATGTTTAATCATTGAAATATTTTGAATTCAAAAATACAAAAATTAAAAGGGTTATTTTTCTATATTTTTAATTCCACATCAATCATTTGATATTATCAAATATATTTTATTCTACATTGTATATTAACTTTTATATTATACTAATTTATGAATATTCAACCATTTAATTATATTTTCCTTTCCATTTTTTGATCTTCTTCGTATGTACTTTTTATTATTACATTGTGAATGGACTGTGTGATTAATCGTCTTATTGTTTAACTCATTGGATCATTGGATTTCCTAATTCAATGTTCTATTAAAATTTAATAATATTTTAACCTTACAATATTCAATATTTTATTATTAATTTTTTATCTCTAAATCACATCTCTTTATTAGTAATATTTTCAGATGAATTGTTTTTTAATACAAAAATGTGAGCCTAATAAGAAAAACTCATGTAAATAGTAATAAATCATTCTAATTATTGTGGCTATTTTTACTATAAAAATATGTTTCCATAATAAAATCAAAATATTAATTTACTTTTTCATTCCTCTTATTTACTGTTTCATATTCTGAAATGACCAAACTATAACAAATCCTTAATGAGTGATTCATTTTATATTACCCAAAATTCTTAAGAAGAAAAACATTCTTTCAGGATCAATAAAAGATTTCAGACATAAAATATAATGGTCTGACCATAATTTAAATTAAATGATCCCAAATTTGTATTACTTATAATAAGTTTACCAAACATTCCCCCTATTGAAATTTTTTGGAATGAAATTTTTATCTATGAATTTTTATTTAAATTGTATAAATTGTGTTACGGTCAATTTCCAAATTTCTTCAATATTTTTCCCTGGGGATTTTCACTTATGAAGAAATTTATTGACCCCCATCTAAATTCTATTACCCTAAGATTCATTTTAGGAATGATACTGCTAATTTCCACTAATTTTATTACATTTTTGTAATGTTATGTTTTTTTAAATTTTATAAAACCCATTATTTTTCTATGGGATCATTATTAAGTGATGCGGATTGAATTTTTACAATGCCCATATATATGGATGATTATCGGTGGGATAATATATCACTTTGAAATCCATTGGTTAATTATAATATCTAATGAGATAGTCATACATTTATATTGTGGGTTTGTCTTCAATGTCATAGGAATAATTAATTTTCTCGCATATTATGATTTGTAAATACATTGTTTTTTTAAATGTGGGTATATAAAAGGCTTAATATAATTTTAATACATCTAAATAATTTATTTTTTCCTAAAGCACTAGGTATAATGAATTTTCTCACATTTTAATACATGGAAATAATTAATTTTTTCACTATGCTTTTGGTAAAATGAGTTTTATGACTTTTTAATGTGTGAATATATTGAGTTTTTTCAAAAATGCATGACCATAATGTGTTTTCTAACAATTTAATGAGTTGAAATTACTCTTATGTTCATAAAGTCATGTCCATATTTATTTTTATTATATTTTTCATTTTATTATGATTATTTCCCCATTTAAGTAGATTTTTTTTATACTTTGATATATTAAATATTTATTCCATTTTCTATAACATTATCAACATTTATATCGGTTTATTCCTTATAGTAAGGTTTATGATCTACATAATTTTTCAAAAATGATTCTTTTGAATCATGATTATACCAATGTTTTCATCTTATTCTAATGTATAATAATTTATGGGTTGTGCTTATGATTACTATTATTAAGCATATTATCCCCACCCTTTCATAATATTCCATCCCCAGTACTAAAAATAAATGTGTAAATTTCATGAATTTTATAATGAAACCTTGTGTGGTTATTTTTTTATAAAATTAAATGATTTATAAAATGTTATTCTTATATAAATAGTCATTAAGAACAATAAACCATTAAATTTTTAGCATTACAATCTTATTGTATAGGAAGTAAGTTTTGACATATATAATTGATGTAATATAAATATATCAAAAAATAGGACATTATAGTTTGTAATAGATCTAGATTGAGTACTTTTTTATCAGTTTAGATATTTATGGGGTTGAGGATTGTAGAACACTACTAAAAACACTATTCACCAGTCTAATATATATGAATAATAATAGTATTACATAATTTTTTTGGGTAAATCAATTGGTGTGCGGTTCTCCATGAAATTATATTATAGGCTAGATAATATAATGTGGATATGGATTTGGAAAAAATTATTAGTGTGGTGGGGGGTAACCACAGTAAAAATGGCTTATTAAGTATCTAATCAATCATTAATATAGTTAAAAATTTGTGGTCCTATGACATCACACCTAGATAGAGACTCTAGGGGGATACGATCTAGTTAATCACATTCTATTTTCAATAAATTATAAATGATCTATTATGGCAGTGAATATATTATAGAATATAAAATAACTAAACATATATAAAAAAGATTTAGCATTGAGTGATTTAAGATAAACTTACTTCAAATGTAATAATTTTGAAAAGATAAAAATTATAGGTTGGATTTTTCATACAATAATTCTCTTCTGATGTTAATTGTACATCACAAATGATTACATCCATTTAGTTTTCATAACGTTTAAAGAATGAAGGAACCACATTAACATTGGATTCCATGTATAAATCCAAATTTATATCAATAGAAAAAATATAGGTTAAAATTTGTAGTGAAAAATGATGTGATGATACAAAATAAGCTACCTTGAATTATGATTGAAAATGCGAACATATTTGACTTCTTAATAAGAACATATAAGATAAATATGATGTTTCATGTATTTTTAGGTAACAAATATATTGATGGAATTAATATTAAATTTTATTATAATCATTAATGTCATAATAAAGACAAATGGTAATATCATATATGAATATGGATAAGTTTTCTATGAGGGAAAAGGTGGGAATATAGAAAATAGTGTCCATTGAAAATGAAGATATCAATGGATACTAAAAAATAAAATAATGTTCATATTATTTTTCTTAAAATATTTCAATTTATTTAATATAGGGAATTTATAATTTATACAAGTCTATAACTTAATCAAATTACTAACAATGATGATAGAAATAAAAAACTTCATTGGTTAGGGGATATCATGGGCAACCAAAACAATGGAAATGATTGCAAAAAATGATGTGGGATGAGGTATATTGACCTACCACTCAATAGCTATGGGAATTTATTTTTATATCATTATTAAAAACTCCTATAAAACTATTATTATTTCATTAAACATTATATATCAACCCTAATATCTATATGATGAATATTTATATTTTAATAATTTGATCATTGTATCCCAAGAAAATAATTCATCTCAAGTGAATATTTTTGGAATTTGATACTTGTAGAACTTAATTATCATCATCTTGGTCAAATATTATTTGATATTAGAAATGGATTGTCTCTCTTAAAATAGAGGTGATGATAAATGAAAATATAATCAAGTCATATAAGAAAATCATCCCATGAAAACCTATAAATACAAAGAATCAATTTGTTCCCCAAAAAAATTACACACATTATAAAATGGTATTTATAAAAAATTGATAAATGAAAACAAAAAATTTATTATATTTCCATTATGTATGAATTTTTGAGTTCACATATCATACTAAGGATACATAAAGAGAAAAATCATTAGACATTACATATCAAGTCATCTCTATCTTATAGAAACCCTTAAATATATCATTGTAAAATAATAATAATAATAATAAGCCTGAGGTAATGATTTATTTTTCAGGATATAATATAGTAATGATTGAATATGGAATATATACTTCACCAAAATTTATACTATGTTTGATTTATTTTTCCATATTGAAAAGTGAACTAAAATGATCCAAAATACATTAGATGAATATTATTAAGAAAAGTTTTTGAATATTAAAACCAATAATAATGTAACTTATTATAGTCAATTAAAAATGCCAACCAAAAAAATATGAATAATTATTAAACGAATAAAATATTTTTTTTTTTAAAAACAGATGTTTTTATTTTAATTTTTATTTAATAGTTATATTTATAAATTATGAATTTCATTTTTAAAAAAAATAATTTTCGTAATAATCAATTCAAATTTATATTAACTAGGAATTCTATGATATATTTTGAAACAGTTAATATGAAATTTAATAGTAAAAAGAATTACCAAAATTGTATATTTTAAGAATTTATCAATACATGATAAATACATATAACATTATAAAACCTTTTAATTGAGAAGATATTTATTTAAGGTTTAGAAATATATTATTTATATATATACTCTAATAAAACGTTTGATTAATTTTATGATCAATTTATTTCAATTTAAATATATTTTATTACCTTTTAATTTAATTATTCATATTTATTATGAAATTCAGTTTTAGATATATTTTAAATTTTTTTTTATAATCAATGAATTTGTTAAATGGATGTTACTATAATTTTTAATTTTATCCTTCACACATTTTAATCTTATTAACAAACTATTTATGAAATCTTGTTTTATGTGTTATATTATTCCATAATAAAATTAACATTTCTCACCCATATAAATTTTATTATATAAAATGATTTTTAATTAATAATTTTTGATTTAAAAGTTATTTAGTAAGTGGATTTTATTTTATACACTAATTTCCAAGGTTAAAAATTTCATACCAGGTATAAAGTATATTATAGAAAATGATAAAAATATAAAATAAATAAAAAACTTTAAATCACTCACTATTTTCTCTAAAATGATTGATATGTTGCACTCCACACATATTAAAATTTTTTTTCATATTTTATCATTTGGAACTATTTAATCATGAATTGTGACATTCCATTATTGAAACATAATAGGTGCCCTAAATATTAAAATTCTCTTCACATATAAAAGGGAACACATAATCTTTATAATTAAAACACTTATGATTATAATTTAATCCAAAGAAAATAATTTTTTGATACTCATATAAGAATTTAAATTTTTCAAAAGCCAATGGTCAAAATTAGACGGGCCAAGGCTTCATTTTCTAATAATATTTTTTAGAGATATATTGTGTTCTTTATGTAGGTATTTCTTAATATTTAGTCATTATAATATATATTCCGATAAAAACATCTTATAGACACTCTATTATAATATAACCATTATAAAAAATACACTATAATGTTTTCATACTAATAAATAAACCATTATTCAATCATTTAAATCAACCAATGAAAAAAAATGATAATTATTATTTTTAATGTAGATAACCACCTTGAAGAGATGTGGCTCAATTTACATCATTGTATCTCATATTTATAATTAAGGATTACCTTGGGAGATATTTTATTTGTATATTAAATAATGATAGATTTGAAATTTTTATTTATTATATACCTTGAATCCATTATATTCATTTATAAATGGAATTTTAATCACACATATGTGTAGAATATTGCCTCCATGAATAATAGATTTCATTTTCATCACCACCCATCATGGGAAAATGTAGTAATTAATTCAATGATATTAAATTTTATTTATATAATTATTAATATTTTATAAATCTAACATAATGAGTTTATAAAAAAATTCAATTTTCATAAAATCATTATAATGTGCTCTCATTTGGGTCAGGTTTTTCCACCTATTTAAGGGTGTTGTAATGTTTAAATGAATAATGATTCAGAAAAATTATATAATTATAATATCATTAAGTAGTATTGTATTTATTATGATTTAATTATTGTAAAAACTATTAATTTTTATTTACTATATTAACACACACATGGAATATCAATTAGTTTACAAGCTAGAACAAGTCATCAAATAAACCTTTTTCAGAAATCATATGAAATTATTTCCAAAAATTAAATGGAAAATAATAAATAATTTAAAAATAATGATTATTATATCTTGGATTATCCTAGAATGGTAAAATATTTCTAATCAATGATTAATAACACTGTTTGGAAAAAAATAGTCTGAAATGTTCTAGATTAATAACACCCAATATTCAAAATAGATAACAACTATCTAATATACATGTATTGAAGAATTATAAATAAGTCTTATAAAATATTAGAGACATGAATATTGGTTTTAAATTAGTGATTAATATAGTTTTGTTTCTTTAAATATTGTTAGAGCATGTTTGGGTGAGATACAATACAAGGTAAAGGGTCTTATTTTATAAAATAAATAACTAGGGGACATATATATTATTTTAAACAATGATATATTTATTATATTTTTATTTCTGAATAAGTAATTAATTTTACAATATTATTCCAATTCGTGGGTATTTATGATATATATCATGTTCTAAATTTAAATGTATTTTTATTGAAAGATTCAAATGTTGTTAGGGTTATTAATCATTATTTTCAATTCAACAAATTGTGTAAGATATTACACATCATGATTTCATTTATATGTCTTGTTTTATAATATATTTATTTCATGTATAAAAATAACATCCATTTTGTGATAATATATAATCTATTTCTGGGTCTTCTTTAAAATATCTTCTGATTCTAATGTTATTAATATCGTATGGGTTTCATTGACTTAATTTTATTCTAATTTTGTTTTAGGATTAAAAAATAGATTTTTATCAACAGTGTTTCATTGATTTTAATTATCCTATATACAATATGTTAATATTATTTATCTTTTCTGGTGAAATTACTTATCTTCACTCATAATTCATTTTTTAAAGTAACTACATTTAGAAAAAGTTATATTACATTGGTAAGAATTACTCGTGTTAGTAACAATGGATCATTCTATTACAAGTCAATTATTTCCCAATAAAAAGTTAATTATTTACTAAAATAAAAATATTCATTAAATTATTTATTCCACTTACTTACAATAAACTCTTATAAATGGAAAATATTTTATCCTATCTTTCATTTAGGTTTCCTCTAAAATAACCCAACTTTTTACGAAATGAAATTATTTTTATGTTAAAAGAAATATTTTACATTTGAAATATATTTACATAACCTTTGACTCTATTAATTGGAAAAATATTTCTAAATCACATTTAATTTTTTTTTCAGATTTCAACTTTTTTTCATATCAAAAATACTATTAATGAAATTTGTATCTCTTACTATTTTTTGGAAAATTGTAAAATGTTTTTATTGATAATTTCAAATCCCCCCTTGTTCTACAAGATCATTCCACTGGTGAAAAATTTTCTATTCCCCCAATATGTTATGTGGTTAAATGATTCTATTTGGTAATTATAATTTTTCTTTTTATGATTTTATACGTTCACATTATGTTATGATTTTTTAAGGCTTATAAAACCCATTGTTTTTTGAGGGTTTTCTATGATATGATGATAATTGATAGTATGGGGAATATGTATATATGTATTATTAATGGTGTGTCCCTATATATCCCTATAATGAATTGGTAATGTTTTCTATCTCAAGAGATTGTAAATTATGGAAATAATTGTCCTTTCACATTTTCTCATGTGAAAATAATGAGTTTGTTCCCAATGATATAGAGATAATGAGTTTCATAAAATAATATATTACATTGAAATAATGGTATTTCTTAAAAAATGGTTGTGAACAATTAATTTCATCGCATCTTAAGGCATGTACAAAAGTTGATATTGAAGATTTTGTGTGAATATTGAGTTATATACCATTTTAATGCATTAACATGAATTCATTTTTCGTAATAACATTAGCTTAATGTTTTTTCTTGAATATTAACATATGGAAATAATTTCATTGTTCATAATGCAGTAGGAATAGTGAGATTACTCAACATAATTCCCATTAATATGATTATTCCTAAATTATATGCATTATTGGACTTAATACTACATTTCATTAAATGTTTATACATCTATTATATGATATTACATACATTTATGTTTTCCATTTCCATTTCACATTATGTATGATATACACATTTTTGGGTAAAAATTTATTATGAATCCCTATTGTAACTAAGTGATATTATTATAATAACCTATGGTATTTGATTTTAATCACCTAAGTTTACTATTTTAGAGTTTCTGAGCCAATCCATTTCATATATTTCAATCCCTAATGTTAAGAAGAAGGGTGTAATCTATTTGTAGTAAATATTGTATTATAGTTTTGTAAGATTATGGAGAAATGTTGAAAATTGTTTTAAAATGAGTTCATTAATGATATAGTCCTCAATGATACTAAACAACCATGTTTCTTGGATTATTATTTTGATTTTTTGACTATTTATTTAACATATGTATTTTATTTAAAAGGAAGATATAGTTAGATTTGGTTTTTATATGCCACAAATATATCAATGGTTTCTTTGGGATATCCTTGATAATATTTTTAGGTATACCATTCTTGAGTAACCTCCCTTCTTTTTTGATCTAATGATACATATCATTATATTTTAGTTTGTTATAATCATGGTTTAGGCCTAATTTCTTTTCATTAATGTTTAAATTGATGTCGGGGGTAACATTATAGTCTATATTTTTTGAATTTTATAGTACTTATAAGGTTTCTATTTCCTTTTTAAAATATATCAAAGAAGATATTTGTTATTCCTCCAACTCCATTTCAGCACTGAATTTCCTCTCTTTTCTTATTAATTAAATTTTTTCACTAATTAATGGATTGAAGTTTTGGATTTTTATAATTATGAAATATTTTGATATTTACTTTTTGTTTCCATGTGTATATTAGAAAAATGTATTTTTTGTTTTTATTAAACTGTTAGTTGGATTCTTGACTCGTTTCTTGTAGTATCGATTTTCTAATTCCCTGGTCCTATTGATGAAATATATTTGCCAAAAACATAAACACCGGGGAGACCCATAGTGTTTATATGATTAATTATATCTCAGTTGTAGTGGAAGGTTATTTGTTTTTCCATAATATTGTAATGATTTTAGAAAATTTGTATGAATTATTGTGTGTGTTAGTTTAATTAGGGTTGGGGGTAGTTTAGAGATAATGCCTTTGTTTGAAATTATCTCATCAAATTATCTCTTTAATAGTTTTCTATTCGATTTCCATGACCTTATCAAGGTTGAAAATTTCAGGGTGGGGAGAACTATAACACCCCCCCCATATATTAATTTTCATTTTTATTAATTAATTAGGGAAATTGTTAGTATTCAGGGTGTTTCGATTGTTTATTCTGTTTTTTGGAGGTCTCGAGGAGCAACTATTCCATAATTTTGTAGGAATTTAGAATAAAATTGGCCTTTAAACCTTATACAAGGTAGTATTCCATTGATTTAGTATATAATATTTCAGGACCAAAAAGGGGTAGACATCATTAATTAATCATTTTCATCTTCCAACATTTGATATAGTAGAATTGTCATCGTGACACATTATTTCACACATTGAATTTCCCAAGATAGTTTTCATAATGTTTTTAAAAGTTATATTTTTTACTTATTAGGGTTTTATATCAATTTTGGTATTAACTCGCCCATTTTACACCTATCCAATTGGGCATATCCATAGATTTTAATTCCCTACCCACATTATAATTATTGGCATCCTAAAATGTTTATACGGCTAATTATTTTAGGTAATTACCACTAAATCATATATATTTTTAATTTTACTTCACTTTCTCATTATTTCGGTTACTATTGAGGTGTTGGATTTTTATTGTACACCATATATAATTAGTAATTAAATTTTTTCTGATTTTTTTATTTTTTTGAGATTCAATGTGTTTTCAATGAAATTATAATAAGGTGTGATTTTGTAGTGGGTTTCTAATTATATTTTGTTTTCTAGGTTCTTCATAAAATTCCCAAGTGATTTTCCAAATGTAATTTGTATTTTAAAATATGTTTTTTGAAATAATTTTTTTTATGTTTTTAAATTTATTCCTTGGGTAATTTTTTATTATTGTTTAATATGTTTTATGGGTTTTGATGGGGGTTTTTTGTATGAGTTATATTCAAACATTTGACTCAACTAATTCTTAATAATTTTTTATTTCTTCTAAATTTCATATTGACATTAGTTTCGTATGGGTGGGGGTTTATATTGAAATATGTTTTTCAAAAAATATAAAATATGATTCTTGGGTATTGGAAGATTCATTAAATAAATAAATTTAAATTAGAAATTTTTTGGGGAACTCAAAGGGCTTTAAGTAACTTATAAATGGACATTAAAGAGATATTAAAATAGAAATGTTTGTAAAATGATTTTGAAATATCTTAATAAATCCTAAATTTGAGGCTAGGTTGTAATGTTCTGAATTTCTTTTTAAAATGGTATCTGATGATTCCTAGTGCATTGGAATCATATATTGGGTAGTAACAGAGTCACAATTGTGTATTGATCAGTGAAATAACTATGTTATACATGAAAAAATGCTACAAATAGTGAAGTTAATTCAATGATTTAGTGACATAACAATTAAAACTAATATAAAATTATCTAAATATATAATATCTAATTAATTTTTGTTAGTAATGAATTATCATGTGTGGGGATCATTAATCATTGAAAATTTTTTATAATACATCTTCAATTATCATATTTTTTATGATATAAGGTAAGAGAAGAATCCATATAATAGTGAACCATACATGCCGAAATAAACTCAAAACATTCATCATAGAAATCCATAGTTTCAATTAATGATGATTATAATGTTTACATAATTCATTGATGATTTACAAAAGGATATGATTGAGCATGAAAGTGTAATACCATGACCAAAATTAAATAGTCTAGGATAGGGAGATATCCGATCTCATACACATCTCCTCTTACCCAGAAATATTATTCCTGTGTATAACATAGTACCTTCTATGAACGCCATGCTCAACCAGTATATCTTCATATCACATGGTCCCATCACTAGAAAAGATCCTTGATAATGATATATATACTTTCATCTATATATGTTTGTATATTTTCAGTAGAAACCCCAATTGATCACCACAATTGAATCCCCGAAAAAAGTGGACCAGGCTAAAAGAATTTAATCTAGGAATAATTATTGTAAATAAACATACATCAGTCAATCCAATGTCATGTCATAATGCCCAAACTAGGCTACCATGAACCCCCCAAAACCCATCCTCAACATTATACCAGAATAGTATTAAAAATATAAAATCACATGACAAGGTGTCACAATAAAACATAACCCTTTAACCTATTATTCAATAATCCAGTTCGAACTTAAATATTCAACCCTCATCCTCCTTTAAAATCTATCCATGGATCACATTTTAATTTTTTCTCACCCGGTTCATCCAACTACCTATATTATCATTTTTTTTCATCACCTCATGGTACATACACAAATAAGATATCAATTCATAATAAATATCCCAACAGAGAAGGGTTAATCCCCATAAGGAAAACATGTAAATCATAAAATAATACCTTTGAAAAAACATGCATCCAACTTTGATTCATGCCATTGGATCAATGATCATCACACCATGACTCATAACAGCTGCATGAGGGGAATCATATTTTGTCTCATGGATCCCTACCATTATGTACATAGATTCTCCATAAATAATTCATGCAATATCTTGATACTCCAAATCAGTTCATCTATGATCCATTTTTATGTAGTCATATACCCATGATCCCCCTATAAAAAGTTAATTAGCATCCTTTGGGGAGTATTATATCTTTATATTGGTAGCAGTGCTTCCAAATGCTACGAGGAATCCAAATGAAGGAACAAAATATAAATGTATAAGTACCAAGTAAGAAGTAATGGTTCTCACAACATCACACACACCCATATTCTCATTAATAAAAAATATTTCTCACATGATACACATGCACGATGAGCATAACATGTCAGACAATAATTTTTATAAGCTACAGACACATAAAAAATAAAGACAAGAAAACACCAACATATAATGGGCATGTATGTTGGAGACAATCATTCCTCAAGAGGTATTCTAACAATAAGATTATTAGGATCAAATACCAAAATCAAAACTATGCACTAGTTGGATAATACCCTCGTTATTAGGATCCATCAAACCAAACCTAAATAACTAAAATGAAATTTTAGAACCACATTCATGAAATATATAATGAATGGTGATGAGATATACGATTCGTCTCAAGATAATTATGTATAATCAAGAATATTTATAGAGGAAAAATCCTAGAATCTCGAAGAGTTGATTCTAAAATGTAAAGGATGAATCCAATTTAATGAGCCTAAGAAGTTATCATGATAATTTTTAGAATTTCCAGATTTTTTTGTTGAAATATAAGAAAATTATTTCTTCATGGGGCATCACAGATTTATTGGTGATATGGTAAAATAGATATCTGATACCCACACATATATATCATCTTTAATGGGTAACAAAATAATAAATATAGTAAAAGAGGTATGTTAATTCTATAATGATGTATGAAAAAAGATTGTATGGAATCCCTATCCTATAAAATGAATATATCATATAAATCATTGAATAAATCCACCCTGCAATAAACCACTACACTGATAAATCACAATGCTAAAGAAGAAGGCCACATTGAAGCCTAGCATTATGGTGTAGTAACATTGACATTAGAAGGAAATACCAAAATCTATATTCAAGTCATTTATTCCATATCCAATGCTCCACTAAAACATTTCTATCTATGATGTGAAATAATTATCCATTCCATAACACTACTCTACTGGTGAAATTTTAGGTGAAGTACACAAGAATGTATCAAAACTCCATTATTATTATCAGAAAAATAAATTACAATACCATGAGAATTTAATGTTGTTACATATATATCCCCCTTTAATGAAATCTCGTAATTGATACATTCCTTCAATAGACCTTCCCTAGTAATTATAAATATTGATCTCTTGAATCTAACAACCACTCCCACAAATCCTTATGGATTCATACATTATTTTTTAAGATTCAAATATATTGTATCATATTCTCCTCAACACCATTTCACTATAATATCTACATTTCATTAAAAAATCCACAGAGGATTCATCTAGTTTTAACTCAACATCCTAACAGTTGATCACATGCATTGGACCTGGAACATACAACCAAATCTAAGAGAAATGGAACATGTTATTCATAACTTTATATCATTTAGGTAGGTCTATTATGTAATCCACTACTCCGATACACTCAGTGAACACAGAGGGTAGAAAAAAATACAGTTCCAATTTCCCTTTCCACCACAACTAATGATTTAACAACAAAGGTTACAACCATAAGAAATCATTGTTACCCATAGTGAAATCCATGGTTATATCAATTGTTTCGAATATAGAAAATCTAAACTATATGTGGTAACAATCCACTTCCTAATAAACTACACCATTGTCACAATCCGTCCTTGGGGCTCATGCTGTGACTACCCCAAGCCTGCCTTCCATAGGCCAGGGCTGGCGACTAGCACCAATGGAGAAAATCCCTATACTTGGAAGGCGTTGCCATTATAAAAGTAAACCAACACAACAGAGTATGCAACTGATGTAACCACTAAGTAAAAGTGTATAAAAAGGTAAGTTCTAGACAGAAAGGGGCCCGAAATACAAGCCCAATAGTAAGTACAATACAAATGAAAAGCTAGTACAACCGCAGTAAAGTAAAATAGAAACCACTGAGTTGTCCCTCAGGAATCCCACCTGAAGGGTGGGTACAAATGGTCTCCTTGGCACCTCAGGTTTGTACGTCTGCTCTGTGTACATCTCACCAATTGGTCAACCTCCGGGTACCATCTAGCTCTATAAGACTCTACCTCGATCAGTGATGTCCATCGTCTGCATCCAACAAAACAGAGTGCAGGCATAGCCCATGTATGGGTGAGAATAACGATACTCAGTAGGGACCCTGAGACACGCAAGGTATCACAATATTTACTATGGATAAACAAGAAGTAAGATACAAAACACGGTGCATCGTCCAACCCTACTTAGGTATATGCCCATACATATACCTAAGTCATCAATCCAGTTAGGCTCCAACTCTCGAGCCCAAGCACAACCTAGTCTACACATAAATAAATTCAATCACATAGATGATAATTAATGAAAGTCAAAACACATCTCACACCAGGTATACTCATCTTTAAAAAGAGTAAGAGATGATTAGTTGTATCCATTGAACCATCTTTCACTATCAAACCCATGAAGGATTCATTCCAGTCTCATTGTTGTCGAACCCACAAAGGATTCAGTCTAGTTTTGTTCTTTCCGAACCCACGTAAGATTCAGTCCAGTCACGTTGCTGTCGAACCCACAGAGGATTCAATCTAGTCTCATTGCTGTCAAACCCACGGAGGATTCAGTCCACTCACGTTGTTGTCAAGCCCACGGAGGATTCAGTCCAGTCTTGTTTCTATCGATCCCACGGAGGATTCAGTCCAATATCGTTTTTGTCGAACCCATGTAGGATTCCAGAACAGTAGCCATCATCATTGAACCAATAGAGGAATCTAGTATGGTAGTCATCATAGTCGCATCTAACTCTAGGGTTCCCGCACACAGCACATTCGATTCTGGGATGGTCCGCTCCTTGAGCCAAGGGGTCGATACATCAACTATTACAAAGTCCAGAGTTGATGTATATTGATGTTCTGTCTCGTCAAAAGAAACCCATCATGATATAAGGCGCGTCAATCAGACGCCCGGTCTGAGAGTTATTGGCTTTATCATTCCGGGGGCCCGGTTGGAATTACGATCATTCCAATCTTGGACATTTTCCAAAGATGTCCAAAACTCTCTTAGAGTATCAAAAATGATGGCTTCATCACAATCGTCCAAGTGCTGCAGACGGTGCGTCAATCAGACGCGCGGTCTTAAAATTATTCATGTTTAAGTGAATCGGGCACGGCCCGTCAAGCACAGTGGGATGGTGGGTCAGCCCGACCGGATTCGGCGGGTCCGACCCAACGGAGGGTTGTCCAGGCCTAGTGGAGTGCGGCCCAGCCCGATGTGGCGTGGCCCGGCCTGGTGGGGCGCAGCCTAGCAAGGCGGGGCGTGGCCCGGCACGCGGCTGGCCGAGCGGGGTGGGGGGGGGGGGGGGTAGCCCCCCTGGATTCCTGAACCGGCGGCGACACCCCTCTTGTCCAGTCGGCCAAAACTAGCCTATATTCTCTGGCACGTGTGGACCACTGTAACTCCTCACATGGAACAAGAGGGTGTCGTAGCTCCCTTCAGCCAGGCCGGCAGGCGGCGGGCCGGTTCACCGCCGAAGCGGCCAGCGGAGCGCGGGCCGCAATTCTCCGCAGCGCGGCGCAAAAGCGGCTCCTCAGTTATCCAGCCCAGCCGGTTATTCTTTGGCCGAGCGGCCTAGTTTCGGGCCGCATCTCCTCCGTCCATGTGGCACCCGATGCAACAGTCCTCTAACGGGCCGATGCACAACAGCCTTTCCTACCAAAACATTTGATCATCACCACCTCTTTGATTACCGCCTCTATCGCGAATAATAACAAGGATCAATGGGGGATTGTCAGGGCCGTGTCATTCGGCCCACACCCTCCATGTTAGGTGATATCATTTGGATGAAGACATTCCAGAGAATACAACACAAACGGGATAATTTATTAACTTATAAATTATACGAAACCCCTACCTCGTAAATAACGTCGCACATCGATTATCCGTAGAAGACAAGAATTGAGGAAAATGGTTTTTTCCTGTTAATGTTGGAGGAAGAGTCATTGTCGTGATGCGGAAAGGGAATCCAAAGACGTCATAGATTCCTTGACATCGGGGTGTGTCCGAGGAGGAAGCGTCATTGGAAGAGATTCCTCGCATTCTTCGTCAGAGTTGTTCTTCGTTGAAGAACGGTGTTGTTCATCGGAGAGGAACACATTTCTTATAATTCTCCATAGCTTCCCCCACCAAAATATTTGGCATGAAAATATTATAATAAGGTACACCCAATTATATTATAATTTCCATGCATTTTAAATTGATTCAAAAGCATTAAAAGATTAATTAAATGTGGAATTTAATTAATCCTATTTGTTGGCATCAATTAAGAGAAGGTGAAGAGTTTAAAATTGAAAAGAGGGGAGGTGGATAGTTCACATTAGAAGAGGGGAGTTGTCAAATTAAATGAAGGGAAGTTAATGGGGATTTTAAGGGAAGTTGAGGGTTAGGGGATCATGTGGTACCAACCTCAAATTATCCTCCCATGGGAGGTTATGAGAATTTGGGCCCCACCTCTAACTTCCCCTTGTAGGAAAATAACCACTAATTATAAATAAAATTTTGTACAACAATTTTATTGAATTTATTATAAATCCCCAAAAATTAACTTTCTACCCGCATAAAATGAAACTGCTGTAATGGTCCCCTTATGCGAATATCAGTGCTTCGAGTTCATTGGTGGCCTCATATTTCATTTCCAAGCACCAATTCAAAAGATAGAAAAAATTTCATGTAAGTTTACTGAACGTACCTGAACAAATCTTTAGAAATTGATTTCGGGCACACCGGGCCTCGGAATCAGCTGCCGTCAGAAACTGTAGACTCGTAAAATTCCATATTATTTAAGAAAAAAAATTTCCTGGAAATTTCCGGTTCTTTAAATTACTCCCACCTCAGGGATTTACATCCCTATTAAGCTACAACACACACTAGGGAAATAAAAGAGCGTACTGAGCACACATCTGAGCCTCCCGCTCCCATGTGCTCTCTTGGAGGTTCTTGTGCTGCTAGAGAATGCACAAGAGAGGAAAAGACTATATATATAGGACATACTCCCTTTGATCCTCAATTTCTACTGGGACCTCCGTGAAAGTCACCCCATCATCGATGCCTATCTCTCCATTTTCGATGATGTGGGAAGGGTGGTGCACATATCTCCTCATCTGAGATACATGGAAGACGTCATGCACCCGGTGCAACTAAGGTGGAAGGGCTAGGTAGGAAGCCACCTCGCCTACTCTGCCGAGGACCTAGAAAGGTATGATGAATCATAGAGATAACTTTCCTCCTCGACCAAATCGTTATAGACCTCGTCGAGCGGATATCCATATAAAAATGTGGTCTCCATACTTGAAATCTAGTAGTCTCCATCTCCTATCAGTATAGGACTTCTGTCTGCTCTGTGAAGTCTTCATCCACTATTGGAAGATCTTCACCTTCTCCATCATAGCTTGCACAAAATCTGATTGGTAGGAAGTGGGAAGACTTGGTGAGTCGGTCTACGATCACCCAGATAGAGTTGTGTTCTTTGGATGTACGTGGAAGCCCCGTCATGAAGTTCATGGATATCTCGTCCCACTTCCACTCCGGAACCCCTAAGGGTTTTACCAAGCCTGCTGGTACCTGGTGCTCTACCTTTACTTGATGATAAGTGAGCCACCGTGATACAAACTCTGTTACAACCTTATTCATACTCGGCCACCAGTGTTGTCATCTGAGGTCCTGATACATCTTCGCCACTCCTAGATGTACTGCTAGAGGGAAAGTTTGAAACTCCCTCAGCACTTCCTCCTATAGTGAAATTGGTACCATAGTACATCCCCTCAATAGGATGACGTTCTCCCCTCCTTAAAAAATCCATCAGGCGCCTACCCTGTGTATATTTGAGCACATCACGTCTCACAGTCAACGTCCCCATGTTGTGCCTCTCTAACTCGCTGAAGAAGTAAAGGAGTGACTATGAGAGACTAAAGAAATGATTATTCATCTTTATCCACAAAGGATATCTCCAACGCGGCTAGCTGCTTCGTCGCCTCTCCCAGCAGCTGAATGCCCGCTCCCTTTCTGAGAGCATCTGCTACAACGTTCCACTTCCAATTAGTATAGACTATCTCGAAGTCATAGTCTAGGAGGAACTCAAGCCATATTCACTCTCACTGTTTCATGTCCTTTTGTGAGAAGATGTACCTCAGACTTTGGTGGTTAGAGTAGACTGTAAAGCACTCATCCATCAGATAGTGATGACACACCTTCATGGTGAAGACCACTGCTGCTAACTCCAGATAATGGGTAGCGTAGTTGTACTCGTGTTGTCTCAACTGCTGTTAACCGTAAGCGATCACTGCTCGCTCTTGCATTAGGAAACACCCGAGTCCGGTCCCCGATGCCTCGTAGTAAACTATGTATCCTATGCCCTCCTCCAGTTTCCTCAAGATGGGCGCACTGGTCAACCTCTTCTTGAGGTCCTGAAAGCTCTACTGGAATCTCTCTGACCACACGAAGCGTTTCCTCTTCGACGTCAATGTTGAAAGCGGTGCAGAAAATCTGGAGAGGTCTGGTACAAATCTAAGTCTTGCCGAATCAAGGGTGATCGAATCCACCCACTTATGCATGATTCCATCATGTGCTGCCTGGGGTGTCCTTTTCACCGACTAAGGTAAACCCATCCCAACGTTTTAGGTAAACCACAACCTTTTTGCTTAATACAATCATTATGTGTATGAACTATGGTTTCCCAATCCATACCCAAACTAATGTCGTAAGGCCTCGACAAATCCATCAAGAGGTTCCAACCTAAACTCTTGCCTGAAGGGTCAGATCACACCATAGGGGTAAGCGTGATTTTAAAGTCTACTCCCAAAGGTATCTTCAGAAGTGAGGGTCAAGTCAATGGCTTAACCGAAAACTCTAGGTCTAGGACAAGATTTATGGAATGAAGGAATGATTTGTCTCAAAGCCTATTGATACAGAATCTAGTAGTAGACACAGACCGTACCACAAATCACTCCTAGATCCCTTGGGTCACACTCTTTGACTGCATGCAGCTATTATATTCCCCTTCCCACCAGCTCCCTGAGCCTAGTGGGGACTTCCAAGGCAAGTGGTTGTAACATGAAAAAATGTTCACCACCTCATGCTGCTCTCTTAGCTCTGCATCCACGTCTGTTGCCCTGCAGATTCTTCTGTCCTAAACACTTCGTCTTCTCAAAACATTCTACATGCTCAAGTCTCTGAGACTAGCGCCATTTTCAGGCTTCTCACTTCTAACATTCTCTGGCTGTATCTGCACATCCAAAGATCGTTCACCCAGAAAGGTTCTCTCTAGCACCCTAGAATAAGTAGGAATTATTTAGAGGAAAAAGTGCCGGCTCAAATATACTTAATCACACATCGCTAAATGGTCCGATCTCTAAATAACTAATCATGTCATATTTATCGAGTACCAGGATTGATCGGTATGCCTCGATGAACACTCTACTACCGACACGTTGTCCTGCCGAAGCTGTATAAGCTCTTGAAAACTCACAGCCACCTCCTCAAGCCAGTCCTCACCCACCTGTGGGTCGAGCTTTCCTTGGAGCATGAAGGATATCTCGTGCTGAAACACATGTAAGGCATTAAGCCTACTAGTGTCCTCTAATTGTACTGCAAGTAGTGTCTTCTGACCAATGGGTAGTGATATAGTTGGCACACTGCCCAAAGGTACCATCTCGGAAAACCGTCCAAGTACCAAAACCTCATAAATATGCGGACCATCATCATGGTCAATCATTGAAAATGATTAGTATCTAAGATCAACATATTCTCTACTAGTGTCTCAATTAGGAATAAAACTCTACTAATCGCCTCCATCCATTCCCCAAATTCCTGGGAATCTATCTCACCTCGAAACATTGGAGGCCTCTACCGCTGGAACCCGTGCGACACCCTCAGTCGGCGTGCTCCGTCCTCCAATGTAGCTGGTGGCATCTGCTGCCCAACGGGTGGTGGTGCTTCTGGTACACCACCCGAAGGTCCCATCATACTAAGAGGGTCATGAACCAGAGCCTCGTCGCTTGGTGTGCCTTCATCGTGTACTCTCTCGGGAACCCTAGGTGGATATCTTCGTAGTAGCATCCTGATAAGGAACAGGTGCACCACTGTCAATAAGTTATACCTGGTGATCTAAATCAATGTGACCACCAAGGAAACTATTGAAACCCACACGAAATCAGTGTTTTCATGAACTGAGTCGGAAATCAGAGGTCAGCGTCCTGGTGAATTGATGCGTCGGTCGCCGCACCAATACTGCACTCCATGGAATGAAAACAACACTCAATACTCTTAACACTATTTCGTCATAGTAAGACAGATTAGAGTCCTATGTTCTAATGTAGAACCGAATCCTATGATACCAATTTGTCATGACCCGTCCTCAGGGCCCATTCCGTGACTACCCCAATCCCACCATTCATAGGCCAGCGGCTGGTGAATAGAACCATAGGAGAAAATCCCTATACTGGGAAGGAATTGCCTTTATAAAAGTAAACCAACACAACAGAGTACAAAACTGAAGTAAGCACATTATAAATGTGTATACAAGTGCTGGAAAGAAAGGGACCAGAAATACAAGCCCAACAGTAAGTACAGTACAACTGAAAAGATAGTACAACTACAGTAAAGTAAAACAACAACCACTGAGTCGTCCCCCGAGAATCCCACCTTAAGTGTGGGTACAGATGGTATCCTCATCACCATGGATCCATCTGTATGCTCCGTCTACATCTCACCAAGTGGTCCACCTCTAGGTACCGTCCAGATCTACAAGTCTCTACCTCAATCAGTGATGTCCGTCATCTACATCCAACATATCTTAGTGCGGGTATAGCCTGTGCAGGGGTGAGTAAAATGATAATCAGTAGGGACCCCGAGACCCACAATGTCTCACAATATCCACTAATGATAAAGAAGAAGTAAGATACAAAAAACGGTGTATCATCCAACCATACTTAGGTATATGCCCATACATATACCTAAGTCATCAATCCTGTTCGGATCCAACTCTTGAGGCCAAGAACAACCCAGTCCAAATAGGAATGAATTCAATCACATCAATGATAATGATTGAAAGTCAAGAAGCAGCTCACACAAGGTATACAAAACATTAAAGAGAGTAAGATATGATTAGTTTTATCCACTAAAAAATATTTTACTATTGAACCCACTGAGGATTCAATTCAGTCTTGTTGATGTCGAATCCATGGAGGATTCAATCCAGACTTGTTGTTGTCAAACCCATGGAGGATTCAGTCCAGTCACATTGTTGACGAACCCATGGAGGATTCAGTCCAATCTCGTTGTTGTCGAACCCACGGAGGATTCAGTCCCATCACGTTATTGTCCAAACCACAGAAGATTCAATCCAGTCTCGTTACTGTCGAACCCATGGAGGAATCAGTCATGTCTCATTGTTGTCGAACCCAAAGAGGATTTCGGAACAGTATCCATTATCGTAGAACCCATGGAGGATTCTAGTATAGTAGTCATCGCAGTCAGAGCCAGCTCAAGGGTTCCCGCACACAACACACTCGATTCTGGGAGGGTCCGCTCCTCAAGCCAAGGGGTGGATACATGATCTATTACGAAGTCCAAAGTTGATGTATCCCGAAGTTCTGTCTCATCAAAAAAAACCCATCGCAATAGACGACGCGTCAATCGGAAGCCCGGTGAGAGAGTTATTGGCTTTTCCGTTCGAGGGGCCCGGTTGGAATTACGCTCGTTCCAAACCCTACCATTTTCCAATGTCATCCAAAACTGACTTAGAGAATCGAAAAAGCACAGAATCATCGTGAGGGTCCCAGTGCCACAAACGGCGCGTTGATCAGACGCGCGGTCTTAATGTTATTCATGTTTAAGTGAATAGGGCTCGGCCAGTCAAGCCCAGTGGGCTGGCGGGTCGGCCTGACCCTATTCGGCAGGTCAGACCCTCCTGAGCGTCGGCCCGGCCCGGTGGTGCGCGACCCGGCCCGGTATGGCATGTGTTGGCCCACTGTGGTGTGGCCCAGCACGGTGGGGTTGCGGCCCGACCCGGCGTGCCGTGGCCTGCCCGGCGTGGCGGGGCCCGGCCGCGCCTGGTCTGGAGCGGCCTGGCCCGGCACGCGGCGGGCCACGGCTCAGCCCGACCGGCCAATTGGTGCGGGGGGGGGGACCCCTGTTTTCCCGAATTGGCAGCGCCGAGTGGCACCGCCCCTCCTTTCCGGCCTGCCGATGTCGGCCGGTCTTCTCCGACACTTGCGGCCCGCACAGGCGGGCCGCTGTTCCTCCGCACGCGGCACCAGGTGGTTTCACGACTCCCTTTAGCCCACCCGGCAGGTGGCCGGCTGGTTCGCCACCGAAGCGGCACCCGGAGCGCGGGCCGCAGTTCTCCGTAGCACGACGCCAAAGGGGTGTCGTGTTTATTCCGCTCGGATGGCTAATGTCGGCCCATTCTTCTTCGGTCAAGCGGCCTGGTTGCGGGCCGCCGTCTCCTCCGCCTGCGTGGCACCCGGTCCAACGGTGCTTTAACTGGCTGGTGCATGGCCACCATTACCTCCACTGCTTTCGGTCATCGCCACCTCTTTTGTTACCTCCTCCATCGCGAATGATAACAAGGATCAATGGAGGGTCATCGGGTCGTGTTCATTCGGCCCACACCCTCCACGTTAGGCGATAACAGTTGTCCAAAGACATTCTAGAGAATTCAACACAATCAAGATTATTTATTCAATTTTAAATTATACAAAACCCCTTTCTTGTAAAGGATGTTACACACCGACGAGCAGCGGAAGACGAGCGTCACAGAAAACGGTGTCATCCCATCAAGTTTGGAGGAATATTTGTTGTCTTGAAACGGAAAAAGAATCTAAAGACGTCGTAGATTCCTTGACATTACGGTGCGTCCGAGGAGGAAGCATCATTGGAAGATATTCCTCGCATTCTTCATCGGATTTTTTCTTCATTGAAGAAAGGTGTTCTTCATCAGAGAGGAACACCTTTATTCTAATTCTCCATAGCCTCCCCCACCAAAATATTTGTCAAGAAAATATTATAATAAGGTTCCCCAAATTTTAATATAATTTCCATGCAATTAAAATTGATTCAAAAGCATTCAATGATTAAGTAAATGTTGCATTTAATTAATCCGAGTTTTCGTCATTAATTAAGAGAAGGAAAAGTGTTTAAAATTCAAAATAGGGGAGGTGGAGAGTTCACATTAAAAGAGGGGAGTTGTCAAATTAAATGAAGGGGAGTTAATGGGGAGTGTAAGGGATGTTTAAGGGTTAGGGGATCTTGTGGCCCCCACCTCAAATTATCCTCTCATGGGAGGTAATGGGGGTGTGGGCCCCACCTATAAATTCCCATTGTAGGAAAATAACCACCAATTATAAATAAAATTGTGTACAACAATTTTATTTAATTTATTATAAATCCCCAATAATTAACATTGAACCTGCATAAAACGCAACTGTGTTAAATATCCCCTTTAGTGAATACCAGTGCTGCAAGTTCATTGGTGCCCTCAGATTGCATTTCCGAGCATCGGTTCAAAAGATAGAAAAACCCGCATGCACATTCACTGAACTTACCCTAACAAAAAATCAGAAATTGATTCTGGGCACACCGGGCCTCGGAATCAGGTGTCGTCTGAAACAAGAGACTCATAAAATTCTGAAGTATTTATGAAGTAAGATTTCGTTGAAATTTTTGGGTTATTATAACGATTATGATTGTATCCTTTTTCAAACTAGTCCCAATAATAGTTGCCTCACCTTCTTCATTCCTACATAGTATTGAGAGACATGATAGATCATAATCAAACCCAAAAGGTTCTATATTAATTATATCATAAAAATTGTTATTTAAAGTGATCTTTACAAACTACATATAAAAATCACACACTCTAAAAAAATTTAAGACACATTAATTAATCATATCCTCCATGGTCTATATTTTACTTTTCAACTATGTATCATTATGCTTTTGATACTATATATTTATTTTTCACCACATAACCAAATCCATCTATAATCTCTAAAAAATAGTGATAAAAAATGTGCATGCATTCTTGATATGATACTAGAAGGATATATATTAATTTAAATATAGTATGAAACATATGAGGAAGGACTATAGTTATAACTCCATCATTATATATAAATATTATTAAATAGTAAATAGTTTAAATAATAAGGTCTTCTAATTACAAATTCATTACATTATTTTAGATTCAATTATAAAACAAAAAAAACAATTTATTCTCTCCTAAATAGGTTATACAAGATAAAAATAAATTGAAATGTAAAATAATATATATGGAATCCCATGATTTCTCTATGGTGAAACTAAAATGGTAAAGTTATTACATTCAATATATATCATCTATATTTTGTAAATTTTCGGGAGGCCATGTAAGTGATCATTCCCTTGTTAAAATTGTCTTCTCATTCGAAATCATATGTGTTGTTGGAATATTTATATATATTATATGATTATACATAATTAAACACAATTGTTAAAATAGAGATACATTAATGAAATATTTCTTGATATACTTACTTTAGATGAAAATTTGGTTAATCATATATGATAATTTGGGAGAAATAAAAATTTTATCATGAGTTTTTAACATTATGATGAATTAAAAAAATGGGTTTTCATAAATTAATTGAAAATATATATTCGATTTTTTTACATTTTTTAATATCAAAATTCATCCATGAAATGGAACGATATTCCTTGATTAAAACTACAGACTCCTCAAAAGGTTTGTAGGATTATTTTGTGCTTGTGTTATTTAAATGCAGAGACCTTCCCATTATTATTATTATTATTTAAATGTACTTTTTTAACCGTGACACATTATATGATTTATAATTCCATTATTTTTAGTGTTTAAATTGACACATTATTGGATGATAGAAGATGAAAGTGAAAACTTGAAAAAAATTCAAAGATTGGTTATATTATAATTCATTCATATATGTGTTTCATAAGTGTACATTGTGAATATTACATGATCATGGGATGAAAGATGAAATTAATGGGTGTACATAAGAGTAATATATATACAAATGAGATTAAAACCATTTTTTGTTGTTTTATATTTATTTTAGTCATTAAATATTAATACGTGTTAGGGTTACACAATATCATTTATCATTATTAAGAATAAATATTAATATATTGAAAATATAACTTTTTTATTAATTATAATGGTTTCATTAGTGGTTGTTATTTTTTATTTTTATTTTGTAATTTAAAAACTATCCAAGGAGAAATCTTCATTGAAATTATGATGAACTTTTTTTTAAGACCTATAAACTCTAGAATAAAAATGAAAATATTATATAAACTATCCCTCAAATAGAATATCCATCAAATTTATTTTGATATATTCATTTTACTTTGACTCTTGAATGATTTAAATGGTCATATTAACAGTCCTATCTAATGAACAAATAAAAGAGTCAAATTATTGGAAAAATGAACCATATTAAAAATATAATCATTATATTGAGGAATGAAATATGATGCCTTTTTTAAATTAATATGTATATTTATAATTAAAATGAAATTTGTAATAACACTAGTAGAAAAATGTTTTTTGATGTCATCAATTTGACGTCAGTTTCTTATAAACTGATATAAAATATATTTACAGAGACTGTTTGGGTCTGTTTTTAAAAAAAGAATTCCAAAAACTGAAAAAAAAAATTGGTGTTGGTTTTTATAAAAACTGTTGCAAAAAACTAATGAATGAGTTTTTCTATTGATTTTTATGAAAACTGACACCAAAACGGAGTACAATGTTTTAGAGAATTCCCTATGCTTTGATATTATTGTTCATGGAGAAAAACAGAGTTATGGATTGAATGTTATGGATATAATAAGTTGATCTTCTCAAATAGAAGTCTTAATGAAATCCACATTTCCAAGGCCTTATCTTTTAATCCGTAACTCTGTTTAACTCTATGACCAGTAAAATCGAAGAATAAGGAATTCTGTAAATCATTTAAATTTTTTTATGTTTTTTTTCAGTTTTGATAATAACCGACACCAAATATATTTTTTTAGTTTTATTCATTTCTTTTTAGATAAAATGAGTCAAAAAGGTATTTTGTAAACAATGAAAATCAGTTTATTTAAAAAACTAACACCAAAGAAATTTCATTTTTTTATTTTTTGCCTTGGTTTTTTAAAAAAACCCAATAGAAAAAAATTCTTAACTTTTTAGCTTCATTTTATTTAAAAAATGACACAAAAATACTAATCTAAATCATTTATTTTATCACTTTCAAATAAAACTGACGCCAAATAGTATACAACAATACATAGGATCGAAATTTTAATTTTTTTCACAATGGGCAATTAAAATTTTAAAATCCTTTCTACATTTTCATATAACCCAATCGAAAATATTCCCATTTACTATATATAAATCTATTTTCTCATTTGTTCATCATTTTCAACCACTTTAATTCAATCATGTTTTCGACATGACTTCAATCATTAATTTCAACACAATACATATTCTATTATTTTATTTTATTTATTAGATTTATACTTCATTTCTAAAAAACTATATTATATTTCTTATAATGATGATATATTTTTATTATCAAGTTATAAATATAAATCATTCAGATGAGATATACCAACCATGGTGTAAATTTAATTACGAATCCTCATTTTCAATATCAAATGAGTTATAGACTAAATATATGAGATTTAAGGATAAAAACATATCATTTTGATACAAGATCCTAAATCCATTGAAATATGTTTGAATTATTATGTTTATTTTATTTCAATTGTTGTATGGGATTTTAAGTCGTGTTTATCATGCTTTCTCAAAAACAAGTTGAATCATTCTAAATTTTGACAAGTTCAACTTCCAACAACCATAACTTTTGATCCATATCTCCATTTTAACTCCACGACCACTCAAATATATTCTTAGAAAGTTCTCCAAAAAATAAAATAAATAAAATTAATTTTTGCTATCAATTTTTGTTAAAACAGATGAAAAAGTTTTTTTCCCATTTATGGGATCTTTTTTTTTCAAGAACCAATAAAAAACTATTTTTTAATGTTTTTGGCATCATTTTTAAGGAAATCATTGTGAAAAATGATAAAGATGAGTTTTTTTCATCGGTTGTTTATAAAACCAATGAAAAAAACCAAATGTAATTCGTTTTTGCTATCAGTTTATCAAATACGATGGAAATAATCCATATTTTTTATTTCGGAGAATTCAACGTCGGTTAAAAACAAATTTTCAAGACCATTGTTCTACTAGTGTACACACATTTCATAGAATTTATATATTTAGTTCTTGGAAATATGGTCATTGGATTTATGGTTGTTGGGTATACAATTCTTCCATATGAATATATCAATGTAACCTTTAAATATAAGGCACTAATATATTTAAAATGATATATTTAACACCTAACTAATATATAATAAATTAATAATTCATCATTAATACATAATGATTTTAATTAATAGGTAAAATTATAAAACATTCAAAAATGTATCTTTTAATATGTTATATATTTTTATTAAAACAAACCCTTTCGAATAAATATATTATATTTTCTTATTATTTTTATAAAAATAATAAATTAACAATTTAGGAATGATTACTAATTTTAATGAAATCAGAATTAAATACTTGAATGTTTCACAAAGGTATTGTTATAAAAATTTATATTTAAATTCTCAATGTTTTATTTATAAATTAATTTTTTTTTTCAATTATAGTCTACTTATTTAAGAAAATGAGTTTTATAGTTAGAATTTAATTACATAATGTAGGTAATTGGGAGAGATATCATTTTTGAAAAACACCCCATTGTGGTAAAATTTGAGTTATGAAGTTAGTGGGTAAAATATAATAAAAGAGATAAATTAATGAACTAACTAATTAAATATATTTAAAACATAAAACCATAATATATTGACAAGGAATATAATGACATATATATTTTATATATGTACTATTGGGTCACTTTACGTGATAAATTACAATTCATATATATTAAATCCTGAGTGTATGAAAAAATCTACTCAAACTTGTATATAAATCAACCAATACTCAAAATATTTTATAACAAACCCACTTAGTATTATTTCTCTCCAAAATCTTCCTAAATTAAATCCCATAAAATAAAATCAATCATATATTACCCCATATTATATGTAAGGATCTCCAATATCATTAAAAAAGTAGACTTCTAATAGAGTTCATGTTTCAACTTAGTCACTAATTACACAACATATTTGTTTTTCTTTTATTGTATCATACTCAAAGATGTTAAATTTAATTAATAAATATGAAATTTTATATATAGTATCATTACCATTATATTATATTACTATTCTAAGGAATTCATAACATGCACATCCTTTAAATTAGAGTGGGTTTGGGTTTGGGTCAGATTAACTAACAACATGAACACCGCTAAAATATTTTAAATGGATGATTATAAAAACCAATACATTGGTAATATATAGCATTAATGAATATTTTTATAATGTTATAAATTATATATCTGTAATATAAACTTAATTATCTATTAATTTAATGAATTTCTATGATTGATTAAATAATCATAAAATGCTAAATTTAGTTACCACTAATTATTAACCATTATAGTCTAATTTATGAAATTGTCTTCAAAATATAGTAATATGAAATGAATAAGTATATTGACTAAATAAAAATTTTATAGGCGGTGAAGTAACAGTCAATAATAAATGAATGAGATATCAATATAAAATTTAACATTGCACTAAAAGAATAAATTATAAGAGATAAATATTATATAAAATGATTTATTTTTAAATGGATATGAAAAAAAGAATGATATTAAATAAATTAAATAAATATAAGGTTATAATACAGGTTCTGAATCAATATATGATGAATATACATAGAGTTTCTGTGTGTTCAAGCAAGTGACAAAATAAGGAAAGGTTATTCTTTACTCGATTACCTTTAATTGGGTTATACCATTCATTAATCAAATATGTTTTTTCAATTTATTATATTCAATCCCATTATTATAAAATCTTGTATTTTCAATTTTTTGAATAAATTATATTTCCATATCAAAATAATTAGTTTTATTTTACTAATGTCTCTTAAAATATACTTTTATAGAAAATAAAATTTACTCTCTATTTTCTATTTCCCTCTACCAAGTCAATTTTCTTTTGTTTTAAAAAATAATCATTTTTAACATAAATATTAAAATATAATTTCAAATATTTAACGCTTATACATACCTTTAAATCTATTTAAAACAAAAAAAAATCATTTTTAATACTGGTTGTGTTAAATCTCTTTTTGAATATATTGTCAAACTAAATCCCTCGACATTCATACCACTTCTTATATATCTCTCCATTCCCTTTCACATTACAATTTCTTTTTATTTTCAGGGTTCCACTATTTTCATGATTAGTATTTATATAATTTATATAATTTAATTTTTTAATAATTTGAAAATGATTTTTAAATTTGTTAAATAAATATTTATATCAATTTTACAATATTTTTATGAATATTAATTTTTGAGTTGTCAAGTAGTTTTATGTCATCCTCTAGAGGATCCATTATATATTAATATTATATTTAAATAATCATCCCTTATTTTTTATGATATTATTTTATGTTTTTTTAACATTGGGAATCAACCAATTCCATTCATAATTGATTTATATTTAATAAATCATGAAAATATTTGTTAACCTATTTTTCTTACATGGGGTTTGAAGGATATAAATCTAATGGATATATGATTGGTTTGAATTTCTATTCAAAGGAATGGATATATCAATTATTATATAGGTTTCCATTGATATATATTAAACTCAAATTAATTGGGAATATCTTTATAAGACATGATATTACAACTTGATATCATTATTGATGTAAAAATGACTATATACTCGGATATGGCTAGAGATTCCCATTCCACTATTTTATAAGATACATATTTTCATTCCCACTATTTAATGGCATGATAATATTGTTTGGGATATATGTCATCTATTATGATTTTATATGATTATGTTTGTGTCACATTATTATTTTATGTCACCATTATTCTTGATTAAGGATATATGATTCCACAATCATAATCAAGTGTATTTATTCTTCTTTAGTGACCATCCTTATTAGATATAATTTTCTATTATAAGATATATTATTATGTTTTTTTAATTTTTAAATTATTTCAGTAGTCATTCCAATTACCATATTTTTATATTTTTCATATGTTTATGATCTAATGGTGATTCATACGTAGACTATTTATAGTATTTTACACTTATAGTGTATCTAAACATGGCATTTTTTTTGTTTCTCAATTTTTTAGGTATTAAAAAGTATTATATATATTATATGTCTAGAGGGGACTAATGATTTGGGATTTTTTATATATAAATTGATTTTTATGTTTCACGGTAAGATAGATATTCAGATAGACTCCAAAAGTACTAAACTATTATGTTTTAGGATTATTAATCAATTAACAGTTGAAATTTTTTAATTACATAAAAAATGTTATAAATATGATAATGTGTATTTAAATAGTATATTTGGGTCATCTTAGTTGAAACTAGAGTGAATTTAATTTCTTTTATTCGTTTGTTTCTTAAGAATATTATAAAAAATAATGAAATGTTGGATGAACTAGAGGTATCCTTAGTTGAGATAATGGTGTATTTGAATAGACATCTTCAGATGAATATTTAGAATTCATTTGAATAATTTTTCTAGTTTTATTAATATTTAATAATCAAAACTACTATTTTTATTGTTATTTATATTTATTATATTGTAATGATGTGAAAAATATTTATGATGTATGGTGACGTGATTACCCCAATGAATAACCAAATAGGCTCGGAGTTTTGTAAAACCATTCTTTGATATTCATTCAATTCAAATAAATGTGTTTAATAATAATCTAAGCTATTTGGAGAACCCAAATTCACCAAGGAAAGATAAACATGATAGTAATCCCTTTTTGTGATTTTGACCACCATCACTTTGTGGAACTTCTAATCATATAACTAATGATTTATGGATTTAAAACATGAATATTATTTTTATGATATTTAATTTTTGAGAATTATGAGATTGTTTTGGGTATTAATCATTAAAAATGTGAGGTAGATCATTGCGGGACCCTGATAAATAACTGAATGAGAGATGATGAAATTGACATTATAGACTGCGGGAGTTATATAAAATTTGATTAAAATAATAGTTTCCATAAATTATTTATTAAAAAATGAATTCCTTGAGATAAGGAAAAATAGGGGTGAATTTATTGGTTCCCTTGAATTTAACATCATGAAAATTTTAAGGTACATCTTATGTTTTATTATTATTAAAAAAACTGAAGTTGCTTGGTTTTTTTATGTCACAAAACCATGTATTTCAAAAATATTTAGAGAAGAGAAAAATGTAGTTTTTTTAATGTTCAACTGATAAAACCCACAGAAAAAAATATTAGTAAATCTATATGCCAATACTATTGAAATAATAATTTGATAAATATACATAAAAAATCATGACACTAATTAATGTGTTGAAGAATATTTCATCTATCACAAGAGTTTAAAAGAGATATAAAAATAATTATTTAAACAATTAAATAGATAAATGTTCCACCAATTTCAACACCCACATTTCTATTATTCTAAATAAAATAATTAGATAAACTATAGATAAATTAACCAATGAAATGGTTAACAAGGAAAATTCATTTCTAAAATATAAAAATAAGTGGATAAATAAAAATATTTTTTAACCAATAACATTTATTTTATCATGAAATCAATGTGTGGAAATGTATACATATATGCTACTAATTAACTATAAAATTGTTAATTTATTTTTCTTCTTATCATTATTTTATATCTTATATGTTTACTATGATTATTGGTTACCTACCATGACGAATAGATAATATGTTTGTAGTAAATATTTCTTGTTATTCTGTGAAGAAATTATATTAGTATAATTGAAAGGAACAAGAGACAGAATCATGAGCACCTGAGAGAGAAATTTTGGGACACCACTCAGAAAAACCCTAACAGTAATGCTCAATCATTTACAAATACAGTTAAAAGTTGAGATATCAAGTTTAATGAACCCTCTGGAGACCCGAATGATGATCCATATATTTCATTGAAATTGTTTCGACATCAAGGACACTCGGTAATATATTTATCTCTAAATTATATACTCCTATCTTATTAGAATCTTTGTTTTCTGCTTACTTTTATTTAATTTACCTCATTTTTTCACTTTGAACTACATAAAGTTGAAACATGAAGCTATTAGGATTTTTAGTTTTCACATTTAATAATTAAACTATTTAAATGTTGTTTTTTTGTTTTCTTTTTTTTGTTAGTTACAATCATTTGTGGAATATGTATTTGTTAGGGTTTTAGAGACACACCATGATAGTTATCAAATGGACCCCAGAATTCAACACTATCTTCGAACAACCCATAATTCCAAGTTGGTTATGATTTATTGACCCTATCCTTCAACTATTTAAATAAAAAATGATTTTCTAAATTAACTAATATATTTTAAAAATGATTAAAACATACTATTCAATCAAAAAAATTCAAGAACCACAATATTAAATTATTTTCATGAAATTGACATCTTGGAACCTATTCCACAAATTTTTAATAAAAAATAGTGGTTCTAGATTTTTTCAAGATATGACTTATGAAAACATACATACATATTATAATAAAATTCACATGATCGGTGATTACTCTAAATACTTCAGTCATGAATTAATTGTCCCACGCCCACACACTAGTAAAAATTTAGAATGGATGGAAAATTGTCACAAAAGTCTTCTTCCTAAATAACCTAATCATAATGGTGGTAGGATTTTGGGGAAAATATAACCCTAATTGGATCTGTGGATACCCATCCTTCTTAGGTGACTATGATGATGGATAATTCTCAAAAAAACAATAAATTATTGATAATGAGGATCCAATGAGGTTCACAACCAATATGGATGTGGTCAGTCATTCTAAATAGTTCCAACCCTTGAGTCCTATTGTTGTTTACTTATATGACTTTGTGTATGTTGTTAATAATTATAATCCAAGCTCTATTACAAAATAATACACTCATTATTTTTGGATGTAAAAAATTTGACAATATCTATCACTATAAAACCCAATAAAGATTCACTTAATCAAGTATTCTGAATGGAGCACGAATTACAACACTTAGTTGCTGAAAAAGGTAATAAGTTGATTTTTGAACTGGATGGATTTACACCACCTCCTAGAATACCTAAGAATGTATATATTATTCTTTCTTGTAGGGAAATACTGTCACCAGATCCTTGAGGGTTCAATTTAAAAATCTCATGACCACTGCTCTCTGAAAAGTTTGTGGGGATTCTTCAAGTCCTCATATTTAGAGGAGTTAAAAGATGCTATAAAGATCAGTAGTTTCACCCATGTTATCATGGAGTTGTATAAAGATAAAATTTACTTCTAGATCATGGAAAAAATGAAGTATCCCTTTGGAAGTTATCCTAATAAATAGATAACTATAAATGATTGTCTTTGTATCATAGAGTGGATGTTTGATAGGGTGAAATTTAAAATTGATAGAGACCATGGTTTTTGATTTCTATAACTTTCATGGGAATAGACACACAAGGATACGTCTTTTCAAGGATGTTGATATATAGATATGGTTATGATTACTCATATGAAGATTTTTTTGGGCTCTATTTCCATATTATTTGAGTACAATGAATGTTTTTATGCATAAATTTATATTGGTTTGATCATTCTATTGATGGATTTTTGAAATACAATTATGTATGGAGGAATGATTTCGTTCAATATTTTGACTAAAGATGTTGATAACAATCAAAAACATGTGTTTTTCAATGTCAATTTGAAATAATTGTGTAATATGACATGAATTATATTATTTTTATTTAGGTTATGATCCTTATAGAGAGTTTATCTGCTTTATCTATGAAAAAATATACCAGTGTGAAGGATCAAATCATCGGTTGATCATAGATATGGGTCTTCTGAAGATGCAGTAGATTTTTACACTCAATTAATTGTTTCTTATGGCTCTTGAATTATTATATAAAGTTGTATATTTCTCTAGAATTCAAAATATATGGGTATTTCAGTTTGGTGGTCTTCAATCGCAAAAATAGTTGAATCATGAGAAGTGGCTAATATTATTATTGACCCCATATTGTGGTTTGATTTTGAGAAAAAATTTCATTATGAACTATAGGAACTATGAGATAATTACATAGGATGACATGGGTCTTTCCTTATTTCTCCTATTCGGGGGACATCATTATGGATATGAATCTGAAGATAATGATGGACATATTTTACCTAATTATTATAGTGATACTTGGCCTTTTTTTATTAATGTAACCCACTAGTTTATAATGTCTATTAAAATTCGGTATTATATGTTGATGACTGGATTAGCTCTGAAACAAACTGCCAAATCACATGTCTATTTTGATATCAGGTCTAGATAGTTCAGTAAGTATATTTGGATGTAGTTCACATTGATATTTTCTAAAAATTAATATCTAATATTATGTTACAATCTTCCTTTTACATTATTACATGTACCCTTTTTTGGTGAATGATTATATGCACATTATTTATTAATTTTAACTATTTTCATAAATAAATTTTCATAGAGAATGAGTTGTATTTATACTAATGTTCTGATCCATTATTTGAATGTTGGTATATCTATTTCTCCAATGAAATATTTGTATGATTATTGTCTTAAATATATGAATTCATCACATTATATTATTTTATGAGATATTTGAAATAGATGTTATAGCCCTCTATAGGCTCAAATAAATTTTTCTAATAGGGATAAAATATTTCACAACTGAAATTTTACCACAATTTTAAATTGATGTATGGATAATTATAAATTATTAATGGAAAGCAAATACCACTATAAAAGTCATAATAAAAAAATATTGTGATTGTTTTCTCTCATAGATAGGGATAAAATCATAATTAATGATTTTATAATAACATGATGATGTATTTTATGATGAGTCTCTTTATCATTCATGTGACACACTACCTTGGGCCATTAATTTCTGCCTACACTAGAGGTGATAGATTACCTTAGGCACCCCTCCTTTTAAGCATGAGTTTTGCAACTACAGTTGAAGTCCTAAACCATGTATTTTTAAGATTTCCATTTAAATTATGGAAATCAATACAATAAATAACCAAGAAAACATGTATATTGGAATATATATAATAAAAAATACATAAAATAATATATGACGATTCCATAAGATACTACATTGATTTCCCACCACGTCGATTCCATATAAAAAAATATTACACATGCACACTATCCCTATTATCATCCCCAAGACTCATCCCATTATCAACTACCTATTTAGCTACACCCACATGATCTACAACATTTATTGTGAATACATAGAAGTTTCATGTAAGATCTGCATGAAGATCGAGATTATAGTGTATGATTTGATTGTAAAACATAGTAGTGTAATTAAATAGACCTATAAAATTAAACATCTTTTGTTATTATATTCATGAAAAATTGAAATATCATAAATAAAAATTATAGACAACTATTTCTGAACTAACTGGGCCACTATGAAACCAAATAAGATACACTAGCACATAATTTCATCATGTGCAGACTAGGATACCATGACACTTGACAAACCCACATTCACACTATTCAAGAATAAAACAATAGCCATATATTTTCTAATTAGTGCATAGACTATTTAAGGATACTCATGGTAGGATATATTATAATCATCAACATGATACATATAGGAATAGGGTATTATAAAATGTTTATATCATTCCCTACTACAGTATCACTAAAGTTATAGTTTATTTCTCTTATCTCATATTTTTCAATAAAAAAACTCGAGCTGGTCTGAGACCCAATCCACCCACAAAAAGGTCCAAATCATTGAAAATTAACCTTCTCCACTAAATCATGTCAGTCCATGTAAATAAAACTAACCTATCCTTGAACAATAAGATAAGACCAAGCCTATTGATCCATCCCTACAGTATATACTAAGGTTATAGATAGATAAATCCATTCTAACAGACTCTAGGGAGGTCATAACCACACCAAACCATCCTAACAATATCTAGGAATCTCAAAATATAATTATCCCATCCCAATAGAATATGGGGTGGTCACATTAGTATATATAGTATCCACCCATCACAAAACACTCCAGTTAAACCCCATGTGTTAGCCACTTGAGACCTATGAACACAAAGAATCGTGTATTGACTCACCCATCAAGGTGACAAATGTGGTCTCTAGACCCAACACTATCTCTTCCCCTCTATAACATCACACACACATAAATTTATATTTACATCACTACTCAAAGACTCCCACTAACCTAGACCCCAGTGTGTATTCCACATCCTCACCCAGGTCTATCATCACACTTGGTCCCACTAACCAAGGATGGTCACAAACAATTATATGTACCTCAGCCTATCCTAAAAAATTTGTGAATGTAAACTAAAAATAACACCTTTGAAACCATAAATTCCTGTCCCAAACGACTACCATAACCCTCACCTAGTTCTCATCCCATATCTCCCATGTTAGATTCATCAATATTTCACCTAGGGAAAACCCTTATCTATAAAACTTTCCATGTCTCAAAGGACTTAAACCACTCGTCTGATACACTTATACACACCAAAAATATCATGTGGTAGTTTCTTATCACCTATGAGACATATTTCTATCCAACTCATCAATCCTCAGCCTCATGCCTGTCAATTATACTAAATATCCCTTTGAACCCAAACAAGTAAATTTTACACATCATATCATATACTAATATCTCCCCAAAATATTCCATAAACTCAAATAAATCTATTTTCTATTTATAGTCTTGGTCATTGGTAAATCTCAATTTAAAATAGTTCTAAATTGAACACGTGATAAGAATTGGAGGACAACAGATGTCCTATATCATCCATGTAATGCTGAATTGATACCTAAACCCTATGCTCAAAGCCTAATCAGTATTCATGAATTCCAAATCATAAATACAAATGAATATTCCATTTTATTAAATGATATTCAAGTATTGAAGATGGATTGAACCCCTCACCAACCTCTCTCTAGGCTTCTCTAATACTAAGGCACCTTATCCTTACAATTGGGTACCTTTATCAGGACTATCATTATAAATTAATTATTTATAAAATTTTATAATTAATTCCACCATTTTATTTCAATTATCAAAAGTACATAAAAACTATTTGTGATTCAACAACTCATAAAAATATTGGGCAATTAGGGGTGGTCCATAACAAACACACACAAAACATTAAGACACAATAAAATCCCTATTATAACACACATTCCAACAACCTATTTTACCTCAATTCACTAAAAACACAATGAAAGTATATATAGTGATGAACCATCATTGAATGACGTGCAAATACAATTTTATGTCAACCCCTAATAAATCCACTAAACCCTCCTTTGATTTTGGATGATATCACTATGATCTAGTGAAAGAGTCACTAAAATTGTGTCCAAAATAAAACTGAATTATCCTCCAATTAATGGTATAAGAGTACAATAACAAGGGAGTGGATATGAATTTTTATCATGCACAAAAATAAACCTTTAAGGAAGGGTAAATAAGAAGAGGAAGATAGAGGGATTCATAAACAATAATTACCTACATAAATACCATCTATTGAAAAATAATGAAATGCTTAATGAGGAGAATTTTAATACAAAAAAAACAATCTAATAACCATTAATTTGGTGAAAACATGTTTCACACATTGAACCACCATGGCATGAGACCACTATACCTATTTCTAAATATTTCACCTTTTGATCCTTGGGATCATGTTGTGAACTCTCTATCACTGTTGTTTCAAATATCCTTTGCATATCATCTTTCCCAATACGTTCACTTAAACCCCTACGGCATCCAATGGTCAACAAACCAGGTCCATAAAAATATTTCGAGACATTGAAACTCTCATGAATTAAACATGACAAACTGTTAAATTTTTCCCAAACATAATAACATGAAAATATGTATGTCATTATAAATTCAATAAAATAATGATTCTTATTTGAGCTAGTCCAAGGTAATTATTGAATCATTTATAAAAATCATTCCATGAGGGTAATTTATTATAAATTTATAAATTTTTTATCCTTAAATTCCTAATTTCTTATGCTATATTACACAAAACACAAAGCCTAGATAAAATATATTTTTTTAATGGTCTTGTATTCTCCAAAAAATAAGACAATTGAACCACAATGCATATCCTACATCTCTTTACAATATGTACATATACATAATACATGGAAAGCACTATCCAGTCCTCCTATGAATAGTATTTCAAAGAAATCAAGGTCATACTATCTGAAGCATCGTCAAAAGAATCACCTAGCTCCCACTCAAAATTTCTACTAATGAACATAACATGTAGGTTACCACTCAATCCTTGATCCATGGAACAAAATTCCTTATATTATATAAAAATTATAATCCAAATGAATAATTGGAGTTATTTCTCTAGGACCAATTGTTTCAATTGGATTACATATATATTTAAACTATGGAATTTTAATAAAACTTTTTATTACATTTGTTCATTATTTGTAAGACACTAATGTAATAATTTCCTAGAGTTTACACCATACTAATGAGGTTCTATAATTTCATTAATATGACGATAACCTTTTGTACTATGATTATATTTTAAAATAATGATCTATGTTTTTATAACATTATATTTTACTATATATGGTACATTAACTATTTGGTGCAAGTACTCATAATCATATGAGGATTCATATCATCAATTTCACACTTGATAATCTCTATGACATGATATTATGAGAATATAAACACTAATATAAATTCTGAATATTTCATTATAGATTATTCCTTTTCTCGATCATATATAATTGTCCAAATACATTAATATTATTATCAATGCATATAACAACTCATGTACGTAAATGTATTTCGTAGACAGTGATAAAAATAGTTCATGGTGAAGTTGGATACATTGGTTGAATCATGTGTGACATGTCATTAATGGATAATTAGGGGAATGAATTACCCATTCAATATTTATTGAAGATTTTTTCTAGGATTTTTTATTGTAATATAATAAACTCCCTAAATTTCATGGCCATGGTGTAATGAAGTATTTATTTCAGATAGTCAAATAATGAATTATGGACCATATAGTTTGGGGACAATAATGATAAACCTTAATGATGAGATATTTGGAATAATATTTTGTATTACATAAGGATTTTTGTATGTGGTTATTGAGGTTGTGGTATTATTTTCATTCTTTTTGTCGAAAAAACATGTGTCTTGTGAATAATATGGGATTTTAGACAATCCCTCATAAAAATAATAAAATGTATGATAAAGAGTCAAAAACATTATATTTCATTGATCTTGATTCAATTCAATTTGAATTTATTTAATGGAATTAATATTATTTTAATGATTGAGGAATGATTTTATTCATTAAATATTGATCAAATAAATCAATTATTTATATATTCTCTAACATGTGAATAAATATATGTATATATATATATTAATTTTTTGAATATCTAATTAAAATTTAATCATCAGTATGATAATTAAATTCTTATTTATGAATAAAATATTATTGAGGTATTCAATATTTTTTGAGGAGTTTAAATAGGATAAGACCTTATCTGTTGATAAATAATTATTTACTAACAGTTGAATAGTTTTTATCATTTTTCGATAAAGTTGAATTCCAAAGAATAATAATTATATTATTAATATCTATCATGGGTTTTATTTATGGTTTTATCATTGAATAAAGGATGATATCCAATTGATAAATATTTTTACTAAATCGCCACCACTATAAATAGCCCTTTGTGGTTATTTTTTGGGAAATAGAAAAACCAATATTGCACACAGTGAAATATCTTTCTACATATACATCTATATCACTCCTCGAATTAGAATGTAATATATATTTTGTACCGACTAAAGAATAAGTGATCAAGAGTGAACAAAGAATAAAATTAAATTCTCTACACTAGTAATTTGTAAACAAGTGGCATTGCTCAAAGATATTTAAGAGAACATATAGATCACCAATAGAGGGGTTAAACCCTTGTATCTTCCCAAGGCCAATGAATACAACTTGAATGGTTGTTATTATATGATCAATGTTTATTATGATCAAATAAAATTAAGGTGAGGTAATTTATTCCGTCTAAAATAAATTAATTATTAACAAAACTATTATACAATATCCTCTATCATTCATTAGGGTAAAAAAATATTACTTGAAATTTCAATGTATTTCCTACCATGGAATATTTATCCGTCATCTTGAATAAACATGTGGTGTTAGAGAGATCATGTTTAATTTAATAATTTTGTATTTGATATTTTATTTATGTAAAAATTGGTTTAATATTTTAATTTCATGTTATTATTTATTTAATCCAACCGGAATTTTCATGATATGAAATATTAATCAAGTTCATCTAGTGTTTCATTTTCGAATAGTTATGAGAAAAAATAATGAATGATAGTAAATTCCATAATGATCAGTAAAATATTTTTTGCAGGAAGAACAATGTTACGAGAAATTTACTAAAAAATACATGTTGCTAAAAAGATCATTTAATCTGGATGTATGGATGGATACACAAAATTCCACATAGAAATGATGCATTGGGTATTATTTTTATTAGACAACCAACTACAAAAAACCAAACTCTAGTATCCCAGAACAAGTTTTGTACATTATTAAACTAATGCAATATATAATAAATTGTATCTCAATAGACTAAATATTTTAGCAATCTTAGTAAAATAAAAAATTAATTGAAATTAATATTTAATATTGGACATAAAATATAAATAATATTTTATTTTTGAACACTACTATCTCACTTAGGGTAATCCTATATATCAACAATAAAAAACATCTTGGAAGCCTTTTAAAAAATAAAACATAAGAAATGGATGAGATCAAATGATCAGTGAGGTTTATGTATAGAAGAATATAACATTCAATAAAAATGAATAGTCAAAATGGTGAGGTATGTAACTAGGGACACATTCCAATAAATTTTTAAACTGAACCTAAAATGGGAGGGATAATTTATGAAAAATAATTCCATATAAGTAATCCCATTATCTTATAAAAGAACCATTGAATTTAAAACAACACGATTCATCAAACGAAATATGAATAATGATGGAATAAAAATTGAAGGAAAATTTAACTATCAATATATATCATCTATATTGTTATATTCAAGATAAATACTATATCTATTTGATATTGTTTTGGTAGAAATATATCTGATTTGTCCAACTAATTCATCTCATTAGAATAACGATGCATCAAGGGGTTAACTATAACTTGTCCCCACCCATGTCTCTCAATCCAAAGCATTCCTCAAATATAAAATAATTGATTTAATTAAAAAAAATACATAAAAACATATTTCCATTGAGTAAAAGATACATATTTATCAAAAATTCCAAATTTAATCAAATATCATTCAAAGTAAAAACCATATATAAAGATGAAATGGGGTTTATGAAACAATCAAATGAATTCATTATGTCAATCAGCTATAAATAAACATAACTAAACTGAAAATTCAACATAATACAATGAAAATTCAATAAACACATGATATTATAATTTAATAATAAATTAATTATATGTTTAAGCAAATTATTGGAAATTCAGTTAATATATCCCTTACATATTTGTAATAAGTTGAATAGTATTCATCCTTTAATTATCTATTATCATATTTTAAATTTAATACCATGAATATGACTATATTCATGATATTATATAAATATTATATGTATTAATACACAACCCACAAGAAATATTTGTTTAATAAGGTAGATATATCACCAAAGTAAAAATGAGAAATGAAAACCTTACCTCACGTTTCCCTTTAGGGTGGTATTATTTAACCTCATGCATAGTAGGTTAAAAATGTTATTAACTCATTAAAGAACTATATTAACATTTATATCACCTAATGTAATGATTTAATAACATCTTATGTCCTATTCACTTATAATACTTCATTATATTCATTGATTCACAATCATTTGTTTCATGGTTTCATGATCGATTTCTTTGTGTATAATTATGAATGATCCTTTATAATGGAATTAAAAATAAATAAATGTAATGAAATAGTTTTAATACACTTCTATAATTATAAATGTTACCATATATCAATTTATTTCTTGTATGATGTTGATTAATTTGAAAAGATGCTAACAACAAATGTTTAGTTTTATTATGTGTTTTTTAAAACACAATGAATGAATTTAATTTTATTTAAAATTATAAGTAAATAATAGTTTACATACCTGAAAACGGACATAATAAATCTATTAAAATATAATTTAAACATAATTATCGATTAATGACCATATATGAAGAGAATAATCGAAAACAAAAGAAAAATCATTATTCACAGAATCGATTAAATGACATAATTGGAAAAATATATTTATATCATTTAATAAAACATTAAAATAAAAATGATTAATAAATGAAATTAATTATAAAATAGAATATTATAGTTTTTACATGATCTATGAGTTAATATTCCATGTTTTCCGAAGTTTTAGAGGATAAATTTGAAGATGAAAATAAATTAAGTGAGGTGTTTTAGATAACTATTTCTTGAATATCTTTTCTTCTGAGGATCCCTTAAGGAACATGGAATATGTATTTTTTCGAACAAAGATATGCTCGGATATTGTTATAGGTATGTGGATAAGGTTTTTATGATATGTAATGATCTTCATAGATTTTTATAGACATTGGGTGGTGAGGGGTGGTATATATACATGAGCAAGGGTGGATTTAATTAATTAAATTTTTACTAATTTAAATCTAAATCCAACAACATTGAGGTGTAATTAATTTTCAATATTTTGATAATAATTAATGTTTTAAAGGATCTATACAGTTAAAAAAATTATTTAATCAACCATTTAATTTTATATTTTTTTGGTAATTTATGCCTTCACTATTTTAACATTAATATGTTACATTATTTTAGCTTTATAATGGTTAGTATTTTTTTGTATCACGGTATCTTTTTTATTAATTAATGTTAATATTACCAAAAAAAATATTTTAAAATATTCATTTTAAATTATAATAACATTTCACCAAATTAAATTAACATAATTTTTGAAATTATATTTAAAATCCATCCCACATACGATATGGGAAACTAGTTTTTTATAGTAAAAATTATAGAAAGTCCGAGCTATTTTTATATGAAATTTAAGTCTAAACCTAATTCCAATGAAATAAATATGAAATATTAGTCTATAATTGAATTATTATATATTAAAACCAATTTAAAATTTAATTTTAATTTATTAATTTTTTATATTTAAATGGATTTTTCAATTACAATATTGCATTTTTCTCTTTTTGGAAAAAAATGAAATTTAATAGAAACTAAAAAAAATCACCATTTGAAAATTTTTAAATGAATCATTAAATATTTCAGTTTTTAAAATAAAATGTCATTATTTTTCATAATTTATTTTTAAAATAGGTGTTCTATAAATTGGAGGGAATGCTTCTTTTTATAAAAAAACAGTTTTATGAGAATAAAATTTGATTTGTTATTATAAAAATCATATCAATCATATTGAAGTAATTTGAATACATATGACTGAATATATGAAAAAAAATTATCATTAATATTTTTTAGTAATTTGGATTAATTTAATTTATTATGATTAAATGTCACTATAGTGAAAATAAATAGGTTTTTATAGAAATTAACCATTTATGTAAGATAGGATTTAATTTTGATTTATTATTAATATTTCACGAATGAATTAATCTATAAACATGCGTAATTTATAATTTTTATACTAAGTTAATCTCATTAACTCCATCCATTTAAATGGGTCGGTGATAAATATCACAATTATATAATACTATTCATTCAATTGTTTAAGCTTAGCATTCTAGGTATCTTAATCTATGAAAAAGATTAAATTTTAAAACATGTACAATGTAAAATCTGAGGGTTTAACATAATCACATCCATCAATAAATTATATCCTCTGAATTTTAAATTTGACATAAAAAAATGGTTGACACTAGGAAAACATTGGTGGGTACCCCACATGTTAATGTGGGTTAATAAAAAATCCTCTTAATTAGTGGTTAATGGAAGTCAGAATGCCACAAAAAAATTATATATAAGTATAGGCAGACATTAGTGGTAAGTGAAAACATATACATAGAAATAAAATCATACTATCAAATTTATAAAGATAGTGATAAAAAATCATTTTCATTAGAAATTAATTGACCAGAATGCCATAAACCAAAGGTGTGAACAAGGTTGTTGATATCATAAAAAATGATGATAATATGATAACGTTATTGTTTAAAGGACTTTTTTCCTAGATTTGAATAATTATTTCACTCTCCCTGAATATAATGAATAAAATTAATACTGTATATATTTCTATTTTGTAATCATTAACTAATCATTTGGTTGTGCCTTTATATATTTATACGTCATCTTGGAGAAAAAATTACATCATATTATGACGTTATTTTATTAAAATTTTCTGATGTTACAAAAAAACCATTACATAAATGGTTATCCTTGTTACCCATCCAAAATATCACTGTCCATATCATTAGAAATAAGTTCAATGAATTTCTATACTAATTTTATCATTAATTGTTCAAATAACTTAAGGGGGATCTTAATCATTTCACCAAAATAATATGAATACATTCATCATTCATTCTCTTGAAAAATGGTAATAACATTAATGACTATAAAAACTAATAGGAAATAATAAAGTTTCATCCATAGTTAAAGAAAACAATGATTATGTGTAACATCCCAAGAATGTAATGAATAATAGATATTTTTATCTATGTCTATTATTGAATAAGATAGTGTTTTAGGGTCTTAAAATGAAAATAAATCCAATCTTAAGCATGGAATACATTAATATTTTTAAAAAATTGTTTTACTACCTTTTGATGGAAAACCATTTTTAAATACATATTTTGACAATTTTATAAGCTATGTTTGTCAAAATAAACTTTTTCTTTATGATTGGGACATCAAAATTTACTTTGTGTGAATTTTTGGTATTTTTCCGATAAAGTTCGTTTTTTTAATGAATAGTGAAAAATGTTGTATTTTAATTCAAACCCTCTTTTTAATCTAATTTATTTATATGATTAGATTATATTTTGAAATAGTTTTAATGTTCAATTATAATATGCTTTTATCATTTAATCCAATAGTGGTCGTTGGAATTAATTTCACTTTTAAATAAGACTTAAACTAGTGTCATTTTTTGATACATATTGTTTCATAAAAACACGCTATTTGCTCTGATAGGGGGAATTAATTTTTAAATTAATTAATGTAACTTATATGTTTTAAATTTTTTAAAATATACATCATATTTGAATTTGGAATAGCAAATATATCTAAGGGTGATGTTTTGGTATTTTTTTGGAAAACAACAATTTTTGATGAATAGTGAAACCACTAAGTGGTACTTATAAAAACTGATTTTTCGTTTAAATGAAATTTCACCACCTCTGTGTTTTGAATTTCAAAAATCCAACATACATGGTTGTCATTAATAACTAAAATGTGGTTCAATGGGATTAAAATAATTTTTTGGTGAATAGTATCTTTTAAGTTTTTAATCGTTATTAGAGGTAATTTGTGTAATTTAAGGTAAACATAATGTTTTAATAATATGAAATGACCTAGAAACATGTCCTACCTTTATTGGTTGTGTCATGGCCGGCCAAGAAAACACATGGGTCGATTTTTGGGGCCCCATGGAGCCACTTGGGTAAGATAAAGACATTAATGTTTTTTATTTAATGTAAAAGTAAATATGACACGAACATGAGTTGTTTTAGTAAAACAATTTTTCAATGGGGTAATACAAGTCAGATATTTTACTATCAATAGTCATTGGAAAGATAAAAAGATTTCCTACATCATAGTACTTTTTTATAATTTTTAGACTTTAAATAAATTAAATTATTTATGACATCATGATGATGCGGCGATTACCTCATTAATAAAGGATTTAAATAAAATGAAAAGATAATGTAAAATCTATAACTTACACATGTCAAAGACTTATTGGATGGGTATATTTCGAACCCTTATGACCTTATCCTTGAATTATAACAGTGTGGGACCTTTTAAATCCGAAACTCATTTTAAAATAATGTAACATTTCTATACTTTCCAGGAGTGCTCCTCCTCTCGTCTTATAAAAGGCCCGCACCTCTACCACCTTACCCACACTTCTGAATAATTTGGATCAGCCAACCCCTGCTCATTTTTTCTCTCCACATCCCTATATTACTCTTATAAGCCTCAATTTGGGCAGAAGTGTTCCCAAGAAAGCCTTTGAGCTCAAATCAAATAGAGTTACCCGTTTTAAAGGTAGTGTCTTCTCTTGTGTTCTTATGTTTTATTTTTCTTCTCCAAACCCCTAACCTCTTTGTATTCATTAATTTTGTAAGAAAACCAGTATCTTACAAATACTAGGATGTTGTTATAATAAGTATTTGAGATACACTTACACACACCTACATCTAATGGTTAAAGAATATACTGTTTCCGTGGAAGGTGAATTTCTGCCTCACGAAACGATGATTGTTCAATATTCTTCTAACACATTCAAAGGTGTCCATTAAGATGTAACCATATTTATATATTATATATGATATTTTTATGTTTTACTTAAGCTTATTTATTTTTCATTTATGGCATACCTTTATGGTTACCATTATGGGTAAACGCGATATCTTCATTTTAGGAAGTGCGGACTACAACCCCCTCAAAGTGATTTGATTCGTTAATGCCATATGTGGGAAGTATAAATGATTTTATTTATGATATTATTTGTGATATTATACTTTAATTATAATATAACTTTATTTAATTATGATTCCATTCCATAAAATATGAAATAGAAGTGAATTTAGCGTTCATGCGTACGTACGGCTTACCGTCTCCATGAACAGTGCATTTCATTTCTTACCTATAAACGTTGTGTAATATTATAAATGCATGTATATACTGTATATATATGATATATATGATATATACATCATGAGTATAACTCTTGATATAATGGAAACATGAAAAACTTGTAATTATAAAGAGCATATTTTGACTCAAGTACCAATGATCGTTAAAACGACCATTATTAACGTAAATAATTGCATAGTGTTCATGACATGGTAATAAGTGATATAAAAGGAATAATGAACTTGAAAAAGGATATTACGCAAGTATAAATTAACTCAAGTTTATTATTCATGAGGTTAATGAACGATCGAGTCAAGTCGGACCCGAGGTATGGGACTTCGTCTCAATCTCCTTTCATTGAAGCATATTTTGTTTTATACACAACCTTCTTTTATACGGTGTATAAAACCCTTTTACTTTTATGTTTATCCAAAAGGAATATTTTTTTATATGAATCTTTTTACTAAATGAAAAAAGAGAATGTTTTTGTCGTACGTATGATGCGACAACAACTTCTCCACTTCCATGACCATTATTTGAGTTTCGGCTTCCTCTACAAGCCATACCTTTTTTAAAAGAAAAATAAATACCATGTTTTACATTTATTCTATTTTGGTATTAAAAATTGTTTTTATAATGTTTCTATTATATCAATGTGTTTTATTGATATCTTTTGATTGAAATGTGGAAATGTTATTTTTCCTTTATATATGTTTTATGTGATACGATTATGTTATGGTTCTTGGGCATTATTATGAAGACGGGTGGTTCCTTGATAAACTAAGGGTGGGTAAGCCCGATATAGCTCTCCAATGCATTGGGTGACACGATGGATTTAAACATTGAGGTTTCTCCAAAGAGATTTAGGGAATATACTATGATGGGTATTCCAAACGTAACAAAGAGGGTTACTCCCTACGTAAGAATGTTATTAATGCCTCAAGTTACCTTTATGTCTTATGATTTTTATGATTTATTCATGATTTGATGAGGTATGTTAAAGTGATTATGTTTTGTGAGTAAATTATGATTTAATTGATTCTTATGTATACATTTACTCATGTTTCCTTTCCATATTTTTATATCCCTTACTGAGCTTTTTATGCTCATCCTAGGTTTTTGAAATGTTTTTCACAGGTCAAGGGAAAGGCACATGATTTGATGATAGTGTCAAGGAAGTGTTAAGAATGAATCTGAATACTATCATTTATTATAACCGCTTTGTTTAAATGTGGGATGTAATTCATGTTTTATGATCTAATTCTCTAAAAATCTAAACCTGAAAATATCCTCAAAGTGTATTCTTGAAATATCTCAAGATTAATTAATGCTTAGGGCTGGGGCCTTATAGTTGGTATCCGAGGATGGTTTAGATAACTTTTGGAGTTATAATTCTATTAAATGATTATCAAAAAATATTTTTTTTTGGTCAAATTGAAATGATATAGCATTTGAAGATTACCATGGTGCTTTATCTATGACATGTTTGTTCAGAATGGTTTTCCACAGAGGAAACTGGGAAGAAGTGCTAGGAAGGCATACAGAAGGAAATAACCTTGCAAATCAGCATCCTGAGATGGTTGGAATTGGAACTGAACATTTTGTTGCAGTAATGGCATAGTTGACTCAAGCAATAAATGGTGGTGGTATCCATGCATGAGATCATCTAGATCAACCGTAGAGGAACATGTCAGTGGTGGAACATTTCATGAGGCAACATCCTCCATCATTGAGAGGGTCATCTGACCATGTGTTAGCTGAAGGGTGGATTAAATCATTGGAGAAGATTTTCGATGTCATGGGGTGTTCAGACAATCAAAAGGTTAGTCTGGCTATTTATCGTTTGGAGGGTGAGACAGATCAGTGGTGGTCAATGGTTAAAAATATCAGGGACGCTGATGAGATTGATGCTCTCGACTAGGATGAATTCAATGGTATATTTCTAGAGTAGTATTTTCCTAAGGCTGTTCAACTTAGGATGGAAAAAAATTCTTGGAATTGAGGCAAGAGGAAGACTCAGTGGTTTCCTATGAAGAGAGGTTCACTCGATTGGCAAGGCATGCTCCAAATTTTATCCGAGACCCTGATAGTAAAATCAATCATTTTTACTCAGGATTAATGCAAAAATATCAAAGGGCATTAGCTTCTCGTGAGTTCAAAAGTTATGAAAAGCTTCTTCTATGTGATGAGAAGGTGGAAATGGAGTTTGCCAATGATCAAGTGTTCTATAACAACCATCATAAGAAGAGACTGAGGTGGCAGGAGAAAGGGAAAAATTCTTCAAAAAAGTCTAATGGTAAGAAAAATAAGTTTCCAGTTTGTGATAAATGTGGTAAAAGGCATGCTGGGGAATGTCTTCTGAATTCTGGGAAGTGCTACCGATGTGGTAAGATGGGACATAAGGCTCGTGATTGCACTGAAAAAGATCAAGGTGATGGTAAGTCCAAATTTTATTTACAGTTAGTGAAATTATTTAAGTGCAATGAGATGGGTCACTATGCAAACGATTGCCCGACAAAGAGCATGAGTGATGGGAAGCAGTTAGACTACAAGGAAAAAGGGGTGGTGAAATCCTTTGCAACTACTTCAGCAGATGTCGAGCCATCAAATGAAGTTCTATCAGGTACTTTGTTTGTTTTTTCAAATTAAGCCAGTCTGTTGTTTGATTTGGGGTCTACACATTATTTCATCTCTAAAAACATTTCTAGTAAAATGGGAATACCATCTCAAGAAATGACTCCTGGACTTGTGGTAAAAACACTTGGGGGAAATGTTGAGGCAAAAAAAAATTTATAAGAATCTTCCTATCCTTATCTGAGGAAATAACCTACTTGCACACCTTATTGTTTTACCTCTAGTAGAGTTTGATTTCATCCTGGGTATGGATTGGCTCTCTATTTACCATGCCAAGATTGACTGTAGAGCTAAAGAATTTTATTCTCATAAAGATTTTCAGTTTCTGTAGAATAATGAACCCTTAATATTGATAACTTATCAAGAGACTGAGAAACTTGTAAAAGATGGAAATGAATTTTACCTTGCACACATCGTTGAAAACAATGGAACTGTTCAGATTAATGATGTGCGAGTAGTAAATGATTGTCCTGATGTTTTTCCTGATGAGTTGCCTGGAATAATACCAGATCGAGAAGTTGAATTTACTGTTTACTTAGTTCCTGATGCTAAGCCAATTTCAAAACCCCCTTATCGAATAGCTCAAATTGAACTTTTAGATTTGAAGGATCAATTGCAAGATTTATTAGAGAAAGGTTTCATTCGACCAAGCACATCACCATGGGGTGCTCCTATTTTATTTGTTAAAAAGAAAGATGGTTCTATGAGACTTTGCATTGATTATAGAGCCTTGAATAACATAACTGTTAAGATCAAATATCCTTTGCCTCATATCGATGATTTGTTTGATCATTTCTAGGGAGCTCAGTATTTTTCAAAGATTGACCTGAGATCGGGGTACCATGAGCTGAAGGTTAAGGAAGTAGATGTTCCGAAGACTATGTTTCGTACAAGATATGGCCAGTATGAATTTGTAGTAATGCCTTTTGGTCTAACCAATTCACCCTCTCTATTCATGAACTTAATGAATAGAATTTTCCATGAGTTCTTGGATAAGTTTGTGGTTGTTTTCATTGTTGATATTTTGGTGTTTTTAAAAGTAAAGAGGAGCATTAAAGACATTTAAGGGTTATTTTTCAAAACTTGAAAGAAAAGAAATTGTATGGGAAATTCAGCAAGTGTGAGTTTTGGTTGCAACAAATTTCTTTCCTTGGTCACATTGTTTCTAAAGATGGTATAACTGTTGATCCTGCAAAAACAAAGGTTGTTGAATAATGGCCAAGACCCACAAATGTAACTGAGATTCGTAGCTTCTTTGGTTTGGTAGGCGATTGCCGAAGGTTTGTTATAAATTTTTCATGGTTATCTAGTCCAATGACTAAGATAACTCGTAAGGGTGTTAAGTTTATCTGGACAAAAGAATGTGATGATTGTTTTCAGGAATTGAAAAGAAGATTGGTGAATGCTCCAGTTTTGGCACTACCTTCCAAGAATGGGGAGTTTATTATCTATAGTGATGCTTCATTGAAAGGACTTGGTTGTGTCCTAATGCAGAATGATCATGTAATTTCATATGCTTCATGACAGTTGAAAACTCATGAGGTAAATTACCCTACACATGATTTGGAATTAGCTACTATTGTTTTCGCTTTAGAAATTTAGAGGCATAATTTTTGTGGAGTAAAGTGTGAAATATATACCGATCACAAAAGTTTAAAGTATATATTCACTAAGAAATAATTTAACATGAGACAGAGGAGATGGCTATAATTAATCAAGGATTATTATTGTACAATTCAGTACCATCTGGGAAAAGAAAATAAAGTGGCTGATTCTTTGAGTCAAAAAAGTAATGCTTCATTAACAATGTTGCGTTTGGAGCGTGATCCTTTGGTTAAGGATTTGATGAAATTTGGCATAGAAGTTGTTGGTGTAGGATGTTATTCTATTTTGTTTCAGGTATCGGTGAAATCTTATCTATCAGACAGAATCAAGCAAGCATAGAAGAAAGACAGTGAGTTGCAGAAAAAGGTAGAGCTGGTTCAAAAAGGTAAGTTGCCTCAATTCAACATTGATAATGATTATGTTTTGAGATTTGGGAAGAGATTGTGTGTGCCTTGTGATTCACAATTGAAGACATAGTTGTTATGTGAAGCTCATAGTTCTCTATTTTCAGTTCATCTTGGTAGTACTAAGATGTACAGAGATCTGCGGGAGTATTATTGGTGGGATGGAATGAAAAGAGATATTGCTGATTTTACTATAAAGTGTTTGACATGTCAACAGGTTAAAGAAGAGCGGCAGTTACCGAAAGGGATGCTTCAGCCTTTACCAGTGCCAGAGTGGAAATGGGAAAATATATCCATGGACTTTGTTGTGGGATTACCGAAGACATCTCGAGGTAATAATGAAATCTGGGTTATTGCTGATTGCTTGACTAAATCTGCTCATTTACTGGCTATACGAGATACGTTTTCCCTAGATCAAATTTCCCGTTTGTATCTTAAAGAGATAGTCAGGTTACATGGAGTTCCTCTCTCCATTGAATCTGACCGTGATCCAGGTTCACTTCTTACTTTTGGAAAGGCCTTCAGATGTCATTGGATACTGAATTAAATTTTAGTACAGCTTTTCATCGTCAGTCAGATGGACAGTCAATATGAACAATTCAGACATTGGTGGATATGCTATGTTCTTGTTCGATGGATTATCAGGGGAGTTAGGACCAACACATTTTTTGGTTGAATATTCATATAATAACAGTTTTCATTCTAGTATACAGATGGCACTGTTTGAGGTATTATATAGGAGGCAGTGTCGAACTCCAGCTTTTTGGGATGAAGTGGGTGAAAGGAAGCTGATGGGACCAGAATTGGTGGAAGAGTTGGCCGAAAAAGTTCAGTTTATACCGAAACACATGAGAACAGCTCAGAGCAGGCAGAAGAGTTATGCGGACAACAGGAGGACGGATCTCTCTTTTGAGGTAGGTGATCATGTTTTTCTCAAAGTATCACCATGGAAAAGTGTGATGCGATTTGATAAGAAAGGAAAGTTGAGTCCAAGGTTCATTGGACCATATGAAATTATGGAGAGATTTGGATCAGTTTCTTACCGAGTGTCTTTACCTCCGTATTTATCTCAGGTACACAATATTTTTCATGTTTCGATGTTGAGAAAATATATGCAAGATCCATCTCATGTTTTGAGTCCAGAGGTAGTTCATCTGGAAGAGAACCTATCTTATGAGGAATAACCGGTCTAGATTCTTCACCATAGGGATCAAGTGTTACGGAATAAGGTGATTAATTAGGTAAAGGTCTTGTGTAAAACAACATCATTGAAGAGAAAACATGGGAAGCTGATAATGCTATGAGGGATAAATACCCCCACTTATTTTGATAAGTGAATAAATTGCAGGGATGCAATTTTCTAAAGGGGGGAAGGATGTAACATCCCAAGTAATTAATGAATAATATATATTTTTATCTATGTCTATTAATGAATTAGATAGTGTTTTAGAGGCTTAAAATGAAAATAAATCCAATCTTAAGCATGGAATACAATAATATTTTTAAAAGATTGTTTTACTGCCTATTGATGGCAAACAATTTTAAAATATATATTTTGACAATTTTAGAAGCAATTTTTGTCAAAATAAACTCATTTTTTATGATTAGGACATCAAAATTTACTTTGTGTGAATTTTTGGTATTTTTCCGATAAAGTTCATTTTTTAAATGAATAGTGAAAAATGTTGTATTTTAATTCAAAACTTCTTTTTAATCTAATTTATTTATAAGATTATATTATATTTTTAATTGGTTTTAAAGTGAAATTAGAATATATTTTTACCATTTAATCTAATAGTGGTCGTTGGAATTAATTTCACTTTGAAATTGAACTTAAACTAGTGTCAATCTTTTGATACTTATTGTTTCATAAAAACACACTATATGCTCTAACAACGGGAATTAATTTTTAAATTAATTAATGTAACTTATATGTTTTGAATTTTATAAAATATACATCAATTTTGAATTCGGAATATCAAATATAGCTTAGGGTGAAGTTTTGGTATTTTTCTGGAAAACTTCAATTTTAGATGAATAGTGAAACCACTAAGTGGTACATATAAAAACTAATTTTTTGTTTAAATGAAATTTTACCACCTCTGTGTTTTGAATTTAAAAAATCTGACATACATGGTTTTCATTAAGAAGTAAAATTTGGTTCAATGGGAATAAAATAATTTTTTGATGAATAGTAACTTTTAAGTTTTTAATCGCGATTAGAGGTAATTAGTTTAATTTAAGGTAAAAATAAAGTTTTAATAATATGAAATGACCTAGAAACAGGTCCTACACTTATTGGATGTGTCATGGCCGACCAAGACAACCCATGGGTCAATTTTTGGGACCCCATGGAGCCACTTGGGTAAGATAAAGACATTAATGCTTTTTATTTAATGTAAAAGTAAAAATGACACAAACATGAGTTGTTTTACTAAAAAAAATTCAATGGGGTTATAAAAGTCAGATATTTTACTATAAATAGTCATTGGATACATACAAAGATTTCCTGCATCATAATATGTTTTTTATAATTTTTAGACTTTAAATAAATTAAATTATTTATGACATCATGTTGATGCAACGATTACCTCATTAATAAAGGATATAAATAAAATGAAAATATAATGTAAAATATATTACATAAACTTGTCAAAGAAATTTTGTATGGGTATATTTAGAACCCTTATCACCTTATCCTCGAATTATATCAATTTGGGTCCTTTTAAATCCAAAACGCATTTTAAAATAAAGTAACATTTCTTTACTTTCCAAGAGTGCCCCTCCTCTCCTCTTATAAAGGCCCCCACCTCTACCACCTTATGCACACTTACGAAGCCTTTGTATCAGCCAACCCCTGCTCATTTTGTCTCTACACATCCCTCTATTACTCTTAGAAGCCTCACTTTGGGCATAAGTCTTCCCAACGAAGCCTTTGAGCTCAAATCAAAAAGAGTTACACGTTTTAAAGGTAGTGTCTTCTCTTGTGTTCTTATGTTTTATTTTGCTTCTCCAACCCCCTAAAATCTTTTTATTCATTTCATCTATAACAACACCAGTATCTTCCATATACTAGGATGTTGTTATAAGAAGGATTCGAGATACACTTATATACACCAACATCTAATGATTAAAGAACATACTGTTTCCGTGGATGGCGAATTTCGGCCTCACGAAATGATGATTGTTCAATATTCTTATAACACATTCAATGTTGACCATTAAGATGTCACTATATTTATATATTATATATAATATGTTTTTGTTTTACTTAAGCTTCTGTATTTTTCATTTATGACATACCTTTATGGTTATCATTATGGGTAAACGTGATATCTTCATTTTAGGAAGTGCGGACTACCGCCCCCTCAAAGTGATTTGATTCGTTAAATACATATGTGGGACGTGTAAAGGATTTAATTAATGATATTGTGTATGATATTATACTGGAATTATAATATACCTTTATATCATTATTATATAATTCCATAAAATATGAAATAGAAATGAAAGTAGCATTCATGCGTACGTACGACTTACCGTCTCCATGAATGATGCATTTCATTTCTTACCTCTACACGTTGTGTAATATTATAAATGCATGTATATACTGGATATATATGCTATATATGATATATACATCATGAGTATAACTCTGGATATAATGGATACATGAAAAACTTGTAATTATAAAGATCATATTTTGACCCAAGTACCAATGATCGTTAAAACGACCGTTATTAACTAAAATAATTGCATAGTGTTCATGACATGGTAATAAGTGATATAAAAGGAATAATGAACTTGAAAAATGTTATTAAAAATGTATAAATTAACTCAAGTTTATTATTCATGAGGTTAAATAACAGTCGAGTCAAGTCGGACCCAAGGTATGGGACTTCGTCTTAATCTCCTTTCATTGAGGCATATTTTGTTTTATAAATAACCTTATTTTATAGGGTGTATAAAACCATTTGACTTTTACGTTTATCCAAAAGGAATCTTTTTTTATACGAATCTTTTTACTAAACTATAAAAGGGAATTTTTTTTGTCAAACGTATGCGGAGACAATGACTTCTCCGCCGCCGTGACCATTATTTGAGTTTTGGCTTCCTCTACAAGCCATAACTTTTTTAAAAGAAAAATATATACCATGTTTTACTTTTCTTTTATTTTGGTATTGAAAATGGTTTTCATAATGTTTCTATTATATCAATTTGTTGTATTGATATATTGTGATTGAAATGTGGAAATGTTATGTTTCCTTTATGTATGTTTTATGTGATACGATTATGTTATGGTTCTTGGGCATTATTATGAAGACGGGTGGTTCCGTGATAAACTAAGGGCAGGTGAGCCCGATATAGCTCTCGAATGCATTGTGTAATGTGAAAGAGTTAAACGTTGAGGTTTCTCCAAATAGATTTAGGGAATATAATTTGATGGGTATTCCAAACGTAACAAAGAGGGTTACTCCCTACGTAAGAATGTTATGAATGCCTCAAGTTACAATTATGTCTTATGATTTCTTTGATTTATTCATGATTTGATGAGGTATGTTAAAGTGCTTATGTTTTATGAGTAAAGTATTATTTCATTGATTCTTATGTATACATGTACTCATGTTTCCTTTCCATATTTTTATATCCCTTACTGATCTTTTTATACTCATCCCATGTTTTTGAAATGTTTTTCACAGGTCAAGGGAAAGGTACATGATATGAAGATAGTGTCAAGGAAGTGTCAAGAAAAAATCTGAATACTATCTTTTATTTTAACCACTTTGTTTAAATGTGGGATTTAATGCATGTTTTATGATCTAATTCTCTAAAAATGTAATCCTGAAAAGAACCTCAAGGTGTATTCTTGAAATACCTCATGATAAAGTAATGTTTAAGGCTAGGGCCTTATATTATGGGATATATTTATTATTTTAATTTTCACACTTTTATTGATAGAATTACAACTTCTTCCATGAATCAGTAATCAGTTGCAAGTTCTCTGACACTCTAATATTTACTTTTACAATTTAGTTATTTTATTTATCTAAATTTAGTTATCTCAATATCCAAAACATAATATTTTTTATCATTCCTTCAACTATGTGTTTCTGAAAAGTTTATCATTCTAGTGAATAATGTTTCATAGTACCATTCAATAAATGATTTCATATCCTTAAATAAGTAGTAATGCAATAAAAAAATTATATCTTTTTTATTAAAACCAAAATATCATTGATAATATTAAAAGGAAATTCATGAATCCAAAAACATAATCATACTAATCATTCACCTTCAGCTATTATAATATAATAATCTTTACCTTGATCCACTTTCTACTTTTTAGGTATTTTCCCACGACTGACTAGGATTTTTTTATAGTCACCCATAAAATTGTATTTCAGTGCTTCAAATATACATATTCATTATTTTCTAATCAATCATCATCTTGGTTACCTTTCCCTCTACACTTGTAACATACTCACAATCCCTTCAATCATGTACCAGACTGTTTCTTTACACAATTATCTCATGTAGAAAAATCTGTCTTTCCCTTCTTACATTTATCATTATATTTATCTTCTATTCTCTTCATCTTTAATTTACCATAAATTTATAAGGCTGAGAGAATTCTATTTCTATCTCAAGATAACAAAAAAAATTCATATGATTAGAGTTTATTGGATGATAGTGTCCTTGAAAGTATGTAATTAACCCATACATGGAATGATAACTCTTACTTCATTAGGTTATGTTTTTAGTCTGAAACAATACTTGACAATCTTGTAAATTTTTCTTTATAGTTAAAGACATTCCCATCTTCTATTGTATGATAAACATGAATGTTTTCTCTATATATGCTCACAGTTCGTGAGGGAAGTATTTTTCCATGAAATATTACATAATATCCATTCATTGCATTTTTTACAATTTACCCATCCTCATTGGTGTTTTGAATCAATGAACATAATTGATCCCCTTATTTAGAGTGGTGATAAACATTTGTGACAATCTTATCCCTTTCATTACTCCTCAAAGTGAGATATATATTCTCTAGTGTAATTATACACTACCCATCTTCAAATATATTTATAGTCCCATTGAATGATGGAGGTTTTCATAACATGTCGTGGGCTAACATTTTTACACTGCATTTTTCATATGGATTATTCTTATGGGAATGGTTCTTCTTAATAACATGATTATGCTATCCCAAAACAAGTATTATTATTTCGGCTCTAGAACCATCTCTTGGTCTATCTCCAACAGTGTTAACATTACTATGTGGTAAATATATAAGGACCAGGCCTTAAAAAATTATATAATCTTGAATCAAATGAATAATTCACATTGAGGATCATTTCAGGTTCATATTTGTAGAGAATTAGGAAATAACTATTACATCTCAATGATTATAAAGTAGACACATCTTTAGAGTTTCCATTATTTTCAAAAAATAAAAACTCTTGAACAATTGAGTCGTGTCTAGTTCCCTGTTCTAAACATCATGACATTTCCTTGATCCCATCCGAGACTATAATCCACTTTATGCCCAGTGAAAAACATTTCAAAAACATGGGATGAGCATAAAAAGCTTAGTAAGGGTTATAAAACAAGGAAACAAAACCTTAGATCATCAATATATACATAACATAAGCTTTTTAACATACCTCATGAAATCATACAATTTATAAATAATTCATAGAAATCATAAGACAAAAAGTTAAATTGAGGCATGCATAACATTCTTACATAGGGAGTAACCCTCATGGTTACGTTTGGAATACCCATCACAGTATATTCCCTAAATATCTTCAGAGAAACCATAGCGTTTAACTCCTTAATGTTACCCAATGTATTGGAGAGCTATCTTGAGCTCACATGCCCTTAGTTTATCATAGAATCACCTGACTTCAAAAACAATTCCCAAGAACCATAACATAATCGTATCACGTAAAATATGGATAAAGGAAACATAACATCTCCACATTTCATTCACAATATATCAATACAACACATTGATATAATTAAAACATTATCAAAACCATTTTCAATACCAAAAAAAATAAAATTAAAAATGTTATTTATTTTTCATTTAAAAAGGTTATGGCTTATAGAGGAATCCGAAACTCAAATAATGGTCACAGCGGTAGAGAAGTCATTGTCGCCGCATACGTAAGAAAAAATCATTTCTTTTGTCATTTAGTAAAACTATTTGTGTAAAAATATTCATTTTAAATGAAATGAAAATTCACAATAGTTTTATACACTGTTAAAAATAAATTCGTGTAGAAATAAAAAGATGCCTCAATTAAAGGAGAGTGAGACGAAGTCTTGTACAAAGACGGTATCCATAGATTAAGGATAAATCAATTACATAATTATGTGTGAAAAATATAAATACCCCCAATATAATTGGATATTAAGTGTAACACAATCAGAGGTCATCCTCACATATTCATAGTACGACATAATCAAGAAGTATAGGTTTAACCCAAAAAATTGAAATTGGGATAAGAAGTTCCCTTATAGAAATTCGACATCCTAACGATGTCACTTTAAAATTTATAAAATGAGTTGATGAGACATAAAAAGGGTATCTCATCACTTGGACATAAAATATACAGCAATAAGGATATATAAGAACATATACCTACATTAATAATATGTAAATTAAAATACCTAACAAAAATAAGTCTTTTAAAAAGAGGAGGGTGAATGGTTCCCTTACTGAATAGGGTAACTTTCGAAACGTACACCCCCTGAATGAATTACTATACAATTTTGATTTAAATTCCCATAAACAAAATTATATTACACAAAGAGTAGAATAATGGGTATTACATACACCACTCAAAAGAGATAGTGACAAACATATCATGAATCTCACGGGAAAAAACAGTGAGATGAAAACCCCTTACCTCATTGTAATAAATTGAGTCAGATGACCAAAAGATAATAAGAACCAAATAAATAACATAATACCATGAATATAAATATAATCATTATAATTTATATCAAATGTATGTACACAATACACCACATGCAATAAATAATTTGCGAACAATGGAAATCTCACGGAATTAAAAGTGTGATAAGAAATCCCCTTACCTAATGTCTGAATTGTCTTGTTCATTTCTTTATATTCCTGAATAATAAACTTTTTTCAATTCATAATTGCTTAAGGAATTCCTTTAATGATTATTATTCAATTCATATAACATATTATCATGTTATAATAATTAGTTAATTATGTGAGTTCATATCATACGTTTGGTCGATGTTCGGTACATGAGTCAACAATGAACTTGTTTGAAGAGAATTGTTCATGTAGTTATAAGTACATCATCTCCAATATGGTGTTCATGATTTAAATATCATATATATCCAGTATATATTTATTTAATAATATTCCATAATTTTTTGAAATAAGAAATGAAATGTCCCGTTCATTGAGACGGTAAGCCGTACGTACGCATGAACACTACTTTCATTTTTTCATATTAATGGACATAAAAAATAAATTACACATAGATATATTATAATTATAGTACAATATATATGTTATATAGGTAACATATGTTCATTAATTACATTATTTATAAATTCAGTTTTTGGAAAGAACGAGTCACATCACTTGAGGGGGCGGTAGTCCACACTTCCTTATATTTACTTATAGCATTTTCACAACATGCAAAGAAAATATTTATGTCTTAAATAAATAATACAGAATCATTGAGAGGAAATAAATATAATATATATAATATATAAATATATTTCCAGAATAATGGCCACCATGAAAGGTGTTAAAAGAAGATTGAACAATCATTATTTTGTGAGGTATTAATTCGCCACCCATAGAAACAATATGTTCTTTAACTATTAGACGGGGGTCTGTGTAAGTGTAGGTAGAATCACTATGATAACAACATCCTATTATATTTAGGATGCTATTGTTATTATGGGAACATATAATAATATGATAGTGGTTAGTGAAGAAGGAAAATAAAAGAAAGAAACTCGAGAGAAGACATTACCTCTAAATCCGGTAACTCTTTTTTATTTGAGCCAAAGGCTTCCTTGGAAAGACTTCATTCTAATGAGAGGCTTCTAGGAGTGAGATAGGGATGTGGAGAGATAATATTAGTAGGGTTTGGATGAGCCAATGGCTTGAGAGGTGTGGGTAAGGGGGTAGAGGTGGGGGCATTTTATAAGAGGGAGGAGGGTCATTTTTGGAAATCCTTGAAAGGATAATTTATTATAAAATGGTTTTCAGATTTTAAAGGGACCACACTGATATATTTGAAGGCTAAGGTGATAAGGGATATAAATCCACCCCTAAAATAGGTTTTAGACAAGTTTATGTTTTATATTTTACCTTATATTTTCATGTTATTTAAATCTTTCATTAATGAGGTAATCCATGCATCATTAGGGTGTCATAAATAAATTTATTTATTTGATGTCTAAAAATTATAAAATAGATGCCATGATGTAGGAAATATTTTTATATTTCAAATTACTATTTATAGTCTAAGAGATCATTTATTTTAACAAAATTAAAATTGTTTTACTTTGGATGTACAAACCTTTGTTATTTTCCTCTTCTTTCTAAAAATAATGTGATAAATGTCACTACCACACCCATGTGAGTCCATGGGCCCTCAAGTTTGGTAAAAATATTCCCATGGTCGGCCATGAATCAAAGAGAAGGAGTTGGACACATGTTGGGGTTATTTTATATTATTATGATATTATTTTTTTACACTAAACTACCCAATTACTAATTAGTCGCGATAATTAAAGATAATTACCGTCATTACTATTCATAATGCCCAAAAACAAAATAGTCTTAATTAAATAATTTGGAACTTCTGATTCCAAATATGAAATCCATTTTACCAAATTCCAAACACATAAATTTCAGTAATTAATTAAAAAATAATTTCCGTTGACACAACCAAAGACGGGGTTTTAAGAAGTAATCTTTTTTAAAAGATTGACTTGTTTTTACATCCAATTGAAAAGTGAATTTGCTTCCAATGAACAACATTGTATTAAGTGATAAAAACATAATTAAATTACAATTTAAAACCTACTAAAAGTAAAATATAAATATATAATTAGATTATATGAAAATAGAAGTTTTGAAGTAAAATACAGTGTGTTTCACTATTCATTAAAAATGAACATTTGTCAGAAAAACAACAAAAATTTATCCAAAGTAAATTTAATATTCCAAATTCAAAAAATATTTCCAATTTAAAAAATTCAAAACATAAAAGTTTAACTAATTAATTTAATAATTAGTTCCCGATTTCAAAACAAATAGGGTGTTTTTAAGAAACAATTCCTGTCAAAATATTGACACTTGTTTATGTCCAATTTCAATGTGAGGTTAATTCCAATAAACACCATTGGATTAAATGGTAAAAATATATTTTAACCACACATTAAAACCAATTAAAAATATAATATAACCATATAAATAAATTATATTAAAATGAGGTCTTGAATTAAAATACAGCATTTTCATTATTCATTAAAAATGAACTTTATCCAAAAAATTAAAAAATTTACAAAAAGTAAATTTTGATGTTCTGATTATAAAGAAGGATTTTATTTAGACAAATATTACATAAAAAATTGACAAAAAGTAATTTTAAAAAGGGTTCTCCATCAAATGTAAATTAATTGGCCTTTTAATGAACATTAGAATATTTATGCTTAAAATTGGATTCATTCGCATTTTAAGCCTCTGTAATTTATTGGGTAATTGTTAAAATATTTAATAAACAAATATAATCATATTTTTGTTAGTTCTTTTCATTCCCGCCATTACAATGGCTAGGAATTAACTACCATTTAGAATAATATTATTATATTATTAGTGTGCAATGTATGTTTTCAAAGAAACTCGTTGTTGCGTATTAGGTACGCCATCGAACATGGAATTCAATTTAATGTAATACTGACATTTTATTCAAAAATATTAATAAATATAAAAGTTTCATATTCTTTATTTACTTGGGATGTTACATACTTCACCCTTTTGGGAATTTCATCTATGAAATTTTAAAATTGGGCTCGGAAACATCATTGAAAGCCCCACATCGGAAAAGGAGTAAATTAAACAATCACCATAAAAGAAAGAAAAAAAAGTACAAAGGTCACCCAAGACAACAGATACTAGGATTCCATGAAAACATGGATATGGAAGAGAAAACAAAGGGTCACGTTATGATAGAGAGTGATAGAAAACATGTTTAGGAGAAACTTAACCACCAGAAAATCACAAACATGTGATGTGTTAAATGGTATTTTATTCCCCTGTAGGAAAAGTTAACAGAAAACTTTTTTTATGTAAATTTTCATTGAGGAATTTGTTTATGAGCTTAACTAAATCATAAGGAATCATACTTGTCATGTATACTTTCATCTCTTTCTATATTTCATACACAAACTCATATTTTCTACATAAGATGAGTATTAAAGATGACTTGTTTACATCAAGAGCACTATAATCAACTTCTTGAGAATCACATAATCCACAAAATATGAACTATATATTTCCCATTTTTTTCGACCTTAACCAAAACCAAAATTGTTCGTACAAGATCAAATAATCCCCAAAAGAATAATCCTTTATAAAAAGAAAAACAACTCTCAATCTCCAAAATTCAACAAAAATAACCCAATGTTCATGAAAGACCATTAAATAAACAATTATCCATAAAATTCGACAAAGTAATCAAAACTACGATTGAAACCAAAATATCTAAATGATTTTATTAGATAGTCTTCCAAGGTAAATATTAACATTTATCTCCAAATAACATTAGTTACTCTTAAAGTCTCATACTGAAAAGTTATTAACCGAATCACATATATTCCATGATAGGTTAATCATTTACCAAAATCAAATTATTCCTGATTGATAAGATCATCTAACAAATTAGAATTTTTCATAATAACCAGGGACTTCACATAGTCTAGTGGTTGGTGATAAATACCAGTCGCACTATGGTTGTGGGTTCGATTCCCACAAATTGGTCCGACGTGATGGGTTTTCACACGGTTTGTGTGTTGTCCCTTTTTTAAAACTACATAATTTTATAACATTTCCAAAAAGAGATAAATTCATCAAAAATAACCATAAAAAATTTTAACCACAAAGGTTGTCTAATAACTTTCTTTTTTCATCCCAAAATTTATTAACCGGTAATTACTTCAAATTCAAGGATCATATAAACCAAAATGGTTCTTTATAACTATATCAACAAAAGAAAAGATAATTATTCCTTGAATACAATTTTCATATATCAACTATCAGGGTTACCCATACTATAGAAAGTCTTCTAATGTAATCTCATCATAAAAAGGGCCTTAATACTTTTAATAATTTCACCATCCTAAAATCTTCCATAACTCTTGAATCCCTTATATGTTGACTTCTTACTCATTAAACATTCTTCATGATCCATTAACCATTCCATTCTAACTTATTCTGAAATACTTTATTCCTACAAACAAAATCGTGAATCATATCATATGATTTTAATAAAAGGAAAACATATGTTAAGAAATAATCCACAACATTCATTGGTCATTGTCAGATTCATCATCCTCAATAGGAATGGCATTAGGTATTGGTAAACGAATATGTGTACGATCTTGGTGATCCAATTCCCGAAACGTCTTTGTAGGACATGTGTTTGCATAATAACCATGAACACTATATTTAAAACATTCAATTGATCCTTCATAAAGAACTTCATTCCCTTTCCTAGAGTCAACTAGATGCTTCCTTTTTCCATGGAAGGTTCCCGCTTTATGACCTTCATTTTCACATCTATAGAATCTTTCTGTCCCTTTGAATCATTTTCCTATGTTTTTCTTTCCACATCTTTGACACATAGGTTTTTGAACACACATACCTTTATTATTATTACCTGATATTCTATAGGGATTTGTTTCTCTCATATATGATGCCTTATAAAACTCAGTAAGGTTTAGGCAGTCAATCATGACTCTAGATATTTGGTTGAGAATAACTACAATAGTTCTCATTGCAGCTCCCATATCATTCAGTTGCTCATTCAGAAAACATTCACAGTTTCCTTCACATCCACTGTTACTTTGATTCCTACTAGATCCAACCATTTACTAAAACCAATAAGGTCTATGTGAGTATATTAGTAATATAATTATATAATATCTTATGACGAGGGTAAATACTAAGATATAATTATTCATGTTATCTTAAACTCATTCAATTTATAAATATAACTACGACTCTTTCTAAAATAAAAACTGTTGTGGTAATGTAACTTGTGTTTAAAAAAAATACCCTAACCTATAATGTTATCTAAACAGACAACTAATACCAACTATAAGGACCCGACCTTAAAACATTACATAATCTTGAATTAAATGAATAATTAACATTGAGGATCTTATCAGGTTTAGATTTTTAGAGAATTAGAACATAACTATTACATCTCAATGATTAAAAAGTAGACACATATACTCAGTTTCTATTATTTTCACATGAAAAACTCTTGAACAAAAGAGTCGTGTATCGTTCCATGTTTTAGACAACATTACATTTCCTTGATCCCATCCTGACCATATTCCACTTTATGACCTGTGAAAAACATTTCAAAAACATGGGATGAGCATAAAAAGCTTAGTAAGGGTTATAAAACAAGGAAATAAAACATTAGATCATCAATATATACATAACCTAATATTTTTAACATAAATCATGAAATCAATATATTTATGAATAAATCATAGAAATCATAAGACATAAAGGTAACTTGGGGCATTCATGACATTCTTTTGTATAGAGTAACCCTCAGGGTTACATTTGGAATACCCATCATAGTATATTCCCTAAATATCATTGGGGAAACCATAAAGTTTTACTCCATCATGTTACCCAATGAATTGGAGAACCATCTTGTTCTCACTCTCCCTTAGATTATCACAGAACCACCCGACTTCATAAAAAATTACCAATAACCATAACATAATAGTATCACGTAAAATATGCATAAAGGAAACAAAACATTTCTACATTTCAATCACAAGATATCAGTACAACACATTGATATAATCAAAACATTATCAAAATAATTTTCAATACAAATGTAATATAATAGTAAAACATGGTATTTATTTTTCATTTAAAAAGGTATGGCTTATAGAGGAAGTCGAAACTCAAATAATGGTCACGGCAGCGGAGAAGTCATTGTCACTACATACATAAAAGAAAAAAAACATTCTTTTTGACATTTAGTAGAAAGATTCATGTAAAAATATTCCTTTTGAATGAAATTAATAGTCAAAAGGGTTTTATACACCATAAAAAATAAATTCATGTAGAAATCAAAAGATACCTCAATGAAAGGAGATTGAGACGATGCCCGTACAAAGATGGTATCTATAGAATAAGGATAAATCAATTATATAATTATGTGTGACAAATATTAATACACCCAATATAAGTGGATATTAAGTTTAAAACAATCAGAGTTCATACACGCATATTCATAGTACAAAATAATCTAGAAGTAGAGTTTTAACCCAATGAATTGAAATTGGGTTAAGGAGTTCCCTTACAGAAATTTGACAGCCTTACGGCATCACATTAAAATTCAGAAAATGAGTTGATGATAGAAAAAGGGTATATCATCACTTGGACATAAATTTAAAAAAATAAGGACATATAAGAACATATCCCAACATTAAGAAGATGTAAATTAAAAGACCTAACAAAAAGAAGTCCTTTAAAAAGAGGAGGGTGGAAGGATCCCTTACCGATTTGGGTATCTTTCAAAACGTACACCCCATGTAAGAAGGACTATACAAAGTTGGTGTAAATTCACATAAAAAAGTATATTACACAAAGAGTAGAAATAAGGGTTGTACATACGCCACTCAAAGGATATAGTGACAAATATAGCATGAATCTCATAGGTATAAATAGTGAGATAAAAACCTCTTACCTCGTAGTAATAAATCGAGTCAGATGACTAAAAGATAATAAGAACCAAATAAATCACATAATACCATGAATATAAATCGAATCATGATAATATATATCAAATGGATGTATAAAATACACCACATGAAATAAATAATTGGTGAACAATGGAAATCTCACGAAATTAAAAGTGAGATAAGAAATCCCCTTTCCTCAAGTCCGACTTGTCTTGTTCATTTGTTTATATTCATAAATAATAAACCTTGGTCAATTTATAATTTCTTAAGGACATTATATAAGGTTTATTATTCAATTAGTTTCAGATATTATCATTTGATAAAAATTAGTTAATTATGTGAGTTCATATCATACGTTTTGTCGATGTTCGGTACATGAGTCAACAATGTACTTGTTTGAGGAGAATTGTCCATGTAGTTATAAGTAAATAATATCAGGAATGGTGTTCATGATTTAAATATCATATATATATGGTATATATGTATTTAATAATATTCCATAATTTTTGGAGAAAGGAAATGAAATGTACTGTTCATGGAGATGATAAGTCATACGTGCGCATGAACGTTAATTTCATTTTTTTGTCATATTAATGGATTTTAAAACCAAATTATACATAGATATATTATAATTTCAGTATAATATATATGTTATATAGGTAGAATAAGTTTATTAATTACATTATTTATAAATTTCATGTTTGGCATGAATGAGTCACATCACCTGAGGGGGCGATAGTCCACACTTCCTCATATGAAATTATCGTATTTGCACAACATGAAGAGCATAAAGTTATGTGTTAAATATAATATAAATAAGCATTGTGAGGAATTAAATATAATATATATCGTATATAAATATATTTCAATCATAATGTCCACCATGAAAGGTGTCAATATAAGATTGAACAATCATCATTTCGTGAGGCAGTAATTCGCCACCCACAGAAACTATATGTTCTTTAACCTTTATGCGGTGTTGTGTGTAAGTGTAGGTAGAATCCTTATCATAAAAAAATTGTATTATATTGAGGATAATTGTGTTATTATGGGATAAAAAACAAGATAGTGGTGAGTGAAGAAGGAAAATAAAAGAAAGAAACTCGAGAGAGGACATTACCTCTAAATCGGGTAACTGTTTTTCATTTGAGAAAAAGGCTTCCTTGGAAAGACTTCTGCAAAAAGTGACGCTTCTAAGAGTAAAAGAGGGATTTGGAGAGATTATATGTGCAAAGTTTGGACGATCCAAGGGCTTGAGAGGTGTGGGTAAGGGGGTAGAGGTGGGGGCCTTTTATAAGAGGGAGGCGGGTCAATTTTGGAATGTCTTGAAATGTTACTTTATTATAAAATGGTATTCGGATTTTAAAGGTTACAAAATGATATATTTTGAGGATAAGGTGATAAGGGTCAGAAATAAACCCATAAAATTCGTTTTCTAAGAGTTTATGTTTTCGAGTTTACAATATCTTTTCATTTTATTTTAATCGTTCATTAATGAGGTAGTAACTACATCATCACGGTGTCATAAATAAATTTATTTATTTAATGTCTAAAAGTTATAAAAAACTACCATGATGTAGGAAATATTTTTTCCTTTACAATGACTATTTACAGTCTATGATATCATTTATTTAAACAAAATTAAAATTTTTTTACTAAGGATATACAAACCTTTGTTATATTTCTCTTCTTTTTAAAAATAATGTCATAAATGTCACTATCACACCCATGTGACTCCATGGGCCCTAATGTTTGGTAAAAATCTTCCCAAGGTTGGAAATTACTCAAACCAGATAATTTGGGAACATTTTAGGGTCATTTTATATTATTACTAAATTATTTTATTATAGTTACCAACCCGATTACTAATTAATCACGATAATTAAAGATAGTTATTGTCGTTACTATTTATAAGGTCCAAAAACAAAAAAGACTTAATTATATAATTTTAACCTTCTGATTAAAAATATGGAATACATTTTACCAAATTCTAAACACATAAATTTAAGTAATTCATTTAAAAATAATTACTGTTGTCACAACCAAAGACGGGTTTTTATGAAGTAAAATTTATCAAAATATTGACTTGTTTTTACATCCAATTGAAAAGTGAAATTACTTCCAATGAACAACATTGTATTAATTGATAAAAACATAATTAAATTAAACTTTAAAACCAATTAAATTTACAATCTAACTATATAATTAAATTTGACGAAAAATCATTTTTGAAGTAAAATGCAGTATTTAACACTATTCATTAAAAATGAACATTATTCAGAAAAATACCAAAAATTTATCAAAAGTAAATTTGATATTCCAAATTAAAAAATGTTGTATATTTTAAAAAATTCAAAATATATAAGTTTCATTACTTAATTTTATAATTAATTCCTGCTGTCAAAACAAATAGTGTGTTTTTAAGAAACAATATCTATCTAAATATTGCCACTTGTTTATGTCCAATTTTAAAGTGAAATTAATTCCAATGATCACCATTGGATTAAATGGTAAAAATATATTTTAACCACACATTAAACCCAATTAAAAAGATAATCGATCCATATAAATAATTTATATTAAAAAGAGGTTTTTAATGAAAATATAGCATTTTCACTATTCATTAAAAAATGAACATTATCAGAAAAATAAAAAAAATTACACAAAGTAAATTTTTATGTCCCCATTATAAAGAAGGATTTTAGTTTTTCAAATATAACATATAAAATTGAAAGAATTTGTTTTAAAAAGGGTTCTCCATCAAAAGGTGGTTAATCGACCTTTTAAATAACATTAGAATATTTAAGCTTAAAATTGGATTCATTTGCATTTTAAGACACTATAATTTATTGGATAATTGTTAAAATATTTAAAATATATATATAATCATTTTTTATAAAGGTCTATTCATTCCCACCCTTACAACTTCTAGGCATTAACTACCATTTAAAATAATATTATTATATTATTAGTATGCAACATAAGATTTCAATGAAACTCGTTGTTGCCTATTGGGTACGCCATCGAACATAACATTCACTTTAATGTAATACTAACATTTTATTCACCAATATTAATAAATATGAAAGATTCGTATTCTTTATTTACCTACGATGTTACAAAATACCTATACTGATTTCATTAATTGATATTATTTTCCTTAATTCATATTGGATCCATTTCTAAATACATGAATAATATAGATTATATCATGATGTTTTGAAAAATAATGTATAATACCAAAATTTGGGAAATAATGAACATAAATTATAAATTTTATGCATTTAGAAAACATTGAATCTTTGGGTTGTTCTTCAATGATTATCCTTAAATTCAATCATAGGATTATGTTACCAATTGTATATGATCTTAAATATAGGTCACATGGTTTCAGCTAATATTATTTTGATACGAACTGTAATGACTTAGAATCCAGTAGAACAGAGCAAGTGCCTTACTTTATTTCATTGGAATGATATAAAACAAATCAAATCCCAATAGGCCAAAAAATTTATTAGTATTGGTAAAATAAATAAATATCCTAAATTAAAATTACATTTTGCAAATAATATAGAAAAATTATTTTCATTTATAAATCTTTTTTATCCCTTAGCACAACACTAAATTTCAATCATAATAAACTTATTGGGTACCTGAGGAAAAATAAAAAAAATAAAAAAGGGGATTTCTCAAATTCTTTGTATGGGTTGATTATAGTGTAATATAACAAGAATAATTAAGAATAGTCTATAATGTAATTAAAATTACTAGGGACGCAAAAATATTATTTAATAAATAGAGTATAATATGGCTGAAATAAAAGATGATGAAATAATCCTATATAAAAAATCACTTTATCTTGGAATATGATTATGGATATTGAAACTGACATATTAATCACATATAATACAAATAATAATGAAATACATAATTTAACTAGTTTAAATACCATGATATATCCTCTAGGTAGTTTTAATCCGGATAAATCCTCCTAAAATTTTACATCTGTGGGTGGAAACCTGTCTGATTTTGCCAACAAATTCTTCTCATGAGTTTACTGATGGATCAATGGGATTTGTATAATTATACTCCACACATATCATTCCATCCAAATAATTACTAAAAAATTAAAATATTTTATTTAATTGATAAAAAATTCTAATTATCGTCAAATATTATTCTTCAATAATATATGGGTACTTATCAAGATCTTCAAAATTAATCAACTAACATTTAAATTCAATATTTTATATCAAATAGACCATGGTATACACTTTTAAAAAAAGAATGTAAAATGTGTATCAAATGTAAATACACATTAAATTAGTGTAAATATAAAATGAGACAATAAAATTTCATTTCATCGATGATCTTTGCATGACATAATTAATGTAGTAGAATTTTAACCCAATGAATAAAAATTTAGGTATGAAATCCCTTACCACAATGTAATCAGTCGAATCATATTCCCTATAAAAGTAATAATTATAAAATGTTACATTTGATATTATTACTATGATTATATTAAATATATTATATATCAAAGGGTAGTATATATAGACCACACACAATAATGAAGTCAATAATAAAGAATATATTTCATAGAAATAAAATGCCGACAAAAAAACCCTTACCTCATGATTCACTTAAGTGTGTAATTCATTATCATAATTTATAATGGTTTAAATATTATTATTAAATCATTAAAATTACAAATTAAAATTTATAATATCTTATGTGATCATTTTATAACATATTATAACATGTTTATTTTTAATATTTCTTTATTTTCATGGTTTATAGTTGGTTCTATTCATTATTTCATCATCGGTTCATTTATTTATATTTATGGATGTTCATCTAAAATGTGACTAAAAATATATAAGTGAAATGAAATTAAATTAATGCACATTCATAAGAATATATTTATTTATATATCATTATTATATTGTTTATGAATTAGATTCATTTGATTAAATGATAATGATAAATGTTTTATTTATTTTTACTGTTTTCCAAACATGAAAAACTATTTTTTTTAATATTATGAGTATATATTTGTTATAGAACATGAAATGGGTTATTAAATATATATTCGAATGTTATTTAACCAAAATTATAGGTGTATGAGTATCAACATTAGTGGTAATGGAGAACGAACAAAATAATTATTCATAGAGGTGATAAAAATGATTAATTTGGAAAATTGTTTTGTTTCTTTGAATAAGAGAATGTAATAAATGGTATGGATATAAGATATAAAAGTATCAACATTAAATTTAATTTATTTAATGATTCTATATTTAATATTCATTGATAGATTAAGGATATGAGGAAAATGAATAAAAATAAAGGAAAATAAGAGAGGTGTTTCAAGAAAAATAGATAATGAATATCAACTCCTTGATGGAACCCCTAAATAAATTTGAATTTGGATTTTTTTGAGACTATATGAAATAGGATGTGGTTATAGTGAGTATGATAAGGATTAAAAGATTTTTTAGGATCTTCAAGGCTTGTGATGAGAAATGGGGTGGTGAAGGTGTGTATTTAAACATGGGGGGTTAGTTGATTCAATAAAGATTATTTAATAATATATGCCAAGCACATTGAGGTGGAATAAATTTATAGAAATTTCGATGATAAATAATGTATTTACAGCTTTTTATGGTTGGTAAATACATCATCCAACAATCTAATGATTTATTTTTTTTATCTTTTTTAATCCTTTAACATTTTTAGTTTAACGTGTTACATTATTTACAAATACTACAATAAATATTTTTTTAACCTGGTATCTTCTGAATTTAAACAAATTTTAATGGCCATAAAACATAATTTGGACCATATGATTCCAAATATTTAATCCATTTTAACAACTTCAATACTACAAATTGGAATAATTAGTATTTAAGATAACCCCTAAATAAGATGGGAATTATTGTTTTTAAAGTGAAATGTTCAAAAGTTTCAAATTTTATTATATACATTTTCAATATGAAATTGATTATAATTAACTAATTGGATTTAATTATTTATTATTAGGATTTTTATAATTTAAAACCCTTACAAGGAAAATCTAATATTAGATTTTTATAGATAAAAATTCAATATTCAATAAAAATGAAATATTTTCACATGTCATAAAATACTGAAACTTATCACAAAAATAATAAAAATTAACCTTAATACGATTTCTATATCCCAATATAATGAATGGGTTTTATTTTTTAAAACAATATTTATTACTTTTTAAAGAATTTAGCTTCAAAATTGTTGTTTCGTTAAAAGGATGGAGAAATTTCATTTTAGAAAAAATATATCTTTTATCCTGAAAATTTAATTTATTCTTATTTTAATACTATAAAACATTTTGTATGAATTTCTAAAAAAAACTATTGAATAAATAACATATGAATTTGATTAATATTTTTCAGTAATAGTGATTAATATAATTTATTAATATAAAATGCTATTTTGGGTATAAATTTTTTTTTTTCAAAAACACATCCTTTTTGTCCAAAGGGTTTTTATTTTAATTTATAAATAATCCAAAACCATTGAATTAATTTAATAAAAACACATCCTTTATGTACCCTATATATACAAAAAAACAAGATGCATAACGTATAACTATCTTGTAGACACTGTGTAGACCCTCAAAAAAGGAACTAATTTAAAATTATATATTTATAAAATAAATGAGACCTTTTCTAGAAATTCAATAGTCATTAATTTTTATAAAAAACCAACTTACCCTTGTCAAAAATATGGATTCTTTTCAAAATCATTATTAAGAAGTGGTAAAATCTCAATGGGAAGCTGATCAAACCATAAAAAGTTAACACCTCAAACACCATTATTTGCAAAGAAAGCTCCCATCAAGATTTCTTCTCTATAAATGTGAATGATGATACGATTAATAGAGAAAATATAATCTAAAAAAATTTATCCAATTATTAGTGAGCTTCCAATATAATTTAAATGATCCAATCCAGATTGCAGAAACTATAACCAAAAAAGCACCCTCTCGCCAAATGTAATTCAACCCACTTCTCATTGCATCCTCCATAGCAACATTAATACCAAGAATCTTAGTCTCAATTGAAGAGTAAAAACCACTAGATCCATCAATACATCCATGAACATATCCATGAAGTTCCCTCAAGATAACACTTTACCTCAAGAGACCATGAATTCTTCAAGAGTCTCCTTCACAGTTTCCTTAAATCCATCCAACAAGTGGCACATGCCATAAAACATCCAAAGCACCATATAGGGGCTGATAAGAACCTTTGGCTCTAATTCATGAAAGTGTAGTGAAATCATGATTTGAATTAGATCATATTTGTTTACATCTAATGTCGCTCCCACAAAAAGCATCCACAACCCGAGATATACCATTAATGATGGAAAAAATAACCAAAATGGAGTACATGGTTGTGTGAATACCAGAAAAAATGCATTATCTCTTTTTCAACAACCATAAATAAAGAAAGTAGATATATGGAAATGGGAAGGGATCCCTATCTCTACATAATGTCATTTATGGAATCCATCTGCAGTAAAGAGACTTCAAACAGATCACTAACAACTTTCATAACTCAGACAACTGCAAAAAAACTAAGAAAGAGATGATCTGGATCCTCCTTGTGATGTTGAAAAAGAACACATGAGGAGCACAAATATATATAGAATGTCAAAAGATAACAATCTATTAGGGTCTTCTAATTAGAACCTCTATATACTAGTATAGTCCGAGAGGGCTTGATAATGTTCTTGTGTATCCCTTCTAAGAACCAACAGTTCCAATTTCACGGGAAATAGAACCTGTAAAACAATATAGATGAAAGAAAATAATTAACAGTAGGCTTACATTTCCCATAATTCCTCCCTATATGAGAATTAGTAATTGTTAACAATGTTAAGAATTTGATTTTAAAGATCCTCCTTTTTAAAAATAAGATCCTTGATAGAAATTCTCAAATCCAAAATAATGTGTCCATGAACCATCAAATCAGCAATGGGAATTCCATTTAAGTTGGAACTCTAAAAATAAAGGGATTAATCCATTGAAACCAACCATATCTGGTGAAATTCAATTGAATAAAAGATTATGTTAAAGGAAAACCGTATAGAAGAATCAGTATGATAGAATACAACTGTCTGAAGAAAATTCAAGAATTTATCCCATATGAAATAAAGGTCCTCTGAATTCTTATTGAAAATTCTCCACATGAAAGAATATTATAAGGATTCATTAAAATGATCAAGAATCTTAATACCAAGTCCCCTTGAATCGTAACGTTTACAACAATTATTCCATGAAATCTAAGACTAATTACTCTCTAGAATTTTTTTATGATAGATAATGTTTTTGATAGAAACATTGATAATATGTATGTGGGATATAAGCCAATTATAAACCATAACTGAGTAAATAAACATAGAAACAATGGCTTATTTAACCAGGAAAACCCATCCATCCATAGAAAGTGTTTTTTCCCTTTAATGTAACATGTTTCATTCCAACATTTCTATGAATTTAAGATAAATAGTAAGCTTTAGGAATTCCCCAAAACAATTGAACCCCCAAATATTTGAAAAGAAGGCCCCTTCATGAATAAAGAACTCTGTAACAATGTTAGTATTCCAAGGGATAAATATATTCCTTAAAAAATAAACAATGAATTTTTACCAAATTATGTCCCGACCAGAGACAGATGAATTGTGAGAAAGTTCCCATTTAATATTCTTAATATTTCTATTATCTCCCTACCTAAAAATAATCATTTCATTAGCATACAAAAAATGAGTAGGATCCTCCCAACCTCCACCTATAATAATAACCTTAATTCTCCCATTTCAAACCATAATCGAGAAAATCCAACTTGGTTAATCCTCTTTAATAGAAAATTTGGTAGCAGAAATAGGATCACCTTATCTGAACCCTCTATAGTAATCCAAATACCCCTCATGAGATCCATTAATAATAATATATTTGTGAAAAGAGCTCAAAATAGTTTTGATCTAAGCAATAATGACACAATTAAACCCAAATATTTTTATAACCATTCAAATGAATCCTTAGCCCATTATGTGAAAATATTTCCTAAAATCAATCTTCAGTGTAATATCCCCCCCCCCCACATAGTGGATTTCTTTAATATATTGACACATTCCAAGGTATTGATGAGAAAATGCTGAATATATCATCCCTAAATAAAACTAATCTCATTGGGAGTGATAATATTGCTCGAAATCAAATCCAACCATATGGCCAAAATAATACCAATTTGCTTATAAATAGTGTTAACTAGAGTAACTATTCTGAAGAGATGTATCTCATTGGAATTCCCCACCATTGGAATAAAATATAGAAAATGGGCATTCAGACCATGAGGAATTTTACCCACTTCAGAAAATGAGTAACAATCCTACCAACATCTGCATGAATGATATCCCGATATATTTGTAAAAAATATTTCAAAAACCATATCGGCCCAGAGAACATTCAGATTTGTGACTAAATAATGCTTCTTTAATATCATTATTTAGAAAAATTCATGTATGGATGTTATTTCCATAATGTTCAACATGAATGTGAATGATAACCTCTAATGGACCATTTGGGAGAGAAGAGCCATTGAAAATATCCATAAAATAAGAAACCATGTAATTAGAGAGATCTCCCTTATTATAAATAACTTGATCACCATTTTTAATCAAAGATATTGGCCTAGAGAATTTCCAGATTTTATCAAGAGAGTTAATTTAATATGTATTCCTATCACCATACTTAAACAATTTTTCTTGAAAATAACTATTTGTAATGAATACATGAAACTCAAGAGGTTATTCGGGTTGGTAACAATCTCAGATTCCCCCTGAACACTAGTAGAGATATCCTTCAGGCTACTTTTCTATGCTGTTTATTTACCAAGACGTCAATAAATGAAAATTTTCTATAATTAGTTTTATATAATAATAACAATGGGTGGGAATTAATTGACTAATTTTTTAAATAATTAATTAAAATAATTTATGTTATTAATAAATAATGATTAATAAAATTAATTCCAGCATGTTTTTTTTCACATTTGTTGCATGTATAACTGATCATGAGCTCGACAAAGACCTATATATTAGTTCAAATTAACTTAAAAAAATTTATTTCATGGTTTTTCAATTAGATAGAATTAAAATGAAATTATTCCTTATGAGTCATCCATTCCTCCATTATTATGTATGACCTTTATGTCAATATTTATTTATTTAATTAATTTTAAAAATTACATTGGTTCCCCTAACCTATGTGTGAGTTATGCATAATTATAATTAATTTGTAATCCCATGGATATTTAAGGTTGTTCAATATGGAACAACTATGTTTCCAACATAGGTGATACACGTGACTAAAGGTGGAATGTTGTGACTCTTTTGAAGACTAGTATTAGGAAATATTTACCATAGGTCAATGGTTTTTTAATTAATGTTAAATTAATAAGCCACTAGATATGATCATTAATAGTTCATTTAGAATTTATATATTTATTTAAATATATACATTATTTATTTTATGTATGCAAGACCACATGGAGAGAAATAAATTGAGAAATTTGGAAAGATGAAATTCATTTAAATTAATTATGAATAAAGGTTTTATCCCACACAGATAATTAACTAAGTAACATTAAATTAATATTAACAATACATGTTAATAGAAAAAGGTACAATTTATGTATAATTTGTTAAAATTCAAAATGATAATATTATGTAACACTAATCCTTCCATTACATCGTTGGGAATGAAACCATAGAACTATGTTTAACACAGGACCAAAGTATGAACACTTAATTTTATCGAATATCTCACATGTGGTTATTGGGATAACTTAATTGAAACTATAATTTTATTATCAAAGAAATAATTTCCAATAATATATATTGAAGAGTGTTTACGAATCCCATTTTGGGATTTTAGGATAGGGGAATCCACTCAAGTGAACAAGGAGGTGAAAGCCCATAAATGGCATGGCCGCCTACCTATTTATATTTTCATAGTTTTAATAGATAAATTCAAGATCATTATGAAATGTAATTGGGATAATTTAGACTAAAATTGTAAAGACCCGTAAAATTCAAGGGAAATTTTTTTCTTAATTTTCTTTAGAATTTTACAAGAGCGCGGTTTCAGACGGTACCTGATTCCGAGGCCCAGAGTGCCCGGAATTAATTTCCGATGTTTGGCTCGGGTACGTTCAGTGAACGAACGAGCGGGAATTCCTAAATTTTGATCCTGTGCTCGGAATTGAAATCCGAGGGCACCGATGAACTCGCAGCACCGATATTCGCTTAAAGAGACCTTTTCGGGAGTTGCGTTTGTTGCGGGTTGAAAGTTAGTTTTGGGGATTAAAAGATAAGTAAAATAAAATTCTGTGTGAATTTTATTTTATTCGTGGTGGTTAGACTCTCTCATGGGAAGTTGTTGGTGGGGCCCACAACCACCCAACTTCCCATGTGTGGTTATGAGGGAGGTGGGGCCCACACGAACCCCCACCTTTTCAAGTTCCCTAACTCCCCTCTCTCCCTCTTAAAGGCTTGACATCTTAACTTCTATTTAATTATACAACTCATGTATATTAAATAAGTGAGTTAATTTTGGAGTTATCCATTTTGAATTTCAAACCTTTGAAATTCTTTGTTATGTTTTTGATTAAATTAATCTCTTCTCTCTTTTTGTTGGGTTAGAACGCTTTGGCCACCTTGAGAGCTTTTGAGAGCTTCTTCTTCATCTTCAAGCTCTGACAAAGAACACGAAGAACGCTCAAGCTCCGACGAAGAACGACGCCTCTCTTCTTCGTCCTCTGTGTCAACGAGAGGGAACGCCGCTTCCTCCTCGGACCTTCTTCGTCGGCATACGAATATTCGCCAACGATGTATCTCTTCGGGCATATCTCTTCGTCAACAGATTTGACGAACGATGACCGCGACGCCCGACCACCGCGACGTTGTCTTCCGCGGGACGTTGTCAAATCTTCGATCTTATACCCGAGGTAGGGGTTGTTGATTCAATATTTATTTATTCCATTTCTTGATCGTGGATCTCGCATGTCTAACATGAGGCTTTGAATGTTTAAGTTGAGTTATTTATTTAACGTGAGGGGGGCCGGACCGCATGAACACGGCCGAACCCCCCTCCATCGTTCATGTTGATTTATCTTGCGGGTGGAAGCAAGGTGGCGTGGTGCTGTCGCACCACGCGGATAATCGTGCAATTATTTTGCGCGGCGCCGTCACGCCACGCCGAGGAAGAATCTTCAAGAACACGACGCCGTCGCGCCGCGTTGAAAGGAATCAAGGCACGGGGAAGGGGCGCGGCGCCGTCGCACCGCGCCGGACGACGAACACCGCGGCCGGTTCCGGGCCGCGGCGGGACGAGGAGACCGCGGCCGGTACCGGGCCGCGGCGGAAGAGAAGACCAGCGGCCGGGCCGCCGGCGTCGGAAGCCGAAGGGGGGGACCGGAATTTCCGGTCCCGTTGGAGAAAACCGGCCGGCCAGCTGGCCGGCTGGATGACTTTAAACCGGGGGAATTAATCCCCCGGTCATCACATAAAAACCCCCCTTTTTATGAGGGGGGGAGCAGTTTCCTTGAGGGGGCAGGAGGCCCCCGGTTCAATCAAGCTGGCCCCCGCAAGGGGGGTCGTTTTCCACAAAAGGGCGCGGCATTAAGCCGCACCGCCACTCCAAGAAACCGGGGGCAGCATCCCCCGGTTTTTACTTCAATCAAGCCCCCCACGTGAGGGGGGGGGGGGCGGTTTTGGCAGAAGGGGCGCGGCATTTTGCCGCGCCGACAATTCAATCAGCGGGGGCTTAGCCCCCCGCGTGCGGCCCCTTGCGGTTCCAGGCCGCCGCGGCCCCCGCGCCGCCGCGCCGCCGCGCCGCCGCCGCCGCCCCAGGGGGGGTCGGGCCGGGTCGGCCCGGACCCGGACCCCCCCCCCCCCGTTTCGAACGAGTTCCAGTCTTTTGGCCATATCTTGAGCCTCGGACCTCGGATTGACGAACCGTCTGCGGCAACGCGATCCTTGGATCGAGACGGTCGTTTTGGTATATCGCACTCAAGGTTTCGGATTACTTTGAGTTCGGCCGGGTTGGTTCGTTCACGAAACCAACCGGGCCTTCGGAGCGGAAACGCTCATATCTTGAGCTACGGACGTCCGATTGACGCGCCGTCAGTCGCGTTGTGTCCCTCTTAGTAAGACGGATCTTTTGGCATACTCCGCCCAAGGTTTGGACGCAGGTGGAGTACGGTCGGGTTGGTTTTGCCTTAAAAACCAACCGGGCCCCGGTGACGAAAATGCCAATAACTCTCAGACCGGGCGTCCGATCGACGCGCCGTCTGTTGCGTTGAGTTCCTGTTGACGATACGGAACTTTTGGATACATCAACTCTGGACCTTGTGACAGTCGATGTATCAGCCTCTCGGCTCATGGAGCGGACCCTCTGAATGAGCTTGCTGTGTGCGGGAACCCTAGTGCTGGCTGCGACTGACTACTGCTACTACTGCTACGACAGCTACTGTGACTGCGACGACGACAGTACAGAGATCCTGTGTGGTTTCGACGATGACGACTACAGCACTCAGCGATCCTACGTGGAACAGTGCTACCGAACCTGTGTGAGCTGAATCTTCTTTTTACCTTGAGCGGTGGAGCGCTTGGGTGTAGCGGCGGACCCGTGGTACTTGACAGTGGTGGTGCGCTTGGATGCAGCAGCAGACCCTTGGCGGTGGAGCGCTTGGTTGTAGCGGCGGACCCGCGATACTCTACGGAGTGTGTTCGCTTGGTTGTAGCGACAGACCCGCGACGGTGGAGACGTGCGTGCGGAGTACGGAGACCGTGTAGATGACTGAGACCTGACGACTGGTTGACCGACTCGACTTGGAGTGAGTCGACTAGCCCAGTGGACGGAGCGCCCAGTAGTTGGCAGCAGACCCACGGCGGACGGAGCGCCTGGTAGTTGGCGGCAAACCCGCGGTACTCGACAGGAGGAGTACCTCAGTAGGCTATCTGGGTGAGCGCCCGGTATTTGGCAGCAGACCCTCAGCGGACGGAGCGCCCGGTAGTTGGCAGCAGACCCGCGGTACTCGACAGGAGGAGTACTTCAGCAGTCTTAGGTTAGTGAGCAGTAGCTCGGAGTCGTGACAGGACCACTGTACACTTCAGAGTTGGGGCTCTTCAACATTTACGGTTTCGATAATGAAAATCCTGGTTTGAGCTGAGTCAATGATCTTTGTGATTCCTCATGATTGAGATGGGTCGCTTGATAACTTAGGTATATGTATGGGCATATACCTGGGTAATGGTTATCCGTTGATTTCATAAACTTGTTATAATCTGTGTGGATTTACTGTTTACTCTTCTTTGTGGATTGGGTTGTTCTTGGGCTCGGTGTTGGAGCCGAACGGAAATTGATGACTTAGGTATATGTATGGGCATATACCTAAGCAGTGTCAGTTGTTACTTCGTGATTGTTACTTTTCTTCGTGGTTTATCCTTTGTGGATTTGAGAGACCTTCAGGGGTCTCGGGGTCCCTACTGAGTAGCTTATACTCACCCCTGCATGGGCTTTGCCCGCACTACGTTGTGTTGGTTGCAGACGACGGACAGCGTTGACCTTAGCTGAGGCTTACAGAGCGGGACGGTACCCGGAGGTGGACCACTGGGCGGGACGTGCACGGAGCGGACGGCGGGACCCGTGGATCAGAGGAGCTATCTGTACCCACCCTTCAGGTGGGATTTCTAGTGGGAAGCTCGGTGTAGCGGTTTTACCTTTCAGTTGCTGTTTTCCCCTTTTCGAGTTGTACTTTACTTTCAGTTTGGGTTTGTATTCTGGCCCATTTACTTTTCCGCACTTTCAGTTGTACTCTGCTTTTGTTTAGTGTTTACTTTCCGCTTGCTTACTCTGTGGTGTTTGTTTACTTTACAAAGGCAATGCCTTCCCTTTTACTGGGATTTACGCCTTGGTGCTAGTCGCCAGCCCCTGGCCTATGGAAGGCGGGCTTGGGGTAGTCACGGCACGGACCCCGAGGGCGGGTCGTGACAAATTGGTATCAGAGGAGTTCGGTTCTACCACGAACTCTGATCTTTTCTATGTGAAGCAATAATGTTTAGCGTATTGAGTGTGGTTATCAGTCCAGGGAGTCCAGTGTTGGTGCGGCGGTCGACGTATCCGTACACCAGGACCCTGACTTCTGATTTCCGACTTAATGCACGAAAACATTGATTGCGTGTGTATTTCAAAGTTTTCTTTGTGATTTCTTTGTGTCAAATCACCAGGTATACTGTTCTGACCGTGGCGCACCTGTTTCCTTCTCAGGATGGCCCCACGACGGCAGCCAGCTAGGGTTCCGAGAGTCGAGCGTGACGACAGCCCACCGAGCGACGAGGCCTCGGTGCAGGGCCCTTTTCCAGTAGTGGCACCGGCGGTAGCTTTACCCGCCGATCCCCCGATGCTTCCAGCAACAGCCGCTGACGATGCACGTCGCCTCAGCGCACTGCATGAGTTTCAGCGCCAGCGACCGCCCAGGTTTCGCGGGGAGACGGATCCCCAGGCAGCAAAGGACTGGCTGGAGGCATTGGTACGAGTGTTTAGGCTAGTGAGGACACCAGCAGACCTCATGGTGATCCTCGCTGCGAGCCTACTACACGCAGCAGCAGGACGATGGTGGAGCTTGATGCTCCAGGTGCACGATGAGACATCTCTACTTTGGACGGACTATGAGAGCCTCTTCCGCTCGGAGTTCGTCCCAGCCACCCTTCGTGCGGTGCGTATCCAGGAGCTTCTACAGCTGCGGCAGGGCAGCATGACGGTCGCTCAGTACTCGGCGAGATTTACCAATCTCTCGCGCTACTCGACCGACATGGTACGAGACCCATTCTTCCGGGCCCGGACCTTCGAGCAGGGTTTGAGACATGAGATCAGGGCATCGCTGATCTCCCTCAGCATACCGACTCAGACAGGAGTACTAGAGCGGGCACTTCTGATCGAGAGTTTCCTTGCTAAGTCTACACCAGCACAGCAACCCACCGCAGAGCGGCACGTGGCAGAGTCATCTGCAGTAGATAGCCGACGGATGACTCAGGGTTCCAGGCAGACCAGACCTACCAGTGGCCGACTGCACGATTCAGGCTCAGTTGTGCGGGGAAGCCGGGGTGGAGTCAGAGCCAGGCGTGCCGAGAGTGGGCAGTGTTACTCCTGTGGCGGGATAGGTCACATGGCTCGTGACTGTCCGACCCGCCATGCTGATGATCAACAGTTAAGTGAAGAACCTCCCAGGCAGAGGCAGAGGTTCGACCGTGGCGGTCCGCAGGAAGGAGGCGGACGAGGCAGAGGAGCTGGACGAGCAGCCGGTGGTGGGCGACGCTTTGAGGCTCTGCCACCACCACCACCAGGAGGACCACCCCGACCACAGGGAGTAGGTGAACATGCGAGAGCTCAACTTCAGGCAGCCGAGGCCTTCGATCATGGAGCTCTGGGAGCTGATGGACAGGAGCAAAACTAGTGGATACATCCTTTGTACTTCTGGTTCCTTGTTGCTTTTGAGTAGCGTCTTGTAATATGAGCTGCAATAATAAAAGACGCATACCTTTGTGATATTTTCGTTCCTGTCCTCTTTCGTGATGTTACTAAGAGGTTCCAGTTTTGACTGTTGACTTGACCCTCACTTGTGAGACATCTACTGGAGGAGACCCAGTTACCACACACTGATGCTGACAGTGTGACTCAACCCTTTGAGGCGAGAGTAACGGTTGAATCTCTTAGTAGTAGCGTCGAGGCCTTACGACGTCATCCTTGGTATGGATTAGTATCATCCATGTTAGGATTGACTGTTTTAGGCAAAGAATGTGGTTCATCCAGGGGATGAGACCGGATTTCTCTTTTCGGCAATGAAGAAATCATGCAGCTCTGGTGGGACCGGAGATGGTCCAGGCCACGACAGAGAAGGTCCAGGTCATTCAGGAGCGGATGACGACAGCACAGAGCCGGCAGAAGTCATACGCTGACAGGAGGTGAAGGCTACTAGAGTTCGAGGATGGTGACCACGTCTTCTTGCGGGTCTCACCTCGACGTGGTATTCGGAGATTTGGCCGAGGCGGCAAGTTATCTCCGCGCTTCATCGGACCCTTCCAGGTCCTCAGCAGGATTGGTGAGGTGGCTTATCGCCTGGCTCTACCACCTCAGTTGCACCGGGTGCACGACGTCTTCCACGTGTCTCAGCTGAGGAGATACGTGCACGACCCGACACACATCTTGACCATGAGGAGCTTGACGTTGACGATGGGGCGACTTTTACGGAGGTCCCGGTGGAGATAGAGGATCGACATGAGCGGGTCCTGTGTGGGCGATCGATTCCTCTTGTGCGCATCAGATGGCAGCACGGGAATCTCCAGGAGAGCGCATGGGAGCGGGAGGCTCAGATGCGTGCTCAGTACCCTCATTTGTTTCCCTAGTTTTTGATGTATCTTTACGGGGAAGTAAAGCCCTGAGGTGGGAGTAATGTAAAGACCCGTAAAATTCAAGGGAAATTTTTTTCTTAATTTTCTTTAGAATTTTACAAGAGCGCGGTTTCAGACGGCACCTGATTCCGAGGCCCGGAGTGCCCGGAATTAATTTCCGAAGTTTGCCTCGGGTACGTTCAGTGAACGAACGAGCGGGAATTCCTAACTTTTGATCCGGTGCTCGGAATTGAAATCTGAGGGCACCGATGAACTCGCAGCGCCGATATTCGCTTAAAGAGACCTTTTCGGGAGTTGCGTTTGTTGCGGGTTGAAAGTTAGTTTTGGGGATTAAAAGATAAGTAAAATAAAATTGTGTGTGAATTTTATTTTATTCGTGGTGGTTAGACTCTCTCATGGGAAGTTGTTGGTGGGGCCCACAACCACCCAACTTCCCATGTGTGGTTATGAGGGAGGTGGGGCCCACACGAACCCCCACCTTTTCAAGTTCCCTAACTCCCCTCTCTCCCTCTTAAAGGCTTGACATCTTAACTTCTATTTAATTATACAACTCATGTATATTAAATAAGTGAGTTAATTTTGGAGTTATCCATTTTGAATTTCAAACCTTTGAAATTCTTTGTTAAGTTTTTGATTAAATTAAGCTCTTCTCTCTTTTTGTTGGGTTAGAACGCTTTGGCCACGTTGAGAGCTTTTGAGAGCTTCTTCTTCATCTTCAAGCTCTGACGAAGAACACGAAGAACGCTCAAGCTCCGACGAAGAACGACGCCTCTCTTCTTCGTCCTCCGTGTCAAAGAGAGGGAACGCCGCTTCCTCCTCGGACCTTCTTCGTCGGCATACGAAGATTCGCCAATGACGTATCTCTTCGGGCATATCTCTTCGTCAACGGATTTGACGAACGACGACCGCGACGCCCGACCACCGCGACGTTGTCTTCCGCGGGACGTTGTCAAATCTTCGATCTTATACCCGAGTTAGGGGTTGTTGATTCAATATTTATTTATTCCATTTCTTGATCATGGATATCGCATGTCTAACATGAGTCTTTGAATGTTTAAGTTGAGTTATTTATTTAACGTGAGGGGGGCCGGACCGCATGAACACGGCCGAACCCCCCTCCATCGTTCATGTTGATTTATCTTGCGGGTGGAAGCAAGGTGGCGTGGTGCCGTCGCACCACGCGGATAATCGTGCAATTATTTTGCGCGGCGCCGTCGCGCCACGCCTAGGAAGAATCTTCAAGAACACGACGCCGTCGCGCCGCGTTGAAAGGAATCAAGGCACGGGGAAGGGGCGCGGTTCCGTCGCACCGTGCCGGACGACGAACACCGCGGCCGATTCCGGGCCGCGGCGGGACGAGGAGACCGCGGTCGGTACCGGGCCGCAGCGGAAGAGAAGACCGGCGGTCGGGCCGCCGGCGTCGGAAGCCGAAGGGGGGGACCGGAATTTCCGGTCCCGTTGGAGAAAACCGGCCGGCCAGCTGGCCGGCCGGATGTCTTTAAACCGGGGGAATTAATCCCCCGATCATCACATAAAAACCCCCCTTTTTATGAGGGGGGAGCAGTTTCCTTGAGGGGGCAGGAGGCCCCCGGTTCAATCAAGCTGGCCCCCGCAAGGGGGGCCGTTTTCCACAAAAGGGCGCGGCATTAAGCCGCGCCGCCACTCCAAGAAACCGGGGGCAGCATCCCCCGGTTTTTACTTCAATCAAGCCCCCCACGTGAGGGGGGGGGGGCGGTTTTGGCAGAAGGGGCGCGGCATTTTGCCGCGCCGACAATTCAATCAGCGGGGGCTTAGCCCCCCGCGTGCGGCCCCTTGCGGCGCCAGGCCGCCGCGGCCCCCGTGCCGCCGCGCCGCCGCCCCAGGGGGGGTCGGGGCGGGTCGGCCCGGACCCGGACCCCCCGTTTCGAACGAGTTCCGGTCTTTTGGCCATATCTTGAGCCTCGGACCTCCGATAGACGAACCGTCTGCGGAAACGCGATCCTTGGATCGAGACGGTCGTTTTGGTATATCGCACTCAAGGTTTCGGATTACTTTGAGTTCGGCCGGGTTGGTTCGTTCACGAAACCAACCGGGCCTTCGGAGCGGAAACGCTCATATCTTGAGCTACGGACGTCTGATTGACGCGTCGTCAGTCGCGTTGTGTCCCTCTTAGTGAGAAGGATATTTTGGCATACTCCGCCCAAGGTTTGGACGCAGGTGGAGTATGGTCGGGTTGGTTTTGCCTTAAAAACCAACCGGGCCCCGGTGACGAAAATGCCAATAACTCTCAGACCGGGCGTCCGATCAACGCGCCGTCTGTTGCGTTGAGTTCCTGTTGACGATACGGAACTTTTGGATACATCAACTCTGGACCTTGTGACAGTCGATGTATCAGCCTCTCGGCTCGTGGAGCGGACCCTCTGAATGAGCTTGCTGTGTGCGGGAACCCTAGTGCTGGCTGCGACTGACTGCTACTACTACTGCTACGACAGCTACTGTGACTGCGACGACGACAGTACAGAGATCCTGTGTGGTTTCGATGACGACGACTACAACACTCAGCGATCCTACGTGGAACAGTGTTACCGAACCTGTGTGAGCTGAATCTTCTTTTTACCTTGAGCGGTGGAGCGCTTGGGTGTAACGGCGGACCCGTGGTACTTGACAGTGGTGGTGCGCTTGGATGCAGCAGCAGACCCTTGGCGGTGGAGCGCTTGGTTGTAGCGGCGGACCCGCGATACTCTACGGAGTGTGTGCGCTTGGTTGGAGCGACAGACCCGCGACGGTGGAGACGTGCGTGCGGAGTACGGAGACCGAGTAGATGACTGAGACCTGACGACTGCTTGACCGACTCGACTTCGAGTGAGTCGACTAGCCCAGTGGACGGAGCGCCCAGTAGTTGGCAGCAGACCCACGGCGGACAGAGCACCTGGTAGTTGGCGGCAAACCCGCGGTACTCGACAGGAGGAGTACCTCAGTAGGCTATCTGGGTGAGCACCCGGTATTTGGCAGCAGACCCTCAGCGGACGGAGCGCCCGGTAGTTGGCAACAGACCCGCGGTACTCGACAGGAGGAGTACTTCAGCAGTCTTAAGTTAGTGAGCAGTACCTCGGAGTCGTGACAGGACCACTGTACACTTCAGAGTTGGGGCTCTTCAACATTTACGGTTTCGATAATGAAAATCCTGGTTTGAGCTGAGTCAATGATCTTTGTGATTCCTCATGATTGAGATGGGTCGCTTGATAACTTAGGTATATGTATGGGCATATACCTGGGTAATGGTTATCCATTGATTTCATAAACTTGTTATAATCTGTGTGGATTTACTGTTTACTCTTCTTTGTGGATTGGGTTGTTCTTGGGCTCGGTGTTGGAGCCGAACGGAAATTAATGACTTAGGAATATGTATGGGAATATACCTAAGCAGTGTCAGTTGTTACTTCGTGATTGTTACTTTTCTTCGTGTTTTATCCTTTGTGGATTTGAGAGACCTTCAGGGGTCTCGGGGTCCCTACTGAGTAGCTTATACTCACCCCTGCACGGGCTTTGCCCGCACTACGTTGTGTTGGTTGCAGACGACGGATAGCGTTGACCTTAGCTGAGGCTTACAGAGCGGGACGGTACCCGGAGGTGGACCACCGGGCGGGACGTGCACGGAGCGGACGGCGGGACCCGTGGAGTAAAGGAGCTATCTGTACCCACCCTTCAGGTGGGATTTCTAGTGGGCAGCTCGGTGTAGCGGTTTTACCTTTCACTTGCTGTTTTCCCCTTTTCGAGTTGTACTTTACTTTCAGTTTGGGTTTGTATTCTGGCCCATTTACTTTTCCGCACTTTCAGTTGTACTCTGCTTTTGTTTAGTGTTTACTTTCCGCTTGCTTACTCTGTGGTGTTTTTTTACTTTACAAAGGCAATGCCTTCCCTTTTATTGGGATTTACGCCTTGGTGCTAGTCGCCAGCCCCTGGCCTATGGAAGGCGGGCTTGGGGTAGTCACGGCACGGACCCCGAGGGCGGGTCGTGACAACAATATCATATCAAATAGATAAATTGACTTCAATGGTGAGCTATTTTGGAACTTGAAAACATGGGATAATTAATAAAATCAATCAATTTATAATTTCTTTCAAAAATTTTAATCAGCGAAAGTAATAATAATTTTTAATTTTTAATTTTAGGATAAAATGTCAATATGAACATTGATATTACTACTGTGATCAATATTGGAGGAATATTACCTCTACACTGAAAGAAAATTCTAGAAATGTTATAGATTCCTTCAGGTTGTTTTGCAGTATGTACAGAAACAATATGTCCTAGAATCAACACATCTGGATGTCCCTGCTAAAGAGATTTGTGATGAATTCTTCTTTATATATGAGAAAAATATTAATTTCATGGTCAATGTTCTATGTTTTTTTCCTTAATATATATCATGAAGGATAATTAATTTTCAGGAAAATATCAATGCATATAATATGCTTTGGAATCAATGTGGCCTATATAAGGAGAGATATTTTCAAGAGTTTTATAGATTTTTAGGGTTATCCTTTAGATAAGGATTTTAGAGGACTCCCTAGATGGACCTCATGTATTTTTTCTAATTGGATACATTTAGAATATAGATGTCATGTGGTTAAAACTCTATTAAAAATTTGGTACTAATCTTCTAATCGAATCTCAAAAATAGTGATTTTTTTTTGTTAATTATAATGTAAACATCATTGAGAAGTATCTAGCATATGTTCTCACTCTCCTTCACCCAGTTGATAAGGAGATAATGATCTATAATCCATCATTCCTTGTGGTGAAAAATTGTAAAGGCTAGGTGAAAATACCCAATTCTATGATTCAACAAAACACCCTTCAAAAAACGATCTTGGTAAATGAAAGGAAATATGATGCATTTTATTTAGCATGTAGAAAGAAGTGCTACAAGTAGGGAAATTGTACCCAAAAGAAGAAAATGGATGTTTTAGGAACATTTTTATCATGTGAAATTTATATTTTTCTACAAATTTTGTACTAGATACATCATATGGGGATCAAATATGAAATCAAATAGAAGAAAAAAGTAGATTCCTAAGAATTAACCAATGGATGGAAGATCTATGAGTATCCAACGGATCTAAATGTACTTCTAAATCTATTCAGTATTGTTACCTCACTTCGACGAATAGTATTATCATAGTTTTTAAAGGTTTTAAATTATGTTCCTTCACATACCAAAAAAAGTATTTCTATATTCAGTATAGATACTGATGGATTTATTTTTAATTTTGGATATAAATTTTGTGACTTTTATAATGATTTAATTTTTTATGTTTTGGAATAATTTAATAATAATCATTATGTTTTGGTCTACTAAAACCATGTAATCGAAATTTATAACCAAACATAATCACATTATTTATACCAAAACCATCACTAGGATCCCTAGAAAATTCATTTAGTAAAAAATAGTTTGACTATGTTGCACAAAGAGGGATATTGTGAATTTTTTAATGTAAAATCACATGATGTTTTTCATTAATGAATTTGAGTAAAAATACCCATAGAACCATTTTTTTATAATTTTAAAGGACCATAGAGATTATGGAATTAGTTCATATAAATATTTATTGACCATTCTATATTTAGTTGAAGGGTGGTTACCCATAATTCAAAACCTTAACTCGTTATTTTAGTATATATGGATATGTATACTTAATGATGTATAAGTCCGATCAATTTTAAAAAATTATGTAATTCATTAATGATGTTGAGAACTAGTTTGGTATAAATATTAAAAAAAAATATTCTTATACTATAGTAGAGAATAAATTATTCATCACTACAATGATTACATATGGGACTTTGGTATCCTAAATGAACTCGCCACTCCTTATTGGCCTAAAATTGTAATTTTTTTGAGGAAACACAACTTTTTAAACATGGTGAAATCCATGATTATTTATTCTATTATCCCATTAGGATTTTCCAAATACACAATATTTACAACATTGTACATACTAAAATGAGTTCTAAAAACAGAGAAAGATAGTATACCATACCAATCTTGGAATTTAAATAATATTGTCTTTCGATTCATAATGGTGTGAGGATATGAATTGTTTTTGAAGTATTCATTATGTAACAATATTTCCATATATATAACTATGTGTATCTTTATAAGATATTAAAATAAGAAAAATATATATTTCCTATAAAATTATTCACATAAGTGGCGATTGTTGGAAAACAACTTAATTTTCTAGAGAAGGATATTATCTCTTAAATATATACAAGGAGGGAGATAGTATTCGATAAATTATAGGCTTGAGAAACACAAGAGATATAATAGTATAAAATCCCACATATCCCCATGGATGAAGATGTTGTTACAAAGATTAAAGTAATGTACATATTTAGTAGATAGATTATTCAATAATATTTGTATATTTTTATATTCACTGAGTATGTTGAATCATTATTAGTAGAAAATAATGATCATCTATACCTAAAGGAAAAATAATGTGGCATAGATATTTCCATGTAGAAAGAAGAAATGAATTTGAAAATGAATTTTATCTACCAAAACCATGTTTATATTTTGGAAGATACACAATTTATTGTGAATCTTATGGGTTTAAAATGATTATTCTATAAGAATAAAGATATGGATGGAAAATATAGAATCAATAAGATATTTAAGGTTACAAATCCGTTTAAAAATATTAATTCATTTACTAAGATGAATCATTTTCACATTTTCCATTTTTGAATTCAATCATAATTATACATACCATCTTGGATTAGCAAATTATTGTATTTGAAAAGATATTTTAAAATAGAATTATTTAATGAGAATCCTCAAGATTATGTCTACATGACCTAACATGATGTGTTTGTGACTCAAAAGGTTTCCAACAAGATATGTAAAATGAAAATAATCTATTAATCGATAAAGTAAAACCTTAAAGTCATAGTACATTCATTTTGATGAATCCATGACAGGAATTTATTTTCAATAAGAATTATTGTGAGCCTTAGAACTAAAAATGGTTTTTCAGGAGTATGTAATTTTTATTATATTATTTTTTTGATAATATATTACTCATTGGGAACTAAATACATAACTTAAAGTTTATTAAAGAATTATTGAATAAATCAATCTCTATGAAGAGAATCTGAGAGAAAAATATGTTCTTGGGATCATGATCAGTCGTGTTAGATCCCAGTGGTTCCTCATCTTATTTCAACTATAAATATTGAAATGATACCAAATAGATTCTTTATGAAAGAATACAAGTGGTAATTGTTTGTAGCCTAACATGGAATTCATCAATCCTAGAAAATGATACCTCATACACATGAGGATTGAAATTGGAATGTATGTATTTCACACACACACAAAATTGGGTCATACATGTATTCTATGTTATTTACTTGTCTGAATGTTTCCTACGCATCATGTGTGGTAAGATGATTTGAACCTAACCCAATTAATTACCATTTAATTTATATCAAGACTATTATTATGTATATTATATGTACTGTGTATATTTACTAGGATTGTAGAAGAGATTTGGAACTATTCATCATCATAAATAATGATTACAATTTCTTAAATGATCAATATTACATAAAATAAATTATAGGATAAGCCATTAATTTTTATGGAGATTTATTGAGGGAGAATAAATGAATGTAGGTTGTGGTCGATGATTCTATTACAGTTTCTATGTATTTTTTTCCTTATGATGATGCAAAATAATCCAAATGAATGCGATAATTTTCCCAAAATCGTGATGTGGAATCTAATAGTAAGGATCATATAAAACTATACTATAATAATATTGTAGGAGTGTCTCCCCTAAATGAAACAAGGTCATATATCATAAGTATCATCTCTTGATGTATTCATTTAATAGGTGTGAGGATTCAATGAGAATTATATCCCTAAATGAAAATTTGGTGGCCCCATGACTAGAGCCTTGACTCAGTAGAAATATGATTTTGATGTGAGGTCCAGTGGACTGAAGGTTGATGAAAGTTGGCTCCTGTCTATGTGAGAGTTTGATGGAGATGGTGTCCTAAGAACAATTTTTTATAATTTTAATATATGAATATTATAGGTATTTACTATTAATAAAACATCTTATTGCATATTGTTCATGTTTTTTATGACTCCTGTTTAATAATGTACTAGATTATATGTTTTAGTCATAATGTTATTGATTTTCCCCTATATGATGAGAACCTCTAAAATATATTATGATATTCTTAAATATTTTTCAATTGTTTGAAAATATAATATGATGCTACACATATTATATATAATGTTAGGAAATGGTAATTAAAATATGAAAAAAACTCTATCCATGAAGCTCACACATAGTATTCATAAATACGGTAGATTATGTAAATAGACCAGAAATTAGGAATTCCTCATGTTTTCATGTCATAAGTTATTACTCTCTATGAGCATGTGTAATGGTCCATATAATTTAAGATTCTTATTAATACATGTTATGAATCATGTACCTAGAAGTATTTTATAAATCACAAAAAAGCAGTTCATTTTGAATTTGTAGAAGTTGGGTGTGACAAAAATGACATTTATTGAATTGATATGTTGATGAAGGATCTTTAACTATTATATTTATAGATAGTGATTTCTCTTCTTCTTTATTGGAATTTAACTGTCAACCAAAATTTCCAGGACATTGAGTAACAATTTTATTATTTTAGGTAGTCAATGAAATAATTATCAAGGATATAGGTTGGTGACAATGATATGTATCATTATTTATGAGATATTGAGAAAAAGGGATTATATGACATTGTGAGCAGTCATATTTGGCTTTTTATGTTGTGACAATAGCTTTTTTCTATTAGGTTCAGTGGCCCCTTACAAGAAAATATGCTCGGTCTTTTGGGAAGCCTAAAAAATGGGAACTAGAATGATTCCCAATTGATCAAACACGATGTATTTCCATTGATCTAAATTACATTATATTTGATTTTAATTTGGGGAATAAATATTATTCTCTTGAAGGTGGAATAATTTTGATAATATTATATAAATTGTATAAATGAAATACATTTTATTTTTCCATATATGATTAAAAATATATATTTTAACATTATTGAATATATAATAATTATTTATCCTCAATTATGTCAATTAAATATTTACTTTTTTTATATAATATTTCGTTAGGTATTAATAAATAACAAGAAATCTGAATATACAAAGACTGCATATGGTGATAAATAATTATTTATATGCTAATAAATATTATTTATAATTTTTAAAAGAAGGAACAATCCATAAAATAATAATTATAATATTTTTTTTTATTATTGTGTGCAATTTGTTTTATATATGGTCTAAATATTTTTTTTGGCTGAGAGGCATTTTTGAAAAATTAAATCAAAAACCATACCTCTAAAAAAATATCATTATGGCTATTATTTAGTTAATCAAAAGATTGAAATTTATTGAACACAATGAGTGATCTTTGAACTCATCCATATCTCTCTCTCTCTCCAGAATGAGAACAAAAGATATATTTTCTTCAATATTTAATAATGACTGATCGTGAAAAAAAAACCCAATACATTCGATTCAGTGTGTTTGAACTCAATGATCAAGTACTGATAATTAGATACCTTTAGGGGCATGTGTGTATTACAACTAGATGTATTCTCACCTTTAATACTCACTTGAATGATGAATTTAATTCTAATGGGTATTTTTTTTGATTAACGTTGACTTTCTGGATTGTAACCTAAGACAAGGTTATTTATTTCTTCCTGAATAATAATTTATTATAATCTAATCATCAAATATCCTCCCACCTAGCTTCCTGTATAAAAATTTGAAAAGAAATTTTAATATATCCCCCATCCCTCATTCTTACGATGTTCCCAAAAAAAGTAAAAATCTGCTATGATTCACCATATAATCCACTCCTTGAATTGTATCATGAATCTTAACTTACCCGAAGAACCACGCCACGAATTGTGCTTCACGAAATACCCATAGATCACCCTAATACCACATGAATCCCAACACTACTGAAAAAACTCCATGAAGTAGCTAATTAAAACATCAAATATTGTGTAACCCATCAAAATAGATATTAGTGGATCATATCAGACATTGGTACATCAGTTTAACATCGTTCATCTAATGAACGATCTCACTATCCCATTATCAAGAAACATAAGATTCAATTATCTTTTAGTTGAAATTATGATCCCCTATAAAGGAATATAATTTTCATTATTAATATGAATAAATTTTAATCTCAAAAACCCATGCTATATCTATTATCCCACATAATTACAAAACGTTGAAATTCCACTCATAACCATGTATCAACACAAGATACCAATTGCTTCCCATAATCAACTCATCTGGAATGCCATACTCAAAAATAATATTGTTGAAGTCCCTCGACTGTTGCTTCTGTTAAACTACTCCTTGAGTAATAACCCTAGTAGGTTATAGCGTGACACATATTTTTCTTCGCCCTAGCCATAATCATATTATCCAAGGAAACTCCTGTATACGATCAATCCCTTGATGGAAAATGCCACCACTCATTATTAAATCTTATATTCACCAATCACTACTATGGGATAGATCCCTATTCAAAAAAATGAATTGATTCCTTTTCTATAATCATCTCACCAATTAAAAAACCCCCAAAACATTTCTTGGGTTTATCTATAACCCCCACATTTAATCATGTATAAACTATTGAACCATTAGTTAATAAATGAATCATATGGGAACTGTATGAATGCAACAAGATCCATCACTCATGCATAAGCCTTTTCCCAAAAACACCGACCAACACCCACCACCATATATAAGGTAGTGTGATCTTCTAGGTAACCAATCTCATGTTATCTTTCCTGATCCAACATGATCTCACTAAACCAATTAGTTAAAAAAATTTATCTTACCGAATTGTTAAACCTAACACATATTCTATATGTCACAGTACATCTGATCGAGGATCTTACATCTATCCCACATAACATTATCCACATCCTTGTCTATCACAAACCTTTACCCAATGCAAATCAGAGGCCAAGCATAAGAACATGACCAATTTCAATAAATGTGTCATTCCAAACCGGTACAATGTAACCATATTACCACGCTACTACACAAAATCATATTCCAGAAGTACATGTACATGAGACTAACCGATCAAGCCCTCGATATAAACCTAGATACCATAATTAGTAGATGTTATTTACAACTGAATTTTACAAGGAATTACATTACCATTTCATTGATTCATTATCTATTTATGTATAATATGACATGAATATATATGTGAAAACAATAAATAGGTTGTTGTTTGAACTATAAATATCTAAAAAAATCTGAATGACCCACAAGTGTCCATTATTTTTTGGTAAAACCAGGCATGTCCATAGATCACCAATCATGAATACGCTGACCTCATAAAATCACTACCAAGGTATCGAATTTCCATGTAATGACCCAAACATTTGTAAATGAAAATCTCATTTTAAATGAGTTAATGACATATAAATAAATATAATAATATAAAACACATGTACTAATTTGGTAATTTTGGACCATTATATGATATTTCAATTTTAAAAGACCAAAAAAATAACCATTAAAAATATTTCTATTTTAAAGTGACCCTAATAATTTTTATATTATACCTTATGATAAGATCCATTTGACACTATCAAGAGACACGATATGATCATTCTGTAGTGTCATAAAATATGAAGCTCGTTTATCAGAGACATAGAGGGAGATAGGTCCATATGGGTTTTCCATTGACCATACCCATGCTGCGATTGAATAAATAATTCAAGAGGTATATAATTTTCTTTAGAATTTCATTCCCATCGAGATCACAACCAAGAACAATTTTTCTAAACCACCAAATAAAAATGTCAACTTCACTTTTAAAGAAATCAAGAATTACTTTATAAATTATTAATAATGGGTTTGATAAAAATTAACCTTTAATATTAAAAAACATGAATTGTGATTTTGAGAAATATACAGTTTCAATCAAGAATATAATATTAATAAAATCATTTATTATTTTGAAAAAATGGTATTTTATTTAAATATAATTATAAAATAAAATTTCACGAATAAAATTTTCAATATAATTTTTTGAAGTAAAAAATAATTATTTATCTATCTAAATAGTAATATTGTAAATAATAAGTATTTTTCAATTAATATGGATTTTGGATTAAAAATAAATAAACTCTTGTATTTAGATATTTATTTACAGAAACATATAATTTTTGAAATCACCACAATAAAATTATCCATTGATGAATTTTCAATTATTTTCTGAGGAATTTGATTTTTTTTGTAAAAATTATATATATAATAAATCCACACAGATTTTTATGACAACTTAATGACCCAAAATATGTGTAATATATTCCATTAAATGTATCAATGACCAAATATATATTAAAATTTAAAATAATTTGTTTTGGAGGTCATTTTATAACATTTATTAACCAATAATGAATCTTGTGAAACAAATATTGTATTTTATGGTTTCAAAGTCAATTTTTATAAACATTACTCACTTACACATCATTGTGTTATTATTTTTATGATTTTGGTCATTATCCATATAAATTAAAGAAAATATATTCTCTTTTGTATATAAAATTGATAAACTCTACTATATATATTTTGGTTTTTATTACATTTTCATATAGTGTCTTGATCTTATGTTTGGGAATTAATAAATAAATACCATATATTTTTCTATGATTTCATTTAGGGTTTATGATATTTATGGGTATGTTCATATGTATTCCCCACATGACCTTTTTCCAAATGAGGGAGGAATTTATCACCTCTTAAACGATGTCTAGTCCTTGATTGAAATGGGATAATGTTATATCATTCTTTCATTCCATGGATTCCTCTTCAGAATTCGTCACCATGTTTTGAATTCTCCTAAATATTAAGACATTTTTCATGAGATCCTTATAGTTTCCATCTCTTTGTGCAATCTAGTTATTTAATAACTTATTTCAGGACATGAAAAAGGGTCATGTCAGGGCACCAAACTTTGGTTAGGGAATTAGTCACACTGGGCATTGTTGGAATGTCTGAATGATGGAAACATGGTACACCAGAATTACCCATTATTAGTGGGATTCTAAAGGGAACAAAACCATGAGTAATCACATATCATAATGAGTGTAATCTTATGACAAAGGCATATCTCTTAGGATTTCCTTGTCTTACAATGTTCAACATGGTGTATGCCGTGAGTTTAACATATTATTGAGTTAGATTAGAATGATCAGAATACAGATGAGAGTGGATCATATGGGCACATACCTAGAATATATAATATTGAAGGTTTTATGGTTGGGTGGATCAGAACACCCAATAAGGATATGACCTAGATGGTGTGTCCATGAAATGGATCGATTCATTCAATTATGGATTATATGAACACCAAACAGGGCGAATAAGAGAGTGTTGGTCCTAGAGAAGGGGAAAAAGGTTTACCTTTTTTAGGCATTGATCCTCATTGAGGTTTCTTGCATACCCAGTCTAGAAACCTGGGATCAATTCCCACATAGTTATAATGAGTGATTCAGTGATTACACATGGTTAGATACCAAAATATTATAATATCCCACAAGGATGTGGCGACATTGTGAAATCAATATTGATATGAAGGAAGTGTGGAATAGTGAAAATGAATGATATAGAACCATCATGAACTTGATTTTTCTAGGCATGAAACTATTGGAGTTTTCTTGCGTACCAATTTTTGGAGGAATGAATCAAAATACAAGATGTTTTTGTGGGTCTATGAGAAACCTGTGGAAGAAAATCATGAAAATGGAGGGCTTGGATAGGGGCCTAGAAAAATTAGAACCTCTGGGTTGGGGCATGATCTTCCCGAAACACAATGGATCTAAGGAAAGAACATGATGGGACAAGGATGATGTGATCAAGCCATCAAAAGAAGAATTATACATATATCAGGGGATATGAATTATAGTCCATGTTGTTTAGGATTAGGGAATAGAATCAGGGATCCCATAATGGAATGAAACCCGAAGACCCAATGAGGATTACACATGGTTAGCATCACATCGCAAGATGGACACTCATGGTTGGAAGTGTAGAGATGGAGAGTGGGTATTATGCATGGTTAGTTACCCAGAGGGATTGAAACACCTTAGGGAGGAGAATCTAGGAGATACATTTCAAAAATGGAATGTATTTCATCAGAAGGTTACATCCTTATAAGGGAGAACCAGATTTTATTGGTGATTGGGATTGAACATCAATGAGGTGTCTTATATACACGAAAGGGATCAAAACCTGCGTAGTTAGGTATATGTTCATACAGTTGATGTCTTGTGGGATAAATGTAAATTAATGTGAAACATAAAAAATAGTTTGATTGTGGGGAGTGAATGGATTTAACCTCAGAGCTGCTTCTTAGGTACCCTTTCTAGAAGATATGGATCAATTTCCACGTAGTCCGGGAGGATGAAGTATAACATCATGAAGGATAGAGGTGCATGAGATTTATTCATTCTAAGCGTACTAATGTTTATTTCATGTTCACTTCATACTCTACATCCACATGAGTCCTGATCATTGTGAGAAACAAAAGGTAACATTATACCTGACAATCGTCTCATGAAAGGAATGACCACGAAGAATGGTGTGGGGATTACACTTGGCTAGTGGCCAATAAAGATGGAGATTGTGAATGATTCCTGAAGGGATTCCAATAAAGTATGTCTAGATGTAATAATGGGATAATTCCATCATACAGGGAACACATTATCAATGTATGTTAGGACTTATGTGAAGACTTCCCAAGGTGAACTAACTGAACAACACAAGGGGGTATAGGAGCAAGAGTATGCTGATGCTCATTCTCTATTGAGTCCACCCTGGCATTCCATGCATTAAGTAACTCACAATTTATCATCATGAATTGAGGATGAGGTTACATTTCTGTTTAATGAATTGATTCTAGGAAGACGAGGAATCACTCTTCATCCCTTGGACTTACATAGCATATACCAACCAGCACTTTGGGAAGGGAAGGCTCAAGAAATTCCCGACGAGAGTGAGGTTGAGGAGTGGTCAATCAAGGGGATCACATTATTGTGGCTATGAAAATAATAAATATTTGTTCACATTTTTATGGTAAGTAGTATGTGGTAGTAAAAAAACATGGAGAACCACTCTGGTGACCAGGAAGTAACTATGCACAGTCCTGGAGGGGCTCGTAGATGAGATGCATGTATGATAGAAATAATGGGTGAAATAGGAGCTTTTACATGCTACCATGGAACTGGGAAAACACATATAGTATACAGTAATGGGTGAATGAAAGATAGAATGTTTGCACACAAAACCAAAGGTTGCATGTCATATTGGAGTCAAACGTAGAAAGGGGGGACCAAGCGCATTATATACTACACATGGGTAATACATGCTACCAGAGGGATCATTTTCTCACACTTGACTAGGGAAAAATGTAAATGTCCGAGGGTAGAGCCCCAGTGGGGCCACCTAATGGGGGACCCTTGGGGGACCTACCATAAAAGACTCGGTTCCTCAGTATCATGACATTCACATGGTTGTGGAAAGGTTCATCTTACACACACAGGAGCATGTTCAACTTCTATAGTTTTCTCCCTCATGTATGGGGGAAATTATCTATTTTTAAGTGAACATTAGGGTGATGACTCATAAGAAGTCTAGAAATGAAGTGTTCAGTTGAAATAACATTGGTAGAAGAATAAGTTTACATGGTGGTCAGACATGTGGGGATACCGGGTTTCTTCCTTGCATATAACTTTTTCCATATCAGAGTTCTTAGCATGAGAAGACAATATTACATCGCATTGAGTGTGAAAGAATATTTTGTGTGGATCTAATCCTTGTTCAATTCCACCTAATGTTGCGCACAACATCCTTTGGATTCTCGAGATCATACAGTGAGGAAAAATCAACCTTCGGTTCACTAAAATATGCCACTCTAGGGACACATATATAATATATTTCTTAAAAACTCCCCCTATAAAATATAAGCTAAAAGGTAACCAGAAGGTTTGATGATAAGGTAATCACCTATGTGCATAATACATTTCCAACAGTGTGTAAAAAATGGATGATTTGGCATGTAAGGAACACGAAACATGTGTGAAAGGCTATGTTCGTGACAATATATATGGGGGGAACTATACCATAAATTTTCTGTAAGATAGGTGATTTGATCTCATGCCAAAATGTTCCATGTTTTTGTGTTGAAACTCTATAATTTCATCGGTTCATTCCTTGTAATCACTTGATCTTAAAAACATCTACCATAGCCATATTTTACCTGTGTGATTGTCATCAATATTGCAAGAAACATTCATGATTTGTGTTCCATAAATTCATCATTTTACCAAACCCTTTGGGAATTTGAGACCTGGCTGAGATGGATATTGAGCAGACTAATTCTAAGAGGCATCCTACCTATGCTGCATGAAGGGATGATATGATCACGAAACTTCAGATTCTTCTTCCGAGATTGGTTTTATCTGAAAATCAGATTCATATGGTCATGCTGAAATTGGATCAAAATGTTTATGTCCTTAGAAATATCCTACATCTATATAAATTCATGGTTATGGAGGAGGTTCTGATGATGAGATTCATGACTGACTGGATGTGGTCTTATGTGACTTGTGAGGATATCCTTTCCAGGTTCAACATCATGAAAAATAGTCACCAGATCTAGGAAACGTGGGATATTTATATTTACATCTTTAATGAAATGACCAAGATAGTCGTGTGGAGTGAACCATTACTGAAGAATTTACAGCTCACTAGGAAAGCACTTTAAAGAGTAGTATCATTGACGTGGCTTTGGGATGGACATATGATTAGTAATTCATGTCCGAAGAAAATTTCACAAGAGAATGGTAATGGAAATACTAGGTACACCATACATGTGAAGGATTTTGGGCATTAAATTATCACACCAGTTGTTTGAGGCTGTGTGGACATATTAATTCCTTTTTTACTACCTATAGGATCTACTGTAGGAGTTGTTCAACCAGTGGCCTCCTGACAATAATAACATCCACCTCTATCATGGGGAGATCAAAATCAGCATATATGAAATCCACTTCATTAGAGGAATCCCTCTATAAAGGATCCAATATGATGAATTCTTACTGATAGAGAATTTCTGGGAAGACATGGTGTGAACCCCCATTTTAACATGGCATCATTTGTAGATAAAAAAGTAGATAATAGAGAGTAGGCACATTCTAAAAGAAATATCCTATCTTGTATAGTTCATTCTAGTACACTAAAGGGATTATAGGGTGAAGCCACTAGGATAAGGGGGGAAATTCTTAAACACGTCATAGAGGGGAAAGGTTGGGTCATTCTGGGTGGTCCTTGAAGAAGGCTAATACAAATCATAGGGATTTATTGTGAATGAAATCTTGATCCAACATCTACAATACTGTTGTTTTCTCACTTTAATCCCAAGTGGGTGGCTACTACGAGTAAGAGATATGATGATGGGGTCTATCCAATGATATTAGGGATGGATAAGGACATGGAATCCCATCACTTGGTCAAATTAGGGTTTCCTATGTTAGAAAGGCTATAAAGAATTCATGGGAGCATCTCATGAAGGAGTACATACAAGATAATCTAAGGACCATTTCAAATTCTGTAGTGCTATTTCGCATCTAACTATGGAGGACATGATATACCAAATCCCATCAGTCCCCCATGAGATTGAATATGTCCATCTCTACAAAACATCATCTTGGTTTGGCCAATTATGAATAATAAAGAAGGGATTAATTTCTGGATAGGAAATCATGGAAACATAAACTTCTTCTCATTTAAAACTGAATCTGATAGATCGAGGATGACATGAAAGGCTCGCTAGAGCTGAGGGAGTATTGACAGAGTATCAGGGGCGGTGTTCTAGAATATTGGATCAACCATAATATATTATTTTAACCCTACATTCCACCATGGATTTACAGATAGTTTTGTATCACAAAACAAATTCCAAAAGAAGTGTATACCAAGGTCTGAGAAGAGTGAAATCTCTGCATCCTTTTCCAATTGTGTCTTATGTTTACAACTTATGTATTTGATCGAGTCATTACATTCCACATACTAATTTCAATTCATTACAAATAAAAGAATATACTGAGAAATGTTTGGTGTAGAATCTAGAGGATTTTCTACTGAAATACATTTGATAGTTCAATATAGCAAGCATAGAGCCTGAAGGGTGATAGTGTATGTGAGTTGCTGATGGGGAAGTAAGAGAAGAGGAATACAAGTAGTTTAGGTTGACATAAGTGGGTACATCGTCATCATTGGCATCACATGATGTGACTTCATGTCTATACTTTAAATAGGGGTTGTCCCATAGGTGAACTCATGGGATAGATAGGGGGGGTCCTGTGAAGCAACTTAGATATCTCCATAGATGAATGTTGACACCATTTTATTATCCTTGTAGTCTTATTGGAGGATGTTGCAATAATTGATGAGAACTAAATAATTAGGGAAAATACTACTACACACTGGGCTTGATCTAACAGACATATAGCATATCTAGGTTATGGGTAGGTCACAAATTCATCGCTGGCATGTGTACATAATAGCAATGGATGGTTTTTCATTCTAACGTGGGCGGTATGAACTCATTTCTATGTAATTTAATTCTCATTCTAGAGGAAGACCCTAAATAAATGACACCTAAAGATGACAAGGTTGATTAATAATAAGATAAATGATAGTATGAGGAATACTGTAAGGGTTAATACTTTGATGAGGTAGATGAGGAGGTCAATGATGTGGGACCTAGAGGTGAGGGTCCTCAAAGAACAACAACCCAGTATAAGAGACCAAGTGGGAATGAAAATATTTCAAACATTGATGAGGAAATGGACAGGCATCTCAAAGTATTCATCAACTAATATCATTCATGGTAGATTCTCCTTCCACAACATGAATCCCTTTACCGCACATTGTCCTATATAGGATCAATTTGGTGATGATGACTTGGGAACACTCATTGTAGGGGAGAAAATGTTTGGATGGTCATGAAAGGACATATCCTTAAACCTGCAACTGGGTTGGAACAAAGAAGATGACTAATCATGGTTGGATAAGTGAAAGGGTTCAAAGTGACTACCTTGGGATCTCACAGAATTCCTATGGATCAAAAAAATCATGTTCAAATTAATGAATTAACTAGAACTGAGGGGTCTCTTATGGGGGAAGCTCTGGCTGTGATGTAGGTACCAAAGCAGGTTATGCATAGCTCATCTAAGCCTCTATATTTACACACTCAGTCATGTTGTCTAAAAACTCAACTACACTAGGTATCAATTCCACATGCAGTGATCATGAGACTGGAATCCTAACATACTGACCAGCTGGAGACATTTTCATGAGATCCACCGGTGACCGTACCTTTCCATGAGGAACTATCAACTCAAGTGGTTCTGACCTCATCACATGGTGGGAAGGAATTTGCAATCATAGGTGGTGTAAATACCATGGTAGAACATGGAGCTAGTGAGGTAGAAATTTCTAAAGGTCAAATGAGAAAATATGGTCTCCCATATATCATAGGACCCATTCCATTAGAAATAATGTTGGAGGAAGACCATGACAAAAGGTATTTAGAAATATTTCATAAATATAGGCCAACATATATTAAAGAGCTAGATGATTCTGATTTTGATACAATGGAGGAGATCCTCATGACATGGAAAAGTCATTAATGTTTATCAAATGCTTCCTCATTCCCCAAGAGGATGAATGGTTAGTTTGGAAGTGGTCACACTACACCAAGTTGTGTTTCTTCTTTTCCAAAGGAGTTTATTCTATACAACTCCATATGAAAATATGAGCCGATAATTCTGATAAGATTTTTGATGTAAACCAATACTTAGATGTTTCATAGTGCTAGAAGAAAAATGAGAAAAATCAATAATTTCAAGAGGATGATCATGAAATATAAATCCTTGATGGGAATATGGAAGAACGTTCCACATTTGTCATGAATAAGTCTGGGATCATTGAATGAATGAGAGCCCATCTAGTAGAATCCCTTGACAAGTTAGCATAGGTGAACAATCCAATGGATAAAATCTAAACTGAGAGGGAACAAATGAAATCCACATCCAACAAGCTTTGACCTATAGATGTAGATGAGGAAAGTGAGATTAGGGAGCATAAAGAAATAACAGAAGCTACACACCAGAGGGTGTAGAAACTGATTAATTCCATTACAGGGGATGATCCATAAGGTCCATGTTGGAGCCAAACACATGAAACATATCTTCACTCTTATTTCCCTATCTTAAACTACATTCATAGATATTTGTTTCTCATTTATTACTACATCTGGATCATAATGGTGAAATAGTTAATGATCAATCCATTTTCTAATGTGGATCTTACCAAGTGTAGGAAATAAGCAATGACAACATAATTATCCTCTTTGTATGCATGAGTGCCATATAAACATTGAATAATTGGTGTCTATCATACCTGAATATCCAACAAGAGTATTTGGGCTGAGAGGGACCATAACTAGAGAATAAGTACCTCAGAGCATCCAAGTTGACTCACCAAATGTGAACTAGTTCATAATATGGATAATTCTAGGGGTAATGGAATGAATTTGGAAAAAAGGGTAATGAGATGTGTGAATCATAATACCCAAAATTTAGAACACAATGAGGAAAATATGATGATGGAGGATTTATATTGACCATATATGAAATGCAGTATTCATATCTTGTTATCTTGAAATGGGGACAAACCAACCAGGGCTATTCTCAAAACATATTTGAAAACACTGGTGAAAACACAGAGTGTCATGTGATGCCCCTGGAACGTTGGCCAAGAAGGACAGGTGTATCCTAAGGCTAATCATCCATTCTATTATGGGGTTCCTTTGGATGTGAAAGGGGACTAAGATCCAAATATAAAGTCACACGAAGAGTGGTGTAGAAATAGGGTATGTTTTAATGGACACCAACCCTCTCGAAAAAATTCCAGCATGACTAATGCACATTGGTATTTGTGCATTTTTCTGAGCAAAGATCAGACATGTATTCTAGTGGGTGTATTGTCTCAAAATCTGAGTGATAGTTGAACCTATGAGAAATGAGGTGGAAAACCAGAACTGTCAGAGGGGAATATAAAGAATGAGGGATAGAGATGTTCTATAATTTTATAAAATGCAAACATGGATAATGAAATTGTATTCAAACATTGTATGGTGGGGACGATTCATAGAATAGTTCAACATCATAAAACCAGGATGTGTCTTTCAGTTTAATGACATGTGATTAAGTCATTTCCCATAGTTCAAGGTCACACTACCTGGAACTCAGAAAACTATTTGAAGTCATGTACAATTGACTATATTGTATATTCCTATAAGGTATTCCTGGAACGCTAGAGATGAACCAAAAGTGAATGATCCAAGTAAGCTTTCTCACTACATAAATAACAAGAAATAGACTAGTAGAAGGCATATGTAATGTGATGATGGATAAATACCCAACATGAATGAAGGGAAATGAAACCTAATTCCACATCACATGCCCATATGATAATCCTAGTTTAATCTTACATATTTCAAGAGGTAACTGGGGAAAAAGGGACAATGGTTTCAATTAACATGGGACTGAACCTAAAGACAAAATGTCAGTGTGCCACTATGTATCTTGCTAAGGCCGGAATTAAGCAACACGTAATTTTAAAAGACCCATGATATTTAAAATCTTATGGAAAGTAAATGAAGACCCAAAAGGATAAACATTTGGTGTGGTACCTAATGCGACATGAATGAGTACAATATAATTCCACTCTACACCACGTGACCCCAAAGGGGTTACCCAAGACAGAAGGGAAAAGGAGAAATAATTGTGAGGTTTGGCCATTGGTAAAAATTTTGGGTGTCACTACATTCTATATAATAATTGGAATCAAGCCACACATAGTTCATGAATGTGGGGGGGGGGTGCACAGGTCTGACGTACACATAGAGAAAAGTGGAATTAGAAATATCTTGTATGTTTTTTCAGTTTATTTGTTTGAACTACCAACATAAGATGAAATGTATGAGTGTCGCAATTGGGATCAAGCGGTATATATGTTTCTAAAAAGTACACCATGGATAACTGGTTCCCAAGGTGATTCCCTCTAAAGTGATAACATTGCAATGCAGGGTTGTTTTTCACCGTGCAGCATGGACAATGGTGTTGCAATTTCAGGTCATGTGACAGGACCAGTCCATGTAATTTAATGTCGTATGGTAAGGATGATGCAATTTAATGGCATGTCGGACAAGGTGGAAAATATCAAATATATATATCATGAAATATTAAGATATTGTTTTAATGTCCCAAAGCTCATACCGTAGGGCAGTGCAGTCCTTCATGTGAGCATGACCCTTTTCATGTACCCCTATGACTCCTTGATCCATGATTGGTGTTGAAAATAAGGGTTCATTTAGGATTTTTCTCATCACATGTTAGAGCATAATAATGAAATAAAAATGCAACGTGGGAAAATACCAACCAAGAAAACATTTCAACTCGACATATGAGGCTGTATGGAGGGTTTACACAATGGGTGTTGCAGAATAGAGGGGTAGGAAAATATGAGTCACCGAACCCAATATTTGAGACACAATGGAGGTGGAATGATGATGGAGGATAAATTTTGACCATATTTGAAACAAAAAAATTATATCATGTGATGTGGGATGGGAACAAACAACTGAGGGTCAACCGCTGACCAAATTTGAAATGTGGGTGGAACCTGTCTCAAAATGCCACTCAGGATACACTGGGAAGTTTGCCCATAATGTTATGTGAGCCTTATGTCTGGTCATATACACTATTTGGGGGTCGTTCTGGATGTGAATGGTGATGGAGAACCAAATAAAGGAGGTGTGTGAAGTGTGTATAGTACCCATGTAGTTTGGAATCATACGGTAGGGATGAATGCTAAGAAGAGTAACATAAAGGAAAGTATATGACATGACTATAGTGAACATTATGTGAATGAGAACCAAAGAGGATCAATCACATCCATATACTCCTTGAAGAACCCAATCTAATAGGCCCAAAAATCAAAGGGATGGAAGCTGGACAATGTTGGAAAGACCAGGAATTCCTACATCTCTCAAAAGGATGATAATCAACCCACACGTTGTTCTTGAAAGATGTCACAAAAAATGACCAACACCCAGGGGGTGATATCCATAGAAATGAAGACAATAAATGTTGTAAAATAGTTTAATATCATGATAACTTGTACACTAATGATCTTAATTTAAGGCCATAGATATCAGACTGTCAAAAAGAGGAAATGTGTCATGATGGCACCATAAAGTGACATGATTTGAATGAGGAAGAAAGGGGCCCACATCGCATCGAAAATTCTTGGGGGGAACCGAACACCCAATTTAAGGTAATAAGTCTTGGAATGTGAACTGAGACATCCAACGTTGAAATACATACATTGTTTATAGTCATGGTAACTAGATTTTTTAAACTTAACTCCTAGTTTAAACTCATATAGTTTTTACAATTGTGAATGTGACTATTTCATGAATGTACAAACATTATTAAAACCCATAAACACATGTGATCCATGATTGGTGTGAGAAATTGGGGGTGGATAAGGTCATTAAAACATAATGAAGCACAAAATATGTGAATAGTGGTGTGGATTCAAGGACAACCTCACAATGTGGGTCCACCCACTCAACGTGTAATGGTGCGTGAAGGGATTGTATTAAGAGTATTTCAATTCCATCAGAACCTAATGATGTGAGAAGTAATATGATTCATGAAACTAGTATTTAGGATGCATTGGGATGGGCTTAATTATGGAGGATTATTATTGACCCTATTTGAATCAAAGAAAATATATCATGTCACCTGGGATGGGAACAAACAACTGAGGGTCACCCACTGGCCATATTGGAAATGCGAGGGGGGGGTATTTTAAAAAATGCAATTCAAGATCCTTTGGGATGTTTTCCTAGACCAGTAAGTGATCCTTTAGGCTATGAATACATACAGTTTGGGGACATTTTCTATGTGAAAGGAGATGGGGACCCAAAAAATGGGCATACAAATTATGGAAGTGGAATGATTGAATTTACTTTCACATCCAACATCCCATGTCCCAGACCATAGCACATCTGATCATGCTAAGATGGTGATATAGAAATCCAAGATTTTAACATGGGGAATATGTCCCGAAAGAATAAGTGGGGATGAGGTTAGGATGAGTTGATGATCCTAGGTATGGACCCGAATAAAAAATGTTTGGGGGATTCTACGTATTCCATAATGATGAGAATAAAGTGATATATAGTTCTTGATGGCCCATGTAGTTTAATGGCATGTGGTAATGATAAAGTAGAAGAAGAAATCTCCTGAAGGGGATACATGATGTGGTAATAGAAAAATTGATGTGAATGAGGGAAATAGAAGTCCAAAACATACCATGTGATCCCATGACACTATACATAAAAAATGTTGATAGGGAGATAACATGATTTAAGGCTGGACCCATAGATAAAATGATTGGGCATCCCTATGTGTCCCTAAAGGAGGTGAATCAATCAATAAATCATTATTAAAGACACATGTTGTTTAACACCATGTAGTAAGAACATAGGAATAGTTTAAGAACATCTGGAATGGTGATACTAATATATTTTATGTCTTGTAACCCTAACAAAAAAGGGAGGTGTCATCCTATGAAGTACGACTTGGGGAATTTAGCATCTGTGGGATGAGCCATATGATCACCATATTTAGTTATCAAAGTGTACATGTCATTGGTGTCAACCATATGAATGATATAAGGTCCCTCCAATTTGGGTTACAAAATATTTTTCTTCCTTCCTATAATCATTTTCTTCCTCAGTTCCAATACCAATTCACTTCTTTGAAGGAATATAGGAAAATTGTTTTGTTGAATTTTAAAGCTATCTTATTCTAGTGCCTCTCCAGATTGTGAAAGTCTTGGATCCTATTCCCATAGAGGGCTTCTAGTTCATCTAGAAAGACATCTACAATATTTTATGACGTATTATCATGACAATCATCTATGAGGAGGATCAAAAACTGAACCTCTATGGGTATGATTGCTTCTGTCCCACATACCATGGAATATGGGGTCACCCGGGTGGAATTAAGAGTCATCGTCCACTAATCCTAGAGTGTACTGGGGGGAATTTTTAGCCAACTATTCTTTTTCTGATTAAGTATATTATACAAATTTTAGATATAGTCTTATTTAATTCTTTGATAGTATCATTTGCTAGTGCAAGATAGTGAGATGTGTGGTTATACCAGATGTCGTACTTATCGTACGATTTTTTCAGCTCAGCTGCCCTAAAGAGAGTGTCCTTAAAAGTTATAACAGAAGGAGGAACTCCAAATAAATGGATGATTATGGAGATAACAAAATCAATAATAGAACAAGCCTTGAATTCCTTAAGTGGTATCGCTTCCACCCATATAGATAATAAATATTTGGTGGTCTGGATAATCTTTCATTAGTGATCTATTGCTGGTGGATATGGTTCCACTACATCAAGTCCCAATACATCAAGGGTATAGAATTATGTTGTAGTATTTAGGGTTTTTGGTGGCCAATGCGTAATGTTGACATGGATATGGCATGTGTGACACCTCTTGTTGAACTTGATATAGCCACGAACCATGGTGGTCCAGAGGTAACACAATCGTAAAATATGGTGGGAGGGTTTCGATCCTATCTGATGTGCTCCACAAGATCCAAAATGTACATCCAACATGACGTGGGGAATCTAATGTCTTTAAACTAAAAATAGGAGTATTCCATTGAACCCACATTTTAATAGGATCTACTCATGTCTAGGACCACATTAGGCGTAAACTACACTACATGCTGATGAATTCACTCACGTTCATCTCTTTCTATCTGAATATTTCCATGTTGGATGTACTCAACAAAGGGATTTTTCTAACCAGGTGTATATTCTATAGTGGTGGTAGATAAAAATGGCCATGGTTTGAAGGCATCGCTGGTAAGGTGACTTACCTACTAGCTGTTATCGTCAGAACTGACGAGGGCGATAACACTTCAATGAAGCATGTGGATAATCGAATCATACTGATGAGGGTACATTAGGGACGTGGATAGGCTATCCAAGGAATATTCTTGACCCTTCTATAAATAAGGAATATGAGTTACCTATGGTAGACGAGGAAAATGGTTCATCTATTGGTGATTGTGCTATAAGAGGGGCACAAGATCCAACTTCCTAATGACGTAATCACTCTTGACCTTCTTGATAACCATCTCAAAGACCCCCTATACAAGTTGGTGGGGAAAATTAATCAAAAGATACATATCTAAAATAGTAATGTGTGTCAGATACTTTACCTTATTATGATTGAAGCCTATTAATGACAAGAATTTATGGGAAAAATATCATAATTAGGCTTTATGAAATGATACCTTGGATTAATATTTTGAATCTCGTATCATTAATCATTCTATCATGGGGAATTCAGAAAGTTCCAATGAATTCCATCTTCCAACATTTCATTGACGGGACTACTAATAGAATTTTTTCATTTCGAAAGTCAAGATCCAAAGACATCTCTGTCAGAGAATGATGGGTAGCTAGAAAATCCACTAATGCCTAAACCTAGTTTAACTTTTGTGGGAAAACCATATGACTTACTACTGAAAGATCATTTCCCACTACGATATAGAACATCTCAACATATGTGGTTCAGAATGTTCTTGAGAGGGTCCACATGGGACACTAGTTGTATCTTGTGATGTTGTAGATAATTCCGTAACATATGCACTGAAAAAACAAACATGAGACAACTCTTCTCGAAAGATGAATATATGGTCCTCATTCCATGGAGAATTTTAATGAGATATTACAATCTATTATATATCCCTTCGTTAATCTTCTTAGAGATAAGGGAAATGGAGATCGTTCCATTGGTATATGAAACCATTCTTCATTAGTGCTAATAATGGAATATAATTTCCAATAATATTCCAAACAAATCAGCATACGTAGGCTATGTGTACTTTCAATACTCGGAGCTCCTGAAGGTTTCTTGAAGGAGTCTTCTGACTGATTTCATTGATCATCTATAGATTGAATTTGAAACCTCTATACCTGAAGACAATGTTGATAAACAATCAGTGGTAACCCCAAAGACACACTTTAAGGTAATTTTCATCATATAGAAGGAGAGGAGGAAACCAAATACATTATCATTATCTCTATGATGGTCCTAACAATGGTGGGATTTTACCACCAAATCATCCACATATCATTCTAACTACTTCCTACTGATTTTTTAGAATATATAATCCATGCAATACTAATAGGTGGATCCCAAATATTTATGACCAAAATGAATTTCTTAATATAAAAAAAGTTACCTTGTGTTGCTCTTGAGGATATGGATTCTTCTCCCACTATGGGACCTTCAGATATGATTATACCCAAAATACCCATCAATGAAAGTGAGGGAATATAATCCAGTTGTTGATTCGATCAAGATCTCTCTCATGGGAAGGGGAAAATCATCTTTTGAATAGTGGCTATTGAGATTCGGGAATTGAATGCAGAATCTGATATATCCATTCTTCTTCTTGATGGAGACAATTTTAGCTAACAATATAGATATTGGACATCCTTGAAAAAGTTGGATATGATGTTATTATAATATTTTTCCTCAACCATGTAACCATGAGAGGGGTGATTCTTTTTGGGAGTCTCTTAGAACCCCTCAAAACATTCAAGGAGACCGAGACAATAGAAGATGACCTGAGAATAAATTCCTGGAATTTTTTCCTAGATCTAGGAAAATAAACCACGATTCTGCTTTTTAAAATCCAAATACTATTATTTCACTTTTTTAGGAATATATTCACAGCGTAGTGTTGGACTTAGATCTAACCATGTAATGATATTCACCTACAACAACTCATTGACGATGGTGGAGACACCTTCATCAAATGTCGGAGGGGCGAATACTAAATTCTCTTCATCAGTACCAAGATACACTTGCACCAACTACTGAACGGTCATGGATAATCTTTCTTCAAATTCAGTTGGGGAGTCTTTCAAATCATATTCATCATCTATGTTAATAAAATTATAAAAAAGGCAATGTTTTTGAATTGGCTGATCCTAACGTAATACGGGTGGCAGCCTGAGCAATAGCAGAATATTCAACGGGGGAATATTGTACTGTAGAATCCAAGGTGAAAAAAGTTGTTTATATAATTCCATGGAACCAATGTCTTAGGGGGAAGGAATTGATAATTTTATTATATTAGCGGTGTGTCGGATTGAATCGGTTCTATACAAATTGGAAGAACATGAAAGTATGGTGTATTTCAATTTCCATAGAGACAACAACCTAATTCTCTAATGGGGTGAGTGGCACTTGAATCACAAGATCCAGATTCATGTTGGAGTTTGAAGTGATTTTCTAGTTCCCTTTGTACCTTGTAATGTTATTATCACTCCTCCCTGAGAGAAAAAAATTGTCCTATGTCCAAGGTTGTGGACTCCAACCGGTGAAATGGGAGGACAAAGAAACATCTAGATCTATCCATTGGTCAGATACACCAGTTGTGTGCTCAACATCATTGGAAGAAACCTGATTTTCCTAACTCCTATAATATTTGAAATCCTAGAAGCATGATTCACAATAGTTTAAGGGAGACACATCACTTTAGATAACACCCCCTCGACTATAGATGGAGTACATGAGGCATTGGTCTTAGGAAGAGGTAATTGTTTCATAGAGATGGGGATAAGGCCTACCCATCAGTGCATTATAGGCGGTGTACCATGAGATGACCATGAATTCAATGCTGTAAATTGGACCACTGAATTGGGTCTTTATATGGTTATTTTCACAAGACTTGTCCTCGACAATGTCATTACCTTGAATCATTAGGTCAGACTGATCCTGATCTCCCTTAGAATGGCCAAAGATTGCAGAGCATTCAGGTCGGGATGAGATTCATCCCAGAACATGTGTGGGAAAGACAAAAAATAACCTCCATATCATTAAACATGAGAGTGATTTAAAATGGGATAATGTTCCATGTTATGCTAGCACATTCATCATATCCATCAATTGATATGATGGATTGATATTCTGTATGCTTAGCTTCCTCAACATGGCATGCTTCTGTGGTCGCTACCGCTTTTTCGAACCAAATTGTCTTCATAAATTATATGCAATGGATTCATTCATATAATTTGATAGGTGAAGCTATGATAGGATTTCAAACATTGTAAGTGATTAATTATAGTTTCTTGAGCACATCATACATTTTCTCTAGGTGGTCATTTCGATTGATAAAATGTTTTTATGTGGTAGGCGGTATGATGGGTACTATTGGTTGAACAAGTGGATTCTCACTGGTGCTAGGAATATCCCTTTCATAACTAGATAAACTATGAAAAATTACTATATGATGATTGATACATTATTGAGGTGTGGCACAGATGAACGTAGATGATCAAAATATGGTCTGAGCGACTCTTCCCGATCTTGGAGTACAAACGATGGTGATCCTAAATATGATGGCATGGGATGAGAGGACTGCATATACTTATCACAATGTTGAACCTGTTGTCTACTCTTGTTGTTGTTAATTGATTTGATAGAGTAAATGGACTATGCATTCTGATGACTCATCTCTTCATAGATTCATTGATGATGGTCTCAACTAGAAATATAATGAGGATATTCCTGATGCTCCTCATTTCCAGGAGTCAGGTATGGGTCTAACAGCTCAATGTTATTTAATAAAGCAAGCTCTAGATAATAAATTTAATAATCCTCAAAATCTTGGTATGTCCTAGGGTTTGTTCCCATCTCATGGGTAATGATATATCAATGCATATGAGACAACTTTGGCACTAGTGGTGGGATTTTTATTCCCTTGTGATGTTATTGAATACACATATGCTAGGCAGAAAAATGTGTTATGGATGTAGTAGTGGTATCTAGACACAGAACAATTGAATTAGATGGATCATGATTGTTCATATGGGAATAGATGAAAATGTAGTTTTTGGTCACTACCTTATGGGGCATCTAGTCATCATACATATGAGACCCACAACTAGAGACATGTAGACATTCCCCTTCACTGTCGATATCTAAATTTGCAAAAACACGTTCTTCTTATTCTATGATAGTTCCCAACCAGATTATATTTTTTTAAACATGGACTTAGATCCAGTCTTTGAACACATAAAATATTTTTAGGGTGATTCCATATAAATGGTGGTATGGGACATAGTTGGGAAGATCAATGAGATCAGCCTCTTGAGGTATCTTGCATTCTGAGAACTATAGGATCCCATAGTCCAAGGAACTCCAAAAATAAATAGGAACATGATCCTCATAAAATGATTTGACCTCATTTCTGTTATCCTGGAGAGGTTCTCTAGGAGACTATCTCTAATGTGGAGGTGGAAGCTGATTATCTCTCGTTGGTGATTGTGGTGTGTTGCGTGGTGGTACCTACCGATTCTTAATTGGGTGATGCTGAACATGAGGTTGGGCATGATACTGAGGTGCTCGATGAGGATTTGAAGGATTATCTATTAAAATAACTAGTATCTAGGGGGTATCTACCTATGAAACTTCAACAATATTGTCCTTGGATTCTCTTCTTCAAGTAGCTGTAGGGAGATACAAGTGTACAAGAATGTCTTTCTTAAATCATTACTCTAGATTATGAACCTTGTAAGAAAAAATCCAAAATCCACCAGGGATGTTCTGGGTGATAAGTGATGGAAACATTCAGCCTTCATATTTATCACATACTTTATTAATGGTTTGTCATGATTCATTGATATATCAAGTGAATAAATGGGGCCCTTCCACATGGAGACGATGTATGTGATGTGCCCATAAAGTCTTTTCATTCACTTGAAGAGGTCAACAATAATAGTCTTCCATGTGGTTGAGTGTAATTGATAATGAAACCTCATGTGAAGACCTCCTAACCAGCTACAGACCTGATGGGTTACTGGATGTACCATATGAAAACAGGCCCTTCCAGTGTCTATTCCAAGAACTAGATCTTTGTACCCTCTTGATCCACTTGAGTTACCAGTATGGGTCCACACACTTAGATAATGTGGGATAGATGCTGCAAGGGGACCTTGTTTCATTAAAGGCTGAGAATGTAGCATTCCTAAATCTAGGTGGTGTTGTCATATCATCCAACTATGCCAGATATAGCACCCCCATAGTTGGATTGACCAACTTTCATGTTTCAAGGGCCACGAGGTGAGAGATAGGATGGGCTATCAGATCATCCATGCAAGGGTTCCAGTCATAGTGAGGATTCTTGACCACAAGTGCATTACAGGGTTATTCAAAATGATATGTAGGCCTGATATATTGAGGAGAGGCTGGTGGAATGACCTGAGAGAACATCTAATGGGATGAATATTGAATAATCTTGAGGGGCCGCTTGGGGAATGTCCTGAATAGCCGGCTCTTGGGGAAGATACTCGCACAACCTAGGCAGATTTGGTGATTCATACGAGAGCTATTTTCAGAGTTTTTTTCCTCTATAATGTTGGGATATGCAGGGTTGTTGAGATCAATGAGGGAAACTCACCTCGAGAAACCTATACCTCGACATACTACTCTATTGTAGGACGTCTTGGATCATACTGGGGATCACCATAGTCTGGCATGTGGTCTACAAGATGCTCAACAAAGAGCTCGTCAATGGTTTTCTTCTATTCCATGTGATTATTAATTAGTTCATCCTTCCATGGATCATCTTCCATATTCTACATCAAGTGAAATGGGTTAGAGGGATTATCAGTACTAGTGTGTAATTTTCCCTCATTGGTGTCCCGACCTAGTGGAAATGACTTAGTAGGGACATTAATGACATGTAAGTGTCTTTGACACTGAGTGGGAGATTTGGGGTGATCCTATATAACTGGAACTACCCCAGGAGGGTATATTATTTTCAAAGAGCCCTACCTCAATGTCCTTCTCTATGAGGGAATCCATGTTTTCAGTGAAAATTCTTGTAGGAATATCATTGAAATCACCCAACATTTCTTTTTAGCATAGGATGTGGCTGAAGTTACAGGCATTATACTGTCCCCAACAATGAATATGGATGTTTGGAGACACTTCTTCAATAATTATTTGTAGGCTAATGAAGATATGAATGACACATTTCCAAATAGTCTGGTGATAATTAGGTGATGTAGGGTTCCAACTCATGGAAGAGAAGCTAACCTGACCAGGAGGAATTGTTGGACAATGTATTCATAGTTTTCTTGGATTTTGTTATAAGAAAATAGATGATGTTAGAGATTGATGTTCATAATCCCTATGGGTTGGAAGAAATGAATGACATCATCCTAGTTGAGAAACTCCAAAATACTGATGATATAAGTAGCGACTAACCCAAACATCTCAGGAATATGGTATACTATGACAATGTCCCAAAAACTAATTTTTTCAGAATCCGGATATGGCCCTTGGTTACCCCATTATTCAATTAGGGAGAAAGGATAATTGGTAACAGTTATGATATTTACCATTGTGGTGTTGTAATATATGGTGGATAGATCATTGTGCGGGCTGACAAGACACCACATATTGGTTCATCTCCCGGAGGTGGTACTTACTACTTCATCATGTCACTATTGAATAGTGTACTCTCAATCACATAATCTGTGATGGTTTCACCTTCTTGTGATGAATCTCCAGGAAGAACATCATCTATTTTCCCCTATAAAAACTTTATATAATATAATATCTAGGTATATAATGATCCTGATGATGATAGAGATGACTGCACAGAAATACTCTTAAAAAGAACCAAATCTTCCTCCTCATGTATGTACATATGAAGGGCCTCAAGGACATAGGGAATTTCACATTCTGGAAGGATGATGATGATATTCCTAGTTCCTACCCCAGAATCTAAAGCAACGGATCATATTTAAGGCTTCATCTTGGAATCACACTCGTTTTCAGAATCCAAAAAGAATAATGGATTGAAAATGATCTATCACTATGCATGATTCTTCCATTGGAGGTTATGGTTCACCCTTCGGTCCAATGAATGTTTCTCTAAGTAGGATAAATCATTGACATGTGGATGACCTCCACGCGAGATGGTTCTTTAGTGGGGAGGGCCACCACTAGTGATGGTAAGGATGTTGGGAGGTTATATATGACTGATGTCGTCGGAGAAGGGAGGTCCTCCACTGGGAGTGCTAATAAGTATATATGGAGGGCCTATATGTTGGGTGAGTGATTGTGGATGACCTCTGTTAGTATTCACTATGATGCGAGGAGGAACTGGAATGATGTCGAACAAATCATAGAGAGGTCCTCCTTGTGGGAGAGCATGGTTATGTGGAAGATCTACATGATGAGTAAAAGATGTGAAGTGAGGTCCTTTGAGAGTTTTAGTGGTTGAGAGGAGAGACCCTTTAATGGATCTGAGAAGTACATGTGGAATTCCCCCTTGATGGGATACTATGGATCAAAAAGTACCTCCACACTTGTTGGAAATGGTGGTGTCAGTATGGTGTTTGTTATAATCAAATTGGACTAAGGGAGGACCTCTGGGTGGATGGGTAATGGGGGAAAGGAGTACCCTCTAATTAATTACATGAAATATGGGGAAAATTTCCATACATGAGATTATGTAAACATGGAAGACCTCTTTTATGGACATTAACATGATAGGGAGGACATCCTCTTGGACCGGTGATGGTTTGGGGAGGACCCCTTATTTGGATCTTGATATCACGAGTTGGTTTGTTAAGGATACTACTCATGTCAGTGACCAGAATAGTTAGGCCCACTAGCTAATGTGGTGGATGAGTTCTCAATACTTATCGAGCGTAGAGGTTCCCTTAATCTAAAATAACATGGAGCCGATAGTATTAATTCGTGGTGGCATGTCATAGTGAAGATATTAAAGATGAAGTATCCAAATGAGCCTCTTCCTAACCGTGCACCTGATGTTGACTTCAGGTCAGCCAAACTAGTTCTGGTGATTCAGGGGTATATACCACGCGTTACCTATCATATGGGATCATATGGAAGTATTTATGTGGCCTTTTGGGAGGTATCCTTTGTATTTCCCATGTGATGTTCATTTTTTGGATGACTATAAGGTCCCTTACCACATTTGTGCATGGGAGTGAATCATGGTAGGGTTCTAAGGTGAGTCAACCAAAATGGTTTACTGTCAGATTGGGGATAAGTGGCTCCCTGCATAAACCTTGGGGGTAGTGGGAATAGTGAGGAATATGATCCTCTAGTTTTTCGTGGTCGATATCCCTCATTGGGATGTCCCCTTCATGTTCGTATCATCGAATAAGTGTATTTTTCACCGTTCTATGCATGAAATCTAAGAGTGATAATGGGCGTGGGAATCCTATAGAAAGGGTTGTGGAAATCTTCAGGGTGGAGGTGGAGCTGTGCGGGATTTTAGCAATTGTATTTCTCTAACCCTGGTGTTTGTGGGTTGGAGGCGACTAGGTTCTTGTAGCCTGGGACATCCACAGTAGGGAGATTCAAATATTATCTATGATAGTAAAGATGAATTTCTATGTTCAACAACACCATATATTTTTCTATGGCATGATTAAAATAACATCACTCATGATGTTTCATATTATAATGACCAATGATTAGCTGCTCCAAATTCTGGAGAGTTCCACACCAGACCCTATATTTTTTGATGGGATATATAATTGGATGGATTAATCTGGTGACACAAATATATGATGATGTCTTGAATGGTAATAATCCCTATGGATGAAGGTGAAAAGACTCTCATCAGGTTCACTATTTCTATTTTTGACTCTTTCTGCTAGAGAGAACACCATATATGGGGACACACATCTACCTACCCTTCATTCTAGATTTTCCAATGTAGGAAGCATCCAACATTTAAAGAATCAGATTTTCCATGTAATGTTTTAAATTATATGTATTTATTAGGAGTCTTCCAAAACTGAAAATGCCTAATTCTGAGCCTGGTGTTCCGGGAATGAATTTCTGAACATTATTTAGGAACATTCAGAAAACGCGCGAGCGTCATTTTCCCAATTTTGAACCGGTGCTCAGATTAAATATATTAGGGATCTGTTGTATCCATAGTGTTGAGATTCACTTAAAGGAGGTTTCACTTCGAACGCAACAAGTCCAGAGAAGAAGTTATATTTTGGTACTTTTAAAATAATAATAATAATAACTTAGTTAATTTTTATTTTATTTCTTTTCTTCCATCGGACAAGCGGTAACGTGGGACCAGCGACGTGTCAAGACAATAAATGGAAATACCTATCATTCCTACGTAACTACACTATTGGGTAATTAGGAATGTTAAAATAAATTAATGACCCCCCATTAACTCCAAACATCATTACTTACCCCCCCCCCCCTCTCCTATTTATATGGAGAATGGGGAGAAGTATCGGAACTGCTTCGCCAAGGAACGAAGTGCTGGTAAAGTGCCACATTGCCGAACTTCAAGTATGGAGCTGGTTCCATCGGGTAGGTATGAGTGGCACCAATACCACATACTGAAGATAGACGATATTGGGACTACATTGGAGGCTAGTTGGGGGGATGGTGAACACATACACACTTCCTCATCCCCATGGGTTTTTCCATCGTTCATGAGGTAAGAATTTGTCTTGTTTTAAATTCTGTGAGATTGTTGAATTATATATCTCCCTCTTTCTATCAACCTAACGTGGACGGTGAAGGACAAACGAATAAGGCCTGGTCCCTTAGCCCTTTTTAATTAGTGTTGGTACATTATTCAATAGAACTACCTTTATATTGGATGCGCCCTGAGGAGACAAATGATGGTGGTGACCGACACCGGACGACCACCTATGAGGTGTGGCATGCCGTCACGTGTCGCCAAGGAGTAAGGGATCACGACTGAAGCCGCGACAGGTGAGGGAGGATGTGGCTCACCCATGCCATTGGAAGAACCAGCCATAGATTGCCAGCCGTGGTGGATGGGGAAGGTGGTCAGCACATCAGTCAGTCATGGAAGGGGAGGCGGCACAGCCAGTGCGCTGTCAGTGAGCAAAGGGTTACGGCCAAAGCCGTGGATGATGTGGAAACTGTGCCATCAGCGGGTCCCGCTATAAATGAGAGACAACCACATGGAACCACCATTTCATGGGCCCAATATGATTCAGGCCATTTAGAATATCGGGTGACTCACACTCCCCCTTTTTGCAGATTGGGTGGACAGTGGGCCACGCTGCCTTCCAGGTCATGCCTCACACGGCCGGGCTGCCTGCCTAGTGGGCTTCCTACCCCACAGGTCGCCTTCCCTTGCGGCCTCCCCATTGTGGGTCGGGATATCGCCTTGCAGGACAACCCTTGTGGGCCTCCCCCTTACAGGTTGAGCCGCCTCCTAATGGGTCTGGCTAGACCATGGCCCAGCGGGCCCAGCCCAGCTGGGACAGACCCATACCTAGTTGGGTCATGTCGGACCTACTAGGTCGGACCTCACCCGGAAACACTAAAAGGGCTATATATTGAGAACAATATGTCCATTTAATGAATCGTTTACGGAATCAGGATCCTTGGATCGAGATGGTCCTTTTTGTATACACCCCACTTGTTTTTTGGAGATAGTTGGAGTATGGATGGGTTTTATTGAACCTAAATCCAACTATGCCCTCAGAACTAAAACTAATATAACTCACAGAGTGGGCGTCTGATGGACGCAATGTCTATCACATTGGAACCCTTATGACATGGCACTCCATTGGGTTACTCATTTGGGGAGAATAGTGGTGGTCGAGGTATAACTGATATCTCAAGGGGCAGATTCTATAGAACTCGAGCTCACCTGTTTTAGGAATCCTGCGGCAGGTTGTAACGTGAATAAAGAACATCGATCATGTATGGGTCAACATCTCTGGATCCTATGTGGGTTAGCTTCTATCAGAACCTATGTGGGTCAGCGCTCAATGATCTTGTGTGGTTCAGCACATACTAATCCTATGTGGGTCAGATCCTGTGTGGGCTAGCAGGGGTTATTACCTATTGATCATGGGTGGGTCAGCAGCAGTGTTACTGAATAGAATAAGATGATCTATTCTACGACTAATCATCTGTAATTCTATACTAAATTTATACCGTATTGTGAGATGAGTCTTTTACCTGTGTGGTACTTCAATCTTTTTGGTGTTGTCTTCATGGTTTTACCAGTGTTGTACTTTAATCTTCATGGAGTTACCTATGTGGTACTTCTAGCATCATGGTGTTACCTATGTGATACTTCTACCTTCGCAGTGTTGTCTTTGTGGTGTTACTTGTGTTTTATTTCTATCTACATTGTTTTATATGTGTGGTACTTATACTTTTTTGTTGTTGTCTTTATAGTGTTACCAGTGTGGTACTTCTATCTCTATGATGATACCTTTGGGTTATTCTTCCCCCATGTAAGAGATTAGTATATCTTGATAACATAGTTATATATATGGGTGTATACCTAAGTAAAGTTGATTTATTTCTTTGTGGTTTTTCTATTTTGGAACTCTAGGAGATCTATAGGGGACTAGGGATCCATATTGATTATTGTTATACTCACCCTTACATGATTTTCTCCCACACCTAGTTGGTTCTTGTGCTGATGACGAGTAACGGTGTTGAGACTGGAGGGGGCCGGGACCCGGTGTTACATAGAGTGGATGGGCTGAAAATCATGTAAGGTTGAGTATAACAATAATCAATATGGATCCCTAGAATGTGACCCTCATCTGGGTGTATACCTAAGTAAAGTTGGTCACATTCTAGTCCCACACCTAACTGAAGGGTCACATTCTAGTCCCCATCCCCTTGCCTATGGAAGGTAGGCTTGGGGTAGACACAACATGGGACCTAAGTGACATGTCGTGACAAAGTGGTATTATAGGAGTCAGATCTACCAATTGACTAGGACTCTGATCTAATAAATGTAGAAGTAGTGTTATGTGTTATGAATGTGGTTTTTAGTTTGGGGAATCGAGTGTTGGTGTAGCCGTTGTCGTATCCATACACCTGGACCCTGAATTCTGATTTCCGATTCAGTACATGAAAACACTGATTGCATGTGTTTTCAAAACTTTTACCCTATGATTTCATTGGGTCAGCTCAACATGTATAACTTATTGACATTGGCTTACCATTTTACTTTTAGGATGCTTCCACAAACATAACCATCCATTATTTTTTATAGACTACGTGATTTCAACCCACTGAGCAATGTGGTCGTGGTGTGGGGCCCAAATTCGGTGATAGCACCTTCGGGTGGTGTACCAGCAGCACCACTACCTGTTGGGTAGCCTTTTTCACTAGCCACACCAGAAGAGGGTGCACGCCAACTGAGTGCATTGCACGAGATCCACTGGAAGAGGCCACCATGGTTTCGAGGTGATACTGACCCATAGGTGGCTGAGGACTACTGGAGGTTGTGGTAAGAGTTTTTCGCTTAGTTGGGACAACAGCTGACCATATGGTGATACTAGTAGCCAATACGTTTTAAAAAGAATTAGTGAGATGGTGGAAGTTGATTCTCCCAATAAACTAGGATGTGACCCTCATCTGGGAAGAATTTGAGGGCCTTTTGTGGATTATTTTGTCCCATCGACTCTACACACAGTGCGTATACAGGAGAAGCTGCAATTACAAAGGGCAGTATGACAGTGGCCCAGTACTAGGTGAGGTTCATTGATCTCTTCACATTCACCACCGACATGGTACATGGACCGTTTTTTAGTGCTCAGACCTTTTATTAGGTTCTCTAATGGGAGATCAATTAGTTGATGGTATTGCTCAGCAATCTGATGTATTATAGGGTGCTAGAGAGAGCACTTTTGGTGGAGATCTTCCTAGTTGAGAACGAACCGACAGTGAGATCCACCACCATACATCAGGTAGTAGAGTCATCTGCAGTAGGTAGTAGGTGGATGATGTAGGCGAAAAAGTAGGCTAGGCCTTATGGTGGATGAACCCAAGATATAGGGTTGGTGGTGAAAGGCTCACAGGATATATGAGAATAGCTGAGGAGAAGGCAGTGCTACGCGTGCGGTGGGCATGGTCACATGGCTCGTCAATTCCCAAAACACCATACGGATGAAAAGTATATGATTGAGGGACCTCTGAGGCAGAGGAGGAGATTCAATTTGGGTGGTATGCAGGAATTAGGATGGTGTGGAAGAGGAGCTAGTTGTGGAGAAAGTGGAGGGTAGCGATTTCAGGTTTTACCGCCACCACCTCCAGGTGGTCTAACCCGACCATAGAGTGCAGATGGATAGGGATGATCTCAGCTCTAGGAAGTAGAGGACTATGACCACATTGATACAGATATTATTAATGTTATGATCTATGTCTACTCCACCTTAGCTGGAGTACTAATAGACACAGGTGCCAGTCACTCTTTTATTGCCACGACCCTCGTTTGGAGCTCGGAGATTCGGATGGACCTATTGGCTTGATCTTTATGGTTAGAAACACCTATGAGAGAGGATTTTATGATTACACACTCATTCCGGTAGTGTGAGCTTACTCAAGGAGGCGACAAATTTGGCTAGGATCTTATAGTAGCAGCGTCGAGGCCTTACGATGTCATATTGTGTATGTACTAGTTATCCACAGTCCATTTCCAAATTGACTGTATTAGGGGAAAAGTGTGGTGTGTCTGTGAGGATGGGACATAGTTTTCATTCACAAGATGGAAGGGAACCGTTGTAGAATAGTAAGGACTTACCCAGAGGAGGGTGCAGTCGATCACAGATCAGTTGGCTTGACCCACCCTCGGAGCAGTAGATGTTGAGATCCTGAGTTATCATGTAGTAGTGGACCATTATACAGATTTCTTTCCTGATGATGTTGTTGTATTACCTCCACGCAGTGAGGTAGAATTTTACATAGACCAGTTCCCTAGGATGGAACCGATATCTACACCATCATATCAGATGGCTCTTGCGGAGCATCGTGAGTTACTGGTACTGTTGGAGGACTTTTAGAGGAAGGGGTTCATAAGGTCCAATGTTTCTCTATAGGAGCCCCTATTGTTTTTTCAATAAAGAAGATGGAATTTTGAGACTCTGTGTGGACCTCTAGGATCTTGAACCAGGTGACCATAAAGAACATGTATCCAATTATAAGTATTGATGATGTTTTCGATCATCTAAAGATAGATCATTAGTTTTCTAAGATAGAACTCAGATCAGGATATCATCAAATCAGGGTGCGAGATGACGATGTGTAGAGGACAGATATTAGATGTCAGTATCACCACTATGAGTTCTCGGTTATCTCGTTCGACAAGACCAATACCCCAGTGGTGTTCATGGGAATCAAGAAAATGATTATCCTACCATTCCTCAATATCTTTGTGGTGGTCATCAGCGATGACATCTTGATATACTCCATGACAGAGGAGGATCATGACAATTATCTATAGATAGATTTGGATACACTCCGAGAGCGTAATATTTTTTGTAAGCTCTCAAAGCCCCAATTCAAGATATGATAAGTCCACTTTTTGGGACACTTTATCTCAAAGGCTGTAGTTGCAATGGATCCAGCGAAGATTGAGGTTGTGCTTCTTTAGAATCCCACCAAGTGTGTCACCAAGGTGAAATTTTATTTGGGGTTTGTTGGATAGTACAAGAGATTCATGCCAAAATTTTCCAAAGTTTTGGCACCCATGTTAGCATTTAAGATGAAGGGATAACCCTTCATATGGACAGAGAGATGCCAGTAGAGTTTTCAAGAACTGAGGTAGAGACTGATGAGTGCCTCCATCTTGAGGCAACCAGAAGAGGGAGTTGGGTATGTCATCTGCTACGACGCATTAAAGACCATACATGGATGTGTCCTGATGCAGGAGCGACCAATGATCGCATAAGTTTTGGGACATATAAGACAACATGAGCTTACCTACGCTACCCATGACCTCGAGTAAGCAATAGTGGTCTTCTCCTTAATGATGTGGCGACATTACTTGTTGAAAAAACATTTTACAGTCCACTTTGAAAACAAGAGCCTCATATTTATATTCTCTTAGAAGGACCCAAACCTAATATAGTACTGATCTTGGAGTTTCTCTAAAACTATGAATTTTAGATAGTTTATACTCCTTGGAAGGGGAACGTGGTAGCAGATGAACTCAGTATGAGTTATGGTATGTTATTACTGAGTGAGGCGACAAAGCAGCAAGCTGGGTTACAAATATCCTTTCTGGATAGGGATAAAGCAGCTTACCTCCATTCTATGACATTCAGTCCCCCAATCCTTCAACGAGTTCGGGAGGCACAACATGGAGAAATTTCTTGCAAGGCTCGACATGCTCAGATATCCTCTAGACAGGCACCTGATGTATTTTCTGAAGTTGGGGAGCACGTCATCCATTTTAGAGGATGTACCATGGAACCAATGGATCTACGGGTGGAGGTGTTGAGGGAGTTTCTACATCCCCTTTGGTAGTATATCTTGGTGTCCCAAATATGTACCAGCACCACCGGAATCAGCACTGGTGGCCAAGGATGAAGAAACCATTGGCGGAGTTTGTTTCATGAAGCCTCACTTGTCAGCAAGTAAAGTTTGAGAATCAGGTTCCAGTAAGATTTATATAGCCACTAAAGGTGCCAGAGTGGAAATGGGATGGAATTTCCATGTACTTTGTGACAAGGAATCCATGTACGTCTAGGGGAAATGATTACATCTGGGTGATCATTGATCGACTCATCATGTCGGACCACTTCTTACCTATCTGAGAGCAGGGATTGGTAGTGATCTTGGAACGCCTCTTCATACAGGATATTGAGCAACTTCATGGGGTGACATCGACGATTGACTATGAACATGACACACATTCTACATACTAATTGTGGAAGGTATTTCTGGAGGTGTTCATGACTCATATACATTTGATCACCGCCTTTCATCCACTTACAGATGGTCAGACAGAGCAGACCATACAAACAATGGGGGACAAGCTTCGTGCATGCGTCTTGGATTTTGGCCGCTGTTGGGAGGATCAGTTTACCTTGGTGGTGTTTTCATACAATATCATTTATCACTCCACCATCGGTATGACACCATTTGAGTCCTTTTAAATTCGACCCTTCAGATAACCTCTCTGTTGTACACACCTAGGGGAGTCAGTAGTTATGGGCCCAGAGTTGGTACGGGCTACCACTAAGAAGGTGCAGATCATCCAGGAGTTGATGAAGACTGCACAGAGAAGATAGAAGTCTTATGCTGGCAGGATGTAGAGACCTTTAGTGTTCAAGTGGGAAACCATTTCGTCATACGTGTAACAAATGGATGAGTTCTATGGAGATTTGGCTGAGGTGGCAAGTTATAACGAAGGTTTATGGGACAATTTCTAATAATTCGGAGGATAGGAAAGGTGGCATACCGCATGGTACTTCTACTGTAGCTAGAAAGGATGAACAATCTCTTCCTCATATCACAGTTGAGGAGATATATACATGATCCATCTCACATCATTTACCAAGGCGAGTTGGACTTTGATAATGGAGAGACAATTATGGACGTTCCAGTAGAGATTGAGGATCGGTAAGAGCGAGTCCTTCTTGGGCAGTTGATACCTCTGGTGCAAGTTCACTTTCAGCATAGAAACCACAATGAGAGAACTTGGGTGAAGGAGCCTAAGATTATTTCTTAGTACCACCATTAGTTTCCTTAATCATTAATGTGGATTTTGGGGATGAAAATCCCTAAGGTGCGGAGAATGTAAATACTCGGATTTTCCATTTAATTTTCTTAAATATATGAAATTATTATGAGTCTGTGAAAAATGAAGGCGCATGATTCCAAGGCCCGATGTGACTTGAATGAATTTCAGAAAAAAATTTAGGTACATTCAGTAAATGCACGAGCCACATTTTCTATCTTTTGAACTGGTGCTCGGATTAAAAATCGGAGGGTACTGTTGAATCCGCATTTCTTGGATTCACTTAAGGGAGAATTCAATTCGATTGCAGTATATCTGAAGAAAAAGATAGATTTTGGGATATTTAAAAGAATAATATAATTAACTTAGTTAATATTTCATTTCTTTTCTTCTCCAACAGACTAGTGACAATGTTGGACCGGCGATATGTCAAGCCAATAAATGGCTTGTTCTTTCAATCCTAAGTAACTGCACCATTAGGGAATTTGAAAGGTTACTTATTAATGAGCACCCATTAATTTTTAACGTTGTTACATACCCTCCCCCTCTACTATTTAAAATGAGCTTCGAGAGAGGTATCAACATTGCTTTGCCAAGAAATGAAGTGCTAGTAAAGTTTCACACTGCAGATGTTGGAGGATGGAGCCGGTTCCAGCGGGCAGTGACGAGCAACACCAAAACCCTTAACCAAAGATTAATGATCTATCTACGTCATTGTAGGATAGTGGAGGGGATGATGAACACTTACCCACTTCCTCAACCGTGGGTGTCTGACCATCATTCTTGAGGTAGGAATTTTACTTGTTTTAAATTTAGTGAGGTTTTTGATTTATTTATCTCCCTCTTGCTATCAGCCTAACGTGGAGGGGGTGCGCCAAACAAACAAGGCCCGATCTCTCTGTCATATTTTTGAATTTTGGTTTGTTATTTGCTAGCTATTCCTTCGGGTTAGACATGCCCTGAGGCGACAAATGATGGAGGCAGCTGGCACCAGCCTACTATAGATGAGGTTTGGAACATCGTCATGTGCCGATGGTGAGCAAGGAGTCATGGTTGAAGCTCTAGCAGGTGAGGGAGGAGGCGGTGCACCCGCGATGCCAGAGGAACCGGTCATGGATCATAATCTACCGTAGTCAGAGAAGGCGACTGACACATCGTCCGACAACAGAAGGGGAGGCGGCACGATCCGCGTTCCACCGATAAGGAAAGGTCTCTAGCAAATGGCGTGGTAGAAGTGGAACACGTGCCTCATGCGGGTTCTGTGGCGACTGGGCAACGCCCACATGGCGCTGCCGATTCATGAGCCGAACGGCCTCTGGGCCATTTGGAAAACTATGGGACTCACACTCCATTTCCATCTCAAGAGGACATCGGGTCATGCCTCTTGTGGGTCGCGCCTCACGCGGACGGCCCACATTCCCAGTGGGCCACATACACCGTGGTCCACCCCCTTGTGGGCCGCCCCCTTACGGGCTGCGCCCCTGAAGGCTGCCCCCTTGCAGGCTTCCCCTTTCGAGTCAAGACACTCCCTTGTGGTATGTGTCACCCCCTTACTGGTTGGGCAGGACCTCGACCCAGCAGGTCAAGCCCACCATGGCCCAGCCTAGTCAGGTCAGACCCAGACCGAGTGGGGTCGGGTCAGTCTGACCTGGTCAGAGCTGACCTGAGCCCCACCGGAAAAAAAACACATAAAGGTCTATATCAAGAGGCCCAGACGTCCGTCGAAAGAACCATTTGTGGTTTTGGGACCCTTTGATCAAGATTGTCCTTTGGGTATATTCCACTAGAGGTTTTGAGACAGTTGGAGTACGGCCGGGTCGGATCGAACCCGAATCCAACAGGTCCCTCGGAACCAAAACGGTTTTAACTGACAGACCGTGCGTCCGATTGACGCACCTTCTATTGCGTTGGAACCCTTGCGACAAATAAGTACATTTTATTACTCCTTATGGGAGCTTTGTGGTAGTCTAGGTACAACAGATATCTTGAGGTGTAGATTCTATAGAACTTGAGCGCACAAGGTGCAAGGAATCCTATGGAAGGATGTAACATGAATAAAGAACATTGATCCTATGCGTATCAGCATCAATTGATCTGGGGTGGGCCAGCATCTATCAGATCCTAAGTTTTTCAACTCTCAGAGATCCTATGTGGGTCAATGCCTAACGATCCTATGTGGGTCAGATCCTGTGTGGGTTAGTAGGGGATATTATCTGTCGATCTTGTATGGCTCAAAATAACTTCTACTAAACAGAATAAGATGATCTTGTCTATGAAAAATCATATATACTTATGTACTTAGGTTATAACAAATTGTGATCTGAGTATTTTACATGTGTGGTACTTCATTCCTCGTGGTACTATCCTCATGGTGTTACCAGTGTGGTACTTCAATATTCATGGAGTTACCTGTGTGGAACTGCTAGCTTTGTGGTGTTACTTGTGTGGTACTTCAACCTTAGCAGTGTTGTATTCATGTTTCTATCTTTGTGATACATCTACTTATGTTGTATTACATGTGTTGTACTTATAACTTTGTGGTGTTGTCTTCACAGTGTTACCTATGTGTTACTTCTATCTCCATGATGTTACCATTTTGGTATTCTTCCATCTTGTACGATATGAGTATTTGTTGATAACATAGTTATACGTATGGGGGTATACATAAGTAAATTTGATGTCTTTATTTGTGTTTTTTTCATTTTTGTACCTATAGGATACCTACAGGGGTATCGGGGTCCCTACTGAGTATTGTTATACTCACTCCTGCATGAGCTTCACCCACACCATGTAGTTTCTTGTGCAAACGATGAGAAGCGAGGTTGAGACTTGAGGGAGTGGGGAGCAGGTGGTACGTAGAGGGGAAATTATGAGATGGAGTATTGTGGATACGATTTGTACCTACCCTTCAGGTATGATCCTCAGGGGGGGGGTGATCTAGGAAATTTATTGTACTTTCATTTGTACTTTTACCTTTTTTGGCTGGTCTGGTATTCCAACCCCTTTTACCTTCTGTATTCTTTTACTATCAACACACTTTTACTAAAATAGTTTACTTTGTGGTTTCTTCTTGTTGTGTTTATGGAATATGTGTCTGTATAGGTTAGAAGTCAATGCCTTCCCATTTTAGGGATACACTTTTCTACTGCTAGTCGCAAGTGCCTGGCTATGGATGTCTGGTTTGGGGTCACCACGACACCAGCCCTGAGGGACTGGTCTTGACACATCACCTCATCATCGATGTTTACTTATTGATCTAAAGGCGATCATGTGATGTCATTATATCCATACAAGGATTATTCTAAGAATTTATTTGACTATTCCATGTCTCACTTAATGATTAATATATTCATCATGAATACCTTCCTGTTACCATATTTTTGTGCATGTTAGTGAATTACAATTCTGCTTTCAGAACATTCCCAATGGCCTTGTCTGGACTGAAAGCTTTGGTCAGGGATGTAGTCACATTCAGAATCATTGCTATGTATGGACTCTAGATCTTTGGTACACCAAAATTATCTTTTATTAGAGTGGTTCTTGATGTTTTAGAAGCATGAGGCATCCCACATTGAATGCATGGAAATTTATTTGAGAAGAATGTATTATATGTTTTCCTCATCCTCTGATGTTCAACACGGGGTATACTATGAGTTTAGGGTCATGCATAGATCGATCGAACTAATCAGAACACTAATGAAAGTGAATTAGATGGGTGCATCACTCGGAGAAAGAACATTAATGTCTTACTGGATTGATGGACCGAAATTCCCAATGTGGTGATAACATGGATGGCATGTACCAGAAAGGGAATGATTCACACCATGAAGGTGAATCTAAACACCCAATTTGGCATATTAGAGAATGTGGGTCCCATCAAAGGTGACACCAAGGTTTACCATTGGATGGAATTGAACCTTTGGTAGGATTCATACAGTCCATCCCTAGAAGAGAGGGATCAAATCCCAAATAAGTCTAACATGTGATTTGGAGATTTTACATGGTTAACTTCTTAAGGATGGAATTATCGAACTAGGAAGTGGTGGACTAGGTATAATCATGGTTGGAATGGAGGACGTTTCTAAGAGTGAAATTGAATGAGAAAGAATTGATTTGAAAGTTATGGTGCTGGTGCTGGTCTTTTACCTCATGGTGTTTTTATATTTACCCAGCTCTGGTTGCAAGGATCAATGTCCATGTAGTTCTAGTAGGGCGATGAGACCCTTGAGGATGTTTCTAAGTATAATGGCGTACATGGAAAGGGGACCAAAGGATGTAGAACCTCTGATTTAGGGAATGATCTTCTATAGACACAAAGGCTTAAATGAATGATATGGATGGGATATGGATGATTGGATCAAAGATTAAAATATGTTTCCCACATATCTCATGGGTTGGGAATAAGAGTCCATGTAGTTCAAAAATGGGCCATATAATCTAGGTATACACAAAGGACAATGACCTCACTTATCCCATGTGAATCTCATATCCCCCCCCCCCATCATCCACACAACACTAACTTTAAAAATATGAGGAACCTAATCCAATATGAAACCCTAATATAAGTGGAATGTATAAAAGAAATGAAGACTATATAAAAAAAATTATAAGTAAATACGATGTGATCCAAATCTAGTAAGATACCTCCATGAGTATAGTTCATTCATTTCATAATAAAAAAATAATTTTATTGGGATTGAAAGAAAAAAATATGTTTTTCATTTTCCGTTATTTAACACATGAATATAAAAATATATAACATTCATTTTCATTAACAACAACTTTCACAAAATTGGCCGTGAAAAAATTATACCAAAAACCATTCCATTACAATGTGCCAACCAATTATCTTCAAAAACTCCACACTTATGAAAAGAAACACAAAAATGGTATAAAATTTTAAAATTTATGCCAATATAGATTTCTATTATAGGAATATTTATCCCTTTTATCATTAAAATATATTACACACCCAATATAATGGTAAATAAGAAAACACGTGAAACAATGATGAAACAAAACCATATTTTATATGAAAGAAAGACAATCAATTATTGGAATAAAAGTACTGAACTACATGACTCAACAAAAAGTAGATAAAATGACAATCCAGACTATTCAATCCATAAATATCACAAATGAAGATATATAAAAAAAATTCATAACATTTATTACATTGCCTATGAATAATTGATGTGGAGTAACATGACATCATAGGAAATGTAAATGAGGATCTTACTATCAGTAAGGTAATAGTCACAAATATATCCATAAAAAATCTCTAAGTAGTATATTAAATGAAGAAACCTAATGGTAGGTGTTACATATAACTAAGGGGGCCTATCAGATGAAAAAACTAAACAATACAAGCTCTGTCCAACTACCTCCCACATAGTGTCCTCAGTCTCCTCATGGAATAGTTGTGGAGGATGGCCACAAAAAATAACACCATCACATGAAAATAAATAGACCAAAGGTATAACAAAACAATCACATCCTTCACACCTCCCTCACATCCCTTAAATCATACCCAACATAGTAGAATAGTTTTAATCAAATAACCAATCCTCCATCACATGCATAATCAAATAATCAAAAAAACATAATGTTATACAAAGGGAATAATAAAAAATCAATACATAAAAAGGTACCAAAGAGGACATCACATATACATCTAACACAATTGGAAACCCCTTTTTTAAAATGACATATAATTGAATAACAAACATAAAATTATCGAAAACAAATAAAATAAAAAATATATAAAGGGAAACTCAATTTTACATTACAAAAACCAATCCTCTCTTTAAAACATAAATCCACTTTTAAAACACAAACCTAGTAACTAAATTTAAAAACCAATCATTCCCAAATCTAAAATAAAAGTGAATTTCATGATTAAAACCCTATTTGAAATTTTATAAAACACAATTAATGCATAAAAAACTAATTTCAAACCTAATTAAATAGAAAAATACAAACCACATATTTTTTCAAAGGAAAATTATCACTGGATCTTGAAAAACCATTGATAATATAATGTATATATCACATATGTAATTACATGAAACAAAAAAACCAATTTATCATCATTACATTAGGTACCTCTTAACCCAAAAATTATTATGTCAAATCAAGAACCTCATGTGGTGAAATCTTGCCAACATTGATGAAAACCACCAAAAGGAAACTCTTACTATGGTTGTTGACCATTAAAAATAGATATCGACAATTTATCATAACCCTACTCATGAAAAACATCCCAAAATTTGAAAAAAAGTTAGAGGATTTGTGTATAAGGAGGGTAAACAAATTATTATGAAGAAGAGATCTATAACCTTTGTAATCAATTGAAGAATATCCATGATTATATTATGAAAACCAACCTCAAGGAACATGGAGGTTCCTTTCAAGAGGCATGAAGGGTTGGGAGAGGATGAAAAATTTGGGTAAAGTAAGGGGGAATTCATGGTGAGAAACCCAAATTGAATATTTGGTGAAAGGAAAAAAATACCACTATTTGGGTGGGTTTCATAGTTTAATAACACTTTTAAAAAAACTGTGTGAAAACCAAGGAAATTATTATTTTTTGAGATTTATTGGATGCACACATAGGTTTTATGTTATTTTTAACACTTTTAAAAAGACTATATCTAGAAAAAACCACTACAAGAGTTTGTACATGTAGACATAATTTTTATTTTAGCCCTACATCAAATGTGAAATGGGGAATATATCATAACAATTCACCCTTTTCTGCCGAAAATACCTGTAACTCAAGGGGATAAACCATACATCCATTACACCAATATAAATGATACACTAGAGGTGCCGTAGATATATACTATCCTTTTTATAAAATATATTTTTAAAACACCTCATGTTTTCTATTATCCAATAGTTTTACTAAAATGATGGTATATATTCTATAACAGCCAATTATTAATGAATTGGTCTCAAAGTCCTTAACCAAACAATCCATAAACACCTCCCATATTTTCGTAGATACCTCAACCACCCCAAATACTAATAACCCCATCCTTAACAACATGAAACAAATACAGAGAAACAATGAATTAAAATTTATGAATTTAACTATCCATAATACATATCAAAACTAAAAAAATATTATATATTTCAAAAAAGACGAGTTGATAACAAAAAAATCAGAACAAATATATGAAATCTTGTTAATTAATTAATAACATGTTTTATAAATATTTTCAGATATATAGAGGATAAATCTCGATCACATGACAACAATTAACATCACCATCATAACATACATACTCATCACCATCAACATCACGATCCCAATGACCATAACCATCAACATTAACTTAATCATCACCATCACTATCATCATGATCACCATCATCACCATCAGTGTCTCTAGAACCATCACCCATGTCATCGCAAAGAAATTCATCATCCAAACTACATCTAGGACCATAATCACCTTCACCAAGTGTGTCTTATATTGAAAACATAATTAAAATGAATTTTTATAAATCTACAATGTAATATTGTTGTAGAAATGAAAATAATGTGATCATAATATTCTTAAGGTTTTAATTTTTATTTTAAATTCATTAAATATCCTTCATGTATATATTTATAAAATCTTCATTATATTCACGAGCCTCTTCTATCTTTTTATTCCCCATTTCCAACATAGTTCTTTCATAAATGTTATAGGTACAAGGAGTTGGACAATATATATTGGGGAAAATAATCTTCCCTGACTGATATTATAGTCACCCATGGTGATCATCTCCTTAGATCAGGCATAAATGATTATTTTCCCAATGTTTGTAGCTTCCTTTTCATCATAGGCCTCCAAATCAAAATTATGAAAATTAAAAAATCAACTATTTATATATAATATATATATAGGAATTATAAATTAGAAACGTCAAATTAATAATCTATTTTTATGTATAGTAATTTATAAAACATAATTATTTCATCATTTTCACTAACAAAAAACACATGTTCAAGGAACATGACATTTAATGATCAATACATCTCTATTAAATAAAATTGAATAAAGAAAAACATTATTCATTAATACAATTTTTAATCAAAATAAAATCATTAATGAAAATATTTAATGTAAAATAATTGATTAAAATTTAGAAAAATTTCCCAGAAATGTATTTTATAGTCCAAATCTATGTTAAAATATAATAAATTATTCTAATATGATCAAATAAGTATTCTTATTGTGAATATATAATCATTTTTAGTTTTTTATTGTATTGGGTTAACATCATATTATAATATTTTGGAAGAGTTTTGATGATTCATTTTTTGTAAGAGTTGTTTAGGTTAATCAACTCATATAGGTCCGATTTAAATATTTTTTATTTATTTACTAAAAATTATATTAAATTTGGTTTATTGAATAAAAATATTGTTTTTTATAGTTTGATAATGTTATGTCTAAATTATATTTCATTGGTTTATTATTTTTTGGTTTAATTCAAATTCAGCCATTTCAGTTTCATACAATTCAAAAATTTATAATATTTCCATTCTGTAAATCATATGATATATATGTCTTTAATACTAGTTTTTATAATTTAATAAAATTAAGGCTTGATTATATTTAATTTTTTAAATTAATATTATTCATTTTCGATGATTCAAGTCTTTTAAGGATAAATTATTCCCTTTTTATTTTGATCTGGTTCTGTTATGATTGATTTGGATTGGGAAATTAGCATAGTCCTTTTAAGTATATTTAGTATCATTTTATTCTCAAAAATATTGTTATAGTTTATAGTTTAATTATATTTATTTTGTTATTTAGATAAAATATTTACATTTTTAAATGACAATATTTTTTTACTATGTAGCTGTTACAAAATTGTAGAGTTTACATATTAATATATTTTTGATTTATAAAAATCTATATTTCAAGACTTGGTGAAGATATTTTAATGATTATCTATTAAAACGATTTCATGTTTTTTATAAAATATAAACTCAAACAATTAACTATTACATTAAATGGTTTACACATAATTTAGAATTGGTTTTAAATGTGGTTTTAAATAATTTATAGAAACACATTAAATTTTGTATTGAAAGAATATTTAAAATACGTATTAAAAACAAATTAATTATTTTTTTGACACATTTTAATAGATTTTTTGAAAACCAGGATAAAAATATTTTGAATTTTTTTATGGACTAATGAAAATATATTCTAAAAATTGATTAAAATCAGTTTTAAATATTTATAAAAGATGTTTGAAAGGCTGGTTAAATGTTTTTTTAAATTACACTATTGATATACTGAGTTTAGTATATGGGGTGTTATATTAGATAAATTTGGCATAATTTATTATCATGGAATATACACGTACATGGGTTTTACGTGGATTCTGGATTAAAGGGATAATGTTTTTTTTGTGTTTAGGTTGTATTGTGCATGAGATAATGAGAAATATAAATATAATGAGTTTGAAACACAACATGGGTATTCAATATTAAACCCATTGTGATTATATGAAATATTTATTTCCAAATAAATGTAATTTCATTGATAGTTTTTCTTTCCCAAAACATTGTATTTAAAAAACAATGTTATGGTACATAAATATTATTCTTTAACATGATAGTTATTACCCATATTATGAATTGGAATGTTCAAATTGGAATAAATAAATTACGAAATTTATATGTCTCAAAAATTTAAAAAATAAAATCATTACTTATCAATTGATTTCACATGGAAATAATAAGTATATGAATGCAAAAAAAATTATTTTCAGAAAAAAATATTTTTATATAAGTGATATGTCTTTATCATAAATAGACAAATCAATAATTATTATTGAATGAAATTAATATATTTTTTTAATATATATTCAATAAATTTTTTACCTTCCACATAATATTTATTCAAGACATGGGGATATAATAAATATAGTATAATGGTTAAAAATGTATTTTTCTATAACGTTTTTTGGTTATGTTTTCAACAATTATTTTTGAATTAATTAATATAAATATGAGAAAATATATATCAAAAAAGAAATAAAATTTTAAATTCAAAATTTCAAAATAATTTTATAGTTTTTTTGATTATTCACTAAAAAATAAATTATTTTATGTATAGTGAAAATAATAAAGTTTATTAAAATGTAACAACCAGATTTTTTTTTCAAAAATTGTCTTTAAATAATTTTTATTCTTTAGTAGCATGAGTTTCATAGAATTGTGACTTCAAATGAACCATGATATTCTCTTAGTATAAAATTATCATTATATCCAAACCATTAGGACAGCAACAATAAGTATAACTAACATATGAAAATTCATTGTGAATTCATTGACTGTTAATTATTTATGAAAAATATAAAATAAATATTTTTTTAGTGAATTACTGTTGGTAATGAAATGAATGGGATATATATGTTATATAAATTATTTTGGTATTAATCTAATATATATTTTATTTATAGGGTGTGAATAAACAATATTTCTTATATAAAACCCCATATTTTTAAAGCTAATCTTACGCCATTGAATGCAGACCCCATTTTAAATTTATATTTTGACACTTTAAAATTTTTTATATAAAATCATTTACATGATCTTTTAAAATTGTATATAAAAATTTACATTGAATTACTTATTGTTATTTTTTTGATAATATTCAAGTTTGATAAATTGTAATAATACACTAAATTTTAGGTGAAAACAACTTTTTCATTGAAATAATTTGCAAAGATAAATTATAATATTGAATGGATTTAAATTATAAATATAATATATTCCTATCATTCAATATATTATAGGTAATTACCATGAATTTTATAATGAACCCATATGTAATTTTTTTATCCTTAGTAAGGTTTTATCCTTTAAAAAACACGTTCTCTCAGCCCAACAACAAGAACGATTTTAAATTATTATTTTTTCAAATATTTTTTTATAAATATTGAAAAATGAATTCCATATTTGGAATCCGATGATCGATATTTTGTAAATATGTGCCTTTTATTTTTGAACATTAGGATTAGTAACTTTTGTAATGATTTTTATTTACAATGGTTAAAAGGTAAATCTGGTAAGTAATTGCAAACATATAATATTATATTAAAATAAAACTACACTAAAATTTTCCCTATTCCTATTGGATGAGATATTTCTGACCATGAGCAGCATTGAGTTGATTTTTAGACCCTATAGAGCCACTTGGGTGTGATAATGAACTTTAATAATTTTTTATTTAAAGTAATGAGAAATATAACATAAACATATATATTTTACTAAAACATTTAAAGTATTAATTTATATAACAGATTTCTTTGAATATAAATAATCATTAGAAATAGAAATTTTTTTCATTAATCATGGTATTTTTCCAAATATTTATAAATTATATAAATAAATTTATTTATGACACAATAATGATGTAGTTATTACCTTTTTAATGAAAGATTAAAATAAATGATATTATTAATGATAAAATAAATGTAATTTGAAAATTTTTACACCATAAATAAATATTATGGATGATTATGAAATTTTATACTTGATTAAATGTAGTTTTTTTGAATGAATAAATTTTTTATGACTTGAAAAAAATCAATAACTAAAAATTGTCAATATTAAAATAACTTAGTTTTTAAAACAAATACAATTTTATTAAATGATATTTGTCAAAAAAATATAAGATTCATCCAAACGACTAATATATTGATTCAAATTTAATTAATTATTCTCTTATGGATCTCTTGGCATTGCATAGTAACTATAATAATCATATATTATTAAAATACAAGTAGAAATGGTAAGATTTAAGGTTTTTAACTAATGGTTAAAGCTAAATGATAATGATAATTGTGGGACCTAAACTTGTCTAAAACCTACTTGTTGAGAGTATTTCGACCCATCCTCATCCTAAGCTCAATCTTTTTTACATTTAAACTATTTTAATATTTCAATTTAATACACTTTAGGTTTTATATATGGTTATTCATGATCATTATTAAAACACTATGAATATATCTTACACATAGACATATCCTTATGGTTCTTACTATGTCTTTCTCATCCTAGTTTCCAAAGGGTAACTATGAATTTTCTCTGATACCAACTGTAGTGACCCATACATTATATACATTTCTATTACATCAAAATTGAAGCACATTCGTTACAAAATATAATATTTCTATGATAGGACTATATATGTATAGTGTCTTTAAGAACTGGGAAACATAAACAACCAGTTCATAAAATTTCTACATTGTATCCCACTTATTTTTTCATAACTAGACTCATTTCTGACATAGCTAACATAATACGCTTGTTTATGACTTGGGGAAAAGAAACATATGAAAGTGTGATCTCAAATTCTTAGTAAGGTTATAAAAGGGAAAAATCAATCATATCATAATTCATATGAACTTTTATCCAATGACATGATATAGGTTGATAGGATCATACATCATATTATGATTTAGGGATTATGTTCATAAATTCTTATGATCATTTATCCCATGACAAGATACCGTGGTATTTCGTATGCAGGAAAATATTTTAAAATGTTATGTTCCTATGCCTTATGATAATGACATTATTGATGTTTCCCTTTGATACCATTAATAATAAATTGAGCTCACCCTTCTATATGTTTCTTTTCCCTATGTTATAAATAAGGGTATTAAGTAAGCTATGTCACAAAGGAGTCTAGTTTAATGGAAATAATTGGGAGATAATGTAGATGTTTTATGAATTAGTTGATTATGTTTTCCATTTCTTAAGTACACTATACCTATAGGGTCCTATCATAGAATTATTATATGTTGTAATTAATATACATTAATTTTTATGTAATAACAATGTAGGTAATGTATGAGTCACTATAATTGGTATCATATGAAAGGTATAGTTAACCATTGTAAACTTGGATGAGAAATCCTTATTAAGAACACTAAGGATCTGTCTATGTCTAGGATATAATACCAGTGTTTTTAAAATGAACATGAATAACCTAGTATATACCTAATGTGTCTTAAATTGAAATATTTTTTCCAAGATGTTGTTTCAATTTTATGATTAGTTTTTCTCACACTATACTTCGTGGTTTCTTATTGGATTGAACTTAAAGGAACTGCGTTTATGCTGATTGCGATGGGCAATGCAATAATTCCCCCCCTGAGCAACCACAGGTTATTGGAGCTTGTATTCAAAATCATGTAGCCATTCTCACACAAATAACTCAATCTATGAATCGTTCATGAATTCTAATGGATAAAAGGATTGATAATCCTTCAATAGATTCCTTCATGAGGTAGCATCCACCTTCATTCAGTGGGTCTTTTTACCCATTATTGGATGAACAATGGGTCAATACCACTAAAAAGATATATTTAGTACAACAATGTTATAAACATCATATAGTCACCATATCCGTTGATTTTTTAAAGATGATGCAAATCAATGGGGGAATATTATAATGAATATGAGGCAAAGATATGAAATTGAGTCCATAGAATAAGATGAGTTCAAGAACATATTTTTCAATTAGTACTTTCCTCATATTCTTTCAATAAAAATGGATAAATAGTTCCTTGATCTTAAGAAAAATAATGATGAATCTATTGGTACCTACGAGGAATATTTTACAAGACATACAAGGTTCTCTTATGGAAGTATTATCCAACTCGAGAGTAAAATTTACCAATTCATTAGTGCATAAAACCATTTCTTCGATTGGAATTATCTGTAAGGTACATTAATAGCTATGAGGAAATCATTTGATGTGATCTCAAGGTTGAGAAGGTGATTGCAGTAACCCATCAGTCATATGGGTTTGATAATATTATAAAAATGGTATTCAAGGTAAAATCTAAAGACCACACTGAAAATAAGATGAGTTTCCCCATATGGTCAATTTGTGGAGAGAAATATGTTGGAAATTGTCTCAAATGGATAAGTAAATGTTTTATGTGAAGAAAAGAAATTCCTCAAGAAATCGAATGACGAACTAATTTGAACATGGTGTCTAATGATACGAATAGGGAAAAGCCAAAAAAATGCACATATGACACATCAATGGTACAAGTGAAAGGAAATTGGTCATTCTACAAATCAATTTCCTAATCCAAGAGTTATTGATGATGACATTAGTCAATAAACACTTAAGTGAAAATATAATGAAATGTCACATGCAATCAATATAGATGATGATGAGTACAATAATGATTTCATGAAAAAAATACATACAATCCACCCTAAATTATAAAATATTTTACTATATTATATATCCATTGAATCTTTTATTTCCGAATAATTTTCAATGGGTATATTTGTATTACCTCAATAATAGGATTTTGAGTCACTTATGATGACTTCTAATGAACCAAAAATCTCATAAAATGATTATAATTCTTCTCCGGTTGAGTTTTGTGGTAATGTACTTCCTACAAATATTGTGATCCATCCTATAGTGGATGTCGGTTTGATTTTTCTGCTTGAATTGGATTTATATATATATATATCTAATATCAATTACCATTCAATGGATGTTAGATTTCATATTCCAGAAAAATATATGATTATTTATCGATTCAAGGATGAATATAACCATAGAATATAAATTTCATCCATGTTATGTGTTTTCATTATTATAAATGTAGCTTATTTATCTCACATGATTGGGTAGAAACTCATGATTAAGAAGACACCAATTTTATGGGATTTAAATGATGTCTTTTTGGAGGAATTTCTAGGTTTTCCACCAAATTATGAAGTTGAGTTTTCAAAATAACTCATTCCGGGTGCTATGCCTATTTCAATTAAACCATATATAATGGCCCAAATTGTATTTCTGGAATTGAAGAAAAAACTCCCAGAGAATCTTGAAAAGGGATTCATATACCCTAGTGCATCACATTGGGGAGAACCTGTTGTATTGGTTAAGAAAAAATATGGATCAATGAGACTATACATGGATTATTGATAACCAAACAAAATCGCTATCAAGAAAAAATATAATCATCACGAAATTTATGAAATAATCAATCAAATACGAAGATATCAATACTTTTACATGATTTATTTGTATTTAAGATATCAAAAATTAAGGGTCAGGAAGGAATATAAATGAAATACGTCATTCCGTACAAGGTATAGTCACTATGAATTTATAGTGATATCTTTTTGTCTTACAAATTCCCCCACAATCTTCAAGGATCTAATGAATAGAGTCTTTAGAGACTATCTTGATTAGTTTTTGGAATATTTGTTGATGATATAACTTCTTATTCAAAGATAAAGGAAGTAAATGCATCCACTTGAACATTTTACTAAAGAACATGAAAAAATAGAAGCATTCTGAAATATTTACCAAGTGTGAATTTTGTCTTCCTAATGTTTATTTTTGGGGACCACAAACTCAAGGGATGGGATATCTGTGGATCTATTAAATGATAATGTTGTTGAATTTCGATCATTAACAAAAAGGCTCACTGAGATCCAATGTTTTCTTGGTTTGGAATGATATTATCAAAAATTTGTGAATGAATTTTAACAATTATCTAATCAACTTAACAATTTTACTCGAAAAAGATTTATGTTCATATAGATGGAAGAATTTGAAGATAACATCATTGATCTAAAAATAGGGTTATCTATTGCACCAGTACTCACACTTCTTTGTAGTGGAGAATTATTTTAGATCCATAGTGTTGCATACAATAATGGGATGGGATGAGTTCTCATGAAAACTTATATGGTGATAGCTTTTGTCTCACGGCAGTGGAAAATAGATAATCAATGTTACCCAACTCTTTATTTGGAGTAATCGGTGGTAATATATGCATTAATGATATGAAGGCTTTATCATTTATGGTGAAGGTGTTATATTTATACTAATAAAGTAAACTTCAAAATATATGTTCACATGAAAGAATCTAAATATGCACAATATAAGATTTTTGGAGTTTATTAATAATTATTAATTCTCAATACATTACTACTCTAGGATAGTGAACATGGTGGAAGATTCTTGGATTCGATATGACTGTGCTAGTCTGTCCATTATGAGGATCACAAAAGTCCAATATTTATGGATTTTCAAATTATGTGTCTTGAGATATTAAAGGAATAGAGGGAATATTTTTTTTAAATGAATGTTTAACCATCTATATAAGTAAAAATTAATGAGGTGAATAATAAATAAGTAGAGCAACAAAATAAACTGACAAATTTTACTGCATTTAACATTGATTGTGAGGAAAAAATATGGTACAAGAACAAGTGTTGTTTTCCTACCACATCATAATTATAGAAGGATCTATTAGATGTGGCACATAGTTATTCATTTTATATTCACCATAGAAGCACAATGATGTACAGGGACTCGAAATGGTATTTTTGGTGGGATGGCATAAATAGAGATACCCCTGACTATGTCTTTCAGTGCATTGTTTGTCAGTAAGTTAAAAATGAGAGAGATAATTATAAATGGATGTTACAACCATAACCCATTCCCAAATAGAAATGGGTTAACATAACTATGGACTTTGTCACCAGACCTCCCAATACATCCAAATCAAATGATTCTATCTTGTCTATAGTATATCGCCTTAAGAAGTAAGCACACTTCATTTCTATTAGAGGGGATTTCTCTCTCGGCCAATGTGCCAATATATATGTTAAGAAAGTGTTAAGATTTTATTAAGTACCTATTTACATTATATCTTATTGGGATCCCAAGATCATATTGATGTTATAGAAGTGTTTTTAGCATTCTTTAGATATAGAGTTAAGTTTCAGCACTGCTTATCATCCTCAGACAGACGATCAGTCTTAGAGGACAATTCAAGCTCTAGAAGACATATTGAGAGATTTATATAAGGATTTCAAGGGTGGTTGGGTTCAAAATCTACCATTAGAGGAATTTTTGTACAATAATAGCTGTCATTCCAGTATTCATATGGATCTTTATGAAGAACTCTACATAATGAAATGTAAACTCCAACATGCTGGGTTGATGTTGAGGAATGAAATCTATTAGGTCATGATCTTGTTGATGAAATTTCATTGAAGGAAAAATCTACTCATCAACACATAATATCATCTTTGAGTCGACAAAAAATGAAACACTTACATTCAATGAAAAGGCATATAGTTTGATGTGAGTGATAAGGGGTTACTAAAAATGTCTCCCTATAAGAGTGTAATAATATTTGGAAAGAAGGGAATGTGGAGCCCAAGGTATAAAAATCCTTTTTAGATTTTATATCTTATTGGGATGTTAGAATACAGAATAGTGATTTCACTAAATCTCTCTCAAGTTCATGTTGTGTTCCATGTATCCCTCTTATGAATGTATATACATATCCCATCACATGTTACAAAACTCAAAAGTTTTAAGGTTTGAGAAAGATCTTTATTATCTAGAAAAACCAGCAGAGATTTTGGATAATAGAAAAAAGATCACAAAACACGACCACTTTCATTGTTAAATATTTATGGTATAAAAAAAAGTTTGAAGACATTTCTTGAAATATTGAGGATATGATGAGGGAGTGGTATCCTCATTTATTTGTTTCCATGTTACGAATTGGGAGGGAACATTTTAGTGTATGTGGTGTATAATGTAACACACTTATGATTTATGAAATATTGTCTGTAAATAATGTTTATTATTCAGTATCTTTTATTGCACACAATCAAGAATATAAATCTATCATGATATTCCCTCAGTACAGTAATATCATTATTTCCAAGCTGTTAGGTTAGCATGAATAAGGATAACTATCTTACGTAAAATAATTATGAATTCATTGTCTATCTATTATTTATGAAAAATATATACTAGATATTTTTATTTTTTGATTTAATTAGTATTGGTAATGAAATTAATAGAATATATATGTTATATAAAATATTTTTGTATTCATCCAAATGATATTTTAATCATAGGGTGTAAATATACCATATTTTTTGTAGAAAACCCTATATTTTCAAGGGTAATATTACGCCTTTGAATGGAGTACCCATTTTCCATTAAAATTTTTACACATAAATAATTTTTTATATGAAAACATAAATAGGTTATTTTACAATGAGAAATAAAAATGTACTTTGGAAAAATTTCTTGTTTTTTATATCAATCAACTTTTTATGAATAGTAATAATACACTAATTTTTTTGTGAAAAGAACATTCCTTATCGAAATAATTTGTATTGATAAATAATAATATTTAATTTTTTTAAAAGTATAAATTGATTTTATTTTTATAATTCCATATAATTTATGTCATTATAATTAAATTTACATTTAATTCATATGTAAAAACATTTCAATATTTTGCAATATTTTAATTTTTAAAAACACATTCTCTAATTCCGACAATAAGATAGTTCTTAAATTAATTTCTACCAATTATTTGTTTTGAATTTAGAATAATTGGTTCCATATTTGTAATCATAATGTCCAAATTGTTTAAATAGTTACATTATATTTTTTGACATTATGAATAGTAAATTCAGAAATTGATTTTAGTTACCACGGTTAAAAGGTAAATTTGATAAATAAGGGTAAAATAAAAATAATATAATTATATTACACTACCTCTTTAAAAAAAAAATCATATACTGTATATTGTTATGTATTTTTCATACTAAAGTAATAAATCTAGTATATTAAACATTATTATATGTTATTATAGATATGGGAAAACCTTATACCCCATTTTATCCATCCTATGAATAAGAATGTCACCAAGCATGCATACATATGGCTTACCGTCTCTACAACATGGTGGAACTTGTTATTCAAAAATAAATTATTTAAATTGGTATAATGATGAGTTTAATTGATGTAAATATTGAATATAACATGATAATTATTCTGAATAATTAATATACCATCATATTCTGTATCATTTATCTATTAAGTAAATGATATCATCGTTCGTGTGTACATACGACCTACCATCTCCATGATGTGATTCAATTGATTTTACATGACATAAATTAAGACACAATTAAACACATGAATGGAATGAATAAATATGTTATATACTATTCCAATATAATTATGTAAATTATATAAATATAACCTAAGATGTGGATCATGAACTTACAAATAAAATACATAAGAACATAAATGAGTTAATAACTGAATAAAGAGTGATAATGAAATGTTATTTAAAACGGATGATAATATAACTATATAAGAAAATATAAATATGATTATTATTTTGGAATAATTCAATAAAATTATTAATATAATTTAACAAAAGGTTTAAATACATATGAAGGATATCAGACCTAAGGTAATAGATAATTTTATAATCTCATTTTTATCGGAGATTTTTTAATACGTAAGTATTAATTGGGGTATATTTACCATACATATACAATTTTCAAAATTATGAAATATTTTTCAATTCATCTAAAATATTTTAATTTTCAATTTACCCTTTGGTTTATTTTTATTAAATTGTTTGAAAGGAATCTTTTGGCGTTATTTGATTTACGGTGCATTTTGACTTTTTTTGAAAAACGTACGCTGATAATTTTATAACTTATACGAAATAAATGAATTTTTAAAATTTCAGGACACCTTATTCCCATGAAGCATCATCTACACGATTTCAAGATTATTTTCCACTAATTTATTTTATTTTATAATTGCATTTTGTTTTGAGAAAAGATTTTAATTTTCAAAAACAAGTATGTTTTCTTCATGAATTAAGTTCATGTGTATTATCAATATTATTTTCCATATAAGATAACATAGGTTTATGTTTTTATCCATATGATTACTTTTATTTGATTTTGTTTAAGGTGGAATTATATTTATTAAATCCATTTATTTTATATAAATTATGATGGAATGATGTTTAGTAAAACCTTTTTATTTCATGGGTAATGCTATGATGAATGATTTACGTTTCCATGAATCTTTTAAAATTGATTTCATTATGATATAGGTCGGACCTATTTCTCCCTACAATGCATTGATTAAAAATTTATATCTCATGAGATACACATGACAGGAACATAAAGTAACTTTGATTTATTAATGCAGGGTTGGAACAATAAGTAAAACCAATTTAGCAATGGGCTTTGTCCGCTAAGATGTTCGTTGATATGATACTTGGATAATATGGAAATGATTAGTTATGCTTATGTGTATTCCAAAAAACATCATGTATAATGTTATGAATTTGGGTTTTATGTCCATTAATTCTTATGAACATTCCTCCCATGACATGATACCCTGATATTTCATATGAAGGAAAAGATTTTAAAATGTAATGTTATTATGTATAATTATTATGATATGATTTTTATGGAAGTTGACATTTAAGATTATTATGATATGATTGATTTTTCCTACATATACCACTACTGAGAATTTGATCTCATCCTTTAATATGTTTATTTTCCAAAGGACAAGAAGAAGTGTATTATGTATGATTTGTTAGAAATGAGCGTTGTTATGTAGAAATAAGTGGGAGACAATGTAGATGTTCAATGAAACAGTTGTATATGTTTCCCATTTTATAAAATAAATATAATTATATGGTCCATTCTTGGATTTATTATATGTAGTTATGAACATACTTCAATTTTGATGTAGTAGTAGTGTATGTAAAGTATGGGTCACTATATACAAACTCGATTTTCCTCTAATTTATTTAGCACATTGTGTTTTCTTTTAAAATAGTTTGAAAAGAAATATTATTATTAATATATTATTATTAATTCAATATTATCCCATTTAATTAATTTTATGTCCAATTTTTACTTGAATATATTTTATACATCTAAATTATTTTTCATTGGAAACCCTTTTGTCATCACATAAGTCGGTTTACATTTATATAAAATTCTAAAAATAATTTTAATTTAGTTTGGTAAAATATATTCCATATTTTTAAATAAAATAATTATTAATTTTTAAAAAGTCAATATTGTTTTTTCAAAAATATTTTTATGAACTTTAATGAATAAATAATATGATAATCATAAAAACGGGGTAACTTGGGGGGTTGGGGTAGTTTAAAAATATGTTAAATGTTTGTTTCAAAACTGAATGGGTCTAAATAATATTTATTTGACATATTTAGAAATACGAATTCCAACCTAATAATATAGGGTCACATAGAATCATTTTTCATCTAAATGAATTTATTGTATTCTATTCATATAAGAAATTTTATAGTGGAAACTCTATCCCACATAAAAAAAGATACAACCTATACACTTCAATCCAAACTTAAATATAATTTTCGTATTCCAACATCACACTAAAATTATTCTTGACATAACTTCCCACATTCTAGAATAATTGTTTTTATTAGGATACTCTCTTAAGAAATTTTTTTGATGAAAACTTAAATAGGATGTCTAAAAAAGATGTACAATTCTTAATAGAGTGTATTTTATTTTAATTATCTTTCTTCCATATAAATCAAATTTTTTCCAAATATGATTCTATAATAACACTACTATATTCCATATACTATGATTCTAATTTTTAATGGAATAACCTAGACCCTTATCCTGGACTAGCCAAGGATGACCTTGAACCGATGACATGGGATGACCCGTGAGAGGGCCTTAGTGGCGTTCCTAGCATTCACGGGCATAAAACTATTGTTGGGAATAAAATATAAGTCATCTAAGAATGATATATAATAATATAAAATGATATAAAAGAAGAAAATTAGATTAAATATCACAATGAAATAATAAATGAACATCATTAAATACTACCATGTACAAAAACAACTACAATAAAACAAAAATAGATAACTAAGACCAAACCAAAAATTATACCATACAAGAATTGACATGATCATTATGTGACCACTTGGTATCCACTTTCTACCACACCAACCCACTCCATGAGAAACCATACTAAATTTAGAACCTGTAAAACAAGTCCAGTGTACCGAAGCCGAGTGAGACAAGTACGGTGTGAGAATAAAACACCTGAGTATGTAGTCACCATACAATACATAAACCTATAGTACATAAATAATACTAAAACTATAATTTGAAATATTTTCATGTAAATGGTTTTCTTATTCATTGAATCAATAGTTACGACTTTCATGAAACCATATTTTGAAATCAAAAGATGGTGTTCCCTTTTAAAAATTATTTTAAAATTTTAATCTCCACCCATGAAAAAAACAATATAGGATCATAACCAATATAATTTACAAGAGAAATGAAAATATGAATTAATAATAATCAATATATAAATATAAAACCATACTAGAAACATAGGTGTAAAATAAGTTCCAAAAGAAAGTTACTAAATAAATATTCAACAAGAATTTTGTAAAATAAAACATGTGCATATATATATATATATATAATTATGGGAATTTCTTAAAAAATCCTAGAACAAATCCACCTACATAAATTTATTGGACCCACCTAATGGCGCGGGTTGAACATCCATAGAGAATAAAACACCTAGATGCTCTAAACTATACACATTTTTGTAATTTTTAACATGGCTTATCCACATTCCATGGGGTTCTATTCTATCTAATATTCACTAGAAAGAAATAAACACTTGAACCTCTTGATTATTCCCATTTATAATATGATATTAGTATATAGAAGACCGATGGTGTCTTAAAATGCTTCTAATTAACCACAACTCACATATTTGACTATTCTTTCATTGCACAATCCCAAATACTAAATAAGAGAAGTCCCTCTCATTAGAAGGATGACCATAGGGGTTCAAATCAAAAATTCATCCACTAAAAAGTTTCAACAAGGCGTAAACATCATGTTTTAAATAAATTTATACCATAATATATTAAAAACAATAATTTGATGTTGATAATTTCGATCCATTTTAATAAAATACTAGTCATCTGAAAATCATTTTTTAATAAATGAGAAAATAAATCATACATGGAATGTATAAAATTGGCCGTTCTAGATCATGGGTGTTACCCATCATGTATCAAAGTACCAAACATTCCAAAGAGTTGGTGAAATATTTAGAAACCATTTTTTAATGTTTTTTATAACTAATAATATATTTAAAAAACATTAGATGTCTTAGCATAATCATTTGGGACATGGGAAGAAGGAGGAGTAGGAAGATAATTTTTTAAAAAAAATACGATCAAGATGGAAATTTTTATGAATTAACATTTAAATTTATGTGTTACAATCCATATGTTCACCCTATAGACATATAGATATTCTCACAATAAATCCAAAGATGTAAATCTATAATGACACCCATGGTTCTAATTAAAAAATCAATGTCCATGTTATACCCAAATAAAAGGATACATACATTAGCTGTAACCAATAAAGTGGTTCCAAAACTGAACAGACAAAGATATATTATTCATAAAACCAAACTACCAATTCTAAAACATGGTGAAAATATCTGAAAAAAATAATAAATTTCATTTTGAAATAATAAATGGAATTTTATCAAACACCACACATAAATGTATTTATTATTAATATTTTAAATTGGAAAAAAAAATTTAACAAATTTTTAAAAATTAAAAGACCCCAAAAATTAATATAAACACAAAAAAAATTTAATTCCACATATAGAATTTAAAATGATATACTCAATCGTCTTAAAGAATGTTTTGGAAAGGAGATAGGCAGAATCAATAACCACAACAATGTGTGAATTAAAAAGATACTCATGGAGAACGAAGATCAAGGCCCAAGGAAAAAATTATAACACCCTGAAACTAAATTAAATAATGAAACATCACCACTCCACCCTAGTGGTTTGAAAAAATAGAACGCACCATGAAAAATGAAGGAAACAAGATAGGGGTAAGTGTAAAGGTGGAAAACCACCAAAAAAAGAAATAGTTACTTAAAAGCCTTCAAGAAGCTTCAATGGAATAAGGTGATTTAGGGTGAGTTTATTGGTATCCCCCTTGGTGTGACTATATTGATAAACTAGGAGAAACCTGAAATGGTTTTAAATAATTATAGAATAAAAATGCATTTTTAATTTTTTTAGAATCACTATAGGTCACATGGTTTGGTTTCACGGTTTTTGATATAGTGTACTGACTTTGTTCCCCTAATATATAGAAGGAAAAAAATAACGGGCTAGTATCATAGTTTGGGAAACCATTCACCATCCATAAAAATAACCTCATTCAAAATAACCTAGGCTCTGGAATTAATTCACAAAATTTCTCTTTACCATGAACAATCCATTCACCCTAACTAATATAACAACCATGAGCCGCATGGTGAGTCCTTTTCCTCACATGGTTTGGGAATAACCATTCACATGATGTGCCAAAATATATTAATGAACAAAATGAACTGAAATCACACTCCTCCTTATCTATCCTCATAGTTTCTCTGGAAACCATAAACACTGTCCATGAAGTGGGGCAAAAACCTCCCAAAAACTTAAAAACTAAAAAACTCTCACCAGAAATTCTATGATAACCACAAATAAAAAATCCAACATCATGAATTAAATAAAACTAAAATAAAACTATTGTAGGGGTGTGAAAATTTTCCTCACCAATAAAATTCTTCCCTAAGCATGTTACTAAACCAAACAAAGGAACAAACCATAACATGAAATTGAAACAAAGAAATATAAAACCACAATGCTCGGTGTAAACTTTAAACTCGAAAATTCACACCCAACTAACAATATAGATGGAAAGATCCATTATGGGAATCCCCATACTTTAATAATTGACTATAACAATTGTGATAATAGGGGAACTCCCATAGAAAGATATTGAAACAAAAAATCAAACAAATATATATTTCATTATTTGAAGAGAACCCAAACATATCCAAAATGAGAACAACCAAAAAGTATTACTGATACTCCATAAATACAACAAAAAATTATTAACTTGGATAAATTACCAATATAGATATATCAAGAAGAAAATTATACCACAATTGTCAAAAAAGTGAAACTATAATAGTAAAGAGAACTTCAAATATACCCTCTCCAACATCAAAGACCAAACCTAGGCCAAAACTCCAAATACAAATGAATCATTAATATAGGAAAAACTTCACCCCAATTACATTAGATAGAGATATATTTCTTTAATGCATCTAATGTTCCATATTTAGAATATTAAATCATCTGACATTTTCTTCTTCTTCTGAGAATGGTGATTCAATAATATCTCTAAGTGACCCAAATGGCCACATCTCTAACACAAAATCATATGTCTACAATAATGTAACATCCCAGGTAAATAATAAAATATGATATTCTCATATTTATTAATATTTTTTAAATAAATATTAATTTTACTTTAAAGGGGTTGTTATGTTCGATGGCTTACCCGATAGGCAACAACAGGTTTCTTGGAAATCTTACGTTGCACACAAATAATATAATATTATAATTTTAAATGGTAGTTAACACCAAGAAGTTATATTGAAATGAATTATTTTAACTAACTACAATATTATTATATATGTTTTTAAAATGTATTTACTTTTATCCAATAAAAGTTTGAGGCTAAAAATGTGAATGAATCTAATTTTAAGCATAATTTACATTAAAAGGTCGATTTATCACCGTTTGATGGTGAACCCTTTTTAAATCTAGTTTTGGTCACTTTAATATGTTCATTTTGACAAAATAAATTTTTTCTTTAGATTAGTATCATCAAAATTTACTTTGGGTAACTTTTTGGTATTTTTATGATAAAATTCATTTTTAATGAATAGTAAAAAAATACTGTATTTTATTTCAAAAGTGTTTCAATATAATTTATTTATAAGGATATATTATCTTTATAATTGGTTTTAAAGTTTAATTATAATATAATTTAACCATTTAATCCAATTTTGATCATTAGAATTAATTTCACTTTGAAAATGGACATAAACAAGTGTCAATCTTTTGATAGATATTGTTTCTTAAAAGCATGCTATTCATTTTGACCGCGAGAATTAACTATATAATTTATTAATGAAACATATATGTTTTTAATTTGATAAAATGAACATAATTTTTGAAATTGGAATAACAAATATAGCTTAGGGTAAATTTTTGGTATTTTTTTGATAATGTTCATTTTTTAATGGATAGTGAAAAATACAACATTTTAATTCAAAACTGCCTTTTCATCCAATTTATTTATAAAGACATATTTTCACTTTAATTGGTTTTAAAGTGTAATTGAATTATATTTTTATCTTTTAATAAAATTTTGGTCATTGGATGTAATTTTAATTTTCAATTGGATGTAAAAACAAGTCAATCTTTTGATAATTTTTACTTCTTAAAAACCTGTCGTTGGTTTTGACAACATGAATTATTTTTAAATTAAATACAAAAATTTCTCTGTTTGTAATTTGGTAAAATGGATTCCATATTTGGAATCATAAGTTCCAAATTATTTAATTAATACTCTTGTTTTTTACATGATGTATAGTAATTACGGGAATTATTTTTAATTACCGCGATTAATTAGTAAATCGTGTTAAAGGGGTAAACTAAATAATGTTATAATGATATAAAATTACACATCCAAGTATCTTACTTCCCTTTTTGAGTCATTTCTGACCATGGGATTCCTTTTTCCAGCTTTGGGACCCCATGTAATCACTTTAGTGTGATAGTGACCTTTTATCATATTATTTTTAAAGAAAGGAAAATATAACCAAAGTATTTAACACCTAAGTAAAACAATTTTAGTTTTGTTTATATAAATGATATCTTTGACTATAAATAGTCATTAGAATGACAAATTTATTTCCTACATCATGGTAGTTTTTTATAATTTTTAATCATTGAAATAAAAAATTTATTTATGACACCATGATGATGTAGTGATTACCTCATTAATGAACGATTTAAATAAAATGAAAAGATGAGGTAACATTTAAGACTTAAACTAGTCTAAAACCTATTGTATGGGTGACTTTCTAACAAGAATGACCTTATACTAAAAATATATCATTTTGAGACCTTTAAAATCCAAATATCATTTTATAATAAAGAAACATTTCAAGACTTTCCAAAAGTGACTCTCCTCCCTCTTATAAAAGGTCCCCACCTCTACCCCCTTACCCAGATATCTCAAGCCCTAGTATCATCTAAAATATGCTCATTTTATCTCTCCACATACCTTTTTTACTTCTAGAAGCCTCACATTGGTCATAAGTCTTTCCAAGGAAGCCTTTGGCTCAAATAAAAAAGAGTTACCCGATTTAGAGGTAATGTCTTCTCTCGAGTTTCTTTCTTTTATTTTCCTTCTTCAATCACCACTATATTATTATTATTTGATCCCATAATAACACCATTATCCTCAATATTCTGGTATGCTGTTATGATATGGATTCTACTTACACTTATACACACCCCCATCTAATTATTAATGAACATACTATTTCTGTGGGTGGCGAATTACTGCCTCATGAAACGATGATTGTTCATTATTCTTTTACCACCTTTCATGGTGTCCATTATGATGTCAAAATAATTACATATGATATATAATATATTTATTTCTCATATATGATTCTTTATTATATATTTAAAACATACCTTTATTCTTTTCATGTTGGGCAATTGTGATAATTTCATATGAGGAAGTGTGGACAACCGCCCCCTCAAGTGATGTGACTCATTCATGAAAAACATGGAATTTATAAATAATGTAATTAATGAACTTATGTTACCTATATAACATATATATTATAATGGAATTTTAATATATCTATGTCAAATTTAGTTTTAACATCCATTAATATGACAAAAAAATGAATGTAGTGTTCATGCGTACGTATGGCTTACCCTATCCATGAATGGTACATTTAATTTATTATCTTCAAACATTATGGAATTTTATTAAATACATATATAATGGATAATTATGATATTTAAATCATGAAGACCATTCCTGTGATGATGTACTTATAACTACATGGACAATTCTCTTCAAACAAGTTCATTGTTGACTCATGTACCGAACATCGGCAAAACGTTTGACATGAAATCACATAATTAACTAATTATTATAACCTGATAATATGTGATATGAATTTAATAATAATCATTAAATCAATTCCTTAAAAAATTATATATTTTCCAATGTTTATTATTCAGGAATATAAATAAACTAACAAGACAAGTCAGACTTGTGGTAAGGGGGTTTCTTATCTCTGTTTTAATTCCGCGAGATTTCCATTGTTCGCCACTTATTTATTGCATGAGGTGTATTGTGTACTTACATTCGATATATATTATCATGATTCTATTTATATTTATTTTATTCTATGATTAATTTTGTGATTATTTTCTTTTGGTCATACAACTTGATTTATTACAATGAGGTAAGGGTTTTTTATCTCACTATTTAATCCCATGAGATTCGTGCTATATTTTTCACTATCTCCCTTGATTGGTGTATGTACTTCCCATTATTATAACCCTTGTGTAATATACTTTTGTTTATGGGTATTTAAATCAACAATTTATAGTACTTCATTCACGGGGTGTACGTTTTGAATGTTTCCCAAATCGGAAAGGAAACCTTTCACCCTCCTCTTTTTAATAGACTTATTTTTGTTAGGTCTTTTAATTTAAATATTCTTAATTTTGGGATATGTTCTTATATATCCTTATTGCTGTAAATTTTATGTACGAGTGATGATATACCCTTTTTATCTCTCATCAGCTCATTTTATGAAATTTAAAGTGACGTCGTTAGGCTGTCAATTTTTTATAAGTGAACTTCTTAACCCAATTTCAATTCTTTGGGTTAAACCTCTACTTCTTGATTATATTGTACTATGAATCTGTTTGGATGACCTATGATTATTTTACACTTAATATCCACTTATATTGGGTTTATTTATATTTTTCACACATAATTATGTAATTGATTTATCCTTAATCTAAAGACACCATATTTGTAAGGGACTTCGTCTCAATATCCTTTTGTTGAGGTATACTTCAATTTATATACAACCTTCATTTTCTAGTTGTATAATAAACTCTTTTGAATTTTAATTTCATTAAAATTTTTTTTACATGAACCATTTTACTAAATGAAAAAAGGAATGTTTTTGTCTTACGTATGCAGCGACAACGTCTTATCCGCTATCGTGACCATTATTTGAGTTTCAGCTTCCTCTAAAATCCCTAACATTTTTAAATGAAAAATTAATACCATGTTCTACTTTTCTTTTATTTTGGTATTGAAAATGGTTTTTAAAATTTTTTGGTTATATCAATCTATTGTATTAATGTATTGTGATTGAAATGTGGGAATGTTATGTTTCCTTTATGCATGTTTTATATGATACGATTATGTTATGGTTCTTGGGAATTGTTTTTGAAGTCAGGTGGTTTCATGATAAACTAAGGGTGGGTGAGCCCATGATATCTCTCCAATGCATTGGGTAAGATTAAGGAGTTAAACACTAAGGTTTCTCCGAATATATTTAGAGAATATACTGTAATGGGTATTCCAAACGTAACCATGAGGGTTACTCCCTATGTAAGATGTTATGAATGCCTCAAGTTACCTTTATGTCTTATGATCTCTATGATTTATTCATAAATCTTATGATTTCATGAGGTATGTTAATGTTCTTATGTTTTATTATTAAAGTATGATTTCAATGATTCATATGTATACATGGACTAATGTTTTCTTTTCATATTTTTATATCCCTTACTGAGTTTTTTATTCTCATACCATGTTTTTGAAGTGTTTTTTAAAGGACAAGGAAAAAACACATGATGTGATGATAGTGCCAAAGAAGTGTCAATAAAGAAACCATGTTTTATTTTAAATATATTTCTTTTGATGGAAAAAAATGAATACCGTTTTTGATATAACCACCTTGTTAAATGTGGAATGAAATTCATAATTTATGACCTAATTCTATTACACTCTTACCCTGAAAAGACCCTCAATGTGAATTCTTGAAATAAATCAATATTCAGTAATGGTTAAGGCTAGGGCCTTATAATTAGTATCAGAGGTATGTTTAGAAAACATTAGGGATTATGAGATTTTGTTAGACACATTGTCAGTCCCTATGTCTATTATTTCAGTTAAATCCTTGTTTAATAACTTTTATCAGGTCATGTGAAGTCAGTTACAAATGGAAGGAGGAGTATCTCAAATGAAATTCCTATCTCTTTTTGAGGACATGCTTGCAATAATTATTGCAAAGTCATGTTTGGATGATTGTGAAACATTTTCTAGCATACAACTCACTTGCAAGAAGTTGTTTGAGATATCAAACACCTCCACTATGCCTTTTTATCATCGTGTATCATGGGTTGTATTTAGACAAATACAATTTTCACAATATTCTCATATGTTCAAGAATGGTAAATATTTTCAAGTTATTTTCAAATATTTTACCTTATCACAAGATTTTGAAGTATATTATGATTTTAAGAAAGTTTCTAAAGAAGAAGACCCTTTCATAACTTATTTATATTTTATTTTACAATATAGTCTCTCAACACATACCTATGGTATTTTAAAATTACCATTAATTGAAATTTTAACTAAAATTCAGTCTGACTATTTTATAGAAATCGTGTTTTATCAAATGTTTTTAAATTATATGTCATACATGATTATTTTCCAAAACTGTTTATCTGTTAACACCAATATGACCCATGTTGTACAAGGTGTATTTAGATATAGGAAGAAAATGATTTTGAAGGATCTATAAATAATAGTTGAAATTCATGGAACTTCTACCTACGTGAACAAGAAGATGATGAAACAAAATGGAAACCATGATCATGGTATAATGTTTTTCATTTTGGGGATCGTTTTATTTTATCGTATGGTGGTGAAAGAAGACTTCAAGAATTTTGATGTTGTGATTATAATGAATTTGGATTAAAATTAGAGGTATAAGGATACCATTATGGTTAAAACATGTTACGGTTATTTTTGAGTTTTATAAAAAGGACACCTAATAGGATGGGTGACAACCCGTCGCATCTGGTAAAGCCGCCAGAATCGAACACACAACTGAAGGGCGAAAAAATTGCATTGCCTACCACTGGAATACATTAAGTCCCTGGTTAGCATGACTTATTATTTTATTAAAATGATTTTATGGAACAAGAATAAGTTTATTTTTGGAATTTATGTTTTTTTAAATGGATATTCTCAGTATAAGAAAATGATTTGGTGATTAAGTGATAAAGTTTGTTGTGAAAGACGTTCTCTCTTTTGAAGAAACACTATATCCCTTTGAAAGATAGATTACTATGGTATTTAAATTGTGTAATAATGGTTGATATTTTAGTTTGGAAGAATCTATGTTTTTATTGGGGAAAAATAATATTTTGGTTCATTTATGAAAATGCTTAACCTATCATAGAGAATATGTGAATAGGTTAATTACTTTTGAATATGAGACCTTATGAGTAACTAATGTTATTTGGAGATAAATGTTAAGATTAATCAGGTAAGACTATGTGATCAAATCCTTCAGACATTTGGGTTTCATTCTTAGTTTTTATTACTTTGAATAATTTTATGTATAACTATTTATTGAATGGTCTTTGATGAACTTTGGGGTTTTTGGACAAATTTTGTGGATTAAGAGTAGTTTGTCTTTTTTGTAAAAGATTATCCTTTTTGGGGATTATCTGATCATCTATTAATCATTTTGGTTTTGGTTAAGGTCCTAAGATATGGAAAATATATAGTTCATCTTTTTTAGATTATGTGATTCTCTCTAAGTTGATTATAGCACTGTTAATGTGAACAAGTCATCCTAAATACTGATCGTTTGGAGAAAATATGAGTTTCTATTAGAAATATAGTAAAAGATTAAGTCTACATGACCAGTAAATATGTTTCCAAATGTTTTAGTTAAGCCCATAAATAAATTCATCAATGAAAATAAACTTAAAAAAAAATTTTTGGTTAACTTTTCCTACTAGGGAATCAAATACAGTTTAACCCATCATAAGTTTGCAATTTTATGGTGGTTACCTTTCCCCTAGACATGTTTTCTATCACTATCCATCAGAACTTGATGGTTTGTTTCCTCCTACATATCCATGTTTTCAGGGAATCATAGTACCTTTTTTCTCAGGTGACCTTTGTATTTCTTTTTCTTTATTTTAATGTGATAGTCATATTGACTAGTTTTCCAATGTGGGTCTTTAAATGAAGTTTCCATGCCCAAGTTTAAAATTACGATGATGAAATTACCAAAATGGGGGAAGGATGTAACATCCTAAGTATGTAAAGAAATATGATATTTTCAAATTTATTAATATTTGTGAATTAAATATTAATTTTACTTTAATGGGGTTTCTTTGTTCAAGGGCCTACCCAATAAGCAACCATAGGTTTCTTTGAAATCTTACATTACACACTAATAATATAATATTATTATTTTAAATGGTAGTTAACACTTAGAAGTTGTATTGAAGGGAATGAATAAAACTAACTAAAATATGATTATATATTTTTGTTAAATGTATTTACTTTTATCTTATAAAAGTTATAGGCTTAGAATGTGAATGAATCTAATTTTAAGCATAATTTACATTAAAAGGCTGATTTATCGCTTTTTGATGGAAAACCCTATTTAAATCTAGTTTTGGTCAGTTTCATATATCCATTCTGAAAAAATAAAATTCTTTTTTATATTCGTATCATCAAAATTTACTTTGGGTAAATTTTTCGTATTTTTCTGATAAAATTCATTTTTTCATGAATAGTGAAAAATATTGTCTTTTATATCAAAAGTGATTTTTAATATAATTTATTTATAAGGTTATATTATCTTTGTAATTAGTTTTAAAGTGTAATTAGAAGATATTTTTACCATTTAATCCAATGTTTTTCATTAAAAATAATTTCTCTTTGAAAATAGACATAAACAAGTGTCAATCTTTTGATAAATATTGTTTCTTAAAAAGACGCTATTTGTTTTGAAAGCAAGAATTAACTATATAATTTATTAATGAAACTTATATGTTTTTAATTTGATAAAATGGAAATAATTTTTGAATTTGGAATAAAAAATATAGCATAGGTTGATGTTTTGGTATTTTTTTGATAATGTTCATTTTTTAATGAATAATATAAAATACAGCATTTAAATTCAAAACTGCCTTTTCATCCAATTTATTTATAAAGTTATATTGTCATTTTAATTTTTTTAAAAGTGTAATTGAATTATGGTTTTATTATTAAATAAAATTTTGGTCATTGGATGTAATTTCACTATTCAATTGTATGTAAAAAACAGGTCAATCTTTTGATAAAGTTTACCTCTTCAAAACTCATCTTTGGTTTTGACAACGACAATTATTTTTAAATTAATTACATCAATTTCTCTATTTGAAATTGGGTAAAATTGATTCCATATTTAGAATTAGAAGTTCCATATTATGTAATTAAGACTCTTTTCTTTTTGACATGATGAATTGTAATTACGGTAATTATTATTAATTACCGTGATTAATTAGTAAATCGGGTAAAAAGGGTAAACAAAATAATGTTATAATAATATTAAATTACCCATACATGTATCATAATTCTATTATTTTTAGTCGTGGAAGGCCATGGGATTCCTTTTTCCAACTTTTCGACCCCATAGAATCACTTTAGTGTGATAGTGACCTTTTATCATATTATTTTGAAAGAAAGGAATATATAACCAAAGTATTTAACACCTAAGTAAAAAAAAATTAGTTTTGTTTATATAAATGATCTATTTGACTATAAATAGTCATTTTAAATCTAAAAATATTTCCTACATCATGGTAGCTTTTTTATAATTTTTAAATATTAAATAAAAAAAATTATTTAAGACACCATGATGATGCAGTGATTACCTCATTAATGAACAATTTAAATAAAATGAAATGATAAGGTAAAATCTAAGACATAAACATGTATAAAACATATTTTATGGGAGGATATATAATCTTTATCACCGTTTCTTCAAAATATATCATTGTGGCTCCTTTATAATTAGAAAATCATATTATAATAAAGTAACATTTCAAGACTTTCCAAAAGTGAACCGCCTCCATCTTATAAAAGGCCCCCACCTCTATCCCCATACCAACACCTCTCAATACCATGGCGCATATAAACACTATTAATGATATCTATCCACATCCCACTCTTACTTCTAGAAGCCTCACTTTGGGTAGAATGTTTTCCAAGAAAGCCTTTGGCTCATATCAAAAAGAGTTACCTGATTTAAAGGTAATGTCTTCCCATGAGTTTCTTTCTTTTATTTTCCTTCATCCCTCACCACTGTATTCTTATTATTTTATCCCCTAATAACACAGGTATCCTCAATATTCTAGGATTTTTTATGATAAGGATTCTACCTACACTTACACACACCTCTGTCTAATGGTTATAGAACATATTTTTTCTGTGGGTGGCGAATTACTGCCTCACGAAACGATGATTGTTCAATCTTCTTTTACCACCTTTCATGGTAGACATTATGATGTAACTATATTTATATATGATATATTTTATATTTATTTATTCTCTATGTTTCTGTATTTTATATTTAAAACATACCTTTATGCTTTGCATGTTGTGGAAATGCGATAATTTCATATGAGGAAGTGTGGACAACCGCCCCCTCCGGTGACGTGACTCGTTCATCCCATACATGGAATTTTAATATAATGTAACTAATTAACTTATTTTACCAATATAGAATATATAATATATAGGAATTATAATATATCTATGTCTAATTTAGTTTTAAATTCCATTAATATGACCAAAAAATGAAAGTAGCGTACATGCATACGTACGACTTACCCTCTCCATGAATGGTACATTTAATTTATTATCTCTAAACATTATGGAATATTATTAAATACATATATACTGGATATATATGATATTTAAATCATGAAAACCAATATGGAGATGATTTACCTATAACTACAAGGAAAATTCTCTTCGAACAAGTTCATTGTTGACTCATGCACCGAACATCGACAAAACGTATGATATGAACTCACATAATTAACTAATTTTTATAACATGATAATATGTGATATGAAATGAATAATAAACATTACAGGAATTCCTTAAGCAATTATTAATTGACCAAATTTTATTATTCAAGAATATAAAGAAACTAACTAGACTAGTCGGACTTGAGGTAAGGGGTTTTCTTATGTCGGTTTTAATTCCATGAGATTTCCATTTTTCACCACTTATTTATTGCATGTAGTGTATTGTGTACTAAAATTTGATATATATTATCAGGATTATATTTATATTCATGGTATTATATGATTCATTTGGTGATTATTATATTTAGGTCATACAACTCGATTTATTACAACGATGTAAGGGTTTTTTATCTCAGTATTTATTCCCATGAGATTCATGCTATATTTGCCACTATCGCCTTTGTGTGGTGTATGGACTGCCCGTTATTCAACTCCTTGTGTAATATTCTTTCGTTTATGGATATTTAAATAAATATTGTATAGTGTTTCATTCATAGGGTGTACTTTTTTAAAGTTACTCAAATCGGTAAGGGAACCTTTCACCCTCCTCTTTTTGAAAGACTTCTGTTTGTTAGGTATTTTAATTTACATCTTCTTAATGTTGAGATATGTTCTTATATATCCTTATTTCTGTAAATTTTATGTCTAAGTGATGAAATTCCATTTTTATCTCTCATCAAATCATTTTCTGAATTTTAAAGTGATGTCGTTTGGCCGTCGAATTTCTGTAAGGTAACTTCTTAACCCAATTTCAATTCATTAGGTTAAACCTATACTTCTTGATTATGTCGTACTATGAATATGTGTGGATGACTATTGATTTTTTTACACATAACATCCACTTATATTGGGTGTATTTATATTTTTCACACATAATTATGTAATTGATTTATCCTTAATATAAGGACACCGTCTTTGTGAGGGACTTCGTCTCAATCTCCTTTCGTTAAGGCATACTTCAATTTATATATGACCTTTTTTATTAGTTGTATAATAAACCCTTTTGAATTTTAATTTCATTCAAAAATAATCTTTTTACACGAAGTGTTTTACTAAATGTTAAAAGGAATGTTTTTGTTTTACGTATGTGGTGACAACGACTTCTCCACCGTCGTGAACATTATTTGAGTTTCAGATTCCTCTATAAACCATAAATATTTTTAAATGGAAAATAAATACAATGTTTTAATTTTCTTTAATTTTGGTATTGAAAATGGGTTTGATAATGTTTTTATTTTATCAATGTGTTTTATTGATATCATTGTGATTGAAATGTGGAAATTTTATGTTTCCTTTTTGCATGTTTTATGTGATACGATTATGTTATGGTTCTTGGGCATTGTTTATGAAGATGGGTGGTTTCATGATAAAATAAGGGCGGGTGAGCCCGAGATAGATCTCTAATGCATTGGGTAACGTGAATGAGTTAAACACTAAGGTTTATTTGAAGAGATTTAGCGAATATATTGTGATGGATATTTCAAACGTAACCATGAGGGTTACTCACAACGTTAGAATGTTATGAATGACTCAAGTTACCTTTATGTCTTATGATTTCTATGAGTTATTCATCAATGTTATGATTTCATGTGGTATGTTAAAATGCTTATGATTTATGAGTAATGTATGATTTCATTTATTCTTATGTATAAATGGACTAATGTTTTCTTTATGTATTTTTATATCCCTTACTGAGCTTTTTATGCTCATCCCATGTTTTTGAAATGGTTTTCATAGGTCAAGGGAAAAGTACATGATGTCATGATAGTGTCGAAGAATTTTTAAGAAATAAACCATTTTTTAATTTAAATATGTTTCCTTTGATGGAAAAAAATGAATATCGTTTTTATGTAACCACATAGTCTAAATTTGGAATGAAATGTATAATTTATGACCTAATTCTCTAACACTCTAAACCTGAAAAGATCCACAATGTGAATTCTTGAAATAACTGAAGATTAAGTAATGCTTAATCCTGGGGCCTTACAAACAATATGGAATTGAATGAAAAAAATAACCACAGTATAAGAACATATGATAATGGTCATGTGAACAGAATATAGGATTTTCAATAGATACTTCTCATTAATGGGTTCATTTGGTCTACACATCTCCCCCGATGGGGAACATTCATGAGTGCTAATAAAAAGGGTATTTTAAAATACCAAAAACTACACCTTGGAACCATCTCATACAGAAATTGTCGACTAGATTCTTCAAAAGAAAACCATACATGATATAAAATGATCATTAATCTAAAAACCCCTTTTAATGTTATGATATTTCGTATGGCCCTTTGATTATATATCAAGAGAGAAGAGACAATCTCTATGAAGTGATTTGCATAGGCCTTCCCAATCTTCTAACTCTTCGTAGTACCTTAGAGCTCTTCCACATTCCTCACCTATACCTATATGGTTATGAACCATCATATAAATTTTGTCTCAATGACATCTCATGAAATTCCATCTAATAGTGATGATCGGAAGATCAATATCCTCTAATCCAATCTTAGACAGTCAAATTTACCCAAAAAAGCTCAATCCCTTTCTAATTTTGCAGTTCTCATTGACCTAAAAACACATTTATTCATATCAAGCCACTTTCTAGCCTCTAACGATCCATGATCACCATCAAAAAATCAAAAAAAGAATAAATTGACTCTTTTAATCCATTTGAAGTCTCAAATGAAAAATAATTTCGGAAAAAACTTAGAATCATTCTAGGTGGAATATTCTATTCAAAACAAAAACAAAAACTAAATCCCAAACAAAACCTGATTTCAAAATTTAACAAAAAAGTAATTTTCAAACAGATAAAATACAAAAGAAATACATTTTAATTTAAAACCCTTACCCACTTACGAGATTCACAATTTCAGTTCCAATCAGTGGCCAATTTGAAATACCAAGCATAAATTCATAATCACACTGAAACATGAAATCCCACTTTTAAAATCAACACATATCCTGAAATGATTTTAATATAGAAAACCCTTTATCAATAGAAAATTTTTCATTTCTAAATTTCACCACACAAACTAAAACAACACTATAACATAACTCACACAAAAACATCAAAAAATTGGGAATTAGTGGACAAGTAATTTTTAACGATATGGTTTATCCGGCCACGCCTTGAGCAAGAACATACCATTTTATGTATCTTGAACTCTATATATCATCTCCAAATTGGTTTCCACTGCATGAAATATCACCATGTAACAACAGTTCATTTAAAATATATTCCCCCAATCCTTATACACAAATAAAACCCAAAAAAATAAACAAATAACTGTAGAAAACATATCAATTCTTAGAATTCCTTTAGTAACTCATTTCTATAAATGAAAAATAGTTGATGAGACTCTTCTAATACCTACCTCTTGAGTATTGAAAGTCCTTTATTCAATGTATGTGACACCCCAAAGTAAAAAATGGATCATATGATATAATATTAATATTAAAAAACCCAAGTCAAGCTTGAACTTGTTACTCGAGTTGGCTTGATAAAACACTCAGGAGGAATTTTCGATCCTCCAGGGTGGAAAATAGTGTCAGACATCAAATATAAATCATATAGGAAAGATTGATTCCAATTTAATCTAATATAAAATATGGAAAGGAGAGTTTATAATGTAAACCAATAATAACTGAACATCTAAAAATAAAATCTTACCCAAAAAAACTACAATATAATTAAAAGAGAAAACTAAAAAAAATCGAAAACTGAAATGAAACCATAACTAACATTATATCAATTAGGCATTTTGGTGAAACCCATCAATTATGATAAATCACCCCATGAAAATCCTATATAAAATAATAACCTTTAATACTTCTCAGGTCTATCGTTGTTGAGTGGAACATGTTGGGTATAAGAATAAAACATACCTATAGGTAAGAACAATGATTCTATATATTTAATTTTCCTAAATAGTGAAAAAAATCCATTTTGAATTTTTTTATAAAATTATGGTATATATATTTTAAATAATCAACACCACTTTCCATAAATCACTTTTTGAAAATTATAATTATTTTTTATTTTTTTAAAAAAATATGACATTAAACCTAACCCATGGACTAAGAATATCATTGAAGTATAACTTAACTAATACATAAAGGAAGATTAGATTGAAAAAATTTGAAATAGGGAAATATTTAAAAAGACTAGAAACAAATAAGTAGTAAAAGTACAATAAGGTAGATAATAAATAATGATATAAACACAATGTAAAAAAAATAAAAATGGTTCTATCATGTATGTTATCATGGGAATTTCCTAATAATATCTAGATTAAATACCTTAAAATACTCATTTCAGACAAAATTATCTTTGGTATGATTCACCTTTATAGTCAATTACCAGCATCGCTTCTCTAGACTAGCATTAGTAGTGTAAACACCCAATTGGATTATCCAAATTCCTTTGGATTCTAATCCGTATAATATTGACTGGAGAGAAATCATCACTCAACCATATATATGACACCCAATATTCCCATGATAATAGTATGTAATACAATAAAGATTTCATCACATTCATGGAATTAAAAAACTCAAAAATTCCACCATGTATGCCATTTCCAATATTTGATAACAAATATTCAAAGGCCATATCATTAAAAGGGAGACCATATAGCTTCTCATCACACATTGATCCATTTCAATGTTATAATCGGGCATATAAATAACATGTATTTAAAACCAGTTTCTAAATCATCGCAAGGTACCAATCAATTGTTGACATTTATAATTTCTACAAACTTATAGTAAAATATATTTCTTGTTAAAATCATTTAAAATTCAAGTTGATAAAATAAATCATACATAGAAGATGCAAAAAATTACTTTTAAAGTCATGGGGGTTACGCATCATGTATTAATGGACCAAATGATCTAGGGATTATATGAAAATTTAGGAATCGAATTTTAAGGTTTTTAGAACCAATAATATATTTTGTGAACATTATATGTTTTAGTAAAATCATTTGGTTTTTGGGAAGAATGTGGAGAAGGAAGCTAGAAAATATTTTATTCAAAAATAAGTTCAATTTGGACATTTTTATTAAATACCGTTTACATGGTACCATTTATATCAATATGTGGATACAATGAAAATATGGATACTCCCATATCCATAAAATCATATATAGAAAACCATAATATCACCAATGGTTCTAAATAAATAATAATTATTCACATTACACTCAAACAAAATGATCCATATAGAAGAACCACCCCATAAAGAGGCATGAAAACCACACAAAAAACACAATTTCTCGAATCTTCCATCAACCAGAGAAAAAAATTGTCAAATAAAAGAAAAAAATACTAAAAATCAATTTGAAAGTAATTTTTTCATTTTATCAAACTCCTTTCATACATGTATATGAATGTATAACAGAGAAAATACTTTTAAAATTTCATTTTAACTAATATACACCAAGAAAACAACAAAAAAATTCAAATGAATAGAACAAAATCCAGAATTATAAATTTATAATTTAATTAAAAATAAACAAGAACCAAATTGAATTTTATTAAATGGAAATAAATTATAACACCTCACTCGGTGATGTGTGAATGAAATGAAACTTCTAGAGAAGTAACACCCTGATACAAGGATAAAACACAATTCTCTACAATTAGAGTACACCATCCAACATCATCTCCCCACTCCAATGGTTTATCCATGAGAGAACCCTATAATTTAAATCTAATATCCATGATAGGGAGAAGACGAAAGGAGGAAAACAATGAAAAACCAAGAAAAACTCACATAAAAACATAGAGTATTTTCAATTAAGGTAGGAGAATAATGGTAGAGGGGTTTTGGAGTCCCCTTATGGATACTAGATCAAGATATAGAGTAGAAACAATAAATGGTTTTAAAATATAAGAGAGTAAAAGTTATAACATCACCTTTTAATAAACATGGGTATGATGCATGGTTTGTCCGCATGGTTTTCAAAACCTTGCACTAAGAGTGTGCACCATACTAGAGATAAGGGTAAAATTCCTAGGATACATATACTATTTGTGAAACCATTATACAATAGAACATGTAATCACATTTAAAATTTCATTGTCTCATGCATTATTGCGCACATTTTATCTTATTTTTTCCCACATCATGCACCTTATCCTAGACACCAACCAAGAGACCAATGGTTTCTACATTTTGTGATATGGACTATGAAAAAAATTAATAATAAATTCAATATATAAAATAAATGACTATAATGGCTTTAAAACACCATATTCCTTCTCCAGGCCTACAGTTTCTCCCCAAATAGTTCATACTAAAGTTCATAGGGGAAAAATCTTTTGAAACATTAAAAAACTATGAAACTATCATTGTAAAATCAATCCATACCTCAACCAAAATATCTAAAATAAATAAAAAATAATAAATAAATAAATTTTTATTTTGGGTTTGAAAAACCACCCTCTCTTCTATCAAATGGAAAAAAACCATTGATCATGAGTGTGGAGAACTACCGCCTCGCAAACCGATAAAACTCATTTTCCATAATCACTTATCACGATTGGGTATAATTATGTATTCAAATTATGTATAAAATATTGATGACATATTTATAATTAAATATTTATAATTAAATATTTATAAATAAATATTTATAATTTTATATTTATAGTATCTGATTGAAATTATATCCATTTAATCATTTAAAAACCCATAACATCGCCCATGTGTACGTCTTGACAAGCACATGTATGATGTGATGTGACATGTTTTAAATTTGTTTACATGGATGGAAATAAAAATGGATTTAATGAATATATATGGTATCTATGATTTAAAAATTATTACATAAGGTTAAATTAATATATTCCTTTCATTTTCTTCATCCATCAAAACATGTTACTAATGCCCATGTGTACATACAACCAACCACCCCCATGAACATTGTAATTCATTTTTCTATCACCATCCTTTATGGTTGACTCTACATATGTATGTATTGAAGGTAAATAATATTTATATCATTATTATCACTATTGATAGTATGGAAACATAATAAATGTATCCATACTATAACAATAAAACTAAAACATGCATGAAATATCAAGTAGTTATCACTAATCAAAGTAATTTAAATGATGAACTATTGATAGAATGGGTGGTAAAATATTATATATAAACCATATATGGAATTATACAGATTACTATTATTATTCAATATATTTATAATAAATATATATATTTTATAATATAGAATTTAAGATGTATGAATGACATCACACTTCACTTATTAGACTTCCATCATGCTTTTATTAATGTAAGACTCGTACAATATTCATTTGTTATTTATTCTATTTGGTGTACATAAAACCCTTGAATTAATTTTCTATAAATTATTAGGAACGTTTATTGAATTTATATATACATATATTATTATGTGTTTTATTGGGTTGATAATTAAAATATTATCAATGATTTATAGGTTTGACGTTACAATATAATTATTTATCGAGTTTTTTATGATTATGTTTCCAATTATGAATTTATTTATCTTTATCTTCTAAAAATAATAAACAAATTTATCCTACGTTTATTTCATGAAATTAAATGATTTTATTTCATTTTTCTCTTTATATGTACTCATTATACCTATAGAATATTTTCAATAAGAATAGATGTAATATTATTTTTAATAGAGAATCACTTCTCTTCCATGTCCCTGTTTTCTATAAATGTTTTCAAAAATATTAAAACAATTCGACAATGATGGATTATAGTTTTTTTACCGATTTTTTATTTCAATTTTATTAAAGGAATATTCTTTTCATTTCATGAATGATTAAATATTTATTTTCTCCCGAAAATTTACATGGAATCACTGTATTTAGGTTGAGATCATAAATAAAATTTAAAATTGTCCTGGCCTCTCAATTTTTTAGATATTACTATCCAAATATCCAAGTTTATTTTGAAATAAAATTTTTTATTCACTATTTGGGATATTTTTACATTCTAAATAAGTTATTTCAAAATGAATAGGATATTAACTTCAAGAATGATTTAATGATATTTTTATGTTATTCCAATTCAACAATGACAATAACTATTCATGATGCTTCTTATTTAATAGAGATACATGAAGTACATCAAAACACCCTATGAGGGGTGGGGTAAATCAGCCTTTAAACTGTTTTTTTTAATTGTCGATCTTGTTCCAACGTTGGTCGGAATATATTAAAACTGTGAGATGAATTCACACAAAAATATGACAAAACAATTTTACATAGTTCACCACAATGGGATAAATACATGAAGAATACACTGATAGTGTGTTAGTAATACCAAATCCCACTAATGTTAACAATATATGGAAGACAAAAGGTTTAGTCACAATCACTTTTTTTCTAGGCACAAAACCTTCATAATGGTTTAGAGATAACTCACTATGCCTCTCAGATCACTTATTTCGACTCCTCTAGGTCACTACGTTGAGATAAGTCTAACTTATTTTTTCGACAAGATGGATTCTCTAGTAAATTGGAATTGATGTCTTTATCCCTGACATTATGAGACAATGCTTGGATTAAATAACTTAGTAATAACTAACTGAATTACCTGTCTACATAACCCAGATATCTAATATTTTCATTTATTAACCCCCATTTAAAAGCTCGTCCCTTCACAGAGCACAAAATTTCATAGAGCACATGCTATTATAGAGCACACAACATCATAGAGCCCACATTTTCACAGAGCTCAACCCTTATTAGAGAACACTAATTTGTAGAGCTCAACCCATCATAGAGATATAGCCTTCGTAGAGCACTCGAATTCACAAATCACATATGCCTTCATGGAACCCACTGTCATTGGGACCACTACTACAACATGGCCATTTATCAGCACTAAAAACCGACATTAACAGTGCTAGAAAAGCGCTTTTAATTCCGCTGTAGATAGGGGGTCCCCTTTATCAGCCCTCCGAAAATCGTTGATAAAGGACATCATTCATCATCACTTTTCGGAGTGCTGATAAAGGGGACCCCCCTATCTACACCAGAATTAACAGCTCTTTTCTATAGCTGATAAAGGGGTGCCTTTATCAACGCTATCTTGAGCGCTGATAATAGTGCCCTTTATCAGTGCTCTTTTAGTGATGTTAAAGGAGTCCTTTACCAGCGCTCAAAAAAGAACTGATAATGGCACATTCCCTTGCACCTGCACAACCAGTACCTACACACCTGCACACCTGCACAAAATAGCACCTGCACATGAACCAAGAACCAAAGGATGACAAAGCGCACAAAATATTCTGACAAACAATGCTATATACATTTACTTAACATCACGAATAAAAAACACACACTTCTATATACATTTAAAACAATATTTTACATGGTTACAATTACATTTATCCAACAACAGTTATAAATATTAATGTTACATACTTTTATATCCGTGATCCTCTCTCCAAAAATTTCATCTATGGTATTTTTTTCCGAACAAAGCATCCAAACTCAAGGAAAAAAATCACCTATATAAGAAAACAAATATTATGTTAGTAACCCAATAATGAAATAAATTAAAACATTAATATTAATGAATACATTAATATGGAAACGTGAAACTAAAATATGGAAATGATAAAATCAATTGTTTTCATTCCGATAACAATGAAAGGGAATAAGGTAAAATCATTATGTTTTTTGATGATTTATCTCATTTAATAAATACCGATTATTTATTTAATGAAAAGCTTTACCGATCACACCATGCATCGGATTGAGGTGCGGTTGATTTGTATATGTCAAAAATGACCCATGGATCATTTTCTTAAAGTATTAAAACAATCCTAACACATTTTTTTGGTTTTCCTTATGTCACATGTGTTGTTTTCTAAAGTTAATGTCAATTTGAAACTGATATCAGGCACATCTAGCCATATCAGGCACACCATGCGTCAGATTGAGGTGCGGATGATTCATACATGTCACAAATTACTCATGGATCATTTTCCTAATTTATAAAAAGTATCCAAATATGTTTTCATAGTTTTATTTATGTCACTTGTGTAGTTTTATAAATTTTATGTCAATTTCCAAATGATATCAGACACTTTTATCCATACCGGTCACACTGTGCATCGTATTAAGGGGTGGTTGATTCGTATACATCAAAACTAACTCATGGATCGTTTTTAAAAAGTATCAAAACAATCTTAATGTGTTTACTAGGTTTTCTATATGTCACTTGTGATGTTTTCAAATGTTAATGTCATTTTGAAACAGATATCAGAAACTTTTATCCATACCGGTCACACCTTGCGTCAGATTGATGTGTAGAAAATTATTACACATCAAAAATGAATCCTGGATCATTTTCCTAATGTATCAATGAAATATGAATGCTTTTTCTCAGTTTTCCATAAGTCACTCTTGTTCTCTTCTAAAGTTAATGTCAATTTGAAACTGATATCAGACTTTTTTAGCCATACCAGTCACACCGTGCATCGGATTGAGGTGCAGTTGATTTGTTCACATCAAAAATGACTCATGGATCATTTTCCTAAAGTATCAAAACAATCTGAATATGTTTTCTTGGTTTTCCCTATGTCACTTGTGTTTTTTTTCTAAAGTTAATGTTAATTTCAATCTGATATCAGAAACTTTTAGCCATACCGGTCACACCGTGTGTCAGATTGAGGTGCGGTCGATTTCTACATGTCAGAAATAATTCATGTATTGTTTTCCTAATGTATCAAAACAATCCGAAGGTGTTTTCTCATTTTTCCATATGTCACTTGTGTTGTTTTCTAATTTAAAGGTCAATTTCAAACTGATATCAAACTCTTTTAGACATACCGGTCACACCGTGCAATGTATTGAGGTGTGGTCAATCGAACACATCACAAATGACTCATGGATTGTTTTCCTAAAGTATCAAAACTATCTGAAATCATTTTATTAGTTTTCCATATGTCAGTTCTATTGTTTTCTAAAGTTAATATCAATTTCAAAATGATATCAGACACTTTTAGCCATACTGGTCACACCGTGCGTCATGTTGATGTGTAGTTGATTCATAGACATCAAAAATGACTCATGGATCATTTTACTAATGTATCAAAACAATCTGAATGCATTTTCTCCATATTCTGTATTTCACTTGTGTTTTTTTCTATAATTAATGTCAATTTGAAACTGATATCAGACACTCTTAGCCTTATTGGTCACACAGAGCATCGGATTGAGGTGCGGTTGATTCGTACACATCACAAATGACTCGTGGATCATTTTCCTAACGTATAAAAACAATATGAATGAGTTTTCTTGGTATTCTGTTTGTCACATGTGTAGTTTTCTAATGGAAATGTCAATTTGAAAGTGATATCAGACACTTTTCGCTATACTGGTCACAACGTGCGTCGGAATGAAGTGTGGTTGATTCTTACACATCAAAAATGACTAATGGATCATTTTACTAAAGTATCAAAACAATCCGAAAATGTTTTCTCGGTAATATGTATGTCACATATGTTGTTTTTTATAGTTAATGTCAATTTGAAACTGATATTAGACACTTTTAGCCATACCGGTCACACCATGCGTCGGATTGAGGTGAGGTTAATTTTGAGATGTCAAAATGACTCATGGATCATTTTCTTAATGTATCAATATAATATTAACATGTTTTCTTTGTATTCCGTATGTCACTTTTGTTGTTTTCTAAAGTTAATGTTAAATTGAAACTGTTATCAGACACTTTTAGTCATACCTGTCACACCGTGCATCGGATTGAGGTCTGGTTGATTTTTTCATGTCACAAATGACTCATGGATCATTGTACTAAATTATAAAAACAATATTAATGCATTTGATTGGTATTTCATATGTTAGTAGTGTTGTTTTCTAGAGTTTATGTCAATTTGAAACTGATATCAGCCACTTTTAGCCATACCGGTTACACCGTTCATCATATCGAGGTGCGGTTGATTCATCCAAGTGACAAATGACTCATGGATCATTTTACTAATATATCAAAACAATCTGAACGCATTTTCTCTGTTTTCTGTATGTAAATTGTATTTTTTTTCTAAAGTTAATGTCAATTTGAAACTGATATCAAACACTTTTAGCCATTCCAGCCACACCGTGCTTCGGATCGTGGTGTGGTTTATTCTTACACATCAAAAATGTCTCATGGATGGTTTTCCTAGGGTATAAAAACCATATAAATGTGTTTGGTCAGCTTTCTGTATGTCACTTTTGTTGTCTTCTAAAGTTAATGTCAATTTCAAACTGAAATCAACACTTTTAGCCATACCGGTCACACTGTGTGTCGGATTGAGGTGTGGTTGATTTCTACTTGTCAAAAATGACTCAGGGATCGTTTTCCTAAAGTATCAAAACAATCCGAATGCATTTTCTCAGTTTTTCGTAAGTCACTTGTGTTGTTTTATAAAGTTAATGTCAATTTGAAACTGATATGAAGCACATTTAGCCATACCGGTCACACCGTACATCGGATTGAGGTGTGGTTGATTCTTACATGTCACAAATGACTCATGGATTGTTTTCCTAAAGTATCAAAACACTCTGAATGCATTTTCTCGATTTTCCGTATGTCACTTGTGTTATTTTATAAAGTTAATGTCAATTTTAAATTGATATCAGACACTTTTAGCCATACCAGTCACATCGTCTGTCAGATTGTGGTCTAGTTTATTTTTACAAATCACAAATGACTCATGGATTGTTTTCCTAAAGTATCAATACAATCCGAACGTGTTTGCTCAGTTTTCCATATGTCCCTTGTGTTGCTTTCTAAAGTTAATGTCAATGTCAAACTGATATCTGAGAAGTTTAGCCATTCCGATCACACCGTGTGTCAGATTGAGGTGAGGTTGATTCTTACACGTCAAAAATTACCCATGGATCATTATACAAAAGTATCAAAACAATCTAAATGCATTTTCATGGTTTTCTCTATGTCACTTGTCTTGTTTTCTAAAGATAATGTCAATTTCAAACTAAAATTAGAAACTTTTAGCCATATCGATCACACTGTGAGTCGGATTGAGGTTTTGTCAAGTCTTACACGTTAAAAATGACTCATGGATATTTTTCCTATATTATCAAAACAATCCGAATGTGTTTTCTCGGTTTTCCGTATGTAACTTGTGTTGTTTTCTAAAGTTAATGTCAATTTCAAACTAATATCAGACACTTTTATCCATATCGGTCACACTATGAATCGGATTGAGGTGTAGTTGATTCGTACACGTCACAAATGAATCATGTATCATTTTCCTAATGTATCAAAACAATCAGATTGTGTTTGTTCAGTATTCCATATGTCACTTCCATTGTTTTCTAATTAAAATGTCAATTTGAAAATGATATCAGACACTTTTAGCAATATCGGTCACACCATCTATCGGATTGAGGGGCAGTTGATTCGTACACGTCACAAATGACTCATGGATTGTTTTACTAATGTATTGAAATAATACGAACGTGGTTTCTTGGTATTCCGTATGTCACTTGTGTTGTTTTCTAAAGTTAATTCCAATTTGAAACAGATATCAGGCACTTTTAGCAATACTGGTCACACCGTGAGTCTGATTGAGGTTCAGTTGACCCTTACATGTCAAAATTGACTCATGGATCATTTTACTAAAGTATAAAAATAATCAGAATGTGTTTTCTTGTTTTTCCGTATGTCACTTGTGTTTTTTTCTAAAGTTAATGTCAATTTCAAACTGATATTAGACACTTTTAACCATACTTGTCACACCGTGCGTCGGATTAAGGTGTGGTTTATTCGTACACATTAAAAATGACTCATGGATCATTTTACTAAAGTATCAAAAAAATCAGAACGTGTTTTCTCAGTTTTCCTTTTGTCACTTGTGTTGTTTTCTAAAGTTAATGTCAATTTGAAAATGATATTAGACAATTATAGTTATACCGGTCACACCGTGCATCGTATTTAGGTGCAGTTGATTCGTAAACGTCAAAAATGACTAATATATTGTTTAACTAAAGTATCAAAACAATCTGAATGCGTTTTCTTGGTATTCTGTATGTCACATGTGTTGTTTTCTAAAGTTAATGTCAATTTGAAACTGATATCAGACACTTTTAGCCATACCGGTCACACTGTACATCGGATTGAAGTTCGGATGATCCATACAAATCACAAATGACTCATGGATTGTTTTCCTAATGTATAAAAATAATCCAAACGCGTTTTCTTGGTTTGTCTTATGTCACTTGTGTTTTTTCTAATGTTAAAGTCAATTTCAAACTGATATCAGACACTTTTAGCCATACCGGTCAGACCGTGCGTCGGATTGATGTGTGGTTGATTCGTACACATTAAAAGTGACTCATGGATCATTTTAATAAAGTATCAAATCAATCCAAATGTTTTTTCTTAGTATTCCATATGTCATTAGTTCATAAGAGTCTCTCATTAAGTTATTATTTACTAGAACTCAAATCATTTCTTAAACCATTGTTCATAATCTAAGGATATGAAACATAAAAAAAGGTGATCGTAGATGCTCAGTAAGTTTCAACAAGGGAGATATCAATTATTATATAAATATAACATAATTAGTAGGAGTTCACCTTCATTGTCTTATTTGTTTACATTCTTTTATCAGGTACGCCACCCATTCGTTTCTAAACACATCTATATCATCTTGTGAGTTGGAGTTTTTGTGATATTCATAATAGTACTGTAAATATATAAATACAAAAAGGATTAATAATTATTTTAAATTAAGTAGTTATTATTTTCTAAAATACCTCTTCAGGGATGCTAGTTTTTTCATGAAATATGATCTCTTTCATAAATTTACTAACATAATAATCGCAGTCCTTTCTGTTTGTTTGATTCGGACACTGCAGAAACATCAAAAAAATAAGTAATAAATTTTAATATGTATTTGGATAGTGAAATATAATTATGTTTACCTAGATAATACTCTATTCGTAGATCTCATGCACCTTATCGTCCTCAGGCCCTAGATTCATTCTAGCCTTTAGATTGTATTCATACACCGCCCTGTCATAACATAATCCTCATTAAAAGATAATATAAAATATATAACTAGATATTTAGTTATAAAATGTTGTATATAGTGTATTACAAATTTAAAATCGCCATCATGTGTGGTCGGTTTGTCGGATATCCATAGAGTGAATCATGAAAATAAATCTTTGGAGTATCCAAATTGACTGCAATGAGCATCCAATGCTACCTAAAAACACAAAAAGGAATAAGTAATGATATTAATGAAAATATAATTGATATGATTAAAATGTCGAGTTTTACCCCTGAAATGTTGGTATTTAAAAGAGCCTACCATTCGAAATTTTTCATTGAAACGTTCTGAGCAGTTTTGACATTAATTTAGCCGGAAAATAAGAATCTATTTCTTTTTGTTGTGTAGACATGGTGTGAGGTCTAATGAGTCAAAATTTTTGTTCATGGGAAAATATCTTCAATTTTGTTTTGTATATATGCCTACGAAAAATATGAAATGTATTTAGCCATAATTATCATAGTATATCAGCTTATGTAAAATCAAATCATGAAAACATACCTCATGTATACATTTATAACTGAGGCGCCTAGCCAGTCGTATGTGATGATTTCAGCTACAGTTTCATCACTAATGAAATCTAATGTTTCCTCTCCAAACATATCTTTTTCAAAAACAATTGTGTGATTATTAACGCCTTTCATTTTCGTATACACATGAGATTGAAATGATATTAAATGTTGGTATAGAACGGGTGGGGTGAAGGTGCTCTCAGTAGATCATTTTGATCGGTTGGTTGATAATTGTTAGCCGCTCTTTTGTTTTGGCTCCTTCCTTTTGTCCTTATGTAATAACTTTCATCAGTTCAGCCCTTTTCGAATTAAATTTTAAAGGTCCTTCTTGAAAAATGAATTGGAAATGAATACCTCCTGGTCGACATGTTTTTTTACAAGATTCTACGGCCATGCAATGATGGTTCCAAAGAAAATTCCCACCATATGAATGTCATCATTATCATTTGGCACGGGTAGCTCAGTGTGCGACTCATGAGCTATGTCAATCGACACTTTGACATGACCGGTTGGAAGTGGTCTGTATTGTAGCATGTCTTTCGGCATATTGAACACCGTATCCCTTGCTACAAAGAGATGGGTGGGAGTTGATAGATATAAATCACAGTCATTTTCACCTATAGATTATAATTACAAGAAAGGTACCAGTGTCTATTTTATTTAGATTTCACAGAAACAAATATTATAACATTGAATACCTCAGTTAAGTCAGGTAATTGAGGGGAATGTCTTACCTCAAAGCTAGTGGGGGGTGGGGTAGGATCTTCTTGCACAGGTTGTTCTAGAGTTGTTTCTTCTCTTCGCCTCTCCCCTATAAAAGTTTCTAGAAACTCTTCCTGAATTTTGAATTTTTCTTCAAGGGTAGATAGTCTTTGTCTCATCATTTGTATTTATTTATTTTGTTCATCCTCCTGTTTTTTTTTAAAATATGTCTGGTGTCACCCCAAAACCCGCACCTCTGACACGACCATACTATTCTGGCTGTTTCAAGGCATCTGAAAGTATGTCTGCATCCGGGGTGGGTGTTGTTGATTTCTATGACTATGTCAAATAGAAAATATTGGAAAATAAGTAATCATCATTATGTAATAGTTATTTAAAGGAAAAAAATTATTTTATGTCCTACTTACACATGTTTCCCACAATTTTTGTGTGTTTTCATCCACCAGTTTCCCCTATTTATTAACACGAGCCTCCTTCCATAACACATGGTGTGGGTCGGATGTGGCTTGGGATTTTGATTTATCAATCTTCATATAAACATAGAAACATGGTTACAGTGTTTTTTATGTCACATAAAAGTATTACAGTTCTTTTAAAATACGTACCAATTGTTATTGAATTGAAGCGTACCCCAACTATGCTTTACAGTAGGGGTACGCTGGTTTTTTTGCACATTCTTTATTTTCAACACTCAGTTGTTGTTTTATAAAAGAAAATTCAATCAAAGTAATGAATACAGGCAATGTTAAACAACGTGTTACCAAACACAATGTACCTGAAAAGTCTGCTCCGCACGATGGTTGCAAAACGCATCCCACGCTCCTTGGGATATCAAGTGTGCATAATGAGGATGTGGTGCGACTTGATTTTCCATTCAACATATTTCAAATGACATTTCGTTAAAATGGTGTGGAAGCCTCTATGAACCGTTACCTCCAGTCTTAATACACATTCTTTGTGAGAGACATCTACGATAAATGCACTCTCCAAGAGATGATGAGGAGTTAGTCAATATTTCAGTATTTTATTTTATTATATTTTATAAAATTAAAAAAATTATATCGTAATGTTACCATAATATCTTCCCATAATAATGTTTTCATCCCAATGAAAACATGGTTCCATGAATCTACATCAATCGGCATGCGTTGCCGAGTGACGATTCTAATTTAACTACTAAACATGGCTTTGTTGGGGTTTACATGTTGGCCTTGCTTATTCCATCCCACCTCATATTTGATGCTTTTTGCTTTTTTCCTTAAGGATTTGGGTTAAAACATTCAAACTAAGACGCACCATTTTTTTTTCACCGAGGTTTCATTGCCTAACATTTCCTCGATTTCTGCATTATCATTATATTCCTCCAAAGCGCTAGCATCGGCACTGGGACCAGCAACAACTGGTTGAGAAACCTCTTGTACCTCAGCTGTGGGAACTGCAAAAACAGGTTGAGAAACCTATTGTACCTTAGCAGTGGGACCAGCTGCAACAGGGTGAGAGATGTGTTGTACCTCAGCAGTAGGACCAGCTGCAACAGGTTGAGAAAACTGTTGTGTCTCGGGATTTGGTGAATCAGTAGGTGAAAAAGTCATTATCTGCAGAAGTGGTTTAACATTTAGTTTAGATCACATAGAAGTAGCAGTGAACAATTAATAACATAATGTAACAAAATCTATATTACAATAAAAAATAACCTGATTATTGACCTCTCTTTTTTTTTAAAGGTTGAAGGTATTTTACCCCTCTATTGACTACCCATATCACTTCATTGGGGTCTCCTCTGATATAAAAAATGTCGTTTACATTGGGACCACTACGAAATGATTTTGAAGTACCAATGAAAGGGCCATCCTCCATTGAATTTTCATCTGACCCTTCATTTTTTTGGGTCGATAAGAGAACAATTGAGAAGTTTTGGCTTGTAGGATCTGGAACAAAAAATACTTTCACTGCATGTGATGCCATTATAAATGGTTCCTCTTTCTCTCCTTCCTTACTAAAATAAAATTTCACGAATCACAATTCATCTATTTTAACATCACTCCTGTTATCAACCCACTTGAAATGAAAAATAGGAACTTGGAATTCCATATAATCAAACTCCCATATTTGTTTGATGATGCCCAAGTATGACATATTAACATAAATTGGATTTCTGTCCTTAGTACCCAAAACATGCATCACTTTAGCCTCATGTGTAACCCCACTATTCAACATGGTACTTTCATAATCATGTTCATTAGTATAAAATGTATAACCATTTTCTACATAAGAATTGTAAGATAATACATAAAACTTGGTCCTCCAAATAGCCATCGAAGTCGTTATGAAATTTACTATAGATTATCATCTAACTTTCTTAAAAATATGGGCCCAAAACCATCCTACAAACTGTCAATTATGTGTATATGATATCCAGTTTTCATCCCTAGATATATTCAAATGCCTAAGAATTTATTTATGGGTTTCAACATATGGATCAATGTCAAAATTGTTATTCAATACATAAAGGTGGTCCAGATCTAGATCTATAATATTAACTGTGACAACCTATGTTCCAGAAAATCCTTCACCCTCAAGCTTCCTAGTGTGATGAAATTTTAGTAGGCCAATTCATTCCTCACCAGACAGGTATTCGATATAGAATTCAACGGCTTCCTCAACAATATATTGCTTCGTAATACGACCCTCTGTCCGACTTCGATTTTTGACATACCCTATCAAAATCCTCATATAGAATTCAATGGGGTACATCCATATGTAATTTACAGGACCACATAATTGAATATATATTACAATGTGGACCATCAAATGAACCATCATATCGAAAAATGAATGCTGGAATAACATTTCTAATTCACATAATATGACGACAATTTCACTTTCCATAGTTGGAAATTCCGCTGGGTCTATAAATTTTCTCCATATATATTTGAAGAAGAAACACAGTTTCATTAATGTATAACAGACATTCTTGGAAAAAGTGCAACATAAAGCAATAGGAATTAGATCTTGCATCAAAACATGGCAGTCATGTGATTTCTGACCATTTAACTTCAAGACGCTCATTGACATGAGGATCCGGATATTTGATGAATACCCACTGAAACCTTTACGTCATTCAAGAAGTTGCAAAATTGATATCTCTTTTTCCTGGAAAGAGTGTAAGCACTAGGAGGAATAAATGTTCATTTTTCAACCATCACTGGTGCCAATTATTCTTGAAATCCCATCACAACCATGTCCAACCTAGCCTTAATTCCATATTTTGTTTTGCCATGTGTTTTTAGCAACGTGTCTATGACACTAACAAATACATTTTTTTCTACATGCATAACATCAAGAAAATTTATGACATACATACAATTCTAGTATTGTAATTAAAAAAAACTTATCTCTTTTTTCAACTGATTTTCGTAAGGGTTTTCAAAGCCGCTTTACCAAAAGTAGTGTCCACATTTTTAAATTTCTCAAACAGTTGATCATATGTTAGTGGAGATGGTGTTGTACGTTCTTCTGAAATTCCATTGAATGATGTAGTCCAAGATCGGTACTTATGTCGTCGGGGTAGAAATCTGTGATGCCCTAGAAACACAGTTTTTGATGAATGTTTCAACCTAATTTCTTGTGAACCTTGTTCGAAAATAGGACACCCTTGAGTTATTTTAATGATATATCCTGAAAAATTTCCATAAGTAGAGAATTAATTTATCATCCCGTACAACATGGCTCTCAATGTAAAATATTCCTTTTTGTAAGCATCAAACAATGTAACACCTCAATCCCACAATAATTTCAAATCATTGATCAATGGAGCTAAATAAACATCAATATCATTACTCGGTTGTTTTGGTCCTAATATAAGAATATATAACATGATCTATTTTTATTCCATGCATAACCATGGTGTTAATTTATAATTTACCAACATAACTGGCCATCTACTGTGACTGTTGCTTTCAAAACTAAAAGGATTCACTCCATTTGTAGATAATGCAAGACAAAGGTTTCTCGACTTGTTTCCAAATTCAGGATACTCATGATAAATTCTCTTCCAATGAGGAGAGTCTTTCGAGTGACATAGTATCCCATATTTAATTCTTGTATCTGCATTCCATGTCAATTTTCTTATAGTATCCTCACTTCTATATAGGGGGATAAACCTTGGAATGATTTGAAAGTACAATAAAACTTTAGTAGGATTGGATTATTCGTTCTTGTATCAAGAAGCACCACACATTGGTCATTCTTTAAGTGATTTGTGGTCCTTGAGAAATTGTATATAGTCATTCAGATAGGAGTGTATTCTTCCAGAGATCATACCCATCGAGCGTAGCATTCATTTGGCATCGTATGTTCGGCATGAAAAATCATTATATTTTGGGAGCCTGCCATTCAAGAGAGCAAGTAGTTCTGTAAAACTGGCGTCACTCCACCCGTTGTCTGCATTCAGATTATACAGTTTCAGTATGGCTAACAGTTCTGTATATTTAGTGAAACCATCACACAATGGCGTCTTTGCACAACTTTTTAACTTATAAAACAATTTTGGGAAATCACGATGTTCATCTTCGACAGTCCTTGTCATTACTTCAATACTATTTTCATCATCACTCACATATGTAACCACATCCTCTATATGGTCATCTTCATTGTTCATGCTTGCAATCATATCAGATGATCCATAAAATGCAATGTTATCCCAACCACTACTTACATTCGTTGTTTCCCTGTGTTTATTCCAACATGTATAACTCTGATCTATTATGTGACAGATCAAGTTTTCGTCCAACTCCTATGGACAAATTAGTTTTGAATAAAAACAGTTTAAACACAGGCAATGGATTTGAGAAGGGTCATATTCATGATCTTTTGCAAACAGGATAAACTCTTTCACGCCTTATTCATACTATTTTGTCAACCGATTGGCATTCAACCATTCTTTATTTATATTCATCCTATTTGAAATCCAAAGGATGGGTATATAGGTTAGGTGAGAAGGAATATCAGTATAATTTAGATAAAAAACTTGATACATAAAAAATGGTGGGGGCGTGCTCATTAATAGAAATTCTTGGGTGGTTCTTGGGATTCATCCATTCTCTTCCTCTCTTCGATCCCCCCTAATGAGGGGTGTTTCTTGGGAGTTTTTTATAGCGAGTTAGTGATTTCTTCCTTCATACTTCTTCCATTACTATTATCCTTTATTTTCCTATAATTTTGGGTGATTTTAATTAGTATTGGTGTGATGATTTCACTATATCATCTTCCAATCAATTCTGATGATGAAGATTTTGTTTTTATTGGCTAGAGGTTATCCTTATATGATGAACGCACTATGTTTTGTGTGGTTTAAGTGGTGTTGTGTTTCCCAGTGAGCTTTTAAATGATTATTCCTAATTATATTAAGGTGAATAATTAATTATAAGTTTCTTTAATTAATTATTTGGGAATTGTACATTGAGATTGGGTCTTCATCATTGGTACAAGATTAGATAAGGCATGTATATTCTTAGTTGCGGATGAGTTGATCTTGGGGAGGGGGTTTCTCCATTTTTTGAGGAAGGTGGACCCTATAATACAATACAATGTTCCAATTTATGCATTATTGTGCATTCATGCATGAGTATATGTGTTCTAGTGAAAGGGAAAGAAATCAAGAGAATCCTAGCTAAATAAATAGGGTGTTTTTGACTCATTAAGAGATAGAGTGAGGGTACTATTGAATGTTTTTGATTTTGTGATCATCCAAAGATTATGTCTCCATGGAGGTGAGGTTTATAGTTGTTTTTATGAGTGTATCGGGTTTGGTATGACATTTTTATAGCCTAGTAATGTTTTATAAGGCTATTTGAGAAGCTATTAGAGTCTTAGGCCTAAAGAAGATGGATAATATAGTTTTATATCTCACATATGATGGGGAACACCCTCTTATAGATATATAAGTGTCATTGTGTGTGTGATGAGTAGGATATTCCATATATAGATTGGTGAAGTGTGACATAGAGGATTTCCGCCATATAATTGTATTAAGAGATCTCCAAGGGGAGATATGATATGGTACCTAAGTGAGGGTCATGGTAATAGTCTAGATGACTTAGCATGGGGTATCCAAGGCTCATAGTTTGTGTTTCTTATGATGGTCATTATTTAGTTTTAATGAGTTTTAATGTGGGAATTAGAAGATGATATAGACTAGACTATCGAGGCCTAGATCCGGTATAGCATGTGGATTGTGACATTACCATGTAGAGATGAGTGTGTGATGGTATCAATGAGTAGAGATGGTTTAGGTTTGTAGAACCCTGTATATTCCCATATAAGAGGAATTAGAATGTTGATAGGTTGGGAATAATTTTCATGTATATCCAAGATGGTATTAAGTAAATTATTATGCAAGGCTAAACAGATGGTGTCTTTTTTCATTTATGGCCAGAACAACTAAGAGATTGAGAATTCATATGACTTTCACCTAGTTAAAGTATGATCATCCATGGTGCCCACCTTTTGATGATGTGGTTTAGCTAGTACGAGATGTTGGATATCTAGATACCCTCCAAATATTACTATTTATATGATTTGTGGCATGAGACAAGATGTATGGCCTTTATTTAAGTGATAAGTTGTTAGTAGGACCCTACAATGAGTGATAACGAATTTTTCAAAGGGGATTGGTGTGTGACTTCTGTGGTATCCACCTATTGATGGTGCATTTTGACTTGTGATAGATATTGGAAATTGTGATTCCCTCCTTAGATCGTTTTTTGTATGATAATATGATGTGAGATATATAAATGGGGATCACTTAGTATTGGTTTGAAGTAGTTTTGTGAGAGGTTGTCTATAGAGATTCCCTCCTCAAATTGTTTTTATGTGATGTGATGGTGAGAACCATCGTAAGTGAGAGGGTAGCAGCTACTATGTTGTGGAATTAGAGGATATGTGAATAACAACCAATGTGAGAGGTTGGTGGAATTATTATGTTATATGAAAGGATATGATATTTAAATTGGTATATGACCTAACCTAGAGAGAGTGGGTAGTGGGTAGGAATTGGTAGAAACCCTTTTAATGTTCATTTTTTCGAACCTAAGGAGAATAGTGTACAATATAGTGTACAATATCGAACATACTAAACATATGTATCATCTTGTTGGCATGCCTAACCTGATGAAATGAATTCACCAACACAGACTGTTCAAACCATACTTGTCCTAACATTGGGGTAGTATCCAAAATTAGAAAAAGATCCATATAAAGGGACACTAGACAGAGTGAAATCCAAATCTAGTGTAACAACCTTTCACAAAAAATACACTCTCTATTCAGGTTTATATCACAAGGATATAGTGGGGAGAGCTAATCAAGATCAAACAAGTAACCAACCACATATACAAGTTCCACAAACAAAAGCATCACACACAAGAATCACACCAAATCATAATTAATCTCAATATTGACAATAAATGAAAACATAATTAATTCATTGAAATTCAATTTTACTCACATTAAGGGGGAGGACCCGGTGGAGGAGGGGGAGGAGGCGTCGACAGCGGAGTCAGCTGAGGTAGCGGAGGCATCAGAGGTAGCAGAGGTAGCTCAGAGGTAGCAGAGGAAGCAGAGGAAGTGGAGGTAGTGGATGAGGTGGTGGTGGAGGAGGAGGAGGAGGCAAAGGTGGAGGGGGAGGATTAGGAGGCCACTGTAGAGTAGGAGCCGCGACAGAGGAGGGGGAGGAGGATGATCCACGGAGGAGGAGGAGGAGGAGGAGCCGCGACAAGAGGAGGAGGGGGAGATGTAGGCACTGGAGGAAGATAATGAGGCAGCGATCGTGGTAGAGTAGAAGGGGAAGGAGGCGGTGGTGGAGAGGAGACAGTGGCGAAGGCGTACGGTAGGGATTCTGTGATTGATAGGGTGCGGGGAGGAGGAGCCGCGAAAAGAGGAGGAGGAGGAGAAGTAGGTGTTGGAGGAGGATAATGAGGCAGTGTCTATGGTAGAGGAGTAGTAGGAGGCCGTGGCGGAGAGAAGTAATTAGCGAAGGCACAGGGTAGGGCTTTTATGAAAGCATGACATGGTGTGGGGAGGATGAGGAGGACCTAGTGGCACTTATAAATCCCACGGGGACCGTTATCAGCACTGATTAATGGGGTCTTTATCAGTGCTAAAATGAAAGTCGCTGATAAATACCCCCTTTATCAGCGCTTTTTTAGCGCTGATAAAGGTAGGACTTTATCAGTGCTTTTGTAGCACTGATAAAGTGTGTCTTATCAGCACTTTTCATTTTAGCGCTGATAAAGACCCACATTATCAGCGCTTTTGTAGCACCGATAAATCCATACTTTATCAGTACTAATAAATGCGCAGATAAATGTATACATTTAATAATTTGTTTATATTATAATATATTTATTTAAAATTATATTTATGATAAATATATACATATTTATTAATAATTAAATATATATATATATCTTTATTTATACTTATAAAATTATTTGAAAGGTATATATATATATCATTGAATATATAATAAAATATATGTTTACTTTTAAAATATAATGTAATTTAATTATAAGTGTACATGTTTTAGAACATATATATTATATGTGTAATATAATGAATTATAAATCAAAAACACATCAATGTGATATGTAATTATAATCTATAAATGAACATTATTCATGCACATATATGATCACATAACATATACACATGATATATTCATTGAACCCAATTAATTAGAAAAAACATATATATTCAATATTTTTAATTATACATATATAATAAAAAGTATTATATATTTATAAATAAAAAATACATTAAATATAAACTAATATAATAAATATATAAATTAATTATAATGAATTAATAAATCTATGAAATATAATGAATTAATAATTCTTATAAATCCAATAAATCTAATAAATATATTTATTATTAATCTTATAATTATTTAATTATATATATATATAGTTATAACATGTGTTTTTTAATTAATGTATACAATAAACATTATTTTTGAATATAAATATAATAATTTCATATTAAGTAAAGCGCTAATAAATTTAACCTTTATCTGCACTAAGAAAAGTGTTCATAAAGGGATATTTAAAGCGCTAATAAATATACCCTTTCTCATCGCTAAAAAATGTTCTCCTAGAGGGTACAAATTTATCAGCACTTGTTTTAGCGTTGATAAAGGGTAACATTTATCAGTTCTTTTTTAGCGTTGATAAAGCCTTTCCCCTTTATCAGCACAATTCTATTAGCGCTGATTAAGGCAAGTACCTGCATTTCCCTGTTTTGTGGTAGTGGAGACACACTACCATCATGGAATAACATCTTTTGAGAATCTCATTGAGCCAATTCATAATGTTCTATCATTGAAAATCACTCAATACATAGCAGAATTGACTTTAATCAAGAATAAATTAGTCTTTTATCAAAGAAAAACCATTCATAGACAACCAGCTCCAAAGAACACCCCTTGCTTCATAAAGTCAAATTGATTCGGGATTTTCTCTCCCATGTTTGTGGAGAACAAAAAGGGGTGGCCTCTTATTTATAGAGGCGGGTGAACGTGAAGCTCCTCATCTTCCGCCGAAATTTCTGCATTGGTCAAAAACACATTCACTGGGCATCTCCCTTTAAAAAACATAATGTATATTCCTTGTTTTTAGTGCTTGTTGTAACCTCATAGCTCTCTGTCAAATCACTTCGCACCGCCACAAGGATTCAATCATAATTCATCCTATTAAACTGTCATGTTGTTTCAATGTTGAAAGTATTGTATTCACAGTGCACACTGTCACACTTTTCATGTATTCAAGAATGAAACTCCATGAATCACATATTTGTGGAACTCATTACTTTTCCATATTTTTATAAGCTCTACATTAGAATCCAATTTTCCCAATGCTTTTAATTATCCAAATTTTAGACCCTAACAGTTTGGAAAACACTGGGAAAGGATGTTACCTTCAATACTTTTTTTGTCTTGAACTATATTATCTGTTTCATTGAAATCTCCCCTATGATTTATTACAGGATTGACAACAAACAAATAAAATAATCCATTTATAGCAATGAATAGCCTTTGTTCTAACAATATAATCCAATAGTATCATCCATATTATTTATCATAATGTTTCATGATTATGTTGATGAACTATTTATGGATCCCATTAATTTTCCCAAGGTTATGCTATTTGAAATTAATTTGGTGTTTATGAAACATTTTTTCTTTCAATGAGTTTTCTTATGATGAATGGTTTATGATATTTTTGGAAGGAGAATGCATTGTTTCCTTATGTAATGGGGGGACTAGAGTATTCTATCCATCCAATTAATTCATTAATGTATTATATGTCATGATTTAATTAATGTAAACATGCCAATTTTCTAGATTCTATATGTGTAACATGTCAATGTTCTTGATCCATTTTTGGAAAAATGTAAATCTGCTTGATCCACTATGGGATACATTGGTCGATTCCAATTCAATTATGATTTCATGATCTATATTATTAACCAATTTATATTAATTTGTCTCAATATTTATTATAGTTCTACACTAATATGACATGAAAATATAGTTCATGATTTATTTATGAGGATATCTCACTCTTACAATTCATTTCATTTTAGATGATAATGTTTTATGCAACAAGTCTCATTAATAGTCTATGATTGATTGGGTATGAACCATGAATTTATATTCATTAGTTTATAAACTTATTCTTATATTATGATTTCATATGAAAATATATTTATATATCCCATGTTAACACAGACCATGCTTCTGAGATCACGGTTTATAATGTTAACTTTTCTAATGTTATGATTGATTTTTTAAAGGGTATATCCTTGTTTATGACTAAGTGTGAAGTTATTTTTCTATAATTTTAAATATATTTAATGAAATATGAATATTTTATATCTATTCACCAATGGAACCAAACTTCGCAATCCTCGTGCATGTATTTATATAATGTACTGATTATTCATCTATAATAATAATAATATATTTATATACAAAAATCACGGATCATTATAATTAGTATAAAGGATATGTTTAGTTAAACTTTTGAATCTGGGATAAATAAACATTATTGATAACCCTTAAAATAATCCAATGAATTGGAAGAAGACCTATGTTATTGTAAAGAAAATAGTGTGCCTTTCCATGGACGTCATCCATATCTAGATACTATAAGTCTGTTTTGTTTTATCAGAGATACATGTAGGGGTAACAATCCAAATAATTGTTAGTCGACTATATATCATCCATAATTCTTATGAATCATGAGTTTTCCCTTACTCATCATCTGGTCTGACACTCTATGGGGATATACTTTGGGTAATTGAAATTGTATTTAAAAGACATCATGATGGATTTTAATTGATGATGATCATGTATGTGCTATGTTAAAAAAAATATTTTATAAACTAAAAAATAACCTGTTAATATTTAGAAATCCAATGTAATATTTATCATGGTTGATCACCCAATCAAAGTTTTTTAATATTCATGAAAACTATTTTGGTTTTATTAGGGGAGTTATTATCTAATGATTATGTTGTGGTGGTAACTCGTATGATCAAATTTTGAAGTACCCAATTTGAGAATTGGAATAGTATACAAGAGTTATAATTAATAAAATAAATTGTTATATATCGAGTAATCAATGAAAACCCCTAGTATAATGATGATAACATATCAAGTTTAAGATTTATCTCCAATTGATGTCCATAGGAATGCACTACTAGAAAAACATATTATTATCCCTCTTGTTGAATTTTATGTTTTCTTATTCATATATTAAAATTATTAATATAAATTCAATATCAATTTTCAAGTATGGGAATTCACATTTCATGATCCAAATATACACATGATCATTTATTGATGAATTTATGAATAAAAATATCTAATGTAATTTTCATTAATTATATGGTCATTGAATCCTATTCAAAGTGAGTTTTTATTATAGATGGTTTGGAGATACTCAACAATAATTTTATTCATATATTTTGAAATATTGTTAATGTTTTTTGTATGAGTTTTTGGTCATACATCTAATTACAATGTGGTGTTGTCAATAGACCTCATAAATGGTGGTATAACCATTTCAAAGACTCTATATATAATGTTCCCAATTCAGTTTCAAATACTGTATAAGTTACTCAATGATAATCTTGGTTGGGGATTTAATCAACCTAGTTTTTTTTAACTTGGAGTGAAATAACTTTATACATATTATGATAGATCAATCGATAAAAATTTAATTGATTATTAGGAATTGAAGATGATCACAATCAAAAAAATTAACCACATATAATAATCTTAAATAATTTATCCTATTGAAAGTGCCTAAATTATTACATTTTCATAAATAAAAGGGTTAAAATCAAAAAGTACTAAATATTTTAGTTTTATTTTAGAACTATATACATACATGATAACCACATTACATTGGAATTATAAAAATAAAACCCAACATATTATAAATTAATTTTAATCTCATCCTTGAAAAATACATAAAATATTTATTTTTTATATCCTTGGAAAATAAAACAAAATAAATATTACATAAATACTTTGTAATGTTTATGTATAATTAATGTTATCATGAATCAATATGAAATCATCAATATGTGAAGGTAAATAACTTAAATCACATTCCATTTAAACAAAAAAACGGATATCATAAATAGATAAGTCATAATAAATATAAAAATTTTAATAGCTAAATAAAAAAGTTATTTAAAAACCTTTAATACAAGAATATATAAGGAATATTAAATTAAAAATGGTAAAAATAAGGAAAAAATCCATTTAAAAATTAATCATAGAATTAAATGCATCTAAAGATAATTCTATTATGATAATATAAATGTTGATAAAAATAAATGTATTACCAATTAAAGAAATATTCAATTTTTAGACATCCTAATCTCTGCCTCAACCTTTTTGACTATTCACAAGATGGATTAAATCTTTGGGTATAAACCAATTTAGTTTGTTAAACTAATTATTTTATTGAGACCTATCGAAGCATTAGGGGATATATATTTCTAGCCACCAATAACCAGTACATTTCCAAATCTTTTCTAACATGATGAATAATTGATTTAATTGATGATTAATGTTCCCTATCAATAAATATCTAAATTGAATAAATAATACTGATTTAAAAATATTTTCATAGTTAATTAAAGAATAATAAAATTGACAATATTTGTTAGAATAATATAAATTTTCAGAAATATTCTAACACCTGATACAAAAAATATATATTTATTATAATTGACCCATTAACATTCTTGAATAAATTTGTATTCATGTGAAATACATCAACATATTAGTATATACACCACATGAAAATAAATAAGTGTATATAAACAAAAATTTCACAACGAGATTGAAATTTACAAAAAATCAACTATAAAATATAATATCTTTGATGTTTGAATTAAATAATGAATATAATATGTGTATAAAATGTAAATCGACATAGAAAAAGTTGAAATAAATATTAGATAATTAATAGTCATCATAATCATAATCTCATAATATAAATTTAAAATTAATTTTTAATATATCTCGATGAAATTATATTGTTTTTAAGTTATTTACAATATAGTAACTTTCTTGTTAAATCCCCTTTGATGAAATAATTCAAAATAAAACTCACAATACCTTGAAGAATGGTTCATTCAATATATTACATGTAAAATTATCCATATATAAACATAATTATAATGGTTTTAATCATGTTATTAATTGATTCCAGAAAATTATCCGTGCATGTAATATCATATAATTTCCTATTTTATGTTATTAATAATTTTATTTTGATAATATTTCATCATTTTTAGTATTTATGGTGTTAATTTCCATGTTTTCTCATGCATATTTTTCATAATTGTTTTGCTTCATGTAAATAGTCTATATATCCATCATCAACAGAATGATATTAATGTCCTTAATATAATATTTGAACCTAAGATATGCTTTAATAACATATTATGAAGGATTGACATGGAAAATGAATTCCATTGGTTCGTGGAGATGTTAGGCCATACGTACAGAAAAGAGGCCATATTACTTCATTAAAAAAACATTTAAGGAGGTGTGTGATATTTTAATTTCATTAATAAATATTATCACATGTATGGAATATATATTCATAATTTTTCCATTATTTTAATCTACTAAAACAGTTTTTGAAGCATTAATCAGACCGGTTCCTAAGGCCGTATTCTGCAATACACACGAGCGATACCATAATATTTTTAAAGGAATAGAACATATGAATTTATTTGTGATATTAAAATTAATTAAGTATGATGATATAAAATATATAAAATATATGTGTTAAATCCATGATTATATCCATCCATGATATGTTTTTATGGAAAATAAAATAAATTTTTTAACGATGAGGTAGTCTTCCACACACAAAATCGACATTTTCATTTCCCATTTTATGGTAGTAGAGGTGGATGTAAGTAATTAATGTAACTAAAAACATATCAATATACGGGATATAATGGTGTTATAACAGTATCTTTAATTAATAATATTTTAAGTAGGAGGAAGATGGGAAAAATAAATACCCTCATTTAGTAATGTTCGTTATTCTTCAGACAAACTCATAGGGTTTACACTAAAAGTGTTACTAGGATTCCATTTTGATAAAATATAATTTTATTATGAGGGGATGAAAATATTTTGGTGAATTTAGAAGATATTTAATGAACCAAATTCTTTGGATGTGTGTTGATGGGAGGAGAGTGGGTGGACTTTTATAATTTTGGGATAGGATACCCAATGAAATTTTGATAAGATTCAATTACTACCATGTTTTTCTCATTACACATGCCACCATGGGCCATTATCAACCCTAAGATGTAATAAGGTCTATGAATTTTCATCCAATTGGGTTTTACATGTTTTTATGTAATTTTAAGCACTATTTTTTTAGTTTAACCCATCTTAAATAACTTTTTACCTTAACCACATTAATTAATTTTTGATTATTTTAAAATTCATAATATTCAAAAATAATAATTTTAACATATAACATAATAATATTTTTTTATTAAAAATAATGAATCAATTTTTAAAAATTAAATTCACTGATTTAGACTAATCCAAAATAAAAGAACACATGTATATGCAATGAAAAAGTGGGTTTCAAATGAGAAAATTATCATGAGAATAAAAACAATTATATAGAATTTGAACAAAAAATATTTATATATGACCAAAATAAGTTTATTTTTTTATTATTGACATAATTATATATAAAGTAAATTAAAAAACCATAATTTTTAATAATCTAAATGAAAATAATGTTTTGAATAAAAATTAGCACTATTAACTATTCATTGAAAAATGAAACTTTATATAGAATTAAAATTAATTCTCTAAATAATTTATATATAATAATTTCATAAATGAAGATAATTTTATCAAATAAATATTTTATCTTGTTTGAAATATTTTTTTTTCAGATTTTGGAAAAGAGTGATGAAATTGTCATCTTTGAAACAATAAAATTCATTAGAATACCGATATTTTAAATAATAATGTTAATAATTTTTATTTATAACAAATAGATAACAAATTAGCATGTCTAAATTATATATATTTATATATCATTCAGTTATACCATACCCTTACTTATAAGTTATAAACTATGATATAATGGTAATGTTTTAATATTAATATTTTAATAGCGTATCAGGGTTCGTTTAAACCCTCTATTTCATACATGAAATGACTTTAAAAAGATTTAAATTTAAAAAAAAATCATAATGCATTGATGATTTAAAATCCCCCCACCAAATTTTTTTTACATCCAATTGTTTTGATATTTACTTTTAAATAGATAATAGTAGTTATTTTTTCATAACAACCTCAAGTTTCCAAGTTGCCTCCCCCATTCATTGATTTTTCGAAACTGTCATACCTATTGAGTCGTCTGATTCCTCAATAATTTCCTTATAGTGTCAATAGTATAGATGGGTATTTCATAGTATGATAGATCATGTCATTAGATGGTATGTGAGTATGATATACATACGTTTCTTGATTTGTAAAGGCACTTACTTCTTTATCAAGAATTTTGTATCCACCATTGAGCATAACAAAATTTTCAACCCCAGTGTTGATAATAAAATTCTTTATGCGATCTCTCCAATATTCGTAATGATTTCCATCAAAAACATGAGGTCTGGTAGGATTGATATTGTCTATGGAACCAACATTTAAACCTTCCATTCTTAAGAAAATCATTGGCACACAAACATTTTATTACTATAAGTTTGTAAATAGGAGACAATATCTCCAAAAAAAATATTTATATAAAAATATGAATCCGAACTATAAGAGTCTGAAAAATGATTCTGAAAAAGGTGAATCTTGAAAATGTCAGTCCAAAAAATATAAATCCAGAAAATGCAATTCCGAATGTATAAGAAGATAAATTTTACTCTGAATCTAATCGTGAGATTATTTCAGATTTAACCAGTCCTGTGATACCAATTGTTAGATAGTATGTGAGTATGATATACTCAATAATACCAAATGTAGGATCAAATATATAAGTATGAGACTATCAAATACCAGAGGGGGGGGGGGGTGAACTGTATTGTTTAAAAATACATAAGGAAATTTTTCATAACCAAAATTCAAAACACCTCTATGTTCTAAAGACTTTCTTGATTCTAGAAAAGTGATTCCAGAAATGATACTTAACAAAAGATCATAGTAGCTAAGTTTCTGCCTTAAAACATATTGAATCTAACAAAATCAGAGTACATGTAAGGAAGTATAATAAAGTTATACTTTCCTTAACAATACAAAATGCACAACGGAAAACAAAGTAGTAACACTAAAAGTAACTAAAAATAACACCTTTAACCCAAAGAGATGTGTATCCAACAACCCTGGATAAGAGTTCCCTTGATTTATAATTTAAAGTAAGTCTGTCTTACCCACACCAGGGTAAGCCTGCGATATGAAGATAATATTCTGTCTTGATATCCCCGCAATCCCTTAACTATCAGGTAGTCAACACCTCCATCTTCCTATACCCGGAAGCCCTCGATTATATACAAAAATAATCAGAGTCGCACGAAGCAAGTCTACATGTATAAAAGATTGAACAAGCCGTTCAAACTTTCTACATGAAGCGTGAGAGTTTATAAGAGCCACTCTCTCTCTATAAATCACTTCAACAGCATGTTAGTACGGATGTCAAATATGTTTTCAAGTGTTGTCTAATTTCAAATGAGCCCCTATTCATAGGCACAACTCCAACGGTCGTCTCCCTCCTCCAACAGTCATATTTTTTAATGAATTTCAGAGGGACTTGTATACATGTCACTCAAACAACGGTTAGTTTGATAACTGAAGGCATGAAATCATTTTATAATTGAACAATTGTAGGCAGAAATATGGTTACATATCCAAACTCAAATATTCAGAATGTAAGAAAATAAAGTTTCAGAGTCTATGCAAAAATAAAGTCAGAGTCTATAATACACGGATATTCAGAATCTGTTTATCAAAAGAATTCAAAGTCAAACTTCATACAAGTTCATATCCTTAATTCATAATCAGATTTCACAATCAGAATTCTTAATGAGAATTAGAAATCATCATCAAAATTCGTAATGAGAATTCGTATTCAGAATTCACAATTAGAATTTGAAATGAGAATTAGAATTTTTCATCAGAATTCGTAATGAGAATTCGTATTCAGAATTCACCATTAGAATTCGTAAATTAGAATTTGTAATAATAATTCATCATCATAATTTTTAGTTAGAACTCTATATAAGTTCGTAAACAGAATTCAGAGTTGAACTTCATAAAAGTTCATAACAGGGAATTCAGAGTAGAACTTCATAAAAGTTCGTAACATGAATTCAGATTCTAAAAAAAATGCTTCATATCGAAGTATTATATGATTATGAGGTTTTAGATATGAATCCGATTTTTATACATAAGAAAAATATTGATTTGAACAACGAAGTCTAGGTAAGGGTAGATTTCCTTGGGTAAGGAAATTTTCTTTATATATGTAAAATATACGGTAAAAAAAAAATTTCTTGAGGATAAGGTGTTTGTGAATTTCAAAACAAGAAGAAATGGAAAAGTCATAAGGAAAAACTTATTGACTCAACACACGTTCCAATTCAATTTATTCATAGATGATAACATGTATTGGGTCCCTCAAGTTCTTCTATAACACTGACACATGATACACATCATGTACTTTTGAGAGACATGGCAGAATTAACAAATGAAAATACTTTAATATAAAATTATTAGAAGTTATTAAGGTCGGATGTAGCTAGTTATCAATATCCCATTCTTACCAAATTTTATATCACCCTTAAATGGAGATATATTCAGGAAAACATGATCTCCAACATGGACTTCAAAACCATTTCACCTATTTTTGGCATTACTGTTTTCGATATGTCGAGTCCTGTTTACGTGAGACTAGATATTATTTATCATTGATGTTGTATCTTCAAAAAAATTTGGACTTAAATGTTTCCATTTAGAAGATTCATCTGAACAAGTTGGATTATGAAATATAATTCCATATAATACTTCATATAATAAAATTTGGATACAAGTATAGAACATAATATTTTAGAGAAATTCTACTAATTGTTATTAATAACCCCATATAAATTTAAAATCAACTGAGTATAACCCCATCATTTCATCAATTATATGAATAGTCTATGTGTACTAACCATCAATTTCAGGATGGTAGATTGTTCTCAACTTAAGATCAGTATCACGATCCTTCATAAGAGACTCTTATAATTTTGATGAAATATTCATATCATAATGGGGCACAATAACATTTGGTGAACCATAATGTCCAACATTATCATTAATATAGACCCTCTAGAGGTTATCAAGTAGTAAATCATATTTTATTATGGGTAAATTAATAAATTTAGTCAGGTGATCTACAATTTCCCATATTGCATTATTAATGTTAGTATTAATTTGTATTCTAGTATCATGGATATAATAATGTTATTCCAATTCTACATAGGAATTGAAATACATTTACTAAATCCTCTTTTATATTGTCTTTTACCTTTTATCTATTGAAAAATAAAACATCTTGATTCATTTTCTACAATTTACAAATTCTTATTTTCCCATAAAAAAATTCCACCAATTGAAATACATTTACTAACTTTTCTTGTATATTGTCTTTTACCTTTTATCTATTGAAAAATAAAACATCTTGATTCATTTTCCACAATTTACAAATTCTTATTTTCCCATAAAAAATTCCACCAAATCCTTATACATCTTGGTGCTGGTAGGATTTATATACTAATTTGAGCTAAAAATATTATGAAACAATTCCCTTTTTATCTCAAGTGTAGATTTAACATGTATTTTCTTTCTGAATTTTATGATTACATCATAAAAATAGATATTCTTTTAACATTCATTCCTTCAAGGAATTAACATTGCTTTGAAAAATATAATCATTGAGTAAATATTATCCTGTAATATAATGATGTCTTCTCAATGATTTGAAAAATGAATATTGTATCCCAATCCTTAAAAATAATTGTATCCATAATTGGTAGTTCAATGAACATATGATTTCTCTAAATCACATTAGATACATAAATCCCTGAAAATTTCCCTCAATTCATCAGGTATCTTATTTCTTTCCCTAGTGGTAGTGCATTAAGAAATAATAATCTATAAATATCACAAGATGTTGCCTTTTTCTCATATGGAGAATTATTATAAAAAGTAGAACTATATGATTTTATAGTCTATTTAAATCTTTTATCATTCACTATAGAAAAAATATCTCCATATATTCATAAAAACAATAGATATTCAAAAATATGATCATAGGTTTTGTAGTTGTGTCCCAGAGGCCTAATCTAGCATGATGAAAATTCAATAACTTTATCATTTTTATTATGGACAGTGTAACACCCAGACCCCAGAAGCCTAGAGTTGGTGCATTATTACGTATCATTGGAATGATCACAAAAGATGATGTCTCAAAATACCGATTTTTTTAGTAGCCTTGGATGTACTAGATACATTCATAAGGTTTAAATTACATCATAAATTCGAAAACTAAAACAACTTGGTTTCCATGGAAAATGATGTGACCCCATAGACTATCTCTGTAGGTCATTCATAATATACTTCTTCACATCCTAGGAAAAATATTACATAGAAAGTGGTGAGCTTAAATGCTCAGTAAGGATAACAATAGAGAGGAAACTTTCATAAATAATCATAAACATTTAAGGTAATGTCTAAAACTAAAACATAAGCCTTTTCAACATAAATTTTTTCATAATATGAAAAATATAAATCAAAATAATTCCATTTATTTACTCACATGGATATTCCACTAGTCGAATAATCACATGAAATATCAATTTCCACTTTCATAATGATGGAATGCATAATTCCAGACATTCATAACCACATATTCAAGGCCTTGTTCGAAGACTACAAATACGATTTTACCAAGGACTCGTGCCAAGACACTAGTTTATTTCATCAGACCTACTAATGAATTGAGGAGCTATAGTAGGCTCCACCTATCACTTACTAATCCCAATGCATTCCTCATATAAATTTTTTTAAAAATAACATAAACATTCATATTAAAACTAGAATACGAAATGTCAATACATTAATCATAAACCATGAGTGGTGTAAAAATAAAACATCCATAGTAAAACATATCACAAAACCTTCAATAAAATATGGATGTTTTGTATCATAATAAATAAACATCAAATAATATTAAAATCCATCTAAAAATGTTGACATAGATGAAATCAAACCCTTTTTTAGAGAAATATCTCTATATATTTTTAAAAAATTTATGAAAAAAAGTTATTTTTAAAATATTATTATATGCTTATAAGGGATTCTTTGATAATTTTATAATGGCAGAAAATAGCCACACCTGCCGTATAAGTTAAAAAAACATTCTTACCTTAATTTTGTCAAAAATGACCAAAAGTACCTTATTTAGAAAAAGACAGAACGATTTCTTTCAAACCATTTTATAAAAAGTAAAAAAAAGGGGATAAATTACTTTAAACTAGAGTATAGTATATAGTAAAAATGTTTTGGAATACATTTTTTAGAAACATGGATGTGGATGATAAAGAGGTCCTAGTAGATAATTACATATAAAAAAACTCAGATAATGAAGAGATTGGGAAATTAACCATTACCTTGTACTTTTCCTTGATCGAGGGTAGGTTAACCTTCTGTATAATGGTGAAATAATTTTTATTAAAATATAGTATAATTATATACATTAATACGATATCATATATGATCTTTTAATATTACTTTGTTAATAATATTTTAGTATAATCGTCATTTCGGGTGATAACTGATTCATTTTCCTTTATATGCATTGTTACGTAAGTAATGTTTGTTATGTATAAGACGTATATTATTTATATTAATAATTATATTAAGTCCTTAAACATTATTTTTAATCATCTAATGAAAATTAGACTTGAATGGATACGATGGGGAATGAATCTCATCGCGTTCGTGGAGACGGTAATCTGTACATACACACGAGCGAGAATATCATTATTTTGATATTAAAATAATATATAATTGAATGGTATATCATATATACAGAACCATAATCATGTTATATTTATTATTTAAATCAATTACGCATCATTATTATACCCATCCGAATAATAATGTATTGAATAACAATTACATCACGACGTGGAGATGGTAAGCCGTACGTACGCACATATGGTTAACTATCATCCAAAGGATGGATAGAATAATGAATATGGTTGTAACATATTTATAATAACATATCAGTATATAGAAGATTCTGGAGTTATTATTTTAGAATGGAAACAACAAAGAAAGATGATGTGGAAGAAGAAAAGAACTTGAAAGAGGTGATGAAATATTTACCTCTTCTTTAGGTTGTTTCTTTTGATTTGATCAAAAGGGATCCATAGGTTTGATTTCTGACTAAAGGAAGGCCTCTATGATGAAGGGATGACAGTTGGGAGGGTATTTTGGTAGGGTTTGAACGAGCCAAAATCCTTTGAAGTTGTGAAGTCGAGAGAAGGGGTGTGCCCATTTATAAGAGGGGTGAGGGGCACCTTTGGTAATGATTGAAATATTATTTTATAATAAAATAATTATCTGTTTATAATGGATCTAAAATTTATTATTTAAATCATAAGGTGGGGACGGGTTGAAAAAAAACTCAACCAATAGGTTTTAGATAGGTTTGGGTCACTATATTAATCTTTTCTTTTATATTTAACTCTTAGTTAAATAGTCGACGTTTACCATGTCTCTTTGTGTTTTTATATTATATGGTTAATAAACTTACTATAAACTTAAAAAAGACCCCCAAGGGGTTAATTAATGATTAAAATATCATTATATAAGTCTTTTTTTCGTATCCTTAGATTTATAGGAATAGAATATCAATTAATAATATAATATTTGTTTTAAAAACTCTTTTATGTCAATTTTGAAACTATTTGGTATTTTGTTTTTGCTAAATTCATAACAGCATTATTACTTTGAAAACAAATCATATAACCAACCATAACATGTCATATTAGCCTATAAAATTAGTGTAAATCATAAAAAGTCTCATATTACATTTATTTGGATATTCATAATATCAATAATTTTAATATTTTATTTATTATGTAGTTACTGCATCATCATTGTGTCATAAATTAAATAAATTATTTAATGACTCAAAATTATAAATAAAATACCATTATGTATGAAATATTTTTTATATTTATAATGATTAGTTATAATCTAATTTATATTATGTTTAACCCTATATTAAAAATGGTTTAGTTATTAAATATTGAATTTGACACTTTTAACTCTTCTTTGAATAAAATAATAATAAATGTCCTAATCTAATCCATGTGGACCTAAACGATCATATTTTATTCCTAGGGTTTTTTTGGTCGAATTAATCTTATCCAATAGAATTAGGACATGTGTAAGCGTAATAATAATATCATTTTTACCCTTAATTACGCTATTTACTTTTAACTATGGTAAATAAATGTAAAAAGCTACTATTCGCCAAAATTTATTTTTATCTTATTTAATAAAATTTTACTTACTGATATCAACCATGTCTCTTGGATTTTTTAAATTGTACTCACGGAAGCGGTAAAATTATGTTTTATATAAATTTTCAAATGATCATAGGAGGTGGGTAAAAGAAGTTTAAAAGTTCAAAAAAAATTTATATATCTAGAATTATTATACGCTAACATCAATAAATTACATTGAACTTATATATGTATTATGTAATGTAATTTGACCAAACAAAATTTAAATAAAATATATAATTATTTAAATTAAAATTCGGTATTAAACTATAACCTAGTGGTTTTCACTATTCATCAAAAATTGAATGTCTTCAGAAAAATACCAAAAATTAAGCCTAAGATAATTTCGACATTCTGAATCCAAAATTCAAATCAATTTTGAAATATAAAATTTATAAAATTTTAAAAAGTGGGTATTAATATTCATAATGGCTAGTTTGATTGGTTGTGGTGTGTTGGAACTCGATGTTATGTAAACACACGCTATTATATTATTCAAAGAGAAGCGTATCGTGGAAGCTTAGGGTGTTAAATTATCCCCTCTTTCAAAAAAATTCACCCTTGAAATATCCAGAGTATTACTGTATTAAAATATTCGGGTGGTTCTTTATCATAAGTTCCTCGAGTTCCCATGTTTCATCTTTCATCTTATGGTTTCTCCATAGAACTTTTACTAGACATGTCATCCGGTTTCTCATCACTTGTTCTTTTATATCAAGAACCTTGACAAGTTCTTCGCAATAAGACAGATTGGGTTCATGTTATAATTCCTCATAGGTGAGTACATATGTTAGGTCAGGCATGTATTTTCGCAACAGTGATATGTGGAATACATCGTGATCTTTGGAGGGACATGGTGGCATTTTCAAATGGTAATCTACAGACCTAATTCGTTCTAGAAATTCAAAAGGTCTGATATACATAGGAATTAATTTTCCCTTCTTACCGAAATGTATAACACCCTTCTATGGAGATACCTTAATGAAAACATGACCTATTACCTGAAATTCCAAATTCTTCTTTCTGTTATCGGCATAGCTCTTCTACCTATATGAAGCTGTTTTGATTTGGGTTGGGATTACCTTCACCTTTTCCATTGTTTCATCTACCAGTTCTGGGCCTACGATTTTTCATTCACCAACATCATCCCAACAGGTTGTTGTGCGACATCTTTTTCTATATAATGCTTCATATGGTGCCATCTGAATACTTGAATGGAAGCTGTTGTTATAGAAAATTTCTACCAGAGGGAAATATCAATCCCAAATACATTGAAATTCAATTGATCATGATCTCATAATGTATTCTATGGTTTGAATAGTCGGTTATGTTTGTCTATCAGTTTGGGGGTGGTAGGCAGTGCTCAAACAAAGTTAGGTATGCATGTCTTTCTGAACACTTTTCTAGAATATTGATGTAAAACGTGGATCACAATCAGAAACAATTGATAGGGGTAATCCATGAAGTCTCACAACATCATAAATATATAGTCTTTCATGAAATTTAAGTGGTAAAATTTCATTCATTAATGTCCATGTTTTCAAAATGGTTTTAAGGATTTATTTATATGTACATGAATGTTTTAAAATGATAATTCCTTTCAAAAGTTTTAAATTGGTATGGGACACTGTGATTCTAAAATCTTTTTTAAATTATTTCATTTATAAATGAGTGACTTTTAAATGATTTCACAATAAAATATATTTCTCTCAAAGAGTTTTACTAATCATTTTCAACTATGTCAATATCAATTACTAAATATTATTCTTAATTGAGTATGATTTAAGATAACATAGTCTTCTATATTGTATTGAATGAGATATGATATGTTTGAATATGGATGTGATATTTTTATTATCATTCATGGTTTATGATTGATGTATTGACATTTTGTATGCTATTTTTAATAAGAATGTTTATGTTGGGTTTCAACATTTTCATATGAGGAATTCATTGGACTTAGTAAGTGATGTGTGGATCCCGCTATTACTCCTCGATGCATCGGCAGGTGTAATGAGAAAAAAAAATGTTCTTGGAATAATGCCTTTAAAAAATTATTTGTAGTCTTGGCATGAGGTATTAACAATGTGGTAATGATGTCTGGTGTTTGGCACTCCCTCATTAATAAATTAATTATAACATGTGATTATTTGACTAGTATAATATCCATGTGCATATTTATATAGTAATGTTTGATTTATTTTCTCTATATTATGTTCATGTTTATATTTAAAAGGTTGTTTTTTTATTACACATCTTTCCTCAAATGTTTATAGCTTCCGCTAAATTATTTAACCTTACTGAGCATCTGAGCTCACCCCTTTCTTATGTTTTGTTTTCCCAGGATTCCAAGAAGTGTATTATTTTTGATATATTGGGTTAAGCTAGGGGAATAATGACATTATAAAATAGGTATATTATATTGTGTATTATGATTGAATGTATAATTTAATGTTCACATATGTAATATATTTTACAAGAATACTAATCGGATCTATCCTTCATGACATAAATACTTTAAATCATACCAATGTATTAAAATAAAGCACTAGATCTGGGCTTCTGTGGATGGGGCATTACTATTGGTATCAGAGAAAGTTTAGTTCAAACATTGGAAACAAGATTTACAAAAACACTGATTAGATAACAATATACTAAGATAGACATTGAGAATTAGTGGATAAGAACTTCCATGAATTTTGGTAATGTTGAGATTTTGTGTATTTTCAAAGGAATACATCACTGTCTAGATACGAGTTAGTAGGGCCCACTCTGGAAAATATCTACCTAGGAGTGAGAACCCCAACAAGGTGTTTCGGGCTTGACCCGGGGTATCATGGTACTTGAAACCAGGACTTGTTGCACTCTTCGTTATGACACTCTCGGGGGATATGCTTAGGATATTTCATATTTTCATTAAAAGAAATTATGATGGATTTATGAGTAAATACTTCCCCAATGATTTTTTTATGATTATAGATTGTATGAATAATATTTTTAATTTACGTTAGATATTTTACAAATCTGTAACTATGCATTCCGATTTACAAACTAACCTAGTGTTCTCCATTGTTTAGAAATGGCGCCTAGTAGAAGGATTGAGAAATCCAGCAATACGTAGGATCCAAATAGTAAGAAGGATCATATCACTCATGGTATTAATCCAAAAGTTATAAGGGAAATAGTCTCCCATATATTCTCATCATATGAATAAATATTATCTTGTGTTAATAAGATATGTAAATAATTATATGAGTAATATGGCTTCTAAGGTAAGAGTAGAAAATGACGACAGAGAGAAAGATTGATAAAGGAAAGAGAGAAAAGAAGGATTTTCCCATATATGCTAACTATGGAAAGAATCACATTGGTAAATGATTGAAGGTAATGGGAGTTTGTTATAATTGTACAGAAAATGGACACCAAATACGTGACTACACGGGTAAGAAAAATATTTCAAATGTATAATGCTTCATCTACAAGGAGTTAGGACACTGGCAGAATCACTTTCCAAATCATCATATTATACCCCAAATGATGCTATTGAATAATAATCAAGTTATGATACAACCATAGATGAAGTGGAATGACTAGTATTTTTATGATGTTATTAATGAATTATTTTATTTGATTGTTGTATTAACGATGTACTATGTAACACCCCGAGATTTTATGAGAAATACTCTTTTAAATTTCGTTGATGTCTTGTGGTGTACACTACACCATGATTAGCTTGCACTATACGATACAATGTATTAGATTTTAGTATACGCAACACTATTATTATCTTGTGTTTCCCATAATTCCAAGTTCTTTTGAATAATATTCATTTTACACAACACTGAGTATACATTTTGATCTATGTATAAATTAAATATATTTTGATTATTTTATACGCAAAACCAGAGAAATATTTTACTAAATGCAACCCTGAATCGGCTTGCATTACACGTAAGAGAGACCTTCCTCGATAGTGTGTCTTGTACACAATACTATGTTTCACTAAACAACGATATATTGTTATTATAATATTATGAACTAGCTATTACGAATAGCATTAACTACATTTTAATTTCAAATTCATGATCTGATCTGTTTCAGTAGTATTAACTAAATTTTGAATTTTAGAACATTATCAATCATCTTGCACATTTTCTAGAACATGGTATGAGAGTAAAATAATTTTTTCGGGTAAAATAAATATTTTTTAAAAAATGGAGTTTTGCTGCCTTTTGATGGAACACCCATTTTAAATCTATTTTTTGACATTTTTATATGTTCAATATTACAAATTAAGCTTATTCCTTGGAATCAAGATATAAATATTTACTTTGGATAAATTTTTGATAGTTTTCTGATAAGTTTCTTATTTTGATGAATAGTAACAATACTCAAATTTTTTTTGAAAACAATTTTTTCATCAAAATACTTTATATGGTTAAAGTATATAATTTAATTGTTTTAATGTATAAATATAATATATTTCTACAATTTAATATAATTTAAGTCATTATCATTAATTTTACATTGAATTCATAGGTAAAAAAATTTCAATCTTTTGCAATGTTTTAACTTTTAAAACCCGTTTTCACAATAGCGGAATTAATTTTAAATAAAATAATGAAACTTCTATTTGTTTAATTTTGAAAAATGGATTAAATATTTGGAATAAATATGTCCTAATAATGTTAATAGGCTAATTTTATTTTTGGGCCTTATGAATAGTAACTAGGGTAAATTTTATTTACCATAGTTAAAGGTTAATCCTATAATTAAGGGTAAACATAAAATTATAAAATTACCCTAACAATTGTCTTAATATAATTGGTTGATAATATTTCATCCTAAAATATAATTGGGTTTAAATGGTATCTATTGTTACCCACTATTATGTGATTAAGACCTTTAATTTATTTTATTTAAAGGTACATGAAATATGTCTCACTCAAACTTTATTAACTAAATTATTTTTTATATAAGGTTATACAGAATATAAATTCGATTATAAATACTCATTTTAAAGATAAATATTTTTCTTCATCATGATAATTTATTTGTAATTTTTAAGAAATATATTTTTACCTTAATAGCTTATACATTAATGATGCAAGAATTATTTATTTTGTGAAAAATCAATAATATAGTTTTTTTAAAAAATAATAATACCCATCAAAAGGCAGAAACACCTAAAAAAACTTATTAGTCGTGTATATCTAACCCATAATCATCCAAGGGTCGAATTTTTGACCATTTAGAGCCTTATAAAAGCGATAATGACAATAATATTATATTATTTTAAATGATGTCAAAGTTGTCACCATCATAATCTAATAAACATAAAAATTTAAACATTTGGTGTTTTAGAAGATAAATTCTACTAAAAGTATTATTATAAAATATATTAGATTTATATTTATAATAGTATTTTATTTTTAATTTTTATGCAACTAATATGTATATTAATCAATTATACATAAATGTTGTAGTAATTATTTCACTAAGAGAAATATCAAATAAATGGTTTTAAAATATTAAAATAAATATTATATGAACTATTTAATACGCTCCATGAATTTTCAAGATAATTATGACATGTTATGAATCTATTGATTATTTTTTTTGAACATATCCTCTGTGTGGATGTTTTTTTTAATTCAAATAATTCAATAGTTTCAAAATTGACACTATTGGTATTTTATAAATATTTCATATTATTGAATTGTTTAAAGTCACTAAAATATTTAAAAATTACAAATTGTAAATTATATGGTCTATATTTTCATGATGTATCTAATTATGTACAATTCAAATCACATAAGTAAGTATTTGTAATAATTTAAAATTTAGAGTATTATCACCACAAATAAAATTAAATAGATTAAATAAGGATAAATCAAAATGATAACGTTTAAAACAAATTAAAAACATGTGTAAATTTTATTGGATGATGATATTACAATCCAATATCATCTAATCATCGAATTTCAGTCATTTTGGAAGCATTTATGTGGGTTTTTAGTTTATTATAAATTAATATTTTTGAGATTTCCAAAGTGCTCTCTCCTCTCTTATAAAAGGGCACCTCCCCCCTCTTCTTTTCACAAAATTTTGAGCCATAAATCTAGGACAAACCATGTAAATTTCTTTTCTACTCTTACCTAGAAACATACTATAGGTCCTGTTCTTCTTCAAAAACCAACTTTATTGCCCTAGAAGGAGGTTTAGAAGAGGCTCGTCGAAGAAGAGGTAATATCATTTACTGTTTCATTCAAATTTATTTCTTCTTCTACATCATCTTATTTATTTGTTTCTTTATAAATTAATAACATTAGTGTCACTAATATACTTATATCTTATTATAAATATGAAACAACCCTTTTTCACCTTCTATCCATCCTACAGAAAACGAAATCACCACGCATGCATACATATGGAATACCGTCTCCATGCTGTGATGTATTCTGTTTTCCACCACCACCATAATTGGATGGGTATAATGGTGGAAATAATAACTATATATGATTATTATAACATAATACTGATTCTGAGATATTATATCATCCACTCCAATTCCAATTAATAAATATGGGAATGATATCATCGCTCGTGCGTACGTACGGATTACCGTCTCCACGACGCAATGCGATTCATTATCCATGCTAACCATTCAAGAATGATAATAAAGTATATATAATAAATAATAACGAAATACATGGCATAATAATGATATTGGATTTATGTATATGTTATTTACATATTACTATTCAATTTAATAAGGAAACGAAAACAACGTTCATGCGTACGTACGGTCTACCGTTTCCATGGATGGCGTATTTCATTCCATTTATCAATATATTATATATATTTATATTCTTAATATATATTATATATAAAACATTTTTTACTTTCTAGAAGTAATTAATCATGATCTGATTAATCATATGAATAATTAGAATAGAAAGGGGTGAGCTCAAATGCTCAGTAAAGATAACAATATAGAGGATATTTTCATAAATAAGCATAAACATTTAAGGCAATGTATAAAACTAAAACAAAAGCCTTTTAAACACAAAATTCATCATAATATGGAAAATATAAATCAACATAATTCTATTTACATACTCACATTGACATTCTACGAGTCAAATAATCACATGCAATATCAATAGCCACTTTCATAATGATGCAATGCATAATCCCAGACTTTCATAACCACAAGGTCAAGGCCTTTTTCAAAGACTACAAATAAAACTTTATCAAAGCTTTGTTCCAAGACTCCAGTTTGTCTCATGAGACATACCGTTGTATCGAGGAGCTATAGCGGGCTCCACCCTTCACTTACTTAGTCCAATGCATTACTCATATTAAATGGTTTAAACATAACATAATCATTAATATTAAAACTACCATATGAAATGTCAATACTTTAACCATAAACCATGAATTGTGTAAAAATAACACATCCACAATAAAAAATATTACAAAACATTCAATACAGTATGGAATTTTTGTATCATAATAAATAAACATGAAATAAGCTTAAACTCCATCAAAGGATGTTGACAAAGATGAAATCAAAATCGTTTTTAGAGAAATATTTCTATCTATTTTGAAATATTTTAAAAAACATTTATTTTGTAAATATTATTATAATCTTGTAAGGGATGATTTGACGATGTTATAACGGTGGAAAACAGCCACACCCTCCATATAAGTTAAAAGAAACATTCTTACCTTAATTTTGTCGAAAAGGTCATAAAGTACATTGTTTAGAAAAACATTAGATGATCCCTTTCAAACCATTTTATAAATGTCAAACAAGGGTTTAAATGACTTCAAACCATAGTCTAGTAAATAGTAAAAATGTTTTGGAATACATTTTTAACAAACATGGCTTTGGATGAAAAAGAGGTCCCAGTAGATAATTACGTATAAACAACCTCGGGTAATGAAGTGATTGTAAAATTAACCCTTACCTTGTACTTTTCTTTGGTCCAGGGTTTTTTAACCTCTTATATAATGGTGAAATAATTGTTATTAAATTATATAAGAATCATATACTTTAATTTGACATCATATCTGATCTTTTAATATTGACATGTTAATAATATTTTAGTATTATCATCGTTTCAGGTCTTAACTAATTCATTTTCCTTTATATGATTTGATACGTTAGTAATGTTTATTATGGATAGGATGTTTCTTATTCATATTTAGAATGATATTAATTTTTTTACCAATTTTTTTAATCATATAATGAAAATTAGTCTTGAATGGATAAGATGGTGAATGAATCGCATACCGTTCGTGGAGATGGTAATCCGTACGTACACACGAGCGACAATATTATTCTTTAGATGTTAGAATAATAAATAATTGGATGATATATCATATATAAAAAATAATTATCATGTTATAATTATTATTTACATCAATTACACATCATTATTATACCCATCCAAATAATAATGTATTGAATAACAATTACAGCACGACGTGGAGACGGTAAGCCGTACGTACGCATATATGGTGACATGTCATTCAAAGGATGGATAGAATAATGAATATGGTTGTACCGTATTTATAATAACATCATGTTATATAGAATATACTGGAGTTATTATTTTATAATGGAAACAACAAAGATAGTGGAAGTGGAAGAATAAAGGAACTTGAAAGATGTGATGAAATATTTACCTATTCTTCGGGATCTTCCTTTTTATTTGATCAAAAGGGATCCATAGGTTGGATTTCTGACAATAGTAATGACTCTAGAATTAAGGGAGGATATTTGGGAGGGTATTTGGGAATGGTTTGGCCAAGACATATGGCTTTGAAGATGTGAATTTGAGAGAAGGGAGAGTGCACTTTTATAAGAGGGGTGAGGGGAACCTAAGAAAATGATTGAAATATTATTTTATAAAAAACTAATTTTCGGGTTCTAATGGATAATAAATGTATTATATAAACAGTAGGTGTGGATGGGTCGAAAACCACTCATCCAATATGTTTTAGACAAGTTTGGGTCACTATATTAACCATATCATTTAGATTTAACTCTTAGTTAAGTAGTTTGACATTTACCATGCCTCTTTTATTTTTATATTATATGGTTCATGAACATACAATAAAATAACCAGAGAACCCCAAGTGGTTCTTTAATTATATATCTATAATTATATATGTCTTTTGGATGAACCATAAATTTTTAGGAAAATAATATCAATTAAAAATATAATATTATTTTTAAAAACTCTTTTATTTCAATTTTGACACAATTTGGTATATTGTTTTTGCTAAATTAATAACATCATTATTACATCGAAAAAAATTCATATAACCAACCTTAACATGTCATATTAACTTATAAAATTAGTGTAATTCATTAAAAGTATCAAATTACATTTATTTGGATATTTATAATATCAATTATTAAAATATTTCATTAATGAGGTAATTAATGCATCATCATTGTGTTCTAAATAAATTTAATTATTTAATGTATAAAAATTATAAATAAAATAATGTTATATAAAAAATCGATTTTTATTTCTAATGAATATTTATAGTCGAATTTATCTTATGTGTTACCCTATATTAAAAAAGGATTAGTTATTAAACATTGAATTTAACACTGTTGACTCTTCTTTGAATTAAATAATAATAAATGTCCTTATCTAATCCAAGTGGACCTAAATGATCATATTTTATTCCTAAGGTTGTTTTTGTTCGAATTACAATTATCCAATATAATTAAGACATGTTTTAGGTTAATAATAATATCATTTTTACTCTTAATTACCCTATTTACTTTCAACAGTGGTAAATAAAATTAAAAAGTTACTTTTCATCAAATATTATTTTCATCTTTTCGAACCACATTTTACTTACTAATATCTACCGTGTCTCTTAGATTTTTGAAATTCAACTCATAGAAGTGGTAATGTTAAGTTTGTATGTATATTTTCAAATGCTCATAGGAGGTGGGTCAAAGACGGTAAAAAGTTCAATAAAATTTTTATATATATAAAATAATTATAAACTGAGTCCAACAAATTAAATCGAACTTATATAGGTATTATTTATATATTTTTAAGTAAAATTAATTTAAATAAAATAAATATTTATTATATAAAAATTCGGTTTTAAACTATAACTCAGTGCTTTTCACTGTTCATCAAAAATTGATAGTTTTCAGAAAAATACAAACAACTCACCCTAAGCTAATTTCCATATTCTGAATACATAAATGAAGTCCACATTGAATGATAGAATTTAAAAAATTTAAAAAATTGGGTATTACTATTCATAATGGCTTGATTGATTGGTTGTGGTGTATTAGAACTTGAAGTTCTACACAACACACGTTGTTGAATTATTCAAATAGAAGCGTACCATGGAAGCATGGGGTGTTACAAACACAATGTAGTCGTTGTTTTAATGCATCACTCTATAAGAAAATCCCAATATCTCATAATGGTAAATTTAACACCAGGAACAGACCAATATCTTCTTCAAATCATAAAAATGATTCAAACTCCTTTTTGCAAATGAACATTACCAATTTACATGTAATCTTGGATACTTGGATAGAAAATTAGAAATGAATATAAAAAGAATGAAAATAATAACCTAGAAAACCATTGAATATATATACATTAGTTATGATCATTTTTATTGAAGTTTTTCTGAATAAATTTTTCTTTGAATTATAAACTGATATTTTATTATTACAGAAATTATAGACAAAAAAAAAGCTTTTATAGAAAAAAATAACATGTTCTAAAAAAACAGTATATTCATTTAGTACTCTATACATTATATCCCTAAAAAATAAGGGTGAATTAGTCAATCTGAATAAAATTACTATAAACTCACAACATCTATATCACTTTTATAAATCAATATTTAGAATGTATTCTTATTGTACTCATAATAGATGATATCTTTATTGGAGTTCAATATTATAAAAAAATGATCTCTATGAAGTTTATCAAATAAATCATCATTACTTGAATGATTTTATTTATTCATTATAATAATAGAATTGATATTCCTATAATCATTGCATAGCCTCATGGATATCACTTTCAACCCAACGAAGTGAACTGGGGAACCCATGGTGAAAATTTAGGTCATATCAACCCCATTCCAAAAAATATCCTTGTTGTTTCATTAACTCCACTAACTCTAAAATTTCCATTATTTAGGTGTATTTAATATTAGTCTCTCATTAGAGACTAAATAAATAAAAAATGGACTTCACACAATAGTGTATATCGAGGTAATTATTCATGAAATAAATGAATGCATTCATATAAAATAGATTCATCGTCAATTTTAATGTTAGATTCTACATCTATAAATTTTGTTTTATCTCCTTCCCAATGTTTCTCATTCAAGGGAGCTACTGCGGTGGATCTAGAAATGGCATAGATGTACAATCACTTCTCAAATAATATGTAATTTAACAACTTCATAATGAATCATAATTTCATTATTCTTTTAATAACTATTGACAAAATATTTTGAAATCCATCCCAAAAAATGATTTATATCAAAGAAAACCACTCGTATAATAATATGATGAGAAAATAATGCACGTATATATATCAGAATGGGGACTTCTGAACATATCCTCGTTATGGTGAGGCATCCACTTGGAGTTTTTAATTACAATGTCCTTCTAAATGTAAAATATAAATATCTAATTTTTTTGGAAATATATGTAGATATAAAAGAATATGAGGATCCATAATAAATTAACGATTAGATAAATTTGATGATATGATTAATTTACCATCCACCACATAATGGTTTACATCCACCTCACCAGTAGTGATCCAATAATCTTGGAAATATCCCTTTATAATTTTTTTTACTAGATAACCTTGATTATTTTGGAATTAGATTTCATAATTACACAAATTCCTAAATTTGAAAAATAGATTATCAATTTTCTTCATTCACTACTTTTCATTCTTTATCCATCTGACATAAATCTCAATACTAATAAAAAAGTCTAAATACCATCACGAATTTCTCTAGGTGATTCTTTTTTCATTTTTCACAATGTGAAAATTACTATGATATCATTCTCTTTTTATTTCATTTCACTCCCCATGGTGTTAAGATGACCTTGTATTGTCTTGATTTACCAAGAATATGTATGATCTAAAGAATTATTTTTTGATTTTGGTGGAACATAAAACAATTTCATCATATGATTAGAATGTTTGAGATATCATCATCAGTATGATACTTGGATTATGTTGTTGAATAAAAATGAAAATATTTCACTATATTATATTTATCTAATCTAATTAATACCAATATATACATGTTTAAGTAATCTCAAACTAAGAAACACATTATTCTTCTATTTTATTAAACATGTGGAAGTTTATATTTACTTTAGTTTTTTCACCTGAGGAAAATATTTATCGAAGAATGTATAATTAAAAACTTTTAATTCCATGATTTTTATTTAATATTCCCCTTTGAATTTTATTTCATCAGCCCCCAATGACTGAGATATCCTTTCATAAAATATACTGCAATTATAACCTATATTTTTAATCATATCTAAAGCTATAAATATCTCTTCCAGATAATTAATCTATAGATCAGCTATAATTGGATAATTACCACAGAAAAATTATGGGGGATTATATCGCTTGATGCAATCCAACATATTAGTGCAATGTTGTGTATTAGGTTTCTTCATCGTGGAATGGTAATTTCAGATAACCTGATCAATATTCCTTAATGTATCCATAATTTTTCCCATTCCAATAAAAGATATATTGGATTCTTCTAAACGGTATTCTCTTCATTAGACACAATTATTAATAACCTTATTCATTCCATGCTCCATTTTAATATAATGGTATATATTGGAATATATAATAAAAGATTAAGTCATAAATACAAATGCAAACTTAAAAATAATTTTTCAACCCTTAACCAGAATTTGATATTTATTAATTTTAAATCTCATAATAATAAACATATTTTCTTTGGGTATATCATAATGTGAAATAATTCATAATGGTTTTTGATTAAAATTTAAAATATCACAAGCCTATTCCGAATTAGTGTCAAACCCGGTGCACAATATAATTTTTTTAGGATCTAGGTGATGATTAGGTAAAGCCCAATGTGCCCTTTTTGGATTTATCACCCCTAGATATATTTGTGATAGAACCATGACATCATATAGTATCAAATAAGAGATGGATTCCAAGGAATAACTATATTATTTCATCCTTACCTAAACATTAGTATCCTATTATATACTCTTATACTCAAATGCTATCATAGTCCATGTTCCCTAATTATTGTTTTATTTAATCTAGTACTTAGAGATTCTACTAAACATTTTTTAAATCCAACCATAACTACCCTTAATATAGTAACCTAGAGTAGCTGATTACTTTATTACATGAACACAAAAACAAGGGGGTCAAATCCTAATATAACAATCATTTTAGTACTTGTAATGATCCAGATCGATATATTATAAACATTTCACATTGTGAATATAATATAAAACATAATATATAATAAATTAAAATGAACTGTAACTTTGAAAACTCATTCAATGATTCATTATTTATATCCTAGGTAAAGAGAAAAAGATAACGGTGAAACAAAATACTATGTAAGGGTTACATAGAGCAGAATATGTCATGATTCAATTAGAATGATCAGTATAGAGAAGTGAATAACTAATAAAATATTCCTTTTAATTAATAACATGGAAATAAAAATTAAATAAGTCATTATCAATATTTAATGTTAAATTTTTGAACAAAATTTCTATTTAAATTACATGACTACATGAATAGATATGGAATAATCAATATTTCATGGTAAATTACTGAACATTAAACCCATTTAATCAATTATCTGATAATTAAATGGATCCAATGATTAAATAACATGAGAATATCATGGATAATATAAATAACTAAATTATCCGTGAAGTTATTCATTAATAATATGACCTTATGATCTCATGAATCATGATACCTCTACCATCAAGACATTTCACCAGAAAGTTTAAAACTATTGGTAAAAGCATTTTTAATATGTATAAATTATTATTACCATTAGAACATTATATAAATTGAGGGTATATATAATTTCAGGCCCCACATGTCACTGCATATCGAAATAATTCCTCAAATATTTTACAATTGATTTTACTTATGAACAGTTAGCCTTATCAAAAAATATCTTTATTGAGTAAGGAACACTATTTTATCAATATTTCCCTATTCAATTCAATATGTTTCAATGTAATCATCATATGTAATAGTTGAAATGGTTCATGAAATATTAAAATCTATTAAAAAATTAAATGAAAAAGATGAATTGAAATAGTAACCATCATTAATAATTAGGTATTCATGTTAAGTACATCAATAGTGTACTCTATATATCACATGAATTTGAATATGATCATCTTAACAAATATGTATTAGGGAAATGGAAATTGAGATAAAATCCCTTATTATGATCATAACATTGATGTGAGAATTAATTATTAAACTTATTATGTGTATAAAATTTAAATCCCCATATAATGTTTTATATAAACAAAAAATAATAAAAATTAATTATACATATAATCTTAGAGTATAAAATGATAATTAGGAAGTAATATATCCTAATGAAAAATAAATTGAGTAACGATATTCTTTACCATTTGGTAACATTTATATACGACCACCTTGAATTAAATAATAAAAATTTAAAAATAAAATATCATGTAGTATTAATTATTCAATATATTACATTTAAATGATTATATATTAACATGACTTGAAATATTCTAGGTGCATAATAATAGAATATTCTTCATTCATGGGAAATTGAGATGAAGTCCCTTAACTCAAAATTCATTTTATTAAAATTGATTTCAAATGGTTGATAATGATTTCCTTCATGTTATTAATTTATGACAGAATGATATTAATAATTATAATATCATATATAATCCTGTTATTGGTTTCAACCATCCATTTGATAATAATATATCATTATTTTCATAGTTTCATGTGTTAATTAACATATTTGATAATGTGCGTTATATAATGGAACATCAATTTCTAATGAATAGGACATATATACATAATCTGAATAATTATATTCATTTTTTAAATATAATATTCACTCATTAGATACATTTTTATAAATATTTATTAATATTTGACATGAAACATGAATAAACTCACATGGTGGAGACCATAAGTCGTACTCATGCACGAGCGCCGATATCAGTCCATTAATGAATGTAAGGGTGAGGATGTGAGTGGTGTTTTGATTTTAATTAAACAATATCATATAACATATATCATATATATATACACAAATTTTATCATTATTATTTTCAAGGTAAATAATACATGAAAAATTAGCCACATCGCTTCATGAGGCAGTAGTCTTTCACACACACGAGTGATAATATCATATTTTAAGACGAATCGAATAGAAGTTGTTATATGAGAAATAATAATTAAACAATTTTTATTATATAACTATTATAATATTAACATATTTAATCCACATTTATATCCACCAGTGAATGGTGGTTATAGAGAAAAAAATAATTCAGTTCATGGATAAACAGTCTACCATACAAATGATCAATAATTCAATTTATCATCAATGAAATATGAGATGTATATATGTAATAAAATAAAAATAAAAACATATTAGTGTGTGTGAGATAATTTTTTGGTTATACAATCTTTATTTTTTATATTTGAACAATGTGAGAGAAGAAATAAAAAAAAAATTATTTAGTGTTGCCTTACCTTCATATTACATGCTTAGGTTTACACCAATATCCTTACTAGGATGTCATTATGATCATAAAAATGACTCTAGTAGGATACGATGGAACTATGGATTTGAATTTGGCAGGGAATATCTGAAAAAATGGATTTATATGTTTGAGGAGGTGAGTAATGTGTTTGGATTTTATATGTGAAGTAGATGACACTCAGTAGATAAATGATATGAATTAATTACACCAAAGTTTTTATCACTAAAGCGGCCCAAATAATTAGTCATTCTTGACCCTTGTAGGTGATTCAGTAGAAAAATTTATAGAAAATTTTCTCTTTACTTATTTGTATGTAATTTTTTCTCTTATCTACTCTGTTTGACCCCATGGTAAAAAAGATTTTACCATACCCATAGTAATTAATTTGTAACCATTATAATATTTTTAATGGTAAAAAATTTAGATTAACATGTTAGTTTTCATAAATTATTCTTATTATACATATAATATCCATTTTTTAAAACATAATTCATATATGTGGTTGAATACAATTTAATATTATATTCATAGTCTAGAAAATATTATGGTTTCCAAAGAGAAAATTCTCATAATTATAGAATGATTATATTTGGAAATGAAATATAAAAATAATTAAAATTATTTAAATCCATTACATTGTAATATAATTTATATAATTTTCCTTTAAATCCATTTTAGAATATATGTAATGATTTTAAATATTTTAAATGAAATTATTGATTTTAATAAAAATAAATACTTTTCACTATTCATAAAAAATGCTTCTTTTCTGAAAAATAAAAAAAGTTTTCCCAAAAAAATGTTGATATTATAATATAAAAAATAATTTCAATTTTACCAAATGGGCTTTATAAAGGTGAAAAAATTTAATTTTATCATAACTGCACAAGTAGTGATGATTCTATTTTCATTGAGAAAATATTGTCTTTGAAGAATTATTTCATTTACAATCAACAGATTCTTATTTTTATTTGTAATTAATATGTAAAAAATGTATGTGTGTAAGAAAATATCTTTTTATATTAATTTATTAATATTTTTACACACTATTTTAGTGTCTAGGTTATAACGTCCACAATTAAGTAATAATAATTTAATGGATTATTGTGATTCATTTTTAATAGGTGTTTAATGTTTCACAAAACATGTAATAGATTTATTTTCATTAAATATAAATAAATATTATATTATATGGTTAATATATCTATACCCCACAATAGAGGCTTTTTTAATTAATTTTAGTGATCTCAACACTTTTCTATTATCAAAATTCATTCTGGATACTATTCTATTGACGGGTTATGAAAGAGGATTTACCAAGTTGCTATTCCGTATAAGGTATAGAGAATATGAATAGATTGTGTTTCCATTTGATCATTCCAATACCCAATACATTCATTGATATAAAAAATATACTATTTATAGATTACCCTTATCAATTTCTAGTAGTCATTACAGATTACAATCTGACATTTTCAATGAGAACTAAAATAATTATGATAACATAAATACTTTGCTCAAGACCTATAGGAAAGAGTATATGTATACAAAATTTATCAACTATAATTTTTTTTATAAAATGATTCATTTTTCATCCATATAATATTAAGAGGGTTGTATCTATGGATCTCTCAGTGACATAAGTCATGAAACATTGGCCTATATCAATAATTATATATATAGTCCAATTATTTATTGGTTTGGATAAATATTATCTGTTGTTCATGATTATGTCATTATAAATAAAAAATCCATTCATCTTGATAACTCAGAACTGATCCATGTTCCATTAGATAAATTAACATGAAGAATATTTTATGTAACCGAAGAAAAGGGTTTTTAGTCAACCTATTCTTACATATACCAATTGTGTAAATGGTTTTTTATTCTAAAATGATTCATAAGATAAGTTATTTGTATGTGTTATTTTTTATATTGATATTGATATAACTTGTGCCTCATGATACGTTATGTTTCATGATAAAAATTAACCAACTCATGATTCGGTGTTAGTTGTGGTAATGAATTAGATAAATATATTGATGTAGCATATTAAAAGAGAATGGTGTGATAAATATACTAAACATATAATTGTTATGTATATAATCACATTTATGTATTCAAATATGTTATAGATAATATGGTTAAAATTGATTAATGATTATGATTTCATGATACATTTCCACTATAGGATAGAGAATAAGGTGGATGATTCCTTGATTTGAATGAATCATTATAGAAAATACATATTGAGGATTATAAAAGATTTAATATTTTGGGATTTTCAATGGATAGATATCAAAATTATAAATGAAGGGAAGGAATTTCATATTTATAAAATTTGTGTAAAACCAAATATTCAAATATCGATTACTGAGGAGCCAAAGGAAGATGTAGAGAAACAGAAGTATGTTTGAAATGATCCTTATTTAACCATATATTTTTATAGAATGATAAGGATGATAAAAATTGTATGTGTTCTATATATATCATATTTGAGTAACGGGATTTTAGAGTGTAAAATCTCGTTACATTTTCTGGTATTCTTCAACCCCGCTTTCAGTTGAGTTTTGGTTGGGGATCATTTGTGGTTGTTTCAGGTGATTTTTTGAAAATTATGGAGGTTTCATTGCTGGAGCACGATTTTCACAAAGGCTATGCATGGTTTGGAAAACTGTGCGCTAGTTTCAAGTTTTGGATAATGGGCTCTGCACGGTCTGTGCACCGTTTTTCCATATTTTGTGTAGTTTCCTAGGAAACTATTTGGATGGGTATTTCAAGATCAAAAATATTTATTAAAATTTTATGTTACCCGTTTCATGTCTCGGATGGACCTCCTTCTACCAAAACACATGTCTCCCTTATATAGAGATCTCAAGAACTAATATTGGCCCCTCTAACCCCTTATAGAATTGTTCTGAATCTTCTCAATTGTTTCTTGACCTTCTTCTTGTATGCTTATGCCTCTCGTTCTCTTCCTCCCATTATCCATCTTTCTCCTAAGTGTTCAAGGGATCTTATAATTGATTTTGGGATCTAATAACATTTTTTTGGTTCATTAACATAGGTTTATTCCCTTTTTTGTGATATTCTTTATGCATTGAGAAATACTAAAAAGGGTTTGGTGTTTCAAGATACATTATTTTTGGTAGGTGGTTTTGATATGTTAACCAAAATTTATTGAACAATTTTTTTCATTGTTTAAATTCCTATTGATTGGAATTAAATGATATTTTTTATATTTGAATCAAATGGGTTTCAATCAATTGGTTGTATGAAAACCAATTCTGATGAAATGGGGTTTATGTTGAAAAAATGGGTTTGTGGATTGGAAAATGAATTTGGTGAAGTTAAATTTGTTTAATTTAATTTCTTATTTTATATGGGAATTTAATAAATCGAAATATTGACATTAATTGAGGAAAACATTATTTTATGGAAATATTCTGTAAATCCCAAATTCATATTATTTGGGGTTTTGTAATGGAAATGATGGAAATGTTTTATTTGGGTTCAACTCATAGTTTTGTGAAAAATGGTATAATTGTTTTATAAAAACCATCAGGTCACATCTTTTTGGAAAGGAATGTTTTTTTATCATAAACATGTTAAGGATTTTAGCGATAAAATTGGCATATCTGAAACTGAGAATGGGAAGAATTGCATTTTCGGTTATAAAATTAATTTCCCATTATTTATTTATACTTGAGTACATGTATGACATAGTAAGTTAGTGAGTTTTTTTAAGGTGGATCTTTACAATTTTACAACGTTCTAAAACATTAAATTAGCACATCCCTTTTCATTAGAAAAGGTGATTAGATCCCTATACCTTAGAACTAATAGGGTGTTTGTCCATACTTATTCATATTCACAGTGTTGGAACCCAATAGCCTAGAACTATTGTACCTATTTTTCACAAGAAAATGATCCTCCATTTTTTGGATTTTTGAATGCATATATATTACATTGTTAAAATTTGTTTTACATATCTTGAGTATTTATATAAATTATTTATATAAAGTGTTTATTTAATCCATTTGTGAGAATTGTTGATTTTATAATGCATCCTTTTATTAAAAGAAAATTCTATATTTTGAAATGTTCTCTATCATTTGAAATTTATAACATGATTTTCTAAAGGAAATTCCATATTTTTTACTATAGTGGATAATTTGTATAAAAATGCTTTGTTAATCCTGGCATATTTGTTTTAAAATAGAAAGCAATTTTCTGTTAAATTGGTATTAGAATCCATTATGGAATCAATATGTGAAATACTAACGGGCTTTGGATCACACCATACTTCTTCCTTATATTTATTGTAGATTATATTATTCTAGGTTCAAGAAAAGAAAAATGATTGCTTGGAGGTGGATCATGTTGCTGAACATTGGTCTTGACTGGTTGTGTCCTTAGGAACATGGGTTGTTTTTTCCTTTTATCACTTCAGATATAGTACTTTGACGGTTTTTCCTGTTTAACATTAGGTATTTTACTTATATTGGAGTTTTCATTTGACATGCTTGTTATCTTCTTTTGTTTTTTTCCCACATTGTTAGTGGAAACTTCATTCCCACATTCAGATTTTATGATGGCAGCTACAGGTCGCCTACTAGTGGGGATCGGGAATGCCCTTTGGGCTATGTCAAGACTAACATGGTTATCGGGTTACTAGGGTACCTAGTTTGGTTCGTGATACAGTGGTATCAAGGCTCAAGGTTTAGATTTTTTCTTGTAGTCGGTATGCATTTTGAAATCATGATAGTAAATAACTGGTTGTTGCGATTGATTGTCTGGCTAGATATCATGAAAATGAACCTGAATCCCAAGGAGAGGTAAGGGGAAGATATATTTTAGTTCATTTCATGTAATTCTGTTGTTTTTATCTAGATAACTTGAAATTCAAATCTTTTATATCATGTCTATTGTGATTAATTTCCCTCATTTCCCAGTTTGCGCATCGACTAATGTATTCCGTGTTATCTGATAATGTTTTTTAGTATCATGTCTCCATGAAGATGTGAAAGTCTAACCTAGGATGATGATTGTGCTGAACATTATCTAGTAAATCCTATCAGGGATCCACATCTGATTGAGGTGATTGTGTGCACTTTCAAATCTCTTAAACGTGAACAACATATAGTTCCCATTTTGTCTCCTAATGTGGACTATTAGAGGGATGTTCTACATAATAGATTTTTTAATTGTTTATTTGATAGATACCAGAACTATTTAGGGGCTCAAAGGTGTTGGATTGAAATGATACTAATTGTAGTATCTAAATTATGATGTAGATGCTCAATATACATGAGGGGGTGAATTGTATACTTTAAAAATTCCATTGGAACCTTTAAAGATGATGATGTTTAACAAAGTTAAACAAGGTAAATTCACAAGACCTCTTAGTTCTATAGACACTCTTGATTTCAGAAATGTGGTTCTAGAAATGAAACATAAGGAATGTTTACAAAGGTAACAATTCTACCTTAAATCGTATAGACTCTTACTAATCATAGTACAAGTATAAGAAAGTATAATATATTTATACTTACTTCAACCACCAAAATGCAGCATAAAACTTGAAACAATACAATTAACAAGTAGTAAATCATGTAACCCAATGAGTAGGATATCCAACAACCATTGATAATGGTTCATGGATTTATACTTTAAAGAATGTCTATCTTACCACAGTAGGGTAAGCCCTTGATATGAATATCGGAATCAGTCTTGCTATCCCTACAAGACCTCGAACTTCAAGGTATTTGTCACCTCTATCTTCCTATCCCCGGAAGCCATTGAATGTACTCAGCTACATTCGATGTCGCACAAAGAAATTATGTACAAGATGTTCAGTATGCACTAAGCATGAGAGTATATCTCTAGAAATCACATCTCCATGTAATCTCTAGTTTTCTTGAACAATCATCAATGTTGTGATCTCTTTAGAATGAGATCTTATTCATAGGCAAATCTTCAATGGTCGGCTACCTCTGCTAGGGGTCATATGTTTCCATAAATTTCGTAGGGACCTGTACACATGTCACTCGAACAAAGATTGGTTAGTAACTGATTACATGAAATCATTTCTTAACTATAACAAGAGTAAGAAAAAATATGGTTGCTTAACCAAATTTAGTTTTCAAAGTGTAAGGAAAAATAAATTTTTGGAGTCTAACAAAAAAACCATTCGGTGTCTATAATACATGAATATTCAGATTTTGTCTTCAAAATAATTATGAACCTGAATTATATAGAATTCTGAAATATGAATTTCAAGGAAATTTGGAGTCTGAATTCAGAAGATTTAGGATTTTGAATTCATTGAATTTAGTGTTTGAACTCAGAAATTTCAGATTCTAACTTAAAAGAATTCAGAGTGTGAACTTAGAAAGTTCTCAGTCTAAATTCATAGAATTCGGAGTCTAAATTCAAGGAATTCGAAGTCTGAACTTAGAATTTTCAGAGTCTGAATTCAAAGAATTTGGAGTCTGAACATAGAATGTTTGGAGATTGAATACAGAGAATTCGAAACCTGAATTAAGATCCTAAAAAAAGAATTCTATTTTTCTATGTATTTATATGTTCTTCGGGTTTTAGATATGAAACCTAATTTTATAACTAAAAATAAAATTTTTTAGATTATAACATGAACAATGAAAACATGGTAAGGACAAATTTCCATGGGGGAGGTATATTTTCCTTATGAGTATAAAATATAGTGGAAATGATATTTTCCTTAATATATAGTGTTTCTTATTTTCAAAACAAGAAGAAATGGAAAATTCATTAGGAAACCTTTTTGACTCAACAATATCCCCCTTTCTGAAAATCACATACATTTTTACGAAAAAGAATATATGGACTTAGATAATAATTTTCTGGACCTTGAAAATAAAACTTATCTCTTTTAACACATAAGAAATGATGAATATGACTAACTCCCCCTTAGGCTTTGGAAACACTAAGGATCATATTCTTGATTTTTGGACTGATAAGTATCATTTTAATGCATATGAAAATCTTATTGGATAATAACTCCCCCTTGGATAAACTCCCTCTTTCATTGGGAAATTTCTTCTTTTACTTTGTATTATTTTTTATTATTTCATTCTCTCACTTTGTGATTTTCCAAAAGGAATACATGGAATGGAAAAGGAAATATGGTACCAAAAATATTAGTTCTAAATAACCAAATGTATAAAGAGAACCCCAAAATTTTATTATCAATGAAAAAATTTATACAAGTAAGGAATAAAAAAAGTTTGGAATTGAACAAGATTATCCTTCCTACTCCTTCGGCATCAACTTCTTCACTATGGTTTTGAGCTTATTGTGCTCCTTGTGATCTTCCTTTTCTCGTTTGAGAAGTTGATCATGGTCTTCTATTTTCATTTCTAATACTTTTATTTTTTCTTCCTGAGACCTAAGAGATTCTACCTGTCCCTTTATAACTTCTTCATGCTTAGAAAATTTTCCCTCAAGTTTGACTCTAAGATCTCCTTCCATATTCCAACACTGAGGAACTGAATATAAATTCCCATTCAGATCTTTCACTTCTTTCTTCAATGTATTTTCTTCAAGAGTTAGCTTTTCCTCAAAACTATTAGTGATATCCTTGATCTTCACATCTTCAGTGTCAAATGGATCCTTGACACATTCTTGGAACTCATCAAGAATTATCATGTATTCTATAGTTTTCTTTAACCAGCTAGTCATTTTCTTGCAAGATCTTTTGTGGGATTCATTGTTTATGAAAAAGTTTTTGAGATCAGCCTCATGCTTGAAACACATATACATCACCATGGATACAAAATCTAATTTCTGATTTAAGGAATGCTGATGCATTTTGCATCTTGAGTATATACTGGGAAAAATTGGAATAGTCCCAACAATCTTCTTCAAATACTGTACTAAAAAACCATGTCCTAGAGAGGATGATTCTGAATCATAGATTTCTCTTGGTGAGTATTCTTTTACTAAATTAGTAGTTTTATTCTTTGATGAAGCACCCACTTCTTTCTTCTTCACCACTGCTTTTCTAGGTGTCTCAAAAACCACCTGTTTTCCCATATAAGCCTTCAGAATTACTTCTTCTTGATTGGGTGATTCGTGTTCACTATCAGATAACTCTAAAATTTTATCTTCATCTACCTATTCCTTCTGAGCTCCTACCTTAGCATCCTTTGGCTAAATGAAATCGTGGTTTAAGAAATATTCTTCATAAAATTTTTCACATATTCCCCACTTTCCTCTTCTTTCCCCGGGGAATCATGTTTTGAAGGCTCATCTTTAGAGGTTCGGAATGATAATTTTTCAGAAGGGATTTCATTTTCATGAAATTCCTCTACTTCCTTTATCAAATCTTCAGTATCACAACTGCCTTCTTCTTCTTCCTCTACTACTTCTTTTTCTTCGACTTTTATTTCTTGTACTTTTTCTGGTGTCACAAACATATTTACTGGAGACTCTGGTAAATGATCTATTTGGAAGGATTCTAGTACCCGAATATTCTCGGATGCTTTCTCAGTAGCCTTTAGAAGTGATTGAACTATCTCTACCACAAATAACATTTTCTTCTACTTCTTCTCATTCTCCTGATTCTCTAGATCTTTAGCTGCCTTTTCCTACAGCGATTTTCCTTAGTAGGGTCCAAGTCAAACATAGGATCTCCTTATTTCTAATTTTTCTTATCTTCCCTCCACTTAGCGACAACCTCATCAGGATAGGCTTTTTGTTTATTTGACGTTGGTGGAGCAGATTGAGTTTCTTTTGCTATTGTGGGTTTTTCCTTCTCTTCCACTTCCATTACCATCTCCTTCCTTCCACCCTTTTTAGAGGTTTTCTCCCCCTCTTATTTCCTTGAAAGAGAATAAACATCCTCTTTACGAAAATATTAATATTCTTCAGATTCAATGGAAAAAAACTTTGTTCATTTTCATGGGGACATCACTCAGCAACAAGACGTTGTTATTTCTAGACTTATATTATCAAGGAATTTTTAAGGATTCTAAACACCAAACAATCATATTTGATAGAATAGCTGAATACATAATAAATTGATCCTTTATATTTCCATTATTTATGTTCTCAATCATAACCAAGATATCGTTAACCAATTTTATCTTCCTTAAGTTTACCACGAAATCCAGAATGTAGATGTCACTCTTATTTATTGTCTCCTTATCACTTTCTCCCCGAATGAAAAATCATTGAACCCACAACTCAATAATCTGAAAATTTGTAGACAGGTGAAAAATATTCAGAGTATTTACCTCTGAAAGACCAAGACAAGCCATGGATTTTTCCTTATTAAAACTTCATTGAACATGAGGAAGCTTATTTGAGCAGAAATATGCTTCTCCTTCATAAGGAATACCAACCAATCTTGCTTCCTTAATGTAGTAAAGTGAATATGTATTCTTGTAACACTTGAAATAAAAATTTCTTCTGCCTTCTTCCTTGAAGAAAGAAACTGTCTTGTAGAATTCAATCAGCAACTCCGGATACACTGGACCATGTGCAATCAGTTTCGAAATATAGACACTCTCCCACCAATTCAGCTTTATATTTTTAGAGATAATGGAATCATACATAGTGAATAAATTCAGATGAACCAACATTTCTCTATAAACCATCCACTCAGATATTTCCTTTATAGACCACATATCTTTTTGATATGATTTTTCAACAGACATTCAGAGGTGAGGAAACCACGAAGATATGAAAAAAACTTATTTAGGATGGAAGAGATTCAACACGCAATTTCTTGAGATTCAATGTGGGACATCCATTGAGGGTTTTTTATATAGGTGTTTGAGGTGACAGTTCAGCTTCCATACAAAATCCAACTATTGAAAAACCTTTTGATTAGATCTTACGGCATAAGAAATGACCGAAGAAGAATTTTAATGGATTCTAATCTTTTGATGTTTTCAATTAAAATAATCAGATTCAAGAAAAAAAGAATACGAAAATTTTAAAAATAAATGAAAATACCAAAAAGTAAAATATGATTTCGAAAAATTATGAAAGGAAACATACCATTCTAATTGATAAGAAAATTATTCGTAATGAGGATATTTCTTCTTGAAGAACATTAGATTCCGAAAAGTTTGATTATGAAAATTTTTAGTACAAAAATCTCCATTATGAAAATTTTGAAGTAAGGATATCTTCATTATGAAAATTTTAAGTACAAAAATTTTTATTACAAAAATATCAAGTATGATATTATTCATGATGAAAATTTCAAGTATAAAAATATTCATTACAAAAAATTTAATTTCAAAAATCTTCATTATGGAAATTTTATACTATAAAATAAATTAGACTACCAAAATTTTTAAACTAAGAAAAATATTTAGACTACGAAAACATTTGAGACTATGAAAAAAAATTATACGGTGAAAAAATTTTAAACTATGAAAAAAATAGAAATATAACAACGAAATGTACTCCCCCTTTTAATAGGAGTTCCTTAATATATAGAGATTGGTTTCAATAGAAAGTTAACATGGAAAATTACCTTATTGTTATCATTTATAACTTCTATTTAATGTATTCAAATCTATCGAAGGGTAAATATTTTGTGAAAATATCAGCAAGTTGATCTTGTGTTCTAATAAATTGAAGAATGATTTCGCCTTTTTTTGTGTGATATTTAAGAAATTGATTCCTAATATATTTTTGTTTTGGATGAGAGTGATGTGAATGGTTTTTACATAGGTAAAGGGAACTAATATTATCACACAAAATTTGTGTTTTGGTAGAACTCATACCATAGTTTTTTAGTGTTTGTTGCATCCACAACACTTGAGCACAAAAACTTCAAGATACTACATATTCATCTGAAATAGTGAAAATTATACTGAGTATGGCTTTTTTCATGAAAAAGAAACTAATGAATCTTCTAAGAAATGACTAGTTCTGGATGTACTTTTCCTATCGATTCTATATCCACCAAATTCAGCATCCAAATTTTTTAAACAAAATCATTTCCAGAAGTATAAAAGAGTCCAACATCAATTGTTCCATTTAAGTAGTGAAAAATCCTTTTTCACTGTCTTTAAATGAAATTCCATAGGATTACATTGATATCTTTCACATAAGCATACTAAAAACATTAAGTCTAGATGACTAGCTATCAAGGAGAGTATACTTCCAATTATACCTCTAAAAGATGTTTTATCTACTCCTTTCCCAGCGTCATCTAGATTAAGTGAATTTGAGGTAAAAATGGGAGTAATTATACTATTAGTTTTGAGAAATACATACTTTTTAATAAGATATCTAATATACTTATGTTGGGAAATATAGATACCTTCAGGTTATTGAGAAATTTGAAAACCTAGGAAAAATGTTATCTCACCCGTCATACTCATTTCAAACTCAGATTTCATTAGATCCGCAAAATAATCGGTTAAAGATTGCTGAGTTGAACCAAATATAATTTCATCAACATAAATTTGAACAATAATAAAATTTTTATTATATTTCTTTATAAAAAGGGTTGGATCAGAATTTCCAATAACATAATTATTTTGAAGCAAAAATCATGTATGTCTGTCATACCAACCTCGAGGGGCTTTCTTAAGTCTGTACAATGCTTTGGTATGTTTGAAAACATGGTCAAGATGTTTTTTGTCTTCAAATTCAAGAGGTTGTTCAACAAAAACATCCTCTTGTACAAAACCATTAAGGAAAGCACATTCAACATCCATTTGAAAAAGTTTGAAATTGAAGAATGCTACAAAGGCAAGTAGACTATGAATAGATTCAAGTATAGCTAAAGCAGAATAGTTTTCTTCATAGTCTATTCCTTATTATTGATTATAGACTTTATTAACTAATATAGATTTATTTCTTACTATGATTCCATTTTCATCACATTTATTTATGAAGAACCATTTTACTCCAATAATAGATGTTTCCTTAGGTCTTTCATCCAAGGTCAAGACTTTATTCCAATCAAATTCATTTATCTCATCTTGTATAGCTTTTATCCAATAATCATTACATAAAGTATCATCAGTGCTTTTTCTGTTGTAATTGGGAATGAAATTCTAGATGTTCAACTTCATTTCATAATAATCTTCTAGTACATAAAGGTTTATTTAAATCACCAATGATACTATCACTGTGATGATTCTTTAGAAACAACTGATTTGGGTTTTGTAAAACCTGTTCATCGATGTAGGGTATAAAATATATTGGGGAAAATGTCTCAGAAATACATTCTCAAACATTTTCTTTATCACAATGATCTTATAACAATGGTTGATAATCAGTTTTTGAAAAATTATCTGATGATGTATGTTGTGGTTTTTCAAAAACAAAAGGATCAGTTTCATCAAATTTGTCTTTTACTATTTCTTCAATAGAACAAGCATTTTTATTGAAAACTCTATAAGCCTTAGAAGTTGTGGAGTAGCCTAAGAAAATTCCTTCATCAAATTTAGGTTAGAATGTGTGTAGATTATCTTTAGTATTCAGAATGAATACATTGCAACCAAAAATTTTGAACATGGAAAGTCTAGATTTTCTACCTTTCCATAACTCAAAAATAGTTTATTAAGAAAAGGTCTAATAAAAACAAGATTTATAGTATAGAAAAAAGTACCTTCAACTTCATCCCAAAAATGTTTGGCTACCGAATATTCACTCAATATGGTTTTTTTATCTCTTGAGGAATTCTTTTTCTTATTTCAACAACACCATTTTGTTGATGTGATATGGGTGGTTAGAAGTTATGAGTAATGCCTTTTGTACTAGAAATGGTTTCAAAATATGAATTTTGAAATTCACCTCTATGATCACTATGAATTTTTATCAAATGAAGGTTTTTATATTTTTTTACATGGCATCTAATACATTTAAAATAATAAAAAGCATAAGATTTTATTGCTAGAAAAAAGACCCATGTAAATCTAGTGTAATCATCAACTAAGACAAATACATAATATTTTCCTCCAATGCTTCCTGTTTGTGTTGGACCAAAAAGATCCATATGCACTAACTGTAATGCATCATTGGTTGATACTTAACAGACAAATTTAAAACTTGATTTATGTTTCTTGATATATTGACAAGGATCAGAAGCTTTGGATGAATTAAATCTATGCTCTGGTAAATCCTTAACTTGTCTTTTCGTAGATAGTTTTCATAGGTTCTTAAGGTTACAATGACCTAACCTTCTATGAAACAACAAATAATGATCTTAAATTTCAATAATTCAAGGTATATCTGGGCTCTTATGGTCTTCTATGTTTAGTGTGCAAACATTCTCTTACCTATGAGCAGAAAGAATAAACTCTTACGTTGAATTGGGTACTAAGAACTCTTCATTCCGAAAAATAAAAAGGTAACCTTCATCTCATAATTTACTCATGCCAATGAGGTTGTTCTTAAGACCCTTAACAAATAAAACTTTTGAAATCAATGTTTTTTCATGAAGAACAATGTTACCTATACTAATAATTTCTCCCTTAGCAATATCTCCTAAAGTTACTTTTCCTCCATTCGTCTTGATAATATTTCCAAAGAAGTTTTTGTTACTAGTCATATGTCGGGAACATCCAATATCCATGTACCATGTATTATTGTTTGTACATTATTTATTTTATTAGAAATGAGAGTGTTAGACTCTCAGAACCAAAACATTCTTGGATCCAGAAACTTCGGAAAGCTAAATTTTTGGAATCCACATTTTCGTTGAAAAATAAGCTTTATGAAAACCTAAAGACTGAGTTTTGAATAAGGAATAATTTCTTGCCCAATTCCCACCACACTGACACATAGTGCAGAATGGAGCACTTTTAGGAACAAAATAATTGTTACCAAAAATCGATTTTTAACTTGTATAACCAAAACTAGAATTATCCCTTAGAGGTCGAATATGGGAAAACATGTTATCAAAATTTTCCTTACCTAAGGTAACCATTGACAAACAGTTTCTCAAGGAAAATATTTTTAACTTTAGTCTAATAAGTATGTTCTTATCCTCAAATCAATAGTATTAGAAATATAGTTAGGCTTTGAAACATTTTTCTTAGAAATTACTTTTTCTAGATCCTTAAAACATTTATCCTTCTCAGAATTAACTTCCTCTAGGTTTTTTAAATACTTTAAAAATCAAGATTTTATTATCAATATATTTAGAAAGATATGATATTTCATTTGTAAGAATATAAATTCAATAATTTAACTTATCAAGCTTTTTCTTGACTTTAGAATTTTTTTCTCAAAGAGCTTAGAAAACCTAGAAACTTCATTATAGGTAGGTAAAGTATTATCATTATCAGAAAAAGATTTATCATGCAAGGATTCCTATTATTTATTTTCACTATATATAGAATTTTGGGATACATTGGTGATGGATTCATCATTGTGTACCTTTTATATTAAACAATTATTTTCAATAGGTAACTTGGAAAATAAACCAAGATTCTCCTATCCAAGAGATTTGTAATCTGAGGATTCCTTAGAATAGCCTCCACTACTGGCACTCTAGTTGTCATTATCTTTCAAAAAATTCTTAGCTTTTGCTTTGTAATAAATTTTTTTGTTCCTCTCAAAATTCTTTTCTGTTCTTTCTTTTCTCTTAAGCAGTGGACAATCGGGCCTTATATGTCCAACTCTTTGGCATTCATAAAAAGTGACTTGCGAGTCTTCCTTATCCTTTCATTCTATCTTCTTGTATCTATATTGAAAGTTTTTCTTCCCAACTATCTTCTTCATCCTTCGAGAAAGATTAGCTAGTTCATTCTCATAATGTTCACTCTCACTTGATTCAGATAAAACAGTGACCTTCTTAGACTTAGATCTTGTAACTCTCTCAATATTCGAGGCTTTTATCTTATTTAAAGTAGTTGTAAAATAAAAAATTCCATTTCCATTATTCTTCTATAAAATTTTTAGCATGTCTCTCCATTCTAGTCTCATGTTGAAGAAGAGTTCCAAAAATCTCATCAAGTGTAATCTGTGAGACTTTCCTATTATCATCTATAACAGCTCTCTTGGATTCCCACTCATTAGTTATGATATCTATAATCTTGTCTACAAGTGCCTCATTGTCCATACCACTTTCACCCATGGATTGTAAACTATTGACAGTAGTCAACAATATTTGTTGTACCTTACATATATATTCTCCATAAGGAGTGAAAAATCCATGGTACTCACCTCTAAGCATATCTCTTCTAGTTTCAATAACTTTGGAAGTTCGAAAATGTGTAAATTCAAGCTTCTTACTAATACAATTATATTCTTCACAAGAAGTAATCTAGCTATATATATTCATGTTCATGGAACACAACAAAGTATTTCATACCTTATTGTTTATTTGATATTATTACTTCTCTTGATTATTAAAAGTCCTTGTCTTCCTTATCAGGAATCTTGTAATCTCTAGTAATCATACAAAGTTGTCTACTCCAGTGTTAATAACAAAAGTCTTCATACAATCTCTACAATATTAATAATCATTCCCATAAAAATAGGTGTTCTAGTATGATTAATATTGTCAATTTAGCCAACAATAATATCTGCCATCTTAAAGATAATATTTCCACACAAACATATTAGTAATAAAAGTTTGATAACAAGGATAAAAATATCTTAAGAAAAGAAAATATAGAACAATTAAAAACATGAGCAATATAACTTATATGTGAATATAAGTATTTCAGATACCTCCTCTGATACCAATTATAGGATCAAAATGATAATGATTGTAGTATAGAAATAATGATGTAGATTCTCAATATACAAGAGGGGAAGTTATTTATATACTTTAAAAAATTCATTTGGAACTATTAATGATGGCGACATTTAACAATGTTAAATAAGGTAAATTCGCATGACCTCTTAGTTCTACAGACTTTCTTGATTCTAAAAATGTGGTTCTGGAAATGAAACTTAAGAAAATTTTACAATGATAATGATTCTACCTAAAAGTGTATAGAATCTTACTAATCAAAGTGCAAGTATAAGAATGTGTAAGATAGTTACACTTTTCTCAACAACCAAAATGAAGCAGAAAACCTGAAACAATACAAGTAACAAGTAGTATATCTTTTAACCAAAAGAGTAGGTTATCCAACAACCATGGATATAGGTCCCTTGATTTATACTTTCAAAAAATCTTGTCTTAACCATGCCAGGGTAATCCCTCAATACAAATATAAGAATCTTTCTTGATATCCCCACAATCCCTCAAACATCAAGGTAGTCGGCACCTCTGTTTTCCTATCCCCAGAAGCCCTCGAAAATACTTAGCAAAATTCTTAGTCCCACGAAGAAATTCTGAACAAGATGTTCAGTACACAATAAGCTCGAGAGTCTCTCTCAAGAAATCACTTTAGAATGTAGTCTCTAGTGTTCTCAAACAGTAAGAAAATTTGTGAGCTCTTTCAAATGAGCTCTTATTTATAGGCACATCATCATCGGTATGATCCCTCCTCTGATGGTCATAATGTTTTTTAATTTTGGAGGGTCCTATACACGTGTCACTAAAAACATGGTTGGTTAGAAACTGATTTCACGACATCATTTCTTAACTATAACAACATTTAGAAAAAATATGGTTTCTTAACAAAATTCAATTTTCATAGTGTAAAAAAAAATACTGTAGTCTAACCAAAAAACCATTTGGTGTCTATAATACAATAATATTTAGATTCTATCTTCAAAAAAATTCGGAACCTGAATTCTATAGAATTACAAAATCTGAAATTCAAGAAAATTCGAAGTCTTAATTCATAAGAATCTTGAGTCTGAATTCAGAGAATTCAGAGTCTGAAATCAGAGATTTCAGAGTCTGTATTCTGTGAATTTGGAGTCTGAACTCAGAATGTTTGGAGACAGAATTCAGATAATTCATAAACTGAATTAGGATCGTGAAAACAAAATGCTCTATGTCTAAGTATTTATAAGATTCCGGGGATTTACATATGAAACCTGATTTTATACATATAAATAAAATGTGATAGTTTATAACATGAACAATGAAAACATAGTAATGATAAATTTCCTTGCAGAAAGAAATTTTCCATATAAATATAAAATTTAGGGGAAAAGAAACTTCCCTTAAGATAGAGTGATTGTGACTTGAAAAACTATAATGAATTGAAAAGTCATAAAAACCCTAATTGACTCAATAGAAGGACGATCATGATGCTCAAGAGTGGTTGAGTAGTTCCGAACTCTTATTTTGGATTTCGGACACACTCAATGAGATCAATGTGACGTCTTCCTCCATCATTCTAGAAGTACAAAGTAGGTGATGGCAAGAAACTATGGTGAAAACCAAGTAACACGATGGATTAGAAGGGAAAGGCTTCAAAGATCATTTCACTGACTAGTTCTATCCATATTTGAGGTTGTTGGACATGTCTATAGAGTTTTTCTTATATGATCTGGTAGACTGGTCTGTGATAGAGAATACAAACCATTTTTTTTTGAGATTTTGAAATTCGCACCGGAGAGAGTATCGAATGGGAGGATGATGGATCAAAGGTTTTAGTTGGGGATTCATCCGGATATTTGTTCTCAGGTTTTCTTGATGAATCTGCCCACTTTTTCTGATGTACTGGATAGAGCACTGATGGTTGAGATGAACCTGGTGGGTATGTCAGGGTTATAAAGAGTATCTTTTTCTCCTAGTGGTATTGTGTGTAACATCATCGTAATGAATAATAGTGATGATTATCATGGAAGTTCACAATGGAAGTGTTTTTCAGACCTTATACAATACCCAGAATAGGGACTTTGGTTTATTAATACTGTGGAAAACTAGGGAATTCAAAGAAGGTTTGTACTGGCATGCCCAATAATTATGGATCCTTTGGGTGCTCTAGGAACATAAAAAGGTTCCTCTATATTTATTCTTCCATGCACAGTTGGACATGATGATCAGATCCTCCTAAAACTATGGTGTAATCAAATGCTTCATGTGAAAATGGTTTCCAGCCACATGAATCCGAAACGAAGCTTCTTCACACACTAGAAGAGGCACCAAAGGAATCAGAAAAGGGTTCAATGATTGTGAGAGGTACCATCACTATAAAATTATCATTAGAGAATGTATTATTTTATAATAATTCATCTCATTATTTTATTTCATCCCAATTTATTTATCTAATTAATCTTCATATAGAGATTTCATCTTTTTTAATGAATTTTATAGCACCCCTTGGTATGAAGAGAGAGCATGGTATCTAAAATCCCACTTGTGTTTTATCTATATCATATGTTGAGTTATATTGGACATTTTTGGTTCATGACATGAATTATTTTGACATCATCTTAGGATTGTATTGTATCATTGTCAGTAAAGACCCGATTGATTGTTATATATGATGGGTGTCCTTCACTACACCTGGTGTAGTGTCTCTCATGCTTCATGGAGAATGGGAACCAACTTAGAGTAGGGCCATGCCTTCTTATCCAATGTTGGGGAATGTAATATCAAGGTTTTCATTTTATTTTTAGTGGGAAACATTGAGAGGGGACCTCTCTCCAGTAATCATTGAGTTTCCTATCTTGTTTCCTTCAAATATCTCATGCATTCCACTTGTAACAATGGTTTTGTTTCCATTGACTTGATGTCTGGTACTCTGCCAGTTTTCATTCCATCATACCCTGTAAAACCAGTCGACTTGAATGAGTCAATGTCTTATTTGGGAGATATTCATGATAATGGATTTATACATCCAAGAAAGACACCTTGGGCCGCGTTGGTTATCTTTTCCAAAAAATGCGATTGTCAATACGCATTTAAATTTATTACCAAAATCTCAATCGATAAACGGTAATGAAAAAGTATTTGTTTCCATAGATTTATGATATGATTGACTAGTTTAATGGAGGGAAGTGGTTCTATAAGACTTAACTTTTCTAGGGTTACCATTTGTTGAGGATAAAGAAATATGTCATTCAAAAAACTACCTATCAGAGCAGGTATGGCCATTATGAGTACATTGTCATTCCCTTTGGTCTAACCAATACTCTTATAGTTCTCATTATTTAAAATAAAATGATTTTACATGAGTATCTCGATACATTTTTGGCTGTGTTAGTTAATGATACCATTGTGTGCTCTAAAAATGAGGAGGACCATGTGCATCATCTGAGAATAGTGCTGAGTTTGTTGAGAAATCATCAACTCTATTCCAAGATTTCAATGTGTGATTTAAGGATTCATGAAGTGTTTTTATTTGAACATGTGGTGTTAGAACATGGAATTTATGTTGATTCTGAAATGGAGAAAGGTGTTCGGTCATCAGACCAGCCACATATTGCCTTCGACATTTGATGCTTCTTAGGTTTATCTTAATATTATCGTTGTATCCTGAAAGAGTTATAAAAGTTAGACTCTGCAAAGAATGATATAACTTTTAAGGGATGTATGTTTGTTTTTAATGATAAATGTCGTAGTTATTTTGTCGATATGAAATTCCTTTTCACTAGCGTGCTGGTTTTTACTCTTCTAGAGGCCGGGTAGGGCTTGTGATTTTTTTGTTGCAGCCAGTTCAGGATTGGGTTGCGTTCTTATGAAGGGTGATCATGTTGTTGCTTATGGATCTCATCATTTTAGTAGGCATGAGAAGAAATATCAAACCCATGACCTAGTACTTGCAGATCTAATTTATACTCATAGGATTTAGCGACAAATCCTTTATGGAGAAAGGATTTCCATGTTTTATGACCACAACATCTTCAGTTATATATTATCCCATAATGTTTGGTTCTCCACCAGAGAGGTTGGGTTGAATAACTACAATATTTTTATTTTTGCATTTCCAACACCCCGAGGAAATGGAAGATCGTTTCTGATGATTTAATCACAATGATTCTGGAATATGATGTGATATAGTCTTCGAAGGAGTGGATCATGGTGGCACTGTTTGCATAATTCTTCATACAGTTTAGGAAAATTTGTTGAGGCTTCCATGGATAGTGTTTAGTTTTCATCCTCTCTTCTGGAAATTATCCATTAGGATCAGATTACTGATAATGAATTTCATATCATTAGAGACATTCTTAACTGCGGGGGGAATTTTTTTCTATGGTCTTTATCCTAATAATAAATTCTATAAAATCGTAATATTTTGGATGTATTTTCTTCCACAAGGAAATATGTGATGGGGGTATACCATAATTCCTAGTGGACTGTCTACCCATGACCAACAAAATGTTCTAAGACAAGAGGAATATGTATTTGTGGTCCCGTATTAGGTGAGGAATTGCTGAGTTTTTATCTTATTTCTATACATCCCAGCATGACAAATCTGAGTACCACAAACCTTTGCAACAGTTTAGGCACTTCATGTCCCAACATAGAAGTGGGATGAGATCTTTATGGACATTATGATCAGCTTTCCATGTACCTAGAGAATGAAGAATGGGATTTTTATGGTGATCGATAGGATTAGTAAATCAGATCTATTTAAAAACATTAATAATAAATCCAAAGTTACTATATTGGGAAGTCTCTATATGAAAGTGATTATTTAGTCCAATGGAGTTCCACCCAATAAATTCTATGATATAGATCCTTAGTTTTTTTCTCTCTTTTGGAGAGTATTTTAAGAGGTGATGGGATATCATGTCCATTTATCATGGAATTACATCCACAGTAAGATATCCAGTTAGAATGACCAATAAAAATTCTTGAGGATGTGTTCCACGCTTGTGTCCTCAACTTTAGTGGATCCTGGGATGATCCTTTGGGTCTGGTTGAGTTTTATTATGAGAATAGTTACTGGTATGTGATCAAGATGGCACATTTGGAATCCTATTATGTCCAACCTTGAAAATCTCCATTGTGTTTCTAAGAGATTGGGGATAGTTCCCTAGTTTGACCGAGCATGTTCAAATATACAACAACAAAGATTCAGTTAATTCGTAACCAAATATTGAAAGATCAGAGCCGATACAAGTCTTATAAATATCATCTCCATGGATTATGGATTTTTCAGTTGGTGACCACGTAATATTGAATGATTCACCTCAGATAGGTCATTGGCAGCTTAGGAGGTACAAGAATCCTTCTTCTCATTTTGTTGGACATATGGAGGTTATTGAGATTGTACAGAATATTATATACTAGTTATCACTACCACATTAGCTGAGGATGATACATAATGTTTTTCATGTATTTCACCTTTGAAAGTATTTATCTGGTCTATCTCATGTTTCGCATTCGTGTGATCTTGAAGTGAAACCTGATTTATCGATGATTGAATGGGCTGTCGGGATAGCTGATTCTTAGACCAAGGTACATTTTGTGAGAACAATAACTTTGGTTCATGTGTTATGGTAGAATGGTTTGGATTCTCATGAGATGTGGGAGATGAAGTCACTAATGAGGGATAAGTGGCCACATCTTATTTATAGGGAGGCTTCTTCATAGGATTTACGGGGATATAATTTTTTTATATTGGGGTGGTTGTAGCATCCATTTACCATTTTTAGGTAATCCTAAACCCCTCTTTCGGTTGAGCTTTGGTTGGGGTTTGTATGGAGTTGTTTCAGGTGATTTTCTAAAAATTATTGATGTTTTTAGGTGAGAGAATGGTTTGCAAATGGCCTGTACATGGTTTGGAAAACCAGACACTTGTTCCATCATTTAGAAAGTGGTCTCCGCACTTTTTTGACACAATTTTCTCTAACAATTAACATATTCTTAGGAAACCGTGCAGACATGTATTTCTAGATTAGAAATTTTTATTAAAATTTATTGACCCCCATTTTATGTCCCGAATAGACCTATTTCTACCTAATAAAATTTCTTCATTCCTTAGAGCTCCCAAAAAGTATTCTTGGCCCCCTAAACCCCTTCATAAATCAATCCAAATCTAGGAGAATGTCAGTCAATATCCATCCGGTTAGTTCCCTCTTCATGATCTATTCCTCTGATTATAACGACCCATACTTTACATACATTTTTATTACTTACAAATTGAAGTACACTTATTACAACATATAAAAAAACCATGAAAGGGCCGTATAGGTATAGTGTCTTTATAAACTGGGAAACATAAACAACCGGTTCATAAAGTATCTACACCGTCTCCCATTTATTTCATCATATCTATAGTCTGTTTTGGCATATCTTACTTAATAACCTTCATCCTGACCTGGGGAAAGAAAACATACAAAAGGGTGAGCGCAAATTCTCAATAAGGGTAAACAAAAGAAATATCAATCACATCATATTCATAAGAACATAACATTTTGGAAATCTTACCCTGCAAAAGAGATCAAAATTTTATAACATGGGATAAATCATGGCAGTGAAATGTAATCACAATAATCATAACTTAAATCATGAATCTTTTTGGCATACACACATCATCATAGAGAATCATCTCTTATTAGTCAAGACTCATTTCCAAGAATATCTTAGTGGACAAAGTCCATTTCTGAACCGAGTTCATTCCTCGTTTAAGTCCTGTTTCACTGAACCGGTTTAACCTGTCGTTCCATCCATGTCTATATCATGAGATATAAAATCTTTACCCAATGCATTGGAGGTAGATATAGGTCCCACCCATCTCATAATGATAACATTCTTATGTGTTCCACAAAATCATAAATCATACATCATTGCATAACCCATTTAATAAAAATGGGATTCTTAAACATCGTGACATCATGAAAAAATTCATATAAGATAAAGGAATTCATAAAAATAATTCCATCACAACATAATCAATTCATTGTAATAATAGGGATAGAAATAGAACCCTATATTATCTTATATGGAAAACAATTTTGATAAAACACTTGAACTCCATTCTTGAGGAAAATATCCTTTCTACTTCAAAAGCATTTCCTTTCATAACATGTCATATAATTTTGAACTAAAAGTGGTTGATTAAAAATAAACATGAAATATTGTAAAGGAATATTCATGGAAATAATTTTCTAAAAATCCATTCATGCCACATAAGTTAAAAAAAGACATTCTTCTCGTACTTTTGTCAGAAAAGTCAAGAAGTACCTCGTATGAAAAGTGACAAAAGATTCCTCTCATATCTTTTACTAAAAAATCACCGAAGGGTAAAATTGTATTTAAACAATTTTAGGTCGACGGAAATAATGATAGATATTGAGGAAATATGCATGTGGATGATAAAATACACCCCAGTAATTACCAAAGTATAAACAATATCGGATAAAAATGAGATTGTGATATTTTCCCTTACCTTAGGTCTGATTTGCTTCGTAAGTGTCCGAAACTCCTGTATAATGATTTAAATAATGTTATTGACTTATTACATAATCATAATTATTTTTATGATATCATATATGGTCATATTCATAGCTTCTTATTAGTAATATTTCATTACTACTTGTTATTCGGGTGTTTATTACTTTTTGTTCAGATGTGTGTTTTGTCGAATAAATTCTTATTCTTATTTTTAGGTTATAGATTCCTCATTTATAGAATGGTATAAGTGTAATATATATCATATTTATTCATTCAATTCATTTATATAATCATTATGCAATGAAGATCATGTAGAACGAGTCGCATCACATCGTGGAGACTGTATTCCGTACGTACGCACGAGCGATGATATCATTCCCATGATCGTGGAATTGTATTGAATTGTATCTATACTATTTAAAAATCAATACCACTTTACAATAAGCATATATATTCATTATTTAAACCATTATACCCATCCAAGTAAGGTGGTGGTGTAAAATAGATTACACCACAGCATGGAGACGGTATTCCGTACGTACGCACGTGCGGTGATTTCGTTTTCCGTAGGATGGATAGATGGTGAAATACGATTGTTTCATAATTATAATAACATATCAGTATATTATTGATACTGATGTTATTAATTCATAATGAAAAAACTAAAGAAGATGAAGTGGAAGAAGAAATAAAGTTGAAAGAATCGGTAATAGACATTACCTCTTCTTTGAAGCGCCTCTTTGAGACCTCTTTTTAAGGCACTAAAATTGGTCTTTGAAGAAGACCAGGACCACTAGGATGTTTCTAGGGAAGTGGAGAGAACATATTGGCTGGGGTTGGCCGAGTATGAAGGCTCAATGTTGTGTGATGAAGAGATGGAGGAGGTTCCCTTTTATAAGGGAGGAGAGGGGCAGCTGTGGAAAAAACTAAAAATATTATTTTATTATAAAGCCATATTCAGTTTTAAATAGATCCAAATTGATTTATTTCGAAGCTAAGGTGTGGATGGGTCGAAATCCTCCAATCCAATAGAATTTGGACAAGTTTAGTTTACTATTTTAACCTTATCATTTAGATTTAACATTAAGTTAGATAATTTTACTTTTACCGTGTCTTTTTGTGTTGTTACACTATAAGGTTAATAAACATACCATAACAAAGTTGTTTATTATTAATATATATAACCTTATCAAACTCATTTTGCAGATCCTTAGATTTTTATGAATAAAATATAAATTAATAACATAATATTTGTTTTAAAAACTATTTTATGTCAATTTTGACACTTTTTGTTAATTGATTTTTGTGAAAATCATAACAGAATGGTTAGTTCTAAAAAAGTTAATTAAATCAATACTAACATGTCATATTAACATATAAAAGTATTGTAATTCATAAAAAGTCTCAAATTTCATTTATTTGGGTATTTATAACATCAATGTTTTCAATATTTCATTAATAAGATTATTACTGCATCATCATTGTGTCATAAATAAAATAACTTATCTAAAGTCTAAAAATTATAAATAAAATATGATTATGTAGAAAATATTATTTTCTTTCTAATTAATATTTATAGTCGAATTTATCTTATGTATAACCCAATATTAAAAATTATTTACTTATTAAACTTTGATTTTACCTATTTTAACCCTTCTTTAAATAAATTAATAATAAATGTCCTAAACAAATCCATGTGGGCCTAAATGGTCATATATTATTACTAAGGTTGTTTTTGGTCGAAGTATACTTATCCAATATAATTAGGACATATTTTAGGGTAATAATAATATCATTTTTACCCTTGGTTACCCTATTTGCTTTTAACCGTGGTAAAAAAAAGTAAAATGTTACTATTCACCAAAAAATATTTTCATCTCATTGAACCACATTTTAGTCCTTGATATTAACCGTGTCTCTCGGATTTTCAAAATTAAACTCATAGAAGTGGTAAAATTATGTTTTATGTAAATATGCAAATTTTCCTAGAAGGTGGGTAAAAGACGGTCAAAAGTTCAATAAAATTTTTATATATCTAAAATTATTATAAAATGACTCCAATGAATTACTTTGAACTTATAAAGGTATTATGTATCAATTTTTACCTAAGATAAATTTAAATAAAATATATAATTATTTAAATAAAAAGTCGGTTTTTAAATAGTAACCGAGTGTTTTCACAATTCATCAAAAATTGAAAGTTTTCAGAAAAATACCAAAATTTCACCCTAGGCTAATTTAAATATTCCGAATCCAAAAATGAAGTCAATTTTGAAAAATAAAAGTTTCAAAATTTCAAAAAGTGGGTATTATTATTCATAATGGCTAGTTTTAATAATATTTTAATAGCATATCGTTGCTTAGTGAAACTCAGTATTGCATACGACGAAAGCTATCGAGGAAGGTCACAATTGCGTGAAAAGAAAGACAAGATACTATTGTGTGTAGTGAAAGATTCCTTTGATGATTTATATAACATAAAAACAAAATATTTCTCATAAAAGTCTCGGGTGTTACATTCTACCCCCCTTAAAATGAATTTCACCCTCGAAATTCGTCAGTTGTAACAAACAGATGAGGATAACTCTCCCTCATCATATCCTCAACCTCCAATGTAGCTTTTTCTAATTAGTGGTTCCTCCCTAAAACTTTCACCAAGCATGTGGTCTTGTTCCGTAGGACTTTTTCACTACGATCGAGAATATCTATCAGCTGTTCTTCATAAGAAAGATCTTGTTGCAGTGGTACAACTCTTGAGCTGAGTACATGTGAAGGATCAGGTATGTACATTCTCAGGTGAGATACATGGAACACATCGTGAACTTGAGAGATATTCGGTGGAAGCGCCAATCGGTAAGCAACCTTCCAAACACGAGCCAGTATTTAGAAAGGACCGATATATCTAGGTCTCAACTTTCCCTTCTTTCCAAATCTCATGACCCTCTTACAAGGAGATATCCGTAAGAACACTTTATCACCCACTTCAAACTATAGGTCTTTTATTCAGTTGCCGACATAACTTTTTTTTCGACTCTAAACTTCTCTTATGTGTTGTTGAATAGATCTGAACTTTTCTGGAATCTCATCAACAAGATCAGGTCCTAATAGCTTTCTTTCCCTAACATCATCCCAGTAAGTTGGAGTCCTTCATTTCTTTCCATAGAGAGCTTCATAAGGAGCCATCTGAATATTGGAGTGACAACTATTATTATAAGAAAATTCCCCCAAAGGTAGGTGTTGATCCCAACCACCTTTGAAATCCATAGATCAATCTCTCAACATATCTTCTAGAGTTTGAATTGTCCTCTCAGATTGACCGTCTGTCTGAGGGTGATAAGCAGTGCTGAAACTCAACTCTTTATCCAGAGTATGCTGAAGACTTTGCTATAACATAGAGGTAAATCTCGGATCCTCATCAGATATAATGGAAAGTGGTACTCCATGAAATCTTATGACTTCCTTTACATATATCCTGGCATGCTGATCTAGAGAGAAATCCTCTCTAATTGCAATGAAGTGTGCAGACTTTGTAAGACGATCAACTATGACCTAGATAGCATTATTGCCTTTGGATGTTTTAGGAAGTCCGGTGACAAAGTCCATAGTGATGTTTTCCCATTTCCATTCGGGTATGGGTAATGGTTGTAACATCCCCTTAGACTTTTTCCTCTCTACTTTAACTTGCTGAGAAACCAAGCATCGAGAGACATATTTAGCAACATCTCTTTTCATGCCATCCCACTAGAAGTACTCTTTCATGTCCCTATACATCTTCTTGCTTCCACGATGAATAGAGAATGAAGAACTATGAGCCTCATCCAGCAGCTCCTTCTTTAATTCTGGGATGGGAGGAACACAAACCTGATTCCTGAACATTATTATCCCCTCACAATCAAGGTTGAATTTAGGAATATTTCTCACCTTCTTTTGTAACTCTACATCTTCTTTTTGTGCCCCTTTAATCTTCACATGTATAGATGGTTGAACATTCATTTGAGAAAGATAAAATTTTCCCCTTCCATTAAAATTCCAAGATCCATCCTTTGTAAATCCATAAATATTGGATCTTTTGAGATTCTCATCATGGATAAGGTATCATGGTCTTGTCGACTTAATGCATCTGCCACCTTGTTTGCTTTCCCAGTGTGGTAATGAATTAAGCAGTCGTAATCCTTACTCAACTCCAACTATCTTATTTGGTGCATATTCAGCTCCTTTTGTGTGAAACTATACTTTAAACATTTATGATCAGTATAAATATCACACCTTTCTCCTTAAAGATAATGCCTCCAAATCTTTAATTCAAAGATTACTGCAGCTAACTCCAAATCATGAGTTGGGTAATTTTGCTCATGGATTTTCAACTGTCGTGAGGCATAAGCTATAACCATATCATTTTTCATAAGAACACACCCCAGCCCCTTCTGGGATGCATCACTGTAGATCAAAAACCTTTCTCCACTACAAGGAAGTGTGAGTACAGGTGTGCTGGATAACCTTCTTTTCAACTACTTGAAATTCTCTTCACATTCCTCTGTCCAAACAAACTTAACTCCTTTCCATGTAAACCTGGTTAGTGGATTAGATAATCAGGAAAAATTGTTCACAAAACTTCGATAATATCCAGCCAAACCAAGAAAACTTCGGATCTCAGTTACTGTTGTTGGCCTCGACCATCTTTCGATAACCTCTGTTTTTGCTGGATCCATAGAAATCCCCTCTTTTGAGATTATGTGACCCAAAAATGAAACTTTTTGAATCGAAAATTCACACTTGGTAAATTTGGCATAAAGCTTCTCCTTTCATAGGGTCCTCAATACAATTCTCAAGAGATCTTCATGTTCTTCCTAGATCTTTGAATAGACAAGAATATCGTCTATAAAGACTACCACAAACTGATCAAGATAGTCTCTAAAGAGTCTATTAATCATATCCATGAAGATAGTAGGGGCATTAGTAAGACCAAATGACATCACTATAAATTCATAGTGTCCATACCTTGTACGGAAAGTCGTCTTTGGTATATCCTCCCTTTTGACCCTTAATTTATGATACCCTAAATGAAGATCAATCTTGGAAAAGTATTGAGCTCCGCATAGTTGGTCAAATAAGTCATCAATGCATGGGAGAGGATATTTGTTCTTGATAGTGATCTTGTTAAGTTCTCGATAATCAATGCAGAGTCTCATTGATCCATATTTTTTCTTAACAAACAGAACATGTGCTTCCCAAGGTTATGCACTAGGGCATATGAATCCCTTATCAATATTCTCTTGTAGTTGCTTCTTTAATTCCTGCAACTCAATTGGGGCCATTCTATAAGGTGTCTTTGAAATAGGCAAATCACCCGGTACAAGTTCTATTGAAAACTCAACTTCACAATTTGGTGGAAGACCTGGAAATTCCTCCGGAAATACATCATCAAACTCCCGTACAATGGGAATATTCTTAATAGTGAGTTTCTCACCAACCATTTGAGATAAATAACCTTCATTTAGTGGAATCATGACCCATAATATGGTAGAAATTTCCACTGGAAGGTTATGTTCATCCTTGCATCGATAGACGATCAAAGATTGATCTGGAATAAGAAATGTGACTTCCCTTCTTTGGAAATTGATATGAGCTCCATATAGAGAAAGCCAATCCATGCCAAGAATCACATCAAATTACACTATAGGGAGGATCACAAGATTTGTAGGAAGCACTTTCCCACAAACTTCAATCAGAGAATAATTATAAACTTTTGATGTGACTATTGTTCCATTAGGTGTTGTCACAGCTAACTCAACATCTAATTATTGAGGTAATACTGTGATACCCTTAGAAAATTATTCAGAAATAAATGAGTGGGTGGATCCAGAATCAAATAAAACATTTTCTACTTTAGAGTAGATGGTATGTGTACCTTTCACCACTTCGTTATCGTACTCCACATCGCTGATAGAAATTTCATGTGACTTTCCTTTGTATTTAGACTTAAGATTTTGTTTATGTCAATCATCATCAACAACCCTTGGATTAGGGCATTTATTGGCATAAGGCCCCATCTCCTTGCACTTGAAACATTGAAGTGTAGTAGGTTCATTCTGTGTGTCCCTTCCTTTGTTTTCATCATTAGACATCTTCTTCCCAACATTGCGGCATTCAAATGCCCGATGACCTTCCTTTCCACATTTGAAACATTTACTTGTCCCTTTAAGAAAACTCCCTCCATGTTTCTTTCCACAATTTGAGCATAAAGGAAATCTCATCTTCTTTTAAATGTTCTCTTTATATTTTCCTTTGAATTCCATTTTCCTCTTCTTATCAAACCCATATGATTGATGGGTTACTCCAATATCCATCTCAACTTCCAGAGCACATCGAACGATTTCCTCGTAGATATTGAAGTCCCTTATGTCTAACACCCTTCGAAGACTTGTTTTTAAGCCACTAATGAATCTATCGATCTTACTCTCAGGTTGGATAATAATACCAAAAGCTTACCTTGTAAGTCATGTAAAATTTGTTTCATAGGTACCAACAGATTCATCATCCTTTTTCTTTAGTTCAAAAAACTCATTCTCCATCTTTTTTCGGATAATACGAGGGATATACTTATTGAAAAATAAGTTCATGAACTCATCCCATTCCATGGAATCAATTTCATCTCTTGGCCTCGTATTCTTGATATGATTCCACCATTGATCAGCATCACCTTCTAAACGATACACTGCTAAGATGACTTTATCATATTCAGAACATTGGAGAACTGAAAATAACTTTTCAGTAGTACTGATCCATTGTCCAGCAACTAATGGACTAGTAGACCCGCTGAATGAAGGTGGATGTTGTCTCATGATGGATTAAATAGAATATTGCTCTTTCCTTTTCTTGTTTGGAAGTCCTCCATGATTCATAGCTTGAGAAAGTTGTGTGAGCACGGATACAAGATTTTGCATTCCAGCTCCCATAACGTTTGGTTTCTCTGGGGGCAATCATTTCATTTCCCGTCTCATTCCGCATTAACACGGTTCCTTTGGGTTCCATCCATTGACTAAAACCAAGAGGAATAGTGTGAGAAACACAAATTATAATAGGAAAAACACATAATCAAGAATAAAATTTCACACTTAAGGTCTTATCATAGGTTATTCATGGCCATTTTTAAAACACTAATATCATGTTCTATTCTTAGACTTATCCTTAGGGTTCTTACTAAGGCTTTCACATCCTAGTTTCCAAAGGTTGACTATACCTTTTCCTATAATACCAACTATAACAACCTATACTTTACATACATTTTTAGTACTTCAAAATTTATGTACACTTATTACAACATATAACAAATCCATGAAAGGACTGTATAGGTATAGTGTCTTTAGAAACTGGGAAACATAAACAACTGGTTCATAATAAATCTACACTGTCTCCCATTTATTTCTTCATATCTATAGTCCGTTTTGGCATATCTTACTTAATAACCTTCTTACTGACCTGGGGAAAGAAAACATACAAAAGGGCGATCTCAAATGCTCAGTAAGGGTAAAAATTTTTACATCTATCACATCATATTCCTAAGAACAAAACATTTTAGAAATCTTACCCTGTAAAAGGGATCAAAATTTCATAACATGGGATAAATCATGGCAGTGAAATGTAATCCCAATACACATAAATTAAAACATGATGCTTTTTGGCATACACACATAATCAAAGAGAATAATTTCTTATTAGTCAAGACTCATATCCAAGACTATCTTAGTGGACAAAGTCCATTTCTGAACCGAGTTCATTCCTCATTTCATTCCTGTTTCACTGAACCGGTTTAACCTGACGTTCCAGCCATGTCTATCTCATGAGATATAAAATTTTTCCCAATACATTGGAGGGAGATATAGGTCCCACCCATCTCATAATGATACCATTCTTATGTGTGCCACAACATCATAAATCATACATCATTGCATAACCCATGTAATAAAAATGGGATTCTTAAACATCGTGACATCATGAAACAATTCATATAAGATAAAGGAATTCATAAAAATAATTTCATCACAACATAATCAATTCAATGTAATAATAGGGATAGAAATATAACCCTATATTATCTTAGATGGAAAATAATTTTTATAAAACACTTGAACTCCATTCTTGAGGAAAATATCCTTTATACATCAAAAACATTCCCTTTCCTAACATGTCATATAATTTTGAACTAAAAGAAGTTTATTAAAAATAAACTTGGAAGCTTGTAAAGGAATATTAATGGAAATAACTTTCTAAAAATCCATTCATGCCGCATAAGTTAAAAAAATACATTCTTCTCATACTTTTGTCGGAAAAGTCAAAAAGTGCCTCGTACAAAAAACGACAAAATATTACTTTCATATCTTTTACTAAAAACTCACAAAAGGGTAAAATTGGATTTAAACAATTGTAGGTGGATGAAAATAATATTACATATTTAGGAAACATGGATGTGGATGATAAAATACACCCCTATAAATACCAAAGTATAAACAATCTCAGAAAAAATGAGATTGTGATATTTTCCCTAACCTTAGGTCCGATTTTCATTGTAAGTTTCTGAAAATCCTGTATAATGATTTAAATAATGTTATTGACTTATTAAATAATCCTACTTATTTTTATTTTATCAAATATGGTCATATTATTAACTTCTTATTAGTAATATTTCATTACTACTTGTTATTCGGGTGTTTATTACTTTTTGTTCTTATGCGTGTTTTGTCGAATAAATTCTTATTCTTATTTTTAGGTTATAGATACATCATTTAAAAAATGGAATAAGTGTAATATATATCATATTAATTCATTAAATTTATTTATATAATCATTATTCAATTAAGATCATGTAGAATGAGTCGCATCACATCGTGGAGACGGTATTCCGTACGTACGCACGAGTGATGATATCGTTCCCATGATCGTGGAATTGTATTGAAGTGTATGTATACTATTTCAGAATCAATAACATTTTAAAATAATCATATAAATTCATTATTTACTCCATTATACCCATCCAAGTAAGGTGGTGGTGGAAAATAGATTACACCACGGCGTGGGGACGGTATTCCGTACCTACGCACGCACGGTGATTTCATTTTCTGTATGATGGATAGATGGTGAAATAGGGTTGTTTCATACTTATAATAACATATCTATATATGAGTGATACTGATGTTATTAATTCATAATTATAAAACTAAAGAATAAGAAGTGGAAGAAGAAATAATGTTGAAAGAATCAGTAGCGGGCATTAACTCTTCTTTGAAGCGCCTCTTTGAGACCTCCTTTTAGGGCACTAAAATTGGTCTTTGAAGAATACCAGGACCTCTAGGATGTTTCTAGGGAAGTGGAGATGAGACATTCGCAGGGTTTGGATGAGATTTAATGCTCAATGTGGTGTGAGGAAGAGAAGGAGGTGGTTCCCTTTTATAAGGGAGGAGAGGGGCACCTTTGGAAAAACTAAAAATATTATTTTATTATAAAGCCATATTTGGTTTTAAATAGCTCCAAATTGATTTATTTCGAAGATAAGGTCGGGATGGGTCGAAATAATCTCATCTAATAGAATTTGAACAAGTTTAGTTTACTATTTTTAACCTTATCATTTAGATTTAACTTTAAGTTAGATAATTTTACTTTTACCATGTATTTTTGTGTTCTTACACTATAAGGTTAATAAACTTACCATAACAAGCAAAAAGAACCCAAAGTTATTTATTATTAAAATATATAACCTTATCTAAGTCATTTTTCCAAACCGTGGATTTTAAGAAAAAACATATCAATTAATAATATAATATTTGTTTTAAAAACTATTTTATGTCAATTTTGACACTATATGGTAATTGATTTTTGTGAAAATCATAACAGAATGATTAGTTCTATCAAAGTTAATTAAATCAATACTAACATGTCATATTATCATAGAAAATTATTGGAATTCATAAAAAGTTTCAAATTAAGTTTATTTGGGTATTTATAACATCAATTATGTCAATATTTTATTAATATGATAATTACAGCATCATCATCGTGTCATAAATAAATTAAATTATTTAAGGTCTAAAAATAATAAATAAATTATCATTATGTAGGAAATAGTTTTATCTTTCTAATTAATATTTATAGTCGAATTTATCTTATGTATAACCCTATATTAAAAATTATTTACTTATTAAACATTGATTTAAACTATTTTAACCCTTCTTTAAATAAATTAATAATAAATGTCCTAATCTAATCCATGTGGGCCTAAATGGTCATATATTATTCCTAATGTTGTTTTCGGTCAAATTATACTTATCCAATAGAATTAGGACATGTGTTAGGGTAATAATAATATCATTTTTACCCTTATTTACCCTATTTACTTTTATCCATGGTAAAAAAAAGTAAAATGTTACTATTCACCAAAAATTCTTTTCATCTCATTGAACCACATTTCAGTCCTTGATATTATCCAAGTCTCTAGGATTTTTGAAATTCCACTCATAGAAGTGGTAAAATTATGTTTTATGTAAATTTGAAAATTCTTCTAAGAGGTGGGTAAAAGACGGTCAAAAGTTCAATAAAATTTTAATATATCATAAATTATTATAAAATGACTCCAATGAATTACTTTGAACATATAAAGGTATTATGTATCAATTTTGACCTAAGATAAATTTAATTAAAATAAATAATTATTTAAATAAAAAGTTGTTTTTTAAATAGTAACACAGTGTTTTCACTATTCATCAAAAATTGAAAGTTTTCAGAAAAATACCAAAATTTCTCCCTAGGCTAATTTCGATATTCCAAATCCAAAAATGAAGTCCATTTTAAAAAATAAAATTTACAAAATTTCAAAAAGTGTGTATTACTATTCAAAACGGCTAGTTTTAATAATATTTTAATAGCATATCGTTGCTTAGTGAAACTCTGTATTGCGTATGACGCAAGCTATCGAGGAAGGTCGCAATTGCGTGAAAAGAAAACTAAGCTAGTGTTGTGTGTAGTGAAAGATTCCTTTGATGGTATATATAACAAAAATACAAAATATTTCTCATAAAAGTCTCTGGTCTTACACTGGTGATCTCTCTTTTTCTACATAGGGTTCCATAGAGCGTGGTATTGATTTTTTGATCTAATACCCTTTTTGGGATTCAAAACCTAGGTTTGATTCCTATTTGTGTGACCTTCATTCTTCATCGACAAATCCCGATTCAGGTTTGGTATTGGGAGATCCATTATTTCTGTTATGCGTTTCTGTTATGATGCAAAATTTTTATTAAAAATAATTTCTTTTTTTAAATTTCAATTTTTATTAATTTATATTAACTTTTATATATTTGAATCAAATAGATTTTAATTCCTTTTTAGGGAAAAACTAAATATCTATGAATTATTGTTTTTTAGGAAAAAAATGGGTTTTTTCAAGGAATTGGAATTTTCTGAGATTTAAACTGTTTAATTTAATTTTTCATTTTTGATGTGAATTGATTCAATTGAAATTTTTATTTTAATTGATGAAAATTATATATGATCGAATGTTTAGGAAAAACCCTGATTCATGTGAATTAATGATTTTTAATGAAAATGAAGATATTATTTGCATTGGATTTGAATTCTAGTTTTGTAAAAAAATGGCTTAAAATGTTTTGATAGAATCCTTTGTGCCTCATCATGGTTAAAAGCCATGTATTTTATCAAAATCCCATTATTGGTTTTAAAGAGAAAATTTGCATATTTGAAATAGAGAATGGGAAGAATTGAATTTTGTACTATAAAACGAATTTACCATCACTGATATGTACTTTAGAACATGAAATCCTTAGGTAGTAAGTGAGTTTTTTGGATGGAACTTTATGATTTAAAATTATTATAAAACATAATATCAGCACATCCTATTCCTTATACGACGGTGATGAGGTACCTATACATTAGGATTAAAGGGTTATATGTACGTACTCTTTCGTATTCATAGTGTTAGATCCCTATAGCTTAGAAATATCATTCTTTTTTGGAACATTACCATGTTGATCACTTTTATTCATTTTTGAATGCATATATATGCCATTATTTTAAACTATTTTACATACCATGAAAATTGAGAAAAAATATTTATATAATGTGTTTATTTAAGCCATTCTCGAGAATTTTTTTTAGGAAAAGAATTATTTGATTAAAGGAAAATTAAATCTGTTGAAATGTTTCCATCCTTGGAAATGTATTCAAAAAATTGCTAATGGTACTTACATAATATAAAATATAGAGAATTATTGGTTTACATATGTTCTGTTAAAGCCAAACTAGTTATTTTTAAAATTGAAATAACATTTTGGTTAAATTGATACTAGCATTTTTAATTGAATATTTGGGTAAAATCCCACTTGGATTTAGCTCAAACCATACTTTTGCCTTTGGGTGTTTGTATATTACCTCCTTCCAAGTTCGAGAAAATGAAAAGGATAATTTGGAGATGGATCATTCTTATGAACATTAGTCTTGGTGACTTGTTTGTTTAGGTATTCTGGTCTTTTTAACCTTTTAGTACTTAAATTTTAGTAATATTTCAGTTGTGCTTATCAATATTATGATACATTACTCATAATGGAGTTTTCATTTGTTATGCATACTACCTTGTTTTCGTTTTTTTCTTGCATTGATAGTGAAAAAATTGTTCCTGCTTTCAGTATGTATGATGCCTAATGATAGTCACCAGCACATGGGCGCAGAAATTCCCTTCAAGCTAAGCCAGGGCTGACTAATTGATCTGGTTCCTAGGGTACCTAGGTTATTTGGTGATATAGATGAAGCTCAATGTTCTTAATTCTATTTTCATCATGGAAGTATGAAGATTCAGATGGATCTAAAAGGTATTTATGGTGGAATGGAAAAAATAGAGATATTTAAGATTATTAATATTTATACTTGGTATGTAAGAAATATAATGTTCAGATACCAAATTCAATGTGGCTGTTAAAACCAATTGCTTTACTAGCATGTAAGTAGAAATACAACATCATGAACTTTCTTGTAAGACTATCCTAAATATCTAAATTAAATGATAGTATTTTGGTTGTATTTAATAACCATAAAAAATAAGATCGCATTATCTCAATCAGAGAATACTTCTCTTTTTATCTTCTTTCATGAATATAGCTTAATTAAGTGGAAACGGTGCATGATGTACTATATTTTATTTTTTCTAATTAGGATATGATTTTTTCCTCGATTTTATTATAAATTGTTCTATAGGCCCTTGAAATGGGGTTATGTTCAAAACTATGAATCATAATTATATAGATATTTAGTTCTATAGAACCCTTAAATACCTAAAGGATATGTTATGGAATTGTTCTATAGATTTTAATGGTTTTCAGTATCCACAAATTCATATATTTAAATGTTATTACAACAACATTTTTACCTCAATCATTCATATGGCTCCATTTGATGAAATATATGGAATAAAGGTTAGAAATGATTGGTGATGGAATAATGTTGGAGGAAGAAATATACTTTTACCAAATATAGATGAATAAATTGGATTCTTGGTTTGTTCCATTCAACAATACAGAAGGGGGGGAAAATGTTGACAAAACATAATTCTAAAAATTCTTAGAATGATCTAGAATTTTATGTTGGAAATAAGTTTATTTAGTAAATTTATCTTGGAAAGAATGAAATGATATATAGAAAGATTATTACCCATATCCCTAGGTATATTGTCCCTCATAAGATTATTTAATGTGTAGGGATAGTGGCTGATCGCTCGGTGCCCCTAATGAACCTATCTCAATTTCATGATTCGTTCCATGTGTATCCTTGAAGGAAGTACAATTATGATCCTTCACACATACTGATCTAAGATATAATACTATAGACAAGGATATTTACAATTAAAAACTACCAATAGAGTATCTAGATCACATAGAAAGTGGTCAATGATATAATAAAACTCACCAAGCCAATGTTTTGTTTTGAATTCACTACTTTTAATTATCTATAATTGAATATGATGTTAAGATGAGGCAGAATAATATTTAGAGAGAATAATATAATTTTAAGGGTGATATTCATTTTAATTTTTGTTGAATATAACTTACTAAAATATTATTAAATTATTTTTCAAATTAATTATATTTATTTGATAGTTTTTGCATGAGACAACTAGTTTATACAAACTGTGCAAAAATATAAAAAATTTATAATTTATTATGATAGTTTAAACATTGGTGTTAAATTGGATGGAGGGGTGGGGGGCCAATTTGACAAATTTATTTATGAAAATTATATTCTTGGCAAATTTATAGAATAAATTATTTTTTTATCAATTAATTAAAAATGAAAAAAATCATTTAAAAATAGAAGAAATGTTTCATGGTAAAATATTTTTTAGACTAAATGTGTATTAAACATTCATAAATAAAATGTTAAAATTTAATGAATTATGTTATTTAGTTTTTTAAATTATATATTTAAAAAAAATTATAATTCATATAGTGTTTCTTCAAATCATGTCATAATAAATAATATAGTTTTTTTCTTAGAAACTGTATTTTTTATTAAAAGTGGTAACATCCTGCCTTCATAAATAATTTTTAAATTAATTTATATATATATATAATATTTATAAAAAAATAACAAAAGTGTTTATATAAATATTTCATAATTACCCTACCGTGATGTTTTGACAATTTTTTGAAAGGTTTAATATTTCAAATAATAGTTAAAAACAATGATTTTCTAAATATTGGCAGTTCATTAAAAGAATTTATAAAAGATGTATTTTTTTAAAAGTTTTTTAAAATAACATTAGTTCAACTATATTATTATTTGTCCAATTTTAGAAAAATTTTTCAATTTTATATTTAATTTTCTAATTAATCAATTTGACAATTATGAGATCATTTTATTTTTAAAACCACATTTCCATGGTGTTGTTATGTTTAAATGAAAATTATTCATTCAAATTTGGTGAATTAAATTTGGTGAAATTTATTACCTATTTGTATGAAAAATAATTAATATTATATAATATTTTTTACATTTTTTTGGTCAATTTGTGAAGAAAAAAACTGAAAAAAAATTAATCATCGCGGATAAATGTAAAAATGATTTAACTTATAATTAAAAAAAAAGAAAAGGGTATATTCTCCCACTAAAAATGTCTAAATAACATTAGAAGTTAATATTTTGAACAAATCCCATCCAATCATTAAATATATAGTCATTTTTAATTATTTTTATTAAAATTAATTTGTCACGTTGAGTTCTTTTACGAAATTTCAATGTGGTTTCAATGTGGGTCCTCTCCCTCACATTAAAAATGAAACATCATATCCTCTGCTATCCCGAAGTCATGATGATTTTTATACAACAAAAAATAAATTTATTTTATTACATGAAAATTAACTATATGCCCTATTTTTATTTGAAAACCCCCCTGAGAATGGATTTTTCGGAAAATCATAGTAGGTTGTTTAGAAAAGAGGTGTCGTTGTTAACTAAGTGTTTTTGTATATATTTTCACCCCCTAAATTTTTTTTGTTTATATATGATGAAATAATGTAACATAATATATCTTATATATATATGTATATGTATATTTTACTATGTTAATGTCATAACCTTCACTCGTCCCATCATACATCAAAAGGGAAACAAACCATCGATCTTTTGTACGGTGCTCTATCACCTCTCAAAATAACGTAATTAATCTCCACCACCACCTCTAAAAATTGGATATAATGATGTATTTCAAATAGGTATATGATATTTATATCATATTTATAATTATTTATTAATAATTTCTTATATAACTTATTACCTTTCAATCATTTGAATTACGTTAACGTCGCTCATCGAAACTTGTGGACAGGGGATCCCATGAAGCGATGTGATAATTTATTTTATTTTGAAATAGATGATAAGAAAGATATATTTAATGAATATATATAATATAATTTTTATAAATTTTATATTTTATATTATTATATACCTTTATTTCATTATTTCTAACAAAAAAATGGATGGAACGTTCATGTGTACATAAGACATATCATCTCCATGAAATGTGCAACTCGGTTTTCTATCTAAAAAATCTGTAGATCACTAAAAATATGATTATAATTAATGTATATTAAATCTGTATAATTATTATTAATTTTTAGATTATGTAATGATAATAAATATACAAGGACCTAAATGATTGAACCAAAACATACATGAAAAACAAAGTAGTTTTCACCCAAAATAGTTATTTTAATAAAGAATTGTAAAGACATGGTTGGAAAAAGGTTATAATTATATAATATATAGTATTATATATATATTAATATTATTATATATTTATTTATTATAACTATGAATTTATTATATGTTAGGGGTTGACATGTGGGAAGGAATTCAGATCTGAGGTAAGGGATTTTCATCGAGCTTTTATTTATGTGAGACACATGCCATATTTTCCAATTGATTCTACTGTGTGGTGTATATAATTCAAGAGAATTTATATTATTATGATTCATATGAATTGTTTTGATTTTACACATTTATATAAGGTTATTTATTTCAAGGGAAATATGGTCTAAATATTACCAATGTGTTAAGGTTTTTATGTTCAAATATTTGTATTTATAGATTTTTTTTGTGATTAATAATAAATGATTGAGATTTATGATATATATATATATATATATATCACGAAACAGAAGAATTTTATTATTCACAAGATAAATCACTAAATAAATGTTTTCTTTTAATTTTCATCTTTTAATATAATCACGATACTAAAAGAATATATTGAATAGAAATGGACTTAATTTATCCTTTTGGTACAAAGTCATATTACTTCCATGTACTTATTTTAAAGATGATATAAAAAAACTTTTTTAATATTACTTATTTATGGTTTAAATTCAATAATTAAATTTGTAATTTTTTAAAAAATGGTTAAAATTTATTCTTTTTTTATTTTCTAAATGATATATTTTAAAATTTTATTGAAAATGATTACGAATTCATTATTTTAATCATTAAAATATAAATTGTATTTCCCACCAACATGGTTGCACAACGATTTAATGATTCTAGAAATTATTTCTAAAGTTATTATTAAATTAAATGTTTCAATTTAAATTTTTAACATTTTTTGAATTTAAAAATGTTATTTGAAATTGAAAAGTATATTTTACTCAAATATTATTTAATTATATTTTTATTGAATTTTTATTCCTCGATGTGTAATGAAATAATTATTGCATACATTTTAATGGGGATATATTCAAAAGGTAATGTTAATATTACTTCTTTATATGGTTTATTATTATGATGATGTGGTGCGTATAAAACCAATTCTTTTTTATTGGTTATGTTATGATGGATCAATAAGAGCTTTATGAATCATATCTTACTTCAATATGTTAGGTAATGATAAATGATTTGTGATCATGTGGCACAAATATATATGGATTCATTACCTAATGTGTGGTACTAAAATTATATACCCATCTAGTTAATTGGATAAATTATTATATCTCATTAGATAATTTTGGGAAAACAAATCGATGTGGTTGATCCACTATGGAGAACACGTCGATGAGTTTGATGTACTTTTGGAATCATGTCAATTTTCTTGATCAACTATGGTAAATTAATGTTGATTCCTAATCCATTAATAAGTTATGGTCTCTATAGTTAACCTTCACATATGAATTGTATTCTACATTTATGACTGTACCACAATAATATGTCATGAACGTATGGTTCTTGATTGATTTATGATGATTAATCACTTTTATGATTCTATTATTATGAAAAGATTTATTTTATATTCCATCAATCATATTTATAGTCCGTCCTAGATTGGGTATGAACCATGTTGGTCATATTCATGATTTCATTCCATTTTCTTATCTTGTGATTTTATAGGATCAAAAATTGATATATCCCATCATTATACTGATTAATCATCTTAGAACACCATTTCTTATATTTTATTTCCCTTGTTAATGATGAATCATTTTAAAGAGGGAATGTATTTAGTGAGTTGAAAATATTATGGAAATTTATTTATATTTTATGGATCATTTAATATATACTAATGTTTTTCTCTAGCCACCAAATAAACAACACATTTATGTCCTCAATTGAGTATTTGTGAACTTTTTTGAACATTAATATAAAAATACTTAATAAGTTTGTATGAAAAAACTGGGATATTATATTATAACAAGGTAGATTGTTTGCATTAACTTAGTGTATTTTTTATTTGTTAATAATGAGTCTGAGTATTTGTATTTATTAATATTTTATTATATGTCATTAATTTGGTTATTTATTATTTATGTTATCAGTTTTCCAAAATCCTCCCAATGTATTTATAATTATATTTTATTAAATTTCGTTACTTTAGTTAATTATTTATCATGTATTTTTTTATTCTTTAGTTATAATATTTTTGAATGAGATATATATCATGTTTTAGAAAAATTTAACGTATTTTACTTACGCTAACGCATTTCTATGAATTTTTCATCCATAATTTTTTAACACATACTTTAGTTTAGATTACCATTATTTAAATGTTCTTCTCCTAATAAAAATTTAGTTTTTGAATTAAATATTATTTATCAATTTAATAACATTTGGTTAGAAGTAATTAACACTATTATACCATTACATTAATGTATTTTACCATTACTTAACATTAATTTACCCTTATATTACTATTATTTACAAATACGTAATCTGTATAACCCTTTAATAACTTTTTACCCCCACATAAATTCCATTTATCCATAGTTAACTTAAATTACCCTTAAATAACTTTTTTGTCATTTCATAACTTGAGATTATCCTTACATTAAAATAAATCTTTGATTAACATTTCTTTCCATTTATTAACATTAATTTACCATTTAAAAAAAAATTACATTTAATTAAAATTATTTTTATACCTTCATAAAAAAATAATTTTCTGTTTACCCTTTTATAACATATAGAGACATTATCATATCGTTATTTAAATTATATAAAATTTATATCACCTTTCCACTGCTAAATATACAAACCATTACTTTAATAGAAGAATTTTCCAGTCACCCATACATAACTCAAAATAATAATGGGATTCTAATATTCAGACATTGTTTTCTAATGCATTTTTATCATAACATTTTATATACACATCATAATTGAGGTATTATCATTTTTTAATCTCTATTTGGTAACTAATTAAAAGAAAGTATCCATGAAAAATACACGATTCCACTAATTATTTGATTTCTCCTTTCCCTAATAGTGAAGTTACTTCATAGAATCATTGTTCTTTTATTTATGTTTTTATGATTACTAAAAAATAATATTCTATAAAAAAATATGTATTAATTAAAATATATATTATTTTTTATGAATAAATTAATTTCGATTAACACCTAAAACGCAGCACTCTTTTATTGAGTAATAATTTCTTGATACATTATTCATAGAAAATAATTTTGGATTGGTATAAATAGAAAATATATTCAAAATGTTAGAACCAAACTATTATATAACTATTTAAATTCTTTCTACAACTCACTTAATTTAGTTAGTTGTTCAACCATCATAGCCTAACAATGAAGAAAATTATAATGAATATTATACAGAAATTTATAATCTTATAAATAAAAAATTAATATATCATTAAAGATAATTTGGTTTTCTTACAAATATTTGATCATATTCATTTTCATTTATTTTATTTTCATTTTCTATCCCAATGAATGTTGAGATCTGGATGATTTCAATGTCATATTAAAGTATTGCAATGAAAATCCCACACCATCCTCCTATTTTTCTAATGATATGATTACCCTTGTTATTTTTCATCATCATTTTTTGGTTTCTATTCCAAACATTATGTATGTGTCTATACCCCGGTTGCCACATATTAGAATACCCATCTACGAATGAATAAATGAAAATTGTTAAATTAATACATCTTATAATGAAAATAAATTATTATCTTAAAAATATACTATGATTATATGTATATATAAATGGGATAGGGTAACTACTGTATATTGTGGGACCCATGGGCTATGAAATATTAATGACATGTGTTGTACTAGTGGTTTCTAATCTTGTTGTGATTATTAGTACACTCATGAGTTTCAAAAAGCTCCATTGAATAAGTAAATGGAGAATAAACACAATACCCTATAGAAAAATAAGTAGTAGGAAATGTTACTTGGATAAACATTTTTTAAAATGAATAATATATATTGGGATTATTATTCATCATCATATATGTAATTTATACAGAAGGGATTCATGCCAATTTTTTTGTTAGTGTAGGTGGTCTAAATATCCATTTTTCAACTAATGGACCTATGTGATATGAAATTGATATACATGGTATATCTAAAGAAGTTTCATAGTGTAATCTATTATGATTAGTGCTTTGAGTAACTTTAGTATCAACCCATCATATTTTTAAGTTGATATTTTGTATATTTTTCTGGCCAATTTTTTTGTCTATGCAGAGATAGTTCTAGTTTGAAATTTCATAAATTTTTAATGTACTAAAACTATATGTTATTAATTTATATTGGAAATAGTTTTCTTACAATGGTAACTAGATGATGAAATATGATATCTCTCTTTTAGTGATTATTATCAAACATTATCTTCCTTCATAGAACATGAATTTTTTCATTTATTCTTTTGAAAACAAATACGTACATAATTATTTTTTGATTAAAATGGTGTATTCCAAACAAGAAATTAGTGGTGAAATGAAATAGTTTAGGTATACTAATTTTAAATATAAAAAATTATTGGTAAGGAAATAACATAATTGTATCATATTTACGAGAAATAATATCAAAACATTGAATAAGTGTCATAGAAAAATAAACACTTTCTAATTATCATGTTAAACATGGAAATTATATGGTTTTTCTATTACATTTTCAATAACATAAAATTTAGTTTTGGTTTGGTTAATTAGATACTTTCTTATTCTAATTTGTTTATATGGGGATTTTGTTTTGTGAGTCAAATTGGTTTATATTTTGGGTTTGGTAAACATATCCATTTTAGGGTTTTGGTCATTTTCCCATTTTTTGTGTCAGGACAATCAATTAATTTTTAATGTTTTTTCATTATGAAAAGATTAATATGTTTTAGTTAAATTCATCTAGTTTTGAATGTAGTGTAATTTTTTAATTTTTTTTATATTTTTATCTGTTCTAGTACAGTTCAATTCAAAATTATAAAATTTAACACAATGTAGTACCCCCGGTTTCAGGTATGTAATCCTTACATGATAATTTTCTTGGTTTTAAATGTTAAGGGTGACGTACGAGAGAGTCTAGAGATCCTAGATTGATGTTTGATGCAAAGGGGAAGGTGCACGGGCAGCACACAGTTCGTCTAAACTGTACAGCCAAACCATGCGTGGCTGATTGAGGAGGTAGTGGCTCTTGCACAGTTGGCGCACGGTTAAGGGAAACTATAAGATAAGGCCTTGCATGAAGGGTGGACGAGGTAGTATCTAACACACGATTAGCACAAGGTTTGTCAAACCATGTGGACTAACCGTGTGGGCACTTAATTTGATCCTTAATTTGAGGATCTAACTCATTTTTGCCCTTAATTTACGCATTAAAGCTCCTAGGCAGCCATAACTTGAGATTAATCTCCCTTGATGGTTGGAAAACTTCTCCCAAGCATTCTGGAGGTGATCCGAAAAATTCTCTTCGAGAATCGAAGCTGGATTCTTGAGGTATGTGATCGTTCTTGAATTGTTTCTTAGATCTACTTAGATCTACTTCTCCCTTTATGTCGGTTTCTTAGATCTATTCCCATTATGGGTAAACCTAAGTATGTGGATGCCAAATATGTTGAGATTTGTTCTTGGTTGTGTTAGGAAAAGAGATCTAAGGAGGGTTTTTATTGATTTGACTCGGTGTTCTTGAGTTTTCTTCTTCCGTTGCTTGGTTTCTCCTTTGGCTGAGGTAGGTGGCTTCACTCTTCACTCCTCTTGTTAGAATTTTTTGGATTAGTTTCAAATTGTTTATTTGAATGTATTGATTGTGAAAATCATGGAATAAATCCTCTTGTGTGATGATTTATGGTTCTGATGAAATTGTGAAATCATCGTGAATTATTGTGCAAAGTGATATGGCTATTTGAATTTATAATGATGATTTTAAATTATGATATTGATGAAATTGTAAATGGTTTGATGAGAAATATGATTTCTATAAAAAGGAGTGTTTTATTGAAATGGTTTGTGATTGAAATGATTTTGATTGATTTGGTTTTCAATAAAATGGGAGGTTTATTGAAATGGTATGAATTGGTTTAACACACTTGGTTTTGATGGAAAATGGTTTTCAATAAAAGGGTGTTTTTTTTGAAAGGATGGTTTTGGCATGAATGTTGTGAATGCGTGGGGTCTGTGCATGTTGAATATACGAGGCTTGGATGAAATATGACCTTGTGCTCGGTGCCAAACGTTTAATAGCACATGGGAATTTTAAGTATGGGGCTTGGTTGAAATATGACCTTGTGCTCGGTGCCAAATGTGTAATGACACATGGGAAACAATTACCTTGTGACGACTTGGTAGATCGAAGAGAAACCACTCATGAGTATGGAACTGTCATAATGAATCACGCATGGTTGATTTCACGTGTTTGTGAAATGGTTTGGTATGACCAAAATGAGATTTTTGTGAAATGGTTTTGAAATTTGTTTGGTTATTTTTCTGGAAAAAATAACATGTTGGAAATGCTTGTTTAAATTTCACTTGGATGCTTTTGAGAATATATGGTTTTTGAAAACTTGTTTATATTTAGTTATAAACTTCTTTGGTGAATTTTTTTTATATCAACTATTTTTATAAAAATGTTGCTAACTCTTCTATCCTAGTGTCGTGAGTAGAGAAGTAATTGGGGGGAAACCAACTGAGTTTTATAATCACCCCAACTTTGGCACTTTGGTGCTTTTGCAGATGCTGTATTCTGAGACACAGTTAAAGGTAAATAATCTCATAACTAGTGGCTCATGGTGACGTTTAGTGTAACTCCCTGACAACAGTTACCCAGAGTCGGTGCATTAATACATAACATTGAATTTATCATAAAAGATCAATTCATGAAAGAATATTTAGTTTAGTAGCCTTGTAATCACTAGATACATTCATAAAGTTTAAATTAATTCATAAAGTGAAAAACTAAAACAACATCTTGTATCCATAAACCACAATCATATCCCCTCATACTATCCCTACAGGTCATTCATAAAATAATTCTTCACATCCTGGGAAAAATAAAACATAGAAAGGGGTGAGCTCAGATGCCCATTAAGGATAAAAATATAGTAGAAACTTTTATAAATAAGCATAATCAATTAAGGTAATGTATAAAAAAAACCAAAGCCTTTTAAACTTTATCTTTAGCATAATATGAAAGAAATAAAACTAAATAATGTCATTTAATTATTCACATGGATATTCTACTAATCGAATAAACACATTCAATATCAATAACAACTTTCATAATGATGGAATGCATAATTCCAGACTATCACAACTACATAGTCAAGGCCTTGTTCCCAGACTAAAAATAAGATTTTGTCAAGGCCTTATGCCAAGAAACTATTTTGTCTCATGAGACCTACTAATGCATCGAGGAGCTTTAGCGGGCTCCACCCATCACTTATTAAGTCCAATTCATTCCTCATATGAATAGATTTAAACATAACATAAACATTCGTATTAAAACTAGGATACGAAATGTTAGTACTTTATCTGTAATCAATGAATGGTATAAAAATTACACATCCATAGTCATACATTTCAAAAAACCTTCAATACAATATGGACGCTTTGTATCACAATAAATCAACTTCATATAAGCTTAAAATCCATCAATGGATGTTGTCATAGATGAAATAAAAACTATTTGAGGGAAATATCTCTTCTTTTTAAATCATTTAAAAGTCACATAATTATAAAAGAAAACATTTACTTTGAATATATTCTTATAAAATTCAAAGGAAAGCATCGACGATTTTATAACGGTCGAAAATAGCCGCACCCACCGTATAAGTTAAAAAAAGACATTCTTTCCTTAATTCTATCAAAAGGTTGCAAAGGACCTTGTTTGGAAAACGACGAAATGATTCCTTTATATACTTCTTTTAAAAAGTAAAACAAGGTAATAAATTACTTTAACTCCTATTCTATAAAATGTTAAGGATGTTTTGAAATACATTTTTATGAAACATGGATCTGGATGATAAAGAGGCCCTAGTAGATAATTACGTATAAACAACCTCGGATAATGAAGGGATTGTGAAATAAACCCTTAAATTGTAATTTTCCCTGTCCGAGGGTAGGTCAACCTCTTGTATAATAGTTAAATAGTTGTTATTAAATTATACAAGAATCATATACTTAAAAATGATATCATATATGATCTTTTTATATTTCTTTGTTAATAATATTTTAGTACTATCTTTGTTTCGGGTGTTCACTTACTCATTTTCTTTTATATTTTTTGTTAAATAAGCTATGTTTATTATCCATAGATTTTATCTTATTCATATCTAGAATGATATGAAGTCCTTAAACATTATTTTTAATCATCAAGTGAGAATTAGACTTGCATGGATACAATGGAGAATGAATCTCATCGCATTTGTGGAGACGGTAGTCCATACGTACGTACAAGCGACAATATCATTCCTTTGATATTAAAATAATATATAATTGAATGGTATATCATATATTCCGTGTCATTATTATGTTATATTTATTATTTAAATCAATTACACATCATTATCATACCCATCCAAATAATAATGTTTTGAATAACAATTACACCACGACGTGTAGACGGTAAGCCGTACGTACACATGTATGGTCACATGTCATTCAAAGGATGGATAGAATTATGAATATGGTAGTACCATATTTATAATAACATCACAGTATATAGAATATACTGGAGTTATTATTTTATAATATAATTAACAAATAAAGATGAAGTTGAAGAAGAAATGAACTTGAAATAGGGTAGTAAAAACATTACCTCTTCTGCGGGTTCTTGCTTTTGATTTGATCATAATTGCTCCTTAGGATGGCTTTCTGACTAAAGGAAGTCCTCTAGGATAAAGTGAGTGAAGTTGAGAGATTATTTGGGCAGGTTTTGGTTGAGCCAAAAGGTTTTGATGGTGTGAATTAGAGAGAAAGGGGAGTTACCTTTTATAAGAGTGGTGAGGGGAACCTTAGGAAAATCTAGAAATATTATTTTATAATAAATTAATAATCAGTTTTTAATGGATAAAAAATAGATTATTTAAAGGTGAAGGTGGGGATAGGTTGAAACCCACTCAACTAATAGGTTTTAGATTGGTTTGGGTCACTATATTAACTTCATCTTTTTGATTTAACTCTTAGTTAAATAGTTTGACATTTACCATTTCTCTTTGTATTTCTATATTATATAGTTAATAAACATACTATATACTTCCAAGAGACCATCGAGGGGTCCATTAATGATACACCTATAATTATATTATTCTTTTGGATGATCCTTATATTTTTAGGAATTGAATATCAATTAATAATATAATATTTGTTTTAAAAACTCTTTTATGTCAATTTTGAAACTATTTGGTATTTTGTATTTTTTAAATTCATAAAAGCATTATTACTTCCAAACTAATTAATTTAATCAACCCTAATATTTCATATTAACCTATAAAATTCGTTTAATTATTTAAAAGTCTCAAATTATCTTTATTTGGGTATTTATAATATCAATTATTTTAATATGTCACTAATATGGTAATTACTCCATCGTCATTCTGTCATAAATAAATTAAATTATTTAACATCTAAAAATTATAAATAAAATACCATGATGTAGGAAATCGTTTTATATTTCTAATTAATATTTATAATAGAATTTATCTTATTTATAAGTCTATATAAAAAAATGTTTTAATTATTAAATGTTGATTTTAACTCTTTTAACTCTTCTTTGAATTAAAAGAAAAAATTTACTATTCACCAAAAAATAATTTTATCTAATTGAACCACATTTTACTCATTGATATTGATCGTGTCTCTCAGATTTTCGAATTTCCACTCACATAAGCAATAAAAGTATGTTTTATGGGAATTATCTATTTCTCCTAGGAGATGGGTAAAACATGATGAAAAGTTCAATAAAATTTTTATATATCAAAAATTATTATAAACTGACTCCAATGAATTACATTGAACTAATATAGGTATTAGGTATCTATTTTTACCTAAAATAAATTTAAATAAAAATAATAATTATAAAAATAAAAAATCGGTTTATAACTATAACTCAGTGTTTTTTCACTATTCATAAAAAATTGATGGTTTTCAGAAAAATACCAAAAATTCACCCTAGTCTAATTTCGATATTCCGAATCCAAAAATGAAGTCCATTTTGAATGATAAAATTTATAAAATTTTAAAATGTGGGTATTACTATTCATAACGGCTAGTTTGATTGGTTGTGGTGTGTGTTAGAACTGTAAGATGCGTACAACACACGCAACTGTATTATTCAAAGAGAAGCGTACCGTGGAAGCATGGGGCGTTACATTCTCCCCTCCTTAAAATAATTTCTTCCTTGAAATTTCTAGAATATTACTGCATAAGATCACTCAGGTGGTTCTTCATCATAAGTTCATCGGGTTCCCATGTTGCCTCTTCCATCTTATGGTTTCTCCATAGAACTTTTACCTGATGAGTTGTCCGATTTCTCACTTCTTGTTCTCTAGTATCAAGAATCCAGATGGTCTCTTCAAAATTAGACAGATCAGGTTTCAGTTCTAATTCCTCATAGGTGAGTACATGCGTTGGGGCAGGCTTGTATTTTCTCAATAGTGATACGTGGAACACATCGTGAAATTGGAGAGACTTGGCGTCATTGCCAAACGGTATGCTACAGCCCCAATTAGTTCTATAATTTCGAATGGTCTGATGTACCTGGGAGTCAATTTTCTCTTCTTGCTGAAACATATAACACACTTCCATGGAGATACCTTCAAGAAAACATGATCTCCTACCTTAAATTTAAAATCCTACCTTCGGTTGTCAGCATTTCTCTTCTTCCTACATTGATCTTCTTTGATTTGGTTTTGGATTACCTTCACCATTTCTATAGTTTCCTCCACCAGTTATGGCCAATTAGTTTTATTTCACCAACATCATCCCAACAGGTTGGTGTGCAACATCTCTTTCCATATAACGCTTTATATGGTGCCATCTGAATACTCGAATGGAAGTTATTGTTATAGGAAAATTATACCAGAGGTAAATATTTATCACACATACCTTGAATGTCAAGTGAGCATGATCAGAACATATCTTTTATGGTTTCAATAGTTCGTTCGGATTTCCCATCTGTTTGAGGGTGGTAGGCAGTGCTCAAACGAAGTTCAGTATCCAATTCCTTTTGAACACTCTTCCAGAATCTTGAAGTAAAATGGGGATCTCGATCCGTAAAAATGATAGGGGTACTCCAAGAAGTCTCACAAATTCATTAATATATAGTCTTTCTAGACGATCAAGAGGTAAATCTTCCCTTATAGCAAGAAAATGTGCTGACTTGGTAAAACGATCAACAATGACCCATATTGCATCGTTCCTTCTAGGAGTCTTTGGTAGTCCCATGACAAAGTCCATTGTGATATTATCCCATTTCCACTCAAGTATGAGAATATTTTTCAATACTCCACCTGGTTGTTTCCTTCCAGCTTTCACTTGTTGACAAACCATACATATTGAAACAAAATCAGCAATCTCCTTCTTCATGTTGTCCCACCAAAAATGGTCCTTCAAATATTTTTACATTTTTGTGATCCTAGGGTGTATAAAGAAATTGAAACTATCAGCATCATCCAACAATTCCATTTTTAGATCAGGTATACAATGAACATAAAGCCTCTTCCCAAATTTCAAAATTCCATCTTCATACACAAAGTCACTCAATCTCCCATCATTCATAGCTTTAATCTTATTTTGAAACTCTTCATCATCGGTTTAAGAACTCTTTATCCTCTCTAGTAAAAAAGGTTTAACAACCATTTGAAAAATAATTGATGTTTCACCTTCCATGGTTATTCCAATATCCAGCATTACTAGATCCGGGTATATAGGATCCTTTTCAACTCTCTTCTTGTTCAAAACTCAATGATCCTTTCTACTCAAAACACCTGCCACTTTTTTTCCTTCCCTGTGTGGTTGTGTATCATGGAATAATAATCCTTTAGTAGTTCAAGCCATCTCCATTGCCTCATGTTGAGTTCTTTATGTGAGAAAATATACTTCAAACTCTTCAGATCAGTATATATATCACATTTTTCACCATAGAAATAATGTCTCCATATCATCAAAGCAATGATTACAGAAGATAACTCAAGATCATGAGTAGGATAGTTTTGATCATGAATTTTCAGCTGCCGTGACGCATAGGCAATAACCCTATCATTCTGCATAAGGACACAACCAAGTCCTTCCTTTGAAGAATCACTATTAATAACTAACCCATCATTCCACGATGGCAGAGTCAATATAGGAGAATTGACTGATCTTTTGATTAGTTCATATAAACATTCTTCACACTCTTTTGTCGAAACAAATTTAACCCCTTTATGTATAATCTTTGTTAATGGGTTAGCCAACCGGGAAACATTCTGGACTAAATGTCGATAATATCCTACTAAACCAATAAAACTGTGTACCTCGGTTATACTCATTGGTGCTGGCCATTCTTGGATTGCTCTTGTCTTAGAAGAATCAAAAGAGATTCCTTCTTTAGACACAATATAACTATGAAAAGAAATCTCTTAAATCCAGAATTCACACTTGGTAAACTTCCCATATAATTCATGTCTTCTCAATGTCTTCAGAAAAATGCACAAGTGATTTTCATGATCTTCATAGCTTTTGGAGTATACCAAGATATCATCAATAAATACAACTATAAACTCATCAAGACATTCTTTGAAAACTCTGTTCATTAGAACCATGAAAACAGAGGGTGCATTAGTCAATCCAAAAGGCATTACTGTAAATTCGAAATGCTTGTACCTTGTTTGAAATGCTATCTTTATAATGTATTCCTTCTTCACACACAACTTATCATATTCAGATTGAAGGTCAATCGTTGAAATGTATTGAGCTTCATGCAATTGGTCAAATAAATAATCAATGCGATATAGGGGATACTTGTTCTTTACTGTTATAGAATTGATCTCCCTATTGTCAATACATGACCTCATAGATCCATCTTTCTTCTGAACAAAAAGGATAGGGGCTCCCCTTTCAGATACACGAGGGCGATTAAATCCCTTATTACTCAATTCCTCTAGTTTTTTCTTTAGTTCCACTAATTCTATAGTGGCCATTATATAAGGGGTCTTCGATATGGGCCTTGAAACCAGAATTAAATCAATGGAAAACCCAATTTCTTGTTCCGAAGGATGTCCAGGTAAATCATCTGGAAAAACATCAATATATTCTCTCACAAATAGGTACATCCTCTATTTGAACATTATTTTCCCTGCCATAGTCATTTCATTCTCTTCCCCCTGATAATTAAATTTAGTTGATCTACTGGGGGTAGATCTATATAAGAATCATTTGGGGACGATTCTGCTCTAAAGATAAGGTGTTCCTTATCATCATCATCAAAAATCGTTACCTCCTTCTTCTTACAATAAATCATTTCATCATAGTCCAAAAGCCTATCCATACCGAGGATTATATCAAACTCAATCATAGGTATGACGATGAGATCAGCAGATAAATAACATTTATATGCTCTAATGGGAACATATTCACAAAACTTTGTTGCGATGATACATCCCTTAGGAGTTTTAACTGAAAACTCCCTTGTTAAATAAAATTAGAAATATCTAATTTTCTTAGAAAACTGGGAAGATATGAAATAATGCGATGGTCCAGAATCAAATAATGCATTTTCTAAACTTAAGGAAACCATTAAATTACCTTCCACCACGTCTTTTGGCGCTTCTATCTCAGCAGTAGTGATATCATAAGTGTAACATAGAAGACATATTTTAAAGGTATTTTTCATTTAATTTACATCCTTGCTTTGTTTTGGGGGTTTCTCTACATTTTAGGGAGGAATAGATGAGTATTCATGAATTAGGCCAAACTGTGAGCCCAATTCCAGATTAAATAATAAATTTTGTATCTTTTATAACATTTTTATTTTTCAAAATTTTTCATCCATTCAACATACTAAATGACCTCCCCTGACCTATTAACCCCACTAAGGTAATTTGAAGGTTTTAGAAATCTATAAACAGGGTTTATATGGGTTTTTATCTAAGGGGTTGGGCCTGCCCGAAACCCCAATTCCTGTTTTACAAATAAATTTTGATTTTGTTATAACTTATTCAATTTTTTAGATTTTTCCGTGATTACAAGTGGAGACCAAGACCACATAACCCAACCGCGCGACCATTCTCTCTCCCCCCTCATTGGAACTCTGGTTAATTGTGGTTCGGTTCCGAACTTCATAGGCTTCCTCAAATCGTCCAGATTTGAATAGGTAAGTTCATTCCTTCATATCACTCTCAATGTTTACTCTTTTTCCTCCATTAAAATTACTAAATGATCTTCTTATTGTTGTTTGAACCTCCTTTGAAGGTTTGATTATTTTTAAAATCATATACTGGTATTTTTGGGGGATATTTCTACAAGATATTTTATGTAAGTTGTTATCCTCCTTTCTTCTTTCAATTTGTTTAGGGTTACATACAATTTACTTAGCATTTCTTCCCTTATAATGAGGTTCCTAATTTCCAGAATGTAGGGTTTAAAAATTAGGGTTTTATCTTGTGTTTCATGGTCTGAAATTCTGGTTCTAGTTCTAGTTTTCCATACTTGAGGAGCGGCGGTGGTGCGTTTGAGTTCTCGCACAAAGGATTCAAGGTTTTTCTTGGTTTTGGTAGGTGATTCCATTGTGTATGAAATATTTTTGAATTGGATACTATTTTTATGGTATTTCCATGCTTATTTAATTTTATTATTGCTGAAAAAATAGTTTTAGTGGTGTTTGTATTTAAGATGAATCCAAAATGAAAATTTCATGTGAAATTGGGGGTTTCGTCATGGAAATGTTTTATTAGTTTAATTGGGGCTACCGTATAAGTAATTAGTTGATTTTATTGAACTATAATAGGGATAAAAATACTGTTTTAAATTATTATCCCTTGTGTTTGTTGCTGAAAAATATGGTTTTAATGGTGTTTGTGAACCACATGAAATTCTAAGAGTTGTGTTGTGTAAAAATGGAGATTTTGCAAAGATGTCATTTCTTAAACCATATGGGGATGCCCTTAAAATGATTTTGTGTTTTCACTAAAATGTAGTGGGCTGTCCTTTCTATTTTGGAATCATAAAAATGTGCACATAGTATGCATGTGAGGTTTATAAGGAGTTTTGTGTCTGAAACACTAAGAGATTTTGAGGAATTGTTTTATGAAAAATCTAAGTGTTTTATTGCGTGTTTTGAGTGGTTTAAAATTTGATAGCTACTGTATTGGTAGTTTTTGACCATTAGTGGTCTTTTCAATGAAATATTTTTAATGTTTCATTCTGAAATTTATTGAGCACAAAATGGGAAGCCCCGGTACCTAGGTGGGACAGATTTGTACTAGTACGGCTAGTGGACCGGATGGGTTTTGTCCCTGTTTCACTTAGCATTTGGATAAATACAACTCTAACTAAACAATGTGGATGATTATTGGGGAACACTAGGTTATGGGAATGTTCCCTACTAGTGGATCGTGCACGAGAATGGATTTTTCTTTGGTTACTTTACACCGAGGTACGAGATACATAGGGCCCAAGACAACCTAGTGCCTAGGGGTGTTCCCAATGTTGTTACTCATTGAATTTGTAATATTTAACCATGTCATAGGATGTGTTTGGAAGTAAATTATAGTATCTAACATTTCTATTTTAATGTGTTAATATTCTGAAAATTTTTTATTTAAAACTATTTTCAATTGGAGGTTTCATTTCTTGAAATTTTAACACTACTTTTCCTTGCGTTTGAAAACTGCTTTCTTTTTCACATTGTATTTCTTACTCCTTGGAATAATTGGGTGGTATCTTATTGGTCTTAGGATCACACCCTACTTACACACCTTGGGTTTAAGTAGACTTTGTTATGTTTTATTCACGTAAATGAAAGGCTAAGGGTGATGGCAGTTCAGGGTGTTACTTCCCATCCTTGGTGCGAAGTTGTGGAGACAGCTTGGGGGAGATGAGCCCTAGTCATGTGGAGTCCTTGGGGCTGTCTTGATTCTATAAATATTTTTATTTGGACCACTTGTATTATCTTTAAACCAACGTATTTAGTTCTGGTTTTCACTTAAGTCTTGTTTGGCTCAAAAATTTTAGATTTATATTATGGATTGTTTTTAATATTTTATGCTTTCATACTCGGGTAAATAGTTCCCAAACCTAAATTAATGATACCTAGGAACTAATGCCAGTCTGTGGGGATAGGTAACACCCTTCGAGTCATGTCACGGGCTGGGTTTGGTTCCAGTTTTGTTGGCGACCAGATTCGGTTCGTGAAAAAATGGTATCAGAGCAGGTTCGCTCCTTGGGTCATGTTATTTGGGGAAGAGTCGGCATAGTCTGGAGCTAGGATTTTCAGGACGTGAAATTTCATTCATGGGTAGTGTGCCTAGCCAGCTCACCTCATGACGATATTCAAGTTACCATGGGAAGTATGGATTTATCTGAGTCCTTTGGTTTTCTTGGTTTAGTGATGACTGTGGGAAATGAAAAGAGAGTTGGGAGAATAATCTCAGTGAGCTCGCAGGGCTCGGAAATCCATGTGGAGCCATGGATATTTCCCTAGAATACTCTATGGGATAGAGAAGTGATTGGAATATGGATACCAGACATATTTCCAAGTCACCCACCGAAACTAGTTTCCTCTCACATTGTCTTGTGTCTCTTTGTTTTGGAATCATGGAATCTTGGTCTTTTTAAGCAAAAAAATGACTTTACTTTAAGGAGTGTGAATTTTTGTGAAGTTATTTTCTAGTAAAGTGAAAATGGTTTTATTTTTTTAATGCCTATAAATGAAATTTCATAATTATTTCAAAATGGTAAACTATGTGTTTACACCTCTTTTGAAAGTATGAACTATGTTAATTGGGGTTTTGAAAATATGTTTCTAGTGGAATTTTTTTAAACCATCAAAAAGTGTTTTGGATTCAATTAAGTGTTCTAGAATTTTTGTGTGGGGGTTGAAGATGGATTTTGGGTTTGCTTACTACTAAAAAAAAATTATGAACTTTTAGAACCTTGTCTTGAAATGAGAAGTGTTGAGTTCTTAATTAAATGGAGATTTATGAAATGGTGTTTTTCATGAAATTAGAAGTGTTATGAAATGGGTAGAAATGTTTTGAAACGATTGTGAAAGGCATGAATATGTGAATTTATTGAATTATGGATTCTTTTCTAAATTTTTTTGTGAGATGAAAAATTGGGTTTTGATATTATGGTTATTGTTTTTGATAAAGGGAAAGTGTGGTTAAAAGTTTTGATTTTAAAAAGAGGAAAGTTTTGATTTTTGGTATTTGGTATTCTCAAGGGTGATCACATGCATAGGTGTATTTGGGAATATGGATGGATATGAGGTGGGTTCCCAGTGTGGCATGTAAACATGCATGTGTGAGGCTCATGAGATACCATCGGTAAATGCGAAACCAACTAATACTGTTTTTTTTAATAATGGTTTTGAAAGATAGTGTTTTGTTTTGATAATGTATGGTTGGTAGGTCTGGATTATGGTTTTTTAGGATTATTATTGTGGGATTTTTCGAGTTCAATAACCCCTCATGTTTGAACGATGTTTTGGGTTGGTGTTTCATTGATAAGTTGGAATGATGTGTTGGTTAGTGGTCTCTTTTGAGGAAAAGTTTGGGAGGCCAATGTGGTGGCTTTCCTCATGTGTTCGGTTCAGGTTTGTGGTCTGTTGTGACCAAATGAACAGATTGGTTGGGTCCTTGGGATTTTCTGTAGGCTAGGGTACTCCCTCATAAAGTGTTAATGTATGATTCATGTTTCTCCTATGGTGATTCTCCGTTGGATGATCCTCCAGTTGATCAACATAAGGACATTATTCTTGAGGTTTGGAGATTGTGTTTACCCCTCTTCATTTTCAATTAAGTGGATCCCCCTATTGTGGGAGAGTGTTTTTGGGAGGTTTAAATAGATGTTAGTTTCTTATGTTTCCTATGCTGTCTAATGTCAATGAATTTCAGGGTTTTTAGTGTAGAATGATGTCCTAAAGGGCCTCTGGGTCTTTCGTCAGTCTCATTGAATCAAGAGTTCATGTTAGGCCACCAGTGTGCAAGATCTGGCAAAGAGTGGCTATTATGGACACCTGCTAGAATCATGTGCTATTTGGGACTCTGTACAAGGTCCCTCTCCTTGTGTTTTATTTTATCCACAATGGTCATGTTCGGTTATTCCGTGCGATGTCATGTGTTTATTTAACTATAAGGGTGAAGATTGTGCAATCTTATGAGAGTCACTATTTTTTTGTTGGATGTGTGTCACCCTATAAGAAATTCTAAATCCTATGTTCTAGAGGAATGTGTTTCTATATTTCCTTTTATTATGCTATTTAGAATCCAAAGAAAAAAGGGGTGGTGTGTGTGCATCCTCTAAGTTCTTGTTTTGGTAAAATGATGGGTAGGGGAAAAGCGGGTTTGAAGTGTGTCATGTCTCATTGAGAACATCTGAGATTAAAGTATAATTGTTTTTGGAAGTGGAAGAAGATTTTCAGTTTAGGAGTTTCCAAATCCTATCTGTGAGGCCGAAGATGCTTCAATCCATTGAGCTCCAGCCATAGGCCCCGAAGAGAAGCTGGCACGTAGTTACGGGAAATCCTATAGTCGTTCAAACTTTTGGTCAAGGTCATATCCTCAATATGAAAGATAGGAGTAGTTTAAATCTCTTGTTTCATATTCTTGTTCCAATTTCTCACATTTGGTGGAAAGAGGTGTGAGTACCTTGTTCCCATGTCATACCGTGAGTTGATTTTTTCCCTTTTGGTGGTCCCTTGTGTTTTTGGAGAAAAGCCTAAAATTTGTGTTAGGTAGGTTGAAGTGCATAGTTTGTGTGCGGTTAGCAGTAACTGTGTGCCAACCTAGGGGACCGTGTGATAAGAGACAGTAGCTACCGCATGGTCTCTGCACGTCCATGATCCTTGGAGAAGGAAACTGTGTGAAGTTTCCTCTTTGGACAAAATGATCCGCACAGTTAACTCACGGTTTCCCAAACCGTGGGAACCAACCGTGCGGCCATGCCAGCTCTTTAAAATTCTGTTGTTTTTTTGTTATCCCATAATATTTAGCTAATATGGTTGGTTTTTGTTTTGGGCATACCCACAATGGGTCTCAGGTATGTTTCATTGGATGAATTCTGATATTATTCTACCCTAATGTGGGGAAGTCCGTTCGAGGCCCCCTGTTAGTGTCTTGATTTTGTCAAAAGGAAAGTTGTGTTCATTATTATAGTGGGGAGACCCATCATGGGTATCATGTATGTTCTCTTTGAAAATTAATAGTGTTAGTTTAACCCTTATGATGGGGAGATCATTCATTACTTCCCCAATTGTTATCCTTATTCTGTCTAAGAAATTGAGTTGTCCCTAGTGGTGGGATGTCCAGATTGGGTCACCCCGTACAAGTGACATAGTTTTCTCCTTGGTGTATTCTAGGTAGGAGGTAGTATCAATAAAGTCTATATATCCAAAAATTTGTTACTTGGCTATGTTTGGGGTTAGAGAACACCCAATGGTTTTGTTTATGTAATGTTGTGGTAGTGTTATTTGAGTTTGTTGTCCTTTTCAGGTGGATTGCATGAGCATCATCTTGTAGTGTTTGAGGTGTTTTGTTTTGGGATTTGTTTTGAATGTGTTTCATAATTTTAAGTAAGTGGGGTTATTTTTGGTTGGTGATAGTATTATCTTCCTTTGTTTGATCAACTGGCGATGTTCGTCCTTTTTCAAGCGGGTGAAAACGTGGCAAGGAAGTCTGTCTTAGTCCATCATTTGGGCTTTGCTTTTGTATCTGGTCTTGTTGTGGAATTACGGGGGAGGAATTCTTTATGGTTGGGAGAATTGTCACTTAAAAGACATATTTTAAAGACATTTTTCATTTAATTTACATCCTTGCTTTGTTTTGGGGGTTTCTCTACATTTTATGGAGGAATAGATGAGTATTCATGAATTGGGCCAAACCGTGAGCCCAATTCCAGATTAAATAATAAATTATGTAGATTTTATAACTTTTTCATTTTTCAACATTTCTCATCCATTAAACTACCGAAATGACCTCCCCTTACCTATTAACACCACCAAGTTAATTTGGAGCTTTTAGAAATCCATAAACTGGGTTTATTTGGGTTTTTATCTAAGGGGTTGGGCCTACCCGAAACCCGAATTCCTGTTTTAAAAATAAATTTTGATTATGTTATAACTTATTCAATTTTTGTGATTGCTCGGTGCTTCCAAGTGGAGCCCAAGCCCATTTAGTCCAACCATGCGACCATTCTCTCCCCCCCCTCATTGGAGCTCTTTTTAATCGCGATTTGGTGCCGAACTTCATAGGCTTCCTCAAATCGTCCAGATTTGAATAGGTAAGTTAATTCCTTCATATCTCTCTCAATTTTTACACTTTTTCCCCCATTAAAATTCCTAAATGATCTCCTTATCCTTGTTCAAACCTCCCTTGAAGGTTTGAGTATTTTTAAAATCATATACTGGTATTTTTGGGGGAGATTTCTACAAGATATTTTATGTAAGTTGTTCTCCATCCTTCTTCATTCAATTTGTTTAGGGTTACATCAAATTTACTTAGGGTTTCTTCCCTTATCATTGAGGTTCCTAACTTCCAGAAAGTAGGGTTTAAAAATTAGGGTTTTATCTTGTGTTTCATGGTCTGAAATTATGGTTTTAGGTCTGGTTTACCTTCCTTGAGGTGCGGCGGTGGTGCGTTTGAGTTCTCGCACAAAGGATTCAAGGGTTTACTTGGTTTTGGTAGGTGATTCCATTGTGTATGAAATCTTTTTGAATTTGATACTATTTTTATTTTATTTTCATGCTAAATTAATTTTATTGTTGTTGAAAAAAAATATTATTTGTGGTGTTTGTATTTAAAATGAATCCTAAATTCCAATTTCATGTGAAATTGGGGGTTTCTTCATGGAAATGTTTTATTAGTTTAATTGGGGATACCCTATAAGTAATTAGTTGATTTTATTGAACTATAACAGGGATAAAAATACTATTTTTAATGACTATCCCCTGTGTTTTTTGCTGCAAAATCTGGTTTTAATGGTGTTTGTGAACAACATGAAATTCTAAGAGTTGTGTTGTGTAAAAATGGAGATTTTGCAATGATGTCGTTTCTTGAACCATAGAGGGCTGCCCAAAAAATGATTTTGTGATTTCACTAAAATGTAGTAGACTGACCTTTCTGTTTTGGAATCTTAAAAATGTGCACAAGTATGAAAGTGATGTTTATAAGGATTTTTGTGTCCGAAACACTATGGGATTTTGAGGAATTGTTTTATGAAAAATCTAAGTGTTTTATTGCCTATTTTATGTGGTATAAAATGTGATAGCTACTGTATTGGTAGTTTTTGACCAGTAATGGTGTTTTCTATGAATTTTTTTATGTTGCATGCTGAAATTGATTGAGCACAAATGTGGAAGCCCGGGTACCTTGGTGGGGCGGGTTTGTACTAGTATGGCTAGTGGACCGGATGGGTTTTTTCCCTGTTTCACTTAGCATTTGGATAACGAAAACTATAAGTAAACTATGTGGATGATTATTGGGGACCACTAGGTTATGGTTATGTTCCCTACTAGTGGCTCGTGCATGATAATTGGTTTTTCTATGGTTACATTACACTGAGGTACGAGGTACATAGGGGCCAAGACAACCTAGTGCCTAGGGGTGTTCCCAATGTTGTTGCTCATTGGATTTGTAGTATTTACCCTTGCCTTAGGGTGTGTTTTGATGTAAATTATAATATCTAACATTTCTATTTTAATGTGTTAATATTCTGAAAATTTTGGATTGAAAACTATTTTCAAATGGAGGTTTCATTTCTTGAAATTTTCACACTACTTTTCCTTGCGTTTGAAAACTTCTTGATTTTTCACATTGTATTTCTTACTCCTTGGAATAATTGGGTGGTATGTTATTGGGATTAGGCTCACACCCTACTTACACCCCTTGGGTGTAAGTATACTTGGTTATGTTTGATTCACATAAAGGAAAGGGTAAGGGTGATGGCGGTTCATGGTGTTAGTTCCCATCCTTGGTGTAGAGTTGTAGAGACAGCTTGGGGGTGATGACCCCTAGTCATGTGGAGTCCTTGGGGATGTCTTGATTCTATAATGATTTTTATTTGGACCACATGTATTATCTTTAATCCAATGTATTTAGTTCTGGTTTTCACCTAAGTCTTGTTTGGCTCAAATATTTCAGATTTATATTATGGATTGTTTTTAATATTTTATGCTTTCATACTCGGGTAAATCATTCCCAAACCAAAATTAATGATACTCGAGCACTTGTGCCAGCCCGTGGGGATAGGGAACGCCCTTCAAATCAAGTCATGGGCTGGGTTTGGTGTCGGTTTTGGTGGAGACCAGATTTGGTTCATGACAATAAGCTTTTCCTTGATCCCTTAGAATATTCTGAGGTAAGTTCCCCTGACACTTAAGAAATTCATTTGAATAATGTCCCATCTCCCTTCAATTGTATCATTGAAAATTATTAGCTTCTTTCTTCCCCATTCAATCATGATCTTGGTGGAATTTTTCACCACACTTGTAACAGACACCCATTCCCTTCAAGCAAGTACCAGGGTGTTTCTTCCCACATTTACTACAGGATGGATATTCAACTTTTCCCTTCATCCCCTTATTTCCATTCACAGAGTGATTAACAGATCTCCTTTTCTCTTTCTTTACTTTAAAGTCATAAGATATAGAGAATTATTTTTATGTCTTGATATCACATGAGACAATATCTTCGTACAACGAGAAAGTTTTTGAGACTAATGCTCGATAGAGAAATGGTTTTAACCCATCAAAAAAATGATCAATCTTACTTCATGGGTTACGTATATAATTTGGAACATACCTCACTAACCTTGTGATGTTAGCCTCATAATTTTCGACATTCTCATCGTCTGTTTCCCTCAGACTCAGAAATTGTCTTTCCATATCTTCTCGATGGTCACAAGGAAAGTATTTTTATAAGAAAAGATCTTTGAACTCCCTCCATTCCATATTTGATACATCATAATCTTATTCTATTTTTTGAATTAATGACCACCATTGGTCATCATCTCCAGTGAGTCGGTAAACTTCCATGATAACATTTTCCCTTTCACTACTCCCCAAGGCATGGAATATTTTCTCAAAGGCATTTTTCCATTGCTCAGCTACTAAGGGATTTTTAATCCCATTGAATGTTGTTGGTTGTTGCCTCATGATGTCATCTAACATTGATCCTCTACGCTACAGATCAGGGTGCTCCATATGGGTAAGGTTGTTATTCATAACCTGAGTGAGTTGACCCAGTATGGTGATTAGCTGATCAGCACCATTTGTATCCCCAGCTCCACTATAATTATCTTGAGTAGGAGAGAAATATATACATGGAGTGAGTGCATTGATACAGTTTCAATTTCTTCTAATAGGTTCCATTTCTAAAAAATGGCATACACTAGATTAGTTTATGAAACGTAATACATAAATCCAAACTTGTAAAACACATAACATAAATTGAACAGTTTATGGATATAATCCATAATCCTAAAAAAGTTTTCATTGAGGAAGTACATACTCATAAACCCTTCCAAATGTTTTGAAAAGAAAATGAGAATTATCCTAAGCATATCTCCTGGGAGTGTCGTAACCAAGAGTGCAGCAAGGCCCGTTATCGTGCACCAGTTCCCGTTCGAGTCTAGCTCAAAGTGGTGTTTTCGGGTTTTACCCCTAGGTACTTCTGTGCCAGAGCCGCCTATACCTACTCATATCTAGAACACTATGTATTGCTCATAAAACTCACAAAATATCTACAATACCAAAATTCTAGAAAGTTATTCTATACTAATCCTCAAAGTCCATCTTAGGTTTATGTGTTCTAATTAGAGTTTATCTAAATCTAGCTTCCATGGTTTGTAATAAACTCTCTCTGATACCTAATATAACTCCTCGACCCCAGTTACCCAGAGTAGGTGCATTATTACATAACATTGGCATGATCATAAAAGATCAATTCTATAAAGACCTATTTGTTTAGTAGCCTTGTAATCACTAGCTACATTCATAATGTTTACATTACATCATAAAGTTAAAAATTACAACAACAACTTTTCTCCATAGACCACACTCATATCCCCTCATACTATCCCGGCAGGTCATTAATAAAATACTTCTTCACATCCCGGGAAGAATAAAACATATAAGGGGGTGAGCTCAGATGCTAAGAAAGGATAACAATATAGCGGAAACTTTCATAAATAAGCATAAACATTTAAGGAAGTGTATAACTAAAACAAAAGCCTTTTAAACTTTATCTTCAGTATTATATGGAAGAAATAAAACAAAATATTTCCATTTACTTATTCACATAGATATTCTACTAATCAAATAATTGCATGCAATATCAATAACTAGTTTCATAATGATGGAATTCATAATGCCAGGCTTTCATAACCACATAGTCAAGGCCTTATGCCAAGAATACAAATAAAATTTTGTTAAGGCCTTGTTCCAAGACACTGGTTTGTCTCGTGAGACCCACTTATGCATCGAGGAGCTGTAGCAGGCTTCACCCGTCACTTATTAAGTCCAATGGATTCCTCATAGGAATAGGTTTAAACATAACATAAACATTCGTATTAAAACTAGCGTATGAAATGTCAATAATTTCACCATAAACCATGAATGGTATTAAAATAACACATCCATAGTAAAACATATCACAAAACTTCAATACAATATGGAATTTTGGTATCATAATAAATCAACATCAAATAAGCTTAAAATCCATCAAAGGATGTTGACATAGATGAAATCAAAACTATTTGAGGGAAATATAACCTTTTTTAAATCATTTAAAATTCACACGATTATAAAAGAAAACATTTACTTTGAAAATATTCTTATAATCTTGTAAGGTAAGATTTGAAGATTTTATAATGGTGGAAAACAGCCGCACCGACTGTATAATTTAAAAAAAGACATTCTTACCTTAATTCGGCCGAAAAAGTTAAAAAGGACTTTGTTTGGAAAACGACGGAAAGATTCCTTTATAATCTTCTTATAAAAAGTCAAACAAGGTTATAAAATGACATTAACTCATATTCTGTAAAATAGTTTGAATGGTTTCAAATACATTTTTATGAAACATGGATGTGGATGATAAAGAGGTCCTAGTAGATAATTTTGTATAAACAACCTCGGATAATGAAGAGATTGTGAAATAAAATCTTACCTTCTACATTTCCTTGGTCAAGGGTAGGTTAACCTCCTGTATAATAGTTAAATATTTGTTATTAAATTATACAAGAATCATATACATAAATATGATATCATATATGATCCTTTAACATTTCTTTGTTAATAATATTTTAGTATTATCGTCATTTCGAGTGTTCACATACTCGTTTTCTATTATATGTTTTGTTACATAAGTCGTGTTTGTTATCCATAGGTTGTATATTATTAATATCTATAATTATATCAAGTACTTAAACATTATTTGTAATCATAAACTGAGAATTATACTTGCACGTATACGATGGGGAATGAATCTCAACACGTTCGTGGAGACGGTAGTCTGTATGTACGCACGAGTGACAATATCATTCTTTTGAAATTAAAATAATATATAATTGAATGGTATATCATATATAAAGAATCATTATCATGTTATATTTATTACTTACATATATTACACATCATTATCATACCCATCAAAATAATAATGTTTTGAATAACAATTACACCACGACGTGGATACAGTAAGCCGTACGTATGCATGTATGGTGTCATGTCATTCAAATAATGGATATAATTCTGAATATGGTTGTACCATAATTATAATAACATCACAATATATAGAATATACTGGATTTATTATTTTATAAAATAATTTACAAAGAAAGAAGAAGTTGAATAAGAAAGGAACTTGAAAGAGGGTGGTAAAACATTATTTCTTATTCAGGTTCTTCATTTTGATTTGATAAAATGGGCCCTGTAAGTTGTATTTATGACTAAAGGAAGGCCTCTAGGATGAATTCAGTAGAGTTTAGAGAATATTTGGGTAGGTTTTGGCCAAGACAAAAGGCTTTGAAGGTGTGAATTAGATAGAAGGTGGAGTGCCCTTTTATAAGAGGGGTGAGGGGTGCCTTAGGAAAAGCTAGAAATATTATATTATAATAAATTAATATTCGGTTTATAATGGCTCAAAAGTGGATTATTTAGATTTTAAGGTGGGGATAGGTCTAAAACCAATCATCCAATAGGTTTTACACAGTTTTGGGTCACTATATTAACTTTATCATTTTGATTTAACTCTTAGTTAAATAGTTTGACATTTACCTTATCTCTTTGTATTTTTATATTATATAGTTAATAAACATACGATATACAACCAAGAGACCCCCAAGTGGTCCATTAATGATACATATATCATTATATAAGTCCTTTGGACGAACCCTATATTTTTATAAATTTAATATCAATTAATAATATAATATTTTCTTAAAAAACTCTTTTATGTCAATTCTGACACTATTTGGTATTTTGTTTTTGCTAAATTCATAACAGCATTATTACTTCAAAAATAATTCATTTCATAAACTCTAACATGTCATATAAAACAATAAAATTCTTTTTATTCATTAACTGTTTTAAATTATATTTTTTTTGTATTTATAATATCGATTATTTTAATATTTCACTAATAAGGTAATTACTGCATCATCATTGTTTCATAAATAAATTAAATTAAATAATGTATGAAAATTATAAATAAAATACCATTATGTAGGAAAGAGTTTTAGATTTCTAATTAATATTTATAATAGAATTTATCTTTTGTATAACCTTATATTTAAAATGTTTTAGTTATTCAACTTTGATTTGAAATCTTTTAACTATTCTATGAATGGAATAATAATAAATGTCCTAATCTAATCCATGTGGACCAAAGAGGTTCATATTTTATTCCTAAGGTTGTTTTTGGTCTAATTATACTTATCCAATAGAATTAGGACATGTGTTAGGGTAAAAATAATAACATTTGTTCCCATAATTACCATATTTACATTTAACCGTGGTAAATAAAGGTAAAAGGTTACTATTCTGCAAACATTATTTTTATCTTATTGAACCATGTTTTACTCTTTGATATTAACCGTGCCTCCCGGATTTTCGAATCTCCACTCACAGAAGTGGTAAAATTATGTTTTATGTGAATTAGAAAATTCTCCTAGGATATGGGTAAAAGACGGTTAAAAGTTCAATAAAAATTATATATATATATATAATTATTATAAATTGAATCCAATTAATTACATTTAAATTATATAGATATTATGTATCTATTATGACCAAAAATAAATTTAAATAAAATAAATAATTATTTAAATAAAAATTCATTTTTCAACTATAACTGAGTGTTTTTTCACTATTTATCAAAAATTGAATGTTTTCAGAAAAATACCAAAAAAACACCCAAGGATAATTTCGATATTTCAAATCAAAAAATGAAGTTCATCATGAAAGATAAAATTTATAAAATTTCAAAAAGTTGTTATTACTATTTATAAGGGCTAGTTAGATTCATTGTGGTGTGTGTTATAACTCGAAGTTGCGTACAACACACGCTACTGTATTATTAAAAGGGAAGAGTATCATGGAAGCATGAGGTGTTTCATTTTGGAGGTGTTGTGGAGCATGGAGCATGTGGACCACAGAGTCATGGGGTCTTTTGAGAGTCTTGAGTTGTTCTTCCGCTGTGTATTTTTTATGTTTGGTTTTGTCTTTTGCTGTTGTGTACTCTGATGTGGTTTAATATAAATGAAGTTATTGATTGGTCTTTAATTTGTTCACGCATAATATTGTGAATGATTAATGGATGGGTTTTCTTAAAGCACAAATCATCCCCCACTTTTTCTTGAGACCCTTCAATATTTTCTGCCAGCCTTTGGCGTCTTGGGGATGTCTCTTGAGGCCTAGTAATGAATCGTTGCACTCCCAAGCCAAGAAGAATTGGTGGGTAATTACAAATGGTATCATCTTGTTCGGTCCTTGATAATCAAGTAGTAATCAATTTTCTTCGCCTTTGAGTTTAAATTCCTTCTTGTCTATTCCTTGGGTTAAAATCGTAGATAGAAGTAGGATTATTGAATCTTTAAAGATATAGCATAAAAGGACTCAGCTAACCTGTTTATGTTGAACTTCAAATTACCAGGGTGTTGGGTACATAAGTGTTTTGGATAAACTTCTAGAATGTTGGAAATATCATTGTTGTGGGTTTAGCCAATGAGAGAAGCATGAAATGCATTGTAGAGGGATGAATTCCCACTATGATTTCATATCTCATTGTGAGGAATGTGTAAGAATTTTGGGAAAGGTGACAATTTTTTAAAAATGAAAAAATTGTTTTCAATTGAATGACTTTGAGAATAGGGTATTTGGTGTATTTTGAAAATGGATGGATTTTAAAAAAGTATGTTGAATTTTTTCAAAAATGGTTAAACATAAAAAAAGAATGTTTGAGAACAATGTTGTGATTGTTGATGTGTTAAAATTTTAAATGCTAAGCCAACAGTTTCTAGAGAGTGATATTGACGGAGTTTGTTGTTGGTTTAGAAAATGGTTCCCGGTAGGCGTCATCGAAACCAATCCGAAGAACCTGCGGAGAATGTGGTTTCACCTGAACCGCGTGTGAACCAAGAGCTGGTTCAGAGTATTTTCTATGATTTTCAAGTAGTGGATATGGGAAATCGGAGGAAGGATCCATGAAATGTGGATCATACCATCCAGTTCATGAAGAAGAATCCACCAAACATTAGGGGTGATGCTGAACCTGAGAAGGCGGAGGTGCGGCTAAGCAGGATTAATCGTATATTCAATTTCATCGGCACACCAGTTGAGCTGAAAGTAAAGCTGGCGACGTATATAATCAAGGATCTAGCACGTCAGTGGTGGGATTTAGTGGTTCATGCTAAATTGGATGAAGGACTTACCTGGGAGGATTTTGAAGAATTGTTTAACAAAAAATTCTATCCTCACACGATCAAAATCCAAAAAATGTCAGACTTCTTCAGAACAAAACAGGAGAGCCTCTCTATCACAGAGTATGCGACTAAGTTCATGAATTTAGTCTCTTTTGCACCAGAGGTTGCGGTAAGTGCTTCATTGAAGGCACAAATCTTCGAGTCGGGGCTAAGGAAGAAAATTCAATCGAAGATTGCGGTGCTCTGTATTACAGATTATATAGATATGGTGAACAGAGCAACGGTTGCTGAATGTGATATCTTGGGATCAATAGGAGGAGGCATTATTATACCCACAAGAATGGGTGGGAACTACAATGCTGGGAAAAAGTGGAAGAGGGACATCTACTTCCACGGTGGGACTGCGAATTTGAACTAGACGACGGGATCAGATATCCTTCCTCCATGACCCCAGATCAATGCAGGTTGCTTTCAATGTGGTTCGACTGATCACATGAAACGAAAATTTACAACACCATCGAGATCATGCCAAAATTGAAACAAAATGGGGAATCTTCAGCGATATTATCGCAGTTCTCCATGGTCGGGTGTTAGGGACACTTCCCAGGCGTCGCAAGCATCGTATGATTTGACAGGGCAAGGATAGAAAAATCAGTCTCACCAGCAGAACAGAGCTGGTTATTATGATTCCAGGAATACCATGACACCTCAGGAAGGTCAATCTCAACAAGGCAATAAGGAACAATGTGTGGCAACCAAGCAATTGTATGAATCCGAGCAGATGAAGGTCGATGATCAGGCTGGACCATCTACGGTTAGAGGTATGATTCTTTTGAATTCTACCATCAAGCAAGTGTTGTTCAATACTATTGCATCACATTCTTTTCTTTCTTCTCATATTGCTGATTTACTGAACTTAAAATTGGAAATGATGCCTTCTGTCTTGAAACTACAAACTTCTCTTGGTGAAAGAGAATGTCAAGCATTCGTGTGTAGAGAATGTGCTAAAACTATTGATGGAGCTGAGCTGAAATAGGACTTCTATGTGTTGGATATGGATTTCAATGATGTAATCCTAGGTATGGATTGGTTGACAAGGTTTATGGCTCACATCGACTGTTATATGACAACGGTTAGTTTCACGACTGAGGACGGCATGGAGAATCTCTTCAGAGGAGAGAGAATGGAAAAGAAAGGTGCAAAGAGCCTGTTAGCACCAATGGTGGGGACAATCTATTACCAGTTGGCAGCTTTGACTTTGTAATCATTGGATGAGAGTGAAGAAAATAGTTTTCCAACTGTGTTGTATCAATTTCCTGATGTATTTCTAGAAAACTTCTCAGGATTACCACTTGAATGATAAGTGGACTTTAAAATTGATCTCTTTCTGAGGACCAGTCCTATCTCGCTTCCATCTTATAGGATGGAACCAATAGAGTTACGATAATTGAAAGTGCAGTTAGAGGATCTGGAAATCAAGGGTTTCATTCGACCAAGTACTTCTCCATTAGCAGCACCAGTGTTGTTTGTGAAGAACGAAGATGAAACTCTTCGGCTGTGTGTTGATTATCGTAAGCTTAAAAAAGATACGATAAACAATAGATAATCACTTCCACGCATTGATGATCTATTCGATCAATTATGGGGATCCTAGTGGTTCTCCAAGATTGACTTGTGATCAGGATATCACCAATTGTGAGTTCAGAAGGGGGATATTCCAAAGACACCTTTCAGAAGAAGATATGGCCACTACAAATATGTAGTCATGCCTTTTGGTCTAACGAATGAACCTGTGGTCTTCATGGATTTGATGAATATGATATTTTAGCGATATCTGGATTATTTTTTTGTGGTGTTTGTGGATGATATCTTGGTGTATTCAAAGACAAGGTCTGATCATGAGGAGCACCTAGAAACATTGTTACAAATCTTGAGAGATCATAATTTGTATGGAAAATTATGAAAGTGAGATTTTGGATACAAGAGGTATGTTATCTAGGCCATGTTGTGTCTGAGAATGGTGTTTTGGTGGATCCAGAAAAGATATAAGCTGTTCTTTCTTGGAAACCGCCGAAGAATGTCTTTGAAATACGATGTTTTCTTGGTCTATCTAGTTAATACCGATGCTTTTTCCGTGACTTCTCATGACTAGATTCGCCTATGATAACTCTAAATAAGAATAATGCTCCCTTCCAACGGATTAAAGAATGTCAGAAGTCGTTCAAGGAGTTGAAACTTCACCTTACATCATCACCCATCTTGATCTTGCTTGAATTAGGACAATGGTATGTGGTGTATTGTGATTCTTCGGGAACAGGGTTGGGATGTGTTCTCATGCATGGAGACCATGATGTTGCTTATGGTTCAAGGTAGTTGAGGGTTGATGAGAAGAATTACCCAACACATGACGTGGAGTTAGATACAGTCATCCATGCTTTGAAAACATTGTGTCGTTAACTCATTGTTGTGAAATTTACTATGTTTACGGATCAAAAAAGCTTTAAACACATTTTCTCACATTGAGAATTGAATCTGAGGTAGAGAATATGGATGGGGTGTCTTGAAATGTTCGACTTTCACTTGATGTATACACCGGGTAGGGGCAATTTGATGGATGATGCATTAAGCAGAAAGTCGTATGATCAGTTGGCGAAAGAAGCTTCAGACGAATGGCAGTTGATGTCGGTCTTAGACAAAATGCTTGTGGAATGTGAAGACTGAGGTGATGTTGTGTTTTTATTTACATTTTTGATTGTTCCTGATTTGGTGGACATTGTAAAGGAAGCACATGTATCTGATGTAGACTATGTTGTAATGAGTTCAAAACTCAATGGTGGGGAGACCATTGATGGCTTGAAACTGGAAGTGTGTTCTGTTTTGTGTTTCAGAGATCGGATGGTTGAACCTATAGTCTATTAGGAACAACTCCTTAATTCTTACCACCATTGAAGAGGGGTTTTACATCCAGGTACAGAAAATATGTATAAGGCGCTAAAGGCACAGTTTCTGTGGAGCGGCATGAAAAGGAAGGTGGCCAAGTTCGTCTCATGATGCTTAACTTGTCAACATGTTAAAGTAGAGCATCAGAGACCAGCTAGTACATTACAGTCTTTACCTATCCTAGTGTGGAAATGGGATCAGAGAGCAATGGATTTTGTTACAGGTCTTCCATGAACGGTCTGGAAACACGATGCCATTTGGGGGATAGTGGATCTTCTAACCAAGTCAGCCCATTTTATCCCTATTCATGAAACTCAAATGGTGGAAGATCTTTCAAAAATATATATCTATGAAGTGGTAAAGAGATATGGAATACCAGTTTCAATCGTGTTAGACAGAGATCCGAGGTTCACATATCCTCTCTGGCGATACTTACAGAAAGCTCTGGGAACTCAATTGAATATGAGTATGTCATATCATCCTCAAACGGATGGACAATCCGAAAGGACGATACATAAGTTGGAAGACATGTTTCAGGCTTGTGTAATGGATTTTGGTGGATCATGGGAGGAGCATATACCCTTAGTGGAGTTCTCATACAATAACAGTTACCAGGCCTCGATACACATGGATTTGTTTTAAGCACTGTATGGGCGTCCTTGTCGTTCTTCACTATGCTGGGTGGAAACAGGCGATACTTCACTTGTTGGGCCGAGCATTGTCCAAGAAACAATTAAGAAGATTTAGTTGATTAGAAAAGGGATGGAGATGGCTCAAAGTCATCGAAAATCTGATGTTGATCACCGTCGAAGATCGTTATCATTCGTACTGGGTGATTATGTATTTTTTAGAATCTCTCCAAGGATTGGACATCATCATTTTGGGATGCAGGGAAAATTATCTCTTCAATATATATGCTATTTTGAGATACTGGAATGGGTTGGATATGTGGAATATCGATTGGCATTACAACCATGGTTATGTTTGGTGCACAATGTGTTCCATTTATCTTAGTTAAAGAAGTATCAACCTGATCCTGACCATCTGATCAGATGGGATCCCATTGCCCTAGAGCTGGATGCTTCGTTGGTAGAAATCCTAGTGCAAATTGTGGATAGGAAAGATAATGTATTGCGTGTAAAAAGAATCGGTCTATTTTGGGTTTTGTGGAAACATGGTCAGATTCAGGAAGAGACTTGGGAACGTGAGAATTAAATGAGATAGCAGTGGCCAGAACTCTTTCAAACAAGCATTGGTTTTCTACTTTCTAGGGACGAAAAGGAACATGTTGGGGAGAATTTAGTACCCCAGGTTTCTGGTATGTAGTTTTTACTTGATTCTTTTCTTGGTTTTAAAAGTTATGGGTGACGTACGGGAGAGTCGGGAGATCCGGGATTGATGTTTAAAGCAAAGGGGAAGGTGCACGAGTAGCGCACGATTTGTCTAAACCATGCAGGCAAACCGTGCATGGCTGACTGAGGAGGTAGTGGCTGCTACACGGTCGGCGCACAGTTAAGGGAAACCATGCAATGATTCCATGCATGATGGGTGGCCAAGGCTTTAGCTAATGCATGGTTAGCGCACAGTTTTCAAAACGGTGCGGGCACTTAAATTAGATCTATAATATGTGGATCTAACTCGTTTTTGCCTCTAATTTCCTCATTAAAGCTTCTAAGTGTCCATAACTTGGGATTAGTTTCCCTTGAAGGTTGGAAAACTTCTCCCAAGAATTCCAGAGGTGATCCAAAGGCTTCTGATGGAGAATCAAATCCAGATTCATGAGGTATGTGATCGTTCTTATTCATTCTTGAATGTTTCCTTATATCTACTTAGATCTACCTCTCCCATTCCTTCGATTTCATAGATATATGCCTGTCATGGGTAGACCTACATTTGTGGATGGAAAATATGTTGATATTTGGTCTTGGTTGTGTTTGGAGAATAGGATTAAGGAGGGTTATTATTGATTTGACCCATTGTTCTTGAGAATTCATCATTCGTTGCTTGGTTTCACCTTTTGTTGAGGTAAATGGATTCACACTCGACTCATCTTGTTAAAATTGGTTTGATTAGTTTTAAATTGGTTATTGTAATCGAATTGATTGTGAAAAGCATGGAATAAATCCTCTTGAGTGAAGATTTATGGTTTTGATGAAATTGTGAAATCTTGGTGAATTGTTGTGAAAAGTGATTTGGTTATATGAATTTAAAATGTGGATTTTAAATTATGAAATTGCTGAAATTGTAAATTGTTTTATTAGATATGTGATTTCAATAAAGAGGAGTGTTTTATTGAAATGGTTCGTTATTGAAATGATTTTGATGGATTTGGTTTTCAATAAAAAGGGAGATTTATTGAAATGGTTTGAATTGGTTGAAAACCCTTGGTTTTGATGAAAAATGGTCTTCAATAAAAGAGTGTTTCATATACGAGGCTTGGTTGAAATAGGACCTTGTGCTCGGTGCCAAACTTTTAATGGCACATGAGACTTTTATGTATGAGGCTTGGTTGAAATATTACCTTATGCTCGGTGCAAAAGGTGTAATGGAACATGGGAAACAATTACCTTGTGATGACATGGTAGATCAACGAGAAACCACTCATTAGTATGGAACTGTTATAACAAATCATGCATGGTTGATTTCACAAGTTTGTGAAATGGTTGGGTATGCCCAAAATGGGATTTTTGTGAAATTGTTTGGAAATTTGTTTGGTTATTTTTTTGAAAAAAATAACGTGTTGGAAAAGCTGGTTTAAATTTCACTTGGATACTTTTGAGCATGGATAGTTTTGTAAAACTTGTTTATATTTAGTTATAAACTTCTTTGGTGAAATTTTTTTATATCATGTTTTTTATATAAATGTTTCAAACTCTTCTATCCTAGTGGCATGAGTAGAGAAGTCATTGTAGAAAACCTAGTGAGTTTTATACTCCCCCCCGCATTGGCACATTGGTGATATTCAGATGTTGTATTCTGAGACATAGGTAAAGGTAAAGCATCTCATTAATAGTGGCTTGCGGTGATGTTTGGGAGGTGTTGTGGAGCGTGGAGCTTGTGGACCTCAGAGTCCTGGTGTCTTTTGAGAGTCTTGAGTTGTTCTTCCGCTGTGTAATTTTGATGTTTTCTTTGGTCTTCTTCTGTTTTGTACTCTGATGTGGTTTAATATAAATGAATTTGTTGATTGGTCTTTCAATTGTTCATGCATAATATAGTGAATGATAAATGGAATGGTGTATTTCTTAAAGGGTAAATTGTTCCCCACATATTCTTGAGACCCTTCGACATTTATTGTCAGCCTTTGGTGTCTTGGGGATGTCACATAAGGCCTAGTAATGAATATTTGCACTCTCAATCCAATGATAATTGGCGGGTCATTACACACAAATAAATCTACCACCACATTATATTAAAAATTCATGTAAATTCTATGTTAGGTGAAAAATATAGGAAACCAACATTGAAAAAAATGGGATAGTACAAACATGTAAACCCCATGTCTATAAGAACTAAAATTACTAATAACTCATATAGATGATTATATATATTACCCACAACAACATCATTTTCATAATAAACTATGAAAATTGGAGTATTTGAGTCATCATATGTAATAAATTGACTGAGGAAAATTAGGTCAGTGACTATTTCAATTTCATAGCACCATCCAAAAAAATATATATCATGGATTAATTCAAGAATGAAACTGAATTCATGTACTAGATTATCATTCACATAAACACATGTTTTTCCAATGATTCTTGAATATATAGATTATCAGAAGAAAGAATGTCAGAATTTTTATTTACGTTAAATCAATACTCCTAAATAATTGTGACTTATTCTATCATTGAATAAAAAAAATTTATTTCATGAAACTCACCCAACCATAATAGTAATACTCTTAACAAGAACCACGATATATATATTGGTTTAAATAAAACATTCTACCAATCCAACATGGAATTATTTGAGGTTTCTCAACAACTATATTATATTAAGATAAAACTATGCAATTTCTTATTATAGAAGAGGTCAAATAGTTATTGCAAAAAACATACAACACATTTCGTATGGAGAAAAAACATATCATTATATATATCAAAATAATGTATATTTTACATTATATACAAACATTTTCAACTTGTTTATATTTATTTAAGATAGATGTTGTTGTACGAAATTCCATCCATATCATTTTTTATATACCCCACCATATTTAAAATGAAATTACACTTATGGAAACGTATATATATAATTTCAGGTATAATTTTTACTCTATAAAAAAACTATTTTATTTTTGAAAAGGAATAATTAAATTGAAATATAATTTGTTTTTTATAAAATTAAATTACATTTACAAAAAAATTCATAATCATTGTTTTATGGAAATAATAATAATATATATCATAGAAAATTATATTTCAATTTATATACAATCATCATAATGACTTCAGATGGGTAATTTCATTTATTAAAATAAAATTCTAAAAGGAATAATTTCATAACATATTATACATTCACAATATAATAATGTCACCATAATAATTATTTACATATTTAACTTATATATAAAAAAAATATTGTACGTATATTATAATTATATAGATCAACTAAGTAACTCAACATTAAAAAAATCACCTATAAAAATATTTATTATGAATTACTAAAATGAATCTAATAAAAATTAACCCTTTTTAAATAATTCAAGAACAGTACAAAACTAAAATAATATAGTTTAGTTTTTTATTCCATGAGATAATAGAAAATTTTGTATGGAAGATGAGATTATAGATTTTGATATCATGAATATTTTTCAATAAGAAAAGAATCAAAATACCATTTAAAGATTGGATATTGATGATGTGGAATATGAATGAATGACACTAGTAGTGTTATAATTGGTAGGGATGTGAGATGGGTGGAGGGGAGGCCAAACATCTCAAGATTCTTCTTCAAGGATCAACATCAGTTTATTAAAACTGTTGGGGGTAGCCTTCCAATATACCATTTGTTTTAAAAACCCATCTATTAAAACTCATCCATACTAAGGATTTTTTAAAACTCCAAAATATCCTTACCATATATAGTATATACTAATGGATTTCTAAAATCGTTGGTATATGTTATTTTTATAGATCAAACTTCCAGTATTGTGTGCGGAGGCACCGACCATAAGTCCATCACTGCACATTCTCTAGTAGATAAAATTAAATTAGAGTTGAGAACCTTATTACATTAATATTATGTTTCCAATAGACTTTAAAAATTAATACATTAATACACACTATAAATTTCATAGTTAGGGTACCCCTTGATGGCTTCACAAAAATTTAATAGTGCGTACCATTGGATTATATAAACCATTACCTACTATGATTTCTATTATCACCAAACTATAATTCTTCCATACATAGTCAACCAACCCCTATAGACATCCGTATAACATAAACCCATTTCAGAAAACAATTTTTAGATACGTTTAAACTCTCATAACATCATTATGTGTCCCAATTCTTGAAACAAATACACTTTATAATGAAGAATCAAATTCCCCAAAACATAATTACTAGAAAATCCATGACTCTTTCCATTCCCCAATATTTTGATCTAGAGTTTTATATTTAACATATACTATTTTCTACTCCTCTATCATAGACTCGTCTAAAATTATTGACATTTCAAAATGAACGATTTGAAATATCCAATCTAAGAATCATTGGACGACATTTTTTATTCACATATGTTTTTTAACAATAATGTTCATTATTCCTCTTTAATAAAAATATTTGGGGGTATATGCATATCTATTGTAATATTAACATGTTTAGATGTATAATGATAAATAAAAAGTATCATTTGTTTCATGTTTTGTTTTTTATCAAAATTTTGTTGATAAATACTTTATATAGGTGGATATTTGATATTGATTTCATTAAATAATGGTTAAAATGAACTATATACCCCATTAATCATTCTATACATGGTATGGAATATGTCAATTATTAATGATGCCTTTATGGAATTAAAAATTCTCCAATATTTTAATTGATTTTATGAGAATTACTTTTGGATATTACGTTGAAATTTTTTTCACTTTTTTTATATAATCTATTCTCATATATTCCATGTTGAAGGATGAATATTTAGAATACTTGAGGATCATTTTAAAGAAATTATAAAATAGGAAAATTATAGTAATAATTAAATATGTGTATTTTTCATGCCAAAAAGTATCATTCTTGGTGTTAACTAATTACATATGAGGGTGTATCTACTCTTCCATTATTGATAATAGAGATTGAATAACTTTATAGACATACAACTATAATAATGATCCATAATTTTCTTGGTTTTAATATACACAATCAATTAATTTTATAAAATTTATCACGATGTTCAAGTCCATTTACTATGTTAATTCATTAGGGATTCATGTTTCTATTTATATAAATATTTAATGAAAACTTCGTGGTGTCTAAATAGAGGGTTTTAACTATATATTATGTTAATATAACCATTATTAGATAATGGTTTATGGTTTATTCTGATGATAATAAGAATTAAAAATTAATTTTTATTCTTTTGAAAAATTATATGGTCATAGATTATTCATTATATTTAGTTTTTGTTATAGTGAAAAATTACCCATTCAATGATTGGAATTTAGAAGATGTATGAAATTCATCAATGATTTGTATGTATTATTATTACATAGTGAACTCTGATGTGTATATTGAAAAAATAACAATAAATTATATATTCATGTCTTATGAAATGATCATACACCCATGTAGATGGTAATAATAGATAAAGGATTATGGTTTCTCAATAAATTAACATACTAGGAATGGAAAAAAGATTAATGATTATGTGAACATAAAGTATCATGATACATTATCAATGAGGATGATTCAAAGATCCTCAATCAATATTTATATGCAGTGGATATATAAGTAAATCAGAAGAGAAAATATGAAATCATACCACTCATAAATAATTACTTAACAATCGATATATTTGATGATTAAGGAAAACATATTTACATGAATCTATAAAATAGTATTAAATAATTTATAGTGTTCAAACTAAACATGGAATGATATATATTATTTTGAATGTAGATTTTTGTTCTATCCAAGAAAAAAATAAATTTGTTTATTTTTTATTAACGTAAATCTATGTTAAGGGTTCACTTCGGGAAATATCTACATTATTCTTCACATGTGTCTTAACATGTTATATAGTTTGTATTTATACATAAATAAAGATATACAAGATTTAAATAATGATATAAATATAATTTATATAATAATAAGTGTCTTATAATAATCTATATAACAACTAATTATGAAACAGACTATATTGTTCATGGAGACAGTAGGTCATACATATTCATGAATGCTAAATCTGTTTAATTATCGTGTTGAGTGAATGAATTTAAAAGACATATGTGAATATAATTATATATATATATATCATCATTAAATTATATTAATTTTATCATATATGAACTATATATTCATTAAAACCATCCTTAATACAATCCATGTATTGTTTGAATGAACCATGTTTTATTGGAGGGGGTTGCAGTCCACACTTCCTCAAAATTTTTTTTTATTAAAATAAAATAGAACGTAAAAATATATAAGAAAAAAATTATAAAAATGACAAAATTAATAATAAATATAATATATACAATATATAAATATAATTTCCATTATAATATCCCCCATGTGAGGTGGTATAAAAATTGAACAATCATCGTTTAGTGAGGCGGTAGTCTTTAAACACGTAAACAATATGATCATTATCAATTAGATGGAGTCCAGTACAAGTTTATATTTAAAAAAATAATTAAAAAATACACGTATATTTTGGATTATATGTTTTTATAAGATTATGTAAAAAATAATGTGGAGTGGGTGGGGAAAAACTAATAGAATGGACATGAGGGAAGATATTTCCACTTAATCAGTTAACTCTTTTTGGTTTATTACAAAAGAATTACATGTATTGCCTTACGCCAAAAGTAAAGACACCAGGAGGAAGGTAGGATTTATGGTATGTGTAATGGGAATGGATTGTTTTATCCTAAGAGGTTTGACAGTTGTGAATAAGAGGTATATGTGTTGGCCTTTTATAGGGAAGGAAAATGACTCACTTTGAATTTTTGAAATCAAGTTAGGTGTGCATATTTTATTAGCAAAAATAATTAATTCCAAACCATCCTAAAAAATTAACGTAAGGTTTATGGAAGAGAAATAGCCACAAAATGGGTTTTTTACAACATTGTAGGCCATTTTCCCCATACGATTCAGGTTATGTCCCTAATTATGGTTAATTAGATCTTAATCGATATGATTAATTTAAATCTCTTTCACTAATCATTGGGGTGAAAAATTATATTTATATAATTAAAATATAATTATTATACTGATTATAATGGTTTTTTTTCATTTTTTGAAAATTCAATTCACAGAAATGAGATAATTATGATTAATGAAAATCCGACAGACGGGACAAAATTATGGGTTTTTATAGTAGAATGATGGTCAAAAGTTTATTATGTATTTATATTATATATAATGGAAAGTATTTTTTAATAAATATTATTGAATTAATATATTTATAATTGAATAGATTTCATCTAAAAAAATTTAAAATATAATTAATTAAACAAAAAGGTAGTATTTAACTAAAAATAATTGTATTTCAATATCCATCCAAAATGATGTTTCTCAAAAAAATCACAAAAAATATCTGAATGTTAATTTGGACATTCCAAATTCAAAATAAATGTTTTCTTATTAATTTAATTTTTCAATTTTGTAAAAAAATATTTTTATTATTAAAATTTGTTCATCTGAGATTTTTTTTTAAATGTTAAAGGACTTTACCAAAAATCATTTCATTTATTACCCATATGTTTTATCTATATAAAAAAATTTAAATTACATTTTAAAATTAATTATGAATATTAATATACCTAATTTTAACATATAGGATATAATTATCACATTTTAATGTTTATAATAATAAAATGTTATATCATATAAACATCTTTGTTGTGTGTAACATATGACAAGGTGGTGTTGTGGGTAGTGAAACCCAATACGGTATTACTTGTAGTGAAATCCAACTTACTATTGCATATAGCACAGTCCATGTTTGTGTCGTGCGAAAATAATGTTTGACATATTGTTTTAAAACATACATATATATAAGGACCCTTTTTAATGTCATGTGAAATGAAAAATATGGGAAAATAAATAAATTATTTCTAAAAAACAATTCATAAATCCTCAATGGATTATATTCTACACCCTTAATTTTTTTCACACTTTTAATTTATATTAGTTATCAATGTTAAAACACATGAATGTTTCATTAAAAAATCCCACAAAAGAATAATAAATACAAAGACATCCCATAAAATGAAAAGTTGATCCATAATGGTTAACCAATGTAACATATAACTATTTTTTCAAATATTAAAACATAGGTTGGGAAGTGAAAATAAGGATATAGAAGATACATCTTACCATAATGTTCTGATCGATAGTTGTAGGGAATATGATCAACATAATATTAATATTAAGAAATCCATATATCAATGATGAATTAAGGGACATTATGATTCATTTGAAATGAATTTACTAGTATATCATTATTGGTTTCAAGATCCTTTTTTTGTAATGTTATTGAATTTTCATGAAATAATATAATCTCATGATTTCAAGATAAACTGACACTTTATTGTACCCAGATTTACTTCACCTATTTCTCTAAAAAGGAATGTGAATTTTCATTCCCATATCCCTAACAGATCATGAGACCCATGACATGACATCCCATCTATCATCAGTTATCCACAACACAATGTTATTATAACTTTATATCCAATATAATTTAATCCACATGTGGTAAGATAATAATTTATTTTCATAAAATTCATCTTATTTTTAACATAATTATTCCATAAATGGTTAACCTTAAAACCCTTCTGATATAAGAAAATACAAATTATTATAATTGAGTCATATAATTATCCTGGAATTGTTCGCCCTTATATCAAAATTTATCTATGGGTCATCACAATTTAAACATGTGAATACCCCCATCATATATTCTTATGAAACATTTCAATTAATCAAATTACCTAGAATAATTTATGAAAACAGTCAATATTTCTTATTTTAATGGTTACTTGATTTAATCCTTAAATCCATTATGTTGTAAACATATACCGTGATGACATAAGAAACATTAAAACCCAATCAATAATTCAATCTAGTGAAATCATTGTTATCTAATGTACTTTATTAGAAATTGATCATTTTTTTATCAAAGAAAAACACATTTTTATAAACATCTAGAACATGTTGAGTGTTTCCTTCCATTAAAAGTTATATCACTTTTCTATATCTTTTTCAGTATTAAAAATTTCCTTTTAAATCCATAATGAATATATATATATATAATCTACATATATATTTTTTGACTCATATAACCAAATATTTGAATTTCAAAACATAAGTACATAATTCATCCACCATTATTCTTAAACCCTTAGTCTTGATTCATCAACATATTCCATTATATCAATTTCCTAGAATAATAAATATCAATAATTTCATAATATTACTCAACGTCAATGTTATCATGAATTGTTTCATCAACATAAAAAATACTCGAAGAACATCACACATCATTCACATGTCATTTTCATTGTCTTTATCATCAAAATTATAACCAATAATCATACCACCTTCTTGATTATATTTCTGATATTTCTACTTGGGAAATATATTCTATTAATTACCATACATTCCATATGTGAAACATTAAATTACAACAATGTTCCTTCTAGTTCTATTCATTTTATAAACTATAAATCATAGTTTCATAAACATTTATCTTATTGGGATACCATATAAGAATGAAAAATTGTTTATAGGGTGCGTAAATCTTGGATCAAACATCTTTAAGCTATGAAAACTTATTTTTTTCCTTTTATATTCATATACAACTTATATTTAAATCCTTCTTGATGGTTCATGAATAGTTTATGAATTTTCAAATTATATCACCCATGAGTGTCAAACCTGGTGTGCAGGAAGGACCATTGTCATTTACTAGATTACCCTTATTTTGGCTCGAAACATCTTTCCTGAGTTGTTAACCTTAGGTATATCCCGGAAAGTGACACCTCTAATTTTAGTATCCAAAATATGATGGGTTCCTAGTAAACCACTTAATCTATCTATTACCATAATTTTAGGTCATTTTTCAAAATTTTAATGCATCCTTATAAATATTTATTTAGATACCGTTAGTCATATCCTTTAAAACATACACAGGGATATCATTATTGTTTTCTCATACTAATTTAAAAAGGATGACTATACCACACTTTTCAAACCAACTATTAAGACCCAATCATAAAATATAAGGATATTATATCATTATAGATGAATAATCAGTACATTACAAACATTCAGTCTTGAGGATTTTATAGTTTAGTGTCTTTGGAAACATAAAAAAATATTATATCCAGGTGAAAGATCACTATCATCCCCCATAATGATATTCACCTTTATAACATATACCTAGAACCGTTATATATAACATGGGGAAGGAATCATTAGAAAGGATTGAGGTCAGATACTCATCGAGGATAAATAATGAAATACATAACCTTAACATGAAAAAAAGGTATAAAACATGAACATAACATTTAAAGGCCATAACCTTAATATTAGATACAATAAGAAATACTGGATGTTCGTAAGACATAAATCATAATAGGATTAACAGTATTAGTTATTAAAGAATAACATACTAATAAGATATGGAATTTTGGGAATCCACTTTTTTTATTATGATTTGATCATGTATAAGTAGAAACAGGTTCACTCATTATGTTATAGACAGGATATCTTTACCCTGCATCAACTTATGGACATGATCTCAGGTCTATGAAAAACATTTTGAATGTGTAATTTGGTTCTCACAAATCCCTATTAACATGAAGCCAGGTCCATGTATAAAATTTTTAACATGTAATTAGGAACAAAAATAACATTATGAACATGAAACATGGTTCACACATAAAAATATGGACATGAAACATGGTCTACACAAAACATTGTGAACAAATAATAGGGATCACTCATAACATTGTGAACATTTAATAAAGTCCAATGATAAATTTATGGTCCTGAAACCAAGTCCTTTCATAACATTGTGAACATTTAATAAGGTTCACTCATACCATTATAAACATTTAATCGGGTTCACACATAAAATTATAGACATTCAACCTGGTCTATGCATACATTGTGAACATCTACATAGGTTCAGGCTTAATATATATAGTCATTATTAGACAATAATTTTCCAATTAATTAGAAATAGATATTGGTTCCACCCATCTCATAATAAAATCATTCATACATGTGATAGGAGAAAATAAATCATTTATCATATAATGGCCCAAAAAAGTGATAGGTTTTATAAACCTCAAATTATAACCCACAAAATTAAATGGGTGTCCTTAAAATTTCATCACATAATAAACTATGATTATATTTACATTTCATGATCATTTTATGAAAGAATAACTCATGAATGTATGTGGGGTTTAAAAGCATAAAACCAGTGATATTGAAGAGGTTTCCATAATCCTCACTCTATCAAAACATTAACTATTAAATAATGAATATGAATGTAACATTTGGGTAATTTGCTATAATGTATTTAGTAACATCAAAATATGTCATATTAAATGGAAAATAAGTTCGCAAGGGATTTTGAAATCATATTTATAGGAAAATATCCATTCTCTTTTTAAAAGCCTCTTAAAATCATTACACCTTTTGAAAACCATTTTATTGAAAACATGATATCTTATAAATACATATTTGAAAACCATTAAGAGACCTTTTTTCATTAGAAATATATAAGGTGAACATTAAAACATTTTAAGACCCATTTCCTAAAAGAGCATATAAAATAATCTTGGAAAAGTTTTGAAAAAAATTTATTTGAATATATATTATAAAATCATTTTCTTAAAAATTAACCTTTAAAAATGAAATGATGTTTTAAAAAAATTTATGGTAGATAAATATGTACATATAAAATGAGGTAAAGATAACATTAAATTTTCATGTTAAATAGGTTAAAAAATACATCATTTTAAAAGAGATAAGAAGTACTCGTTGAAATAATTTTTGAATGAAAAAAATCATTCAAATTTTATTACTTATCATTGGAGATTATTATAATATACACAGATTCTGTTTTAAGAGAACATGGTTTTCCTACTTAAGAGAGGGTAAAATCAGGGTATCATAAAAAGAACTTTTTCACTATCATATAAAAAAGATTATATATATTGTAAAATATATTATTATAACATGAATTACAATAGAGGAAGAAAAATTATGAAAAAATTGAGATAGGGGTTATAATATTTCATTACAGTAATAATATCCTTTAACAATTTTGTAAAACGATGATATTGTTTCAATAAACCCATATCACTTGCTATCATGGGATCATGCTCCCAATATATGAAAGGTAAATTGAATTAAGATTATAATACAATAAAAAGAATAATATTCATGAAATAACATGTAAAATATTATTATATACTCATCGAAATCTAATTTTGGTTAATAAAAAAACATGAGTCTCAAAGAAGGAAAATTGAGCGAAATATATTTCATCAATTTGGTATCTTTTGAAACTAAATCATTATGAATGAAAGATATAAAATTGATATCTAAATACCCATTAATTTATATATATAATACGGAGAATATATTCATGTGTAGTATTTAAACCACAAAAAAGGAAAGTGTGGCGAACATAACATGTATGACTTGGAAATAAAAAGTGGGATGAAATCCCCTTACATTATATATTGACTCTATTCATACTTGTTCAAACCAATTGTATAATAAATAAAAATTTATTGTGCATCATTCCATGAAATATATTATTATATCTAATACCATATATTGTTTGACCACTACCTTATAATACCATCTTGTTATCAATCTTATATTAAAGTTTCACTTATGGTAATATTTGATTTATTCTTTGCATGTGAGTTAATTTATTGCATTGTTGTTATTTATAATTAATATCATGATTTCCAAAATGTAAATATTTAAAAAACTATCATTTATATCAAGTATATTGCTATTAAAAATATATATATAATAAATAAGTATGAAATTTGATACACTGTTCATGGAGTCAGAAGGTCATACATACACAAGAATGATATTTTTGTTTAATTATCCTATTGGAAGAAAGCAATTAATTGAATTATTTGTATATATATGTAAATATATATTATCATTATAGTATATTCATGATTATGTGGATTTTTATGAGTTTCATTATGATATTTGATCTTCTTTGGTATCTCATAGCATGAGGGCATGATGCTTGTATGACCCCATCCATCTTCTTTATGTAATTTTTTTGTTTTTCAAGAAAAGGGATCTGCCCGAACCTTCCTAGTATATATTCACTAAAACTATCCTTAATACAATCTATTTACTGTATGAATTAATCATAATGATTTGAGGGGAGCGGTAGTCCACACTTCCCAAAAGGAAATTATCGTATTTATACAAAATGGAAACTTATAAGATATGTGTGAAAAAAGGAATAAAGGAGATTAATGATATAATAAATACAGCATTTAACATATATTAATTGGGTTTCCATCATAATTCTCAATATGAGAGGTGGTATGGAAAATCGAACAATCGTTATTTAGTGAGGCGGTAGTTCGCCGTACACATAAACAATATGTTCGTTATACATTAGATGGTGGTGTGTGAAAGTGTATGTTTGAAACATAGAATAAAAAAATACTTGTATATTTATGATAGTTTTGTTTTTATAAAATAATTTTTTAATAGAATTTTTATGGGGTTTAAAAACAAAACTAATGAATGGACTATAGAGAAGACATAACATCTTTTTTGGGTAACTCCTTTTTGTTTTTTCCAAAAGGCTTCCTTTGATTGCCATCTGCCCATGGGAAGGATTCTTAGATTAATGTAGGATTTCTGAGATGATTACTGGGTGGTAATTTTTTGAACCTAAGAGGTTTGATATGTATGATTAATAGGGAGAGGTGGTGGAATTTTTTTTGAATGAAAAAAGAATCACATGGAATTTTTTAAAATAAGTAGTTGTAAAAATTGTTATACCTAAAAAAGTCATAAAACCAACATAAGTAGAAAATGGAAGATATATGGACGAAATTTATAGATATAATGGGTTTTTTGTAACACCACAATATTTCATTGTACGATATATCTTCAAATTAATTCAACAACTTGTGCTACATGAATAATCGAGTTCGAGCGCACCACGCCTTACCAAACTAGTTGTTCATAAAGCGATTACAAATAGTATTAACTAAAATTTGAATTTTAAATACTAAATATAATTTCATAATCCATATTAGGTGTTTCCAAGGCATTATATAAGAATAAATTCAATTGTTTTTTGATAAAAGTAGAATTTTTCAAAAAATGAAATTTTACTTCCTTTTAAAGGAGAACCATTTTTTAAACCAATATTTGACACTTTTATATTTTAAATTTAATAAAATTAAATTCTTCTTTAGTAGATATACATAAAAATTTTGTTTGGATAAATTTTTGGTATTATTCTGAGGACTTTCATATTTTGATGAATAGTGAAAGTACTAAATTTTAATTGAAAACATATTTTTTAATCCAAATTATTTATAGTGTGAAGTTATGAATATTAATGAGGTGTAAGTATAATTATTTATATTTTTATCATTTAATACGATTTAGGTCATTATTAGTAATTTCACATTTAAATATGACATAAACACATGTAAATATTTTGGTCATTTTTATTTTTTAAAACCCACTTTTTGGTTTTGATAGCGGAAATTAATTTTAAATTAATTAATGAAACATCAATGTTTTTAATTTCGTAAAATAGAATTCATTTTTAAATTCATAAGATCAAAATTATCTTAGGGTAATCTTTGGTTTTTTTCTGAAAACTTTTTATTTTTGATGAATATTGGAAAACACTACGATATTGTTTAAAAATGAATTTTTATTTAAATAATTTTTTTATTTATTTTTATATTATGTAAAAATATATATATAATACATATATGAGTTCAATGTAATTAAATCGAGGTATTTTATAATAAAATTAGATTTATATAATTTTATTGAACTTTTTAATTTCTTTTACCCATCTTCTAGGCACATTTTCAAATTTCCAAAAAAAAGTAATTTTACCACTTCTATGAAATAAATTTCAAAAATCTGAGAGACATTATTAACATCAGTATTTAAAATGTCGTTGAATAAGAGGAACATAATTTTTGGTAAATAGTGCCTTTTGAATTTTATTTACCATTGTTCAAAGAAAATATGGTAATTAAAGAAAAAAATTATATTATAATTACCCTATCATGTGTCCTAATTCTATTCGATAAATTTATTTCAACAAAAACCAATGTTTGGAATAAAAAATGATCCTATTGGTACACTTGGATTATATTAGGACATTTAATATTTTTTATTTAAAGAAGAGTCAAAAGTGTTAAATTCAATGTTTAATAACAAAACCATTTTATAAATACTGTTACACATAAGATAAAATTGACTATAAATATTCCTCGCTAAGAAGAAAAGATATCCTACATAATGGTTTTTATATATAATTTTTAGACATTAAATATTTAAATTTTTTTATGACACAATGATGTTGTATAATTACCTAATTAATGAAAGACTAATCAAATTGATATTATAAATATAAAAAATAGTAAATTGAGATTTTTGAATCATTCCAACAATTTTCTAGGATAATATGACTTTTTAGGGTTGATTAAATGATTGTTTTCATTGTAATCATGCTGTTATAAATTTCACAAAATAATACCAAATAGTGTCAAAATTGACATGAATGTGTTTTTAAAACAAAAACTATATTATTAAATTATATAATAGTCCTAAAATTATAAGGATCAGCCAAAGGACTCTTACAATGATACATATGTCATTAATGAACCACTTGGAATTATCTTGGTATTTTATAGTATGTTTATTAACCATGTAATATAAAAATAGAAGAAGACATTGTAAAAGATAAACTATTTAACTAAGAGCTAAATCTAAAAGATAAGGTTAAAATGGTAACCTAAACTTGTCTAAAACCTATTTATTGATAGTATTTCGACCCATAACCACTAAAGGATAAAAATAAATATATTTATATTCATTATAAATAGAAAATGATTTTATAATAAAATAACATTTCATGATTTTCCTAAAGTGACCCTCAACTCTCTTATAAAAGGGTAAGTCCCATTCTCTCAAAATCACACCTTCAAATCCATTTATCTCAGCCAACCCCTAACCAAATCACCTTCCAACATCCCACACTTCGTCCTATAGGACTTACCTTGATCAAAAATCCATCCTAAAGAGATGTTTTTTCAAATCAAAAGTAAACGCCTAAAGAAGAGGTAATTATTTCATCACCCCTTTCAATGTTTTTTTCTTTTTCCACTTTCTCATTCTTTGTTATTTCAATAAAAAAATAATAACTCCAGTTCCTTATACATACTGTGATGTTATTATAAATATGGTATATCCATATTCATTATTCTATCCATCCTATGAATGATAAAGTCTCCATGCGTGCATACTTATGGAGTACCGTCTCCATGATGTGTTGTAATTTTTTATTCCACACTATGTTATTTGGATGGATATAATGATGGGTAATATGTATAAAAATAATAAAAATAACATTTTAATGTTTCTATATTATTAATATATCTATCAATTTGACCCCTTTTATTCATTAAGGAAATTATATCGTCGCTCGAGTGTAGGTATGGATTACCGTCTCCATGACACAATGAGATTCATTTCCACATTCACCATTCATCATTGATTATAAAATTACATATTATTAAGATTTTTCTAATGTATGTCATAATAATGCTACTGGAAATATATATATATATATATTTACATTTATCTCGTTCACTTACATCCATTAAATATGAATTGAAAAGGGAAACAACGTTTATGCGAACGTACAACCTACAGCCTTAATAAACAATGGTTTCCTTTTCATTTATCAATCAATTATACATATTTATATTCTGAATATATATGATATATAATTTATTTTTTATATCCTGGAAGCAGTTAAATCATGATACAAGTTATATGATAATGAATAACAAGTTAAAACATTTTCGATAATAAAAAATATTATTACACAAAATGCTGCTTTAACATGGAAAAAATTATTAAATAGGTAGTAAAAAGTCATAAATGAATCATGTATGATATCATAAATAATAATATTGATCTGATATAATTTAATTACATACAATGGTTATTATAAAGGAGGTTAAACTAACCCTCAACTAAAGGCAAGTACTAGGTAAGGTTAAATTTCTCAATCTCTTAATTATTTGAGATTGTTTATGTGTGAGTACTTTCTTTGAAATATTTATTATCCAGGTCCATGTTTAATAAAATAAATTTCTATATGATTTTTTATGTTACACATTATCTGAAACATCATTTTAAATGTTTCAAATATTTATTATTTTAAATATTTCTCATTACTGTCCATTTTTTCAAAATGGTTTTAAGGATTTATTTATATATACATGAATGTTTTAAAATGATAATTCCTTTAAAAAGTTTCAGATTTCTATGGGAAAATTTGATTGTAAAATCTTATTTAAATTATTTCCTTTATAAATGAGTGGATTTTAAATTATTTCATAATAATGCTTATTTCTCTCAAATATTTTTACTGATCATTTTCAACTATGTTGACATCATTTACTAAATTGTATTCTTGATTGAGTATGATTTAATATAACACAATTTTATAAATTGTATTGAATGAGATATGATATGTTTGATTGTGGATGTGCTAATTTAATATCATTAATGGTTTATGGTTGAAGTATTGACATTTTGTATGCTAGTTTTAATAAAAAAATTTATGTTATGTCTCAAAATTTTCATATAAGGAATGCATTGGACTTAGTATGTGACGAGTGCAGCCCGCTGTAACTCCTCGATGCATCGGTAGGTATCATGAGACAAACTATGGTCTTGGAACAAGGCCTTGTAAAAAAACTTTTATTTGTATTCTTGGCCTGAGGCATTGAATAAGTGGTAATGATGTCCGGTGTTAGGCACTTCCTCATTAGTTAATTAATTATTACATGTTATTATTCGACTAATAGAATATGTGCATATTTCTATGGTAATGTTTTATTTATTTTCTCCATATTATGTTCAAGTTTATATTTAAAATTCTATTGTTTTTATTACACATATTTCCGTAAAATTTTATAGCTTCTGCTAAATTATTTACCCTTACTCGTCATCTAAGATCACCCCTTTCTTATGTTTTGTTTTCCCAGGATTCCAAGAAATTTATTATGTTATATATACAGGGTTAAGCTATGAGAATAATGGAATTATAAATGGATATTTTTTTTGAATATTATATTTGAATATATAATTTAATGTTTATGTATGTAATCTATTTTACCAGACTACTAAATTGATTTGTCCTTCTTGACTTGATTCCTTGAAATCATCCCAATGTATTAAAATAATGAACCAGATCTAGGATTTTGGGGTTGTGGAATTACTATTGGTATCATAGGATGATTAGTACAATCATTGGAAACTATATTTAAAAAAAATCTGATTATAGAACATTACACTAAGATAGACTTTGAGGATTAGTATAGAAGAACTTCCAAGAATATTGGCAATGCAACGATTTTCTATATTTTCAAAGAAATACATCTCTTTCTAGATACAAGTTGGTAGGGGAGGCTCTGGAACAGATTTACCTAGGAGTAAAAACTACAAAAATTAATTTTGGGCTTGACCCGGGGTATCATGGTACTTGAAAACGGGCCTTAATGCACTCTTCATTACGACACACTCGGGGGGATATTCTTAGAATAATTAACTTTCTCATTAAAATACATTATGATGTATTTAAGAGTAAATACTTCCCCAATGAGAACATTTTTTTATGATTATAGATAATATGAATAATATTTTTAATTTACGTTAGTTATTTTACAAGTTTGGAATTATGCATTGTGATTCATAAACTAACCTAGTGTATTCCATTATTTAGAAATAGATCCTAGAAGAAGGAATGACAAATCCAGCAATACACATGATCCATGTAACACCCCAAACTTCTACGATACTCTTCTCTTTAAAAAATACAGTAGCGTGTGTTGTACACAACTTCGAGTTCGAACAAAAACCACATCCAATCAAACTAGCCATTATAAATTGTAATACCAACCTTTTAAAATTTTATAAATTTTATCTTTCAAAATGGACTTCAATTTTTGGATTCAGAATATCGAAATTATCCTAGGGTAAAATTTTGGTATCTTTCTGAAAACATTCAATTTTTGATGAATAGTGAAAAACACAGAGTTATTTTTTAAAACCGAATTTTTATTAAAATAATTATTTATTTTATTTAAATTTAATTAAGGTAAAAGTAGATACATAATACCTATATATGTTCAATGTAATTCATTGGAGTTAGTTTAGAATAATTTTAGATATATAAAAATTTTATTGCACTTTCACCGTCTATTACCCATCTCCTAGGAGAATTTGAAAATTCACATAAAACCAAACTTTTACCACTTCTGTGAGTGGAATTTCAAAAATCCAAAGGACACGATTAATATCAAGGAGTAAAATGTGGTTCAATAAGATGAAAATAATTTTTGGTGAATAGTAACTTTTTACTTTTATTTACCACGTTTAAAAAAAACTAGCGTTATTAAGGGTAAACCTGATATTAATATTACCCTAACACATGTCCTAATTCTATTGGACAAGTGTATCTCGACCAAAAAACCTTAGGAATAAAATGTTATCATTTAGGTCCACTTGGATTAGATTAGGACATTTATCATTATTTAATTCAAGGAAGAGTTACAAGAGATAAATCAAAGTTTAATAACTAAAACATTTTTAATATAGGGTTATACAGAAGACAAATTTTATTATAAACATTCATTAGAAAGATGAAAATATTTCCTACATAATGGTATTTTATTTATGATTTATATACATTAAATAAGTTTATTTATTTATGACATAATGGTTATGTAGTAATTACCTAATTAATGAAATATTAAGTTAATTGATATTATAAATACCCAAATAAATGTAATTGAAAACATTATATGAATTAAATTAATTTTATAGGTTAATATGACATATTAATATTGTTTATATGATTTTTTTGAAGTAATAATGCTGTTATGAATTTAAGAAAAAAAATACCCAATAGTGTCAAAATTTACATAAAAGTGTTTTTAAAACAAATATTATATTATTAATTGATATTCTATTCCAAAAATTATAATGTTCTGAAAAAGGACTTATATAATTGTAGGTGTATTATTAGTGGACTACTTGGGGGTAACATGGAGGTATATTGTAAGTTAATTAACTATATATTATAATAATACAAAGTGACATGGTAAGTGTCAAACTAAGTAACTAAGAGTGAAAACTAAAAGATAAGTTTAATATAATGACCCAAACCTATCTAAAATATATTTGTTGAAAGGATTTAGACCCATAACAACCTTAGATATTTAAAAATCCAATTTTGATCCATTAAAAACCGAATATTAATTTATTATAAAATATTATGTTATGTTTTTCCTAAAGAGCCCCTCCTCGCCCTTATAAAAGAACACCACTTATAACCAATTATTGTATCCTTAAAATCCTTTTGGATCAGACAACCCCTTCCAAAATATTCTATCAACTTCCCTCACTTCAACATACAGGCCTTTGTTAGTTCATAAAGACAACATAAGGAGCCCTTTTGATCAAATCAAAATGAAGAACTCGAAGAAGAGGTAATATTTTGACCACCCTCTTTGAAGTTCCTTTCTTCATCAACATCTTCATTATTTGATATTTCCATTTTAAAATAATAACTCCAGTATATTCTATATATTATGATGTTATTATAAATATTTTACGACCGTATTCAGTATTCTACACATCCTTTGAATGATATGTCACCATTCGTACGTATGTACGGCTTAGCGTATCCATGTCGTGGTGTAATTGTAATTCAATACATTATTATTTTGATGGGTATGATAATGATGTGTAATTGATGTAAATAATAAATATTACATGATAATTATTCTGTATATATGATATACCATCCAATTATATATTATTTTAAAATCAAAAAAATGATATTGTCGCTCGTGCGTACGTACAGACTACTGTCTCCATGAACACGATGAGATTCATTCCACATCGTATCCATTCAAGACTAAATTTCATTTGATGATTAAAAATAATGTATAAATATTTAATATCATTATGGAAGTGAATAAGATACAACCTATCCATAACAAACATGGATTATGTTACAAAACATATAAAAGAAAACGAGTAAGTTAACACCCAAAACGACGATAATACTAAGATATTAGTAACAAAGCAATGTTAAAAGATCATATATAATATCATATTAATTTATAAGATATTTTATAATTTGATAAAAATTATTTAACCATTATACAGGAGGATAAAATACCCTCAACCATGGAAAAGTTCAAGGTAAGGGTTTATTTCACAATCTCTTCATTATCCGAGGTTTTTATATGTAATTATCTACTGGGACATCTTTATCTTCCACATCCATGTTTCTTAAAAATGTATTTCAAACCATTCTTACTATTTTATAGACTATGGATTAATGTAATTTATAACATTTTTTAATTATTATTAAATTATTATAAGGGAATCTTTCTGTCGTTTTCCAAACAATGTCCTTTTAATCCTTTTCGACAGAATTAAGGTAAGAATGTATTTTTTAACTTATATGGCAGGTCCAGCTATATTCTGCCATTATAAAATCATCTAATCATACCTTACAAGCTTATAAAAATATTATCAAAGTAAATGTTGAAATTATGTGGCGTTTAATAATTTTAAAAAGGAGATATTTCTCACAAATAGTTTTGATTTCTTCTATTTTACCATCCTTTGGTGGATTTTAAGCTTATTTGTAGTTGATTTATTATGATACAAAACATCCATATTGTATTGAAAGTTTTGTGATATTTTTTACTGTGGATGTGTTATTTCAATACCATTCATGGTTTATGGAGAATGTATTGAAATTTCATATGCTAGTTTTAATACAAATGTTTATGTTATGTTTAAACCTATTCATATGAGGAATGCATCGGACTTAATAAGTGATAGTTGGAGCCCGCTATAGCTCCTGAACTCATCAGTAGGTCTCCTGATACAAACTATTGTCTTGGAAAAAGGCCTTGACAAAATCTTATTTGCAGTCTTAGCACAAGGCCTTGACTATGTGGTTATGATAGTCTGGCATTATCCATTCCATCATTATGAAAGCGGTTATTAATATTTCATGTGATTATTCGACTAGTGAAATATCCTTGTGAATATGTAAATGGAATTATTTATTTTTATTTTTTACATATTATGCTGAAGTTCATGTTTAAAAGGCTTTTGTTTTAGTTATACATTGACTTAAAGTTTTATGCCCATTTATGAATGTTTCCGCTATATTGTTATCCTTACTGGGCATTTCAGCTAACCCTTTTCTATGTTATATTTTTTCCAGGATGTGAAGAAGTATTTTTTGAAAGACCTGTAGGGATAGTTTGAGGGGTTATGAGTGTGGACAATGAAGACTATGTTGTTGTAGTTTTCATTTTATGATGTAATGTAAACTTTATGAATGTATCTAGTGATTCCAAGGCTACAAAACTAATCGGTCTTTCGAGACTTGATCTTTTGTGATCATTCCATTGTTATGTAATAATGCACCGACTCTGGGTAACTGGGGTCGGGGTGTTATAATCCAAATAGTAATAAAGATCATATAATTCATGGTATTAAGCCAACATTTATAAGGGAAATAGTCCCCCAAAAATTCTTTTCATATTAAGAAATAGCATCAAGAGTTAATAAGATATATAAATAATTATTTGGGTCCTATGGATTTTAAGGTAATAGTAGAAATTGATGGTAGAGAGTAAGATTGATAAAGGGAAGAGAGGAAAGAAGTATTTTCCCCTATATGATAAATGTGGAAAGAATCAAATTGGTAAATGATTGAAGGGAATGAGAGTTTGTTATAAGTGTAGATAAAATGGACACAAAATATAGGCTTACAATGGTAAGATAAATGTTTCAAATGTACAATGCTTCATCTGAAAGGAGCTGGGGCACTGGAATAATCACTTTTCAAATCATTAGAGTATGCCCAAAATAATTATATTGAATAATAATCATGTTATAATACTACCATAGATGATGTAGAATGACTAGTATTCTTATGTTGCTATTAATTAATTATTTCATTTGAGTGTTGTATCAACAATGTACTATGTAACAGCCAAGTATTTTTTGAGAAATAATCTTTTTAATTTCTTTTATGTCTTGTGTTTTACACTACACTATGATTAGCTTGCACTATATGCTACAACATATTAGCTTGTAGTATACGCAACATTGTTATTGGATCGTGTTGCCCACAATTCCATGTTCTTTCGAATAAAATTTATTTTAGACAACACTGAGTATAGATTTTTATATATCTATAAATTAAATATATTTTGATTATTTTATATGCAACACCAAAGAAATCTTGCACTACAAGAAACCCTGACTTGGCTTGCATTACATGCAAGAGCGACCTTCCTTGATAGCTTGTGTTTTACGCAATACCACGTTTCACTAAACAATGATATATTGTTATAATATTATTTTGAAGTAGTTTTTATGAATTGTATAAACTACATTTTGAATTTTATAACATTATCATTCATCCTGAACATTTTCTAGAACATGGTATGGGAAAAACATAAATATTTTGGGTAAAATAAGTATTTTTCAAAAAATGCAGTTTTCCTCCTATTGATGGCGCACCCATTTTAAATCTATTGTTTTACATTTTTATAAGTTAAATTTGACAAATTAACGATATCCCTTATAATCATGATATAAAAATTTACTTTCGATAAATTTTTGATATTTTCCTGATAAGTTTCTTATTTTGATGAATAGAAAAAATACGCTAATTTTTTTTGAAAACATATTTTTACATCAAAATAATTTATATGGTTAAACTATATAATTTAATAGTTTTAATGTATAAATAGAATATATTTTTACCATTTAATATAATTTAACTCATTATCATTAATTTTACATTGAATTCATAGGTAAAAACATTTCAATCTTTTTCAATGTTTTAACTTTTAAAAAATGTTTTCTCAATAGCGGGATTAATTTTAAATTAAATAACGAAACTTCTATGTATTGATTTTTGAAAAATTGATTCCATATTTAGAATCAGTAGGTAAAAATTATGTTAATAAACTACTTTTTTGGCATTTTTAATAGTAACAACGGTAAATTTTATTTAACATAGTTAAAGGTAAATCGTATAATTAAGAGTAAATATAATATTATAAAATTAACCTAACACTATTATTAATATAATTGGATGATTATATTTTGTCCGAAAATATACTTGGGTCTAAATGGTATCTATTGGAACCCACTTGTATGTGATTAAGACCATTAATTTATTATATTTAAAGTACCGTGAAATATGTCTCACTAAAACATTATTAACTAAATTATTTTTAATATAAAAATATACAGAATAAGAATTCGATTAGAAATACTAATTGGGAATATAAAATATTTTTCTTCGTCATGGTGATTTATTTGTAATTTTTAAGAAATATATAGTTACCTTAATAAATTATACATTAATGACGCGGAAATTATTTATTTTTTAAAAAATCAGTAATATAGTTTTTTTAAATATAATAATACCCTTCAAAAGGACCCAAAACCTGAAAAAAAATTATTGGTCATGGATATCTAAACAATAATCATCCAAGGGTCGGATCTTTTACCATTTGGAGCCTTATAAAACCGATTATGACACTAATATTATTTTATTTTAAATTATTTCAAAGTTTCTACCTTCATAATTTAATAAACATAAAATTTTAAAAGATTGGTGTTTTAGAAGATAAATTGGACTAAAAGTATTATTATGAAATATATTAGATTTATCTTTATAATTTTATTTTATTATTAATTTTTATTCAAAAAATAAGTATATAAATAAATTATACATAAATGTTATAGTAATTGTTTCACTAAGAGAAAAATAAAATAAATGGTTTTAAAAATATTAAAATAAATATTATATGAACTATTTAATGCGCTCCACGAATTTTATAGATAAATATAACATGTTATAAATCAATTAAATATTTTTTTTGAACATATCTTCTATGTGTATTTTATTTAAATTAAAATAATTGAATAACGTCAAAATTGATACTATTGGTATTTTATAGACATTAAATATTATTAAATTTTTTAAAAATAACAAAAATATATAAAAATTACAAGTTGAAAATTATATAGTCTATAATGTCATCTTGTATCTAATTACTGACAAATAACAACACATAAGTATGTACTTATAACAATTTAAAATTTAGAAGATTATCACCACAAATAAAATTAAATTGATTAAATAAGGATAAATTAAAATGATAAGGATTAAAATAAATTCTAAGAAATGTCTAAATTTTATGTTGTGATGATATTACAACCCTATATCATCTAATATTCTATGTTTAGTCATCTTTGAAGTATCTATGTTGGTTTTTAATTTATTATAAATTAATATTTTTGTGGGTTCCAAAAGTGCTCTCTCCTCTCTTATAAAAGGGCACATGCTCCCTCTCCTCTTCACAACATTATGAGAATTAAAGCTTTGGAAAACCATGTCCATTTCATTTCTCCACTTCTCTGTAAACATACTAGCGGTCTTGGTATTCTTTAAAGACCAACTTTATTTCCCTATAAAGAGGGTTAGAAGAGGCGCGTCGAAGAGGAGGTAATATCCTTTACCGATTTTTTCTAATTTATTTATTCTTCTACTTCCTCTTAATTATTTGTTTCAATATAATGTAATAACATCAGTATCAATAATATACTGATATGTTATTATAAATATGAAACGACCCTATTTCACCTTCTATCTATCCTATGGATAACGAAATCAATGCGCGTGTGTAAGTACAGAATATCGTCTCCACACCGTGGTGTAATCTATTTTTCCATTACCACCATACTTGGATGGGTATAATAGTGGAAATAATAACTATATATGGTTATTATAACATCATACTTATTCTGAGATATTATGTCATCCACTCCAATTCTATTCAATTAATATGGGAATGATATCATCGCTCGTGCATATGTACGGATTACCGTCTCCACGACGCGATGAGATTCATTAACCCTATTAACCATTCAAAAATGATTATAAAGTATATATAATAAATAATCATGAAATACATGACATAATAATGATAATGGATTTATTTATATGTTATTTACATACTAAAATTCTATTTAATAAGGAATCGAAAACAACATTCATTCGTACGTACGACCTACCATCTCCATGAACAGTGTATTTTATTCCATTTGTCGATCTATTATATATATATTTATATTTTGAATATATATTATATATAAATCATGTTTTACATTCTAGAAGTAATTAATAATGATCTGAGTAATCATATGAATATTTACAAGTCCATACACGGATGATAAGTGAAACGATTATTACCCAAAACATTGCTATAACATTGAATTGACAAATGAACATGTAATATAAAGACATAAGAGAATCATATATGATATCATAAATATTATTATGGTTATGTTACAAGTTAATAATGTCTTTAAATCACTATACAAGAGTTTTAGACATATATAGAAGAAATTGGACCTACGATAAGTGATAATTAGTCCAATCTCATTCTTAATCGTTATTGTTTATTCGTAAGTATTTACTGGGGTAATGTTTGTCATCCATGACCATGTTTTCTAAAAATGATTTCATAAAATGTTTACTATTCTTCCATGTATTTTTAAATACATTTTTACCCTTTTTTGAGTTTTCCCACATGGTATGGAAGGATGATTTCTTTTGTTTACCATATTAGGTACATTTTGACTTTTCCTGCAAAAGTACGTGAATAAAGTTTTTTTAACTTATATGGCATGAATAGATTTTTAAGGTTTCATAAAACATTATTTTGATGCATATTTCTCTATATGATTTCTTGATTATTTTGTTCATAATACTTTTCTTTTAAAATTTCTTTGAATTTTGAGAAAATAAAATGATTTTAAAGATGAAAGGATATTTTCCTAATGAATTCATTTCAAGTGGTTTATCAAAACTATTTTCCATAAAACGTTATATTGTTTAATATGGTTATGTTTCAAGTATAATGTCTCTATTATTTACATGGTTACATTTTTCTTAAGATGAAATGATATCCATTTATTCTATATGTATTATTTTATAATGGTATGATGTTTATGAAACCCATTTTATTCATTGGGTTTTGAGGACTGATTTATGTTTATTTTGTGGAACACGAATGAATTAATTAATTATGAGATGGGTGAGACATATATCTACCTCTAATTCATTTGGTAATGATTTATATCTCATGAAATAGACATATCTAGAATGACATGTAAATCTGATTCAGTAATACAAGGTTTGAATGACAAGTAACTCGGTTCAGTAATGGACTTTTCCACTATGATGGACTTGGAAGCAATTACTCAGCTACTATTGAAATCATATCATGTGCTTTATAGTTTTACACAATTCCATGTTTTATTCCCGTTCTATTTTATCATGATTAATGTTACATTATGATCTATGCCTTCTGTACTGCCATGATTTTTGTCGTTGGTCACGATTTTGATGTTTTAGGTTCATGTTTTTATGTTTAAATGTTTATGGATTGTTTTATATTCTCCTTGTTTACCCTTACTGAGAATTTGAGCTCACCCTTTTTATGTTTTCTTTTCCCCAAGATATAAAGAATGATTTTATGTAAGAAAACAAAAGGGGAAGAATATTATGGGAGATGTTGAAGATCTTTCCCCATGATTAGAAGATTATGTTATGAGTTTCCAAAGACACTAAACTAATATGGTCATTAGGAATCTTTTTTTTATGTTTTAATAATTCCACAAAAGTAATTTAATTTCCATGTATGTGATTCTTTGTGTCTCTACATACTAGTTATATGAATTATGGAAATAAATAAGGATTATACTATAGTATTATTTCATTGATGATTTGAGATTATATGGTTCTCTAAAAAGTGACTCAATAGCATGTTAAACGTTTTAGAAAATACATGGATGAAGGAAATATAAAGCTCTATATGGTTCTGATACTTAGGTAGTTACTTTGGAAAGAGATATTATTGATTTGGATAGATTATATTTGATATTATTAACTACTTTGAAACTAATTAATTGTTTATTTATTCCATTATTGTTGGAGTTTACAAAATATTTTGACAGGAGGCATATATCCATTATTCTATAGGGAATAAGGGAACATGAATGTTATCAATAAGGTTTTATAGTAATTAATGGTGTTACCATGTTTTAATGGAATAAATGATTAAGGTATTCACATGTTATTACATGGCAAAAAAGATCTTCATTGTGTTTACATTCCTTATAAATTTTGGATTGTGATTTTGGACATAAGTATTTAGGATAATTGAAATCGATGGAATGGATTAAGTTTGAAAATGGATACTATTGGTATCATTTAAAAGTTTCATAAGATTATTTTTTGATTGTTATAAAAAGGACAACCTGGAGGTCGGGTGACAACCCGAATGTCGGGTGATAACATGTCACGTCCAGCAAGACTGCAAGACTTGAACACAAAATTGAATGGCGACAAGGGTGCACCACCTACCAATGGACTACATGATTTTTCGGGTTGTATAGTGTATCCTCTTTAAAATTGATAGATAGATGAATTATAAAATCATTTTTTGGAACCATATATGATTAGGATGACTGGGATATTTTTGAATTCTATAATCTTATAGGGTTAAAGATGTGTTTCTTGTATAAATTAGTTAACGGTTGGAACACTACATGTCATGTATAGTTTTTTCCATTTATTCTATGAAGAAATTAATTCATAAACTATAGGGAAAATATCTTTAAAAAATGTGTTATCCAAATACCTTATGTTTTGGTGAACCAATAATATTTTAAATCATCATACATTGATGGCTTTGAGGCCATCAATTTTAAACATGTTTGTGATTGATGACCTCCACCACTGCCTATAAATATTTACATTATTCCTCAAATGATGTGTCTCTAATTGAGACCAATATTCTTCTAATTGTGGTCATAATTTGGTGGTGACTTTTTCATTTCCCATTCAATCTTATTAAGACTAAATTTTATTAACCCAATTTCTGATGTGGATTTTTCACAAAGGTATTTTTCTATTTTGAACCTTTTATTTTTGAAGAAAAATTTCTAATTATGAGGAATCCATTTGTTAAAGGAGAGAATAATGTAACAATCCAAGATTTCATAGTACGCTATCTCTTCAAAGTAATAAAATATCTTTTGTTATATGCAACACCGAGTTTGAGCACACCATGACTTACCACATTAGTCATTCAAAAGGAAATTATGAATAGTATAAACTAAATTTTTGAATATTATATACTCCATATAATTTTAGAATCCATATTATTTGTTTCATAGACATAATATAAGAACAAATTCATTTTTTCAGATAAGAGAAGTATTTTTTAAAAAAATATAGTTTTACCGCCTTTTAATGGGGAACCCTTTTTTAGAACAAATATTTGACACTTTTAAATATTTAGTTTAATGAAATGAAATTCTTCTTTAAAATAGGGACATAAAAATGTAGTTTGGAAAAAAATTTGGTACTTTCCTAATAACTTTCATATTTTGATGAATGTCGAAAAACACAAAATTTTAATAGAAAACAAATTCTTCAATTGAAATAATTTTTTTGTGTTAAATTATGAATTTGAGTGGTTTGTAAGTATAATTAGATTATATATTATTCATTTAAAACAATTTAGGTCATTATTAGTAATTTTACATTTAGATTTGACATATTAACATGTCAATATTTTCATTGTTTTTAATTTTAAAAAATTGACTTTTTTTCTGACAATGGGAACTAATTTTAAATTAATTAATGCAACATCTATGTTTCGAATTTGGTAGAAGATAATTATTTTTGAAATTATAAATATCAAAATTATCTTAAGGTGAATTTTTAGTATTTTTTTGAAACCTTTCAATTTTTGGTGAATATTGAAAACCATTACGTTATTGTATAAAACTGACATTTTATTTAAATTATTTAAATTTATTTGAAGTCAAAATATATATATAATACCTATATAAGTTTCATTTAATTAATTAGAGTCATTTTATAATAAATTTACATGCATACCATTTTATTGAACTTTTTAACAACTTTTACCCACCTTATAGGAACATTTTCAAATTTGCATAAAAGGTAATTTTACCGCTTCTACGAATTGAATTAGAAAAATCCAATAGACACGGTTGAAATAAGTAATTAAAATGTGGTTAAATAAGATAAAACTAATTTTTGGTGATTATTAACTTTTGACTTTTATTTACCACGGTTAAAATTAAACCGATTAATTAAAGGTAAAAATGATATTATAATTACCCTAACACATGTCCTAATTATATTGGATAATTTTATTTTGATCAAAACCAACTTTCGGAATAAAATACGATTTTTTTGGTCCACTTGTATTAGATTTGGAAATTTGTTATTATTTTATTTAAAGAAGCGTTAAAAGTGTTAAAATTGAATTTTAATAACTAAACCTTTTTTAATATAGGGTTATACATAACTTAAATTCGACTATAATTCTTATTTGGAAAGATAAAAGGATTTTATACATAATGGTATTTTATTAATCATTTTTAGACCATTAATAATTAAAATTATTTATGACACAATTATGTTGCAGTAATTACTTTATTAATGAAAGATTAAAATAATTGTTATTATAAATATCAAAATAAATGGAAACCCAGACTATTGATGCATTACACAAATTTTTAGGTTAATAATAAAATTTAGGGTTGATTAAATATATTTTTTCATTGTAATCTTGTTTTTATGACTTTCAAAAAAACAAAATACCAAATATTGTCAAAATTGCCATAAATGAGTTTTTAAAACAAATACTATATTATTAAATTATATAATAGTTATAAAAATCTAAGGTTCGACCGAAGGACTCTTATAATAATATAAATGTCCTTAATGAACTACATGGGGTTATTTTAGAATTTCATTGTATATTTATTTACCATGTAATATAATAATACAAGAAGACATAGTAAAAGTTACAAAATTTAACTAAGATTTAAATCAAAAAGATAAAGTTTAAATGGTAACCTAAAATTGAATAAAACCTATTGGTTGAGTTTATTTTGACCCATAACCACTTAAGTATCTATATAAATTCATTTGGAGCCATTATAAACCGAGAATGATTTAATTATAAAATAACATTTCAATCATTTTCTAAAGTGATCCTCACATCTCTTATAAAAATGTATTTCCCCTTATCTCAATATCACACCGACAAAGAAATTTGTCTTGACCAAACCCTTCCCGAATATCCTCCTTACTTCTCTCACTTTATCCTAGAGACATTAACATGAGAAAAATACAACCTATGGAGCCAATTTGTTCAAATCTAAAAGAAACACTTGAAGAAGAGGTAATTATTTTATACCTCTTTCAATGTTGTTTTCTTCTTCCACTTTCTCCTTCATTGTTATTTCCATACCAAAATAATAAATCAAGTATCATATACATACTGTGATTTTATTTTAAATATGGTAGAACAATATTCATTTTTCTATCCAACCTATTAATGATAAAGTCACCATGCATGCATACTTACGACTTACGTCTCCACGCCATGGTGTAATTTGTTATTCAACACTATGTTATTTAGATGGATACAATGATGTGTAATATTAATATAAAAAATGAAAATAACATGATAATGTATCTTTATAATTAATATACCATCCAATTCCACTCCTTTTAATCATTATGGAAAAGATATCTTCGCTCGTGTGTATGTAAGGATTACTGTCACCACAACACAATGAGATTCATTTTCATGTCAACCATTCAATGATGATTATAAAAATACATATTATCAATATTTTTGTAATGTATGAAATAATAATGCTACTGGATATATATATTTATTTATTTATTTACATTTATATCATTCATTTACATCCATTCAATATGATATTATAACTGGAACTATGTTTATGCGTACGCACATCCTACCATCTCCATAAAAGATGTTTTCAATTTCATATATCTATCAATTATACATATTTATATTCTGAATATATATGATATATAAAAAATGTTTTATATTCTGGAATAAATTAAATCATGATACAAGTGATACGATCAAGAATAACAAGTTAAAACACTTACAACAAATAAATCGATCATTAAACGAAATGTTACGTAAACCTGGAAATAACTATTAAATAGGTAGTATAAATTCACAAATGAATCATATATGATATCATAAATACTAATATGGTTTCGTTATAATTTAATAATATATTATGGCCATTATAAAGGATGTTAAACGTACCCTCGACTAAAGGAATGTAAAAGGTAATGGTTAATTCCTCAATCTCATTATTATGTGAGATTGTTTATGTGTATCTATTTTCTGGGACATATTTATTATCCAAGTCCGGTGTTAGGAATTCCCTCATTATGAAATTAATTATTACATGTGATTATTAGACTAGTAGAATATCCATGTGCATGTTTATATGGTAATGTTTGATTTATCTTCTGCATATTAGGTTCAAGTTTATGATTAAAAGGATGTTTTTTTAATACACATCTTGCATGAAAAGATTATAGCTTCTGCTGAATTTTTTACACTTACTGAGCATCTGAGCTCACCCATTTCTTATGTTTTTTCTCAGGATTCCTAAAAGTTTATTATTTTGGATATACAAGGATAATATAGTGGAATAATGGTGTTCTCAGTGGATTATTTATGTTGTGTTTTATGTTATCATGTGTAATATAATGTTCATGTATATAATCTATCTTCAAGGACTACTAAACTGATCGGTCCTTCGAGATAAGATTCATTGTGATCTTTCCATTTTTTTAATATAATGCACTAGCTCCAGGATTCTGGGTTGGGGTGTTACATTTTAGACATGTTTCTAGGTCATTTTCCCCCAAAGAATACGTTTATCCCCTAAATAAGATTAATTTGATTTTAAATACTTTGACTAATTTTAATCACATTTACTAATTTTTTTTTTGTCAAAAATTAAATAGAAATTATTATACTATAAATTTTATACTTATTAAAAATTTAAATGAATGTTTTTATAAATTTAATTCAAAGAAGTAGGAAAATTAAAATTAATTCTATCTCAGATAAGAGACGAATTACATGGTTTTAAAGTTGAAAGAAGTCCAAAACATTATTAAGTTTTTATATTCATTTTGAAAGTGTAATTGAATATAATGACCTTAATTTTATTAGTATATGTATAATTGATATAATTTGATATTAAAATATACTCAAAATATAATCATTTATAGAAAATGCTAAATTTTAACTAAAAAATAGTAACTTTTACTATTCATCAAAAAATGATGTTTACTAAAAAACCCAAAAATTCACCCGAAGTTAATATAAACATTAAAAATTAAAAGATTACGTTAATTTTTTTAAATTAAATTTCATAATGTGTATAAATGTTATTTTTAATTAAAATATGTTTATTTGAGAAATTGTTGTTTTTAAAAAAAATGACTTTACAAAAAATAACATCGTTCATTACCAATATGTTTTATCTGTACAAAACAATTGACATTAATATTTGAAAATTAGTTTCTAATAATCATATATATAATTTTAACATATAGGTTATAATTAAATATATTTTATAATTATAATAATAAAATGACATTTCATAGAAACATCTATTTTGCATGACGCGTACGTAAATACGGTGTAGCGAGTAGCACACGACAAATCGGTATTACACATAGGGAAAATAATGAATGTATATTGTGTAGTGAAAGCCAATAATTTTAATGTGAATGGAATAATTTAATTAGTTTTTTGATAAATATATATATATATATATATGAATTATCTCTAGTTCCATGTGTAATGAAAAATATCAAAAAGATAAATATCTTAGAAAAAAACATTTCCCAAAATCATAGGGTGTTGCAACAGCCCTTAAAATATTGTCTCACGATTGGCCACAAAATTTTTTGAATATCCTACGAACTATTCAAAAGACAGTACCCTAGAACCCCTATAACATGGGAAAGGGGAGAGCTTTGACTAACAGTATGAAATCCATGAGAAGAACCACTAGTACTAATGTCTGCAACTCACTTGAGCATGTGGAATGGGACTTACAGTTACTGAAAAATCATGCGTCCTCTTCTGTACAACATGTTATACACATGGTTTAGTCACAATGTTTGAAATAACCATGAAATAACCATGAAACACCCATAATTTCTCCATTTTTGGAACTAGGATCTCCCTTAAATGCCCAAATTCTCCCAAAACATTCCATAGTCTGTAATGAATTTCTAGAAAGATAAAACAATGGATTCAGAAAAAAAGTAGATGATATGTTCCATCCTGAATAGTTATTTCTTTACAACCTCCTCTCTTCAAGGGAACTCATCCATGAGTTTTCCATCAGAGGGAAATGAGGGATCCTTTCAAAAAGGATAAGTATAATATGATTGTATATATGCCTCCAACTCAATGTTCTCCAAATCAACTCAATCATTTTTTACAACACCTGTACTAAATATACTAACAATACTCTATGTTTATATCTATGTGTTACCTATTAAAAACTAGATAATCCCTAATGGAATAATTCAACTTTAACTCTACTTCATCAAGTTATAGAAGATTCAATATGTCCGGATAATACTGACCAATTTGAGATACATGAATGTCATTGATCCAAGTATATTATCACATAGGATGTTATAAATCAGATGAAACTATCCAAATATCTTATTGAAACATAAAGGGACCAACCAATATTGTTGAAATATCACATATCACATGTATTCATCAATGGATCAAAACTGGGTGAAACATCCAAGAAATCCTAGTCGCCAACCTCAAAATCAAGATTTCATCGATGGAGATTTGCGTATGAAATATGTGTCAACTTAGCTATCAATATGATCTTCCCAGTAATGTATACATGTTTGGTAGTCTACTAGATGATACATGGTTAGGAAAAAGAATCCTACCCTACCTATAACCACTATGGAAGTGATTGAAAAGTCATAAAATATTAGAATTCATAAGTATAAATCTTAGTGGAAACAAGAATACTCTTATTATAGGAAATCTATACCAGGGGTACTTGTTTTTTTCTAAGAACACTTGATATTGAGGAAACATGAACATAACATTTCCTATAACACATGATTCATATTTTCTGTATTTCCATCAGTATAGATAAAATATGTATTTTTTAGAAGCATGTGTGTACCCAAGGCCTTCTATAACACTCACTATAATCGAAATGTGAATCGAGTGTCCATGTAAAATTCTATAGAACATGGATCTATATAATGATGTAATACCTACATGATGTACATCGACCCTAGATATTCAATAAAGAATATGTATCATATAGGTAATAAGTGTGAGGCCCTCATCTGCTGACTAATGAAAACCAAAATTGTATCATTGACTCGAGGTGATCTAGGAAAACTAGAGACAAAGTACATGGATACACCATTCCATATCCACTCAGGAATGTAAAATGGATGTAGATGTCTTACCATTCATTAATGTTCTACTCTCACCTAGTAAAAGGAGGAACAATGAGTTATTAAACTATTTATCTCCCATTTTATAACATACCACTAAAATTGAGGATGTATCTCTCGATATATATTGGTGACATTGGGATGTACCATTGAGGATGAGGAATGATATACCCACATTAGCTTCTATTTGGTGTCTTTTGGGACCCAGAATCATTTGTTAATGTGTAATGCCTCATCCTAATCCACAGTCTAACTAGAGAATGAATCATCTTCAAAGAGACATTGTATCTTGAATAGGAAATTTGGATCTTGGAGATTATTCATTCGAACCAATTATAGAATGGCAGAGGATAGAAATATTGTTTATAGTAATGTCATCCCATGATCTAGATGAAACTAATGGTTCATTTTAGAATACAATTACATGAGTTTCTAGTCACCACATGTCTCTTAAAATTCCCATATCTGAGTATTTTGTCTCAAATAATCGGCTACATCATTTTATTTTCTAGGAGTATAAGCATGCCTGAAATCCTAGGGTTTCTGATCCTCAACCCCTATTCACATACTGAGATCTAGATCATTCATTGTAAAGAATTAAATTAGTTTTTGTGATTAGTGAATAGCAAAGAATAATATCAAAGAAGATTGTTACTATATAAATGTAAATTATGAAAAAGTGCATTGAGTTTAAGGTTATGTTTTGTGAAATTAAATATATTTCGTCTTAACAAACATAATACATATTCTACGACTCAGTCTCCCTGAATCATAACTACTCCTAGACCAATTCATGATGCATCATAGTAAACCATGTAACTCATTCCAAGATCCCAGAGAATCGTAATCTTTTGGATGTTATAATTCCCATAAACTATTTAAAGGCTCCCCCATATGCTTTTGACCATATGAATTTCAAACCCATCTTAGTCAGTCTCATATGTTGTGTTATTAGTTATGTGAAATCCTAGGTGAAGCTTCTTTAATACCAAGATATCTCCTAGAAACCCGGTATATCAAATTCATTCATGGTATGCTTATAGGAAACCATATATCCCACCTTCTCAAGGTCCACTAATACTTTTGACTCTGATATAATATGTCCCATGAAGTGAACATTTTTGATTCCACGGTTCCATTTTATGAGATTCACATAGAATGTGTGACTTTCAGTTTATTTAGGAACATATCAAGATGTTTGGGATGGTCATAATCAATAGTGATAATTCACTATGTTTTGGTTCACAAAGACTATAACGAATGAATCCATGTATCATTGAAAACCCACCCCTCATCTAGGATATTCACATTGTTGGCACGTTCACGAGAAAAAAAATATTACCATGAACTCATAAAGAATATACTATCTGGATAAAGTTATACCATATTTATCTGATGACCAAAAATGCATATGATCATAGCCCAACCATAGAACAGTATTTGAGAACACCCACACTCCTCAGAGATGATTGAAGATGTTGTCTATTCAAGGTTAGGATCTCAGTTATTTGAAATAAGCAGTTTTAACTGAATGTAATCCACCAAATCGTGTGGGTAATATCAATATTCAATAGAAAAATTATTGGCGATCTATTTAGAGAATTATTGGGTAGGACAAAAGCATTAACGTCTAAGTCTTACAACTATTTCTTCTCATCCTGATGCTCGATTGGTGCCATCTTGAAAGGAGGAATGGACACCAGTGCAGCACCAAGACATATGTCAAAGGTGAATTCAACCAACCTCACTATAGATATCATAGAAAATATATCTTTTAATAATTCCTTGAAAAACCCAGTATAGGAAGGAAAACAGTTGGTTATAATCCATGACTACCTAAGAAAAGTCAGATAAAATGTTCTTTCACCCCGCCTAGCCCCAGATGCTCAGTACCATCATGAGCACATTGACTACTAATTTACACTTGTGGATATTTTTACCACCCTCTACTGATTTATTCGTCTACTACTTGTGATAGGATTCAATTTTGAATCTATAGGGAACTATACAATACCTTTCAATAATTATATAGAACCTTATCTTGTTGAGGATAAATATATTCCATATGAATTCATAACTATTTATTACATTGCAAAAATCCTTACTTCGGTAAAAACTATCTGATAAGATTACCAAAGGGGTGTCTAGTGTCATGATTTCATATAAAAACACTATATTTGGGACCAAGTTCTTTATAATTACTTTATATATAAAAGAGTATGATGCACCTATGTCAAATAAAGAAGACAGAAATTTTTAGGTTACTAGAATACTACCATAAATTGTTTAATCATTATGGTATTATCCCCTAGAATAAGAATCATTATATATAAAAAGAAAATTACATGGAAGTGATGAAAAACCAAACAACCATAAGAAGGATTTATTTTCTAGACAAATAAGACCTTTGTCCGATTTTGTATGACCTGACAAAAAACTGAACCAGAGTGGCCAGTGGTATTCTAGTTGAAATCCTGGTGTGATACTACTGAACCAACTTTGGAAAGTGGTGTAGGTGTGGATCCCCTCTCTTAAGAACTAGTAGAAATTTCTTTCATAAGTGTTGTTTCGGCCCCATCTTGACACAAATTTGGCATTCCACCAGAACTATCATATAATGTGGTTTTGTTTGTACCTCATTCCCACACATGTGAATTATAAAGAAGATGTTAGTATAAGCTATATGTCTGCTTCAACCCCAATTAGAATCCTTAAAACACCACTTCCTTCTACAAGAATAACCAGTAGTTTGATTGGGTTTATAACTAACATTTCTCACACCATGGGATTCCAAAAAACTCTCCTTAGTGATGAGGGAATGCTTGACTATCCACGAAATAGTTATCAACCAAAAAATTTTAAACTATGACCAACTGGAGCACACCATCCCACCATCAAAATCTCTCACAGAAATATGATCGTCATCCAAAGGAATCTGGTAAAAATATACAGTTCAGTTAAACTAGAAGAATATTACATGACTTACATGACTTCATAATAAAAAATTATAATTTCCCTATCCCGAATAGAGCTCAATTTATATGGTAATATTAATTATAAAATATCATCAAGAAGTCAACCAAGATCCTATCTGAATTCCTATATTCTGGGCCAATCAAATAAAACCTTCTCATTATAGAACCAAGAATAATGTATGTAGTGATCCTAACCCACCATTATAGAGGCATATTTATATGTTCAAAAATAGAAAGCATAGACTCTATCCACAAAAATACAGCATGAGGTCCTTCATCCCATGAAAAGGTGGGAGGGTGCTATAACCAGAAGTCCTGAGTCCATTCTGCCATGGTCAGGGAATGTTGAGATATTTATTTCATAGGCCAGATCATATGTAAAAATCCCTCTAAAATTATGAAATAGTTACCATATCAAAAAAAATGTGGTAACATAGGTGTCATTTTATGAGGTATCACTAGTAGCTAAAGAGATAACTACCATAAATGCATGTTTGTCACCGTATTCATGGCATAAAAATTGTGGGTTTCATGGAGAAATGTTTATATAATTCCAAAATCACACCATAAAATATATTATTAATGATATAAATTATTAATGAAAGATTACAGGATAGTTTCGTCGCTTTATAATGGATATGTTCACTTCTATATTCCTTATTTGAATGAAAGGTCTTGGTTGTATATTAAAAACCATATCACGACATAATAATATAAGATTCACCCCCAAACTAACCACTACTAAGGCTGGGTTTGGGTCTAATTATCATTTCACATGATAGTGGTTACATTATATGGTGTGATAATTTCATGTTATTTAAGAAAACTCCCTTTACCGTTAAATTTTAATCCCTTTTAGCTATAACCATTTTTAAGGAGTTAAATATATATGAATTATTATTCTATTATTTTACATAAATATATAAATTTTCAAGATAAATGATTTTTTATGATATTCGTACAAGTTTAAAAATGAATTTGTCATGTCATTTAACCGTACCTAACCATTACATCCACTATCAAGATTTAATAAGAAAATTTAATTGATTTTATTAAATGAATCACTTGTTAGGATTAATTGAAGAACATACTCCATAAATCACCTTTTGTATTCATCTAACCCAATCATATAACATTATCTCAGTCCATGGAAGAAGATGAACTATAACCCACAACTAGATACAATAGGGCAATTAAGGTTTAACCACCAATATATATCATAAAAACCATTTATATTAATGTTATAACATTAATTAATCCATTTATATAATATCAAAAAAGAAATTTTATCACATTTTATTAAATTACAATCAAGGAAAAAACTCTATGAAATAGAAAATTTCACACAGAAAAAATACATGGCATGGAAAAACACATAGAATATTAGTTATAATGAGACTATGATGATGCATGTGATTATAGTTCATTTCGTAAACATGATATTTAATGGAAATCTATAAATTTTAATATAATTACAATATAAATAAATATAAGAAAACATATGTGTCACCCAAAAGTGTTGTTTTACTAAGCTATACCAAGTGTAATCAAGCAATAGTATAACCCATCCCAGGAAATATGCATTATGCATGTACATGGGATAGATACTCAATGGAATAGTCTCATTTCTAAATTTAATTTCATCTTATTCTATGTTCTAACACACAAAATGATATACAAAATTAAAAAATGAAATGATACCACTTTGAATCCTCCTGACAAAGGGGTCTTGTAAGGACCCGAACCTAGCGGCCTGGTGTCAGTGCCTTATTTTATTACATTGGTGTATAAACTAGGAATATTCATGCCAATGTACTGAGTAGTTTATTAGCATTTGAAACAAGATACTAACATATGTTAATCATCAAAACATGAAATGAAATTCAATATATAAGTTTTATTGGGAACATCAACAACAATAATTTTATCCATGTCAATCATTCATAATAAAGTTTTTAATTTCCTGAGAAAATGAAACATATTAAAGGGGTGAGAACATATGAATATTAAAGGAATTCAATATAGTGTATGCATAAATAATAATGCAGGGTTAGTAACTAAAAGTATATGTTCCATTAAAAATAAACATGAACATAAAATTGTAGGAACAAGAATTGAATAAATAATGCAATAATAAAACATAATCAGGGGTATTTTACTAGTCATATAACCACATAAACTACCAATTAATAGTTTGATAATGAGGGAATTAATAATGCAGTACATCATATCGATATTGTTAAAGCATTGTTCCTTGACCATAAATATCCATTTTTTCAAGGCCTTGTGCCACGATAAATTTTGTCTCATGAGACATTCTGATGCACTAAAGACTATAGGGGAACACACATGAAAATTACTAATTCCAATTAATTCCACATATGAATGGGGATAATAATAAATTACATATAAATTAATATTGTATGTAATATATGAATTATATATAACATTTTCCAAATATTTAGCAAAAAAAGTAACCATTCGAAGTAAATTAGTCAATAGTTTTATCATTTCTCATTCATACTCAATATAATCATAAACTATTAAATTAAATATGGTAAATGATTTAATAAAATAATAAATAAATAACACATAATTATCATCAATATTGTTGAAATATTTCAAGATACTCCTATCAAATTTGTGAGTAATTCTTGACCTAAATACTCTTTCACGTTGAAAATAATCGTTCTTTTGAAAAAATCATTCTATAAAAATAGAATTGAAGTAAGATATTATTTTAAAAATAAAATAAGTTATTTTTTCAAGATAATGGTTTCAAAAATAGATTATATTGTTCCCTAAAAAATATGTATGAATATGGGAAATTCTATTTAATCGAGTTGTATTTCGTGATGAATTTTTGCGATATCATTTTAAAACATACAAATCACCGTAAATGAAAGTCAGATTATGGTCGTTACACATATATATAACATTATAATTAAATATATGAAGAGTAAATATGAATAAATAAGAATTTAATTTTGATATGTAAAGAATAAGTGAAACCTGAATGAAATGGTGGTTCGTGTAGAAAACCATTACCTCAAGTCCAAATTTGTTCATCAATTATATTAATGACATGAATAATGAAATTTCAGATCATAAAACAATGAATCCCGAACCACATTTAAATTTAATTGATTTATTAATACCATACTAGGTTCATTCATGGCCTTTTGATGGGTTAAGAAATTCAATTTCATTTTTTGGGAGTGTTTTCTTCCGTGGTTTTATGATCTGTTCCATTATATTCATGTACAAGTAAACATACAGAGTGAGAATATTTTTCAATTACAGAAATTTTATGTTATTAGGGAAAAAATATAATATTACATGGTAATAAAATTCGTCTGGTTGTTGGTAGGGATGATGAATAATTATATAAAACATTAATGAATTTTTTTTTGGTTAATTTAAAGTTCATGATCACAACTAACTTTTTTATTATTATTAAAATAATATCATTTGTAAAAAAGGATTCCAAAACATTAAATAAGTTATAATACATATATCCTTGTCTGGGTAAACAATAAAAATTGTTTCATGACATGAATTTTGTGTTGTAATAGAAATTGAAAATCAGCCATCCTTGAATGTTATAAATTAACACATCCAAGATGGTGTTTTAATTTATAGAATAAAAGAAGGGGAAATGAGTGATGATGAAGAATAAATCATTTAATATAAGAAAATTACAATAACCTTTATGTAATGGAGTCATCAAGACTTTTGGTTGATAGGATTTGAGGGAAGATAAGGAAAACAAAGGAACATGAAATAAAGTAAATGAAAAGAGGAATTTACCTATTTAAGTATTATTACTTTAGTGCATGATTAGGGGAGATGTTTTTTTATTTTTAAAAGACCAAGGGCTGATGGATGTGGGGGAGGATCTTGGAGGGATGTTTCAGAATGGATTAGTCAAGGAAACTTCTTCATTGGATTGAATAGAAGAGAGAGTTTGGGGGTTTATAGTGGAGGATAGGGGTGATTTGTGAATATATTATTCTTTATATTATTATTTTCCTAAAGACAACTAATAGTCTTGATTCATGTCACCCATAATAGAAATAAGTGCATGTGAGTTCAAAACATGTCTTCTTACATTAGGTATGATTCTAGGTATAGTGAATTTAATGTATAATTCATATATACGGAAAATTGTCATATTTTTTATTCATAAAAAAATCGAGTATTTTAGAAAAATACTAAAAATTAACCATAACCATTATTCAACATGTAATGTTAAGAAATGAACACCATCTTTTTAATTTTTTTTCTAAATATTATTAAATTAATTATTAAATCAAATCAAAATTTATTCAAAAAATAACAATTTTAAAACTATAATTTGTTTATATCACGTTGAAAAATTATTCTTGATCCAATAATAATATAAAATAATTATATTAATTAATATTCATAAGTTCCATATTACTATTCATATTAATATTCATAAGGTTTTGTTACTATTCTCCAAAATATTATATTTTTCTTATCTTACTCTAAATAACTAACAGAACTCAACTGTGTATTCTAGTTTTGCAAAATTCAAATCACAGAAGTAGATAAATTATGTTTTCACAGTACTTTATAATAATGTTCTGTTTTTTGGGACTAATTGTTTCATGAATTTAATTATAAATACTTGGGTTCTTTCATTATTCCCTCTAGAAAATAGTTCATCCTTGAAATTTCCATAATGTTACCTCACAAAATGATATCAGACGTTCTTCATCATAATCTCCTTAGGCTCCCATGTTGCTTTTTCAATTTTATGATTTTTTCCAACGTATCTTTACCAGTTGAATCATCTGATTCTTTAACACCTCTTCTTTATTGATAATATTTAGATAGGCTTTTCATATTAATTTAGGCGAGGTTACAATTTTATACCATTAGAAGTGAGGACATGCATTGGGTCTGGCATGTACTTCTTCCACAAGACGACATGGAACAAATTGTGTAGATTAGACATGATAGGAATCATGGAAAAATGATATAAACATATCCAATTCTCTCTAAAATATTGAAAGACACTGTGTACTTAGAGATCATTTTCCCTTTATTTCGAAATCTTATAACAAACTTACATGGAGGTACTTTTATGAAACCATGACCTCTTACCCGAAACTACAAATTTTTCCTTCGATTATCATCATTACTATTTTTTCTGTATTGAGTTGTTTGTTAGAGCCTTGAATAGTGTATACATTTGCTATCGTTTCCTCTACAAGATCTACACCCACCAACTTCCATTCCCCAACTTTATCCCACCATGTTCGTGTACGACATTGCTTTCCATTCGATACTTCATATAATTCCCATTGAATATTGGAATGGAACTATTATTGTATAAAAACTACACCAAGGGTAAATACTAATTGTATATACCTTGAATGTTTAGAGAGAATCATCTTAACATTCCTTCTAATGTTTGGATCATCCTTTATGACTTCCCATCAGATATAGGATGGTACGTAGTACTTAGAAAAAGCTCTGTTTACAAATATTTCTTTACACTTTTCCAAAATTTCCATTAAAATAAAGAATCATGATCAGACACAATTGAAAGAGGGGATCAATAAATCCTTAAAACATCATTGATATAGAGTTGTGCAAGCCACTCTAGTGTAAAATCCCTTCTTAAGTGAGAAAATGTGTTGATTTTGTATGTAAATCAACATTTTAATATATTGCATCATTCTTTCATAGAGTTTTTTGTAATTCATTGAAAAAATCCATGGTGATGTCTTCAAATTTCTATGTAGGAATAATTAGAGGTTTCATGACTCCTATATGATGTTGTCATTCATCCTTCACTTGTTGAAAGACTAAACGTCCTGATACAAAATCAGCACTTTCCAAATTCATGTTGTCTCCCCAGTAATATTACATCAAATCTCAATACATTTTAGTGCTACCAGGGTATATAGAGACATTTGAGATATGGGCATAAACCAATAAAAACTATTTCTGATCAAGTATAGGTGTAATAGATAACCGCTTCAAAAATATCAGAACTCCATCTTTACATACAATGTCAGCCAACTTCCCATCTTTCACAGCATTAATTTTTTTTGATGGTTCTCATCACTATGACGATAGGTTTTAATCCTTTCTATTAAAGAGTCTTGGGAACCCAATTGAAAATGTAACGATGTTTCACCATCATTGATAATTCCCATATCCATCCTTATTATATCCATGCATACAATATCCCTTTCAATCCTATTTTTTTTAAAACTCCATGATTCTTCCTACTCAATGCATCTGCCACCTTATTTTCATTTTTCAGGTTGTAGTGTATGGATAAATCGTAATCGTTGAGTAGTTTGAGCCATATCCATTGCCTCGTGTTGAGTTCTTTATATGAGAATATATAAATTAGACTTTAGTGATATATATATATATATATATGTATATATGTATATATATATCTCACATCTATCATGATAGATATAGTGTCTACAATTTTCTAGATCAAATATCACAGCATCAAAATCAACATCATGAGTAGGACAGTATTGTGCCTGAATTTTTAACTATCTTGATTAATAGTAAATAACTCTATTATTATGAATAAGGACACAATCAAGTGCATTCATTGATAAATAACTATAGATAAAAAACTATCATTACTTGATGGTAGAGTTAGGATTGGAAAATTATCTAATCTCTTCTTCAATTCATTAAAACTATCCTCAAATTCATTTTTCCATAAGAACATAACCTCATTATCTATAATCTTGGTCATTATTTTCATAAAATGGGAAGTGTTATGAACAAAACACCAATAATAACTTGCTAAGACAATAAAACTATGTAACTTAGTTAAGTGTGTTAGAGTATGCAATTCATTATCATCCATTATCATCGTAGGATGAATAGATATTCCATCCTTACAAGAAATATAGGGAAAAAGGAAAGTGGTTGAAGATGAAATTCACACTTTATAATCTTCCAATAAATATTATTTTTTATAAGAACCTTCAAAAAACTATGCAAGTGATTGTCATGATCATCATTGATTTTAGATTATATCAAAATATCATCATTGAATACAAACAAAAAGTCATCAAGATATTATTTAAAACCCCTATTCATTAGATTCAAGAAGAAACAGGGTGCATTAGTCCACCCAGAAGGTGTTACCATAAAATCATAATTCCCATTACTAGATCAAAATGTAGTTTTTAGAATATCATCCTTCCTTATACACAACTGATAATATCCAGATCGAATGTCAATCATTAAAAAATATTGAGCTCCATGAAGTTGAACAAATAATTCTTCAATACATGTATAGTATACTTGTTATTTATTGTTATAGCATTTATCTCACTATAGTCAATGCACCACCTCATTGATCCATCATTCTTCTTAACAAAATGAATAGGGTCTTCCCATGGAGTAACAATAGTGAGAATAAATCCTTTATCACTCAATTCATCTATATGTTTCTTCAATTCAACTAAATCCATAGTGGATATTTTATAAGGATTATTTGATATATGCCTTTCACTAGGAAATAAATCAATGAAAACATCACTTTCTAGCTCTAGAGGATGTCAAGGTAATTCCTCTAGAAACACATCAACACATTCTTCCACAATACGTATATCCTCTAATTTAACATTTCTTTCCACACCTATATATATTTCATTCACTTCCTCCACCAAAATTGAATTCAGTAGGGCTATTAGGGTGGATATAGATAAGAATAAGGTGGATAGGTTTATTTTGTAATGATAAAGGTTTCAACGCCATTCATAACCTGAAATCCAATTCATACCCTGGATTATATCAAATTCAATCAAGGGAATGATGATATGGTGAGTAACTAAAGCTTGTTTACAGGTTATTAAGGGTAATGATCAATACATATTTGTTAGAATGATACATCCCCTTTGTGTTTTGACTGAAATATTATTTAATAAATCAAATGAAAATATATAATTTTCTTGGAAAACTGTGAAGATATAAAATAATTTGATGATCCAAAATAAAAAGAACATTGTCTAAGATTTATGAAACTATTAATGTACATTCCACCACATATTTAGAAACATCATCCTCTGTAGTTGTCACCACATAAGCTTGGTCTTTCTCCTTTGTTCTTCTATGGGAAATATTTCCCTAAATCTGAGGACATTAAATTGCATAATGTTCCATCTCTATACAATTATAGAATTGAACATTTGTTTTTTCTTTCTTACCCTTGTGATTGCGAGATTGGTGGGCTTTTTCCCCGAACATGCATCAAACTCACATTCCCTCTAGGCATGTACCAAGGTGTTTCTAATCACAATTAAAGTTGGGTGGAATGTATAATCTTTATTTCGTCGCAATTTCATTATTTCCTTTTCTAGAGCTTCCAGCATCACGATAATTATCGTTCGTTCCATTAAAGTCATATATCCTAGAGAATTCATTTTCTGTCATTATTTCACATGAGACTATATATTCATATGATGAAAAATTAAGAGAAACTATCCCCTTCCGAAGGAATGGTTTTAAACCATTAATGAATCGATCAATATTTCTCCTTGGATTAGGTATGTAGTTTGTTACATTAATTTATTGCCTTTTATAGTCAGATTTATGCATGTAAACAATTTTATCCTACTTCTTCCTCAGATTCTAGATTTTCATTTTTATATCTTCTCATTGTTCGTGAGTAAAATATTTTATAATAATGTTTTCTTAAAAGACCCCCATTCCATATTTTCAACCAGTTCTTCCCCATTTTTGTTTTGTATTAATAAACACCATTGATCGACATCTCTTGATAAGGAATAAAATGTCATGACAACCTTCTATCTTTCATTACATCCCAAAGAAAGAAATATATTCTATAGGGAACATATCCAATTCTCAAATACAAATGGGTTTTTAGTCACATTTAAATATGGAGGATATTATTTCATAAATTAATCTAACATATCTCCTCCAGATTATGGACTAAGATGATCCATATAGGTATGGTTATTGTTCATAATATGAGTGAGTTGTAACTTTATAGTTATAAGTTTCTCTGCCCCAGTCATAGATCTAGAGCCAACATCATTATCTTTTATAGGAGGGGAATCCTTACATGGGATACCCATATTCATGGATTTTCCATTCCTTCAAATAGGAACCATTTCTAAGTAATGGAATACATTAGATTAGGTTATGAATCAAAACAAATAATCTCATCTTAGCAAGATAATTTTCATAATATAATATCTTATGCATGGATAATCCCGTAATCATAAAAATGATTTCATCTAAGGGATATTTAAATATAAATTCATCATAATTGCTTGTAAGGAAAATGGGAATTATCCTAAAAATTTCCCTCGGTAGTTTCAAACATGGTGCATATTGAGGGCCATTGTTGTGGAGCAGTATAACTCGATTCAATCCTGTAGCTACTTGTCATACTTTTAACCCCTAGGTACATCTATACCAGAACCCCATCCAAATGTAGTATCCAGATAGAGATTCATTTTTTTGAATGATCCACATAAACTTTTCCTTAAAAAATTTTAATATTTACTTCTATGTTAATCCTCAAAGACTATCTTCATGTTTTGTTCCTTATTATACATTTTTTAAATATGGTTTCCAAGTTTTCTACTATACTTCATTTGATACCAACTGTAAGGACCCGAGCCTAATTTCTTTGAGACTGTGTCTTATTTTATTACATTGTAATATAAACTAGTAATATTCCAATTAAATACAACATATAACTTTTATTGGGAACATATACAACAAGAAGTTTATCCCAACAAGTCTTTCATAATAAAAATCTTCATGTCATGAGAAAATAAAACATAAGAAAGGGGTGATCTCATATTCTTAGTAAGTGTACAAAATATAGTGGATGAAAAAATAATATGGTATGCTGAGTATCTAAAATTACACATTCCATTAAAAAAAAATTCAAACATAAAATTTCAGGAGGAAGAGTTGAATAAATAATGCAATAGTAAAACACAATAATAGGTATTCTACTAGTTGAATAACTACGATAACATTCAATTATTATTTTAATAATGACGTAATTAATATTTCAAGACATCATAAACATACCTTTAAGTCCTTGTTCCAAGATGATAAATAACCATTTTGTCATGGCCTTATGCCATGACCTAGATTTTCTCATGAGACCTAGTGATACACTGAGGGTGTTATAGTATGCCCCATATGACACTTACTAATCCAAATTAATTCCACATATGAATGAGTTTAAACATAAAATATATATATAATAATATTGAAACTAATATATGAAATGTCAATACCTTTCCGTGAACATTATGAATATACACTAACTATTCAGAGTAAATTGGTGAATGGCTTTATGATATCACATCCATAGTAAAACTAATCATAAAACATTAAACTAAATATTTTATATGATATCATAAAATATTAATATCAATAATAAATATGAATCAATTAGTGTGTTGAAATAGTAGAAGATATTCCTATAAAATCATCATTCAATTCTTGAGATAAATACCCTTTCACATTAAAAAGAAGAGTTCTTTTGGAAAATCACTGTATAAAACCGTAATTAAATATTGATATTATTTTCATAATAAAATTTCATAATTTATAAATATAATAGACTAAAAAAATATAGTATATATTTCCTTATAATTTTTTATAATTTGAGAAATTTCCTTGAATCAGGATTGTATTTTGGGCAGAATTTTTGAAAGATCATTTTGAAACATATAAATCCCCATTAATGAATGTCAGATTATTGTTGGTACACATATTTAGAAATATCTGAAAGAATATAATAGGACTACATATGAATAAATATGAATATTATTTATGTAAATAGAGAATAAGAGTAACCTGAATGAAAAATAGGGGTTGTAGTTGAATATCATTACATTATGTCCGAAGGTGTTCCTCACTTGATCTTGATGACATAAATAATCAAATTTAGTTTCAGAAATTAAGGATTAAATAACATCATATACTTGTAATTGATTTGATATAACCTTATTAGTTTCATGTATGATCTTTGTATGGGTTAAGGGATTCAGTTTGATGGTTTGGATGTGTTTTGTTCCTTGGTATTCATGATCAATTTTCTTATATTCATGTACGAAAAAACATGTAGAATGATAATGGATTTAAGAATATATGTTTTATATTATTTGTGAATTAATATATTTTTATATTGTCATAAATTTTTTTTCTTTATTAGCAGTCAAGATGAATTGTTATATAAAACATTAATGAAAATTGGATGGGTTAATTAGTGGTTCATGGTGACCACAAAATTATATTGATTTAAAAAATAATACAATGTGTACAAAAGGATTCCATAACCTAAAATAAGTTATAAAACATATATTATAGTATTGTTTAACCAAAAAAATCATTTAATGGCCTGAATTATAGAGGATTATAGAAATTGAAAACCCATCATCCTTGAATGTGAAAAATTAACACATATCTGGTGATGTTTTCAATTCTAGTATAAATGTATGGGAAAAGGGAGATGATAAAGAATTATTCATTTATAATAAAAAAATTAAAATACATAAAAGTTACTAAAATCATCCCAAATTTTGGATGAATGGAGGTGATGAGAGAAAAAGGAAAGAAAGTAATGTGAAATAAAAGTAATGAAAAGAGGAATTTAAAACATTAAGTAATCTTCCATGAGAGACATTTAAGGGGAGAGGATTTTGTCTTTTCATGAGACCAATGATTTAAAGATATGGAGATATATTTGGATGATATTTTATCATAATTTAGAGTAGGCACAATGATTGATACGAGTGAAGAGAAGAGGGAGTGAGGTGGTGTTTTGTAATAGAGGAGAGCTGCAATTTGTGATTATCTTATTCATTATTTTATTATTTTCCACATGAAATCCAATAATGTGGATTCATGTTAACCGTAATAGTAATAGGTGAATGTGAGTTCAAACCAAATGTGATTACATCATCCATGATTCAAGGAATAGTAAATTTAACTGAAAACGTATAATTATGGTAAATTAATGTATTTTACTATTCATCAAAAATTTGAGTAGTTTAGAAAAATCCCAAAAAATACCCCAACCATTACTCAAAATTCAAAATTCAAAAATTAACACCATTTTTTGAAAATAAGTTTTTAAATATGATTAATTTAATTTTTAGTTAGAATCCAAATTTATTTAAAAAATCACTATTATAAAACTACAATTCGTTTTATATCGTATTAAAAATTTTATCAACAACACTTTATCTTGTTAAATAATAATATGATTTATTAATCATAAGATCCATATAACTATTCATATTAATATTCATAAGGGTGTGTTACGTTTCACAAAAAAATATGTTTATCTTATCAAACTCTAAATATATTATTTATTGCAACTTTGTTTGTCATTTTTTTTCGAAATTCAAGTCACAGAGGTGGAAAATTGTGTTTAATCACTAGGTTATGACAATGTGGTGTTTTGTGGAGACTCAATGTTGCCTGAATTTATATTTAAATTCTCTGGGTGTTACATTCACAAATCCTTACAAACATTTCATCCTCGAAATCACTATAATGTTACCATACAAATAGGTTTGTTTAGTTCTTCCTCATAAGTTCCTCAGGCTCCCATGTTTCCACATCGATTTTATGATTTTTCCAATGTATCATTACCAGTTGTGTCGTTTGATTCCTCAACATCTATTTTTTAGTGTCCAGAATGCATATAGGATCTTCACAGTAAGATAGGTAGGGATCCAATTTTATGCTTTTGGAAGTGATTAAATGCATTGGTTATAGTATGTACTTCCACAACAAGGATACATGGAACATATTATACACGGTAGATAGTCTAGGCGGCATGAAAAAACAATTTGAAATAGATCCAATTCTATCAATAATATCTAAAGGGTCTATTAACATTGGTCTTAGTTTCCCTTTATTCTTAAATCTTATAACCCCCTTTCACAGAGACACTTTTAAGAATACATGATCTCTCACATGATATTCGAAAACCTTCCATTGATTATCAAAATAGATTTTTTTTCTTTGAGATTCTTTAAGATGACCTTTAATAGACTTTACATTCGTTGTTGTGTCCTCTATATGCTGTTGGCCCAATATCATCCTTTCACCAAATTTAACCCAACATGTTGGTATACAACATATGTTTTCATACAATGTTTCATATGGTGCCATTTAAATACTGGAATCATTACAAAAATTGTAGGAAAACTCCACCATGGGTAAATACTAATCCCGCATACCATGAATGTGGAGAGAGCATGATATAAACATGTATTCTAATGTTTGGATCATCTTCTCTGATTATCTGTTAGTTTGATGATAATAATAAGTAATCAAAATAAATCCCAATATCCAAATATTTCTTAAGACATTTTCACAGTTTTGAGGTAAATCGTGAATCACAACCAAACACTATTGAATGTTTTGATCCATTATGTCTTACAACATCATTGATATAGAGTCATGCAAGCCATTACAATAGAAAATCATCACTTATATATAAAAAATGTGCATATTTTGTAAGTAGATCAAAAATTACCCATATCACATCATTTTTTCATGGAGATTTGAGTAATCCAGTGATAACATACAAAATAATTTCAACCCATTTCCATGTAGGAATATGTAGATGTATCATTACTCTTCTAGGCTGTTGTCGTTCAACCTTCCCATGTGGAAAGACTAATCACCTTCACCCATAATCATAAATTTTCTACTTCAGGTATCCCAAAAGAAATATTACTTCAAATCTCAATAAAGTTTAGTGATACTAAGGTGTATAGGGAAATTAGAGCTATGGGAGTCATCCAATAACTTCCTTTTTCAGCTCAGGTATGGAGGGAACATGTAGCCTCCTAAAAAATTTCAGAATTCCATTGTCACATTTAGAGTTATCCAACATCACAACTTTTATAGAATTGATTTTATTTGCAGAGATATCATCATACAAGTGAATGGTTTTATTCCTTTTTAATAATTATGTTTGCGATTCCTATAGAAAAAGTAATGGTGTTTTACATTCTTTGATAATTCATATATCTATCCCTATTAGATCCATGAATATAGGATCCATTTCAATCCTAATTTTATTTAAAACTATATGATCCTTACTCATCAATGCATCAACTACCTTATTTTACTTTCATAGGCGATAGTGTATGGAGGAATCATAATCCTTGAGTTTCTTGAGCAATCACCTTTTCCTCATGTTCAGTTATTTTTGCGTGAATATTTACTTCAGACTCATGTAAACTATATATATCTCAAATATTTTACTATTGTGATAGTGTCTCTATATTTTTAGAGAAAATATAACAACATCTAACTCAAGATCATGAGTATGATAGTTTTTTCATGAACATTTAACTACCATGATGCATAGGAAAATACTCTCTAATTTTACATAAGGAAACAACCATGTCCTTTCATTGATGTATCACTATTGTTTACATACCCATTTTTCCATGATGGTAGTGTTTGGATTGGAGCATTAACTAATCTCCAAATAATTTTTTCAGAACAGTCCCCACATTCATTTGTCCATATGAACATAACCCATTTACGTGTAAGCATAGTCATTTGGTTGGATAAACATGTGATGTTCTTAAAAAAATGCTGATAATAACCTGCTGAACCAATAAAACTATGTACATCAGTTATGTTTATTGGAGTATGCCATCCCTGAACATCCTTTGTCTCCATAATATTGATATATATTTTAACCATATAGGCAATTTAGCCAAGAAAGTTAACTGATTGAAACTAAAATTCATAATTTCTAAACATCCCTTATAATTCATTTCTTTTAGGAGTCTTCTTAATAGAGTGCAAGTAATTTTCATGATCTTAATTGATTTTGGTTTATACCAAAATACCATCAATTAATTCATACACAAATTCTTCAAAATAGTCCTTGAAAACCGGATTCTTTTGATCCATAAAGATTAAGGGTGCATTAGTTATTCAAAAAGGTATTACAATAATCATGCAATGCCCATACTTGTTCTTAAATGCTCTTATTGGAATTTCTTCCTTCATCACGCACCGTTGATGATATCCAAATCTATGGTCAATCTTCAAAAAATATTCTACTCCATGGATTTGATCAAATAATTCATTAATGTGAGGTAGGGGAATCTTGTTCTTTATTTTTATAGCATGGATATCCCAATAGTCAATGCACAACCTTATTGATCCATATTTCTTCGTAACAAAAAGAATAGTGTCTCCCCATAGAGAGACACAAAGTTAAATTAATCCTTTATCACGAAATATTTATAGTTGTTTATTCTATTCTAATTATTTCCCAGGGGATATTTTATACGTAGTCGTTTATATAGGCCTTAAACTTTGAATTAAAGCAATCAAAAACTCAATCTCTCACTCTGGAGAATTTCCAGCTAAACCGTCTGGAAACACATCAACATATTCATTCAGAATAGGTATTTATTCTATTTTAACAGTCATTTCATCACTTATAGATATTTATTTCCCTTTCTCCAAAATAATTGAATTTATTATAGATACTCTGGGTGTATTTTGATAATAATCGTCTTGTGGGGTTTCTATTATAATGATAAAGGATTCAACACGGTTCAAATAAATCATAACTTCCCTCTTCTTACAATAGATAATCGTATCATATCATGAATAAAATCATATCAGGGATTGTATAAAATTCATTCATGGGTATGATGATATGGTTCGCAACTAATGCACATTTATGTGTCGAAATGGGGAGTGATTGGCACATTTTTTGTAGCAAGGATATACAACCAAGATGTTTTAACTAAAAACTCATTTATTAAATCAAACTGAACATGTATAATTTTCTTGGAAAATTGGGAAGATATATAATAATAGGATGACCCTGATTCAAATAAGTAATTCATTATGTTGGAGGAAATGATTAAAGTACCTGCAACATCATTTTTAGGAACTTCAACTATAGGATTTGTGACCACATAATCATTGTCATGCTCCCTCAACCTTATTTGGGGATAGTTTTCCTAACACATAGGATAACCATATGTGTAATGTCCCATCTCATTAAAACAATAGCATTAAACATTGTTTTTTTGTTTCTTCACCTTTCTGTCAAGATATTGGTGGCCTTTTCCCCACACTTGTAACAGAATCCCATTCCCTCTAGGCATGTTCCAGGGTATTTCCTCCCAAAATTATTATATGGTGAAAGGTCATGTTTTCCCTTATTTCCCATTTATTTATTACATTTTATGGATTTTTTTATCATCCCTCTTCTTATCTTTATTTTTTTTGATGTCATATCACTTCGAGAATTAGATTTTGGGCTTTAAAACACAGGAGACTATATCTCCATATGTTGAGAAATTTTGAGAGACTAGTGCCCTTAGGAGGAATGGATTTAAACCATTAAATAATCAATAAATCCTCCTCCTTTTATTACATATGTTTCCCAAAACACACGTTTCCTGCCTTTTAAAGTTAGATTCATACTTTTCAAAACTTTCATCCTCATTTTACCGTTGATTCAAGAATTTTCTTTCCATATCTGCTCATTGTTCATGCAGAAAATATTTTTGTATGAGTATTTCTAAAAAATACCTTCATTAAATATTTTTAATATATTAATCCTTCTTTGTGTTTTGGATTAACGACCCCCACTGAATGGAATCTCTCGATGAAAAATAAACTTCCATGAAATCCTTCTATCTTTCATTACATCCCATAATGGGAAATATCTTCTCTAGTTAACTTATCCCCTACTCATATACAAATGTGGTTTTAGTCCCATTGATTTTGTAAGTTATTGTCGGATAAAGGGATCTAACATTGCTCCTCCAAATTATTTTTCAAGATTCTCCATATGGGTAAGGTTATTGTTCTTAAGCTTAGTGAGTTATACCTATATAGTTATATGGTTCTCAACAAAAGTAAAAGCTCCAAAGCCAGTTTCGTTATCTAGATTAGGATAGAAACTCCAAAATGAGATACTCGTGTTCATGCAGTTTATATTCCTTCTACTAGGGACCATTTATAAATAATGGAATACACTAGATTAAGTTATGAATCATAATATATAATCTCAACAGAGCAAAATATATATCATAAATTGAAATCCTATGCATGGATAATCCCATAAAAATTTACATGGTTTCATTAAGGAAAGATTTACATTTAAATAATACATAATGGTTTATAAGGAAAATGTGATGTATCCTAAGAATATACTCCTTGAGTGTTCAACCATGTCCATATTAAGGCATGATGTCTTGTACCAGGATACCCCAGGTCAGGCAAAAACCTCCTTGTTAGGTTTTTCACTCCAAGGTACTTTTTTTCCAGAACCATGTCTATCTTTAGTATCTAGTTAGTGATATATTTTCTAGACATATAGACATAATCTATTCCTTAAAAATATTCTAGGATTTTATTGTATATTTATTCTTCACGAATATCTTAGGGGTTTTTTACATAATATACATTTTTTAAATCATGTATCCATGTTTTCTAAAAAATACTTTGACACCAAATGTAAGGACCTGGCCCCAGTTTCTCAGAGATGGAGCATTAAATTGGAATATAAACCAGTAATATACATCCTAAAGAACCAAGTAATTTATTAGATTTGGAAACAAGATACATACATAAGTTTAAAAATACAACGTGAAATGAAATACAACATATATGTTTTATTGGTGATTTCCACAACAAGTTTTTTCAGGTAGGTTATTCATAAAAAGAATCATCATGTACTAAGAAAATGAATCATAAGAATGGGATGAGCTCAATAACTCAATAATGTTAATAAATATATGAGATACATAATTAATAATTCAAGGTGAGTTACTAAAAGTACACATTCCATAAAAAATAATATTGAACATATAATCATAGGAATAAGATTTAAATAAATAATTTCATTATAACACATAAAAATGCATATTATACTTGTTTAATAACCTCATGAACTACTAATTACTAGTTTCATAACGAGGGAATTCACAATGCAAGACATATTAACCATACTATCATGGCCTCGTTCCAAGACCATAAATAACCATTTTTTCAAGGCGTCATTCCATTACCTAGTTTGTCTCATGATACATACTGATGCACCGAGGGGCTACAGTAGGCCCCACCCAACAAATTCTACATCCAATTAATTCCTCATAAGATTGGGTTTAAACATAATCAACATATACATACATATTGAACGAAATATATGAAATGCAAATAACATTCCCTGAACATTATGAATAAACACTAATCATTCCGAGTAAATTGGTGAATGGTTTAAAGATATGACATCCACATTAAAACTAATAATAAATTATTAAATAAAATATTATAGGTGATATTATAAAATATTTATCCTAATAATAAATAATAATAATAAATAATGTTCAAATAGAAGAAGACACTCCTTTAAAAGAATCGAGTAATTCCTTAGATAAATACTCTTTCACTTTGAAAATAAGAGTAATTATGGAAAAATATTTGTATTAATATATAAGATAATTAAGAAATTGTTTTCATAATAAAATGACTAATTTTATAAATATAATGGTATCCAATGGAATATTATATATTTCCATCAATATATTTAATAATTTGAGAAATTTCCATGAATCGAGCTTGTATTTTGGGAAGAAGTTTTGAATGATTTTTTTAAAACATATAAATCCACATAAATTAATGCTGGGTTCTGGATGGTAAAAATATATAGATCATTATAATGGAATATATTATGATTATATATGAATAAATAATAATTTAATTTAGGTATGTAGAAAATAAAATAAACTTGAATGAAAATGGAGTTTTGGTTAGAAATCCATTACCTTAAGTTGGAAGTCCTTCCCCATATGATCTTAATGACCTAAATAATCAAATTTAGGTTCTTTAATTAATTATCAAATAACCTCTTATACATTTAATTGATTTATTATAACCTTATTAGGTTGATTTATTGCATTTATATGGGTCTATAAATTCAATTTCATTGTTTGGGTTTGTTTTCTTCATTTGTTTTCATGGCTGGCTTACTTATATTCATGCACTGATAAACATGTAGAATGTGTGTTGTATTAAAGAATATATGTTTTTATATTAGTTAATAACCATTCTATTACATGGTAATAAAAGTCCTTCAGATTTTTGGAGTGAATATGAATTGGTAAAGAAAATTCTATTGAAAATTATAAGGGTTAATTGGCAATTCTTGATCACAAGGAACTTATTTTGATCAATAATATAATATCATGTGTAAAAAAGGATTATAGAACCATAAAAATGTTATAATACCTATATTATAGTCTAGTTAAACCATCGAAATGGTTTCATGACCAGAATTGAATATGTCAATAGAAATTTAAAACTCGCCATCCTTAAAAGGGATATATTTACACTTCTCGGATGGTGTTTTCATTTCTAGTATAAAATATGGGGAAATGAGAGATGATGATGAATTATTCATTTATCATAAAAAATTATAGTACATGTAAGGTACTAGAGTCATGAAAACATTTGGATGTATAGTGGTGAGGAATGAAAAGGAAATGAATGGTACTTGAAAACAAATGAAATGAAAATAAAAATTTACTACTTCAAGTAATCTTCCTTGAGAGCCTCTTTAGGGGAGATGTTTTGGTCATTTTATGATATGAAGGGCTGATTAAAGTGGGGAGGATCTTGGGAGGATATTTGATCTAAATTTAGAGAAGTCACATTGTAACATCCCAGGTAAATGAAGAATAATATATTTTCATATTTATTAACATATGTGAATTAAATATTAATTTTACTTCAAAAGTGATTCTATGTTCGATAGCATACCTGATACGCAACAGCGGGTTTCATTGAAATCTTACATTTCATAATAACAATGTAATATTATTATATTAAATGGAAGTTAACTCATATCCATTGTATTGGTGAGAATGGAAAAAACTAACTACAATATGATTATACATGTTTGTTAAATGTATTTAATTTTATCCAATAAACGTTAGAGGCATAAAATGTGAATGAATCTAATTTTAAGCATAATTTACATTAAAATGTCGATTTACCGCATTTTAATGGAGAACCCTATTTAAATATAGATTTTGTAACTTTAATACATTCTATATTACTAAATAAAATATTTCTTTAGAATCAGGACATCAAAATTTACTTTCTGTAAATTTGTGCAATTTTTCCGATAATGTTCATTTTTTAATGAATAGTGAAAAATATAGTTTTTTAATTAAAAATTGTGTTTTAATATAATGTATTTATAGGGATAGATTATCTTTCCAATTGCTTTTAACGTTTTATTGAAATATATGTTTACTATATAATCCAATGTTGGTCGTTGTAATTAATTTCACTTTAAATTTTGACATAAACAAGTGTTAATCTTTTGATAGTTATTATTTCTTAAAAACATGATATTTGTTTTAACAATGGGAATTAATTTTAACTTAATTAATTCTACTTAAATGTTTATAATTTGGTAAAATAGACATCATTTTTTAATTCAGAAAATCAATTATAGCTAAGAATGATTTTTTGGTATTTTTCTGAAAAACTTCTATTTTGAGGAATCGTGAAACCACTTAGTAGTAGTTAAAAAAACCAACTTTTTCATTTAAGTGAAAATTTACAACTTCTGTGAGTTGAAATTTGAAAATCCAACATACATTGTGGTTATTAGTAAGTAAAATTTGGTTCAATAGGATGAAAATATTTTTTGGTGAATATTAACTTTTGACTTTTATTTACCGCAGTTAAAGGTAAATAGGGTAATTCATGTTAAATAGAATATGATAATATTTTAAACATACCTTTACACTTGTTCAAAACTTATTGGTTGATTCATTTACGACCATGGGAATCTTTGGGTCGATATTGAGACCCCATTGTGCCACTTGGGAGTGATAATGACACATTAGATTAATTAACTTAAAGTAAAGGTAAAAATGACAAAAACTAATATCATTTAGTAAATTAATTTTTACAGGGGGTTATAAAAATTTTCATTTCAACTATAAATAATCATTGGAAAGATAAAAATATTTCCTTCATCATGGTTGATTTTTTATAATTTTTATACATCTAATAAATTAAATTATTTATGACACAATAATGATGCAGTGTTTACCTCATTAATAACTAATTTAATTAAATAAATTATAAATATTAAAATACATTTAAAACCTATACAATTATTATTAGATGATTTTATTTGGACCATGAGACATCTTATATTCGACTCTAAGGATTTTTTTACCTTTAGAAATCGAATATAATTATATAATAAAATAATATTTTCACACATTCCTAAAGATCACATCCTCTCCCTTATAAACGGAGAAAATTTATAACCAATTACTCGCACCTCTAAAGCCTTTTGTCTCATCCAAACTCTATACAATTAATCTTTATACATCCCTATCATCCACCTAGAAGCCTTACCTTAGGCATAAGTCACTTCAATGAACCATTTTGGTTCAAACAAAAAGGACTTACCCAAATTAACGGTAACTGTTTCTCTGAACTTATTTTATTTTATTTTACTTCTAAAACCCCTAAACTCTTTTTATTACTTTATTTTATAAAATAACCAGTATAAAAAATATACTTTTAGGCTTTTATAAGAAGAATTCAAACTAAACATTAACACTCCTCCATCTAATGGGTGATGAACATACTGTTTCTGTGGATGTCAAACTAACGCCTCACAAAACAATGATTGTTTGATTATCTTCTACCGCCTCTCATGGTGACCATTAATATGGAACTGTATTTATATATGATATATATTATCTTTATTTTTTTATTCTTATGTATTTTCCATTGATATCATACATTTATGGTTTCCATAATTGGTAAACGTGATAATTTCATTTAAGGAAGTGTGCACTACCACCCCCCTCAAAGTGATATGACTTGTTCATGCCATACGTGGGACATATAAAGGATAGGGTTAATGATATTAAATATGATATTATAATAGAATTATAATATATATCTTTATCATTATGTTTTAATTCCATTAAAATAAGAAATATGAATGGAAGTAGTGTTCATGCGTACGTACGACTTACCGTCTCCATGAACAATGAATTTCCTTTCTTACCTCCATTTGTTATGTACTATTTTGAATACAAGTAAATAATATATATATATGATATATATGATATTGAAATAATGAATATGATTCTAGATATGATTAGATTTTAGCCATGTGAACAACTTGTAACTACATGGTGTTCATTTGTTACTCAAGTACCAAATATCGACAAGACAAATATTATTAACATGAATTATTACATAATGTTTATAAAATTTTAATAAGTGATATAAAATTAATAATATACATGAAAAGGTTCCTAAGCATGTAGAAATTAACATTACTTTATTATTCGGGATATTAAAGAATGAACGAGTCAAGTCGAACACGAGGTAAGAGACTTCGTCTCAATCTCCTTTCATTGGGGCATATTTTGTTTTAATACATGAATTTTTTTACAAAATGTTTAAACACCCTTTAATTTTCAAAGGGAATATCTTTCCACAATGTGTTTTAATAAACTAAAAAAATGAATGTTTCTTTAAATGTAAGCAGTGACAATGAACTTTTCGCCACTATGATTATTATTTGTCTTTTGGCTTCCTTAACAAGACGTAATATTGTTTTTAATGAAAATAAATACCATATACTCTTTTATGTATTTTGGTATTGACAATGGTTTTGATAATGAATTTGTTATGTCAATATATTTAAGTGGCATATTGTTATTAAAATGTGGAAATGTTTTATTTCTTTTATATTTTATTTATGTGTTTTGATTTTATAATGGTAATTGGACATTTGACGGGTGGTTATGTGATAAACCAAATGACGGGTGGTGCCATGATAAACCAGTATGGGTGGTTACGTTATAACCTCCAATGCATTGGGTATGGAAGTCAGCTGTTTGGATATTCCATTTAGTGATATGTGTGGAAGTCGACCTTATGGTTATTCTATTTATGTAAGTTTGTGTCCAAAGTTACCTTTATATGTTTTGTGTTCTTTATATGGGTTTTATGGTTATATTTTGGTTACAAAATGGTATGTAGTGATCTTTTATTCAGTGAAGAGTATTTACTACTTCATAAAGGTGAAAAGTATTACTTATGTTAAAGTATTCATGGTTTACTTTTTGTTTTAAAAAACTAACAGTTTTCCTTCATTGTGTATCCCTTACTGAGCATTTTATGCTCATCCGAAGTTGTTGAAATGTTTTCACAGGACATAATGTGGAATAGGGTCATGGATGGTATCAAGGAAAATATATGCTGTCAAAAACATGGAACTAGAAATGACTATTTTTTTCAAGAGTTCTTATTTTGTGAAGAAAATGGAAACTGATTAGAAGTGTCTACTTTTTAATTTTTTGAAATGAAATGTAATAGTTATGGCCTAATTTTCTAAAAAAATAAACTTAAGAAGATACTCAATGTGATTTATTCATTTAATTCATGATTATGTAATGTTTCAAGGCTGGGTCCTTATAGTTGGTTTCAGAGGTCGATTTAGATAACTTTAAGAGTTAGGGTATTGTTAAATTAATATCCATAACGTAATTTATGTTAATACTGAAATCATATATCATTACAGATTACCATGTTGCTTATCCTAAGATATTTCTCTATTTAGAATGGTTTTTCGCAGAGGAAATAGGGAAGCTATGTTGGGACGACATCAGGAAGAATACATCCTTCCAAATCAGCAACCTGAGATGGTCGGAATCGAAACTGAAAAGTTTGTTGCAGTGATGGAATAGTTGACTTGGGCTATAAATGATGGTGGTATCCATGTACGAGATCAGACAGATCAACCACAAAGGAACATGTTCATAGTATAGAATTTCATGAGGCAATATCCCCCATCATATAGAGGATCATCTGACCTGGTGCTAGAAGAAGGGTGGATTATAGCACTGGAAAATATTTTCGGTGTCATGGGTTGTTCAAAACATCAAAAGGTTAGTCTCTTTGTTTACCATTATGAATGTGAAGCTGATGAGTGGTGGTTGATGGTGAAAAATTTTAGGGATAGTGAAGAGATTGATGCTCTGGATTGGGTTGAATTAAAATGTGTGTTTTGTGAGAAATATTTTCCTAAGGTGGTTCATCTAAGAATGGAAAAATAGTTCCTGTAATTGAGGCAGGAGTATGAATTAGTGGATGATTATGAATAAAAATTCACTCGACTAGAAAGGTATGCGCAAAATTTCATACGAGTTCTTGATTGTAAAATCAACCATATTTACTCATGATTAAAGCCAATTTATTGAAGGGCTTTAGCTTATTGTTAGTTAAAAGGTTATGAAAAACTTGTTTGATGTGCAGAGAAGGTGGAAATGGAGTTTTCTGATGATCAGGTGTTCATTGAAAAAAACCAAATATGAGGTCCAGTTGGCAGGAAAATGGAATGAATTCATGAACAAAGACTGGAGGTAAGAAAATTAAATATCCAACTTTTGAAAAGTGTGGTAAAAAGAATACTGGAGAATTTTTATCAAAGTCCGGAAAGTGATTCCAGTGTGGTAAGTCTGGTCATATTGCTCGTAATAATAAAGAAGATGATCAATAAGTAAATGAAAAGCCATCGGTAAGATGTTTTATGTGTAATGAAATGAATCATTATGCAAATGAGTGTCTAGTAAATAACTCAACTGAGGGAAAGGAGCCAGACTACAAGTAGAAAGGGATGGTGATATCTTTTGCAACTAATTCAGTAGATGTTGGGCCATCAAATGAAGTAGTATCAAGTACACTGTTTATTTGTTCAGATTATTCCAATATGTTATTTGATTTAGGTTCCACACACTCTTTCTTTTCTGAGATGTTTTCTAGTAAATTGGGAATTCCATCTCAAGATATGAATACAGAACTGACGTTAAAACACATGGAGGAAATTTTTAGACCAAAAGAAAACATTTGAACATTCCTGTCCTAGTGTGTAGAAGGAATATACCTGAAAACCATATTGTTTTGCCTCTAGTAGAGTTTGATATTATTTTGAGGAAGGATTGACTATCTATTTATCATGCTAAGATTGACTGCAGAGATAAAGAGGTTTCATTTCATAAAGATTTACAGTTTTCATACAAGAATGAAACCTTGATTTTGACAACATATCAGGAAGCTAAGAATCTAGTAAAAGATAGAAATGAATGTTACCTTGCACATATTGTTGAAAATAAAGGAACTATTTAGATTAATTATGTGCCAACTGTAAATGAGTATGTTGATGTTTTTCTTGATGAGTTGCCTAGTATTATACCTGATCAGGAAGTTGAATTTACTGTTGAATTGGTTCCTGATGCTAAGAAAATTTCAAAACCCCCTTATCGAATGGCTCAAATTGAACTTTTAGATTTAAAGAAGCAATTGTAGGAGTTATTAGTTAATTGTTTCATTCGACCTAGCACATCACCATGGGGTGATCCTATCTTGTTTGTTAAAAAGAAAGATGGTTCAATGAGACTTTTCATTGATTATAGAGCATTGAATAACATCACTATTAATAACATGTATCATTTTCCACATATCGATGATTTATTTGATCAGCTCTAGTGAGCGTAGTATTTTTCAAAGATTGACTTGAGATTGGGGTAACATTAGTTGAAAGTAAAGGAGGAAAACATTCCAAAGACCGCGTTTTGTACTAGATATGACCTTTATAATTTTGTAGTTTTGCCTTTTCTTTTAACCAATGCACCTGCTGTATTCATGAATCTTGTGAATAGAATTTTCCATGGGTTCTTGGATTAGTTTGTGGTTGTGTTCATTGATGATATTTTGATTAATTTTACAAGTAAATAGTAACATGAAAGTCATTTAAAGGTCATCTTGAAAACCTTAAAAGAGAAGAAACATTATGGGAAATTCAAAAAGTGTGAGTTTTTGTTACAACAAATTTCATTCCATGGTCTCATAGTCTCAAAAAATGTCATAACTGTTGATCCTGCTAAAACAAAGGTTGTTGAAGAATGGCCAAGACCCACAAATTTAACCAAGATCTGTTGTTTTCTTGATTTGGAATCTATTTATCAGATGTTGGTTGGGAATTATTCATCGTAATATAGTCCAATGACTAAGTTAACTCAAAAATGTTTTAAGTTGATTTGGACAAAAGAATGTGATGATTGTTTTCAGGAATAGTAATGATGATTGGTGAATGCTCCAGTTTGGGCACTGCCTTCTAGAAATGGTGAGTTTGTTATTTATAGTGATTCTCCACGGAATGGACCTGGATTTTTCCTTATGCAGAATGATCAGGTAATTTCTTAAGCTTCACCTTAGTTGAAACCACATGTGTTAAATTACCCAACACATTATTTGGAATTAGATGCTGTTGTTTTTGCATTAAAAATTTGGAGACATCATTTGTATGAAGTAAGATGTGAAATATATACTAACCACAAATGTTTAAAGTATATATTCAATCAGAAATAATTGAACATGAGATAGAGGACATGGCTAGAATTTGTCAAGGATTATGATTGTACGATGCATTAACATGTGGGAAAAGCAAATAAAGTGGCTAATGCTTTGAGTTGAAAAATTAATGTCTCATTAACCATACTATATTTGGATTGCGATCCTTTGGTTTTTGATTTGATGAAATTTGGCCTAGAAGTTGTTGGTGCAAGAAATTCTTTTATTTTGTTTCAGGAGTCAGTGAAATCATCTCTATCATACAGAATAAAGCAAGCACAGAACGAAGATAGTGAGTTGTAGAAAAAGGTAGAGTTAGTTCATAATGATATGTTTCCTGATTTTAACATTGATAATGATTATGATTTGAGGTTTTTGAAGATATTATGTGTGCCATGTGATTCACAGTTGAAGAATGAGTTGTAATGTGAAGCTCATAGTTCCCTGTTTTCAGTTCATCTTGGTCGTACTAAGATGTACCGATATTTTTGGGATTATTACTGGTGGGATGGAATGAAAAGAGATATAGGTGATTTTACTATGCAATGTATGACTTGTTAGCAGGTTAAAGAAGAGTGGCAGTTACAAAAAGGGATGTTTCAGCCTTTACCGGTGCCAGAGTGGAAATGGGAAAATATATCCACAAACATTGTTGTGGGATTACCGAATAAATCTCGAGGTAATAATGCAATATAGGTTTTAGCTGATCGATTGACTAAATCTACTCATTTCATTCCTATTCAAGATACTTTGTCATTAGAACAACTTGCTCAGTTGTATGTTAAAAAGATAGTTAGGTTGCATGGAGTTCCCCTCTCCGTTGTATCTGATCGTGATCCCATGTTTACTTTTAACTTTTGGAAAGGCCTTCATAAGTTTATGGGATCTAAATTAAATTTTAGTACAGTTTTCATCCTCAATCAGATGGGAAGTCAGAACAAAAAATTTAGACATTGGAGGATATTCTATGTTCTTGTTCACTGGATTACCAAGAATGTTGGGACAAATATCTTTCTTTGGTTGAATTTTCTTATAATAACTATTTTCATTCCAGTATATAGATGGCTCCATTTGAGGAATTATATGGAAAGTGCTGTCAAACTCTAGCTTTTTGGGATGAAGTTGGTGAAAGGAAGATGATGGGACCAGAATTGGTAAAATAAATGGAAGATAAAGTTCTGTTGATTCAGAAGCACATGAGAACAAATCAGAGTACAAAGGAAAGTTATGAATATAACTGGAGTAAGGATATTTCTTTTGAGTTAGGTGATCATGTCTTTCTCAAAGTTTCTGTATGGAAAAGTGTGATGTGTTTTGGTAAGAAGGGAAAGTTGAGTCTGAGGTTCATTGGACCTTATGAAATTCTGAAAAAAGTTGGATCAGTTGCATACAAAGTGTCTTTACCTCCATGTTTATCCCAGGTACACAATGTTTTTCTTGTTTTGATGTTGAGAATGTATATGCCAGATTGATCTCATATTTTGAGTCCACAGGTATTTCAGTTGGAAGAGAATATCTCTTATGAAGAACAACCAGTTCAGATTTTTGATCGTAGAGAGAAAGTGTTTTGGAATAAGGTAATTCACCAGGTAATGGTTTTGTGGAAAACTATATGGTTGAAGAGGAAACGTAGGAATATGAAATTTCTATGAGGGATAAATACCCCCACTTATTTTGATAAGTGAATAAAAATTGCAAGGGCGTAATTTCCCAATGGGGGGATGGATGTAACATCCTTAGTAAATAAAGAATAATAGATTTTTATATTTCTTAATATTTGTTAATTGTATATTAATTTTATTTTTAATGGGATTCTATGTTCGATAGCGTACCCGATACGCAACAATGGGTTTCATTGAAATCTTAAGTTACACATTAATAATATAATATTATTATTATAAATGAAAGTTAACTCCTAGACATTTTATTGGAGGGAATTAAAAAACTAGCTACAATATGATTATACAAGTTTTTAAAATGTATTGAATTTTATCCAATAAATGTTAGAGGCCTAAATTGTGAATGAATCTAATTTTAAGCAAAATTTACATTAAAAGGTCGATTTACCATTTTTAATGGTGAACCCTCTTTCAATATAATATCATTCACTTTAATACATTCTATTTGACCAAATAAAATCCTTATTTGTAATGGGGACATCAAAATTTACTTTGTGTAATTTTTTGGAATTTTTCCGATAAAGTTCATTTTTTTATGAATACTTAAAAATTTTGTATTTTAATTCAAAACAGCGTTTTAATAAAGTTTATTTATATGGTAGATTAAATTTTAGTTGTTTTTAATGTATAATTAGAATACATTTTTACCATTTAATCCAATTTTTGTCATTGGAAATAATTTCTCTTTGAATTTTGAAATAAACAAGTGTCAATCTTTTGATAGTTATTGTTCCTTAAAAACAGGCTATTTGTTTTAACAACGAGAATTAAATTTAAATTAATTAATGAAACCTATATGTTTATAATTTTTTAAACTAGACCTAAATTTTGAATTTTTAATATAAAATATATCTTTGGCTGATTTGTTTTATTTTTCTGAAAAACATCAATTTCTGATGAATAGGAACACCACTTAGTAGTAGTTTAAAAAACTGACTTTTGCATTTAAATGAAATTTTAGCACTTATGTGAATTAAAATTATAAAATATTACATACATGGTTGTTATTATTAAGTAAAATTTGGTTCAATAAGATTGAAATAATTTTTGTTGAAGAGTAACATTCTACTTTTATTTACCGCGGTTAAAGGTAAATAGGGTAATTCAATGTACAAATAATATTATAATAATTCAAAATTACCATAAAACTTGTTAAAAACTTATTGGTTGAGTCATTTAAGACCCTTTCCATCTTTAGGTCGATTTTGGGACCCCATTGAGCCACATTGTAGTGATAATGACACATTAGATTATTTAACATAAAGTAAAGGCAAAAATGATAAAAACAAACATCTTTTAGTAAATTAATTTTTACAAGGAGTTATATAAATTATATTTTCGACTATAAATATTAATAGGAAAGATAAATATATTTTCTACATCATGGTATTTTTTTATAATTTTTAGACTTCGAATAAATTAAATTATTTATGACACAATAATGATAGAGTGTTTACCAAATTAATAAATCCTTTAATTAAATAAGATTATAAATATTCAAATAACATGAAAGACCGATCCAATTTATATTTGATGATTTTATTTTGACCAGGAGTCATCTCATCTTCTATTCTAATTATTTTTGGACCTTTATAAATCGAATTTCATTATATAATAACATAATATTTTCAAACTTTCTTAAAGAGCCCATCCTCCCCCTTATAAAAGGATATTATTTCTAAACAATTATTCACACCTCTAAAACCTTTTGGCTCTTCCAAACTCTTCCCAATTAATCTCCCTAAATACCTCTCTTACACCTATATGAATTTCCTTAGGAATAAGGAACTTCAAAAAACCATTTTGATTCAAACCAAAAGGAGTTACCCAAATTAAAAGTACCGGTTTCTCATAACTTCTTTTATTTTATTTTACTTATCCAACCCAAAAACTCGTTTTATAACTTTATTTTATAACAAAACCAGTATCCTCAGTATAAAATTATTTTTTATGGGATTTATTCTAACTACACTTACACACACCTCCATCTAATTGGTGAAGAACATACTATTTCTGTGGATGACAAACTAACGCTTCATGAAACGATGATTGTTCGATTTTCCCTGACCGCCTCTCATGGTGGCCATTAATATAGAACTGTAGTTATATATGATATATATTATGTTTATATTTTCATTATGATTCTGTATTTTTCATTTATATCATATATTAATGGTTTCCATAATGGTAAACACGATAATTTCATTTGAGGAAGTGCCGACTACCGCCCCCTCAAAGTGATATGACTCGTTTATTCCATATGTGGGATGTATAAAGGATAGAGTTAATGGTATTATATATGATATTATACTGTAATTTTAATATACCCATGTATCATTATGTTTTAATTCCATTAAAATAAGAAATATACATGGAAGTAGCGTTCATTCGTACGTACTGCTTACCATCTCCATGAACAATGCATTTCATTTCTTACCTCCAAATGTTATGAACTATTATAATTAAATGTATATACTGGATATATATGATATATATGATATCTAAATCATAATATCATTTGGAAAATAATTAACATTTTAACCATGTGAACAACTTGTAACTATATGGTGTTCATTTGTGAATCAAGTACAATATATCGACAAAACGAACACAATTAACATGAATGATTACATAATGTTTATAACATGGGAATAAGTGATATAAAAGGAATAATAAACTTGAAAATTTTCCTAAGATATATAAATCAACTTTAGTTTATTATTCAAAATATTAAAGAACGCACGCGTCAAGTCAGACAGGAGGTAAGGGACTTCATCTCAATCTCTTTTCTTTGAGGCATATTTTGTTTTAATACATGTCTTTCATTTACAAGGTGTATAAACACACATGAATTTTCAAAGGGAATATTTTTCTACAAATATTTTTACAAAATGACAAAAAGGAATGTTTCTTTTAATGTAAGCGGTGATAATGACCTTTCCACTGTTGCGAGTATTAGTTGTTCTTTGGCTTCCTTAACAAGCCGTAATTTTTTTTTCGAGGAAAATAAATTCCATATACTCTTTTATGTATTTTTGGTTTGAAAATAGTTTTAATAATGTGTTTTTTGTCAATATATTTATGTGATATATAGTGATTGAAATGTGGAAATTTTTTCTTTCCTTCATATTTGTTTTATTCGTCATAATTTTATAATGGTACATGGACATTTGATGGGTGGTTATTTGATAAACCAAATTTCGGGTGGTGCTGTGATAAACTAGGAAGGGTGGTTATGTTATATCCTCCAATTAATTGGGTATGGAACTCAGTTGTATGGCTATTCCATTTAGTGATATGTGTGGAATTCAACCCTTTGGTTATTCCATTTAAGTGTGTTTATGTCTCAAGTTACCTTTATATGTTATGTGTTCTTTATATGGCTTTTATGGTAATCGTTTGGATACAAAAGGGTAAGTAGTGATCTTTTATTCAATTAAGAGTATTTAATACTTCATAAAGGTTAATTGTATTAATTATGTTAAAGTATTCATGGTTTACTTGTTGTTTTGAAAAATCAACAATCTTACATCTTTGTGTATCCCTTACTGAGCTTTTTATGCTCATCCCAAGTCTTTGAAATGTTTTTCACAGGACATAATGTGGAATAGGGTCAATGATGGGATCAAGGAAAAGTCATGTTGTCTTAAACATGGAACTACACATGAATCTTTTTTTCAAGAGTTCTTGTTTTGTGAAAAAAATGGAAACTGTGTAGAAGTATCTACTTTATTTTTTTTTGGAATGAAATGTAATATTTGTGGTCTAATTCTCTTAAACAATAAACCTGAAAAGATCCTCAATGTTATTTATTCATTTAATTAAATATTATGTACTGTTTGAAGGCTGGGTCATTATACACTACTCTTGATAGGAGTGAGGGGCATTTTTATAGTGTAAGAGAGGCGTGATTTGTGAATATTTTATTAATTTTTTTTATTTTCCCCAAGGGAACCAATAGTATTTATCTATGTGACCAATAATAGTAATATTTGAATGTGAGTTCTAACCAAGTGTTCCTATATCATCCATGATTCTAAGAATAGTGAATTTAACTGATAATGTATATTTACGAAAAAAAATTATATTTCACTCTTCATAAAAAATTCGAGTACATTAAAAAAATCCCAAAAATTCACTCTAACCATTTCATGACACGTATTATTATAAAATGAACTCCATTTTTTGAAATTAATTTTCTAAATATGATTAATTTAATTTTTAAATAAAATAATAATTTGATTGAATAATATCAATGTTAAAACTATTATTCATTTTATATCACTTTGAAAAAATAATGAAGATCTCATTATCATACAAAATAATAATACGATTTACTATTCAAAAGGTTCATATTACTACTAATATGGGAATGTTACTATTCACCAAAAATTAATATAGTTCATATTCCATTCTATGCATTTAGAAGTGAGGATATGCATGTGGTCTTGCTTGTACATCCTCTGTAAAGAGATATAGAACACTTTTTGTAATAAAAAAGCAAGATGACATTTCCAAATGATATGAAATATCTCCAATTTTCTTTATAATTTCAAAAGGGCTTATGTACCTGGGGCTCAATTTCCCTTTCTTCCCGAATCTTATAACATCATTTTATGGAGAGTCATTTATTAAAACATGATATACCACTTGAAATACCGAATCCTTCCTTTGATTATTGGAAAATATTATTTGTATTTTATGAGCTTCTTTGATATGTCCTTGAATAGTCTTTAGTGCTGTTGTTGTTTCATCCATAAGATCTGGTACCACTAGCTTCCTTTCCCCAACTTCATCCAAACATGTGTGTGTACAACACCTCTTTATGTAAAATTCTTCATTTATTGTCCTTAGAACACTCAAATAGAATATATAATATTTGTAAACCTCCACCAAGGGTAAATACTGATCCCACATACCATTAATGTCAAGCAAGAATGATCTCTACATGTTTTCTAATGTTTGGATCATCCTTTCTGATTTCCATTCAGTTGAAGGATGATAAGAAGAAATCAAATTAAGTTCATTATCCATATCAATATTTAGGTTTTTGCAGACATTCAATGTAAATTGAGGATTGTGATAAAAAAAATATTGAAAGAGGTTCTTTATTATGTCTTACAACTGCATTAATATAGAGTCATGCAAGCCACTCAAGTGAAAAATCCTCCCTTATATTGAGGAATTGTGCGCATTTTGTAAGTCAATCAACAATTAACCATATTGTTTCATTATATCATGTAGTTTTGGGTAATATAAAGAAAAATACATGGCGATTTAATCACATTTTTATGTAGGAATATTTACAGGTTGCATGAATCCTCTAGAATGTTGTCACTCTGCCTTCACATGTCAATAGACTGAACATCTTGATACATAATAAGCAGTTTCCAACTTCATGTATTACCACCAAAAAAGTTCCATCAAATCTATATACATTTTAGTGCTATAAAAGTTTTTATATAAATTACATCTATGGGCATCATACAATAACTCCATTATCATCTAGGGTATAGAGGGAACACATTACCACTTACTAAATTTCATAATTCTAGCTTCACATATGATGTAAGAAAACTTCATAAATTTCACAGAATTAATTTTCTTTTGAAGGTTCTCATCATCAGGCTGAGTTCTTTTAATCCTTTATAAAAAATGTAACACCCTAAGCTTCCACGGTACGTTTCCCTTCGAATAATGCGATAGCGTGTGTTGTACGCAACCTCGAGTTCTAACACACACCACAACTAATTAAACTAGCCGTTGTGAATAGTAATACCTACTTTTTGAAATCATATATATTTTATATTTAAAAATGGACTTCATTTTTGGATTCGGAATATTGTAATTAGCCTAGGGTGAAATTTTGGTACTTTTCGGATAACTTTTATATTTTGATGAATAGTGAAAATTACTAAATTTTAATTAAAAACAACTTTTTAATCAAAATAATTAATATTGATAAATTATGAATTGGAGTGGTTTTAATGTATATTTAGAATATATTTTTACCATTTAATATAATGTTTGTAATTGGACATAATTTTACAATTAAACCGAACATAAACAAGTGTCAATCTTTTGAAAGTTATTATCTCTTAAAAACACGCTTTTTGTTTTGACAGCGGGAATTAATTTTAAATTAATTTCTACCACTTCTGTGTTTTGAATCTAGGAAAATGGATTCCATATTTGGAATCAGGATGTTCAAATTGTGTAAATAGGTAACTTTTATTTTTAGACATTTTGAATAATTACTGCGGTAAATATTTTATTTACCATGGTTAAAGGTAAATCCGGTAAATAAGGGTTAAAAAATAATATTATAATAATACTAAATTACCCTAAAACGTGTCTTAACCCTATTGGTTGATACATGGTCGACCATGGGCATCTTTGGGTCTATTTTGGGACCCCATGGATCCACTTGTAAGTGATAATGACACTTTATTTTAATTAAGTTAAAATGAATACAAAAATGACACAAGCATATATCTTTTATCAAAAAACTTCTTACATAGGGTTATATATGTTGGATTTTAGATTATAAATATTAATTAGAAAGATAAAAAGATTTCCTACGTAATTATATTTTATTTATAATTTTTAGACATTAAATATTTTATTTTATTTATGACACAATGATGATGCAGAAATTACTATAATAGTGAAAAATAAAAATAATTGATATTATAAATGCCCAAATAAATATAATATGAAACTTTTAATGAATTAAACTAATTTTATAGGATAATATGATATATTAGGATTGATTTAATTGACTTTTTTCGATGTAATCAATCTGTTATGAGTTTCACAAAAATCAACTATTGAATAGTGTCAAAATTGACATAAAAGAGTTCTTAAAACAAATATTATATTATTAATTGATATTAAATTCCTAAAAATCTAAGGTTCGGCCAAGAAGCTTATATCATGATAGGTTCATCATTAATGGACCACTTGGGTGTCTCTTGGATGTATGTAGTATGTTTATTAACCATATTATATAAAAATACAAAGAGACATTGTAAAAGTGAAACTAATTAACTTAGAGTTAATACTTAAAGATAAGGTTAATATAAGTACCCAAACCTGTCTAAATTCTATTTGTTGAGTTGTTTTCGTCCTATCCCCACCTTAACCTTTGAATAGTCAACTTTGGAGCCATTTTAAACCGAATAGGAGTTTATTATAAACTAATATCTCTAGCTTTTCCAAAGGTGCCCCTCACCCCTCTTATAAAAGGGAACTCCTCCTTCTCATTTCTTCACACCTTCAAAGCCTTTTGTTTCGGCAAAACTCTTCCCAAAAACTCTCCCAACTTCCCTCACTACAACCTAGGGGACTTAGTTTGATCAGAAAGCCAACCTAAGGAGCCCTTTTGATCAAATCAAAAGGAAGAACCCGAAGAAGAGATAATGATTTCACCACCCTTTTCTAAGTTCATTTGTTCTTCCACTTCTTCTTCCTTTGTTGTTACCATTCTAAAATAATAAATCCAGTATCATATATATACTGTGATGTTATTATAAATATGGTACAAACATATTCAGTATTCTATCCACCCTTTGAATAATATGTCACCATACGTGCGTACGTACGGCTTACCATCTCCACGTCGTGGTGTAATTGTTATTCAATATAATATTATTTGGATGGGTATAATAATGATGTGTAACTCATGTAAATAATAAATATAACATGTTAATGATTCTTTATATATGATATACCATCCATTTATATATTATTTTAATATCAAAAGAATGATATTGTCGCTCGTGCGTACGTACGGACTACCGTCTCCACGAACGCGATGAGATTCATTCTCCATCGTATCCATTCAAGTATAATTATCATTTGATGATTTAAAAATGATGTTTAAGGACTTTATATAATTATGGATATGAATAAGATACAAAAAACATGGCTTATGTAACAAAACATATAAAAGAAAATGAGTAAGTTAACACCAGAAACGACGATAATTCTAAGATATTATTAACAAATCAATGTTAAAAGATCATATATGATTTCATATTAATATATATGATTCTTGTATAATTTAATAACAATTATTTCACCATTATACAGGAGGTTAACCTACCCCAACCAAGGAAAAGTACAAGGTAAGGGGTTTTCATCTCACTCCTTATTCCCGTGAGATTCATGCCATATTGCCACCATCACCTTTTGTGTGGTGTATGTACTGCCCATAATTATATTCTTTGTGTAATACACTCTAATTTATTTGTATTTAAATATTAATTGTATGATACCTCTTTCATGGTTTGTATGTTTCATAAGTTACCAAATTGGTAAGGGTTATTTCACAATCTCTTCATTATCCGAGGTTGTTTATACGTAATAATCTACTGGGATCTCTTTATCATCCACATCCATGTTTCCTAAAAATGTATTTCAAAACATTTTTACTATTTACTAGAATATGAGTTAAAGTCATTTATACCCTTTTTGACTTTTATAAGTGGTTTATAAAGGAATCTTTTGGCCATTTTCAAAACAAGGTCCTTTTTAACCTTTTCGACAAAATTAAGGTAAGAATGTTTTTTTTTAACTTATACGGCGGGTGCGGCTATTTTCCGCCGTTATAAAATCTTCAAAGCTTCCCTTACAAGCTTATAAGAATATTTTCAAAGAAAGTGTTTTATTTTATATGGATCTAAAATGATTTCAAAATAAAAGGAGATATTTCTTTAAAAAGAATATTGATTTCATCTATGTCAACATCCTTTGATGGATTTTAAGATTATTTGAAGTTGATTTATTATGATACAAAACTTCTATATTGTATTGAAGGTTTTGTGATATGTTTGACTGTGGATGTGATATTTTTATACCATTCATAGTTTATGGTGAAATTATTTACATTTCGTATGCTAGTTTTAATACGAATGTTTATGTTATGTTTAAACCTTTTCATATGGGAATGCATTGGAGTTAGTAAGTGACGGGTGGAGCCCGCTATAGCTCCTCGATGCATCGGTAGGTCTCATGAGACAAAATAGTATCTTGGCACAAGGCCTTGACAAAATCTTATTTGTAGTCTTGGCACGAGGCCTTGACTATGTGGTTATGATAGTCTGGCATTATGCATTCCAACATTATGAAAGTGGTTATTGATTTTTGCATGTGATTATTCGATTAGTAGAATATCCATGTGAATATGTAAATGGCATTATTTCATTTTATTTATGCCGTACCATGTTGAAAGTTCATGTTTGAAAGGCTTTTTTTTTAGTTATACATTGCCTTAAATGTTTATTCTTATTTATGAAAGTTTCCGCTATATTGTTATCCTTACTAGGCATTTGAGATCACCCCTTTTCTATGTTTTATTTTTCCCAGGAAGTGAAGAAGTAAATTATGAATGACCTGCAGGGATATTATGTGGGGATATGAGTGTGGATTATGGAGACATTATGTTGTTGTAGTAGTTTTTCATTTTATGATGTAATGTAAAACTTATGAATATATCTAGTGTTTCCAAGGCTACTAAACCAATCGGTCTTACGAGATTTGAGCTTTCTTGTGATCATGCCAATGTTATGTAATAATGCACCGACTCTGGGTAACTGGGGTCGGGGCGTTACAATTGGTATCAGAGGAAGTTTAGAACAAACCTTGGAAGCTAGATTTAGATAAACTCTGATTAGATCACGTAGACCTAAGATGAACTTTGAGGATTAGTATAGAAGAACTTCCTAGAATTTTGGAATTGTAGAGAATTTGTGAGTTTTCCGAGCAATACATCCCTGTCTAGATACGAGCAGGTAGAGGCGGCTCTGGCACAGATGTACCTAGGGGTAAAACCCGAAAACACCGCTTTGAGCTAGACTCGAACGGGAACTGGTGCACAACAACGGGCCTTGCTGCACTCCTGGTTACGACACTCCCGGGGGATATGCTTACGATAACTCTCATTTTATTTACAAATCATTATGAAGGGTTTATGAGTATATACTTCCTCAAAGAAATCATTTTTATGATTATGGATTATATCCATAAATAGTTCAATTTATGTTAAGTGTTTTATAAGTATGGGATTATGTATTTTGATTTATAATCTGATCTAGTTTATGCCATTTTTTAGAAATGGCGCCTAGTGTAAGAAATGGAAACTGTATCAATGCACGCACTCCATGTAGGGATTTCCCTCCTGCTCGAGATAATTATAGTGGTGTTGGTGATGCAACTGGTGCCGATCAGCTAATCACCATACTGGGACAACTTACTCAGGTTATGAATAATAACCTTACCTGTATGGAGCACCCTGATCCACAGCGTGGAGGATCAATGTTAGATCGATTAATGAGGCAACAACCACCAATGTTCAATGGGAGTAAAAATCCCTTAGTAGCCGAGAAATGGATAAATTCCCTAGTGAAAATATTTCAGGCTTGGGGGAGCAGTGAAAGGGAAAAAGTTATCATGGCAGTTTACCACCTCACTGGAGATGCTGATCAATGGTGGTCATTGATTCAAAACATGAAGGAAGATGATGAAGTATAAAATATGGAATGGAGGGAGTTCAAAGATCTGTTTTTAGAAAAATACTTCCCGCGCGACCATCGAGCAGATATGGAAAGGCAATTTCTAAGTCTGAGACAGAAGGAGGATGAGAATGTCGCAAAGTATGAGGCTAACTTTACAAGGCTAGCAAGGTACGCTGGTGATTATATACGTAACCAGAGAAGTAATATTGATCATTTCTTTGATGGGTTAAAACCATTTCTTCATCGAGCATTAGTCTCACAATCCTTTTCGTCATACGAAGACATTGTCTCATGTGCTATCAAGACCGAAAAGGAATTCTCTAAGTCTTATGACTTTAAAGCAAAGCAAGAGAAAAAGAGACCTGCTGATCAATCTGGGAATGGAAATAAGGGGAAGATGGGAAAGTTTGAATATCCATCCTGTGCTAAATGCGGGAAGAAACACCCCGGTGCTTGCTTGAAGGGAATGGGAGTCTGTTACAAGTGTGGTGAAAAAGGCCACCAAGCTCGTGATTGCAAAGGGAAGAAGGAAGCTACCAACATTCAGTGATACAATTGCAGGGAGATGGGACATTATGCAAATGAATGTCCTAAGCGTCAGGAGAACTTACCTCAGAAAAGGCCAAGGGATCAAGGCCAGGCTTATGCTATCACTACTGCTGAGGTAGAAGCTCCGAAAGACGTGGTGGAAGGTAATTTAATGGTTTCCTCAAGTTTAGCAAATGCATTATTTGACTCTGGATCGTCGCATTGTTTCATATCTTCCCAGTTTGCTAAGAAAATTAGATATTTCCAATTTGATTTAATAAGGGAGTTGTCAGTTAAAACTCCTAAGGGAAGTATCATTGCAACAAAGTTTTGTGAATCAGTCCCCATTAGAGCACATAAATTTTTTTTATCTGCTGATCTCATCATCATACCTATGATTGAGTTTGATATAATCCTCGGTATGGACTGGCTTTCAGACTATGATGCGAAGATTTATTGTAAGAAGAAAGAGGTTACAATTCTTGATGATAATGATAAGGAACACCTTATCTTTAGAGCAGAATCGTCACCACCTAATTCTTATTTAGATCCACCCCCAGTAGCTCAACTTAATTCAATTATTTGGGAGGAAGAGAATGCAATAACTGTCGGTGAGGAAAGGAATTTTCAAATAGAGGATGTACCTGTTGTGAAGGAATTTGTATATGTATTTCCGGAAGATTTACTTGGACATCCTCCAGAATGAGAAGTTGAGTTTTCCATTGATTTGATTCCTGGATCAAGGCCTATATCGAAGACCCCTTATAGAATGGCCACTGTAGAGTTAGTCGAACTAAAGAAACAACTAGAGGAATTGAGTAATAAGGGATTTATTCGCCCTAGTGTTTCTCCATGGGGAGCCCCTGTTCTTTTTGTTAAAAAGAAAGATGGATCTATGAGGTTATGTATCGACTTCAGGGATATCAATGCTATAACGATAAAGAACAAGTATCCCCTACCTCGTATTGATGATTTATTTGACCAACTACATGGAGCTCAATAATTTTCAAAGATTGACCTTTGATCTGGATACCATCAGTTGTGTGTAAAGAAGGAAGACATTCCGAAGACATCATTTCGAACCAGGTACGGGCATTACGAGTTTACTGTAATGCCTTTTGGATTGACTAATGCACCCTCTGTATTCATGGATCTGATGAATAGAGTTTTCAAGGAGTATCTCGATGAATTTGTGGTGGTATTTATTGATGATATCTTGGTATACTCCAAAACCTACGAAGATCATGAAAATCACTTGTGTATTATCTTGAAGACTCTGAGGAGGCATGAATTATATGGGAAGTTTAGCAAGTGTGAATTCTGGATTCAGGAGATTTCTTTTCTTGGCCATATTGTCTCTAAAGATGGAATCTCTATTGATCCTTCTAAGACCAAGGCAATCCAAGAATGTCCAGCACCTACGAGTATAACTGAGGTACGCAGTTTTATTGGTTTGGCAGGCTATTATCGACGTTTCGTCCAGAATTTTGCCTGATTGGATAACCCATTAACGAAGCTCACACGTAAAGGGGTTAAATTTGTTTGTACAAAAGAGTGTGAAGAATGTTTTGAAGAACTGAAGAAATGATTAGTCAATGCTCCTATATTGACTCTACCATCGTGGAATGATGGGTTCATTATTTATAGTGATGCATCAAAGAAAGGACTTGGTTGTGTCCTTATGCAGAATGATAGAGTTATTGCCTATGCATCACGACAGTTGAAAATTCATGAACAAAACTATCCTACTCATGATCTCGAGTTAGAAGCTGTGATCTTTGCTTTGAAGATATGGAGGCACTACCTCTATGGTGAAAAATGTGAGATTTATACTGATCACAAGAGTTTGAAGTATATTTTCTCACAAAAAGAACTCAACATGAGGAAAAGGAGATGGCTTGAATTACTCAAGGATTATGATTGTACGATACACTACCACCCGGGGAAGGCAAACAAGGTGGAAGATGCTTTGAGTAGAAAAGACCATGGAGTTTTGAACAATATGAGAATTGAAAGGGATCCAATTTTCATGGATCTAGTGAAGATGTACATGGGAATAACCAGGGAAGGTGAAACATCAATGCTTTTTCAAATGGTTGCCAAACCATCTTTACTAGAAAGGATTAAGAGTTCTCAGACCGATGATGAAGAATTTCAGAAGAAGATTAAAGTTGTGAATGATGGGAGATTGAGAGACTTTATGTATGAAGATGGAATTTTGAAATTCGGGAAGAGACTTTGTGTTCCCGATTTACCTGATCTAAAAAGGGAATTGCTGGATGATGCTCATAGTTCCAATTTCTCTATACACCCTGGGAGCACCAAAATGTATAGAGAATAGAAGGAACATTTTTGGTGGGACAACATGAAGAGGGAGATTGCTGATTTTGTGTCAAGGTGTATGGTTTGTCAACAAGTGAAAGCTGGAAGGCAACAGCCTGGAGGATTCATGCAACCTCTTCCCATACCGGAGTGGAAATTGGACAATATTAAGATGGACTTTGTCATGGGGCTACCAAAGACTCCTAGAAGGAACGATGAAATATAGGTTATTGTTGATCGTCTTACCAAGTCAGCACATTTTCTTGCTATAAGAGAAGATCTACCCCTGGAACGTCTAGCAATACTATATATTAATGATGTTGTGAGACTTCATGGAGTACCCTTATCGATTGTTTCTGATCGTGATCCCCGTTTTACTTCAAGATTTTGGAAAAGTCTTCAGAAGTCCCTGGATACTGAACTTCATTTGAGCACTACTTACCACCCTCAGACAGATGGACAATCAGAACGGACTATTCAGACCTTAGAAGACATGTTGAGATCTTGATCACTTGACTTTCAGGGTATGTGGGATCAATATTTACCACTGGTAGAATTTTCCTATAACAATAGCTTCCATTCGAGTATATAGATGGCACCATATGAAGCGTTATATGGAAAGAGATGTCGTACACCAACCTGTTGGGATGACGTCGGTGAAAGAAAACTTGTAGGTCCAGAACTGGTGGAGGAAACGGTGGAAAAGGTAAAGGTAATCCAAAATCACATCAAAGCAGGTTAAAGTAGGCAGAAGAGCTATGCCGATAATCGAAGGAAGGATTTGGAATTTCAAATCGATGATCATGTTTTCTTGATGGTATCTCCATGGAAGGGAGTCATACGTTTTGGTAAGAAAGGTAAATTGAGTCCCAGGTACATCGGACCTTTCGAAATTCTAGAACGAATTGGGGTTGTAGCTTACCGATTGGTAATGCCGCCAAGTCTCTCCAAAGTTCACGATGTGTTCCACGTATCTCTGTTGAGGAAATAAATGCCTGACCCAACGCATGTACTCACCTATGAGGAATTAGAACTGGAACCCGATCTGTCTTATTGTGAAGAGCTCGTCAGGATTCTTGATACGAGAGAACAAGTGCTGAGAAACCGGACGACGCGTCTGGTAAAAGTTTTGTGAAGAAATCATAAGATGGAAGAGGCAACGTGTGAACCCGAGGAACTTATGATGAAGAACCAACCGAGTCTTTTTATGCAGTAATACCCTAGAAATTGCGAGGACGCAATTATTTGAAGGAGGGGAGAATGTAACACCCCAAGCTTCCACGGTACGTTTCCCTTCGAATAATGCGATAGCGTGTGTTGTACGCAACCTCGAGTTCTAACACACACCACAACTAATTAAACTAGCCATTGCGAATAGTAATACCTACTTTTTGAAATCATATATATTTTATATTTCAAAATGGACTTCATTTTTGGATTCGGAATATTGAGATTAGCCTAGGGTGAAATTTTGGTACTTTTCGGATAACTTTTATATTTTGATGAATAGTGAAAATTACTAAATTTTAATTAAAAACAACTTTTTTAATCAAAATAATTAATATTGATAAATTATGAATTTGAGTGGTTTTAAAGTATATTTAGAATATATTTTTACCATTTAATATAATGTTTGTCATTGGACATAATTTTACAATTATACCGCACATAAACAAGTGTCAATTTCTTGATAGTTATTAACTCTTAAAAACACGCTTTTTGTTTTGATAGCGGGAATAAATTTTAAATTAATTTCTGCCACTTCTGTGTTTTGAATTAAGGAAAATGGATTCTATATTTGGAATCAGGATGTTCAAATTGTGTAAATAGGTAACTTATATTTTTAGACATTTTGAATAATTACTGCGGTAAATATTTTATTTACCATGGTTAAGGGTAAATCCGATAAATAAGGGTTAAAAAATAATATTATAATAATACTAAATTACACTAAAACGTGTCTTAACCCTATTGGTTGATACATGGTCGACCATGGGCATCTTTGGGTCTATTTTGGGACCCCATGGATCCACTTGTAAGTGATAATGACACTTTATTTTAATTAAGTTAAAATGAATACAAAAATGACACAAGCATATATCTTTTAGAAAAACAATTGTTACATAGGGTTATATATGTTGGATATTAGATTATAAATATTCATTAGAAATATAAACAGATTTCCTACATAATGATATTTTATTTATAATTTTTAGACATTAAATATTTTATTTTATTTATGACACAATGATGATGCAGTAATTACTATAATAGTGAAAAATTAAAATAATTGATATTATAAATGCCCAAATAAATATAATATGAAACTTTTAATGAATTAAACTAATTTTCTAGGATACTATGATATATTATAATTTATTTAATTGACTTTGTTCGAAGTAATTAATCTGTTATGAGTTTCACAAAAATCAACTATTGAATAGTGTCAAAATTGACATAAAAGAGTTCTTAAAACAAATATTATATTATTAATTGATATTAAATTCCTAAAAATCTAAGGTTCGGCCAAGAGACTTATATCACGATAGGTTCATCATTAATGGACCACTTGGGTGTCTCTTGGATGTATGTAGTATGTTTATTAACCATATTATATAAAAATACAAAGAGACATTGTAAAAGTGAAACTAATTAACTTAGAGTTAATACTTAAAGATAAGGTTAATATAAGTAACCAAACCTGTATAAATTCTATTGGTTGAGTGGTTTTCAACCTATCCCCACCTTAACCTTTGAATAGTCAACTTTGGAGCCATTGTAAACCGAATATGAATTTATTAAAAACTAATATCTCTAGCATTTCCAAAGGTGCCCCTCACCCCTCTTATAAAAGGGTACTCCTCCTTCTCATTTCTTCACACCTTCAAAGCCTTTTGTTTCAGCCAAACTCTACCCAAATACTCTCCCAAATTCCCTCACTACATCCTAGGGGCCTTAGTTTGATCCGAAATCCAACCTAAGGAGCCATTTTGATCAAATCAAAAGGAAGAACCCGAAGAAGAGGTAATGATTTCACCACCCTTTTCTAAGTTCATTTCTTCTTCCACTTCCTCTTCCTTTATTGTTACCATTCTAAAATAATAAATCCAGTATCATATATATACTGTGATGTTATTATAAATATGGTACAACCATATTCAGTATTCTATCCACCCTTTGAATAACATGTCACCATACGTGCGTACGTACGGCTTACCGTCTCCACGTCGTGGTGTAATTGTTATTCAATATAATATTATTTGGATGGGTATAATAATGATGTGTAACTCATGTAAATAATAAATATAACATGTTAATGATTCTGTATATATGATATACCATCCATTTATATATTATTTTAATATCAAAATAATGATATTGTCGCTCGTGCGTACGTACGGACTACCATCTCCACGAACGCGATGAGATTCATTCTCCATCCTATCCATTCAAGTATAATTATCATTTGATGATTTAAAAATGATGTTTAAGGACTTTATATCATTCTGGATATGAATAAGATACAACAAACATGGCTTATGTAAGAAAACATATAAAATAAAATGAGTAAGTAAACACCCGAAACGACGATAATTCTAAGGTATTACTAACAAATCAATGTTAAAAGATCATATATGATATCATATTAATATATATGATTCTTGTATAATTTAATAACAATTATTTCACCATTATACAGGAGGTTAGCCTATCCCAACCAAGGAAAAGTACAAGGTAAGGGGTTTTCATCTCACTCCTTATTCCCGTGAGATTCATGCCATATTGCCTCCATCACCTTTTGTGTGGTGTATGTACTGCCCATAATTATATTCTTTGTGTAATAAACTCTAATTTATTTGTATTTAAATATTCATTGTATGATACCTCTTTCATTGGTTGTATGTTTCATAAGTTACCAAATTGGTAAGGGTTATTTCACAATCACCTCATTATCCGAGGTTGTTTATACGTAATAATCTACTGGGATCTCTTTATCATCCACATCCATGTTTCTTAAAAATGTATTTCAAAACATTTTTACTATTTACTAGAATATGAGTAAAAGTCATTTATACCCTTTTTTACTTTTATAAGTGGTTTATAAAGGAATCTTTGTCGTTTTCAAAACAAGGTCCTTTTTAACCTTTTCGACAAAATTAAGGTAAGAATGTTTTTTTTAACTTATACGGCGGGTGCGGCTTTTTTCCGCCGTTATAAAATTTTCAAAACTTCCCTTACAAGCTTATAAGAATATTTTCAAAGAAAGTGTTTTATTTTATATGGATCTTAAATGATTTCAAAATAAAAGGAGATATTTCTTTAAAAAGAATATTGATTTCATCTATGTCAACATCCTTTGATGGATTTTATGATTATTTGAAGTTGATTTATTATGATACAAAACTTCTATATTGTATTGAAGGTTTTGTGATATGTTTGACTGTGGATGTGCTATTTTTATACCATTCATAGTTTATGGTGAAATTATTTACATTTCGTATGCTAGTTTTAATACGAATGTTTATGTTATGTTTAAACCTTTTCATATGGGAATGCATTGGACTTAGTAAGTGACGGGTGGAGCCTGCTATAGCTCTTCAATGCATCGGTAGGTCTCATGAGACAAACTAGTGTCTTGGCACAAGGCCTTGAAAAAATCATATTTGTAGTCTTGGCACGAGGCCTTGACTATGTGGTTATGATAGTCTGGCATTATGCATTCCAACATTATGAAAGTGGTTATTTATTTTTGCATGTGATTATTCGATTAGTAGAATATCCATGTGAATAAGTAAATGGCATTATTTAATTTTATTTATGTCGTACCATGTTGAAAGTTCATGTTTGAAAGACTTTTGTTTTAGTTATACATTGCCTTAAATTTTTATTCTTATTTATGAAAGTTTCCGCTATATTGTTATCCTCACTGGGCATTTGAGCTCACCCCTTTTCTATGTTTTATTTTTCCCAGAAAGTGAAGTAGTAAATTATGAATGACCTGCAGGGATATTATGTGGGGATATGAGTGTGGATTATGGAGGCATTATGTTGTTGTAGTAGTTTTTCATTTTATGATGTAATGTAAAACTTATGAATATATCTAGTGTTTCCAAGGCTACTAAACCAATCTGTCTTTCGAGATTTGATCTTTCTTGTGATCATGCCAATGTTATGTAATAATGCACCGACTCTGGGTAACTGGGGTCAGGGCGTTACAATAAAGATGGTCAGGAAAACTATTAGAAGTGTAATGATGTTTCACCTTTGTTGATAATTCCCATGTTCATCCTTATTAGATCCATGATGATAGGATCCCTTTCTATCCATATTTTTTAAAACCCCATGATCCTTCCTTCTCAACGCATTTGCTACCTTGTTTTCCATTCCAGTGTGGTAGTGTATAGGGAAATCATAATCCTTGAGTAGTTTGAAACATCAAATTTCCCTTATGTATAGACATTTCTGTAAGAATATATACTTTAGACTCTTATTATCTATATATATCTCACATCATTCACCATAGGTATAATGTATCCATATTTTTAGATCAAAGATAACAATAGTTAACTCAAGTTACTGAGTAGGATTGTATTGTTCATGAATTTTAAACTGCCTTATTGAAAACACAATAACTCTATCATTCTTTATAAGGACACAACCATTTCCTTTCTTTGATGCCTTAATGTAGATAATAAAACTAACATTCCCTGGTGTAGAGTTTGGATTGGATCATTCCCTAATATCTTCTTAAATTCTTCAAAACATTCATCCCATTATTTCTTCATACAAACTTGACCCCATTACGTGTAAGATTGGTCATTGGGATGGCTAAATGGGTGAAGTTCTAAACAAATCTTTGATAATAACCTACTAAACCTATAAAACCATGTACCTCAGTTATATTCATTATAGTAGAGAATTTTTTAACATCCATTGTCTTCGTAGGATGAAAAGATATTTCATACATAGAGACAATGTATCCATGAAATAAAACTGATTGAAACCAAAATTCACACTAGCTAAACATCTCATATAATTAATTTATTCTAAGAGACTTCAAAATAGTTCAAAATTTATTTCCATGACCATCATTTTTTTTGGAGTATAAAAACTTTCATCAATAAATACCACCACAGATTCATCAATATATTCATTGAAAACCCTATTCTTTAGATCTATTGAGACATAGGGTGTATTATTATGTCTAAATGGAATTACCATATACTTGTAATGTTTATACCAGCTTCAAAATGAGGATTATGAAATATATTCTTTCCTCACACACAACAGATGATATCTAGATCGATGGTCAATCTTTGAAAAATAATGAGATCCATTATATTGATGAAATAAATCATCAATTCAAGGTAGAGGATACATGTTCATTATTTTTATAGAATTTCTCTCCCTGTAGTAAGTAAACAACCTCATTGATCCATCCTTATTTATAACTTAAAGAGTAGGGGCTCCCCATTGCGAGAAACTTGGGAGAATAAATGCTTTGTCACTCAACTCTTCTAGTAGGTTCTTCAATTATACTAATTTTACAATGGCCATTCTATAATGAGTCTATCACATAGGCCTTGAACAAAAAATTAATGCAATGGAAAACTCAATTTTCCAATCTGGATGATGCCCGAGTAAATCTTCTGGAATGAAATCAACATATTCTTTCCCAATATGTATGTTCTATATTTAAATATTCATTTCTTCATGGATAGATTTTACAGTCCCTTCACCCCCAATTATTGATTTTTTTAGTGTTATTTGGGGTGGATCTAGATAAGAATTAGCTAGTGAGGTTTCTTTTCTAAAGATAAGGGATTCAACAATGTTTGAAAAAATTTAAAATTCATTCTTATTGCCATTGATATTCACTTCATAATAGAATTACAACTCATACCAAGGAATATATCAATGTTACTCATGGGTTTGGTGATAATGTAAGAAACTAATGCATATTTATGTGTCATTTGAGAGACTGATCGACACAATTTTTTTGCAATTATATATCCCCTAGATTTCTTGACTGAAAACACGTTTATTAAACAAAAATTGATCATGTTTAATTTTATTGTAAAACTGGGAATATATAAAAGAATTTGATGATCCAGAATAAAATAAAGCATTATCTATGTTCTAGGAAATGATTAAGGTGCCTATCATCACATCCATAGGAACCTCAACCTCAACTGTTGTGACCGCTTAAGCATGGCCTTCCTCCATTGTCTTTCTTTGGGGAATGTTTCCTGGAAGAATAGGGAATTCATGTGAATAATTTCCTATATATTCCCAACAATAACATTGAACTGTGGTTGTTTCATTCATCCCCTTGTAATCAAAATATTTGTGTCATTTTTCCTAACACTTCTAACAGACTCTTTTTCCCTCCAGGCATGTCCAAGGGTGTTTCTTCCCACAATTACTATTTGGTGGAAGGTCAACTCCCCCATATACACTATTTCTTTATTTCCTTTTACAAAGTTTTTAGCTGCCCTAATTTTCACTTTCTTTCCCATGAAGTAAAGCGACTTAGATAATTCTTTTTATATCTTGATTACACACGATACTATATCTTCATATGAAAATATATTCTAAGAGACCTATGTCCTTCTGAGGAATGGTTTTAAATGATCAAAGAATCAATCAATCTTGATCCTGAAATTATGTATGTATCCCACATCGTGCGTTTTATGCCTTTTAAAGTTATATTCATATATAGAAACAGTTCTATTGTCCTTCTGCCTTAAATTAAAGAATTTATTGTCCATATATGCTCTTTGTTTATAAGAAAAATATTTATCTAGGACGATTTCACTAAAATACCTATATTCCATATTTTCAATCTATTCCCCTTTTTTGCTTTGGATTAATGACCAAAACTAATCAACATATCATGATAAATGAAGAAATTCAATAATGAACTCAAATTTTTCATTACAACTGAATGTAAGAAATATTTTCTCAAGGGAACTTATACACTTCTATGCTACAAATGGGTTTGTAGTCCCATTGAATGAGGGATATTTTTGTTGAATAAATATATCTAACATATCCCCTACATGTTGTGGATCATGAATCTCTATATGGGTATGGTGATTTTTCATTACCAAAATCATTTGTCCCAGTGTAGTAATATATTTCTCAGCACAAGTCATAGCTCTAGAGCCAATAGAAATTTAATTGAATAGGAGGGAAATCTCTACATGGGATATTCTTGTTCATTCTATTTCCATTCAATATAATAATACCATTTTTATATAAGGGAATATCTTATATTTGGTTATGAATCATACTGTATAATCTCAACATAGAAAAATTTGTAGAATTAATTGTAATCATATGAATGGTTAATCCCATTATCATAAACATGGTTTCATTGAGGAAAAATTTACATTTAAATCATTAATAATGGATCATAATTAAAATGTGAATATTCCAAATAATATCCCTTGGGAGTGTCAGATCAGGTGCGCATAAAGGCATGTTGTCATGTACTTGGATACCCTGGGTAAAGACCAAAACTTCTTGTCGATGTATACACTCATATGTACATCTATACTAGAACCATGCCAAATTGCAGTATCCAGATAAGGATTTATTTTATAGAAATATCCATATAATATATTGATTGCAAAAATTCCAAGATATTATTGTATTTTTATTCTCAATGACTATATTAGGGTTTTGTTTCCTGATCAACCTTTTCTAAATCTAGTTTTTATGATTCCGTCTAAACATCATTTGATTCCAAAAATAAGGATCTTACCCCAGTTTCCTGGAGCCGGTGCCTTATTTTATTACATTGGAATAAGAAATAGAAATATTGATCCTGATGGAAAGAGTTTTTTAGTAGATTCGGAAACAAGATAAATACAGAATATCAATATTACCACTTGAAATAAATTACAACAAATAATTTTTATTGGGAACATCCACAACAACAAGATTATCCATGCAGGATATTCATAAAAAACTTTTTCCTATCTTCAGAGAATGAATCTTTAGAAAAGGGTGAGGTAAAATTCTTAGTATGGATATGAAATACCTTGGATGAATAAATAACAAGTCCATGCGTGTAACTAAAATTAATAATGTGATTAAAAGTAAACATGAACATAAGATTGAGGAATAAGAGTAAAATAAATAATGCCATAATAAAACATAATCAAGGGAATTCTACATGTCGAATAACCACATGAAATATCAATTACAAGATTATTCTAGAATATAAACATCATTTATTTTATTTACTATAACCTTTTTATGTTCATTCGTGGAATTTTGATGGGTTATGATACTCAATTTCATTGTTTTGGAGTGTTTACTTCTGTGGTTTTCATGATATGTTTACCTATATTCATGTATCAATAAACATGATGAATGAGAATGAATATATAGAATAAAATTTATATGTTATTAGTGAAAAACCATAGGATTAAATTTTTCCTAAAATTCGTTGGGTTATTTGGAGTTATATGGAATCTTTTTATAAAACATTAATGACAATAGATTGGATTAATTGGAAGTTCCCAATCACGACGAAATTATCCCGATTTATAAACTAATACCATGTGTATATAAGGTTTAAAAAACATTAAATAAGTTATAATAGAAATATTATAGTATCTTTAAAACATCGATATAGATTCATGACCATAATTGAACACGCTAATAATATTGAAAATTTGTTGTCTCTGAATGTGACATATTAACAAATCTCAGATGGTGTTTTCATTACTACTATAAAAGATGATGAAAGGATATATGAAGAAGAATTATTCCTTTATCATAAGAAAATTATACTAAATGTAAGGTACTTGAATCATCACAACTTCTGTCTAAAAGATTTGGGGAGATAAAATAAAAAGAAAGTAACATGAAAAAAAAGAAATGAATATAGGAATTTACCTCTCTAAGTAATCTTTTTTGAGTGACTCTTCAAGGGTTAGTATTTCATATTTTTATAAGAACAATTGGTGATGGAAGTTTGGTAGAACCTCAGGAGGATATTTATTAATAATTTAGAAAAAAGAAAAATTCTTTAGAGGAGGGTAGAGAAGATGGACTTAGGAGGATTTTATAGTGGAGGAGAGTGGTGATTTGTGAATATCTTATTCGTTATTTTATTATTTCACAATAGAAAACCAATAGTGCTGATTCATGTGACCCATAATAGTAATAATTTCATGTTACATTGAACCAAGTGTACCTAAATCATCAATGATTCTAGGAATAGTGAATTTTACTGAACATGTATATATATAGTAAATTACATTATTTTACAATTCCTTAAAAATATGAGTGCTTCTGAAAAATCCCATAAATTCATCCAATAATTTTTTTGACCAATGAAATTTAAAATTTAACTCAATATATTGAAAACATATTCTATCTATCATTAATTTAATTTTTAAATAAAATCATAATTTATTTGAAAAATAATAATTTTAAAAATATAAATAGTTTTATATCACATAGAAAAATTAATCACGATATAATTATATTATAAAATAATATTATGATTTACTATTCATTGGGTTCAGATTGATATTCGTATTACTATTCATAAGGTTATGTCTCTATTCCCCAAAAAATTTGTTTTCATTATCATTCTTTAAACATATCACTCAACTCAACCGTGTATGTTAGTTTTACGAAATTAAAATTGGAGAGGATGAAAAATATTATTTACGGTCTAGGTTATTACAAAGTAGTGTTTTCTAAAGACTCGATGTGTAATTAATTTACATATAAATCCTTGGGGGTGTTACAAGACCCATAAATGGTGCCCTGATCTCGTGGGTCACAAGGCCTCATGAGCACCTCCCTATGTTTCAGAGGCATCCAACATGCATCGAGGCTTTAAGGTGGTACAATGGAGAGGCTATAAACTCATATTGGAGTGAAAAAAAGATATAATAAATAAGAAAATATCATTGGGAGTCTAATTAAACAATATTCACAACTGAAAAATGATAATTAACTGTAGAAGCGTAAATAATAGTAAACTAATATACTAATCAAAATTCCATGGGTTGAGTCATATACATGAATTTTTTATGGAATTGTGATATAAAAAGGGAAATATGGGAAAACATTTACCATCATATATAACATTCTATCAAAAAATACTAAATGACGATCCTCTAGAATCATGACCATTCAATTGGTCCTCTACACATATTTTCCAAGCTATATGTGATAAAGAACCAGCATTCGTTGTGCAATGCATTCCCTTATCTATACCTGGAGACATGACATTTACTGTTGTACCAAAGTCATCCCAAGTAGCGTGTGAGATATATATTATAGGACACAACCAATAGATTTTAGACATAATCCATATAGTGTACATTTAAATAGAACTACATGTGTAATGAAAATATATAGAATGCTAAATAATAAATACTAGCCAGATCATGTTGTTATAACACACCTCGAAGGCTCTAACAACTTTGGCATAGGATTGAATGCGTTTGATCAGTAACCATAAATATATGTTAGATATATATATATATAAATAATATTTACATGTATATACACATTATATGTGAGGAAATTTAGAGTCTTATATATTTGGATAGTATGTGCTAGCTATACCAACGGAATAAATCAAGAATCTATAACTTATCTAACGAGATAATGGCTTCAACAAGGGTATAAGTCCATAATATCATATATATATATATATGTGTGTGTGTGTGTGTGTGTGTGTGTGTGTGATACATATTTCATGTAACTCAAGATGGCTAGGTGAATATTCACGCACAATACCCAAATAATAGAATCATGGGGCCTCCAACCAATCATACATATATAGGTGTAACGGTGTTCGACATCATGCGCATCAACGAAGGTAAGGGAGAATGAGAGACCATACTCAATAGATGAATTAACAATTGTTCACCGACCAATAGAAATAAAATAGTAATAAAACAAATAATTGCTTGATGGATCACCTGTAATGAGTTTTTAACCATTTAATAAAAATATCAAAAGGTGAAAAATATAAATAATTTATGATCATTAATATAAATAACGTGGAATGGAATTTCCACCCATTTCCCTTAATGTTATTGAAGCCTTTGAATTTAGAAAATATATATTAGGTTATTGGGGGAACAATTATATTAACCATACACCACACATTTAGTCTAGAATGGAATTATATATCCCCAAAGAGATATCCCTCCCACAAAGCCTTATTTATTTAGTACATTCCACAAATACCTCATGGGAATAAATCCAATTACCTAGCCGAAAGTCCAAAAACATGGACTGATGTCCCAATGATGAGTCCTGCTTACATCATTCATGTGTCACCATATGCCTACATCATGCTTGCATCACTGCCTAACTCAATCATTTTTTCATCATAGCCTGCCTATATCAAAATTGAATAAACACATACTTATGGAAATTCACTCCCACCGAGATTTCAACATTGGTCTAATATAGGATTATAAAGAATCTTTACAATTCCTCCAGTCCCCCAACTGCCATTAAATTTACAAGGAATGGAATATACCAAATCATGACAAAGAGAAACACATAGAAGGTGTTTGCACCTTTAAATAATTATATTAAATATGAAATATTATTTTACACATGCAATGAGGTTTACATCAAGAGTTAGACAACCATTAATAAATTTATATGGTTTTATGGGAGTATAACATCATGGGTTAATTAGGTAAGGAAATAATAACGTAATTTAAATCATTCCACAAAATTTTCTAACATGCGTCACACTGAAAAAAGATATGAAAAAGATTGCAATATCATGTGACTTATGTCTATGGATGACCATTAATCCATCATCGGCAAATTATTCAAATGAAAATGAATTAAATTTCAAAGATAGGTAAATTTCATAAAATTAGTGCAAATGAGTATACACTAAAATAATATAATTGATAGATAAAATATTAATAAAATAGGAATAATGATTTAATATCTCACTATGAAGATTATAACATGGAAAAAATAAGGTAAAACAAATGTTGAATCCAGGAGTTGTCTTAATCCCATGGAGAGGATGATGTATAGCCTTCTAGTGAAGAGAAAGGAGAAGCAAACTGAAAATAAATATAAAAAAGATTTTGTGTGATTTTTTAATGAATTGAGGGAAAATTTATAAAAACACCGATTAAAATGGGGTTACGTGGTTTTTCCACATGGTTAGAAAAATCTTGCTCCAACTGTTCACAACCCACTACCCCTAGACCATACTCCCACATTATAGGAACACATTTTGACTGGACATTGCAAAGCTATGAAAAAACCACTATCATTATTAACTATAATCTAACGTATGCATGTGGACTTGCTCACATGGTCGTAGAAAAACAATGAAGAATATTTTTTACAACCTGTTCCCTTCATGGTTGAGTAACATGGTATGTTCTAACTATGAGCTAACCATGCAGCCCACACATTTCTTTATTTTACTAACCAGTAGGCTCTGAACAAGCCCGTGAGTCTCTTAAAACCTCTGGTTGCGAGGAACGTTCACTAAGATAAGAAAAAACATTCATAAATGAAAAATGAGGTGAAATTATATATATTAATGTTTCATTAGATAGACTCATTATTTTGGATTTAAAACCCATCAAATTTATCATCACAGAAGTATCTGAGGGGTTCATTGGATGATAGAGGGTTCAAATGGTTTATTTGAGGGATCATTGACAATTGCATGCTACTATATTCCTATTTTGAACCTACTACCAGTACATAAACTATTAAATGTTCTTCCAGTTGGCCTGCTAAATAACATGGGTTCAACAGAAATCATGGGGGATATGAGAATTGTTTTTTTAATGTTGAATATTTCAATTAATTCAAGTCCCCCATTTTAAAAATTACATTTTTCAAATATCATGGGTATTTTTAGTGATATGATGTCATTTAATTATCTATGGTCTCTTGGGTAAAACTCCACTGACCTTCCCCCATTTTTTGTTTCCATCTATTTTAATAGGAATCACTATAAGTCTAACAGTCATATAGAATATAATGTTTCTTCCAATTATTTTATAAATCAGTCTTTTTTTATGAATTACATTATTTGGAATTTTTTTGACGTCACAATATCATATATTTTAGATTTAACTAGAGTTCAATACTAAAATAGTGCATCCATATGAGGTTAATGTGGGTGATATAAGATCCTATACAATATGGTATTTCTATTGTAATTCATTTTTCAGTTGTGTGATTAAACCAGCTTATCATATGTTGGAATTAATATTAAATAAATATTTTCAATTCCATATTTATTCTATATAACACACCTTGGTATTTTGAAATCATTTTTTTCCTTGGGTAGACCATCATTTGTTACATTCATGTTGTTATTTTATCTTTAACATAGTTTGTGGGTGAATATATGGGGTGTCTTAGTTCAACCTTGGGAGTGTAAGGGGTTTATATTGAATATGGGTTTCATAGGATGATCTATAGGACCAGGTAGTGATCATGTCAATGAAAATAATAAATTATAATATAGAATTTACTAAATTGGTGATATTTTATTGATATATTAATTTATTTTAAATTTATATATTAGATTAATTTATTCAAATAATATTTGGATTTTTTTGAGGATTGAGAAGCATTGTAAAATTTATTATATTTGTCATGTATTTAATTGGGGTTGATTTCTGTGTATGAGCCTTGGATTCTATTACAATAATCTAGGGAATTTATGATATAATGAATATCTTTGATTCAGTGTGGTATATATCTATGTAAATCTTCATTCATGGTGGTGGATTATACATATATTCATTAACAATATTTCAATGTGTAATCTCTTTGTTGGATTCAATTAAAATCTTCAACTATATAGTTAAACATATTTTTGTAATGGATTCTTACGGGGTACCCTTATTGATTTAAATGGGATGATCTTCCTAGATCCAACATGATTTTTTCTAGAATATAAATTGAATTTTCATTTATTCTAATCCTGTGAAAATTTTATATATCAATATTGGTTACTCGGATTTAGAATGAACCACTTGTTTTTGTTGAAAATTAATGAAAGGTAATTCTTTGATGAGAAAAAAATGGTCTATTTAGTCACATTATTATGTTTTATTTGATAATTTATATTGAAACCAAATTGATCCACAATACCTCCACCATGTTTAGGGATCATGGATGGATGAAGAAGGTTCTATAAACCTATGTTTTCCTATTGAAAATCAAGTCTTTGATTATACATCATAATATTTTTATTAGTATTTATTCTTGTATATATTTCACACAACAATTTTTTTGTAAATACACAATGAAAATACCGTAGACACCATTATCGGAGGCCTATTTATCTATAATCATACGTAATTTGGGCCACAATATAGTACTCAAACAAAATTCATTGATGCATGTATAGATAAGGGTATTCACCCTACAAAAGATAAATTATTGTATGGCTAGGATAGAGTTCAGGAGCTTAGTCTAATCTATATCATGTGAAGTTATGGGTTTTTAGTTTTCTTATATTTTTTCCTTTTTTTAATTTGGGGGATTTAGGTACTAGAAAAAATTTATTATTATTATCAACATGTTTTGTGTTCATTACTATTTAGATATTTCATGGTTTTTGAAATAGTTTTTTTAGAACAAATAAATATTTTTAGATGATATGTTATAGTATAATTCATTTTTTACCAATATTCTAAGCACTTTCCTAAGAGGAACAATTACTATATTATTATAACCTTTCTTATTTTTAGTTTCCTTTATCATTTGAGAATGTGAGCTTCAGGTAATGTGGATCCACGACCTGGGGAACTGATTCAATGGAATACATTTCAGGGTGATAAGAAATATTATCTATTTCATTTTATTATTATTCTTCAATTTGGGAATTGTATAAATGAGTTTTATTATATTTGGAACTTCTAATGAACACTTTCCTATGATTATCTAAACTATATATGTGGGAAAACCAATGTTTTCAGAGGTTGGAACTGTTATTCATGGATTCCATTTATACAGTTGATCTATTACGACCCTGAGTGGGGAACCTGTCTAATGGGATTTTGGTTTATGGGATTTTTACTATTGGGTTTTAATGAATACATGTCATGTTTTCATGCATCATAGTATGCATGTAGATCATTACATTCAATTTTTTTGATTACCTTGATTATGTTCCTTGGATTCATAATATGGCATTTGGTTAGTTATTTAATTTTTCTATATTACCCTCAATAGTTCTTTCTTATATAACTTAATGGTGGAAATTTATCTTACTAATCTCAAAAGGAATAAATGCATGAAACTATGACTTATTATCCTAAAATCAAAATGAATATCTGTTAAAGGGGTTGAAAATCCAAATATAAAGGGTATATCATTCTATAACATGTGAACAAAAATTCATATAACAATACTGTTGTGATGAAATTTAAAAATTTATGAATATTAGACAATATTAATGTGTCAAATACATATGATACATGTGGACTATATCATAATTATATGACAGGAATTTAAATTAATAAGTCAACATGAAGCTTCCTAATATTTGGGGCATGACCATAGTATAGATAAGTGTAAATAGTAAGAGAACTTAGGTTGTGAGTTTTTAGGCCTATGTTTGTTTCAAATTTACCAAAACATTTATATCATGAATACTTATAGTGACGTGTTTTGTGTGTTGTTTTTGGATTTATAGATGAGTACCTTCTCATTGACCACCGAATGATCATCATGAGGGTGTTGGAATGCATTACCTCAAAGGTATGGAGGACTTACAATTAAACTATGCCACCTGTGACAACATTATATCATATATATCATCATATCAGATATATTTTATTTCATGTTATATGGTATATAAAGAGACGTGTACCTTGAGTAGAGAAAATGTTGTATGAGTTGACCATATATTTTTTTCAGTAGAAACATCCAACCATCTCTATTGAGGGTTTCCACAATGTAGTCAGGAAGATACTTTAGGATATGTGAACTATTCTAAAGATTTTGGAGAAAAACCCAAATTAGATAGTAAATGTTTCCACCAATATGATTCTAGGCCATTCCATGTGATGGTGGTATATTTTGATTTATTATGATCATTATGCAAGAATGTTATAGATGGATTTAAAGATGATATTATACTATCACTTTTTATTTGATATGTTGTGGTCTTAAATGGTTTGATATTTAATTCTTTTAGTGCAAGGAAGATTCTTTAACATGGAGTTTTTTTCATGCTATTCTGAGTTATGGTTGTTCATCCTATCTATTGATAATGATGAGTTTACTAGTTTGAGGATCATGTAGGATTCCATAAAGAAATATATATGTATATAATTGAAAATATTCCATATTGATAGAGTCCTTGATATAGTGAAACATTCATTTATTACAAAGAATAATCTCAAAGAGGATCACGATATACGAAGAGAAATTCCATTTAGTATTGGGTAATCTGAGTAATATAAGAGATTCTTTAATGGATACCAAAATGGTAGTGATGGCATGATATATTTTATAGGTATAGAATTTATATGTAATTTTTATGACATGACTCGTTATTATTGTTGTATAATCAATAAGTTACTGGTTGAGTGGAAATAATAAGGTAGGATGGGACATCTCTTGAGATTTGTTATAAAGAAATTATTTCCACTCTACGATTGAACTTCTAGGATTGTTTAGGACCTTGATCTTATGCCCAATAATTCACAACTAGTGGGATGTTGGAGTTTAACAAGTCATTCACTTCATGGAATATCAGTCACACCTTCATGTTAATACAATGATAGGATGTCAGGTTGGGAGGAAACACTGAGTCACTATGAAGATGAATGAAATGAAACAAACTCACATATATTAGGATATTAAGCCATATACTTTGAGAGGCAAGGTATTTGTAGAATCACCAATATCCTATACATTATTTCAAACATGATAATATCACTCTATCATTTGTACTAATTTTGTGTAAGTTATGTGATTAGCTATTAAGAATATAAATATTTAGTGATTTACACCGACTCCTTCTTGGGAATTTGATATAGGGGAGTATATAGTTGTGAGGAATACACTCTCATTTTTAAAAGGTACAAATTAATATGGGAATTATTTGAATGAGATTCAACTATATTTAACCAAATTCGTGAAATGTATTGGTTGGTCACATTTTAATTTCATTTAGATTTATATCAATAATGAGTATACTTCATGTCACCAATAATGGTAGTTTTTTACAAGTTAGAGTCAAACATATAGATTTTTTGATCATGTATGGATCAAAAAATCATTGCACTATTATAGACTATATTTTTAACCATATATAAGATGATGTATGGGATAATTTGGTGGTTTATCCTTGTTTGAGGATCATGTTCATGAAAATATTATTAGATGACATTATAGGATAACCGCCTATGAATATTTTGGAGTTCAAAAAACTCTAATGTTTTGTAGTGATCCAAATTATATTCCATGAAATTGGATGGATTTGGAATATATTTATTTGGTGAATAGACACATTGGTGACTTAAAGGTTAAAGGATTTGTCCACCTAAATATAGATCCTTTGGGTTCCTTTTCCTCTTTCCAAAAAAATTAGTCTATAAGTAACGACAATGTGTGGATTATTGATGGTTCAATTTGGTCAATATTAAGAACTGATATAAACTATCTTGTATTTATGGGGGTTTTCAGTTTAAATATCCTCAAATCTTTTCCATGAATTAATTAAGGATGGGTCATCAACAGGTTAGTGTGAGACCCTCTGATATACCATGTAGAACTTTTTGAATTATATATGAATTTATTTTATACACGGAGATTTCATCAATATTAATGAATTATTCCTACATATAAATATATATATATTTCTTAATATTGGTTTCCGGAATTTATATAATATTTTATTGTTAGACCATTTTGGAGCATGAAAAATACCTAAATATTTTTTTTGTGAAATTGAAGGGAGAATTCGTTGCATTCCAAGCTACCGAATTGTGTTTTCTTATCAACCATGTAAAATTTTCGGGGGATATCATATTGAAAAAGGGAATATATTTTGACCTCAATAAGGTTATATAAATAGTTTTTTGGGAATATCCATTGAATGATTTTGATATTTGGAGTCTCTTAGGCTTGAGAGGCTTATCAATGATTTATATGTGGGCTTTCCCATTTGGAAGTGCTATTGATATGAAAAAGTATAAATGGGGAAATGTTAATTGTGTAAGAATTCTTGGATAATTCATTCAAAAATTATAAGGGTATATTGTTCTTGGGACCAATAATGATCTTTCCAAACAAAAAATTATGATTTTTATTATAATTCATCACGTATATAGATATGTGTACTACTGATGTAGGGGGATGAAGTCATGGAATATGGGTCTTGTAACTTGTTTCTTTAGATGAATAATTAAACTATTTATAAAATGGTTTTATCAACGGTATTATAGACCTGAAATTCCAATGGAGGTATCCTTTGGGAGGGAGCTTCATTTTATAATTATATTCCATAAAATTTTGAAATAAATCTACTCTTAGTGGTACCTAAACCATTGGCAACAATACATGATAAGAACCTCTAGTATTTTAATTTCAATATATCCTATACACATTGTTATATAAATATAGTTATAGATTATCTGAGATTGATGTCACATCCCTGTATAGTTTTGGAATCGACTAGTTAGTGGAAATTGGTGTAGGCATTTACTGAAATGCCTCTATTTGTAAATGGGGAATGGGGTATAGTAATTATTTCATTTTATTAATGGTTCCATAACTTTTTTATAACATTAAGAAGTGGTATATGTCATATATATAGTTCCTAGAAACAATTTATATCTTTGTAGGTGGGAATCCACAAATGAACTACACTATAGACGGGGATGATACATCATAGTTTACGGGTGTTTTTTAGTGCATAATTGAAGGAATATATGAATGGCTAATGGAATAAAATGATTTTACAGTGGATTTACACATTTCACCACTGAAATTAAATCTTTATCATTATCATCTATATTGGTGGTCAAGAAAGCAGTAGGATTTATCGGGGTTTGTTGTGTGTTTTCTCCACCTTTGAGCAATTGAATGAAGAGTTACATGTCTTGCTCATCCTTTTATATCCCTACCCATACTAAAGTGTAATAAGGATGTTTTTACCTTGTATTTAATGAATGGATTACTGATTATACCCTTGGGAAAATATATAGCGGGGTCCATAATGTTTTATGTTATGGAGGATTCATATTATATACCTATCCTAAAGACCTTTATACTTAAATTCGAATAATAATGTGTGATTAATTGATTGTAAGACAACATGGTAGTTATTAAAGCTTTATTTTTTATATTAATTCATGTTCTATGTCAGTGTATGGTCAAGGGTTATTGAATGAATTTGAGAATAATGTTCTATTTAGTACATCTCACCACCCACAGATTAATGGAAAATGTTTTTTGGGATGAGCCACATTCATAATATTACATAATATTTCTAGTTGGATCGAATGAGGATGGATACTATGTGGAGTAGGGATGAACCATATGAAAATTGAATCACTGAATCATGAGACTAACATATGATTCCAGATGTTATTTATGCGTCTCATATATTGGGACACCATCATATATGGAACAAGGATAATTTTGCACCCTTGTGCATGAAGATATATGATATTATGAATATGGTTTTCCTAGGGGCATACAAACAAGATATTACATAGATATTTAGTTCCATGAATTATTTATTTCTTTTATAATAAATTAATGGGTACATTATTGGTCTGTATCATGTTATTGATGTTGAATATATTTTGATATCATTTCTGATTCATTATTTGAGAAGCATATGGTATATATTATAGATCACAATTTCATAAATAATAATGAAACATATATTCTGTTGATACATGTGATATGGAAGAAATTGAATGTATATGTTGATACATTTGAGTGGAAATGATACATGTGTTCTCAATGAATAAGATATGTCAAAGTATGTGGTAGTGATCATTGTTGGTGCAGCTTGATGATGAACTGATTTTTTATGGTGATATTATAATAACCCACCCCTTCTCAAATATATTAAATATTTTTTTTGTAATAAATAAATAAATTTTATCATTAAATAAGTTATTTATAGGGTTGATGGGCTTTGAGAAGTTTTGATAAGAATCAAGAGTATGATTCAGGTTTGTTTCAAGATTCTATAGTCTTATATGCTAGTTAGTATATGCCAACTAGCTAGTAGATATCTTGTTACACAAGATCCCTCCTAAATTAGTGTGACAATGAATCTATGGAAAAAACTATTGTTATCTATTCTATATTATGGGTCACATATTTCCACCCATTTGGGACTCTACTACGAAGATCAACCGAAAATATATTATTTCTTTAACATCAGAACACATTAAAGATCATATATAGGGGAAAAATAATACATTATACTCAACAAACTCATTTAGAAGACTGAATACAAACATTCAAATAGAAAACAATTGAAACTTCTTGAATGCATGTTTTCACTTATATTCTTATATGAATGGCATAACATTTTGGTTCAAATATACCAAAGGATCCATGTTCTAGGAGGGCTCAGAAAATATATCTTTCTGAATATTAATATCCCCAGAAATCTATGGACTTCAATAATTTAGTTAAGTGGCTTCAAAATAGACACCACCATTATCTTTACTGGGTCAATTATTACTCCCATATCTGAAAAAAATATCCCAAGACCTGGGTGTTTCAGATCCAAAACTGACACTTCATGAGATTCCCATACTAATAGAACTATTAAAGTATTTCCAGAACCATCCACATGTTTTTCACATGCTCCACATATGACATTGACTACACAAGTATTTTTTCAATTAAAAATACCATTAACATATCCATGGAGGGTTTAAATATTCATTTAATAAGTCCCCCCGATAAATCAAGAGTTACCATTATGTTGAATGGTACTACAAATCACTAAATTTAATCATATATTATATAGGAACAAAAATTTGGGTTTTTACAACTAAAATATTGATTTGGTGATAATCTATCTCAATATAAAATTATTTGAATTAACTCAAAAACAAAAATTGATTGAAGAAGTCCTTGATTCTCATTGCAGAAAACTCCTTCTATAGAATCACTAGTTCATGAATCCTTTATCATGGAATAACCTAAACCACACATCCTCTTTTATGAAAAATAAAAGTTTTCTACCAAAATGAACACACTGTGTTAAAAAATAAAATACACACTATATTATCAAATAGAACCATCAACTCTCATATCTATACAAGGTTATTTGATATGTTATTGTGGATTTCGTGTCATTAATAAGTATAAGACTTTGAAAATGTAAATATTTTTGTAGGGAGATAGGTGTGACACATCATCTACATTGAAACCCTCACATTACTCTAACACTATATAAATTTCAATGATCATAGCATTTACTTCTATAAATTTCCTACTCTCCAACTGATAACAAATCAGTTGTATCCTTGTATATAAGAGGTTATTCATCTCTTCCTGATATTTCTTCTCATGAGATATTGAAAATTTCAAAACACAAACTAAGATAGAGAACATCCATCACTGGTAATAGTCATTAGGTTAAGGACTATTGGAAACTATCTTATATAGAAGAAAAAATTATTGTTACTCATCACCCCTATGAAAATATTCCTTGTGAGACTCTATCTCCTCATAGAGTATAGTCTTACCATATAAAGAAGTTTGTGATCAATAAATCACCCAAAATTGGATATTCTAAATACACTATTTGAGAAAATAATGCTCCACTATAATCAATAGGTTTTGAATAGGGTGTGTGGTAACGTAAATTCTTTTTGTGACTATTTAAAACTACAAAAGGAGTAAAAAAGACAAATGACATGCATATAAACACATATGGATCCTATATATTGTAATGAAATACATTATGAATATATAAATCCATTATCCCTCATTTCTCCATAACTAGACCTTGTTTATACACCTAAAAACACAAAAACTGGTCTCAAACATACACGCCAAAGGAACTAAACCACTACATGTCATTATTGTTTTGTTAGGAATGAACCGAATTTGATGTATGACATTATGTTTTATCATAATAGAACAGATCATAGTATGGATGTGTCCTTATTATTTTTAAGATGGGTACCACATGAAACATAACTAACATAGAGCTCAACTAACAATATGCATCCCCGTGAAGATGTATCACCACCAGAAAAACTGTCAAGAGGGGTCACAAAAATGTGGAACACTCAATCAACCGACATAACATAGCCCTCTACCACCTAGGGGAGGGGAAGGTTGTTGTGGTTATAGATACGATTAAATGAGGGCTTTTTAATTTATCTAAAACTCATGGAGAACTCCTATCACATGTGTTTATTCTACTGATAAAACCTGTATAGAACTCCACACAATGTGATGGGAAGAGTCAACCTAAACCTTTATAGGTGGGTGAGGATTCTCCTCAATTCGTCGAGAAACCATTATCTATCCATGAGAAGGATATTAATCATATATAGTTTCCTGGGATAAAGACTAATTAGTAATTAGATCATAATAATGATCCTAATATATAATCCATGCTATCTATCATGATGGAGGGATCTAGTAATAGCTGAGACAAACAACACACATGAGAGAATATATGGGGAGTTTACAATAAAGTCATACGAAAACCTCAACACATTGTAAAGGGAGTAATATTCCAATGTTATCTCAAAAATCAGTGCCAACATGTGACATATCAATAAGTATGTATTCATATTCCTTGTAAACGGATATGGCATCCACCTCAATACCACTGGGTTCCTTGGCCTATGTACAAAACTCAATACACTTTAACACAGTTTCCCAGGTTCTCATCAAAAACATCTTTGATAGAATATGACCAAAATGACATCCTATAATGACCCTCTATGATACCACAATTTCATGACCTAACCCACCAGGGCTTGTCTAGTTGATAGTAAGATGAGATTGACACCCCATACCACCTACAATAGAATAGGGGATAGCGAAAAGTTTCGAGATGGGATGACATAATCATGGGATGAATTAACATAATGTTCAAGTACTGATGTGTCAAAAAGATTTCTTTAAATCATTCAACATCATCAATCTCAAATGAAATTTTATCACAACCAACAATAATTAAATATAATTCTTATTTGTATCTATAGAGTGAAACCCATAGAGAGTGGAGAAAGTGGAAGACGTTTCTTACCTAAATGATATGTGAATCCCATTTTAGTTGGATTTTATTAGACTAATAACGCCAATTAAATAATTAAAATGTATGTATAATGAAAACATGGGATAATGGTTATTTCTAGTGTATAAGAAAATTTAATACAAGATATAACATTGGGTAAACCAATAACATTGTCTACAATGTATTGAAAACATGTGAATTGATCTTTTCCCCAAAAATTTGGACCATGAAATGATGAAAAAGGATCATTGTTCTAGATTAATTAAATCCTATGATTATGAAGCCTGGAATTTAGGAAGATTGAAATACAAAATATTTTTACTACCAATATATTCTATAACTAATTCATGGTTGTTTAAATTTCACCTCGGATGGTTAGAATTAATTCAAGATAATGGGAGTGAAATTTATTAAAAGCATGATTAAATCCATAGAGTTTTTGAAGTTTGATTTTAGATACTCACTAATTTTTAATAGTTATACCCTCATCCCATAAACCTACACCGATTATCCAATCATCATTTGGTGACCTCCAATGATGATGAACAATAACCCATAGAAAAAGATAATAGACAAGAGTGAATGTGAAGGATAATGAGTAAAAGGGATAGATTGGAATTATGTTAGAAAGGTTTCAAAATTTCATTAAGGAAAGATAATATTAAAAGGAACCAATCTACATAGAAATATTTCTCAAAACCATATAGTGTCCTCACAATGGTCTATCGTAAATCTTTGAATGGAATGAAAATATCTTGCCTGAGGTCCTAGTTTATAAGCCTTATGGTCTTAAATGGGCCTCGATTGGTCAATTATAGCCATTATTTTTCATCATGGGGTTAAATGAGTTAAATTATATCTATGATATGTTCAAAATCATAATTTTATTCTCTTATTGTTTCTTGCACATCATTTAAGGAATTCAAAAAATGTTATCCTCAGGCTTCAAAACCTTCCAAAGATGCTTCACAACATAATTTTTTTTTTTGGAAAATTGCATGAACTATCTCATTGAGACACATACCACTCATATTATGACACATGTAAATATCCATCACGAATATTTTTTTCTTATTCATGTCCTATTAATTGTTTAAAAAAGTCAATTGACCCAATGTGCAATGAATATATCATGTGTAAAGTGTACTTCAAGATCTATAAGCTATATTTTTCTTCGATTCTTTATTTTTGTTCCACAAGAGGCTCTGATAACGATCCAATATAATGGGGAAAATAATTTAATAGATTCTTGTACTCTTTCTCATCAATATTAATTCTAAAATGCGTCATTAAACTTCCATTTCACCATACCACTTCATGGAATGCCGTGAAGTGTTGTTTTGTTCTTCAATTCCCTTGTTTTCCTTCACATTTCTCTAAATTTCATTCTTGCAGAAGGATACATAAGACAAAAAATAAAATAAATGAAACGAAAATTTAATCAAGAAACATTTAATGATTTCTAATAAATGATCCTACAACATATTAATATAAAAAGATAATTTATATTCCTCACAGTAAAATATTTTTTTAATATTGAAAGAAAACATGAAAAATAAAACTCTAAGGGTCCATTCATTAATAAGTGAATTATCAAATTATTCTTCTCACAAAAACAATATATAACTTATGTTTGAACAAGAACAACCCATTCTCCAAAGAATAGAAAAATATATTCCTAATTTATAATGTAAAATTCAATACATTTCTCCCCTATCACAGACAATTTTTATATTTTCATCAACACCTATTCAATTTATAATTTACATTACATTTTATTTCTCCTCTCATCATTCAAGGTAGAAATTTATTTTTTATTTATTCTCATATCTCATGTACATTTTCCTACCAATATGCTTTCATTGAGTCTACTTTATCAAGCACCTAAAGTGAATATCATAATTAATCAGCAAGTATTTTAAATTAGGATCAAATTTTTTTGTGGATAATGGTAGGTCGATATAAATGTTTAAAATTTTAACGGATCGAAAATCATACTAAATTATAAGGTTTAAAAAATAACATTTAATATAAAATCTCATTGGAATGTTCCTCTCTTATATAATTTCATCCCACACACCTCCAAATCTCAATGTATCGACTCACAAAAAAAACCATACAGAAAAATAACCCTTTAAAGTTAATTTTTTTCAAATTGCATGATTTGGAATGAACCAAACATAATCCACCAAAACACATATGACAAAATCTTCGGTCCAAAAATGGTGATTTTTTATTCTCACAATTCACTATCCATTATTTTGTTTCATTTTAATTATTTTATTTCTGGAAAACTTCCCTATAGTATGTATCACATAACCCTCCTAACCACATGTTAATATTAGATAAATGGTATGAAAATGGTAATTTTTTACCTACCTGAGAATAAACCCAATTTTTTTATTTTTTATTCTATATGACACATTTTCTTAATAACACGAGGTATAGTAAATTAAATTTAATGAAGAAATCATAAAATATAAACAAAAAATCAAAGGATACAACCTAAAATAACTTCCCAAGAACAATATCATATATACACCACAAATAAACCCTCCCCCACACTCATTCAATTCAATATAATGAGAAATAAAAAGGGTTGGATTGGAATAGAAATAATGGGTAAAAACATTGATTGATGCTAATAAGGTTATCCATGGATTATATGAGATCAACAATGATCAATGTGAATGTAATCCCATGATAAAAGGGATTATCAATAAATTTCCTCAATCATATTAAAATTGAATTTGTTCAGTCATAACTTTGACAGATATTAATTAATGTTTTTATAGGATTACATACCCATGATTCATTCAAAGAATATGATTATAAAATCATATAAATTATTTGTTCTAGAATCCTTTCCAAAATTGGGGGAAAATATAAGTTAATTAGGATATGGAAGGAGAATTAGTAATCAGATTACTCAATTCATACTTCTTGGAAAAACATAAATGATATAAATTTTACCGTTATATAGTTTTATGAATTTTAAAATTGATATAAGAAGGTGAATTTTGAAATTTCCATTAATATATTTTCATTTATGGGCCACATATTTTCTAACATCTCAACATAATTCTCCAAAGTGATTATTTATCATAGATTAGTGAGTAGAAGAGAATAAATTCAAACATTTTTAGGGACAATATTATATAATATAGTTCACAAAAAAACATGATTAATTTTGGATTTTCTATTTTTTTCAAAATCTGGTAATGGAAAAAACTAGTGTTGAAAAATAAAAAACTAGTAAAAAGTACTCCCCTTCCATGGACACATTTTTATGAGTTTCACTGGATCTAGTTTACCAATGTTTATGATTTGAAATATGATCTCAAAATATTAATGAAATTCTTGATGTGTGTTGTTCCATCATGCATCACATCAATTGGTTCCTACTTATTTCATTCATGAAAAATAGTAATATAGAGTGAAAGTACATACCCTTGTTAAAATTTATAATATTTTGCTCAAATATATTAAGAGTTCTTCCACTAAGTGTTAATTAATCTAATAAAATAAAATGAATATGAGTTCTTGATATCAATTTTAAAATTTGAATGTCTTCCTTCTAACACATCATCAATGTTTGTAGCTTGATCTTTTACCTCTGTTATCTATTCGGGCCATGTTATAGTGCTATCAATATTTGATTAAATCACCTATTGATTTATTTTCTATCTATGGTAATATTTAGCCTCTTCCACTATTTTTTTCTTGAATGGTTCTTATGGTCAGATTTAATTTGAGCATAAATTCTGTTAAAATATAGGGAAATAATATTTTTCCCAAATATTATAGTTCTCCTCCACTACCACACCTTCTTTATTATTTTTCTTCATAGTATCTTTTGGAATGACTTATTTAATTGGAGCTTTTGTTTTCTCCATTTCTTCAATATGGTGTATGAGGGAGACACATTATTCATCGATTAAATTTTTTTATTCTATAGTGTAAATGAATTGTCCCCTGTTAACCTCTATTTTTTCTTCTCATATTACATTTTCATCTTCTTCTACAACCATCCAATCATATTGTTCTATAGGATTTATTTATACTTCTTCTTGAAGTTTAAAAGTGTATACTTCTTTTTCATCTTCTAATTTTATTCATAGAATCTATGCATAATGTATTGATACTAATTTTAAATCCAAATTTTCATCTTCTTGAGTGTTTTTAACGTGCTCCTGGTAATTTCATTTTTTCATCATCCCACTTTTCATCCTTTTTTTGTTTCCTAAATATTGACATCCTCCACCTCTTTCTCTTTTTCATCATCAAACCAAAGTATCCCTGTATTATATTTTAATAGTAGGTTTCATAATTTTGAGATTAAATATTAAATAACATTAGAAATGATGGTAATAAACTCTCTATTTTCACATAGTTGGGATTCATGATCATCTATCTACTTATTGAAGAGCTAAATATACTTTCTGAGAAATGGGTCCAGTCTGTCATCTAAATTATTCTCTGGAGTTTATTTGAATTAATTTTATTCATGAATTTATTTGACATATGGTTGTTTTATATCAACATTTTTTACATCCACAACATCTAAAAATTATGTATATTCAAATAAATTGGGTGAATCATTGTTTTAATCTATTCTATAAACCATATAGTTAATGTAATTTTTCTATTGGATGATTAGTGTTACTTATGTGTACTGGTTAACCAAGGATTAGACATGGTAGCCTTGAAAATCGAGGTATCCTCCACAATGTGGATAGTATGTGTCCCACATTTGATGATTCTAGGATTTTTCACACTCAATAGAGTATGAATCATTCCAAATAATTAAATTTCATAACTTCCCTCAAGAAATAATTTGGTCCCATACGGTTGAATATTATTGTAACTCATCATACTCTACTGGTGGTGCTGAATAATATTTGTGATGTTAGTATTCCATCCTAAAAAAATAATAAAACTACCATATTCTTTAGAAAAATAATTAAACGAATGAAAAAAATATAACTAATCTAAAATCACTAAATAGAAATTGTATAAGAATATTCATTGATGAAGAAATCAGTCTCAATTCACCTAAAATGCTTCGGTGCACCATGGACAGTACTCTAGAAACATTCCTTTCCCATATGAAATTGTTAAATCCCTAGAAATATTCAATTTTGATATTTATTTTATCCCAATGAACACTAACTATAGACCGATAGTAATGTGGAATTAGGGTGTTAAATGTCACGACCCGCCCTCGGGGTCCGTGCCGTGACTACCCCAAGCCCGCCTTCCATAGGCCAGGGGCTGGCGACTAGCACGAAGGCGTAAATCCCCGTAAAAAGGGAAGGCATTGCCTTTGTAAAGTAAACAAACACCACAGAGTAAACAAGCGGAAAGTAAACACTAAACAAAGCAGAGTACGACTGAAAGTGCGGAAAGGTAAATGGGCCAGAATACAAACCCAAACTGAAAGTAAAGTACAACTCAAAAAGGGAAAAACAGCAACTGAAAAGTAAAAGCCGCTACTCCGAGCTGTCCACTGGAAATCCCACCTGAAGGGTGGGTACAGATAGCTCCTCTGCTCCACGGGTCCCGCCGTCCGCTCCGTGCACGTCCCGCCCAGTGGTCCACCTCCGGGTACCGATCCGCTCTGCAAGCCTCAGCTAAGGTCAACGCTGTCCGTCGTCTGCAACCAACACAACGTAGTGCGGGCAAAGCCCGTGCAGGGGTGAGTATAAGCTACTCAGTAGGGACCCCGAGACCACTGAAGGTCTCACAAATCCACAAAGGATAAACCACGAAGAAAAGAACAATCACGAAGTAATAACCGACACTGCTTAGGTATATACCCATACATATACCTAAGTCATCAATTTAAATACGCTCCAACCTCCGAGCCCAAGTACAACTCAGTCCACACAGGAAAGTAAACGTATTCCACATAGGAAAGCAAAACGTAATCCACACAGGATTGCACAACACAATCCACACAGGAAAGCAATAGGATTCAGCTCACACAGGTATACTTCTTCAAGGACGATAAAGATGATCACTGATCCATCTAAGTCGTTGGACCCACGAAGGATCGATAGGTAACTAACCCCCGCAAAGACCCACACAGGATCGGGCCCACACAGGACCTGTAGGCGCTGGCTCACACAGAACCGCTGAGCGCAAGGACCCACACAGGATCGGGCCCACACAGGACCTGTAGCACTGATCCACGTAGGATCGCTGAGTGCTGTAGTCGTCGTCGTCGAATCCACACAGGATCTCTGTACTGTCGTCGTCGAATCCACACAGGATCTCTGTACTGTCGTCGTCGCAGTCACAGTAGCAGTCGTAGCAGTAGTAGCAGTTGTAGCAGTCGCAGCCAGCACTAGGGTTCCCGCACACAGCAAGCTCGTTCGGAGGGTCCGCTCCACGAGCCGAGAGGCTGATACATCAACTGTCACAAAGACCAGAGTTGATGTATCCAAAAGTTCCGTATCGTCAACAGGAACTCAACGCAACAGACGGCGCGTCGATCGGACGCCCGGTCTGAGAGTTATTGGCATTTTCGTCTCCGGGGCCCGGTTGGTTTTTTAAGGCTAAACCAACCCCACCGTACTCCACCTGCGTCCAAACCTCGGGCGGAGTATGACAAAAGATCCGTCTCACTAAGAGGAACACAACGCGACTGACGGCACGTCAATCGGACATCCGTAGCTCAAGATATGAGCATTTCTGCTCCGAAGGCCCGGTTGGTTTTGTGAACGAACCAACCCGGTCGAACTCAAAGTAAACCGAAACCTTGAGTGCGATATACCGAAACGACCATCTCGATCCAAGGATCGCGTTGCCGCAGACGGTTCGTCATTCGGAGGTCCGAGGCTCACGATATGGCCCAAAAACCGATTCTGGTTCGAAACGGGGGGGTCCGGGTCCGGGCCGACCCGGCCCGACCCCCCCCCCCCCCCTGGGGCGGCGCGGCGGGCCGCGGCGGCCTGGCGCCGCGAGGGGCCGCACGCGGGGGCTAAGCCCCTGCTGATTGAAGCGGCGCGGCCTTTGTGCCGCGCCTTTGCAACAAACGGCCCCCACGTGGGGGCCGGTTTAAAAAAAAGAACCGGGGGGCTGCTGCCCCCCCTTTCATGGAACCGCCCCCCTCTTAAAGAGGGGGGTTTTACATGCGGGCCGGGGGATTAATTCCCCCGGTTTAATGCCTTCCGGCCGGCCAACTGGCCGGCCGGTTTTCTCCAACGGGACCGGAAATTCCGGTCCCCCCTTCGGCTTCCGACGCCGGCGGCCCGGCCGCCGGTCTTCTCTTCCGCCGCGGCCCGGAACCGGCCGCGGTCTCCTCGTCCCGCCGCGGCCCGGAACCGGCCGCGGTGTTCGTCGTCCGGCGTGGTGCGACGACACCGCGCGCCTTTCGCCGTGCCTTGATTCCTTTCAACGCGGCGCGACGACATCGCGTTCTTGAAGATTCTACCTCGGCGTAGCGCGACGGCGCCGCGTAAAATAAAAGCACCATTATCTGCGTGGTGCGACGGCACCACGCCACTTGCTTCCACCCGCAAGAATAAACAAGAACGATGGAGGGGGGTTCGGCCGTGTTCGTGCGGTCCGCCCGCCTCACGTTAAAATAATAACGCAACTTAAATAATTCAAGCCACACGTTAGACTTGCTATTCACGATCAAGAATAAAAATTAAGGAAACCAAAAAGAAATCAACAACCCCTACCTCGGGTATAAGGTTCGAAGATTGTGAACGTTCCGCAGAAGACGACGTCGCGGAGGTCGGGCGTCGCGGTAGCCATTCGTCAAATCCGATGACGAAGGGATGCGTTCGAAGAGACACGTCGTTGGCGATACTTGTACGCCTACGAAGGTTGTCCGAGGAAGAAGTGGTGTCCCCTTCGTTGACACGGTAAACGAAGAATGGAGGTGCGGCGTTCTTCGTCGGAGCTTGAGCGTTCTTCGTCAAGATGAACGTTCTTCGAGTTCTTCGTCAGAGTTGAAGAAGAAGAAGAGCTCTCCACCTCTCAAGAAGACAAACAAATAACCCAAAATAAAAAGAGACAACAACTTATTTTATTATTACATAACACAATAGAATTTCAAAAGTTTGAAATTCAAAAGGATTAACTCCCATAATTAAATAAGTATCTCAAGTCAATAAATGAGGCGTTAAGGGAGTTGGGAGAATTTGAAAGGATTAGGGGTTCGTGTGGGCCCCACCACACTTAATCCTCCCAAGGGAGGTTAAGTGGGTGTGGGTCCCACTTCCAACCCCCTTTGGTAGGTTTTATCAAGTTATAATAAAATTTGTTCTACACAAATTTTATTTAACTCAAACTAAAAACCCCAAAATTAACTTTCAACCCGCAACAAACGCAACTCCCGAAAAGGTCTCTTTAAGCGAATATCGGCGCTGCGAGTTCATCGGTGCCCTCGGATTTCAATTCCGAGCACCGGATCAAAAGTTAGGAATTCCCGCTCGTTCGTTCACTGAACGTACCCGAGCCAAACTTCGGAAATTAATTCCGGGCACTCCGGGCCTCGGAATCAGGTGCCGTTTGAAACCGCGCTCTTGTAAAATTCTAAAGAAATTTAAGAAAAAATTTCCCTTGAATTTTACGGGTCTTTACATTACTCCCACCTCAGGGCTTTACGTCCCCGTAAAGATACATCAAAAACTAGGGAAACAAATGAGGGTACTGAGCACGCATCTGAGCCTCCCGCTCCCATGTGCTCTCCTGGAGATTCCCGTGCTGCCATCTGATGCGCACAAGAGGAATCGATCGCCCACGCAGGACCCGCTCCTGTCGATCCTCTATCTCCACCGGGACCTCCGTAAAAGTCGCCCCATCGTCAACGTCAAGCTCCCCATGGTCAATGATGTGCGTCGGGTCGTGCACGTATCTCCTCAGCTGAGATACGTGGAAGACGTCGTGCACCCGGTGCAACTGAGGTGGTAGAGCCAGGCGATAAGCCACCTCACCAATCCTGCTGAGAATCTGGAAAGGTCCGATGAAGCTCGGAGATAACTTGCCGCCTCGGCCAAATCTCTGAATACCACGTCGAGGTGAGACCCGCAAGAAGACGTGGTCGCCATCCTCGAACTCCAGTGGCCTCTGCCTCCTGTCAGCATATGACTTCTGCCGGCTCTGAGCTGTCCTCATCCGCTCCTGGATGACCTGGACCTTCTCTGTCGTGGCCTGGACCATCTCCGGTCCCACCAGTGCTGACTCCCCAGGGTCTGTCCAGCACAAAGGAGATCTACATGGTCGGCCGTACAACGCCTCGTACGGTGCCATCCCGATGGTGGAGTGGTAGCTGTTGTTGTACGCGAACTCCACCAAGGGTAGGTGGTCCTCCCAGCTACGACCAAAGTCGAGGACACAGGCACGGAGCATGTCCTCGAGTGTCAGAATGGTCCTCTCCGTCTGACCATCCGTCTGAGGGTGAAAGGCTGTGCTAAGACGTAGCTGCGTCCCGAACGCCTCCTGTAACCCCTTCCAAAGCCGGGAAGTAAAGCGGGCATCTCGATCGGAAACGATAGATGATGGCACGCCGTGGAGCCGCACAATCTCCGGAACGTAGAGACATCCCAAGCTCTCCACTGAGCCCTGCTCTCTGATGGGTAAGAAGTGTGCCGACTTGGTGAGTCGGTCAACAATCACCCAGATGGAGTCGTGACCTCTGGAAGTGCGTGGAAGTCCAGTCACAAAGTCCATAGATATGCCGTCCCACTTCCACTCCGGAACCTCCAAGGGCTGTACCAAGCCTGCTGGTACCTGATGCTCTGCCTTCACCTGCTGACAGGTGAGGCATCGAGAAACGAACTCTGCTACATCCTTCTTCATACCCGGCCAACAATGCTGTCGTCTGAGGTCCTGGTACATCTTCGCCACTCCAGGATGTACCGCTAAAGGAGAAGTGTGAAACTCTCTCAGTACTTCCTCGCGCAATGCGACTGGTACCATGGTACGTCCTCTGAAAAGGATGTCGTACTCTGCTCCAAGGGAGAAACCATCAGGTGCCTGTCCCGAGGATATCTGTGCACGCCATGTCTCACAGTCAGCGTCCCCGCGCTGTGCCTCCCTGACTCGCTGCAGTAGTGGAGGAGTGACTGTGAGAGACTGAAGAAAGGCTACTCCATCTCTATCCACGAAGGATATATGCAAAGAGGCTAGCTGCTCCGTCGCCTCCTCAAGTAGCTGAATGCCTGTCCTCCTGCTGAGGTCATCGGCTACTACGTTCCCCTTCCCAGGAGTATAGACTATCTCAAAGTCATAGTCCTGGAGGAACTCAAGCCATCGTCGCTGTCTCAAGTTCAGGTCCTTCTGCGAGAAGATATACCTGAGACTCTGATGATCGGAAAAGACTGTAAAGCGCTCGCCCATCAGATAGTGTCGCCATGTCTTCAGAGCGAAGACCACTGCTGCTAACTCCAGGTCATGGGTAGCGTAGTTCTGCTCATGCGGCCTCAACTGACGTGATCCATAGGCGATCACGGCCCGCTCCTGCATCAGAACACATCCGAGTCCGGTCCCTGATGCATCGCAGTAGACTACATACCCTACTCCCTCCTCAGGCAACCTCAAGATAGGTGCGCTAGTCAATCTCTGTCTCAGCTCCTGGAAGCTCTGCTGACATCTGTCTGACCACACGAAGGGTTTCCCCTTCTTCATCAATGCTGTGAGTGATGCTGCAACTCTAGAGAAGTCTGGTACGAATCTCCGATAGTATCCAGCTAGTCCCAAGAAACTCCGAACCTCAGTCACGCTCCTGGGTGGCTCCCAAGCTAACACAGCCTCAATCTTCGCGGGATCCACTGCAACTCCCGCCTCAGAGATAACGTGTCCCAAAAAGTGGACCTCACGTATCCAGAACTGGAACTTCGAGAGCTTACCATAAATCTGGTGCTCTCGGAGTGTGTCAAGAACAACTCGCAAGTGATAGGCGTGCTCCTCCTCTGTCGTAGAGTAAATGAGAATGTCGTCGATGAAGACCACGACAAACCGATCGAGGTATGGCTGAAAGATCCTGTTCATGAGAGCCATGAACACTGCTGGGGCATTGGTTACACCGAAAGGCATAACCAAGAACTCATAGTGGCCATACCGACATCTGAAGGCCGTCTTCTGCACATCCTCGTCTCTGACTCTGAGCTGATGATAGCCTGACCTGAGGTCTATCTTCGAGAACCACCGTGCTCCCTTGAGCTGATCAAAGAGGTCATCAATCCTCGGTAGCGGATACTTGTTCCTCGCTGTCACCTAGTTCAGGCGACGATAGTCAACACAAAGTCGCAAGCTCCCGTCCGCCTTCTTGGCAAACAATATCGGGGAAGCCCAGGGTGAAACACTGGGTCGGATGAATCCCTTGCCCTGCAAGTCCTCCAACTGTACCCGTAGCTCTCGAAGCTCGACGGGGGCCATCCGATATGCTGGAGTGGATATCGTGGCTGTCCCGGGGTACAAGTCAATATAAAAGTCTACCTCTCTGCGAGGAGGTAGCCCTGGAACGTCGTCGGGAAAAACGTCCGCAAACTGATCCACCACTGCAGGAAAACCAGGACTCCGCACGTCAACTGCTCCAAGGATAAGGCTAGCCAACTGATGAGTGATGGGCTGTCCTCTCCTCCGCGGAAGTCCATCCTGTGCTGCTAAGGCTCCCTTCTCGCCGGTGAAGGTGAACCTGCTCCCGTCGGTGCGTACACAACGCACCTTGCACCTAAAACAGTCAATCTGTGCATGGACCGTAGATAGCCAATCCATGCCCAAGATGACATCGTAAGGCCTCGACGCTGCTACAAGAAGATCCCAGACGAAGCTCTCGCCTCCTAGAGTAAGCTCACAATGCTGGAACCAGTGCGTAATCGTCGAGTCTGCTCCCGTAGGAGTCTCTAGCCGTAAGGATCGAGCCAACGGCTCTGTCGGAATCTCCGAGCTCCGAACAAGGGCAGCGGCTATGAAAGAATGACTCGCTCCTGTGTCTATAAGAACTGCAGCAAGGGTGGAATAGACACAGATAGTACCTCGAATCATCTCGGGTGCGCCGTGGTCGTAGGCCTCTGCTGCCTGGAGCTGTGTCTGTCGCTGCCCGCCAGCTCCCTGTGGTCGGGGTGGACCTCCTGGTGGTGGTGGTCGTAGAGCCTCAAAGCGTCGGCCACCACCAGCTGCTCGTCCAGCGCCTCTCCCTCGTCCGCCTCCTCCCTGCGGACCGCCACGGTCGATCCTCTGCCTCTGCCTCGGTGGTCCATCAACTGACTGCTGCTCCTCGGCACGACGGGTCGGGCAGTCACGAGCCATGTGGCCCTGCCCGCCGCACGAGTAGCACTGTCTGCCTCTCGTAAGACTGGCTCCGCGCTGTGTGCCCCGCACTGCTGAGCCAGTGCCCTGAGATCGTCTGCCTGAAGGTCTGGTCTGTCTGGACCCCTGAGTCATCCGTCGACTGCCTGCTGCAGATGACTCTGCCACGTGCCGCCCTGCGGTGGGTCGCTGTGCTGGTGTAGACTCAGCAAGGAAGCTCTCGATCAGAAGGGCCCGCTCCAGTACTCCTGTCTGAGTCGGTATGCTGAGGGAGATCAGCGATGCCCTGATCTCGTGTCTCAAACCCTGCTTGAAGGTCCGGGCCCGGAAGAATGGGTCCCGTACCATGTCGGTCGAGTAGCGCGAGAGATCGGTAAATCTCTCCGAGTACTGAGCGACCGTCATGCTGCCCTGCCGCAGCTGTAGAAGCTCCTGGATACGCACCGCACGAAGGGTGGCTGGGACGAACTCCGAGCGGAAAAGGCTCTCAAAGTCCGTCCAAAGTAGAGATGCCTCATCGTGCACCTGGAGCATCAAGCTCCACCATCGTCCTGCAGCTGCGTGTAGTAGGCTCGCAGCGAGGATCACCATGAGGACTGCTGGTGTCCTCACTAGCCTAAACACTCGAACCACTGCCTCCAGCCAGTCTTCTGCTGCCTGGGGATCCGTCTCCCCGTGAAACCTGGGCGGTCGCTGGCGCTGAAACTCATGCAGTGCGCTGAGGCGACGTGCATCGTCAGCGGCTACTGCTGGAAGCATCGGGGGATCGGCGGGTAAAGCTACCGCCGGTGCCACTACTAGAAAAGGGCCCTGCACCGAGGCCTCGTCGCTCGGTGGGCTGTCGTCACGCTCGACTCTCGGAACCCTAGCTGGCTGCCGTCGTGGGGCCATCCTGAAAAGGAAACAGGTGCGCCACGGTCAGAACAGTATACCTGGTGAGCTGATATAAGTAATCACAAATAAAACTTTGAAACACACACGCAATCAATGTTTTCGTGCATTAAGTCGGAAATCAGAAGTCAGGGTCCTGGTGTACGGATACGTCGGCCGCCGCACCAACATTGGACTCCCTGGACTGATAACCACACTCAATACGCTAAACATTATTGCTTCACATAGAAAAGATCAGAGTTCACGGTAGAACCGAACTGCTCTGATACCAATTTGTCACGACCCGCCCTCGGGGTCCGTGCCGTGACTACCCCAAGCCCGCCTTCCATAGGCCAGGGGCTGGCGACTAGCACCAAGGCGTAAATCCCCGTAAAAAGGGAAGGCATTGCCTTTGTAAAGTAAACAAACACCACAGAGTAAACAAGCGGAAAGTAAACAATAAACAAAGCAGAGTACGACTGAAAGTGCGGAAAGGTAAATGGGCCAGAATACAAACCCAAACTGAAAGTAAAGTACAACTCAAAAAGGGAAAAACAGCAACTGAAAAGTAAAAGCCGCTACTCCGAGCTGTCCACTGGAAATCCCACCTGAAGGGTGGGTACAGATAGCTCCTCTGCTCCACGGGTCCCGCCGTCCGCTCCGTGCACGTCCCGCCCAGTGGTCCACCTCCGGGTACCGTTCCGCTCTGCAAGCCTCAGCTAAGGTCAACGTTGTCCGTCGTCTGCAACCAACACAACGTAGTGCGGGCAAAGCCCGTGCAGGGGTGAGTATAAGCTACTCAGTAGGGACCCCGAGACCACTGAAGGTCTCACAAATCCACAAAGGATAAACCACGAAGAAAAGAACAATCACGAAGTAATAACCGACACTGCTTAGGTATATACCCATACATATATCTAAGTCATCAATTTAAATACGCTCCAACCTCCGAGCCCAAGTACAACTCAGTCCACACAGGAAAGTAAACGTATTCCACACAGGAAAGCAAAACGTAATCCACACAGGATTGCACAACACAATCCACACAGGAAAGCAATAGGATTCAGCTCACACAGGTATACTTCTTCAAGGACGATAAAGATGATCACTGATCCATCTAAGTCGTCGGACCCACGAAGGATCGATAGGTAACTAACCCCCGCAAAGACCCACACAGGATCGGGCCCACACAGGACCTGTAGGCGCTGGCTCACACAGAACCGCTGAGCGCAAGGACCCACACAGGATCGGGCCCACACAGGACCTGTAGCACTGATCCACGTAGGATCGCTGAGTGCTGTAGTCGTCGTCGTCGAATCCACACAGGATCTCTGTACTGTCGTCGTCGAATCCACACAGGATCTCTGTACTGTCGTCGTCGCAGTCACAGTAGCAGTCGTAGCAGTAGTAGCAGTTGTAGCAGTCGCAGCCAGCACTAGGGTTCCCGCACACAGCAAGCTCGTTCGGAGGGTCCGCTCCACGAGCCGAGAGGCTGATACATCAACTGTCACAAAGACCAGAGTTGATGTATCCAAAAGTTCCGTATCGTCAACAGGAACTCAACGCAACAGACGGCGCGTCGATCGGACGCCCGGTCTGAGAGTTATTGGCATTTTCGTCTCCGGGGCCCGGTTGGTTTTTTAAGGCTAAACCAACCCGACCGTACTCCACCTGCGTCCAAACCTCGGGCGGAGTATGCCAAAAGATCCGTCTCACTAAGAGGAACACAACGCGACTGACGGCACGTCAATCGGACGTCCGTAGCTCAAGATATGAGCGTTTCCGCTCCGAAGGCCCGGTTGGTTTCGTGAACGAACCAACCCGGCCGAACTCAAAGTAAACCAAAACCTTAAGTGCGAAATACCGAAACGACCGTCTCGATCCAAGGATCGCGGTGCCGCAGACGGTTCGTCATTCGGAGGTCCGAGGCTCAAGATATGGCCCAAAAACCGATTCTGGTTCGAAACGGGGGTGTCCGGGTCCGGGCCGACCAGGCCCGACCCCCCCCTGGGGCGGCGCGGCGGCGCGGCGGGCCGCGGCGGCCGGGCGCCGCGAGGGGCCGCACGCGGGGGCTAAGCCCATGTTGATTGAAGCGGCGCGGCCTTTGTGCCGCGCCTTTGCAACAAACGGCCCCCACGTGGGGGCCGGTTTAAAAAAAAGAACCGGGGGGGGGGGCTGCTGCCCCCCCTTTCATGGAACCTCCCCCCTCTTAAAGAGGGGGGTTTTACATGCTGGCCGGGGGATTAATTCCCCCGGTTTAATGGCTTCCGGCCGGCCAGCTGGCCGGCCGGTTTTCTCCAACGGGACCAGAAATTCCGTTCCCCCGTTCGGCTTCCGACGCCGGCGGCCCGGCCGCCGGTCTTCTCTTCCGCCGCGGCCTGGAACCGGTCGCGGTCTCCTCGTCCCGCCACGGCCCGGAACCGGCCGCGGTGTTCGTCGTCCGGCGTGGTGCGACGACACCGCGCCCCTTTTGCCGTGCCTTGATTCCTTTCAACGCGGCGCGACGGCATCGCGTTCTTGAAGATTCTACCTCGGCGTAGCGCGACGGCGCCGCGTAAAATAAAAGCACCATTATCCGCGTGGTGCGACGGCACCACGCCACTTGCTTCCACCCGCAAGAATAAACAAGAACGATGGAGGGGGGTTCGGCCGTGTTCGTGCGGTCCGCCCCCCTCACGTTAAAATAATAACGCAACTTAAATAATTCAAGCCACACGTTAGACTTGCTATTCACGATCAAGAATAAAAATTAAGGAAACCAAAAAGAAATCAACAACCCCTACCTCGGGTATAAGGTTCGAAGATTGTGAACGTTCCGCGGAAGACTACGTCGCGGAGGTCGGGCGTCGCGGTAGCCGTTTCGTCAAATCCGATGACGAAGGGATGCGTTCGAAGAGACACGTCGTTGGCGAAACTTGTACGCCGACGAAGGTTGTCCGAGGAAGAAGTGGCGTCCCCTTCATTGACACGGTAAACGAAGAATGGAGGTGCGGTGTTCTTCGTCGGAGCTTGAGCGTTCTTCGTCAAGATGAACGTTCTTCGAGTTCTTCGTCAGAGTTGAAGAAGAAGAAGATCTCTCCACCTCTCAAGAAGACAAACAAATAACCCAAAATAAAAAGAGACAACAACTTATTTTATTATTACATAACACAATAGAATTTCAAAAGTTTGAAATTCAAAAGGATTAACTCCCATAATTAAATAAGTATCTCAAGTCAATAAATGAGGCGTTAAGGGAGTTGGGAGAATTTGAAAGGATTAGGGGTTCATGTGGGCCCCACCACACTTAATCCTCCCAAGGGAGGTTAAGTGGGTGTGGGTCCCACTTCCAACCCCCTTTGGTAGGTTTTATCAAGTTATAATAAAATTTGTTCTACACAAATTTTATTTAACTCAAACTAAAAACCCCAAAATTAACTTTCAACCCGCAACAAACGCAACTCCCGAAAAGGTCTCTTTAAGCGAATATCGGCGCTGCGAGTTCATCGGTGCCCTCAGATTTCAATTCCAAGCACTAGATCAAAAGTTAGGAATTCCCGCTCGTTCGTTCACTGAACGTACCCGAGCCAAACTTCGGAAATTAATTCCGGGCACTCCAGGCCTCGGAATCAGGTGCCGTCTGAAACCGCGCTCTTGTAAAATTCTAAAGAAAATTAAGAAAAAATTTCCCTTGAATTTTACGGGTCTTTACATTAAACCACCCAACAGTATTGATCACAACCAAAAATTAATTTGACTAAAGGTTTTGTCATCCAAATTTTAATTTTATTTTATAAGAAATATTATGTAAATTAAATAATTAAAATGTATAAAGAATGAAAAGAATAGATCAAAATAAATTTCAGTATATATTAAAATGGTAATCGTATATCTAATTTGTGAATTACCTATGGAATTGTTTTTAAATCAGTTAAAAATACACATATTCATACTCTTCCAAAAAATTTAATCTACCAATGGGAAGAATGATTTTCTTCTAGGTAGAAATAAATATATTGTATTAGTCTGACCTTGATCATCTCAAACTAGGTCATGATTGTTAAACTTGATCCTCTGATGGTTGGAGATAATAATATAAAATGATGTTGAAAATGGTTTTAAACAAGGTTTCTAGCCGTATGGATTCTCATTTATGATTTCAGATACTCATTATGTTCAACTGCCCCTACTATCGACCCCTAAAACTAATTCTACTATCCGATCATCATTGGGTGATCACCAAAAATGAAAAAATAAAATTCCATAATGTAAGAGAATACATAAGAGTGAATGAGAATTATAATTAATAAAATAGAAATAATGTAATAAAAATATAAATAATTCCATAATATATTAATGGAAAAAATAAAAATAGAATCCCATCTAGGAAAAAATATAGTCTGGAACCATACAGAAGCCTCTTGGGGGATACAGATCAACCATGGAATGGAATTTAAATGTTTGGGATTGACTCCTTTTTTATAAGCCTGCATGTCATCAATATGCATCCATGGGTAAATATAAGCCTTAAATGGTCGTTCAAATGTTAAATAAATTTACTCCCACTAAAGATGATATAAAATCACTAATTTATGCCATATTAGTTATTTACATGCATTGTTATAATAACATAATGTGTAATATTTGAGCCTGAAAACCTTCACGACAGACTTCATGACATAAAAGCCTTTTTGGATTTCATTGAATTTTTATGAAGTGACATATATCTATCATATTATGACACATGTTAATATATCATCATGAGAATTTATTCTTTTATCAATAATTTAAATGGTTCAAAAAAAATAAATTTGCAGGATGTGTAATGATTATACAATGTGTAATTATTAGACAATTTGTATTGATTTCATGATGTGTCCAGTGTGTTTCCATCACTTTATGCTTGGTTTTTCTTGGTTATTTAGTTTTTTTCCTCGAAAACCACCTATAATTATACAAAACCATGGTAAACCCCTCATTTAAGTTTTTTAAAAAAATTTGGTTTCACTATTCAATATCAACATCATCATAAATCCATTTTCACACTATGATGCTATGAGGTATGCCACAAAGTGCATGTTTTATTCTCAATTTCAACATTTTTATTCAAATTTATCTATAGGTTATTGGTGAATAATTATACAAAACAAATTAATATATTCCATGAAACTCAACTTGGATCAATCAACATTCAAATAATTCCCTTATATAAACATCTCAACAAGTGATATAAATATGATTTATCATGAAAACACACATATATAACAATATAATAGTATATTATATAAAAGATACAAACAATTATTTAAAATTCCTGGATAAATTCTATCCAATGTCCTAGTTGAATAAAAAGACAAAATAAAAAAAAAATTATAATAAAAGCTAACCAAAAGGGTAAGATATAGAATCCGACTAAATATGTGGAAGTTCAATGAAGATGAAAACACCTAGTACCATCCTTGTTCTGTAAAAAAATTATAAGATCTAATTGATCTGAGCCCCATTCAAACATCATAAAACGGTATTCCATTTTTAGAAGACACATGATTTATGGAAAGATCATATAAATCGGTGAGAGAAATAATACCTATTTGGACACCTCAAAATCACCAAACATAAAAAAACAAAGTCGGAGTTAACTCTAAATCAAAATACCATATGAATAATCCTGATTAATGAGATATTCTATAATGTGAGGACCTATATATCAAGATGAGTTTACATCCTCTATATCAACCATATATTCTACTAGAGGATCAATGGTAACATTGGATTGATATAAATAACTCATCATATTTCAAAATATGGATGAAACACTTCATATAGGACATATTTATCAGAAATATCCAAGAAAATGAATGAATGAACTGAGAGGGATCCTTAGTGACACTCTCTCAATTATATTTTATCTTATTGGATGTTAATTGATTTTGATACACAAATAGGGTAACATGCTAAAGAAAAAATTGGGGATACCTAACACCAAAAACATTAACCCGCTTGTATAAGGATCAAACACAACAGTATTAAAAAAGGGAATACCAAATCCAATGTAGGAATGAAATATAGAGGATCAAAAATCTGGCTATAAAAATGGATACCTAAATATATCTGGAACAATGACATGAAGGTGGAAGATAATCTCATATTTTTTATTTATACCTAATTATTCCTTCATAGGGATGGACTAATGGAACAAAACATTAGTAATAAGATTCAAGGGAACTCACTCATGCTCATACCAAGGTAGTGCATGGGTGAAGAAAGGATCTGATATTTGTTAGAATACATATATGGCTTATCCCATGGGATAAATGATGTCTCTCACACAATCTGGTATTTCCAATGTCCTTTCATATCACTTCGCCTATTTTACTCAAATAAAATGAAATTTGGTTACAACACAAGGCTTAAATGTATGTTAGAATATGTTAATAGAATTTCCAATAGTGTACATGTTGTGTCTTTCTATGTTTAGAATTTCCAATGTATTTCTATCTCAAATGGTATGTCTTAATTATGATAAATGACATGTTTTTACAACTCAAGGTTTGTAGTGGTATTCTCAATAATCAGTGTCTACAAAATGAAAAATCTAGATAACTCTTCGAATCACATAGGGTGTACTCTACATAACAAAAAACATCTAGAGGCTAGTACGATTCTCATCAGTGATTTCATTCAAAGGCTATGAACGTTCTGAAGAACATGGGTTGCCCCCTGTCAGATATGGCATGTGGGTCCACTAGGTCTCCTAGGTGTCTATTAATTTTTCATATCAATATGTCTTTCTAAGGGTCACAAAGTGTGTATGGTGACAACACATTGTGTGATATTTTCATCAAAGAGTAAACCCAGACAATGAATAGTTGAATACACATAGTATGTGTTCATCGATAATATAGATCATTTATATATTAATTTCATATAAATACCAATATGTTCGACACATTTCACTCATTACACCACATTCTTAAATTCTACTGGTAATAATTCCAGTACACTCATATCTGGGTTTACATTACCCACAATGTCACCGGAGGAAGAATTTTATCAACATATTGATTTTAAAAAGCCAATCATTTCCATTTTGAAGTACCCACACACACTAGATCATGAGAACACCGTCGATTATTCCATCACTAGATCACCATAATTATAAATGAAGATATTTTTCCCACCCAAAACTCAAATTCAAACACCATAACACCTTCAACGATACCAACCCTAAATGACAACTTGATTCATATCCACCCACAAAATTCATAGATTTATATCATCATTGAGTCAACATCATCACATATAAAAAACACCAATGTTGTGACCAAGATACATTGGGACAAGTAATGAGGTCAAAACAATATATAATCCATGGTATTAGAAAATTACAAGCCAAAATATATTTTATTGATGAACATCGAAGAATATAATGAGAAATATATATATCACAAAATGATAATTGATCAATGGATGGGTTCATTTTTCAATGACCATTTGAATCAAGAGTATGTGGTGCATTATCAAATAAAGGAAATTAAATTTATGATAAATATAATTTTTTTGGTCTATGAAGGTAAACCAGAAATTAAGAAAACAATGATGAAAGATTCCCATATTAATTTTGAAAAAATTAATTAAAATTTCACTCAAACAATAAATTTATATTAAATAAAAAAATTCAAACTACCTAAACTAGTTTTGACTGATTATTTATGAATAGTGGTTATGTAACATTTTCATATAATAGATCTAAACGTTGTTTCAATGAATACATTCCTCACAGTACTCTGATACTTAATCTAAGAACCCGAGATCATCCACCAATGTAGTCTACAACAGAGTTCCCAATATCATCTCAATCGTTTAGGGTATCTATTTCTAACAATAGGGAATGCTCTCAAGATAATTCTATAATGGGTTGTGTCATCTGAGTTTAGAAACTAAATGATAGTTTAAATAATAAATAAAATACATTCATTTACTATTCCCATGAAAACACTATATAAGGGTCTCTGGCACTAACAATAATTATGTCATGTTAGAACCCATAATCTAATAGTAATGAAAGTCTCAATTATTGTATCCAATATCCCATTTAAGTTTTATTAAATTATTTATAAAAATATATAAGGTAGTGGGATATTATAGTTAGTATTTTATCATATTAACACAATGGTTATGGATTCCCTATAATCCTTTCTCTATTTCAACACCATAATATAGAAATATTATTCAAAACATTAAAATGTGCAAAAATGAATTTTTAGAGTTTTTAAATACATCAAAAATACCCACAATGATGGTTACACCCTCAAATTGTCCACTATAATGCTTCCCAAAAAGTGTATTACATAATAATATTTCTTGATCCCACAAAAAATATGCCCCAACACCATATGTGTGTCACTAATACTGAACCAAACTCTCCCATACTAGGATATTCATATTATTGTTGAAAATATGATTAATCATATAATGGTTTGTCGATCTATCCATTACATCTTCCACTAGAGTTAAGAGATGTATCATATTTCTCACTAAAATCCTTTGAATTTTATTCTATAACACAATTATTTGACCACATAAGTCAAATTACCTCATGAGTGACCAAAATAGAAAATACACTAAACTACTACCATAGAATCAGTTTGGTTCTTCCATAACACAATCCATTTTCATCAGACGCATACATGACCATTCACTGAACTAAAGCATCACTAGAACAACATGTCAACCATGTGCACCTACCCTAAAACACTAATATCTTTCCCAAAAGTCTCATCACAAATCACTATATTTTTTTTTTCATAGTGATATTCCAAAAACAATTTTATAGGATCTTTCCCAATATTCTACCCAAAATCAACCAAAACTAGCATTAACATGCTCATAAGAACTCCAATTACACATCCTGACTAATGATAAAACATCTATAAACTCATTTACCATTGGATAAAATTCATATCCCACTGACCATGACCCACATCCATGTTACTCCAATGAAGCTAGAGTGGCCTCAATACTCTTCTAATGTATTAAGAAAACAATCCATGACAAGTCACAACACTTTAGAAGTCATCAAATGTATGTCATTCCAAAATTTATCCAAAATTAAATCATGATATCAAAAACCATGATAGGTTCAATCTCTTATGGGTGATTCCTGTATATTTATATCATTATGATACCATATTCAAATATTTTTCTTAATCGTAAAATGAATCTCAAAAACATCGATGTGTTACCCACAATACAAATATTTATATAGCATAAGTTTCTCCCAAAAATAAGCCTTTAGTATCAATGGAAGATTTCATCTAGTGGTGCTCCTAACTATAGGAATATCCTACCCAGAGCAAAGATCAACTTTTCCCAAATTTGGACTAAAAAATAATAATGTTTCCCTACCCACAAATTCACTATGAAAATGAAACACACATAACATTTCCAATACTGAAATATCCAAAAAGATCATTGAACCACACTTAACCCCTGTCAACCATTCAAGAGAATTATACTAGTGGATCCCACAAAAAAATCCATCTTGAGCCAACTGCAGGTAGCTCCCACCAAGATTATTTCCCATTATCCCACCACCACCTACTCAACTAACATCCCCATAGTGCGTGATGACTGAATAAACTATCATCCCTAAACCGAATCCATGAATATCACACTAACCATCCATCATATGAGACATTAATTAGAATATACATTAGTATCCATGGAATATATGATTAATTCACAAACCAACCATTGTGTCCCTCTCATTTAACACATACTGACCCATAAAAGTATATACACAGGCACTAGTTATACTCAGTAGAGCTAGAAAAACCAAATTGATCACCCACATTCCACACTAGGTTATTTTACAATCACCCTCAACATATTGGACGAACATAGAAATTAGGTATCTACTTCATCCTAATCCAATATAGAAAATAACTGATAACTAGTATCCCTAGGTTCCACATACTCATTTTTTGAAGACCATTTACTATAAATTTACAGACACTAAAATTTCCGTGAGTTTTTTAAAACACCCCTTCCACCCTATGGGTTTCCCACCAAAATAAATTATCACATAATCCCCACACTAGTTGGTCCCTTTACTAAAACATGTAAAATCTCAAAATTAAATTTTGAAAACAATTTCCAAAACAACTGTGAAGTCAAATTTCAAACCATTAAAATACTCTTTCAAAACACATTTTCTAATTATTTTATTTTAAAAAAACCAATTCATTTCAAAATTCATCGGTCCATGGTTCGTTTATCAAAATCAAACCATAATACCATTATAACCTTCAAAACAAAACTACCTCAATTTAAAATAAATGTTTTGTTTCTCCTAAAAAATAATTAAAAAAACCATATATCTATGATGGTCTGTAACAACTTCACCTTAATCAATTATTCCCCTAACATCCTTATTAATTTCATCACTCTTAATAATATAATAGATAGAAAATCAATATTATTTATTTTTATTCAATTTTTAGTGATCCTCACAAGGCCATTATGTCATACATCACTGCCTTTTACGAAAATGAATCATCCTCATTTGATTCCACTACAATGATTCATGTAAAACTAACTGGCTCCAAGATGAGCCATAATACTTCTTTTCAGTCCCATCTATCCCACATTGGGATTTTTTTTCAAATCAAACACCTCACCCACTATAGCGTTCCTAAAACAAAAAATTGTAATCCCCTAGAAATATAAATTTAAAAATATTAAAGCAATCAATGTATGCACTAGATCTACCGCCTCTGTCAAGGAAACAAATATATACTTTTTCCAATTCAATCCTTTCCAAAAACACATCTCATACAAATTTTCAACACCCCTAAATGAGAATATTGAAGAGTGCCATAGAAAGGGATTTCAAAATAGCCATTAATTCCTCCAAAAATATTAGAGTCTATCTACCATAGGTGAGGTCCTAACATAGTTATATGGAGACTATTCGCATACATACATGTTTCCAGGGTCATTCCCAAATCATCCAAAAAATAAGGAAGACCCATTTGTATAGAAGATGTCACATCTTCTTGTATACATGAATCTAGGATACCACTAGGCCATCAAAATCCATAATATTAAATAAATACAAAAGAATCATAAGCTAGATTTGTATATCACACTCAATCCATGTCCACCTAGACCAATAAAACCTCTACCAAAAATCCAGCTACATGTTCTACGAGTTCCAGAATAGGAAACGAGAGTGTCTATTTATGTGCACAAGAACCCCTAACATGTACAAATATATATGCACAGTCCAAAAACCAATTATGTAACCCCAATGCCTCAATTAATTTTTTTTATTTTGATAAAGTATATTTTCATGACATACATATATAGAGCATGGTCATGTGTATGTAAAAACCCCACCAAAAAATATAAAGAAATTTCACATAAAACATACCTACTTCAACACCATATCTAGATCAATTTAATTCTCCCAAACATACAATACATGCTTCATTTCTATGTCATAAAGATCATTTTTTAAGATATTAGAATCAAATGTTTCCCATTTTCAAAACCAATAACCCTTGTCACAACCTCATCGGCTTACACAACACATACTTTTTCTGTTCGGTAGGTCCACCAAGTCACCATGACCCATCCAATCAGACTCTAGTTATAAGGACATGACCACAGACATTTAATAATATTGAATTAAATTATAATTCAAATGAGTATCTTTTCAGGTTTATAGTTTTAGAGAATTATTCCATAACTATAACATTTCATTTCATAAATAATACAATGTTGAAACTTTTAATCAGTTTCCATTTTTTTCACAAAACAAGAACTCTTTAAAAAAGGGTCATGTATAGTTCCTTATTTAAGATAGCATGAATTTTCCATGATCCCATCCTTGACCCAAATCTTCTTTAAGTCATGTGAAAAACATTTCAAAAACTTGCGATGAGCATAAAAATCTCAATAATGGATACACAAAGAAGGAAAACTGTTAGTTTTTTAAAACAAAAAGTAAACCATGAATAATTTAAGATAAGTAATAAATTTCACCTTTATGAAGTACTAAATACTCTTCACTGAATAAAACATCACTAATTACCCTTTTGTAACCAAAATAATACAATAAAACCCATATAAAGAACACATAACATATAAAGGTAACTTGGGACATGAATATACTTAAATGGAATAACAATACGGTCGACTTCAACAAATATCACTACATGGAATATCCATACAGCTGACTTCCATACCCAATGCATAGAAGGTTATAATGTAACCACCCGTCCTCGTATTTACGGCACCACCCTTTATTTGGTTTATCATATAACCACCCGTCAAATGTCTAAGTACCATTATGAAATCACAGGATATAAAACAAATATAAAGGAAACTAATCATTTCCACATTTCAATAAAAATATATACCATAAATATGTTGACATAAAAAATCCATTATCAAACCCATTTTCAATACCAAAATACATGAAATAGTATACATAATTTATTTTCTTTTAAAAACATAATGGCTTGTTGAAGAAGCCAAAGATCAAATAATACTTGCAGCAACAGAAAAGGTCGTTGTCACCACTTACGTTAAAAGAAACATTCATTTTTTCATTCATTAAAAAACTTCATAGAAAAATATTCCCTTTGAAAATTCAAGGGTTTTTATACAGCGTATAAAAGTTAGTCGTGTATTAAAACAAAATATGCCTCAACGAAAGGAGATTGAGATGAAGTCCCTTACCTCGTGTCCGACTTGACTCGATCGTTCTTTAATCTCCTAAATAATGAAATAAAGTTAATTTAAACTTGATTAAGACCCTTTTTCAAGTTTATTATTCCATTTATATCACTTATTACCATGTTATAAACATTTTTATCCATTTAAGTTAATAACGTTTGTTTTGTCGATATTTGGTACTTGAGTCAAAAATTGACTTCTTATAATTACATGTTGTTCATGTGGACAAAGGTTCATTATATACAGAATGATATTCTTGATTTCGATATCATATATATTATATATATTCATAATATATATGTATTTATAATAGTACATAAAATTTGTAGGTATGAAATAAAATTCACCGTTCAGGGAGACGGTAAGCCATACGTACGCAAGAACGCTACTTTTATTTCTATTTATTATTTTAATGGAATTAAAACATAATGATACATATGTATATTATAATTCCAGTATTATATAATATATAATATCATTAAATCCATCCTTTATACATCCCACATATGGCATTAACGAGTCATATCACTTTGAGGGGGCGGTAGTACGCACTTCCTAAATTAAAATTATCGGTTTACCTATAATTGAAACCATAATTGTATGATATAAATGGAAAATACAGAATCATAAATAAAATATAAACATAATATATATCATATATAAATAAAGTTTCATTATAATGTCAACCATGAGAGTCGGTAAGAGGTAATTTAACAATCATCGTTTAATGAGGCGTTAGTTTTCCATCCACAGAAACATTATGTTTTTCACCCATTAGATGAAGGTGTGTGTATATTTAGTTAAAATAATTCTTATTACAACATCCTAGTATATTTATGATACAGTTTTTTTTATAAAATAATGGAATAAAAAGAGTTTAGGGGTTGGATAAGTAAAATAAATGAAAATAAGTAAAGATAAACTCATACCTATAATTTGGGAAACTTCATTTGGTTTGACTCGAAATGACTTAATGAAGTGCCTTCTTACAAAAGTAAGGATTTTAAGAGGAGTATAAAATTGTGGGGATCTTAAATGGGAATATTTTGGACGATCCTAAAGGCTTCAGTGGTGTGAGGAATTGGTTAGAAGTGGTCTCATTTTATAAGGGAGAGGAGGGGCTCTTTAATAAGTGTGAAAATATTATTTTCTTACATAATGATATTCTATTTCCAAAGGACCACAAATCGTTAGAGTAGAATATAAGATGACTCATGGTAGAAATAAAATAAATCAATAATAATTGGACAAGTTTTGGTTTTTATTTAAATATTTATAATCTTATTTATTTAAATGATTTATTAATGAGGTAAACACTGCATCATTATTCTGTTATAAATAATTTAATTTATTTTTTGTCTAAAAATTATAAAACAAATTCCATGATATAGGAAATATTATTATATTTCCAATTAATATTTATAGTAAAAAATATTACTTATATAACACCATAAAAAATTTGATTTACTAAAAGATTTTTGTTTATGCCATTTTTGCGTTTACATTAAATTAATTAATCTAAAGTGCCATTATCATTCATAAGTGGCTCCATGGGGTCCCAAAAAAACCCAAATATGCCCATGGTCGGAAATTACTCATCCAATAAGGTTAGGACATGTGTTAAGGTAATTTTAAATTATTACAATATTCTTTTTACCTTGAATTACCATATTTACCTTTAACCGAGGTAAATACTAGTCAAAAGTTACTATTTATCAAAAAATTATTTTCATCTTATTGAACCTAATTTTACTTAATTATAACAACCATGTATGTCGTATTTTTGAAATTCCATTCTCATATGTGGTAAAATTTCATTTAAATGAAAAGTTAGTTTTTTAACTACTACTATGTGGTTTCACTATTCATCAAAAATTGAAGTTTTCCAGAAAAATATCAAAAATTCTACCTAACATATATTTCATTTTTCAAATTAAAATATTATTTATATTTTTATAAATTCAAAACATTGAAGAGGAATTAATTAATTTAAAATTTATTCCTGTTGTTAAAACAAATAGCGTGTTTTTTAAGAAATAATAACTATCAAAAGATTGACACTTGTTTATGTCCACTTTCAAAGTGAAATTAATTCCCACAACCAAAATTTGATTAAATGGAAAAAATATAAACTAATTACACTTTAAAACCAATTATAATGATAATATAATTATGTAAATAAATTATATTAAAATACAGTTTTGAATAAAAATACAATATTTTTTACTATTCATAAAAAATGAACTTTATCGGAAATATTCCAAAAATATACACAAATTAAATTTTGATGTCACCATTATAAAGAAGGATTTTATTTTTTCAAATAGAATGTATTTAAGTGACCAAAACTAGATTGAAGGGGGTTATCCATTAAAAGGAGGTAAATCAGCCATTTATTATAAATTATGCTTAAAATTCGATTCATTCACATTTTTAACCTCTATATTTTATTGAATAAATGTAAATATATTTAACGAACATTTATAATAATATTGTAGTTAGTTTTGTTAATTCTGGCCAATACAAAGGCTTGGAGTAAACTACCATTTTAAATAATAATATTATATTATTAGTATGCAACGTAAGATTTCAAAGAAACTCATTGTTGTGTATCGGGTACGCTATTGAACATAGAAACCCCTTTAAAGTAAAAGTAATATTTAATTCAAATATTTTAACAAATATGAAATATTTATTATTCTTTATTTACTTGGGATGTTACATCCTTCCCCCCGTTTGGAAATTACATCCTCATACTTTTTATTCACTTAACAAATATGTGGTTGTAGTTATCCATTATAGCATATTCATATTGCCATGTTGCCTCTTCAACCATATGGTTTTTCCACAAAACCTTTACCAGGTGAATTACTTTATTCTGTAAAACTTTCTCTCTACGGTCAAAAATTTTAACTGGTTGTTCTTCATAAGAGATATTCACTTCCAACTGAACTACCTCTCGGCTCTAAACAGGATATGAATCTGGTATATACTTTCTCAACATCGAAACATGAAAAACATTATGTACCTGGGAAAAACATGGAGGAAAAGACACTCTATACGCAACTGATCCAACTTTCTCTAGAATTTCATAAGGTCTGATGAACCTCAGAATCAACTTTCCCTTCTTACCAAAATGAATCACACTTTTCCATGGAAAAACTTTGAGAAAGACATGATCACCTACCTCAAAAGAATGATCTTTCCTCTGGTTATCTACATAGCTTTTCTGTCTCCTCTGAGTTGTTCTCATGTGCTTTTGAATCAACTGAACTTTCTCGACCATCTCTTCAACCAATTTTAGTTCCATTAACATCCTTTTAAATACTTAATCCCAAAAGGTTGGAGTTCGACAACGCTTTCCATGTAGTGCCTCAAATGGAGCCATCTGTAAACTAGAATGAAAACTGTTATTATATAAAAATTAATCCAAAAAAAGATGTTGGTCCAAACTTCCCTGATAATCCATCTAGAATGCACATAACATATCCTCTAATGTCTGACTTATTCATTCTGATTTCCCATTTGATTGAGGATTAAATGTTGTAATAAAATTTAATTTAGTACCCAATGACTTCTGAAGGCCTTTTCAAAAGTTAGAAGAAATCATGTGATCACGATCAAATATAATGGGGAGGGGAACTCCATGAAACCTGACTATATCTTTAACATATAACCAATAATGTTTATCTAGATACAATTTATATCGAATAAGAAGGAAATGAGAATATTTAGTCAATTGGTCAACAATAACCCAGATTGCATTATTACCTCGATATGTCTTTAGTAATCCCACAATAAAGTCCATGGATATATTTTCCCATTTACACTCTGGCACCGGTAAAGGCTAAAGCATCCCTTTCAGTAACTGCCCCTCTGCTTTATCCTGCTGTCAAATCAAACATTTCATAGTAAAACCAACAATATCTTTTTTCATTCCATCCCACAAGTAATACTCACGAGGATCTATGTACATCGTAGTATTACTAGGATGAACTGAAAATGGGGAACTCTGAGCTTAACATAACAACTCATTCTTCTACTGTGAATCACAAGGCACACATAATATATTTCCAAATCTCAAAAAACAATCATTATCAATGTTAAATTCAGGAAACTTACCCTTCTATACCAACTCTACCATTTTCTGTAACTCACTATCTTCTTTCTGTGCTTTCTTAATTCTGTCTGATAAAGTTGATCTCACTGACAGCTGATACAAAATAGATGAATTTTCAACACCAACAACTTCTATTCCAAATTTTATCAAGTCAAACACCAAAGGATCTTGTTCCTAATGTTACATGGTTAATGATACATTGATTTTTGAACTCAAACATCTGCCAATTTATTTCCTTCTCCTAGATGGTAATTGATCATGAAATCATAATCCTTGATTAATTACAGTCATTTCCTCTTTCTATGGTTAAATTATTTTTTCGTGAATATATACTTTAAACATTTTTGATTAGTATATATTTCACATTTTTATCCATACAAATGATGCCTCAAAATTGTTTACGAAAAACCAACAACAGCTAATTCAAAATCATTTGTAGGGTAATTTAACTCAGGAGGTTTCAACTGATGTCAAGCATAAGCAATTACCTGATCATTCTCCATTAGGACACAACCAAGCCCTTTCAATGAAGCATCACTGTAGATGACAAATTCACCATCTATGGAAGGCAGTGGAAAAACTAGATCATTCACTAATATTCTTTTCAATTCCTAAAAACAATCGCCACATTCATTTGTCCAAATAAAAATAACACCTTTTAGAGTTAACTTAGTCATTAGACTAGATATCCATGAAAAATTATCAACAAACCTTCAGTAATAACCTGACTAAACTGAGCCATCACTGTAACAAACTGTTCAATTCTAATTCTGACCATCTCTAGAAACTAATTTTCAAGGTCATTTCCCTTTTTATACCTTTCCAAAACAAGATGATTTGTTTCCACTAAGAAAAACCTTTCTTAACACAAGAAATATCTTAGGCGAAGCAACATGGTAATCTATAAATGCCATATCACATAAATCTTACCATAAATTAATTTTTGGACATTAAGTTAACAATATCCTAACTCTTAAAATTGCCTAAACTAACCTCTGATACCAACAATAAGTACCCGGCCTTAAACATTTCATAATATTGAATTAAATAAAAAATTCACATGAGGATATTTTCAAGTGTAGAGTTTTATAGAATTAAGCCATAACTATTACATTTCATTTTGAAAAAAAATACAAAGAAAACACTTCTACTCACATTAAATTTTTTCACAAAACAAGAACACATAAAAACAGAGTCATGTCTAGTTCCATATTTAAGATAGCATGACTTTTCCTTGATCCCATCCATGACCCTAATATTCTTTATGTACTGGGAAAAACATTTCAAAAACTTGGAATGAGCATAAAAAGCTCAGTAAGTGATACACAAAGAATGAAAACTATTAGTTTTTCAAAACAACATGTAAACAATGAATACTTTAATATAAGTAATACTTTTCACCTTTTTGAAGTAGTAAATACTCTTCACAGAATAAAATATCTCTACTTACCCTTTTTTAACCGAAATATTACCATAAAACCCATATTAAGAACACATAACATATAAAGGTAACTTGGGACATAAACATACTTAAATGGAATAACCATACAGTTGACTTCCACACATATCACAAAATAGAATATCCATACGACCGACTTCCAAACCCAATGCATTGGAGGTTATAACATAACCACCCATCCTGGAATTCATGTCACTACTAGTCACTTGGTTTATCCCATAACCACCCATCAAATTTCCAAGTACCATTATAAAATTATCAGACATAAACAAATATAAAGGAAAGAAAACATTTCCACATTTCAATCACAATATATCACTTAAATATGTTGACCTAAAAAATCCATTATCAAAACAATTTTCAATAACAAAATACATTAAAGGTTATATGTTATTTATTTTCTTTGAAAACATTACGTCTTATTGAGGAATCCAAATATCCAATAATAATCACGGTGGAGGAAAAGGTCATTTTCATCTCTTAAAATAAAAGAAACATTCCTTTTTCATTTTTTAAAACTTTTTTTAAAAAAAGATTCCCTTTGAAAATTCAAGGGTTTTATATAGCGTATAAAATAAAGTCATGTATTAAATCAAAATATGCCTCAATGAAATGTGATTGAGATGAAGTCCCTTACATCATGTTTAAATTGACTCGATTGTTCTTTAATCTCCTGAATAATAAACCAAAGAGAATTTATACTTGCATAAGAATATTTTTCAAGTTTATTATTCATTTTATATCACTTATTATAATGTTATAAACATTATGTAATCATTTATGTTAACAATGTTCATTTAGTTGATATTTGGTACTTGAGTCAAAAATAGGCTTCTTATAATTACATGTTGTTTATGTAGTCAAAGGTTCATTATTTCTAGAATGATATTCATGATTTGGATATCATATATATCATATATATTTAGTATATATAAGTATTTATAATAGTACATAACATTTTTTTGTAAGAAATGAAATGCACCGTTCAGAAATGATGTCTATTTTGATAAATTAAAAACATACTAGTTAAATTGATTTATTTAAAATTAATTCCCGTTGTTAAAACCAATAGCGTTTTTTTAGAAATAATAATTATCAAAAGATTGACACTTGTTTATGTCCACTTTCAATGTGAAATTAATTCCAACGACCATCATTGGATTAAATGGTAACAATATATTCTAATTACACTTTGAAACCAATTAAAAGGATAATATATGTGTATAAGTAAAAGATTAAAATGCAGTTTTGAATTAAAATACAATATTTTTTACTATTCATGTAAAAATGAACTTTATCAGAAAAATGCCAAAAATTACAGAAAGCAAATTTTGATGTCCCCATTCTAAAGAAGGATTTTATTTGATCATATAGAATGTATTAAAGTGACAGAAACTAGATTTAATAGGGTTCTACATTAAAAGGAGGTAAATTGAACATTTAATGTAAATTATGTTTCAAATTAGATTCATTCACTCCTTAAGCATCTAACTTTTATTGGATAAATGTAAATACATTTAAAAAACATGTATAATCATATTTTATTTATTTTTGTTCATTGCCACCAATACAACAACTAGGAGTTAACAACCATTTCAAATAATAATATTATATTATTAGTGTGCAACATAAGATTTCAAAGAAACCCGTTGTTGCATATCAGGTACGCTATCGAACATAGAAACCCCTTTAAAGTAAAATTAATATTTAATTTAAAAATATTAACACATATTAAATATGTATTATTCTTTATTTACTTGGGATGTTACACTAGTGATGTCAAAAAAGAAAACTAACATTATTCTTTATTTTCCTGGGATGTTACACTAGTGATGTCAAAAAAGAAAACTAACCAATCCATGTAGTTTTTTGGGAGGCAAACCAACACAACCATTCCATCCAATGTGGTAATAGGATTTATAGTAATCATGCACCTCAACCCAACTCTAAAATTATTAGAGTTCTATAATTTTACCCGGTCCCATCCCTATAGACTCCGCGGATGTAAACCATACACATCAAATAATCCTAGAAGGTTCTATAGAGGTCATGATTAATCATATTGAACCATACCTATGAGTTCTAAGGTCTACTTAATAAAATACCCTAACTGGTCCCTCATTAGTAGGGGGAAAATCAATCATATGATAATAATATATATGAATATAATTAAAAGATAGGTCATGAATCACATATCATGGAGGGAAACTAATCATTACTGCACCAGTCCCTCTATTGGGGTCCATCACATCGATTTTGACGAACCCCACACATTGATTCCATAAAAAAATAGTTTTTGTTAATAAACGCAATATATTCACGTAGTTTTACAAATTTGGTGCATTAAAACAAAATCACCCAATAGTATAAAGACTCAAATAAGGCCAATAAACCTACCAAAAATGGAATTATTATACCACATCTCAATCCCATACCAAAATATATTCAATCCATGATCCTTGGTCTCAATATCAAACACCATGAAATTAATTACATAGAATTTATTAAACAGAATCCTAATTGGAAGAAAAGGTTCTAAAATCAAGTGGTTCTAGGTAGACATTAGAAACATGATAAACTAAATTTATTTTACTACCAAATCACCAATAATCCTGTTCCATTAAAATAAATATACCTTAAATCATAATTGAGGAAATTTAACATTTATTCAATTAAAACCTTACTAGAACCTACTGGAAAAAATAACCAATGATGAATGGTGAAAGTCTTATTTATTCAATCCACACATAACATTCTCTACAAACCAAAAATGAAATTACATTAATTAATAATGATTTATTATTTATCTATTGAAATAATTCATCTCAACCCTATATAAAATGTCATTTTATAGAGAACAAAATAAGGGAAATTGGAGAAGGAGTATACCTAACCTCAAAATAACTCTTTGAAGCCCTGTAGAAAAAACTAATTGAAGGATCATAAATGGGTAGAAATATAGTGAAAAGTGGGGAAATCCCACATTTTTCACCAATATGAAGGAAATGAAACCCGATTCGATTACAAATAAAAACCCTTATAAGATACCAAATGAAACCACCTTAAAATTAAGGCACCCTGATAGTATATGACGACTTGTGGATGGTATATTTCTTAGAACCATCCACACACCCAATAAACCTACCAATCCTCCTCCATTTATCTCTTCAATACACAAAATCCATCCAAGCCTTGATCCACAACCAAATTTTTTATTTTATTGTTTTTAAATAATTTTATTTACATTAAAAATTATTTTATCATAATTAATAGTCTCCCAATTGGAGAAATTCCAATTCCTTCTTGGATTTTCTAACTCCTAGTATATATAATTATATCACACGTTTTGATGTTTGGTTATATGTATTAGATTGATCTTGAGAGATGGGTACAAGGATAGTTCTTGAGACATATGAGATATTTTATAATTTTTGGATTTTATATATTTTTACTTTTGGGGATTTATGTATCAAACATGTCTGATATATATGCAATACATAATTTGAATGTAGAAGCTTTATGATTTTCCAGGATTGTAACTTTGTGAGTTAACACATATAATTATTATCTATATGAGTTTTGGTATGTTGTTACTATTATTTATGATGTGTTGATCTTTTAATAGAGGGTATTGTATACCAATTGTAACACTTATAGAGAGTCACAAAATTTCTGTAATATATTCTATACGGGAATTCATGATTGATTCCATGTGTTACACTAACTCAGGACATAACATCAGTTGCATATAGAACATTAAATTACATATATGAGGACATATATGGGAAGCATATTTAATGTATAAAAAATAGTGATAAATAGTTTGAATGAAAATTATCAAAAAAAAAATTAATGAGGTTTTGTTAATTTATAAAACCATTTGGTGATATTTTATTGTAGCAAAATGTCGATGAAAGGGTTTTGAAGAAAACTGGTTATGATATGTATACATTGATGATGGTTATAAATTATTAAATTTAATATCACTATGGAATATGATTAAGAAATTTTTGAATTGAAATTTAATTCCGAGAAACAATGTCCATATTGGTATTGTTGATATTTTGGTTACAAGAGCATATAAATTCCTACTTCCCCAAAATCTCTCACAACTATACAATCTGGTTCATGCCATACATTTGATGAGGTACATAACAATTGATAAATATATAAAGTTAAATCTTGGGAAATGTACGTAATAAGTTAAATTTCTATCAAAATAATCTAAATGAAATTATTTTATTGACCCATATTCACTATAAAGATTTAACCAAATTTTTAAGATAAACAAGAAAAATATTTTTATATTCGAAATTTTTTATAATGATTATATGGCCTTATTTAAATTTTATATTTCGATATTTTATAAACTAAATATGAAAAAATTGAAAACTTTTTTAATATCATCTTATCAAATTTATCACATTGTGAATTTTTATATTTTTTTTGAAAAGATAGATACTCGGGTGAAAAGTGAAAATACAAATATTTCTTACAATTTTCATTATTACTTAAGTGACTAAAAAAATTTACTTTTTGTTGTTTCAAAAGTTAAATTAGAACATTTTTACAATACTCATTCCAATTACTTCCATATTGATCATCATTTATCTTTATTTTTGGATGAAATAATTTTCTTCTATAAAAGAGAATTTTTCTAAAAAAATCTTTTCTCTTTGTGTATTAATATCAAAGTATAATTTTAAAAATTATTTTTTTTAATATGGTAATGTTTTACATATTTTATATTTTTTTATATGGTAAAACATTATCACTGCAGTATAGGTTTGAAGATAAAATGATGTATTCAAAACCATGTGTTGCATTTTAAAATATAATAAAACATTTTCAAATTTTATTTGGAAGTGTATATATGGAAACATTCACATACTATATTTGGGAAATGATAATTTAAATAATAATTATTTTGATAAAGATATATAATATGTTTTTATATAATATTTATTTTAAAGTGGTACACTACAATCAATGTAAAAAAGGACACATCCTCTCCTCACTTGTTCACACATTTTTTGTCCCTTTTGATAAAAAATTCCACCCTTAAATACCTTAAAATCACCTCATCCAATATCTTGTACTTTCTAGTCTCAACAAATAACAATTTTATGATTTCTTATGGTGTAAGACATAGGATTTTTTCTATATAAGGGGTATAATTATTAATTTGTTACTTCTAGATTATTTATTCTCCTACCTAATTCTTTTATTATTTAGAAATAATAAAATAATTACATTAAAATATCTAATATAAAATAATTTTATTATGATTAGGGTACAATAACTTTTCATATCCTTTTTCATTCTGTAATAAATGAATGCATCACTTGTCCATACGTGTGGATAATCACCATCATAGAGTGATTTGTTTCATGTTTCTATAAAAGAACTTATGGATGATTAAAATGACATATAAATAATATATAATATAATTAAAACCTAATAATTAGTATTTAAAAAAAATATTTCTAACTTTAATACACATTATCTTTCTTAAAATGATTATATCCCTCGTTCTTACTTGTAGACTACTGCCTCCACGAAGGGTTGTGATCAATTTCTTTATTTTTTCCAGACATATATATATATATAATGAATAGATGTGGAATTAAAAAATTATTATTATATTTAATAATTAAAATATCTTGTACTTTTTCCCATTACCTCTTAGTAGAGAAATAAAATTTTGTTCATTTATTTGTTGAGACTATATTCTATATGTTAATATGTGATTTGTATTTCATTACTTCCTTACATGGTTGGTTATTATAGATATATTAATTCAATATTGTGATAATAACACCATTTTTTATATTATAGATGTAATTTAACCATATAAACTTTTTCCATAGTCTATGCACTGAGGATAGTTGAGGTTATAAATTGAATGACCCTAAAACAACCAACATAAACATAAATAATTTTGTAACCAAATAAAAACATATTAATAAATGATATAATTGGTATTATAATAATCGTACTCAAATAAAATATATTCTTATGAATTATCCTAAATAATATAAATTTATTATTAAGGATTAAGGGAATCTATCATGAATTTCATGACTTATAATAACACAATTTGTTTTATAACTTATGTTTAATGGTTTTACTTCCAGCTATTTTTCTTCCTTAATGAGAGTTGTTTAATATTTTCAAACATGATAATAATTATATTTCAAATCATGAAAATGTTAATTTTCAAATATATTAGACTTACATTATAAATAGTTAACTCCTATTACGTTCAATATTTTCCATAAGTGTAAATTGATTATATTAAAAAATATCTTTTAATGTATATGGTTAGACCAACAATTCACATCATCATATCAACTATTAACTATAACTAATTATATATAAGTTAAAATCGTTATATAAACTATATCCAATTAAAAAGGGTCTACAAAATAATCAATTTTAGGAGTTTTCATAGAAAAGTAAATATTTTTCATTTTTGGATTATAAAAATAGAATATGTTTTTCTTATTGGTTTCAATGTGTGTTTCAGGTGTTTTATGATAAATATTTGATATTTAAAAAAAACTTGTTTATAAAATGGTAAATTGAAATTATATATGAAGAAATTAAAGGCCAGATATAGATTATTATGAATGGTGTGTTCGATATAGCTTTGCATTGCCTCGTGTAATTATTTAGTATTTAAAAGTGAAAATTAAAAGAGTTGATTAGGTTTTCTAGTCCTATATAATTGATTCATATTCTATTATTGTAAAATGGATTAAAACACATTTAACATAGGTTATGAATATGATGCTCCATGATACCTATATTATTCTTTTAAAATGATTTTTTTATTTACATGATTCAATTTTATGAGGTAAGGAATAGTTACTAATATTTAAAGGAGGAAGGTTTGAAATTTATTCATGGATTACAACATGAATAATGATGCATTCACGAATAACATATAATTAAAAGTGTTTAAAAAAAATATTTTTGAAATATATAAATTTCTATATGTAGTAATATATTATTTATGTGTTCATTGTTTTACTAGGAAAAAAGAAACTATTTTCATGAGTTTTCATGTTTCCACTAGACTTACATGATTTATTTGTTGTTTTTACTCAAAAAATGATATTTCGGCTCATCCCACTTGTTGAAATATTTTTCATTGGATATGAGGATGAGTGAAAACTATATAGAGGTAAGATAATCTAAGGTGGGATAGTCATTAAATTATCTTAAATTTCATGAATAAATTATAGTGTAAAATCAAAGACAATTTTTATGGATAAAAATGTACTTTATATTGCAGTGTAAATATTTTAATGTAATTTTATTCCTAATTTAATAGAAGTTTTATTACAAAGATCATAGGAATTTATAACTATAAAATCATTTCTATGAAACTAATTTTTTTTATGTTAACAGGTTGTTATTGTATATATTTTAGAATAGATTAGATACCTTTAGAGGTTAAGAGAATGTTATCGGGCACTCTAAAGTGATTTAGGTTAATGTTTATACTATGATTTGATAACATTTAGTTTTTCTCCATGATGTTTCATCTAATACTTATATGTTCATAATGGGTTCCTCCATAAGAGAAAGGTAATCTAATGTATGATTGAATCAATAGGATTATAACCATCCAAAATTGCAACCTAGAATGAATTGGATGTGAAATTAGTTCAATGTATTAAATCCTTTGATATAAAAAATTAAAATTGTATCACATAAAATAAAACAAAATTCTCTAAAATGAAACATGTATAATTTTTCCATTTTCATAAAATATCAATATATGTATTTATTTAGATCTTGAAAATACTTAAAAACTAATGGATGGTTAAATTCATTATTATAGATATTAAATGTTTTGTATTATATGGACCGTTAAAAAATATTTATTTCTCATTGTCATTTTATTCCTTAAGACAATAATTTGTGGAATTTTATTATGAATAATATGGTAAATGAAGAAATTGAATTCATAGAGTTGACGGTATTTGAATAATTTTACCTAGAGAAGCATTTTTAAAGTTTTCATCAATTTAGAGTTGAAAATATTATGAATGATGGAAAACAAAGAAGGATCAGTATCAGTCTAGAATCATTTTTCTCTCTTGAAAATATATGCATTGTATTTTATTCAATACCATAATAGTAAAATTGATATACTTGACACAAGTTTGAGATAAATGTTATAAATAAAATTGTACACTAATGAATTTAATATTAATGAGGAGGTTGTTTTTTATTCTAGAAAAGATTATATAGTTTTTTTAAACATTTATTTAAATATTTATAATAATTGTAAGAAGTGGTTATAGTTGAAATTAATAGAGAATAATTAAACCAATAAATACAAATGAGATCAATTCTAATGTTCCAAATATTTTAAAAAACATTTTAATAAATGAATGAAAATATAAAAACATGATAATGCTGGGGTAAGATCATTCAGTTATCTCATTATAAAAACCTATAGAGTTATGATTCCAAAAGTAATAAGAAAAAATGATATTCAACTTAATGTATGATGTTTAATATCAATGAGTTCATAAATTGTTCTAACACATGTCCTAATATTGTTACTCAATGATAGAATCATAAATATCAGAATATGAATGGAGAAGAAAATAAATTTTCTAATACTACTAAATATATGGGACCCCAAATGATTTATTTAAAAGTGTAATACTTTTTTATTGAGATTATGTAAATTTATAAATTGATCATAATCTCTTCATTTAATTATATCAAGTAAATTTATATGAATAATATGTTACATAAATATAACAACAAAAAATAAGTTTTTATAGGATTTGGTATAATTCTTTGAATTCCATGTGTTTCTTAGAAGAATAAGGAATATTTATGTGTCAATATTTGAAATCTATTTTATATTCATCATGTTAAATCCATAATGTATATAGATCTTTAGGGGTATTATCAGTTGAGTGGAAAAAATAATTATAATAATATTATTAATATGGATTTTTTGGTATTAAATAAGTTAAATAGATTGAAAAATACAAAATATGTTCTCGAACGAAAATAAAAGAATAAATCGAATGATTTCATCATGATATTACAATAAAAAATTTGAATTAATAATTTTATTTGAGTTACAATTTATCATTTTATTATATCAATGAATTTTCATTCTATATTATGTAATATAGATTTAAAAAATTATTATTAAAACATTACCTATTTGGTACTTAGAATATATGGAGTTCCAATCTGAATTTCTCTGATCATGACCATTGTTTTACGTAAAATTGTTTCAATAGACCCCAATAGACAATGGCTTCTGAGTTAAATTTTAGTAAAACATTTCAACTCAATTCTAATAGAAATTTGAAGTGTGAACATCTGATATCAAAATATATTATTAAATATTTATCAATGAAAAATCAAGGGTGTATGAATTAGTACCATTATTTGGGATAACTTTTTTTTAATAAATGTTTTTATTTGTGTAAAAATGTCAGTAATATTTGGCATTATATTGAAATAGGTATTTTAATCATGTTTTTTGGAGGAATAAGGTAAAAAAAATGACTGGAAGTAGATTCTATCAATGAGATGGTTCAGTTGGTAAATATTATTGATAATCACCTAAGGGAAGCTAATAGAATGATGAAACCTCGTTGAGATAACCAAAGGAATGATCTCTTATTTGAGGTATGAGATCATGTTTTTTTAATGTAAATAATTTCAAATGTGATATGAGTTTTAATAAAAATGTAATGTTATATTTCAGATTAATTTATCCATATAAAATTCTAGACAATGTGGGATTATTTTTATAGTAATTCGCCTTACCAAAGATTTTATATGAGTTACATGACGTTTTTCATGTTTTTTTGTTAAAGAAATTTGTACATGGTGGATCTAATTTGTTGAACATTGATAAAAATAAGATGGAATATAATGATTCATTATTGGTAAACATAGTACATATTATAAATTGTATGGAGAATACTTTATAAAATAAGGAGACAAATCTTGTTAATGTTTTATGGAATACCATTATAATTGATAATGTAAATTAGGAATTATAAATATCTATAAGGTAATTATACACTCACTAATTTAAGTTAATGAATAAAATTTTGAGGAAACAATTTCATAAAGTCGAGCTAATTTTGAAGCCTTAGAAATGTAAGGAAATATTCATTTTTTTGTCATAGAAATATGTGTGATTATATTTTATGGATTTATATTCACATTACTAATTTTATGAATTATTTCAATCGAAAATGAAATATATTTTTGTAATAAAATTTTCTCTAGGAATTATATGGTTTCACTAGGAACAAAAATATATTAATTTGAGGAACTGAATTTCATAACATGGACATCATTTTTTCAAAACGATTTGAAATTTAATTTAGTTTCAAAATTTGTAAATTTTTTTAAAAAATTTATATAGTTGATATTTACAAATTCCTATTTTTTTAAAATTGTAATTTAATATTATGAATATTAATAGTTTTTTTATATTCATTGTTTTCTAAAATATAAATTAGTCACGTTTTTCTAAAAAATTATTTTTATTATCATTTTACTCATAGTGGCTATTCATTTTTTTATAAAATAATTTTATTCTAAAAAGGGATTTTTGCCTAATTATAGTTTACATTGCGATATGTGTATTTATATAAAAATTAATTTTACTCACATGTGGAAACATAATATATTAAAAATCATTTCATATTTTAGATAAATATGTGTATATTTCACAATAAGTTTTATTTTAGTTTATTCGTTATGAATAGTATCCTTGGTAGAACTTTGGCTTTGTGGTAATGGATAGAAGAGATAACGAAGTGTTTATAACTAAGAGACAAGGTATGAAATAATTATTTTATAAAAAAAGTGATTTTATATATGACTTTATAATAAACATCATCCTTTATTTATAATATATAAATATTATAGAAAATAATTTTATAAAGTAGTAGATTATATTTCAAAATTACATGTACTCATATGTATAACGACCCGACATTAAAACATACAAAATCTTGAATTAAGCTAATAATTCACATTGAGGATCTTTTCAGGTTTAGAGTTTTAGACAATTAGGATATAACTATTACATCTCAAAATATTACAAAGCAGACACTTGTACTCAGCTTCCATTTTTTTCAGAAAATAAAAACTCTTGAAAAAAAGATTCATGTCAAGTTATATGTTTTAGACATTATGAATTTTCCATGAAACCATCCTTTACGCAATTCCACATTATGTCCTGTGAATGTTTTTTCAAAAACTTGGGATGAGCATAAAAATCACAGTAAGGGATACACAAAGACGGAAATCTGTTATTTTTTCAAAACAGCTAGTAAACCATGAATACTTTAACATAAGTAATACTTTTCACCTTTATGATGTAGTAAATACACTTCACTGAATAAAAGATCACTACTTAACATTTTTTAACAAAAATATTACCATTAAACCCATATAATGAACACATAACATATAAAGGTAACTTGGGAAATAAACATACTTAAATGCAATAACCATATGACCTACTTCAACAAATATCACTAAATAGAATAGCCATATGACCGACTTCCATACATATCACTAAATAGAATATCCATACGGCCAACTTCGATACCCAATGCATTGGAGGTTATAAATTTACCACTCATCTTGTTATTCATGGCACCACCCATCTTTTGGTTTATCACATAACCACCCGTGAAATGTCCAAGTAACATTATAAAATCCTAAGACATAAATAAAATATAAAGGAAAGAAAACATTTCAACCCTTAAATCATAATATATCACATAAATATATTGACATAACAATTCCATTATCAAAAACATTTTTAATACAAAAATACATAAAAGAGTATATGGTATTTATTTTCTTTTAAAAACATTACAGATTATTGAGGAAGCCAAAAATAAAATAATACTCCCAGTGACAGAAAAGGTCGTTGTCACCGCTTACGTTAAAAGAAATTTAATTTTTGTCATTTAGTAGAACGATGCATAGAGAAAATATTCATTTTAAATACATGTTAAAGTCAATGTTTTTTATACACCGTATAAAAGATAGTTCTGTATAAAACAAAATATGCCTCAATGAAAGGAGATTGAGACGAAGTCCCTTAACTCATGTCTGACATGACCCGTTCATTCTTTAATATCATGAATAATAAACTATAGTTAATTTATAATTTCTTAAGAACCTTTTTCAAGTTTATTATTCCTTCTATGTCACTTATTACCATGTTATAAACATTATGTAATCATTTAAATTAATAACTTTTGTTTTTTCAATATTTGGTACTTGAGTCAAAAATGGACTTATAATAATTACATGTTGTTCATGTTGTCAAGGTTTCATTATATCCAGAATGATATTAATTATTTTTATATCATATATATCATATATATTTAGTATATATAAATATTTATAATAGTACATAACATTTTTATGTAATAAATTAAAAGCATCGTTCATGGAGACGGTAAGCCGTACGTACGCATGAACGCTACATTCATTTTCTTCAGTTTTTTAGAATTAAAACATAATTATACATAGTTATATTATAATTACAGTTTAATATCATATATAATATCATTAAATCCATCCTTTATACATCCCACATAAATCATTAATGAGTCATATCACTTTGAGGGGGCGGTAGTCCACACTTCCTCAAATGAAATTATCGATACACCCCTAATGAAAAAAATAATGATATGATAAAAATGGTAAATAAAGAATCATAAAGAAAACATAAACAAAATATATATCATATATAAATATAGTGTCATCATAATGGCCACTATGAGAGGCAGTAGAAGGTAATTGAACAATCATCGTTTCATGAGGCGTTTGTTTTCCATCCACATAAACATTATGTTCTTCACCCATTAGATGGAGGTGTGTGTAAGTGTAGTAAAAATAATTCTCATAAAAACATACTAGTATATTGAGGATACACGTGTTTTTATGAAATAAAGGAATAAAAATAATTTATGTGTTGGAGGAGTGAAATAAAAGAAATGAATATAAGAGAAACTCTTACCTTTAATTTGGGTAACTTCCTTTAGTTTGAACCAAAAAGACTTCTTAAATTGCCGTATGCCTATGGTAAGGCTTCTAAGTGGAGGATAGGGATGTAGGGAGCTTAATTGGTCAGAGTTTTGATGAGACTAAAGAATTGAGAGGTGTGAGGAATTGGTTAGAAGTGGTCTCCTTTTATAAGGGAGTGGAGGGGCTCTTTAGGAAAGTGTGAAAATATTATTTTATTATATAATGATATTCGGTTTGAAAAGGTCCAAAAATAATTATAGTCGAAGATACGATGACTCATGGTGGAAATAAAAATATCCAATAAGAATTGGGAATGTTTTGGATGTTATTTTGATATTTATATTCTTATTTATTTAATTAATTTATTAATGAGGTAAACACTACATCATTATTGTGTTATAAATAAAATAATTTATTTGTTCTTATAAAATTCTAAAAAAACTACCATGATGTAGTAAAAATCTTTATCTTTCTAATTAATATTTATAGTAATAAATATCACTTATATAAAACCATATAAAAATTAATTTACTAAAAGTTTTTTATATTTGTCTTTTTTGTCTTTATATTAAATTAATTAATCTAAAGTGTCATTATAATTCATAAGTGGCTCCATAGGGTCCCAAAATAGACCCAAGTAAGCCCATGGTCGGCGATTACTTTTACAATAAGGTTAGGGCATGTGTTAAGGAAATTTTTAATTATTACAATATTCTTTTTACCTTGAATTACACTATTTACCATTAACCGCGGTAAATAAAAGTTTAAAGTTACTATTCACCAAAAATTATTTTCATCTTATAGAACAACATTTTACTTACTCGTAACATACATGTATGTCCTATTTTTGAAATTCAATTTACAAAAGAGGAAAATTTTCATTTAAAAGAAGAATTTAGTTTTTTAAATACTACTAAGTTGTTTTACTATTCATAAAAAATTAAAGTTTTTTCAGAAAAATACCAAAATTGCATCCTAAGATATATTTGATATTCCAAATTCAAAAATGATATATTTTTTTACCAAATTATAAACATGGATGTTTCATGAAGTAATTTAAAATTAATTCATGTTGTTAAAACAAATAGCATGTTTTTAAGAAACAATAATTATCAAAAGTTTGACAGTTGTATATGTCCAAATACAAAGTGAAATTAATTCCAACGATGAAAATTAGATTAAATAGTAAAAATATATTATAATTACACTTTAAAAAATATTAAAAGATAATATAACCATATAGATAAATTAGATTAAAACACAGTTTTGAATTAAAATACAATATTTTTCACTATTCATTAAAAAAATGAGCTTTATTAGAAAAAATCCAAAAATTTACACAAAGTAAATTTTGATTTCCCCATTCTAAATAAAGATTTCATTTGGTCATATGTATGGTATTAAAGTGACCAAAACTATATTTAAGAGGGTTCTCCATTAAAAGGTGATAAATAGACTATTTAATGTAAATTATGCTTAAAATTAGATTTATTCACAATTTAAGCCTCTAACTTTTATTGGATAAATGTTAATAAATTTAAAAGAAATGTATAATAATATTGTATTTAGTTTTGTTCATTCTTGCCAGTACAATGTGTAGTAGTTAACTACCATTTTAAATAATAATATTATATTATTACTGTGCAACGTAAGATTTCAAAGAAACCCGCTGTTGTATATCGGGTATGCTATCGAACATAGCAACCCTTTTAAAGTAAAATTAATATTGAATTCACTATTATTAATAAAAAATAGAATGTATTGTTTCTTTATTTACCCTTGATGTTACAACAAGTTTGGCAATAACCTCACTTATAAATGTTAACTTATACTCATCGCCTATTAACATTCTTTATTCCAATTGTATTGACCTATACCAACCCAAATACCATTGAATAATCCATTACCGAATCCTATAGGTCATTGTATCATGAAGAGACTAACCTATCAAGGCTAATGTTTTAAGAGAATAGTGGATTTATAAAGTGGATTTGTAATTATTCAATGAGCATTCCATGTTTATTTATTATTATTATCACATTGAGTCATCCTTATCCATGTAAAAATTATGACATAACTATCACCAACATAAATTAATATTAATATTATTATGTTACCACCATTTTTATCTCCCTTTATATCCTATGGGGAATGAATACTTTACTCTCATGTTTGTTTGGACTACCACCAACATAAAGTGATATGTACCATTCTTGATAACCTAATCACATGGTAGATAAAAATTATGGATAAAATGAATATATTTGATAATTATAGAATAATAATTATTTTAAAATAAAATATATGTTTTCCCTTCATATAGTTCAATCCATTGTAAAACAACAATGTTTCTCATTCATTGGTGAGTACTACTACCCCGATGGTGGGATAAGATTATTTTTTCATTTCCTTATTAAAAGTATAGTTATAAGGATGGAAATAATGAATAAAAATAAAATTTTGAAATATTTATGATTCTATACTATACTAATTATATCAAATTATTTTAATTTCTATCAAATAGAAAAATGAAAATGATTTTCATGTGTATATGTGAAATATCCCCACAGATCAGTGTGATATTTTTTTATGAATGACTTATATAATATGTATAAAACCATGTTTAATGTATATATAATTTAATTATAACATTTTTATGATTAAAAAACAATTTAACCATAAAAACATTGGCCATGATCAATACACTGATGTTTTTTGAGATTATAAACATAGTGGCCATAGAAAAACCACTATAAATATAACCATATATGGAACTAAAAAGATATAGATAAATAAAATAAAGGGAACAATTATAATGGAATTAACATGGAAAAGTTTCTTAATCAAAAAAATAACTAATATGATATTATGATTTAGTAGTTATTAAATGTATGAATATATATTGCGCATATATTAATGTCCTTTCTTTTAAAAACATGTTTTATTGTTTTTCATTCTATTATTTTTCTTCCATGTTTAGGTTATTATAAATGTTTCAATAATGTCCTTATTCAAGATTAAATGTTTTTAAAATATCATTTTTTATATTTTACATTCTTTTTAATGATATAAAAAGAAATATTTTAAATCTTTTTCATATGAGTTATTTTTTTCATTTTGAAAAAATAGGGTAGAATGTATTTTTAATGTGTATGGATTTGAATCCCCTTCCTATTTTCATAATCTATATTAATTATCAATAATACTCTACATTTTATGATTTTCTTTAAATTTATATCATATTCTACATATTCTATGATTTATTAGTAATTTATATTTTAAAGGAAAATCAGAAATCTTAGTATGAATATATTGAAATAGAAATTGATTATCTTGTGGTTTCAAAATCATATCTAAAGGTTTTTATTTTGAATAAAGAAATTTTTATTAAAAAATACAATAAAATTATATTTTATGAGGGGTCCTAATGACTTATCTCTTGATAATGGGTTCGACTGATATAAATCTCCATTAAATAAGGAAAATATTTGACTTTTGAAAAAGAAAAATGATTGACATAACTTGGTTACATGACCCTATAGAATTAAGAGTTCTTTAGTTACTCTAAAATGAATTAAAATGTAGTGAAATTTTCATTTGGATATGATTCTCCGAGAATCATATATCATTCTTGAAGAAATTATTTTTATATGATTATTTTTATTTTTTTCGTAAATAATGTTTATAAAATTAAAATTATTATTATAATTTAATATCTTTTTGGATTCCCATTTGCATAATGATTCCTTCACTATATAATAATTATTTCTAAAGTCCTGTAATAAGTTTTATTTGAGAAAAAATTGAATTACATATATGGAAATATATTATCTATTTTCAAATTTTTTTATTTAAAATGGTAAACCTATTCATGTATTTCCATTTTTTAATTTTAATAATGGAATTTATTTATTTTTATATCCCTTATGAATCTTTTTGTGATCATACCATATTTAAATTTTTCCATCAAATATATGGATGATTAGAAACTATAAAATTTTAAAAAAAATATCATAGGATTATATTGAATGATGATAATGTTACATGAAGGAAACATACATTTAAAAATAATAACTCGTTCCTATTGAAAAAAATGTACATTGTGTGGAAGAATAAAAATTTTAGTTTAATGTATTTCTTAATTCTATAAATATCTAAAACCAAAAATCGCATTAGAATATAAAAAAATTAAATTATTCCCATTACACTCATATTTATGATTTTTTATTATAACATAACCTTGTACAAACTGAACTCAATGTTTTTCTAACTGAAACATGAATGAGATTATGGTTTGAATTTTTTAAATGTAATAAATATTAGTTGGTCTATTAATAAGTGGAATTAGCTTAACATATTCAATAATTATAAAAATGCTAAATTTTGAGAAATTTATTATGATCTATTATTATTACATGAGTCAAATAATAAAAATACTTTAGAACTATATAAAACATATTTAAATAGTTTCCATGATTAATTTGTATATTAAAATATTATTCTATTCCAAGATAATGAATGTATAAAGCTTAAATAGGGGGATAGATAAATATCAAAATGTATAAAACAATTTCCTGACTCAATAACATGAGTTTTATTAAAATTCTAACCCATAAAAATAATTGTCATCCATGTAAATAAAAAATGTATCTATATAATTCAAGAGTTAAAAAATAAATCAACATATTAAAATAATTGGATGATAAAAAATTGAGATTAATAAAATGATGATTATTAGATTAAACATAAATTATTGTTTTAAATAATTTAATTATTAATAAATCTTATTCAGATGATTTTTTTATCCAAATGTGGATATAGTTATGGTGCCCTAAAACAATGTATAAAAGTTCATCATCATGAATATCTTTAGAAAACGAATAATAAAGTAAAAGAGAAACACTTGAAACATGTTCAGAAAAACAATTCTAAATCCAATATCTCAATGCTGAAGCCCTTATTCAGACAAAATGATTAAAAACTATCCTACACCTAGAATTCATTTAACCAAATATTTCGAAGCATAATATTCTACACTAATAATGTTTTTGATCAGAATTTTTGTATTCCAATATATTAAAAGGAATGAGTTAAAAATTTTACAATGATACCTCCCATAATTGGAATATCTAATAAAACTATAATAAAATTAAATAAAATTATTATAAATAAAAAGTAAGAGGTTAATTTATTTTTCCAAAAATAAATTACATTAACCTGTATATAGAATATTATATTCCTCAAGGAACATTTTAATTTATAAACATATCTATTAAAAAATACCAATGGTAATTTTAGAAAACTATATGTTCAATTATAAAAAAATATAAAAACATCACATTTATCCATTTATTGCAATTCAGTGTGATAAAATGTACATCTAGAAATTAGTCAATTCCTTAAATTTTCTAGAACATTTAATCCAACGTTATTTTTTTATAAATAAAATTTCAAATCATTTTTAATACAATTCAATAGGAATTTTATCATGATTTTTAAAATATGTGATATGAACTTTTCCTTTTTTTCCAACACACATGATCAAGTTGAAGTTATTAATATCATTAACCTGAATCTTATGTGTGAAAAATAGAACAATTAAAATTCCTAAATTTATATTGACTAATATTATTGGTAAATGGGAATCAAAAAAATATTATTGAATGATAGTAATTAAAATATATCTTAAACGGGTTCAAATAAAGATAAATAAAATAATTAATTTATTATATATGAACTTAGATAACATTAAATTAATCCAGAGTCTAATTAATGGTTTTTCAAAAAATAGAATCTGTTTAATGAGTTATAAATTTTATTCATTTATTATAATATTATAATATTTAAATATTTTAAAAAATACTTATAATTTCTTTTATTCTATATTTTCCACCAATGTAATTAAATTTCATTATAAATAGATCATTTTGATCATGACTATCATATAACAAAACATGATTTTTTTAAAAAATTACCTTATATTGGGTATTTATCTTCTATATAAATGTTACATATTAAAATAATTAATTTCTACAGTCTTCAAGTAGAAATGTTTTGATAAATCAATAACAATCATATATCTATATTGAACTCAATCTGATAGGCAATTTCATATATTTTCTTACCGGTGAGGGTAAAAATTAAACAATTTATAAAAATATTAAAAACTATTTGTTACAAAACTTATATATTTTTAAATGTTTATATCTAGTTTTTAACATTAAATTCATTTCATTTAATGCTTAAATTATGTTTTTTATAATTATAATAATTTAATAAATTATTTATTTCCTACATTTAATATATTTATTGTGTGACTAATATTATGATTTCAAAATTTTATTTACACTTTTATGATAGATCGGTTTACGATTTCAATTAAATTTTCCATTCGAAATTTTAATAATAAATTATATACGTTAATGGAGTTTCTTGTCTGATCAACATAATCCTTGTTTGATATATTTTATTTGTAAAATTGAAATGAGGTTGTCATATGGTGAAAATTCTTAAAGACTTCATAAAAAATACATCATGAAAATATTATATACACCTTTATAATTCAACAGTATAATGATAATAAGATTATAAAAAAAGTATTATTTTTGAAGGTAAAAAATTTGTCTCAATTTATCATTATGTGATTGGTGTTTATGGGTTATATATTCGAGAAATCCATTGGGTGGTTCTCTAATTATCGTTAGATCACTAGAGGATGTAGTTTTTGATATTGAATCAACAATGATATGGGAATATGTAGTTATGTATAACCCATAATGTTTTTGAGCTTGGGTTCTGATTCCCAATGCATTATGTATCGATAGTCTTCATTGAGAGATAAGAAATATGTTATTAATTTATTTTATTATTTAATTTAGTCATTAATAATTTATATCATTATTATTCCTGACTAATTATTTATGATTTACATTCTCAATTATATTGTATTTCATATGCTTTAATTATGATACTTTTACAATTCAAAATAATTTTTCAATTTCCCGTATCTTTGATACTTTTTATAACATGATATTATTACAATAATAAGGTGATTCATACCATTTATATTTTCCCCATATATTTATGATATAAATATTACTACTCTGTCAGTCAATTATATTATTCATCCCATAAAGTCTAGTTGAAATAAATAATTTCTTTTGGGTAATATTTCCCTCGGTATTAATATTATAAATGATATTTCTAGAAAGGACTCAAGTGTTATGATATTTTATAGATTAAATATTTAATGTTTTAATAATATATGGTTTTATTTATAACATTCAATGATATTAATCATTGTGTTCATATTGTACAATATTATTATGATCCATAATTTTTTATTTTGTAAAATTATATAAAATATATGTATATTATCATTGGTTTATCTAATGAAAATTATAAATTTTATATGGATTTTACAAAACAATCCCTTACAAGAAGGTCGAGTCTATCGACCATTAATGAAAACAAAAAAATCCAACAAGTGTAACATACCATAAGATGATCCGATTAGAAATCATTTCAATAATAAGGAATATAAAATATGTTATGTAAATAATTATTAAAAAATTTAAAAAATAAATCTCTAAAAGGATTTTATATATAGGTCTCTCAATAGTTTATAAAGAAATTATTACATGACTAATAGAATCATAATTATTAGGGGGCATGTATTGAGTTATATTTTATTTTCCCAACACTCAAAATATATAGGAACTCAATTTGGTTCGATTTTAATACTTGAAATCATGCCTTAGAAATTAAATGTGGAACACAAAAAAAATAAGGGAAATTATAAAGACCACTAACCAAATGTAATTAATAACCATTTTTCAAATATCATTATGTTACTCTGTATTAATATGATGAGATATTAAGAAATGACATAAAGTAGTGAATTATTAATTTTAGTTGAATAAAAATGTTAGTGTGGATAAAATTAACAATATGATAATGAATATTATAATATATATCATAATCAATCTAACTGTAGAATATGTGTTTAAATTATTATACATATAATGTATGTATCCCACCTAGATGGGTGAAAATGGGAAAAGAAGGGATCTCTAATCATACAGACAACCCTAATAATGGGGCTATATCATGTTATATTTTTAACATTGAAATTAATTTAAAATAATTTTTTAATAAAAATGATACATGTAATACAATATACACTATGATCACCCCTACTATGTACCAGGTCACTAATATGTACACATCTATGTGCCAACGTTCTGTAGGTGCTCAATTTTTTCATTTTTTCAACAATTATCTCATAATTGGGAACCCGATGCTTTCGTACGAAGATCGTGATTATATTTTTCAGTAAAAAATTCAAATCAATTAGGCCATTTCATAATATTATTAAACTAAACCACTAATACACACTCTAATAATGATATCATTTTAAATTACATGTGGAACTACAGAAAATAAATAAATTCATTCCTCAGTTATTAAAGGACATTTTTATCTTTGAAATTATTCTTTTAGTATTGTTTATGAAATGATTATTCTAATAAAACAACATCGACAACTCTCACTCATTTGTGTCATAAATAAAATTTATATGACTCCACTAAATTCATTCTATGGATACCATAATATAAAAAAGGATGTTATCACAATGGACTATTATACATGCATGTCACTGATTAAAAAATCATACATATCTCCTATCCCACAAAAATAAAAATACTATCATATGAATTTTAATGATAAGATCTCAAAATTTGAGATACATTAAATATAATATTTATTAATATAAATATAATTATATCCTAAAGCAATTGTTATTTTTTACATCATTATATTTAACATCTAATCTATATCAAAAAAACCAATTCAATAATGTGTTTCATTTTTTTGGTTTCCAATTTTTTTTTCTTACCTTGATGGTCATATCAAGAATAATGTTTCACAAACATCATACTCTATAGGACAACATCACTTTTTGAATAATATTACCACCTACACTAATTAGAACATATTAAAATTTTAATTGCCTAAATTTTATCAATGTTATTCTGTATTAGGTTCCACATTGACAAATATTATTTTCCCATGTCACAATTAACAAAGCATGTTCATAATTTCATACCATAATTTTCCTCAAATGGTTCCACCTAAATAAATCTATGATAGTTTTTGTTGTTGAAATATACCAATGAATGATAACTTTTTCAAGATTTACCAAAATATTTTATGAATTCACTTATAATTTAATCTAAAATGATGATTAAATTATTAGACATAGCATCATAATTAGGACTGTATGATATTCACTTGTTCAAGTCAAAACCACACATCCCTCTATTACCCATACTAGAAATAGATGATAATTATGGAATCATGTTTTTACTTCATACACATTTATTTCAAATGTAGAAATTTCATTTTTCATAAACGAAACATTCTCATCATTAAAATAAATTATATCACCTTGATTAGTAAAATATATTATTTAGTAGGGAAATAATATATTACAACCCATAATGTATCATTATGATAAATAATTTTTTTTCTATGTTTTTAATTTTTTTATTATAAATCAAAAAAATATATTTATAGGATAGTATAAATTCCTACATGTTGGTATTATTAAAAAAATAATTCATATAATCATATAAAAATATTAATTTCATGGTTTTATAAATTTTATTATTTTCTCTAAATTTAATTTAGCATAGAAAAATATTTTTTAAAAAATATTTTTCTTTATTTCTCATGTTTCCATATTAATATGTCGATTCTAAAGATATACATTGGATTAAATAAATGTTCAAGATGCACACATTAGAGTAATCATGTAAATTCCCCAAAACATCAAAATAGTCACCATGAGCAGTTTATCACTTGTTATTAAATTAGAACACCATCCACCTACATCAAAATAACAACTATGGATTAGAAATCATAGAAGAATAAAATGGGACCTGGAGATGATAAAATATCATACCAAAAACCCCATACAATAATAATAATTTTCTATATGGGATTTACTCTTATGTTTCAAATTCAATCTGATATATTATTTCCACAAAAGATTATGACTTATCATCTATTACATATCAAGGAAACATCATGCACTTTATTCTATGGTAGATGTCAACACCCATGATCCATTTAATCCTGATAATTGAATAAGACACCTCATGTGATTAAAAATATCCCAGTGGTATCCATTAATGATACCCAATCCTTTAAAATATTTATATAATAGAATTCATGAAAATCATGGTAATCATTCTAACCAAATCTTGTGGTCACTCATGAAGGCGTAATGAACATTCAAGAAGATCAATAGAGTGTATGGGATCAATATAAGATCCATGTAGAATCCATTTAATAGAATTAAAATTATTAAAATATCCTTATTATACTTATTATTGAATCTCGAAATATTCATGAGCCCACTAGACATGTCATTCGTACGTGGAAACAACATCACAGTGATTGTTGGGGGGAATATTTGAGTTGCATAATAATCTAGATTCATAATATCTTGAATAATTTCTTAACTTGTCTAATAAAAATGGATTTTATCAATTTAAGGATAAATACTAATGAATATTACCTTTCATAAAATTTAATGATTTCCACCCCCTAGTGTTAGGTGTTCAATGTTGACCCTTCAACCAAAAATTTAAAGTATCATATGTTTTTATTTTATACTATTTATTTTTTGTTTTAATATAATTAAAAATATTCTATTCTTCAATTTCCTAATTTCATCACATATTATGACCCTATTTCTTTCATGTCTATGGTTATAGATAAACATCTATAGGTAAATTCTAAAGGGTTGTTTATAAAGAGATACTTAGCCCCTATAAAATATTTCATAATGTTTATAATAATTTAGAATTGATATTGTGGGTATGATGAGGCATTGTATAAGGCCCCACCCTTAAACTATACTTAATCTTGAGTTAATACAAGATTACACATTGAGGATTTTTTCAGGTTTACAGTTTTAGAGAATTAGGTCATAAAACTTGCATTACATTCCACATTTAAGCAAAGTGGTTACATAAAGATAGTAATCATTTTTTTCCCATCAACAGAAACATATTTAAAATAAAACATGGATTATTTATTGACACTTCCTTGTCACTATCATAACATCATGTACCTTTCCCTTGACCTGTGAAAAACAATTCAAAAACATGGGATGAGCATAAAAAGCTCAGTAAGGGTTATAAAAATATGGTAAGGAAACATGAGTTCATATAGACATAAAAATGAAATCATACTTTACCCATAAATCACAGGCTCTTTAACATACCTCATCAAATCATGAATAAATCCTAGAAATCATAAGACATAAAGGTAACTTAAGGCATTCATAACATTCTTACATAGGGAGTAACCCTCTTGGTTACGTTTGGAATACCCACCACAGTATATTCCATAAATCTCTTCGGAGAAACCTTAACATTTCACTCCTTCGCGTTACCCAATGCATTGGATAGCTATATCGGGCTCACCCGCCCTTAGTTTATCACGGAACCACCCATCTTCATAAACAATGCCCAAGAACCATAACATAATCATAACAAATAACAAAATAATAAAGGAGATATAACATTCCCATATTGCAATAACAATATAACATTTTAAGATATCGAAATAATAAATCCATTCTAAAAACCATTTTCGAAACCATTTAAAACATTTAATAAAGTGATCTTCGAATCAATGTGTCCCATACCACTTTGAATGTTTTAACATTTTAAACCATTAATATCCATATAAATTAATCCTTAAACCCATTTTGAAAACATGGATATTAATGAGAAATATTTATAAGAATAAATCATTAAAACATTTAAAACCATATTTTAGTTAAAGGGTTTTTAACAAAATGAGAGACACTTGAATACAATAATTGAGGAATAACATTTAATAAGAACTTTTCAATATCATGAGAATAAAGGAATTCATTATATAATATTCCAAAGGACAGTATATATACCATATAAGAGTGAATTGGTGCATAACAACAATGAAGTCTCAATAGAGATGTAAAATGCGATGAAATCCCCTGTAAAGAAGGTATCCATAAATTAAGGATAAATCAATCTCATAATTATGTGTGACAAATATAAATACACCCAATATATGTGGATATTAAGTGTAAAACAATCAAAGGTCATTCACACATATTCAAAGTATGACATATTCAATAACTACATGTTGAACCCAAAGAAATCAAAATTGGGTTAAGAAGTTCCCTTGACAGCCTAACGGCGACACATCAAATTTTAGAAAAAGAGTTGATGAGAGATATAAAGGGTATATCATCACTTGGACATAAAATTTAAATCAATAAGTATATAGAATAACATATCCCAACAAAATAGTATGTGAATTAAAAGACATAACAAAACAAGCCTTTTAAAAAGAGGAGGGTGAAACGTTCCCTTACCGACATGGGTATCTTTCGAAACATACAACCCGTGAAAGAAGGAAAATACAACATTGATGTAAATACTCATAAATTAAAGTATATTACACAATGAGTAAAATAATGGTTAGTACATACACCACTCAATGGAAATTGTGGCAAATTTAGCATAAATCTCACGGGAATAAAAGTGAGATGAAAAATCCCTTACGAAAACTCAACAGCCTAACGACGCCACTTAAAACTTCTAAAATGGATTGATGAGAGATAATAGGGTCTCTCATAATATGAACATAAAAATTATAGTATGATTAATATAAAATAACATACCAATAACAAGAAAGTTGAGCTCTAAAAGGAATGACATAAAAAAGTGTACTTAAAAAGATAGAGAGGAGTAGGATCCCTTACCTCGGGTCCGACTTGACTCGATCATTCTTTAACGTCCTGAATAATAAACTTGAGTTAATTTATACTTTCTTAAGAAGATTATTCAAGTTAATTATTCCTTTTATATCACTTATTTCCATGTTATAAACATTATGTAATCATTTAAGTTAATAATGTTTGTTTTTTTAGATATTTGGTTCTTAAGTCGAAAGTGGACTTCTTAAAATTACATGTTGTTCGTGTGGTCAAAAGTTCATTATATCTAGAATGATATTCATGATCTGGATATAAAATATATCATATATATCCAGAATATACATTTATTTATAATATTACATAATCATTTAGAGATAAGAAATGAAATGCACCGTTCACGGAGACCGTAAGCCATACGTACGAATGAACGCTACTTTCATTTCTATGTCATATTAATGGAATTAAAACTAAATGAGAGGTATTTATATTTTAATTAAAAAATTATATTCATCATTTATATGTAACATACATCATATATAATAACATTAAAAACATCCTTTATACATCCCACATATGGCATTAACGAATCAAATCACTTTGAGGGGGCGGTAGACCCCAATTCCTAAAATGAAATTATCGTGTTTACCCACAATGGAAACCATAAAAGTATGCCAAAAAATAAAAATACATAATCTTAAGTAAAACATAATTATATTATATATCATATATAAATATAGTGACATCTTAATGGCCACCTTTTAAGGTGTTATATGAGTGTTGACCAATCATCATTTCGTGAGGCAGAAAATCTCCAATCACAGAAACAATATGTTCTTTAACCATTAGAAGTAGGTGTGTGTAATTGTAGCTCGAATACTTCTTATAAAAACATACTAGTATATTTAAGATAATGTATTTGTTACAAAATAAAAGAATAAAGAGAGTTTAGGGGGTTGGCGAATAAAAATAAAACAAAAGGACACAAGTGAATACATTACATTAAAATCGGGTAACTCTTTTTGGTTTGAGCTCAAAGGATTCCTTAGGAAGAATTATGACCAATGTGAGACTTCAAGGAGTAAAGAGGTATGTGGAGAGGAAACATTAGTAGGTTTTGGCCGAGCCAAAGGCTTTGGAAGGGTGGGTAAGGAGGTAGAGGTGGGGGCCTTTTATAAGAGGAGAGGAGGGGCACTCTTGTAATGTTACAAAATGTCACTTTATTTTCAAATGAGTTTCGGATTTTAAAGGTCCCACATTGATGTTTTTCGAGGATAAGGTGACAAGGGTTAGAAATCTACCCATCCAATAGGTTTTGGACATGTGTAGGTCTTGTATTTTACATTATCTTTCCATTTTATTTACATCGTTAAATAATGAGGTCATCACTGCATCATCATTATGTCATAAATAATTTAATTTATTTAATGTCTAAAAATAATCAAAAAACTACTATGATGTAGGAAATCTTTTTAGCTTTCCAATTACTATTTATAGTCAAAAATATGACTTGTATAAGCCCATGTAAAAATTGTTTCAGTTAAACATCTCATGTTTGTGTAATTTTTTCTTTATCATTAAATAAAAAGGCATTTCTGTCATTTTCCAACCAAAGTGGCTCCATGGGGTCCCCAAGTTTACTCATGGCTTGTATTGGTCGGAAATGACACATCCAATGAGTGTATTACATGTGTATAGGTCATTTAATTTTATTAAAACATTATTCTTACCTTAAACTACACTAATTACCTCTAATCGTGATTGAAAACTTAATAAGTTACTATTCACCAAAAAATTATTTTAATCCCATTGAACCACATTTTAATTCTTCATTACAACCATGTATGTCAGATTTTTGAAATTAAAAACACAAAGATGTCAAAATTTCATTTAACCGGAAAATCTGTTTTTATAAGTACCACTTAGTGGTTTCACTATTCATCAAAAATTGAATTTTTTCAGAAAATTACCAAAAGTTTACCCTAAGATATATTTGATATTATGAATTAAAAAATGACATATATTTTACAAAATTCAAAACATATAAGTTTAATTAATTAATTTAATAATTAATTCCCACTGCCAAAACAAATAGCGGGTTTTTATGAAACAAAATGTATCAAAAGATTGACCTAGTTTAAGTCCGATTTCGAAGTTAAATTAATTCCAACAACCACTATTGGATTAAATGGTAAAAATATATTCTAATTTCACTTTAAAAACAATTCAAAAGATAATCTAATCATATAAATAAATTATATTAAAATAGGCTTTGAATTAAAATACAACATTTTTCACTATTCATTAAAAATGAACTTTATCGGAAAGATTCCAAAAACTTACACAAAGTAAATTTTGATGTCCCGATTCTAAATTAGAATTTTATTTTGTAAAATATAACACATAAAATTGTCAAAAATTGGATTTAAAATAGGTTCTCCTTCAAAAGGCGGTTAATTGACCTTTTAAATAATATTAGTATGTCTACGCTTAAAAGTAGATTCATTTGCATTTTTAATCCCCCAACATTTATTGTAAAAAGTAAAAATATTTGACAAACATATATAATCATTTTTTGGTTAGTTCTGTTCATTCCCTCCATTACAATGGCTAGGCATTAACTACTATTTAAAATAAAATTATTTTTTTATTAGAGTGCAACGTAAGATTACCAAGAAACTTGTTGTTGCGTGTTGGGTACGCCATCGATCATAGCATCCCCTTTAAAGTCATTTTAATATTTTATTCACAAATATGGATAAATATGAAAATTTCATTCTCATTATTTACCTGGGGTGTTACATCCTTCCCCCCTTTTGGGAATTTCATCCTCGCAATTTTAAAATTGGGCTTGGACACTTCATTGAAAATCCCACATCAGAACATGAGTCAGTAAAACAATCACTTTAAAATAAAGAAAGATATGTACAAAGGTCACTCGAGTTAACCCATACTAGGATCCCAAGTATGAAAACATGGACATGGAGGAGAAAACATAGGGTCATGTTCTGATGGAGAGTGATAGAAAACATGTTCAGAAGAATGTTAACCACAAGAAAATCACAAACTCGTGATGGGTTAAATAGTATTTGATTCCCCAGTAGGAAAAGTTAATAGACAACATATTTGTTTTTTTGAGGAATTTATTCATAAGGAAACATATTTACTTATCATGTTGAATTTCAACTTTTATTAGATTCCTTACACAACCTCATATTTTTTCCAAAAGACGAGTATTTAAGAAGACTTGTTCACATTAAAAGTACTATAATCAACTTCTAGAGAATCACCTAATCTAAAAAAGAGAACTATATACTTCCCATGTCTTTAGACTTTAACCAAAACCAAAACCCAAAAGGTTAGTACAAGATCAGATAATCTAGAAAAGGATAACCCTTTATGAAAAGAAAATCTATTCTTAATCTCCAAAATTTGTCCAACAAAACCCAAAGGTCAACGAGGACCACTTGATAAACAATTTGTCCAAAAAATTATTCAAAGTAAACCAAACTAAGATTGAAACCCAAATATTTGAAGGATTTAGTCAAATAGACTTCCATGTTAAATTGAAACATTTATCTCCAAACAACATCAGTTTCTCTTAAGGTCTCGTATTGAAAAGTAATTAACCTAATCACATATCCTCCATGATAGGTTAATCATTTCCATATATAACCCAAAATAAACTTACTCTTAATTTATAAAATCATCTAACTAAAAAGAATTAGTCAAACTAACCAGGGACTTCACGTTGTCCAGTGGTAGGCGATAAATACCATTCGCACTTTGGTTGTGGGTTCGATTCCCGCAGCTTTGTCTGGCACGACGGGTTATCACACGGTCTGCGTGTTGTCCATTTTCCAAAACTATATAATTCTTAAAACATTCCCCAAAATGAGATAAAATCTTAAAAAAAATCATAAAATATTTTAACCTCAAGTTTATCTCATGCCTTTCATTTTCTATTATAACATATAATAACCCATAATTACCTCAAAAGTAAGGATCATATAAACCCTAATGGTTACATTTATAATTATTACCTGAACTTACACATTGATTGGTCATCTCGTACATGATGCATTACAGAACATACCAAGGTTCAAGTGGATGATCATGACTCCTTGATAGTAAGTTTAGAACAACAACGAGTTTCCTCATTGAATACCCCATTTCATCCAGTCTCTTAATCAGAGAACCACCACAATTTCCATCAAACCTATTGTCACATTGGTGCCTACTAGATCCATCCATTCACTAAAAAGAGAAATGTCAGTGTGAGTATATCAACAAAATCATCATGTACTAATGAGGAAGATAACCACTAAGATATACTTACTTATTCACTTTATCTAAAACTAGTACTCTTTTTGAAATCCTAACCATTATGGTAATACCACTTATGCTTAGAGAATACCCTAACCTCTACAGTTATCTAAACCGACCTCTAATACCACTATAACGGTCTGGAATTACTTCCAGTGGACTATAATTGATACCTATCATGGCACTCCCTGGGAGGCTACACCCCCTGGGCGGGACACACCACCATCCCCAGTGGCAGCCATTTCCTCATGAAGCCAATGGCCGGAGAGCCATGCTTCGTCCAACGCTCACATGTGAGAGTTCCCAAGGATTGGATACATTCCTACCTCCTTTGCCTCTGATACCAACTATAAGGCCCCACCCTTAAACATTACTTAATCTTGAATTAATACAAGATTACACATTGAGGATCTTTTCAGGTTTAGAGTTTTAGATAATTAGGTCATAAAACATGCATTACATTCCACATTTTAATAAATTGGTTACATAAAGATAGTATTCATTTTTTCCATCAGCAGAAACATATTTAAAATAAAACATGGATTCTTTCTTGACAATTCATTGACACTATCATCACATCATGTACCTTTCCCTTGACCTGTGAAAAACATTTCGAAAACTTGGGAGGAGCATAAAAAGCTCAGTAAGGGTTATAAAAATATGGAAAGGAAACATGAGTTCATATAGACATAAAAATGAAATCATACTTTACCCCTAAAACATAGGCACTTTAACATACCTCATAAAATCATGAATAAATCCTAGAAATCATAAGACATAAAGGTGACTTGAGGCATTCATAACATTCTTACGTAGGGAGTAACCCTCTTGGTTACTTTTGGAATACCCACCACTGTATATTCCCTAAATCTCTTCGGATAAACCTTAACGTTTCACTCCTTCGCGTTACCCAATGCATTGGAGAGCTATATCGGGATCACCCGCCCTTAGTTTATCACGGAACCACCCGTTTTCATAAACAATGCCCAAGAAACATAACATAATCATAGCACATAACATAAGCATAAATAAAATATAACATTCCCATATTGCAATAACAACATAACATTTTAAGATATTGAAATAATAAATCCATTCTAAAAACCATTTTCGAAACCATTTAAATCATTTAATAAAGAGATCTTTGAATCAAAGTGTCCAATACCACATTGAAGTTTTTAACATTTTAAACCATTAATATCCATATAAATAAATCCTTAAAACCATTTTGAAAACATGGATATTAACGAGAAATATTTGTAAGAATAAATCATTAAAACATTTAAAACCATATTTTAGTTAAAGGTTTTTTATCAAAATGAGAGACACTTGAATACAATAATTGAGGAATAAAATTTAATCATAACTTTATAATATCATGAGAATAAAGGAATTCATGATATAATATTACAAAGGACAGTATATACACCATATAAGAGTGAATTGGTGCATAAAAACAATGAAGTCTCAATAGAAATGTAAAATGAGATGAAATCCCCTGTAAAAAAATGTATCCTTAAATTAAGGATAAATCAATCTCAAAATTATGTGTGACTAATATAAATACACCCAATATAAGAGGATACTAAGTTTAAAACAATAAAAGTTCATTCACACTTATTCAAAGGATGACATATTCAATAACTACATGTTGAACCCAAAGAAATCGAAATTGGGTTAAGAAGTTCCCTTGACAGCCTAACGACGTCACATCAAATTTTAGAAAAAGAGTTAATGAGAGAGATAAAGGGTATCCCATCACTTGGACATAAAATTTAAATCAATAAGGATATATATGAACATACCCCAACATAATAGTATGTTAATTAAAAGAAATAACAAAAGAAGTGTTTTAAAAAGAGGAGGCCGAAAGGTTCCCTTACCGACATGGGTATCTTTCGAAACATACACCCCGTGAAATAAGGACAATACAACATTGATGTAAATACTCATAAATGAAATTATATTACACAATGAGTAAAATAATGGTCAGTATATACACCACTCAAAGGAAATTTTGGCAAATGTAGCATAAATATCATGAAAATAAAAGTGAGATTAAAAATCCCTTTTGAAAACTCGGCAGCCTAACGGCGCCACTTAAAACATTTAAAATAGATTGATGAAAGAGAATAGGGTCTCTCATCATATGAAAAAATATATTATAGTAAGATTAATATAAAATAACATACCAATAACAAGAAATATGAGGTTTAAAAGTAATGACATAAAAGAGTGTACTTAAAAAGAAAGAGAGGAGTAGGATCCCTTACCTCAGGTCCGACTTGACTCGATCGTTCTTCAACATCCTGAATAATAAACTTGAGTTAATTTCTACTTACTTAATAACCTTTTTCAAGTTAATTATTCCTTTTATATCACTTATTTCCATGTTATAAACATTATGTAATCATTTAAGTTAATAATGTTTGTTTTGTCGATATTTGGTTCTTAAGTTGAAAGTGGACTTCTTAGAATTACATGTTGTTCGTGTGGTCAAAGGTTCATTATATACATAATTATATTCATGATTTGGATATAATATATATCATATATGTACATAATATACATTTATTTATAATATTACATAATCATTTAGAGATAAGAAATGAAATGCACCGTTCATGGAGACGGTAAGCCGTACGTACGCATGAACGCTACATTAATTTCTATGTCATATTAATGGAATTAAAACTAAATGAGAGGTATGTATATTTTAATTCCATAATTATATTCATCATTTATATGTAACATAAATCATATATAATAACTTTAAATACATCCTTTATACATCCCACATATGGCATTAACGAATCAAATCACTTTGAGGGGGCGGTAGTCCGCACTTCCTAAAATGAAATTATCGTGTTTCGCCACAATTGAAACCATAAAAGTATGCCAAAAAAGAAAAACAAAGAAGCTTAAGTAAAACATAAACATATTATATATCATATATAAATATAGTGACATCTTAATGTCCACCTTTTAAGGTGTTATATGAGTGTTGAACAATCATCATTTCATGAGGCAGAAAATCGCCAACCACAGAAACAATATGTTGTTTAACCATTAGATGTAGGGTTGTGTAAGTGTAGATTGAATAATTCTTATAACAACATCCTATTATATTTAAGATACTGGAGTTGTTACAAAATAAATGAATAAAAAGAGTTTAGGTGGTTGGAGATGAAAAATAAAACAAAAGGACACAAGTGAAGACATTACCATAAAATCGGGTAACTCCCTTTGGTTTGAGCTCAAAGGATTCCTTGGGAAGACTTATGCACAAAGTGAGACTTCAAGGAGTAAGAGAGGGATGTGGAGAGGCAATAGAAGCAGGGTTTGGCCGAGTCAAAGGCTTTGGAAGTGTGGGTAAGGAGGTAGAGGTGGGGGCCTTTTATAAGAGGAGAGGAGGGGCACTCTTGTAACGTTACAAAATTTCACTTTATTTTCAAGTGCGTTTCGGATTTTAATGGTCCCACATTGATGTGTTTCGAGGATAATGTAATACGGGTTCGAAATCCACCCATCCAATAGGTTTTGGACATTTTTAGTTCTTAGATTTTACATTATCTTTCCATTTTATTTAAATCGTTAAATAATGAGGTTATCACTGCATCATCATTATGTCATGAATAATTTAATTTATTTAATGTCTAAAAATAATAAACAAACTACTATGATGTAGGAAATATTTTTATATTTCCAATGACTATTTATAGTCAAATATATGACTTGTATAACCCCATGTAAAGATTGTTTTAGTTAAACATCTCATGTTTGTGTCATTTTTACTTTAACATTAAATGAAAAGATATTTATGTCATTTTCCAACCAAAGTGGATCCATGGGGTCCCAAAGTTGAACCATGGCTTTTCTTGGTCGGCCATTACACATCCAGTGAGGGTAGGACATGTGTATAGGTCATTTCATTTTATTAAAACATAATTCTTACCTTAAACTACACTAATTACCTCTAATCATGATTAAAAACTTAATAAGTTACTATTGACCAAAACAATTATTTTAATCCCATTGAACCACATTTTACTTCTTAATGACAACCATGTATGTCAGATTTTTGAAATTAAAAACACAGAGATGGAAAAATTTCATTTAAATGGAAAATCAGTTTTTATATGTACCACTTAGTGGTTTAACTATTCATCAAAAATTGATGTTTTTCAGGAAATTACCAAAAGTTCACCCTAAGCTATATTTGATATTCCGAATTAAAAAATGATGTCTATTTTAAAAAATTCACAAAATATAAGTTGAATTAATTAATTTAATAATTAATTTACGTTGTCAAAACAAATAGCGTGTTTTTATGAAACAAAATGTATCAAAGATTGCCACTCGTTTATGTCCGATTTCAAAGTAAAATTAATTCCAACGACCACTATTTGATTAAATGGTAAAAATATATTCTAATTTCAATTTAAAACCAATTCAAAAGATAATCTACTCATATCAATAAATTAGATTAAAAGTGATTTTGAATTAAAATACAACATTCTTCACTATTCATTAAAAAATGAACTTTATCGGTAAGATTCCAAAAATTTACATAGAGGAAATTTTGATGTCCCGATTCTAAATAAGAATTTTATTTTGCCAAATATAACACATAAAATTATCAAAAATTGGATTTAAAAGAGATTCTCCTTCAAAAGGCGGTTAATCGACCTTTTAAAAAATATTAGAATGTCTACGCTTAAAATTGGATTCATTTGCATTTTTAATCCACGAACATTTATTGTAAAAAGTAAAAATATTTGACAAACATATATAATTTTTTTGTGGTTAGTTCTGTTCATTCCCGCCATTACAATGGCTAGGCGTTAACTACTATTTAAAATAATATTATTTTATTATTAAAGTGCAACGTAAGATTCCCAAGAAACACGTTGTTACGTGTTGGTAACACCATTGATCATAGCGTCCCCTTTAAAGTCATTTTAATATTTTATTCACAAATATGGATAAATGTGAAAATGTCATACCCTTTATTTACCTGGGGTGTTACAGATTGTGAGGTTGTTTCCTAGTTTCTCAAGGTTACTCTGACTGTTTAATTCAATCTTCATCTTGTACATTTTCTATCCACTATCTCAACTTATATAATTGTTTTTAATAGATCATTTAAAAAATGGACAATTGTTTTAGGGACTAAGTTAAGTTAATATTTGTATATATGATCAATGATTTTTCGTCACTTAACAATATTAAGGTTGTTATACATGCTGTAATTAAGAGGTATTTAATGGTTCACTATGCCTCGAAATTGATATTTTGGGTGGTGTTTAGATAATTTATTTGATTTGATAATTTAAGGATTTTATGAAATTAAAAATAATGATGGTGGATCCATGTTAGCCAAAACCTGTACATAAATCTTCTAAATTGAAATTATTTATGTTCCTTTACATGATTTTAATTTTATTTCATGCATTCATACAATACTCAACAAATAACCCTTTCCCTTTTTTCATTTATTAAAATAAAAAAATAAATAAAATACCTATAATAGATTTGTGACAAATATTCTATAATCAAATGGAAAATGACATTTGTCAAACACTTTTTTATATTAAAAGATATATTAAACTGTTTTTATAAATGACATGTGATAGAATATTTAGCAATTTTGAATGGTGTTTGGGGAACTAGGATTTTAATGATAATTATATATTACTGTTTACATATTTCAATATATTAATATTAATTTCATAAATAATAAATATATTATATATATTCTGTACCTTCTTATCCTGCTGAAAGTGATCCTACATAATTACATAATATTCAATGGTTTTGGCGATTATACTATAGGAAAAAATATTTCTGGTATATTAATAAGTATCTATGGGAAAAAATAAACAAATAGTATAATAACACTTGGTTTATAAGCTAGATGAGTTCTCACATAGCTACATGTAATTATATCATGTAATTATAGAAGAACATGAAATATTTATCCTCAAAACTAAAATGATTCATATATTTGGGGGATGGAAACTTTATTGAAGATCCATTCTATATCAGAATAAGAATGTTACATTCATAAGTAACTCTCCCATGGATATATAATTTTGGAAATTAAACTAATAGGATAAGATAATACACTTTATTCAAATTACATTATTTTTTGTGAAATTCATTTAAAATTACATAATCACTACCTTGAACCTATTCCAAAAAAAAATCTATGTAAATTATATTGATGATTAGAAAGATGATAGTAAATAAACCAACATTGATGACAATAGTTTTGTTGAATTTTATGGTGATACCACTATTGTGACGGTGATTGATGACAAAGAGATTATAGATTATTTAACTCTATATATGTTTTGGAGTCATTTAATTTTTATAAATTTTAATTTTTTTATTTGGAATAGTTTTCACATCAGGAATCTTAATTTATATTAGAAATATGATTATAGTATGATCTTCAGGATATTTTTCTAGGTGCGGAACAAGGCTTGATTGGTAATTTGGGTATATCGGTGGAAGTCAAAGATGTGTTTTAGTTACAAAGAGACTGTAATTTACCATCATATTACAATTAATTCATTAAAAAATGGTCCATTGCATGAATGTTTATTGTAATGTTATGTAACACCCCACCTTAAAATTTTATGATATAAACCATGGGTCATTTACATGCGTTTTTTGGTTTATGGTCAAACTATTATGACCCTTACCCTTGTATCGTAGAATAGGTGGACACTTTACTAAATTATAAAAGTATATATACAATAATGTCTTGAAGGATCAAAAGGTTTTTTTTCATTGTAAAATCCATTATATCATTAATCTTAATTTTATTGACATATAAAATTATATTGAAAGTTAATATTAGACAATAATTAACTCATTCAATGAATAATTCTTCAAATTCTGGATAGAAGAAAACAAATATGGGTGATGTCAGATTATTTATAAGGGTTATGTATAGTAGATGTTATCATTATAACATGAGGCACAATTAGTATGAAAAAATACTGAAAAAATATTCCATTTAATCAAAAACATAATCAAGAAAAATAAAATCGATGGAATTAGTGATGAGAAAATATTTTAATATAAATTACTACATGATCAAAAAACAAATAATTGAATATTATAACCATTAAAATAATCACGAGGACATCGATAAAAAATTTCATATTAGAAAAATTCATAATAAAATATATCTAAAATATATTGACAAAGAATTGTATAAAGTAAGTTTAATATATGGGAGGGTATTGAAAAAAAAATGCTTTAATATGTAAATCCAATTGGCCTTTCTCTTAATACATAAAAATTCATCAAAGATCTATGTAATTCTAGTCCCCATCTATATCTTAATAACATCAATTTAGTCAGTATATGAATAAACAACACATCATAATCAATAATCATTAATTATAATTAACTATATTCATTGAAAAACTAAATACAGATGTAAATAATTTCCCTAGAAAAACTACTCATAAACCATTCATGTAATTAATGAGGATGGACTCATTACAAAATAACCAGAATGTATTATAAGTAAAATAATTTTTTATCATTATTTACGAACATTGTTACAATAAAAATGTAATTTGAAACAATCTTTGAGAAAATAACTTGTTCATACTGAAAATAATTTTTTAATTCATAAATTTATACAATATTTGAATGTATTGTTTTTTTAAATGTACATTGTAAACATATAAATGAATCACTAATTAGTATTGTGTTCATACTAGTTGGAAACTCTATTCATGCTCATTATTTTAAAATAAATATAAAATACTCCTTTATGGTAAAATATTAAAATTTTTATAATTCAAATAATGATAATAAAAATAATTACAAAACATTTTGTAAAAATTTAAACATGAGAAAAAATATATTCATTCTGTTATTGGATCAAATAAAAAAATTATAAAAAGAATTAATTTAAAATTTGGACATATATGTAAAATGTAATCCTAATGAATGATGATAAATAAGGTTGATGTTTCGTTATTATATTATATGATCCACATTGACTGACAAATAGAGAAACATTTGACATAAAAATAATAATATAAAAAAAATATATAGGCTAAAAAAATTAATTACAATTATCAAATAAATATTATATAACTTCATCAATGTAAATTTAAGCATAACCAATTCTGAATAAAAAGAGAATCAAACATAAACCCCTTACCACTTAGGTAACATTTGAATCATATTACCTATCTAATAATAAAAATGAATTATAAATTTAATACTATACAATAGGGATATTTATGGTATAGAATATTTAATGATTAATATATTCACCTAATTAAATATGATTGGTTCAGAACACAAATTTATTCCCCAATGAATGAAAATTTTAGATTATTAACCCTTACTAAGATAATATATTGAAATAAGAATTAATAATATAAGTGATTGTTCTTTAAAAATTTAATTCCACAAAAAAAAATTAATACTATATAATTCATTCAAATTCAATTTCTACATAATAGTTATGTCACATAATCAATGAAGAAGTGATGCAAAAATATGTATAAAACATGGGTTAAACAATCCATACCACTTGGTAAAGTAATTTCAAATAAATTTATATAAAATAATTTGTATTTGAACTAAATAACTTGATTTATAAAGGATACATGACATAATATATAAATGGTAGTATATATGACATAAAATTTAAATTGGTGAAGAACATTAGAATGTCCCCCAAGGAAAGGATATTCATTAGAAATCCCTTCCAATGATTGTATCATTGAAGTGGGAAATTATCAATGAAGTGATTATATGATTAAATTAAAATACTCAAAAACATGTTTAAATTAACAATAATATAACCAATGGTATGTACAAATATAAACTGATCATACCAATGAAAATGAATAAGTAATTTAACACAACGAAATGAAATTCAGTTTTGAAACATCCTTACCGAGGTGGAATTCCATTGTCTGTATTCTAACCCCCCATATAATAAAAAAGTATTTATTATAAATATATTAAAAACCTATTATAATATATATAATTTCATCAATTATTTATTTATCATATTTTATCCTAAATTTAATAAAAAATATTTTTTTAAATTCCTGTTCTGTTTGAAAACATCTTTTTTCATATTTTTTTGTCGAGTAGATTTTGTCTATTTATATTTATAATGGTATATCATTTCAAGAATAGTAATCTTGAAATAATTACCATTTTAATAATTTAATTACTTATTTAACCCTAATCATGAAATAATTTGTTGATAAATGAACTAAGTTATATTCAAATAAATAGTAAATTATATGTACACATGTGTAACAATTCAATTTTAAATTATCTGGTTAGAAAGAAACAATAAATTATTTGACATTCCCATTATGATATATATTTAATATCATAAATTTAAATAAACTTATATATATATCATTTATGTGACTTTATAATATAAAATGATTCATATCTCTTTGTGGAGAAGGTAGTCCAAATGTACACAAAAATGACATTATCTTTTTTCAACATATGTAATGATATGAATTTATAATATATATTATATTTTAAAAATTAAAAAAAATTCAATAATACCATAAATATATATATAATAAATAAATTATTTTTAAAAGTCACGATAGTTCATTATGAAAAACAAATAACATCGGTTCACGAGTTGGTATTCTACTGTAAACATGAAACATGATTTCCTTCCCCAATTTATGGGAGGGGATATTGATATTGGCTATAAAAATAATATAAACAAATCCTAATATATATAATATCATTATTTTTTTCCTCATGTTTATAAAAATTTTTATGTAGGTAGAAGTTGTAAATTAATAAAACATTCAATGAAAAGATATAACTATTCTCCAAAAAAACTTTTGTTGCTTTACTCTTTAAGACATCTATGGTTTCTATTATGAATTAAATAAGAAAACTATAATCTGGCAATGGAAGTTATTAATGGATTGGTGGTTGTAATATATGATCCAACTAGTTATTTTAAGTGTCAATAAAAGAGTATAATGGGTATCCTTTTATTTTTAGTAGTGTGGAATACTAGGAATTTGTTAATGAAAAAATTAATATAATAAAATTTCCATGTTTTATTTTATTAAACCCAGTATATTTTTAATATATTAATCTTATAGGATGAATAAAGGAAATAAAAAAAATAAATAGATGGTTAGATTAGGTTTCTACCATGACCCCTTTGTTTCAACCATCCTTGGGCCTTTTTAATGATTACCATGATAAAATGGGCTTATTCGTTAAGGGTCTTGATAGTTAATAAAATTTTAAAATTGGGACTTAAACGAACCTTAAATGATATTTATCATCCTATACCTATCACCACTATGATGATATGATTTTGAGAATTTTAAATCATTTAATAAAAAATTATTTATTATAATATAACATTAACATCATTCTTGATTTAATTCATTTAAGATGGTTACATATACATAAATAGAAATTAGGGATCTCAAATGTAGACATTTAACACACAAATAATATGATATATTCATATATATAAAATCATATAACACTATAAATCAAACAAATTATATTACCCTATGATTTTCAAAATCATTTCTTGTATTGTTTAATTAGATAGTGAAATCTACTAATTGTATTGAGTAAGAATTTAATGTAATTATATAATCCCTAAAAATTATAAATAAATTACTATATTAAATAAAATTCCTTATTATACAAATTATAAATAGTAATCACTGACATATTTCTTTCCTCCCTATGTGAAAAATAATATATTTCCAATGTATTTGTTTGACCATATCTATTTTTCTATAATTAAAATATTTCATTGGTCATATTTATAGACATGCATCCCACAGAAAAATTTATATTTATCATAAGGAGTTAATGACCAATGTTAATTTGGTTAATATTATGTATGATTATTAATTCTCACCTTATCTTATTTTTTTATCCTTGGCGAACATAATTTACCCATTTTCCATGGTGAGTATTTCTTTCACAATTCATTATGATGAAAAATTAAGTGGAACATATAAATTAAAAAATATATAATAAAAAAATTTGGAATCCATTTTAATAAATTCAATTTCTATACTAGGTATAAATAATTTTATAAGTATCCCACAATGCTTGGAAAAAATCATTTAAAAAAAGTAGGTCCAAAAGTTTTTATATATGAAGATCATGTGAAATGTTGATTAATATTTTATTAATTATACTATTTATATCTAAAAAATAATTTCATTATTCTAATCTCAATATCAAAATATTATAGGTCTTTTTTGAGAAAATAAAAATCAGTTAAAAAATGGTATTTTCACTATCTATTAAAACATCAATATTTTTCAAAAATATTGAAACTTTTTGTAGAAGTTAATTTCTACAAGATGAATTTAGAAATAAGTTACATAATTTTAAATTAAAAATAAAAAAATTAAATTAATAAACAAATTTCTCACAAAAATAAATTTTAACATTTTTAGGAAAATCATATTTTGAAAGCATATAATTTATTTAAAAAAATATTTAGTACCTATTTACTAATATAATATCATTATGTATCATATTTATACATAGGTTTTTAAAAATATGATATTTATATTCATAAATATTATTTTAACTACAAGTTTATAATGGGAATGATTAAATAATTTAAAATTTAACATTGTTCACACAATCTTGGAGTTATGTGTTACAAAAAAATCTATAAAATCTAATTTATATAAAGAGTTTTTTTTGAAATTTTATTTACATTTTATACTCTATAAATAAATTTAAACCTCAAAATAAAATTTTGTTCATCAATGGTTTATCCTTTGATAAAACCAACATCGCAAACTTGTATAATAAAACATATTTTTAAAAACTAAACTAGACATCATAATAATTACCAAAAATATATAGTATTCAGGTTTATAGATAATAAAAAATGTATAGGATGCTAATATACATAAATTTAATAGTGGAATAACATCAAAAAACTAATACAACGTGATAAAGAACATGTTCAAGAGATTTTTAATGACCAAAAATCTATGAATCATTAAGTGGTGAAAGGAAAATAAATTCCTTAGAAATGAATGTTATAAGATAACATTTTTTTGTCAAGTACCTTTTACTATATTTGGGTATATACTTTACCGTATAAATATAGATCCTAAATAATAATAGATACATGAAATGTAAAATATATACCAATAATAAAAATCGATGAAAATCAAATCATTTACTCAAAATAATTAGCATTCAAGATGAATTTTTAATCACTCAATAGAAAAATTATAATAGGACTCATAATCCACAAAAGAAAAATAATATATTCCTAATTTCTTTACTAAATAAAATTTGTTAGAAAAATTAAGGTAATATTGAAACTGAATTAACATTCATATGATATAATTATACATTAGTCATGAATATTAAACAATATACCGTAATTTTATATGATATCTTAAATAAATAACCCAATATCACAAATAACTTCATTAGTTTCATCATGGAATAATTTTTTAAACTCAATGGTAATATCAGAACATTCAAAATACATCCCCAAACACGTAATAAATTTTTTTTCCAGAATAATATATTACCTTAAACCCAATGGTTCTATATACATCAACCCAATTAAATATCTCCCAAAATATCAATACAATTATTAAAAATATGGTACTAAAATATGCTTCCCAAAATCATGTTAATATTTTTAATTCAATATGATTATTAAAAAATGTCATACTAACAAAGACATCACATTGGTCTATGGTATACGATGTACCAATTTCACTATTTGGTTGTGTGTTCAAGCCCTGTGGCCTTCATGGATTAGACGAGTTTTCACGAAACATATGGTCTGTAATTTTTTTAAAAGATTTTTTTTTATTTTAATAATGTTCACAAAAATTATGAAATACCTCATAAATAAAATATTTCATAAAACCACTTTTTAAACATTATGGTAACCTACAAAAGTTATTTTAAAAAAATAAAATTATGTTAAATGAATACTATTATATTAAATTCAATGATTATATTAAACATAAGGTAATCAATAACACTACACTTTTATCCATAATTTTTAAAACTATTATTATTTTAATGTCTTTTTAGTTACAAAAATATGAAAACAATATGTTATATTCCAATAGATATCTCCTAAAATATCATTAATCATGTTATAATCTCATCACATAAAACAAAAAAATGGTTAAATAATCAATTGAATTTATGATGAACCTTTTTCATATTTGCACAAGATGCATTATATTTATCCCATTTCTTTATTGAATATATTAGGTTTTTATAGGATATATTACACTATTTTCTCATACTGATTAATAAAGAAATAGTTAATTTTCCAAATCACATCCCTAGGGAGTGTTAAAAAAGTTGTGTAGTATGGAACATTATCCAAGCATCAGGATGATAGTCAATATATACGTGGTCAAATATTTTTGGGGTTATAATCCGTGGACTACTCATTTAAAAAACCTCGTCCACATGTAGTATCCCAAAACGAAATTATTTCAAGGAAAAGTATATAATACATACTTTAGAAAAAAATAAGATCATACCATATACATTAAATTATCCTCATATAAATTTGATGTAATATGTTTCTTATTTTATTATTTAATAAATATTGTTCCCATGTTATCTATTTAACCTTTTATGTTCAAAACTATAATTATGTTAAACCTAGTTTCCTAGAGTAGGTGATTCATTTTTCAAATTGGTACTAGATGCAAGTAATTTTATCTTGAATGAATAAATGGGTTAGTAGTTTTTGTAAATTATAATTATTTTAAAATTATACATTAAATGTAAAATCATAAAAATTAAAAAATGTTGAAATAGAAGATTATTCAACCTTGAACTCATTCAATTATTACTTCTTCAAATCCATGTGAAAAAACATAATAAGAAAGAGATTAGATTCCTAGTAAGTGTTTCATATAATTAATGTAATCATGAAAAAATAATTCATAATCTATATAAGAAAGTAAATACTAAAAATATACTCTATTTAATAAATTATTTGATTATGAAAAATAATTTCACGTGAATATATGATTATGAAATATTTATATATAAGTAATCATGTGATTTAGAAACATATCACTTAATATCATAACATTTCAAATAATCACACGTAATACAATAAAATATTCAAAAGTTACGGAATTACAAATTTCAGACATACGAAATATATTTTCAAGGCCTTTTTCCATGAAAATTTAAACTATGTGTTGGTATACAAAAAAATATATATTAAATAAGCCTTTCTAATTGGGTTGTCTCAGATGTACCAAGGATTCAAAAATGGCGGACATTATATTTTCCATACACTCCACAGAATAAGTTCAATTTAATAATTCTATGAATAAACAATAAAACTAAAGAATTATGTTTAAATAATAAATTACTATTTATATTAAAAATATAAATACTGGATGTTGTTACATTAACCTGCCAAATTGATTATAAAAAATCAAAATAAATAATTTCAATGGTATAATTCAACATATCCCAGGTAAAGTATAAAATACAATGGGTGTTCTAATATTCATGGATTTGAATAGAAATAAAATATAATAAATGACATTATATATAAATGTAATCTATTCACTTTGAAAATATGAATTTTAAAATAAAAAATGGAAAATATATGAAAAAGTTACTTGTAAAGAAAATTGGGAACTGTTACTGTAATCATCAATAAATATTTCAGTCATGGTGGTGGAAAGCTGTGTTATTTCCATTTTTTAAGGAAATATTTCTTTGAAATGTTTTTTACAAATAAAAAAATAATTCCATTAAAAAATTTACACGTTGATTTCTTTTAAACCATTGTGTAAAAAGTAAAACATGAGAAAAAATTTCGTTAATTTATCAATTAGGAATTTTAAAAATGTTTTTTCAATCATTTTAATGAAAATATATCCTAGAAAGAAAATGGTTTTTCGATAAAATGATGATAAACATGGTAAATATTTCGTAAAAACATTTTGCGAACCATTTTTTTTAAAATGAGAACATAATTTTAGTATCAAATTTAAATAAATAAATAAATAATAGGATTAGAAGCTTAAAATACATGTTCACTGACATTAAACGAAGAATGAAATCTTATTTTTTTTAAATGACACTGTTATAACCTTGAAACTAAATTTACATGAATTTATAATATTAATGACATCAAGAAATATATATTTTTAATACTCATTGATATCTTATTTACTTTTCTATAAATAATTAATATATTTTCAATAAATACAGTCAATTATCTTTTTAGCAATGATATTTTATTCATGAAAACATATTTCCTTCAAATAAAATTTATTCCTTTTAGTTTACAAATAATATAACTAATTTACATCTTTTTTGAAAATATATTTGCTATGATAAAAATAATTTTTAAAATAAACATGATAGATTTTTTCTTTGGTGATATGTTGATAATTTTCTAGAGAAATATAATTTTGGTGAATAAGTAAAAATAAATTTCTTTATAAAATATTTGATATTTTTGGAAATAATCAAAAAATTATTCAGATATACGAATTTATTAAACTAATGTAATTACTAAATTATGATATTATAATATAAATATTATACAAAAAAATTATAACGTGTAAATTTTAATTTATTTCATGATAAATATTAAAAACATTATCTTTATAGACGTAGTGCCTGCACATCATTGGAATATTTAAATTTGGGGCCTTACATATAATAACTTTTCGATAATAATTCTTTTCATTGTTTTTTATTAAATATAATGTATTTATAAGGTTTTATTATCAATTTATAGTCTTATTGTTATATTAAATCAATATTATCTAAAATCTAGTGCAATGCTATGCATGAAAAGAAAAGTTATTTTTGGAAATTAAAATATGTAGTTTTGAAAATAATTTGAGAATATTTACATAATGCAGTGACATAAAATATTACATTAAACCAAAACCATTTAATGTTAGGATATAAATTTATTTTCCATTTTTATATGAAATAATTAACTTTAAGGATTATGCTACACTCATGCAATGATTTTTTATGATGAAAATAAATAAATAAAGAGATATTATGTTAATATTATATACACCATTGAATTATCTATTTTTATTAATATAAATGGATTAACATTTTCATGAAAATATTATCTTGGAGTTGAATTTAGGTCATTTTGGATCCACTATTTCGACATTAAGTCCTCTATAGTATTTTATGTAAAAGAAATTCAAACTCTTCACAGAGTGTTTTTTAATTAGTATAAATTTTTAATATATAGTTTTCAAGAAGATATTTTAAAATCTAAATATTATATATAATGATAAAATATTTCTATTATATATGGATATTTGTTTTCATGTGTTTTGAAAAAACATAATACATTCATTAGTTACATAGTGATGATAATGTAATTACTAAAATCATGGGAAAATAAAATAAATACAATTTGAAATATTAAAATAAAATAAATTTAACATAATTAAGATGATCCATGAATTATATAAGTAGATATAAAATTTATTATATATAATATTATAGTTGGATCTAATTTTAATCATTTTTCTGTTTTTTAATGTCATAGAGTATTAAAAATTATTAAAATTGGTAATATTGATTTTTTATTAAATACTATTATTTATAAAATTATTTAAAAGTAAAAAAATATACAGTAATAGAGATAATATATGGTCCAAAAATTTCTTCCAATATTCTTTATATTACATTTTTAGTCATTAGACTTAATATACCCTAATAATATTTTAATATTTTAAGAAATTCGTAAAATTCATCTCACCTCATTATAAAACGAAACTCATTCTTTCAATTCAATTAAACACCAATATACTTACTTATTGACCATAATCTAAAATAATTTATTCTCTTTATCCCTAGACACATTCTAGTGTTTTTTGTCTCACAAAAAGAATAATTACATGTGTGTTATAGTGGTTCTCAAGGAGATGATATTCAGGGGGTAAAATCCTCCCACTTTTTCTTTTTGAAATATATGTCACTACAACATTGTCCAAAATATATATAAAATTTTTCATGATAATTAAAACATAATATATATATTATAATTTTATTTTTTTGGTCTAAAAAATATCATAAAATCACTTCTGTTTTCTATTTTCTCTAAAAATGAATTTGTCATCCCTGGATTGTTGATTCACGACTTTCCTGGATGATGAATTTGTTTTTCCCTATTTCATATTCATGTAAAGTACGTATTAACATATAATTTTTTAAAAATGACCTAAATACATATCATAGATACGTTTTTTTCTTTTTGGTGTTAATATATTGTCATAATATTAAACCAAATGAAACTAGTTCGTGATGATTGGAAAAATGAACATAAATTTCATCAATAATGTTTCATTAAAAGAATAATCATAATTTCAAAAAGAAAAAAGTTTTATTTTAAAATTTAAAATTATTTAATTTTATTAATACCATATAATTCCACTTCATCATTCTTATTCCCATTTGGAATGTGTATCGCTAAATATTCAAATGATAACCATACATGAAAACATGAAATTAACACATTTGAAACAACAAAAATAATTAAATATTTTTAATTATCAATTGGGAATATTTTATAAAAATATATAATTAGGGATTATAAATATTAATATAGTTCTATAATAAATTAATAACACTCTTTAATCCATTATGCAGTAGGTTTTATCATTGTCGAAGGAAGCAAAACATGAGGTAAGAGACATTACATTAAAATTCCCCTTTTAATGATTATATTTACAAAATGTTAAAATTATGTTTTTTGAATTTTTTAGAATGAATGGAAAATCCCAATTTTATTCTACATTAATTTTTTTCATCTTATACTAAATTATTATATAGATAATTTTTTAAAAAAAATTTCCATTTTAATGTGTATTTTCTCAAAATGATTTTTTTTCAAAAAATAAAGTTTATTTTCATAAAATGACGTCTTAATGGAATATTTTAGGATTTATGATGATGTTATAGTTCATTTTAAATTTTTTTGTGATGTTTGATTCCATTATGAAGTAATTATTATTGGATATGGGACAAATCATGGATGGTTGGATACATTTTAAACAAATGATATGTGGTTTCCTAATAATCCAAGGAAGGGTGGTGACATTATAACTTCCATTGATATGAGTAATCTGTTGTTGGTGGTTTTATATTTTTTTTTACTTATATGTAATAATTATATATAATATTATTCCCAATTTTATGTACTTATTTATTACATTATTTCATATGTGTTGTCATAAAAATTGTTTGATTTTATAAAGATAAGATAATGATATTTTTTAATGAGGATTCCTTTTTAAAGGTAAATAAGTATGAATGGGAGAAAATGATTTTATTGTTTTTCACTAGAATTATACTTTTTTGTACCATAATGTTATGTTAATCTCATATAATTATTTTAAATGTTTTCCACAACATATAAGGGGGATCCTTGATAAGCATGTGATGAAGGGGAAACTATAAATGATTTTTCAGGAAGAGAAAAACATGTTTTATTTTGTTGAATATTTTTACATAATGAAAGGAGATAGTGTATATATATACTATTTTAATGTAAAAGTTTACAATGTATGAGTAACCCTTTATTTTCTAATATTTTATACATATAAGATCATAAAAATTCTAATAAGGTCAATTACTTTTAAATCAGTTGAATATATAATGTTAAAGCCTAGGAACTATTAAATTAATATCATAGGAGGGGTTTATTACATTATAGATTATTATGTTATTAGAGTTTAATTTAACAATATCTTATAAATTAAATAGTTATTATCATATAGGTACGTTCGGTGTATTATTTTAATATTTGTGTAATGAATAAAAAAATAAACTGAGATATAAGGACGTAAAATGAATAGATTATTATAATTTTTTTATATTAATATATTTACCCCGTTGATTATCTTTCATTTAATAATTCATTTTATCTTTAAGTGATGTTCATTTGAATAAATTAAATTTAACTTTTCATAAAGGAAGATAATTTATTTTGTAAAACCATATTATCCCTCAAAGATGATCTGATCATCACTATTATTGAAAAATATTATTCGAATTATATTCAAATCTTCTTCAGTATTCAAATCACCTGCATGATATATTTGAGTTATCCAACACATATTATTAAAAAAATTATGTTCAATGGAATATTTTTCAACTAACTAAAAGAACTAAACTCTTACAACTATTCAAGATACTAAAATAATATAAGTGGCACGAACATCTACATTTTGAAAGTAGGAAAACGTTACGAATGATAAATGGAATATCAAAAAGATCTTGAAATCTTGATTTAATGTACGAATTATTTTAAAAACAATAATGTATGAAACATGATTTTATTGATATTCATGAATCATGAAAATTTAAATCATATATTTTTTTTGAAATAATATTATATTAATAAATAAGATATAAATATATAGTTAGTGGATTATGAATAACTTTTAATTACTAAAGTATCAATATATTGGGATTCAAGCATTTTTATGTTTTGTATTTTTGAGGATAATAATATGTTTCAGATCATTAATACTATTTTCATGTCTCATTTAATGTGTGAACAATGAATAATATTTCTTATTCCTCAATAGATGATTGAGGTCTTGTAACCCTTATGGTTTACATAGTATTGAATTAAATTCTAATTGAGGATGAATTATATTTTATTTAGTTTACATACTTTGAATGGGTTGGATAACATTTATAGTTCATATGACCTATGAATATTAGAGCTAATTGGGTGTTATTACTTTTTTGGTGGGAAAAATAAAAGGACTGACATAAAAACTACTACTAAAATATCTCCATAACATCAAATATATATTTATTATTTTTAATTATATTTCTCAAATTCCTATGAATTTTACTTGATTGATGTTATTTGAATAAAATGAGAACTATTAGGTCAGCTGGAGACCTTTCACGTCTAGAAAGGATGCTTGAATAGAACCCACAAATGATCAGTGACAAGGGGGAAGTTCCTACCACTGGTTTGTGGTATGTACTAGTACAAATGAAATTTTATTTTTAGATATATATTATATAATAGATAATGGTTAATATTATTTTAGGGTTATATGTTTTATCAAATAGTTAACATAGGGATTGAAAATTTATTTGGTTTTGAGATGCTTTAGAAGATGTTTACTATTTTGAAAATCTACTGTGATAATGGTTAATAGAATATTATGGGATTTTATTTGAGTAATAATGATTGAATTACTTTTTTTAAGAATATATTATATTATTTTGTATTGATGGTGATTCAGGCTTTTTATGTACATGTTTAGAGTACTTAGAGATTAAGTTATTTAGAAAATTATATATTTTGGTTTGACATATTAATAGTGGATACCATGATTTTGAGTTAAATATTAAATTGATAATTAATGGCTATATGTTAATTTTTGGTTTGATTTTTGGGTTTTAGTCTTAGTATTGAAAAAACATTTGAAGAGTTTTATGAGTAGTAATATTTTGAATGATCTACATTGAATATTGGGTATTACTATTGAATTTTTAGGATGAAATTTCATTAGGATATTATTATATCTTATCCAAAACATTATTGAGATTTATTATTATATAATATAGGAGGATCATATGTTTTTTCAATTGTGGGTTTTTTGATCTGTAGACGTAGATATTCATGATTCATTCCTGAAAAAATAATACTTTTCATCTGGAAAAAATTATTAGTTTATAGAAGAAATTATTATTCTCACATAAAATTCAATATTCTCAAAGACTGGTGTATAAAGTGATCATTAAATAAGTAATGTTATACATTTAGTTTTATAAAAGTTACATCATTGGCCATTTATCATATTTAACATCTATAATTTTATGGTGTTTAATTTTTTTATAAACAAGTTCTCAATCACTCTCTATCAATATTTGGGAATTATTTTTTCCATGAATATCCATCTTTTTTGTTCCAATGTATGTTCTCAAATATTAAACAAAGTACTTGTTTTCATGGGTGATATTTATACATACTTTAAATTCCATTAATGAGGATTCTATAATAACCTTTTTAAGATGTGGGATTTCAACAATGTTATTTTGAAAAGTCCAAACTATAACATTCAATCCCAGATTAAATTGGGAGGATGAAATTTATTCACTTTGGGGGAGATAATTTAACATCCTTAGTAAAAAAATAAATAATACATTCGATAGTGAACAAGATACTCCACATTGAACATAAACAGACAACGATTTTTTTAAATATTACCAATATATCCTAGAAATTAAATTTGATAGAAATAATATTACAACATAAATTATGAAATATAATATTTTCATACATATTGAAAATGTATTTATTGTATCATTGTAAATAATTAATATATTTATATTAAATACATTCTATTAATTTGTTTTTAAAACCTATTTTCTTCATTAAGAACTTATTTTCATAAAAAAAATGTTTTTCATTCCTTTTTCGGAACAAATAATATGATAAATTTTAAAAATATGAGAAAATTTATTTAATAAAAATTATTATTTAAATTATCACATCTGAGTTTGTTTATGGTAATAATTTAATAATATTTTTTTAAAATGATAATTTTCTTATTAGTAACCAAAATAATGTTTTTTTGAATTAAATACATTATATTGTGTTTTATTAGCAAGACATAATTATTATATATAAACATTTATTAAGCATATAAATTGATTAAATTATGAAATTTTATTATAGATATTCTAATAAATGATTTGAAATCTAAAATTATATTTTATTTCCTAAAAAATTTAAAAATCATTTTCAGTTCTGGTGTAGTGCCTACACTACGTCAGAAAAGTAAACTTATGGGCCTTATATATAATAATTGAGCGTTAATAATTCCATGAAATATTTTTTGTTAAATATAATGTATTTATGATTATTTTTTCGGATAGTTTTGAATTTTTGGAGTTATAATACTTGAATCTTATCCAAATTCATGTACAATTCTTGAGCAAGGTAAGGGAACTGAAGTTATCAAATTAAAAATTGTTGCCTTGATAGGGATATGAGTTAATATATATATATAAGACTATAAAATATAATTTAGAAAAAAATTAATATATTTTGGTGATAATAAATTATTTTTTATTTTCAATATGAAATAATATTCAGTAATAGTTATGTAATAATGGCACAGTTATTCTATAAGTAGAAGAAAAGTAAATAAATTTATTTTTAATTAAAATAATAGGAACCATTAAATGACCACAAAATTTTCCTATAACTTAATGGGTGAGTTTTTTTAGAAACAAATCTCCCTTGTAAAATTTTTGACCTTCTCGATCGACATGTTTGAAATTATGTCCTTTGTAAAATTTTATTTAAAAGAAATTAAACCTTTTAACACTATGGGTTTTCATTAGTATATCTTTTACATATATAGTCTTCATGAGGTTATGTTGTACTTTAAATTTTATTTAGAAATATATATCATTTATATTCATTATGGAAATTTATTTTAAATTTTAAGGAAAAAAACCAATACCATAAATGCATAAACAATGTTGATGTTAGAGTAATTAAAATATTGGAAAACTCCATTAAAAAAATCAACAAATATCAAAACAAATAAAATTTGAGATGATTAAATTTAATAATGAATAATAAAAATAAAAATGTAAATTTATAGCTTATAATGAAATGTTTTTGAGAATATGACTCTATTGAAATGTTTCTAATGTCATAGTAATGAATAATATTGAAAATAAAAATATTTATTTTTTAATGTTATATTTTATTATATTAATTAAAAATAATAAATGGATTAAATAAGACTGAATTGGAAATTAAATTTTCTAAAATTTCATCGTTTGTCCTTCATTTTCTATTTTAATGTATTTACCCCTAAGATTGCCTAATTAAATTATAATATATTATAAAATTCCTAAAATGCCCCTAACTTCAATTATAAAAGGGAACTCATTCCTCCAATTAATTTCACCACTATGAAATTTATATAATGATTGTACTCTCAAACATTTTCTTCTCCTAATACAAAGAAAAATTATTGTTTTCCTGGTCTCACCAAAAGATCAATTCCATGTCCCTTGAGGAAGATCTTAATCAAAATATATTCATGAGGTAAAATCCTCAAATATATTTTTTATTATTTATGTCTTCTTCCTTAACCTCACCACCTATACAAATATACACGATAACTTTTGTATCATATATATACTATGATTTTATTGTGGTAATGTAATACGTATCACCAAATCTCTTCTCATCTCCTTTTATTCTTAAAAATAAAATCACCATCCATGATATGTTCATTAACCACTTTCAACAATAGTGTTTTTTCACATCCTATTACTGCGTTCATGGAATGTATAAATTCACATATAATTGTTTAAATAACATAAATATATATTTATTATATATTTTATCACATTATGGAATTAATATATTGGTATAATATAAATCAAAATAGAATTAAATCGTGATTCTTGATAAAATAAAATAAACATTTATCAATACATTTTTTTGAATTTAATCATCATCATGCTAAAAAGAAAAATGACATATGGGACCATATAAAACAATGTAATATTATTAAAACCATATAATTTTACATTTTTTCTAATGTTTCCATTTTATCATATAATGGATAAATATAAACACGTTATCCATCCAAAAAACCATTAAACTAATGTACCAGAAACAATGAAAATAATGAAATATCATTAATAAAAAAATAGAAATATGTTATAAAAAGATAAAATATGATAATATAAATATTATTAAATATCTATATTAAATTAATAAAACACATTCAAACATTATACATATGTTTTTAATATATTTTAAGGAAGCCAAAACACTCTTTGAATAATTTTTTAAAAAATAAAAATATAATTTTTTAGATTATATGTACTGAAATGAATTTACATAATAAAATTTGACGAAATATTTGAAAACAAAAATTAGAATTATTTATAGTCGATTTTGAAGATTTTTTTTCATTGTACATGATCAATTTTTTAGAATTAGTTATTTTCGGAATAGATTTTTTATTTTCCCCAAATATTGTTTTACGATGCTATATTTTATGACATATATTGATATTATAGTCCTAAACAGTTTTTTTGATTAATGGTGGTTTTATTATAAGTAAATAATGGGTGGATTTATTATAAACCAAGGATGTTTTTTAACATTTAAATATAACTACTTCTAGTTTCGGGATAAATCAATGACTGTGGGTTATGTTATAACTTCCAATGCATTGGGTACTACAGAGTTTGTAGTTGGAAATATTGGTTTCTCATTCTATAAGATTGAAATATAAAATTATTTCCTAGTCTACATACATCTCTTTTATATGATTTCTTGTGAGTTTTTGAAAAAAAAACCATTGATTTTTAATAGGTAAGACAAGGAACTTTTTTAAAATATGATTCCTTTTCAAGGTAAAAAATGAATGTTTTAAGATAATTTTAAATGGATTTTCACAAAACTATATGATTCTTTATTTTATACCTCATAATAATATTTTATTCTCATGCCATTTTTTGAAAATTCTTATCACAATATGTTGGGGTGACATGATGCAAGTATGAGATCAAGGGGAAATTTGAATATTTCATGTGATAAAAAATCATGTCTTATTTTAAAGGGTATTATTGTATGGAATAAATGTATACTATATATATATGTGCACAATTAGTGTTTTAGTTAAACATTTGTTATTTATTCCAATTTCTATAAAACTATAATCCTAATAAATATTCTGGATTGAAATAATGTGATTTATATTTTAAAACCCAATGAATAAGTAATGTTTAATGTTCTTTATTGGTAATAATTGTAGATAAACATAATAATTCTATAAATATATGAATGGTAATAAAATTATTAACAACTTTTCAACATAGGATCAAAAAATTTCCTTAACATAATTTCAAGTTAAAAAATCCCAGTAATAGTGTGACTGAAACACAAACACATTACCAATTTGAATGTAAGAACCCAGTTTTTGCTGCAGAAGACTTTGGAATATTCATGATGATATTCCAGAGGGGCGCCTTCAGACGACGTGCGATTCCGAGCCCCAGAGTGGCCGAAATTAAATTTTCAGTGCGTTCACACAAGAGACAGCAAATAAATGGGATAACTCTTAAACGGAGTTCCGTATCAGAGATCCGAGTGTATGGATGTGTCTGGAATGGGTTGTTTACCCAAGGAACGACATTAAACTTGTCGGAATGGGATATTTGGACCCCTAGATCGCTTCCGGAAGGTTAAAGGGATAAATTAATTAATTTATTTATTCGTTTAATGGCGAAATTCTAGTATCTCTTAAACAGTGGCTTGAATTGGAAAACTGAGGGAAATGTTAAGTTCGAAGAATACCGTTTACCCTAGGAGGGGTATAAGTTTCGCGGGCATGGTTCGTCTGTGAAAAATGGCCCCAGGGGCATTTTCATAATTTAGCAGCTTCAGACTTTAAATTTTATAACTTTTGAATAGGGTCTCAGATTAAAATTTCAAGATCTCCGTTGTGCTCGGGAGGTGGTGTTTACCCTAGGGGAGGCTTAACCTCGACCCCGCTGAGGGTTCGGGTTCGGGCCGACGGGTGAGTGGTTAAGCGTTTTCTATTTAAATGCTTAACTCACGCCCTCCCTCTTCTTCTTCCCAACCTGGACAGCAGCAAGAAGGAACGCCTCCCTCTCCTCCTCCAGCTCCGGCGAAGCAACTCTAGAAAGGCACGACACTGCGGCGAACTCCCCGTGAAACTCCGGGCATCGCCCAAGAGGTAGGAGGTTTCTATTGCATTTTCATTCCCAAGCCTATATTTGAGTCATATTTTATGTGTCTATTTGATGTTAAACCATCACCAAATCCCATAGATGCATAGTATACATTTTTATCTTTCCAACGCATATTTCGGAATAAAAATATGAGCTCGGAGGAGGCTGGGGCGGATCGTCGAAGGTTATGGCGTTTTTTTCTGGCCGTCCGGTGAGCCTTGGCGCGGCAGTGGGGCGCTCGGTCAGTGTCGCGGGTGTTTGGAGGAGAGACAAGGTGAGGCCGGGGCGAGGCGTGCCTTCAGCCGAGGGTGAGGGGGCGGCGTCCGGAGGATGGCAGGGCTCAGGCGGAGCACCCGGTGTGGCAGCGGGTCGCCAGAGAGCGGCGACCGCGGGGTCGCGGCGCGCGACCCCCGTGCGGCGACAAAGAGCCACGCCGCGTGGGTCTTCACGCGGATGCCGCAACCAGCCGTCGTGGCCTGTCTTTGCACGGACCGCGTGTCTGCGGCCGGCCCGCGCGGCTAAGCCTCGGGTCGGCCCAGTCTGGTCCAGCCCCAGGGGCCTTGCCCCCTCGGTGTTCGGACACCCGTATTTTACGCTACGGGTGTCCGTTTTGAGTGCCATCTACGGCGGTGGAACCGTATCGACGAGGCAGACTTTTTGAGATGGTTTCATGAGTTTTTAATTCCTGAAACGAGGGGCCTCGGTGGTGCGACACGTACGTCGAGGGGTTAGTCGTTTCTTCGGGGAATCTTATTTTGGACGGAGCATATGCATCCGACGTCCGTTTTGAGCGCCGTATGTGGCGTTGGGACCCTGGAATCGAGGCGGAGCTTTCCAGGGTGGTTTCAGGAATTGAGGCCGAAGTTGAGGCGTGGGCCCCACGGCCCGTCTTTTGAGCTGCGTGTAGCTTTTAGATACTTTTTCCACGGACGTCCGTTTGGGGCGTGTGAGTAGTTGATGTTGGGTGTGTTTTCGAGGGAAACGCTTTGGCGCGGTTTGCCCGCTGTAATTCCGCATGTTGGTGCGGGGCCCGCAAGGGCCGTTTGGGCGCCGACGGTGATTTTCCATCTTTATCACCGGGCGACAGTTTTGGACAATTGAATAGTCCATCTTGTGTTCTTTTTCGAGAGGATCGCAATGGGGTGATCTCTTTGTTGAGTTTCGGGACAAGGTTGCGGGTCCCACGAAGCACTACTCGTGTGCGGTGCACCGGAACATATCTTTTTCTCCGGATATCCCTTGCACTCAAGTGAGTAGTGATTTTGACGTGTTTTCCCGAGGGGATCGCAATGGTGCGATGCACCCGACTGTTTTCAGGGCCGAGGCTCGGGATCACGGGATGTCGTTCGGGCGTGAGGTGGTGTTGGCGACTTTTCCATTGGATATTCATTTGGGATGAGTAAGTATTCTATCTCTCATTTTTTTCCATGAGGATTACAACGATCGATACATTTGTTGGTGCGGATCATCTTGCGCAATCTTCTTAATTGTGGAATAAAAGGTACTCCGGTGGTGGTTCTTCCTACCATGTTTGTAGTAGACCCTTGGCGTGTGATAACGCACTCTTAGAAGAGTGATGTAAATGGTTCACAAGTTGTGGTTGGTCGTGCCTGGGACTCTGAGGTGGAGTTGTTACGTCATGCCTTTGCGTTGACACTGGGTGTCGTGTGCACGATATCCTTTGGGCTAGAACGAGGTATACTAAGGAAGTATACAGGAGTGCTTGGAGGTACGTGTGTATTCTTGTACCTGAGGATGTTTTTGCGCTTAGTTGGGGTTGACTTGGGGCCACACGTCGTGTGGGCCCCACATCGTGTGGGCCCCACATGTGTGTCGTGTTCTACATTGCGTACTTTGACCTCTCGCGACGTAGCGGATCCCTCTATGCTCGTTTGTTTGACCAGCATGGTGGAGTTTCCCCTGGACTGGTGCTCTTTTGTCTGACGAGTAGGGTTTAGTGGTCTCCCCCTTGTCTTGTACTTGATGGTTTGGCCAGCAGAGATGGTTTGGTTCCTCTGCTTCTTCGGCTGTAAGGGGTTTCAGTATCGTTCCCTTTCACTGGACTGCGACACCGTCTGCGACAATGGGTGTTCGTACAGTGTGGGTGTTTCCCCCACTCTCTGGGGTGAGTTGACTCGGTCCGCTTCGACAGTGACTCGGCAGGTTGCAGCGGGATCGTCTTGTGAGACATAGGGAGTTTCACCCGTTGCTTCGTGTTCCCTGGTAGAGCTTGTGGTTTGGGTGTGACCAACACTTTACGGGGGCACCGATCCACTACCCAGGAGGTTGTTCCAGCAGGGCTGAGGTTGTTTCCAACGGGGCTGAGATTATATCGAGTCGGGCTCGTCAGTGGGTTACCATCCAGTAGGGATTTCCAGTCCAGCTGTGTTCACCGAGTAGTACCATCCAGCAGGGAGGATCAGAGAAGTGTCGGGCTTACCTCAAGCGAGGCTGGGTAGTGGTCCCCGATGCCGGACTTACCTCCAGCAGGGCTGGGCAGTGGTCCTCGATGCCGAGCTTAACTCCAGCTGGGCTGGGCAGTGGTCCCAGATGCTGGGTTACCTCCAGCTGGGCTGGACAGTGGTCCCGTCGCCGACTGTAGCCGGGTCGCCCTCCAGTGGATTACCCTGTTACGAGACTGTGCAGTGTGGCACCCGTCGACTTTCCGGGTCTCCCTGTAGTGGGAACCCATTGACTTCCAGGGATCCTCCAGCGGGGCTGAGCACGGTGTCGCCTGTCGACATTGAGCTGACCTCTCTATTTGTGGGACAGTGACGAGTTGTGGTTGAAGTTCCCCCAGAACTCTCAAGTACTAGGAGCTCTTTCCCCCACCAAGATGCGTCCTTGTGACGCGACCTAAAACCGTGCGGGCGACTCAGTGCCTCCTAAATCGGATAGTGTCGAGGTGTGGTGATTGAGCCCTTCACTTGTAGTTCTGGGCAGACGTGTGGGATGTTGGGCATCAATGGTGTTACTTCTATGACTGTTAGCTACTCTTTTCTTGGTCTGAGCTATAGGATGGAGATCCCCTTACGATCTTTTTTGGGATTCTTGTTTGAGCATATGTATTTTGTATATACCTTGTTCTGGTACCCACCTCTTGAGCTTGGTTACTCTCCTTCCAGGTGAGGCGAAGATGTGAGGGGTATGCCACGTGCTTTCTGTGTCTATATTCTCATGGTTGGATTAGTCTACTCTTCTGCTATAGGTAGCGAAGACTCATCGAGAAGTTCATCCTCTCAACGTTTCTATCTCCTTGTGTCTGGACGATTCTACCTCCTTTCTCTTGTTGGGGTGAGCTGGACTCTTTACTGTACTCCATACTGCACTCTCAGTTGTACTCCTTCACTTTTCCCTATTCACTCTACTTCTCACCCTTCGGTACCTCCTTTGTTTCTTCCTAGAGCCTTCGGGGTATCCTATTGAGTAATTTTATACTCACCCCTGCTTGGGATTTGCCCACACTTAGTGTGCCTTTGTAGACGATGGACAGGTTGGTCGTGACATCAGTGGAGCATAAGAGTTCAGGAGCATGGACCGCGTGTGGTGGTCGTAGTCAGGTTCCAGGTGGGGAACCCTCCCAGCTATTTGTTGTTGTTTTACCTATTGCCGAGTAGTGGCATTTTTGGTTGGGCGCATGTTTTTCCCCTTTTCTTTTTAGTTTACTTTCAGCTTGTACCTTGTACTGTTTAGAGGTCGATGCAAATCTGTGGTTTATTGATAGCAGTTTTCCTTTTACTTACTTGCCTTTTCTTTTAATCTGCACTGTTGCATTGAGTGCACTGTGTGTGTGTGTATAGGTTCTTCAGAAAAGGCCTCCCCGAGTTATTGTGCCTTTGGCGCTGGTCGCCAACCACTAGCCTATGGAGGCAGGCTTGGGGTATTTCTTGCTCGAGCCCGGGTAGGGTCGGATGGAGACAAAGTGGTATCAGAGGTGTTTCGTTCCTTGGGACGCTGTTCAGACATCCCTAAAAGAAGAATTGGTTGGTATTTACGGAAAAAGTGTTAAGATGTCTCAAGAGCAGCTCTCAGGCCAGGGATTCCAGTGATGGTGCAGCAGCCGACGTATCCATTCACCAGGACCTTGATAACCCGCTTGTCGACTCGGCATGCTGATGCACTTGTTGCAGGAAAATTTGTTTGTGCATCACATAGGACTGAGTCTTGACTGTCCTTATTGAGTCAGCTCCCCATCGTGGTTAGTGTTATATACATATATTATCATCTGATTGCGGAACTCTTTGATAATATTCAGGATGTCTCCACGAAGACAGCCAGCCAAAATACCAGCTTTGGTTCATGACGACGTCCTTCTGAGCTACGAGGCTAGAGTTCAAGACCCATCATGCGAGCCCCATTCTCTGGGTGGGTCGTTAGTAGCACCCCACCTGTTGAGAAGCAGGCAGTTTCAACAGAGGAGGCTGAATTTGAGCACATGTTGAGCGCGCTCCGTGACTTCCAGCGGCAAAGACTGCTGAGGTTCAGTGGTGATCCAGACCCTTAGGAAGCAGAGGTTTGGATCGAGGTAGTGGTTCACCTTTTCAAGCTTGTACAGGCAATGATAGATCAGAGAGTGTCTTTGGCAGCCACTCTTTTTCGTGGAGCATCTCAGCGTTGGTGGACTCTGGTGACTCTGTTTTTTGACGAGTCATCACTTTCATGTGACGAAATTCATCTGTTGTTTTGTCTGGTGTTTTTCACATCCTGCTTACGCTCCGTTCGGATTCAAGAGCTCATGCAGTGTCATCAAGGAGGGATGACAGTGGCCGAGTACGCGGTTAGTTTTGCAGACCGTGCATGCTTTTACCCGGACATGGTCCATGACAACAACATCCGAGCGCGGATGTTTGAGAAGGGTCTCCACCGAGAGATTCGTGCTGTCATAGTACCCTTGGGAATTTCCACATATGCCGGGGTGCTAGAGCATGCGCTGGTGACAGAGGGATTCCAGTCACGTTCTGGAGTTGGTGGTGGCAGCAGGCACGTCGGAGCCGAGACGTCTACCACAGCTAGTGGGCGTCGGCAAGCAGAACCTCGACGCAGATGGCTTTCTGAAAACCGGACTCAGGGGCATTGTCATACACCACAGTGGCACCGGAGGGCACTGGTGAAGCCCAGAGAGGGTCGGTGCTATGCTTGTGACGGGCGATGTCACTTGGCACAAGACTGCCCGACCTGAGTTGTTGAGAGCTTCAGGTAGGAAGAAGGCGCACCACCACGATAGAGGCAGCGCCGTGATCGGAGTAGCGCCTAGAGAGGGGGTGCTAGCAGAGGAGTGAGAGGATCTGGTAGTGGGGGAAGACTTTACGAGATCCCCCCAACACCACTAGGCAGTCCACGTCAGGCTCCGGAAGCTGACGGCTGGGACCACAGACACCCGTGAGCTTTGGATGTCTACGATCCTGCAGAGGATGGGATGGTAAGAGGTACCCCTTACGACTCTTCTACTTTTTTCAGTATAATTGTTAAGCTCTGTGTGTGAAAGGATTTTCTCCTTGCTCCTTGTTTGAGGAGTTACCAGGGTGACTCAGGGCATCGGGTGTAACCCTCTGTTGGTAAGGAAAAAAGGCATGAGACCTTTTCCTTTAGTCGATGGTGATGACTCCTTCACTTCCGAGCATGTAAGAGAGTCTTGGATGAGAGACATCGACTGTGAAATCTCGCGTAACCAGATATCCTGGGGTGTTACACCATATGGATATTCTGGAGGAGGGAATCAACGGGCCTTATTCCAGGTGCGGGCAGTGATTCCAGTCGCGGCGTGCAACGTAAGGGTTTGGTCAGGGGGGGGGGGGGTGAGCTACCCCTAAGAGCCTTCAGGCAGCTTGAGACCGTGCAAAGGGATGGAGAGGTTCCCTAAAACCTTGACCTAACCCCCAAAGTCTAGAGTGGGTGCATGACATCAGAAAGGGTCGAACTCTCATGAACGGATCAATCCTTTGGTTTGTGTGCGGAGGTGCAGAGCTGTGGGAGAGTTCTTCTACGTATGGAATAGCCGGGTGTGGGATTAGTACCCTGTGTTGCTCCCTAGTTTTGCTTTTTGGGGACGAAAAAGTTGAAATAGGGAAAGATGTAAGAACCCATTTTTTTCTGTGGAAGACTTTGGAATATTCTTGATGATATTCCAGAGTATCTCCTTCAGACGGCATGCGATTCGAAGCCCTGGAGTGGCCGGAATTAAATATTCAGTGCATTCACACTAGAGACGCCAAATAAATGGATAATTCCTAAACGGAGTTCCAGATCAATGATCCGAGTGTATGGATGGGTCCGGAGTGGGTTGTTTATCCTAGGAACAACATAAGACTTGTCTGCACGGGATGTTTGGACCCCTCGCTCGCTTTCGGAAGGTTAAACGGATAAATTAATTTATTCATTTAATGGAGAAACGCTAGTATCTCTTAAATGGTGGCTCGTATTGGAAAAATGAGGGCACTGTTGAGTTCGGAGCATGTCGTTTACCCTAGGAGGGGTCTATGTTTCGCGGGGATGGGCCGTTTGTGAAAAATGCTCGTAGGGGCGTTTTCATAATTTAGCGGCTTCAGACGTTAAATTTTATAACTTTTGAATGGGGTCTTGGATTAAAATTTCGAGACTGTCGTTGTGCTCGGGAGGTGTTGTTTACCCTAGGGGAGGCTTAACCTCGACCCTGCTGAGGGTTCGGGTTCAGGCCGACGGGCGGGTGGTTAAGCGTTTTCTATTTAAACGCTTAACTCACCCCCTCCCTTTTCTTCTTCCCCACCTAGACAGAAGCAATAAAGAACTCCTCCCTCTACTCCTCCAGCCCCGGTGAAGCAGCTCCGGCAAGGCATGACGCGGCGGCGGATTCCCCGTGAAGCTTCGGGCATCGCCCAAGAGGTAGGAGGATTCCGTTGCGTTTTCATTCCTGAGCCAACCTTTGAGTCAAATTTTATGTGTCGATTTGATGTTAAACCTTAAAACAAATCCCATAGATGCGTAGTATTAATTTTTATCCTTCCAACGCATATTTCGGAAACAAAATCTGTGCTCGGAGGAGGGCGGGGTTGATCGTTGAAGGTTGCTCGTTTTTTTTCCAGCGGTCCGGCGAGCCTTGGCACGGCAGCGGGGTGATCAGTCGGCGTCGTGGGTGTCAGGCGGAGCGACCTAGCGAGGCTGGGGCGCGGCGTGCCTCTGCCGAGGGCGAGGGGGGCGGCGTCCGGAGGATGGCAGGGCTTAGGCGGAGCACCCGGCGTGGCGGCGGGTCGCAAGGGAGCGGCGACTGCGGGGTCGTGCCACGCGGGTCTTCATGCGGATGCCGCGACCGGCCCTCGTGGCCGGTCTGCGCAAGGACCGCGTGTCCGCGGCCGGCCCGCGCGGCTAGGCCGCGGGCCGGCCCAGGCCAGTCCAGCCCCAGGGGCCTTGCCCCCTCGGTGTTCGGACAAACGTATTTTCCGCTACGGGTGTCCGTTTTGAGTGTCGTCTGCGGCGGTGGAACCGTATCGACGAGGCGAACTTTTTGAGATGGTTTCAGGACTTTTTAATTCCCAAAACAAGGGGCCTCGGTGGCGTGACACATACGTCGAGGGGTTAGTCGTTTCTTCAGGGGATCTTGTTTTGGACGGCGCGGACGCATCCGACGTCCGTTTTGAGCGCCGTCCATGGAGTTGGGAACATGGAATCGAGGAGGAGCTTTCCAAGGTGGTTTCAGGCATTGAGGCCGAAGTTGATGTGCGGGCCCCATGGCCCGTCTTTTTAGCTGCGTGCATCTTTTAGCGACTTTTTCCTCAGACGTCCGTTCGGGGCATGCGAGTAGTCGATGTTGGGTGTTTTTCTGAGGGCAACGATTTGGCGCAGTCTGCCCGCGGTAATTCCTCTTGTTGGTGCGGGGCCCGCGAGTGCCGTTTTGGCGTCGACGGTGATTTTCCATCTTTATCACCGGGAGACCATTTTGGAAAAGTGAATAGTCCATCTTGTGTGCTTTTTTGAGAGTATCGCAACAGTGTCATCCGTTCATTGAGTTTCGGGACCGGGTTGTGGGTCCCACGAAGCACCACTCGTGTGCGGTGCGTCGGAACGTATCTTTTTCTCCAGATATCTGTTTCACTCAAGTGAGCAATGATTTTGACGTTTTTTCTCAAGTGGATCGCAATGGTGCGATGTGCCCGACTATTTTTGGGGTCGAGGCTCGGGATCACGGGACCCGTTCGGGCGTGAGGCGACTTTTCCGTTGGATATCTGTTTGGGGAGAGTAAGTAGTCTATCTTGTGTGTTTTTTCATGAGGATTAAAATGGTGCAATCCATTTGGTGGGGTGGATCCTCTTGTGAAATCTTGATAAATTTGGAATAAAAGGTGCTCCGGTGGTGGTTCGTCCTACCATGTTTGTAGCGGACCCTTGACGTGTGATCGCGCACTCTTGGGAGAGTGATGTAAATGGTTCACACGTTGTGGTTGGTCGTGCCTGGGCCTTTGAGGTAGAGTTGTTACTTCACGTCTTCTCATTGACGTTGGATACCGTGTGCAAAATAGCCTTTGCGCTAGAATGAGGTATACTCTTGGAGTATACGGGAGCGCTTGGAGATACATGTGTTTGCTTGTACCTGAGGATGTTTGTGCGCTCAGTTGGGGTTTACTTGGGGCCACATGTCTTGTGGGCCCCACATGTGTGCCATGTTCTTCTTTGCATACTTTGACCTCTCGCAACATAGAGGGTCCCTCTACGCTCGTTTGTTTGACTAGTAGGGTAAAGTTTCTCCTGGCCTGGTGCTCTTTTGTCTGACCAGTAGGGTTGAGTGTTCTTCCAATGGTCTTGTACTCGATGGTTTGGCCGGCAGAGATGGTTTGGTTCCTCTACTTCTTCGGCTATGAGGGGTTTCAGTACCGTGCCCTTTCACCGGACTACGACACAGTCTGCAACTATGGGTGTTCATATAGTGTGGGTGTTTTCCCCACTCTCCGGGGGGAGTTGGCTCGGTCCGCATCGACTGTGACTCAGCGGGTTGGAGCGGGATCTCCTTGTGAAGCCTGGGGAGTTTCTCACGTTGCTCCGTGTTCCCTAGTAGAGCTTGTGGTTTCGGTGTGACCAGCACTTTACGCGGGCACCGATCCTTTACCCATGAGGTTGCTCCAGTAGGGATGAGGTTGTTTCCAGCAGGGCTGAGGTTGTATCGAGCAGGGCTCGTTAGTGGGTTACTATCCAGGAGGGATGGCCAGTACAGTGGTGTTCACCGAGCAGTACCATCAAGTAGGGAGGATCAGAGCAGTTTCGGGCTTACCTCCAGTGGGGATGGGCAGTGTTCCCCGATGCCGGGCATACCTCCAGCAGGGCTGGGTAGTGGTCCCCGATGCCGGTCTTACCTCCAGTAGGGCTGGGCAGTGGTCTCCGATGCCGAGCTTACCTCCAGCTGGGCTGGGCAGTGGTCCCCGATGCTGGGTTACCTCTTGCTGGACTAGGCAGTTGTCCTATCGCCGACTTTATTCGGGTCACCCTCTAGTGGATTACCATATTACGGGACTAGGAAGTGTGGAACCCGTCGACCTTCCGGGTCTTCTTGTAGTGGGAACCCATTGACTTCAAGGGATCCTCCAGTGGGGCTGGGCAGGGGGTCGCCTTTCGACTTTGAGCAGACCTCTCAACTGCGGGGTAGTGACGAGTTCTGGTTGATGTTCCCCCAGATCTCTGAAGTATGAGGAGCTCTTTCCCCCCACCAAGATGCGACCTTGTGATGCGACCTAAAACCGTGCGGGCGAGTCAGTGCCGCCCAAAGCCGACAGTGTCGAGGAGTGGTGATTGAGCCCTTGACTTGTAGTTTGGGGCAGGGACTGTTGGATACACTTTTCTTGGGCTGAGCTACGGGATGGAGATCCCCTTACGATCTTTTTTGGGCTGATTTTTTGAGCATATATATTTTGTATATACCTTGTTCTGGTACCCACTTCTTGGGCTTTGTTAATCTCTTTCTAGGTGAGGAGAAGATGTGTGGGGTATGCCACGTGCTTTTTGTGTCTAGCTTCTCATGGTTGGATGAGTCTACTCACATGCTATATGTTACAAAGACTCGACGATGAGTTCATCCTCTCACAGTTTCCAGCTCCTTGTGTCTGGACGAGTCTACCTCCTTTCTCTTGTTGGGTTGAGCTGGACTCTTTATTATACTCCTTACTACACTCTCGGTTATACTCCTTTACTTTTACCTATTCTCTCTACTGCTCACCCTTCGATACCTCCTTTGTTGCTCCCTCAAGCCTTCGGGGTATGCTACAGAGTATTTTTATACTCACCCCTTCTTGGGATTTTCCTTCACTTGGTGTGCCTTTGCAGACGACAGACAGGTTGGTCGTGACTTCAGTGGAGCATAGGATTTTGGGATCTTGGACAGCGTGCGGTGGTCGTAGTTGGGTTCCAGGTGGGGAACCCTCCCAGTTATTTTCTGTTGTTTTACCTGTTGCCTAGTTGTGGAATTTTTGGTTGGGCGTGTGTTTTCCCATTTTCTTTTCAGTTTACTTTCAGCTTGTACCTTGTACTATTTAGAGGTCGATTCACATCTGTGGTTTATTGATAGCAGTTTCCCTTTTCTTTACTTGCCTTTTCATTTACTCTGCACTGTTTCATTGTGTGCACTACGTGTGTGTGTACAGGTTCTTCGTCAAAGGCCTCCTCGAGTTATTGTGCCTTCGACGCTGGTCGCCAGCCCCTGGCCTATAGAGGCGGGCTTGGGGTAGTTGCGGCTCGATCCTAGGTAGGGTCGGGTTGTGACGTTGAAATATATTGAATCAAAATACCTATGAAAGAATAACTATAAAATACACATTAATTATCATGAAAATAATGGTAATCCTGATAAAACATGTAATAGGGTTATTATATTAACTTCATTAAAAAAATATTGGTTCATAACATAAAGTTTTCCCCCAAAGAATGTAAATTCTAGATGAATAATCCTTACAATGATAATGTATTAAATTAAAAAATAATCAAAGGAGATATTTTTTGAATACATGTATATCTAAAATAAAATTTAAAATAATACATATATCAAAAAAGTTTGTTTTCCGACGTAATCATGATTTAATATAATCAGTGAATAAGTGATATAACCCAATTAATTAAAATTTAACTTTGAAATCTATACAACTTGGTAAGAATGAAATCAAATATCCTCAGATGAAATAAGTTTAATGGAATTATAAAATACCATGATTTTTAAATGGTTCATTATATAAAATATTTTATGGTATTATATGAAACATAAAAAATAAATTGGTGGGAAAAAATAAAATATTTCTTAATAAAAACAATTATGAGTAATACCTAATAAATGATGTACAATATAAATGAGAATTAATCCCTAAAGTGATTATATATGTCAAATGTAATTCAAAATAATAAAATTTTTAAATTTTTTTTAAAAAATCAACAGTAATTACAAAATTAATCTTAACATATTAATTAAATCGTATTCTAATTTAACATAATTAGAAGAAATTGAGTTATTACACCCCACATCACAAGTCTAATAATCTTTATATGTTTTATGATATATTATAATACATAAATATTTATCATAAATATATTACATAACCATTAAAATATAAAGAATTCATTATATGATATTCTTACAACTATTTTTTCACACATTTATCATAAATATATTACTTAACCATAATGTTTATTTTTTATAAAAAAACTCTTTCTCCCTATAAGCATACATAGTTCAAAATATTAAATTACAATTTATTTATAATTTATTTTAGAAAATGAAATTTGTTTTTTAAATCATTAATTTACGATTAGTCTATGGAGAGGTGTTTTTATTTTTTAAAATGTTTAAATTTTCGATGAAGAGTTTATAATACTAATTTTTATTCGAGAATTTATTTTCATTCATACAATTTTTTATGTTTAATTATATTTTAAATTTGTTATGAATTAAAATTAGTCCAACTATATTGAAAAATAACTAACTTATTTCATTGGAATCAATTTCATATTAAATATTAATATTAAAACCTTTTATACTCCTGATAAATTTCCGTTTTGAAAACCCACATTTTCTTTGCGTCTATGGGTATAATATTAAATTGAACACTATGAATTATATGAATCTAATTATAAAAAAGGGATCACATATATTTAATAATAATATATTTTATTATATAATACTTTCAATATAATTTCTTACCATTATGAATACTGAATGAATGAAATTCCAATTACCTTGGTTGAGGTATAAAAAAGTTTTACCCTTGAAGTTAAACTACAAATTATAAGTTTAACATAACCTACCAAATTTTCAAAAACCCATTTATCAGAAATATTTATACCCTATAACCTATAAACATTTATAAATAAAGTTTTTTGTTCATAAGAAAAAAATAGTAATGATTTTTGTGAAAACCTAAAGCAGTTCTCTCAATAAGAGATAATGATCTTAAATGGGCATTTTTTTATTTTTCTAGATACATAATATTATTTTTTAAAATTAATATTTGATAATTGAATAATATTCCATATACTAATATGTTATTATTTTTCTGTAATGACAATTATACGTATCATCTTCCATCAAATGCTAAATGAACCCGTCAATCATTAGTACGATGGACTACCATCTCATGAACCGATGTAACCCTCTTCCATAACCACCATTAAATAGATGATAACATGATGTACTTTACTAATTCATAGGATATTTATGATATTATTATACTTTTGGATTTATAATATCATATATAGATACTTACATTCTAGGTTTTTTTAGTTATGATAATGGTACTTGTGTGTACGGTAGAGTACTACCTCTTGAAGTGTGGCGATTTTTTTCACATACTATTTACATTTAATGTAATAAGGTAAAATTTATTGAATATTTATGATATATCTGAAATGATACCGATTTTATGAAAATAGTATTTCACCCACTTCCTCACACTTTAACCAATTAAAGAATTGATAATCTCTCTTGTTCAAACGTACAACCAACCATCTCTATGAAGTGCTATGATTCATTCTCTTCGTTAAAATATAAATAGTGACTCTAAAAATTTATAAATCAAACCAAAATAATACTTATAAAATTAATATATTTTTCATGACGAAGATATATCATATTTACAATAAATTGAACATCCATGGGAAAAAAATATGAAAACATGTAATAAACCACCAGAACAACTAAAATAATTAATTATCATTAAAAAAATGGGTGATAAAATCATATAAAAGGGTTATAAATGGTATTATAGATCTGATTTTCATTATTTTAAATATAATAAATTCTTAAAAATGTAATACCAGAGGATAAATTGTATTTAACCAGATTCAGTCGTAAGTTATGGGGAGTCATCTCAATTTCCATTCATTAAGTCATATTGAAATGTTATTCACATAATTTTATTTATATGATGTCTATAATACCAATTTTAAATTCAGTATAATTATTAATTAATAATATTTTTTTTGTTTTTTGTTTCAATTTTAATTACATCATCCTATGATATTTGGTGAGAAAATTACTCGGTTGTAATTAAATTTGTAACTCAATTTCATTTTAATATGAAATATTACATATTAGTTGTACATTATATTATTTGATTAAGTGTTTACTAAATTTTCAATAATTTTTTGTGGTATATCCACTTATTTTGGGTGGATTTATATTCAAACACAATATTTATTCATTTTAAAATTTACAATTTAGTGCTATGATCCTTGAAAGGGTTTATTTTGAAAAATTATTTTATAAGGATTATTTCTGCTTAAATTTCCATGTATGGAAATCATTTTATCATTAGATAATAATATTAAATCCCAATAACCACTCTCAAAAATACAATATAGATATGAACAAATTTACTTTCTATAATTTTATATCCATAATTATAACACAATGTTTTTCACCAAGCCACCCAATGTCAAAAGGAAGCCATTAATCACATTCATTATGGAGGACATTTTAAGATTTTAGATTTAGTGAATTTGGAAAAATATAATATAAAAAACTAAAATTAGATTAAATTGAATATTTCTCATATTTATCTCATCATTTATTATTTATTATTGTTTCATAAATGTCATCTATTTGTAATTATTTATAGAAATAAATTGTTCAACAACATTCTATAAAACCTAGGGACAAGGAAACATAATAACCGTGATACCAAATGCTCAGTAGGGGAAAATGTAACCATTAATAAATGAATTTTATTAGTGAACATAAGGTCTTGATGAAAAAATCAATATGCATGAGTGAATCATAAAATAACTCATAATCCGCAATATCTAGAACATAGATTACGAAAACATGTAAAAAGGATTTCAAAATGGAAAATATACATTAAAATTAGTATCTATGATCCATGGGATATCCATATTTGTTCAAAATAACCTCACAAACCAACATCAACCCAAGACAAAAAAAATGTTTCTATCTTGAAAAATCATCTCATTGAACACATACAGAACCCTTACATAACCGTTATAAATTTGAATAGTCATATGGTTGTCTTGAAATGTAATTTTTTGGAGAAAATAATCATTACACAATTCATCAGGGTGTTATCTAGGTTCACCCATCGTGTAAGAAATAACAGGCTCACCTAGTGCTATCAAGGCACACCAATAATTTTTAACACAAAAGAATCATAATATGAGTAAATCATAGAGTTACACATGAGCCTCAGCATGGATGGTGAGAAATAAATAATTGTATCCAAGAGACCCAAGATAAAATTCTTATGGAGAAATATTTCGAAGTCATTGTAGTAGTACTCTAGTAGGAAATTTTATAACTACTATAGCACGTATTATTCAGTACTATAGTAGCTAAAACTATTCTTCAATATGGGCTTTCAAGATTTAATTTTTTTCCTTGGTATCTAGCACGACCTTCGGGTCACCCAAGGCCTCTGGGCTAGTTGTATCTCATGGAATACAGGATACCTCAAGGCCATAGGGCCACACCAAGTCCTTCAAGCCACATGAAACATGCCGATGAAACCATAAATATTACAACGGAAAAAGTTCCATAAGAGGATTCAAAGCATGCACATCCACCAGAGCATAGATAACCAGAATTGAAATATTGAGAGGGTATAGCATTGACATCGGTATTGTGAATATGTAGTTATGTACATGACATCTATCCAACCAACCATGCAGAGGTAGAGTTCTGATACCACGACATTTTCTATGGTGGTCTATTTCAAGGTTTTATTGTCTAGAGTATTCCTCTAGGACCTACCACTCATGTAATTTTCAGTTCATCCTTAGATCCTTGTAATAATTCCCCCTCACCCTTGAGAGTGGAATTATCAAACATAAATAAACATTGAAGTCCTTTGGTCCATTAAAAAAACTAATAAATGGCATATAGAAATAGTTTCATAAAATATTAATCCAAATAAAGAATAATATTTATATAATATAATTAAACTGTGGAAAGGGAAGCGTTCGACAATAATATCATTCAATCGCGGTCAACCCATGCAAAGGAAACAAATTCTACAACAATATCTTTAAAACATGATTTATCCATATAAGGGAAATTATTTACGTAAAAAAAATTGAAATGGGGTTATCTAATGGAAATTAATTAGATTCTATAATAATATAATTGAAGCATGATTAAATATGAGAAAATGGTATTTATGACAATGTCTTTGAAATAAAATTAACCCTTAGAAAATAAATTCATTAAATAAAAATATCTTTCAAAAATGATTTACACAAGGAAATATAATGGGTTCTATATCAATATTATTGACACATGATTATCCAATTAATATTAAATGCACTCTATAACAATATCTTTGAAACATGATTAACCAATGGAAATTAATTGTGTTCCATAACAAACTCATTGAAACACAATAATCCCATGGAAAAGAAATGATTTCTATAAAAAACCGTATAAAACATGATTTACTGATGGAAAATGAATTTGTTTTATAAAAATCTTTTTGAGACATGATTAAACCAGGGTTGATATAGATTCCACAATATATTTTAGAAACACTATTAAGAAAATGAAAAGATATGAGTTCCTTAAAAATATCATTTAAAAAACATAATCCATGCAAATGAAAATTGAGGATTATATCAATGCACGATATCACAAGTTTAGGATTTAAAAATACTTGGGTTATTGTAAATGTTTAGTTGACCTATGATTATAAATATCATTAAAGTCATTCTTGAGTAAAATAACCCATAAACATTCCAATGTGTCCCAAACCACATTCAAGCATTTGAATTAAAATCCACATGAATGGAATAAAATCAAATGAAATGTAAAATATAATGATAATTTTTAGATTCAATATAAAAAAATAATGTATTAGAATATACAAATGATAATAGAAAATATGCATATAACATATCAAACTTAAAAGAGAAGGAAAATTATTACAAAAATACATTTCTTATTTTGTAACATTGAATCCTTAATCCCGATGAAAGATAGATCCCCAAATGGATATGTAAAACCCAAATATTTTTTATAAGTATTGTGAAATACATTTATGGTTATTACATATGAAAAACATCAAAAATTAGTGGTCAATATGGTATAATTGTCACAGAAATAAAAGTGAGACTAGATATCCCCTTACAAAGATGGTATAATTGGATTGAGAATAAATTAATGAAATAATTATTTGTGAAAAATATAAATCCACAAATTTAAAGTTTCAATATATAATAATATAATAATATGTAATTTGACAAAAATTCTTCAATTAAATAACACAATTAATAGAATTTTATCCCATTGAATCAAAATTGTGTTTATAAATCCCCTCCCACGAGTCTTATATGTCATTCCATTCTTCATTATTTCAAAAACAATAATTCTTTTACTAATTAAATTTTTATAGAACATTTTAAATAATTATTATAACTGTTGTTTAATTTATAAATTTGTTATATATATGTAACAAATTTAAAATGATTATGTCATAGCGTTTCACTATATTTGGCATATGTGTCATAACTGACTTTGATAGGATGACTATGTTGAATGGGATCATTTATTTATCTATATCATGAATAATAAACATGAAAATACTGTCACATTTTTTACATCAATTATAATTTTCCTCTAAAAAATAAAAAAATGATACTGAAAATAGAACTAATGTTATGATCTTGGAGATGGTAGGCCATATGTATACATGAGTAACGTTCCCAATTTAAAATGGTCAGTATGGGAAACATTTATGAACATTTTATCTTTCTAGAATTTCCAATAAATCATTAATATCATATTATTTAATTATTTATACTTATATATTTTATTATTGTGTTTTGGGGATGAAAAATGAATTATCACATCGCATCGAGGTGGCGAAAGCCCACACAACCATGAACAACACTATCATTTTTTCAGTGTGTGAAATTAAAAGAAGAAAACGATATGTTATATGGTCATTTATTTAATCATTTCATGAATATAAAAAATAATTTATTTATATAATTTATTTTTTTAATCCATCCTTTATATATTACAGTTATGCGTGAAAATATCACAACAATTTTAGGAGGTGGTAGTCCACACGTCCACAAATGATGTTATCATATTCCTAAAAAATTTAAATAATGATGTTAGGTGTTATATAATAATCAAATTTAATGAATACATTATTAATATGGAATATATCATCTAAAAATATTATGTACATCATAATTTTTTAGCATGAGATGTGGTAATGGAAAAAAACAACGACGTCGTTTCTGGAGGCGGTAGTCAATCATACATACAATGGTGTTTTCATTACCAATTTGATGTAAATGTGTATATGTTCAGATATTTAACATAAAATAACTACATATAATTATATATAAGATAATATGGTAATTTATATAAATAATACATTAATAAATGATATGGTGGAGAAAAAAATGAAACAAAAATTTATTATTGAAGAACATTTCCTCTTCTTAGGGTAACTCTTTTTTGTTTATACGAAATTCCTTCAATGGTTTGATTTATGAATAAGGTGGGGAATACCGAATGAGGTTATGTATTTTTGAAGATTTTTTTAGGGTAAATAAATAAAAAATGTCCTAATAGGTATGAATATGTCACGGGGGGAGTGAGATTTTATAAGTGAGGAAACTGAAACATTTTTTATTTTTTAAAATAATTATGTGATCCGCAGGTTTTTAACAACCATGAAGAGTACATAAAAACATTATACACATCTAGTGTTAAGTTAGTTATATGGCCAAAAAGGGTTTTTGATTAGTTTTGGGTAATTATAGCCCATATATTCTAACATTAGGGATTCTATAAACTCATTTTAAAAATAATCACTATCATTAATGTCAATTATTTTCAGAAATATTTTTTGTAAAAAAATATTTTTATCTTTATAGACAATATTAAATATTAGGATCCCAAATATTGAATCCATTGTGAGTAATTACAAATATATAAGTGTGAGAAATTAGTATAAAACTAATCCCTTAGATGCGATAAAGAAATAAGTTTGTAAAGTTAAAATGTTCACGATATAGTAATGATTTTATATCCAATTTCATCTTGATATTGATTATAATGAAATAAATTGTAATAATATCATTATAATTGATATAAATATAATTTAAAACAAAATTAAAACATAACTTATATATATGTAAATTATATGAAATGTTAATTATCAATTAATATTCGTTATTTTTCTTTATTCATCAAAAAATAAAACTTTTCAAAATAGTGTAAAAAATAACCCAAAGAAAATATTTACAATTGAATTTCCAAAAATATGATGATTATTTCAAATAATATTTATAAATGTTTCCAAATTTTGTTTTAAAAAAAGTCTTGCATTAAAAGACCTTAAAATTGTCTGTTAGATTATGCAAACTTTTTATACCTAAACCTAGTTTGTTTCTTATGTAATTATGATAAAACTAATTTATGAATGTAAAAAAATTGGTTGAATATATAATATATACATTTAATAATTATATCTCACAAATTGATATTTAATAAATTTATTAAGATGAAACAACATTTCAGGCAATGAATTTATTATTCATAAAAACATATACATTATATAAAATTGGTTTTTATATTCACTTATAATTAATTTGAAACCAATGAACTAATTATATATAAATGTATAGAGAATATTTTCATAATATAGTTAATCATATACATTAAATCTATTATAATAGCATGGTGATAAATATTATGTTAAATAAATAATATTTATTGTATATTATTGTGCACTGATACACAACCTTGCGTGTAAGAATCCATATTGAAAAAATCTATATTATATGAAACAAAAGAAAAAATGGAGTTTCATAAAACGAAAACTATATTTGGAATTTCATGGAATAAAATCTACTTAATAATTAAAATTAATTTTAAACAATATATTACATATAATTTTGGGATGTTACAACATTAGAAACATTAAAATGAATTCTCCCACAAATTTATTATTAGTTAAAAAGGTTTAACATTTCTAGAATTAATTCATTAAAACCCTAATAATTTAATGGGTTAATAAAATATAATCTTAATATAGGAATTTGGGAATTATAAAAGCCACCTAATGATATAAATAAATAGAATTACATGTATGGAGAACTTTGGTGGGAAATTAAATGATTTATTTGGAAGTTAAAACTAATCCTTATGGACTAAAAGATAGTGATATAAAATGTGGTCAATATGTAGTCAATGAAATGGAACAAAAATAATATTTTTGTAGAAATGGTCTTTGAAATCATCAAAAAAATATGGTAATAAGAAAACATTTTATTTCATGATCCTTTATATAAATTTGAAGGGTTTTTTCACTATATGGACAGAGAGCATATAAAAGTATACATACATGATGTGTATAATTTTATATATTTTTTCAATATATACAAAAACAAGTCTTTTTCCACAAACAGTGAGTATACGAGATGAATTTTTAATTTCCTACACTGTTAAATTAACCTTTTAAAGATAACATGACAACAAAAGGGATAATCATATACTATACCATTCTTTAGATATTAACCAACCCTGGAATGTTTGTCACCTGGTATGCTAATTCAATAAATGGGTAAACATTTATATCATACATTAATCAACAAAAGTAATACCTAATGTTGAAAATAAATTATTTAATAAATATCAATCCTTAAAATTATTCAATAATTTTAATGAATAATTTGGAATCCCAAAGATCCAATGGATTTATTCATATATTCTACCAAGATAAATCAACCATTATTCCACCAATAATATATATTTTGTTTCCAAAAATACATAATGTTAACCAGCATTTTTTTTAAACTAGGACATCACGTAGGTTAGTGTTTGGAGCTACACCCATGGCTTCCTTTTGTTGTGGTTTCAAGCCCCAATGTCATTTAGGATGTGATGATTTTTCACCCATCATGTGGATTTTTACCATTACTAAATAATAATAAAAACCCTCTTTAAAACACATCATACTGATCATAGTGGTTATAAATACCTGAACAAATTTTTTGTAAAACAATGTTGATGACCACCAATATTTTACTACATGAAAACCTAAATTGGGGTGTATAAAGAAATTGAACCTATAGTCATCTATAATTAATAGTCCGATGATAGTGTAAATAAATCATCTGACATCCTCTTATCAGACAATCATAATCTCAAAGGTTATATAAACCATCCATTGATAAAAACAATAACCACGCATGAACTAAACTCATGGATCCATTGATGGAATCTATAACATTACACTCCAGATGTTGATTATGATAATTATGACCCAATTATTTTCCATCAAACCTTTCAACATAAAAAAGTAAAACCTGCTTCAAAATCATTCTAGATTACTTTTTTACATTATATTTTTTGATAATAGAGACAACATCTTATATAAACAGTTTAGATGATAGTTATATGATCATTTATCACATTTTACATATCTTTTCATTAATCACATCTTTGATAAATTTCATCCTTGTAAAATCCTTTATAGGGATAAATCCTTCAACATCATTCCTTAAAACCTGGGGGAAAGGAAACAAAAGAAGGGTGTGATCAAATTCTCAAAAAAAGATAATGTAATAATTAATATGTGAATGAATTTATTGAACATAAGTGCATGTTGACATAGTCAATCTGTATGAGTGAATCATAAATGAACTCACACCCACCAATAACGAGATCATAAAACAAGAAATCATTGAATAAATATTTATCTACATATATTAGTTTTATGAATCATTAATCACAACTATACAATATCTATATTAATCAAATTAAAAATCATAATACCCTATAAATTAAAGATACAACAAATTGAAATCATTGAAAATCGTGTGAATGAACTATTACATAACCCATACTTAACACATAAAAAATAGAATAATCATAAAACTAAAACTCAATATAATCCTTTAGATAATTCAACCACTTCCCAATGCATCACAATATTATTTTTGCGTTTCTATCCGATAATTTATAATGATCTCTCCTGAATCAATATGGGAACATCCATCATTTATAATGTCCATGAAATACAATATGAATAAATAACACAGAGAAAATGATCAGAGAAAACATATTGAAAAAATGATTATTCATTTTATAATATTATTAACACTTATGAATTAATATGGGTTCCCCAAAAACATCTCTAAAAATTATCAAGAAATAGAAATGAAATGGGTTCCATAACAATCAATTTGAAACAAAATTTACCACTATAAAAGAAAGAGATTGCATAAAAACATTTAGAATGATTATTATCCAATGGAAATAAATTGGGTTCCATAATATTAATATTGAAACATGATTAACCCATGGAAAATAAATGGGTTCAATAATAATAAATTTGAAACATTATTTACCCATTGAAAAGGAAAGGGTAATGTAAATTTTTTTTGAAACATGATTAACCCATGGAAAAGAGATGGGTTCAATAAAATTATTTTTGAAACATAATTAACCCATGGATATTAAATGGGTTTTATGAAATCCACATTGAAACCTAATTAACCCATGGAAAAAAAGGGTTACATAAAAAACTCATAGAATTATGGTTAATATATTGAAAATAAATTGGTCCAATAAAAACAATTTGAGAGATGATTAAACAATGGAAAAAATAGGTTTAGTAAAAATATCATTGAAACTCGATGATTCCATGAAAAATAGGTTCCATAACAATCTATTTGAAACATGATTAACCAACATAAATGAAATGGAACCTCAATAATATAATTTAACCCATCATAATCCATCCATGAAAAGAAATAGGATTGTATCAATGAAAAATATCCCTAGTGTAGTATAATGAAAAAAATGGGGTTTTACCAGGATGGATGGGAATAGCAATAAAATTATCAAAACAAAATAGTCCTCTGGAAAATAATCATTATACATTCCAATGTACCCCACAAAACATTACAACATTTGAATAACAATACTCCTGAATGGAATAACATTAAAAATTAATTATAATATCATGAAAATAAGGATATTTATGATATTACATTTCAAAGGTTATGTATAAACACTTTATAAAATAAAATCGAAGTGTAACATAACAAAAGATACAAGGATGGAAAATTGTGACCAAAATCGATTACCTATTTGGTAAAATTGAAATTATGAACCCAAATAAATATAGTTCATAAAATGGATAGGTAAAATCCTATAAAAGGAAGTATAAGATTCATTAAATTCACTCATGATAATAATATACACTACACAAAAAAATAGGTGATAAATATAATATATATATCATAGAAATAAAATTGATTCTAGAAATACCCTTATAATTAATATATCATAGGAGTGAGAAAAATTGAATCAAATAATTATTTGTGTAAAATTAAAATCCACAAAATAAAATTTTAAATACATAATAATGTATTAATATACAATTAATCATGTTTTAAAAAACATAACATATAATATCTATTTTTAACCTAATAAATGTAAATAGTGTTTTGAAATCTCAAACCTTAAGTCAAATTTTTCATGTATTCCCTTTATCTTCCTGAATATTAATCTTCTGATAATTATTTACAATATTCATAATATATTCTATGTTTATTAGTAATTGTTTTTACCTATAACGGTTTTATATACAACTACTTAATTAGAATTTCTAGGTCATATGTTTTGAACATATTAAGCATATCTGTCACCAATGACATTGATATATTGACTATGGTCAATTAGGTCATTATTTAACCATATTCATGTTCATAACCCTAAAATAATTATCATATTTTAAAATCAATTTTTATTTTTAAATTAATTCGGAAATACATTTATGAAAACTGTATCAACATCATGATCATGGAGATAGTTAGTTTTAAGTACACTTGAGTAACAATATAATTTTTTTGTTGATAATAATGGAAATAAGTTGGGTAATGTTTATCATTCTATAATTAATAATTTTTAATAAATAAAATATTGTTTAATTATATATCATATTTATTTATATTTTTTATGTTCATTAAAAGGAATAAGTACATTTTGTCGACGAGGAATTAGTCCACCCCATCAAAACACAACATTAACAGTTTTAATGTTCTCAAAATAGAAAAAATAAAATAATATATTATATGTCTTCATATATAATTATGAAATTAATATCATAACAATGATAGTTATATCATATTTTTCAGTACCCATAATTTATACATTACATCTAAATCGTGAGTGTATCACATAGCTTTGTGGAGGCAGTAGTCCACACATCTACAAATGATGTTATCAAATTCCCAAAAAATGGAAAGAATAATGTTTTGTGTAATAAAATATTAATACATTATAAATACCATATATATCATATATAAACTATATTTCTATCATAATTATTAACATTGTGTAGTTTTAATGGAAAAAAAGGAAACCAATTCGATGGTTGGTAGTCCTCTATAAACACGCACAATAATTTTGTTACCCTTTTAATGATTGTTTCTATAAGTGTAGGTGAAACCTGTAATGACCCAAAATAGTATAAAAATTTATTTTTTTTAAATTAAATACCTTATAAAATAGAATTTTTATATAATGTACAAGAAATTATTTTGTTTTATTAAATCCAATTTTATTTAAAATTCCTATATGTTCCATTACCAGTTATAATATATCTCATGAACAATGATCACATGATTAATATAAATACACTGTTTTAAAAAAATAAAATTGAGATAGAAAAGGATGTGATTTTCTCAACTAGTTGGATCATACCACATGAATTTTATTCTTCATATATTTATAGGGAGATATATTTTTTTGGATTTTCCCATGACCAAATAATTGGTGTGATCCAACACAATAATCTTGAGAAAACCTCGTTAACGAGAAATATTCTTGTTTATTAAGATCATTACCTGAACAATGTTCACCAAATATCCCCACAAAAGTTCCACCATAATGTAACGTACCATTATTTGATTTTCTATTTTACTAAATGTATATGTATCTAGACCCAAGATATATTATTAAATACATTCTTTTGTATAGAATAGTGAATATATTATCATCCAATTATTCTTAATTATTAGATGAATTTTATTTTGATCCAATAAAAAGATATTTTATTTTTGGATAATATTAATATTCAATTAATGAATTTATGAATTAATATGGTTTTGAAATAATTATTTTTTTATTTTACTGTTAAATAATATAATATATAAATTAAGATATAATATTTATTTAGTCAATTGTAAATTTTTATGGGATAAAAAACTTGTATTTTCAAAAAAACTATGCAATTCATAATTAATGTTGATTTTGTATTAAAAATAGAGATTCAATTATATATAAAATAATATTGATAAAATGAATATTATTTTATAATTATAAATGAAAATTTATCCAATAGTTAAATTTTAATAATTTTATATGGATGTCATATTTTTAGGTAAATATTAAATTCCATAGAAGAATATTTTTGGATTTATCACATCATAATAACCCATATGTTATCTAATAATTACTATAAATTAGATCAATGAACAATTTAATATTTTATCTTAAAATAATTTTATTTTTTGATTGCTTGATTTATTTTTAAAGCTCTTAGAAATCCTCCAAAACCTATTATATATTTTATGTTTTCAAGATATTTTTTTTATGATTATGACTCACCTCCACAAATGAAAATGAATAGTTTTAATATGATCAAACCTTGGACTTATAAAATTAAAAAATCCCATTTGGTTGAAACCATGGTAAAACCATGTTTTGGTTTGTGGTTTTTGATATTTTATCATGTAGAATCGAAAAACTAAATAATAAATAAATCCCCCTCATTCTCTATATAACTCCACCCACGCCCCAACATCACTTCACTAAAATTAATTGGATCACAAAAATACTCTTCTCACCACTCTCTTTATTCCATTAAATGTACCCAATGCTCTCAATATTCCCCTCCCAATCTATTAGAGTCACACACTCACGTAAGGTATCTTTTTATACTCCTTTCAATTAAAGAATCTTTTTGAAATTAGTATTTTTAATTTCAATTTTTTAGATTAAAATTAATTTATAAAAATTAAATTAATATCCAATTTATGTTATTTTCATGATAGACTATTTATACTCACTTATTATGAATCTTACCTAAACTGTTACTGTGTCAAAATTTAGTATGGTATTTATCACCTCTAATTTCCATTAATGAAATTGTTTTCTGTTATGTACATTAAATTCCATTTTCATATGTTGGGATATGTTATCATATATTCCCTTTACAATACATTTAATTTATAAATAATTAGACCCCTCTTACACTTTCATTAAGCCTACATGGTCGTCTATGTATACCTGTTAGCATAACCAAATTTATTATGGTAACTTATCATTTCTCATTATTATTTAACTATCTTCTATAAATTATGAAATTTATCCTTATTTCATTATGATGGTATATGTCTTTCCATACCCCCTTATTGTCCAATGTAATTAATATTTATGAGATATCACTTTCTCTCTTGTCAAACAATTTTTTGAACTTTTAATGAACGATAGTATCCCTATGATATTTTACTTATATTTTCCATGCCAAAAATAATTATGTAGTGAAAACCATACCCATGTACTATAATAGTTATTCACCTATATTCACTTATTGATATTTTACATGGTACTTTAGGTATCCAAACCAAACTCATTAATCGAGGAATAAAACATTTTTATGAATGAATCCTTATTTTCTGATCATTGTGGAGCACATAAGCTTGATAATGAAATGATTGTGATGGGTGTAATCAAAATTATATAAAACATCTATTAAATTAGTAATGATTAATATCATGACACATCATGTTGGTCAAGGGATGGAACCCGGTTCCTTTACCATTCTTTTTCTGGCATGATGTATTGGCAGTTATCTTTTATCTATATTTATGATGCAATGTTTTAGGTTTTTTCCACATTCACCCTATTATGATTATCATGATATATAATGTCTTATTGTTCATATTATATATTTAGACTATTTGTATTCCCCATTGATATACCAATTGCATACCATGTATTAACTTATTATATGTTTATTCCCTTTCTCTGATTTATAGGTCACCCCTTTCTTATGATTGTCCCAAGGTTAACATATGTAGTTTTAAAATACATAGAACATTAGAAACCTGTTAAGGATGATTTCAATATTCTTGTTTGTTACTATTCTTAAGATATTATTCTACATTCTTAATTTCATAATATAATACGAAACTTAGACTTTCGGGTTGTATTATTTGTAAATGTCTTGCAATGAATAATATTTTAATGTGACATAAATAATATGGTTGTTATTGTTGGTATTAAAGTAATATATTACTTATTTTTGGCATTATGATTATAAGACTCAAGTGAAAGGCTTTTGGATAATAATATATATATGAGAAAACCCCTGAAATTTTGATAACAAGAGAGTGAGTTGTTTATCATGAACAAAAATCCATATCAACACAAAACAAGTGGATGTGGTTCTGGAAGAGATGTATCTAGGGGTAACCACTCCAACAAGGTTTCCTTGTTTAGAAATAGTGTCACCTAGCACAAAAAATGAGCCATACTATGCTGCTAATATGAAATTTCCGAAAAATTTTCTTTAGTAAATTCATTACCTCATTATGAAATTTTATTTAGCGAAAAAAATAATCAATAGAAAATATGTTAGAAAATAGAATGTGGATAACATAGATAAAATCCTAGATATTCATATGTTATAGAAATAAATGTAATTTATATTTTAAACAATTAATGTAACTAGATAGTATTTCATGTGTTTAGTTATTTAAAATTAGTATCCCTTATTTTCTGTTTATTTAAGAAAATGGTCATAAATTAGGGGAATCAGGTAAACAATCAATGAAATTGAAATTGTGATGATACCCAAAATGGATTTCTAACCTGGTGGGAGTAAGAATAGAAAAACTCATGATACTAACTCAAATTAAACTTGGTTCTAAATAGAAACCTGGTTGAAAGGAATAACTGAAAACCCTCAAATATTTAAAAACCTCAAATGAGTGCTTCTATTGACAATTGGCTCATACATTCAATTCAATGTTTATCCCTTAATCATAAAACAATGGACCAAATTGATTGATAATAACTTCTCAATCATTCAATGTTACATATAAGAGATGGTTATAAAGGTAATTTATCATATGGAGGGATAATTTGATATTTGTTGTACATTGATAAAAAACGATGTTTGAGAAAGATATAAATTCGTGGGAGTGGATGAAATTCTAGAAAAGAAATTAAATAAATTTATATATCACACTCTCTAACATAAAATAGAAGGGTTTTTTTTACCCTTAGTGAAATATAAGATTAATCTATCCATACATACAAGTAAAATATCATAATACTTGAATGATATTCCTCTGATGTTGTCATTGCCCTCAAATGTATAGTTGACCTCTTATTATTGTAGGATAAAAACAACTATAATAAAACCCAGGGTGATTGAAAACATTGATTATTATAATGATATTGTATGATCAGGCCTCATAGAATGAATCGGGATCATTGAATCTCATGTGTATGATAGATATAAGAGTTGGAATGTGAAGTTTAATTCTATAGGTCTTATAAAGATATATAACAGTGCCCTGAAATTTCAAAATCCCACATGGTAATGGTGCTGGATGAAGCACCATTCAAATTGAATAATGGGAATAAATAAATTCTATATGTGAAGGATTTAGGGAAAACTAGATTTTAATTACCGAATGGAGAAACCCACTTATAAAATAGTGGATAATAATGGTTTGGTCAACCCTCAATTCATTTTTCGTTTTTTCCACTAAAAGGAATCTGAACACTTTGCAGACTAACTCCCAATGCCAATGGTTTTTGAAGACAACCAAAAATATCCAAGGTAGAAGGAAGAGATTTTTCCATCAAAACTGCTGAGGTAGAACATGAAAACAATGGGGTGATAGGCACGATAGTTATTCATTCACGAATTGTGAATGTAATTTTTTTTCTTTTTCTACGTATTCCTACATATCATGATCATTTAGTAGAACTATCCAAACACAACAAAAAATCGTGGACATAGGGCTATCGGTGAAAATGGAAAATAAGAAAACAATTTTATTCCATGTATATAACTCCTCCCCATAAAATATTTGTGGTCTAAACTTTTCATTATACTATATCATTCTGTATTTGTGGAATTTGATTCAATTTTGGGAATGGTTTGATTTTACCAATATAGATCTAACATATCTAGATGAGAATAGGATATCAATATAAATATATCGAATCTTCCTCCAAAAAAATGCCAGTATAAATAGGAGGTTGGGGATTCTTTTGCAACAACATATCAAGCATAGATATTATATTCCATATGACAAAGAATATCTATATCAAACGATTATGCCTAAGGAAAAAATCATCCGCAAATATATACTTATATTGTGGGAATGTGATAATGTGTTTCTCAAGGTAATTTCCTAGTCATCCTCTTAGAATATTGGTTGAAATTTCAATCGATCATATACATTAGAAATTAATATAATAGAGGAATCCATATACAATGTCCATTTTGGAAATTAGGGAGCTTAAGAAACAAATACAGTTGAATCTAGATAAGGATTTCATACACCCAAATGCTTAACCAGGGGGTGCATAAGTACTATTTATAAAGAAGAATGATTGTAAAATGTGACTTTGAATTGATCATCATGATATTTTCATGACCTGGATAAAAAAACAAGTAACTTTATCCTCATACTGATGACTTATTTGATTAGATACTTTGGAAAAATACCTCTCCATGGTGGTTCATCAGAAAGAATACTATCAAGTAAGGGTGAATAAGAAAGATATCCCAAAGGCCACATTTCGTACAAGGTATGAAAACTACGAGTTCATAGTGGTACCATATAAACTCACTAATTACCAACAATATTCAGGGACATGATGAATAGTTTCTTTATAGGATTCCTTAACAAAGAGATGGTAGCTTTTAAATAATATATTCTAATATTCTATAAAGGTATGGAGGATCCTGTGAAGCATTTGAGAATTCCTTTAATAACCCCATGAAAGGATAAAATAGATTCTTTATGAAACAAATGTATGTTCTAGTAAAATTTTCTCACCTTTTTATGGAATATCATCATAAATAATTGGATATATGTGGGCCTCTAAATGATAGAAGAAATTAAAGGATGGATGAGGTCAACATTAGTGATATATATCATTAGTTTCCTTGGTTTTTTTGGTAATTATTTATAATTTGTCATAATTTTCTAATGATAGTAAAAAACAACTTAAAAAGATAACATGGAAGTGACTAATGCATGTCTATACACAATAATGCGAGGAAATATTTAAGTATCTCAAAAAATAAATATACCACTAAAAAATTCCTCACACTACTGATATACGGGAACTCTTTAGATATATATATATATTTAAAAAATAGATTATGATATTTACTATTGAAAAATTTTAATGTGATATCTTATGCATCAAGGAAGATAAATATCAATGAGAAAAATATATCTTCTGCATGTTCTAGAGTTTCTAGTTGTGATATTAGTGTTGAAAATCTTCTATTATTATCTATATAGGTAGATGGATGAGATCTTTACAACTTAAAGGAGACTATAAAATATATTGACATAGAAATATATTAATATACACAAGTGTATATGGTTATATATCAAAAAAAGATTCTAAATTCTCCATACACTACCATCCTAGTAAAGAAAAATACGTTGCAGATTCCCTAAGTAGAAATGATCCTATATATTTATCAATAATGACAATTGAAAAGGATCCAGTCTTTATAGATCTACAAAGGATGGATGTGACAATAATTAAAAAAGGAACATCATGAATCCTTCCTAAAATTATTTGGAAACCATCCGTTATAGAGAAAATAATTGATTATCCAAAGAAGGTAAAATACCTGAGAAAGGGGAAATCCATAATGTTAAAAATTGGTGAAGAAGTAATAATAAGATTGAGGTAAAAAAATGTGTTCCATAAAATATAGCGACAATTAAGAAACAATTGTTTTATTCATATAGTTCAAAAATTTTTGTTCACCCTGGAAGCACAATGATGTCTCAAGATCCCTATTAGAACTATTGGTGGGAAAATAAAAAGAATGAGATCACATGATAATTTATAAATGTGGATTGGGATGCAAGAATGTGAATGCTGGAAGGAAGAAGTCTAAGGGGATGATGCAACCATTACACTTAACATCATGGAAATGAGAGAACATCACCATGGTATTTGTCACTAGAAATCTGAAAACATCATAAGGAAATAATGTTCTATGGGTTATTGGGGATCGAAGTACAATGATATCTCACTTTATCACAATTCCAAAGTACACACTGGATCAACATGAATTGATATACATCCGATACAGGGTAATGGCTCGTGGGATACCACTATTAATTTTATCATATAATGATCTAAAAATGACTTCCACATTCTGTAAAATTTTCCCACACACTCTAAACACAAAGATGATCTTAAGCACAACTTTTTACCACCAAACCGATGGAAATATGAGAATACAATTGTGAAATTTGATGTAATGTTTCGATCATGATATATAGACATAAATGAAGGATGAGACTAACATATTCATTTTCTTGAATTTTCTTATAACAATATTTTACACTCGAGCATCCAAATCTCTCCTTATAAATCCCATTATGGTAGGAGGGGAAGAACATCTACATGTAGGGAGGAAGTTATTGAGAAAAAATGTCTAGGTTCTTAAATGGTTAAGGATTGGGTAGAAAAGGTAGATACAATTCACCAACACATCAAGGCTTTGTAGAGTTAGAAGATGATCTATTCTAACAATAATTGAAGAGACATAGATTTTGATTTTTGAGACATGGATTTCCTCTGTATATTCCGAGGATGAAATTAATGGGATTCTGAAATAAGGGAATTCTTATTCCATTATTTATCATCTTTTTTGAGACCATTTGTCAAATATAAACAATTATCTAGGAACTAGAACTCCCACCGAACCCATCTCATGTACATAATGTATTTCATATATCTCTCTCATGAATGTACATATTAGGCCCATCAAATGTACTCAATCTATAGTTTGTATAATTGGGGAATCCCAATTTATAAGAGGAGAAGCTGGGGAAGATCATTGATCGCATGTTATATTAAATAAGGAAATTAATCTTTTCAAAATATCTTAGAGGAACCAAATGTCTCAAGATTCAATGTGGGAACTAGTGGAGGCGATGAAGTAGAGTTGCCCTCAGATATTTTCATGTGGGAAATGAAAATTTTGATATTAAAATTTCTTAAGGGGGGATTTTAATGTCCTAAACTATTATAAATAAAAATCCACTAATTTTTTTAGTTAAATTTATTATTAAGTAATTTGGTAATCGAAAAAACTATTATTCAATTTTTTTTATTATATCCAATTAGAATTAATGACCATTGTGTATCCTTATCCTTGAAAATATAGTCACTGAACTTTGATCACATGATTAGTAGAAATATAGTATATTAAAAAATCCAATTGATATATAAAATGGATGTGATGGCCTCAACTAGTAGGATCATACTGTATTAATCCCATTTATTATAGATTCTGGGGGAGATGCAATTTTTGGGCTATTCCCTTGACCGGGTCCTAGCTGAGATCCAACAACTTAAGAATGATCAAAAGAGTTTATGGAAAAAGTTCAAGCTCATCCAGATCATGAACCATTCCATGACCATTGAAACACCACATTAATGTTCCACCATAAAACCCCATATATTTATGGAGTTGGTGGTGTTTTAACGGAGTTTGTATCAATACCCAAGAATTATGAATATAAAAATTACTTTTTATAGAATAATGAATATATTTCTATCATAGTATTGTTAGTTTTTATATGATTTTTATTTTGATACAATAAAGCAAATTATTATTTTTTGTTAATATTTAAATTTATTTAAAAAAATTATGATTTAATCAATTTTTTATATAAATAATATTTTATTATTACAATTAAATAGTATAAAATATAAATGATTTTATAATCTTTATGAAGTGAAATGAAAATTTTTATATGGGTTCAAAAACTGTTATTATCAAAAACCTTACACTTCTTAATAAATTTCTATTATATTTTTAAAGTTAAAATTTATATATATTTAAAATTAATATAATAAAATGATTATTATGATTTTTATAAGAAAATAAAAATTTTACAAAGGTGATTTTTAATAATTTTCTGAGACAGTCTAATTTTTGGAAAAAAATTAAACACAATATAAATATACTATATATTTTATGACATAATAATGAACAAAAAGTAATGTAATAGTTTTTTATCCCTGACCAAATCAATTCATCTTGTTACAAAAATTGATTTAATGATAATTTGATTTATTTTTAAAAAGGAATTAGGAATATTTCAAAACCAAAAATATATATTATGTTTTTAAAATAATTTCTTTAATAGTGTAACTCAACTCCAAATATTCAGTGGAATTAATTTAATATATTCGTCCCTTTACCATATAAAATAATAAAAAGTAAAATATTGGGAAGAAAGCATGGGTACTAAACTTAGGATGATTTTTGGTTTTGGATATTTTATTATATAGAGTCCAAAACATAAATAATAAATAAATCAACTTAATTTATTATTTAAACCCACACATGCTCTACTTTAATTTTCTAAAACTTTTTGAATCCTGTCTAAAATCTAACCAACCCAATCTATATTTAACCAAATTTGGACCCATGATCCCAAAAATCCACTCCCAATATATTGGAGTCACACAGTCAAGTAACGGACCTTCCTATCCTCCTTTTATTTTTAGATCATTCTTTAAAATTAGAATTTTTTATTTCAATTGGGTTTATTTTCATTCATATATAAACATTTTATTACTATAGAATTGTTTTTATTTTAATGATATAAAATGTATCATCACTTTTTTTAAACCTTACCTAATCAGCTCTGATGATCAAATTTAGTAAAGGATTTATCTATTAATGTTTCCATTAAAGCTCTTCTTCTATGTTGTGTACCTTAAATTCCATTTTCTTATGTTGTGATATGTTATTAAATATTCTAATTAATTTATAATTAATTTTTAAAATAAGAGATCCCCCTACCATATTCATTAATCTATCTATGATTCATTATTTACACTTATCACCATGTCAAAATTTATTAAGGTTTATTTCCCTTTTTCATATTTATTCAAGTATGTTCTTTAAAATTTATATTTTATATTTATTTATTTATTATGATATATGATATTACATACCCCTTACTTTCCTATTTATTTCCAAATGATTAGAGACTCCTTTCTCTCTCATCAAAACATTTTGTGAATTTTATGTAATATCTTTAGGGTGCTAAAATTTCATTTCATTTTTTCATCCCAAATAAATTGTGTATTGAATACCAAACCCATTCCATGTCATTTGTATTCAACATTATACACTTATAACAATTTTCATTGGAATAATATGTATTTTTTATGCACACCATGATCACGGAATAAAATATGTTCATGAAAGGATCCATGTTGTATGATCTATATGGAAAACCTATGAATGCGACTAAAATGAAAGTGACAGGTTCCTCTGAATTATATAATGTTTCAATGAATTTTGAAATGATTAGTATCAAGATACATCATGTTGATACATGTAGTTCACCTGATTCTTTTATGGGTCTTTTTTCATCATGGTGTCTGGTTAGATAGACTTGACTTATGTTTGTGGTGTACTGTTTTATCTTATTTTCACTTTTTCCTATTCTTATTATAATGCCAAAACATGTCTCATTGTTCATGTTTATTATTACTACTTTTTTATGACCTAATTATATTCATTTTTTAATATGTGTCACATTATTCAATGTTTATTCCCATACTATGATTTCTAGCTCACTCATTTCTTATGTTTGTCCATAGGATCTCCCATGAACTTCTTTAAGACATTAAAATTTAGAATCATGTCAAGGAAGTTATCAGTAAAATTAATTTATACAACATTCAAGAGAGTAATGTCCCAAATCTATCCATTCCATTTCTTTGTGAAAATCTAGCTTTGGATATGTTTTGTGAGGTCACACTAAGTAATTTCAAGAGTTTCTCAATTTTCCAGTATTTCCATTGGTTGGTTGCATCAGTGCCTCTCATCGGAGGATAAATTTCATTGGATTAACGTCATTAGCTAGTGTTGGAAGCTTAGTGTTAGAACCTCATGATAGTAGCTTAGGTCAGTATCTCATCATCGGTAGGTTGGGAATCAGTAGGTCAAGTGTTGGTAGGTCGGTTGTCAGTAGGAATGGTGTTGGAAGGTCGGGCATAGGTATGCCGATCATTGGTTAGTGGCATATGTGAGTGGCATTGGTTAGTGGTGTCAGTGAGTGGAGTTAGTGAGTGGAGTTAGTATGTCACATCTGTAGGATCCATTGGTAGGTGGTATCAGTATATCTCATTAGTAGCTTGAATCAGTATCTCACATTAGTGACTCTCCATCGATTTCTCAACAATGGTGGCTCATCCATATGTGACTCACTTCAGTGACTCGCCATCGATGGATCAATGATGGTTGTAATCCAAGAACTTCTATTCCCCACCTGTTTATATTTTCACTCTTTGTGTGATAAGATACTTTCTTCCCCATGGAGTAACGTGTTGTGCTATGGGATTCCAATCTAGTTTTCCCTTGGAGTCATTCCTACTGGTTTCACGACCCCCATATTTGGCTCTATGTGGATTTATTCATTGCCTAATTCGTTGAGGTAGAAATCCCTTAGTATTTATTTATTTGATCATCATTCAGGGATGTTAATCTAATGGTTATTTGTGCTTATGGTCGAATCCTAGTGTTACTAAGATAATATAACATGTTATAAATATAACATGACTTATTATAGTAACAGGTTTTGTTACCTTAGTAATAAATAGTGGCCAGGGAATATGATGTTGATTTTTTTGTTTTTTATCACTTATCATTGATCCATGTTGTGAATTATATTGGTCATATGACTTCTAAAAATTATGGTTGTTGTTTTTCTTTGTTTGCGCTCCAAACTCGTGAATTCGTATTGTTAGTCTTCTACTAAAAGGTTGTGACCATGAAAAAATGATCAATCACATATATTTGGTTAATTTAATGGATTCCACATGATCAAAATTATTCTATGACAACCCCTAATTTATCAAAGGGGAATTAAATAACTTTTTTGATAAATATGAAGACCCAATTCCTTGTTTGGTGTGGCTGTGTTTTGTGTTTTGATATTATCTGTATTGTATGAGTTTTGTGTTGTTGTGGTTGGAAGCATGACTATGGGTACAAGGGTATACAAGGGGTTAGTTATGTACATGTTTCGTTGCGGGTTTGTGTAGTAGGGATCCAATTATGGTGGATTGGTAGTGTGAATGTGTGTATGAGGTGGTGAAGGTGGTGCAATGGAATCTCATATTGATAGTTTTATTGATTGTGTAATGGATGAACCTATTGAATTGTGGGTCTATGTCAGGGTTTTGATATGGTTGATGGGCATGGTCTGTTTTTGTAGTGGGAATTCTACTTGGATGTGTTTTGTTTTGATTGAGAGATGTGGTATTTTTCATGTAACAGGTTTACCAATGATGGTTTAGGGGGATTAATTTGATGAATGATTTTGTTATCTTGTGTGGGAGTTTCACCCATAATTTCCAGAGACTGGTATATTAGGAATGGGGATAAGAGAGGATTATTTTACCCTGGTCCTTCTATATCTGTCCTAATTTAGAAATGGTTATAATTTTTGCTTCTCCATTATAACGTGTGTTGTGTTTGGTAGTGTATTGGGTAGGGATTGAATCAATAATATTTTCATGTTAAATAATGAATGAGGAATGGTTGAATGAATTGGTTAGGGCTACGAATTAAGACTATGGCTTGCTATGTGGTAGTCCATTAGACGATGTAGTGAGGGAATTTGTTTTATAGGTTTGTTATCTATTTTGAAAACTCATAGGTTGAGATGATTTTTTGGTATATATATATACACATGTAATTACATGTGATTTCTATATGCAGTCCACCCTATTAGAGCTCCATGTGTCAATCACCCCCATTATTCTAGGCATCATGATGACTTGTTTTTTTTTTTGAATTTGGAGTTTCATTGAATTTAAATAATTTGTGAAGAAAAATAAATCATTAATAAAATTTCATACTACTCTGGCAGATGAGTTCCTTTTTTACATTCTACAATAGAACCATGTTGTCATCAAAGAGTGTCTTAGACGGTGGAGGCCAACCTCAGGGTGTTCCTTATGAACCTTGGACTGGGTGTGTTTGAGGAGGAAATTATTAGTAGAGGTGTCGAGGAGCTGGGTGTGGTCAGTTGCATGCCACATAGCCATCTGTTCTAGTGTGGCCATAGATCATTCTAGTTATGATCATCTTGTTTAGTTATCTTATTTTGTACCTTGTTCAATTGGGTTGCTTCACACTCTATTGTTTTATCTGGTCTAGCCCAATCTATGTTACTATACATTGGGAAGTTTTTTTCCCTTAGTGTTTAGAATGTCTTCAGAGGTCAGAAAATATTTTTTGATGTGTGTTTGGGATATAGAGTGATTCTGGGACCATATTAGTCATGTGTAGATATTTTCTTATAGAAAATGAAATAGTAAGATTCCATCATTGGAATCTACTAGTTATACTATGTGCATGTTGTTATCCACTACATTCCGAGAATATTTGTCTTTTCAAACGTGGATGGATAGTATGTGGCAATCACTGAAGAGATGAGTTGTTTGATGGGATGCGAATGACTAAAAAATCTTATTTCCTAGTTGGATGAGTAATAAGGGGAATTGGTGGATTATTACGTGGTGGAATATCCCAGCATTTTTGGGGACTTCTTGGATGTTTTTTCAAGAATTTTGTGACTCTAACCCATCGACATGATGTTGTCTTTGGAATATACATGCAGCTTACTAATTCTATGATTTTGATGAATCCTTTTGGTATAAGAAATTCTATATTAAATGAGTTGCAGATTCAGAATGAAGATCTGTTGAAAAGGGGGTTTATCAAGCCAACTGTGTGATAGTGGGGTGCTCCAGTCTTGTTCTCAATGGAGGGAGACGGTTGTCTGAGGATGTAAATAGACTACTGGAGGTTGAATTAGTTGACAATCAGGAACTGTTACCCTCTCTTAAAGATAAATGATCATTTTGAATACACGATGGGAGGATGATTGTTTTCTAAAATTAATAGGTTGTCTAGGTATTAATAGTTGAGGGTGAGGAGGTTGACATCATAATGACTACTTTCAGGTGTGGGTATGGGAACATCGAGTTCGTGGTTATGAAATTTGGTTTTACGAAAGCATCGGTCGTGTTCATGGGACTTCTGAAATCTTTCATTTGTGAGTTCTAATATCTATTCATCATCTTAATCATTAATGAAAATATGATCTACTAAAACTCCGATGAGGAGTATAATGAGAATATTTTGACTATCATAGAGGTTCTTCGATGACATTGGCTCTAAAGAAAGTTTTCCAAGTGCAATTTTGGGATACAGGTGGTCCACTTACTTGGACATGTGGTGTCTCATTAGGGAATAACAATGAACCTATCTAATTTCGAGGTAGTTGTTTCTTTAGAAGAAACTAAGAATGTGGTAGAGATTTATTTTTTTATTTGTGTGGAAGGATACTAAAATAGATTTTTAGCTGATTTCAATCGAGGAGAATCTTTGTTGATGAATCGGACTAGAGAGGACAGTTTCTCCGTCTGGGGAGGGTAGTGTCAGAATGCTTTCATCTACATGAAGATGATTTTTTTCAATAATCTAGTGCACTGGTTTCTAGAGGAAGGGGTTATTTTTGAGGGGTTTTTTGAAGATTCTCATCAAGTATTAGGTTGTGTGTTGATGAAATAACATGGATAGATATCTTATGGATATAGTTAGTTGTTACCTCATTAATGTATCTATTCCACCCATGATATGGAGCTATAAGTGGTTGTGATTGTGATAATTTTGGGGATACAATACCTCATTTGGGAGAAATTTATGGTCTTCATAGATCACAAAATCATGAGTTATATCTTTTCCCTGAAAGATCTGAACATGTAGCAGTAGAGGTGGATGGAGTTTTTATTCATGATTAAAATTTATAGATCTCTTAAAACTTTGTTAAGTTTAATTTTGTATCCAAATATATGAATAAGAAGTCACATATGGTGGTTAATCTAGAATCTATGGGTTCTTGGAAGGCTATGGAGGAGTTAGTAGCCTTTCACTATAATGCGTGAATGGATTGTGGTAGAGGTTTTCTATTTCAGATGATGTTTTAGTTAACTCTTAGGATGTAGGTAGAGATTTCATAGTTGGGAGACTTGGCGGTTGAGGTGATATGTGATCTCATTGAATAGAGTGATGATCTGGATGGATGTTCTGAGGATAGTTAAAATATGATGATATTTCGTGAGAATTTGTTTTTTCCTATGGTGATTTGTGGTGGATTTCTCCATGATTTTCATTGACCACCCATAGTGGTACACTCGAGAGATTACATGATCAACCATGGCCTTGGGGAACATTTTTAGTGGCCTATGAATAAGGAGGTAGTGGTGGAGTTTATGTCATGATGCATGGTGAGCATATAGGTGGAGGATGAGCATTATGCTCACAATGGTTTATTATATACCCAAGATTTCCTTGGGTGAAAGTGGTATGAAATCCAGATGGATGTTGTCAAAGGTATTCCTAGGGCTCAAGGAGGGTGTGATTCTATCTGGATATCGGTGGACTGACTAATGAAATCTAATCACTTCTTAACAATCAATGAATTGGGTTCATTGGATGCATTGGATAGATGGTATATGAAATAACTAGGGAGTCAACATAGAGATCAGAGATCCTTCATCTCATATTTGGATACATGTTTTTCCTTGAGAATATATAGAGGATTACATCATGATTTTTACATTCAATTTCACCTCATCAAAATGTTCCAACCTCAGATAGTTTACAAACATGACGGACCATCCAAACAATAGAGGACATGATGTGATCAAGCAACTTGTACATTGGTGGATCTTGGGTAGAACTCATAATTTTGTTATAGTTTACTTACAATAATATTTATAAGTCTTCCATTTTAAAGGCTCAGTTCAAATCCTTTTACAGGAGATAGTTTCATTAACCTTTGTGATCGACAAAATTTTGGGAGGAAACTATTCATAGTCCAGAAGTTGAGTCGCGTATGATAAAGAGGGTGCATCATGTATATGAGATGATTAAATTAGAACAATTCTAAATGAATTCATATGACGATTATAATAGTAGGTCCTTGGAGTTCGATGTTGGGGAAAATGTGTTCATGAAGGTTTCCCCTCGACTATAGAAGAAAAGGCTGGGTAGAAAGAGGAAGTTTCATCCCAGGTTCATCCAACCCATAGAGGTGTTGGGATGAGTTGACAAGGTGGCATATCATTTGGAACTATAATTTCATTTGGAGAGGATCCATGATGAATTTCATGTCTCTCATCTTCATCAGTATGTTCACAATGACTCTAATGTCATATATTAGGGAGTTTCTGGTATCTAAGTTGACATAATATTCATGGAATGGGTAATAGAGATCCAAGATCTTTAGTAGAATTCTATTAATGTGCATAATATTCCCATGGTTTTTTGTGGAGGCATGGTGGCATCGGGGATAGTTCATGGGAATGGTAAGCACATCTTCGTGCCCATAACCCGAAGTAGTTTTTATTTTTTCCAGTGTGTTTTTCATTATCATTTACTATTTTAACCGAGTTTTCCATGAAAATATATCTTTATTTCTATCCAATGTGTGATAATTTCCATACACATGGAGAGGGGACGACTTGATTCTTAATCGATACATATTAATGTGGATGTGATTAATCCCACATATTCAATTCAGCACTGCCCAATGAGGATATTATCATGATATATTGGAAGGAATAACATAATCCATGTTTCTGTACAGTGTGGGGTTGGATATTTGGTGAATTTTTTGTGGTTGTTTGGGTTAGTATATTTTGGAGGTTGTGTTCTTGTATGTCCAGGATTTCACACCATTCTTCAAGAAATGAATGATGGTTTATCCTTCATAGGTATCTTACGGGGTGGTCATTCAGACCCCTCTTTCATTGGAGATTGGTTATGAATTCTCAAGGGAAATAATATTTTGAGAGTTATTTAATGTGATGTCCTGGAAATCTCTGGTCCATTCCATTGTGGAAATCTAGTGATTGAGGTGTTCTGGGGGGGCCATGGTAACTCACTTAAGGAGTTTGAATGTTTTATTGTTTTCCCATCAATAGGTCTCATCCATGGCACCTGTAGGTAGCTTAGTTTTAGTGGATCCACATTGGTATCTCACATTAGTATCTTAGTGTCAATATATAATTTTGGTAGCTCGTGTCAGTAGCTCAGCGTGAGTATGTAAGGAGGCATTAAGCGGTTTATTGCAAGGATGGGATTCAGTAGGTTGGGAATAGATAGCATGATCATCATTAGGTGGCATGTTAGTAGGTCGAGTGTTAGTAGGAAATGCATCAGTAGGTCGGGTTTCAGTAGGTTTGGAATCGGTAGGTCATGCATTGGTAGTTTAGGCATTGGTTATTGGAGTCTTTGAGTGGCGTTGGTGAGTGGTTTCAGCAGGTCACATTAGTAGGTTTTGTCGATATGTGGTATCAGTAGTTGGCATCAGTAGATCATCATCGGTTTCTCACATCTGTGACTCGCCATAGGTTTCTAAACATCGGTGCCTCAGCTATTGGTGAATCACGTTGGTGAATCAACCATCAGTGATTCACTTCATGTTTTTTCTAGTTTATAAATTTTCACCCTCATACATTTTATTTGATAAAAATCTATTTTAAAACCATTTTTTACCATTTTTGAAGATGTTTAAAAAAATATTAAATATATCATTAATATCCTAATACCTCATAGACATTAAAAGAGCTATGTCACATTGTATTAACCAAGATATGACATTAATGTCCCATGAAAATGTCTCCCTTTCATCGATATAGGATATGGATCTTCAATGATGAGATCTTCTATTCCCCATGTGTTTATGTTTCCTCTCACGGTGCACCCAGATTATTTCTATGTGATGGAGTCAGATGTTGTTCTATGGGAATCATAACCAATCTTCCATTGAAATATTTCCTACTTCTTTCATGACACCTAATTTTTGTACATGGAGGAGTTACTGATTGTCTGATTCTCCGAGGTAGGTATCCCATAGTGTTTCATTAATTTTTTAACATGTGGGGTGGGTAATATAAGCTATCTTTGTGTTAATGGTCAAAACAATCTTTTACGAAGATAATCTAACATGTTATAATGAAAATTAGACTTGTTATGATAAAGGGTTCTATTGAACATGGTAATAATTAAGGGTTGGGAAAGATGATGATAATGCTTGTGTTATTTTCTCTATTATTGTTGATCCAAGATGGGAATTTTGTTTTCTGTATACCTTCTAGAAATCATGGATGTTGGTGGTCTCTGTTTGAGCACTGGACTCATGAATACTTGTTAATATTTTTTTGAACATTTCTAAACATGAAAGATATATAAATAAAATATTTTCGATTAATAAATGGATTCTTTATGATCAAAAATTTTCCATGATATCCATTGATTTATCAAATTGAAATTAATTAATGATTGTGATAAATGTTAATACACTTTTCCTTGTTTGGTGTGTCTGTGTACTATGTGTGGGTATTTTTTATCAGTTTTGGGATGTATGGTGCTAAATTTGAAAGCACATATGTGGGTATATGGGTGGAAATGGGGTTTGTTTTGTGGATGTGGTGAGGAAATATTGTGCAGCAGGATGGTAGTTTTGGTGGAGTGAGAGTGTAGTTATGTGTATGAGGTAGTTCAAGTGGTGTAATGGAATCTTAGTTGGAGAGTTTGATTCATTGTGGAATGGTTGATCATGTTTAATAGTGGGTCTGCATTTGGGTTTTGTTATGATTGTGGGTATGGTCTATGTAGTGAGACTGTAACCTATTTGAGTTTTGTTTTTATTGTGGGATGTGGAACCTTTTGTGTATTGGGGCTACGAAGGATGGTTTGGGAGGGATAATTTTGAAGAATAATGGTGTTACATTGTGTTATTTTACCTATTTGTGTTTCCAATGAGTGTACTTGTAGGAATAGGTGTAATAGTGTGTTCTTTTACTCTGTCCCTTCTTTCTAGGTTTTGTATTTTGATGTTGATGGTATTGATGCTTCACCATTATAACATGTTCTGTGTTTGGTAGTTCCAAAAGTAGGGATGGAATCAATAATTTTTTGTTTAAAAAATGATTATTGGTTGAATGAATTGGAAGTGGTTATGAATTATTTTTATGGTTGGTTGGGTGGTTTTTCATTAGAGGTGGCAACAAGTTCTATTTTTCATGGTCTAGTTGTTTTTTTAGACCCCATAGGTTGGGATGAGTGATTAGAACCAAAAAATACAAATGTGATTTCTTGTGATATCTATATGATCCCACCCATGTTGACCCCCATGTGACAAACACCCCCATTGTTATTGGGGATGGTGCCTTTACACAACATCGTAGTTGTAGAATGGCTGGATTTCCACCCTCTCATCCATGCTCACTCTACCAAGCGGTGACAACCCAATATAGTCCGAGTAGGTTGTGGGTTGTGAGGCCCAAGTGAGAACAGGTGAGTTATGCTTCCTAGGTGCCTTCGAGATGGGATGTGTTGTGATTCCCAAGCTTATTGGAGATGTGGTGTGGTTTTTGTCCCTATTATTTGCGTGCAGGATGAGATGAGGTATGTGGCCCGTGTGTGGGTGGGTGGATTGTGACATAGTACTTTAGGAATATTTGGGAGGGCCCATGGATTTCCCGTTAGGTTTGAGTGTGGATAATCATTATTAATGGGGTTTGGGGTACCCTATCATTGATGTGATTACTAATTTAAATTACTTTCTGTTATTTGGTGATTGTGGGTTCATGCGATTGGGGTAGAGAGTCATCCTTCTTATGTGATTTTTCATTTGGTTGTATTCTCACAGAGGCATTAGTGTGTCTCCCTTAATGTGCACAATGGACATTGGATTTTCCTACTATGAATACATGTATTCTCACCCTACATATATAAAACTCCTTTCTTGTTTCTAGAGATATTATGCATACCATTATGGGAATTATAAGGCCATACATTAGGGTAAGTTGATGCGTATCTTCATAGCTTTTATTTTCATATTTACATTGGATCATTTCATTGTATTTATAGTAGTCTTACATTAAATTTCCAGGTAGGATGTATTTGGGATCTTTTTTATATATGTGTTGGAGTTTTGTTTTTTAGTTTGGTACATTATTTCCCCCGATCATGGTTACAAAGAAGTTTAATGTCTCCCATTTTTTTAGATTTTTATAACCTAGGTGCTGGTGACCACCCCATGCTCTACTAGAGGTGGGACTCATGGGACATTATCTATCTTATTTAATTAGAACCTTAGGAGGATAATCATTGGATGTAGGAGTCTTGACAAAGATATAATGTTATGTACCTAAGTCTCAATGAATGTAGACTTCTCAATCTTTCAGGTTGTATAATTTGTTCTTTTATGTAATAAATAATGTATTAATGTGAAATAATGAATTAGGTTGTTCTAGGAACATTAACATAAATAATAACTATATATTAGGGATAATAAGTCTTTTATATAAATAATATAAAATAATAGATCTTATTGCATAGATAGAAATGGTAAAAAAGTTCTCATTGAATAATGTTACCTCTTCTTCAAGTAACACCTTTTGTTTTATACAAAAGGCCTTCCTTGGTAAGATTTAATACCATTGTAAGCATTACAGGATGAGGGGAGGGATACTAGGAGACTACTAAAACACATTATGCTTCCACGGTATGCTTCCCTTTAAATAATTTAGTATGTTGCATTGTATGCAACATGGAGTTTCAACTAACCACGACCAATCAAACTAGTAGTTATGAATAGTAATACATGATTTTTAAAATTTTATAAATTAAAATTTTTAAAATAGACTTCAGTTTCTGATTTGTATTATCATAATTATCTTAAGGTGATATTTTGGTACTTTTCTGAAAACATTCTATTTTTGATGAATAGTGAAAAACATTGTGTTATTGATTAAAACTGACTTTTATTTAAATAATTATTTATTTTATTTATTTTAAGACAAAATAGATACAAAATACATATATTAGTTAAATTTAATTCATTGGAGTCATTTTTTAATAAAAATATATTTATATAATTTTATTGAACTTTTTACCGTCTTTTACCCACCTTCTTGGAGCATTTTTAAATTTGCATAAAAATTAATTTTACCACTTTTGTTAATTGAGTTTCAAACTTCTAATGGAAATGGTTGATATTAGTATGTAAAATTTGGTTCAATAAGATGAAAATAAATTTTTTCATGAATAGTAACATTTAACATTAATTTACCACGGTTAAAAGTAAATAGTGTTATTAAAGGTAGAAGTGTTATTATACTTACCCTAACACATGTCCTAATTCTATTGGATAAGTTTAATTCGAAAAAAAACCTTATGAAAAAATATTATCTTTTGTCCAATTGGATTAGATAAAGACATTTATTATTATTGTACTTAAAGAAGAGTAAAAAGTGTGAAATTAAATGATTAATAAATAAAACATTTTTAATATAAGGTTACTCATAAGATAAATTCTACAATAAATAAAAATCATAAAGATAATAAGATTTCCTATATAATGATATTTTATTTGTAATTTTTAAATATTAAATAATTACATTTATTAATGACACAATGATGATGTTGTAATTACCTTATAGATGAGAAATTAATGTAATTGATATTATAAATATCCAAATTATGGTAAATTGTGACTTTTGATCAATTCCAAGTATATATAGGTTAATTTGACATTTGAGGGTTGATTAAATTATTTTTTTCCTACGTAATCAAGTATATTGGACTTTAACAAAAATTAGATACTAAATGGTGTCAAAATTGACAAAAATGAGTTTTTAAAACAAATACAATATTATTGAATTATATAATAGTCATAAAAATCTAAGGTCCTTCCAAAGGACGTATATAATAATATATATGTCATTAATTTACCACTTGGGTTTCTCATTTCATTTTATTGTATGTCTATTAACCATATAATATAAAAATACAAGGGGACATGCAAATGTTAAAATATTTAACGAAGAGTAACATCTATAAGATAAGGTTAATATGGTGACCTAAACCTGTCAAAAACCTATTGGTTGAGATTTTTTCAACACATCCCCACCTTATCATTGAAATATATACTTTTGAAACAATTTCAGCTGAATAAAATTGTATAATAAAATAATATTTGAAGGTTTTTTAAAAGTGACCATCACCTCTATTATAGTAGGGTACTTCCCCATCTCTTAATTTCACACCTCCAATGCCATTTTTCCCACCCAAACCCAGTTCAAATATCCTCCCAAATACCCATAATTCTACCTTGAGTTCATACTTTGATCATAATGCCAACCTAGGGATCCATTTTGATAAACTCAAAAGAAAACAACTGAAGAAGAGATAATAATTTCACCACCCTCTTTCATGTTCATTTCTTCTTCCACATATTCTTTCTTTATTGATTCCATACCAAAATAATAATTCTAGTACCTTATACATACTTCGATGTTAATATAAATATATTACATCCATATTCATTATTCTATCCATCCAATAAATGACAATGTTACCATATGTGCATACGTACGACTTTCTGTCTTCACGTTGGGGTGTATCTTGTTATACAAACACTTCATTATTTGGATGGGTATAATAACCAGTATAAATTATGTAAATAATAAGTATAAAATTTTAATGATTCATTATATATGATATTAAATCAAATTACATACTATGTCAACATCAATATAATGATATTGTTGCTCCTGCGTATGTATGGATTACTGTTTCCCCGAACGCGATGAGATTAATTCCCTATCATAATCATTCAAGAATAATTTTTATTTTTTGATTAAAAATAATTTTTAACAATATAATATCATTCTTTATATGAATCAAATACATCATATACATAACAAATATGGCTTACGTAAACAAAAATATAAAGAAAAATGAATAAGTTAACACCCGAATCAATGATACTATAGAAATATTATTAACAAACCAATATTAGAGGATCATATTTTATATCAAATTTATTCATATAGTTCTTGTATAATTTAATAATTTTTATGGCTATTATATAGGATGTTATAATACCATCCACTAAGTAAAAGTACATGTTAAGGCTTAATTTTACAATCTCTTTATTTATCTGAAGTTGTTAATATGTACGTATCTACTGGGACCTATTTATCATCAACATCTGTGTTTTCATAAAATGAATTTTAAAACATTGTTACTATTTACTAGACTATGGGTGAGAGTGATTCATAGCCTTATATGACCATATACTTTCTGAAAGGAATCTTTATATCTTTTTTCAAAAAGGTACTTTATGACCTTTTCGTCAAAATTAAGGTAATAATTATTTTTTTAACTTATACAGTAGGTGCTACTATTTTCCACCATTATAACATCCTAAAAACTACCCTTACATGATTATAAGTCTATTTTCAAAATAATTTTTTTCTATTATAATTCTGTGACTCAAAAATGATTTCAAAATATAAATAGATATTTCTCTCAAATAGTTTTTATTTCATCTATGTCAGCATAATTTGATAAAATTAACATTTTATTGATGTTGATTTATTATGAAACATATATTCCATATTGAATTTAAGGTTTTGAGATATGTTTTATGGTGGATGTGTTATTTTTATACCATTCATGGTTTATGGTTAATTTATTGAAATTTTGAATGCCAGTTTTAATATGAATTTTTATGTTATGTTTCAACCTTTCCATAAGAAGAATGTGTTGTACATAGTAACTGAGAGGTGTATCCTACCATAGCTCCTCAGTGCATCAGTACATCTCATGAGACAATTTGTTATGTAATTGGCTGAGGAATTTCCCAATTGGATATAGGGTTTTGGTCGACGCCTTAATCATTTTTAGTCGTCTTGGATGAGTCCTTGGAAAAATGTTTTAGAATATCCGGCATTATACATTGCCTCATTATGAAAATAATATTAATTGTTCATGCGGTCATTGGACTAGTAGAATAACCATGACTATGTTTTATTTTGTTCTTATTTACTAATTTTATATTCCTTCATTAAAGTGTTCATGTTTATTATTTTTAAAGGCTTTTGTATTCAATTACATTAAATGCCTAATGTTTATACTATCTTCATTTTTATTTCTTACTCTTACTGAGCATTTGAGATCACCCCTTTCTTATGTTACAATTTCTTACGATATGAAGAAGGTAGTTATGAGTGACTTGTCGGAATAATCTAAGAGGCTTGGATGTTTCTAAGGGAATAAATTAGTGTTGTATTTCTTTTCAATTTGTAATGTTAAAGTTCTGTATGTATCTTGTTTCCAGTAATACTAAACTGATTGGTCTTTTGAGACATGATTATTTGTATCATTCAAATTTTATGTAATAAGGCCCTGAATCTGGGTAAATGGGGTCAGGGCATTACCGTTGATATTAGTGGATGTTTTGTAAAATCCATGGAAACTAGATTTAGAAAAATTATGATTAGAGAACACTACCCTAAGATAGAGTTTGAGAATTAGTATAGATGATCTTACTATAATTTTATTAATGCTGAGATTTTTTGTGTTTTTCAGGTAATAAATCCATGTATGGGTAAAAGAAGGTAGATATGGTTCTAGAACAGATGTACCTAGGAGTGGAAACTCCGATAAGGAGTTTCAGGTTTGACCTGGGGTATCCTGGTGCACGATAACGGGCCTTACTGCACTCTTGGTTATGACACTCCAAGGGGAAATGCTTAGGATAATTCTCATTTTCATAAAAAATCATTATGAAGGATTTATGAGTATATACTTTCATAAAGAAAACTTTTTTATAATTATGGATTATACCTATAAACTGATCAATTTATTTTAACTGTTTTTCCAATTTGGAATTATGTATTGTGATTCAAAAACATATCTTGTGTATGCCATTGTTTATAAATATCTCCTAGTGGAAGGAAAGGAAACCTTATCCACACACGTAGTCTATGTAGGGACAACCCACCTACTAAAGATAATTATAGTGGAGATAGTGATGCAACTGGTGCTGATCAACTTATTACCACACTGAGAAAACTCACTCCGAGTATGAATAAGAACCTTACACATATGGAAAACCTTCATCGGCAACATGGAGGATCAATTTTAGACCACTTCATGAGGTAACAGCCACCAACATTCAATTTATCTAGATATCCATTTGTATCTGAGCAATGGTTAGGTTCCATTGAGAAAATATTTCATGCTTTGGGGAGTAGTGAAAAGGGAAAATGTTGTCATGGCAGTGTATTGCCTCACGGGAGATGCAGATCAATATTGGTCATCAATTCAAAACACAAAGGCGGGTAAATAAGTATCTTATCTAGAATGGAGGGATTTTAAAGAGATTTTCTTAGAAAAATACATTCCATGTGACCATTGAGTAGATATGGAAAAATAGTATTTGAGTCTGAGGAAAAATTAAGATGAGAATGTCGCAAATTATGAAACTAATATTAAATGGATAGTAGGTCATGCTGCAGATTATATACATAACCCAAAAAGTAATACTGATTGTTTCTTTGAGGGATTAAAATCATTTCTCTTTCAATAATTATTCTCGCAATACTTCTCATCGTACGAAGATATTGTCTCGTGAGATATCAAGACATAAAAGGAATTCTCCATATCTTATCACTTTAAATCAAATCAAGAGAAGAACAGATTTGGTGAACACTCTGAGAAAGGAAATAAGGAAACATGGAAGAAGTGATGAGTTCAATTTCCTACATGTGATAATTGTGGAAGGAAGCAACCTGGTGCCTAACTAAAAGGAAAAATAGTATGCTACAAATATGGACAAAAATCCCATCTTGGTGGTTATTGTAAGGAGAGAAAAGAAGTGGACAATGTTAAATGCTACAATTTCTGGGAGATGGGACACTATCTAGATGAATGTTATAAGTTCCAAAGAAAGATACCTCTGAAAAGGCCAAGGGAGCAAGGTTAAGTTTATTCGATCCCTACTACTGAGGTTGAAGCTCCCAATGCCGTGGTGGTAGGTAATTTAATGGTTTCCTAAAATTTAGCCAATGACTTATTTGATTCTAGATCATCACATTATTTCATATCTACCCATTCTTCCAAGAAAATTAGATATTTTAAATTTGACTTAACAAGGGAGTTTTCAGTCAAAATACCTAAGAGAAGTATCATTGCAACAATGTTTTGTGAATCAGTTTCTATTAGGAAACATAAATGTGATTTATCTGTTGATCTCGTCATTATACCCATGATTGAATTTGATATAAAATCTGTATGGATTGTATTTTGGACCATGATGCAAAAATTCATTTTAATAAGAATGATGTTATAATTTTCTATGATGATATGGAGAACCATATCTTTATATCAGAAACGCCACCCTATGATTCTTATCTAGATCCACCCCTAGTAGCTCTACTAAATTAAATTATTTGAGAGGTAGTGAATGAAATAACTATGGTTGAGGAAAGTAATGTTAAAATAGAGGATGTTACTTTTTTGGAAGAATATGTTGATATGATTATAAGGGATTTACTTAGATATTATCCATAATGAGAAATTGAGTTTTCCATTGATATAATTCCTAGATCAAGGCCCATATCGAAGACCCCTTATAGAATGGCCATGATGGAATTAGTGTAGCTAAAGAAAAAACTAGACGAATTTAGTAATAAGGGAATTATTTTTCCTAGTGTTTCTCAATGGGAATCCCATATCCTTCTTATTAATAAGAATGGTGGATCTATGAGGTTGTTCATTGACTATAGGGAGATCAATGTTATAAAAATAAAGAAAAAGTATCCCCTACCTCACATTGATGATTTATATGATCAATTCATGGAGCTCAATATTTTTGAAATATTGAACTAAGATTTGGATACCATCAGTTGTGTGTGAAGATTGAAGACCTTCCAAAGACAGCATTTCGATCTAGGAATAAGCATTATGAGTTTACAGTAATGGATTTTGGGATGAATAATTCACTATCTGTCTTCATGGATATAATGAATAGAGTTTTCGAGGAATATATTGATGGTGTTTTTGTGGTATTTATTGATGATATCTTGGTGTAATACAAAAGCTACAAAGATCTTGAAAATCACTTGCTCTCTATTCAAAAAACTCTTATATGAAATGAATTATATGGGAAGTTTGGCAAGTGTGAATTTTGGCTTCAGGAGATTTCATTTCTTGGACATATTGTCTCTATTGATAGAATATTTTTAGATCCTTCAAAGACCAATGTAATCCAAGAATGGGTAGCACCAACAAGTATAACAGAGGTATAAAATTTTATTGTTTTAGTAGGTTATTATCAGTATTTTTTCAACAATTTTTCCCAATTGGATAACCCATTAATCATGCTCACATGTAATGGTGTTAAATTTGTATGTACAAAAGAGTGTAAAGAATTTTTTGAAGATATGAAAAGAATAGTATTAAATGCTTCTATCTTGACTCTACTATCAGGGAATGATGGGTTTATTATTTATAGTGATGCATCAAAGAAAGGACTTGGTTGTGTCCTTATAAAAAATTATAGGGTTAAAATCTATACATCTTGTTAACTAAAATTAATTAACAAAACTATCCCAATTGTGATCATGAGTTAGAGACTTTAATATTTGCACTGAAGATATTGAGACACTACCTATATGGTGAAAAATAAGAAATTTATACTGATCAGAAGTGTTAGAAGTATATTTTCTCAAAAAAAGAACTCAACATGAGGCAAAGAAGATGGATCTAACTACTCAAAGACAATGATTTCACCATACACAACATCCCGAGGAAGGAAATTAAGGGGGAAGAAGATCTGAGAAAAAATGATCAAAGATTTATGAACAAGATGAGAGTAGAATGAGATCCTATGTTCATGGATCTAGTAAAGCTGGATATTGGAATAATCATAGGAGGTGAAACATAAATACTTTTTCAATTGGTTGCTAAACCATATTTATTAGAAAAGATTAAAATGTATCAGGATCATGAGGAGGAGTTTTAAAAGAAAATTAATTCTTTTAATGATGGGAGATTGATCGCCATCATATATGAATATGGGATTTTGAAATCTTGGTAGAGACTTTCTATTCCAGACAAACATGATCTAAAAATGAAATTTCTATATGATACTCTTTGCTCCAATTTCCCTATACATGCTGGTAACACTAAAATGTATAGATACTTGAAGGAACATTTCTGGTGGGACAACAGGAAGTGGGATATTGCTGAATATGTGTCAAGATGTATGATTTTTCAACAAATGAACATTGTATGGAAACATCCTGGTGGAGTCCCAAAACCTCTTCCCATGCCCTAGTGGAAATGGGATGATATTACAATGGACATTACCATGGGTCAACCAAAGACTCCTAGAAGGAATGACGCAATATGAGTCACTATGGATCTTCTTTCAAAGTCAGCACATTTTCATGCCGTAACATAAGATTTACCACATGAATGTTTTTGAATACTATATATTAATGAAGTTGTAATACTTCATGGTGTACCCATATCAATAATTTCTGAGTGTGATCCCTATTTTACATAAATGTTATGGAAACTTTTTTAGAGATCCCTAGATACTGAACATAGTTTGAGCACTGGCTACCACCCCCAAACTGATGGAAAATCAGAATGGACTATTCAAACTATAGTAGACATTTTGAGATCTTGTTCACTTGAAATTCAAGGTATGTTAGATAAATATTTACCTCTGGTAGAATTTTCCAATAACAATAGCTTCTATTATAGTATTCATATAGCGCCATATAAAGCGTTATACAGAAAGAGATGTCACAAACCAACATGTTGGGATGATTTTGGTGAAGGAAAACTTGTTGTTCTAGAACATGTTGAGGAAAAAATGGAAAAGGGTAAGGTTTTCCAACCCCACATCAATGAAAATCAATGTAGGCAAAAGAGATATGCCGATAATCAATTGAAGGATTAGGAATTTCAATTAGGTGATCATGATTTTTATAAGGTATCTTTATGGAAGGGTGTTATATGTTTCTGTAAGAAGGGTAAATTGAGTCCCATGTACATAGGACCTTTCAAAATTCAAGAATGAATTGGAGTTGTAGATTACTGTTTCATGATGCTGCCACGTCTCTCCAATGTTCATGATGTGTTCCACATATCCCTATTGAGAAAATAAAAGCCAGACCCAAAACATGTACTCGCCTATAAAGAAATAGAACTGGAACCTGACCTATCATATTGCGAAGAGCCTATCATAATTCTTAATACCATGGAACAAGTGTTGGGAAACCGGATGACTTGTCCAATCAATGTTCTATGGAGAAACCATAAGATGGAAGAGGAAATGGGGGGACCTAAGGAACTTATGATGAAATACCACCCTAATCTTTTTATGCAGTAGTATTCTAGAAATTTTGAGAACAAAAGTATTTGAAAGAGGGGAGAATGTAACACCCCAAGCTTCCACAGTATGTTTCCCTTTAAATAATGTAGTAGCTAGCGTAGTACGCAACATGGAGTTTTAACACACCACGACCAATCAAACTAGCCATTATGAATTGTAATACCCACTTCATGAAATTTTATGAATTTTACTTTTCAAAATATACATAATATTTGGATTCCGAATATCAAAATTATCATAGAGAGAATATTTGGTATTTTTTGAAAATAATCGATTTTTGGGGAATAGTGAAAAACATTGCGTTATTGTTTAAAATCGAATTTTATTTAAATAATTATTAATTTTATTATTTTAAGTCAATATATTTTCATAATACCTATATTAGTTCAATGTAATTCATTGGAGTCATTTTTATAATAAAATTATATGTATAAAATTTTATTGAACTTTTTAGCGACTTCTACCCATATTCTAGGAGCATTTGAAAATTTTCATAAAACATAAATTTACCACTTTTGTGAGTTGAATTTCAAAATTCCGAGAGACATAGTTGATATTAGTAAGTAAAATGTGGTTAAATAAGATGAAAAATAATTTTTTCTGAATAATATCTTTTGACTTTTATTTACAACTGCTAAAAGTAAATTGTGTAATTAAACATAAAAAATTTATTATTCTTACCCTAAAACACGCGTTAATTCTATTTGGTATGTGTAATTAGACCAAGAAAACCTTAGGAATAAAATCTGATCCTTTTGATCCACTTGAATTAGATTAGGACATTTATTATTATTTTATTTAAAAAACAGTTATAAATGTTAAATTCAATGTTTAAGAACTAAAAAAAATTTAATATAGGGTTACATATAAGATAAATTCTAATATAAAGAATCATTATAAATTTAAAAATATTTCATACGTAATGAAATTTTATTTATAATTTTTAGACATTAATAAATTAAATTTATTTATGACACATTGATGATGCAGAAATTGCATTATTAATGAAAAATTAAAATAATTCATATTATAATTATCCAAATAAATATAAATTGAGACTTGTGATGAATTAAAAGTATTTTATAGTTTAATATGAAATTTTATAGTTCATTAAATGAATATTTTTCAAAGTAATCAAGTTGTTATGACTTTACAAAAATTATATACTAATTAGTGTCAAAATTGACATAAATGAGATTTTAAAACAAAAACTATATTATTAAATGATATAATAGTTTTAAAACTCTAGGGATCAACCAAAGGACTTATATAATAATATATATTTTATTAATTAACTACTTTATGTTTACTTGGAATTTTATCATATGTTTATTATCAATATAATATAAAAATACAAGGAGTGGTAAATGTTAAACTATTTTACTAAGTGTTAAATCTAAAAGATAAGGTTAATATAGTGACCTCAACCTATCTAAAACCTATTGGATGAGATTTTATCAACCCATACTCAACTTAAAGTTGAAATAAATCCTTTTGGGGAAATTATAAACTGAATATGATTGTATAATAAAATAATATTTCAAGGGTTTCCTAAAGTAAACCTCACCACTCTTATAAAAGGGTACATACCCTTCTCATAATTTCACACCTCCAAAGCCATTTTCCTCTACCAAATCCTACTCTAATATCCTACCAACTATGATCACTTCGACCTAGTGTCCTTACATTTATCAGCAATCCAAACTCCGGAGACATTTGGTGCAACTCAAAATGAAACACCTGAAGAAGAGGTAATAATGTCACCACCCTCTTTCATGTTCTTTTCTTTTTCCACTTCTTATTTCTTTGTTTCTTCCATACCAAAAGTAAAACTCTAGTACATTATACATACTGTGATGTTATTATAAACATGTTACAACCATATACATAATTCTATCCACCATATAAATGAAAAATTCACCATACATGAATACGTACGGCTTACCGCTTCCACGTCATGGTGTATATTGTTATTCAAACACTTCATTATTTTTCATGGTATAATAATGAGTCTAAATGATGTAAATAATAAATATAACATGTTAATTATTCGTTATATATGATATAATATCCAACTAAATATGATTTATCCATTAATATAATGATATTGTCGCTCGTACGTATGTACGGATTAACGTCTCCACAAATGCGATGAGATTCATTCCCCATCATAATCATTCATGAATACTTTTAAATTTATATTTAAAAATAATTTTTATGAACATAATATCATTTTTTATATGAATCAAATACATCCTATAAATATCATACATGGCTTACTTAACCAAGCATATAAAGGAAAACGAATCAGTTAACACAGGAAATGATGATACTACTGAAATATTATTAACAAATCAATATTCAAGGTTCATATATGATATCATATTTATGTATATAGTTATTTAATAATTTAATAACAATGTTATAACTATTATACAAGAGGTTAACATACCATCCACTAAGGAAATGTACAATTTAATGGTTAACTTTACAACCACTTTACTTATCTGAGGTTGTTAATACGTAATTATCTACTGGGACCTCTTTATCATCCACATTTGTGTTTTATTAAAACATATTTCAAAACATTTTTACTATTTACTAGAATATGGGTTAAATTCAATTATACCACTATTTAACATTATTTGTTTTGGAAGGAATCTTTTTGTTGTTTTCCAAACAAGGTACTTTATGACATTTTCAGCAAAATTAAGGCAAGAATGCCCTTTTTATCTTATATAGTGGGTGCTGCTACTTTCGACAATTATAACATCATAGAAGTTTCCCTTACAATATTATAAAAATAACTTCAAAATAAATGTTTTCTTTTATAATTATGTGACTCTCAAATTATTTCAAAATAGAAAGATATATTTCTCTCAAATAATATTGAATTCATCAATGTCAACATCCTTTGATAAATTTTACTCTTGTTTAAAGTTGATGCATTATGATAAAAATATTCCATATTGAATTTATGGTTTAGTGATATGTTTGAATATAGATGTGTTATTTTTATATCATTCATGGTTTATGGTTAATGTATTGACATTTCATATGCTATTTTTAATATGAATGTTTATGTCATGTTTCAACCTTTTCATATGAGTAATGTATTAGACTTAGTACGTGATGGGTGGACCCCGCTATAGCTCCTCGATGCCTCAGTAAGTCTCATGAGACAATTATAAATGGAATTAGCTGAGGCCTTTCCCAATTTGAATTATGGTTTTCTCCAAGGACTTAATCATTTTTAGACATCTCTGTCAAGGCCTAGACAAAATGTTTTAGAATGTCCTGCATTATACTTTCTCTGATTATAAAAATAATATTTTCAGTTTATGTGGTTATTCAACTTGTTGAATACCAATGACTATGTTTTATTATGTCATTATTTACTCAGATTATATTCCTGGCATAATGTGTTTGTTTTTGTTATTTTTAAAGGCATGTGTTATCAATTATTCATCATGCCTAATGTTTAAATTATCCTCTAGTGTATTTTTTACACTTACTAACCATTTTAGATCACCCCTTTCATTGGATTATTTTTCCCAGGATATAAAGAAGTTAGTTATGAGTGACTTGCAAGCATAATCTAGGAGGCTTGGATTTTTCTAATGGAATAAAATAGTGTTTGATTTCATTTTAAGTTGCAATGTTGAACTTATGTAGGTATCTTGTTTCTAACAATACTAAACTGATCGGTCTTTTGGGACATGATTCCCTGTATCATGCCAACGTTATGTAATAAGGCACCAAATCCGAATAACTGGGGTCAGGGCATTACAACTACTGGGGGAGGGTTCATTAAATAAAATGTGTTTGATATGTGTGAATAAGTTAGGTAGAATAGTTCTCTTCTATTATTGGGAGAAATGACACACCTTACATTTTTGTAATGAATTGTATTCTCCCCATGTTTTTACCAGCCCATAGGCGTACATAACATACAAAAATAGATACATGAAGGGTAAAGTTAAACACATTTCGTTAAAATGAAATTTTATAAAATTAGGGTCAATTTTACACACTATATTATAGGATTAGTCATGAACTAAACATATTTTTTACCTAAAATAATGTAATTTTTTTTAATTACAGTCACTAATATTTTGGGTGAAAAACTAATATCACCTTACTAGAAGTAATAAAATATTATAATTCAAAATCTGAATTCATTTTTTCTATTTACAATCATATAAGTGGTTTATATTTATTTTAAAATTAAACTGACAAAAAGAAAAAAAAATGGGGTCATAGTATTAAAATGTCTAAAAGATTATAATGCTTTCATATCCTATTTTAATGTGAAATTTCTTATAATGTCCTAAATTGGATTAATATATGTATAATTGAGATACATATTCCTAAGAAAAAAACAAATCATATTTTATCTATATGAATAGTCTATATTCAACTAAAATGTAGTAATGTTCGTTGTTCATCAAAAATTGAATATTATCAGAAAAATAAAAAGAATTAACTTATGTTAACAGTGATTTCTGATTTAAAAATGAATCTTATTGTGTGAAAAAAATAAAAAAAGGTTCTAAAATTAATATTATGATATATATTCCTTTAAATTGTGATAAAACATCATTCTATAACAATTTGGATTTTATGCCTAAAATTGGATTTCTTCATATTTTATTCCTATCAAAATCATTTGATTAATGTCAAAAATTTGGATTAATTTATAATATTTTTATTTCATTATGATATCTCACTAATATTCATTAATTTAATTTATCATGATAAAAATAAAATTGTGGGTATAAAAGTAGTTTTTCATAAAAACACATCCTTTATATTCAATTTGTTTTTATATTCACTTCAAACTAATTGGTTACCAATTAATTAATTATATATACATATATAAACTATATTTTCATAATTTATTTAATCTCAATAATTCATGCCATTCTACTGGCTAGGTGATAACCATTATGTTAAATAAATTATATTAATATTAAATTTTTGTCAGGTAGGACACGATAATGTGTGTAACACAAGTTATCGAAGATACTAAATGTTTTATTCAATTCAAGATAAATGCGATGTTGCATTAAACATAAGGTAAACTGTGAATTGTGTGTAACACACACGATCACATTAGTTAAATTAATTTAAATTAATTAAATTTCATAAAATATCACGATGTTACAAATAAAACCATTTAATTTTAATATACTATTGAGATTCATTACTATTTCCTATAAAAAGAACCATTTATCTAATATTTTGTTTTTATAATTATTTAGAAATATTTTTCTATAGTACCAAACATAATTTCACTCTTTGGTCAAAATTATTCATTAATCAAAATCCATTTTTTCTAAACAAAATTAAAAGTTGATTTTATCAATATTCATATGATTTTTTATAGAAATTGATACCCTTGTTTGAATATTTACTAATTTTTTGAATGGAATATTCATGTCATTTTAAAAAACAGAATATATTTTATATTTTTTCAGTAATTTGAAAGGAATCATTATTTTAATTTGTAAGACATGAATGAAATTAATTACTGTCATGGAAAATCGATGTTTTAAAGCTTATATTATAATTTTAGAAGGTTATTTTTATATAAAACTATTTTGATATTTTTTTTGATCATTTATTTTTCAAAAGAATATTTTCCTCAAGATTGTTTTCAATGAATTTGTATTTTTATTTCTATTAGTCAATGTACAAAACACTTTATCTTTCTAAAAATTCACTGGTTAAATGTTGTATTGATTTTATATTTATTAATTATATGTAGTTTTCGTGAAAACATTTCCCAAGGAAATTACAGACAATAACTTTTTTGGAACTATTTTTTCGTCAGTGACAATCCCTTACAGAATTATATATTCTTTGATCATTGGATTATAAATGTCCATTAATAAAACATATTTCTCTACCATGGTTATGTTTAGTGATTAATCCATATATCATTTATACATGTTTTTATCTATATTGAATGTTATTAGTTTATTCTGGGAAGTACTAATATATCCTTATTTATTAATCAAGAAAAATATTTGGGGATAATGTAATTCCACTAGGATTAAAATTATTATTTTATATATGATGAATGGTTTGGGATTGTAGATATGGGTGGGGTATAAATTTTTTTATCCCTTCATGGATGAATAATCAGATGAGTAATACCGTTAAGCTATCATTAAACAAGTATTTCACTTTAGTTTTTATCAATCTTTTTAATGGTCCAGACAGTATAAGTATCATTATTTCTGACATCATGACGTTGAATAATAATCAATTCCAATATTGAGAAATCAGTAATTATTGTTATCCAAGATACTTTCCCAATGATATTGTTTTGAGATGTTTTTTATTCTAAATTTACTAATTAAATGGAATGTGTTTAATGAATTTTAACTTTTCCATTTTTATTATTCATTTTCTTATTTTCTTTTACATTTTCAAAGTGATATTATATTGGGATTCATTTATTTCTCAATTTATTGATTAAATATAAAGTGTGATCAGATATTAATTTTACAATGTTATTATTGTTTATCATATTCTACATGAAATTTTTGTTTTGATTTTATATCTTGATTCATTTCATTCACAAATTCTTCATTAAACAGAATTTATTGGTTAGTTATTCATATACAACATTTCTTATGCATTATTGATTCATGATAGTCATGTTATTTTAATGGAATGTGTGTTACATTATTTTCCTTTCCAAATTGATTATTTAATATCTATTCAAAATAGTTTTAATATTTGTTTAATTGAATTTGTGTATAGATATTTACCTTGTGAAACAGAATATTTAATATTGATCATTCTTTATTAACTAAGGATAACTTTTTCCCTAGATAACTCGTACTATGAATTTGATCTCATCCTTATTTTGTTTCCTTTCCCAAGAATCCATGATGTTCATAATGAATGATATGTATAGATATGCTATAAGGTATAATGATATTAACAAAACAAATGTTGTATTTTTTCCTATTCAAATGTATTATGGGAATAGTGTATGCATCATGTTTATCCAAACTACAACACCATTCAGTCCTTCATGATGGGATTTTTTTATGTCAATATAATAAATAAAGAACCAATGTCATATTATTGGTGTTTAGATTATTGTAGTTGGTATCAATTTATGTTTACTAAAAACTAAGAAATCTTGTGTAGAAAAAAAGAATTTTGGGAACATAAACATATGATATAAATTGAGGATAAGTATATAAGAACATCCTAAAATTTTAGTAATGTAGAGATTATCAGTTTTTTATAAAAATACACTCATGTATGTGTAATATAATTTGACGTGGTCCTAGAACTGATATACCTTGGGGTAATAACTATATAATAGTTAATTAATATTGATTCAAGAATTACCTCATACATGAAAATAGTCATTATAGCACACCACCTTTGACATTCTTGGGGAAATGCTTTAGATAATTCACTTTTTCATTAGAAATCATAATAAAAGATTTTAATTGATAATAACTGTAAATGAACTTTCTAAAACATTTTGATTTAAAGGATGATATATGTATGTTCGATAATAATTTAAATGGAATAAATACCAATATGATATTTTATTTGATGAGACGTTATACTGATTAACGATATTTTTTGATGCATTTAACGTAATAAAATGCATCATGTTAGTATATGTTTTATTGAAATGGTTATTTATCTAATAATTATGTAATATTATTGGAATATTTTTAATTGTTATATTATTCTTTAGGGATGATCATATCTTTAATGAATAAGAATTTATCATAAATTAAGCTTTGGTAATGTTATAGTAATTGTTTAAATATTACTTTTGAAAAACAGCTACCCGTATATCAGGTGACATCCTTTCACTTCCTCCAAGGCCATGGGTCTCGAACCCACTACTAAAGGACAATAAGATTTTAACACATATCATTGACCAAAATGATGTTTTGGTTAATTTTTCATTTTTTATACTTAATAAATTTGTTTATTAAATATTAAAGGTGATCTAGTTGTGTTACAATTGAAGTTTACATTTTAATGTATTGAAATGGATAACTTCTGCTATCAAATTGGGTTTTAATTATAGTTATAGACTTACAAAAATACATTTACATCTATAAAAATTTTATGTCCAGTTAAATTAAAATTTTATTTCATTAGAGATTGAAAAATTCAAATTCTGATATTGATTTCAATGATTAATATATGAATAGAATGTTGATCAAATCACAAAAAAAGGAATGAATTATTCTAATACAATAAGAAATTATAAAGATGGTATATATAATTATGTTCTATGATAGTATAATAATCTTTAACTTTAGGAAAAATTTATTGAAACCATAAATTTATAATAATAAATTCTTATCCATTGAAGCATATGTTCTTTAAGTCATCCATTTTTTTGGTTTTGTGGTCTTAATCATTCCTTTCATAATTCACATTAATTTGGTCAATGACATCTATCACTCTGTACAATTATTTATTCTTTTCAGCCATCCTAATATATTCTTTATCGCCAATTATTCTCAAACTTACAAAATTATTTATGTGTTACTCAATATGTCCCTCATATTTTCAATTCCCTCTTATCATGAGTAATCATCATTAACCATTTTAAAATATGTTATTTTTAACAATGGTATTTCTGAATGTCATATATTTGACTACAAGATAATGTTTATATTTTGATAAAGAAATGTATTTAAGGTTGTGATAAGGTCACATCCTAATATCATAAAATAATAAAATTGAATTTTATAGAATATGTGACACCCAACACCTAACATAAACAAGCCATGAATTATATATCTTTAAATTTTATATCATTGATAGCTCGTGGAATAGGAAAAATAGATACTAAATGTACAATAATATGGTTTACCATTATAAACTATAATTCAAATTTTTAGGTATTAATAGTAATAACATTGTTATCAAAATTATAGGTATCAATTGATTAGAAATATAATAATAATCATTTAGAAGAATCATAATGTTTTTATGAATATTATTTTTTTTTCTAAAAAATTATTTTTTATTGTTTTACAACAATAATATAAAATAAATAAGTACTAATTTTATAATAATTGATTTGAAAAAATAAAAAAAATTGAAATAATAATCTTGAACTTATGTTTGGGAGAAGTTATGGGATTTTTTTTGAAATATTTCATTTTCAGAAGAATAATATAACATTCAGATTTATATTTAAATATTATTTTTCAAATAAATAATTTAAAAGAAAAATTATATTCTAAATTTTATTTAACGTAATAATAGTTCAGTAATTTTAATATTTGACTAATTTTGGACATTTTATTCAACATCAAGTTGAATTTTGATATTAAAACCCGATATAATTATGCACATTTTCTCATTGGTAATCGAGTCGTCCGTCACCATTTCATTTGTATATTTAAACTGGATTTTACTAATTCCTTAAATAGAAATTGGTAAAATCGATAAATATTTATAATGTTAATTATATATATATATATATTATTTTAACTTAAAGATAAATTTTATCTGTTGTGAATTTGTAAAAGAAGTATAAATTAATTATCATGGTTAAGGAAAAAACTAATTTATCAAGAGATTAAACTAAAAATATAAGTGTTAAAATGACATGAAAACTTATAAATACCCCATATTATTGACATATTTTGACAATATATCCTATAAGGGTTGATAATTCCCAAATTTGTTTGATTTTAGAACAAAAAAATGTGGTAATATTTAAATCTATTAAAGCATTCTTCCATTTCCTCTCCCCAACTTATAAAAGGCCACTATTTCCCCTCCTAGATTAACACTTCCAAATCCATTTTTATTGGTCTATACCTAACCAAATAAATTAATTAAACTAATACCAACATCATATATCCTTTTCGATAATCTAAAATTCATCACATGATGTATTGTGGTGAAAATATAAAGATGTTTGAAGAAGTGGTAATGTTCTTAAAATAGTGTTTTTATTACATTTATTATTAAACATCATTAAAATTTAGTAATACCATGATTTTATAACAAATTAAGCATCATATATATCTTTATATGTTATTAGGTTAAGGTAAATTCCTATTTCCATTTACTATTATATCAAATGGAGAAAATAATCATCAATCTAGTGTATAATGGACCTCTGCCTCAAGAAATGATGTGCCTTGTTTTCCATCAGCACCTTTCATGGATGGATGTACTTATGGATTTAACTGATTAATATGATATATATTTCATTATTATAAATCATTAATTAGAATATAACTTTTATATTATTACATTCTAGGACCATTAAATTACTATAACATTACTCATGTTTATACCGTATTTCCACCACAAGAAGTTATGTGATTCGTTCCTCACATAAAAATGGCATGGAAAGTAAAATGTATGAGTTAAATAATTATATGTGATATATATATGATATTTTATTAATTAATTAAACCTAATATATCCCTAAAATTCCTTACCAGTTGAACTATTATAGAAATGATAACATCCATAGTGTATACGTATGACCTACCCTTTACACGAAGCGACGTGATCCATTCTCAATGTTAAATTATCAATAGTAATTATATGAATGATTTTAAGGAAAATTAATGATATTTTCCACATTAATATAATTATGTTGATGTAATTTCAATAATATAAACCTATGAACTAAATAATTCATGGAAAACATGAATGAAAACAAGGAAATTAACACTCAAAACAATGAAATTAGTGGATGATCATTAAATAATATGTGAAAAGAAGTAACTCGAAGAAAAATTATGATATTTTGAATATTAATATGGTTATTATATAACTTAATTAAATACTTAAACCCATTATACAATATGTTAAATATTTTTCAATAAAAAGGATGTGTAATGTATGGTACATCATCTAAATTTCCCTTCATTGAGGCATATTTAAATGTTATGCACCCACATTCAATTATATTCTATATATAGAGACAATTTTAAATATAATATAATGATTAGTTAATAATAAATTTTATTTTAGGTTTCAATTTGAAATATTTCATCCATGTGTGTTTGACAAGAAAATTACGAAGTGGTAATGATATTTATAACTCAATATCTTTTCATTTAGTTATGTTACTTCATTATATTTGATATACAATGATTAAGTGTGTTTTTAATTTTTAATATATTATCTTTTAAAACTATTTTAATTATTTGGATTTATAATTTATAGAAAAAATTATTAATTTTTTAATTATCACTTTAATATTATGATCTTTATAAGGGACTATTTAACTATCCCATTAAAATCAGGAATGTTTATACTTGAATTTAAATTGATGGATAATATTTAGTCATTAGATAGTAAAACAAATTATTTATATTCTTATCTTTTTAATCATTATTTTTTATGTAAAATTGTATTTATAACTTAAAATTATTAAGAATATATTTTTTTATAAAATCAGACATCATTCCTATCTTTAATTGAATATCATTACTACCCCAAAACAATGTCATCTAATTTCATTAAAAAAACGTTTTTACAATTTTCTAAATTATTTTTATATTAATTATACCCATTATTAAATTCATAATAAATATGGTTAATGGAATATTCAATCCATTTTTCAAATAAAATATGTTTGTATTTTCCATAAAATATGAAATAATTCTTTGTATTACCATGAACGAAAAGTACAGAATTTATTATCGTCCTAACCACTTAATATTTTAATGATTCATTTATTTGTTTCAAAGAGTTTTAGTCAGGAAAAATTATTTTTAAACATTTTTTTTAAATTAGTTTTAATATTTTTACCAAATAAGAAAAATATTTTCCTCAAGTATGTTTGTAGTTATATTTTTATGGAATTTGTATTGATCAATGAAAAAAACCCCATTATTCTATATATACTCCCCTAGAAAAGTTTTGTTTGGATATAAACCTTATTCGTTATGGGGATATTTTATGATCACTCTATCTAAGTAAATTATTGGAATTCACATTATTTGTACATTTTTTAGTCATTATGTTTTATTCAAATATTCAATTTATTGTTATCATTAGATATTAAATATCCCCAAAATATCAATATTATATATCATGGATAAGATTACTTGTTAAATTTTTTATCATATCAACAGATGCCATTCTACATTTAATTATATTTTTGTATCTATTTAAATATTGGAAAATTATTATTCTATAAGTAAAATGGATACATAATGACAAATAAAATTATTAATAAATTAAACCATCAATTTTATATATGATGATTGATTTGGAAATTTATTGATGGATATGGATAGGATTACATATATTGTCTACAAAATTATTGTATGATGAGGTTAATGAATTAGACAGAAATAAATCTGTTTATATTTGTCGATTTAAACCATCTTTTTCATGGTAATGTCAATAAATGAATCATGATGCCTAATATCAATAAATCAAATCATTAAGAATTTCATTCATAAGGAATTTAATTATTATAAATATCCCTAATACTTGGATAATGATAATATCTCTAGATTCATTTCATTCACATATTACTGACTAAATGGTACGTGTTATCAGATATTTACCTTAACATATTGATTAGGTATTATGTTATTATTTATGATATTTTTTCTATGTTATTTTCTCTGGATGTATTTTAATATTTTTTTGTCATTTAAATAGACTCTAGGATAATATATTTAAATTTCCATATTGATTATGACTTATCATACTAGGAATTAGTTTTCTTAAATTTCATTATATTTCGATGATTTTTAATCGTGTATTATTGATTAAATTGATTGTGTGTCCTGTTATTTACCTTTCCTTATTAATGTTTCCTTATATATTCATGGTAATAATATTATCTAAATGGAATTCACTTTGACTTGTTTAACATAAAATATTGATTATTATTTTTATCTTAATAATAGTTATTTAATTGATTAAATGGATGATCTTTTAGATATTTTCTTTTCAAAATTTATTATTCCGTATTTATTATATTTAATTTATCTTGATACAATCTTCATCAAGAGACTATTACTAAGAATTTGAGATCACACTTATTATCATTAATTTTTTCAAGAATCCAAGAAATGTACTATGAAATATATGAAATTGTATTCTAGGAGTGATAATAATATTTTTTAATACAATTTATTCATTAATTTTTATATACAAATTTATTTTGGGAATCATGTATGCATTATTAATACCATGATTACTACACTATTCAATCCTTATATATTTGATTCATTATAACATATACCAATGTAATAATATGGACACTATCATTGGATTAATGGGGTAAGGGTTTTTATAGTAGTCTATTAAAATAACAACATCTCAGTATATGGATAATATTATTGTTATTATTTTAACTTGTTTTAAGATTATTTGAATGAGGTAGAAAGTAAAATAGAACTGAAATATTCGGGTAAAATCTATAACTCTTCTCCGGACATCCACATTTTCCATAAAACATAAACCCTCTAAGGTAGATAATGTTTCTACAATAGGACCATTGGAATATAGGAATAGATTTATGGAATGTATTTGGGTAGGGATTGGTGGAACTAAATAGTTCTTAATCTATAATGAAAATAGAATATGGGATTTTATTTTATAATGACAGAGGATGATTCTAAGAATTCATAAGTATTAAATTAATAAGAAGAATTATATTTTAATGATTGATCAGAAGAAAGATAATACAACAATAAGACATAGATATGAAAAAATAATATCATTAATTAATATTTTAACAAGTAATTTTTTGGTATCTACTCTTATCACTTTGATTTAATCCATGTAATCCCATTACAACAATAAATTGGGTAATAATTTTAACATTATAATTGTTAATATAGCCACTATAATTGAAAAAATGGGACACAAATATAAAATATATTATATTTTATTCACATAAAAACCAAAAGAATTAATAAAGTATTTTTATGAAATTTGAATCAATTTTATAAAATAAAATTTATTTTAAAATTACATTAATTTGTTTTGACACTATTCACTTAAATATGAAAATAAATATACCATGATAAAATGGGAATTCAATTATATAAATTTGACACATTACTAATATAAAATATTCATCCAAAAATATTGTTTATAACTATAATTCACTCAACTTATATTACATTAAATAGTTTCAAAATCATTTATTTTATTTTAATATTAATTAATGAAATAGAATGGAAGTGTTGTATAAGAATTTATGTTAATTATAGTATCACGAATAATTATAAATAATTGAAAAACTGTAATGTAATTTCATTATTCTCCAAATAATAATTAATATTCATTTACATCAATTTTTCTGAGGAAAAATTTTATAAAATATTTAAAAGTTAGAGGGTGGTATTTGTATTTCTTTTTCACATAAAATAATAAATATGCCACATTCATGGAAAAGTACACCATAAAGAAATAAATATTAATGCGAGATTCATATGGGTCAGAATTATACAATATAATAATATTGATGACGAAAAATGGTCGCCTTATCACATTGTTTTCACCATGGTAAATTTGATATATCTTTTTTTCTCTTGTGATGAATTATTAATATTTTTACATTTTATTATAAATAAAAAATAATTTAGAATTATTAAATTATGTAAATTTATATGATTCCAAATATGGAATTCATTTCCAAAATTATATCTCTATAATCCCATCATATTAATTTTATAATTATCTTGCAAACCATGATAGAAAAAGGTTTTATAAACAAAAATCATTATAAGAGAAAAAATATTTTCATACAAATATCAAATATAATTTTGATTAATATTAGATTAATTAGAATATTTAAAAATAATGTTCAATTATATAAAATTATGATGAAAATAAAAATACAATTTTCCATTTCTTATAATAATAAATGATTTGTTTTGAAAATCGATAAATTTTAATATTCAATAAAAACTAAATATTATCAGAATAATCCAAAATTTTCACCCATTATTATTTTTAACATTCTGATTTCAAAAATTAATTTCATTTTATAACATAATAGTTTTAAAATTAGAATAAAAGAGTTAAATTATTTTATAACAAAAATAAATAAATAATTTTTTTTGAAAAATATATTTTTTAGTATTTAATGACATTGCCAAAATTTGACTACTTATCCAATAAAAATTATATTTATCTAATATATTTATAATGAATTTTCAGAATTTTATTATTCATAATCATACCTTTAATTTTAATGATGAGGTTATTAAAGTCAGGTTTAATTATTATAATAGTATCTTGTTTTTTTTTGTTTAAACATTGTGTTATGAATAACACATGATATATAAGAAACAAATTCTCCATTAAGTGAAACGTATTCTAAAATGTATGGGTGTTACAAATTCCCTTGATGGACCACCGTGGTCATTACGTCAATAGTGAAAATATGGATTTTTTAAATAGGATTGACCATCATTTAATGATAACCCAACCATAATATTTTGGGGATTTGAGTCATGTTAAGGGGAATAATTTTCAAATGTTGAATCCCCTAGTACATCCCTTGATTCATCATGGAATAGGGAAGCTTTTAGTATTTCATCATGGGGATTTGTGGTGATGTTTTCTATTCCTATCCATTTTTTATTTTTCCTTGATATAATTTTATTTGTAGTATTAGTTTTGTTAGTTTTTATAGAAACATATATAGGGGAATGGTGGAATTGTTTAATATTAAAAGGTAATAAATATTGTATATAGATTAAATTTTTAGTGGTTGATAGAAAAAATATATTTCATTATTTTGGTTTTTTAAAATTACAACTCAATTTTAAATAGTATTTTTATTATTTGTTTTATTTAATTGATTATTGAGTTTTTTTGCTTTTGGAATTTGTGTGGCATAATTATTGGGATGTTTTATAAACCTCACACTAGAAATTTGTTTAGTTTATATTTATATTATGATACGTTATAATTCATTTGACCATTATTCCTTATATTCTTATAATGAATAATTAAATGAATTTTTTTTATTTTGTAGCATGAGGTTCGATAGTGTAAGTAAATAAATCATAGATGATTGATGTACAACCTTGGAAAAGATTGTTTAAATCATCACTATAGTGGTAACAGTGTTTTGAAGATAGGTGTTCCCATCAATAAAATAATATAAGAATTTATATATATGATTTCCTACATCATGAATGTTTTATGGTTTTGATAGAATGGATTAGAATTTTGGAGTGTCTTAGGAAATGAGTTATCATGGTGTTGGTACTCTTTCGCTCAAGATGTGCGTTGTTCTAAACATTCATAATGTCGGACTCTATAGTATCCTGCATTTTTATCACATAAACTTTCTTTTACATTATACAAAACAGAGGATCCTTAAGGTTTTAATGTCTTGGAAACCAAGAACCTAATACATGAAAATGACACAAAACATTATTCTTAAACTCTTGAAAGGCTTCTTCATTTGTTAATCATAAGGTTATTACAACATCTCATAACCTGGGAGGATACATCAATGGAAAGGGTGAGAAGAAGGCCAAGTAAGGGAAACAAGAGAAACATTTTACATGTGAACTTGAGATACATAAATAAAAGCAAGATAAATAACTTAAAGGAATGATAAAGAGATCATGAGGCATATCATAATAAAAATAACGTGTTTCATATCATGAAGATGTGGCTACAACATTTAACATAGAAAATCAATTCTGTTTCAGAGTGCACCCTTAATTTTGTATTTATTATAATGTGATCCACATATATCATCATTAAAAATTTAATAAATAACTCATATAGCATAAAAGAAGTGGGTTTCATTTTATAATCATATCATTTTAAAAACTGATTTAAAGACGTGATCTTTATGTCACCTTAAAACCATAGAAAAAGGAAAGTGGGTCTCATGTATGTAAATCACAGAATTAGAATAGAAAATTTTGATATATATGTGAATAACCATTTAGAATAAAGATATTTTAGTATTCACTTAATAAAATAAAAGAATTTTAGAAAAAGAGAAAGACATTTTGAGAGGAAAATTCTACAGCATAACGGTTATGATACCGGGTTTTAGAAAATATTGAAAAGAGAGGAGACATGGGTCGACCCCTCCTAAATGATCCATAAAAAGTAGGGGAAAATAATATAAATTATTTAAGAACATGGTAATTATAATTGAATGATATACCTTATGAAATGAAGAACTTGAAAAAATGACAAAAATACGATTTCTCTTATGAAAATTCAGCAGCCTAACAGCGTCACTTAAAACATAATAAATGAATTGAAGAGATCAATTAGGGTCTCTCATCATATGAACATAAAATATCAGTATGATAGATATAGTGATCATACCACAACATAATAAAAAGTAACTTTAAATACTTGACATGAAAATAAAACTTCAAAATGATAAGGATGAAAAAATCCCTTATAAATTTGGCAGCCTAACGGCGCCACATAAACATTCTTAAAACGAATTTATTATAGAAAGAGGTGGTATCTCATCATATGAACATTAAAAGGTATGTATGATGAATATAAAAGATCATCCCCAACATAAGAACATGGAGCATAAAAGAAATGACAAAAAAGAGAGTACTTGGAAAGAAAGAGAGAGGTAGGATCCATTAACTTAAAATGTAACTCTGAAAACTCGCAGGTTGGGACCTTAAGGGCTTGGGGGCACCTTGGTAGGACACCTTAGGATTTAATTAGACCAGAGATTAGTTGGGGGAGAGTTGGGAGTGAAAACTAAAGGAGGAAAGGGTGGGTATTTATAGGGAAAGTGAGGGGATAATGCATTAATGGCCAAGGGACACCTCATTAGAGGTTTTGGAAAAACCATGGGCTTTCCCATGGTATTTTCCCATGGTTTTATCCAAATGGGACCCATAATACAATAATTCATCGCCTTTATTCGTCCATCCCTTAAAATATCTCATCACATCATCATGATGCAATTATGATGTCATTAAACATACCGAAACCCTAAAACTGTATTTTTACTCATCACTGAAAATTATAATTTTTCAGAAAACTCCCATAAATCTACCTAAACATAAAATAAATGTTCTAAATTCAATAATAAACTCCATTTTATAAAAATAGTTTTCTAAATATTTTTGATTTAATTTTTAATTAAAAAATACTATTCACCTGAAAAAACTAATCCTTGACTAATAATATATAAAACCGTTATTTACCCATTTTTTTGAATCACATTACTTAATCAAGGTTCCTAAATTATATTACTACTTTCTTTCAGTGAGATTACTGATCCATTTGGTCACAATACAAACCATAAGCATAAAATCACTATTCATAAATCACTATTCACCAGAAATTAAGTTTATCTTATTAGACTCTAAATTTCTTACTAAACGAATTTGTAAAAGACCATATTTTGAAATTCATTACACATCATGAATTATTTATGGTTTACATAAGTATTTTAAAATATCAATTTTTCCAAAATTCAACAATTATATACATCCTACATTTATTTAAAAATTTTAAAAATTCAAAAACGTCTCCATAAGAAGAAATCACAATTTTTATTTATCAAAGGATTTACACAAAGTAGTTAGGTCTCCTTGCATAGCCCTTTATATCCCCAGAATAAAACCTATGAATAAGGTGTGCTAAGGTGAGAGAATCTGAGGGTAGCACTACCAAAATTGCTTGAGTAGTAATTTCTATCAGCTTGAACTTCTCATGAAAGCGATTCCATTCTAGATTCACACGATGAATTTCGGCTTTTTTTGGTCCAAAGAAAAGCCCAGTGGTGCTTCCTCCTTTCCTAGTTCTGTCAGATGGGCTTAGATCGGCCCGAGACTACTGGATGAGGCCATCAAATCATCTTTCTATATTAATTTACCAAGATCACTTGTACATATAGACAATAATCGCATCATTCAGTTTTCGACTTGTCATATTGACCCATTGTCATATAACAGTCGAAACCCAACAGTCTCATTTTAATCATACTCATTTCATTAAATGAAATAGCTTTGTCGAGTAAAAAGTAAAATAACACACAAAATTAGGAAACAAAATTTATTCAAAATTTAGGGTCATTAAATTCTTCCCCCCTTAAGAAATTTCATCCTCGCTAAGTTTAAAAAATTGGGCTTGGAAATTTCATTGAAAGTCCCAGATTGGAAAAATAGTCAGTAATAATATTACATTAAATGAATGAAAGGAAAGTACAAAGGTCACCCGAGTTAACAAATACATGGATTACATATAGGAAAACATGGATATGGTGGAGAAAAAAAAGTTTTATGTTCTGATAGACAGTGATAGAAAACATGATTAGGATAAAGTTAACCACCAGAAAATCATAAACTTGTGATGGGTTAAATGGTCTTTGATTAACCAGTAGGAAACGTAAACCAACAACGTTTTTGTTTTATGATCCTTTTAATAATATTGAGGAATTCATTTACTACATAGAATAATAACATAAGGAAATATACTTACCTTCAAGTATAGTTTCATCTTTCAATATGTTTCTACCAAAACTAATCTTTTCTCCAAACAATTAGCATTCAAAAACACTTGGCCTCATCAAAATCACAAGAATCATCTTCTAGAGAATCACATAATCCACAAAAGATTAACTATCTATTTCTTCTATCATTAAAATTTTTCCCAAAAATAGAAAGGGTAAGATAAAACAACTCTTAAAAAAGAATGAATCCCATATGAAGGGAATGTACTTTAAATCATCAAAATTCCACGGTACTACCCAAAGTTTATCATGACCATTCCATAAATAACTATCCTTTAAATTCCTCAAAATAAACCAAACTAAGATTTAACCCAAATATAAGAGGGATTTGATAACATAGTCTTCCAAGATAACCTTTATCATTCGTCTCCAAACAACATCAACCACTCTTAACGTCTTATAACTAAATTAACTAACATAATCACATTTTCCCCAAGATAGGTTAATCATTTCCATAAGTAACCTAAATTACCATAAGTTCTCTTTAAATTCATATATTCTTCAAAATATAAGTCATCCTTTACTCCTCAAAGAAAATACCGTAGTAATCTATTTACCTTGATCATATAGGGTACCCAAAATTGTGAATGTCTTCCAAAATAATATTCATCTTTTAATCCCCTAATCATCTCTTTTTTTCTTTCAAGAAGAACAACTTCATAACATTAACATGTGATACATAACAATAGATTTTTTCTTTAATGATATAAAATAATCTTAGTTAGTGACTTGATGTTCTTAGAAAACATTAAAGATATGCTCATAGAGCACGAACTAAAATACAACATGATATAGACAATTATTGCAATGAAGTTACATGTACTTTAGTCATCATGATCCATCTCACCATAGGACTTGCATTGTTCCCTTGTACTAGATGATTTTTGATGCTCATCATTCATCTCATTCCTTCCAAGAGAGAATTGCTTTGGATAATGTCTAGCTTCTCCACATTTACGACATTGAAAAGTATAAGGTATATTAGATCAAACCTTATCTCTATTCATCACATTATCCATTTTTTAAATAAATAGGCTACTTTATGCCCTACCACCCAACACATAAAACATATCCTGGTTCCTTTGTGACATTCTCCTTGGCTCCTCTTTCCACACTTTTTTCAAAAATAAAATTGGGTCTTCTTTCCCTTATCATCTTTATCAGATTAACCTCGTTGAGACTTCATCTTCTTCTTTATTGATGAATTTGGGCATTGAACTAGGTACCAATTTTTAATTGTGATTTTTTATAGATGGTTTGGCATAATCACAATATTTTCAACTTTATCTCTCTTCATATATATCACATTAATAGGGAAATCATCACATTTCATATCACATTGGTTGTTGGGGCATGTTCTTCTATTTCCTGCCATTAACTAAGAAAAAAAGTATAATTAGGGGGCTTAAATACATAGCCAATAATCATGAAAATGAAACTTTAAGCATGGAAGGATTAACATGTAGAAGAATATAATATCCTAACTTGTGATCCCCTAGGTTCCAATCTAGGTTATCCATGATCATATATTCTTATGTGAATATTTTTTTCATTTTGTTTGTATTCCTTTAATAATGGTTCATCCTAAGATTATTAATTTACCAAATCATATCCCCTGGGAGTGACGTAACCAAGAGTGCAGTAAGGCCCGTTGTCGTGTACCAATTCTCATTCAGTTCTAGCTCAAAGCGGTGTTTTAGGGTTTTACCCCTATGTACATTTGTGCCAGAGCCACCTCTACCTGCTCATATCCAGACAAGGATGTATTTTCTTGAAAAACCACTTACACAATACTCACCAATATACCAAGAATATTCCTTATATCTAAACTTTTCTATAGGGTTCTTCCTAAAGTTTTCATATCCTAATTTCCATAAATAACTAAACCATCATTTGATACCAACTATAGCATCCCACCATTTATCACATAACCATACATTTACATTATTAAAAACTGAGGATCTTTATGGTTTAGTGTCTTGGAAACCAAGAACTTAATACATGAAAATGACAAAAATAATTCTTCTTAAACACTTGAAAGGATTATTCATTTTTTCATCCTAAGTTAATTACAACATCTCATAACCTGGGAGCATACATCAAAGGAAAGGGTGAGCAGAAGGCCCAGTAAGGGAAACAAGAGAAACATTTTACATGTGAACTTGAGATACATCAATAAGGGCATTATAAATAACTTAAATACATGAGAAAGAGATCATAAGGCATATCATAATAAAAATAATGTGTTTCATAACTTGAAGATGTGGATACATCATTTAAAATAGACAATCATTTTCGTTTCACTAAGGTCCATCCCCAAGGTGTCATTAAAAAATTACCAAGGTTATTCACCAAGATATCATTAAAATGGTCATCTCTAGAGATTAAGTCTTTACCCAATGCATTGGAGCACTATTAGGGCACACCCTTAAATTTGTCTTTATTATAATGTGATCCACATATATAATCATCAAACATTTCATAAATAGAAAATATAGCATAAATGAAGTGGGTTTCATTTCATAATCATAACATTTTAAAAACTGTTTTAAAGAAGTGATCTTTATGTCACCTTAAACCCATAGAAAAAGGAAAGCGGGTCTCATGTATGTAAATCCAATATTAAAAATAGAACATTTTGATAAATATGTGAATACCCCTATGGATGAAATATCTTTGATTTTTCACTTAATAAAATAAAATAATTTTAGAAAAAGAGAAAGTCATTTTGAGATGAAAATTCTGCAATATAACGGTTATGATACAGGGTTTTAGAAAACATTGAAAAGATAGGGGACATGGGTCACACACTCATAAATGATCTATAAATCATTAGGGGAATAGAATATAAAGGATTTAAGAACATGGTAATTAAATTTTAAATATATACCATACGAAACGAAGAACATGAAAGGAAACGAAAAATTCGATTTCTCTTATGAAAATTCGGCAGCCTAACAGCGTCACTAAAAACTTCAAAAATGAATTGATGAGATCAAATAGAGTCTCAAATAATATGAAAATAAAATATAAGTATGATATATATAGATATAATACCCCAAAATAATAAAAAGGAACTTTAAAGACTTGACATGAAAATAGAATGTGGAAATGAGAAGGGTGAAAGAATCCCTTAAAAATTCGACAGCCTAACAGCGCCACTTAAAAATTATTAAAATGAATTGATGAGAGAAAGAGGGGGTATCTCATCATATGAACATGAAATGGTATGTAGTAGCAATATAAAATAACATCCCCAAAATAAGAGCATGGAGCATAAAAGAAATGACATAAAAGAGAGTACTTGGAAAGAAAGAGAGAGGTTGGATCCCACACCCTAAATTGTAACTCTTAAAACTCGATGGTTGGGACTTTGAGGGCTTGTAAGAACCTTGGGAGGACTCATTTGGAGGTAAAGAGACCCAAGATTCGTTGGTGGATTGTTGGGAGTGAAAACTAAAGGAGTAAAGGGTTGGTATTTATAGGGAAAGTGAGGGGACAAGGCATTAATGGCCAAGGGACACCTCATTGGTGGTTTTGAAAAAACCAAGGGCTTTCCCATGGTATTTGCTCATGGTTTTAGACACATGGGACCCCTCATACAATAATTCATCCTATTTAGTCGTAAATACATTAAAATATATCATCACATCATCATGATGCAATGATGATGTCATTAAACATACTGAAACCCTAAAATTGTATTTTTACTAATCACTGAACATTCAACTGTTTCAGAAAACTCCAATAAATTTAACTTAACATAATATCAATATTCTGAATTAAAAAATAAACTCCATTTTATGAAAATATTTTTTTTAAATATTTTTAATTTAAATTTTAATTAAAAAAGACTATTCACCAAAAAAACTAATACTTCACTAATAATTTATGAAACCGTTATTTACACATTTTATTGAATAAAATTACTTAATCAATGTGCCTAAATTATATTAATACTTTATTTTAGTGAGATTACAAATCTATTTGGTCACATTACTAATCCTAAGCATAAAATCACTATTCATAAATCATTGTTCACCAAAAATTATGTTGATCATATTAGACTCTAAATTTCTTACTGAACACATTTTCATAAGACCATATTTTGAACATCATGAATTATTTAAGGTTTACATAAGTATTTTAAAATATCCCTTTTTCCATAATTCAACAATAATATACATCCTACATTTATTCGGACATTTTGAAAATTCTCAAACTTCCTCATAAGAAGAAATCACAATTTTTATTTATTAAAGGATTACACAAAGTAGTTACAGTCTCCTTACATAGCCCCTTATAACCCCAGCGTAGGACCTAAGTGTAAGGTGTGATAATATGAGAGAATCTGAGGGTGGCTCGACCCACATTTCCGGAGTTCTAATTTCTATCAGCTTGAACATCTCACGAAGGAGATTCTGTTCTAAAAACACACGATGAAGTTCGACTTGGGTTTGGTCCAGAGAAAATCCTAGTGGTGCTACCTCCTTCCCATGTTCTGTCCGATGGGTTTTCATCAGCCTGATACTGCTGGATAAGGACATCAAATATTCATTCTATATTAATTAACCAAGATCACTTGTACTTATAGACAATAATCGCACCATTCAGTTTCCAACTTGTCTTATTGACCAACGGTCATATAACAGTAGAAACCCAATGGTATCATTTTAATTATACTAATTTCATTAAATGAAATAGCTTTGTTGAGTATAAAATAAAATAACACACAAAATTAGGAAACAAAATGTATTCAAAATTTTGGGTTGTTATAGACTATCCAACAACTATTCCACATAGTGGTGAATGTGTGGCTTAATATCATGAAATATAATGTGTTTTCCTTGGTTGTGGAAAAACATGTCGGTACCCTTGGAAAGTTTCTATGGAGATATATATCCTTTTAGATAGATCCATATACATAGATTAAATGTGGGGACAAACATGTGTTTTTTCCTTGGTTAGAGGCAAACTCTTCAAGTTGGTATTGGAACAATGACCCTTATTTTTAATGTTTTTCATATAAAATGATATGGTGTTCTGTGAAGAGGGTTTTCTTCTAAGTGAAATGTTCAGGGGTCTCTCTTGAGATATTTGATATTGTAACTATGTGATGGTGATGGAAGTTTTATGTTATTCCACTGAGAATCCGGGAGGATTTGATAATGATTTATTGGGATATATCTTGGATAGTCAGAAAAATAATATTGAGGTGATTTGATGAGGAAGGATTCAATTTATTAGATTTTGAATATGGATTATCCAATCAGATATTGTATCACCAAGGGGTAACAACAATTTGTTTTTATAAGTGTTGAGAAACAATAACTGGTTTGATGGGCTCAGTGGATGTTGAGGCATTGCCTCACCTTGAGTGATATGGTTCTTGTAGAATAATGATTCTTATAATGGATTCCTGTTGTCTATTAGTCTCATTCAATTCCTTGATTTTTATATTAGTGGTTATGGATAGGGTCGTTCATTGAGTGAAAAAACACATTCATCCATGTATTTAGTGAGAAGATGTGTATTGATGGGTTGATTAGGACCTTGACTTGAGTAGGATAGTGTCATTCATATATATCACCCATGATGTTTTTAGTCATAATGTGTCATGATATATAGATGATTAATCTTTGGTAAAAGATAAGGAAATTCATCAAGATGTGGTTGTATTATAGTCCATTGTTCTCACATGTTGTGGGTGACTGTTTTGTTAATTCTTACCAAGAGTCTTCAGGAATGGGATGAGTTGTGAGGATTGCAACATGAGTTGTTGAGAAAATTATGAGCTTCTGGAATGGAATCAAATAATGTTTGACTGAGAAAAACAGTTTAATCGTTATAACATAGTGATCTGACATGTACAAAGTCATAGTATCAGGGTTATCACATGAAATTATACACGATTTTGTGACATGTTTACTTAATTCCTTATGAATTCATGTATATTATGGAGTATAAATGTGGAACATTCTAAGATGAAATTTTCACACTTTTCATGGGTAACCTGGTGCATGTGTTTCCCTTCTGTTTGCATTTAGTTATAGAAAACTATGTGTATTAGAACTTATATGAGTATCATGACATGTATTATTTATACAGGGCATTTTTTACCCATTGATTGATGTTATTCTACCATGTTTTTTGGTTTATTTTTTTATGTATTCATCCTAGTGGGTGATCTGTTGTCTTATAATTTTATGCTTCATCATGGTATATTTCTTATAGTATTATATTTATATTTTTTCATACATTGATTTAGTGATACATGTTATGGTTATTAATTTGACTATTTTATGACTCTAATTTAAGTATTTATTCTCCAAATTCTTTGGATATAGCCTTCACCAATATTCATTGACCTCCATCATGTTGGGAGGTGTGCTTAAGACCTTATTGAACCCTAAACTGGGAAACTGCTAAGTAACCTATGGTCGGGGTGTTATAGAGACCATGATTATGTGATTTCCCCCCTCGACAATAGCAAGTTCAAAAAAAGAGGATAAAATAATGAATTTTGATAAGTTTTTTCTTTTATTAACTTATCCGAACTACTCTGGCTTATTTTCTTTTTAAATTAAGGTTTTTGAGACATTTCATTATTTTTTAGGGTTTCTAACTCCATGTTTCTACATAATATAAACAATAATAATTAATTTATGTTCCTTTAATTAAATGAGAATAATCCATTTTTAGATTGGTGATAATTAATAGGAACTACAAAACAATTTATAATCAAAATATCTAGGTGTTGAATCAATGAATTCATTTCCCTTAAACTTTTTCATTTCTCATTTCTCTAAATATGTTTCTAATTAATTTATTTTTAATTAAATTTTTTGAACCTGTTAACAAGGGTAAAAATCATAGTTCATTTTTATAATAATAAGTTTGCATCTCAATCCCTTAGTATTTCATACCCATGTTATGGTTTATTATTAAATGTGATAGTGAAATTTAGGTGTAGTGAAATTTCACACTATTTTATGCCTTATAATGTTTTTTATTTTGTTATTGTATTTCATATAAGAAAATAATTGTTACTTATTTTTTTCTATGGAAACATCGAATCGTTATGACCCCATGGAGAATGAATTTAATTATAAAAAAATATTTATTAACTCGTTTTCAAATTAAAAAATTACTTTTTCTGGAACTGGGTTAATCTAGATAACAATTTTTTGAAAATTAATTATATAAATGAACAAGAATTTGAGTTAATATTTTTCCAAAAAACTATCACCTCTATGATCCATCTTAAATAGAGAATATATATTTAATTTGAAATACAATAAAATGATAAATTGGTATCCAACCAGAATTTTCTTATGATTACAAAATGAATAATGTGTTTGACTAAAATGTAAAATTCATAATAAAGTTAAATTTTTATATTCATAATTCATGGATTAAAATAATAAATTGTATTTAGTTCATGGTTACTGAGACAAATGATAGGGAATTTTAATGTTAATGACAATTAAATATGGGTGAAATTAAATATAAAATTAATAATTTTTATGTATCACGAATGTGTAACAGTTTAAAGTAAATAAGGAACATGTATAAAAAGGAATTGTAAAGAGAAATTTAATATAACAATGATATTTACTTATATCAATAATATTTATCTATCATCAACCCAAGATTTATTAGGGAATGTAATTCTTTCTATGTGATGATTGATTTAAACTAAAATTCTCTATGCACATAGAATTATTCAAATGTGGGAGAGTGAAAAATTTAAATATTTTTTAGGTATATAATATTTTATTATAATTAATATAAATATGTTCCTAGAATATTGAAAATAATTACACATTATTTTAAATATTTATTTAATCTTTTTAATGTTAAAAATACAAATTTCTTTTTCATTAATTTTTTTTAATTTTTTCAATTGAAATTAAACTGGGATAACTTATCGAAATGTTTTATATTGTTTATTTATCATGTTTTGTGTGAATATTAGTATTATCAGTAGATATGCAATTAAAAAAATTGTTCACCCTCCTCACATCAAAATTAACCGATGGATTCACTACGGTATTATAATAATAATCAACATCAATTACTTCAGTTTTATTAAAAGGTTACATAATATAACAACATAATGAAAAACATGGGGTATCCATTTCAAAAAAATAAAAGCTACCAATAGAAGATAAACACATATGAAGTAAATCCCATGTCAGGATTACTGTGTATTTTATGACATTAATTCCAACAATTCAGGTCATTAAGGATATTATCACTTAGATGAGTATAACATTTTATATTATCCATTATAACTCTATGAAAAATGAGAAAACAAATTTTACTAGAGATATCAATTCTGAAAATATAGTCACTGCATTTGATTTTTAATGTCATTTCCTATTATTGAAATACAATAGGTTATATAAAATAATTATCTAGACTGCTAAAAATATCAGGACTTCATGAAAATAATATAATTGTTTTGAAAAAAACATAATATCATTCAATGAAAATTGATGATCATTCATGATAAAAAATATAGAATTTGGGATCAATTATATATCGACATGAAAAAAAAGTATGGGAACCTTTTACTATAGTACATGATTAATGCTATTACCTAATAAAATTTGGAAATAACTATGAACTCTCACACCATGTCATCTAAACATTGAAAAAATAATAGAAGTTTTATAAAAGAGGAATTTGTTAGATGGATAAGGATATTGAATATATCTATGTTGAGGATTATCCTATGTTATCCCGTACTTATGGAAGGAATCTATATCTACAAAAATATTCAATATGATTTTAATAAATCCAATATAAATATTCCCACTCCAATTTTGAAAGGCGTTCATGGCTTGGGACTTCAAATATTTATGCGAAATAGTTTATGATTTCTTATTTCATTTTTATAATTTTAATATAAGAATAGTGCATCAATTGAATTTGGGGTTTGGCTTAGTGGTAATCACTCAGTAATGTTACATGAAAAATGTATGTTCAAAACCCATTGGGCGTAGCAGACAGAAGCGTACTATAGTAGTGGTAGCACTGTAGAAATTGTGGGAACTATAGCAGTAGCAGGTCATTGTAGTGGCGACTGGGTATTATTGCATCGGCGGATTATGTGCAGTGTTGTAGAAGACAAAGTACTGTTGTAGTAATATTCACAAAATGGGCATGGGGCCAAAAATTTGGTCCTACAGGCCATGTAATGGGCTAAATACCCTATGGGCCTTCGGGCAATGTAATGGGTCTCCCTCTACCAATTTACAAGAGGTCTTTTCTTTCCTTTAAATAATAAATGAGGCTTCAGCCCCAACCTTTAAAAAATAGTGCTTCAATTCCTTTTATCTGGTTCATCAAATTTTCAAACAACAATGCCTCTGAATTTAATTTTTTGGACTAATAACCTCCAAAAAAGTCATGTAGGAGGATTAAACTGAAATATTATACCCCCATTATAAATTTAATTTATTTATATTTGGATGAGGATTTATGTTTTTGGAAGTACTTTTTACAAGTTTAACACTTTCTTGATGCATTTTTCATAATCCCATTCCATGCTCAAATCATCCATTTCCTTCTAAAATCTCATATCACATTATATATGGTGGAATTATATGAGTGAAGATATTAAATTTTCATAGTGGGATCTAGTGAGGAGTATTCTACTTTGAAAATAGAATATTTATAACCTAACACCATGGTAGGAGGTAAGAAATGATGTACATAGTTCTCTAAAAAAGTTTATTAAGCCTCAAAATATATATTAATGGTAGTGGTGCATAAATGGTTTTGATTGGATAATAAAATGAATATCCTAATATTAAAAAAGATAATTAATTTGCCATAGTAGAAAATGCTTGGACTGATTATATATCAACAACACATTTTTTTGTTTTGTTACATGTTTTAGATTTTATTTCATGCTTATAAAACGTACTCAAAACAAAGTAATTATTGTTATTTTTTATTTATTAAAAATATAAAAAAATTAGTATATTAAAAGTTCGTGTAACAAATGAATTATTTTTTGAAATAATGTTGTTAGGAAATGTTATATACTATGTTTCCTATTAAATTATATTTGAAGACCCCTTATGAAAGTCCTTGAGAATCCTTGTGACACCTCATGCTTCCACAGAGTGATTTACATTGAATAATGCAGTAGCATGTGTTGTACGCATCTTGGAGTTTTACCACACCACAACCAATCAAACTAGCAATTATGAATATTAATACCCACTATTAGAAATTTTATAATTTTTTTTTCAAAATAGTCTTCATTTTTTGATTCATAAAATCAATATTAGCATAGGGTGAATTTTTTGTATTTTTCTATAAACATTCAATTTTTTATGAATAGTGAAAAACAAAGTGTTATTGTTTAAAATCGATATTTATTTAAATAATTATTTATTTTATATATTTTAAGTCAAAATTTATATATAATACCTATATAAGTTCAATGTAATTCATTAATGTCATTTTTATAATAAAATTAGTTTAATAATATTTTATTTTACTTTTTACCATCTTTTACCCACCTTCTAGTAGAATTTAAAAATTAGCATAAAAAATAATTTTAAAGCTTTCGTGAGTTAAATTTAATAAATTAGAGAGACACAATTGATATATGTATGTAAAATTTTGTCCAATAAGATGAAAATAATTTTTGGTGAACATCAACTTTTCACTATTATTTACCGTGGTTAAAACTTAATATGGAAATTAAAGGTAAAAATGATATTATAATTACACTAACACATGTCCAAATTCTATTGGATAAGTTTAGGTCGACAAAAAATGGAATTATAAATAAAATATGATCCCTTTGGTCCATATGGATTAGATTAGGACATTTATTATTATTTTATTTGAAGAAGAGTTAAAAGTGTTAAATTTAATGTATAATAACTAAAGCATTTTTAATATAGGGTTACAAATAAGATAAATTAGACTATAAATAATCATTAGAAAGATAAAAATATTTTATACATAATTGTTTTTTATTTATAATTTTTATACATTAAATTATTAAATATATTTATGACACACTGATAATGGAGTAATTACATTATTAATTGAAAATTATAATAATTGATATTACAAATATCCAAATAAATGTAAATTGAGACTTTAGATGAATTAAAATAATTGTATAGGTTAATATGACATGTTAGGGTTGATTAAATGAATTTTTTTCTAAGTAATAATGTCTATATTACTTTAACCAAAATCAGATACTAAATTGTGTCCAATTTGACATAAATGAGTTTTTAAAAGAAATAAAATATTAATAAATGATATTATAGTCCAACAAATCTACGTTTCGGCCAATGGAATTATATTATAATATATATGTCATTAATGAACCACTTGGGGTTCTTTTGTAATTTTGTAGTATGTTTATTAACCATATAATATAAAAATACAAGGACACATGGTAAATGTTAATATATTTAAAATTGTGTTAAATCTAAAAGATAAGGCTAATATAGTGACTTAAACAAGTCTAAAAACTATTTGGTGATATTTTTTTGACCCATACTCATCTTATATAAGAAATAAATCATTTTTGAGACATTATAAACCAAATATGATTGTATAATAAAATAATATTTCAAGGTTTTCCTAAAGTGAACACCACAAATCTTATAAAAGGGTTCTTCCCCTTATCTTAATTTGAAAACTCCAAATCCATTTGGATCGGCCAAACCCTACTAAAATATACTTCCAAATACCCTTAGTTCAACCTAGTGTCCTTACTTTGATAAAAAATCCAACCTATGGAGCCATTTGGATCAACACAAAAGAAAACACCAGAAGAAGAGGTAATAATTTCACCACCCTCTTTCATGTTCTTTTCATGTTCCACCTCCTGTTTTTAATTGTTTACATATGAAAATAATAACTCCATAACCTTATACATATTTTGATGTTATTATAAAAATGGTACAACAATATTTGTAATTCTATCCATTCTATAAATGACAGTGTCACCATACGTGCATACGTATGACTTACCGTCTCCATGTCATGGTGTAGTTTGTTATTCAAACACATAATCATTTATATGGGTATAAAAATGAGTATAAATGATTTAAATATTAAACATAACATGTTAATTATTCTATATATATGATATAATATCCAATTAGATACGATTTTACCATTAATATAATGATATTGTCGCTCGTGCGTACGTACAGATTACCGTCTCCATGAACACGATGAGATTCATTCCCCATCATAATCATTCAAGAATAATTTTTATTTTATGATTAAAAATAATGTTAAATAACATAATATCATTCTGGATATGAATAAAATATATCCTATCCATTACAAACATGGCTTATATATCCCAGCAAATAAAGTAAAATGAATTAGTTAACACCTGAATCGATGATACTTCTAAAATATTATTAACAAATGAAATATTATAGGATCATATATAATATCATATGTATGTGTATAGTTATTTTATAATTTAATAACAATGATTTAACGAATATACATGAGGGTAACATAACATTGACTATGTAAAAGTACGAGGTTAGTGTTAATTTTACAATCTCTTTACTTATCTGAGGTTGTTAATACGTAAGTATCTACTGGGTAATATTTATCATCCACATCCGTGTTTTGTTAAAATGTATTTCAAAATATGTTTAATATTTACTAGACTATGAGTTAAATTCATTTATACCCTTATTTGACCATATATGTTTTGAAAGAAATATTTCCTTTGTTTTCCAAACATGGTACTTTATGACCATTACAACAAAATTACATTAAGAATGACTTTTTTAACTTAGATGGAGGGTGCGGTTATTTTATTCCATTATAACATCTTCAAAGCTTCCCTTTCAAGATTATAAGAATATTTTCAAAATAAATGTTGTCTTTTATAATTATTAGACTCTTAAATGATTCAAAATAGATAGAGATATTTCTCACAAATAGTTTTGAATTCATCTATGTCAACATCCAATGACAAATTTAACACTTGATTGAAGTTGATTTATTATGATACAAATCATCTATGTTGTATTTATGGTTTTGTGATATGTTTTCCTGTGGATTTTTTATTTTTATACCATTCATGGTTTATGGTTCAAGTATTGACATTTTGTAGGCTAGTTTTAATATGAATGTATTCGATATGTTTCAAATTATTCATAAGAGGAGTGTATTGGACTTAGTATGTGATGGGTGGAGCCCTATATAGCTCCTCGGTGCATCGGTCGGTCTCATGAGACAATTAGATGTGTAATTGGGTGAGGCCTTTCAAAATTTTACATGTGGTTTTGGTTAATAACTTATTCATTTTTAGACGTCTTGGTCGAGGCCTTGAAAAAATGTTTCAGAATGTCCCACATTATACATTCCATCATTAAGAAAATAATATTAGAGGTTCATGTGGTTATTTGGCTAGTAGAATACACATTACTATGTTTTATTATGAAATTATTTACTTAGCTTATATTCCTGCCATAATGTTTTCATGTTTATTATTTTTAATGGCATTTTCCTTCTGTTATTCACCATACATAATGATTATTTTATCTTCCGATGTATTTCTTACTCTTACAGAGCATTTGAGCTCACCCATTTCTTATGTTTCATTTTAAAATGATATGAAAAAGATAGTTATGAGTGACTTTCTGGCATAATCTAAGAGGTTTGGATGTTTCTAATAGAATAAATTTCTATCGTATTTCTTTTCATGTTGTTATGTTGAACTTATGTATGTATCTTGTTTGCAATAATAATAAACGGATCGGTATTTCGGGACATGATTCCTTGCATCATGCCAATGTAATGTAATAAGGCACCGACTCTGGGTAAATAGGGTCAGGATGTTATAGATGGTATCAGAGGAAGTTTAGTACTATCCTTGGAAACTATATTTTGAAAAACTCGATTACATAACATTAACCTAAGATGGACGTTGAGGATTAGTATAGAAGAACATCCATGAATTTAATTATTGTAGAGATTTTTTGTGTTTTCCATGAATAAATCCATGTCTGTATACGAGAGGTTTGAGATGGTTTTGGAAGAGATGTACATAGGAGTTAAAACTATGACATGGAGTTTGAGGCTTGACCCAAGGTATTTTGGTGCACGACAATGGGTCTTGCGGCACTCTTGGTTACGAAACTCCCAAGGGATATGTTTAGTATAATTCTCATACTCTTTACAAAACATTATGAAGGATTTATGAGTATATAATATCTCAAAGAAAACAATTTTATGATTATGGATTATATCAATAAACTGTTCAATTTATGTAATGTCTTTTACAATTTTGGAATTATGTATTGTGATTTGTAAATTAATCTAGTGTATGCCATTGTTTAGAAATGGTGCCTAGTGGAAGGAATGGAAACTGTTTCAATGGACGTAATCTACGTAGGGACTTCCCTACTAATCAATATAATTATATTAGAGCTAGTGATGCAACTGGTGCTGACCAAATTATTAACATACTAATACAACTCACTTAGGTTATTTCATAATTATGTTACCCGTATGAAACACCCTGGTCCACAACATGGAGGATCAATGATAGAACGCATCATGAGAAAAAACCATCAAAATTAAATTGTTCTACAAATAAATTTGAATCTGAGCAATATATAAGTTCCATATAGAGAATATTTCATTATTTGTGGAGTAGCGAAAGGGAAAACATTGTCATGACAGTTTATCGCATAACAAGAGATGCTGATAAATTGTGGTCATTAATTCAAAACCCAAAAGAAGATGAAGAAGTGTAATGTATGGAATGGAGATGGTTTAAAGATATTTTATTTGAAAAATACGTTCCACATGACCATTGAACGGATATGGGAAGGGAATTTATGAGTCTGAGGTAATAGGAGGATGAGAATGTCGCAAAGTATGAAACTAACGTTACAATGTTAGCAAGGAATGCTGCAGATTATATACAACACCCAAGTAGTAAGATTGGTCGTTTATTAAATGGGTTTAAACCATTTCTCCATTGAGCATTAGTCTCTCAATCCTTCTCACTATACGAATTTATTATATCACGTTCTTTCAAGATAAAAAATGAATTCTCTATGTATTAAGACATTAAAGAAAACAAAGAGAAGATGATATCATCTATAGAATCTGGGAAAGGAAATAAGGAAACATGGAAGAGTTGAATTTCCTCCCTATGATAATTTTGGAAGGAAGAACCATGGTGCCTGCTAAAAGTAAAAATAGTATGCTATTAATGTGGAAAGATAGGTCATCTTGTTGGTGATTATAAGGGGAAGAAAGAGGCTAATAATGTTCAATGTTACAATTGAAGGGAGGTAGGAAATTATAAACAAGAATTTCCTAAGCTCTAAGGAAACATACCGCAGAAAAGGCCAAGGGAGCAAGGCCATGATTATGTGGTCACTACAGCTGAGGTTGAAGCTCCGAATGATGTGGTTGTAGGTAGTTTAATGGTTTCCCCAAATTTATCCAATTCTTTATTTGATTCTGGATCAACACATTGTTTCATATCTTCCTAGATTTCCATGAAAATTAGATATTTTATATTTGAATTAACAAGGGATTTGTCAGTAGAAACTCTTATGGGAAGTATCCTTGCAACATAGTTTTGTGAATCAGTTTCCATTAGGGCACATAAATTTGATTTATTAGCTGATCTCATCGTCATACCCATGATTGAATTTGATATAATCCTCACTATGGACTGGTTTTCATACCATGATTTGAAAATTTATAGTAATAAGGAGGTTATAATTTTCTATGAATATAAAGAGTACCTTATCATTAAAACAGAAACGTCTCAAACTGATTCTTATCTAGATCCACCCCTAGTAGCTCTACAGAATTCAATTATTCGGGAGGAAGAGAATGAAATAACTGTGAGTGAGGAAAGGAATGTTCAAATAGAGTATGTACCTATAGTGAAAGAATATGTTGATATGTTTTCAGAATATTTACCTGGACATCATCTAGAACGAGAAATTGAGTTTTCCATTGACTTAATTCCTAGAATGATGCCCATATTGAAGACCATTATAGAATGGAAATTTCCAAATTATTGGAACTAAAAAAACCACTATAGAAATTCGGTAATAAGGGATTTATTCCACCTTGTGTTTCTCCATAGGCAGCCCCTATCCTTTTTGTTAAAATAATGATAAATATATGAGGTTGTGCATTGACTACATGGAGATCTATGCTATAAAAATAAAGTACAAGTATCCCCTATCGAGAATTTTTGATTTATTTGATCAAATTCATGGTGATTAGTATTTTTCCAATAATTGACCATCGTTCTGGATACCATCAATTTTGTGTGAAGATGGAAGACATTCCAATGATAGCTTTTCGAACCAGGTTTGGGCATTACGAGTTTAATGTAATGCCATTTTAGATGACTAATGCACCTTCTGTCTTCATGGATCTAATGAATAGAGTTTTTAAGGAATATCTTGATGACTTTGTAGTGGTATTTATTGATCATATCTTTGTATAATCCAAAAGCTACCTAGAGCATGATAATCACTTGCACACTATTCTGAAAACTCATAGAAGTATTGAATTATATGGGAAGTTCAACAACTGTGAATATCAGATTTAGGAGATTTCATTTCATGGCCATATTTCCTATAAGGATATAATCTTTGTTGTTCTTTCAAAGACCAATACATTCCCAGAATGGCATGCCCCGACAATTTTAACCGAGGTACGAATTATAATTAGTTTAGCAGGTTATTGTCAGTGTTATATAAAATTTTTACCAATTTTCTATCCCATTAACCATGCTCACACGTATAGGGGTTATATATTTTTGGACAAAAGAGTGTGAAAAAATGTTTTGAAGAGATGAAGAGAATATTAGTCAATTCTTCTATCTTGACTCTACCATCGGGATATGATGGGTTTGTTATTTATAGTGATTCTTCAAAGAAAAGACTCAGTTGTGTCCTTATGGAAAATGATATGGTTGTTGCATATGTGTCACGATAGTTAAAAATTAATGAACAAAAAAATCCCACTCAGGATCAGGAGTTTGAAGATATAATCTTTTCTCTGATGATATGGAGACACTATCACTATGGTAAAAAATGTCAGATTTATACTGATCACAATAGTTTGAAGAATATTTTCTCAGAAAAAGAACTCAATATGAGGCAAACGATATGGATTGAACTACTCAAGGACTGTTATTGCACTATACACTACCACCCGAGGTGGGAAAATAAGGTGTAAGATGCTATGAGAAGAATAGATCATGTACTTCGGAACAAGATGATAGTTGAAAGGGATCCTATGTTCATGGATCTAGTAAAGATGGATATGGGAATAGTCATGGACGGTGAAACATAGATACTTATTCAAATGGTTTCTAAACCATCTTTACTAGAAAGGATAAAAAGTTCTATGGATGATGAGGAGGAGTTTGAAAATAAAATTAATGCTCTGAATGATTGGAGATTGATCGACTTCATATGTAATGATAGGCTTTTGGAATTTGGGAAGAAAAATTGTGTTCCTAAAAATCCTGATCTAAAAAGGGAATTGTTGGATGATTCTCATAGCATTAATTTCTCTAAACACCATGTTAGAAATAAAATGTATATATATTTGAAGGAACATTTTTGGTAGGACAACATGAAGAGGGAAATTGCTGAATATGTGTCAAGATTTATGGTTTATCAACAAGTCAAAGCTGTAAGGGAACATCCTGGAAAATTCATGCAACCTCTTCCCATACCTGAGTAAAAATGTGATGATATTACAATAGGCGTTTTCATGGGACTAACAAGTACTCCTAGAAAGAATGACATGATATGGGTCATTATTGATCATCTTACCAATTCATCACATTTTATTTCTATAAGAGAAGATTTACCATATGAATGTTTAGAAAAACTATATATAAATGTAGTTGTAAGACTTCATGGTGTTCCCCTATCAATTGTTTCTGATCGTGATCCCCATTTTACGTCAAGGTTCTGTAAAAGTCTTTAGAATTCCCTAGATACTAAACATTGTTTGAGAACATCCTACCACCCCCAAACTGATGGAAAATCAGAATGGACTATTCAAACCTTAGAAGACAAGTTGTGATCTTGCTCACCTGACTTTCAAGGTAAGTGGTATCAATATTCAACTCAAGTATAATTTTCTTATAATAATAACATCCATTCAAGTATTCACATGGCGCCATATAAAGCGTTATATGGAAAGAGATGTTGCACACCAACTTGTTGGATGATGTTGATGAAATAAAACTCGTAGGCCAAGAACCTGTTGAAGAAATAATGGAAAAGGTGATGGTTTTCCAAACCCACATCAAAGCAGCAAAAAGTAGGTAAAAGAGATATTCTGTTAATCGAAGGAAGTATTTGTAATTTAAAGTATTAGATCTTGTTTTTCTTGATGGTATATCCATGGAAGGTTGTTATATTTTTTGGTAAGAAGTGTAAATTGAGTCTCAGGTACATCGGAACTTTCGAAATTCTAGAATTAATAGTAGTTGTAGCTTACTGTTTAGTAGTGTCTCAAAGTCTCTCCAATGTTCATGATGTTTTCCACGAATCACTCTTGAGAAAATACATTCTTGAAAAAACGTATGTACTCACCAATAAAGAACTGGAACTAGAACCCAACCTATCTTATTACGAAGATCTGATCAGAGTTATTGATACTAGAGAACAAATGATGAGAAATCGAATGACTTGTCTGGTAAAATTACTATGGAGAAACCATAAGATGGAAGAGGAAACTTGGGAACTCAAGAAACTTATGATGAAGAACCCTCAGAATATTTTTATGCAAAAATATTCTAGAAATTTTGAGAACGAAATTATTTGAAGGAGGGGAGAATGTTACACCTCAACCATCTGTGGTACGTTTCCCTTTGAATAGTGTAGAAGCTTGCGTTGTCCGCAACCTAGAGTATTAACACACCATGATAAATCAAACTAGCCATTATGAATAGTAATACAAACTTTTTGAAATTTTATAAATTTTATTTTCCAAAATTGACTTAATTTTTGGATTCAGAAAATCAAAATTAGCTTGGGGTGAATTTTTTGTATTTTTTGGAAAACATTCAAATTTTGATGAATAATGAAAAACATTTCTTTATTGTTTAAAAACAACATTTATGTAAAAAAATTATTTATTTTAAATCAAAATAGATACATAATACCAATATTAGTTTAATTTAATTCATTAGATTCATTTTTATAATAAAATTAAATGTATAAAATTATATTGAACATTTTACCGTCTTTTACCCACCATCTAGGAGCATTTGAAAATTTGCATAAAATATAATTTTACAGCTTTTGTGTTTTGAATTTCCAAAATTTGAGAGACAAATTTGATATTAGTAAGTGAAATTTGGTTCAAAAAGATGAAAATAATGTTTGGTGAATACTAACTTTTGTCCCTTATTTACTACAACTAAAAGTAAATAGGGTAATTGAAGGTAAAAATGATATTATACTTTTCTAACACATTTGCTAATTCTATTATATAAGTGTAATTCGACCAAAAACAACATTAGGAACAAAATATGATCTTTTGGTCCACTTGGATTAGATTAGAACATTTATTATTATTTTATTTAAATAAGAGTTAAAAGTTTATAATTCAATGTTTAATAACTAAATAATTTTTAATATAGGGTTACATATGTCATGAACCGACCCAACGGCTCTCGAGCCGCAACTCCCCAAGCCCGCCTCTAATAGGCCAGAGGCTGGCGACCAGCGTCGAGTAGGCTATCACACACATGGGAGGCATTAGCCGAAGGTACCTGTTCACACGCACCCACAAACACCTCCATGAAATAGTGCAGAGATATACAAAACTGAAAAGATAATGCTTGCATACACTATCCCACAACCAGAGTACAATAGAAGTACAAAGGGCAAAATAGGGCCCACCCAAAGAAAACTAAAAAGCGCGTCCAACCTGCTCTGAAGTAGGGGAACGCTGCCACAAACACCCACCGGAATGCTCCCTCGGCACAGCTCCGGTAAACACCCCGGTCAACATGCTCACAAAGCTCCACCTGCTCCGGGTCCACCTGGGACTCCGTCAAAAGGCATGTGGTCTGCACAAGACACAAACATGTTCGGGCAAAGCCCGTGAAGGGGTGAGTAAAAAACATACTCAGTAGGCACCCCAAAACCCCAAACCAAAGAGAGAAACTGAAAGGCATTAATCCACTCATCCCAGTCAGAGGGAACCCATACGAGAGAGAAACTCCATCTCATGACCATCCTCGGCTAAACACAACTATTCAACTCAGCTCAGGTGTATGCCCATACATACACCTTGAACAATCCAGATATACTCAGCTCACGCCACAAATCCACCAGAGGTACCGACCTCATCACCAGCAACTATCCTCAACCAGGAGAGTACACCACACGAACACTGTCATACCATATGACACTCATCTGAGAGATACACTCCATCTGGTTTCTCACAAACCTCTCAGATGCTCACCAGAGACATCATTCTCGTCGGTTGGCATCACTGAGGAAACCTCACTAAAACAACAGAACCTCCAAACTCCTTGGATAGGGGTTCGCTCCTAGGGTCTGCTAGGGGATACCAGAACCCACTCCGGTATACGATGCTCACAGATAGGGGATCACTCCTAGGGTCTGCTGGGGGATACCACGACCTGATCTGGCATACGTAGTTCTCACAGATAGGGGATCACACCCAGGATCCGCTGGGGGATACCACAACCCGATCTGGCGCTAGACAGAGACACGTCACACAGATAAAGGATCATCGCCCATATAAAGGTGGTCACGAAGATACCGGAACCCTACCTGGTATAACTCACGATGCAGGGGATCAAACTGACGATGCTGCAACCCTACCGAAACCACGCGCTGAGTAGGGGATCACATAACCAACGATACAGCAACCCTACTATACACCTCATGATGAGTAGGGGATCGTATACCTGAAGATGCCACAACCCTACTGAGTACGGCCCACCACGTAGGGGATCATAATCCTGATGATGCCACAAACCCTATGGGGTTAATCTGCTAGATTGGGGATCACCGACCGTGAATAAGTGGTCACAGTGATACCAAGAACCCAATCTAGGGAAAAGGTACTAGTGGATCCCACTCCGGGCCCACCAGAGGGATGCCACAACTCTAATAGTTTAAACATCCCATCGAGAGGATCACAAACCTATACGAAGGTTGTGATGCCACACGAACCCTTGTGGGAACGAACCAAGGGAGTACCCTTAACCATTGCTGGTCTGAAACATCGCTAACCCAAGCAACCAGAAACAACGCCACACTGCGCACCACTAAGGCCAATACCGAGGCCACCATCGCGATCTACGCGAAAAACCACGCAGGATAGGCTGTTTACTCACCTGAAACGTACTACCGATGAAAAATCACTATTCACCATAGCTAGCACGTGTGGGGCCCACACAACGTTCCCGAAACCCATCGAGCGAATCATACCACGGTGATCCCCTCGAAAAAACAAGCGGAAACGACTACTCGCTTGTCCGAAACGGACACCCGGTGAAAAAGTTACTATTCACCGAAGGCCAGCTAGGGTGGGGCCCACACCTGGATTCCGAAACTCGTCGAATGGATCTCACCATTGCGATCCTCTCGGAAAAACACACAGGGTCGACTATTCATCCGCCAAAATCGGTCTCCTGGTGAAAAAGCTGCGTTTCTCCACAAACGCCAAAACCCGGCCTCATGGGGCCTGCACCCCATTATCAGTCCCAACACCCGGAAACCAACTCAAAATGTCTGTCGTACCATCAGGGTCTCAACGCCACTGACTTCACATTTATCGGACGCGCAGGGTAGAAGTTACAGCGACCCAAACTCGTAAAATAATAAAATATTATTATTTTATTCGATATTTCTTGCCCTCGGGCCAAATTTTCGACTCACAAAAATTCACAAAGTGAGTTCAAAAGGTCCGTATCGACGCAAGGAACATGTCACCGCAAATGACTCGCAAATTGGAGTTACGGTTTGCGAGTTACGGGGGTTTAAAGAACCCCCGGAACAATCTTGTCGGACCACCGCAGGATCGCCGGAAACCACCGCGGCATCGCCGGAAACCACCGCGCCGCCGCTGGACTCCGCCGTGCCGGAGCCGGAAACCACCACCCTGCCGCCGCGCCACCACAGAACTCACCGGATTCTGCCATTGCCGCCGTGGGTCTCGCTGGAAAACCTGGTTTTCACCGGAAAACATCCGGGAGCCACTGGGAGCACCCCGATGCTCCAAATTCAGATCCAAAACATGTTTTGGAAAGCTTGGGAGCCTAACTATACAAACCTTATGAAAATTTGAAGAAAAACAACACAAAAATGGGATCCGGGACTTTAAAACTCAAACTGCCTACCTCGCGGGCGAAACGCCGACGTTCTGCCTTAGATCCGCACTCCAGAGCTTCTGATGCACGCTCCTGGAACGTCCGCCGTCGAAATCCGAGCTCGTGGGCACCTCGTCTGCTCGATTCGGGGCAGCGGCGGCGAATAAAGGCGAAGAAAATCGAGAGGAACGACAAGGGGGGGGCGCTGATATTTATATCAGCCGCCCGCCGGCGCCAAATCCGCCTCGGACCCGACGCCCGAGGCGAACAAAAGTAAGGTCACCCCTAGGGTAAACGCGTCGTTCTGAATGCAACGTCAGACTCATATTTTCTATATGAGACTCTGTTCAGAATTTATTTGAGCCGACGCTCGCACACTAACTTCGCCACTTATTTATGAAAACGCCCTTGGTGGCGTTTCTCACCATAGGCCTGCGCCTGCAATGTTTATACCCTGCCTAGGGTAAACGGCACGTTCCGAACGCAACCGTGCCATCAGATTACCGTTCTGAACTACCGTTTAGGAGATATCACACCCCTTCCACGTGCATAGAATAAAACAAAACATAATATTTTTATAAAATTAATTTCGGGCACACCGGGCCTCAGAATCGCACACCTTATTCGCGCCTAGCTCTAGAATTATTCGTAGAAATATTCCAAACTCTTACAGGGCCAAAAACCCGAGTCACTACATCCTTCCCCCCTTAAAACTTTTTGTCCCCGAAAAGGCCTAAGCATAAGGAAAGCGACTAGACTCTCAACTGGGTCTCACACACCAGCGAGCTCACCGACAAACACCCCTACCCGAACACATAATTCAGAGGGACTCATCCACCACACCTCAACACTATCCGCTTTGGGCAGCACTGACTCACCTGTACAGTTTTAATCACGTCACAAAAACGCGTCTCGATGGGGGAGGGATCCCACTTTCTTATGCATTTGAAGCACGCCAAACAACACCCACTCAGGGTCTTGCCAACACCTTGAACAAAACTCGAGTAAGAAACAAAAAGGAGGGTACCACTAAACAGTGTCTATCAAACTACTATAGGAAGTAGAAAAGTCACAAGGCATATCTCTATCCATCCGCGGTGCCTCTGGGTCAACAGCCTCTAGGGCATGCAGCTGTCCTTGCCCTCGGCCACCAGCTCCCTGAGCTTGGCGTGGACCACCTAGGGGTGGGGGTGGTGGCAACTGGTACTGCCTACCACCGCCTCCTGTTGCACCAGCTTCGCCACAACGCCTGCCGCCCTGTGGACCTCCTTGCTCAAGAAGCTGCCTCTGCCATGGTGGTCCATCGACCGGCTCCCTCTCAGCAGCACGTCGGGTCGGACAATCTCTAGCAAGATGTCCCTGACCGTCGCAAGCCTAACACTGCCTCTCCTGCGGCTGACCAAAACTGGCCTGCTAACCCTGTGAGCCCTGAGGTCGCCTCCTGAAACGTTGGCCACGTCTAGACCCCTGAGTCTGTTGTCTACTACCAGATGCCGATCCGACTGACAAAGTCTCAGCTCTCACGTTCCCAGCACTAATAGGGGAAATCTGCTCAGCCAGAAAACTCTCCACCACCAACGCCCTCTCCAGCACTCCATCATAGGTTGGCAGGCACAAGGAAACCACACCTGCTCAGATGTCCCTGCATAAGCCCTGCTCGAACGTATGAACCCTAAAGAATGAGTCTCTAACCATATCCAGGGAGTAGCGTGGCAGGTCTCTAAACCTCGTTGAGTACTCCGTCACAGTCAGAACCTCCTGTCGAAGATCTAGAAGCTACTGGATCCGCACTGACCTCAGCATCACCAGAAATAACTCCTCCCTGAAGAGCCGCTCAAACTCTGCCCACGTGAGGGTCTCCTTGTCATGGGACTACATCACTAAGCTCCACCATCGCCTGGAAGAACCATGCAGAAGGCTCTCCGCTAGGACCACCATCTAATCTGGAGGTGTCCTCACTAGGCGGAAAACTCGGGTGACTGCCTCAAGCCAGTCATCAGCTGCCTGGGGGTCTGGAACACCCCAGAACCACAGAGGTCGCTACCTTTGGAACTTGTGCAGCGCACTCAGCCTGCGCACAACCTCATCCTGCACTGCTGGCACAACCAGCTACTCGACAAGAGGTGGCTCAACTGGCATATCACTTGGAGGTGCAACCTCATAAACTGTGCCCTGCTCCACAGCCTCTACACAGGGCGAGTCATCAGCACAATCTTGCTGCGGAACCCTCGCTGGCTGTCGTCGTGCAGGCATCCTGAAATACATTCAAGACGCACCACAGTCAAAGAGTATATCTGGAGAGCTAACTCAAAAAGAACAAGAAAAACCCAAAAACCCAGTCCTATATGACGCATGTATCATTATTTCCCCGTGACCAGTGTACGAATGTCCCGAGTTAAAAAGACAGGTTAACAGAGTCCTGGTGTATGGATACGTCGGCTGCCGCACCAACACTAGAGTCCCTAGACTGAAAGTCGAACTCGAAACATCATAACACTACTGTTATGCAACCCAAACCAAACTCACAGCTAGACCAGCAATGCTATGAGATCCCAAAGGTGGAACCTCCTCTGATACCACTCTGTCACAACCCGACCCAATGGGGCACGAGCCGCAACTCCCTAAGACCGCCTCCAATAGGGCAGGGGCTGGCGACCAGCGCCGAGTAGGATATCACACACATGGGAGGCATTAGCCTAAGGTACATGTACACACACACCCACAAACACCTCCATGAAATAGTGCAGAGATATACAAAACTGAAAAGAAAATGCATGCATACACTATCCCACAACCAGAGTACAATATAAGTACAAAGGGAAAAAACATGGCCCACCAAAAGAAAACTACAAAGCGCATATAACCTTCTCTAAAGAAGGTGAACGCTGCCACAAACACCCGCCAGAAAACTCCCTCGGAACAGCTCCGGTAAACGCCCCGGTCAACACGCTCACTAAGCTCCTCCTCCTCTGGGTCCACCTGGGACTCCGTCAAAAGGCCTATGGTCTGCAGAAGACACAAACATGTGCATGCGAAGCCCGTGCATGGGTGAGTATAAACATACTCAGTAGGCACCCCAAAACCCAAAACCAAAGAGAGAAACTGAAAGGCATCAGTCCGCTCATTCCAGCCAGAGGGAACCCAGATGAGAGAGAAACTCCATATCATGACCATCCTCGGCTAAACACAACTATTCAACTCAGCTCAGGTGTATTCCCATACATACACCTTGAATAATCCAGATATACTCAGCTCACGCCACAAAGCCACAAGAGGTACCAACCTCATCACCAACAACTATCCTCAACCAGGAGAGTACACCACACGAACACTGTCATACCATATGACACTCATCTGAGAGATACACTCCATCGGGTTTCTCACAAACCTCTCAGATTCTCACCCGAGAGATCACGCTCATCGGTTGGCATCACTGAGGAAACCTCGTTGAAACAACAGATCCTCCAAACTCCTAGGATATGGGTTCGCTCCTTGGGTCCGATAGTCCTAAAAATATATCGTTCGGAAAAAGAACATATATAATAATATATATTTCATTACTGAACCACTTGGGGTTCTCTTTTCATTTTATAGTATGTTTATTTCCCATATAATATAACAATACAAGTAGATATGGTAAATGTTAAACTATTTAACCAAGAGTTAAATATAAAAGTTAGGATTAATATGTAACCTAAACCTGTATAAAAACAATTAATTTTTAGGTTTTTTACCCATAAAAATACTATCCTTGAAATAAATTTTTTAGGATCTATTATAAATAGAATACATCTCTATAATAAAGTAATATTTCAATGTTTTCCTAAAGTGACCCTCTCCTCTCTTGTAAAAGGGTAGTTCCCCTTCTCTAAATTTCACTCCTGAAAAGACATTTGACTATGCCATACCCTTCTCAAATATCCTCCAAATTACCATCACATAGACCTAGAGTCCTTACATTGATCAAAAATCCATCTTATAGAGCCATTTTGATCAACTCTAAAGGAAACACCTGAAGAAGAGGTAATAATTTAACCACTCACTTTCAAGTTCTTTTCTTCTTCCACTTCCAATTTATTCATTGTTTCCTAAATAAAATAATAAATACAGTACCTTCTTCATAATTTGATGTTATTGTTAATATGTTACAACCATATTCATTATTCTATCGATCCTATAAATGGAAAAGTCACCATACGTGCGTACATACAACGTACCGTCTCCACGTCATGTAGTTTGTTATTCAAACACTTCATTATTTGGATGGGTATAATAATGAGTAAAAATGATGTAAATATTAAAAATAACATTTTAATGATTCTGTATATAATATATATAATCTAATTACATACAATTTCACCATTAATATAATGATATTGTCGCTCATGCGTATGTACGGATTTCTATCTCCATGAACGCGATGATATTTATTCCCTATCATAATCATTCAAGAATAATTTTCATTTTATGATTAAAGATAATTTTTAAGAACATAATATTAATCTAGATATGAATCAAATACATCATATCCATAACAAACAAGGCTTAAATGACCAAGCATATAAAGGAAAACAAATCAGTTAACTCATGAAATGATGATATGACTGAAATATTATAAACAATGCAATATTAGATGACCATATATGACATATTATTTATGTATATAGTTGTTTTATAATTTAATAAAAATGTTTTAACTATTATACAATAGTTTAACATACCATTGACTAAAGAAAAGTACAAGGTAAGGGTTAATTTTACAATCTCTTTACTTATCTGAGGTTGTTAATACATAAGTATCTACTGGGATCTCTTTATCATCCTAATCTGTGTTTTCTTAAAATGTATTTCAAAAGATTTTTACAATTTAATATACTATAGGGTAATGTAATTTATACCTCTATTTGACCTTATATGTTTTGAAAATAATCTTTTCTTCACATTCCAAACAAGGTAGTCTATGACCTTTTTGAAAAAATTAAGGTATGAATGTATTTTTAATAATATGCTGTGAGTGTGGCTATTTTCCGCCATTATAACATCGTCGAAGATTCCATTATAATCTTATAAGAATATTTTCAAAATTAATTTTTTCTTTTAGAATTATGTTAAATGATTTCAAAATTGAAAGAGATATTTCTCTCAAATAGTTTTGATTTCATCTATATCAAAATCCTTAGATAAATTTTACACTTTTTTGAAGTTGATTTATTATGATACAAATCTTCCATATTGTATTGAAGGTTTATTTCTATGTTTGACTATGGATGTTTTATTTTTTTAACATTCATGTTTTATTTTTAAGGTATTGACATTTCGTATTCTAGTTTTAATATGAATGATTATGTTACATTGAAACATTTTCATATGAAGAATGTATTAGACTTAGTGAGTGACATGTTTAGCCTGTTATAGATCCTCGGTGCATTGGTAGGTCTCATGATACAATTAGACATGGAATTCTTTGTGGCCTTTCCCAATTTGATATAGGGTTTTGGCTACAATATTAATTATTTTTAGACATCTTGGTCGAGGCTGTGACTAAAGTTTTTAGAATATACCTCATTATACATTCCCTCATTATGAAAACAATATTGATGGTTCAGTTGGTTATTGGACAAGTAGAATACCCATGACTATGTTTTATTATGTCATTATTTACTAAGATAATATTCCTTCCATAAAGTCTTCATGTTTATTATTTATAAAGGTATGTATTTTCAATTATTCACTGTGCATAATGTTTGTGTTATTTTATGCTGTATTTATTACTATTACTGAGCATTTGAGCTCACACATTTCTTATGTTCCATTTTCCTCAGATATTAATAATTTTTCTTATGTTACTTAATGTCATAATCTGGGAGGCTTGGATGCTTTTAATGGAATAAATTTTTGTTGTATTTCTTTTAAATTTATAATATTAAAAATATGTATTAATCTTGATTTCAATAATACTAAACTAGTGAGTATTTCGGGTATTGATTTCTTGTATCATGCCAATGTTATGTAATAAGGCACTGACTCTAGGTTTCTGGTTCTGGGGCATTTCAATTCCCAAGAAAAAATATACATATATATTAAATAATTTTAGTTGACTATTGAATAGCTTTTAAAGAAATATATACCCAAATATAAAAAAGTATTTAGTTCTAAATATATTACATAAATGATCATGTTTTTTCACGAAATATCTATAATATAACCCCACAATGTTCTACTTTCTTATGAACCATTATAGACAGTTATACGTAAAACCTTTCGTCATATCATGAAATAAATGTAAACTTAGGAGTGGGTGTTTTCAAATTTTTACTAGGATAAAAAATTGGGTAAATAAATCAATAATCATATTAAATCATTAATATTAATAAGGATATGATAATATGATTATAAATTTTTAATTTTATACTTAATCATTCAGAGATCATAACTCATGAGCTATAAAATATTGCTTTAGCAAATCATAATAGATGTTCCATAAGAGTGACAGCCCATCAGTTCGTAACCACTATGTTTGAGATAATATCATTAGAATATAGTGATTTAATGAGAATTATATCACCTTCATAACAAAAAAAATTTATATCATCACTCAAGGAAAACATCAAGATCATATCACATAGTGGAAAATGTCCTATTATGGATTGGGTTCAATCCCAACAACATTTCATTCCTTGAATGGAATCACTCCCATAATCATGAATATTATTTTTTATGGTATAAATTATTACATATTACATTTTAGTTATTTAATATACTCAACAACCATATAATTAAAACAAAACATAAGTGTGCCATAAGATCACAAAAACATTAATCAATGCATTATATCATAACACGTTGAAAAGATAGAGTTTTCATATTGATTTGATCATCACAAAATAATAATTCAACCATATAAAATATGTTATGGTATCAAAAAATTATATATTTTTTGAATCATAAGGATACTCAAACTAATTTGACATATATGATAAATTCATTTAAAAAATATTATAAAAAGTATTTGAAAACCTAAGAAAAATATAATTTTCATTTAAAAATTATTAAACATTTATTCATAAGATATAAAAATAATTATTTCCATGGAGAATAATATATAAATATATAAATTAAATAACAAATTAAAAATTGAATTTGATACTATGAAACGCTAATTGTGAATTGATTATTAAAAATATTTTTCCTTTCTCAAAAATTGTAAAAGTCCATCACTGACCATTTTAGATGTCCTTGTTAACATTAACTTCATAAAAATTGAATATCTGGTAATTATTTATCAAAATGACATTAAATAATGATTTAGAATGAAAAATAAAAATTCTACAAAACATTTTGAAAATGTTAGAAATAGGGGAAAATATTTGTTGGTCAAGAAGAAATAAACGCATCTTTCCAAAAAAAAAGCACGATAATTTGAAGTAAAATGAAATGTGAATGAAAGAAAAAAAAATTAAACACCTTAAAAACTATAATAGATTAAAATAGTTGGTATTTAATTTATAATAATCATATAATTTTCATGAATTTAAAATAAAAAAAATCACCAAAAATGACATCGTAACATAAAATATTACCTCATGTCAGTCAATTCTTCAGAGCCATACATAAGATCATATATAATAAATGTTGTTTATATATATATATATATTCTATGGACATTTTTAAACGTATATTAAAATATATTATTCCATTATAATTTCAAATTACCAATTTATTAATAAGTCTTCAATAGTGTCATCATTTTGTTTAAAAAATGGCCCCTTTTATTTTTTTAGCTCGAAAGTTGGTATCGTTATATTATGGTCATTATTTCATCATCTCAAAAATATAAATAATGTTATATATAACCTATTTATTAATTATATACACTTTTATAACAATGTTATTGTGATAATAAATAAACTACATTGCCACCTACAAACAATTGTCTGTACGTATGGTTTAGGGATGTTTTCAATTTTCAATGTAAAAAATATAAGAAAGGTAAATAAAAATTCACATTTAATAAAACAGAAACATTCAAAAATAAAATATATTTTAATTATTTTTTACTATTATATCATCCATAGATACTATAAAAGAAAAATTAATTACATCACTTTGTGGATAAGGTAGACAACACACATACATTAATGATGTAATGATTTCATATACGAGGGAAGTAATGAAGAAAATATATGAGTAATTAAAACAAAAAGTATCAGAATAGTAATTATATAGATTTAATCATTTTAATATCGTTATTTATCATTTTAGTGAGTTTATGGATAAAATAAACTCAAAATAAATCAGTAAATTCAATTACATATTAGTTTGAAATCCATCTTTGGTTTACACCGTACGAAATCCGGAGTTTGACATTTTAGAATGTTTGAATATCTAGGACATGGGATGGGAAATCTGTAATGTATTTTGGTATGTATTCTATGAACTAGAGTTTTTCAATGTGTGTGAATAAGTAAATGGAGGATGGGTTATTTATATGTGGCATGGGTGGAAAGCTGGAAATATGTAGAAAAATAAATTATAATAATTCTGAATTTTTTTCATTTGGAACAACATTTTAAAATTATAAAATATACGATATGTGTTTTTTCAGTATACATCAATCTAATTAATAATTTTTAACTTGATATTTTCAAAATTATCTCTAAGATTAATCCCCTCATTAACCCTTTTAAATCCTACTACGGTGACAAAGATTTAACATCATTACAAATCATTAAGCTTGGAAAATGAAATAAACCCCATTACCAAATTTGAAAATATTGATTCCGACTTTTAAAATAATTTTACCTAATTAAATTTTTTTAATTTTTTGAAATTATTATTAATGTTTCTGTGAAAAAAGTAACTAAAATTGGTTTTATGAAAATAAATTTTTAAGCATAACACTATATTTAAAATAATTACATTCAAAGAAAAAACCATTTTTTTTATTTTTAAATTATTCCAATGAATATATAAAATATAAATTTAATATAAATCATTCATTAATGGTGATTGATTTGTTTCTGTAATATAAATGTATATCCTTAAAATAATTTTTTTATTAATAAATCCATTTTTTCATGATAATGGTTTATTATTAATTTTATATGAATTAATAACCGATAATGTAATTAATTACATGTGTTAGAAATAATTTTGAACATTTATAAAACATATATTTATTTTTTAATCAAGACCAAAATATAAAAAAAATCTTATAAAGAAATTATTTAAAAACATTTCTTTTTGATCCATAGTATTTTATATGTCAATTAAATATTAAATTTATCGATTATATTTAATTTATGTTTGATTTTATGTGATTAATTTTTATAATGTGTAATAATTATTCATATAATTACAATCATTTGTTATACACCCCCAATAATTTATAAGATGAAAATTAGGTTTGACAGTATACTTGACATGCGATAGTGAACACAAATAAACAATATAATATTATATATAACAATTATGACATATCAACTAAGATGAAATTCATAAATATTATTATCCTAATTATTAAATATATATAAATTAATAACATAATAAAAATTCAGGGACTATTTCTAAAAAATAATTCAACCATTTTAAGGTATGTTATTTTATGATTTAAAAGTATTTCTTCATCAAAAATGATTTATTTATTTTTTTTATTAAATTGTTAAATAAATTTACTAGCATTATAAAAATTTTATTTTATAAAGATTATATATTTTTTAAATTTATCATATCAAAATAATATTATGGTGAAATTATTATATTATTCTGAAAAGAATAATTTTCTAATGATTATTGAAAAAACATTTTTTTTATTGAACCTATATTTTTCATTAAACAAATCAAAAGGCTATATTTTGTTTCAAAATTTGTTAGAAATGAATTTACTTCTATTGGGTTATGATTTATCCAATTATGTACATTGGAATCAATTACATAATTTAGTTTCATATAAAAACTCTTCTCTATATAAATGTATTTTTTTCATAAAAATTGATTTCCATTTTTTTCAAGTTTATTTTAAAATTAATTTTGGAATGTTATATAATTTTAATTTTATTTAACTGATTACAAAATTTAAATAAATTTGAACAAATGTTGTAAATAAGACCCTTTTGTTTTTGGTTTATATTAATAATAACCTTACTAAAATCTATCTCCTGAGTAAAGGGTAAACATGGTTAATCTATGTTAAAATTATGTGATAGTGTCATTATATAAAATATTAATTTTTATCATATGAATTAAAATCGACACTAATACTCTATTTATTTATCTAATAAAATAATATAACAACTGAAATAAAAATATTTAAAGGGTTATTATTCCAGTGATTTGTAGTTTTCTATGATTTTTGTAGATGAAAATGACATGTTTGTGATTTTTAATGAATTATATTCTAATTGAATGACATTAATGATATTTTATAATATGGAATATATTATTATATAATTTTTAATTCATAAAAATAATTGATTCATAAAATTGGGTGTGATATTTTATATAAATCAACCAATGTCTATTTATTTTTCTTTTTCATTATAATAGGAAAATTATTATCCTTTAAATGGTATAATACATTAAAATTGTGGTTATTGTAAAAATATTTAAAGATGGGTTAAAAATTAAAAATAAGGATTCAAACACATATAAAACATGTCCAAATTTGAGTTAATTATATTATTTATACTCAATATCATCCTACATTTATATAATAGCAATTTCAATCCATTTTTACATGATAGAAAATTTATATTAATTTGATACATTTTGAAAATCTAGGAATTACCCTCCATTATATAATAAAAGGACCCATCTTCTCTCAATATATTTAACATGTTTATGATATTTTTCTATTCAAAACCATACCCATTATACTTTTCAACATCATTATTGAATTTTTGGGGTCCTAGTATCCACAAAATTCCCACCATAGGCACCATAATAAACCTTATGATTGCCTTCTACAAATTATCGGTAATCGCATTTCCCAAGTCCTTAAAGTTTATATAATGGAATATGTAATTTTTTACATGTTTTAAAATTCCTAAAATTAAAAATAATATATATCATAAATAAAATTTAATTTTATTATGATTTTGTTAAAACCATATTTTATATCTTCTTTATGATATAAAATTGGGAAACATTACTCAAGTGTACGTAAAACAAACCATATTAGTGAGGCACTGTTAATTTTTTTCCTCACCATTCAACAAGTATGGTTATAAATATGTAATTAATAAATATATATTATACTTATTACAAAAATATTATTTTATTAGTTATTATATTGTATATTCCCACTCACTTTCAAATCTGTTGGAAAATGATAACATTGTTAATCTGTATGTGTGGACTACCACATCTACAATGTGATGGGATATGGTTTTAATTTACTATTTTCATTAGAGAAAATAATAATATTATTAATGAATATATATTATAGGTATTATAAAATAACTATTCTTTAATTTTTTTTATTATTATTTTTTCATCCCTAATATAGTGAAAATAATTTACATCTGTGCATATTTAATACCATTTACATTTACTAGTTAATTCATTTTTCACCTGTACCTATAAGGTAATACTCCATAAAAATATATGATTTTTATATTTAATATTTATAACATATATATAATTTATTATATGACATAAACCATATAAAATTTAAATAATAGAATCATTAAAAGAATAACATACATTAAAAATGAAGAAACTATTGTCTGAAATAGTTATTTTAACAAATAATTGTAAATAAATAATGATATAAGATAGTGAATATATTTATATTATATAATATATCAAAATAGTTTTATTAAATATATGTATAACACATCTATATTTATTAAATAAGAGGTATACAAACATACGAAAGAAGTCAAACATGAGGCAATGATTTGTTTTCTCACTTTTACTTCTAAGAGAAATATGTCATATTCAGCACTTGTTCCTTTTTTGTGTTTTATAATAATACTTGGGAATAATTTATAATATGAATAAAAATATATTCATGGAATTTAATTTTTATGTTGATTTTATTTCTCTAAAGGGTTTTATGATTCATAATTTAAAAATATTTGAAATGGTATATTTCATAATAGCATCATTATTCGAGATTATCTCAGATGATGGATTGTTTCCATCCATATACTTATAGTTTCAAAATTATTTGATTAATATTTTTAATTTCATTTAATGAATTATTGATTAATTTTTTTTATCATTTTTCCCCTTTTAATTTTCATAAATTTGTATTCTTACAGTTTTCTTTTGGATGTAGTTTTTGACTCATTTGAATGTGTAAATAGGATTATTTTTTTAAAATTATATGAAATAAATACAATTTACCACCATAATGACCCCAAAATTATTAGAATATTAATTTATAATCATACATGTTTAATTTTATTTTTATTTACATTTGTGTGATTTTATTAAATTTATGGAAAAAAATTCAATGTCAAAATTGTATTTTCCTAGATAAAAATAAATGTCATATATTAAATCTGTTTTTATATATGTAAATATCCCTAGTAGAATCTAATTTTGAGGATGTAATCTAATGATACCATGAATAATATTTCTATCGATGTATTGTGAACATGTTTACTATGGAAATTATTGATATTCCATATTACAGTTCTTCCAATATGAACAATTATTGATTTTAATTCCTGTTGATTAAGTTGTATTGTTTATTTATTTAAGGAATTCCATAGACAAAGTAAGTGATGGATGTGAGACAATATAGACCCTCAATCCATTGTTTGGTATCTTGAGACAACCTAGTTTGGTTTTTGAATGAGGCCTAACCCATTTATTTTCATATGTCATTGAATAATTCCTTAATAACATTTTATATTCCTTGGACAAGGTCTCAAATGTCACAAATCGACCATATTAGGGGATATATCAGCAACTACCCCATGCCTACCTCCATAGTATAGGGGCTAGAAACCAAATATGAAGGCATAAATAACATGGGGAGTCTTTTTCCTAAGTTCATGTGAACACACACATAACCATCTCAACGATGTAGTGTACGTGAATAATAGAAAATGATGAAACAAACTTGGGAAGAAACCATGCATGTAAAACCTTTTGATAGTAAAAGTGCATGTAAGTGTAAGTATAAATGTAATAGGGAAAAATAAATGACCAATGAGAAATGTGTCCCCACCTAAAAAACAATAATATAAAAGGATGATAGATAGATGCTCTTGTTTCCAAGCATAGACTACCTTACATAGTCCAATGTTCAGCGTATGATTAATATCCTATATAGTCACTATCGACATGTCCATCATCCACATAAAAAATGAAAAATGCAATAAAATCCCATGAAGGGGTGAGTATATACATTCATAGTGGGTCTCCATGAATGATGATGGGTGTTCATCACGAGATACCACAAGAATATTTAGAATTTATATAGAAAACAAGATGCAACTCAACCCAAATAAAGAGAAAGAACAAACTCATACATGAAAATGGGGCTCAACAAAAATATTATATTAAATACATGTCTATTATTCTATAAACGTATAAGGATTTAATACTCATCCAAACATAAGAATCTATAGAAGAAAATATTTTGGTATACTCTATGGATCTTTACAACCTAAGGAAAGAGTGTAACCAAATCCAACATTGTGGGGGAAGAATTTTATATTTATTCTGAAATATTAGACTCCCAAATGAGAGAGTAAGGGGTTCACCCTATCATACCATATCCTATGAATTAGAGTCTCCAATTATTCCAAATGTCCAACAAAAATTCCCAACATCCCTTGTGTCTTCTTAGAAGAAACATTGAAAAGGACCATGCCTCCCCACTGTGCTACACAGTTTATGGGGAAAACACCAAGTAGAAGAATCATCCCTAGAGTGAAAGTGGGGTTCCACAATGTAAGTATTTATTGAGGACCCACATACTAATTCATCTAGGGGTTCCACCCATGTGTCATAAAGACCCACCACTTTATCTAATAGGGGTTTTTACTCAGTTATTGGAAAAACAACACCAATTATGATGGGGTTCCACTCTATAGGCTAAGGCTACACACCCTAGTGTGATAAGGGATTTCACTTGGGTAATTGGGGAACCATGAAATATCCTATTGGTGGTGGGGTTCCACTCAGTAGGTATAGGATTGAGGACCACAAAAATGGGGGTTTCCATTCTAATGGTCGTGGATATGTTCTCTGGGGTGAAAAAGGAGTTCTGCTATTATTTTTAAGGGACTTCACATTATTTGATAGGGGTTTCAACTAAAAACATACACATAGTGGAATCTCAACAATGTTATGGGGGTGAGGGGGTCCTCTCTAGTTTCTCTAGTGATCTTCTTCCTGATCACTAGTGTCATAAAGCATCTCCTAAATATTCACCATTCTAGGATCATTTTACATCACATATAAAAACCCACAACTGAGGGAACCATTATGTTCCAATTAAAAAAACACTCAATACTAGATTCTCATGGAACCAAAATATATGTTCAAACAAAGGATATACTAATTAATGTTAATTCCTCAAATGGAACCAAGGGGAACACAACGTGTGAGGGGACCCATACGATGTGTGTTTCCACTACATCGTCAGGCCATATCCCTAGAGGTACAAGACTCCCCAAATGTGTTTGATCACATGGAATTTTGGTCATATACAAGGAATGCTCATTATAGATAGGGACACACACATGTGCTCGATTGTGTCTATGTATCCATGAAATGTCTGGGTACTTTAGTACACAGCTTGCCTCTTCGCACAAGGTGTATTCCATGTAGTCTGGTTGTTCTTTAGTATTCAATAACAAGACTTGTTCCCATCCATCTACTATATCACATGACTAATAAACATGTTTAATGTTATAAAATACATATAGGGAGTCTACATGATTCTTTATTCATATAATTTTCTTAAACCCTAGCCACCAATGACATGGCCTGGCATATAGTGTGTTCTTAGAACTACAAAGTTTTTAGTAATTATTTTTACAGAATTTTAATTCTATGATCCAAACATAGTATATATCCATTATTCTTTGATTCTATCATTTTTTCATCCTGATATTTGAAGATATCATCATTATTGCTCATTTTTGACAATCTGATGTCCATAAATCATCTTTGAACATGCATCAAATGTTCTTCTAACATGACTAATGCCACATTTTCATATTCCTTTTTATACTCATACTATGATCATTGAATCAATCTCTTATGACTTTTAAAAAATCAACATATAACCTGGATTTGTCGATCCACCCCTCAACCTTAATGTTTTTGTGATTTGGGTGGTTCGATCAGCTAAATAACACCCAACAACATTGAATCAAGACTAAATGGTTGGTAATGGTGAAGAAAGAGTAGAAATTTAGGATAATGGAACAACAATAAATGATTTTTTGATAGTTTCCAATCAATTTTTTCCAACGATCAGTTAAGGGGATAGATAGGGTTATAAAACAATTAAATAGTCGTTTTAATTGGTACGTAGGTGCATTCTATTGACACAATTGGCACAGATTAATAGATGGTGATAAATTTGATAAATCAATTAAATAAAAAAAACATATGGAAAAAAATTAATTATTTATACACAGAAATTGGTTCATTCATTAATGAGGATTGAACATTCCAAATATTTAAGGAATTTGTTTCTTCTACTATTCTCCAGTATGATCATATCTAGAGTTTCATCATCCTTTGAGGTGATTCTCCAATGGCATTTGGGGAATAATATATAGAATCCACATAAGGATTATGTAGCTTACCATAGAGGTTTACCCATAGAATTATTATTATATAAATTGCATTTTGTTTAAATAAATTAAATATTTAATTTATGCACAGAACATATTTCCATCAATGTAGATATTTTAATGCCCCAAACCAATCTATTATTGGTCTCTCTTTGAGTAAACAATGAATTTTTTTTAAAAAAAATTGTCTCACATTTCTTTTTTGAGATTCATATAATGATTTCTCATATTTATTTTTAGAAACCATGCATGAAAAATTTTAAAAATATTCATTTTCTTTATAAAATTAATTCAGGGAACACCAGACCTCAACATTGCATATTGTCACAATTTCTAGATGTAGGAATATATGTACAAATATTTCATAATTTTACAAGGAAATTACTAGGCATATACCTCATTCCAACCTTTAATATATATGAACCTGTAAAGAAAAACTATACAAAAAAATTTGTCTACTGAGCCCCAACCTAGTTCTCTCACTCCCAGGACCTCTCTTGCATTTTTTCATAATAAAAAAACATGTTAACTAGTGGGATTATTTATCCACGTTATTTCCTTTCTATTATATCCTCTATCTCCATCAGGTTGAGTAAAAAGGGGGCTCCATAATCAATATATAGCTCAATCCAGTCGATTCCATGTGTGGGGTCATTCATGTATCTCCTCATCTAGGACACATGGAATACCCCGTGAACCTCTTATAACTATTGGGGTTGGGATAGGTATTATGAAAGCTCACCAATAGTAAAATTTTATTGAATGGGAGAATGAACCCATTGATTACTTGTATCCCTGTCAAGATTTCAATAATTCAAATTGTCTGGTTACTCTTAGTAAAACTTGGTCTCCCGGAATGTAATACAAGGGAAAATGATTGTCATCCATGTATGATTTATGTCCACTCTAGGTCATCCTCATCTGTCCATGGATGGAATGGACATTATCAATCATCACCTACACCATATCTGGACCAAGAAGACGTGTTTCACCAACACTTATCTGGCACATTTTTGACCCATGGGGTCTCCCGTACATGGACTTAAAAGCGTCAATGCCAATAGGAGAATTCATACTCAAACTAAACCAAGGGAAATTGGTTTTCCTAGCTCCATCCAAAGTCTAACATAGAATAAAAAAACTTGTCCTCCATCAGATGGATAGTTTGTTCAGTGTGAAAATATCTATAGGGGTGAATGGTAATACTCATCATCATTTTGGTCTTCAATTCCTCCACCATAACTCTACAAAATAATTATGTAAACCAGGAATCACTACCGATGTCAATCATCGAGGTCACCCCCTGAAGGTGAAAAACCACTCGTACGTAAAACAATCCCAAACTATCAATGGAACTCATCTTTATAATATAATGGAAGTGTTGGAACATCCTGAATCTATAAAATATCAACAAGATGGCTTTATAGAACATCACTATATATGGAATCCCTATAATAATGTTCATTTATATCTCATCAAAAATCCAATTTGAGATCTCTAGGGGCTACAAAAAACATGCAGAAACATTGTGCTCATCTTCCCCTTCTTATAAGAGAACCGCTAAAACATGAACTCTGTTACACTCCATCTCCTGAATAACCATTAAAACTTCCACTAATATACTTTTTGAATCTTCCCCTCATAGGGATGTACATTTGTGTCTGAAGTGTGGGACTCCCACATAACCTCCTCCTATTTTATGTTTAGAACCAACACCCATCTTTAGAAGACAATGATTTGATTACCTCAATCAGAATATCCATATGTTGAATCCTTCGTGGATATCTTTTCATGTAAGACATCAAACTATATTTTCCTAAAATTGACTCACTCACATGATTGAGATATGTAGAATTTAACACCATCAACTATAGAAATGATGTACCCCTAACTCTACCAAGGCTTGTAGTAATGATTCTAATGGCTCTAATGCCTCCTTCACCAAGAAATTGTGGGGAATCCACTTAAGGGAATATTCTAACATGTTTCCCTTAACTAGAATATAAAATATCATGAACTAATAGTCCCCCAATAACTCCAAAAAATATCACTATATTCATTTCAGTTGTCTTTGCATGATGAATGACCTGAGACTCTGATGGAACGAGTAAACCATAGAGTGCTCCACCAGATGGTAGTTCCTCCACATACATAGGGAAAATACTTCCACTTCTAGTTATAAGTCACGAGTCACTTAGTTATTCTCAAAGGGTCTCGACTGACTCAATCCATATGTGATTACAACCTAATACTGCATCATCTTACAGCTGAGCACAGCTCCCGATGCATCAAAATACAGTAATTACTTGTTGTATTCCTATAATAGTGTCAATACAAGATCACTAATTAGCCTGAACTCCTTAAAGGCCCTCTAGAACTGCTTAGTCAAGGTAAAATCCCACCTTGTATTCATCGGGGAAGTCTACAGGGTTGCATTTTGAGTGTATTCTACCACAAATCTCTGTAGTACCCCACCGAACCAATAATTCTTTACACCTATAGAACATTCTTTGGTGGATCCCAATAAATCACCACATCGATTTTTTCAAGGTCCTTGGATAAAAAATTCATAGAAGTAACATTCCCTAATAAATGAAGCATATGTATATAGAACTAAAAAATTGAGAGCTTCTAATAAAGAAAGTTCTCTAGAAGAAAATCTAGAGTCTTTTTAAAGTGCCCTTTATGTTACTCCTATAATTCAGAGTGGAAGAGTATGTCATTTATCTAGATACCCAAAAAATTGTCCATGCAAGGTTGAAATTTCAGGTTCTTCATATACATAAACACAACAAGTGAATTCATCAATACAAATGGAATCACAACGAACTCCTAGAATTTGTAGATACATTAAAATTTTTGATGAGGAATATTGGTCTTTAAAAACATTAAATGGAGTTATCCATTGGAGAGATCAATCTTTGAGATCCATTTTTTCTCCATAGAACATGCCGAATATTTATTCAATCGTCCACAATGGGTACGTGTTATTTCTCATCACCTAGTTCTGGAAACAATAATCCCTTAAAATCCACAATCCCTGATACATATTTTTATGAACAAAACTAGAGATGGACAAGGGTTACAACAGACTAAATGAATCCCTTCTATTAATTGTCATCCAACTACCTATGAAGCTCCCAAATCTTGGCAGGGGTCATATGATATGACATAGATGTTATCATAATAGTACTTGGATGAATGTAATTACTAAACTAAATCTCCCACCATGATGGTATACCTATAATTTATTTGGGGAATACATCCAGAAAATCCCCCACAACTAATGGTATCCTGATAAATGATGAGCTTGCTTCAATAAGGGGCTATACATGCTAACTGATAGATTATGGGTAGGAGACACCTACTCGAAAAAACCCACTCATTGTTCCATGAGATCTATCTTGACCATATTGGAAAATCACATCCCTTAAGTGTGAATGAATCTGACACATCACAGGTGATAATTAATCTAGTCTTGGAATAAGAAAAACTGATCTATACCCTATATAATGTAATAGATATACATCATGATGTCATAAGGGTCGCACATTAACCTCTCTCTCCTCCAATATATACATCTAACTACCATAAAATAAAAGATACAGTAGAAGTTTTCCCTATGGGAACCTCACGATAATTTTACTGGGCTAGAACCTCCACTGGGAGATTCGACTATCACACTATGTGTATGGAGATAAAATAATTAATGGAACCTGTGTATACTAATACAGAACATGGTATAGAATAAATATATATCAAACCTATAATCATCTCATTTACAACTTGTTCATAAGCCTCCAAAGCCTGCACCTGTCCACGACCCCAGCCACTAGCTCTCTAAGCTAGATGTGTGCTTCCTAGTGGTATGGTTGAATAATATCTTAGTGTATCCAAAAATCATACCTCATATAACACCTATAAAATCTCAACATCCTAGGCAGAAGCCCGTCTCTTTCCTTGGAAATCATTAATCAAAATGTTGCCTCTCCTATGGAAGTCAGTTAGATATATTCTTGCGCTCCATAGTATGTCTGGTCTATCAGTACCATTCCATTTGACCACACCTATAAAAAGTGTCACACTCCATCTCTTTTGGATTTTCTATCCCTCAACGCATCCCCTGACCTTGTTCTAAAATTAGATCATAGGGAGGTCTCTTGTGTTGAGATCCCATCATCTTGTTCCTGCTTGGAAATACAGATGGCTTAGCCAAGTGACACCCATTACCAGCTCTATATTCCAAGTCTCCCTCTTATAGAAACATATCAGACAATATTTCTCTACCTATAACCATAACATTGATGTGGATTCACAAGGGATTAATGACGGAAAAAATCCCTATATAGTCACCTCTAAAAATTCATTTCTCGGAATCATTCATCTAAATATTTTAAAGGGAGTACCTTATAAGGACTATGAATCTAAATGTAATATCATCCACATTCATACATATCTAATGTGGCTCTAGAATCATCTAAATATAAACTGAGTACGAGGAGAATGGGAATTAATCCTCATGGAAAAAATGGGAATTCGATCCATGATAATGTAAACTCATTGGGAATCTTGGGAACATGACTCCACCAGTTCGAAATAGAACAATAGAAAAGGATATATTATAGGGTAACCACCTGTTTCATCAGGGTCTATATGGTCTTGAAAAAATGGAACACCAAATCTACTAATTTCTATCCTATCTATGGATTTGGCTCACAGCCGAACCTCAATGAACTTTAGTGTTGGAAATCGCAGAGTGCACTAAGCCAGATAACCTCCATATCTCGTTCTACTGGGAAGATCTAGATTTCAATAGGTGGAGTTTCTACTACCATCCCACATCAAGGGAGATGCATTCTGAATTAAAACTAAATTGATACCTAATCACTCATCAGATCATCACCGTGTTCTGAAAATCATATCATGGTCGGATTTCATCATATAGGCATTATGAATGTTATTAATATGTTCCATATAGAGATGATAATATAAATATATATATACTTATATATAAAAATATTGGGGATCTCACTAAAGATGTAAAATCAATGAGTAACTCCTATATAAAACATGTATCATTAATCCAAGAAACCAGTGTCTTGGTATGATGAGTAGATAAGAGGGTAATCAATGTCATGATGAATGAATATATGGGCTTCTCATTCAATAACAGGATTCTCAGGCTTGGGGACCAGATTCTAGATACCCTAATATTATTTCCCAAATCCTAAAATAATACCCATAATGGGGCTACACCAATCACATTCCCAAGGAACAAACCACATCTGATAATAATCAATAACAATATGACCCATGTCAGGGATCACTGTCAAACTACCCCATTCCCACCTCTTTTAGGAAGGGGATAGATACCATCACCAAAGGCATAAATAACCTATGGAGGAATATTACTAGGTATTTTAATACACACACACACACCCATCTTGATGCGACAATTCATATGAATAATAGAAAAATATGAAAAATAGGGAACCAACCATCCATGTAAAACATTAAGATTTTACAAGAGTATAGTATTGTAGATTGAAAGGTAAAGGTGGGGGGTAAGATAAACTCCTAACCAATAAAAATTTAAATGTAAAATTCTATCATATCTCTAATCCTAATATCCATGACATGAATACTGTATGTAGTCTATATTACATGGTATCTATAAACTCCAATGTAGTCACCGCTGACCTATCTACCATCCGTATAAGACACAACATGTGTTCAAAAATACCATGATTGGTTAAATATATACATACCCAAAAGGATTATCTTAAACATAATGGGGGATAATTAAGAGATTCAATAGTAATATAAAGACTATAGATAGAATATAGAATGTAGTTAATCCCTAATCAATGGAATGAGTATCCTCATACAATCTTAGGCAGCTCAACACAATGAGTAGATAAGCTAAAAATAGAGACATGTCCACCCATAGTAGTAGAGTAAAATCATCCAACTATGACATCCTAAACATAAAAATAATGTGGAATACCCTATGTGTATTCAGAACCAATGGTGGTAGAGTAACCAAAACCATGGGTTGGTTATAGAAGTATATATATTTTCATAGTCATATGAATCCAAAATTTAAGACTTAGGGGAAATCCATATAATAACATTTCCCATGAATAATAGTAATAAATAGTTCAAAAATTACATCAATGATGGTAACCTTCCCACACATCCAATCAAGATTAACCATGTAATGGCCCACACCTAGCCACTTCGTCGTACAACTGAGGGGCCCAACTTCATGTTGAGGATTTGTAACATGGTGTGTCTGCGGGGTTCCACTCTATAACTATCCTCCACTGAATTATAAAATAAATAATTATCTATTATTGTGCCTCTTAAAAAATATTTTTTATAGGTATTTTGTTATCATTTTATGATCACGATACTTTTTGACTTTTACTGAAAGTGTAAAGATTATTTTTTTGGACTTATTCATTATGAACAGAAACAACCACCATCATTAAAAACCATTTCATTTAATATTACCTTAATATTTAAAAAGTTTTTTTAAATACATTTTTTGTGGGAAGAATTGTTTTTAATATATAATTAAAATTATAATAAAATTGAATAATATTTTTTTATCATGAAATATTCTTATATTATCATTTAAGAATTTAAATCTATGTCAACAACCGTTGATGAATATTATAAATAGTATGAAATATAATAATAACATTCAATATATCGATCTACTTGGTTTATGAGTAGACATGAAATGGAATGTACTAATATTCTATTTGTTGGTTCTTCCAAATAAGTATTTATTGATTTTATGGAATGTCGATTATGTTATAGTTTTTATTAACGTGTCAAATGAATTGGAAATAATAAATTTTGGGTGGGAACACTATATGAATTTAATGAATTTGTTGGTTTCATGAGTAAAACTTGTTAGGGTATTGGAAGAGGACTTACCCATTCATTTTTTTGATGTTTTAGAACAAGCCTATAATGATGTTTTTATATGTCTTGGTCAAGGACTTGATTTTCCATTATGGATATACACAATTATTTATTCCATAAATACGAAATTAGTAATTTATTCAACTGGGGTTATTATTTTATGGCATCCATAGATGAGATTATTGTTCAAGTGAATATTTATATAGAATTATTTTGACCATCCTTTATTTGTTACATAGTATTAATGTATCATTAACACCTATAGTAGACATTCTCTTACATAGAATATGAGCTCGCAATTTTATTTTTCTTCTTTATCCACATCATTTTATAAGGGAATTTTTAATGGAATTAATATAGAAATAATTATTTTTATTATACATTTTTTTACTTTCAATGTAGTATGGGAATAATTTTTTATTATGTGCCTCAAAATTAATACATAATTCATCCCTTGGTGATGTTATTTCTTCAATCTATTGAAACTTTTGAAATGTAAACAATTAATCCAGGATACTGGGGTTGGGTTATATACATTCATGAATCACATTCTATTTATCTCATTTATTTATTAAAGATAAATATAATATAATATATCAATGTGTTACATTCTTCCCCTTTTATGATTTCCCCGTAGAATTTTTTTACTCCTTTTCAAACAACCAAGGATTCCACTACATCATCATATCATCATATTAAAAAGTATATACCCTCAATATATAAATTATATTTGTTACCTTAACCATATTAATAGTATTTTACATAAATAATTATCTCAATAACCCTTTATTCAAACAATCTATTATTTATAAGAAATATCATGATTGATTGGTATGAACTTTAAGATTTATTTATATATATATAACATGTATTTATTTTAACAACTATATAAATGGATTAAATTGTAAAAATGGGAGAGTCTCGATTGAAACTCCATGTGAAAACTACCATATATATATTATGAAAAATATTATGGGAATCCTTTTAGAGGGGAAGTTGGTGCTGACCGCCTTAGCGTCATCTCCCCTCCGATGCCCCTCATTAACTTTTTATCTCGTCCCTATATGGATTGTTCCTCATGCGACATAGATCTGACATCGACACTTTCTAAGATCATTTCTACTCCCCCTCGTGTGACGTGCGACCCTATGTCTTCTTCATGGAGATATCAGTGACAACGACACCACCCCCTCCTCCTATATCTGGAGCTTCAGATCCAGATTTTTCTGTATTCGGAGGTATTAGCGGATCATCCCCAGTCACGAATTCTCCCAATCCTCAATGGCCAATGTAAAGGTCTCAGACAATGCTCATCGCATCTACTTGGGTTGAATGGGTCTCATTGTTGGATGACATCGGTGATGTGGTGATTCTTTTCAGAAAATCTCCCCCCTTAGATGGATCGATGATGTGTTCAACCTTCAGTTTTCTTGGATTCATGATCCTTGTTGGCAAACCCCTTTCTTGTGGATTTTTCTAGGGAGTTTTCTTCATTTTGGTTGTTTGGTTTCAATAATTTCGGTATGAGGTAAAAGCATCGTTGCCAATTTTTAGAGTACGTAGATACCGATGGAATATATAGGAATGTTTGGGGCTGACAATGTCCTCTCCTCAATGGTTCACTCCATTATTGTTTTGGTTCTGTGCAGTTAGACTTGGTGGTTCCGACGTTGTTCGTGGTGTTCTAGATTGGGGAATTGTGGTTAGTTTTTTCAGAGTTAGTACTTAGATGTAGATGGAAGATACTGGAATGCTCAGTTTTCGCAATGTCCTCTGTTCAGTAGTTTAATTCTGGATTGATTTAGGGTTGGATTAGGTCAGGGTTTTTGTCTACTTCTCAGGTCAATACATTGTTGTAAAGGGTGACCCCAGAAATGCTCGAGGTTGTGGAATTCCCTCACCTGGTCTCCAATTTTCAATGTTATCCTCTTTTGGGTTTTGTTTTTTATTTTCTGTGGTCTGGTTCCACTAATTGATGACTGTCCTATACTATTTTGACCTTACCCTTCATGCATGTCCCTATTATGGACTGGTTTGATAGTTTCTTTGGAAAATCTAGATGGTGTTAGTGGATCTGGTTGTGGTGTTTCTAGTCATGGAGGCTCTTGAGTACAGTTTTATTGAGGTTGTTATGTTGTGGGTTATTCATTTGTTTTCTTGTTTGGTTCTCACTTATCCTCAAAGTGATGATTATGCATGTTTTTCTAGTGTTTTCGGCGAGTTTGGTCTTGGATATGGTTCTTTGTTCATCGTGTCAATGGATCCTTGTAATTGTTTGATGGTTCTCACATAGCCTCAACGTGATTTGTAATGGCAGGTTCTCACTTAACCAAAAATTGTTTTTCAATAAAAAAATGAATTTTTTTTCCAATAATATTAGGGGGACCGATATATATGGTTCCTAACATTACCTTCAATAAAAATCTCCTTGAATTATTATATTGGGATATTCGATAAAATACATAATAACCTACAGTAAAGTGTATATATTTAAAATTATTGTTTTTTAAAAATTTTATCATCTCTAAACTACCCAAATATGTTGATGAATGGATCTAAACTACATTTTACTTTCATCAGTTGGATCATTATTTAATATATTTCATCACCAAATTTAATTCCTACATGTTTGTGTCATTCCATTTTTCCCATGGAGTGCTTCAATGGAATAAATTTTAATTCATAACTATAATACATTATTGAAAAAAAATTTAACGTATGTTATTGATGATCCCAACTTACTTAAAAATCTAAAAATAGAGTTATCATCTTATCTTCATGTTTTTAATGGACCTCCAATAATTACAATATTAATAAGGATGATATATAGTTCTATAGATGAGATTTTTATTTTATCCATATTGATGAATTATCCATAACATTGTTGTATGTCTTGTATCAAGATCATATTCAATTTCGAGGAGTTCTCTAAATTACCTAACCACATCCTTAGTGTATATGCTCGTAATGTTATTAATATAGATAATATGATTGGATTGAAATTAAATTTATCTTCTTTATAATGAAATCAAATAAAAACAATATTACATTGAACCCTTTAAATGTATTCGGTGCACCACGATGATATCACAAGTGTGGCTTCGTCATTTTCAATCAGATATATGGAATATTTGTACCATCCCATTAGACAAATATTTATCATCATTAATTTTCTGATAGAAAAATGACAAAGATACATACTTTGAGATATATGTCTCTATAATTTCCCGCTATAAATTCAATTTAACACAACTATATGTATTCATAGTTTGATTATGAATATTTAGTTATGAACATTGGGATTAATACAATATGTGATTCTTAAATTCTATAAATATTTTTATAATGACCTTATTAATGAATGTTTTCATTCCATAACTATAATGACAGAACTCAAGAGTATTCATTTTATTCATATATATATATATCCACATAGTCACTTTTCACATATTTAATCATCACATGAATTTATTTTGTCACATTACTCTATAATATATAGTTACTTTCACCATTATGTATTATTTAATGTTCTATCCTCTAAAAATACTCTGGTTTTGGATATATTTTAATCCATATTAGGGAAAAATGATATTATCTATCTGGCCCATGGTATCAACAAATTTGTTTTCATTATTCAGATTGTAATGTATTAGAGATAAATAATTTCTAATTCGATCCAACCATAAACTTTTTTGAATATTCAAATTTCTATAATTAAATATATATGAAAATAATTTTTTATCATTACAATTTTCTCTTAATACATTATAAAATGAAATCCTCTATATAATGAATGAAAATTTTACTGATGATAATTCCAAATCAAGTGTTAGTAAATTTTTCTCATGAGTATTCAATTAGAGAGAGCCATATGTTACCATAATGTAATTATTGATGAGGACACATAACACTCTCTTATTTTATGTAATAGTATAGATCACAATACAATATCTATTTTTGGGTAGTTTGAGGACAAGTGCACTAACTAACTATCTCTTAACTTCCATGAAATATTTTACACATTCATCCATAAAATGGAACATAACTACCTTCCATGGTAGTATGGTTAGGGTATTCCTTATATGTGATAAATAATCCTTAAAAATATCTATCAAACCCATGATAAATATTTTTTGGCGATCACAATTGTTCTAGTATAATGATCAATAATTAAGACCATTGAAGGACCTATAGAGATGATCTCTCTTGTGATCACATGAAATTGGAATCATAGTTTCTATAACCAAAATTTAAAATCACTAAATAAGGAATACAGAATCTACATCCTTAAGGTCATTAATAAATTCCTAAAATGATCCTCACAATCCTCTTTACTCTTACAATATTAAATAATATCAACTATAAATACTACCACAACTGGTCATGTTAATTTTAAATGCCTGTATTTTTTAGATTCATGACAATAGTTAGGGAATTTATATTTCTTAATCACCCCAATAAAAATTCAATGTGTTCATAACTTGTACAAAATACATGATAGATATATTATCCATTTAGACTATCAACTGAAGGAATCTAGAGTGGAAGCTAGTCAAAAAAATGATCGCTACATAGATGATCAATCAAATCATAAATACAGGGTAAATGAAGCTTGTTATTCCTCCAATGGACCGAAGGCCTTTATTTTTTATTGATTTTTGATAATCCACTTTTCAAGGGGTGAGGTGGAACCTTTACAAGGCATATAGGCGTATATATTTCTTGGCTCGTAGGCCTTAGAAGAATTCATTGCCCATAGGCTTCAAACATTACATACAAACCAGACTAACTATTGATATTAATATTTTATTATTCTCGATAATTAGTGTAATGGCATATTGAACCATCTCTATTCATATGAAAATGTATAGATTCACCATATTATTATTAATATTATCAAATTAAACCATTGTTAGGATTCAATTCAAGTCGTTTATTCTATTGAAATAACTCAAGTAATACCATTCTATATGCCGTAAATGAAAAATTATTTTCATCAAGAATGTGTTCTATTAAAAACTATCATCATCATCATTTAGGGGGAGATTAGGAAACACTCTAAGTAGTACATCAGTATTATCTAACATAATAACAATATCTTTCATATTGAATTTCCAACACTATATTTTGGATAAATAACCCTCATGATTAGGATTTAGAACGCACGTAATGGAGATAATTTCCATTAGAATTTAATTTAAATCATAAAATTATTAAATAATAATTGCTTAGTTTAGAATAAAAAATATGACATCTCATTATATTATATTTATATAGGATCTGTTAAAGTAGATGAAATACATTCCCAAAATTACATCAATAGGACTAGGTGGTGATTCATAATGATTTATGGAATTATAATATTGAAAAATTATATTGGTGTGGGTTTATAATTTTTAGATGCAATAATCATACCAATATATTTTTTCATAAATAATTTAACATGTAATCACTGATTTTGAGATTTTATACCCCTCAAAAAGTCATAAAATTATAGAACCAATAATAAAAAACTTGAATCCAATTATATATATTTAATTATAGTGAGGATAAATATTATATTTTTAATTAATTAATCCCCCCAACCTACTTCTGTTGTAGTGTTCACATGATATTCCCCTTTATGTCTAATCATAATTGGGGTTTTAAACAAATTTAACTATTAAATCTTTGATTCATGAAAAATTTTAAATAATTATTTCTCCCTATGAAGTTGTATAATTAGAGTGTGGGTGGCGCATTCATTTTGGTGATCCCAAGAATAATTTCTTTTTCTATAATTATTACACTAATCATTCTCTAACATGTTCATGTACTCTATTTCAAAAATTAATACAATTAATAGTCCCATTAATACAATTTATTATGACCTAATCCTTTTACACATATAATTTATTATTTTTTACATAAATATCTATTATTTGAAACCCAAATACTTGAATTCATGTTATCCTGGAAAAACATGTTTTCTACTAAATCCATGTGAATCTAAAATAAATATTTTTAATTTTAGTCTACATTGTGTGATAAAAAATAATTTTGAGATCATAAACTGCAATCTATAACATTAGGTATACATAAAGAAATTTTTGATATAGAAATCCTAATAGAGAACTAAACATGATAAGGAAGCATAACATGCGAGTCGACTAGATAACATGACAACATAAAAGAGAAGGAAAATAATTAATCACATCAAAAATAAAATATATAACATGGAATCATAAGATTGTGGAATCATAGTAATTGTTACTAGAATATAAAATAGGACATAAACATAATGTAATTCTAAGTGGAATGAAAAATTCACAAAGAGGAAAATTCATCAAATGGATTAGGTTCACTACCTAGTTTCATACGTGATGTCTCATGAGAGTAAAACCCTACCCAAATCTATAGAAGCTTATATAATTATAGGACAACCCATCACGTTTATTTCATGTTCAAAATTTTTTGTACCATGTATGGAAGTTAATCATCGAGGGTAAACATAATAAATACCCATGAAAATAATTTGTATTCAATAATAATTTATTATAACGTAGTGCATAATAAATCCATTTAAAAATGATAAATAGGAATGTATTTCCCATAAAAAATAATAGAGTGAGAAATTTATATATTTAGGGTATATAAATATTTTAATAATTCCATAGATGAAATGGTTGATGAATATAAATAAATTTAGAAAAAATAAGAAAACATTCTTGTGTAATGTAACCATTAAACCTTGTAAATCACTTTTTAAAAATTTTAATTGAAAAAAATAATGTGGTAATTATATTAATTGAATCTATAAATGGAAAATTATAAATTATTCTTAAAATAAAATAATTTAAAATATATCAGGTAATTCCATACTATTAGTATAAGTAAAAAAATCTAATCTTCTCAATTTTTAGTTGAAAAAAAATGTGACTCATTTTCGAAAAAGATGGGATGATTCCCATTAATATTTTCTATGTGAAAATTTTACAAAATGTTTTTAATAATTCATTATATAATATTAAAAGAATTCTTTAATTTTTTTATAAATAATTGATATGGAAGGAAATGGATTGTCGACTGATAGATAATTGAAATGGGGTTTTATTATAAAAACTTGTCAATAAATTTAAATAACTAAGATGGAAAATGGTAATATTAATTTAAAAATTAAATGAATAAAAATATGACCTGATAATTAGACGGGTTTTATTATACAATAATGAAATTATTTCAAAAAATGGAAATTCAAGCATAAGTATTCCTGATTAAAATGATATTGGGAAATAAACTGTAAAAAATTTTGTAACTTATGAATCATAACAACACATTAATTATATCGATGAATTTAAATTTATAATAAAATCACTTATTAAGGATTCATGGTATAATATAAAAATTTTTAGTATATAATCAATTTAAAATATGGTAGGTTCATAACAGAACATGTTTCTCAAAGCAGAATGTTTTGAGATGAAACCCTTATTATGAGGACAAATAATCATGTGCATTCCATATCTTTCCAAATAATAATGTAATGTAAATAATTTAAATTCATAAAAAAAAAATTAAAATTTTGTTATTCCTTTCATATTTTTTTACCATTTATATTCAATTATATAACCAATAAATTTCACATCAGGAGTTTCAATGATAAGAAGATCAAATATACAAAATAATGTTGGAAAGTTGACTATGGTCAAAGTGATTATTATCTATTCATATAAAAAAAATTTTTATTGAAATAATTATAATTCTTTTCATAAATTATGATTTTATAATGAGACGTGATTTATTGATAAAAATGAACTATGATATAATCATGGTGAAGGTAGGAGATTCTTACACATAAGTAACATTTGAATAATTTAATGATATTTATGGAAAGAATGTTAGAGATATTTAATCATTAAAGTAATATCATTAGATACCAAAATATTATATATTTATATAATTACCCAAACATATACCATCCATTTGATATAGTAATAGAAATGAATCACATTTCCACGTGATGATGTAGTCCTTCATACACTGGAATAAAGATTATTATTTATTTAATATAAGTTAATGTAAGATATAATATGAAATATTTTCTTTAAATAATGAATAATATTTTATGAATTTTATATATAAAGATAAAATTAATCTTCATTACCCTATATGTAATGTAAGTGAAAAAAAAATCACCTCGCATTATGAGGTGGTAGTTTGACGAACACACGATCAACAATATAACAGTCCCTAAAAAAATTTAAGAAGATTTATGAAATATTATAATTTTAAAATAATAGTTTGATAATAATTATCAAATATAAATATTCAATTTACCATTATATAAATTTTTGATAAGCATTTATGGAAAATGAATTACATCAGTTTGTGAGGTAGTAGTCTTCCACACAGAAGATCAACAGTTTCCCTTCCCATTTGAGTGAGAGGGATATGGTTTTTGGTCATTCTATTAACATAGAAACAAATATTTATATATAATATAATAATTGTATTATATTATAATGTTTTTATTTTTTATGGAGGTGGAATAAGAAATAAAAAAACACTCGATTAAAGAAAGTTACACATTTTTCAGAAAAATTCATTGAGTTTGCATCAAAAAATATTATTGGATGGATTTATGATCAGAAAAATACTTATAGTGTAAAATCCGGGGTAAATAAAGAATAATAAATTTTCATATTTTTGAATTAAATATTAATTTTACTTAAAAGGGGATTCTATGATTGAAGGAATTCCTAGCACGCAACAATGGGATTCTCTAATGTCTAATGTTGCACACAATGCTGAGTCATACTGAAAAATAATAAAAAAAATATTAATTTAAATGGTAGATAACACCTAGCCGCTGTACTGGTAGGAATGAAAAGAACTAACTAAAATATTAATATACATGTTTGTTAAATGTTTTTACATTTATCCAATAAATGTTAGGGGCTTAATATGTGACTAGATCAAATTTGATCATAAATAATCTAGTAATCTTAATAGAAAGATTTACCACCTTTTGATTGAAACCCATCATTAAATCTTGTTTTTTTTACTTTTATAAATTTTATATGACAAAATAAAAATTTTCTTTAGAATTGGGACATAAAAATTTACTCTGTTAATATTTTTTTATTTTTCTGATAAAATTATTTTTTTAACAAGTAGTGAAAAATACTGTATTTTAATTCAAAAATGCATTTTATTCTAATTTTTTTATTTAGATAGATTATATTTTTGTTTGTTTTAAAGTTTAATTATATTATATTTTTACCATTTAATACAATTGTGGTCATTAAATGTATATTCACCTTGAAATTGGACATAAAAAAGTGTCAAACATTTGATAGTTATTATTTCATAAAAACACACTTTTTGTTTTGACTACAGGAATTAATTTTAAGTTAATTAATGAAACTTCTATGTTTTGAATTTTTTAAAATATACACAATTTTTTAATTTGGAATATCAAATATAGTTCTGGTTGAATGTTTTGTATTTTTCACAAAAAACATTATTTTTGATGAATACTGAAAACACAAAGTAGTAGTTTAAAAAACTGACTTTTTCATTTAAATAAAATTTTACCACTTCTGTGAATTAAATTTTTAAAATACGACATACATGGCTGTCATTAGTATGTAAAATTTGGTATAATAAGATAAAATTAAATATTGGTGAATAATAATGTTTTACTTTTATTTACTACGGTTAAGGTTAAATAATGTAATTCAATGTAAAAATAATATTATAATAATATAAAATTATCAAAACATGTGTTCTAGTCCTATTTTTTGATAACTTTCCGTCCATGGGAATCCTTGGGCCGATTTTGGGACCCCATTGAGCCACTGAAGAGTGATAATGACAATTTGTATTAATTAATTTAAAGTAATGACAAAAAATGAAATAAACATATATCTATTAGTAAATCAAATCTTAAATGGGGTTATATAAGTTATCTATTCAACTATAATTATTCATTTGAAATAGAAAATAATTACATACATCATGGTATTTGTTTTATAATTTTTAAGCATCAAAAAAAGAAAATTATTTATGAAACAATAATGATGCAGCGTTATCTCATTAATGAATTATTAAAATAAATAAAATTATAAATATTAAAACAATATCCAAAAAGAGTTCATTTATTATTGTATGATTTTATTTAGAAAAATAGTAATCTTATAATCTACTTTAATAAGTTTTGGACCTTTATAAACCTAAAATCAATATATAATAATATAATATTTTCAAACATTCTTAAAGGGCCCCTCACCCCCTTATTAAAAGCCTTCACCTCTAACTCATTACTCACACCTCTCAATCCTTTTGGCTCATCTAACCTAGTCCCAAATAAGCTCTCAAGATCACTTTCTTCCCATATAATTCTTAGCTTAGGCATAATTCACTTCAAGAAATCCTTTTGGTTCAAACTAATGGGAGTTACTCGATTTAAAGTTAACATCTTCTGTAAATTTCTATTAATTTATTATACTTCTGAAACCCGCTAAACTATTATCATTCATTTATTTTATAAAAACATTATTATAAAAAATATACTATGTTTTTTATAATAAATATTATAACTACACTTACACAAACCTCTTACTAATGGGTAAAGAACCTTCTATTTCTTGTGGACAACAAACTACTGCCTCATGAAACGATGATTGTTCAATATTCTCTTACAACCTCTTATGGTGGCCATTATGATGGAACTATATTTTAATGTGATATATGATATATTTATATTTTCTATATGATTTTTTATTTTTCATTTATATAATACCTTTACAGTTTCAATAATGAGAAAATGTGATAATTTCATTTTAGGTAGTATAGACTACCGCCCCCTCAAAGTGATATGACACGTTCATGCCATACATGGAACGTTTAAAGATTGGATTTACTAAAATTATATATTATATTATACTATAATTATAATATACCTATGAATAATTAATTTTTAATTCCATTAAATATGAAATGGAAGTGAAAGTAGGGTTAAAGAACAAACGGGTCCAGTCAGATAAGAGGTCAGGGACTTCATCTCAATCTCCTTTCATTGAGGCATATATTTTTTATACATAACTTTCTTTTATACTATGTATATACACCATTTAATTTTCATTTAATTTAAAGGGAATCTTTTTCTACGAGAATTTTTACTAAACGACAAAAAATAATATTTCTTTTTAACTTAAGTGGGGACAATGACATTTTCAGCCGCTGTGAGTTTTATTTGATCTTCGGCATCCATAACAAGCCACAATGTTTTCAAAATTGAAAATAAATACCATATTCTCTTTTATGAGTTTTTGTATTGAAAATGGTTTTGATAATGGATTTGTTTTGTCAATATATTTAAATGATATATTGTGATTGAAATGTGGAAATTTTATCTTCCATTTATGTTTGTTTTATATGTTAAGAATATGTTATGGTTCTTGGGAATTGTTTAAGTATATAGGTGGATCCATGATAAACCTAGGGTGGTTGAGTCCGAGATAGCTCTCTAATGCATTGGGTACCGTAACAAACATAATAATTAATGTCTCTCCTAATCTATTTAGGGAATATATTGTAAAGGTCATTCCATATCTAAATCCCTACGTAGCTGTGAATTCTATAACGTAAGTATGTAATTGATACCACAAGTTACCTTTTTGAATTGTGAGTACTATGTGTTATTCATAAATCTTATGATTTTGTGAGGTATGTTATAGAGCTCATGTTATGTATGTATTGATGAAATAATGTTTTCATTCTAGGTTTTATAACCCTTACTTATCTTTTTATGCTCATCCCATATTTTGTAATATTTTTCCCAAGACATAAAGATGAATAGTGTCAAGGATGGGATAATGGAAAATTAATGTTGTCTAAAATATTGAACTAGACATGACTTTTTTAAAGAGATTTTATTTTATAAAAAAATGGAAACTATGTAGAAGCCTCCACTTTGTAATCATTGAGATGTAATGTTATAGTTATGGCCTAATTCTCTAAAACTCTAAAACTAAAAATATCCAAATTGTGAATAATTCATTTAATTCCAGATTACGTAATGTTTTATTGATGGGTCCTTTATTTTGGTATCATAGGCATAGATAACTTGAGGAGTAATGATATTATTAAATTAAAATCAATATATTAATTTATGATCAAATTGATATGATATAGCATTTTCAGATTACCATTTTTATTCGCCTAATATATTTCTGTGTTGAGAATGGTTTTTCATAGAGAAAATAGGGTAATTGTGATGGGATGTCATAAATAGTGAAATGACCTTCCAAATCAGCATCATGTGATGGCCAGAATCAGAATTGAACAGTTTCTCGTTGTAATGGATCAGTTTACTTAGATGATAAATGGTTGTTGGGTTTATAGATGATATTTTCATATATTATAAAAGTAAATAGGAACATGAATGTCATTTAAAGGTTGTATTGTAAACCATAAATCAATAGAAACTATTTTGGAAATTCAGCATGTGTGGGTTTTGGTTAAAACAAATTTCATTCCTTGGTCCAATTGTTTGAAAAAATGGTATAACTATTGATCCTGCTAAACCAAAAGTAGTTGATGGATGGCCAAGAACCACAAATATAACTGAGATCCGTAGTTTTCTTGTTTTGGATGGTTATTTCTAGGGTTTTGTTGAAATTTTTCCATGGTTATCTAGATCACTGACTATGTTAACTCAAAAAGGTGTTAAGTTCATTTGTATTAAATATTGTGATTATTGTTTTTTGGAATTGATAAGAAGATTGGTGAATGCTATTGTTTTTTCATTACCATCCATAAATGGTGGGTTTATTATCTATAGTGATGCTTTGTTTAATTGAAATGGTTGTGTACTAATGCATAATTATCTGCTAACTGCTTATGCTTCACGTCCGTTGAAACCTCAAGAGTTAAATTATCCTACAATTGATTTGGAATTAGATACTATTGTTCATTCATTAAAAATTTAGTGGAATCATTTTTACAGAGTGATATGTGATATATATACTAATCACTAATGTTAAAATTATATATTCACTCAGAAATAATTAAACAAGGGAAAGAGGAGATGGGTGGAATTAATCCATGATTATTATTGAGAAATTCATTACCGTTCGGGAAGACCAAATAATGTTGTTGATTCTTTGAGTCAAAAATTAATGATTCATTAACCTTGTTACATTTTGAACAAGATACATTGATTAAAAAATTAATGCAATTTTTCATTAAATTTGATTGTGCTGGATATTCCTCTATTTTTTATCAGGTGTCAGTGAAATAATCTCTATCAGATATAATTATGCAAGCGCCGAAGGAAGATAGTGAGTTGTAGAAAAATGTAGAGTTAGTTCATAAGGGTAAGTTGTCTGATTTTAACATTGAAAATGATTGTAAATTAAGATTTGGAAAGAGGTAATTCTTGATTTGTGATTACTAGTTGAAGAAAAATTAGTTATGTGATGCTCAAAATTCTTTGTTTTCAGTTCATCCTGGAAGTACTAAGATGTACAGATATCTACGGGATTATTACTCGTGTGATATAATGAAAAGAGATATTGATGAGTTTTCTGTGAAGTGTTTGACTTGTCAGCATGTTAAAGCAGACTGACACTTACCGAAAGTGATGCTTCAGTATTTACATGTTCCAGAGTGGAAATAGAAAAATATATCCATAGACTTCGTTATAAGATTACAAAAGGCATCTCATGGTAATAATGAAATTTGGGTTATTGTTGATCGATTGACTAAATTTTATCATTTTCTTCCTATACGAGATAATTTTTATCTAGATCTACCTTCTCAGTTTTAGGTTAAAGAGATAGGCAGGTAGCATGTAGTTCCCCTATCTGTTGTATATGACAGGGATCCCAGGTTTATTTCAAATATTTGTAAAAGAATTCCAAAGTAGTTGGGTAATAAATTAAATTATAGTACAAATTTGGAACCTCAATAAGATGTGCAGTCAGAATAAGAAATTTAGACCTTGTACGATATGCTACGTTCTTTCTCAATGGATTACCCAAGAAGTTGGGACCAACATATTTATTTGGATGAATTTTCTTACAATAACAGTTTTCATTCTAGTATGAAGATGGCTCTATTTGATGTATTATATGGAAAGCGGTGTTGAACTACATCTTTTTGAGATGAATTTGGTGAAAGGATGTTAATGGGACCATAATTGGTAGAAGAGATGTAAGACAAAGTTCATTTGATTTAAAAGAACATGAGAATAGCTCAGACCAGGCAGAAAATTTATGCTGATAAATGGAGAAAGGAAATCCCTTTTGAGGTGGGTGATCATGCCTTTCTCAAAGCTTCTCCATTGAAAAGTATGATGCATTTTGGTAAGAAGGGAATGTTGTGTTCAAGATTCATTGGACCTTATAAAATCTTAGAGAAAGTTAGATCAGTTTACTATAGAGTGGCTTTACCTCTATGTTTATCCTAGGTACCCAATGTTTTTCATGATTCAATGTTGATAAAGTATATGCCTGATCCATCTCATGTATTGATTCTAGAGGTAGTTTAGTTGGAAGGGAATCTCTTTTATAAGGAACAACCAGTCCAGATTATTGACCAAGGAGAGAAAGTGGGGGCAAATAAGGTAATACATCAGGAAAAAGATTTGTGGCAAACCATATGGTTGAAGAGGCAGTGTGGGAAAATTAAATTGTTATGAGGTATAAATACCACCAATTATTTGATAAGTGAATAATAATTTCGAGAATGAAATTTCTAAAAGGGGGTAAGGATGTAACATCCCAGGTAAATAAGGACAATAATTTTTCATATTTTTGAATTAATTATTAATTTTACATAAATAGGATCTTCTGTTTGATGGTGTACCTGACATGCAACAATGAGTTCCTCCAATGTCTACTATTGCACACAATGCTGAGTCATACTAAAAAATAATAATATAATATTATTTTAAATGGTAGTCAACACTGAGTTGTTGTATAGGTGGGAATGAATATATCTAACTAAAATATGAATATACATGTTTATAAAATGTTTTTACATTTATCCAATAAATTTTAATGTCTTAAATGTGAATGAATCTAATTTTAAACATAAAGACTCTAATATTCTTTAAACATTTGATTTATCTCCTTTTGAGGGATAACCCTCTTTAAATCTAGTTTTTTCAATTTTATATATTCTATTTGATACAAAACATTATTTAGAATCGAGATATCTAAATTTACTTCGGGAAATTTTTTTCTATTTTCTAATAAAATTCATTTTTTAATGAATAGTGAAAAAATATTGTAATATAGTTCACAACTTCCTTTTAATATAATTTACATAAATGGTAAGATTATATTATTAATTAGTTTTATAGTGTAATTAGTCTATTTTTTTTACCATATAATCCATTTACATTAATTAGAAGTATATTCACTTTAAAAGTGGAGATGAGAAAGTGTTAATATTTTGATAGTTATTATTTCCTAAAAACACGCTTTTTGTTTTGACAACAGAATTAATTTTAAATTAATTAATGAAAATTATATGGTTTGAATTTCGTAAAATAGAGATCATTTATTATTTCATAATATCAAATATATATTAGGAATAATTTTTGGTATTTTTCTAAAAAACATCATATTTGGATGAATAATGAAAAGACTAAGTTGAAGTAAAAAAATGACTTTCTCATTTAAATGAAATTTTAACACATTTGTGTATTTAATTTAAAAAATACTATATACATGGTTTTTATTAATATGATAATTGTGCTTCAATAAGATGAACACAATTTTTGGTGAATAGTAACTTTGGACTTTTATTTACCATGGTAAAAGATAAATAGTGTAATTCAAGGTAAAAAATATTATAATAATATTAAATTTCTCTAATATGTGTCTTTATCTTATTAGTTGATACATTTATGACCATGGGAATATTTGGGTTGATTTTGGTATCCCATGGATCCACTAAAGAGTGATAATGACAAATTATTTTAATTAATCTGAAGTAATAACAAAAATGACATTATCATATATCTTTTAGTAAATAAATTCTTATATGGGGTTATATAAGATATCTCTTGGACTATAAATATTCATTTTAAATATAAAATAATTTCCTACATTATGATTTTTTAAATTATTAGACATTAAAAAAATAATATTATTAATGACTCAATAATGATACTGTGTTTACATTATTAATGAATTATTTAAATAAAAAAGACAATAAAAAGTAAGAACAATATCCAAGACATGTCCAATTCTTATAAGATGATTTTATTTCAAACAAGAGTAATCTTATCATTGACTTTTATAAGTTTTTTACCTTTAATAATTGAAAATAGTTATATATAAAAATAATATTTTTAAGCATTTCAAAAGAGCCCCTCCTCCACTTTATAAAATCCCTCTCCTCTAACTCAATACTCTCTCCACTCAAGCCCGTTGGATGAGCTGAACTCTTCCCAAATAATCTCTCCAGATTTTTCTCTTCCTCCTTGAATCCTTACCTTAGTCATAAGGCACTTTATGAAATCCTTTTGGTTCAAAAGAAAGGGAGTTACACGATTTAAAGCTAACAACTTGTCTTAAGTTCTTTTCTTTTATTTTAATTATCCACCCCCCTAAATGGTTTTTATTACTTTATTTTATAACAACACAAATTTCCTCAATATAGAAGGTTACTCTTATGAGAAATATTCGAATTAAACTTTCACACACATCTATCTAATGGGTATGGAATAGACTGTTTCTCTGGACAGTGAACTACTGCCTCACAAAACGATGATTGTTCAATAATATACTACCACCTCTTATGGTGGCCATTATGATGGAACTGTATTTATATGTGATATATATTGGATTTATATTGTCTCTATGATTCTTTATTTTTCATTTATATCATACCTTTATGGTTTCCATAATAGGTAATCATGATAATTTCATTTGGGGAAGTGCGGACTACCGCCCCCTCAATGTGATATGACTCATTCTTTCCATACGTGGAACATATAAAGGAAAGAGGTACTAAAATTATATACAATATTATACAAGAATTATAACATACTGATGTATCATTAATTTTTCATTCCATTAAATACAAAATAGAAATGAAACTAGCATTCATGCGTACATACGGCTTATTCTCTCTATGAACGGTGCATTTCATTTCTTATCTCCAAATATTATGTACTATTTTAATATAAATATATAGTAGATATATATATGATATATATAATATCTAAATAATTAATATCATTCTGGAGATAATAGACTATTGACCACATGAACAACTTGTAAATATAAGAAGGTAATTTTGACTCAAGCACCAAATATCAACCAAATGACCATTATTAACTTCAATGATTGCATAATGTTTATAACATGGTAATAAGTGATATTAAATGAATAATAAAATATGAAATATGTTCCTAAGAATTTATAAATTAAGATTATCTTATTATTAATGAGATTAAAGAATGAACGGGTCAAGTCGGACATGAGGTAAGGGACTTCGTCTCAATCTTTTTTCGTTGAGGCATATTTTTTTTTATACCCGAATTACTTTAATATGGTGTATATAAAACTTTGAGTTTTATTTCATTTATTGGGAATCTATTTATATGATACTTTTTACTAAATTACAAAAAAAATGTTTCTTTTTAACGTAAGCGGTGACATCGACATTTTCAGTCTCCATGAGTATTATTTGATCTTTGGCTTATTTAACAAGTTGTAATGTTTTTAAAAGGAAAATATATACCATGTACTCTTTATGTATTTTTGTATTGAAAATAGTTTTGATAATGGGGTTTTTATGTCAATATATTTAAATGATATAATGTGATTGAAATGTAGAAATTTTATCTCTCGTATATGTTTGTATTATGTGTTATGAATATGTTATGGTTCATGGGAACCGTTTACGTATATGGGTGGCCCCGTGATAAACCTAGGGTAGGTGAGACCAAGATAGATCTCTAATGCATTGGGTAACATGACATAGCTAAACGTGAATGTATTTCTTATGATATTTATATAATATATTTTGATTAGTATTCCAAATGTAACTCCCTATGTAGCTATGAAAGCTACAACTTAAGTATGTTATAGATTCCACAAGTTACCATTATGATTTCTGATTACTATGTCTTATTCAGAAATCCTATGATTTCATGAGGTATGTTAATGAGATTATGTTATGTATGTATTGATGATATAATGTTTTCTTTCTTTGTTTTATAACCCTTACTGATCTTTTAATGCTCATACAAATATTTTAAATGTTTATCACAGGACATAAATATGAATAGGGCCAACGATGGGATCAAGGAAAAGTCAGGATGTATTAAAGAGGAACCCAACATTACCCTTTATTTAAGAGTTTTTATTTTATGAAAAAAATGGAAACTTTGTAGAAGTTTCTACATTGTAATTTTCAAGATGTAATGTAATAGTTATGGAGTAACTCGCTAAAACTCTAAAAATGAAAAGATCCTCAATGTGAATTATTCATTTAATTCAAGATAATGTAATATTTTATGGATGGGTTCTTATATATAGGATTTGGTAGGGTATCATATAATTCATTATTTTTTATAATTTTCCAAAAAATGTGGTTTCTAGATGTTGTAAATGATATTATAGGGGTGGATTTTTCCAAGTGGGTGAGGAGACACATTTCATTTTTTAGAAATTATTACATGCCAATTTTTCATAATATAAAATGATTCATAAGAGAAAATTTTAGATCATTATAACTGATAATGAAAAAAATACAACTAGAATGTTGGAATTAAATTTGTTTTTGGGTCATTTTTTATACTTATATTTTTAATTAACCCTTTGTAATCCCATTTTTACTATAATTGCGATAAATAATTTTTACGTATTTCTATATGAATAAGTTTAAAAAATTAATTTTAATGTTTTAGAAAATATAAATTATTATAATTAAAAATGTTAATTCCATTTTTTTATATTTAAATAAAATCAGTGGAATGCATAATTTTAAAATTAAACTAGTAGAGGAGACAAACCAATAGTCCCCATGAAATGAATTTTTTAAGGAAAAGATGATCTCATATAAACAACTAGAAATGTAATCATAATTAAATTAATATAAATTAATATTTATATTTATATAATATATATATTTAATGTAATAGTTCACCATTATGGGTTCTCTTAGTTATTTAAAATTGAGAAATATTATATACATTAAAAAGATTTCTGAAAAATGTGTTCTTAATAATTTGAATAAAATATTACCAAAATATTGTTTAATGATGACTAATATATAATTAATTTGAATCAAAATAGAAAAATAATATATTTTTTTAAATTTTAATAAATATTAAATAATAATTATATCTTTAGTTTACGTGATTTATATAAAATAAATTACAATTTTAAAAAATCAGTAATTTTAAACTATTCACAAAAAATTAATATTTTCTATAAGAAGAGAAAACATTTCCAACAAAATTAAATTAATTTTTTTACATCCAAAATTAAATATAATTTAAAAAATAACTTTTCTGATTTTTTTAAAAATTATTATATTTTTATCATAATAAATAGTAAAATATATTTATAAAGAAAATGTACTTTTAATGAATAGTATAAGTTTTCCTAAAATTGAGAGAATTGTAAATATGAGTTTCAAATTAAATTTTTATTTTTGTATTACGATTATATATATTTCATAAATTAGTAAATTTTATTCATACTCTCTAATTTAATTCCTAGGATATATTGCTCATGTATAATAATAACATTTCATAGTTTATTTAAACTCAATGTTACTTTCCATATTCCCAATCAAATGTAATATTTTTCTTTTTAAAGATATGTGTTTTACATTATAAACACTTAAATATATTTTTCAATTTCTATTTACACTTAATATTAAAAATTTATGGTTTGACATTTAAAAAAACATTATGGAAATATCACATCGAAAAAAGGGTTAATAAAACATCTACATAAAATGATGGAAAGGGAATTTTGGAGGTTATCCCAAATAAAAAATAACTAGGGTTACATGTTTGAGAACCACTGTGGGATGTGAATATTCATACATGGAAGAAAATAATAAATAATTACGGATAATGATAATGATCGTTGAAAAAAATAAATTGAATGACCGTATAAGCTTAACAATCACAAAGACATAAATTCCTAATTAATAAAAAGACAATGATTCATAAAATATGAAGGTAAGAGGATTCATTTTTTATTTCTATTTACTTTTCCTAAATTTTGGGGAATATTTTTTTATTAGGATATATAAATTTAGATATTATATTTAATTGAAATAATTTTAATTTATAAACACTATTTTCTCCTTTAATTATGATTCATTTAATTTATAATTTTCTATATAAACTATGAAAAATTAGTATCTATTTTTACAATTTTATTCATTATTCACAAAAATTAACTAATTTAGATCATAAAATCATCAATATAGTACCAATATATTCATCTTATCTTTATTTAAATGAGTATTTTTAGCATACGGTAATATAACAACCAAAATGAATATAAATATTTTAATATATATAATTAGACAATAACACCAAATCTTAAGCATAGTTCATTACCTTTATAATAAATCATATATTTAAAATTACCTTAACAATAATGAAATTAAAAAATGTATTACACTAAAAGGTTATCACATTCAATTATCGCTACATATCCAAAAAATAATATATTATTTACAAATAATGCATTACGTTAAACCTATTGGATGTAAATATATATATATGACCATAATAAAACATTTCCCAAAAATATTATTCCCCACAAAATCCAAAAATACCAAAAATATTTATTCTTATATTAACATTACCAAAATAAAATTATTATTTATACCCAAAAATGTTAATGAAAATAAAATTTTGTACTAACAATTTCATCATGTATTCTAGTGGTCAACAATCCACCATTATATCCCTTCAGTTGTGGGTTCATGGCCCGTGGATTTAAAGGATTTCATGGATTTCCCCCCACCCTGAAGGATGTCATTTTTCTAAAAACATTGGAAAAATTATGTAATAACCATACAATTAATTCACTCTGATCCTATAATATTCTGAATAATATGATAAAAATATTTAGAATTAAATTTGACAGAAAATATAGTTTTTTAAGATCTACTATTTTTTATAGAGATTATTCATTATCCAAAAATCAAATAATTTTAATTGAATATAAATACCTCAACATAAATAATATCTCTAATATTAATTTTTCATAAATATTATGTTTTCCCCCCATAGTATCATGTTAAATTTAAATCACTTTTCTATGTCATTAGTATCCTTGAAGATATTCTTGAAGTTCGAGATGGATGGTCTCTATGAAAATACTTAATGGTCTGATGATTCATATATGAAAAATTCCACATATAAAAGAACTTATAAAAAATAATTTTGGGATCCCCACACATAAAAAGTAATTATCAATTAATAGATTGACATAGTTCCATCCTCAATCTATCAAATAATCCTCCATGTATGATATTAAATATAAACATACAAAAGTTCCCCACAAATACTGCATCAGAATCATTGGAAATTATATCCCAAATATTCATTTGTTTAGAATATTTAACACTTTAACTTCAATGACATTCCATCCTCCTCTTCTTTGATGTGTTTTTAAATTCAATTATATAACCTTTATTGATAATTAGTAGTGACTGATCATATTGAATGATCCAATAACATATAAATCCAAATCCCAATAGATATGGAATATAATTAAGGATATAATTAGATTTCCCACCACCTTCTTCGTCAGAATTCATTGTAATATTTCCAACAATTAACTAATTTTTTAAAGAAACATGATGAGAAAGAATTAACATACCAGAGGAAAATATATAAATATCAAATTAAAAACATATAAATGATAAATAATTTTTATATTAAGGTCCTCTATGTTTTAAATGTACATTATATATGGTATGTATTCCCATTAGTTTTTTATACCTTATAATTCGTTCATGTATTTTAAAATGGTTTATAAAAAAATTGCATGTTTCGAAATAATATCCTCTAGGAGTTTCAAAACTGGTGCATAATAAATGCCATTGTGATGATACAAGTAAAACATGAGTCAATAATGTCACACATTTTTTAGAGTTAATATCCGTGGTAATTTTTTTCTATAACCACATCCATTTGTCGGGTCTTCGAAAGACAAATAATTTCTTACAAAACATATTCACTATACTTCAGATGGATTCTATAATATTTATATATACTGAGTTTTATATATAGACATCATAATAGGGTTCTTAACAATGTTTTCCCATCTAATTTTCTATGGGATAATTGAACCTTCATTATGATACCATCTATAGATATTTATTCTTGTTACACATATTATTGCATAATTTTTAATTTAAGCCTATATTAATTAAAAATCAATGATCGTGAGGCCTAGTTTCATTAGAAGACTAGGTTCATAATACTTAACTGTGAGGATAAAATAAAAATTATTTATTTTATTGTTTATAAGATTCTCTTAAATCCTTCAGAACTTCGACAATTAATGTGATTGCCTAAGGAATACGTAAAAATCGGTTGAGTTAAGAACTGAGTAATGGAATTAAACAAGAAAAGGAATCATAGATTGTGGGTCAAAGGTATAATTTTATATCATATATTTTAATTCACATGAGTAATAATATGAGGCATTACATGAAGAAAATGGTATCATAAGCTCATGTAATTATAATAAATGAGGAATTAGCATAAAACCTGGCATAAACATTGGTCAATGAAAACTACTTAGACAACATAACATGAGTTATAGAGTACTATAATTGATTAGGTTCACTCCATATTACCATACATGACATCTCCTGATACAAAATCATTACAAAATTAATTTGGGTTGTATAAAATTATGTGATCAACCATCATATTAATAACATATAAACTGATATGTCGTCCACCAAGAAAAATAAATCATAATTCATAATTATAAAAACTATCAGAGGAATGAAAATGTGTTTTATAATCATTCCAAATATCATAGTTCCTTGAAAGTTAAAAATGATGGAATTTTTGAAATTATAACAAGGAATGTATAAAAATAAAAATGTAATATATGGTGATGAATTAATATATGTTAGATACATATATACATATTTTTGAATCACTCTATATCATTAATGATTATTGAGTAGAAATAATTTTAAAAAGATTAAAAATCAATATTAATGAAACTAACATGACTACATTGAAAATCAGTTTAGGAAAACTGAAATAAATAAAATATTGAAGTAATACCTTTTTTAAAAAATATCCATTGAATCATATACTTTATTATTCAAAGAAAATAATGGATTTAGAAGTGGATAATTATGTACATGTTGTATCATTTTAAACAAATGATCATACTTGTTTATATGGAAATTCAAAAGTAGATTATTCATTCAATGGTGAGAAGATTAATATTAGACCATTAAATTATTGTAAAACAAGGTTAAAAATGTTTTTATGAAATAATTACCAAATACTAAAAAATATAATTACAATATTTTTCTAGAACATTGATTTAGAAGGAGAAGTTTTTTGACAGAAGGGGTAAATATATTGGTATATTATTAAAAAAAATTATCAATAAATTTATGTGACTAAAAAAGGAGCAAGATAATATTACATGAATAAAATGATATTGAATCCTAAACCACTACAACTTTAAAATATTTTGAATCATAATTTTCCATGGTTGATTTATATTAATTGAAACATAAAACATCATTATGTATTATGGATTTAGGATATAATATTAAATTGGAAAATATATATTAAATTTTAAAAAAATTAAGTGTATAAAACACCATATGTCTCATAGATGGATGTTTTGAGACCAAACCCTTATAATAATTCCAGATCATCATGTGTATTCCTTATTTCCTCAAAATAAGTAAACTATATTAATAATTTGATTTATTAGGAATGTTTTTTTATTATTATAATTATTAATTTATTTTTTCCATGTTATATTAAATTACATAACCAATTTACTTCACATCATTCATTTTTGTGATAAACAAATCTTCATTCCAAAATCGTGGTGGTAAGGTGACTAAAGAAAATGAGATTATTATATAGTATAATATAGAATGGTTATATTTACATAATTATTATTGTTATATTACATAAATAATAATTTTAAATCTAACCATGAAATATGCTTATGAAAATGAAATAAGTTACAATCATGGGACAACAGACCAAATAAATGCATGAGTAAAATTTTCATTTTTGAATATCAAGATTGAAAGATGGGATATTTTATATTTATATTTAAATATAATAATTATATAATATGTATAATTTTATTTAACTATATAACCTTATTTATAAAATTCATTTTAGGTGGTATTGAAAAATAATCGCACAACTTTACGAGGTTGTAATCCCCTAAACTAAAAAAATGTTGTCATTTAATCTATGTATTGTACTATAGGAAAGTGTATTATATATTTCTATTAAATAATTAATAATATATAAGTATTATTATATATTAAAATAAAATTATTCCTTATTACCTTTCATGTAATTCTTATGTCATGAACGGGTCACATTACTTCGTGAGGAGGTAGTCCTCTATTCACACAAGTGACATTATTGTACACTCAGTAGAATAGAATATAAGATGTGGTATGTAATATAATAAACCATAATAAGAAAAATATATTAAATATCATATATAAACATTAAATAAATAATTATATCTTGATTTTAAAACCATTGATGGAAAACCAATCACATTGGTATGTGTGGTAGTAGCCTGTCCTACGCACGATTAGCGATTTTGTTTCCAATTTTTTGGAGGATGATATAGTTGACTATAATTACCTACACATAAAAATATATCATTATATGAAATATAATGAGTTTAATACATCATCATGATTTAATAACATTTCAAGGAGTGATAATAATAAAACTAAAAAGCTCACTTCTGTGTGTTACCTCTTTCTTCAAAATTCATATTTATGCTTGCACCAAAATATAGTATTAAATCGATTTATGATAAAAAAATGGCCTATAAGATTAGGGTACATAATTGATGAAAATATATGGGAAGGTTTTTTAAGAAAAATACATTTTGGATATGATGAAATTTTGGGTGGTCTTTTATAAGTTGAGGAGAGGACACATTTTATATTTTTGAAGAGATGCTCTGATAGACACGTTTTTATCATGTATAAAGTCTATAAATTGGAATCATTTAAACCAATATAATTAATATAGTTTAAATATGACTATAAAAATGAATTATTCACGTTTTTGGTAATTTTTAATTCTTTTCATTTTTGTTTTACCCCCATGTAAACTTGTTTTCACCATAACCGTGGTGATTAATTTTTTTATCACTATTAATTATCAAAAAAACATCATCTAAAAACATTAGATACTATAAAAAATTATTATTATTTCAAATAATTAATACAATTTTAAAAATTCAACTCATATATGTGTATTATTTAAATTTAAAATTGATCATACATATGAATCTAAAAAATGGGTATTTAAGAAATTATATTTTAAGGAAAACATGATCACTTATTAACTATTGGAAAAGTGATAAAAAATAAATTAATATAAAACAAAATTTCATGTTATATAATATTTAAATTTAATTTTTATAATTCTTAATTGAGAGTTATTTTAGTTATTTAAAATGGAGAAACATTATTCACTTTCCAAAAGTTTTTTTTAAAAATGTGTTTTAAGCCTAAAAATAAACTGGAAATAAAATCTAGTATGAAGATTATTAAAATGTAAATAATTTTATTAAATATAAATAAATTATTATTATTTAAATTTTAAATAAAATTTAATGAGTAATGATACATTGAAATTACATAAGTTATTAAAAAAATGAAAATTTTATGAAAATATAGAATTTGTATTATTCATAGAAAAAGTAATACATTCTCTAACATTGAATATATTAGTCTAATTATTATAAATATAATTATTTTAAAAATTATATCCATTTTATGAAACAAATTTTGTAAATGTATAATTTTTTTCAAATAGATATTTGTAACAATCATTGTTTTAAGGAAACAGAATTTCGATAAGTAAAAAGTCTTCTCATAAAACTATATGAATACATAATTTGAATGAATAAATAAACCTATATCATATAGGACCGCTATAAAAATTACATAATGTAGTTAATATTATTAATATCCTCTAATTTAATGGAAATTTTATAACATCCTCATTTATGTAATAATATATCATGGTTAATTTAGGCTCAGTGTTGTGTAAACTATATATTATCAAATGTAATGTCATTATTTTAATGTTTATACATGTCAAAAAATTTAGACTCAAAAACATTAAAAAATTTGTTAAATGATTAATTTTTTGTTCTTATATGGATTTTGATATTTTATTTTCCAAGAAACACTATTTTTATATTCTTGTCAGAACTATGATAATGATTGGAGTTCCCACACTCAATTCATACCTTGAGACCACATCAAATTATTTATTCCTATTTAGTAATGTAAATTTTGTGTAACACATTTTGAGACATGTTTTCAATCCAACAGGGAATCGATAAAATGTTCTACTTGGGTAAATTATAAAACAAAAATAATGCATCATACCTCATCCAAATTTTTCTTCAAATGTCCCAATATATTCTTAATCCTTACACTTATATATCATGTAACTGACATTCCATTATTTGTTCCAAGATTTTGTGAAATATACCAGCTAAAATAATGATCTATTATGCTCAACCCATACAATTAAATCAATTTCTTCCTACTGCCTCAAATTTGTAATATTCTTCCACCATTTACCTACTCCAATATTCACATAATACACCATTAAGACAAATATTTCATGATTTGAGAAATAGATAATTGAAAATGTCTTTTCATAATAATCTATTTATTAATAAGACACTATTGGGTCTTAGTACCGAATTAAAGGAGTATGGTTCCTCATAAAAGACTAAATTATGTGTCGGTCCAAACTTTTTAAATTTTTATGCTTTTAATGATTCATGTCGTATAGAGTATCAGGGGTATATAAAATATTTCTCATTATATCTACAATATTGTTTAGTTTCTCCAGAAAAATATCAATACATTTTTACCACATCAGCTGTTAATAATATTCTTTCTAGTTATATCCATTCACTAAAATAAAAAATTTAGTTTCAATAATAATCTAATGTAATTAGAGTGGTAATTTATATAATAATAAAAAAAAATCGCGAGATGTTTTCCATATTCATTGATGACATGATTCCTCAATGTTTTAGAAATAAAAAAATATAAAATTCAAATGGTTGAACATATTTCCCAATGCATTGTAGTTATTTAATATATCTAGAAACATTATAATGAAACCATACATATGTATTACATAATAAAATAAAACATTCTTCACTTAATTATATCATATCTCATAGAAAATAAATATAATTCCTAATGACTGAAACACCACATTATATTAAATAATTAATTAAAATAAAAAAAATTACTAATATAAAATACTCCTAATTAATTTTAATAAACAAAAAATATTGTGTTAAAAATTAAAAAATATTTTTAAAAGAACATTTGATAGTATCCATGGATACATGAGAAAAATATTATTTTTTATTGATTATAGTTTAAATAAATGTACGTAAAATATTGAGAATTTATTTTTTTATTGAAAATAACCATGGAAAAATAAAAATGAAACATAAAATAAATGAACTTTAATGACTGTGGTAATATTTTTTATCATGGAAAATGTTAAACAAAAAAATCATTAACACTTTTCAGAAAGATTAACAGATACTTTTTTGAAAATCGTTAAAATCATTAATTATTCAAAAATTTAAAATAAATTCAAATATTGTTGAAAATATTTAAACTAATCATTTCATCATAGAAATAAACAACCATTAAATAATTTTAAATCACATTTATGTGAATAAAAAAGATCATTGACTAATGTGGAAATAAAGTCAACTTATCTTAAAAAAATCATGTTCATTTTATGAACGTATGAAATTAGAATTTTTGGGGAACATGAAAACCCAAAACACAAATAGAAGATTAAAAAATATATTGGGGTGAATGGATAAAGAAAATATAATATATATTATTTTTTATAGATAATTTTATAAATAAATGTGAAAATATAAAACCCATTCCACTAGTCTTAATATTCTTTTTTTATGTTGTTATTTATATATAATAAATTTCAATTTTTGATAAATATATACAAAGATCATATTAAAAAGTTTCATTTAATATTTTATTAAAATTTATTTTCCATATATGTATTTATTAATAATTTATCATTAAAACATACATTCAAGTGAAAACTGTTCTGTTTTCTATGCATGTTTCGATTTGCGGGTCTTGGATAACACTTTGTGCTCATTGTTTCTTAATATATAGATTATTAATCAGGTTAAATATAAAATATTTATTCAACATATACACTTTTTTAACAAAAATGTGTTTATGGAAAATTAAATACATCACATCTTGGTGATGGTAGTCTGTATGTACGCATTAGTGATGTTTTGACAATTTAGTGGATGGAAAATAATAAATGAAAATAATAATTTAAACATAGTGAAAAATAATTATATCATTATGATAATATATATTTAAAATACTCATATTTATGATCTTTAATGAATTTTAACAAATAATAATGAATCAAATTTCTTTGTGGGGGTGATAAACCACATGCATAAATAAACGACGTTACTGTTTCTTATTATATGGAATGTAGGAACTACATGGTTATATCATTAATATGGGAAAATTTTATTATTTAATATATACATATTATATCATTTTATGTTGGTTATAGATTATTTATTGTATGTTAATGAATAAGAAACACAAAATAGATCAGTAAAGAAAATGGGACTCATTAAAAACGTTCATCACTGGGATTTTATTTTTTGATTTTTTTTGAAAATTTATTTTTAAAAATTGAATGAAATTTTTCTTCTAATAACTAATCAAATATAATGAATAATTTTTTTTAAAAAAAAAATTTATACATAATAGAGAATTTATTCAAATTTATATACATGTAAAAACCATTAAATTAACATTAACGTATTTAATTGAATATTTTATATAAAATTTTCATTTTAAACAATAATATTGTTGATTAAATTCATTTATTAAGATGAAAAATTATTAATTTAATAAAAAAAATTGAGAAAAAAATATTTCCCTACCTTCCACTGCTAATATTTTAATTTATAACAATTTGATAACCAATAAATTAATTTTATACAGAATATAAATAAATCATATTTTGATACAATAATTTAATATTTTTTTAATATATTATATATCACGAAAAAATGGTAATAAGAAAAATAATTCATATTAGTTTTGAAGACCTGTATTATTTCCAAATTGAATTTTAATTTATTTTGGACAATTATATTTCGAATAAATATCATATAAATATTTAATTTTTTAATTTATAAGTGCTATTTTAAAAATTATAGTATTTATGATTTGAAATCTATTGAAAAAATTTATTTTTTTAAAGAGACATATATTCTAAAATAGCAAGGTTTTGTTTTCTATTCAAATGATTTCTTATGGGTGACCTCGTTTAGCCTAGTTGTGAAATTCATAGTTTAATTATTACATTTGAAAATAAGAATGGGTAGGTATTAATGAAGAGTTATGGCCCTATATTTCTTATAAAACACTTATTGTCTAAAAAGAATCTTGATAATGTCCATCTATTTACTTTTTCATTATTATACACAAATATTGATTATAGATATTATGATATATCTATCTTATCCCCTAATAAATAAACTATTTTGATGTCAGAAAATCATATTTGGAGAAAAAATATACATCAATCATATAAAATACCTTATGTATTTTATGTCTTGGCTGAGGAAGATCCCACAAAAATAATATATCCCTCATGATCTTAGGATGTTAGTTTTTTTATCTAAAAATCTAAAAATGTATCAATATGGGATTAAGTAATCCTTATATATATTAATGATTCTTTTTCATAATACACACTAACATAAATATGTTTCACCCTAAACGTAATCATCATTTTTCAATCTATAATAGCCTCTTAAACAACATGTATCTATATCATCCAACTCCTCACAATATCTATGGAGTAACCCTTCCCATGAGTATACACCATCTCAATATTGAATGACTATAAGATCTCATCCCACACCCTCTGCTAATAGTTCATGTCATGATAAAATAAAATTTATTTTGAGGATCTTGTAGTTTTTGTTATCCATATATTATTCACAAAATATATATTAGTATCAAACATAATAGTCTATAGGTCATGAGTAATTCAAATGAATTAACACAGATTCATTTTTGTAGAAACATAATTAATAACCCACCTATAATCCAATAATACGACACCAATAAAATATTTTTATGCATTACAATACATAGTATTATATATATCATGATGATTTATATGATGGATTAAATTGTTCTCAAATTGTCATATATACTCCAGTAAGGATACCATATATTTATCATACTACCTGAACCATATATACATATAGTACATGGGTCTCATTAGGATAATACGTATGAGATCCCTGAATAAACATTATGTAACTAATTAATTGTATCAATACTATATATACATCAAATATTTTCATTGAACACCCCTATTAAATATAACATTAAAATTATCATATTATATTAATATTCACTTCTTAGATATCAATTGAACTAATATTTTTTCATACTATATACAATTGTGAAACATTATTGGGTATGAAAAATGTTTTTGTTCTCCTAGAGTATATAAAAAACTATTATTACATTAATCCAATCCCCATTGAGACTATGTATATATAATGGTATCATAAATAGAAAACTCCATAATAAAATCAAGATAAATGTTAATGATCTTATTAACCATGAGTATATATATTGTTGTTGAATTTACTAGACCATATAAGGTCTTAGGAAAATAAATCAAACCATACCAACACTTATGTTAGGAATATGGAATGTTTTGTACTCTCACCCACAACTAGTGAGACCCTAGACGGATATCAAACGTTGAGAACCATAGGTATCATTTTTTCAAATCATATTTTTTCATCAATATTAAAAAGTGGATATGGGTTTTTTATCACCACATGAATCACCTTAACTAATAAATAATGATTTATAAATTTTAATACCTCTTCTCAGGGAACTAAATTTTGGTGACCAAATTTGATTTTCATAGACACGAATACCATTTCCTCTCACTCATTATATATCATAAGTCATACCTCAAAAATAAATTGTGGTTTTAATAGTGTATCTCTCATTTGAAGGATGTATTTAATAAGAATATTAACCTCTATATTAGTGATAGACCTAGAAAATCATCCTCATGTTCAACACGATTATAATATAAATTTAAGTGGATGATTTGTTATATCATATATTAATCTAGTAAATAACATCAATGAAACATTGTTAAAATAAATCCAATATGTCTATGGTACGGTCATTCTTGAAATTCGTATAAATTATACTCTCTAAAAATTTTATGTCAATCACCATTAATTGTAAATTCGTATTACCTTAATATATTATGTTTTCTTACTCTCCAAGTTCCCTTTTGGGATCAAAGTACCTAAAACTCGTTTTTGGAATTTTTTTATAGATTTTATAAGGAATTAACATTGTGATGTTTGGTAACATGACTTTTATGGGATTATGGACTTATGTTTTGAAAGAGGATATCCTAATGTGAATTGGTACACATCATGAATGCAGGTTACACTTCAAGAATAATTTAAATAACGAATTTTTATTCTGAGGAGATGGGTTTTACGGAATACTAATCTAGCATGGACATCTCGACCTGATTAGGGGTTACATGTCATCACATGGAAAACCCCTTGTTTTAAAACACAAATTTTTGTTTTTTTGATTCATTCCTTTTTCCAGCTCTTCATTGATCTCAACCTGAGGTTCTTGTTAGGACATTTTTAGTGTCTCATTCCATTCTAGATTTATCGGATCAGCACTCCATCTATGTTGCGATTAGGTTGCATCATTATTTTTTAGTAAACTTTCCTGTTGTTCAATTACTTTGATCATGGTACTTCTATAGGGTTGGGTTATTGAATCGGATGATCTATGATGCATGTTCCTTCTCATATTCTTATAGATTCATTGTTATGTCATGTTCCTTAGTCTATTCCATTGTTAGTTGTGGTGTGACATAGTCTGTTCTCAATATATGTGGTTTTTCCTCTATTCCATCAATCCCTAGTCTTATAAATTTATTCAAACATGATGTGCATTTGATTATAGGTCATTCATTGATTTTATTGGGTCCGTTGATTTTAGATTCTATTACAGGCATGTGGGAAAAAAGATTTATGATAGGTGGTTCTGTCTCAAGCCTACTTTGATGAACCGGGTTGTTTTTCTTTGAAACTCATTTATTATATTGGAATTGGAATGGTTTTTTGTGTGGGTTGAAAAGGTTTTTTAATAAATAAGGTGTTTTCACAAGTTATTCATAAATGGGATAAAAAAATTTATTTTCAATCATCGACATGGAAATTGAAAAATGGTTTTCAAATCAATAAAATGATTTTTGAAAACTAATACATGAGTAACCTTAGGTACTTAGGTTAATGGTTTAACCTATGTCCATCATAAATTGTTTTTGGGATTATCAAGGAGGGTTTTCAAGGGGATTTCAACTGGTTCCTAGGCCCATTGTTCAATCGTAATGATATTGACATTGGGGGGAAGGGGATTTCTATAGTTGTATTTTTTACTTCATAGGACCGTTTCTATATCATCTTATTTGTGCACATGATTTTTGTAACATGATTACTCTGTGACCTTGAACTATATTATTCCTCGTTTTTGAGAAACAAGCGGCTCAATTTTTTGTTGCATGGATTTTTGAGTTACCCTTTTTATGGATGTTTATTCTCATGGAAAATTATATGGAAAATATTCTACAAAATTGATATTAGGTATTTGGTTTAAAATAATGGAAATAAAGAATAGTTTACCATGTATTCTATAAAACTAACATACTTATTATCATTCTTTATTTTTATTGAAAATGAGAAAACAATATTTTCTATATAGAGACTTGTTATAGAACACCTATTGGAATATTACAGAAAATGTTATCTCACACCCCACACACCTCTTCAGTGGTGCACATTCATTTGTTTTTCTTCCAGTGCATGGAATAGAATGGCTCCATAGTGATGCAATAGGGATCATGTCAGCTAGTTGTGTAGATGATGGTGAGTTTTTGGATGTTTTTTATGTCCATTTATTTGAGTTTCTATGTGGTTTTTAGTCATTTTTTATTAGACATTTCATTGAATTTTTTCTACTTTTGTTGTTGTCTGTTTCCGTCGTTTTCATATATTTATGGAATATATATTCACCAGTATTCCACTATTCCATTCTTGATTTATATATATGTATTCAGTATGGTTAATCAAGTTGAGATAAATAATTCATTATATTGTTTTGTTTAATTCATGGGTGATTGTTGATATCATGTGGGGATCAAGAACACCCTTCTGGTATGTGGAAGAATATGTCCGGTGCTGGGTTTGAGGGTAATCTAGGTTAGTTCATCAATTCTTGGTATTAAAGGAACGGATTTCCTAAAGAATATATGACATGGGATGTTTTTTATACTCAAGATAAGATTTTCAAGACGTGATAGGTATGTAGTTATGAGTACATGGCCCGCTCTTGTTGTAATGGGACTCATGATTCCATCGGATGTTAGGATATGTTTCTTTAGAGTCAGTTTTACATTTATAGTGTCAGTTTCTAATTATGGATTTTTTAGTTTTCAATGAGATTTGTCTTATGTCTAAACATTATTATATTTAATATAGTAGTATTATGCATCCAATACATCTTCCATGAGTTTCCTCGGAGTTTGCAATTGATCATAATCATGGAAATCAACCTATGGATTAGATTTACATTGAGACTATTATACGCATAGCCAATGATATCTATCGGGATGTTCAACGAGTTCAAAACACAATTGTTGAGGTACAAATATGATCTGGGGTGAATGATATCGGTCGCGAGAATTCTTGTGTTAGAATCGATCAACGTTTAAATGGAAAAATGAAACTCAAGAGGTAGAGGACTGTATTTACATGATCGATAAAATATTAAAATTTCTATAGACACCTCAGAACATAAAGTGATTTCTATAGTTTTCCTACTCAAGGGTAAAGAAAATACATGGTGAGACTCTATGGTCCAGTAATATAGACATGTAGACATGGATTAGAAGGGTTTCAAAACCCTATTCTTTCAGTAGTTTTTCCAGAGTCTTTGATGTTGGAAATTTCTCGGATGTTCCATTCATTACTGTATGGAGAGTGTTCGTTTTAGTCATACACCAACCTGTTATCCAAACTTGTATGATCTTTTATGGATGTGGTAATGAATGAAAATTCGAAGACACAAAATCACCATAATGTTTTGCAATCAGATATCATATCATTTGTTTTTATGATGAAGCATTCTACTTATGTACAGATAGTAGATAGATCTATGATGTCATAAATGAATATGGTAGGAATTGATTTATTTTCCATCTATTCTCTTACATCAGGTGGATGCTTCAGTGTTGTTAATGGGAAGAAGAGGATGTAACATGATCATCGTAGAAGTGGTGGAGGTGGGTCTCGAATGCAGTAATCATCTATACAGTCCACCGTAGTGGGTAATAGGCCTATGACAACCTATAATTGTGGGAAAGGATAAAACACCAAAGGTTCTTGTCATATTCATGTGAATAATTATAAAAATTGTGGTTATGTAGTTCACCTATAGATCATATGTTAGTATATGAATACTCCTCAGTATGGTCATGTTTCTTTGGCTTCTAAGGTTATTGTGGTGCAGTCAAAAGCTTGAACGACTATATGGCTCCTTCCACAGTCCTCAGGAGAGAAGTAATTTTACATAGTAGATGAGTGTCTAGTAGAAGTTGATATAGGTCTGGCATTAGTTAATGGTATGAGAATTATTGCATCATCAGTAGCGATTGGTTTGATTTATATTAGATCCACCCACTCATTAAAATATTCATGCTTTTCTGGAATGACAAAACATTCAATGAATCTTATTCCCTTTACAATGTTTTTAGAAACACCTCTTGGAAAGAGGAAAGAGAAGGGGATTCTGTGTTCTTTTTCATTGACGATAGATGACATGGAGTTTGTCTAGGATTTCCTCATTCTTAATTTAGATCTATTTGACCTCATTGTCGATGTGTATTGTCTTATCTCTCATCCAAATGAGTTTGATTTTTATCATCGGCGTGTTTAATTTATTGATTTCAATGGGATCTCTCATGTGTTTCAAGGGGAGTGGGACCTAAATTCTGGTTTTGTGGGGCCTCCCCACCCAGATCTTAATAGTTTTATGGATGTTGTATCATTTTAAGAAGATAAATATTCTTCTGTTGGTGATATTTATGTTTTTGTTCGAGACATTCCTAACTTTTTCCTAGGTTATAGCTCTGGTCATCCTCCAAAGAGAGAGGTATAGTTTATGGTTGACCTTGTGCTGGGTACACAACTGATATTGTTGCCTTCTTCTCACATAGAACCATTAGACTTTAAATAACTCAATATTTATTTGTATAACCTATTTGAGAAAGGGATCATTTTCCCTAGTGTTTCTCCATGGTCATCCCATTTGCACTTCTCCAAGAAATAAGATGGTCTACGTCAGTTATGTGTGTACTATCGAAATATGAACAAGGTAATGGTTACTAACACACATCATTTTCCTATTGTGGATGATTTTTTTGATCAGTTTAAGGGGTGAAGTGGTTCTCCATGATTGATCTTCATTTGGGTAATCATCATCTCAGAGTTTAGGATACTTATATATTAAATATAGCTTTTAAGAGAAGTTGCGGCCATTATGAATGTCTTGTGATGTCTTTTGGTCTAACTAATTCTCTTACATATTATATAGAATTGTTGAATTAGATATTTCTTCAACATATCAACACTATTGTGGTAGTGTTAGTGGATAATATTTTTGTTTATCAAAAACCTGAGTGTGATCATGAGCACAACCTTAGTTTGGTTCTGTATATTTTGAGAAGTGATCATTTTCATGGAATGATTTAGATATATAAAATATAGATTAATGAAGTGATGTTATTGGAGACCATTGTTTTTAAGCATGGATTATTAGTTGATCCTCCGAAGGTAAATGATGTTTTTTCATTCAACGAACCATGGAATGTATTTGAAAACATGATCTTCCTTTATCTTGATTGATACTGCCGATAGATCATGAAAGATTTATCTAAATTGGCATCACCATTGACTTCCCTCCCTATAAAAGAGGTTAAATTCACATTCTATGCAAACTATTAGACTACTTTTAATGAATTAAAATTTCGTTTGACATTATAAAATATTCTCATCATACCTAAACCCGGCAAGAGATATGTAGTGTTATGTGATGCTTCGGATGTTGGTTTGGGTTGTGTGAATATGTAGGTTGACCATGTGGTAGCTTATTTCTCTCTTCAGCTCCAAACTCATTAGAAGAATTACTCCATTCATGATTTAGAGCTGGATGAATTTATTCATTCACTTAAATGATGGTGGCACTATATATTTGAGGAGATGTTTATGGTATTCTTGAATTATAAGAGTCTAGGATATGTCGTTTCTTAGAAATAAATCATTTTTAGGAAAATTAAACGGTTATAATACCTTCAAACCTTTTAATTTGGCATCTCTTACACCTTATCAAAGCAAAAAAAATTGTTAGACACTCTTAGTAAGAATGTACCATCATAGGCAATCTGAGATTTGATGGAAGAGTAAAACCTTATGGGGAATTTCACTAAGTTGAACCTATAAGATCAAGAAGATATTTTAGGCATGGTTTTTGCTATTGTTCAGTATCATCATATCTTCTAGAATCAATTTTGTAGATTCAAAAGTATAAAGATGAGTTTTAGAAGACTTGATAAATTATTTATGGTGGGAAGGTCATTTCAGGTTGGTCACTTTCTTCATATGGTATGCTTCACTTCAAGAAAATGATTTTTATCCAATCATATATAAAAGTTTAGTCATATTTTATTGTCACTACCCTTCTTGGTTCATATATCCATGAACTATGAAGAGTTAATTTGACATGAGAAGATGATGTTGGTGGACACATATAAATCATAACATCATAGTGTCTGTGTCTCACTATGATACCCACAAATAAATTAAGATAGAGCACATGAAACCCTCTATATTACATCATTATCTTAATGTTCATGATTGGGAATGGGATGATATATCCATTTATTTTTTTTTGTATTTCCACAAACACCCCGAGGTATAAATGATATCTGATTATTTTTTAATGGTTAATGAAGTATGCTCATTTCATTATGATCCGGGACACAAAAAAAGTTGAAGATCTGGGTATTCTATGTATGCTAGAGATCATGAGAATTCATGGGAGTCCTTTTACCATGGCCATATATAGGGATCCTAGGCTTACATCACGGATATGGAAATGTATTCAAATTAAATGGGAGCTATGATCATTTAGAGAAAAATATATCATTCATTGACATATGGTTAGATGGATTTAGTAATTCAAATCCTGGAGGATATTCTTTGTGGCTGCATCATGGAATTCGGTGGATTCGGTGATAACCATATAGGACTGGTTGAGTTTTTGTTATAACAACAGTTATCATTCGTCGATATTAATGGATACTTTTTAGGATTTTCATGGAATCTAGTGAAAATCTCTAATTTTTTGGGTATTGGGGGGTGGTGTATCTTTTCATAGACCATGATTAGTTTAGGAAACATCTGAGAAGATTCATGATGTATATGGATGTCTGGTTACAACCCATACATGACTGAAATATTATGCGAATCAGTGGTGTCAACTCAGAAAGTTTCACCCTGATCCCTTTCCCTTTTTGATTTTGGATGAAATAGAGGTAGATCCAACTGCTTATGTTTTGGAGGAACTAGTTGAGATTAATTTCTCTTAAGAAAATTATTGTGAGGGAATTCTATCCCATTGGTCAGTGTTCTATGGAAAACTGATCATACTCTCATGAGACATGGGAACATGATTAATTGATGATGGATTTGTGGCCTTATCTAATTCCGATAATTAGATCTTCCCCCGGGCATCTTGAGGGTAGGTTGTCTTTATAATGGAATTTTTATAACATCATGTCATCTTGATCAGGTAAGTTATTACCTCACTCCATGTTCCATTTCTTGTTATAATTCTATAGAATTAATTTTATATATTTTCTTATATGTGTGGGAAGGATTTCAAATCATGAACTTGGGTTGCAAAACATGTATGGTTTTCTGGATGTTTTTTGTGAAATGGGACATCACACTGTGAACTAGAACACATTGTGAATAGTGGTAACACATCATGTAGGGTTTAACTAATGGATTTTTAATCTCATGTGACTTTATTTTCATCATACAAATCAATTGTGGACTTCACGATGTAACAAAGGGTTACATGTCATGACTTGTCCCATGCCCATTTTTAAAACACATGTTTGGCTATTTTGGTTTGGTCCTTCATTCGACATTTCATTTCCATCGACCCAAGGTTATTCTTAGGGGATTTTTAGAGGCATTATCCATTCTAGATTGATCATACGGGTACATGATGTCCATTATGATTATTGACCATCTTTCTAGGTGAGTATCCTTTTTTATTATTACTTTATTTTTATCTTGGTAGGACCCAAGATTTTATTTATCAGATCTGTTGATCTATCTTGGATGTTCTTTATTATCTTTTTTGGGATCCGTTGTGAGATTTTTTTTGTAGGCTGTTCCTTTATTATTGGTGGTGCAGCAGACATCCATTCTCAAGGAAATTGGTTTTACCTCTCTCTTGTCAACCTTATTTCCTCTAAATTGAATCAATCTTGATGTGTATTTGATTCTATGACCATTATTAAATTTATGGTATGATTTTATTTTGGATTCTGTTACGGGTGTGTGGGACCAGAATTTTTAGGTAGGTGGATCTTTATCTAACCTACATCGATGAACATGATAGTTTTTCTTTATAATTTTTTATATTTAAATTTTCTTGGTTGTTTTCTGTGTGTTGAAAATGGGATTTATTGAAAATTGATTTTCCCCTAGTTATTGGTAAATGGAAAATAAATGGGTATTTTAATGCAATGAAATAGAAATTATGAAATTGTTTTGAAATGGTTTTCAAATAATTAAAATGATTTTTAAAAAAGAGAACATGGGTTTCCTTGGATAATTTGGTGGATATTTTAGCTTGGGGCCATCGTCCATTGTTTTGTGACTATCAAATAGGGTTGTATTGGGGATTTCCTCTATTTTATATGCCTATTTTTTAGGGGATTTAAATTTTAATTTTTTGGGGGTTTAATCCAAGGGTATTCCTCTACTAACTGGGAATAATGCTCTAGGATCATATTTTTTCACTTTTTTATTATGTTATGAGTTAGCTATAACACAGAACTATAGCATTCTTTGGAGTTGTTATAATTGTACTTTTATTTTGTATTTCATGGATTTCTAAATTAGCCTCGATATAAATGATTACGATTCTAAGAAATGATATTTAAATTGCACTAGGAAATTGATATACCATATTTTGTTTAGAACTGTCGAAAAAGAGAAATGTTTACCTTATTTTCTATAAAACTTCCTTACTTATTATCATGCCTTGTTTTTATTTAAAATGAGAATGCCAGATTTTTTATACAAAGAATTGTTATGGAAAACATGGGTGGGATACTATTGATCATTTTAGCTCACACCTTGTGCAATTATTCTGTAGTGTGTAGATCATTGTTTGTCTTCTAATGTAGGGAATGTCATGGAACCACAGTGAGGTGGATGGGTTCATGTTGGCTGGATGGGTAGATGGTAGTGAGATAGAGGGACTTCAAACATTCCATTATTTGGTGTAGTTGTGTTGTTTTTATTCCTTTACCATGGACTTGTCTTAGTGTTTTTGGATACGTTTGTTGTTGTCTATTTATGTTGTTTCTTCATAGTTATAGTGTATATATTATCTTTTCTTACACAATTTAATTCTCTATTTATATATATGTATGTTATGCAGTAGTCTAGGATGGGTGAATGCATTCTTTCAATAGTTTTGTTCAAGGCCCCGATGATTGTTTCCATCCATTGGGATTAGGAATGCCCTTCGGGTGTGTGACAAAACGAGCCGGGTGATGGGTTTTTGGGATACCCTAATCAATTAATCTCATTTATTTTTATAAATTTCAGTCATATATAGACACAATAAGTGTGTGATCATTAACATGTAATCCAATATATTAATATTTTAATACAAATGTATAATTTTTTATCATTAGACTTTTCATGGGTTTCATACACACTATCTATTATGAAAAATTCTACATATCTCTTAATTTCATCAAATTAGTATTAAAATGGTGTTTTAGAGGAAAATATTCCAACCATTCACTATAATGATAAACCAAATCACTAAATAGTTGATAAAAAATTTCTTCTATAATAAAAAAATAATAATCTAAAAAAATGGTCGCAAGAGATAAGATTACACCTTCAACATTCAACTATACCCATCCTCTATGAAGTATATAATTATAAACATAAAAATATACCTTCATCCCATGTATAATTTACGTACAAATAAATTCTTATTCCCCATGGAATATTCACACTCTAGTTGGGGTTCCCTTGTGAACTCTGTTCTCCACCACATGTTGATTGATATGAAGAAACACAACCATCCCTATATGGTTTCACTCAATATCCACTATTATATCACTGCATTTTAACACATGTAAATTAAAAATAAATAATTCATTGGGTAAAAATTATGGAGTTATATTTTTCATAAAAACATTTGGTATGTTTTTAGCTAAAAAGAACAAGATTAATTTCTATACAAATTGAATTTTGAGGAAATATGTGGTTCCATTTAAAACAATTGTTTATGTAATGCCCCAACCTCAGAAGCCCAGAGTCAGTGCCTTATTTTAACACAATGTAATTATTAAAAGGAATCAAGTCCTAAAAGACCGATTAGTTTAGTAGTCTGGGAAACTAGATTACATACAAGAACGTTACATTCCACATTAGAAAATAAAACACAATATAAATGATCCTTTCATAACCCCATTAATCCTATATACTATCCTTGTTTATCAAACATAATACACTTCTAGGAATCCTGGAAAAATTAATACTTAGAAAGGGCTGAGCTTAGATTCTGAGTAAGGATAACAATATAGCAGACGATTTTCTAGATAAACATAAACATTTTAGGAAATGTATAAATCTAAAACAAAAGCCTTTTATAAATAAACATCATCTTAATATGTAAAAGATAAATCAAATAATTAAATTTCATATTCACAAGGATATTCAACTCGTCTAAAAATTGCATGCGACATCAATATCCAATTTCAAAATGATGGAATGTGTAATCCCATACTTTATAACTACATAGTCAATGCCTTGTTCCATGACTACAAATTAGATTTTTTAAAGACCTTGTTCCATGACTACAAATAGGATTTTTTCAAGACCTTGTGCCAAGACACTAGTTTGTCTCATTATACCTTTCGATGCGTCGAGGAGCTATAGCTTGTCTCATGATACCTACCGATGCATCAAGGAGATATAACGGGATCCACCCATCACATACTAAGTCCAATGGATTCCTCATATGAAAAGGTTTAAACCCAACATAAAAATTTGTATTAAAACTAGCATACAAAATGTCAATACATTATCCTTACACCATGAATGGTTTAAAAATAACACACACATTGTCAAATATTTCACAAAAAATTCAATACAATATTGAATATTTGTATCATAATAAATCAACTTCAAACAAGATTAAAATCAAAGGATGTTGACATAGATGAAATCAATACTTTTTGTATTGAAATATCTCTTTCTATTTTGAAATCATTTAAAAGTCATATAATTATTAAAGAAATAGTTTATTTTAAAAATATTTATTTAATCTTGTATGGGAAGCTTTGACAATTTCATAACGGTGGAAAATAGTATCACCTTCCATAGAAGGTAAACAAGACATTCTTACCTTACTTTTGTCGAGAAGGTTATAAAGTACCTTGTTTGGAAAACAACGTAAAAATTCCTCTAAAAACATATGTGGTCAAATAAGAGTATAAAATAATTTAACCCATAGTGAAGTAAATATTAAAAATGTTTTGAATTAAATTTTTATTAAAACATGGATGTGGATGATAAAGAGGTCCCAGTAGATACTTATGTATTAACAATCTCGGATTAGTAAATAGGTTGAAGAATTAACCATTACCTTGAACTTTCCATTGGTTGATGGTACATTTAACCTCTTATATAATGACCATAGTATGTTATTGAATTATACCAGAACCATATTAATATTTATCATATCATACATGATTCATTTATGACATTATACAACTCATTTAATAAATATTTCTTCGTTAAATTAACATTTTGGGTAATAATATCTTTATTTATTGTATGTGTTTTAACTTGTTTTTCTAGATCGTATCATTTAAATATGGATTTAAATACATCCAGAATATAAACCTTGATTTATATATAAAATATATTTTGAATATAATTATTTATAATAGATATATATATATTAAATGGAAGGCACCGTTTATGGAGATGTTAGGTCGTACGTACGCAAAAGCTTGGTTTCTGTTTTCATATCGTATTGAACAGAAGTAAGTGAATATGATATATGTATGTACATACATACAGACACACACACACACACATATATATATATCCATTAGAATTATTATGTCATATATTAAATAATTATTAATAATATATATTATTATAATCATTGTTGAATGGTGAACGCGGGAATGAATCTCATCGCATCGTGGAGACGGTAATCCGTACGTACGCACGAGCGACAATATCGTTATATTGATTGTGAAATCATTTGTAATTGTATGGTATATCATATATACAGAATCATTAACATTTTATTTTTATTATTTAAATTATTTATACACATTATTTTACCCATCTAAAGAACGAAGTGTTTGAATAACAAACTACACCACAACGTGGAGACGGTAAGCCGTACGTACATACATATGGTGAATTTGTCATTTATAGGATGGGTATAATAAATAATATTCTTGTAAAATCTTTATTATAACATTATAGTATATAGTAGATACTTTATTTATTATTTAGGTATGGAAACAACAATGACAGAGAGAGTGGGAGAAGAAATGAACATGAAAGAGGGTGGTGAAATTATTAACTCTTCTTCGGGTGTCTCCTTTTCAATAGATCAAAAGGGATATGTAGGATGGATTTCTGATAAAATTAAGGAATCTAAGATGAAGGGAGGAAAGTCAAGAGAATATTTGGCTAGGTTTTTTCCAAGCCAAATGGCTTTGGAGGTGTGATTTTGAGAGAAGGGGAAGTGCCCTTTTATAAGTGAGATGAGGGTCACTTTAGGAAAGGCTTGAAATATAATTTTATAATAAAATCATTTTCGATTTTTAATGTCTCTAAAATGATTTATTTCTAGTATAACGTTGGTATGGGTCGAAAAAAACTCATTCAATAGGTTTTAGACAGGTTTGAATCACCATATTAACCTTATCTTTTACATTTAACCCTTAGTTAAATAGTTTAACTTTTACAATATATTATTGAATTATTATAATAAATGTTTAATAAACATACTATAAAAAACCAAGACAACTGAAAGTGGTTCATAAATGATTAAATATAATTATAAACGTTCTTTTATAGAACTTTATATTTTTAGGAATATTATATAATTTAATAATATAATATTTGTTTTAAAAACTCATTTATGTCAATTTTGACACTATCTAGTATTGGATTTTTGTGAAAGTTTTCACAACATTATTACATAAAAAAAATAAATTTAATGAACCCTAACATGTCATATTAAATTTTAAAGTTCGTGGTTGTTATAAAAAATTTGAAATTATATTTATTTTAATATTTATTAAACCATTTATTTGATTCATTCATTAATAAGGTAACTACTGCATCATCATGGTGCCATAAATAAATTTAATTATATAATGTCTAAAAATTATAAATAATATAACATTATGTATTAAATCATTTGAAATTTATTATGAATAGTTATAGTAGAATTTATCTTATGTACAACCCTATATTAAAAATGTTTTATTTATAAAATGTTGAATTTAACACTTTTAACTCTTCCTTAAATAAAATAATAATAAATGTCTTAATCTAATCCATGTGAACCAAATAAGATAATATTCTATTCATAAGGTTATTTTTGGTTGAATTATACTTATCCAATATAATTAATACTTGTGTTTGGATAATTATGATATCATTTTTACCCTTAATCACCCTATTTACTTTTAACCGTGGTATATAAAGTCAAAAGATTATATTCATGAAAAATTATTTACAACTTATTGAACCAAATTTTACATAATGATGTCAACAATTTATATTTTATTTTTGAAATTCAACTCACAGAAGTGGTAAAATTATGTTTTATGCTAATTTGTAAAGGCTCTTAGAAGGAGGGTAAAAGATGGTAAAAAGATCAATAACACTTTATATATCCAAAAATATTATAAATTGAATCCAATGAATTAAATTGAACATATATTGGTATTAAATATCTATTTTTACTTAAAATTAATTAATATAAAATAAAAAATTATTTAAATAAAAATTTAGTTTTAAATAATAAAGTAGTGTTTTCACTATTCATCAAAAATTGAATGTTTTCAAAAAAATACCCAAAATTTTCCCAAAGATAATATTAAAATTATGAATTAAAAAATGAATTATATTTTACCAAATTTAAAAACATAGAATTTTCATTTATTAATTTGAAATTATTTCCCATTGTCAAAACTAAAATGCGGGGTTTTAAACTGTAGAAACTTTCAAAAGAATGAAATGTGTTTATGTCAAATTTAAATGTGAATTTACTTATAAGGACCTAAATTGTATTAAATGATAAAAATATAATCTAATTATACTTAAAACCAATTCAAATGAAAAATTTAACACTATAAACTATTTCGATTAAAAATTTGTTTTCAATGAAAACATAGTTTTTTTACTATTAATCAAAATATGAAAGTTATCAGAAAAGTACCAAATATTTATCCAAACTAATTTGTTTTGTCCCGCTTATTAAGAAGAATTTAATTTCATCAAATTTAATATATAAATGTGTCAAATATTGTTTTTAAAAAGGGTTTACCATTAAAAGTGCGTAAAATTTCATTTTTTGAAAATTACTTATTTTATCTAAAAAAAAGAATTTTTTATTATATTATGTCTAAGAAAAAAATAATATGAATGTTAAGATTATATAGAGTATTTAAGATTCAAAATGTTGTTAATACTATGTATAACCAATTTTTGAACAACTAGTTTGGTAAGTTGTGGTGTGCTCGACCTCGGTGTTGCGTGTAGTGTAATCTATTGAATTAATTTAATGAGATAATGTACTATGAAATCATTGGGGTTACATTCTCCTCTACATAAATAAATTGTTTCCTCTAAATTAGAAATTTTTCTTCAAAAATAAAAGGTTAAAAATAGAAAAATACCATTGTGTAAAACCAACATAAATAATTGGGTTACTAAAATTTAGTCTTAATAAGTGGGAAATGGAAATGAAAATGTCACCAAAAAATTATGATCCTGATTAGGAGAACACTATTCACAATTATAAACAAATAAAAGGAGGGAAAATGTAAATATTTATAGGGAGTGATTGAAGTCATCAGTCCTTAATAAGTGTAAAATTGAGGGCCTCAAAGCCATCAATCTATAGTGATTTAAAATATCGTCGGTTCAACATAAAGTAGTGGATGAAACATTTTTGGTTTTAAGATCCATTCTATAATGTTTTAGAACTAATTTATTCATATGATTAGAGGAAAAAATATACTTGATAAGTATAATTTCATCCTTCAACTAATTCCCACCACAAACTCACCTTTCACTCCAAAAGATAATAGAATTCAAAAATATTTTGTTTACCATATCTGTATAGGGTACTAAAAATAATGTATTTATAATTAATTTGTCATACAATTTAAAAATATAATTACACAAACCAGGACATCTTGTGGGAAGGTGGTTTGTGATGCACCCTTGTCGCCCTTCGGTTGTGGGTTCAAGTCATGCAACCTTGTCGGATGTGACAGGTTGTCACCTATCCTCAGGGTTGTCCTTTTTATAACAATCCAAAAATAATATTAAGAAATTATTTATCCTTAATTACAATATCCAACATTAAACTTAATCTATTCCACCATTTAGACTTATTCAAAATACTTCATCCAAACTCACAGTCCAAAATTTATAAATAAGGTAATTAAAATGATGATCTCTTTTTTCCATGTAATAATATATGAGTACCTTCATCATGTATTCTATTAAAACATGGTAATATCTTAAATTACTAGAAAACATTATTTTATACATTTAGGCTCCATTATTATTTTTAGAATACTCGATAAATTCTTTATATCCAAAAAATTTGAAAATTCAAACAATGATGGAATAAAAAACCAATAATTTGTTTCAAAGTAGTCAAGAATATCAAATATATTTTTTCAAAATCAATCATATTTTATTCCAAAATCACAACCTCAGTATCAGGACCATATTATGGTTTACCTTTCCTTCAACCATGTATTTTTAAAAAAGGATTAACCTAAAACTTTTTCACTTTACATGGTACTATACAATCTCAAATCCTTAATGAAATAGCACTACACTACAATCCTTATTTATTTCAAAAATTCATATAACTATTATATCATTTATAAAAAAAACTCAAATGAAATAATTATTTAATAACTACATATGAACACTATTCATTCTTCATTATCAGTGGTAGTATCAGAACCTGCTTATTATCTAATAGCATCATTCGGGGCATACTATGATGATTTGGACATTGATTCGTGTAGTGTCCCAACGCCTTGTAGATGAAGCATTGTACATTTGAAACTTTTTCCTTGCCCCTGAAATCACATACTTGGTGTCCTTTTTCTCCACAAAAATAACAAACTCCCATTCCCATCAATCATTTAACAACGTGATTCTTTCTATAGTTATCACATATTGTAAAATCCTTCTTTCCCATATTCCCTTTATCCATCATTATCTCTACCATCATTTTCTTCTGTAGCATCATTTCGAATCCATTAGACTCAGAAAATTATTTACTTATATTATTAACAAATGATAAAATTTCTTCATATGGTGAGATTACATGGGAGTCTCATTCCATTTTAAATATTGTCTTAATACCATGAAATATATTTTCTTCTTAATCATTCGATCATGCGCATTGCTGGAATTCCCATTCCATCTACTAGGTGCCCTTTCTAAAAAATGTCATACACTAGGTTAGTGTATAAATCACAATGCATAATTCCAAACATGTAAAATTCTTAACGTAAATTGAAAATATTATGTAAATAATCTATAATAATAAAATTTTATCTTTGAGAATGTATTTACTCTTAAATCCTTCATGATGGATTTTAATGAAAATGTGAATTATCCTAAGCATATCCCATGGGAGTGTCGTAACCAAGAGTGCAGAAAGGCATGTTGTTGTGTACTAGGATACCCCAGATCAAACCCGAGACTCCATGTCAATGTTTTCACACCTAGGTACCTTTGTGCCAGAGCCACCTCTACCTGCTCATATCCAGATAGCGATGTATTTCTTGGAAAATACACAAAATCTCTACATTACCAAAATTATAGGATGTTCTTCTATACTAATACTCAGAGTATATCTTAAGTTAATGTTCTCTAATTAGACTTTATGAAAACTTATTTCCATGGTTGTTGTAAAATGTCCTCTGATACCAACTATAATGCCTCGACCGTAGAATCCTTGAGTCAAAACATTATTTTAATACATTGGCATGATTACAAGGAATCAAGTCCTAAAATACCGATCTGTTTAGCAGTCTTGGAAAATAGATTACATACAGGAAAATAAAATTACACATTAGAAAATTAAACACAACATAAATGATACTATGAGAATTCCATTAATCTCATAGCATAACCCTATTTATCAATCATAATACACTTCTTGGAATCATGGGACAAATAAAACATAGAAAGGGTTCAACTCAGATGCCCAATAAGGATAAAAATATAGCCGAAATGTTTATAAATAATTTCACGAACCCCTCCAAAAAAATTTCACCCCTCCTATGCCGAAAATGTGAGAAGGGAGAGAATGACCCCTGAGTCCTACCTACAGTAGGCTTCAGTTTGGAAACATGCACAGAGGGTATAACGAACTCACAAATGAGAGGCATTACACTCTAAGAGAAGAAATGCGGAAGAGATAGATAAGATAGACACCAAAAAACTCCAATACAACCAGTAAGATAAAAGAAATACCAAGTACACATACGAAATGTCATGCATAACTACTACAACTGAAAGCGGAAAAACTACAAGTACCCAAAAGAAAGTAAAATAGCAGTAACCACAATACTGAACAACTCCTACAACAGCAAGCTATTAGTAAAAATCCTAATCTCCAACCTGCTCCAAGTGACCTGAAAAGTATTTTATATATACATAGTGTGAGTATAACAGTATACCCAATAGGATCCCCCGCAATGCCTCACACAAAATTGTAATGAAAGCATGCTAAAGCACAGTGAACAACAAGTGAAACTAACTCATCCCCTAAATAGGTATACTATGTTCCCAGCCTCACCATGGATACTCTCACCATGTAACGCATACAAGAGTATATTATATAATAATGAATATAAAGGGTACCCAACTACTACATCCACACTAGTTTTTCCTCTTTGCCTCAACATTGCACGTCCTAAGCATCTCTCTCAAAAAAGGCTTGCTTGCAGACACCTGGGAGAAGCACCACAATAAGCACCTCCTGCAACAAAACCACCACATCCATGTAAGAAAAGTAACCATGTAGTTTCTGGGAGCCACCATAGCTCGCATAATGAGAAATTTACATAGGGTATTATACCTAATGCCATTAGAGCCCATACACAGAGTAAGGATCCTCAGGCCATCAAAGCCTTTACAAGTTACACCTATAGTGTTCTAGAGAAAAATATATCCAGAATATTTGTCTATGAATAACCACAAGCCATTACAGCCCTCAACACACATATATGGGAAAAACTAACCAATGTTCCTACCAGCACAAGTAACTTACAAGCGAAGAGAGCGGGGCCAAAGGGGGTAGTCAGCCATCCATCCTCCCACCAGAATGTTGGGGAAAACACCCCCACATGGCTCAAAAACAATGAGGTGTCAGTTTCACTTACTGATAGGGTAGAGTAGCATATAGAAATACAAAAAGTGCAGAATATACTATATCTCACAACCACACTATAGACATTAACATAGTCTTATACTCAACTACAACTAACGCCTCTCGGACTCCTAGCTAATACTTCTAATCGAAGGAATCCTATAACCACATAACCATTTAAAGAGATTTATTAAATTACTTCATTCCCTTTTTATCAGTTCCACATTAAATTATTTAATTATTTAAACATTAATTAATCAATATAAATTCTATATTATATTTCATTAGCATTGCACCCAAAGTACATTGTTCTTTCAAATCACAACCTCATAATTGGGCCCCAGAAGGCTCCAAACCCCATGGTGTAACACCATTTATTCAATTATTTATTTATAGAATTACTTTCCAATATTCACATGAATTCAATAAATACAATCTATGCTTCTAAACACAAGGTCCTAAAAATTGTTAGTAGATGATATACATGACGAGTCTTTGCCAGCTATATCAAGAGTGTAGACTCATCATGGTTTGAGAAGAAAAACCCAGAAATCACCTGGCATACCCCATGGATCTTTTCCCCATTAAAAAGAAGTGTATGGAAGGCCATCATCCTTGAGCAGCATGGAATGTAAAGAAGATAAACAAGAAAGAAAAATCTGTAGAAAACCAAACATTCACATCAAACCCATTCCAACATTTCTGGTGTCCTCTCTTACACCCACATGCATAAACTGATGCATCTCACCATCTAGGCGTCAATTGCAACAACAACCATGAGGCCTCTATACCCACACATATCACAACATCCATCCAATCTCACATCACAACACAAGCTGCAGGAAAACAATTATCATACCGGTTGGGCTCTCAGCCCTTGAAGAAGCAAGAGTGTAACTCTGAACCCTTCAAGGAATTATCAAACAATATGTTCTCTAATCTATCTTGAATTAACATATTTATTATTCATAGGCTTCATATTTGGGAAACCTAAATTGTAAGCTATCACAAATAAATTAAACATCCTTACTACACCAATGTTACTAACATCAAAAAATACAACTATAAGAACCAGATTCATTTACATGGACCTTTATCTTTTTTAAAACAATTATCAATTAAAACTGATTTATGTTATTTACCAATTTCCATCAAGAACGAACATTTAAACAATTCCAGCATATATATATCACACTATCTATCAAAAACAATATGCAATACCATATGATTGATATCAATTTATTTATCCAGTTCAAATATTTATTATGTTAATTCCATTGTGATCTAGTGGCTAAAACATGCCAACTCTACTATTTCACGTAAAAATAAAAGAGAATCAATGAATCCCCTACTATAAAAGATTTTTTAAGGATCATTATACAAGAATGATCCACACAACGAATCATGATTGCCTCCTCTGGTGAAAACTGCATCCACCTGAGGATGTCGCGGCACGACTGCACCAAGCGAAACCCCAGAAACTCCATTAGGTTCATGGAGATCACATGCAATAATATGTAAAGGAGAAACCAAAATAACTATGATAAATCATACATTATATCGATGATTGATGGATACTTCTTGGTTACACTAAATCATGGGGTGCACTTTCAGCAAGAAGAACGTCGAGGGAAACGAATCCACTGTGAAAAGTTTAATCTCACGATTCCTACAAGAAGTAAGGAAAGGTTCGAGAATCTCGAACTATATAAAAAAGAGAATGTAAAATGGGGGATGATATATTATCCCTTTAGAAAATTTAAAGGAGAAACAGAATAAGATACAGTGGACTTTCCATTATAATCAGATCGCATTTAAACATACGGTTTGGCCAAGTAAATGTATCATGGGTCTTAAGAAAATTAATATACGATTTATTGGATTTGATTCGACCTTAAATTCCTTAAAAAATTCCATAATTTCATTTTACATCCAAGAAAAAGTTAAATGGAAGAAATATGAAAAATATAGAAATTTGCATGGAAAATATGAAACAGTTCTGGAAACACTATTCATGAGTTGTCTCACAATTTCTAACTCACCGTTTCTGACTCACCATTTCTGACTCACCCTTTCTGTCTCACCATTTCTAACTCACTATTTCAGACTCACCATTTCTGACTCACCATTTCAGACTCAATGTTTTTAAATCACCATTTCCGACTTGCTGTTTTTGTCTCACCGTTTCTGACTCACCGTTTATAAATCATTGTTTTTAACTCACCCTTTCTAACTCCCCATTTCTCACACACCATTTCTCACTCACCATTTTTGGCTCAAAGATTATGTCTCACCATTACTGACTCACCATTTCTGACTCACCGTTTCTGACTCACCGTTTCTGACTCACTGTTTATGACTCACCATTTCTGACTCACCGTTTCTGACAGACCATTTTTTGACTCACCGTTTCTCACTCACTGTTTCTGACTCATCATTTCTGACTCACCGTTTCTTACTCATCATGAGACTATTCATAAAATTGGAAACATTGTTCATAGAACTGGAAATTTGGAAAAGTGATGGGGATGAGTCACCTTGACCTCCCAGAACAACTCAAACATCATATTTTAGCAAAGTGATGGACCATAAAGGTCCCAACCATTACATCAGATACCTCTCAAAACATTCTCATCCTCTAGAATCAAAAACCAACCCAAAAGGAAACTGAAAAGGTTTCCAAACAACCACTCTGCAAGATACATCTCAAACGATATCACTCCATTAGAAGCAACCAAATAAATTCATCTTATAAAAATGAAATGTCTATAACTACAAAGGTGACACCATTACATGAAACGAGTTTAAAAAGTAAACAACTCGGATTATTGAGCACGTATCTATGACTCAAATTCCCAGGTACTCTCCTCCATGCCACATGCCTATACAAGACATGAACCAAGAGAATAGAATGCTCGTGCAACACCATATCTTTGCGGTCTTGGATCTCAAAGGGTCAGTCCTCGAAGGTCGCATCATCATTAGAATGATTCTCTCCCCAATCAATGATGTGAGAGTCATCATGAAGATAACGATGTAGATGTGACACATGAAAAACTTCATGTATCTGGATCATCTATAGTGGAAGCACTATTTTATATTCCACAACTCCAACAAATGCCAAAACCTTGAAAGGCCCAAAAACTAGGGAGAATGCTTACTCCCATGACCAATCCTTTGTTGTCCATGATGGAGAGTCAGCTTCAAAAACCTGTGATCCCCAACATCAAACTTTAAGGGTATTCTCATTTGATCATCATATGATTTTTGATGATCTTGAGCTGTCTTCATCTTCTCACAAATCACATGAACCATCTCTTTTGTATTCTGCACTAGTTCTGGTCTGAGAATTTCTGACTCTCTGACCCTAGTCCAGCCCAATAGAGAACAAAAAGGCTGGCCATATAGGGCTTCAAATTGAGACATACCGATGGCGGAGTGGAAAATATTATTGTAAGAAAACTCCACCAATGGTAAGTGCCTCATCCATGAACCTCCAAAATCCAGAACACAAGAGCGTAACATTTCTTCAAGAGTCTGGATGGTTCGCTCTATCTGACCATCCGTTTGATGGTGGAAAGAAGTGCAAAGGCATAGCTGAGAACTAAAATCATTCTAGAGACCTCTCCACACCCTAGAAGTAATGAGAGGATCTCGATCAGAAATGATCATTCTTGGGACTCCATGATGTCTCACCACATCTTCTAGATACTTCGTCGACAAAAATTCCACTAATCTCGACTCCTTGATCGCTATGAAGTGGGTTGATTTTGTAAAATGATCCACTACCATCCAAATAGTATCATTTCATCTTTTAGATCGAGGTAAACTTGTAAAAAATTACATTGATATGTCATCTAAATTCCACTGAGGAATATCTAATGGATGGAGCGAACCACAAGGGATGCAGTGCTCAGCCGTGACCTTCTAGAAAACTAAACATCGAGACACAAACTCTGAAACTGTACACATATGCCCAAGCCTCCAAAACTGAATCATCATGTTTTGGTAAATCATTATCACACCAGGATGCACCACTAAAGAAGAACTATGGAACTCTCTGACAACCATCTCGCACATCGTTAAAAGAAAAAAATCCTTTCATGATACAACACTCAGTGTTGTTCATCCTTAGTCCAACCATCAGGGGCCTCGCCACAAACAACTCAGTCTCTCCAGACTACCACCTCAAGATCCCTAAATTGGGACTCTTCCACCTGGTTCAACAGGGATGATTGTTCTATCATTTGTAAAAGACAACCTCTACCCCCAACTTCTCCCATATCAAGATGTAATACTGATATTTCTTCCATTACTCTCCTGGAATCACCAGATTCATGCACCGCATCACTACAAGACTTTAGACTCAACGCCTAATCTACAAAATTCCACTTTCCATGTGTATATTATATTTTGAAGTCATATTCCTGTAAGAACTTCAACCACCGACATAGACGTAAGTTCAAGTCACACTGGGAGAAAACATACCTCAAGCTCTTATGATCAGTGAAAGCTCCAAAGTGCTCACTAATGAGGTACTATCTCCACAACTTCAATGAAAAACCCACGACTGTCAACTCAAGATCATGGGAGGAATAGTTATGTTCATGAGGATGCAAATGCCATGACCCATAAGAGACAATTGATATTTGCTATATCAGAACAGAGCCTAACACCCGATGTGAAGCATCGCACAAAACATAAAACAGAACTCCCTCTACTAGGAGACAAAGAACCGGGGAACTTAATAAAATTTCATATAGATACGTGAATGATTCCAGACCCTGATAAATCCATTTGAACATCTGATCCTTCCTGGTCAATGCTGTCAGAGGAGTTTTGACTCGAGAGAAATCGACTATGAACCTCCTGTAGTGGCCTGTGAGACGAAGGACACTTCACACCTATGACACTGTCTTGGAGGCTATCCAAGACAAAACTTCTTCTATATTAGATGGATCCACATATACCCCCCACTAGGACACAACTTTCCCAAAGAAAAAGAATTATTGAGCGCAAAACTCACACTTCGAAAACTTCCCAAACAACTGATGTTGACAAAGAACTGCCAAAATAGTGTGTAGATGCTCTACATGCTCCTCCTCAAATGTGGAGGACACAAGGATTTTTTCGATGAAAACCACCACAGACTTTTCCAGGAACTTATGGAACACAACATCCATCAATCCCATGAACACAACTAGAGCATTTGTTACACCAAACAGCATTACGACCAACTCATAATTCCCATGACAACAATGGAAAGCAGCCTTCGGGATATCCTCATCCTTCACACGCATTTGATGATATCCTGATCACAAATCGATCTTTGAGAACCAACATTCACTCTTCAAATGAATGAATAAATCGTCAATCCGTGGAATAGGATAGAAATTCTTTACTATTAATTTGTTTATGTAACGATAATCAACACACAACCGCAAGCTGTCATCAACCTTCTTCATGAACAAAACTGGTGCTCCCCAAGGTGTCACACTCGGCTAAACAAAACCACAATGTAACAGACCGTCAAGTCATATACGTAACTCTCGCAACTTAGGAGGTTCCATCCTATATGGGGACATATAGATAGGATACACACATGGTTGTAGCTCGATTCCAAACTCAATCTCTCATCGAGGGGGTAATGATACAACCTCTTTATGAAAGACATCAGGGTACCCTACTACGACCCTAATAAATGCCAACTACTAAACCTTGGAAGAACTCAGCATCATCTCAACCATGATGGATGATAAGGATGAAACACGCCTTTGGCCCATCTAAGGGTCTCGCTCACCAACGAACACCGCAGGATCTCCATCCACATTGACGAACACAACCTACCTTCTGAAGCAATCCGCAATAGCCTGCACTAAATACAACCAAACCATGAAGAGGATTTCATCATATGGTTGTATTCATAAACATAGGAAATCTCTCCAAGAGTGGTGTTTCCCTAACACCATGTCACAGTTTTTGATAACTTCAAACATGTCAGCTCGACCTCCAAATGGCGTAGTCAACCCCAAGGGCATTAGAAGCCTCTCTGCCTCAAGTCCCAAAGCATCGACAAGGGTAGGAGATATGAAGGAGTGTGTCACTTATGAATCAAAAAAGGCATACAAAAAGGTATGAAACAAGAAAAGGGTTCCTCAAACGATGTCTGGCTCACCTGGTGCTTGCAACGCTAAATCATGAAGCTGACCATGACTTTTATGACCCTGATGACGACCAACACCATGGTTGCTGTAACAGCCCGAGATTTTATGAAAAATGTTCCTTTTAATTTTATTTATGTCTGGTGTTGTACGCTACACCAAAAGGAGCTTGCACAACACACATCCTTGACTTGCCTTGCATTACACGCAATCGCGACCTTCCTCGATAGCGTGTGTTGTACGCAACACCAAGTTTCGCTAAACAACGATATGCTATTAAGATATTATTAAAACTAGCTGTTGTGAATAGTAATAACCACTTTTTGAAATTTTGTAAATTTTATTTTTCAAAATGGACTTCATTTATGGATTCGGAGTATCGAATTTAGCCTAAGGTGAAATTTCGGTACTTTTCGGATAACTTTCATATTCTGATGAATAGTGAAAATTACTAAATTATAATTAAAAACAACTTTTTTAATTGAAATAATTAATAGTGATAAGTTATTAATTTGATTGGTTTTAAAGTATATTTAGAATATATTTTTACAATATAATACAATGTTGGTCATTGAATGTAATTTCACATTTAAACCAGACATAATCAAGTGTCAATCTTTTGATAGATATTGTTTCTTAAAAACACGCTATTTGTTTTAACAGCGGGATTTATTTATAAAATTAATTAATGCAACTTCTATGTTATGAATTTGGTAAAATAGACTTCATTTTTGAATTCGGAATATGAAATATAGCTTAGGATGAAATTTTGGCATTGTTCTGAAAAACATCAATTTTTGATGAATAATGAAACTACTAAGTGGTAGTTAAAAAAACTGAATTTTTCATAAAAATTAATTTTACCGCTTATGTGAATGGAATTTCAAAAATCCGAGAGACACGGTTGATGTCAGTAAGTAAAATGTGTTTCAATGAGATGAAAATAATTTTTGGTGAATAGTAACTTTTTACTTTTATTTACCACGGTTAAAAGTAAATAGGGTAATTAAGGATAAAAATGATATTAATATTACCCTAACACATGTACTAATAAAATTGTACAAGTGTATCTCGACCAAAAACAACCTTAAGTGTAAAATATTATCATTTAGGCCCACTTGGATTGGATTAGGACATTTATTATTATTTAATTCAAAGAAGAGTGAAAAGAGTTAAAATCAAAGTTTATTTACTACAACATTTTTAATATAGGGTTATACATAAGATAAATTCGATTGTAAATATTAATTAGAAAGCTAAAAAGATTTCCTAAATAGTGGTATTTTATTTTTAATTTTTAGACATCAAATAATTTAATTTATTTATGAAACAAATATGATGCAGTAATTATCTTATTAATGAAATATTGACATAATTGATATTATAAATACCAAAATAAATGTAATTTAAGACTTTTTATGAATTCCACTAATTTTATAGGTTACTATGATATATTATTGTTGATTTAATCAACATGGTTAGAACATATAATTATGTTATGACTTTCACAAAAATCATATATCAAATAGTGTCAAAATTGACACAAAATAGTTTTTAAATCAAATATTATATTATTAATTGTTATTTTATTCCTAAAAATATAAGGTTCGGCCAAATTACTTAGATAATGATATTTATATTAATAATAAACAATTTGGGGTTCTTTTGGCATGTTATTGTATGTGTATTAACCATATAGTGTAAGAAAACAAAAAGGCACAGTAAAAGTTAAATTATTTAACTTAGAGTTAAATCTAATTGATAAGGTTAAAATAATAACCTAAACTTGTCTAAATCCTATTGGTTGATAGTATTACGACCCATCCCCACTTTATCTTTTAAATAATACCCTTTGTAACCATTATAAACCGATTTTGACTTTAATATAAAATAATATTTTGAGATATTCCTAAGGTGCCCCTCTCCTCCCTTATAAAAGGGCACCTCCTCCCCCTCCTCCTCACACCAATTTGAGCACTCAAGCTCGGCCAACAACTGCCAAAATCCATTATCCCCTTCCCTAGAATAATCCTAGAGGTCCTGGTCTTCTTCAAATACCAATCATAGTTCCCTAAGTGAAGGATTCAAAGAGGCGTTTCAAAGAAAGGAAATATCCATTACCGATCTTTTCAATTTCTTTCTTCTTCAACTTCTTCTTCTTTATTTGTTTCATGATAAAGTAATAACATCAGTATTACTTACATACTTATATGTTATTATAAATATTAAACAACTCTAATTAACCTTCTATCCATCCTACGGAAAAAGGAAATCTCCGCGCGTGCGTATGTACGGAATACCGTCTCCACACCGTGGTGTAATCTATTTTCTGCCACCACATTAATTGGATGGGTATAATGGTTTAATGAGTAACTATATATGATTATTATAAAGTGATATTGATACTGAAATAGTATACAAACACTTCAACACAATTCCACGACCATGGGAACGATATCATCGCTCGTGCGTACGTACGGACTACCGTCTCCACGACGCGATGAGATTCATTCTCCATGTTAACCATTTAAGAATGATTATAAAGTATATATAATATGTACTAATGAAATATATGACATAATAATGATACTGGATTTATTTATATATTAACATGTATGTCATGTACTTAATTCCATTCAATTCAATAAGGAAACGAAAACAGCGTTCATGCGTACATACGGACTACCGTCTACATGAACGGTGTATTTCTTTCCATTTAATGATTTATTATATATATGTATATCCTGAATATATATATATATAAATAATGTTTTATGTTCTGGAATTAAGTAATCATGATCTAGTTAATCATATGAATAATTACAAGTCAAAACACGGATGACAAATGAAACAAATTTTACCCAAAACGCTCTTTAACATGGAATTTACAAAAGAACGGGTAATATAAAGTCATAAGTGAACCATATATGATATAATAACAATGAATATGATTCTATGATAAGTAAATGACATTATTTAAATAATTATACAGGAGGTTCGGACACTTATGAAGCAAATCGGACCTAAGGTAAGGGAAATATCACAATCTCATTTTTATCCGAGATTGTTTATTCGTAAGTATTTACTGGGGTGTATTTTATCATCCACATCCATGTTTCGTCAATATGTAATATTATTTCCATCCACCTACAATTTTTTAAATCCATTTTTACCCTTCGGTGAGTTTTTAGTAAAGGATATGAAAGGAATCTTTTGTCATTTTTCGTACGAGGTACTTTTTGACTTTTCCGACAAAAGTACGAAGAATGTTTTTTTTAACTTATACGGCATGAATAGATTTTTAAAACATTATTCCCAAGAAGCTTCCTTTATAAGTTTTCATGTTTATTTTTAAAAAAACTTCTTTTAGTTTAAAATGTATGAAATGTTAAGAAAGGAAAATGTTTTTGAAGAAGAAAGGATATTTTCCTCAAGAATGGAGTTCAAGTGTTTTATCAAAATTATTTTCCATCTAAGATAATAAAGGGTTCTGTTTTATCCCTATTATTACATTGATTTGATTATGTTGTGATGGAATTATTTTTATGAATTCCTTTATCTTATATGAATTGTTTTATGATGTCATGTTGTTTAAGAATCCCATTTTTATTACGTGGATTATGCTATGATGTATGCTTTATGATTATGTGGCACACATAAGAAAGGATTCATTATAAGATGGGTGGGACCTATATCTCCCTCCAATGCATTGGGTAAAGATTTTATATCTCATGAGATAGACATGGCTGAAATGGTAGGTTATACCGGTTCAGTGAAACAGGACTGAAACAAGGGTTACTCGATTCAGAAAGGGACTTTGTCCACTAAGATAGTCTTGGCAATGAGTCTTGACTAACAAGAAATGATTCTCTATGATTATGTGTGAATGTCACAAAGTTTCATGTTTTATGTTATGATTATTGTGATTACATTTCACAGCCATGATTTACCCCATGTTATGAAATTATGATCTTTTTTGCAGGTTAAGATTTCCAAAAGTTATGTGCTTATGTATATGATGTGATTGATATTTCTTTTGTTTACCCTTACTGAGCATTTGAGCTCACCCTTTTATGATTTCTATTCCCCAGGATATAAAGAAAGGTTTTAGGTAAAAAAAAGGAAGATCTTTATGGGAGATTTTGAAGATCTTTCACCACGATTAAAAGATTATATTCCGAGTTTCCAAAGACACTCAACTGTTACGATCCTTGTGTGTGTGTTTTTGTTATGTACTAAGTATTCTGCAAATGTAATGTAATGTCAATGTACATCAAGATACGGGTCTCTACAGTTGGTATCAGAGGAAAGTTTTAGTCAACCTTTGGAAACTAGGATGCGATACATTTAGTGAGATACCTAGAGATATTTCTAAGGTATGTCTAGGGATTTCTCTAAGTTTAAGTATACGTATAGGTTATAGTCCTAGAATTGCGCTAACGATCTTAGAATTTAACCTAAGATGTTAGATATTGAGGGTGCTTTCCCTTTACTATGTTGTCTTCCATAGCATGATTTCGCCTCTCACAAAATTCTTTTTGTGCATTAGTTAATGGAGGGAACCGAAAGGAATTCGGTTAACATTGAACCCAATGGACAAATTGGTGACTATGAGCAACAAAATTTTGTAATACCTAGAGATAAAGATATTGTGATTATGCCGAATCAGTCATCGCGATATATGATTAACAAGGTGAAATTTAGTGGTATGACTAATTCATCAAAGAAGAGGAAGATAAAATATTATGCATGTTCGCATGTTGAGGAGCATAAAGAAAGTAATATTGAGATTTCTAAACAAGGGAAGAAGAACTTTGAGGAATACCTCAAATGGAGGGACTGATGTTATCTGTGTGGAGAAAAGGGTCATAGAGTGACGGATTGTTATGGAGTTCAATTTCTTATTTGTGGAGAACATGGGCATTACCCAACTCAATGCCCTTACCTAAAAAGTTACTTCTAAATCAAGGAAGGACTTATTCCAGGACAATCATTGAAGTAGATGGACTGAAGTGTTTATGTATTGGTATTCAAGAATAATGTTGTTGAGGTACTTTTATGGTGTACTGAAATATTTATGTTTTGGTCTATTGTGGTTTTCAATAATTTTATGGAACCGGTAACCATGAAAAGTGATTGAGACATTTTTGGTAAATAGATGATATGAGCATAATGAAGGGATAAGAAGATAATTAGATGTTTGATTGTATTCATGAGACCATGATTGATATAAAGACTAAGTGATATCATGGTTTGAGTATATATAATTAACTTTTGACAGCATTCATGTTTTCACTAAGGTTCAATGGGTATTCAAGAGAATACGTGATTAAGGCCTTTGAATGTTTGGAATATGACCAACAAGACATATCTTATGATATATGGGGATCAACGACAGTATTAAATCTCTGGTAATCGTTTTGACTATATTATGAGAGTGGACTGCAGTATTATGGATAAGCCTAAAGATTAAAATGGATTATGTTGGACATAAGTTAGTATTGTTTAAGGATAGAAGATTTTCGATATTATTGATGGGATGTTATAGTAATGTAGTTTTAGAAAAAGGACAACCTGCAGGACGGGCGACAGCCCATCGCGTCGGACAAGGATGTGGGAATCGAACCCACAACCGAAGTGCGACTGGCCTTTATCGCCTACCACTGGCCTGCAGGAAGTCCCTGTTTAGTAGAAACTAGTTTTATTATATTAACCAGTATGATATATAAAGTATAAGTCCATTTTAGGAACTATATGTGATTAATCTCACTATAGATCGACTTATGTATATAATTTTTGCTAACCTTTTGTTTAAGACATATGGAATGACCCGTCATTCTATCACATGATCTGCTAACACTTCACGAATAACAAATTCAACTTCATTTATTTAAGAGATGATGTGGAAATTGTTCAAGGCATGAACAACAGTGAGATTGTACCAAAATAAAGAAAGTATTTATTCTAATTCAAATTTTCAACTTTAGGTAAATGATCTTGAAAACCAAAAATGGTGTCCTAGTGATCTTATACCTGATGAATCAGATGGTACCTTAGATCGTCACAAATTTATGGATTTGTGATTACTGGCTTTTCCATAGCCATGTTCTCTACCACTCTCCATCAGAACATGATGGTTAGATTTCTCTTCCATATCCATATTTCCACCTATGTGGAAACCCAGTGATTAGTTTATTTGGGTAATCGTTACATTTCATACTTTATTTTTTAAAGCCAGGTTTTGGTAATTTTTTTTACGATGTTGGTTTCTATTAAATAAACTTTTGAATAGTAAACCATTTATAACCCCGACGAATTTCGAGGGCGAAATTCATTTTAAGGGGGGTAGAATGTAACAGCCCGAGATTTTATGAAAAATGTTCCTTTTAATTTTATTTATGTCTTGTGTTGTACGCTACACCAAAAGGAGCTTGCACAACACACATCCTTGACTTTCCTTGCATTACATGCAATCACGACCTTCCTCGATAGCGTGTGTTGTACGCAACACCAAGTTTCGCTAAACAATGATATGCTATTAAAATATTATTAAAACTAGCTGTTGTGAATAGTAATAACCACTTTCTGAAATTTTGTAAATTTTATTTTTCAAAATGGACTTCATTTATGGATTCGGAGTATCGAATTTAGCCTAAGGTGAAATTTTGGTACTTTTCGGATAACTTTCATATTCTTATGAATAGTGAAAATTACTAAATTATAATTAAAAACAACTTTTTTAATCGAAATAATTATTAGTGATAAATTATTAATTTGAGTGGTTTTAAAGTATATTTAGAATATATTTTTACAATTTAATACAATGTTGGTCATTGAATGTAATTTCACATTTAAACCAGACATAATCAAGTGTCAATCTTTTGATAAATATTGTTTCATAAAAACACGCTATTTGTTTTAACAGCGGGATTTAACTATAAAATTAATTAATGCAACTTCTATGTTATGAATTTGGTAAAATAGACTTCATTTTTGAATTCGGAATATGAAATATAGCTTAGGATGAAATTTTGGCATTGTTCTGAAAAACATCAATTTTTGATGAATAATGAAACTACTAAGTGGTAGTAAAAAAAACTGAATTTTTCATAAAACTTAATTTTACCTCTTATGTGAATGGAATTTCAAAAATCCGAGAGACATGGTTGATGTCAGTAAGTAAAATGTGGTTCAATGAGATGAAAATAATTTTTGGTGAATAGTAACGTTTTACTTTTATTTACCACGGTTAAAAGTAAATAGGGTAATTAAGGATAAAAATGATATTAATATTACCCTAACACATGTTCTAATACTATTGGACAAGTTTATCTCGACCAAAAACAAACTTAATTGTAAAATATTATCATTTAGGCCCACTTGGATTAGATTAGGACATTTATTATTATTTAATTCAAAGAAGAGTGAAAAGAGTTAAAATCAATGTTTATTTACTAAACAATTTTTAATATAGGGTTATACATAAGATAAATTCGATTGTAAATATTAATTAGAAATATAAAAAGATTTCCTACACAATGGTAGTTTATTTGTAATTTTTAAACATCAAATAAGTTAATTTATTTATGACACAAAGATGATGCAGTAATTATCTTATTAATGAAATATTGACATAATTGATATTATAAATACCAAAATAAATGTAATTTAAGACTTTTTATGAATTACACTAATTTTATAGGTTACTATGATATATTAGTGATGATTTAATCAACTTGGTTCGAACATATAATTCTGTTATCACTTTCAAAAAAATCATATATCAAATAGTGTCAAAATTGACACAAAATAGTTTTTAAATCAAATATTATATTATTATTTGTTATTTTATTCCTAAAAATCTAAGGATCGGCCAAATGACTTATATAAGGATATATATATTAATAATAAACAATTTGGGGTTCTTTTGTCATGTTATAGTAAGTGTATTAACCATATAGTGTAAGAAAACAAAAAGACACGGTAAAAGTTAAATTATTTAACTTAGAGTTAAATCTAATTGATAAGGTTATAATAATAACCTAAACTTGTCTAAATCCTATTGGAAGATAGTATTGAGACCCATCCTTACTTTATATTCGAAATAAGACCCTTTGTAACCATTATAAACCGATTTTGACTTTAATATAAAATAATATTTTGAGATATTCCTAAGGTGCCCCTCTCCTCCCTTATAAAAGGGCACCTCCTCCCCCTCCTCCTCACACCAATTTGAGCACTCAATCTCGGCCAAACCCTGCCAAAATCCCTTCTCCACTTCCCTATAATAATCCTAGAGGTCCTGGTCTTCTTCAAAGTCCAATCTTAGTTCCCTAAGTGAAGGATTCAAAGAGGCGTTTCAAAGAAGAGGTAATATCCATTACCGATCTTTTCAATTTCTATCTTCTTCAACTTCTTCTTCTTTAGTTGTTTCATGATAAAGTAATAACATCAGTATTACTTAAATACTTATATGTTATTATAAATTTGTAACAACTCTAATTAACCTTCTATCCATCCTATGGAAAAAGGTAATCACCGTGCGTGCGTACGTACAGAATACTGTCTCCACGCCGTGGTGTAATCTATTTTCTGCCACCACATTAATTGGATGGGTATAATGGTTTAATGAGTAACTATATATGATTATTATAAAGTGATATTGATACTGAAATATTATACAAACACTTCAACATAATTCCACGGCCATGGGAACGATATCATCGCTCGTGCGTACGTACGGACTACCGTCTCCACGACGCGATGAGATTCATTCTCCATGTTAACCATTTAAGAATGATTATAAAGTATATATAATATGTACTAATGAAATATATGACATAATAATGATACTGGATTTATTTATATATTTATATGTATGTCATGTACTTAATTCCATTCAATTCAATAAGGAAACGAAAACAGCGTTCATGCGTACGTACGGACTACCGTCTCCATGAACGATGTATTTCTTTCCATTTAATGATTTATTATATATATGTATATCCTGAATATATATATATAAATCATGTTTTATGTTCTGGAATTAAGTAATCATTATCTAAGTAATCATATGAAAAATTACAAGTCAAAACACGGACGACAAATGAAACAATTTTACCCAAAACGCACTTTAACATGGAATTTACAAAAGAACGGGTAATATAAAGTCATAAGTGAACCATATATGATATCATAACAATGAATATGATTCTGTAATAAGTAAATGACATTATTTAAATCATTATACAGGAGGTTCGGACACTTACGAAGCAAATCGGACCTAAGGTAAGGGAAATATCACAATCTCATTTTTATCCGAGATTGTTTACTCGTAAGTATTTATTGGGGTGTATTTTATCATCCACATCCATGTTTCATCAATATGTAATATTATTTCCATCCACATACAATTGTTTAAATCCATTTTTACCCTTCGGTGAGTTTTTAGTAAAGGATATGAAAGGAATATTTTGACATTTTTCGTACGAGGTACTTTTTGACTTTTCCGACAAAAGTATGAAGAATGTTTTTTTAAATTATATGACATGAATAGATTTTTAAAACATTATTCCCAAGAAGCTTCCTTTATAAGTTTTTAAGTTTATTTTTTAAAAAACTTCTTTTAGTTTAAAATTGTAAGACATGTTATGAAAGGAAAATGTTTTTGAATAAGAAAGGGTATTTTCCTAAAAAATGGAGTTCAGGTGTTTTATCAAAATTATTTTCCATCTAAGATAATAAAGGGTTCTGTTTTATCCCTACTATTACATTGATTTGATTATGTTGTGATGGAATTATTTTTATGAATTCCGTTATCTTATATTAATTGTTTTATGATGTCATGTTGTTTAAGAATCCCATTTTTATTACGTGGATTACGCTATGATGTATGGTTTATGATTATGTGGCACACATAAGAAAGGATTCATTATAAGATGGGTGGGACCTATATCTCCCTCCAATGCATTGGGTAAAGATTTTATATCTCATGAGATAGACATGGCTGAAATGGTAGGTTATACCGGTTCAGTGAAACAGGACTGAAACGAGGGTTACTCGATTCAGAAAGGGACTTTGTCCACTAAGATAGTCTTGGCAATGAGTCTTGACTAACAAGAAATTATTATCTATGATAATGTGTGGATGCCAAAAAGTTTCATGTTTTAAGTTATGATTATTGTGATTACATTTCACTGCCATGATTTACCCCATGTTATGAAATTATGATCTCTTTTGCAGGTTAAGATTTCCAAAAGTTATGTGCTTATGTATATGATGTGATTCATATTTCTTTTGTTTACCCTTACTGAGCATTTGAGCTCACCCTTTTATGTTTTCTTTTCCCCAAGATATAAAGAAATGTTTTAGGTAAAAAAAAGGAAGATCTTTATGGGAGATTTTGAAGATCTTTCACCACGATTAGAAGATTATATTCCGAGTTTCCAAAGACACTAAACCGTTACGATACTTATGTGTGTGTTTTTGTTATGTACTAAGTATTCCGCAAATGTAATGTAATGTTAATGTATGTCAAGATACGGGTCTCTACAGTTGCGCTCTTCTCTCTAAGGAAAGAGAGAATCACGGGGCTATCTTATGCCTACCCCATCTACCATCTGCATATCTAAAGCTGGGGAAACATTCTACTGCTGCCTCGACTAGAACTGCCTCAACAGAGGACCCTGGAGTGGAAAACATGGTGCATGATGACTACTCTGAAAGGTTGGTCACTCTCACTGCAGATGACATTGACCACCACTAGAAAAATAAGTACATGATCCCATAGAATAAGCCTGAGAGATGATGCACCTGGAGAAATGAGATACTAAGGGCTGGGACATAGCCCTGGCCAAACAGAAACTCTTATGTCATGAAAACGGGAAACCTCGGACCTAATATCTTCTTCGTGAATAATCAATATGACTCCCCTATTGTGATGATATGGTTCTGGTTATATTCCTCTCGATGAGCTCTACCCTTTGTAGCACTTAAATATATGTCTTCAATGTAAATGGGGTGACCGAGTGCTGGATCCCTGGATGCAAAGCCTGCTTGAAATGCCTCACCCTGGGTTCCTCATCTGGCAACAGTTCCGAAGCATATCACAAAAGGTTCTAACAAGGATCCCAAACTCTCGCACACCGGAGCTCCATTTCCGAAGGGTAAGAAGCTCTTGGAGACTGGACGCCATAACAGTCGAAGAAAGTTACTCAACTTCTAAACTTATCTCAGAACACCACCCATGAGATCGCTAACTCCTCGTGACCCCTGAGGAACAAGAACAACCATTGCATCGCTACTTCATGCAACATCGTCACAACCAAGGACACCCAGTGCTTCTTCCGAGAACAGATCGAACTCAAGCCTCTCTCAACCTCCTACAACAAGTCTTCTATGACTGCATCTGAAATAGATCCCTCGTACTTCTGTAGACTTTGACACTAAAATTGTCATAGTGTCCTCCTCCAAGTTTCATCATCATCGACATCTACCTAGCGGCGCTCTGATAGAACAACCTGTTGGACATCTTCTATGTGATCCTGACGAGTACGTCGGCCTTGAGACATACCTTTAAAATAAAAAACAATTAGAGCTCCTAAAACTGGAATACGGGAGACCCATCATTAATTAATTATATAATTGTTCTATTTTATTCATTTTAGGTTAACCTATCTCAAGGTCTACCCATTCAACGATAGGCACAAAGAAGTATGATGCATGATCTTTTCCTAGGTCTCTACCCTGTAACCAGTATCACCTTGTTCAGTATCCATTTTAAAATTACATGTTTGTACATAAAATCATATGGAGGCCTAAACTCTTATGTCTCTGCCAATCTCCAGTGTTTACATCACTTGATAAGCATGAATGACATTGTTGCCCTTCCAACCCAAGCAACCACACTCGTTCTTAACTCCAAACTCTATCCTATCTCTCAACTTAACTTCTGGTACCACTCTATCACAACCCCCTCCCCACAATGTGTACCCCTCCTGGGATGGAAATGTGAGAAGGGAGAAAATGACCCTTGTGTCCTACCTCCAATAGGACCTAGGTTGGCAACTATCACTGAGGGTATTGCGAACACACAAATGGGAGCCATTACCCTCTAAGAGAACACATGCGGAAGAAAGAGATAAGATAGACACCAAAAAAATCCAACTAAACCAGGTAGATAAAAGAAATCCCATTTACATATATGAAATGAAATACAAAACTACTACAATAGAAAGGGGAAAACCGCAAGTATCCAAAAGAAAATAAAACAGCAGCAACCACAAGCCTGAACAGCTCCTGCAACCGCATGATAGTAGTAACCATCCTGATCACCAACCTTCTCCAAGTGACCTGAAAATCAGTTTATATATTCATTGGGTGAGTATAAAAATATACTCAGTAGGATCCCCCCTGAATGCCTATCGTGAAAATGTAATGAAAGAATGCTAAAGCACAGTGAACAATAATTGAAACTAACCCGTCACCTAAACAGGTATACTATGTTCCCAGCCTCACCATGGCTACTCTCACCTTGTAATGCATAGTACAATATATAATATAATAATGAATATCAAGGGTACCCAGCTACTACTTCCCCACTGGTTTGCCACTTTTCCCCAACGTCACACGTCCTAAGAATCTCTCTCCAAAAAGGATTTCCCGCAGACCCTTGGTCGAAGCATGACAACATGCACCTTATGCAAAAAAAAACCACCACGTCAACGTAAAAAAAGTAACCAGTTAGTTACTGGGATCCACCACGGCTCGCATAACCTGTATCACACATCAGGTATTATACCTCAAGCCATTATATCCCATACAACGAGTAATGATCCTCAAGACATCACATTCTATACACGTTACACCTATAACAGTTCATAGAAAACTATATCCAGAATATATGTGTGTGAATAACCACAATTCATTATAGCCCTCTGCAAACATATTTGGGGAGAAGTAACCAATTTTCGTACCAACACAAATAACTTCCAAGAGAAGAGAACGGGCCAAAGGGGGTAGTTAGCCTTCCATCCTCCCACCAGAATGATGGGGAAAACACCCCCCCCCCCCCAGGGCTCAAAATCCATCGGGTGTTACTTTCCCTTACTGATAGGGTAGAGTAGCATATAGAAACAAAAAAATTACAAAATATACTATAGATTACAACCACACTATCGGTAAAACCTAGTCTTAGACTCAACTGCAGATAATGTCTCTCAGACTCTGGGCTGCTAATTATAAGACTAGGTATCCTATAAGAACAAAAACATTTAAAGAGCTTTAATACATTAAGTTATTCCCTTTTTCGTTTCCACTTTACGTTAATTAATTCATTAAACATTAATTAAAAAATAACAATTAAACAATAAATTTCATTATAATCACACCAAAAGTACATTGTTCCTTCAAATCACAACCTCAGAATTGCGCCCCAGCAAGCTCCAAATCCCATTGGGTTAACATCATTTATTCCATTTTTTATTTACATCCTTACATTCCCATATTCCCTGGAATTCCAGAAAAACAATCTATGCTTCAAAACACAATGGGCTCAACTGGGTGAGTAGATAAACTACCTGTCTTTTCTCTGCCACCTATAGAAAGAGCGTAGACACATTATCCCTTGATAAGATAAACATGGAATACACGTGGAATACCCCACATGTCTTCTCCCTTTTCGAAAGAAGGGTAAGAAAAACCAGTTTCCATGCATAGTGGGGAATGTAAAGTAGATAACCAACAAAGAATAATCAGCAGAAAACCAAACATTCACATCCAACCCATTTCATCATCCCTAGTGTCTTCCCTGACACCCACATGCATAAACTGATGCATCTCGCCACTCTATGTGTCAATTGCGACAACAACCAGCAGGCCTCCATGCCCCCACATATCATAATATCCATTCGGGCACACATGACACCCCAAGCTACATGAAAAAAACAATCATATTGTTTAGGCTCTTGGACCTTGATATAGTAAGAGGGTAACTCAGAACCATTCAAGGGATTATCAAACAATCAGTTCTTTAATCCATCTTGAATTATCCGATTTATTATTCAAAGGTTACATATTTGCGAAACCTAAATAATAAGCTATCACAAATAAAATAAACATGCTTAATGCACCAATTTGACTAACATCAAAAAATACAACAAGAAGAACTAGATTCATTTATAGGCTTCATTATCATTATTGAAAAAATTATCAATTAATTCTGATTTACATTATTTTCGAATTTCTATCATGAATGAACATCTAAAAAAAGAAAGCATAGATATCACACTATCTACAGAAAACAAGAGGCAATACCATACGATTGATATCAATTTATTTATCCAGTTCAAATATTTATCATGTCAATTCAATTATTTTCTAGGGGCTAAAACATGCCAGCTCTATAGTTTCACGTAAAAATGAAAGAGAAGCAACGAATCCACTACCTTAAAAAGGTTCTGAAAGATCTTTATAAGAGAACGATCTACGCAACGAATCATGATCACCTCCTCTTGTGACACCTGCATCCACTTGAGGATGTTACTACATGACCACACCAACTCAAACCCAAGAAACTCCCTTAGAAGAATGGAGATCACATGCCATAATATTGAAAGGATAAAAAAGAGAAGGTGACCCCAGAAGAATGAAGATAAATCAAAACATATATAAAATATTGATGGATACTGCTTGGATGCACAAAAATAAGGGGTTCACATGCAGCAAGAAGAACCTCAAGGGAGACCAATCCACCAAGAAAAGATTAATCTCACAATTACAAAAAGAAGTAAGGAAAGGTTTGAGCATCCTGAACTAGAGAACAAGGAGAAAGAACAAGGGATAAAGATATCTTGTCCCACTAGAAGATTTAACGAAGCTGCGGTTTAAGATACAGTGGATTATCTATTGAAATTAAAATGCATTAAACCACGTAGTTTGACCCTATAAATGTATCTAGGTCCTTTGGAAAATTAATATTGCAGTTATGGGATTTGATTTGCACTTAAATCCCTTAAAACAAGGCCATAAATGAATTTTACATCAAAGAAAACATTAAATTGATGAAACTGGAAAATCTGGAAATTTGGAAAAGGAAATATGAAACAGTTCTCGAAACACTCTTCATGAGTTGTCTCACTATTTTTAACTCACCATTTCTGACTCATCATGTCTGACTCACCGTTTCCATCACACCATTTATGACTCACAATTTCTGACTCACCATTTCTGACTCATTTTTTTTGACTCACTGTTTCTGTCTCACTGTTTTTAACTCACCATTTCTAACTCACGGTTTATGACTCACTGTTTCGGACTCACCATTTCTGACTCGCCGTTTCTAACTCACCGTTTATAAATCACCATTTATGACTCTCTATTTCTGACTCCCTATTTCTGACTCCCCCTTTTTGACTCACCATTTCTGACTCTCCAATTCTGACTCACCATTTCTGACTTAGTGTTTCTGACTCACCATTTCTAACTCACTGTTTCTGACTCACCGTGGAACTATTCATAAAACTGGAAACACTATTTATAGAACTAGAAATTTGAAAACCTGTTGAGGATGAGTCACTTTGACCTCCCCGAACACCTAAAACACCAGATTTTAGAAATGAGGTGGACTAGAGAGGTTCGGGCCATTAGAAATAAACATAAACATTTAAGGCAATGTATAAAATTAAAACAAAGGCCTTTTAAACATAAACTTAAGCATAATATGGAAAATATAAATCAAATTATTCCATTTACATATTCACATAAGTATTCTACTAGTCAAATAATTACATAGAACATCAATAACCAATTTCATATGATGGAATGCATAATGCAAGACTTCATAACCACATAGTCAAGTCCTTGTGACAGGACTACAAATATGATTTTGTCAAGGCTTTGTGCCAAGACACTAGTTTTTCTCCTATGACCTACCGATGCATCGAGGAGAAATTGAGAGCTCCCCCTGTTACTTACTAAGTCCAATTAAATCCTTATATAAATTGGTTTAAACATGACATAAACATTCGTATTAAAACTGGCATACAAAATGTCTATACTTTATCCATAAACCATAAATGGTGTAAAAATAACACATACACATTCAAAACATATAAAAAAACCTTCAATAAAATATTTAATATTTTTATACAAATAAATCAACATCAAACAAGCTTAAAATCCATCAAAGGATGTTTAAATATATGAAATCAAAACCTTTTATAGAGAAATATCTCTTTCTATTTTGAAGTCATTTAAAAGTGAAATAATTATAATAGAAAACATTTATTTTTAAAATATTCTTATAAAATTGTATAGGATGCTTCGATGATGTTATTATGGAGGAAAACCAGTGCACCCAACATATAAGTTAAAAAGGACATTCAGACCATAATTTTTTCATGAATGTCATAATGTACCTTGTTTAGAAAATGACAGAATGATTTCTTTCAAACATATGTGGTCAAATAAGGGTATAAATGAATTTAAACCATAGTATAGTAAATAGTACAAATGTTTTGAATTATAGTTTATAGAAAACATGGATTTGAATGATAAATAGATCCCAGTTGATACTTACGTATTAACAAACTCACATAAGTAAAGAGATTGTAGAATTAACCCTTACCGTGCGCTTTCCTTCTATTGAGGGTAGGTTTAACCTCTTGTATAATGAACCTAGTAGGTTATTAAATTATACCAGAACCGTATTTGTATTTATTATATCATACATGATTCAGTTATGACTTTATAATACCCATATAATAATGATATACATGTTATGTTAACATTTTGCGAAATAATTGATTTCTTTATCGTATGTGTTTTAACTTGTTGTTCTTGATAGAATCATTTAAAAAATGATCTAAATATTTCCAAAATATGATCCTTGATTTATATATCATATATATTTAGAATATAAATATTTATAATGGATAAATATATGAAATGGAAGGCACCATTTATGGAGATAGTAGGCCATATGTATGCATAAACGATGTTTCCGTTTTCAATCGTATTGAACAGAAGAAAGTGAATAAGATATATGTAAGTAACTATATATATATATATCTCCATTAGTATTATTATTTCAAATATTACATAATTATTAATAATATATATTTTTATAATCCTCATTAAATGGTGAATGTAGGAATGAATATCATCACGTCTTGGAGATGGTAATCTGTATGTACGCACAAGCGACAATATGATTATATTGATGGTGAAATAATATGTAATTTGATGGTATATCATATATAGAATCATTCACTTTTTTATTTATTATTTACATTAGCTATACTCAGTATTATACCCATCAAACTAATGAAGGGTTTGAATAACAACTACACCACAACGTGGAGAAGTTAAGTCGTGCGTGCGCACGTATAGTGACTTTATCATTTATAGGAAGGATATAATAAATAATATAGTTAAGAAATATTTATAATAACGTCACAGTATATATGAGGCATGGGATTTATTATTTTGGTATGGAAGCAACAAATAAATAGGATTTGGATGTATAAAATAACTTAAAATAGGGTGGTGAAATTATTACCTCTTCTTCGGGTGTTTCCTTTTGAGTTGATCAAAAGGGATCCTCAGGATGACTTAATTATAAAATTAAGACCTCTAGGATTAATTGAAGAAAGTTTTGAGGATATTTGGGTATGGTTTGGCTGACACAAATGGCTATAGAGATGTGATTTTGAGAGAAGGGGAAGTGTCCTTTTATAAGTGAGGTGAGGGTCACTTTAGGAAAAGCTTAAAATATTATTTTATAATAAACTAATTTATTGTTTTTAATGTCTCAGAAATGATTTATTTCTAGTATAAGGTGGGGATGGGTTGAAATCAACTCATTCAATAGGTTTTAGACAGGTTTAGGTCACCATATTAACCTTATCTTTTAGATTTAACCCTTAGTTAAATAGTTTAATTTTTACCATGTATTCTTGTATTATTATAATAAATGGTTAATATACATACAATAAAAATCCAAGAAAACATAAAGTGTTTAATTTATGATTTAACTATAATTATATTAGTTTTTTGGCAGAACCACAAATTTTGAAAAATATTATAAAATTTAATAATATAATGTTTTTTACAACACATTTTTGTCAATTTTTACACTATTTAGTATTTGATTTTTGTGAAAGTAATAACAACATGATTACTTTGAAAAAAATGCATTGAATCAACCCTAAGATGTTGTATCCACCTTGAAAATTCGTGTATGTCATAAAAACATTGAAATTATATTTATTTTAATATTTATAATACCATTTACTTGATTCTTTCATTAATAAGGTAATTACTACGTCCTCATTGTGTCATAAATAAATTTAATTTTTTAATTTCTAATAATTATAAATAAAATAAAATTATATAGGAAATATTTTTATATTTCTAATGAATATTTATAGTCGAATTTATATTATGTATAACCCTATAATAAAAATGTTTTAGAAATAAAACATTGAATTTATCACTTTTAACACTTCTTTAAAAAAATAATAATAAATATCCTAATCTAATCCTAGTGGACCGAAGAGGATAATATTTTATTCCTAAATTTTTTTGGTCTAATTATACTTATCCAATTGAATTATGACATGTGTTACAGTAATTATGATATCATTTTACCCTCAATTACCCAATTTACTTTTAATCGTGGTAAATAAAATTCAAAAGTTACTATTCCCAACAAAAAAAATTTCATCTTATTAAACCAAATTTTACGTATTGATGTTAATAGTATCTCTAAAAATTTTTAAATTCAACTCATAAGAAGCTGTAAAATTATGTTTTATACAAATTTGTAAATGCTCCTAGAAGGTGGGTAAAAGACGATAAAAAGTTTATTATAATTTTATATATCTAAACTTATCATAAAATTACATAAATTAATTACATTTAACATATATATGTATTATGTATCTATTTTGACCTAAAATAAAATAAAATAAAATAACTAATAATTTATATAAGAAGTTAGTTTTAAAATAATAAATGAGTGTTTTTCACTATTCATCAAAAATTGAATGTTTTCAGAAAATTCCAAAAATTTACTATAAGATAATTTTGATATTCCAAATTAATTAATGAAGTCTGTTTTACCAAATTCAAAACATAAAAGTTTCATTTATTAATATAAAATAAATTCCTGTTGTCAAAATCGAAAAGCTGGTTTTCAAAAACTTGAAAATATCAAATGATTGATAGGTGTTTATGTAAAATTTAAATGTGAAAGTACTTATAATAACTTTTATTGTATTAAATGATAAAAATATAATCTAATAATACTTCAATAGAATTAAAATTCATAATTTAAAACTATAAATAGTTTTGATTAAAAACTTTTTTTCAATTAAAACATAGTAATTTTCATTTTTCATCCAAATATGAAAGTTATCAGAAAAGTACCAAAAATTTTTCCAAACTAAATTTTTATGTTCCGCTTCTATAGAAGAATTATTTTTCATTAAATTGAATACATAAAAGTGTCAAATATTTGTTTAAAAACGGGCTCCCCGTTAAAATGCGACACAATTGATGTTAAAATTATATAGGGTATATAAGAATCAAAATGTAGTTAATACTATTCATAACTGTTTTTTGAATGACTAGTTTGGTAAGTTATGGTGAACTCAAACTCATTGTTGCTTGTATCACAAACTATTGAATTACTTTATTGATATAACATACTATAGAGTCTTGGGGTGTTATAGTTTATGAAAATAAAATTTTAAATTTTCAAGTTGATTTTTATTTTTGTATCAATCATTTCAAAATTATATTAATATTATTTTTTTATAATTTTGTGTAGTATATATTTATGAATATATAGTGAAAATATATATATTTATTGAATTATAATGAGCATGTACCCATGTGGTATAGGCTCCTTCTTGGCATCCAGAAGACCGAGGATCAAATCAGTGCAAGGATGAATTTTCAGGTTACATTAGTAGTACTGTAGGAGGGCATTGTAGTGGTAATGTAGCAGTGACAGAAATGCAGCAGTGGAGGCACTGTTTCCGGTACTGTAGCGGTAGTGGTACTTCCAGAGCTACTATAGCATCATGTGTATTGTAGCAGTATTGTTCATCGAGGGGTCCTTTTGGCAAAAAATGGGCTCCCAGGCCCTATATTCTGGCCACTTGGCCTTGGGCCTTTGGGCTATGTGATTGGTCTCCCTCTACCTAGTCATAAGTAGGTATTTTATTTAAATAATAAATTTAGGATTCAGCAAGAAACAGATATTTATTTAAAATGTTAGTTTCTTTTGAGTATTTTATTAATAAAATTAAATTTATCAATAATTTTTAAATTAATGAGTATTTTTTAAATCATGAAAAACCAAATATATTTTGTGGAATGAATTATTCAAAAGAAAATTATTATAAAAACATTTTTATTATTAGGATATTTATTTTTCTGACCAAATATTTTCAACATGTTTTATATGTTTTATTTAAACTTATATTATTATCATTCAGTATTTTGAATTTAAAATATGGATTTACTATTTCAAATAACGTAGAAATTTTTGGTAAATTAGTCTTTTTTATTTATGGTCAACATAAATTGTGACCATAGAATTTTTTTACCTTAGTAAAGGGTAAATTTGGTATTTAAAAGATAAAAATAAAATTATTAGGATAATAAACTGATTTTGAAATTTACTAAATTTTAAAGGATGGTTATATATATCCTATTGTATTCCAATCTTCACATATTATATTTTTTTTCCATTTTTACTTGGTTAGAACAATTATAATATTTTATATATTTAAATATTGATATGGTCACATTATATTTTTTTATAATGATAATATTATTAACATTCTAATAACTAGAGTTTATTATTGGTTGTAAAAATTATCATGAATTATAAATGGTTTATAATTATCATTGTAATTTAATTTTATTTTTAGTAAAGAAATAATTACATTAAATTCAAATACAACACTAAACTAGTAAATATTCATTTATTAAAAAAATAAAATATATTATTACATAAATATAATAATTTTTTTAATTTTATACAATTAAAGTAAAAAAATTAATTTTATAAAAAAATATTATTTTATGGATGTATTAAAATATTTTATCAAAATATAACCTTTTTCTTGATTTAAGGAAATTCAAAGTAAATGAATAGATCTAAAACTAAAAATATTTATATCGTTTTGAAATAAAATTTTATCAAATGAACTAAAATTTATAAAATTACGATCTATCTTCATTTACTTATTATATGGCAGCAAAAATCATCTATTTTCTATTTATGGAAGATTTATCCATTTGTGGTTACTATCTTGAATCTCATGTTGTAACAAATCTTGGTTATTATGCTATGTTATGAAAGGGTTAACTATGGGATACAACCAAACAAGAAAGGTAATTTTATCATCTAAAAATATATAAAAAATATTTTACGAGAGTATATATACTCATTCGTATATTATCATCAAATAATTTCAATTTATAGCAATAATAATATCAAATTTAATTATTTTATAAATTAATATTTTGTGAAATTACATATCTTCCTATCACCACCCTAACAAAAATGAACCACCTATTCCGATCTATTCAAACAAGAAAACCCATTTATATTGGCCAATATTCTTCATAATCCCTTTCGAGCAACCCTTATTGAATTTTCTAGGCCCTATATTTTCAGGAATAAAAATCATATAGGTTATAATTTGTTAACAAAATGATATTTTCTAATGGGGAGTTGTAGTTTTAGATAAATATTTTATATTTATTTTTTTATACATCTCCTTTAAATAATATTATACAATGATAAAATAATAAAACCATTTTTATAAATAAATTTCAATGTTATAATTTTAATGTCATGACATTTATTTATGTATGCTTCCATTAAATTGAACATAAAACAATTGTTCATGTTTACAGTGGACTACACGATCAAGAAATAATGTAATTTTTTTCTCATAACCATATTTAATAAATAGATTATAATTTAACAATCAATTTTTTTATTTGTTACTCATGAAATATTTATAATTAATAGAATATAATTTTTCCTTTATCGTCTTTCATTTATATTAACTAGAAAATGAAATCATTGCTCATGTGTGTGTGTAAAAAACCTCCTCTATAATGTGATGTCACCCATTTTCCATCAAGAAATCCCATGGATGATATATGTATATATGTATATTTAAAAATATTATATCATAATCATTTGGGGAATGTTTAAATATTTCTTAAATCCATTGTATTATAATCATTGAAAATTGGAATGTTAGTAATGTGTATGTAATTCCTATAATATCCATGATTATTACATAGTTAATTTTCTATAGCCTTATTCAGTGGTTAGATTTAAAAGTATAATATATTATTAAAAATCATCATTATTTTATGATTATTATTCTGCATATGATTTAATAATAAAATATATTACCATATTCATCGAACCATAGTGATTTTGGAAATATGAACTGAATATAATTAAAAAATATTTTCTGAAATTACATAATTATGTAATTTTAATAATATGACAATATGTGAGATTAATTTAATATTAAACACGAATAAGGTTCTGAATAAAATAAAAAATTAATATAATTTTGTTATTCAGGATTAAAATGAACATATGTGAGGAGTTGGACTCATGTTAAGTGACATTGTTTTTAAAATATACTTTTAAAGTATCCCTTAAAATTATTTTAATTTCATTTAATTGTTATAATATTATTTTATTGATGATTTTATAAAAAAAATTATTTATAATGGATATTTTATTTCTCTTCTATCCTTGATTCAATGTTTTTAAAAACAAATACATTTATTATTTTTACACTCATTTTAAAATGATAAAGTTGTGTTATAGATTAATGTATATAGATAAAATGGATTCTCCCAAAATCATAACTGTTTTTTTTTTGATTCATTTTCAATATTTATTATTTTTCTCAAATAAAAAACCTCTATAAAAATATTTTTTTCATTCTAAAAATGGTTTTTATAATGTTATGAGTTTATCAGTATTCAAAAATGTTTTATAATGGATAAATATAATATTTTTATGAGTATAGTGTTAGAAATTAGAAGCTTATATATAATCTTATTATGCCATTGTTCTTTGAAAATTTAATGATGATGGTTGGTTTCGTTGAAAACAAGAGATGAGTGCTTATGATTTTATCCAATGACTTGTAGTCCCATGATAAATCAAGGATGGATGGGTCTTTTATTTCCCTCAAATACATCGGTATTATAAGTTGGTTGTAAATTAATTCCATATATAATAGTGATTGTAAGAGTGATATTGAAATTATTTATTTTGTATCCTACATGTTTTATCTATTTTTGGGGATGATTTTTCAATTTAATATAATGATATAATGCTTAATGGAATGTATATTCTAATTTAAAATTACGGTAAAAATGACGTTGTGAAATAATTATCATGAGTTTATCATATTTTGAATGAAATATTATATTATTTATTTTTTAATTTAATAATTTGTATGAAATATTTTATTATAATTATTATAAATAGAAATTGTTTTCATGATTAAGAAATTATAAACACTAAACCAAATGATAATGTTGATGAATGCTACTTTTTATAAGTATTCATGGACTAAAAATTTCCTCCATTGTATTTAGGTCCCTTGTTAATCTTTTTGTTCTCATACAAGATATTAAAAAGTCTTTCACTGGGTTTATTGATGTGTATAAAAAATGAGGAAGAAAATTTAAGCAATGAATATTTTTCATTAAAATAAAATGTGATTCAATTTAATTGTTTTATATTATTGGAATAATGGATATTGATTAAAAATATCTATATATTATTTTTCTATTTAATATTATATTTATTACCTTTATCTCAAAAACTATGTACCAACAAGATAATTTTGAGTGTATGGAAGGTAATTCTAGTTTAAATCCACTCAAATATTTCATGTTAAAGGACAATTCCATATTTTTTGTATCATAAAATGTAGAAAATTATATAAGATGTGATATTATTGTTAATATAAGTCAATTATGAGCTTCGAATGATTGTTTATCTTGACATGATATATCATTTTAGGATTACCATTATAATTTATCAAAACTATATCAATCGTGAATGATTTTGAACATGGGTAACATGAAATCAATTGTAGGAAGGAACTAAGGTGATGATATCCTTCCAAATCAGCATCCTTGAATGGTTGTAATTGTAACGGCCCTGCTCTAGTTACCCAGATTCAGTGCATTATTACATAACATTTGAATGATCACAAAAGATCAAGTCTTGAATGTCCAGAAAGTTTACTAGCCTCAGAAATACTAGATACATTTATAAGTTTTACATTACATTATAAAATGAAAAACTACAACAACATGGTCTCCATGGGTGACACTCATATCACTTAGACTATCCCTCCAGGTCAGTCAAAATATACCTCTTCGCATCCTGGGAAAAATATAACATAGAAAAGGGTGAGCTTAGATTCTCAGTAAGGATGATAATATAGAAAAAAAATTCACTAATATACATAAACATTTAAGGAAATGTAAGACTAAAACAAAATCCTTTTAAACATGAACATAACCATAATATGGCAAAGATAAAATCATATAATTCCATTTACTTATTCACATGGATATTCTACTAGTCGAATAATAACATTCAATATCAATAGCCACTTTCATAATGATGCAATGCATAATGCCAGACTTCATAACCACATAGTCAAGGCCTTGTTCTAATACTACAAATAAGTTTTTGTCAAGAACTTGTGCCCAGACACTAGTTTGTCTCATGAGACCTACTGATGCATCGAGGTGCAATATCGGGCTCCACCCATCACTGACTAAGTCCAATGCATTCCTTATATGAAAAGGTTTAAACATAACACAAACAATCATATTAAAACTATCATACAAAAAGTCAATACTTTATCCATAAACCAAGAATGGTATAAAAATAACACATCCAATGTCAAAAATACCACAAAACCATCAATACAATAATGATGTTTTGTATCATAATAAATCAACAACAATAAAGTATACAATCCATCAAAGGATACTGACATAGATGATATTAAAACTTTTTTTAGAGAAATATCTCTTTCTATTTTGAAATCATTTAAAAGTAATATAATTATAATAGAAAACATTTATTGTAAAATATTCTTATAATATTTTTAGGGAAGCATCGATGATGTTATTACGTTGGAAAATAGTTGCACCCTCCATATAAGTTAAAAACATTCTTACCTAAATTTTGTCCAAAAGGTCATAAGGTACCTTCTTTGGAAAATGGAAAAATGATTTCTTTCAAACCATTTTATAAAAAGTTAAAAAATGGTATAAATTACTTTATCTCATCTTATATTAAATAGTAATAATGTTTTGGAATACATTTTTAAGAAACATAGATGTGGATGATAAAGAGGTCCTAGTAGATACTTAAATAAAAACAACATCTAATAATAAAGAGACTGTGGAATTAACCCTTACCTTGTACTTTCCCTTGGTTGAGGGTAGGTTAACCTCCTATATAATGGTTAAATTATTGTTATTAAATTATATATGAACCATATATATTAATATGATATCATATATGATCTTCTAATATTGCTTTGTTAATGATATTTCAATTGTATCATCGTTTTGGGTGTTAACTGATTCATTTTCCATTATATGCATAGTTACATAAGCCATGTTTGTTATGGATAGGATTTATTTGATTCATATACCGAATTATATTATTTTCATAAACAATATTTTTAATCCTCAAATGAGAATTATTCTTGAATGATTACGATGGGGATTGAATCTCATCGCGTTTGTGGAGACGGTAATCCAGACGTACACAAGACCGACAGTATCCTTCTTTTGATATTAAATTCACATTTAATTCAATGATATATCATATATACAGAATTATTATCATGTTATATTTATTATTTACATCATTTATACCCATTTTTATACCCATCCAAATGATTATGTTTTTTGAATAACAAACTACACCGCGATGTGGAGATGGTAATCCGAATGTACGCACGTATGGTGACTTTGTCATTTATAGGATGGATATAATAATGAATATGGCTATACCAATTTTATAATAACATCATAGAATATATAAGATACTGGAGTTATTATTTTATAATGTAAACAACAAACAAATAGGATGTTGAAGAAGAAAAGAAAATGAAAGAGGTGATGAAATATTCAACTCTTCTTGGGGTTCTTCCTTTTGATTTGATCAAAAGGACTTCTTAGGTTGTATTTATGAATAAAGGAAGGCCTCTATGATTATTGGATGATAGTTGAATGTTTATTTGGATAGGGGTTGGCCAAGCCAAATGTCTTTGAAGGTGTGAATTAGAGAGAAGGGGAGGTTCCCTTTTATAAGATAGGTGATGGTCACTTTGGGAAAAGCTTAAAATATTATTTCATAATAATATCATATTAGGTTTATAATGGCTCAAAAATGAATTATTTAAAGGGTATGGTGGGTATGGGTAGAAAAACTCTCCACTAATTGGTTTTAAAAAGGTTTAGGTTATCATATTAACAATATCTTATAGAATTAACTCTTAGTTAAATAGTTTGACTTTTATCATGTCCCATTGTATTTTTATATTATATGGTTTATAAACATACTATAAACTTCCAAAAGAACCTCATGTGGTTAATTAATCACATATATAATATTATTTAATCCTTTTGGCCAAGCCTTAGGTTTTGATAAATATAATACCAATTAATAATATAATATTTGTCTTAAAAACTCTTTTATGTCTATTTTGACACAATTTGGTATATTGTTTTTGATAAATTCATAACAGCGTTATTACTTCGAATAAAATTAATTTATTTAATAATAACATGTAATATTAACCTATAAAATTAACTTAATTCATTAAAAGTCTCAATTTAGATTTATTTGAATATTTATAATATCAATTATTTTAATCATTTATTTATTAGGTAATTACTGCATCATCATTGTGTCATAAATAAACTTAATTATTTAATGTCTAAAAATTATAAATAAAATACCATTATGTAGGAAATAGATTTAGATTTTTAATGAATATTTATAGTCTAATTTATCTTATGTATAACCCAATATTAGAAATAGTTTAGTTATTAAACATTTATTTTAACTCCTTTAACTCTTCTTTAAATAAAATAATAATCAATGCCGTAATCTAATCCAAGTGGACCAAAGAGGAACATATTTTATTCCAAAGGCATTTTTTGGTCTAATTAAATATATCTAATACAATTAGGACATGTGGTAGGGTAATTATGATATCATTTTTACCCATAATTACCCAATTTACTTTTAACTGTGGTAAACAAAAGTAAAAAGCTACTATTCACCAAAAATTATTTTCATCTTATTGAATGACATTTTAATTTCCGATATTAACTTCTTCTCTCATATTTTTGAAATTCAACTCAAAGAATTGGTAAAATTATGTTTTATACAAATTTGCAAATGCTCCTAGGAGGTGGGTAAAAGAGGGTAAATAGTTCGAAAAAATATTATATATCTAAAATTATTATAAAATGACTCCAATGAATTACATTGAACATATATATGTATTATGTATCTATTTTGACTTAAAATGAATTAAAATAAAATTACTAATTATTTAAATAAAAATTTTGTTTTAACCAATAACACAGTGTTTTTTCAATATTCATTAAAAATTGAATGTTTTCCAAAAAAAATACCAAAAACTGACCCAAAGCTAATTTCGATATTCCAAATCCAAAAATGAATTCAATTTTAAAAGATAAAATTTATAAATTTTTAAATTTTGGGTACTACTATTCATAATGGCTAGTTTGATTTGTCGCGGTGTGTTTGAATCTCAATGTTCTGTACAATGCATGCTATTGTATTATTCAAAAAAAAATGTATCATAGAATCTTGGGGAGTTACATTCATCCCTCCAAATAATTTCGTCTTCAATATTTATATAATACTACCACACACAATGATTCGGGAGGTTCTTCATCATAATTTCCTCTGGTTCCCATGTTGCCTCTTCAACTTTATGGTTTCACAATAGAACTTTTACCGGACGAGTCATCCTATATATCACCACTTTTTCTCTTGTATCAAAAATTCTGATAGGCTCTTCGCAATTAGATAGATCAGGTTCCTGTTCAATTTCATCATAGTTGAGAACATGTGTTGGGTCAGGCATGTATTTTCTAAATAGTGATACATGGAACATATCATGAACATTGGACAGACTTGGAGGAATTTTCAAACGATAATCTACAACTCCAATTCGTTCTAGAATTTGGAAAGGTCCTATGTACATGGTACTTAATTTAACCTTCTTACCAAATCTTATAACCCCCTTCTATGGAGATACCTTCAAGAAAACATGATCCCCTAGCTGAAATTACAAAGACTTCCATCGGTTATCAGCATAGATCTTATGCCTACATTGAGCTGAATTGATGTGTGTTCGATAACCTTCACCTTTTACATTGTTTCCTCAACAAGTTCTTGGCCTACAATTTTTGTTTCTCCTAAATCATCCCTACAAGTTGGTGTGCGACATATCTTTCCATATAAAGCTTCATATGTTGCCATCTGAATACTTTAATGGAAGCTGTTGTTATAGGAATATTCTACTAGAGGTAAATATTGATCCAACATACCTTGAAAGCCAGGTGAGCAAGATATCAACATGTCTTCTAAGGTTTGAACAGTCTGTTCTGATTGACCATCAGTTTGACGGTGGTAGGTAGTGCTCAAATGAAGTTTAGTATCCTCAGATTTCTAAAGACTTTTCTAGAATCTTGATTTAAAATGGGGATTAGGATCAGAAATAATCGATAAGGGTACTCCATGAAGTCTTAAAACGTCATTAATGTATAGTCTTTCTAGACGTTCAAGTGGTAAATCTTCTCTTATTGAATGAAAATGTTCTGACTTGGTAAGACGATCAACAATGACCTATATTTCATCATTATTTCTTGGATTTTTTGGTAGACCATTAAAAATTCCATCATAATATTATCCAATTTCCACTCTGGGGTGGGAAGAGGTTTCATCACTCCTCTAGGTTGTTTCCTTCCAGCATTCACTTGTTGACAAACCATACATCTTGACACAAAATCAGCAAACTCCCTCTTTATGTTATCCCACCCAAAATGTTCCTTCAAATCACTCTAAATCTTAGTACTACCAGGGTGTATAGAGAAATTAGAGCTATTAGCATCATCCACCAATTCCCATTGTAGATCAGGTAAATTGGGAACACAAGGTCTCTTCCCAAATATCAACATTCCATCTTCATATACGTAGTCAATCAATCTCCCATCATTTGAAACTTTAATCTTCTTTTTAACACCTCATCATCAGTCTGGGAACTTTTTGTCCTTTCTAGTAAATATGGTTTGGAATCCATTTGAAAATTATTGATGTTTCACCTTCCATGATTATTCCCATATCCATTTTCATTAGATCCATGAAAATAGGATCCCTTTTAACTCTCTTGTTGTTCAAAACTGCATGATCCTTTCTTCTCAAAGCATCTTCCTCCTTATTTTCCTTCCCTGGGTGGTAGTGTATTTTGAAATCATAATCCTTGTGTAGTTTAATTCCTCTGATACCAACTGTAACACCCTGACCATATTTACCTAGAGTCAGTGCATTATTTTAATACATTGTCTTGATTAAAATGAATCTTGTTCCGAAAGACTGATCAGTTTAGAAGTCTTGGAAAATAGATTACATACATGAACGTTACATTACACATTAGAAAATAAAACACAACATACATTATCCTTTCAGAATGACATTATTCCCCTAGAATAACCTGACTTATCAATTATAATACACTTTATAGAATCCTGGAAAAATTAAACATAGAAAGGGGTGAGCTCAGATGCTCATTAAGGATAACAATATAGACGAAACTATCATAAATAAGCATAAACATTTAAGGAAATGTGAGACTAAAACAAAATACTTTGAAACTTGAACTTCATCATAACATGAAAAATATAAAATCAAATAATTCCATTTACTTATTCACATGTAAATTCTCCTAATTGAATAATCACATGAAATATCAATAGTCACTTTCATACTGATGGAATGCATAATGCCAGACTTCATAACCACATAGTCAAGGCCTTGTTCCAAGACTAGAAATATGATTTTGTCAAGGCCTTATGCCAAGACACTTATTTGTCTCTTGAGACTTACCAATAAATCAAGGAGTTATAGCGGGTTCCACCCGTCACTTACTTAGTCCAATCCATTTCTCATATGAAAATGTTTAAACATTACATAAACATTTGAATTAAAACTAGCATAAACAAAGAGAATACTTTATACATAAACCATGAATGGTATAAAAATAACACATCCATAGTCAACTATATCATAAATCTCCCAATAAAATATGGAATTTTTGTATCATAATAAATCAACTTAAAATAAGCTTATAATCCATCAATGAATGTTGACATAGATGAAATCAAAAAATTTATTTTTCATAAATATATCTTTCTATTTTGAAACAATTTAAAAGTCATATAATTATAAAAGAAAACATTTACTTTGAACATATTATTATAAACTTTTAAGGGATGCTTTGACGATGTTATAATGGCAAAAAATATCCGCACAAGCCGTATAAGTTAAAAAACATTCTTACCTTAATTTTGTAAAAAATGTCATGAGGTACCTTTTTTGGAAAAAGACCGATAGATTCATTTCAAAAAAAAATATAAAAACTCAAACAATGGTATAAATGAATTTGAATCATAGTATATTAAATAGTACAAATTCTTTGGAATAAATTTTTAAGAAACATGGATGTGGATGATAAAGAGGACCCAGTAGATACTAACGTAAAAAAACTCAGATAATAAAGAGATTGTGAAATTAACCCTTACCTTATACATTTCTTTCGTCAAGGTTAGTTTAAACTGTTTTATAATGGTGAAATAATTGTAATTAAATGACACAAGATCCATATACATTAATATTATATCATATATTATCTTTTAATATTTCTTTGATAATGATATTTCAGTAGTGTCACCATTTCGGGTGCTAACTGGTTCTTTTTCCTTTATATTCTTTGTTACGTAAGCCATTTTTTTTACAGATATGATCTATATTATTCATATACAGAATTGTATTATGTTCATAAAAATTATTTTTAATCATAAAAGGAAAATTATTCTTGAATGATTACGATGAGGAATGAATCTCATTGTGTTCATGGAGATGGTAATCCGGGCGTACGCACGAGTGATAATATCAAATATTTGATAATAAAATTATATATAATTGGAAGTTATATCAAATATAAAGAATTATTATAATGTCATATTTATTATTTACATCATTTATATTCATTATTATACCCATCCAAATGATGAAGTTCTTGAAAAAAAAACTACACTACGACGTGGAGACGGTAATCTTTACGTCTTCACGTATGGTGACATTGTCATTTATAGGATGGATATAATAATGAATATGGTTGTACCATTTTTATAATAACATCATGGTATATAGAAGATACTGGGGTTATTATTTTAGAATGGAAACAACAAAGAAAGAGCATTTTTAAGAAGAAAAGTACATGATAGAGGTGATGAAATATTTACCTCTTCTTTGGGTTCTTACTTTTGATTTGAACAAAAGGGATCCATAGGTTGGCTTTATTACTAAATTTAGGCTTCTAGAATTAATGGAGGAAGTTTAGAGCATATTTTTTCTTGGTTTCTCTAAGCCAAATGTCTTTGAAGGTGTGAATTTGAGAAAAGCGGATGTTCCCTTTTATAAGAGAGGTGAGGGTCACTTTAGAAAAATCTTGGAATATTAATTTATAATAAAATAAATTTCCATTTCTAATGGTACAAAAATGAATTATTTAAAGGATAAGGTGGTCATAGTTCGAAAACCTTTCAAACAATAGGTTTTATATAGTTTGAGGTCATCATATTAACCTTATCTTTTACATTTAACTCTTAGTTGAACTATTTGACATTTACCATGCCTCTTTGTATTTTTATAATATATGGTTTATAAAAATACTACAAAATTCCAAAAGAAACTCAAGTGGTTAATTAGTTAAATATATAATATTATTTATGTCCTTTGGCCGAACCTTGGATTTTTAGGAATATAATACCAATTAATAATATAATATTTTTTAAGAAAACTCTATTATGTCAATTTTGACACTATTTGGTAATATTTTTTTTGGAATTTATAACAGCATTATTACTTCGAAAAAATTTCCATTAATCAACATTAACATGTCATGTTAACCTTATAAATTAATTTAATTCATTAAAAGTATAAAATTATATTTATTTGAATATTTATGATATCAATTATTTTAATCATTCATTTAAAAAGTAATTACTGCATCATCATTATGTAATAAATAAATTTTATTATCTGATGTCTAAATATTATAAATAAAATACCATTATGTAAAAAATCTTCTTATATTTCTAATGAATATTTATAGTCGAATTATACTTATGTATAACCCTATATTAAAAATTCATTAGTTATTAGACTTTGATTTTCACTCTTTTAACTCTTCATTAAATAAAATAATTACAAATTTCCTAATATAATCCAAGTGAATCAAATGGGATCATAAGTTATTCCAAAGTTTGTTTTTGGTTGAATTACACATATCCAATTTAGTTATGACTTGTGTTAGGGTGATTATGATATCATTTTTACATTTAATTACCCTATTTACTTTTAACAATGATAAAGAAAACTAAAATGTTATTGTTCACCAAAAATTATTTTTAATATTATTGAACCACATTTTACATACTGATATTAACCGTGTCTCTTGATTTTTTTGAAATTCAACTCTCAGAAGCAGTAAAAATAATTTTTATACAAATTTGAAAATTCTCCTAGGAGGTGGGTAAAAGACAGTAAATAGTTCGATAAAATTTTATATATAAAAACTTATTATAAAATGACTCCAATTAATTAAGTGGAACATATATATGTATTATGTATCTATTTTTACCTATAAAAAATTAACTTAAAATAACTAATTATTTCAATAAAGTCGGTTTTTACCAATAACGCAATGTTTTTTCACTATTCATCCAAAATTGAATGTTTTCAGAAAAATACCAAAAATTCACCCTAAGCTAATTTCGATATTCTGAATCCAAAAATAAAGTCCATTTTGAAAGTTAAAATTTATAAAATTTCAAAATTTTGGTATTACTATTCATAACGGCTAGTTAGATTGGTCGCGGTGTGTAAGAATCTCGAAGTTGCGTACAATGAAAGCTATTGCATTATTCAAAAGTCAATGTATCGTGGAATCATGGGGTGATACAGAAATGGGAGTATATAATGTTTTTACGATAATGGATAAATCGAAGCATGCTTTAAATTATGGTTGTATCGAAGTTAGTGAACCTAATGACATACAATATAGGAACATGTAATAAGTGAGACATTTTATAAGACACAATCATGTGACATTCAGTTGATCTTCTAAACCTATCATAGTATAAGGATAAATTAAAGCATTGGAATACATATTTCGTTTCATGTTCTATTTATAGAATTCGAGGTAAGTCAAAATATTTAACTTTTTGAAGGGGAATTAAATAAAAAGTAGATAATAGATAATAATCATTAAGAATGTGAAGGGATTGATAACATGGAATTTGATGAATTTAAGAATATTATGATTGGTAAATATTATACTAAGGTTGATCAACATTGGATGAAATATAAATTCATTGAAATTAGATAGAAGGAGTAATATTTGGTTGTTTCTTCTACAAAAAAACTAAAATATATGGTAAGGTACATATTTTTTATCTTTGGATAATGTTAGAAAATTATTTATTTATAGATAGGATTAAACCCATGATATCAATGTGATTTAGATACCATTTTTTTAAATGTTATAATAAAAATGTGGGATGTATTGGGATGGTTGAAATTGGGTTTACAAATGACCATGGATACAAAATAGAAAAAGGACTAATTTTATGTAAATGAGGAAGAATCCATCAAATGATTATAATGGTACGAAAATGAAGTTTCAATATTGTGGATAGTGCAGTAGAATGATCCTTGGAGAATATGTTATCAATTCATTGAAATGATTCCGATGTGGAATGCTTCGACACATGTCTCATGAATTCAAGGAAAATGATTATAAAAATAATGAAAATCCTATAATAAGATTTCTAAATTTCAATAAGTATTTCATTATTAAAATGTGTGCGGAAATATAGTAACTCATTAGTAAAATCTTCAATATCAAATGAAAATGGTTGTGGAAGAATATTTTCATTCTATTATAGTTGATGCGGGGCTATCAAATAATGTGGTGAGAGGTATATTACCAGTTTTTTAGAATAATAACAATACCTTGTTTCAGTTTTGATGCCTGTATACATTCATTTATGAGAAATTATCAATTTAATTAAGCATATAATTTCATGAAACAAGGATAGAACAATTTTTGAAAATACTAGGAGAAAATATTATAGCACAAAATATTTATATAAACATTATTATTGTTATAATTGGAATGGTCTTCCATAAAAAACATGTCGAACAACACATGATACTGTTTGATATTATTTTGTGCATGGATTATATTTAAATTTAACATGATTAGATAGATTATACAATGAAGGATGTTTTGTCAAATGATTTAATATATTTGAAAACACATAACAGTAGTGAGAAATTATTTTATGTTTTACTGAAATTTTTGGATAACATTTGGTTGAAATGAAGCCCTTCTAATTAGTGATGAGGAAAAGAAAAATGAATAGATGGTTGTTTTTTGGGACGATTTAATGGGTTTTATTACTTAACCTTATTTTATGTTTACTATTACCTCAGTAAATGTTTCTAATCAAATATCAAAATAAACTTATAAAATTTATAAAGTAAAACAATTAGAATAGAAAAAAAATAAATTACTGGAGTTTATAGATATTGGGTTAATCATCCAATAACCTCACCATGGGATTATCCTATCTTGTTTATTTAAAACATACGTTTCAATGATACTTTGAATAAATTATAGATCATTATATATAATCAATATTAGGAACATGAATAATTTTCCTCACATAAAATATTATTTTGAATAGATTTAGAGAGCATTCATTTTTATGAATATTGATCTCTGGTTGGTGATTCATTTGTTGAAGATAAGAGGGGTAAATATTTCTAATAATATATTTACACAAGATATAGAAATTTTGATTGTATTTTTACACCCTTTGGTTGTTTTCTAAACCAACTCTATTTATAGATCAAATGAATATATTTCTCCATTATTTCATGAACAAGGTTTTTGTTTTGTTTATAGATTAAGTATTATTATTTTATAAAATTAATTATATTATGAAAGATTCATAGGTATTGTTTTTCAAATCCTATGTGTGAAGAATGTATTTGGGATATTTCAAAAGTGTGAGTTTTAATTGAAATATGTTTCCTTCCAGGGTAATTTTTTCTTCTAAATATGGAATAATAATTCACCCTAATAAAAGTAATGTTTTTAAGGGGTGTATATGAAAAACAAATTCATGGATATTCATAGTAATATTGGATTACTAAATTACTATTGGAGGTTTTTTGATTCTTTTGTTCAGTGTTCCTTCCCTCTAACTAAGTCAACATAAAATGTTGATCAATTTAACTACAATAAATTAGAGAGAATTTTATTTAGGAAAATTAAAATATTGAGAGAATTTTATAGTCTTTTCCTCGGCCTTATTAAATGGTAATTGTTTTTATTTTAAAATGATTATTCATTGAAGGTTCTTTGGGGTGTTATGATGCATAATTAATAAATAGTTTCTTATACTATATGGAAGATAAAACATCCTGAATTCAAATATTCTACGCCTGATTAATAATTTTTTAAATTGGGGATTGATATAATAATTTAGAGGAATCATTTATATTGTGTAAGTTGTGAAATATATATTGTTCAAAATTTTTGATGTATAAATTCTCTTAGAAAGATTCAACCATGAGGAAAAAATGATGGATAGAACTATTCAATGATTTTTATTTCACGAATCATTAATATATGGGAAAATAAAAAATTTAGATTATTTTTTAATATGGAAGAAACAATTACTTATAAATTCTATATTTAAAAATTTATCCATTGGTTAATAGTTTGTGGAATTTTGTATTAATTGCATTGGATATGAGAAATTTCTCAATATTTTAGGGTTTGTAAAATAATATAAATTAGAAAAAAATGTCGGAGCTCAGAAGGAAGACTATGAGTTATAGGAAAAGGTATTTTTGGTTATTAAGGATATGATTCATGAATATAATATACGACACCAAGAAGATTTTAGATTTGTAAAGAGGTCATTTTTTCCTGGTGTTTTCCATTTCAATATAGTATTGATAGGTCAATCTAATGTTTCCCCTTTTCCCATTAATATTAGAATAAATAAGACATTTATAGTCTATCATGAGTATTTTTGGTGGAATGGAATAAAGACATATAAATGAATTCAATATAAATTTTTTTACTTGAGAAATGGTTAATGAAGAACGATAATTAAAAAATAGGATGATTCCAAATTTTCTAGATCTAATGTGGTAATCAAAAGATGTATTCATGTATATCATGGTTGGAACACCAAATATTTTTCATGTTAATAATGTTATATGGGTTATTGTTGATTGATAATCTTATGAAAAATGTTCTGGTTCCCATTCAATATATAATTTCATTGTATAATCTTTCAAAAATTTAACATATGATATAGTTAGGTTATATGGAATTTATCTAACCTTTGTATCAGATCAAGATACAAGGTTCACATCAAATTTTAGTAAACGACATTATAATTCATTGGGTAATGAATTAAATGTTATTAAAACCATTCATCCTCACTATAATGGAATGTATTAATGAAATAAACCTTATAGGGAATTATTCCTGATTTTAACTGCTTCTCAAGGATGATGGGATGAACATGTTTTTTTATTTTTATTATAAAAATTGTTTTCCCTATAGTATAAAGAAGGCACAGTTTGAGAAATTTTATGGAGATGGATGTAGATCTTCTTATTTTTTCGACCATTTAGTTTGATGGATGTTTGTGAGATCATCATTTATAGGTGAAACTGTTAAGAAAGTGAAGGTAATTTTATTACATATGAGGATACCTTAGAAACTTTAACCACACCACTATAGGATAAAACATTTTTTCAACGTAGGTTATCATTTTTTTAGTAAATTATCTCCAAAGAATATTTTTTAATGTAATGATAAATTTGGGAATAAATGTATAATTTTCATTATACAATATTTAATGATGGATAAATATTGGTCACTTTATTATTGAGGTTTTTTTCTTATATGACCATCCCTAGTATAAAATGTTTTTCATTTATAGATTTTATGATTGTATATTCCGAATTCTCCTCATGATTCAAGGCTAAAGGATGATTATTTGGATTATAATATATCTTATGAGGAATATGTAATTCATTTTATTTTATGTAAAGATCATGTACTGTGAAAGAAGTTCATTTTATTTGTTAATGTATTGTGGAATACCCATGTTGTTGAAGAAGCAACAAGGGAGTCCGAAAATTCCACGGAGGAAAGATATCCCCACTTATTTTATATTCAAATAACATTATGAGGTTATAATTCCAAAAAAATAGAATATATTTATAATAGAAGAAATTATATTATAAATTGTTTATTCTCTAGATTTATAGAGTTGTATTATTCAAAAAAAACTTATTTTATAATTTTTTAGTCAAAAGAAAATGATTTATTTCTATTAGAGATTGATATTCATCAATTATTTAGTTTTATTTACTTTTTTTTCAAGTTAAATTTATTTATAAATCAATATAATCCTTGAATATTTTGAACATTTTAAAAATATCATAGGATCAATTTTTTTGAATTTTCTAAGAATAGATTTTTTATAAATAGTTAAAATACATATATTTATGGAAAATTTTATTTTTGATTAAAATATTTACAAAATTATATTATATTTTTATGTGTATTAAAACATTATTTTTTATTTTTTATATAAAATAAAACAATTAAATTATTTATAACAAATTTAAAATTGTACATCAATATAAAAAATTATACATAAAATGAATTTTTTTTATAAACTGTTTTCCTTCCAATTTTATTAGTTTAATAAAAAAATAAATACCACACCATATCACATTTCAATCATAAAAAATATGTTCTTATTTATAATTATTATATACAAATTAATCAAATGATTATATTTTTTCAATAAAAATAATAACTTTAGTAACATTACACCACATTAAGGGGTAATGTAAGAAATTGTAGTTAAAAATAAAATGACAAAGACTATAAAATGAAATTATCACTTCTATAAATTTTATTGGATGATTATATATAATAAATAGAATTATAAGGTATTAATATAATTTTTTTATTTTTTATTTTATTATTATGTTTATGATATTTTATGTAACAAAAAGTGAAAAATGTCACAAGTTTATTTTTCATAAAAATAATATTTCTTAAATGGGGATAAATAAACGATATGTAAATTTATATATATAATTAGTGAAAAAATTATTTATATTCATCATAGTATTTTAGTTTTTATTTTTATTGAAGAAATAATATCTTTAAATTCTTTCATAACACTGATGCATTAATTAAACATTTAATAAGAAGATAAAATAAATAAAATAAATAATATTAAAAATATTTATATTTATAAAATTTGAAAAAATTAAATTGAAAAAAAATTATAGTTAAAAATAAAATGTTATATATATATATATAAATGTTTTATAGGATAATGTCTTCGCATAATACCTAACATAGAGTTATTCAGTTGTTACATAAAGAAATATTTTTCATGAAGAGGTATAGTTTTAACCACATATTTTTGTTTTGTTTCCTCTCCCACCCTAATCAAATCACCAAAACCATGGTAAAATAATTAGAACGTATATTAAAAATATTAATATGTTATTATATTAATGATAATGTCAATACAAATATTTCTATCCATCAAATTGTATTCGAAATCATCATCCATTTGTACAGTGGACTACTGCCTCTCAAAGCATTGATGTTCGCTTTCCTTATCCATCAATCATGGAAAGATTATATTTATGGAACTAATGTTCATATATTATATTTAAGAAATATTTATCACTATGAAATGATAATATAACCTTAATTGTTTACCAATCCATTCAATGAAATATTATAACATCATTCGTTTGTGTCTGTGGACTATGACCTCTATAATGTAATGTGACCCATTTTTCATCAAGACATAAAATAGATGATAATGATATATATATATATTCAAAGAATTAAATTTTAATTTATTATTTTATTATCATTCATGAATTATGAATGATTACTTACCTTCATTCCATAATGACCCTTAAAAAAATTAAATGTTACTCATGCATACATATGGCATGTCATCTCTATGATTATAATATAGTTTATTATTCATTAGAATATTTAACTATTTTATTTTGGAGTATAATTTATTTATTGAATGTTTTAAAATATCATTATTTTTTTATTATTTTTATTCGGGACATGATTGATTAATTACCATATTTACCATATACATCATTTGGATGACATTTTGGACATATGAACCATTTATCATCAAAAATATCCAACATGAAATTAAATGATTGTGTAATTGTTATAAAATTATAAAAATAAAGATAAATGGAATAGAAAACATGAAAAATGTTTATATTAATTAAATAATATCTCTAATTTTATTTTTTATGAAGATAAAAAATTAATGTTATGTGTTGGACTCAAGGTAATTGACTTTATTTTAAAAACTACCTTTCAATCTCTATGTTATGTTTATTTATCTCATTGAATCATATTTTTAACATTTATTTTAAATATATTTCTATGGAAAAATTTAATAAAAAATGATTTATAATTATCTTTATATATAATTTAATATTTTTTAAAAAGAAACATTTTAATGAATGTTTTCTTTTCATTCATTAGAAAAAGATAAAAGTAATGTTTTGTATATAAATATTAGACTACATTGATTTTTACTTCTATCATGACTATTAATTTAGTTATGGAAACCATTACAATATTTCTTTTAAATTAAATACCTATTTTTCATATACTTTGTATATTTTGAAAAAGTGTTTCAAAATGGAATGGATATTTTAATATCTTTAAATATTTTCTTATAGTAATGAAAAATATTATTATTAGTTGAATATAAGAAATTTCGAGCATTAATGTGTTGTAATTTTTTATGGTTTAAAGGAATTCTAATTATTATGGGTGGTAATATTTTAAACAAAATAACTATGGTTATGTATTTAACAATAAATTGGAGGTTTCCAAATAAATAATAGATTGATGGGTCCCTAATATCCCAACAATTCACCGGTTATGGAAGTCGATCATATGGTTCTTCCACTTATAAGATTAATTTTAAGAGTGATATGGAAATTATGTACCATGTATCATAACTATTTTTATTAATTACTTTTATGGGTTTTTATGGTATTATTATTATTTATAAAGGAAAAATATTTATATTTTTTTGAAGGAAACTATATACCACACATTATAGTTGAAAAGTATAAATATTCGAAATAATTTATTATAAGATTTTAGTGTTTTCAAAATATCCTTAGGAGTATCATTCTCCTTATTATATTTCTTATTATTTTGTTATGAAATTAGCTGTGTTGATATTTTGAACACTTGCATAAGAAAATTATTATTTTGAATGTAATTTTTGTTATACCAAATAAAACTTTATATACATATATTGGAATAAACGTTTACAACATTATTTTTTCCATTACTATACTTTTTATGATCATTTAATATTTCTAATGATTTTTCATAGGGTTTATGGACTGGTCATGGAAAATAATAAGTCATGCTAAAATTCATGGAGATTAGTCATGAAATTAAAAACTATTATATTTTTTAATGTATTATAATATTTTATAAATTGATATGGATTTGCAGGTTTGACTTTATATATATATATGGGGTTTTATATAATATATTTGAAATTTCTTTATATAACTCTAAAATTAAAATATTTTATTTGGAATGTATGAAATGCAATTGTAGTTTAAAAATAATATAATATATAATGTTTATCTTTGGGTCATTATCCCATGAGTCTGGATAAACTGAATGCACTTTTAGTGGAATAAAAATTCTCAAAAATCATTTTAAATAAAAAAATTACAATGACTAATGGCAATGGTTCAATAAAACATCACAAAGTAGATCGATATTATAAATATTACCATAATTGATGTTATCATGGGTTTTCATCACTTAATGGTGAGGATATAAAACTCAATAATGTATTCCCAGTCTATCAACCACTAATGAAGAATAGTTAGATATTCCCATCCCAAAATAATAATTTCCACTGTTGTACCTAGAGAGAAAAATTGATATCTCTAAAACACAACCCATTTCATGGTATTATCAGTAAATAGGTACTAGTTTACCTCATTCAAAATTATATAAATAAAAAAAATAACCTGATCTCAAATAATATTTCAAAAGTCAACATTGAGACACTTAACCTCAATAAAATAATTATGAAACAAAATCATAAAAAAATATGATGACTTAGTTAAATGTTATAAAATATAAACTAGTAACATTTTAATCTTGTTATAATATATAAAAATATAATTACTCAACAATATCAAGTTCTCAATGATGTACAACAGAAAGAACCAATCATTGATGTAATCTTACATTTTGATGTATATCAAAACCACTAGTAACTTTACTTATTATAAGAACATGGATAATATTTTGCGAAGATATATTTCTATATTTACCCTTTGATCATTGGGGTCATATTTGGATTAATGGCATACATTAGATAATTAATTAAGAACTCTTCTATCAGGTGACCACCATAAAATATAACGATGGGTGGTTGATATATCTAAAAATGTATTCTATGATTTTGGATACTAGTTATTTCATGAAATGCCCAAAATCAAACAACTATTTAACATAGGGAAATCTCAGTCAGTGATGCTGATTCAAATAATGTTCTGACACCACTACCGATGGAAGTTTATCATCACAGACCTATATGCACTAAACCAGAGTCTATCTTGGTTCCAAATCATTGAAATTACAAAATAATTTATCAATGCATTCCTCTAATAATTTATATTATAACAAATAATGAATACATTTAATTGGAATTATGGCACACTACTATGTACTTCATATCGACCAATTGATTCATATAACTTTGGAATCTACAAGACTAGCCTACCCACATTCTGTGTCTGATGTACAATACACATCGAGTAGATGTAATTACTTATGAAATAGTAGTTATGGAAAAAAGTATGTAACCATATGTTTTGAAAAATAAGAGAATACCAATATTTATTATAGGAAAAAGCAATATTTTTTTTATTCTTTTAAAAAACAAAACCCCTTACAAAAACTATCATTCCAATCACATATAATAATATGTATGTCATGATATCATATATTATAAATATTATACTTTAATTGATACCATTATAACACTTTAACTAATAATAAATAAAAAAATTTTTAAAAAAAATAATCAGAAAAAAATTATAATTGTATCACTCAAGATCCATGAATCAAAATTCCACTCAACTGAAAAATTGAATTCATCCATACAAATGATTATTGAGGACCATATATGGTTAATCCTATATTAATCCTAACAATATAAACCTAGTGGTGATTCCTAACTTATTACATCAGCATAGAGACTAGTAGTCAATTCCCACATGACTGGTCTCTTTATCAACATTGGAGAACTAGATACATATATGATACAGATTATACATTTGAAAAAATATTATAAATCAGAATATATATCAAAATAAATGAAATGAATTCTGGAAAAATAATTCCAATATTCCATATTAATATCCTAGGGAATAGAAAAATAATATTAGAGAGCTCAATTGACTAGTAATGGATTTTCATAGTAGAAATTATGACATGTCAATAAAGAAAAATCATTATGGAAATGGAAAATAAATAAACCCCCATTTTTTATTTAATCAATCTTTTTTATATTCACCAAAAATTCAATAAATTAATTTCATAAAGTTCAATTTTTGTTTTAAGTGAGAACCCTAGAAAAATGGCAGCATCTCAATATCCCCACACACCATGAGAATAATTCATTAGAAATTTTAAGAAATAAAAAAACACTTCAATTCTTGCACAATTAAATTATAATCCCTATATATATATTATAGTTTAGTTAATTTAATATTTTTTCTAGATATTATATGATATGGTCATTGAGTTGATAACTTAAATTGTTCCATGATTCAATAACCTCCTCCATGTTAATTTCTAATTCATCGAAACTTCTTGTCAGAAAGTGTTTTTTATTGTTAAAGCACACCATTTGATATTAATTGGAGTCCACTAATTTATGTATCTCACCCATACCACATGAATCTTTTTGGGGGTGGGGGATCAATTACTTAATAACCAAAATTAGTTAATGAATAAGAAACATGGAAATATAAATATCTGAAAACACTTTCCATTTAATTAAAATGTTGAGAATGAAATTAATTTATAGGAAAATGTAATTGTGAAAATATCATGAAATATAATAATAACTAAATTGTTAATGAAGTAAATTCTTAATTATTAGACTTCATGACCTAAATAATCATTATATCACTACATTCAATACCTTTCATAAGGTTGTTTGAAACTATTTCTAGAAAAATATTTATGTTTCCCAAATGATTTGTTTAATGAGACCAGTCAATGCCTTGAGAGGATATATTATTCCCAACCTGCCCATCACTACATGATGAGTGAATTCCACATTATCTAATATTTAATATAATTAATGATTTATATTCCATATCGTATAATACAATAAGTAATAAAACAATGTTGATTTATCTATATTTCTATTGTTCATCAATTATCTTTCAAAGTAAACATAGTCTGTAAAAAATGAATATGAGTTAGGAGATATTATTATCTATGATTCAAAGAATAAGTCTACACTATAATTTAAAAATTAGAAATCACAAAAAATAATTATTTATGTAAAATAAATGAATAGCATAAAACATACCCCTCATCAATGTTAAAAGGTTCATAATAAGATATATGCCTCAATGATAATGTAATAGTGAAATAATCCATTATAATGAACATAATGTTGAAGTGATAATAATTAATGAATAAATTAATTGTATCATATATATATATACTTATCAAAAATAGATATTAAAAATAATAAATTCAGTATAATCTAAACAGATAATCATATAATTCCAAAGACAATGAAGAAATAATATATCCCATTAAAGATAAAACGAGATATGAATTTGTTGGCAACATTATAGTTTTTATGTCAAATAAAAATGGATGAGATATTTAAAATTGAAAATAAATATATAATTAATTACTATTTCATAATGATATTAAATGTAAATGGGTATTTATATAATCTAATTATGTTAAATTATTTGCATAACATTATAATGTGACTCAATGATGGTAAATTTAGACGAAGTCCCTTAAAACTATCATATCATTGATGTGAGAAACAATAAATGAATAAAATATATGAATAAAATGTAAATAAAAAAATTAATGATTAAATAAAAAAATATCACAAAATTATTTACACAAATAATATTAAAAATTTAATGACAACAAAGAATTAATATAACCCCTTGAAATTAAATTCAGATGTGAAATTTGTTGTGTTATGGAATAATTAAGTCAAATAACCATGGATGAAATAATTAAAACTGAAACATAATATATAATGATTTGTTAATTAATTTGGATATTAATAGTAAAAGAGGATGTATATACACCATATAAATGATATTATGTGCATAACGATAAAATATATCTCAATGAAGTGAAATTGAGACAATTTACCTTACAGGAGGCATTCCCTTAGTGGACCACTATTTAACATCCTACGTAATGGTTTGAAGTAGTACATTAATTTTTAATAGAACCATATTCATAGATATAATATCAAATATTATTTTATTATTACTTTTTACCACTCTTATGTTTGTAATATTTTATTATTTTTATTATTTCATGTGTAAATTTCTCTGTTTTCTCATGCATGTTTTTCATGAAAGTTACTTTTCTTAATCATAAGATATAATTCTAAAATATCCAGAATGATATATTATTTATATATATCATAGTTAATCTGTATATGAAATTTTATAACCATTTATAAAACTTGTACATGTAAAATAAATAAAATCACTTGATGGATATAGTAGTTCTTACGCACACACATGTGGCAGTATCATTTCTATAATGAGTGAAAGGGAAAGGAAGTGGGTGATATATTAATTTAACATAATCAATATATTATCAAATATATTTAATATATTCTTCTATTTTATCCTTATTACCTTCAATTTGAAGCGTAAATGAAAAGGTAATCACATTTCTTCTTAAGGAGGTGGTCTACCGTACACACAAGGGATGTTATCATATTCCAAATATAAACAAACAAAAGAAAGTATATGTGATATAAGAATTAAATAATTATTTTAATGTAATAAATATTATATTAGTTATTTAAATCCATCTTTATATCCATCTTTAAATGTTGGTGAGGTAAAATGGTCTAAATCAGTTCACAAGGAAATAGTTCTATATTAACAGGATTGCCAAATTTGTTTCCCTTTTAATGGAAGTGGAGATGAAGAGAGGTCATTAAATTAAATTAACAAAATATCATTATATTTATTATATTAGATTTATTATAATACAATTATTTAGTTATAATTCAATGAATTGGAATAATAAATAAAACAGAAACACTCATTTAGTAATGTTTCCTATTCTTCAGATGACCACCTTTTTTTACACATAATCATACATAAGATGAATATATGATCAAAAAAGGATTAAATTATTAGGATAGGTTAGTATGTACGTTATATTATTATTAAAACACCTAAACAAATATCATTGTAATAGTGAATGAATGAGGACATGGAGATATCCTTTTAAATGTGGGGGATAAGACACACAATGAATTTTTAAAAAGAATAAATTACACCAATATTTTTATCATGATAAATGCCTACAAATGTTTAATGATTGGACCATATAGGTTATAATGAATGCATAGTTCAATAAAATTGGGTTTCGATGAATTTTTGATTCATTGAAACCATTATCATTTTAGTTTAATCCCCGTTAAATTAGTTTTGACCCTAAACATAGTTTTTAAATTTTTCCACTTTAACTATTCAGACGAGTAAAAAATTAATTTGAAATTTTTAGAAGATATAAATCATAATGATTCGGAATACAGAATCCTAATTTCAAAATCAAAATCAAATATGTGTTAGAGTCCAAATAAAAATTATAACTATAGAGGAGATCTTAATGAGGGTTTTGAAATAGAAAATTATAATAAATATGAGAAGTGTTTATTTGTAAAATTACTATAAAATTGATCCCAATATCATAAATTAGTTAAATATTAATAATATTTAATTATTTTTACATTAAATGTAATTTTTAATTTTATTATATCTTTTAAATTTTCTAAATAAGGAGAGTCATAAAAACGTATTTATCTATTAGTATTAGATGAAAAATAAAACATTTCAAAAAAATGCCTATGATTTTACCAATAAAAAAGTTGTTATTCTAAAATAAAAATTAAAGTAAATTGTAACAAATTATTTTTAGAAAAATATAATAAATTTATTTTTTTCATAAGTTTTTATGTTGAAACAAAACAATTTTTTTAATAAAAATACTAGCTTTTAAAAAAATTACTATCAAATTATTCTCAATTATATTCATAATATACAGATAACTGATTACGATGTGTACAATAAATTATGCTTTTCATAATTAACTTTTCTATACATTCCATCCATTTTAAGGTCTAGGTTAAAAACCACATTTAAATAATAATATTTCATTACAAAATTTTCTATTTAATTTATACCTTGTGTTGTGTGCATCATATGCTATCGAAGGGAATAAATTCACATAAACAGAAATAAATCATAATGTATTTGAATTTTATATTATTCCCTCATACAAAAAAGCATCCTCAAAATGTCATGGATTTTTTTACATAAATAGATGAGGGTATATATTCTTCATATGGTCCTCCAGTTCCCACATTGCTTCCACTATTTTTTTAAAATTTTCCACAATAACATTACCTATCAAATCATATGATTAATCAATTAATTTTTACTTATATCAAGAATATGTATGGATTCTTTATATTATGATATATTATAATAAAATGATATTTTATCATAGGTGTGTACATGCGTTGGGTCTACAATTTACTCTATTAGCAGTGATATATGGAACAAATCATGAACTTTTGATTGGCTTGGGGAATTTATAAATGATAATACATACCACCAATTAATTTATAGAATTCAAATGGGTTTTATATACATAGTGATGAGATTCCCCTTCTTACAGAACTATATAACACCCTTCCAAGGAGGTATGTTCATGAAAACATAATACCCTCCTTGGAATTCCAATTCCATCCTCATATTAATAAAATAACTCTTTCTACTACATTGATCCACATTAATGTGATATTTAATATTATTTATCCTTTTTTGTCTCTTCAATATCCCTTGGTCATAGAAGCCACATTCTACTAACTTCATTATAAAATAATCAAGTAGGTTATCCCTTTCCTTGTAATGAAACTTTTGGTTCCACAAGAAAACATGAATGGAAACTATTATTAGAGGGAAAATTATAAAAATAGTAATTAAGGATCCCACATATCTGCATAATAAAGTAATCACAAACTCAGCATGTCTTCCACTATTTGAATTATATTTTTATACATTCCATTAGTTTGATTATGGTAGACACCACTCATATGATTCAAAATATCAATATCCTTATAAAGACACTTCGAAAATTTTGATATAAAACAACGATCACAATAAGGCACAATTAAATTAGGTGTGACACAGATTCTCACCACATAATTAATATAGAACATTATGAGGCTCTGAAGAGGTAAATATTCTCCTATATAAAATAAATATTTATATTTTTTATGGTGATGGAAAATAAATTATATTATAGCATTCCTTATAGTTTCCTTTGGATGTCCAGAAACAAATACCATTATAATTACATCCCACTTCCATAGAGGAATAATATGTTGTTGTAAAAATACTATTAGATGATTTTTCATAGCCTTAACCTATTTATAAATAAATCATCATACTCTGTAGTCATCAATTTCCTTCATCATGTGACCTAAAAAAAATATTGCACTCAATTCCCTATACCTCATTTTTCTAATAGGGTGTATAATAAAATTTTATCTATGGACATAATCCAATAATTTCCCTTTAAAATCATGTATAGAACAAACATATTTTTATTTCCAAATTTTAGTAGTCCATTAGCATAAAAAATACTTCCAACCTCTCATATTTCAGGACTGTAATTTTTATAAGAAAAAGCACATCATCAAATTGAGAAATTTTTATCTTTTATAATAAATATAGATTTCTATCATTTAAAAATATAGAAATGTATTCCATTTCTTAATAAATGCATCATATATAATTAAAAGTTCAATAAATATATAATCCATTTTAATCCTCATTTAGGTCAGAACTCTATAGTATTTCCTACTCAACAAATCCACTACATTATTTTCTTTTCATATGTGGTTGAGTATTGAGAATTCATAATTCATATGTTGCTCGATTTGTATACTTTGCATTGTAAAGAGGATATTTGGTGAAAATTTTTATTTGAGACTTTTATCATCTACGTATATCTTGAATATTTAACTATAAAAATAATGTCTCTAAAACCTAAAAATAATAATTATTGTTTCCAACTCAATTGCATAGGTTGGATATTTAAATTCCAAAGTCATAAATGCCCTTGATTCATATGTGATAAATTTACCATTTTTTATAATTACTAATGTATTACATTGGTTGATTAATTAACATATACATCCATCTGTTACTTTTCTAATAATAAATTAAAAATTGTAGCATTGGAAAATGCACACATTAATTCCTCAAAACATTTTTCACATTATTTTTTCAAAATGAACAAACCCCATTTACATGTAATCTTGGTAAATTAGTAAGATAATTGGGAATAATTTTCAATAAATCAACCATTTTTACCAGCAAATATAATGAAAATATATACCTTATTTATGCTTGATGGTATAAGATATTGTTTTACTACCTCTATTTTATGTGGTCAACATAGATTCCATCCCCTAAGACAACATGAACCAGAAAATAATTTTATTGAATCTAGAAATCACACTTACTAAATATAATAAACACATATTTTCTTATAAGATTATCAAGAATAATATATATGTTTTTTTCGTGGACCTCATGATTTTTAGAATACCCCCAGATATCAACAATTAATTCCACATAAAAATCATTACAATATTCCGTGAATACCCATTTCATTAGATATATAAAGACAAAGGGTGCATTGGTCAATCTAAATGGAATTATTATAATCCTTCAATGTCCAAAACTCATTCATAATACTGTATTTTGAATTATTTCATTCATTACTCACATTTTATAAACCAATATCAATGTTAAATAGTTAAAAAATCCTTATCTTTATGATGTTAATAAAATAATTCATTAATGTGAGGAATATGATACCTTATATTTATCAAAATTTCATTTTTTTACTTATATTCAATTTATAGCCTCATGTATTAGTCATTATTTTTAATGAATATAACATAGGATACCTATAGTAAAACACTATGTTTTATAATCCAATTATCATGGAACTCCACATGTTGATTAATCAACTCTATTAAATACACATTGGCCATTTTATAGTGGACATTTGTTATTCATAATGAATATAGGACTAATTCTTTTGAAAAATCAGAAAAAAATCATTTGGATATTTAGGTAAATATTTCGGAAATATATTAATACATTCAAATAATATAGTTATATTCAATGTTTTAAGATTATAAACTCTATACAATGAATTTTTTTCCTCAATTTGTAGATCATATTCTTTATTAAAAACTATATATAGAATCCCTTTTATTTTTTAAAACCTATTTTTCTTATGAAACCCGTATATCTATCAAGCGACTATATAATTCTAGGTCCCACACATCAAAACATTTCGATAGAATTCTACATATCACAAATAATCATTGTAAATCATGAATAAAATTCCTTATCAATGATATATTCACATTGAGTTTAGAAAATAGCATTATTTATATTTCACAAGTCCATAAAATAACATTTTATGTAAATGTCTTATGTAGGAATGGTATATGGTATATAAAATATATAAATCCATGTGAAAAATAATATGGAAAATATAATTTCATCTTTAACAATCATGATAATATATGTATTCTTATTAAATACATCAATGAATTATTATATACATCACATCCTTTTTTTCATTTTCTAAATATTCCACTTTAAGGGTGAGTGGGAACCGCACAATACTGATGCCAAATTTCAAATAACAAGAAACAAAATTTCAAACACCACAAATAGGCTCCAAAATCCACCACCAAAACATCAATATTCAGATTTAGATTTCAAATTCAACAAACATAACAGGAGACACCTCAGTCCGTGATCCACCTCGAGCCATGCTCTCGGATTTGCAATCCATCCCTCATTGTCCTCACATCACCAGAAACAACATCTGGTAAAGCATCAAAATACATCAACGGAGACACCTTCATATGTTCCATCATCACCCTCAAAACGTCCTCAAACAACATTGGCACATCAAGGAAAAAACAAGCCGCCCATTTCAACAAAAAACTGCAAAAAATAGTAGGCACAACAACAGCACAGATTGAAGCCAGTGAAGGATGCACCACCAGGAGTATCAACTACCAAACAGGTAGCATCGAAAGCCTTCCATTCAAAAATTAGAAACTTCATGAACTAAAAAAGAAAGACAACAATAGCACAATTTCCAAGAACCAGAGCCGGATTCGGCATCACCCCACTACAACCACGGTCATCATCCAACCCCATCCGTAGAAACCTGAAAAAGACGATGATCCAGGGAGAAAGAAGTTGGGTCAACATCACGCAGTACTGGAAGAACTAGCATCATCTCGATGGAAAATCACCATTACGGGGATCTGAGAATATCAAATCCTACAATGCAACTCTGGGCTAGATTCGAACAAATCGATACTACATAAGATCCCTAAATGGATTCATAAACGAATGATCCATAGAAAGAAAGAATATCCACAGATGAAGAAGGGAACACCGAAGAGACACTGACGCGTGAACTTGAGCAAAGAAGAAAAAAAATAAAAACATTGAAAAACCCTAAAAAACAAAAACCATTAAGAACCCTCCCCCCTTCTCACCATACCAGGTCCGACGTCGAGCCTCACAAGACCAAAGTTGTCACCTGCATCCACCAAGCCCGAATCCACCAACAAAATGCCTCTTCCCGCCAGAACGAAGCCTTCTCCCTCCTAGACGATATGAATATTACAACTGAGCCACCGAGGAACACCGAGGAATGGGACGCCGAAGCTGAGCTAACTAAGGCTGGAGGGGGGAAGGGAGCGAAGCCTTGGAAGAAACCCTAATGCTTGAGAGATAGGACATTCCACCGCTCTGAGGCCCTGCCTAAGATTCTATAAAAGGTCTTCCCATATACCTCACATCAATGTTAATTGGTTAATATTAAAAAAATATGACTCAATGAAATGGAAATTGAGAAATATCTATTACAATTATCATAATGTTTAAGTAAAAATAAATCAATAAATCAAATATGTGAATAAAATGTAAATACACATAAAACATGTAAAAATAGAATATAAAATATTCAAAATTATTTAGACACATAATCATAGAAATTCAAAGACAATAAATTAGTAATAATAGTAGTGAAAAGGAATTTACTTATAAAATTGTTTACCACATGGTAAATTTTCTCTTATATACACATGTACAAAATAATAAAAATTTAAATTTAAAAAACATGGAATTATTAATCAGTCACGATATTACATGTCAAATGTGAAAAATATAATCCATAAAAAATATTTTATAGTCATATCATTATAATATGTCTCAATGAATAGAAATTGAGATGAAGTCCCTTACAAGGATAATAAACATGAATAGATCATTAATCAATGAATAAATTATGTATATAAAATTTGAATAAAAAAATTTGGAAAAAAACAAAACAATTTAAAAAAATCCTTACACATATAATCATATATTTTCAATGAAAATGATGAACTCTTATAACCCAATGAAAATAAATTGAGTTTTGAAATTATTTACCCAATGGTAACAATTATGTTAAATCCCCTTAGATGAAATAATTGAAATTAAAATGTATAATACCATTTATTATTTTTTATAGAATCTTTATATTCCATTTTATATGTACATTATATACTAAATATTATAGAAATTATGTTAATTACGTTAGAAAATGAAAAAATTATTTGGAAATTGAGATGGACTCCCTTATGTCATACTTTAAATTTTTATAATTTATGTAAATACGTTTATAATTCTATTAATAATGTTAATAATTTATAAAATAAACATATTAACAATTATAATATATTCTATGATCCTGTTATTACATTTAAACAACTTGTTATTAATAGTAACTTTTAATTTTTATTCTATTAATTGTTTATTTCCTTGTTTTTTCATGCATGTTTTTTTCACGAATGTTTAAATTATTTTGAATGGTATATAAATATTATTCTAATAATATATATATTAATATTATCAATATCATATTTCTTTTGTCGATAATATTTTAAAACTTTTTATTATTATTGTAAAAGGAAAATGAATTTCATCTTTTCTATGACATGGTAGGTCATATGTATGTACACACAAAAATATCATTCCCCTAAATTGTGAAACTATATGAATGTGGGATATAAATATATATTTACCATATTAATAAATAATAATAAATATCATTTATATTTTTATATTTTATCTTTATTACATTCCAATTATATTATACGTGAAAAATGAATAACATCAATCCATGTAGAGATAGTTCTCCATTTAGTGGAGTGATGTTACTAAATTTTAAGTGGAATAGAATGTGTAAATGTATATATGTTAAAAAAAATATTGAAGTATGATAAAATCATAATTATCATATAAAAGCATAAAATTCATCATTATATCTATCATTTAATGGTGGTGTTGGAAAATAAATTAAATTGTTTCATGAGGTGGTAGTCTTCCATACACATGAGCAATTGTTTCATTTCCAATATGATGGAAGAGGAGATTGATATATTTCATGAAATTAACATAATAAAATAAATTTATATATTCTAAATTTTATTTATTATACTAGTAGGATTTAGTAATAATTAAATGAATTTAATAACAAATAAAAGAAATACACTCTTTAAAAATCATTGGATATTCTTCTAACAACCCCATTTGGTATGCTAAAAAACACCTATTAGGATGGATTTATCATAAAAAATAATTCTATTATGAGGGGAATAATTTAATTTATTTAATATTTAAGGTATCATAAGACAAAATTACATTCTAAGTGTGAAGAGGGAGTGACGATTATGCCTTTTATTAGTAAGGGAGATGATATACATGGAAATTTTGAAAAGAATCTATTTCAACATTGTTTATTCATCTGAAAGCCAAAAAATGGATAATTATATACAATTAGTGGTTATAAGGTGTAAATATATTCATCATATGGGATATGTGAAAGTTGATATGTCATTTAAACAACTATATTATTAGATAAAACATATAGTAAATCAATTTTTCCACCAACTATGGTAATTATATTTTAATACTTATCTTATTCAAAATGGTTGAAAGTCATGTTGAACATATTATATAATATAAAATATGATAATTAATAAAATGGAAACCATATTAAAAATTTATATTAATATAATTAGAATAATCCCTTTAAAAATTATACCCATAGATGAAATGAAAATATGGGTTTCCAAAGATAATATTATCAAATGTATAGAATGTTTTTATACATAGATTTTATATAAAATAGATCCAAATGACATAAATTAGTGAAATTATAATTTAATTGATATAAATTTACAATAAAAATGGTTTATAATATAATTTTCCATTTCATAAAATTATAATGAAATATTGTTTTCTATAAAATTTTAAATTTTCACTTATGATCAAAAAATGGAACTTTTCAGAGAAATTACAAATATTTCATATATTATAATGCTCATATAACGAGTTAAAAAATTATTTTTCATTTATAATTTTTTTTTTGTTTTATAAAATAATAATATTATCATAAGAAGGATTTAATGGATGAAACCATTTTATTTAAAAAAAATACAGTTGCATTAAAAATATTTCATTTATAAATTCATTACTCTTATTTTTATTTATTATAAATAAGTAAGAAATTAATGTGTTATATATATATATATCATAATTTATTTATTCATTCACATACACAATAATTCGATGGCTATGTTATAATAGCCATGTTTAAATAATAATATTTTAATTTAGTGTTGTGTTTTATGTAAACCTGGTGTTTTGTACATTTCTGACATTCAAAGATATTGATTTTATTTTAATGGATATTAAATGTAATTTAGTTTTGTGTTACAAATCCCTTTTTATTGTCAAGACCAATCTCTTATATCCATGTTCCAAACATTAAAAAAATAATACCTCTATATTGAATTATAACATCCATGACCAGGTTAACTAGAATAGTGAATAGTTGGGTAATTAGTTTTCCTAAGTCCCCCTCCCAATTTTTAAAAATACAATGAGTAATAGTGAGTGTATATATATATATATGTGCTGAGGATACTGTACCTACAATCAAAGAACTAATTATAATAGTGATTTAATGGTAATCCATGAATAATTATATAATTTCAATATATTGATGTTACAATAAAAACAAAATATATTACCATATGACATGATGTAACTAAAGTATAACCGTTATATAATTTTATAAAACTATACTCCTAGGATTTATTATTCAAATTTGTTTTTCATATATAAATAAATATAAAAAATTATTTAAATAAAATTTTATGAATAGAAATAAGTCCTAATTTTCTTCCCAATTCCATCATCTCCTCCTACAAAGCCATCATAGATCATTACATAGATATTGATATAATTCATCTACATTCAGAATCAGAAATAAAATTTTAAAACCCACTAAGGATATTTTAATTTGTGTGACTAATTTTTTTAGTATCCCACCACTCAAAACATAATAAAGTAAATTAATCCTAAATAGATGAAAATATAATCTGATATGTCATTGAATTGAACATAAAAAAACCATCATTACAATATAATGTTCTAATAATCCTACATTATAATAAATAATGCGTACTTGAGAGAGGGATAGAATGGGACACCTATTCAAATAATATTATCAAAATAAATTTTTAAAAAGTCATTAACATTAATGAAGGTATAGATTATAAAAACATCATTGTATAGAAAACAATGATGAATGAGTAATCACAATAACACAGAATTTCTATGAAAAATATATTCTCTTATAAATAAATCTTAGGATAATGATGTATCGACATATAAACATATGAGCGAAAGATATATCATCACATAACTAGAGCATGGGTGAACAATGTATCACTACATAAAGATTCCTTGTGAATGAGGCATCCCCAACTAAATAATGATTTTTTGAATGGTATATAGCCCTAGAAATAAATAAAAGAGAGAAAAAAAATAAATCAAAAATAAAATAATGTTTGGTGGATTATGTGTTACCATATAAATAAAATTTTGTTGAATAATGAATCACCATATAAATAAGAATGTTTTAATGATTTATAGCAATATAAATAAATATTATTTGTGTTAAAAAAAATTTAATAATATTGTAATAACCACAATGCATGAACATTTAAATAATTCCACCTAGAATGTTGTGTCACTGTAAAAATTATGTGGGTGGATCATTTATCACCTTAAAAACTATTATATAAATAAATGATGTATTTCTATATATTAATCATGGGAGAATTATGTATAACCGTATATGTAAGTATTCAGTGATTGATGTATCACTATATAAATATTTTAATCAGTGAATGATTTATCATCATATAAATAAACCCAAGCGAACAATTCATCCAAAACATCCCACACAAGGACACACATACTTTATACACACCCTCACAAGACTAATATCTTCTAAGACACAAAATATATAAGCATATTCAACTTTTGAAAAACCAATTTAGAAATGTAATCGCACTGAATGACCAAGAATTTCCAATCATAATCACACTCCCATTAGTTGAGTTATAATTATGTAAAATAAAAATTAACATAATAATTCTAACATTACTCTATCCAAATAAGTAATTAATTTTCTTATAAACAAGAAATTAACATGATACCATCATAGATACACTATATGATGTCATAGATAAGGAACATATCATGATTTATAATTTTAATGCCTTTCCCAACTCTCCTAATAAGACATTGATCATTAATTGAACCATAATGATTGAAAATCCAACATTATGTTTTAATGTTCTTAACATGTAGGGTATGTCAATCCAATTCTATTTCAATCATTGTTGATCCACGCACTACCGCCGGCCTATTCTATAGTACAAGGTAGTCATACATAATACGATATATTTATCTGGACCATTAATTTTTTATTATCATAACAATAATTGATCAATATCATTTTTTAATTTAGATCCAATTACTATATATTGGAAAATAAAAAAAACTCCAATTTTATTATTTTAGATGTAGAATTTTACACAAAAGAAGAAATAACTAATGTATTGAAGAGGGAAAATTGATATACTTCATGTTATAAAAAATAAATTAATGATGATTTTATAAGTTATTTTAAGATAAAGGAATCCCACATGTATGTGAGAAAATCAAGGGAGGATTTATGTACATTCATGAGGTCTTACAAAATATGTTGTTCATGTGTTATAAATTATTTTACAATAAAATAAATTTAAATTAAATTTTATATAAATTTATACATTCAATCACATCGTATATTTTTTATAGAACTCCATCATTAAATACATAAATAATTAAAAATTATAAAAAAATATTCAATGAATATCATAATAAATAATACACTCACAATTTATAGCTCTAGTGTGTTCAGATATTATAGTCATGAATTATATATTTTGTAAAAATATATCCAATAGCTTTATCAAATAATATTCACACATGATAACATTATAAAGATATAAAACAAAATAAATTTCTTGATTACATGGGGAATGAAAACATAAGAAATGCTGACATCAGACACTATATAATAGGTATACATAAAATATATAAATAAAGTATCATAAATTAGAAAAATATTTGACATGTGAGTAAGATAAAATAATGAAGGAAGATAAACATAAGATATAAATATCAATGAAAATAATTCATGGATAATAAATCATTTATCATGAAATAAGAATTTTTAATTAACAAGTGAAACAAGTAATACAAAGGTGTAATAATTAGAGAATTATCCTAATTCGTTGAAACATGACCTACTAATATAGAATAGAATAATAGTTTTTATATTCATAAGGATAGAAAATAATTTATTATTTCAAGCTTCAAAACGTAGATATTTATTAAATTATTGGTAAGTCTCATAACATATGTGATTTCATTTAATTTTTATTTCAATTAACATAGTGTGTAGTTTTCCATAGTGGATTCAAATTACTATGGATTCACATAAACATTGTGGATAGAGTATGATAGTATTTTTTGATCACTCCCCAATGCCTAAAGATTAATTTTATTATATATAAATCTTTTCCAAATTCAATAGTTTAATCATTATAATTTTATAAAAATTAATTTTGGATGTCGCATGAATTAATTTCTAGAACAAATGTTGATATGGTATGTGATTATGAGGCATGGTGTTCCCGGAATATATTCTTGAAATATATTGAATGTATTTAATAGCACATAGAAATAGTTGTATTTACGAAGTGGAAGAACTTTTAAATGAGGACCTAGATTTAAAATCAGAGGATCTATTGAGTTCGGATAGTGGGTTTTTCCCTATATGTGATATAACCTTCTTCAGTTCAGGTTATTTAAGTAAAATTCATAATGGATGTGGATATTAATAAATTAAAAATATAATAAAATAAATTATTTTATTTTATTTTTTTATTTATTTATTTACATGGTGACTAGATAGTAATTTAGTAATTCTAGGATTAATGATTGACACGATACAGAATCAAAGGATCTCACTAACGACTATGGAACCACATTATTCTTCATCAGTGATCAATTTGAATTGAGGTTTTATATTTTTTTATTTGGTTTACATTCCTCAATTATATATATATGAGAAAAATCAATCAATTAACATATTTATCCATTGATCATGTGTGCTGTGTGGTGGTTTCATAAATAATTATTTCATAGAATATTCGACATTATTTATTTGTTACCTCTTTTCAATATTGTTCTAACTAAAATGGATCAAAGTCGACATGAAAAAAAACCATGGTGCATTCCTATTTAAATTTCTTTTCATTTTCTACCCTAATTCCTTATTTATCGTGCGTATTCATCATTTGTTTAATTGGTTCAATTTATAACCTATTAATCATTTATTTCTAGATGTTTCATGGCACAAATATCTGATATTGTAGATACGAGATTTAGAAAACAAAACGTAAGTGTGATGACAGAGGTGGTGGGTAAATTAGATCACATTTGAAACCCCCAAATCGAGTTGGGTGTGTAAAGGATGTAATGATGAAAAATATCTATTTATTAAATGGATTCATTTTCCAAATTGTTCTAAACAAAAATGGATTTTTAAAAAAAATATTAAAACCTTGATTTTCAGAATAATTAGAGCCGAAAGACAAGGTAAAGACAGAGCAATCATGGGTGGATAAAAGAAGATGTGTTTTTAAAAAAACATGATCCCCATGTCGTGTAATCTAGGATTAAAATGTGTATGGGACTTTCTTATTGGTAGATATTTTTTAGAAGAATTCTTAGTAACACATGGAATGTTACCTTATCAGATGGTTTGTAGAATCTCCCTAGTGGATTGACATATACCTCTAATGGTATATAGAAGCATGCTTGTGTAAATGTGAATGGGCATTTTGTGTACTCACACAAGGGAAAGACCTGTAAAATGTACACAATCTATGCTATGTTCTATTACACATACATAGTACACTATAAATCAACAAGTCGTGTACTATTACATAGACACATACATGAGACACTAGAAATTTTCTTTGGAAGGACCCAGTGAAAAGGGATACAGTGTGTAGCCCTTGTACAAGCCGTGTACTTTCTAAAAGATTTCATTGAGAACCTCTCCACTATATCATATACATGTTTTGTTTGGTTTTTTCTCGTATATATTCTTTAAGAGTCATCATGGAATCACCTCCTTCTACTAAGATAGATATCCATTCATTATGGATTCTTAGATAGAGTTTTTGGAATCCTTCTACGAGACTTAGAGGGTTTTCATCGATTCATCATAATGCACTATTTGGAGTTCTTGTTATCATCGTGACCAAAAAAATGAGGGCTTTGTTCCTATACATTGCAGTTTTATCCAAATCAAGTTGTTGGTATACCCCATAACCTTAAATGTGATGCTATTATGTGTATTTTATCTCTTTATATTATTTTTCTGTACTTCTATGGGTGATGCCCGATGAGCACAACCTCTTAGATAGATGTCATCAGTTAGTTTAGACTCAGAAGTGTGTTACCCTGATGAGTGTTATGTGTAATCCTTGATATGGGTCCCAAGGCTTCTATTCAGTTGTGAGTTACCTGTATACTATTTTATTTGTTGACCATATTTTTATATTCTTACTATTTGTAATGTACACATATAGCGGTGTAGAGATGAATGTATTATTTTGTTGATTGCTTTATGGTTTTGAGGTGTCATATTGAGTATCATTATACTCATCATTACATGGTATTTCCTTGTACATGTCCTTTCTTGTGAAGATGATTGACCATTTAAAAGAGTCACTGATGAACAATTAAACAATGATGAATAGTGAGACTAGACATACCGATGTGTGCTCCTGTTACATCTTTATAGAAATCTCTATCATTCTTAAAAGGATGAATATTTTAGACTTTTATGCTCTATATTTAGTTGTTCCATTTTACTATCCTTTACTTCATGTAGTACTCCATTTGTGGGATTTGGATATATGTGTGCATGGGTTTTCAATTGTTTTTACATTTTAGCATTGTATGTGCTTAGAAAAGTGAGACTAATTACAAATTTTTTGGCTGAGCCCACCAATGTTAAGGATATGCCTACCTGGCGATAATCTCAAAACCATAGCCTATTAATTACATTTATTTAAAAAAAATTATAAAATAACTGTTTTAAAAAATATAATAAATTGAAAATAATTTTTTTGAATTATGAGTACATAAAAGAAAAGAATAGAAATGAAGTAAAATATAATCATTTTCTAAAGAGATAGTATGAAAAATGTATATAAATATTGATTTTAATATTTTTTCAATGAACATAAAATTAAACAATATAATGAATATTAAAAAACATATATTTTTTTATGTATTAAATATATAAAAGTATATGGATACCATTAATGTTAAGGAGAAATATTCTCGACAGAAAAGAAGGGATACAACTATATTTACAAATTAACATCATTTTATGTTAATTTTAAACTAATGTGTGGGTAAATGGTAATATGACCCATAAATAAAATAAATAAGTTGATAAAATTTAATAAATTTTCTTTTAGAGATAAACAAAAAATAATTTCCTCTTATAGATATTTCTATAGAAACAATCTCGATTTCATTGTGAGATTTGTAATGAAATCATTACAAATTTTTTAACATGTAAATAAAACTCCCTTGATAATGGTGACTAAGATTGTTTTTTAAACATATTAAAAAAAATAAAATTTCTAATGAAATAAATTCATTGGGGAAAATAATCACCATTAATATCAAAAAAGATGACAATAGATCATGTCTCAATTAATAATAATCAATATGGGGAACACATACCTTTACTCGTGACTTTATCTAAGGTAGTTAAAAGACTTATATAATAATGTAAACCATATTAATGAAAAATTTCATAAATTGTTTTATAAATATTACTATTTTAATAATTCATTGTTATTATTCCACACAAATATATTGTGTTTTCATTGTTTATATTCATTATCATTGGTCAGTAATTGTGAATGTTTCGTAAATGATTTAAAATAGTGACGTCAATTCTTATTAATTGATTTCATGTTTACCACTCCAAGATTTTTGAAGGGAGTTAAATCATTTTCAGTTTAGCCTAAAAGGCCCGAAGGCCTTCTTTTTTATTTGTATTATGGATAATCCCCCTTTTAAGGGTTTAAGGGGAATCCGTACAAGACCTGTAGGCCTAAGGCACAAGTCCCAACAAACCCGTAATACATGAACCGAAGTCCCAGAGGAAAACGATGCCCAATACATGACCCGTAGGACCAACCCACTTGAATTTCCCCTCCCCATATTTATGTATCATTGATCACCTAGCTCCCCACCTTGCATTACTGATCGGCTAGCATTGCCCCATACAAAGCTACACGGTTCCTGGTTCTGATGGCAGCTACCATACCCTCTCATTCTTCCAATCCAGATAGCTCTGCATCTGGTGGCTGCTACTCCTATTGCTCTTATTCTCTTCTGGGGCATGTTCTATGTGAACTGGACTACTCCATGGTCTACGTGACCCGAAGGCCGTGTGGCCCGAAGGCCATTGATGACCCAAAGGCACTGGAGACCTGTATGCCCAAACTGGTGGCCCGATAGCCCAAATCAGGTGAATAGTTCCAGTTTCTATAGTACCGAACAATAACTGCTACAGTATTGTTACAGTGACTGCTACATTAACTTCTACAGTGACTGCTACAGTGACTACTACAGTAATCCTGAAATTCTCCTCCACCCAATTTTTATCCCTGGACTCTATGATGCCATGTAGGAGCCCTTACCACTCGGGTACGGGCACGCTGGTGTTAAATCGTTTTCATTCAATGATGTTTTTATTACCATGTAAATTTTATGGAATGAGTGAGTGTTATTTGGTATTATTGAATTTATGATAATAATTTTTTAAGTAATTTTAAAATAATAATGTGTTAATTTATAGGGACAATTAATTTTCTTTCATAGTTTTTTTTAAAAAGTAAATTTATACATGAATACCTACTAATAATGTATTACCTATATTAATTTCTTCATAATTTTATATAGTGAAAATAATGGTGGACTTATATAATTGTTCATGTAGTTTTTTTGAACTGACTCAAACTAGAACATGTTATATATTTGAATGATTTAGATTTTAGAGTTATATAATAGCAATATAATATTTATAGGGGAGTAATTATGTGAATAAAAACTATTTTTTATATATATTTTTAGTTGTAATGATATGAGATAGAGTGAAAAAAGAAAATATCTGCGATGAACTTGAAGTATTATTTGATTAAATCTCCTCTTATCCAAATGGGTTTATTCAAAATAAATGATATATACAACCTTATTTGGAATATAATATTTGAAATATATAATAATATTTATGTAGATAGAATTATTTTATGTATTAAACATGTTACCAAAAGAAAGTGTTGGGATCTTATCTGTGTATGAGGGGTTAATTTATAGGTGATTTTTGAGTTTTATTTCGACAGATATATATTCTATATGATGTACTATAGTAATTATACATGTAAAGTGGATCTGAAGTGGAAAAATAATATATATGTTTATGGAATAAAGTAATATATATAAATTATAGATATGTATATGGATATTTTTTCCATTAACTTTTATTTATCCTCTTTACCTCATTGTACCATTATAATTGTAACTCAAATATTACCTCGATATCTATGTTTTTAACAAAAAAATAAATCAACCCACAACCCTAATTTAGATTCTGGATTATACATTTGGACTTTATTTAATATATTTTAATATAAAAAATGAAAAATTATCATTTGAATGAAAATATAAAATAAATAAAAAACACAACATTGATAAAAATTAATTTAACATTAAGTGTTCTTATTTCTATTTTATCAGTTATTTGAAAATTGTGTTATACTATATATTTTTATATCTTGATTCATTATAATATATTGGAATCATTTAATAAAATTGATCAAATCTTATTTATATTATGTATTCATAGTATAAAAATTAATTTAATCTAATTAATTAGTATTTTGATTTTATAAACACATCAAATCATTTTTCAATACTAATAATAATAATAATATAAAACGAATAAATATAAAAATATTTAAAAAAATAATATTAATTTATTGGTCTCCTTTTATGTAATTATAGAATTAATTAACATATATGAGTTAAATAGTTTTAAATTTTTTAATAAATATTACAGAACCCTAATATACCAATTACATATAATTATCTTCCATAACGAATTATCCAATAACTATATATCAAACCAAAATAGAACAAATGACTATAAAACTATGGAATATATATATATAGTGTTAAATTACATTAAATATATATATCCTTGTTTATATCTCTAAGTTCACTAATCATACTCTATCATTTCATTATCAATAATGTTTTTTTATTTTTAATATGTTATGTTCTTTCTATCGTTATCATTATCGGTATAATGTTAATAGATGATTGTGACAATGATAATTTCAACAATGTAGTTATTTTTTGCATATGTGGTTTATTCCCTTAGTAATATTACTAATCATATATCACTAATTATTATCATAATTTCTCTCATTTTGAATTTCAATATTAGTCAGTGGTGAAATGGGAAAATATCTAATTTAGATTGGTGTAACATGTATCACAACCTATGAAACAAAAATCATTTATTTTAAAATAAATACATATTAAAATAAATAATTTTTACATATAATACTCTACAATTAATTTTATTATCAACATATCAATAATCAAATAAAAATTATATGGAATAATTTTCTCATTCTATGTCTAGGTTCAAATGATTTTTCAATAGGTATATAATTCATGTATTGAAATTTAAGTGGGATTGTGGTTTCACATCATATTACAATATCTCAATGATTTTAAATTGTATTGGTTATTCCACATAATATAGTTCATTTTATTTTAGTTGTTCCTATAATTTATGTTCATGTTATTGGTATGTTATGTAATTATTCAAATGTTATACATTGAACAGAACATTAATTTTTGAAACGTTCAGTGAAATAGAATGTTCATAAACATCCATCCCCACATGATAAAGGATTTTGATAAGGAAAATATATCTATATATTAATGGTTCATTATTCTATATTTTCATAACCCTATTCTATGGTGAAATATAATATAACAAAGTTTCTCCAACATTAAATTCCAAATCTCATTGATGATTATTTGAATTAATATTATGTTATTTTTTATTTTTATCATTTTGTTGAAGTATTTCTCTCTTCTCTAACTTTTTTTAAATAAGATTACGTCTACGAACATTAAACACAATAATATCTTTAAAACGTGATATAGTTATAAAAATATTTCTAAATAAATCCCCATTTATTTCTATTTGAATTAATGAATGGATATTGTTGTTATATGACAACCATATGAGGGAAATATATTGAATCCAATTCCCTTAGAAATCCATATAGTGAGATCATAACATATTATCTCGTATTTGATTGGATTTTATGTTTGACCATCAGTTTTAGGATGATAAGAAACAATAAATATCAACTCAATGATTAATTATTGATAATTAATTATCTAGATCATTTAGGTGAACATATATTCTTTATCAAATTAAACAGATATTCATACTTCATATATCCTTAAAACTACATCTTGGTATATCCAAGAATTTTCATTGAATGAGAATGATTTTTAAAGTTAATTTAAATGTTATAATTTAATAAGGTGGTCAATTAAAACACATATATATTTATATCATTAATAGTTTTTTTGAAACCCAACAACAAAATATATAGTGATTTTCAACCAGTTTCATTTAGGTTTATGTAATTGATGGATCATCCCATTGGACATATATATTTATAGATTAACTTGTTTTATTACCATGTATCCAAATATATAGTCTTCAATCTCCATATTTATTTTTCCCCAACATAAGTTCTTCTTAAGATATCTATACCAATTCTTGCATATATAATGGATAAAGGTTGATGAATAATTTCCATCCTACAAAAACTCATTCTTAAATTAAATTTTTTATGATACATATATTTTTTATTTTAATATATAATTCTCTCACAATCAAGTTTGAACAATGGAATATTCATTTCCTTATTCTAAAACACTATTTTATTATTTTCCTTTTCAATGATCTTCACATTGAGTATATTTGATATGTCATTAATGAATGATAAGTTTACATCACATCCCTTATGATTCCCATATCCAAAAATATTTATAAATTCATAGTAGATATATTTTAATCAACATAGAATATAATATACTATAGTAATTCCTAATATGATCGTAATTCAAGATATTTTCTTTCATAGGGTGTAAATGTATTGAGTTGCCAAAGAAATTAATCAACTCTAAATATATCTTGTAGAACATGTTCTACTCATACAATATGAAAATATATACCTTATACTACTGTGATTAGTATATATTATTAATTTTTCACTATTTATTTAATGACTAAAAATATTAAATGAATATATTACCAATTCTATATTCAAATAACGAATCAGATAATTGTTATAAATATTCATTAATTAACTTAAAGAAACATATTAACACCATTTCATATTTCAAGATGACACATCCCCATACCTTAATTAATTGATCATTTTATATAAAAAAACCTCTTTCCCTCTAAGGTAGTTCGATTTTTGGGTAAGTGATTATACTTCTATTGAATAGTTTTAATTTACCTTATCACTCATCTATGTTGAGGAACCTGAATATCATAATAGTTATTCTTTTTATTTTATTTTATAATCATTATAAATTTATTAAAATCCATCATTAATATCGTTACATGCATTCAAACCCTAAAATCTCTACTCATGTGGTTATTCTATCCCATTCTTTAATCACATATATCTTTGAATGGTCCATTTATCTACCCTATATTGTGATAACAAGACACAATAATGATAATTTTTGTATCCATAATCCACAATTGATAAATTTTTCAAATAATTTATCATTTTCCAAGGTCATTATAACAATATAAAAATTATATTCATGTCCTTCCAAGAAGTTATAACATACATGAATCTCACATGTAACTGTTATCTTATATTTATTCGGGAAGTCTCTAATGTATCCATAAATTATATCAATGAACACTGAATATTATTTTTGATTTCTAAATGACATAACACTGAATTCATATTCTTTATATCATAGATAGAATCGTATATGGAAATATAATAGATTTTTTTACCTAACATATATATATATATATATATATATATATATATTGAGATATAACATAAACTATTTAGAATAATTATCCCCACATAGTTGATTGAAAAACCTATTAATAAAGGGTAGATGATACTTTATCAGCATGGTGATCAAGTAATGTCCATGATGATTAATGTAGATAAAATTATTCATATTTCTTTTTAAGAAATAAGTCAAGTAAACCCTATAATAAGTCATCTATACATATAAAACTCATATCATGATTATCTTGAATTTTAATTTTAATTCAAATTATTTATTCTGTACCAATCTATTTGGATTATTTTATATAATAAAAACACCAATGTTTCAGTTTAATAGAAAAATAAACCTCATGATTTTGAGGATAAATGGTTAATTCTTTTGAAAGAATTCTTATTTGAACTTATCAAATGATCCATAGATTTTCTACACATACACATTTATTTATATAGCCCCATGATTTGGTATTAATTCCCTTATAGTGGTATAAATTTCTATAGGAATTTCTTATGTAACCACACATTAATAGATGATCATGGGTTGATTTTTGATATAAAATATGATTTCCATATTGAAACAATTAATAGAAAATATATGTTGAGAGATCTTATAATTGTATAAAATAATATAAAATATTTGTAAATGGATAATATAATTCTTTTAAAGTAAAAAAATCATTCAATATTCTACAATAGGGAGTTATAAACATGTGAATCAATAATAAAACAATTGAATTTTATCAATAGTAATTGTATATCAAATTATTTGGGTTAATAATAACATGTAACATATAATTTTTGAAATGGGAAAAAATAATTAAATATTTAATGGAATAAAATGGTTTCATTATTTAATATTCCTATCACCACCCAAATATAAATATTTTTCTCGAGTCCATTGCTAAAAACAAAATGGTTACGATGACTGATAACTAATACCATCTAAAATATGTTTTCATATAACAGGAAAAATCAATCCAATGATATCATAAACAATGATACCATCATTCCAACCTATGATATTTTTCATTAAGATAATGATAAAAATGGTTCATCCTATAATAAATTTGTTCAAACAAAGGTTAATCCCGGTTTTATCCTCATATACTTCATAAACCAATCCCCAATGTTTATGAAACCCAACTCTTATTTTAACTAATATTACTTAATCATAACATAAATAAATATTAAATCATTTTATAATAATATTATTTATATTCAAAAATAATTCTTGATCCCATGACCTATAGGATTAGATTTTTTTGAGATTATATACAAAAAAATTCTTATTTAAAACAATATTAAATCTCCCCCATAAATATATTCACATGTGATATCCTTCAACACATTTCATGTATAACAAACTTATTCATTACATTGGGAATGGAAGTAAAAAAGGTAATATTAGATTATCACTATAGGGACCATAAAAGTGATTTTCATTGAAGATCATGAAACATATTTAAATGATCTTACTAGTACAAGACACTAATAAGTTTACATTAATATAATAAAATAAAAACATACTCATTAATCATGGATAATAAATAATTTATCATTATATACGGATTTAGAAAAAACATATGATACAAAGTATTTGAACATTGAATAATTCTATAATTATCGTATTCCGTGAAATCATAAGATATTATTGTACAAAAATAAATAAATGGGTAATTATAATGTTATATATTCACAATAATAGAAAATAATTTTAGATGTAAAGGATAATTACCAAGACCATCAACGCATAGTGGATAAAATACATATAAATAGTGTATTAGGTTCATTATTTATTCCTAATATAAATTTGGAATAATTATAACAGTTTCTAATTTTCATTCCCCAAACTTATACATGTTATCCAATGAGATATAAAGGTTTACCCAGTTTATTGGTTGGTGTAAATCCCAAAGAATTTATTTGATGAATTCAGTTCTACATTGCACCCCCAATTTGTCATAATAATTGTTAAATTGGCCTTGAGCATGTTTGTTTAGATTTAAGGAAGATCTTATATAATTTTAATTTTTTAAGGGCAGAGGATATAGAAATTTTGATGTTTCATGTTGGGTGAATATTTAGTGCTAAATGTCATGGAATCCAATTGAAGTGGAAGGGGAAGAAGTATATTTTTTCTTGTCATACGTAGGGATATTGAAACCCTTGAAAAAACATTATAAATTTTAGATCCATTTCACATGGGATTTCGAAAAGTGTAACCTATATGTGAGACATTGTGTTTGATAGAAAATGGTGTTTTTATGGTTGGTGTATGAGATATCTAACTATGTGAAAAAAAGAATAAGGTACAATTTAATATTTAGTAGAAGTCAAATAGATAGAACATAGGGTGATAAAAAAAATATCTTTCCCCTATTTAACTATAAAAACATCTATATTATGATCTGTTCCACAAATAATTAAAACCTTTACCCTTATTTTTTATTCCCATGTTTTACTATATCATCCCACGTTTGATCACTCATCCTCATCTATCTTAGTCATGGTTTCGCATTCCAATATAATCCATTTAAGTTATCATTCATTTTTATGGTAATATTTTCGAAAATCTATGAGTTTTTTCCATTCCATTATTCATTTTTGTTATCGTGTAAGTTATCTTGTTTCGTTGGGGAAAATATGTTGATCTTTTTTCTAAAACTTTGATATAGACCATTTAAGGCAAAATCTGTACCCATTTCCCAATTAGTGGATGCCTATGAGTATAATTAAGGTGGTTTATATGATATATAATATTATTTGAGATTTATATTTTTTATATCCTGAAATTAAAACAACACTATGTTTGATATCATATATGAAACACAACATCAAGACAAGACGAACCATTAAATATTATAAATAAAATATCTCTATTATAACCTAGAAAATGAATTGGCAGACACTAATAAGATTAATCACATAATGAAATTTACATAAATTTCATAATAAATAAGAATTTACTTAATAATTCATCGTAAATAAGTACCTTTTTTGTAAATTCCATTTTTTGATAGAAAATTACATTTTCTTCAAAAATGTGTTTTTTTCATTTTGTGATAAAATATTTTAATTTAAATTCTAGTAACATATAATTACAATAAATACTCATATATCCTAAATTTAATATATAAATATTCAGTATATGTGAAATTTTTTATATTGTAATAAAATTATTTTCTTAAACAAAAATGATAAATATTAATTTTTATTAAAAAAATGCAATATATTTTATAATGTTATTAATGTAATTTTTTTTGAAAGAGTGGATTCAAATTTTAAATAGTTAATTACATTTTTAAAAAATAATTTTTGTTTTCAAGTTTTTTTATTAATTTATTCATTATAAAAATATTTTAACCAAAAGGGGGAATTTTCAAAAAAAAAGGTTTTCATCTTGTTTTTCTTGATTAATATTTATTTAAAATAAAACACATATGTGTTTATAATTTTTTAAATTATATTCCATATTTTTAAATTGGGTGATAAAATTTTCAAAATATGCCCCTTTTATATTTCTTCATTATTAATAAAAATGCTAGTAATTTTTTTTATCATAGTAAAAGGTATATATGGTAAATAATGAATAAAATAAAAAGAAAAATTTTATAAAATTATCTTAATAATTAGATTAATATTATTTTCTAAGTCTATCACAAAAATAATAATCTAAAAGTATATCATATTACCAGTATTCCAAATTAGACCTAATTTTTAGCTTTGTAATATTTATGTGGATGTTTTTTCTAAAATATCAAAATCTTTGTTTTAATAATTATAATATTATTTATAGATGTAAATTTGAGGATATTATTTATATAAATATTCATATGAAATATAATTTTAAAGTTTTTCATATTAATTTAATTTTTAACTTCAAGGATAAAATAATTACATTAAATTCTTATGTAACATTGATGCTGTAATTATAGAATTAATATGAATAAGAACTAAATTATTTTATAGGAGTTTAAAATAATATTATTTTCATTACTCTATATGTTCCATAAATCTTTTTTGATAAAAAGTTTATGTTATATTTGTTTGATAAATTTTATTTTAATTTTATATTATTATCACAATTTTAGAAGTGAAATTCAATGAATAATATAAATGTTGATAATAATGTCGTTCAATAATTAATTATTTTTTTATTAAATGATATTTACAAATTAAGAATCCCATTTTTAATCAACTGAATATTATATTATTTTCTTAATTATCCATGTTCCATTTATTGGGTATGATTCTTTTTCATTGTGACTATATTAACAACATAAGAGTAAAAACATTGATATCACTATTATTTTTAAAAGGATAATGAAGGGTTAAAGAATATAATGGTCAAAATGTGATAAAAATGTGAAAAGTTTATATGATGAGAGGTTCTAGGCTAATATTCATGTTATACATTAATATTATCTATTCAAAACCATTTGTTCATCAAAACTAATTGATATTTATTTAATATTTTTAAAAATTCTTAGAGTTCCCCTTTTATCTATTAAGAAGGGATCTTTTTCTTATTATCTATTTAGAATTCATAATCTAATTTTTTATGAAAATATAATTCTAAATATACTCATAGAAACACTAATTACATTTTTTGTTATCTTTTTGGAATAATATATATCTTATATGGCTTATTCCATAGTGTAAAAGAGGGTGTCTGAAGTGAGAAAATTTTTATTTTATTAATTATCACATCACATAAAATATTCTAAAATAAGATAAAATAAAAACATTGTTAAATATAATGATATATAATTCTATAAATAACATAACCTATATATATATAATCCTTCTTGAATTGGGTAAGCAATCCTTCATTCATGTCTCTGGACTACCACCTCACGGACCGATGTGATTTATTTTTAATCACCACAACTCAAGGTAGTTTATAATGATTTAAAAAATATATTTATATATAATACATGTAAAATGTTTATTAATACAATATTTTAATGTATCATATAACATCTTACAATTCAATCCATTGAATAATGATAATGTTTCACAGGAATATATATCGATTATAACCTCCACTACGTGATGTGAATAATTTCACATTTCCAAATAACATGAAATATATATATATTTATTTATTTATTAAAAGATATAATATGTATTTGAGATATAATTATAATTATATATTGTCAAAATAATACTTACCATCCTTCTATATTAATAATTCAAAAATGTAAATGATACTCATGCATAAATATGTCTTACTGTCTTTTTGATTGTAACATATTTCATTTTTTATAATATTCATTCCTGATTCATTTTAAAAAGTATAATTTATATACTAAAATTATAATTATGTCGTGATTATTATTATCAATATGATTTAATAATGACCCATTTGACGGAGTCCAGCTTCCAGAAGTTATTTTGATATTATGAACAAAATGTCCTAGAAACCCCAAATGTTGATTAACTGATTGACTAATTGAAAATTTCATTGTAATAGATGAAATAAATTGTTTACTGATAAAATAAAAACTCATTAAAATAATCTAACAATTTATATAATATAAATAAATAAATTATACTAGAGTCAAGGTATATACATTTAATATCTGTACTTGAGGTAATGAATTCCGTCTCAATTTCCTTTTATTGAGGAATATATAATTGTTATGAACCAATTATTTTTTATATAGTGTATATTATACATATTTTTATAGGTTATATAATTAATTATATAAACATCATTATATTTTATGATTATAATTTGATTATTATATCGAAATTTGTATTTCATGAATGTTTCCAAGTGGTAAAGTGTTTCTTAACTCAATTTCCATTATTTTGTTTATATCTCATATTAATTGAATTTTATATTCCTTGATTATGTGTTAATTAATTTCTCAATTTTTTTATAAATTAATTTACTAAGTTTTTATTTTTATTTATATATGATATAAATTATATATCAATTGATTAATTGTAAATTCAATGGTATGATCATTGAATGGGTAATTCATCTCAAATTATATTTCATTGGGACATATGTTTATGATATATACATATATTCTCTTATATGGTGTATATGATTCCCATTTTACTTGATATAGAAATAATCTCGATATATTAAATATATTTAGTGTTTCATATGATGTTATTCATTCTTGTGGATTATGATTGAAATGTTACCAATTTATACAAGGAATTATGTTATAATCTTTTTTCTTATCATGATTTTTTTACCTTTGACGTTCATTTGGGGGAATTCTTATGACATTTTTTTCATAAAATATATATAATTTATGTCCAATATTTTATAATTTGATTTACAATTTTTATATTATTTTCCCCTATTCATGATTATAGAAACATCAATAATTCATGTATAAGTGATATCCATCATGTATCTTTTTTAAGACCATAAATTTTCTTTTCAATATCGATGTTTTATAAAACATTTCAAAAAATGATGTTTTATAAATAAAAACTATTTAACAAATAATTTTTACATTAGAATTTATCTTAATTTAAAACATATTAAAAGGTAAAATTCATATTTTTTTCCAAACATGTAACTTTTGACATCCTTATAAAAAAGAAAACATATCTATTTTTATCCATTCAAAAATGAAGTTATTTTTTATCATTCAAGAACTATATTTTCTTGAATATTACATTATAATATTTAATTTTTATTTATAATTTATTATGTTTTCACAATATTATATGAAATTTCAAATTTTTTATTTTATTTTAATATTTTTAAAGGTTATTTTTCCTGTTATTTTTTTCAAGGTCTTTTATTGTAATTTCCATTCATCCACACTAAAAACCCTTGATGTTTCATATACAACCCTAGTTATTTTTTCTAATGATACAAACCACTTTCAATCTATAATTGGATAATGATTGTGTAATTGTGATTTTCAGGTAACCCATTTATTTTGGATAGGTTAATCAAGTAATGAATGGTATGTTTTATCTAACCATATAAGGTGAAAATTTAATTTCCCACCATTGTAACAATTATTGGATGTTCATATTTCATAATTTTATTTAATTATTAATTTAATGAAAGCCCCTTCATCTTATGTTTATTGTGATATCAGTTATCAAAAAAATTTAAAAGGAAATATTACTTCAATATAGATTTTTATTTTTCATATGGGTTTAGAAAAATATTAAAGAGTTTTATGATGATTTTTTCATGATATTGTACATCAAAATTAAAATTGAGAAACATGTGAGAATTATATAACTTATATAATGGTTTGATCTTGACTATAGTTGACAAAAAATGAGATTCATGGATATATATTACATAAATGTAGAGACCCATTATTTCATCTCATTGAATTAGGAATAGTTTCTTTATCATAAATGGAAAGAATGATAGAGATATATGGTGGGGTTTCTCATATGGATTTAATTGTGTTCTTGTTACTTATGATATGGATTTAAAACATAATATGAATATGATTTTCTATTGTTTCTGGATGTGTTTTTATTTTATTATTATGGGTTTCTAATTAATCCTTTGATCAATATTGATATCACATGGATCTTTATTTTTTCAAATGAATATTCCAATTTTTAATTCATTATTAATTATTTCATGTTTGATGATTTGATAATTAATGAGTATGAATTAAATTATATTTTTCTCATTGACTCAGATTATTTCATCATATCCCTATGCACATCATTATCTGAATTATTTTATTTAAATATTAATGATTATGTTTACCCTTACAGAGAATTTCATATCAATCGGCATGACCCGTCCCCTGGGGCCCGTGTTGTGACTACCCCAAGGTTGCCTTCCATAGGCCTGGGGATGGTGAATAGCACCAAAGGTGTTAATCCCAAAAACTGGGAAGACATTTCCTTTATAAAATGAAATCACACACAACAGTTTAAGAGCTGGAAGTAAATTCTAAGTTAAGATGTATACAAAATAATTGATGGAAAGTAAACGGGGTCAAGAAAAACAAGTCCAACAAGAAAGTACAAGAACAACTGAAAAGCAAGTACAACTGAAGAATAGTAAAGAAGCTACTGGGACGTCCTCTAGGGTTCCTACCTGAAGGGTAGGTACATATGGCCACCATATCACTTCACGTCTGTCGGTCTCCTCTATGTACCGACTCATCATATGGTCTACCTCTGAGTATCATCCAGTCCTGCTACTATGATCATCATTTAAGGATGTCCATTATCTGCAACCAACAAAATGATGTGCGGGCATAGCCCATGCAAAGGTGAGTATAAAAATACTCAATAGAGACCCTGATACCGTCAAAGTATCTCAAATCCATCAAGGATAAATCACAAAGTATGAAATAAAAATATAACCCTACATAGGTATTTTACCATACATATACATATGTTATCATGTAAAACATCCCAATCCCGAGGTAAGTACAAAAGTTACTGACTCAGCTCAACCAGGATTTTTATTATCGAAACCACGACTGCTGGATAACTCCTCATATGTCGAGTACAGTGGGCCTACCTCCACAACTAGGCGCTTCCCACTAACCTTGGACTGCTGATATACTCCTGCTGTCGAGTATCATGGGTCTTCTATGCTCACACAGAGGCTCTCCCAACCGTGGGTCTCCCACTGACTACCATGTGCTCCCCCTAATATCCTACATAGGTACTCCTCCTTTCATGTACCGCAGGTCTTCCACCAACCACGAGGCACTCTTCCATTGTGGGTCTGCCGCCAACTACCAGGCGCTCCCCACTAGGCTATTCTAATCACTTTGAGTCGAATCGGTCAAGCGGTCATCAGGTCTCAACTATCTACTAGGTCTCCAAACTCCGCTCGGTCATCTTCGGGAGGGTCCGCTCCATGAGCTATAGGTGGATACTCCAACTGTCACGAAGACTCATGTAAAAGTATCTCAAAAGTACGCCTCATCATAGTGGTCTCAACGCAATAGACGACACGTAAACGAACACGCGGTCTGTGAGTTATATGCTTTTTAGTCCAAGGGGCACGGTTTGATTCGTGTATGATCCATCTTGAACATATCTCAATATTACCCCGAACACTAGTGGGGTATACTCAAAGGGACTATCGTGTTCCAAGAATACCAATGCCACCGACAGTTCGTTAAATGATGGTCTGGTGCCAAAGATAGGACCAGTGAAAGTAAACGGTCAGTAATGGGCCTTGGCTCGGTCCGACACAGTCAGACCGACTCAGCCCAACCCAGACCGGGATGACACGGTCAAGGTTGACCTGGTCGGACCCACTGTGTTTGAGCCAGCCCATTGTGCGGGTCAGCCCACTAGGTTCGACCTGGTCCGCTGGGCCCGGCCCAGCGGACTGCGGGGGTGTTTCGGCCTGGAAGTCACCGCGTAGGTGGCTCAGCCTGATGGTCAGTAGGGCACCGGCAGGGCACCGAGAGGCCACACAAGGCACGGATAGGCTGGATGGCCACGAGGAAGGGCGTCGGGAGGCCGCACGGGGCGCCGGTAAGCTGGCGGCTGGCCGAGCTTGGCGCAGATAGGTCGTGCGGGGAGTGAGGTAGTTCAATAGGGCATGGGGCAGGGCATGAACGTGCCGCACGGGGCGTCGGGCAGGTCACGCGAGGCACCGGGCGGGCCGCCAGGGTGTCGGGAAGTACCCTCTACGTTTTGAGATGAAAACAATTGGTTCATCAAAGGAGAATGATGAACAGCAATTTCTTACAAACCTTCGCATCGATTCATTTCAAACAAAGATGAAGATAAGAACGGTATATTACTCAAAGTAAAACCCCTAGATTTTGATTATCGATCGTTGATGGGGAATTCACTGAAATAAGATAGGGTTGTCTCTTGTCTCGTTCGCCACACTCTTCCACTCCAAATATGCAAGATGGTTGAGTAAGATGCTTCACATCAGTCGGTGTCCGGGAAAGAAGTCTGAGGAAGACGTCTGTGGAACATCATTGTCGGCGTTCTTCATTGGGAGAATGGTTCTTCATTGGGAGAATGGTTCTTTGTTAGGAGCTTCTTCAAAATGATCCTCTAATCCTCCTTTTCCAACAAATGAAAATATAGCTCGTCCAAATAGAATATTGTCTTTTATTTTATATTAGTGAGTTTTAAATTCAAATTGTGTCATTTAATTAAATGAGATGACCCATTTAATTAATGGGGTGAAGATTGAAAAATAAACTATGTGTTGACTCTATTAATTAATGGGGAGGTTAAGAGGCTCAATTAATTAATGGGGAGGTCAAGTGGCTCCCCTCCTCATTGATGAGGGGAGTTGAGAGGTTTTACTCTCCTCCCATTAATAGGGGTTAAACCCCATGTGGTCCCTATCAAATTTATCCTCACATGGGAGGTTGAGATAGTGTGGGCCCCACAACCATAACTTATCACGGGAGGTTAAAGTGTGGTGGTCCCACCTCCAAATTCCAAGAGGAAGTCTTAACCACCCAATAATTACATGGCGGTTCAAATAAAATAAACTGTTGCAAAATATATTTTATTATTTTTTTCAAGAAACGCCAATAATTAACTTCTAATATCGAATAAATTTCGCCGAAGTGAAAGTATCCGAAGAAATTGATTTCGGGCACAACGGTCGTCAGAATCATGCGCAGTCAGTTTTCGCAGACTCGTAAAATTCCCATGTATTTAAGGAAAAAAAATAAAAATTCTACGTAAATTCTAGGTCATTACATTCTCCCCACCTCAGGTCTTTGCGTCCCCGTAAGCTACAACTCGAACTATGAAAACATATGGGGGTACTGAGCATGCATCTGAGCCTCCCGCTCTCATGTTCTCTTTTGGAGGTTCTCGTGCTGCCAGAGAACACACACCTGAGGTATCCAGCGACCATGTAAGACCCTCTCTTGTCGGACCTCAATCTCCACTAGAACCTCCGTAAAAGTCTCCCAATTTTCGACTTCCATCTCTCCATGGTCGATGATGTGGGAAGGGTCGTGCACGTATCCTCTCAGCTGAGATACGTGGAAGACATCATGCACCCAGTGCAATTGAGGTGGAATAGCTAGGCAGTAAGCCACCTCGCCTACACTGATGAAGACCTATAAAGGTCCGATAAATCTCGGAGATAACTTTTTGCCTCGTCCAAATCTTCGTAGACCTCTTCAAGGTGAGACCTATAGAAATGCGTGGTCACCATACTCAAATCCATAGACCTTCATCTCCTATCAGCATATGACTTCTTCCTGCTCTGTGCAGCCTTCATCCTCTCCTGGATGACCTACACCTTCTCTTTGGTAGCCTACACCATCTCTAGTCGCACCATTGCTGACACTCCTAGGTCCTTCTAGCACAAGGGAGATCTGAAAGGTCACCCGTACAACTCCTCAAAAGGGTTTATCCCTATGGTGGAGTGATAGCTATTGTTCAAGGCAAACTCCACCAAAGGTAAGTGATCCTCTAAGCTATGACTGAAGTCGAGGACACAAGCACATATCATGTCCTCGAGGGTCTGAATGGTCCTATCATTCTGGCCATCCACTTATGGATAGATGGTGGTGCTCAGAAGAAGCTGTGTCCCGAAAGCTTCCTGAAACCCCTTCCATCGCTGGGAAATAAATCATGTGTTATGATCACCGACAATAGATGAAGGTACCCTATGTAACCGCACAATCTCCTGCACATAGAGGCATCCCATCCTCTCTACTGATCCCTACTCTCTAATTGGTAGGAAGTAGGCATACATGGTGAGTCGGTCAGTGATCACCCAAATCGAGTCATGTTCTCTGGATGCACCTGGAAGACCTATCATGAAGTCGAGGGATATCCCATCCCACTTCCACTCTGGGACCTCTAAAGGCTCAACCAAGCATTCTGTTACCTGGTGCTCCACCTTCACTGGTAGAAAAGTGAGGCATCGAGAGAAAAACTCTGCTAATGAATTCTTCATACCTGTCCACCAGTGCTATCGTCGAAGGTCCTAGTACATCTTTACCACTCATAGAGGATGAAGTGCTCCCCACCTTCAAAAAATCAATCAGGTGCCTGCCCTGTGGATATTTGAGCATGTCGTGTCTCACAGTAATCATCTCCATGTCGAGCCTCCCTGACTCACTGAAGAAGTGGGGGAGTTACTGTTAGACACTTAAGTAAGGCTACTCCATCTCAATAAACAAAGGATATCTATAAAGCAGCTAGCCGCTCTATCACCTCTCCTAGAAGCTCTATACCAGACCTCCTGCTGAGTGCATCTGCAGCAACGTTCCCCTTCCTAGGTGTATATACTATCTCGAAGTCACAGTCATAAATAAAATCAAGCCAATGCCACTATCTAAGGTTCAGGTCCTTTTGAGAGAAGATATACCTCAGACTCTTGTTATCAGAGTACCCAGTAAAACGTTCACCCATAAGATAGTGTTGCCATATATTCAAGGCAAAGACCAATGTCGCTAACTCCAGGTCCTGGGTAGAGTAGTTCTTCTTGTGATGTCTCAGATGTCGAGAACCATACGCGATCACTGCTCACTCTTGCATTAGGACACACCCGAGTCTGGTCTCTAATGCGTCGTAGTAAACAACGTACCCAACACCATCCTTTGGAAGTCTCAAGATGGGGGCACTAGTCAGCCTCTTCCATAGCTCCTGAAAGCTCTTCTGCATTTCTCCATCCATACGACGGGTTTACACTTCTTCTTCAATGATGATAGTGGTGCTACAACTCTCGAGAAGTCTGGTACGAACCTCCGGTAGTAGCCAGCCAATCCCAGGAAACTTCATACCTCTGTCACACTCCGGGGTGTCTCCCAAGCAAGCACCACATCAATCTTCACTGGATCCAATGCATCTCTAGCCTCTGAGAAGACATGTCCCAAAAAGTGAACCTCTCAGATCCAGAATTGGCGCTTCGAGAGCTTACGATAAAGCCGGTGCTCTCGGAGTGTGTCCAGTACTACTCAAAAATGGTAGGCATGCTACTCCACAGTAGTCAAGTACATCAGAATGTCGTCAATGAAGACTAAAACAAAGCGATCAAGGTACGGCTGGAAGATTATGTTCATGAGTCCCATGAACACTGCTGCCGCATTGGTTACACCGAAAGCCATAACCAAGAACTTGTAGTGGTCGTACCGACATCTGAAGGTCATCATATGCCCATCCTCGTCTCGAACATTGAGCTTGTGATAGCCTGATCTGAGGTCTATCTTCGAGAACAACCATGCTCCCTTCAGCTGATCAAATAGGTCGTCAATCGTCGGGAGTGGGTACTTGTTCTTCCCGGTCACCTGGTTTAGGTAACGGTAGTGGACACAAATCATCAAGCTCTCATCCGCCTTAGTTGCGAATAGAATCACGGATTCCCAGGGAGAAACACTGGGCTGGATTAATTCATTCCCCTGCAGGTCCTCCGGCTATACATGCATCTCACGAAGCTCAGCGGGAGACATCCTATATGCTGGAGTAAATATCGGTGTCGTCCTGGGGTACATGTCAATATAGAAGTCCACCTCTCCCTTAGAAGGTAGTCCTGGAACATCTTCACGGAAAACATCCACGTACTTGTCCACCACTACAAGATAGCTCGGACTCTCCACTTCAACTGCTCCAAGGGTAAGGCAGGCCAACTGATGAGTGATCGGCTGCACCCTCCTCCGAGTAAGTCCATCCTGCACTTCAAAGGCTCCCTTCTCATCGTTGAAGGTGAACCTTGTCCCATCCGTGCGGGCACAACACATTTTGTGCCTAATAGATTAGATCTGAGCACGGACTGTAGATAACCAGTCCATACCCAAGATGTCAATGTGAGGCCTCGATGCCACTACGTGGAGATCCATGACGAAGCTCTCGCCTCCTAGAGTATGCTCACACTACCGACACCCATGCGTAATCATCATGTCTTATCTCGTAGGAGTCTCTAGCCGTAAGGATCGAGCCAAAAGCTCCATCAAAATCTCCAAGCTCCGAACGAGAGTAATGGAAAGAAAAGAGTGACTAGAACCTGTGTCTATAATGAATGCAGCTATTATGGAATAAACACACATAATACCTCGAATCATCTCTAGAGCACCATGTCCATATGCCTCAGCTACCTGGAGCTGAGCTCCCCCTAGTCCACCTTCTCCCTGTGGTCGGGGTGGACCTCCTGGCGGTGGTGGCGGTAACACATCAAATTTTCTCCCACCCCCTGCTACACAACTAGCTCCTCTGCCACATCTTCCAGCTCCCTAAGGACCGCCTCGATCGAATCTATGCCTCTGTTAGAGTGGTCCTTCGAACACCTATTGATCATCCAAATGGTGGGTCAAACAGTCATGAGCCATGTGACCATGCCCGCCGTATGAATAACACTTCCCGCTCCTGGCAGGTATGTCTCCACTTAAGGTGCCCCGTGCAACCGATCCTGAGTCGTGCGGTCATCCACCTGTTGGTATGGTCCTCTTGGACATCTGCGTCATCTGTCAACTAACAGATGCAGAAGACTCTGTTGTATGTTGACTAGCGGTGGGTCTCACTGCTGGAGGTTGCTCAGCAAAGAAACTATCCACTAAGAGGGCTTGCTCCAACACCCATGTCTGCGTCGAGATGTTGAGGGAGATCATCGAATCCCTGATCTCTTGACCGAGTCCCTGATTGAAGGTATGATCCCTAAAAAATGGGTCTCATACCATATTAGTGGAGTAGCGTGAGAGGTCTATGAACCTCGCTGAGTACTGAGCTATAGTCATGCTACCCTCATGTAGATGTAGTGGCTTCTGTATCTGCCCTACACGTAGGGTGGATGAGACAAACTCCGCTTGAAACAGGCTCTCGAAGTCTGTCCAAATTAGCATCATCTTGCATGAACCCAGATCATAAAGCTCCACCATCTACATGGTGCTTCCTGTAGAAGGCTGGCATCAAGAATCATCATAAAGTCTGCAGGTGTCCCTACCAGTCTGAAGACTCTCACCACAGGCTCCAAGCAATCATCTGCTACATGTGGGTCAGTCTCTCCAATGAACCTAGGTGACCGCTAGAGCCGGAACATGTGCAACGCGCTCAAGAAATGTGCATTGTCTGCTACTGGGGCGGTCGCATCAGTGGCCCATCGAGCAATGGTACCACTGGTGCCTCCGCTGGAAGAGGGCCCTACACTGAGGCCTCATCGCTCGGTAGGCTATCTGCGTGTAAAACTCTCGGGGATCCAGCCAGTCATCCATGGGGAGGCATCCTGAAAGAAATATATGTGAAACAATCAAAATATTTATACCTTGGGAGCGGACCTGGTTAAGATGACCAAAAGAAATCTTCTAAAAACACACACCCAATCAGTGTTTTCGTACACTGAGTCGAAAATCAAGGTTTAGGGTCCTGGTGTATGAATATGTCGGCCGCCGCACCAACACTGGACTCCATGAACTGAAAACCACACTTTATACCCTTAACACTATTTCTTTACAGAAAAGAAATATCAGAGTCCAATGTTTTGTGGTAGAACTGACTCCTCTAATACCAATTTGTCCAGACCCATCCCCCGGGGCCCATGTCGTGACTACCCTAAGCCCACCTTCCATATGCCAGTGGCTAGCGACTAGCACCAAAGGCATGAATCCCTAAAACTGGAAGGCATTGCCTTTATAAACTGAAATCAAACAGAACAGAGTATGAGGTGGAAGTAAATACTAAGTAAAGCTATATACAAAAGAAGTGCTGGAAAGTAAAAGGTGCCAGAAATACAAGACCAATAAGATAGTATAGTTATAACTAAAAAGAAAGTACAACTGAAGAAAAGTAAAGCAGCTACTGGGTTTTCCTCCAGGATTTCTACCTAACGGATAGGTACAGATGGACTCCACAACACTCTATGTCCGTCAGTCTCCTCCATGTATCGACTCGTCGTAATGTCAACCTACAGGTATCTTCCAGCCCTGCTACTATGATCCCCAGTCAGCGTTGTCTGTCGACTGCAACCAACACAACGAGGTGCGGCCATAGCCCATGTAGGGGTCGGTAAAATAATACTCAGTATGGACCTCGAGACCCTCAAGGTATCTCACATCCAACAAGGATAAATCACAAAATATGAAATAAACTGATAACCCTACTAAGGTATATTCCCAAACATATACCTATGTTATCAAGTAATCCATATCAATCCTGAGGTAAACACAAATGTTACTAACTCAGATCCACCACGATTTTTATTATCGAAACCATGAAAACTGGAGAACTCCTCCTTTATCGAGTACAGTAGGTCTGCCACCACATCCAGGCACTTCCCACTAACCATGGACTGCTGAGGTAATCCTCTTGTCGAGTACCGTGGTTCTTCCGCGCTCACACAGAGGCGCTCCCAACTATGGGTCTACCTCCGACTACCAGGTACTCCCACTAATAGCATGAAGAGGTACTCCTCTTGTTGATTATTGTGGTTATACTGCCATCTACCTGGTGCTCCTCCAACGTGGGTCTGCCTCCAACTACCAGGCGCTCCCCACTGGGCTATTAGAATCACTCTGAGTCGAATCGTTCATGAATTCTTCAGGTCTCAGCCAGCTACTAGGTCTCCGTACTCTGTTCACTCATCTTCGAGAGGGTCTGCTCCATGAGCTACGAGTCAATTCTACAACAGTCATGAAGTCTAACGTAGAAGTATCTCAAAGGTCTTCCTCATCAGAGGGGTTTCAATGCAACAGACAGCGCGTCAAACGGATGCCCGGTCTGTGATTTATAAGCTTTTTAGTCCTTGGGGTCGGGTTGGATTCATGTACGATCCAACCTGACCGTATCTCAACATTAACCTGAACTCCAGTGGGGTATACTCCAAGGGACCCTCACGTTCCCAGAATACCAGCGCCACCGACAGTTTGTCAAATGGACATCCGGTGCCAAAGATATAGCCAAAGAAAGTAAAGCGTCTTAATGGGGCTGGGCCCGATCCGACCCAGTCGGACCAACTCGGCCCAACCCAGACTTGGCCGACCCTATCTGGGTCGACTAGGTCAGACCCCCTGGGCCTAACCCAACCCGTAGGGTGGGTCATCCCACTAGGTTCAGACCGGTCCGCTGCGCTTGGCCCAGCAGACTGCGAGGGCGGTTCGGCCCGGAAGTCGTTGCGTAATAAGCTCAGCCCAGAGGTCGGTAGGGCGCCGGGAGGCAGCTCAGGGCACGGGCTGGTTGGTGGGGCACCGGGAAGGGTGATCGGAGGCCGCGCGGGGCACGGGGCATGCCGAAAGGGTGTCGGGGTGGGCGCGGGTAGGCCACTCGGGGCACGGGGCCGGTCGATAGGGCACGAAGCAGGCCAGCAAGGCATTAGGCAGGCCATTTGGGTGCGGGGAAGGGCACATGAAAGGCCGCACTGTGTGTGGGAAGCACGTTAGAAGGCCGTGCGGGGCACAGGTTGGGTGTGTGCAGGCCGAAGGGGCACCAGCGAGGCCGCACAGGGCACCGAGCAGGGCGCGGGCAAGCCGCGGGTAGGCCGGCGGGGCGCGCGAGAAGCCGAAAGCAGGCTGGGCCGACCGGTTCGGTACGGTTCAGGCCGGTGCGGGTCGGTGGTGTTCGGCCAGGACCATCGGTGTGCCACGGGGGTGGAGTGATTCGTGGAGGCCGCGAGTAGTTCATCTTTTTTCATTGCTACCTTCGTCTCCATCGCCTAATCGCCATGCCGAAAAACATCACAAAATATCGGTAGAGGGAGTCGGGACATGTTAGTTAGGCCCGCACCCAACGTGTTTAGAGGTGATAGCAATTGGTTCATCAAAGTAAAATGATGAACAAAAATTGCTTAAAAAACCTCGCATTAATTCCTTTCAAATGAAGATGAGGAAAGGAAATGTATATTACTCAAAGTAAACCCCCTACCTTTTGATTATCGTTCATTGATGGTGAAGTCGTAGAAGGAAGACGGAGTTGTCGCGCATCACATCCGCCACATTCATCCACTCTCGAATATGCACGATGGTTGTGGAAGACGCTTCACATCTGTAGGTGTCTAACAAAGAAGTCTGTGGAACATCGTTGTCGGCGTTCTTCATTGGGAGAATGGTTCTTCATTGGGATAATTCTCCTAATGATCCTCTAATCCTTCTTTTCCAATAAATGAAAAGCTAGCCCCTCCAAATAAAAGATTGTTTCATATTTTATATTATTGTGTTCAAAATTAAAATTGTGGTGTTTAATTAAAAGAGACAACCCATTTAATTAATGGGGGGGAAGTTAGCATAATAAACTATGTGTTGGCTCTATTAATTAATGGGGAGGACAAGAGGCTCCATTAATAAATGGGGAGTTCAAAAGTCTCCCCTTCACATTAATGGTGGGAGTTGAGAGGTTTTCCTCTCCCCCCATTAATAGGGTGTTAAGACCTGTGTGGTCCCCATCTCATTTATCCTCACATGGGAGGTTGAGTTCAGGTGGGAACCACCCCCATAACCTCTCATGGGAGGTTAAGGTGTGGTGTCCCCACCTCTAACATCCAAGATGAGGTTTTAACCACCCAACAATTACTTGGTGGCTCAAATAAAATAATGTGTCTCACACTTTATTTTATAATTTTTTTCACGAAAACCCAAAAATTTACATTTATTCTTGACTCCCTGTCGTCGAAGTGAAAGTCTCTTTAAGAGAATACTGGTGCTGTGAGTTCAACAGTGCCATCATATTTCAATTTCGAGCAGAATTTCAAAAGTTATTAAAACTCTTTGTACGTTTACTAAACCTACCCGAATAAAACTACAAAAATTGAATCCGGGCATACCGGACCTCAGAATCTGACGAAGTCAGTTTTTTCAAACTCGTAAAATTCCCATATATTTAAGAAAAAAATTCAATGGAAATTCTAGGTCTTTACATCAATCTCGTTATATTTTACTATTCACTAAGATTTGAAGAATGGATTAAATAATATTCTTCCAAATAATGTTACTAAATGTGAATAAATTTTTGGGAGTTGATTTTGATATTTTTGAAATATTTATTTATAAATCTAGGTTGTTATGAGTCTATCTTAATAATCGAAAACTATAAAACGAAAAGGTCCTTAGTTTTGTAAGTGGTATTATATTTCATGTTTATTTATTAAGGTTTGGATGGAAAATGTAGGTCACATTCATCTGGATTAATGATTTTTTTAACTATTTTGGTTTATAGAAACTATTGTGGGGGTGTAGGTTAATACCTCTAATACATGGTGTTATTTTTTTGAACATGTAAATGAATGATCGCAAAAATATTAGAAAAATAAAAGACTATTTGAAGAATAGGAAAACAGAAAACCTATTACAACTACAGTCCCAAAAATTTTATATGAATCCTGACCCAAAGTGATGACAGAAGGAAAAGGTGATAAATGGAAAGAAAATTTTAATAATGGAAAGGGATAATGCTTCATCTTCCAACACCATTGAATGATTATAAAACTATGAGATTAGTCAAAGGGAAAGTGTTTCCACCCCCACACCCACCAACCAAGATGTTGGATTGTACTGGCAGCACAATGAGGTAGCACACTCCTCCCTCACATAGAAGAATGTTGAGGGAGGACCAAATGATAAATTACATCACATCTATCACTCTTTCATGATCCCCACTAAACAATTCATGTGAAAAAATCACAACAAGTAAACCGATGCCACATACTCAAGACTACAATCACTATGCTAAATCAAATTAAGACACCCATCCATGTAATCATAAAGGATAGATGGATGGATAATATCATGGGTGTATAAGTATAAGGTTGATCAAATTTTGAAATTATTAAAATCCCATTTCTAGGTCTTATGAAATGAAAATTTTAATGCATTTAATTATTTTCTGGGAGCATTATATTGTGATTGAGGAATATTTATCACTCAGATTTAATTTAAAAAAATTTCTTTAGGATATTGTCATTTATACTTCTTGGGATGCTGGATAGAAGGTGTGAAATAACATTTGTGTATAAAACATTAATTAGTGTTATTATGTTACATAAAATGTTTTTTAATTTTAGATATAATTAACAAAATTTGGTGATTATCTTATTAGGCCGTATACATTTTTTTCACATGAGGCTGGAATAATGATTTCATTTTATAAGAGATTAAAGGTGAATGAATATGTGAGGAAATCATTCTATTATTTGATATTAAATCTTATTAACTAATATATTGAATAATATTGTGGATATTTATTTACAAAGTGGTTTAGTTTGATCTTTTTGTGTGACTACTAAATTTTGGAGACTGATATATTATTTTTAAAATGATATTTTACTTGTTTTTATAATTACCTTAATTTTTTCCGACCATTTATATTTTAGTAAATTTATAAATATTTGGTAAGTATATTTTTATCCGTTTAATGAAGAATATGATGTATTTTAGGTTTATTATAGTAATGCAGGCAAGGAAAATTCAACTTGTAAATTGATAATTTTGGGAAAAGATGAGATTGTTGTGAAAATAGATTAATAGATGATATTCTAATTTGTATGTATTTATTATACCTCAAGATTTTAGTTAAATGGTATAAAAATTTCTCAAATCAAGGGAAATGAATCTTTATTATTTTTGGTAATTAAATTTTTTCCACATGTATTGAAGAATTTTTCACACAACATTGATTTGTGATTTTATTGTCATTGAATTTCTATTTAACATTCAGTTTTGTTCTGATTTATGTTATTATTAGTATCCATAATTTTTTGAACATTATACATTTACACATTGACCATTTTATTTATTCCCAAAAAAAATTCCTTATTTAGAAACCATGTTATTTGTTATTCTAGACGACCTTCATACATCTCGCTCTCTATTTTCATATGGATGTTTTGTGAACCCTTTTTATGATATGGTATTGAAAAAATGGATTTTAAAATGTTAACCAATTGGTTTCTGAGTTAATATTCAAATTAAGAGACTGATAATTATTATGGGAGTGGGTATTGTAATATCTCAATATCTTCAATGAAAAATAGGATTGAAAGTTTATATGAAATACAACCCATAGCCAAAATGAATGAAAAAATATTAATAATTAATTTTAGTTGGGAATTATAACCTAGTCATTAATTTCAATATTATGAATAGGATTTATAAAATAAAGAAATATATTTAAATTTTTGAAACAATAAAAATACATTGGTTGATTCTTGGGAAATAAATACTCATTTAATAGAAAAGTCATCATATCGTTTAGAAATATAATTTCTACAAAATGCATTTTTATTTAGTTTTTGAACAAATAATTCAATTAATTAATAGAATATAAATAAAATTTATTTATTAAAATTAAATTCAATTTGTAAATCATAATATCAAAATTACCATGGGGTGAAATTTTCATATTTTTATGAGAAGATTGATTTCTTAGTGGATAGTATGATATGTTGTTTTTTATAGAAAATAATATTTTTTATAAGTATTTATAATGATAACCTTTATTCTATATATGATTTGAAATTTAAATTTTTTCCTTTGATTTAAAATATTTAAATTATGATTCTTAAATTAAATTTATATACTAATTTATTATAAAAATACATTGAAAGTGGATTTTTTTGGAAAAACATTCACTCATGTTTTCATGCATTAAATTTAAATAAAATTGTTTCATTAATTTTTTTTAAAATTTTAAAATTTAGATTACATATATTGAATCTACAGGTCGGTATTTTTTGAAAAAATTTCCTTTTTATTTTTATTGAATATGAATTTTAGATGTCGAAAACAGAGTTACCATGGTTAGGGGTAAACTAGGTTTTTAAGTTAAAAATAAATTGATAAATAGTGAAAATGTTTCCAAAACTCACATTATTTTAATTTCATGATTTTAGATTTTGCATAAGAATCAATAAGTCAATTTTATGGCATTTTTTCTATTTGTACAAGATTACGATCTTTATAATTTTGGTGTGAAAGTAAATCCAAAACATTTCATACAATTTCTTTAAATAGCTATACTTTTTTTAATGTGGTTTTAAAAAGAGGATATGTAACATACCAATAATTTAAAAAAGAATTTTTGTTTTAATTAATCATTTTTTTAATAATTTAAAATAATAATATGAAAGGAAAGAAATATAAGGCACTAATTCATTTTGTGATATCAAAATATGTTTTTATCTCAATTATAAAATAATAATTTTTAATTTATTAAAAATTATTTTTTTACATAAATCATTATAAACTTATATATTCTTAAATTAATAATTTTTTTAAATGATTTAAAATTATTAAATGACAAATTATTTTTAATGTTAAATGTTGTTGATATGTTAATATTTTTATGATGGATGATTTTTTTATATAATGTATATAGAATCCCTTTTATTGGAAATCATATACATAAATAGATAATTTTATTAATTTCATTTTTCTTCCGAAATCATTATATAATAAATAATACTAGCATAAAATATTAATACTTTCTGATAAATTATTATAAATAAAAACAATATTTTCCTTATATAATTTCATTACATTATTTTTTTTATGAAATTTACATTTATAAATTATAAAATTATTTTTATATATATTTTTTAATAAATAAATTATAAAAATTATAATTTAAACATAATAATGAATAATAATTAAAAAAAATGTAAATGTGTATATTTAAATTATTGGTGATGATAATAATAATTAAGGGTACGACATATTTTCTAAAAAAATTATTATTATATTTAAGATAATATATTTTCTAAATATAAAAATGTATAATATGTTTTAATCTTATAAAATTTTGTTATTATAGATATATCTATCTATATATATATATAATAAACTAAACGTTAGATGAAATGTTAAAATGGAAATAAAAATATATATTATAATAGAAATGAAACAAATGATTAATTGAAATGATTTAAAAACAATATATTATATTATTATAATAATAATAATGTTTGGTGGGAGGGAAAAATAGAATAAAGTCATAATGGAATACATGGCATGTATTTTTTAACACCGTGTAGAGATGGTAAGTTGTACGTATTCCCAATCAACACATTCAATTCACATTTTATGGGAATGATGATTTACAATGATTTTATAATAAATATGATAATATATAAGTACAATGTTGTTATTAAATTAATTAATTTATAATCATTATAATCGATTAATCCGAGGTAAAAGAAAAATTTACATTAAATTGTTTGGTTAAATAAATTACTACTACATTGAAATGAGTCATTTAAATCTAAATTAATGTAATCTAGTGTTGTTCTACTGGGAATAAAATTCCATTAAAATGTTAATATAGATGTTGGAAAGTTATTTTGATAGACTTTTGGCGATTTATAAGGCTCAAAGAGGTTCTTATAAGAAAAATGAGGGGGAAAATTTATAACTAAGTGGAGGGGAACTCTTGAAATTTATTAAAATATTTTATACATGTAAATTCATTTACTTGTATTTGTGATTAAAAGTTTATGTTATTCAAAATTAAAATTATTTTGAGTAAAATAACTCTCATAAAATAATATTTTAATATTTTTGGATGACATTTTTACACTTTTTTTTTACATATAATTTTTAGTTTTCCCTTTTGAAAATTATCTTAATTTGAATGTTTTCGACCCTATATGTGTTAGTAATGTTTGTATAAAATATAAATAATTCATAAATGGACAATGGTTTATGTTTAATACTATATCCTATTAATTTTGGTCAACTTAATTTTTTTTTACATTTTATATCATTAAATAAAATATTATTTATTTTTAATTTTCATTACTATCTTCTAAATAAAATACATTTAATTAGACATTAAATATATATAGAAAAAATTAATTCTAATATAATTATTATAAGACTAATTTTTTACTTTGTATAGAAATAAAAAATATGTTGAATACATTATCTAATTCAAATTAAGTCACTAATAATAATTTGTTATTATTTATTATATTTTTTAATCAAATTTAGAAATACTACATTTTGATGCATAAGAAATTTAGGTTAATATTAAATAATAATAATGAATTAATTTCCCTAAGAAAATTTTTTATGCTCATAATAGACACTTATAATCAACAGTAAATTTATTTTCCCAATTTGTGAACACATAAGAGACACTACAAACAAATCAAGTGACATTTTTTAACTTAATTTCAGTCAAATATTTTATAGGGTGTTGTCATAGAAAAGATACAATTAAATGAATAATTTTGAGATTGAGGTTATAAGGTTGGAATTATCTACATAAAATACGATTTATTGGGTAAAAATATGAATGTACCATTTATTTATGACCAAAATTATCCTAATTTATTATTTATCAAGTTGAAAAATATTACCACAATTACTATTTATATTTAAAAAATTAAAAGTGGAACATTTACAAAAACTGAAAATTTTGATTTTGTATTCTTAGTTCACATTTTTTTTTAAATACCAAAATATGTTAGAAATAAATTTTATGTTAATTTGAAATTTTTTTATTAGAACTACCTTGATGGAATGTAATTTTTTTAATAATATTGGATTTTTTTATTGTTTTTTTAAATTATATGAATGTATCAATATATTTTTAAATATATAATATTTCAATTTCAATTAAATCATTGTCTAAAAGATACCAATTATTTTTATAGGATAATTAAGACCTTGGGCACATTATAATAGTTTTCTGAACAAACAATTCTTATATTATATTCAAATGACTTATAATTTAATTTATAATTAATAGTTATATAACATAATAATTTTATACAAGTTTAAACAAATTATTTTCTTAATTTATTTATTCATATTCATACCCTCCAATAAAACATCTTTATAAGAATATTATTTCAATAGTATAACATAGTTCGTCTAAACTCGTTTCATGTGACAAATTCTATCAATGAAATTTAATTAAGTTTGAAATATATATATATATATTAAAATATTAGGCTGTTGAAATATGTCGAACATAAAAATAATTTTCCCTCTAAATTATATTACTCTTGGAAATAAAGGATAATATTTAATTATAATATCCTAAATTTCACACATAATTTTTGAAAACGGTTCTTTCATCAAAAAACATTGACCATGTGTATGGTCGTATTTCATAGCACCTTTTCTCAATGATATAGAAACTGAAAAGGTTTTTCATCGTAATAAGTATATTTCTCTAGTGTTATAACCATTGAGTTTAGTACATGTAATGGATCATGTATGGACTTCTTTGTGAGAGATATATAGGATAAATAATGAACTTGTGATAGATTTTGTTGATGTTCCTATTAATAAGATAACATCCCTATATGATCCTGAATTTAAAAAATAATATATAACTAGAGATCAAAATTACCCTCTATCCAAATCTCATCACCAAATTCCTTGGTGATATTCATACAAATACCTTATCACTAATTTAGAACATGACATCTTTTTTATGATTGTTGTCATAATGTTTTTTTTGAATATGTGTTTCTCTAATGTGGTATCTAATGGATCTAACATTAACATATATTTTTTAATAAATATCTACTCATAATAGGTTTATTTCATGACATTTAGTCAATAACCATAGTGTTCATCACTTATTTCAACATACAGATTTATATAAATCCATCTTAATGTTGGAGTGAAAGATACTGTTGAAAGAAAATTCCTTAAAATGATGGGTTTAATCCCAACCACCATTTAAATCTATATAGAAAGATACCAAGATTAAATTATTTCCCTAGCATATATTCCAACTATTTTTGGGATCATTATTGGGGTTCAAAGATAACATTTTATCTTGAGCCTGGTGAATATTTCTCTTCACCATCAACGTAAACATCACATCCTGAAAAGATATAATTGATAGTGGTACACCAAGAAATCATAATAGTTCATCACTGTATAAATTAATAAGTTGATCAAAGGAAAAATAACCATAACATAAATAATGTGTGTTTCCTTCAAAGGGATATTGACCACAACCCATATAGCATTATTCTATTTAGATATTTTGGAGAGTTTAATTAAAAAAAATTACATGCTTCTTTTTTGAAAATTTAATTTTTCTATAGAAAATGGTTGTAAAATCACCTTATACATTATTCTCTCAGCCATAACATTTTTATATACCATGGACCATGAATCATACCCAATTTTCTCTCTCCTCATGACATCCCTCCAAAAATACCCTTGAAAACCTCAATACATTTTTGTTCTTCTATGATAAATAGAGGGTAAAGAAATATTATATTTATCCAATAATTTTTTATTCATTTCTATTAATAAGGGAACACAGAAATAGTTTCTTGAGATTATTATTCTATCAAAATAATGGTTAAAAAATGTAACATTTCTCAAATTATTTTACAGTTCTATATCTTCCGTATTCACCTCTTTAATCTATACTGGGATAGGTGGTTGACCACTAATTTGAGAAAGATAATATTTCTCCCCTTAAATCAATATTTCATGGTCTAAACTTTTAATGTGTTGAAATATCATTTGTTTTGTTATCCTCTTTATATATATTCTAGCATGATTATTTTGACTTAGAGAATATTTTACCTTATTATATATCCCATGGTCTTAATGTGTTTATCATTAATGCTCTATAATAATTACAAAAACTATTATTTTTCAAATATTCATATATTTGTGAACGAAAATATAATTTAATCATTTTTTATCTGTATATATTTTAAAAGTTTCTCAGAAGATAAATCTTATCCATATAATTTTTTAAAAAAAACTGCATCTTAATTTGAATCATGATATTAGTGAGTTTTCAAATGGACATCCAATCATCTTGAGTCATAATATATATGAATATAATAATTCATAAAGTTGCAAACCATAATCTTAATTTAAAACAAAATAGAGACTAAAAACCATTATTTAGTTTTGGGTTGAGTAGGAATAAGTGCGTTGTGTATACATCTCTTCAATTTCGTGAAAAATTAGACAAATTTATCAACCCTAAAGAACATGTCTCAGATCCAATTTAACAAGGTGAGTAGATTTGATAGTCATGAATATTCATCCACAATTTTTCAATAATATTCACAAAAAAAACTAAATATCTCATTCACAGTGGTTGGATAGTTCCAATTTTCAGTAAATTCTATATTTTAAGGGCCTACTAAGATACCCCCATGATATTATATAACCCATGATGGATAATTTCTAAAGAAAAAAATTACACTCCATTTTTTTCATAAATCATGTTCTATGTGATGGTCTTTGCCACAATCCTTAAGTGATCATCATGTTCTTACATTCCCTTTTAAAATATAATAATTTCAGCTACATAGAAATCCCCAAAGTCATTAAGGTATTTTAAAAAACCTCAACTCATTACATCCATGAATATATATGGGTAATTAGGAAGGAGATATAGAATCACTATAAAAATATAGTCTCTATACGATGTATGGAATCCTTCTTGGGCTATGCCCTCACTTTTTACCATTAATATATGATATCAAGAGATAATATTAATCATTGAAAAGTAATCAGCTCCATGTAATTGGTCGAATAAATATTCAATATGGGGTGAATTATAATTTTTCCTTGTAGTGATTATGTAATGTATTCAATACCCGATATAGAGTCACATTGATATATATATTTATTTTTATCTATCTAAAATAGTTCATCCCAAGGTGACACACATGGACGATTGAATCCCTTATGAGATTCACTTAGAGTTTCTCTATCTATATTTGAAACTCAATAAGAGATAATCAATATGGTGTATTGAACATATGTTTAGTAGTATATAGGATTTATATTAAAAAATGAACTTTTTTATTTTGAGGGAGAATAGAAAATAATTTATAAAAGACATAAATTAACTATTTTAAAATAGTAATTTATTTGATGTTGAGTTTCTCCAAAACTATATGAGATAAACACCCATATTTAGTAATAATCATGAACCATCTAATAGATTTCATTTTCATAAGAAGTTCATTTTTCTATCTCATTGATAAAAGATCATTGAATGGTTGATAATATAAAACATAACATATGTTCCTTATAAATTGATGTGGGATATATGTGATAAAATCCAAAAAAAGCCTAAAATAACATCGAATTAAACTAGAAAAATAGTGACATTATTTTCATGAATAAAAATTACAAATACATGAACTTGGAAAAAATCACAGACTTAGAATGTGACCATTATACCATTAGGGGGTTTAACCAATAACTCAAAATATAATTATGGAGTTGATAATGTGATACCGTATGAAAAAATATAATATCATATTGTGGGTAGATAATGATTCACATAAGACATTAATAGTTCAAAAATGGATGGTAAGTAAAGTTATTATAGTACCCGTCATTAAAAATATTGATCATACGATATTTCATTTTTTCAGTAGTATTAAGAATTTGTTTACGTCAATCATCTTCATTAACCATCATATTTTTGACTATATAACATAATTTACACAAACATTCATTTAAAATAATGGAACATGGGTTATGCTTTTTTTAAGTGATTTATCATGTAATCTCATCATTGGAAAAAGCTTCCATGCACTTTTGAATCAGATTTCCTGATGGCCATCATTTCCAAACATGAAACATTATATAGTTCCCTTAATATATTTTCATGAAAATTTTCTTCCACATTTTAGGTATAAAGGAATTATCATCATATTCACTATATAGTTTACATATTTTCTATTGAATACCATTTTTATATTCATTTGAAACTTGTGTTATTTATGGATTACCCCAATATCTATCCCCACCGTGATAGTACATTAAATTAAATTTTCATGGGTAATGAAGTCCCATATGGATAACACATATGTTGAGACTTTTTTTATGTCATCGAGGAATTGTTGAATGTTACATTCAGGTTGGGTGATAATATCAGAAGTTTATATCCCATTATTTGTAAAATATTCCTCATAAGTACTATGAAATTAATTATCATTCTGTTATAACAAATTAAATTAAATTTCCATTTATGAATGAAATATATGAAGAAAAATTATTTATTGAAATAAGTTATCAATCTTATCCCCCACTATGGAGTCAAGTTTATCTACTTGTTTAATAGTATTCATAATTTCCTCTATTGATCAACTTATCCATACAAATGATAAATAGTCAGAATAAATTTCTAATGTTTCAAATCCTAGTCAATCAAAAATATATTTTCATTTATACATATCCATTTCTCTGAGAATAGTGGAATAGTGGACCCACAAGCGGAAGGTCGATGTTTCCTCACGAAAAAATCAATTGGGTTTTCTTCTCTCATTTACTTGTTTGTATGATAAGAATGATTCATATAATGATACAGTTGTGTGATCATAAAAATAATATTTTTCATTACAAATCTTATAAAATTATATTACACTTGAAGAAAATCAAAACATATTCCATTACATTAATCACTATCATGATTCCTCCTAGTTTTATCATTTGACTAAATCTATAAAAATACCGTGAGAAATAATAATCACATTGGGAAACCAAATTATCCTGAAAAATAAATTTTCATACATTTTTTAGGAAGAAAGAGGTTTGAAATGGTTCATTCATGACTTGTACAAAAACATTAGTATTTTTTGATATACACTAAATTATCGTCAGGGATATCGGTAAAGTTTTATATTCAAAATTTCCAAATATCAACAAATAATTTCTCTGATACCAATTAAAGGAACCCACACATTTCATAAATATATATTTCAACAATATAGATAAATATTTTACCATAAAAAATCACCTGCATTGGAATATTTTATGCCAAGTATCTTAGGAAACATTGATACATTATCATTAGTTTTTAGTAGTTCCAAATCATGTTCCACTTAGTTCTTCAAAACATTCACCCTTATTATGAATATCATGCATACAAGAATTCTTCGTTACATGGGAAAAGAAACATAATAACAAGAAATCACTAAATCACTATATCTTAAACAAGAGGGATATTATTGATTTTATATGATTAAAAAGAGAAACACCTGATAGAAATATGAGCATTAAAATTGAAAATTATATCATTCATATCATATATTATAGTCATGGATTAAATCATGGAAATTTATAACAAATATATTATAAGGTATCCAACATACATGATCTATGATATAATAATATAAGTATTACACATGGAATTATAGAATTAAAATACGTATATAAATTCATTTCCTTAAAATCCAATTCTATTTTCTAATACAATCATAGTGAAATATGATAACTCTTTAAGATATTATATTAGTGAATAGTCCCTCGCATTATAATCACAGTGGACAAATACCTTTGATTAAATAGGTTCACTCCTAATTTTAATAATATTTATCTCATTAGATACCAATTATTACCCCAAAATAACGTCAATTGTTCATCATATTAGAAAAATGGAATAATGAATATTTCATTGTAGCATATTCTATTGAAATGAAAAACAATTCATAAAAACAAGTTTCAAAAATAATAAACCCTATTGATTAAGAATTAGTATGGTACACTTGGATGACATATCATGTAAAAAAAAAATAATGAAATCACATTTTTTCATTTTTTAGTCAAAATACCATTAAAATTTCTTTTTATAATATCGAGGAAAACAACTTTTCCATATATTAAACACATATTTTAATTTAATACAATACAAATATTATGGGAAAATTTTTTAAAATAAAAATTTAATATTTTAATTCAAATATTAAAACATCCAATTGACATAAAGGCCTGAAATTCCATTCATGTTAATATGTTTATAAAACATCCCATCCATATATTCTTCTGAAAAGTCACAAAGTGCCTCATTTGGAAATTAAAATTATGAATATGATCAAACAATTTTTTTTATAATGTCCAAATATTTTATAAAAATACCCAAATAAGGAAATGGATAATTATAAAATCTGTCACTGAAATATTTTTAGAAGACTATAATATATAAGAAAAACATTTTTTTACTAAAATAAAAAATGTAGAATATTTTCCTTAAAACTATAATTCACGACTATCAAGTATTAAAGGTGTGTAAAATGAATTTAAAGATCTATTTTCATGAAATAAAAAAATTATTAAAAACATTATTCAATATCTAATGTTTTTGAAAAACTTATTTCATATTCAGAATATTATCATCAACTATCCTGATAAAAATAAGATTATAACATAAAGTCTCTTATATTTGGTCTGAATTCCATCATATGTTCTTGAAAAAAATATATAATAAATACAAGTGTTGTTAAAAATATTTATAAATAATTAAAATAATATATATCATACCATATATGATTTACTTTTAACATTTAATCACATTTTTTAATAATTGTTTATTAAAATCTCTCTTTTAGATGATAATTGCTTCATTTTTTCAAAGATTGATGTATAGAATAAGAAATATTATATTTAAAATACATGGTCATTATTATATCAAATATATTATATATATTCATTTAATTTATATTCATTACCATCTAGTTAAAATAATTGAAAAATCATCCACGTCACTTCGTGGAGCTGGTAGTCCACCTATATACACAAGTGATGTTATCATTTGCCCAATGATTCAATGGAAATAATGTCAAAATGATATCATAATGCAAGAATAATAATATTTTCATAAATATAATATATTAGTATTTATAAAATCACAATACCCATATATAAATAATGTTCATCAAAAATGAATTGTATCGCTACAAGGAAATGACTGGATGTACGTACACACATGTGATAAATTCAATTACATTTTTATGGGAAAGAGAGTGTATAATTTTTTAATAAAAATTACAAAATTTAATTATATTTAAGATATGAAATTAATTACTTAATGAACAAAATAAAAAATTTATGGGTGTGTAATGAATATATTTATTGAATTTGTTTGATTAATGTGATTGCCTCCCAATTGAAACAACTCCTTCATATATCCTATAATGGGATCTAGGGTAGTACTTTTGGGATAAAGAAAACCATTAAGATATGTTTTGTTATTTGTAGAAGTGATATTTTTAGTTATTTTATGATCAAGATGATTAATTATGGTGTGAAAAATAGAAATAGGGAACCCTTTTATAATTGAGGGGAGGGACATTATTAGAATTTTATAAAATATTAATTCAGTATAAATTAATTTTCATTTAAAAATGGTTATAAATTTAAATCATACAAATATAATAATATTATGACTCTAAATATTATCATATAGAAAAAAATTTATATGTTTGGATAACTTGTTTATACTTCTATGAAATAATTTACACATTTTAATCCTTTTTATCAATTACTGTAATATTAATATTTTCTACATGTTAAGGGTTATTAGTAACATTTAAAAACAAATAATAACCCATGAATGGAACATCGTTGCTGATTAAAACAATATCTCATTAATTTTAATAAATATATTATTTTTATTAATTGTACATCATTTAATAAAATATTAGTGATTTTAAAATTTATTTAATGTATATTTAACACAAATAAATTAATTTAATATTAAATATATAAAAAAGAGTGTTAATGTAATTAAAATATTTTGAAACCTCATTAATATGTTAATTATGTATTAAAAAATTTAGACACTAACAAAATATAATTAAATAAATTTAAATATTATCAATCTCATTTATTTTATTTTTCAATTAAATTTAGTAATTGTAAATTGGTGATGAAAAATAAATATTTGTAATTATAATATAACTAAAAACAAAAAATAAATATATATCAAGAAAATAATTCCATTGATATCAAAATAGATATTTTATTCATTCTTAACATTAATATTCCATATTTTTAAACTTAATAGATATTAAAAATAGAGACTGGAAATTTAGAACATTGGTTTATTTAAATATTAATATCCTTATTTTCAAATGAAGGTGTCCATTAAATTAATAAATATCAATAAAAATGTTATTTGTGTATAATTGTATACATAAAATAACAATTATTGTAAAATTTAATTCCATACCACTTACTTTTAAATAAGATATTCATAATTCACACTTTATCGATTTGATAAATATTACCACAAATACTATTTATATTAACTAAAAATAAAGAGGGAAAATTTTGAAAATTTTAAAATAATGATTAGAAATATGTTATTAATTTTATCTTATTAAATAAATATAAATTTATTATTTCATATTAATTTACTTTCATTCAAAATGTGAAGAAAAATATTTTTTATAAAAGAACATTTTTACGTACAAAACATGATTTAATATTATTATATGCATAATAAATAGTATTAGTTGAATATTAATATTATTTATTGAATATATATTATTGAAATTATATTTAAATCCTTCTTCTATAATGAAAATTTTAATTTATTCGGATAAAAAACACATTGCGCAGATAAATATAGTTTTCCAACAAGCATCTCCTTTATATTATTTTAAAATAATTTATATTTACATATATACTAAATTGGAACCTAATGAATTAATTTTATACTACTATAAAACATAAGTATTCATAAATTATCTATCCATATCCACACCCATTATTCTACTAACTAGGTGATAATAATATTTTTATACTATATTCATGTTTTTCTAAACTCTTTGTTTCATGTAATAGAAGAGATCGAAGAGATTAAATATAGTAGAAAAAAGTCTTTCATCAAATGTAGGGCCATGAAAATAAATCACAAAATGATGGAATAAATGATTTATGAAGTAAAAAAATTTATTTTATTAGGATTGGATATACTATAAAGATTATGAATTGTGAAGCTGAAGGAAGTGTGGTGTCCTTTTATGTTTGGTCTTGAGGATATACATGGATTTTTTTAAAGGAAACAGATTACAATCATTTTTCCAAACCACAAGTCTCCAAAACAAGTCATTATAAAACATTTTATAATAAAATCTCTAAACATCTCCATATAATAAGACTTGGATAGGGTTTTAGGTCATTTAAACAATTATCATTTTAGTTTAAACACTGGTAAAATTGTTTTAACCATAATCACAATAATTAATTCTTTATTTCTTCCCTATTCATTTTGATGAAAAATTAAAATTTTCATATTAATTAATATTTATAATGATAAATTTAAATATACAACCCATTTAAATAAATTTTATTCACAAATTTGGATGACATTAATTTAAAATTTAACACGTAGACGCGACTGAAATTTTGTTTCCAAATGAAAATTTTTACATAATTATAAAATGTTTTTATTTAAAAAATAATAATTGAAATTTTTACAACTAATTAAATTGGATTCATAATTAAATAATTTAAATAAGTTTAATTTTAATTCATTATTAAAAGATTGAATTTTTCAAATTCTTTAAATGAAAAGGGACTCTTAAATAAAAATTGGTATTTTTACCTATTCATTTAAAAATAAAACATTTGAGAAAAATCCCAAAAAACTATAAGAAATATTTGACATGTTGATTGTGAAAATTATTGTAATTTTTCCAAATACCTATATAAAATGTTAAAAAAATCAGTTAATTATTTATTCTCCAAAATAAAATCATTTTTATGAAAAATTTATCTTCCAAGAATTTAATTGCATTACCAAAAACTTTTCTCACTTATCAATATATTTTATTATATAAAACTAGTACACCTAATTTTTATAATGTAGTTATTGAAATTCATAACTCAAATACAAATGGATATATTATGATTAGAAAATTTAAATAATAATATTAATAGTATGTCATGGTTTGTTTCACCCATGTGTGGCGTATAATTCGAGATTGTATTGAAATTAAACTTATTTTTGATAAATATAAAATAGATTTGCCTCATTTTATAATTGAAACCATTTAATACATGTTTTCTTCTTATTAATGAGATTACTAAGGAATTTGGGATCAGTACATTTTAATAGTAAATTTTTCTTAAAGTAATAATTTTAATTATAGTACACATGTGGATCCTTTTGTGGCATTAGGTAGGTGGTCATGTTTTTCTTAAATCCTATCCATATAAATGTGTTTTGTGTTTTTATTCACAGGGGAATATAATTCCATTGATTATTGTATAATATTAAATCCTATATAATGTTGTTTTATTTTTATTAATGTATGGTCCTTTCATCATGTTTTCATCATGTATATAACAAATATCATGTTTCAATGTTAAGAAAATATGTTCCGGATTCATATCATGTATTTAGACATGATATAGTTCATATAGAATAGATCTTTATTATAAGGAATATCATATTATGATTATTAATAATAGAGATAACTTATTTTAGAATTATGTAATTTTTCATGCTACGGTTTTTTTGTAAAAACCATTTGGTTGAAGAAAAAACATATGGAAAGGAAAATTTATTAGTGAAAGATATCCCAAATAGTTCAATAAGTTAATGAAATTAGGAGGAAAATATTTCAAAAATGTATTAATAATTTAACAACCAATCTAATATTAAGATAAATACTTTTATTATTTAAGTTAATATTATTTCATACTATTATATCATTTATAATAATTTTACATAATTTTTCATTCTAAAAGAAAAAAAGATTTATTTTTAACCCAATTTGGATTTCAGGTATTTTATAGTTTCATTTAAAATTTCAATATCAAAATTAATGAATTTAAATATGAAATTTGTTTATATATTAATCATTTCATCAACTAAAAATTAGTATATTGTTTATTTAATAGATTTAATGGCATTGTTTTATTTTTTAATTAATAATAGAGAATAGTTTTTTATTAGAAACTATATTTTCTATACCAATAATTAATAATTAAAAATATTTTTTGTATTAGTTTTAATATTTATAGACATATTTTTATTAATCTAAATCCAATAATTCATTTTAATTATATTTATTTTTTAATTATGTACGAAATCATTTTTATAGAGAAAAGGCATTTTTTTGGGAAATTATTTTTCAGCACATTTTGTATATTTATTTTTAATGTAACATATTGAAAATATATGTATTGAATATTAATAATTGTGTTCCATAATATTAATTAGTAAGTGATTTTTTAATAAGTAATATTTTATTTTTTAGCCACCAGTAATAGTATTCCTAGTACATGTTTTCACATAGGTGAGGAAAAATATGATAATTTAGCTTACCCACAATGTGATATGAACTAAAATGCATCCATTGCACCTACCTAGATTTTATTTTAGGATTTATTTAATACTTAATAATCCAAAAGTTAAATATAGGGCCTTTTCATGCTTTGTATTTGAATTTTACATTAATACTATTTTCTAAAAATAAAAGTAAATAATTTCATTCTCTTGTTCTATTATGTTTATATGATTAAAAGAATGAAAAAAGTAGTGATATGTGGTTATAAATGTTTTTTTCAAATATAAAAGATATATTTTAATCTTTTTTATTTATTTTTAATTTTTTTTATTTTTTCAATGATGAAATAATTTACAGAACTTTTTATACAACACTATAACCATATTTATTTAATAAAATTTTTGATTTATTACATTAGTAACAAAATAATAAAAGTAGTGTGATTTGGTTGATTTATATTGTCCAGTTAGTTTTTTTATAAAAATAAAATATATTTCTTATGTTAAAGGTTTATATTAGAATTCATTTTTTTGTGTCTGTTATTATAGTCAAATAAAATGAATGGTGTTCAAAATTACTTTAATAATATTAATTTGTTACAAATATTTTTATTAAATATTTAATAAATTTGAAAATTGAATTGTGTTAAAAACATTATTATATATGGTTTATAATATTAATCATGATGTATAAAAGGGTCATTGGTAATTTTATAATAATGTTCTTACACAGAATGAGTAAACAAATTGTTATCATCGTAACTGCCAAAAGGGGTAATGTGAGGTTAAAAAGAAATGATAAGGTAAAAAAATAGTCTAAAAATACAAAAAAATTTAATAAGAGACTATTTATATAAAAACTATTGTATAGTATAAATATTTCATTTTGGATCAATTTTTCATTGAAAATTATTTTTTATTAATTTAGCATAATAAGTAATTCCAAGAGGCCCCTCCAAACTATTTATAAATGGGAACCTTATCACCTCTATATTATGATTTTAAAATCATTTTGGTATATCCAATCCCTTCTAAAATCTATGACTATAATTCAAAAACTTATTCTAGAGGTCGTTGTTTATATAGAATACAATCCATAAAGGTATTATATTTTAAAGTAAGAGATATTCTTTAGAGAATATCTATAGGTTTTAAATAAAACTTTCAGTTTTTTTCTTCCATATCAATTAAAAAATTAACCATTATAATATAATGATCATGGTATCTATCATATAATTAGTTTTTGTTTATCTAATTTCATTATCAATATCCATCTAATTCTTCCCTCAAATTAAATGAAACTATCATTCATGAGTATTGAGGATTAACTCCTCAAAATCCATTGTAATTTCTTTTCCATCACCGCCTCTATTAAGTTATTTTAATGATGGATTTAATTTTATATTTAAATTTTATATTAATTAAATATTTAACATTATGTATGAGTAATATACTATTTAATTTTTTACAATTACATTAACTAAAAAATAAAAACGACATTCGTGCATACATGTGGAGTACCACATCTATGAATTGATGGGATTCATTCTCCATCACCACATCACATGGATGATATATATATAAGTTTTATAAAATAAATAATATGGTATTTCTGATATAATTACCATTTTTAAGGATAAAATAATTCTGATATTATTTTCATTATGAGCATTTTAAAATGGAAACGTTACTCTTGTGTTTGTACAGTCTACTATCTCTATGATTATAAAATATATTATTTTTCCTAAAAATTTTCCTTTTATGGGTTTTAATGTATAATTGATGTTAAAAAAATTAAAATTATTTACTTATTATTTTTATGAATATGATAAAATAATGGCCACTTTGATCTTAGTCTACATATCGATTTTATTTTTTATAAATGAGCGAAATATCATTCCATTGTGAGAAATGAACATAATAGATTAAGTAATTTTATATAAAATGAAATAAAATAAAATAAAAGGAATAATGAAAAATAAAAGTTTTCCTAAGTAAGTAAATAATTATATTGTATTTTATATTTTGTAAAAAACAAAATATGAGATGAGATGAACATAAGGTAATAGACACTTTAATATAAAAATATGATTATAAATGTTCTAAAATTTTATTTTAAAAAATATCATTCCTTATATATATTCCTAATAGTATTTTATGAATTTATTTATATTTAAATATTATAATTGTAAAATAAATTTTATGTTTCATTTTATTTTCCATCAATGTTTTTCAAAATTATTTTTTTTACGAATTTAATTTTTGTATTTGAATGGAAAAAAGGAATATTCTAACAAAATGTATATGAGTAAAATATCTTTTCTGAGCATAAGAACTATTAGTATAAGAATGAATTAAATTATATTAATTACACCATTCATCAATAAAATTATTTTAGGGTTATGCATTTATGAAATGGTATTTAAAAAGAAATGTAATTTTGATATCCAAAACATGTTTTGCACAGGATTACAAATGAGTTATTTAGGGGTTTTTGATAAATGATGAAAGAATATAAAAACTTTTAGTGTTGATATGGTTTAAGATAATTATATATGTTTGTAATCCCAATAAAACGTATATGATAGGTTATACGTATACAGATTTTAAAATAAGTGATCCCAAATACATATTACATGACATGTAAGCCTGATATATATTATATGATTGGTGACCTAGATAGTGATATAATACATTCGGTGATGTTCCTTAGATTTATTGGAAAGAATGTGGGAGTAAATTGGTTTATTTTATGTTATTTATTTTACTAGGGTCTAATTATTCTTGAAAATGGTTGTGAATATATTGCTCTATTTTTCGAAAAAAGTGTATCTATTTTATTTCAATGTGTTTTAAAGATAATTTGTTTGAATAAGGGTAATATTATTTTTTACTTATTATTTATTTCATAGGATCAATTAATATTTACATAAAAGAAAAATATAATGGTATATTGTTTATTTTCACTTGAATAATGTATTTATTCTCTTTCTAGACTTTACTGATCTTTTTGTGATCATCTCATTTTTTCAATTATTTTATCAGGGTTTAAAAATGGATAATAGAAAATAAGAACGAATGTTTCATGTTAGGACTATTTTTCTAGAATAGAAAATTTGTTTCATTTAATTGTTTTATATTGATGGAAAAAAATATACTTCTAATAAGTTCCCACTTTATAAAATATATTTTTTATTTATAATATATTACCTAATTAGATAAAACAAAAAACCATGAATATCATAGGTACGTATGAAATAAAATTATAATCTATAGTCACTATAATATGTAGTGTTAGGGGATTAGTATTTATAGTAAACCTAGCATTGGAACGAGAATTTAGAATGGGCACTACCATAGGTGACCCATGGGTCACATTGACTAATCATTTTAATATGAGTGAATAAGTCAGGAAGCTTATATAATGACATAGGATCAAGGGGGAGGGGTTATTATATGAGAAATTGTGAAATATATTTAAATAAATTTAAAAATGTATTATCTATGTAATATAATTATAAATTCATTAAGAGAATTTCATGGGGTGATCCCCTAGGATTCAAAGATGATGTTTCCTCCTAGGGAATGCCCTAGGGAAATCACCCTTGTACTCCAGAATAAATAATTTTTTGAAATACTTAATGAATACTCCTTTGGATTCCTTATATCATCGATATTAATTACCATAGGTAAATCCCCCTGGGATTTATGATTATTCTCGACTAATCTATATTGTAGAAATCCCAATTAGATTTAAATTGACACACAAGATTGTAATTCAATGGGGAAGTTCCCCACAGATTTCAAATGATTATAGTTTGGAATACATTATGGTATTACCCTATTTGATTAATTATGACACTAGTTTAAAATACCTTGGGTAGTCCCCTTTGGATATGTAATGATTTTTTTTGGAATTTAGCGGGCTAGTCCCACTTGGTTTCTTACTAATAATTGATTTTTATTGTCATGGACTTCATTTATGTATTGATTTTAATTTAAAAATAATAATTTATAGGGTATCATTGGTTATCATCATTTGATCTAGGAGGAATTTTATTTAAGTATACCCAAGTAATTTCACAAATGATCTGATTATATACCTATAGATTTTATAGATAAAAAAGTCATTATAAAGAAATAAAAATGAATGGTTGGTCCTTAGTATCTCTTAGGGACATGAGGATCAATTATGGAATTATTTATTTATATTATAACACTATTTTTTATTCATTTCATCTTGCACATTATTTTTCAAATATGATATGCTTATAGAAATCATTTGTGTTGGCCTACAAATTCATTCTCTCAACCATATTGAGTTTTCTAATAGTAGCTAATAAAAAATACATTGGTTTGGTGAAGAACATGGGAATGTTCTATATGGTGGATACATGATTGGGAAACTATAATGTATAATGGTATTTTGGAACAGTCTAGGACATTGGACCACATGATGGTTTTACAAGTTTTCTACATTTATCATGTTCATTTTTCTTGTTTATGACCTATTTATCATGTATGATTCAAACGAATATGATGTATTTTTTCATTTTTATATGGAATGGGTTATGCTAGATTAATTATCACCACATTAAGTGATTTATATTTATTTTTTTGTCACGACCCGTCCCCTGGGGCCCGTACCGTGACTACCCCAAGCCCTCCTTCTATAGGCCAGGGGCTGGTGACCAGCACCAAAGGTGTAATTCCCTAAAAATGGAAAGTCATTGCCTTTATAACCTATAAATGCACATAACAGAGCACACAAATGGATACAAAACCCTAGGTAAAATGTATAAAAAAGGGGTGATGAAAAGTAAATGGGGCCAGAAATACAAGCCCTATAGTAAAGTACAAGGAACTGGAAGTACAATTACAACTGATGAAAAGAAAAAAACAACTCATGGGTCATCCTCTGAGATTCCTACCTAAAGGGTAGGTTTTGATAACCTCATCAGTACTCCAGGTCTGTTAATCTCCTCTCTGTTCCGACTCATCTTATAGGTCCACCTCCGGGTACCGTCCAGTCCTATACTCTCAAACTTAGTCAGCATTGTCTGTCGTCTGCATCCAACATAACGAGGTGTGGGCATAGCCCATGCAAGGGTGAGTATAACGATACTCACTAAGGACCTCGAGACCTCAATGTCTCATAAAATTCAACTAGGATAAACCATAAAGAATGAAATCAAAAGTTAACCCTACTTAGTTATATGCTAATACATATACCTACGTTATCAAGGGATCCATATCAATCATGAGGAAAACACAAAGTACTCACTCAGCTCAACCAGGAGTTTTATTCACATTATCAAAACCACGGTTGATAGAGAACTCCTCCTCTGTCAAGTACAGTGGGAATGCCATGACACCAAGGTGCTTCCCACTAACCTTGGACTGCTGAGGTACTCCTCCTGTCAATTACTGTGGGTCTGCTGCGTCACCAAGGCGCTCCCCACCATGGGTTTGCCGCTACAACCAGGAACTCCACCTAATAGCCTGTAGATGTACTCCTCCTGTCGAGTACCATGGGTCTGTCTCACCAACCAGGCACTCCTCCTTCATGGGTCTTCCGCCACAACCAAGAACTCTCCACTAGGCTGGTCGAGTCACTCCGAGTCAATCTTCCAGCATTCGACAAGTCTCATCGAGCTACTGGGTCTCCGCACTCTGTCTAATTGTTTCTGGAATGATCTGATCCATGAGATACTAGTTGATTCTTCAACTCTCACAAAGACCAGCCAACGAGTATCTCAAAGGGATGCCATGACATAGTGGTCTCAACGCAACAAACAACATGTGAATTGGACGCCCGATCTGTGATTTATTCGCCTTTTAGTCACAGGGGCCCGGTTGGATTCGTGCTTGATCCAACCTGAATGTATCTCAACTATATCCCCAACTCTAGTGGGGTATACTCAATGTAACCTTCATCCTCCAAGATTACCAGGGTCGTGGACGGTTTGTCAAACGGACGCTCGGTGCCAAAGATATAGCCAAAAGAATGTAAATGGTCATAGTGGGCCCATGTCCGGTCTAACCCGGTTCGGGTTGCCCCGGCCTAACCCGTTAGGTCTGGCCTAGCCCGTTGGGCGGGCATGCCCATTGGGTTTGGGCTGGCCCATTATGCCTAGCTGAGTGGGCCGTGTGGGCCCACGTAGAGCCATGAGGGCACAGACCGGTAGTGAGGGTGTGGATCGACTATGGGTTGGCGTAAGGGCACTTTGGATTGGAGGGGGTCGTGTGAGAGACTCAGCCTGGATGGCACCACGAGGATGAAGGCAGGTTTGGTCGGGGCGCCGTGCGGGATGCGGGAGGTCGGGTCGGTCGGGGATCTCTGAGGGGCGTGGGTGGCCGGTTCGGCACGGGCGTCGTGAGGGGCGCGGGAGGCCAGATCGACCTGAGTGTCACGAGGGGCACGAAATACCGGCTCGACTGGGGATCTAGAGGCCAGCATCTGGTGAGGCCGGTGGAGCCAAAGTTTTCACAGGCCGTGCAGGGCATGTGGAAGGTGTATCCACGGGGCTTCCACAAGGGTGCGGACAGCTTGACCGGGGCTGCCACCAGGGCGTGGTGGGGGCGCCGATGCCTTGTTCCATTGCCTTTATCGCATCTGGTTTTGGTGTCAGCTGCCATTCTTGTGCTCCCCTACATAGGTTTTTGTCCCTCTCCATCATGAAGAACACCAATGGAGATTGACAGAGGGGTCTAGCCATTTTAGTTTGGCCCACACCCTCCACGTGTAGAGTGGTAGCAAGCAGCTCAACATAAGGTCAAAATAAAGAACAACAAGCCCTCCCCAAAAAAAATTATTCCCACCCCACAAGGAAAACATCTGCAATGATTCTTTGTTTTGGAAGGGAAGAATCAATGGAATAATATCATATTCAAAATAAAATCCCTACATTGTTCATTGTTCCTCGACAGAGTCGTGGGGAATAAGACAGATCATTGGGAAAAGACATACTTCGGGGTCGTCGATGTTTTCCTCGATCATCGCTTTTTATGCCAACTCGTCGTAGTCAAAGACATCCTACGTCAGAGGAAGTCCCGAGTAAGAAGGTCAAAGTCAAGGTCATTCTTCATCGGGAGAGTGTTCTTCATTGGGAGAACACATTCTTCGTTGGAGAGCGTAATCCTCCACATGTTGGGATTCACATGAATTACCAGCACTTCATCATTTGGTTAAGTCGTCCCAAATCCTAATCCCCAGCTCCATATATAAAGGAGAGGGGGGAGGTCGGTAATGATCGTTGGAATTTATGATGGTTCATTTATTAGGAACCTTCCTAAATTCCAACGACACTGCTACTTAATTTAAAAAGGGAAAAGCAATTAATTTACATTGGCACAACGATACGGTGCATTGGAAATATTAATGGTATGTGCATTGGCACAATTAAGGTGGAGGAGGTTAAGAGGATCCCCCTCGTTAATTGTGGGAGTTGAGGGTTTCTCAAAATTAATGGGGGGGTTCCTCCCGGGTGGTCCCCATCACCATAACATCTCATGGGAGGTTATGGTTCGGGGGGTCCCCACCACCTTAACCTCTCATGGAAGGTTATGTTCTGGTGGTCCCCACTTCCAACTTCCACCTGGAGGTTTAGTTCCGGTGGACCCCACCTGAAATATCCTCATGGAATCTCAAAATAAAATAAAATCAAGTTTATTTAATTTTATTAATTCCACGAAAACCCCAAAAACTAACTTTCCCCCTCGACCAACTGTCGTCGAGGATAAAGTCTCCTTAAGAAAATATTAGCACTGCGAGTTTAGCGGTGTCCTTGGATTTCAATTCTGAGTACCGGTTCAAAAGTTACAAAACACCGCATGTGCGTTCAGTGAACATACTCAAAACAATGTTTGGAATATTATTATCAGTCACCCTCGACCCGTGCCAGTTGAGGTTAGGCCATACCTAGGTGAAACACACCCCAAATGACCCAGCGGTACTCTCGGTGTTTCAGTATGAGTTACCATTTAGAAGTTATAAATTTAAAAATAAAATAATTTTCACTTAGTTAGTTTATTTGCGGCCAAAAACTAACTTTCTCTGGTGGCCCGCACTAGCCAAAGATGGTATCTATCTAAAGAAACAATACCCTCACAAGTTTAGCGGTGCTCTGGTATTTTTAATCGGAGTTACTGTTTGTGAGTTATAAGCATTTGAAAAACAAAAAAAATTATTTAATTATTTTATTTACGATTAATCCCATTTTTGAGTTTTCACACATGAGGCTTGCGTTGACTAATCCTAAGTTGCGCCTAGGGTAAACCCGCCATCTTGATCACAACAGTTCCCTTGGATTTCTGATCCGAGTAACCATTTAAGAGTTATTCCACTTTTTCTGGAAAACTGCTTTTGCGTGTTAACATAAGCTTAACAAAACCTGGATAGATAATTCCAGGAAATTAAAGCCTCAGAATTGCACACTGTTAGATTTTTCGGACTTATAAAATTTCTATTTATTTTAAAAAAATTCATGGACATTTCGGGTCATTACATTTACCCCACCTTAGGGATCTACATCCCCATAAGCTACAACTCATCTAGTTAATCAGGTGGTAGTAATGAGCACGCATCTAAGCCTCCCTCTCCCATGTGCTCTCCTGGAGGTTCCCGTGCGGAAAAAGAATGTTCCCCAGTTGTATCGACCATCCACGATGGACCTGCTCCTATTGATACTCAATCTCTGCTGGAGCCTCTGTAAAAGTTTCCCCATCATCGACGTGTAGCTCTCCATGGTCGATGATGTGGGAAGGGTCGTGCACATATCTCCTCAGCTGGGATATGTGGAATATGTCTTTCACCCAGTGAAACTGAGGTGGAAGAGCTAAGCAGTAAGCTACCTCTCCAACTATGCTGAGAACCTTAAAAGGTCCGATGAATCTCAGAGGTAACTTTCCTCCTCGGCCAAATCTCTGTAGACCTCATTGGGGTGAGACTCATAGGAACCGGTGGTCGCCATCCTCGAACTCCAGAGGTCTCCATCTATGATCGGCATACGCCTTCTTTCTACTCTTTATAGTCTTCATCCACTCCTGTATGATCTGCACTTTCCTTTTGGTAGCCCATACCATCTCTGGTCCCGCGAGTACCGACTCCCCTAGGATAGTCCAGCACAAAGGTGATTTGCAAGGTTTCTCGTACAACGCCTAGAAAGGTTTTGTACCAATGGTGGAGTGATAGCTATTGTGGTATGAAAACTACACCTAGGGTATGTGATTCTCTCAACTATGAATGAAGTTGAGGACACAATCATGGATCATGTCCTCAAGGGTCTGAATGGTCCGCTCAGTCTGGCTATCCTTCTTTGGATGGAAGGCGGTGCTCAAATGAAGCTGCTTCCCAAAAGCCTCCTGCAACCCCTTCCATAGCTGGGAAGTAAAACTTGTTACATTATTGGAGACAATTGTCGAGGTTACTTCATGTAACCACATAATATTTTGCACATAGAGGCATCCCATGTTCTCTAGTGAACCCTGCTAACTGATCGGTATGAAGTAGGCCGGCATGGCGAGTCGATCGATGATCACCCAAATCGTGTCATGTCCTATGAATTTACGTGGATTTCCTGTCACGAAGTCCATGGATATCTCATCCCACTTCAACTCTGGGACCTCTAAAGGCTGAACCAAGCCTGCTGGTACCTAATGCTCCGCCTTCACTTGCATATAAGTGAGGCACCTAGAGACAAACTTTTCAACTGCTTTCTTCATTTTCGGCCACCAGTGCTGTCATCGGAGGTCCTGCTGTATCTTCGCCACTCCTATATAGAACGCTTGAGTATATGTGTGGAAATCCCACAACACTTCCTCCTGAAGTGACACTGGTACCATGGTACGTCCTCTAAAGAAGAATACATGCTGCACACCTTTAGAAAATCCATCAGGTGTCTGCCCTTTGGATATCTGAGCACTTCGCATCTCACAGTTAGTGTCCCAATACTACATCTCCCTGAATCGCAGAAGAAGTGGGGGAGTGACCCAAATATACTGAATAAATGATGTTCTATCTCGATCCACAAAGGATATCTACAAAGCAGCTAGCTGTTCTTTCGCCTCACACAGCAGATACAGGCCAGACCTCCCGCTGTGTGCATCTACTACCATGTTCCCCTTCCTAAGAGTAACAACTATCTCAAAGTCAACTTCTGATATCACTAGGGTTAGTTTCTACGACTCACGAGTGATGGGACGCACCCTCTTATACATGAGTTTATCCTATGCTTCCTAGGGTTTTTTTTCACTAACCAAGGAAAACCTCGTCATAATGTTGTAGATAAACCACAACATCTTTTCCTAATATAGTCAATCTGAGTGTGAACTGTGGATGTCAAGTCCAAACCAAAACAAGCTTCATAAGGCCTCGACACTTCCACCAAGAGGTTCCAACTGAAAATCACACCTCAAGGGTCATATCACACTGTCGGCATAATTGTGATTATCGACTCTCCTCCCAAAGTTATCTCCAGATGTGAGGGTGAGGTCAACGATTTAACCAGAAACTCTAGGTCTTGGAAAAGATTCATGGACGGAAGGAATGATTGGTACCTATGTCTATTGATACAGTAGCTAGTAGTATACATTTGTCGTACCTTGACTCATTTCTAGAGCCCTTGGGCTGTATTCCTTGATCGCATGCAACTGCTCTCTTCCCATGTCCCTCAGCTCCCAGAGCCTTGAGGGGTCCACAAAAAAGGGTGGTTGTAACATGTCAAAAAGTACACCACCTCATGTTGTTCTCCTAGATCTACTTCAACATCTGCTACCCTAAAGACTCATCTGTCCCTAACACTTCTTCCTCCAGGCCCAAGTCTGTGAGACTGGTGCCAGTTTCCTGCTTTCCCACTACTAACAATCACTGGTTATATCTGCTCAACCAATGAACATTCAACCATAATGGTTCTCTCTATCACCCTAGCATAAGTAGTAATTCATAGAGGAATAGTTTTGGCTCGAATTTCTTTTTAACACACGTCACTCGGAAGTTAGAGCTCTAAATCACGAATAATATCGTATTAATCGAGTAACAGAAAAGATCAAAACTCCTCGATGAATACTCAGCTACTGACATGTAGTCCAGCCGAAGCTATTGAAGTTCTAGAGAAATCTTAGCCACCTCCATGAGCTAGTACTTAGCCGCATGTGAGTAATGATCACCATAGAACCTGAGGGTAATCTGATTCTGAAACACGTGTAAGGCACTAAGCCTACATGCATCCTCTACCGGTACCTCCGGTTGTAACTTCTGACCAACGAGTATTGATATTGCTGGAACACTACACGAAGGTACTCTCTCGGGCAACGTTCCACATATTGGTGACTCATCACTATGCGGACCATCCTCATTGACACTCATTGAAAAAGACTAGTAGCTAAGATCACCATCAGTTATATTGGTGTCTCAACTAGACGGGAAACTCTAGAAACCACCTTCAGTGAGCCCTCAGCTGCATGAGAATCTATCTTGCCTCGAAACCTTAAGGGCCTCTACTGCTGGAACTCCTGAAATGCGCTCAGTTGGTGTGCATTGTCTGCCAGTGTGGATGGTTTTATCTATAGCCCATGCAGTGGTGGTTTTGTTGGTACACCACCCGAATATTCCAACATGGTAATAGGGCCCTACACCAGAGCCTCATTGCATGCCAGGAAATCAGTGCGTACAACTCACAGAACACTAACTAGTTGCTTGTGTGGAGGCATCCTGAAAGAAATAGATGCGACATGGTCAAAATATTTTACCTAGTGCCCTGACCTGGTGAGATAACTTAAGAAATCACAAATAAAACACACATTCAATCATTATTTTCATGCACTGAGTCGGAAATCAGAAGTCATGGTCTCGGTGTATGGATACGTCGACCGCCGCACCAATACGGGAATCCCTGAACTAAAAACCGCACTCACTACACATAACACTATTTCTTTACAGAAAAGATCAGATTCCTATGTTCTGCGGTAGAACTAACAATTTTGGTACCAATTTGTCACGAACCGTCCCCTGGGGCCCGTACCGTGACTACCCCATTCCCTCCTTCCATAGGCCAAGGGCTGGTGACTAACACAAAAGGCGTAATTCCCTAAAACTCGGAAGGTATTTACTTTATAACTTTTAAATGCAAAAAACAGAGCACACAACTGGATACAAAAAACAAGGTAAACTGTATAACAAATTAGTTCTGAAAGGTAAAAGGGCCCCGAAATACAAGCCCAACTGTAAAGTACAATGAACTGGAAGTACAAGTACAACTGAAAAAAATGAAAAATAGTTGTTGGGTCGTACTCCGGGATTTATTCCTGAATGGTAGGTACATATGTCCTTCTCAGTACTCCACACCTATCAATATCCTCTGTGTACTTACTCGTCATATAGGTTGACCTCCTTGTACCATCTAGTCCTAATACTCTCAGCCTCAGTCAGCGTTGTCTGTCGCATGCATCCAACACAATGAGGTGCGGGAATAGCCCATGTCGGGCTGAGTACAATGATACTCTGTAGGGAGCTCAAGACCCTCAAGGTCTCACAAAATATAACAAGGATAAAACATAAAGTTTGAAATCAATAGATAACCCTACTTAGGTATATTCTCATACATATACCTAAGTTATCAAGTGATCCATCTCAATCATGAGGAAAACAAAAAAGTACTGAATCAGCTCAACCAGGATTTTTATTCACATTATCGAAACCACGACTGCTAGAGAACTCCTCCTCTGTTGAATACAATGGACCTACTGCGACACCAAGTCACTTCCTAATAAACATGGACTGTTTAGGTACTCCTTCTGTCGAGTATCATGGGTCTACTGCGTCACCAAGGTGCTCCCCTCTATGGGTCTGCGACCACAACCATGCGCCCACCCTAATAGCCTGCAGGGGTACTCCTCCTGTTGTGTACCGCGGGTCTCCCTCCACTATAGGGCACTCCTCCGTGGGTCTTCCTCCACAACAAGGCACTACCCACTGGGCTAGTTGAGTCACTCTGAGTCAATCGGTCAGCAGTCGTCAAGTCTCAGCCAACTACTAGGTCTCTGCACTCTATCTACTTGTCTTTGGAAGGATCCACTCCACGATCTACTTTTCAATACTATAACTCTAACAAAGTTTCACGATGAAGTATCTTAAATCTCTTCCACGTCATATAGGTCTCAACGCAACTGATGAAGCGTCAATCAGATGCTCGGTCTGTGAGTTATTAGATTTTTAGTCTCGGGGGCTTGGTTGGATTCGTGTGCGATCCAACCTGACTCTATCTCAACTATGTCTCAAAGTCTAGTGCGGTATTCTCAAATGGACCATAATGCTCCAAGATTACCAGGGCTCCTGACAGTTTGTCAAACAGATCCCGACGCCAGAGATATGGCCAAATGATAGTAAAGGGTTGTAGTTGGCCTGGGTCCGGTCCGACCCGGCCAGACCTGGCATGACCCATTGGTTGTATCCCGGCCCGTTGGATGGGCTAACCCATTAGGTTTGGCCCAACCCACTAGGCCTAGAACAGCAGGCCACATGGGGCCATGGAGAGCCGAGAGGGCACGGACCAGCTGCGAGGGCACGAACCGGCCGTGAGTCAACGTGAGGGAGGTTCATCCTAGAGGGTGTCGCGTGGGCGTCCCGGCCTAGAGGGAACCGTGAGGGCGCTGGCCTGTTCAGCTAGGGAGCCGTGTGGGGTGCGGGTGGCCGATTCGGACAGGGCACCATGAGGGGCACCAGAGGCCAGCTCGGCTCGGGTTCCATGAGGGGCGCGGGAGGCCAGCTCGGCCTAGGCGCTGCGAGGGCCGTGGGAGGATAACTCGGCTATGGCTCGAATGATCAGTGGCTGGTGAGGTCGGAAGAGACGTGGGGTGTGTGGGGCGTGGGGTGCATGGACAGAGGAGCCGTAGTGTGTGTGTGGCATGCGGGGCACGTGGACGGCGGAGCCATAGGGCCACTGAGAGGATTCAGGTAGCTCGGCTGGGGCTACCGCGAGGGAACAGTGGGGCGACGGTGCCACTGAGTGGCATTGTGCACCATTTCTTTTTTCGTGGTCGACGGTGGTGTCAGCCATCTTTCTTGTGCTCCTCCACGTAGGATTTTTTCCTTCTCCATTTTGAAGAACACCAAAGGAGATCGGTGGAGGGTTCAGGCCATGTTAGTTTAGCTCGCACCCACCGTGTATAGAGTGGTAGAAAGTGGATCAACATATGGTTAGAATGAATAAAAACCAGCCCTTCCCGCAACAAATTATTCACATCCCGTAAGGAAAACATCGGCAATGATTATTTTTTTGGAAGGGAAGTATCAGGGGAATAATATCATATTCTAAATAAAATCCCTACCTAGTTCATTGTCCGTCGAAAGAGTCGCGGGGAAGAAGAAAAATTGTTTGTAAAATATGGACGTCGTTGTCGTCAGCTTTTTCCTTGATTGTTTATTTTTGCGCATGCTCGTCATAGTCGAAGAGGTCCTGCGTCGGAGGAAGTCCCAAGGTAGAAGGTCTTATTCGAGATCTCTCTTCGTTGGGAGAGTTTTCTTCATCGGGAGAACACATTCTTTGTTGGAGATCATAATCCTCCAAGTGTTTGGCGTCACCTCACTTTACCAGCACTTTGTCGCTTGGGGAAGCAGACCCAAATCCTCATCCCAAGCTCAATATATAATGGAGATGGGGGAGGTAGGTAACGATCAATGGAATCTATGACGGTTCATTTGTTAAGAACCTTCCTAAATTCCAAAGAAGTTGTTTCCTAATTTAAAAAGTGGAAAGACAATTAATTTATGCTGGTTCAATGTTGTGCTGTGTTGGAAAGATTAATGGAATGTGCATTGGCACAATTAAGGTAGAGGAGGTCAAGAGGCTCTCCCTCATTAATTATGGTAGTTGAGGGTTTCTCTCAATTAAAGGGGGGTTTCATCCCAGGTGGTACCCACCACCATAACCTATCATGGGAGGTTGTGGTTCGGGTGGTTCCCACCACCTTAAACACTCATCGGAGGTTAAGGTCTAGTGGTCCCCACTTCCAACTTCCACCAGAAGGTTTAGTTCTGGTGGACCCCACCTGAAATATCCACATGTAAGCTCAAAATAAAATAAAATGACCTTTATTTTATTTTATTAATTTCACAAAAAACATGAAAACTAACTTTCACCCTCGACTAACAACTGTCGAGGTCAAAGTCTCCTTAACTGAATATTGGCACTGCGAGTTCAACAGTTTTCTCAGATTTTAATTCCGAGCACCGATTACAAAGTTGCAAAATGCCTCTTACGCGTTCACTTAACGTACTCGAAATAAAGGTCGGAAAATTTTTATCAGTCATCCTAGACCCGTGTCGGTCAAGGTTAGGCTCTACCGAGGTGAAACACACCCCCAAAGAACCCAAAAGTACTCTTTGATTTTCAATCAGAGTTACCATTTAGAAGGTTTGAATTTTATAATAAATTAAATGTCACTTAATTAATTTATTTGAGGCCAAAAACTAACATTCTCTAGTAGCCCACAGCGACCAAAGTTGGTATCTTCTTAGAGAAAGAATACCCTCACGAGTTCACTAGTGGTCTCAGCTTTTTAATCCGAGTTGTAGTTTGTGAGTTATAAGCATTAGAAAAATAAAATAATTTATTTAATTATTAAATTTATTATTATTTCATTTTTGGTTTTTCTCATAGGAGGCCCGTGTTGACAAATATTAAGTAGTGCCTTGGGTAAACCCACCATCCTGAGCGCAACGGTGCCATAGTATTTCTGATCTGAGTAACCATTTAAGAGTTATTATACTTTTTTAGGAAAACTACTTACGACCATTAACTTAAGATTAACAAAACATCGACAGATCATTCTGGGCACTCCAGGCCTCAGAATCATTCGCCGTCAGATTTTGTGAAATTTTAAAATTTCAATTTATTAAAAAAAATTCATGGACATTCTAGTTCATTACATTTTTCTTATATAGAAATATCTATCATAATTTATTTCTAATTTTTATTTTAATTTTATGGACGGTATAGTCTCTCCATAACACAAAAATAGACTAATGTTGGAATTTTCATACATATTTATAATGGGAGGCATGTATATAGTCACATGGAAACCACTAATTAAAGAAATTCAATTTTCCCAATTATGTGGGATGCAAATTTTAGTAGTTGAAATATTTATGTCCCTATAATTTTTTTTATATATTCAATATTTAGGTTGTTTTCGGGGCATGGTATGGAACTTATTCTATGAAGTGGGTTCACAAATATAATAGAATGTAATATTTATTAAGAGGGGATCATTTTTCGTGCTTTAGAATTATACTATTTCCAAACCTCAACCAGAGTGATGCACAAAATTACGACGTTACAACAACATGGTATTTTATCTCTTTGACAATATTCCAAGGTGGTGTGTGTTTTCATTTATCAATATAGAATATAAGATTAATAGATCATTTTTTGGATTGGAAATTATTATTACTCATATGATAACATATATTAGTTAGTTAATGTGTCTGGATCCATTAATAATGTATTTTCCCATATATGGGTAGAGTTTAATTCTACTGAACTAATCCCTTAAATGGATTGTTTTAGGTTCTGTGATTATTTAATATGATTATATAATTTTTTTCTTGAAAAATTTACAATTACTTATTATAATTTGTTTTCCTCTACAATTTATTGTTATTGTTTAATTAAACTAATACCTAATTAAGAAAAGTTTGAGTTAAACAATGTTGTAAAAATCATAGTATGTGATCGTATATCATGGTTATTGTGTATCATCCATTAAATAAAATAAAAATTAAAACACATAAATTGTTTTCCTCTATAAATTGGGATTGAGAATTCATTAAACTGAACACTAGTTGTAAACATTATGTTTAAGGCGTAATGGAAAAGTGAGACATTGTGAATCTCATATATATGAATTAGTCTTTATGTGTATATGATATAGACCTTGTGTATTATTATAAATGGATATTGAAAGTTCTTTAATTAATATATTCTTACGGAATGATAACTAAATAATAATTTCATGATTATCTTTTTATCTGTTTCCTTGTTATTTATTGTGACAATTTTATTAAAAATGTGTTCTAATGTGGTTCATTGTGTACAAGAACCTATAATGAGAATGATAAAATAATTCAATAGAGAAATATTATTTAATCATAACAAGATATGTGTGGGTATATATGATAGTTTAATTTTATACCAATATCTATGTTGATTTTGGATGTTGATTTTTAGAATTGTAACATGACACCAATATATCTGATAATTATTTGTTATTTCCAAACCCAAGAGTGGATAATATAGGATATATTCGATCCATTAAGTGACACACTTATTTTATATGGTTTGAGAGGATAAATTATATATTTTTTATTACTATTTTATGTTATTTCATTAGAGTGTGAGATGGGGAATAACATTGAAAGTTATCTCAGATTAAGTGTAATATGTTTGTTTACATATGTTTACGAAAATCAAATAGGTTTTTTCTATTATTTAAATTTACTTCTGATATCGAGATGTTTCTTATGGTATGGGTGAGTTGGGCATTATGAATATGTATTGTAACCCAATTTGTTAGGCGATCCTTAATGATTAAAATATTACATGTATAACATGGTTAGATTCTCATGTTTTTTTGATGATGGGGGTGGTGGTTTCTGATTAGGTAGTATCATTTTAATTATTGATTTGACCTTGTTTTTTAAGAATAATGCTCTGAGGAAAATTCATTTAGATATATGAGATGAAATAATATTTTCATTTTTAGTTGATTTATTAAGATATTGAGAATACAATTGATGGATTATGAATCATGATGGATGAGTTAGGTGGTAAGGTAGATAATCACAAGGATGTATTCATACATTTTTTTCTAGTTGAAAATAATGTATACTAAGAACCATTTTTAATTTTTAAACCACATTCTACCTTACCATGTAATCTGTGGCAGGTATTTTTTTAAATTAAACAGGAGATGGTTGGTGAAAAAAATTATTATATCAATACTTGTTTGATTGTTGTCTGATTTGATAGGGATTCCTTTTGTTGAATGTGTGTCATGTAAATGGGTTGTTTTAAAAATATTGTTTTGGGAGATTGATTTGAGAATGTTATGGGTCACCATTGGTAAGTTCAAGATAATAGATGAAAATGATTCATTTTTTTGTTTGGAGTCTACTAGTGTGTTTTGACTGGTTTGGGATGAATGTGTTTTCTCTCAAGAGTCTATTTTGGTAAGGAATGTGTGGGGTTTGATTGTTTTGTAATGGTTTTTAAGAATCGTTGATTTTCATAGAATACATTATGGGATGTTTTGGTTGTTTATTAGATTAGTGTTTGAAAAATATGAAATATTGGTGGAAATGTATGAGATTAATTGTTTGTGTGGGAAGCTAAAGAGGGTGTAGAACATTAATCATGTGATGTATGTTGTTTAGAGTATGAGAAAATATAGGGTATGACAGGGTATAATTTATTAAAAAAATGAATAATTTAGGTAATAGTGGTGCAAGAGATGATTTTTTTTATTAAATGATGATATTTCATGTGGTCATGGGGACCATGATAATCATATGTATGCAAATTCATGTGAGATATTTTTTTTCAGGTTGAAATATGACTTTATATTCTCAAATAAAAGAGGCATGGGGTTAATTGTACATTTAAAATCATTTGTTTTTAACCTTAAGGAAAACTATTTTTAACAAAGTTAAACAAGATAAATTCACAAGACCGCTTTCTATTTTACAAACTTGGTAGGTTCTATAAATTTGGTTCTGAAAATGAAACTTATGAAATTTTTATAAGGAAAATATTCTACCTTAAAGTATAAAGAATAATAATTATCAGTTTATATAAAAAACAAAAAAGTATAAAAAGATTATACTTTCAACCTTTACTAAAATACATCAAAAATAAATTTTAAAGAAAACAAGAAACAAGTATGAAATCATTTGACCCAAATAGAAGGCCATCCAACAACCATGGATAAAGGTCCCTTGACTTATTCATTTAATAATGTCTTTCTTTCCCACATTAGGGAAATCCCTCAATATTAATATCAGAATCTTTCTTGATATCCCCAAAATAACTTGATCTTTAAGGTAGTAAGAACCACTTTCTTCATATCCAAGGATATCCTTGAACAATAAAGTAGTTGTCACCATTTTATTCCTATCCACAGAAGACCTCAATTGTACACAGAAATAATCAGAGTCTCAAAAATGAATATGAATAATATGTTTAGTATGCACAAGGCATGAGAGTCTCTCTCTCAAAAAATCACTTAAGAAACATGCAATCTTTAGATAATTCTCAGAGTTATTGTATTGAGCTCATTCAAAAGTGCTCCTATTTGTAGGAACCTCTCCAAATGTCGTCTCCCTCCTCCAAGAGTCATATTTTTCCTTGAATTTTATAGGGACCGGTAAATGAGCCACTCAATATATTGTTAGTTAGAAAAAAAATTGTATGACATCGTTCTATAACTATAACATGTGTAAGAAAAATAAAGTTTCTTAACCAAATCTACTTTCTTGGAGTCTAAGGAAATATAATGTTTTGAATCTAACCAAATAAACATTTAGAGACTATAACTCATCGATATTCAAATTCTGTTTTTCAAATAATTCATAATTGGAATTCTATAGATTTTGGAGTTTGAATTCAGAATAATTTGGAGTATAAATTATGAGGAATACAAAGTTTGAATTATGAGGAATTGAGAGTATAAATTTTGAGGAATTTAGAGTCCAAATTCTGAGTAATTTTGAGGTTGAATAATGAGGAATTGGGATTCTTAATTTTCAGGAATTATGAGTTATAATTTTAGAGAATTGGGAGGTCAAATTTCATATAATTCATAGAATTCAGTTTCTGAATTTCAGAGAATTTGGATTCATAATTTCATAGAATTTGGGATCTGAATTTTCGAGAATTCAGAGTCTGGACTTTAGAGAATTCAGATCCTGAGCATAGAATACTATAAAACCTAGGATTTGAAGGATTTCTAGGTTTTACATGTGAAACTAAATTTTAGACTTAGAAATAAAATGAGTTATATTTAGAGATACAATAAAATGAAAATGAAAACATACTTAAGGATAAAATTTACTTGGTGAAGTAAATTTTCCTTATTAAGATAATTTCTATGGAAAATATAATTTTCCTTAAGACAAAGTGTTTGTGATTTTCAAAAATGTAGAGGAATTGAAAATTCATAAGGAAACCTTATTGACTCAATAATTTTTACCATTCTAAAAATTTATGAGTTAAAATATGAAGAAAAAGGGATATTTTGATATGTAAATGTTGAATCCAATCAATATGAAGTTAGTAGGATCAGAGAGTAACCCAAATATAGTGTGATGGGAACTGCCGTGAATGTGAGATATATAGGGTTTAGGAAGGGACTATAGGGGGGATTAATGTTTGAGTAACATGATGATGAAAAAGGTGTTATACATTGAGTAGCACTATTGGGATCAATTTTATTGATTTGGTTTATTTTCTTATTTTTTTTATTTGTTACATGTGGAACCATTATGTTAATGGAGTCATGAGCAGGGCATATGAATATAATTATTTTGAAAAAGGTTGATAGTTGTCCAGATAATTATATTATATTAAAAATGTTGAGGTATTATTTCATGGAGAAAAAATGAATAGTATGACCATTTAGAACTAGTTTTGAGTATTTTTATGTAAATGGAAGAAGTTGTGTCATTATTATGTAATGGACCCCACCCCAAAAACTCAAATACAATGTATTGATTATTGTATAGTTAAAAATAAAAATGGTAAACTCCTAGAGGAACAATCAGATTAGTTGTTTTGGAGAACTATATATATACACGATACAAATTTTATGTTAGGAATCAGAAATAAAATTTAATACGTAACACATTTTAAGGAATAGAATCCATGAAAACTAAATCTATTAATTCTTCTTCATATCCTGGAGAAAGTAAACAAAATATTAGTGTGCTCAAATTATTTGTAAGTGTTACGTACATCAGAATATGTCATGATAAAATGAGAATAATCCATATTAAATTTAATATAAAAAAACACACATTCCATTTAGATAACATTTTTATCCTGATAAGATAAGGAATAAATAATTTGGTAAGGTAAATAAATGAAAAAACATTAAAATTAGTCAATAAACTAAAAATGAAATGCATCCAAAGATAATATCAATATGAAATCTTCACGGATAACAAGATAAAAATATTATAATTAATGTAAATACTATATTATATAAATTAATATCTTTGTAACATTATTCTTATTCCATTATGACCATTCATAAAAACGATTAAAACAAATGTGTACAAACTCATCTTGTTTAGCCCATAAATTTTATTCATGGAAACTATCGATGCATCAAGGAGATATCTTTAAATAGGACCTACCCATATATACCTATAAAAATATATCATCATTTATGTGGTATAAAATTTAATTTAAGAAAAATGTTATTTATCGTCTAATATCTATATTTAGTGAAAGATATTGACGTATCAACAATTTATTAGTTAATCAAACAACATTCAAAGTAAACACCCTATGTAAAACTGGTATAACTATTATATATAAATCATATAAATCATGAATAATTACAAATATTTGAATGAAATTTAATTTATAATAAATATTTAGTACAATTATGTTATTGTTTCAAGAGAAATCTACTAATCACAAAAAAAATATAGATTTTTCAATAAATTTTACCACTTGTTAATTTTCATGTTAAATATCCTTAGTTGAAATGATGATATTTAAAACATATAATACTATTAATTAAGAGTGAATAATGATAATACATTTTAATTTGGAATTATATAGTCCACATAAAAGTGAATTACTTAATAAAAAATAAGTCACAATGAAATATAGATTGAGATAAAATCCCTTACCCCATAATTTCTTATTGTACAAAATGAATTAATATTTTTTATAGTGGTTTTTGAAATTTTATTTACTTATTGTAGAACGAAATAAATATTTATAATATAAAATATGATTCAATAATAACATCGTATGATTCATTTTTTAAAAATAATTCATTATTTTGATTGTTTCATGTTTAAATGGCCTTATTTTCTCATTTATGATTTGTCATAAATGTTCTATTTTTTCATATTATATAATTCCGTCATCTTAAAAAAATAAAGACTTTATTATCATATGTATAAATAAATTGTACTTTAAATACTATTCATTAATGATTGTTTTTTATAAATTAAGTACGTCGTGACCATAGATATGGGAGGTCATATATACCCATGAGTAACATTTTAATTTTACCAAGATCTTAATTAAATGTAATTAAATAATATTATAACTATAAATTGTGTTCATAATAACAAATATATAATATTATTTATTTAAATATAAATATATATGTGTTTTTTTGGTGTGGTGGTGAAAAAAGAGTCACATCACCTTGTGAAGGTGATAGTACACATGTACATGAAAGATGATATCATCTTAAAGGGAATAAAAATATATGAAATTAAATTTTTTATTATCTTTTATGAATGATTAAGAGGTCATTAATATCATAATTATTTCATTTATATCAAATATATTTAATAAATATATCCATATTAACTTCAATGTAATATATTATTTAAAAATTAATCACATTTATTTCTGAGAGAGTAGTCCACCATACACATTTGTCAGGGAATCAAATATCTGATAAAATAGAAATTACAATGGTATATATATTATATAATTACTCAAAATGTATTATTTTATTATAAATATCATATAAATACTTTATAAAAAACCTTAGATGCTACCATTAGATGTGGAAATGGAATAATGAATAACATATGTTCGTGATGTGGTTGTCCAACGTACACCCATATGATGCTTTCATATCCCTATTGATTAAAGTGTTGATGGTTATAGTTAAATACTTTAAAATAATAATATATCATTATATAGAATATATATAGGAAAATATATCATAATTGTTCAATAAAAATTATAATAGGTGGAGGTTAAAAAAATAAAATGTTCAAGGAAGACCATTACTAAATATTCAGGTAACCTCTATAGGAATGCAACCAATTCCATATGAGGTTGGATTTTCTCTAAAAAATTGATTCTCGGATGAGAGAATAGATGTTGGGAAGTCATTCTGAATAGTCTTGGCCAAATTGTTTTTTGATGATGCTAAATGGAGAGGACATGGGGAGGCTTTTAATAAATGATGTGAGTGGAAAACATGTATTTTTAGGAAATAATATGGTAGAGAAACATATTAACATTCCAAAATGGTAAAAATAGAGTATTAGTGAGACTTAAACATGATATGGTAAATCTATTATGATAAAATATATTTTTTAAATTTGATTAGTTCATTTTAATCGTTATCTTTCATAGTTTAACCCCTGGTCAACACATTTTTACCATAAATTCGGTAAATAATTTCAACTATTTCCACTATTCGTTTTCGGAAAAAAAAATAATTACAACATTTTAGGAAACATATATAATGCAGATTCTGAATATTCAATTCAATTTTCTAAAATACATTAAGATGAGTAGAAAATATTAATTTCAAATTAATTCCGCAAATACAGTGAGAAATTTGGTGTTGAAGAGAAATGTTTCGGGTTATAAATGTTTTTATATGAAAATTGAATGTGAAAATAATTAAAATAGTATATATTTTTTAAATTGAAATATTATGGAAATTTATTTACATTAAATCTAATTCAAAATATTATATTAATGAAAATGGTGTTTTAAAATTTAAATTTAGTGTCAATCATAATTCAAAAAAATTATATTCAAAAAAATTCAAAAAAATTACTATAATATAATTTCTATATTATAATTTCAATAATAAATATTATTTCATAAAAAATTATAATTGTGGTTAAAATTACATTTAAATTACCTTAACAACCCTTCAATAACCCTCCATTCAAGAAGTTTTTGTTATTCATCATTTCTCTTTTTATTGGTTCTTATTATATATTTAATTTAAATTTAAATATTGAATTTCTTTTATATAATATTATAAAATAATAATTTTGCAATTTATTTTTTACTATAAACCCCACCTTTATAAAATCTAGGTTTTAATGGCCATGTTTTATTAATAATATTTTAATAGATTATTGTTCATTATTAGAACCCGGTGTTACGTGCATTAAAAGACATCAAAGAGAATGAGATTGTTTTAAAAAGAAATATATTGTAATGTATTAGGGTATTATAATCCCTTATAAGCATGTTTTTTCATTTCACATACTCTATTGGCCATGATTCTCATCTTTCAAAATTTTCAGGTGTTACATTATGCCCCCTTAAATAAAACGTTCCTTTAGAATTTAACATTTATTTAACTAATAAGTTGTTTGACATATTTAAATACCATTGATGAAAACCAATACATTATAAATATTTAATAAAAACCCCACTTGATAAAATATTATTTGATGTTCAAAGGTCACATGGAATAACACATTCTATGTTTCCATAGAGGATAACATCGGTGGGAAGAGAAAAAGTTCACATTGATGAATTAACTAACACCCAAGTACTTTTGGAGAGTGATATAGAAAATAGTGGGAAGGATTTTTATGACCACTTATCTATAAAAAAGAGGTGTGAAAAAAATTAATTGATATCATAATAATTTATAATAATAAGAAATGATTTTTGTTTCACAAAAATTTTCTTACGGATGAGTAATTATTTCACTTTCAACAAATATAAGGAAATGTATATCCTTCTTATATATTAATTTTATAGGAAACATTTAATCTCTTTTTTGGACAGACCAACTTCCACATTATATCTTACTTAATCAAATCAATATCCAAAAAGGGCTTTTTTCTTCTAGGGTCACTAATATTTGGATTTATCAAATTATCATATATAAAAATGAGTAACATTTTACTTATCCTACCTTTATAGAGACCAAAAAAGTTATGAAAACTTATCAAACAACAGATATGATTAAACATAATCCCCAATATAAATATTTATCCGTATTCCTTCTTCCAATTATATCAGATAATATTAAGATGAATGTTCAATAAATAATCTTCATATTCCCCAGATAATATCATGTTGATATTAATGTCACATTAAAAATATATGAATAGACTGATCATTGTAAATCCTTAATGGAAACATGTATTCTACCAAAAATAAAATATTTTTTTCCAATTTATTCCAAGGGTCTAGACATGTAGAAAACTCTAGAAAAGATATCATAAACCATAAAATCACTAAAAAAATTCATGTTCACCAATACTATCACATAATATTACCATTGTAGTTATTATATCAACGCTGAGAAAATATAACGGTTTAATATCCCTTAATCATGTTATTTTTAAAAAGGTCAAATTTAAAATAAATCACTTTTCATGGTAATATTCAACACATGATGAAACATTAATTATGAAATTATATTTCAGTACAATCCTTATACAATTAATTATTATTATAATGAGAATATAATAAATAATATATTTTTAAAAAATATTTAATATATCTAATAAATTATAAAGTTAATTATTTCAATTCATATATATTAAGAAATTATAATTTACATGGATCACTTATCTTTTTATGGGATATTTCCCTTTATCATGTGGGGAATAAATTTTCATAGTTCCCTGTCTCTTTGTAGTAGAATTATTGAAAATTGGAAATTTCATTCTTACCCATCAAATATTGAGCATGATAGTTGTTCATTCCACACTGGTAGAGAGATCTAATTCACTTCAAGCATGACCCCAAGAGTTTATTTATAGAATTATAACATTTAAAAAAAATTCATTCCATTATTCAGGTTATTTCTCATTTTCTCTTCTATCCTCTTATTACCTTTCATCCTTTCAAAGCCAGAAGTCATGGAGAATTATTTCTCTATCTTGAAAGAACATAAGAATATTTCATCATATTCAGGAAAATTAGGGATACAAACACTCTTTAAATATATGGAAAATATTATAATAAAGTGTTCAATCATACAATTAGGGTTTCATATTTAATACATAGAATACTTAACTATCATTGTTATTCTATCTTCATAATTTAAAATAATTTATTCTATATTGTTTTATTTAATATTAGAAAAATTATATTCATCTTTGTTTTTTTCTCAGGAGGGAAATGTTTTTAAAAAATGTATACATAGATACTTTCTATTCTATGGGTTCTATTTCTCCCTTCATCCTAGTATTTTGTATAAACAACTACATTTAATAATCATCACATTTGAGACATTGCACTGAAAAGGTAACCTTTACCTTTTCACCATATCCCACATCCATAATTATCAGTTCTAGTGACATAATCAATTTTAAGGATACCATTATATTTTAGTCCATTGAAATAATGGGTATCGTATCTCCAAAAATGATCAAATATATGAGAATATTGTTATACAATAGCTAGTTCTATATAAAAAAATGTTATTTTCTATAATTTGATAAATATGACCCAATATATTAATAATTTTATCTTTTCTAATACATACTTTTCTCGAAACCATAACAAGGATATATCTATATTGTATTCATGTATTTATACCCTTCTACCTTCTAGTATCAATTTATAATCAATATAATATAATAGATAGGCTCGTTAAATTATGATCTTTACATTATTATATATATTCTATATATGGAGAAAACATATTTATGGGAAAAATTGTGCATATATACATGGTTTATTTTAGGATTTCATTATTTTCAAATCTATCATATTTTTTTAAGGTAAATTTAAATTATCCAATGAATAAACCACATGCGGGTTAAACCATATATTTAGTAGGGATCATTTTATTTACAAGGTGACAGTAGATTTAGTTCTGATGCACCTATATTGAATATATTAACCCATGATACATCTATAAAATAACCATATACATTTGTAGTATCCAAATAGGGATGTATTTATTGGAAAACCCACATAATAACATCAATATAAAAACATTTGGATGTTCTTATAAATTAATCCTCAATTTTTATCATATGTTTATTAGTACTAATATATATTTTCCTAAACTTAGTTTCCATGGTTTCTAATAAACATTATTTGATACAACTATTACATCCTCGACCCCAACAACCAAGATCTGGAGTAAACATTATAACATTTACATAGGTACAATATGTCAAATCACAATAGACCAATTAGTTTAATAGTTTTAGAGAACTAGATACATAAATGATACCCATTTTACATTATAAATATAAAATAAAATATAATACATATCAAAATAAAATGAACTATATCTTTTAAAACTCAATAAAAAATACTTCATCATATCAAAGGGAAAGGTAAAAAATGATTGACCACATAGTCTATGTAACTATTAAATAAAGTGGAAGATTTCATAAATATATATTCATAATAAATATGTAAATACAAATAAATAAGTTAAAAATCTATTTATATTACTTCACTGTCATAAAAAGACAAGGCATAATAGAAATTCAAAGGTAAAAAACTAAAATAATATTACAAATTCTCAATAAAATAATAATATAATGCATCCAGAGATAATATTATGACAAATATTTCATGGATAAAAAGATTACTAAATTATCGATGAATTAAAAGATAAATAATATGATTTAGTTTATTAGGAACATGATTACAATTCAATAAATTTATTTCACAAGTAGGGTTAAAACTAATATATACAATATCAACATGTTTAGAAGAAAATTATAACTAATGTGTATAAACTCATCTGGTTTGGCAGGCTAATGTTTTTATGTAAACCTTTAATTTCATTAAGTGGATAACTATAAATAGGACAAAACTAAATCATAATTTTAAAATAAATCCTCATAGATTAAATAGTCAATTTATTCCACAATCAATATTCATTATTATAAAATATTTGAATTGAGTAAAATATATAGATTTATAAATATTTCTTTATTTATAAAATAATATTCATAGAAAACACTATATGGAAAAATGGAATGTAGTTTTAAAAATTATCCTACTAATCCTTAATGAATCTGGTTATTTTATAGAATAATAATTTTCAATGAAAAATTATTATAAGAATGTGATTTTAATAAGATAATGTTAACAAATTAAAAATGATAATGAGATTATACAAAAACATTTACCACTTGGTAATTTTCATGTAGATTTTCCTTAGAATAAATGATTCAAATTAAAACATAAAATACCATAAGATATGAGTAAATAATGAAATTAAATTTCAATTTGTTAGTATATAAAACATATAAAATTTTATTTCATCTTAATAAAAAATTTGTATCAATGGAATTTAAATCTATACGAAATCCCTTAACTCATGATTCCTTTTTGTTAAACATGATTAAAACTCTTGTATAATTAGTTTAAACATGTTTATAACTTATAAAAACCACATATTAGTACTTATAATATAATATATAATATTTTATGACATATTATTTGTCATTCGTCAATAATATATGATTATTTTCATTTTTTGGGGAGTTAATTTCCTTTTTTTTCTCATTCATGATTTGTCAGGAATATTCTAGTTCTTTGCATATTATATTTTTCCTTCATATCTAGAGTAAAAACAATGAGATAATAATCATATTTATCAATTAATTATACTTTAATAACCAAAAAATATTGTCCATTTTGATAAATGAAGTATGTTATGTCCATACAGTCATTAGGTCATACATATGGATTAGTAACATTTTCATTCAATAATGATCATTATGGAAAGAAGGTGAGAATAATTTTATCCTTAAAGAATTAACATAATATCATAAATAACATATAAATTTATTATTTAAATTTATATATATATATATATATCATCCATGTGTTGTGGTGATTAATGGGGAGTGACATTTCTTCATGAAGGAGGTACTCTACATATATATGAAAGATGATATCATTTTTCTACTGTGAAAATTTATGAAAGATAATTATACATTATCATTCAACACTGATAAGTATTTCATGAATATCATAATTATATATTTTATATGACATATATTCATTAACATATCCTTTTTTACATTCCATGTCCTGTGTTATTGAAAAATGAATCACATCACATCAGGAGGTGGTAATATGTCACATTAGAGTGAAATTATCATATCTGTAATGAAATGAGAAGTAGAAAAAATGTATATATGATATAATGACCCCAATGTATAATTAGGTTATTTAAATTATATATATATATATTATCCATGATCATACCAAACCGTGAGAGGGTGTAATAGAAAAACAAAGGACATTGGTACATGAGGCGGCTGTCAGCCTTAAAAACAAATAATGATTTCAAAATATATTTGATCAAATTGGTGATGGTTTTCTTCCATTACCTTAATTTAACATCCGCTTAGTTTATGGGATAAAGATATTTTAAAATTTCACCATGTTTTATTAAAAACATATGCAAGTTATGGATAAAATAACATTAAAACGATCATTGTAGAACATTCCATCTTCTTTAATATAAAATGTTAGGTTTGTAAAAAAAATCCATCCTAGGTTATATTTATTCTCAAACTAAGGATTATTTGATTAGATATGGTCTATTAATAGTTTTTTTCTTTTTGGATTTTCCAAACTAAAATTTTGTAATGTTGTGATGAAGAGAAGAGATGGTGTGACCTTTTATAAGTGAGGTGAGTAGTACACTTGTAATTTTATAAAAAATTATATACCCGCGTTTATAACCTTGAAAATGGTGGAAAATGGAGTATTCTAAAATATAATTTTTTGTAGGATCGATACATGTATATAAAACCTATTTTATTGAATTTATTATTTCATTTTAACACTTATCATTTTAGTTTAACCCAAGTTATACCCATTTCTACCTTTTCTGTAGTAAATAATTGATAATTTTTTCTCTATTAATTAAAGTAAAACATTATCTTCACATTATTAGATAATTTAAATAATTATTAATCAGAATAATTAATCAACATCTCAATATTCTATTCATATATGTGTAAAATTTTAATTTAATGTTAATACTATAGATGCAGCAAAATAATTTGGCTGTAAAAATGCATTTGTTTAAATGATTACAATTTTTTTAGAAAAAATCATTTTTAATTTGATAAGACTGACCAAAATTAGATAAATTGATATAATTTTGAAATTTTTTGACTTTATAAACAATTATATATATATATATATATATTTCAAATAATATAAATTAAAAGGATGTTTTAAATTAAAATCTACATGTTTTACTATATATCAAATAATAGAAACTTATTAAAAAATGACGAAAAATAACCCAAAGTGAATGTTGAAATAATGATTTCAAAAAAGATGTTTATTTTTGGAAATAAAATGTAAGTATTTTTTTAAAATTAATTTTTAAATTACTTGAGTAATTCATGACAGATTCACCTTTTAGAAAATTAATATTTTCATAAAACCTTTATTCTCATTAAAATATTATTATTGTATTTATAATCAATAGATAACAATTATAATATATTATTTACATATTAAAATAAAAAATTTGAAAAATTATGTTATTACTTTTAATACGCTTCTTCTTACTGGAATTTTTTTAGTTGTAATTATTGAATAATATTATTTTAATTTATAATTTTGTTTTGTTTGAACCCAATTTTTCATGCATTGCAATGTATCAAAGAGATTGAATTTATTTAGAAATTAGTAAATCATAAATAATAATTGTGTTTATTCTCCTTAATATTAGTGATTTATGTCACACATACTCTATCAAACGTTTTGTAATTATTTTTAAATCTTAGGGTGTTACATGTTATCACATCCCCATGGTTAATGGGGTGTTATGATGTTGTATTTTATCAAGTAGCCAATTTAAATGGGAAAATTAAAGGAAAATAAGTATGGTTGACAGTTGATGAGGTTTCTTATTATGGTTAGATCTATTTTTAAAAATAGTTAATTTGTGATACATGTCAATTAAATTACTAGGTAGGGATATCATAAAGAATGTATATATGGAAACTAGGTCTTTGAGGCTTCTATTCATTGTGATGAACTATATATATGAAATATGGGAAATGAGTTTTTTTAATGCATTTATTAGGAGTAAGACTATGGGTTCTGATGAGGTTGGCTGGTGAGAAATATATTGGTGTGCACTAGTAGTTACAACAAGGGAGTTAAGATGTTGTTTTTTTGGGAAATTAATGAATGCATCTTGAAGTTATGAATTATGGTGTAAATTGATGAAGTAATAGAAACTAAAATGTGTGGGCCTTTGGGGATTTTAATAGAAGAGATTGTTTGGGTGTAGTATAATCCATTCCTGTCATGGTGTATGTGTAGGTGAGGTTTGTTTCTAGTGGGATGTGTGGAGATGGATTCATGAATTGTAGAATAGTTACTATGGTGGTTTAGCCAATATGAAATAAGATATTTTTTTGTGATACATATGAAATATGATTCGTATAGATGTTATTTTGGGAAAAATATATTTTCATTAAATTCAATTAATTTTCAATATAAAATTTTAGATTTTAGAGAACATGATCATAGCATGCATACCGGGTTTTTATAGTTCTTGGGGGAACCACATGGATTTGGTTTAATTGAATCTATATAGGTATTAGGAAAGTGATAGTGAAATTATTTAGTAAAGACTCATACAAGAGACATCATATCTTATTGAGTTGATTAGAAAGAGGCTGGTGGAAGCCATAGTTGTATGTGTCATAATTTAGGATTGAATATATTGAATCACCAGATTTATGGGGTAAATAAACTAATGAATCATATTGATGGTTTTATGGGGAATCAATATTTGAAAAGACCAATATGTTGGTGTTTTATAATATTGACATCAGTTTGACCTATATGTGGGGTAATGTTTATGATATTAAGGCATAGGATAACACATCTATCTATATACATCCACATATAATTTACTGATTACAGTGAAAAATATTTTATTGAGAAGACTACTCCAATGGTAAATGTTTAATTGAATTAATTGTTTATGCTAGAGGATAGAAATGAGTAAGAATATGATTTGAGTTCCTAGTTTTTTTATTTACATTACAATTCATCCTAGTGAAATTTATGAATACAACTCATGAATGGACTATTACATAGGGTGGAGTTTGTGAAACCCAAAACATTAATTTAGTTAATTCAACCATTAAATTTTCCCAATAATTTTTTTATTAATAAATTAGTCTAGGGAATTTATTTTAGGATATTTTAAGGATCTTCGATTGTTACATTTTTCAAATTTATAAATGTATGAAATGTATGGTGTAATTGTTTGGGCGCAAATTTATCAGTATGTCATTACTAACCACGAATCCAATTGTGCATATGGTATGTGAGGGGAGAATGATTTGTCATGATGTATACAATGATCCAAAAATCCCAGAAAATCCTATTATATATTACATATCCATTTCACATGGTCAAAATAAGGATTGATAAACTACATAGTCTACCAATGAAAATAGGAGTGTCGATGACATTTGGATATAAATTATTCGTGCATGAGTATTCTAACAATTCAAGCCAACCCAATGAAGTAAGGATTCTTATAATGGGATCTAAATAGTTGGAACACTGTTTCTTAAACCATGATTCTATATAGTGATACAACTTAAAAAGTGTTAAATTATGATCATTCCCTTCGAAAATTAAAATAACTAATCTTGTTTCCTTCTCATTTAATTGCAATATTAGTCCACACTCAAGACCCCATCCTATTTGTTTATATTTTATTTCCTGATTCTATTCCAATTTGATCATTTTTAGTATCTTATTAATCTGGAGGTAATTATAAAAGTATTTTCCCTTTGTTTCTCATTATTTAGCTATCTAGTTAATGTATACAATAATTCCCTATTTCCAATGCTTTTTAGAGGTTTTTTAATTTTATTCATTTGATGCTAAATTATATGCTAATAAAATATGAGTTGATTTATATGAATATAAGGTTTTTTTTTCATTTTATCTATCAAAGAAAAGTTTTAGTATTTATTGATGCAAACGTTATGTGGTTGTGCTAACATTACCACATTTTTTACCTAAAAATATAATTATATGTATTTATAACAGAACTTATAAATAGAATCTCCCAATAAGAAAAAAATATCACACTAGCGAGTAGAATATAAATTATCACATAAATGGTGTGATCCTTACATAAAGATGTCAAATGATAATGTTTAATTATTGGTTTGATCCTTGTGGTTCCATAGACATATTTTTCTAGTTTGAGTGAATGGGATGGGATTCCTATAAACCAATGTAAGATTTAGGGTGAATTGTAAAAATATGATACTGGTTGAAAATTAATCTAATTAGTTAAAAAATAATTTTACAGTGTACATTTATTTTTAATTACAATTTAAAATACATTTGTGTGAACCAACATACATTTAATGATATCACTTCCTACCTTGAAATATGATGGGGAAATTCCACATGGATTCATAATTATAATTATTTTAGGATTCATTTGGTAAATACCTATTCAATTTATTATGATAGTAATTTTCAATTACAAAGAGAAATCCCCCTATAATTCATATGGATTATGGTTTACATTTCCTTGGGAAACTCACCCTTGGATTCAAATTTATATACTAATTTTAATCACCTTATTAAAATCCCCCTTATAATCATAACGAATCTTGTTTGCATATTCTTATGAGAGATTCCACTAATATTAAATGGGAAAATTGTTTTGAGTTACATAGATAATCCCACCTACAATATGTAATTATTACAAGTTTGGAATATCATTAAAATGTATTAAAAATCAATTTGGAAAATATTTTTATCATTAATATCATCTTCCATATGATTGAGTCTTAGAGAAAATATGGAAACTGGTTTGTGTTACTGAAGAAAAATCTCAGTGATCTGGTTGTGCATTTATGGTCTTACAGAAATAAAATATCCATCAATAGATTAATTGGGTATTGTTGATCATAGATGACCAATTTGAAACCAAGGATCAGGGATGGTTTAAAATATTTCTATTTGCACTATATTTATTATACACATCAACATAAACATTACTACTCTAAGAGGATATTGTTATAGACATCATTGATAGAGTCATACATAGTCGTACTCACAACAAAATTAGGATTCCAAGTGGTACAAGATAAGACCATTAATGGATCAATATTAAATAATGCCACGGACCAACTGATTGGTTCTTAGTAATATTTTTAAGATGATGCCGCTGATTTGGGACATGTTTAGAAGTCAAGACCACTTTTTTGATGGATTTTGTAGTTTTTTAATTTTATCATTTTTGGAGTTTATGTGTATGACCTACTAACGATAAATAATTTCTAGAAATTTATATGACTATATTATTTTAATGAGAAATGGGATATTCTTGATTATTTCTTAGAACATTCTAGGAATTATATATACTAAATAATAAAATGTATGTAATTATATTCCATTATATTTTGAAATTTTAATATGATATTCTGGTATAGTATTCCCATCGTTCCATCATCAACTCGTGATGTTAGTTTGAATACATTGATCTATGGTCCGGCATGCCTGAGGTCATGTAGAGAGATACGGTTTTGACGTTGTCGAGAGATATAGGTAGAGATACCCAACAGAGGGACCTACAATTATGGTAATTACCATATTATAAATTATTCAATACATATATATTCCATGTGAACATGAGAACATTAATAATTTCATTATATTCTAATTTACATGTAAGAATGAAAAATGTATCATATGATTCAACACTATTCATACAAATGAAATATATATAGAATGAAAGTTGTTATTATTTTAAATAATTTCAAAATTAAACATAAGAATTATTTATGTATATTTACATAGTGTAAAAAATCATATGGGAATTAAAACATTTCCATAAAATATATGAAAAGATAACATTGAATTTATGATCACAGTTATATTAAAATGAAGTAATTTATAGATTATTATTTATGAAAATGATGTTAAATTAAATACCAATTACAGTAGATGGTAATGAAAATATAAAATGATTCCAATGAAAATATAAATTAATGAATATATTTGAGAGGGAGACCATACATAAAATTATAAAAAAGATATATTTTGTTTTTTTGTAAAGAAAATTACAAATATAATATAATAAGATTTAGAAAATTATAATATTATGGACAATTTAATCTAGAAATAATTGAAAAAATTAACAAAGAGGGAAAGGATTTCTGGACCATAATAATAGACATGATTGGTTCCACTTACAATGATTACTGATGGAAAATTTTACTCCAATAAGATGGAATATGGTATGGAGATTTGTGAAAATTGAAATAACTATTGGAGGGGAAATTAGATTTAGATTAGGAGTTAAATAACATATAATTTATAAAATTTCAATATTTATATAAATAATGTCGATATCATTGCGATATTGGAATATAAATATTTATATATTTGTTATTTTATAAATAAAATTAAATAGAAATAGTGAAAATAATTAATTTTTAAATTCCATTAATTACATGAAATGTATAAAAAAATTCAACAATGGGATTGTACATCCACCATAAAAATGAAATTATTTGGTGACTATGGATTATATATTAATTTATAGAAATAGAGATGAGGAACCCATAATTTAAATACCTTCCTACAAAAGGATATTAAACATTAAGTTTAATAAAATTAAGGATAATAACTAGTTATTTAAAAAATCATGTATATTATCATTAATAATGTTTGTTTATTTTATTTTGTTACATATATATTTGTTAGTTATTATTTATTTTCATTGTCATATGTTAGAAATTTATTATTGATTAGTAAATGTTTATTAAAGGAGTTTTCAATCCACTTCCATTAAATTATATTTCATCACTCATTGATTATTGAAGATAGTATAAAAATTATTTTGATTATTTATGATGGCACATGATAATCTGATAGATTTTATGGATATTATTAATGAGAATATGATATATTTTGGGAAATAATAAGTTAATTCACCAATAAAATGAGTTACCTAAAAACGAATATATATTTTTTCCGTAATTATAAAATCATATTAAAAAATAAATTATATTTTCAAATATTTCCATTATTATTTTATTCATACTCATCAATAATGTAAATGATGGTGTCGGTATATCATCAATGATATAGGTTGTTTAAAAAACCTTATTAAAAACATATTTTTTGTAAGGAGTGAGTATTATTTTTTTGTAATATAACAGAAATATCATTTTCACATAAGTAGAAGTATTTTTTTTTATTTATTTACGTGTAAAATGAAACACATAATTATTTTAAATAATAATTTAATTGAAAAATAAATATTTGAACAAGATATTTTTCTGGAATAAATCATTCATTAAATATTTACATTTGGGGTGAAAATTTATTCCAAATTCATTGGATAAATTGAAACCAAAATTAAAATATGATATTATTAGAGGTAATTTATGCTCGTTTTAGAGATAGAAATGAATTCAAGGTGTGCTTTAGGACTGGTAGTGGAGTAGTAATTTCAATGGTGTCTTATGAGTTGTATTTCCAAAAAATTCACTATCTACTGTGTATGGTTTCCATTTTACCTTGAATGTTTGTCTATAGGGAAAACCTAATGGTGATGTGTCTTGATTCCCCTCAGACACACAATTTTTATATATTTGAAAGATATTTTAGGCCATTACACCATAAATTAAGTTGTTTACCCCGTATCACATTCACCATATAAACATAATTTTTCTCATAGTAATTTTTACCATAAAATAAAATTAACCATATTGCGTAATCTAATCCCGATGTTTCATAAATAAATATCTAATTAATATAATTCAATTTATTAATTTAAACTACTTAATTTTTAAATTATTTCTCAAAATACATAATTTTTTTTAGAAATGTAACTTTTTAAGAATTATGTGTTCTTTATATTTTTTGATATAAATTAATATAATATGTGCTATGAGAAATTATATTTATACAGTTATACATTACATTTTAATATAACCATCCAATGATAAAAATGGATTATAATTATTTCGAAAAAAATAACCAACACACAGAAAACTACAATTTGATAAAAAAAATATTTTTAATATTGATTGAGTTTAATAATAGAAAATTTCAATTATCTATTTATCTTAAAAAAATTAATTTTATAAAAACATTAGTATTTGAATCATTCATTAAAATTCCTGAACAAATAAACGTATTTTTTAATTAAATAATTGTAATAGTAATAAAAATAAGAAAATGTAACATAAAAAATTCCTATTTTGATGATAAAGTTTAATTAAATATTATAATCTTATTTCACTTAAAAATTATTGATTGAATGAGATTATTATTATTTTTAATTTATTATTAAATATTTAGAAAAAATAATTTACCTATTTGATATTGGTATCTATAACAACTATGTATCCAATGACTATATATCCAATTACAATTTGTTTAACGACAATATAACCATTGACCATATATATTATAGTCATTTTAAATTACATTCTACCTCCACACATACATTTATAAAACCATTATTTATATTATACTATGTCATTTTCCTGATTATTATCATATTTCTAATATTTTGTATTCTTTAAATTTTTATCATAAATGGTGTGATATTCATGGAAGATTGTGATGATGATAATTTAAAATTTCTAGTAGTTTTAATTATATGTTTTTTCAATTCATTAGTAATTTTTATAATTATCTTTCATTCTGAAATTTAAATTTTTATTTCATATTGTATTTTAATTTTCTAAAATATTTATGTTGGCCATTATTATTTTTAATTCTCTGTTTCTTTTATAAAAATTTTCAAATTTATAATTTATTTAAAAAATGCAATCTAAAAACACAATTTTTGACATTTTGAACCCCCTAAATAGTATCTACTATCCAATAAATTCCTATTCTTGTTCAACATTCTAGAAATTAGTACACATTGACACCTTTCCCACAATAATTCCCCACCAGGTACCTGGTTCCAGTAAAATGTTTCTCTATTAGAATTTATCATTTATTAATTATTTTTATCAATGAATTCGATTCATACATTTATATCAGTAATATTACCCAAACAATACGACTATCTAATCCCACCAAAATACACTTATAACATAAGAAAATTATTATAACTCAAAGCTGATTAGATATAAGACATTAGAATTTTCCTATATAAATATCAAACCCAATATAGGACATTTTTATTTTTCATGCTTATATATGGGTTATTATATAAGGTCATTAATGTAAATGGTTCTTGTGACATTATTGATTCTATATGAGACCTGTAAAAGGACTTGTAAATATAAGAAAATCTATTTAAAGAAAATAGGACCTTGTAAAAAACCAGAGAGTGTCATTGAATTACTTTATGAGAATATAAGTGTTTCATCATTATTTTTCAGTTGAAGATTCTATGATAGAATTATAACTAAAATATTATTAAGAACATTAATATGAAAAAAAATAATTTGAAACTGTGATTTTGTGATGTTACAATAAATAATAATAGTCAAATTTATGTTTTGGGTAATATGCATTCATATTTAAGACATTATAATCATAGTTCAAATTGGAAATTTGATTTTGTGATGTGACACCTTGGTATTTTATTTTTTTATTAAAAGTTTATTTCTTTCATGGAATGAAATTTTATAAGTATAAATAGTTCTCAAATAATTCTACTCACAACCATGATAAATTAATTTATATTTAAGATGACCCGGAATTGACGTCACATTTTGTAGACATTACAAATTAATTATAGGATAGGTCATAGTGGTTTTATCCACCGATGAGATTTATTCTTCTACTAGATGGCCTATCAATAATTTAGTGACATAATAGTGTTTTTATTATAGATATATTTCCCATATATGAAAATATTAATAATATATATGATGGATTATATTATGGTCATTCATATATTTAACGTAGTTTTTTTCATAATTACTTCTTGGGGATGATAATGTTGACGATAGGTTTTTCATTTCTATTTCAAGTGATGTTAGTTGATGAGGATGAAACCGACTTATGTTAAATGAGATACTAATATTAATGTGTTAAAAATTATATTCCCATGTAAATTTATTTGTATTTCAATAATTTTGTTGTTGTGAAAAACCACCTATATTTTTTCTCAGCGTGAACCTAATACTGAGACATCATTTATTTTTACAACAACAACTATTGTATTGATGTTTTAAATTTTTATCACATTTAATAACATTATTATTTATAGTAAATGATTCTTCTTGTTCTATTTATTATTGTTTTGTTATTCCATTATCTGATTCCATAGTCAGTGTTTACAGATCATTTCTTTGATATCACATTAAGTTATGTAATTTTGTTTTCAAGAATATTAGATCTATGATACATGATAATATATTATTTGAATATTAAATAATTTTTTATGATGTGGTGTTATATATTATAGGATCCACATATTGTATAAATATGTTCTCTTAGTTGTAGAGGTTTGGTTTTTTGGATTCTGTTATTGTTTCTAGATACTCGTGATATTTTTTTGGAGTGTGATATTAGTTTTTGAAAAAAATATCATAAAAACTCCAAAATTTCAACAATATATTACCAAGTATATATCATCACATTCATTTAATAACAATTCAATGTGGTGTATCAGTTCATAGAAAAACATTATTCATAATATTTCTACATGAAAATCAGTTTGAATCCCAATATGATCCATCAAGAAACATGATGTTTAAGTATTTAAGATCATAAATGATTTATCATTTCAATTCTTTAGGATTCGCATGGAAGAGTATTTTACCCATACATGAAAATACAAATTTTTTTATAAAATCTTCTAAATCATTTGGTTAGTCTAATAAAACATCAAACTTCATCAATATTCAGAATAATTTAGTCTCATGTTGTCTCTAAAACCAATAATATAATCATAGAAGACCCTTTAATTGTATTATATAGCATCTACTAACTCATATATACCAAGATTAGAAAAATGATACTCTTATAAAGAAAGAGTTTACTCTCATATACCCTTCAAAATATGAGTGATATATTTAATAAAACCAATTTACTATTTCATATCACTATGATACTGTTACTTAGTAGTATGAATTTCAAAAATATTATTTTTCACCAATACTTTTGTGCAAGGTACCCAATACTTTTGTTCTTATATACTACTACCTGTTGTTTTGTGTTTTTGGTGAGCCTGGTTGGTGAGGATGGGTGGATAGAATTAGTTTCTAGGTTTTTGTTTCTTCAGTTGTTCTCACGGGGCATTAGGATGTCTCCCCACCTGTGCATGAGAGCTTTAGGTTTCCCTACCGATTATACTTGTATGCTCACCCTACATTTACATTAAGGTTTCCAGGAGGACTACCAGGGCCTTGTGGGACCCTACTAGTCGGGACAATTTGAGTTGTTGCAGTTTGATGTACTCTTGTTTCTTTTGGTATTGTACTTTTCAGTTTTCATGTACTTGTACTTTGGTTCAGAAATGTTTAAACATGCATGTGGGATTGGTTTGGGATTATTTTCATTTACTTGTTCCTTTTTCTTTTGGTGTTTCACTCATCCTATTTCTTGATCTTAAATAATAAAAAGGGTAATTCCTCCCATATTTTTGAACTCATAACCATGGTGCTAGTCGCCTCTCCGGGGCCTACTGGAGGCGGGACTCGGGGGGTCATTACTCCCTTTCACCATTTCCAGCTGAGAAGGGGAATCTTTAGTGGGAGGGGGTCCTAACAGAATGGTATCAGAGGTGATGGTTGTGATATTTGATGGAGTCTAGAGTTAGACAAAGTAAAGATTTCATGGGATGGTAGGGTAATAGTGTTAGGTGATCTTGGTGCGTGACATAGGCCAGGGAAGACCGGCTAGGACACAGGATTTTAGGGCCCCCCAAGATCCGATGCAAGGACTCTGAGCCTATTGAACGACCAAGTGAGACTACATTGATTGCAGGGTAGAGACCCTAGGGATGTTACATGCATCATCATGTTTGTGTTTTACTTGATTTGGGTGTTCTGGGAAAGAAATTGAAATAAAAGTGATAAAATGAAACCTTGAGAAATTTCCTTGCTACTAGGGATTTATGTGATCTTTGTTTACCGTATAGCTATGGCACCTGGACGTTGTCCCTAGGTGAATCAGGTAGTTGAGGCATAGCAGATTCAGGTGGTCGATTAGTTGAGGATTGACCAAGAGGAAGAAGATGATCAGCGGAAGAAGACTCTTCATTCTTTCCAACGACATACCCACAAGAAGTACGAGGGTAATACTTCAGATATGGAGACGGAGGGGTGCCATGAGGAGCTAGGGATTGATTTCACTTTGATCCGTGCTCTGAGGGAGTGTTGGGTTCTCTTAGAAGTCAATTATATGAGATGTGCGGCGCATTAGTGGTGGATGCTCTACCTCGGGGAGAGGTTAGAGGTAGAGGTTATGTGGGATGACTTTGAGAAGGAGTTTTGAGAGGAATTCCTTTCTTCCATTATCAAGGCAGAGTAGCGGCAAGTGTTACTCTCCCTCTAGCAGGGTAGTATGTCAGTATGAGGATTTGGGATCAAGTTCAAGGGTCTCCTATGCTTTGCTTCGAATCTCCTTCCGGATGAGGAGTCTCAGGCGAGACGTTTAGAAGAGGTGCTTCGTCCTTCGCTCTAGTATTTTGTCGCCCCCTTCATCCTTCTGATGTACTTGGCAGTACAGAAGAAGTCAGAGGTTATAGAGAGGATGCATCATAGGGAGGTGCACCATGAGAGGGGATCTAGTCGGGTTCATTGAAGGGGAAGGCAGTCAGCAGCAGGTCTCATGCAACAGGAACATCTAGATTCAGGCCAGTAGAGAGCAGGCCCCAGTAGTTCTAGTTCATATCATCGGGTCCTTGTCCCTTTTTCATGAGCCCAGGACTGAAGTGTTTCTCTTGTGGAGTTTTCAAGAACATTCAGAGTTGGTTCCCAACCTTAGCTCAGTACGGTGGAGGTGGGCAAGCTCAGCGCCCGCCTCAGCAGCACCAGTTACCGGCGAGGCCCTTCAAGCAGCAATAGGACCCTTCTCCTCTGAAAGCAGACTTTGCAGGAGGAGGACGACCTCAGGGTGCTCCTCAAAGACCTTGACCAAGGCATGGTCGTGGAGGTTGTCGACATCATAGAGGCAGAGAAGCCGGGCGTGGACATTTTCACGCAATATAGTTGGCATCTCCAGTAGGGCCAGAGGTGATGCGAGGTATGATTTATTTGTTTAGCACTCTCGTTTCTGCTTTTTTCGATTCAGGAGCTTTTTACTCCTTTGTTCCACCTGTTCTAGCCAATGATTTTGGTCTAGACGTAGAGAGGCTTTCTGTACCCCTGGTGCTGAGTACACTAGTTAGAGGTCAGACCAGCGTATCTTGTGTTTTCCAGAGATGTGGGCTGACGTTGGGACCACATTGATCTAGTGGGGATCTTCTTTTGCTACAGATGCATCCATACGATGTCATCCTAGGCATCGAATGGTTGTTTTCTGTTTGTGGAATTATCAACTTCTTTCGAAGAAGAGTCGTGTTCTCCGACGTGGATGGGCAGTGTGTAGCTTTTGTTAGCGAGAGGAGCAATCAGGTGGAAGGCTAGTATGTGAAGCCTCTCCTTTCCTTGTTAAGAAGGTTATCAGTGGTTTCAGCTGATACAAAGATGATGGATGTTCCAATGGTTGTTGGGGAGTTCCTCGATGTTTTTCATGAGGAGGTTGTGACTTTACCCCCCCCCCCCCCCCCCCCCGACGTGACGTTGTGTTTGGGATAGACTTACAGCCTTGTGCCCGTCCGATATTGATGGCCCCCTATCAGATGGAACCTTCGGAGTTGAGGGAGTTGCAGATTCAAATTGACGATCTTATGGACAAGGGTTTGTTTTGACCCAGGGTGTTGCCATGGGGTGCTCCAGTTTTGTTCGTGAAGAAGGATGATGGTGGCCTCAGGCTATACATAGACTACCGAAGGTTGAATCAGGTAACGGTCAAGAACTGTTACACCCTTCCAAGGATAGATTATCTCTTCGACCAACTGAGGGGAGAAGGTTGGTTTTTTAAGATTGATCTGCGATCTGGATATCATCAGTTGAGGGTAAAGGACTGTGACATCTCAAAGATGGCTTTCAGGTGCAGGTATGGGCACTTCAAGTTGGTAGTGATGCTGTTTGGAGTTATGAATGCACCAGCTATGTTCATGGGTATTTTGAACTTTGACTTCTGAGAGTTTCTGGACCGGTTCATTCAGTGTGTTTAATGATGAGATTCTGATCTACTCAAGATCAAAGGAGGAGCACGTTGATCATCTCAGGGAAGTCTTGGAAGTCCTTCGACACCACCAAATTTATGGGAAATTGTCAAAGTGTAATTTTTTGATGCAAGAATTACACTTCTTTGGGCACGTGGTGTCTCTGCATGGAGTGTTAGTCGACCCATCGAAGGTGGAGGCAGTTGTTTCTTGGGCAGCACCCAAGAGCGTGGCAGAAGTTTGCAGTTTCATGGGGTTGGAAGGTTATTATCATAGGTTCATTTCAGACTTATCTTGAGTTGTTGTTCCTTTTAAAGCTCTGACATGGAAGAACTAGGTCTTCCTATGGAGCGAGCAGTGCCAGAAAGCTTTCGACTACCTAAAGGAGAAGTTGGTCAGTGCTCTAGTACTCAGGTTTCCAAAGGACGGTTTGTTGTATGATGTGTTTTGTGATTATTCTGGCCTTGGTTTGGGGTGTGTACTGATGCAGAAGAAGTGTGTGATCTGTTATGGGACTAGGCAGTTGCACCCTCACAAGCGTAACTATGCCACCCATGACCTAGATCTTGCAGCAGTGGTGTTCGCACTAAAGTTGTTGCAACATTACCTCATTGGGGTGCGCTTTGTGGTCTTCTCATATCAATATAGCTTACGTTATATCTTCTCCTAGCGTGACCTGAACTTACAACAGTGTAGATGTGTTGAGTTTCTCCAAGACTATGACTTCGAGATCTATTACATTGAAGGTATGGGCAATGTTTTGGATGATTCCATGAGCCGTAAGTTTCATAAGGAAGTGGTTCGAGAATCCGCTAATTCTTGGAAAGCGATGGCAGAGTTGGAAGCCTTGCACTTGGATGCAAGGGTAAAGGGTGTTAGAGGCTGTTTGTTTCAGATAACGGTGTAGTCCTCCTTGTTGCAGTAGGTGGAACAGTTTCATTGGGGAGACTCTGAGGCAGAAGTAATGCGGGATCATATCGATCAGGGAAAATCTCCAAAAGGATGGTCAGAGGACAGCCGACATAAGATGCTTTTTCATGGAAGGTTGTTTGTTCTGGAGGCGATACATGAGGGAGTTCTCCGTGGGTTCTATAGCACAACCTTGGAGGTACATCCGGGAGTTTCAAAAATGTTCTGAGGCCTGAGGGAACAGTTTTGGTGGTCCGAGGAGAAACGGGAAGTGGGAGAGTTTTTGGTTAATTTCCTAGTGTGTCGGCAAGTAAAGGCTGAAAACCGTGTTCATAGTGGGTTGTTGAATCCTTTAGATGTCCACAAATTGAAGTGGGATGACATCTCAATGGACTTCGTCATAGGACTACCCAGAGCTCAGGGTGGTTATGATGCTATCTGGGTAGTGGTGGATCGACTGACAAAATCAGCTCACTTCTTAGCAATTAAGGAGTCGGGCCCGGTGAGTACCTTAGCACAGAGGTACGTAGACGAGGTGGTGTATCAGCTGGCCCTACCACCTCCATTGGATAAGGTTCATGACATCTTCCACATCTCCCAGCTTCTTCAGTACATACATGATGACTCTCAGGTTATCGACTTGGGAGAGTTAGATATAGGAGACGACGCGATTTTCAAGGAATGACTAGTCAGAATCGAGGATCGTGAAGAGAAGGTGCTCTATGGATGAACCATCACCTTGGTTCGTGTATCGTGGAGGCATTTCGGCCTTGAGGAGAGAACTTGGGAGTGGGAGGGTCAGATGAATTCTCAGAACCCAGAGTTGTTTTGACTTGTGTTTTTCTTTGTTCTTTTGAGCTTTGTTTTGATGTTATACTCTGTACCATTGATATATGGAATTCTTGGCTTGTCAGTTGTGAGAAGTTTTGTTTCCTTGTTCTCTGTAAGTGTGTAACGTGTCCAGATGTGTGAGGAAAGGGAAAAAACAAGATCCTTAATCGAGATGCATTAATGTGGATGCGATTGAACCCGTGCAGGCGAGTCAGTGCCACTTGAAGCGGATAATATCTCGACAAGGGAGAGGGAATTCCCCCAACCATGTTTTTGGGAAGTGTGTTGGTTGTACGGTGTTGGGGGTTTTGTATGTTGGAATAATCCTAATATATGGAAGTGGGAAGACCCAATTCTTAATCGAGATGCATTAATTTGAATTCAATTAAACCCTTGCAGGCGAGTCAGTGCCACCTAAAGCGGATCATATCTTGACATAGTTGAAGAAATTCCTAACACATATTATTAGGTTTGTTGGTTGGGTTTCTGTTATAACGAGAGCCCTAAAGGGTATCTTGTTGGGTTCCATTGGGTTGGATTTTGAATTATCGGGGATGAGAATGTTTTAAGAGGTATATGGTGTAATGGCCCGGACATCTCCGGCCCATTCCACTATCAAAAAGAAGGTCATGAAGTGTTATGGAGGGTAGAATGGACTTTTCCCACACATTTCAGAATTTTGTGACTGCACACCGTGTAGTATGAGAACACGCAGTGTACTACCTTGCCAAGTATACCCCGTGTTAAAGTCGTTTCCTTTCCACATGAAATAAATAATTACACACCATGTAGCACATCCGACATGCCGTGTAGTTTCTCCTCATGTACATGTTACCCTCAAACCGTGTGTTGACCAGTAAACAGCCGAGTTCCATGTTGAATTCATGTCCTTGCCTCATGAAATAAATAAGTATACGCCGTGTAGGCCATCCTACATGCTGTATAGTTTCTCCCCGTATACACATTACCCTCAAACCATGTGTTGACTGGTCAAAGGTCGTGTGCTGTGTTTAAGCCGTGTCCTTTCCGCGTGAAATAAATAAGTACACGTTGTGTAGCCCATCCTACATGTCGTTTAGTTTCTCCCTGCGTACGCGTTACCCTCAAACCATGTGTTGAGATGTCAATGGACGTGTGCCGCGTTAAATGCCGTGTTGGAAGCCACGTGGAGACCGTGTGGAATGGCCAAGTACACGCCGTGTACTTTAGTTTTTCTCTCCTATAAAAGGAGGGGGATCTCCTCCTTTTCATATCATTCCTCACCTCTCCTTTCTTCGAGTAGAGCCCTCCTGAGAGACTCCAAAGCTCCTTTATTCCATAACTTCTTCGTCCGAGCTCCGATTAACGATTCATCAGCGGTGATGATATTATAACGACGAGGCGGAACTTCTGATCTTGGATTTGTTGTTTTCCCTTTGGCCTTTCCTTCCCAGCTTCCAATCGAGGAGGTTTTTGCTGGCTTTTGATAGAAGCGACGGACACCAACGGACATCATCTAAATTTGATCTGGGGGAGCATTGTGATTAGAACCTATTGAGGTAGAGATCTTACCTTCATCTCTCTTATTTGTTCATCATGTGGGATGGTTGTCCTCTTGCTTTCACGAGACATAGTTGAACCAGTTTAATGAATCTAATAACTAGATTAAAGAATGAGGATGATAAAGTTATTACATTTATCTTTGTTTATCCTATTGTTATGTTGTGAATTGAATATTCTTATACCTACTGAAAATCCCGGTCGTTGGGAGCCTTTTCTTGTGCAATTAAATGTTTCCCTATCTTTCTACACCATTTTGTGGGTGGAAACTTTGTGGAATATGAAAATTGGTTAATCATGTAAAGTTGGATGATTAAATGATTATATCAAACCCTTGTGTGATCACCCTGGTTAAAAAAATGGAATAATTAACATGTGGGTGTTGGTTTGGTTACATGGTGTGTTAAAAGGGGGGTGAATCTTGGGTTATTACGAATTGGATGGGTAGTGGGGCTGCGGTAAATGATATTAAAGGGGAAATGATGTGGCACAAGCCTGGTTTTTGTGATACAGTTGTGGAGATGTGGTTTAGTGGAAGCAGGGATACAGTAATGGGTTTTGATATTACAAAAAGTGTAATGTTTATAAATTAACTATGGGGAAAGATAATGAATTAAACGCGGGAATAATCAATGGGTATTTGTTGATGATAAAAAAGTTGGTTTTGTGTTTCTTGTGTTCTATCTAACTTGATTTGTGGTTGGCAGGGTTTTGTTCTACTAAATGATTGATCTGGTTAAATCAATTTCCACTAGTTAAGGAAATAAAAAACTATTACTGTTGAAACATGAAAACCTAAATGGGGTTGGGATTGTTGTGTGTATGCATGCTTCATAGTAGCAGTGTTAAGGCATGTGCTCAGTTCTCTATTTAGAATCCATAGGTTGGGCTGTGTATTTGATATACATATATGTATCTGTATCTTTTTGTTTTGTCGCACCCCACCCATGTTGAGCACTTAGTGCCGAACACTCCCATTTCAGGGGAGAGGGTGTTTTCCCCTTAGTTACTAGCTCCTTCTTGCTCTTTCTTCCAAATGAGGTGATGGCTTGAGGCGACCTTACACCTAAGACTCTTCGGGTAGGTTTTGTTTGGTGTGATTTTAGCCCAAGACTATTTGGACAGGTTTACTGTTCCCAAGAACTTTTGGGATGAGGCCTAGGTGTGTTCGAGTAGGGATGTGATTGTGGTTTTTTAGGCCTAGGAGTGTGCGGGCGGGATATGTGGTTTCTGAGGCCCAGGTGTGTGCAGGCAGGAAGAGTGTGGTAGCATCAGGATGTTCGCCTTTAGGAAGAGAAGATAGCTAGTGGGGGGAAATGGTGCGGGGTACCCAATATATTTGTTCTTATATACTACTAACAGTTATTTTGTGTTTTTAGTGAGTGTGGATCGTGAGGCTGGGTGGATGGAATTCCTTGCTAGGTGTTGGTTTCTTCTATTATTCTCATAGGACATTAGGATGTCTCCCCACCTGTGCACGAGAGCTTTAGGTTTCCTTACTTATTATACTTGTATGCTCACCCTACATTTACTTTCACATTTCTAGGAGGACTACCAGGGCCGTCCGGGACCCTACTAGTCCAGACAGTTGGAGTTGTTGCAGATTTTTGTACTCTTGTTTCTTTAGGTATTGTAATTTTGAGTTTTCTTGTACTTATACTTTGTTTAAGAATTGTTTAAACATGAATATGGAATTGGTTTGGGTTTATTTTCATTTACTTGTTACTTTTTCTTTTGGTGCTTGACTCATCCTATTTCCCAATCATAAATAATAAAAAGGGTAATGCCTCCCATATTTGTGAAAATTCAAACCCTTGGTGTTAGTCGCCACTCCGGGGCCTATTGGAGGCGGGACTCAGGGGTCATTATCTCCCGTTCACCATTGCCAACTGAGAAGGAGAATCTTTGGTGGGAGGGGGTTGTGACAATGATGAATGATTTGATTATTTTCATTAAAAGAAATCATTTTTTATTTTGAATGTTTTACATGCTTGAATGAATATACACTATTCGACTGTATCCATATTGTATTATATTGTTTTTTATGTATGTCTTTTGAAAATGTTCTATAAAATTATAATCCTAAAATATAAATGGTAATGTAGAAAAGAGGAAGTCTAGGTATATTTAGCAGAATATGTAATTTTTCAGGTCGGTTCCCTACTATTGGTATGAGATCATGGTTTTTTACAAGATTTGGGGCTATTTTATTGATAAAATTACACCATTAATCGAATTAACATTATTTTGAAAATATATAGAGTTTAAAAATTAGAATGTTTATTCATCAACTCTATATGGATTCATAACGGTTTTCTGCAAATGAAATTTGGAAGCTAATGTAAGAAGGTACCAAGAAAAATATATCATTCCAAATATTCCACCCATATTGGATGGAATAGAAATTTATTTGTTTTTGGAATTAATAGAGTATTTGATACATTCTATAAATTTATGTGGCATCCTTGCAAGAAATCATCCAGATCAACCATAGCACTACATGATGACATTGGTAAATTTTATGAGGAAACACCATCCATCATTTAGAGTATATTTTTACCTATTAGTGGATAAGGGTTACATTAAATCCCTTGAAATTATATTTGATGTCATGGTGTGATATCAAAATAAAATAGATATGCTTTGAGTTTTTTTTGAATCTGGACCTGACCAATGGTGTTCAATGGTAAAAAATATTATGGACATTGAAGATATTGATTCCATGGATTGGGATGAATGTAATAATATTTTCCTTGATAAATATTTTATGTAGGTTATTCGACTATGAATGGAAAATAAACTAAGATAATTAAAATAAAAGTTGGGAAATATAGAATTCATATAAAAAGAATATCATACTTTATTTACAAGGTATACATCATATTTTATTTTGGATATGGATATAAACTCATTAACTTTTTAGTAGGATTAATGAAAAGATATAAACAACCATTTTAATTACAGGAACACCAAATATATTAATAAATTGTTTGATGTACTGACATGGTGGAAATGAAGATTACCAATGATCAGGTGTATGTTAAAAAGAAGAAAAAGGAAATAAAAAATTTTTATTATATTTTTATAAATTAATCATATAAATATGATGGTATGACACTCATGTTAATTATTTTTGGAAATTGTAGTTAATAGAACTCATCAGAATAACTTATCAAATAGGATATGTTTTTTCATTTTGGTATGTTAGGAAATACAACACCTGATTACAATGAAAAATTTCGTGGTAGAGGTAAATTAAATTTTATAATTAAATAATAATTTGCGTTAAATTTTGTGAGATAGGGTATTCTACTCATACATACCTGATGAAGGATGTGTATGATGCAAAGTAGCCATAATATATTAGAATTTTGTAGTAAAGTAATTTTCTAAAAAATAATATATTTTTGTCCTTACTATGAAGTGCATTCATGTACATTGTTTTTTATTCAGACTATGAAAATCTATTGTTGGATTCAGGGACTGTTTATTCATTAAATTTTGATGAATTCTCTTGTCTATAAGAAATTAAACATCAATAAATGATTACAACACTTTTATTAGACACACATGGTTGAAATATTTAGGAAAAAATAAATTATAGAAATATTTCTATTATAGTCTATGTAAATACATTACCATCAAACATTATTGTGTTTCCAGAAGTAGAGTTTGATGTTGTTATGATTTTGGATTGGATTTATGTTTATCATTATAGGATATATTGTGAAGATAATGATGTTTTATTACATAATTTGTTTCATTTTGTGTTCAGGAATGGAGCTATACCATTGATAAAATACCACAATGTCACGAATCTATTAAAAGTTGAAAATGAAATTTATCATCAAAATATATTTCAAAATAAAGGAACTATTAATATTTATGATGATATGGTATTAAATTAATACCTGGATATTATTCCCCATGATTTTTCTAGTGTTATACTTAATTGGTATTTTAAATTTAAAATTTTCTTGGTTTCATATTATAATCCATTTTCAAAATCCAGTTATATAATGGATCGGGTATAAATTTTCGATCAGAAGACCAATTACAAGATTTATTAGATTAAGGTTTTACTCAAAATAAAATTTCACCAAGGGTTGTTTCCATTTAAATGTAAAAAATAAGGGATCCACCCTGAGTAATTTCAATTATTATAGATAATGGAATAAAATGACTATTTATAAAAAGTATAATTTACTTTATATATGTTACTTTTTTATCAGTAGTAGGGAGTTTAGTGTTTTTGGAAACACAACTTGTGGTTCAGGTACCATCAATTGATGTTTAAGTGTGATGATATTATGAAAACATAATTTCATAATAGATATAATTCTATTACAAGTTGATTTTTTGAGAAAGTTACATGGTAATATATCCCAGTAAATAAAGAAGCATGTAAAGGTATTAATTATATCTAGATGAAATAATGTGATGATTATATTACAGAATATAAATTGATATATTTTCATGCTCTCGTCTTGGACATACCATCAATGTATGGTAATCTTATCATCTATATTTAATCATTATTAAATGGAATTGGTCGTGTTCTGATACATTATAATCAAGTAATTCCATATTATTCACTACAACTAAAACCTACGGAGTTAAACTATCCATCCAATTAATTATAATTAGCTATTTGTTTTCATTAAATATTTTGTGGGATCATCTCTATAGATCACAGTGTGAAATATATACTGAATATAAAATTATTCAGTATATATTTACTCACAAGGTCTTGAACATGAGGGATAGTTGATGTAAAGAACTGATTAAGCTTTATGACATGATGATTCAATATAATAATGGAAATAATAAAACGCTTCTGAAGATTTGTTTAAAAAAATATTCATTAACCCTATTAATTTCATAACACGAACAATTGGTTATTGATTTCATAAATGTTTTCCTAGAAGGTGCAGATGTAGTTAATTATTATACTAGTTATAAGTGTCTCTACTATCATTATTCTAAGAGAAAATTTTTCACACTCAAAATGAATAATGTGACTTATAGAAGCAATAGTTTTTTTATGAAGGGAAATATTCTTTATTTTAATATTGATATATAATGTGTTTTGAGAATCAAAAAGAGATTATGTGTTTCTTCTGATTCTCATTTGGGGAGGTAGTTGTTAAATGAAGCTCATACTTCTCAATTATAAATTCATCCTGAAAGTAATAACATGTAAAGATACAATTAGGTGTATTATAGGTGGGATGGAATGAAAAGATATGTTTCTTACATTTACATGATATTCATGACTTTTCAGCAAGTTAAAGCATAATGACAATTAACAGAGTGGATGTTTCATCCATTTACAATGATAGAATAGAAATGAAAAAATATAAAATTGTATTTAATAGTGGTATTTCAAACTAAATATCATGCTAACAATTACAGTTGGGTTATTATTAATCAACTGACTAAATCTCTAAATTTCCCTATGATATGTGATTCAATTCCATTACATCATATTTTTAAATAGTATATTTACGATATAATAATATTACAGAGTCTCAATCTCCATTATATTTTATTTTGATCCTAGAATCACAAAAAATTACTTGGAGGCATTATATAAATCTTTGGGGGATATGGTCCATGATTTTTCGATGGATTACCTAGATTTTTTGATCGACATCTTTATCTAGTATTTTTTTTATAATATTTTTCATTCTTGTATACATGCAGTTTCATTTGATGAATTAAAATTAAAGAAGTGTTAGATCCTGGCTTATTTGGATGATTTATTATAAAAGAAGTTTATATGACCAAAACTATTAGACCATATGAAATACTATAGGATGTTGGATCAATTAGATACCATTTTTATTTTCATATTAATTTATCCCACTTACAAAATGTTTTTCATGATTCAATTTTTACAGATTATGTATAAGATTCATCTCCTGTTTTATGACCAGTTGTAATTCAATTGTATGAGATCATATCTTATGTGGATGATCTTATTCTTAATCTTGACTATAGAGAGAAAGTACTACAAAACAATGAAATTCAACGTGTTAAGGTTTTATTGAAAAACTATATGGTTGAGGAAGCCACATGTAAATATGAAAATTATACAAGGTAAATTAAACCTCACTGGTTTAATAAGTGAATAAAATTGGAAGCAAAAAATTAAAATATGAGGTTTGGCATAAAAAATAACCTAGGTAATGATAGAATATACCAATTTAATATTTACTAATATTCTTGAATTATGTGGTCATATTCTTATAAGATTTAAATTAAATTTTTTATTTTCATGTTATAAAATTTTAATTTGAAAAAATTAAGTTTATTAATAAATTTACAATGTAAAAATGATCTTATGATGAATTTGTGAGGATTTTTTTGAAAAGTATCATTTTTCAATGAAGATTGAAAATATCAAATTTTATTAAAAATTGTATTTTCTATTAAAATATTTAAAAATTAATGTTTTATTTTATAGTAGTTTAATATATTTCATTTTATTTTAAATAATAAAATTATGGGTTTGAAATAGATTTTATACTTTATTTTAGTGTAAAACACTTTATGTTTAAAAATGGAATTATTCTGAAAAATTATTTTTCATTTCATTTTTAAATTTATTTTTAAATTATATAATGAAACTTATAATTTTTGAATTTTCAAAAAATAGATTCAATATTTATTATAATGATTTCAAAATTTAGTAGGAAATTTACTTTTATTTGATGACAATACAAATAATAACCTTTATAATATATTCCACAATTAGAGGTAAATCAATTAATGAAGGGTAAAAATAAAATGACAGGGAACATAAAATTACATAAAACATGGCTTATATTTCATGGATGTGAATTTATTATCAAAAATTATTTTTTATTTTCATATATGTCCTTTTATTTCACCATGTTTTAGTTTTTCAACATTACAAATTTTTTTGAAAGAAAAGTCAAAATGTTACACTATTTTTAAATGAGTAACATATTTTCAAAGGGGTTTTATACATAATATATGTTCGACTATATATTCAATTTTTAAATATATTATATTTATCTTCAGCAATATAATTTATTTTTAGTTTTTAATGAAAATATAATTTTCATAAATGCTTCATCAACACTAATGAAATAATTTTTTAATTGAATGGAAAAAATAAAAAAAAGATATAAAAGATAACTAAATACATATAATATGGAAAAATTAATTAAATTAATATAATTAATATAATTATTTTACATGTTATGGATTTATTAAAATATTTTGTTCTAAAATATCTTTTTGTACTCATATTTTTAAAATAAAATTAACGAATAACATCAAATTGAAATTAACAATATGTTAAAATAAATAACATTTTATTATGTATGATATAATTAATCCTAATATTAAATTCCGCAACATGGTTAGGATAACATCAAATATAACAACAATAATCCAATTATTGGGATTTTTGAAATTTATAGCAACAACATTGACCCTAAAATGGTAAAAATATATATTGTTATTGTAGTAGTTAATAGAGTTAAATTAGGGTAAAAAATTTTAATTGTGTGAATGGCACCTAAAATAATATAAAATTTATATTATTAAATTATTTAAAAAAAATTATTACATTTCCTTTGAAATAACTGATATCGGATTCATTTTTAATAAATAAATAATTTCTGTTAATTTAATATTTTGAGACATTCCATGTGTGCCCAACACCACTCCAATAAGGAGAACATGTGATTATTATATATTAATTCTTAAGAAACAAATATGTTAATCCATCACCTAGAAAACCCCTTTTTATAATTCCTAAGCTCATTCTAGTGGCCTTATATTATGCATTAAATCATCCTCACTTGGTTTCAAGTTCTAATCAAATAATGTTTTGCAATAAAATTATATAGTCTTATATGATTTTTTTAGTTTCTTTAAACTCTCAAATCTACAAGATCTTTTACAACCATGATATAAATAATAAATACAATATCCATAATATACATAATTTTTTTTATTTTAATGGAATGGCCTATATCTATATCCACTTTCATCAAATTAGAGAATAATTTATTATCCATATGTATGGTGGACTACCGTATCCTGAACAGATGTAATTCATTTTTCATCACCATATCTCATGATTGGTTAGAATGATATAATTAATGATTATATATTATATTAATGAAATATTTATCATTCTTAAAAGTTAAATCATAACATACATTCTTACATTTTATCCATAAAAATTGATAAAATCATTCGTCCGTACGTATGGACTACTACCTCCATAAAGTGATGTGATTTATTTTCATAACCTAATCACATCGAAGATATATATAACTAAATTTCAAGAATTAATAATATATATATATATATATATGATATTATTATCATTATATAAATATAAATTAATATTTACCTTCTATAAATAAAGAACATTGACAAATGAAATCATTACTCATGCGTACATAGGACCTACCATTTTCCTTGATTGTAATGCCCTTCTGTTTTTCGTATATATTTTTATGAAAGTATCTAGAAGTATAATTGAATTGTAAAAAATAAAATTATTTCATTATTATTATTCTATAAAGGGTGTAATAATTACCTCTCTAATCGTATTCACATAAACAACATCATTTTGGACTAATGAAACGAATGTAAAAAATAACCCCAAAAAACATAAATGACGTGGAATGTAATATAAAATGATAATTAGATATATTTAATTAATAATAAGCATTAAAGAGGATATAAAATCAAGAGAATAATTATCAAAATTTTATAATTTAGGTGTACAACTAACATATGTAATGTGTCTGGCTTGATGTAAGGGACATTCTTTTTTTAATTGACATTTAAATTTTCGTTTTACTAATTTAAAAATGATTTTTTAATAAAAAACATGATATTTTTATACCACATATACAAAATGAAATGTTTTTGTGTTTCTATTATATTACTTATTTTTTATTTTAAATTTAAATTTTATCCTATTTATTTTCATAGTATTATTTAAAAATAAATGATTTTCCATAAGGAATGTTTTTAAGATGCAAGCATTCGTGTTTTAGGATTGCATAATGATTAACGGTCATTATTTATGAAGATGGGTGGTTCCATGGTATCTCCATGATATGTTGGACCATGATATCCCTCTAATTCATTAGGTATGGTGGCAGTTTACCAAAATAGATATTCCATGTGCGATTGTGGGGGTTCAATATAAGAATAACCAGGAGGGTTATTTTATTATAGTCAAAGGGCTTACATCATGTTGTATCTATTAGGGTTACAACATAAAAAAATATGTTAATAAAATTATTCCATATTTTACATATTCTATTTATGAATTATTTCACTGTTTTTATTAAAATCTAATGTTTAAACAAGGTGTGTTTATGAGATTATGGTCAATGGAAAGTCCATGTTACTTCATAAGGGAGAAAAGTATAATAATGTGAAAAATATTTCAAGATATTATCAGGTTTTTAAAATTAAATTTATTATTATCATTTTTCAATTAATATTTTTATGAAATTATTTATATATTTTTTTTGGGTAGAAAATTTTATTTATTCTATCAGAAAATTTGTTTAGAAAATATTTTATTTTAAAGAAATGTGTTTTTGTTATATACATAAGGATTAATGGTTTATTAATTTCTTATTATATCCCTTAATGAATTTCATTTCTCAAACCTTGTTTTAATTTTTTTTCATAAGGTTTATGTATTTTTATTGAAAAGAAACAGTCCATGATGTTTGTTGTGAAGATTATCATAGAAAAAATCATGTTTGGTTTCGAAATTTTTACTCGGTGAAAAAATGGATACTAATCAGAAGCACCCATGTTATAATATATGTTTTTTTCGATTTATGGATTAATTATCTAAAACTCTTGACCTAAAATAACTTAAAGTGTATTAAAAAAGTGAATTTTTGTTATATTTTCTATAATATGTAATTTTTATGGATGGGTCCATACAATTGGTATTATAGAATTGTTTATATAACATTATAGGTTGTGATAATGATAAAACAACACCATTAAAATATTTTATATTATTTTGAAGTGAAATATCAGTTTATGTTTTAAATTATTCTTTATCTAAATAATGCCTATTTAGAATGATTTTCAGTATAGAAAATTGGGAAGCTGAAGTTGGAAGGAACATTGGGGATGTTTTCTTTCAAATCTAGTGAACTAGAATGGTAGTAATTAGATACGAGTAGTTTTTGGAGGTAATTGTTTTTGTTGAAAATGGATATAAATAGTTTTGGAATAAAAGAGAGAGATTTACCAGATCAACCACATATGAAAATGATGATAGTGGAATATTTTATTAGGGATAACCCTCATGCATTTAGTATATGTTTTTACTTAATGGTAGAATTGGTGTGGAATAATGACCTCGATAGAAAATTCAATGTCATGGGATGTTTATATCATTAAATGGATTGTAATTAATAATATCTTTTTGAAGGTGAAACTGACCATTGGTGCCATATGGTCAATAATTATATGGATAGAGAAGATATTGATGCCTTGTAATGCGAATAAATTATTAATATTTTTAATGAAAAATATATTTCAGACTATTTTGTACACATGATGGGAAAGTTTATATGAATTGAAACAAAATGAGAAATATTCTTTATCCACTTAAGAAATATATTTTACATGACTGGAAACTGATGATCAACATTTTAGAAATTATTATAAAATAAAATAAATTATTTTTACTCCTGATTGAATCCCATATATAAAAGGGAATTGGATTAAATATAATTAAAAGTCCATGAGAATCATTTTTGATATGATAAGGGTGGAGATGTAGTATTCTAGTGATCAACTGTACATTAAAACTCGGAAGAATAAAAGGTCTAGATAAAAGGAAATGGGTAAGAATAAATCAATGAAATATGAAGGATATAAAATCATTTTCCCTATTTAAAGAATTTATGGTAAAAATCAGCCTAGGGAATTCCTTATCAAATATGAGAATTTCTTCTGATGTGGTAAGTCTAGAAATGTGTCCCATGATTTTAATTTAATAGGTAATTATAGTGTATGTATAAAAATTTATAACAAAAAGTAACAATTACTAAAAGTCATGTGATAGAGAATTTTAAACATACCTATGTGAAGATGGAATTGAATTATGGGAATCAAATCGACTAAAAGAAAAATGGTGTTGTAATGTACATTGAAACAACGTCATAAGATTTTGGGACATCCAAAAAACTGGTAAGCTGAATTTTTCTTGTTAATTAATATTATTTCGATGTTTTTTTACTTAGGGTATACAATTTTGTTCCTTTCTAAGAGATTTTGTTATAAATTTAAAATTACACCTCATTAAGTTAATCCAGAAGATATAGTAAAAATCATGGGGGAATATTAGTTCAAAAAGGTATTTTACGATTCTTCTTGTCACATTTTGTGGAATAATTTTACCTAAAAACCATATTACATTTCATATGTATGAGTTTGAAGTTATTCTAAGTATGAATTGGATTTTTATCTATCATGATAAATAGATTACAGGGAAATACAATTTTTTTCATAATTATTTTCAATATCAATATAACAATGAACCCATAATATTGAAAACATAACCAGATGGTGAGAAACTACTAATAAGTTGAAATTAATGTAATCTTCAAATATTCTTGAAAATAATGGAATAGTTTTGATTAATTATTTTTTTATGGTAAATAAGTATGTAGATGTTTTTTCTTATGATTTTCAGGCATTACACATGATTTCAAGATAAATTATCTTTTTAATTAGTTATATACTATAATAAAATTTTAAAACATTCTCATTCAACAGCTCAAGTAGAACATTTGGATCAGAAAAAATTATTTTATGATACATTAGATAAACATTTTATTCATCCTGGAACATCACCACAAGGTTCCCTTATTTTATATGTTAAATATTAATAAGGTTTCACTTTAATTTTCACTTATTGTAGACCATTTAATGAAATCACTCTTAAAAAATGTAATTTATTTATCATACTAATGAATTGATTGATCTTATCTATGAAGATTAGTATTTATTAACATTTTACTAGAGAACCATGTACAATTATATAAAGTTTAAGGAGAATTCAATTTAAAAAAAAATCATAATAGATGTGGGCATTATGAGTGTTTTGTTATACCCTTTGGTTTTAAAAATTCACCTGTTGTATTTATGGATCATATTAATAGTCTTAAATTAATAATTTGATAAGTTTTTGGTTGTTTTTTGACAATATTTTGGTTTATTAAATAATTTATTAGGATCATGAAATAAATCTAACGAATTTTTAAGAAATCATTAAATAAAATAGGTTATAAAGAAAATGTAGAAAATATTATTTTTTTTACAACAAAATCATTCTATATGCACGTTTTAAATAAAAATAAAATATTAGTTGATCCTTTAAAAATGGAATAGGTTTAAAAATTTCCTAAGACTAAATAATTTTAAAGATATTCATTGTTTCCTTGTATTAGAGCTCTATTATGAATGGTTTTTTGAGAAAATTACATTGTCTTATTTCCCACAATCTATGTAAACATGAAATTTAGTTAAATTTATCTAGAAAAATGAATGTTATTATTATTATCATGAATTAAAAATTATATTTTAGAATTATATCAATTATTCTCTACCCATGAGGATAGATGGTTTTATCATCTACAACTATTCTTCATTGATAAGACTTATTTGTGATATGATTCTGAATGATCAAGTAATTGATTATGCAACACAAAAAATGAAACCTCAGAAGTCAAATTTTCTGACACATGATTTTCAATTTATAAATTTATTTTTTCATTAAAAATATAGAGGAATCATTTATATGGATCCACATCGTAAATATATATCTATATTAAAAGATTGAATTATATATTTATTATAATAAAGTTGAACATGAGACATACATTATAGAATGAACTAATACAAAATGATGATTGAATGATTCATTATCATCCTAGAAAATAAAAAATATATCCAATGATTTGTGATGATAAAATAATGATATATTAACCATTAAATAATTGAAATATGAAGCATTGGTTACTGATATGTTAAATTATATCCTATATGTTATGGATACATGAACTTTCCCTATTTTGTTTTTGGTTTTTGTATAATTGTATATGTCAGGATGAACTAAGAATTATGAGAAGGATGGTTGTAAGTTACAGAAAAAGTTATAATTGGTTATGAAGGGTACGAGTCATAAATTTAACAATGATAACAATTTTTTTGAGATTTTTTAAAGTTACTATGTGTTCCTTGTAATCCCCATTTAATGATGGAGTTGTTAAATGAAGCTCATAGTTCCACATTTTCTATTTATCCCAACATCACTAAAATTCAAAAACGCCTTTAGGAGTATTAATATAGGGATATGATATAAAATATATATTTCTAAATTCATAATTAAATGATTGAATTGTTATCGAGTTAAATAAAAATAAAAATTTCGGTACGGGAACCTTCAACCTTTTTAATTTATATAATTTAATTTGGAAAATACATCTTTGGATTTTGAAGTGGTACTGATAAATAATTCTCAAGGTAACACTACAATTTGGGTTATTTTTAATATACTAATTTCATATTCAAATTTATAACATATATAAGATTCTATTTTATTGGAAAAACATTAACAACATTATATTAAATAGATAATTATATTATATGGAGTCATTATCTTAATTATATGTGATTATGATCCACGTTTAAACATTAATTTTTGGAAATAAAAATGTAAGTCTTTGGGGTATGAACTAAATTTTAAAACTAATTTTTATCCTTAATTTGATTGGAAATATGAGAAAATAATTATGATATTTGAAGATATTATTAGCGATTGTTATATGGATTACTATGAAATTTAGAACCAAGATATTTATTGGGATGCACATTCAAAAAAATAACAGTTTTAATTCTATTATTCAAATGGAGTCTTTTGAAGTATTAGTTTGAAAGTGGTGTTAGTAACATTCTATTCTGGATGAATTATTAAAAAATATGTAGATGAGACTTGAGTTTGAAGAGGAAATATTAGAGAATTTAAAGATGACCCAACAACATATAGGGAGAGCTTAAAGAAGGCATAACATTTATGTTGATAACAATAGTAAAAAAAACATGAAATATTAGTGATAATGTTTTTCATAAAATATATCTATTGGTAAGTATTATTATTGTTAGGTATGAAGGGGAAACTAGGTCCATGTTTCATAGGAAAGTATGAAATCCTATGAAAATTGGATCAATTTATTACCAAATGGATTTTCCTCTAAATTTATATCATGTAAAAAATATTTTTTGTGTTTTGTTGTTTGGAAACCAAGTTATTAATTAATCTTGTGTTCTAATCATTGGATTAATTTATTTTAAAGAGAACATTTTTATCAGGGAAAAACGATTCATAGTCTAGAACGTAGAGAGAGAGAGAGAGAGTATTGGGAAACAACGTAGTCCTCCAATGTTAAGGTTTTATGGAGAAACCATATGGTTGAGAAAAAACATTGGAATATTAAAATGGATATGAAGAAAAGGTATCCTTAGTCTTTTAATAAGTGAATAAAATTTCAATTATAAAAATTCAAAAATGGGGGTGGGTGAATGAGACAACCTAGATAAAGGTAGAATATGTCATATTATTATTTATTAACATTCTTGAATTATCTAGTCATATTCTTAAAACAGTTTCTTCAAAAGATTAATCTTAGAATTATTTAATTTTAATTTGAGAAAAATATTATATTTTTAAATTAATCATTTCATAATTATCATATGACTAATCTGTGATAATTATATGAAAAGTTTTACTTTTATAATTAATATTGAGAATACCTATTTTTATAAAAAATTATATAATCTTTTAAATTATTTTCAAATCAATATTATATTATATATTATTTTAATTTTTTTCAATTATTTCATTTATTTAAAATTATCCAATTATTGGTTTTCAAATTTAATTTAGGCTTTAATTTTGTATAAAGACATTTTATGTTTAAAAATGACAATTTTTCAGATAACTTTTTTTTGTTAGATTTTGCATATTTAATTTATAATTTAATTACGATTCTCAATTTTTCTTAATATTAAAAAATTAATTCATTTTATGGAATAATTATGTAAAAATAATGTAAATAATTAACTTTTATTTTTATATATAATTAACAGTAACCTGAGTAATGTTTTTTACCACAATAAAGGGTAAATCTGGTAATGAAGGTTAAAAATGGTATGGAAAATGAAATTACCCTCAACATATACCAAATATTATTGGATGATCAATATTAATATATAATCTATAATGGTTCATATATATGACCATTTTTGTTAACATGGATTAGTTTATGGTGTTTTTGAAATTTTATTAATCAAAATCCACACATGTCACAATTTGGTTTTTAATAATTATAATATTTTTGTATGTTATAATCCTAAAAATATAATAGAATATAAATAGTATTTTTAATTATAAAATATTTATATTCTACATGTTAATTTATATTTAATTTTTAGAGAGTAAATGATACAATAAAATATTTCCCAAGACTAATTAATTTATTATTTATTTAAAGGAAAAGTAAATAAATGATAAAAAAATATTAACGAACATATAAGATGATATTATTATTATAATAAAATATTTTTATAGATGATTTTATCATGTTAGGTATGAATTAAAATATTTTATTGAAATTATCATGTTTCATTTATATTCCTAAATGTAAATGCAATGAATAAGGACAAAAATTTATATTAATGATATTTTAAAATAAAACATATTTTAATAAATGATATAAAATACCTAAAATATTTTAATTATTCTAAATTTTTAGGATAAGGTATTATATAAAAATTTATCCAATTATAATTTTTTTTTTGTTTTTATAGTGACAATATTAACCGTCAGTGAATATAAATTAACATTTTCACCTTACAAGTTAAAAGTGTTAAATATAAATGATACACATATTAAAGTAAACAAAAATGATATAAAAATATGGTTGAGTTTTATATACTCTAAAAAATATTTTCTAAAAAATAATTCACTTTTGATCATTTTTTAGTTAAAATCTAATTTATATTAATTTAATGTTTTGAAAAAAACAAAGAGTGACCCTCCCCTATCCTATAAAATGGATCCCCTTCTTCCCATTTAATTCTAATTATAAACCTACTTTTTTAATCCAATATCATAAAAAATACATTCCAGTGTTTTTTATACACATTACATTGGAATATTTGTTTTGAATAACATCATCCTTAATGGTTTTAAAGCTTTAATCAAATGAGGTTTTCTACATAAAAGGAATAGTTCTTTACACCTATTTTATTTTAGTTTCATCTTCCAACTCTACCAAATCCTCTTTATACCTAATAAAATAATAACATCAATATCTTTTATATAAATATTTTTTTTCAAATTAATTTAATTCCCTATATCTATCCCCACTTCCATCAAATGGGAAACAAATTTATTTTCTTTCTTTTCTGTGAACTACCCTCTCGTGAACCGATGTTATTCATTTAATGGACATAATTTAATATTTTTATTTTAGGATAATTAGGTTAAGAAAAAATAATACTTACCTTCTTCCAATTATTATTATTGAAAAATGAAATTTTTACTCATGTGTTTTCATACGGCCAACCGTCTCCATGATTATAACATAGATCATATTTCATAACTATATTTAATTGATGTATTTTGAAGTATAATTGATGTATATAAATAATAATTAGGTTGTGATTATTTTTCTATAGAGGGTTTAATATTAACCTATTTTATTGTAGTCACATTAAAAATGTTATTTTTGACTTATTAACCAAATACTGTCAACACACTAGACGTAAAAATAAATAATTAAGTAATTATTATAAAAAATTAAAAAGTGAAATAAAATTAATAATAAAACTGAAAATTATTTATCAAATAAAAAAATAACATATTTTTTTTATTAAGGTGGAAAAATAAAATACATGATGAGTTAGACTCATGGTATGAAATTTATTTTTAGAAAACCACGTTTAAAATTTTATTTTATAAAAGTAAAAAAGGAATGTTTTTCACATAAACGTCAAGGGTGGATTTTCAAGATTTATATATTCTGTAATTGTTTTGAGGTTCATTTACTATATTAAGTTGTTATTTTCAATGAATGCATTCCCTATTTATTTTCACTATATTTATTTATAATAATTGATTTATAACAAAATGTTTTAATGAAAAAAGCATTCATGCTTCTTGTTTTGTTATGGTTACTATGAATTTTTTTTATACTGGTTAGTTCCGTTATAAATATGATAAATGTGGGGGTTTAATATTCTTTTAATGCATTGGGTATGATGGATTTTGGCTATGATGGCTGTTTAATGTGTAACTGTGATAGTTACATACCTGATTGGTTGTCACATAAATTCATGGGTATCAATGAGCGTTATATAATATGGTTACCATTATGGTAAAATATTGTTTTGTTTTGATTGAGTTATAGTTTAAAAAATGGATACTCATGGAAAGTATATATCTTTTATGATATGGTTTCATTATGAGTTATTTTAACAACCTCAGTCCTTGTATCCTAGAGCTACTGGCTGAATTTATTATGTTGGAATAGGTCAAAGATTCAAATTCCAAGAACCGACCACATTATTATTTTTGGAAACTATATTACATTCATGTTACACATTTTACATTCAGAATATAAAATAAAACCTAAAAAATAAAATGATCATCATCATTGAATCTCAATCCATGAATTCATCATTATAACATATGGTCTGGGAAAAAGTAGGGTGGAATTAAATAATCATTCTGGGTTAAGTATATATGATGTTACCATGAATCAATAATAATAATCAATATGGAATGGTAGCAAACTGAACATACATCCCACATAAATATCCAGACTAGGTATAAGAAATAAGTAATAGTAAATAACTGAAACACATTCCTTGTATTTAGTAAATAGAGAAAAAATTGTTTCCATAGATAATTTAAAAAAAACATATCTTGGATAATAATAATTAATAAAATCTCAATGAAGGGAATTATTATTTATTGAATGCTTAGTTTCCCAGGTATATTATAAGGCCTCAACCTTAAACATTATGTAACCATGATTTAAGTCAATAATTTGATATATAATCACATTGTGGATGTTTTCATGTTTAGATGTTTAGAGAAATATGTCATAACTCATACATAACAACATAAATATCATAATTAGACACTTCAACTCACTATTTAATTTTTTCTATAAAGTGGAAACAATTTGAAAAGGAAAATGGTTCATTTCATGGTAAAAACATTACTTTTCCTTGATCCCATCATTGAATCTATTCTTCTTTAAGTATTGTGAATTTTATTTCATAATTTAGGATAAACATAAAAATTTCAGTAAGGGATATATAAATAATGAAAACAATTATCCTTCAAAAAAAATCTATATACCATGACTAGATTGTCATAAATATGTTCATTTAACATTTAATCATCAATAAAAAAACTTCACTAAATATAAACTCATTGCGTACCCTTTTTGTAACCAATATATTGCCATAATTTCCATAAAAAGCAGCATATATCATATAATGGTAACTTGGGACATAAAAATACTTAATTGTAACCACCATATGGTTGACTTAAACACATATCACTAAATTTAATATCCATATGACTTACTTCCATACCCAATTAATAAGAGGATATAACATATCCACGAATCCTTGGTTTATCACTGAACCAGCAGTATTTGGTTTATCACAACACCACCTTTCAAATTTCCAAGTACCATTATATAATCAAAATACAAAAAATAGTTCATTTATAAACATTTCAATAATAATATTTCATTTTCAATAATAATAAATATTTTCAATATATTGAAATATTCAATCATGCTTCAAAACATTTTAAAAAAATTAATAACTAGGCATTTTTATCAAAGTGTGCCATACCACATTGAATCTTTTGAAAGAAATTTTCATTTTAAAACTTTCATATCCATGTAAATCAATTCATAAAAACCAGTTTGGAAACATGTACATGAAATATAATTTTTTAGAAGAATAAATCATTAAAACATTTAGAATGTTGATTCACTGAAAGTGTGTCTTACCACATGAGAAACACTTGAATAATAATCATTAAAGAATAACATTAAACAAACCATAAATATTATGAGAATATATTAATTCAAGATATAACATGTCAAAGGGTTTTATGTACACCGCATAGAATAATAAAGGTTCATGACATCATGATTTTCCTCAATGAATGAAGTTTGAGATGAATACCGTTATAAATATTGCATCATTATGTTATGGAAAAATCAATGATGTTATTATGTCTGACAAATATAAATCCACCCAATTTAAGTGGATATTATTTATGGAACAATCAAGGGTAAATCATATATATTCAAAGAAAAACATAACCAATGACATAACTATTTAACTCGATGAATGGATATTCAGTTACGATTTCCCTTACAGTATTCATTAAGTTAATCAAATAGATCGATTGTGTGTTTTCATGATAAATACACATAAAAAATGTATTAATACTAGATAATATATACAAAATTATTTGACATGCAATCATAGTAGATCATAATTAATAAGTTTAAGAACAATCCAAAAAATGTATATTGGATTACGAATTTCCCTTACCTTGAGTCTGATTCATCACATACAATCGTTATGTTCTTCAATAATAAACATATGTGAATTTATACTTTCTTGATATCCTTTTCAAGTTTATTGTTCATTTTATATAAATTATTACCATGTTATAAAAATTACATAAGCATGGTGAAAATATAAATATAATAAATATCATATATATGATATATAAATATAGTATCATCATATTGGCCACAATGAGTGGTTTTAGGAGAAAATTGAACAGTCATCATTTCATGATGCAGTAGTTCTCCATACACAGAAACAGTATACTCTATATCCATTAGATAAAGGTCTATGTATGTGAAGGTCAAACCCTAATCATAAAACATCCTAGAATATTGAGGATACTAGTTTGGTTATAAAACAATTGATTAAAGAGAGTTTAGGGGGTTGGATTAGGAAAATAAATGAATGGAGATTGAGAGATGTTGTTACCTATAAATCAGGTAAATCCTTGGGATTTGAGTCAAAAGAATTTCATGATATTCCATATGTAGAAGTTAAGGATTCTAGGAGGAATTGGGGATGTCATAAGATTATTTGAGGAGAATTTGAATGAGCCAAGGGGCTTGAGAGGTGTTAGTAAGTGCATAGAAGTGGTTGTCTTTTATAAGAGGGAGGAGGGGCACATTAAGAATTTTCAAAAATATTATTTTATTATAAAATTATTTTCAATATATAATGGATCTAAAGTGATATATTTCAAGGATATGATATGGATGGATCAAAATCCTATCAACCAATGGGTTTATACATGTTTTCATCACAACATTAACATTATCTTTTGGCTTTAACCCTTACACTAAGAAATTAACTCTTACCATGTCTTCTTATGTTTTTTAACTAATTGGTTAATATAGTTACTATAAACTTCAATGAGAACCTCTAGTGGAAAAATAATGACATTTTTCAAATTATCTGATCTTTTTGGCTGAATCTAATTTTTTTTGACAATAATATCATTTAAAAAATATTACGTGTTTTAAAACAAACATTTATATCAATTTCGACACTATTTATTCATTTATTTTTGTTAAGTTTATAAAAACATTATTTATTAAAAAACTATATTTTCATAAGTATAATATGTAAAAAAATCTAGAAAAATAGGGTATCGAATCCAAAGGATTAAATTAAAAATTTTAAATGTTCATAATATCATTTCATTGAATCGTTCATTAATAACTTAATTACTACATTATCATTGTTTCATATATATATTTATTTATTTAATTTATTAAAATTATAAATAAAATATGATGATGCAGGAAATCATTTTAGATTTCTAGTGACTATTAATAGTTAAATAGATCAATTACATAACCCCACCTTAATATTGTTTTATTAAAAATACATATGTTTATGTTCTATTTCTCTTTACTTTAAACTACTTATTATAACATGACATTATCACAACCATGTGCCTTAAGGGGGTCCTAAAATCAACCCAATGTTGCTCATGGTCTAAGATATCTCATCCAATATGATTAAGATACATTTTATGTTAGTTTTATATTATTATATTGTTATTTTTTAACCCTTATTTAAATGATTTACCCGTTAACCCTTAAAAATAAAAATTATTACTGATGTTATTATTAATAATGTCCAAAAAAGGTACCTATTTACATAATTTGAATCTTATAATTCCAAATTTGGAATCCATTTTTCAATATTCTATATAAAGAATTTTCAGAATTTAATATAAAATAAATTCATGTTGTCAAAACCAGATTGAAGGGTTTTAAGATGTAAAAACTATCAATTGATTTACATGTGTTTATGTCAGGACCCATCCCCCGAGGCCCATACAAAGACATATCCAAAGCCCGCCTCTCGAATGCTAGGGGTTGGTAACTAGTTCCCAAGATGTCAACCTTCAAGTGGAAGTCATTTTTATGGGTACTTCTAACCACACACATGCCCAACCACATCCCACAAATTGAAAGGATTAAACTAGTATACTGAAACAAGTGCTGAGTACATGTACAACAATGAAAAATTGGGCTAGAATACAAAAAAAAAGACCTTAAAAAAGAAAAGTGAAAAGGGACTCAGGTATCCATTTGCTGAAACCCCCACTTAATGGTAAGTGTGTTAGCTACACGAAGCCAAAATAGTACGTCATGTTCACCTGATCTTATTAGGCCATGACTTCTCCTAGGCCACCAAGCCCTCTGTTGAAACCTCTGTCATCTGCACAAGACACAACATGTGATGGTGAATCCTGGGATGGGGTGAGTGACAATGTACTATGTAGGGGAACCTAATCTAATAATGTGAAATACCATGAATCAACCAAATTTAAAATCCTCTATGTATGGCTAGCTCACACCAGGTATATTTTAGAGTAGGAAAGGATCATTGGTTATGCTAAAATCATTTTATACTATTGAGGGATTCATCCCTGATGAATCGCTACTCATCTGCGAAGACACTAAGGATCCACATGGCTTCTTCTCATCTTCGGGCCCAATAAGGATCTACACACACGTTGCTCATCTACAAAGACACTAAGGATCCACAAAGCTTCTTCTCGTCTCTTGGGACACTAAGGATCCACATAGCTTCTTCTCATCTACTGGGCCACTAAGGATCTCCACAACACCTGCTCATCTCTAGGGACACTAAGGATCCACATAGCTACTACTTGATCCATTGGAAATACTCAAACTACATGAAGGATTACAATGAACCATCCAATGTATTGTCTTTTCGTAAGGGTTCCAACGCAATAGATGACTCATCGAACAAACACCTGGCCAGTAAGATATGAGCATATTAGTTACCAGGTGCCAGCTATGTCTAGGCTGGTCCGAACCAGTTGGACCCACCCAAACAACCCAGCATGAGGGTCCCACATACCCCGGTTTAATTTGAATATCTCAACTTTTCCCTGATCAGGTTTGGGTCGATTCAGTCCAGCCTATCCAGTGGTCCATGTTATATGGGCCTCCCTGAACATCTCCATGTTTAGTTGAGGGTCCAACCTACTTGATCGCCTAATGACCAGGTCTCATCTGGCCCAGCTTGAAGAAAAAGGGTACGTCCAGCCAGCATGGCTTTGGCCTGCCGGTTTGGGGTCCGACCATCTGGGTGTGGGTCTAGTGCCCTGGGTGCGGGTCCATCCTGTTGGGCATGGGTTCGTCCTACTGGTGTGGGTTCAACCCACTAGTGGGGGGTCCAGCATACCTTCTGTCCTATCAAGTCAGGATGCGATTGAGATCCTCTTCTGGCACCTCTTGCCCCTTGGGTAAACTGCGGGGTCGTTACACAGTTTTGGATGGTTTACCGAGGCTCCTTTGTGTGCGATGTGGTGTGGTGCCGCATTGGGTCGCCAATAGCTGCCAACTCGGAGGCCAATGGCCCCTCCCACTACATTGCATCCAATGGTAGAGTCCCCTCATGCTACGCTACAAAAAAAGGTCACAACCTTCTCTATATGGGACAACCACAGATTCGGCTATCTAGGACGTCGTGGTACACCTATGTGGTCCACCGATTCCGCCATCAGCGTAGTAAAAGGGTCCATAGTGGACCGTCGGACGCACTCCTATGGTCCATTATCTATGACGTATGTGCCCGTGTCCTCCAGGAGATGTCATCTTCCCAGCGATGGTATCCATTAAACCTTGTCTTCCACTTCAGAATTCGGTCACAGAGAAGACACTAGTTGAGGGGTTAGATGTTGTTCATGTCAGGCTACACCCTCTACATTAGAATATTAAAACATGGAGAGGCTCGAGAATTTCATTTCTATCAACAAAATAATAATTCTATCTCAAATAGATAATTACCAAAAGAAAATTCACCCTCCTACAAGTATGCATGATTTTTGGATTAACATGTTCATGGGTTAATACTCATTCATCATTTGGAATAATTTTGGGAAAACCATAAACAAATTAAACCTCTACCACGTTTGGCGTTTTTTTCTATAGTGCTTTAACCTGAAGGGTCCAAGAGGCCAATGTAATTCATCATTCTTCGAGTTTTGTCGAAGTCGTTAACATCCTGCTGGTGTTTGTCGTACTTTATTGGGGATGAAAACTGTCAGATGTTCATCAATGATTCCTCAAATTGTAATCCTCATTTCACTAATGCATCAAACTATTTAAAGGAATAAATGTCAAAACATTTCTATAATTTTGCGACTTCATATCATTACACTGTTTAATTTATGAAATAATGTTTCTGTTACATGTCATTAAATGGCCATTACGTTGCGTATTAATGAGCCATTAATGAGCTCCATTAATTCATCACTTTGTTGCACCACTACATCATTGTGTCATCACTCTTTGGTGAGAAACGTAATAAATCATCTTTTTTGGTTCTTTTATAATTTTTTTTAATGTACAAAAAATATCTTTTCTATTCCGCCCTTGCCGGCTAATTTTATGTAGCATTTTAGAGAATCCTTAATTATTAACATCAACAGTGCCCTCATATTTTCAATCTGAGCACCAATTATAATGATAGAAATTCATGCTCACATGTTTACTAAATGTACCATAAAAAGTTCAAAATAAGGTTTCGGGCTCACTGGGTCTCGGAATCACGTTTCGTCAGAGTGTGTAATCTCAAAATAATTCCATATAATTTAAAAACATACATGGAAATTATGAGATATTACATTCTCCCACCCATAGGGATTTACATCCCCAAAAGAAAAAACTAGGGCTAGTAATACAAATTGGGGTACAGAGCATGAGTATTAGCCTCCTGCTCCCATGTTCTCTCTTAGAAATTCTCGTTCTTCCACTAAACGTGCTCCACAGGAATCACCCTCCCACACTGGACCCACTCTTATCAATCCTCTATCTCCACTGGGAACTTTGAAAACATCACCTCATCATCAATGTGTAGCTCTCCCTAGTCAATGAAATGAGATTGATCATGCACATATCTCCTCAAATATGAAACGTGGAAAACATCATGCACCTAGTACATCTATGGGGTAAGAACTATATGGTATGGTACCTCACCAACTCTATTATGAATTTGGAAAGGTCCGATGAATCTCGTAGATAACATTCCACCATATAAAAGTCTCTAGAATCTACATTGGGCCAAGACCCACAGGAAAAAATAGACTCTCTCCTTGAACACCAAGGGTATTCATATCCAGTTGGCATTAGACTTCTGCATGTTTTGTGCAGTCCTCATCTATACATGAATTATCTGTACCTTCTCAGTGGTAGCCCATACCAGCTCTGGACCCATGAGTGCTGACACAACTGGGTCTGTCCAGCATATAGGTGATCTACAAAGCCGCTCATCCAAGGCCTCGAACGGTGCCAATCCAATGGTGGAGTGATAAGTTTTGCTATATGAAAACTTCAATAGTGGCATATGGTCCTCCCTACTACGAAAAAAATATAATATGCAATCCCGAATCATTTCAACATAGTTCTGTATGGTCCGCTCTATGTAACCATTAGTTTGGGGATGAAAAGTTGTTCTTAGGCACAACTGAGTCCATAATGCCTCATTCAATCCCTTCCATAGCTGGTATGTAAAGAGTACATCACATTATAATAATATCATCATAGGTACCTTGTGAAGCCGCACCATATCTTGAATGTAGAGGAATCCCAAGCCCTCTACCAGTCCATGCTCCCATATGGGTAGGATGTGAGCTGACATGGTATTTCGATCAATGATCACCCAGATATAAATTATTTACTCTATATTTATGTGGTAACCACATCACAAATTTCATCTAGATATCATCCTGCATCTAATCTGGTAACTCAGTGGGTTGATCCTGAACTTCCCGAACATAATGCACGGCTTTCACTTGCTAGAAAATGAGCAATCGTGAGATGAACTAGGACAATGCTTTCTTCATTTTGGTCTAATAGTTCAGATGTCAGAGGTCCTGATAAATCTTCTCTACTCAAAGATTTAAAACCAAAGGGGATGTGTGGAACTCCATTAGATCCTCCTCCTGCAATTCAATTGGTACTATAGTGCATCATATGGAAAGGAGGACATGCTCCCCACCTATTGATAATGTATCAGGAGAATGTCTTGAGGATAACTGAGCACGTCAGGCCTTGAGTACAACATCTGCTAGATGTTCCTCCCTAAATCACAGTAAGAGTCAGGGTGTGATAGTCGTCAATTAAAGTTAAGATGTTATATCATCATCCACATAGGATATCTGCATTGCAGCTAGGTACAATGTCGCCTCTCTCACTTGCTGCAAACCATTCCTCCCACATAGTGCATTTTCTACAACGTTCCCATTCCCAGGTGTATAGACTATCCCAAAATAATTGTCCTAGATGAACTATATTCATTTCCACTATCTTAGTTTTTGGTCATTATCGAAGAAGATATACATCGGACCCTTGTTGTGGGAGTAAACCCCAAATTGTTCACCCATCAAGTTGTTTCGCCACGTCATCAAGGAAAAGACCTCTGCTGCTAACTCCAGTTCATGGGTCGTGTAGTTCTTCTCTAGCTACCTCAAATATAGTAATCTTTAGGTGAACGCCACTCACTCCTACATCAGAACACACCCTGGAATTATTCATGATGCATCACAGATAAATACGTATACAATGTCCTACTCCGGTAGTCTCAATATCAGGGAACTAGTCAGTCTCTGTGTCTGTTCTTGAAAACTCTGTTGGAATTTTTTTGTCCACACGATGGGTTTTTTCTTCCATTTCATAGCTGATATGGGGGATTCCACTCTAGAAAATCCAGACACAAACCTCTTATAGTATCCCAAAATCCCCAAGAAGTTATTCACCTTAGTCACATTCTTGGTTGTCTCTCATGTGAGCAGTGCCTCTATCTTCTCCGGATCCACTGCTACTCGAGCCTCTGATATAACGTGTCCTAGAATATCAACCTTCTGAATCTATAGCTTGAACTTTGAGAGCTTAACATAATGCAGGTTATCTCGGATTGTATCCAGGACTATCCGTTGGTGTGTAGCATGGTCTTCCTCTAACATTATGTACACCAAGATGTCATCAATGAATACTACCATGAAACGATCACAGTAAGGATGTAATATCTAGTTCATGAGACCCATGAACACTACTTGGGCATTGGTCATGTTGAAAGGCAACACTAAGAACTCATAGTGTCTATATGATCACCTAAAGGATGTCTTTGTTACGTCCTCATCTCGTACCTAATGTTGTTGATAGCCTCATCTAAGGTCGATCTTTGAGAACCACCTTGCACCCTTAAACTAATTGAAGATGTCATCAATCCTTGGTAGTGGATTTGTTTTCTTCACGGTCACCTGGTTCACGTCCTAGAAGTACACACAGAGCCTCAACCTCACGTTTTCCTTCTTGGAAAACATTACTGGGGTTTCCCATGGAGAAACAATAGGCCATACAACCCCCTTCTTCTGCGAGTCCTCAAGTTGTACCCTCATCTCACGAAGCTTATAGGGAGCTATTTGATATTCTGTTGTGGATATCGGTGTCATCCCATGGTATAGGTTGATGAAAGATTCTACCTATCTTTGATGAGGGAGTCCCAAAACATCCTCATGAAACACATACTCGTACTCATCAACCACTATAGAAAATCATGAAATCCTCCAATCCACTTCATCAAGGGAGTGGACAGACAACTAGTGGGTGATTGGATGCACCCTTAACTGGGAAAGTTTTTCATGTGATGCAAGGGTTTCCTTTTTTGGTGATGGAAAACCTGGTCCCATCATTGCAAACACACCACACTTTTCACCTAAAATAGACGATCTGAGACTAAAATATAGTTAACTAGTCCATACCCAATACGACGTCATAAGGGCGCGACGCTGCTACTAGGAGATCCCAACCAAAACTCTCATCTCCTAGAGTAAGATCAGAATTTCAAAACCAGGGTTTAATTGAAAAATCCCATCTCGTAAGAGTCTATAGCCCTATGGATCGAGCCAATGGCTCCACCAGAATCCACCAAGATCAGAACGAGAGACATGAAAATGATAGAGTTACTAGAACCAGTGTCTATAAGAACTAAAGCTAGGGTGTAGAAGACATAGATCATACCTCAATTCATCTCTGGAGTATCATTGTCACAAGAATCCTCTTTCTATAGTTGGGTTTTCCCCTATCCTTCAGCTCCATATGGTCGGGGTGGACCACCTGGAGGAGTTGGTGGTAGTACCTTGAACCGTCACGCAACACCTACTGCTTGGCCTACTCCTATTCCATGTCCACTATCATGTGACCCTTCCCATTCAAACCTCTACTTCTATCTCAGCAATACCTTAAATATATGTTGATCATTTGTACGGAGGGTTGGGCAATAACAACCCATGTGTCCCTGCCCGCCGCACGAGTAGCACATTCTACTACTCTGATATCTCTTGTTGTCCTAGCATCCCCGCACAACCCATCATGAGTCCCCGGGTCTTCCACTTGATGATATGGCCCATTTAGACTGTTGTTTCATCTTTCAGTTGCCTTCCACATATGGATCAACTGCCTATCTCTGGTTGGTGGCAACAATTTCCAGTGTCTGTTCTACAAGGAAACTCTCTATTATAAGAGATTGCTCTATCCCTCCAGCCTGCATGGGGATGCTTACTGACTCCATCGACACCATGTTCTCCTACCTGAGTCTCAATTCAAAGGCTCAATCCCTAAACAATGGTCCTTGAACCATGTATGTAGGGTAGCAAGAAATCTCGATGAACCTCGGTGAGTACTCAACTACCGTCATGACGCCCTGCTGAAGGTGAATAATCTTCTAAATGCACATCAAGAGAAAAGGAACAGAGAAAAAATACTACTAAAAAAGCCACTCTAAGTCCATCCATGTTATGTTCGCCTCATGATGTGTCAAAATAGTTATACCCCACCATGTACATACCGAGCCCTAAATAAGACTTGTAGATGAGATGTCCATATGGTCAAGCAGTTTCCTCACTAAGTGGAAGACTCGTGTCACTACCTCTAGCCAATCCTCAGTGACATGACGACTCAAATATCCCCAGAACCTGGGAGGTCCCTATCTCTAAAACTCAAACAATGCACTAGGTCTATGAAAATCCTCTTCCGGTACCACTGAAAGTAGATGCTAACCAATGGGTGATGGTATCACTAGTGCACTACCGAGTTCGGCTGTGTCGAGAACTTGTTCCTGTACAGACGCCAAATCACTAAGAAGATTTTTCACATGATCACGTATCAGAACCCTAGTGAGATGTCTATGGATAGGCTTCCTAAAATTGATCAAGATGTTCCACGATCAATTTATTGTCACTTGTGATATGAATCTTAATCATATATTCTTAAGGAGACACATTTGAAACCAGTGTTTTTATGAATTGATCTAAAAATTAGAATTCAAGGGCCTAGGGTGTCGATACATCGTCCATCGCACAAACGTTGGACTCCTGAAATCCGAATGTCGAACTCGAAAAATATATCATTGTTTCCCCAAAATAAAAAAAATAGAATCGTGGTCTCTAAGGTAGAACTAACCACCTCTGATGTTGCATTGTCACGACTCATTCCCTAGGGACCATTCCATGACATACCCCAATCCCACGTCCCAATGGCTTGGGGTTGGTGACTAGAGCTGAAGGCATAAACGTGAAAGTGGGAGGAATTTTCCTAGGAACCTATACGCATCTACATGATCTACCATGTCCCACCAACTGATAGAGGAAAACAAATATATTGACACAAGTGATAAGTACAAGTATAATAGAAAACAATTGGTGTTGAATATAAACCCTAGAAAAGAGATAAAAATAGATAAGTGAAAAGGGACTAGGGTAGCCATCCGCTAAAAACCCCGCCTAATAGTAAGGGAGGTGTATCTACTAGAAGTTGAGGTAGTACATCATGCCTTCTAGATCCTATTAGGCCACACCTAATCCTAGGCCATTATATCCTCTGTTGAAACCCCTGTCCTCTACACAAGACACAACTCGTTTGGGCAAAGCCTGTACAGGGGTGACTAAAATAGTACATAGTATGGGATCCCAATACACTAAGTATAAATAACACAAAGAAAACAAAAAATAAAAGCCACTAAATAAGGACAGATCACACCATGTATATTTTACAGTATGAAAGGTTCATCAGTTATAGTGAAAATGTTATGTAATGTTAAGGGACTCATCACTAATGAATCACTGCTCCACTATCGGGACACTAAAGATCAACATCGATTCTACTAAAATTTTGTGACACTAAGGATTTACATAGATCGTAATCCTATGCCAGGACACTAAGTATCCACACATCTACTTCTCATCATTCGGGCCCCTATGGATCAAAACGGCTACTTCTCCTCTGTCGGGCCACTAAGGAACAACATGGGTTCTCCTCAAGCCATAGGTCGTAACACAACCCCCGGGAAGTACCACATAGAACAACCCAAATGATCATCTATTTTAAGGGTTCCAACACAACAGATGATTTGTTGAACAAATTCCATATTTGTATGATATAGGAATTTTACTAAACATGGACTGGTTGCGTCTGTGCCCAGTCCGACCCGGTCAGACCGCCCAACCAACCATGACTGGGGGTCCCACATACCCCAGTTTAAATCAACTAACTCATCCTGTCTTAGTTCAGGTTTGGGTCGGTCCAGTCTGGCCTGACTAAAGGGAAAGGCCCGATGGGCCTCGCTTGACCTGGCCCGGTTTGGCCGAGGGTCCAACATACCCGGTCACCCGAGGACTCGGTCTCATCTAGCCCAACCTGGAGGGCGTAGGTCCTGCCCGATGGGAATGGATCAGGCCCACCGATGTGGGGTCTAGCCTGCCTCTTACCTATTCTGGTCGGTACGCAGACAAAAGCCGCCTTCGACACCTCCAGCCCTACGAGAAATCAGTCGGGTCATTCCCGAGCTGTGGTTGGTTGACCGCGGCTACTCTGCATGTGACATGGCGCCAAGCTGGCTCGCTGAAAGCCACAGGATTATAGGTCAGCTGCCCATTTTACTGCTTCAATGCCTCCTCTCATTGGGGTAGCCACAGATGTGGCTATCCGGGTCACTGAGGCACACAAAAATGGGGCACCACCCTCTGGCATCGGCGTGCCGGATGGGTGTTCAGAGGACCACTAGACATGCTCTGGTGGTCTGTTCTTTGTGTCGCCCATGTCCAAAGCTTCCAGGATATTCCACCTTCCCTGTTATGTCCTTGATTTTTCCTTTTCATCCCATTGAGAGTTCGTTAATGAAGAACACACAAGTCGAGGGGATAAGGACTTGTTCGTGTTAGTCTGCTTCCTCTGTGTTTTATGTTTAAATCATGTGGTGGCACAGTAATTAGGGTTATATCAATAAAATAATAATTCAATCCCAAAGAGATAATTCCCAAATAAAAATTCACCCTCCTAAAAGAATGCCCAATTCCCGGATTAATCTATTTGTGGTTTTATCCAGGTTCATCGTTTGGAATAAGAATGTGGAAAATATAAACAAATTAAATCCCTTCCTCATTTGATGTCCATTGTCATCATGCTTCATCCTCGTGGGTCAAAGAGGTCGATGGCATTCATAGTTCATCGATATAAGTTGATGTCGATGAAGTACCACTGGCATTCAACATTCTTTGTTGGGAAGGAAATCAGTTGGAGGTTCATCAGATAATCTACACAATTTAAGACTTTTTCCACCAATGCATCAAACTATTAAAAAGAAAACACAACACAAAATTTTTGTTACGTTGCAACAACGCATCCTTATGCTATTTCATTTGTGAATAAGGGTCGTTGTTATGTGTCAATAAATCTTTATTACGCTATGTGTTGGCATTTCCTTAATGAGCTACATTAATACATCTTTTCTCTTCCTATTCACTACACTGCAACATCTCCATGAAATCAGTAATCAGTTTGAAAAAAAAACATTTTATGTTATTTTATTTTATGTCTACAAAATTCCGAAATAATATTTTATATTCGGCCCTTTCCAACCAATGTTCTGTCTTTTCTAGGTGAATCCCAACATTCTGAGTTCAAAAGTAATCTCAGATATTCAATCCGAGCACTGGTTCAAAAGTTAGAAAAACCCACTCACATGTTTATTGAATGTACCATAAAAATAGTTCAAAATTCCATTTTGGTCTCGCTGGGACTTGGAATAAGGTACTGTCTGAGTGTGTAGTCTCTAAATAATTCAATATAATTTAAAAAAATGCTCATAAATTCCGAGACATTATAGTTTATACCAAATTTCATTGTGAAATTAATTAAAATAATCAAAATTTGATTAAATGATAAAAACATAATCCAATTTCACATTAAAACCAATAAAAAGGATAATATAATACTATAAATAAATTATATTAAAATACAGTTTTGAATTTAAATGTTGTATTTTCGATATTCATTAAAATATAGATTTTATCAGAAATAACCAAAATTTCAATCAATGTATATTTTGATGTCCCACTTCTTAAAGAAGATTATAATTTTGAAAAATATGACACATACAAGTGAAAAAACTATATTTAAAAATGGTTCACCATTAATTAGTGGTAAAATGACATTTTATGAATATTATAGTATTTTTTGGTTAAAAAATGGATTCATTCCCATTTTAAGACTGTAAAATTTATTGAATAAAATTAAAAGAATTTAAAAAAATGTGTAATCATAATCTACTCAGTTCTGTTCATCCATGAAAAAATAATGTCTAGGTGTTAAGTACAACTTAAATTAATGATAATAATATTGTTTTATTTTCCGATATAAGTCCAAATTGTGTGAAACGCATGATTTTCGAGAAAACTATTATTGAGTGTCAAGTACGCAATCAGAAAATGAGTCCCATTAACAATAAATTAATATCTTATTCATAAATATTAATAAATATGAAAATTTATTATTCTAAAAATAATGATATGTTACATCCTTTCTCCATTCTGACAAATTACATCCTCACGAATTAAAAATTTGGATGAGTAACTTCATTGACAATCCCACATATGAAAAAGAGTAAATAAAACTAGAACTATAAAAGAATGAAATAGATGTACCATGGTCACCTATTACAATGCATACTTGGATTCCATATAGGAAAACATGGACATGGAAGAAAAACTAACCATCTTGTTCTGATGGAGATGGGAAAAAAAATATGATCAGGAGAAAGTTAATAATCTGAAAACCACAAACTAGTGGTGAGATAAACAGTCATTGATATCAATGTAGGAATAGTAAATGGAAATAATTTTGGTTTTAAAGTCCTTTTCATAAATTTTAGAGATTTATTTATGATCAGGACTAAGAAAATAAGGAAACACACATACATTTCATGTAGAATTACATTCTTTAACAAATTTCTACGACTAACTAGTCTTTTACCTAAATGAAGATTATTCAAGATTACTTAGTAAAACCTAAAGCAATAGAATAAAATTCTATAGAATCACATAATTCCAAAAATATTAACTATCTATTGACCATGTATGAAAACATTAACCAAAGACAAAATATTTAGGATAAGATAAGTTAATTCCCCAAAAATAAAAAAACATTTATATGAAAAAAACTACTTTTAATCTATAAACATTAGTAGTAATACCCAAAGTCCAACATAGACAATTAAAAAATTAATTATCTATATAATTCCTCCAATAAAATCAATACTAAGTTTGAATCCAAAAATTGAGAAGGGTTTGATAACATATTCTTCCCCGATAAATTTTAACATTTTTCTCCAAATAACATCAAGCATTATTAATGGCTGATAATAAAAATTAATTTTCTAAAACACATATTCTATAATATAGGTTTATTATATCAATAAAGAACCCAAATATTCATAAGTCAATAATTAATTTATTGATTTATCAAAGAATAATCCATCCTTTATTCCTAAAAAATATTCAATAGTATTCGATATAACATTATCATAATTGTCTCCCAAAATAGTGAATGTCTTCCAAAATAACATTTATCAATTAAACCACAAATCATTTTCTGATACCAAGGATATATATTTGATAAAACATAAGTTTTCAAAATAAAATTATTCTTACTCCATCAACTAGTTTAAATAAAATAAAAATACAAACTAACCAGGGACTTCACGCAGGATAGTGGATGGCTATAACGCCTTGATACAATTTAGTTGTGGGTTTGATCCATACGACCTTGTCTAATGCGACAAGTAGTCACCAGTTCTATGGGTAGACCTTTTTATAAATATATATAATTCATATATCATTCCCAAAAAGATATAAAACATTTAAAAATAACAATAAAATATTTTAATCTCAACGTTTATCTTGTGTAATTCATTTTGGATCCCAAAAAGTAATATATAATAATTACTTCAAAATCAATTTTCATATAATGATTATCCAATAATTTAAAATTGTGTCCAAAAACTAAATATAATTGTTCCCCAATTAAAATTTTCACATTAAAAAATATAGGTTTACACATAATATAAAAATTCATCCAAAAAAATTATTTCATTAAAATAGCATTAATACTTTTATGAATTTCATCATCCAAATATCTACCATAACCCTTTAATAACATTTATAACGAATTATTAATCATGTAGTGTTCTTCATGATATTGTAACAAATATTTTCCATCTTATTCCATGAAAAAAATTTCTAATAAATATAAAACATGAATCAGGTCATAAGATTCAATACTTTCAATACATGATACATGATATAATCCATTCCCATCATATGTCATTTTCAGTTTTTTCATCATCAATTGGAATATTATTTGGTTCTGTAAACATATATTTTTAGGATCCTTCTTATCCCATTCCCAAACATTCATTATTAGACATCTATTTTCATAATGACCATACTTCCCACATTTAAAACATTCAATTGATTACTGAGAAAGAACGACATTCCCTCTCCTAGAGGCTACTAAACCCTTCCGTTTTTTCAAGGGAGGATATTGCTTTATGACCATCATTTCTACATCTATAACATCTTTTCATCCCTATAAAACATTTCCCTAGGTGTTTCATTCCACATTCTTGACACATAGGTTGTTGAATATACTTGTATTTATGATTATTACATAAACATCCACATGGATTTGTTTCTAGCATATATAATGCCTTAGAAAAACAACTAATGTTTAAGTAGTAAATAATGAATCCAAATAGTTGGTTTATAATAACCATATTATTTCTCATTACATCAATCATTACATTTTGTGGTTATTTAGAAAACCACCATTGTTTCCTTCACATCCATTGTTACATTGGTGCATGGTAAATCCATCCGTTTACTAAAACCAAAAAATTTACTGTATGTATATTAGTAAAATTGTAATAACCTTCCAATTCTCATTGACTTGAGAGTACAACGAGTCATTAATAGGCCTTAAGAAACATCCACTAGATGCCAATGACTGGAAATAAATACTGAAGGGTTTCAAAGTCAAGTGGGGGATGATTCACCAGTTTAGAAAAAACCTACCAACCATAACCAAACATTCACAATATGATGAATGAAAAAATGGAAGACAACTCAATAACATCATATATCTCAAAATCACATCAATTTAAGCAAAAGAAGAAGAGTAAAAAAGTATCAAAGTACATGGTGGGTAGACAGCTCAAGACTCTCCAAAGACATTAACACACCACACTCCACAATCCCCAAGATCCAAAATCTATGAACAGCCCAAACATCACAAGGTAGTTCTAAACACTTTTGAAACACTACATTTTCCCTTTTCTAGGAAGATAGCATCTGATTAAGAGTTAGTATAAATCTAAGTAGGTTTTCTTCAACGACATCCCAACTCAAGCCACTAGGATAGAAGAGTTAGCAACAATTATATAAAATAATTAATATAAAACAATTTCTCAAAAACAATTTATAACTAAATATAATCAAGTTTCCAAAACCATTCGTTGCCAAAAGTATACAAGTGCAATTGAAACCAATTTTCCCAGCAAGATATTTTTCCAAAAAAATAACTACACAATCTTTACAACCATTTCACAATATCCCTTTATTAGCATACCCAACCATTACTCAAACCCATGCAACCTACCATGCATTATATGTTATTATAGTTCCAAACTAGTGATTGGTATCATATCGATCTACTACATCTTCAAAAGGTAATTTTTTCTCATGTTCCATTGACCCTTTGGCACTGAGCACAAGGTCATATTTGAACCACGCCCCGTGTATAAAATTACCATGATCAATTAAAACTTTGGCATTGAGCACAAGATCATATTTAATCCCAACCCCATATATGTAACATGAAAACATGCCACATCTTCCCAACGATCATGAAAAATAAACCCTTTAAACAAAAACGCCTTTTTAATGGAAACCATTTCTGTCAAAACCATTTCCATGACAAAATATTTCAATTCCTATCAATTTCAATGAAACTGCATTTTTTTGAAAAAAATTCATATTCAAAATCACCTTTTCCATCATCAATTTAGATGTTCCACAAAATCCATAATTTAGAATCAACATTTTAAATTAATGAAACCAAACACCCTTTGAAAAACAATCCACCAATATCAAGCATTTAAAAAAACCTAAAATCATCATTGAAGATGATTTTTCCATGATTTTCACAATCAATTTATTTTAAATAAATTAATTTGAATCTATTGAAATCAATTCTATCAAGAGGATTTTAGAGAGAATCCTCCTACCTGGACAGTTTTGACGTAACACTGACAACCAACGAAGAACACACAAGAAAGAAGGTTGATTCTCCATGAACAGCCATAGTTATCTTCTCCTGGAAAGATAAAAACACAACATTGAATTATTTGGCATAAAAAACATAGATCTACACACTATGGGTTCAGAACTGAAAAATAATGGAGATCAAAGAAGTAGATCAAAGTAGATTTATGAAAACCTGTAAAATCTGTAAAAAAAATGCTGATATACCTCAAGAATCAGACTTGAAATCACCAAGGGAAGGCTCTGGGTTGGCTCCAACTCTTATAGGGAGGGTTCTCAAGACTTCTAGGGATATTAATCTTTAAATAGGGTTATTGAGAAGACAATGAGAAATATATAGATCCAAAACAAGTAAGTAACTTGAAAATAGGATCTTGATTTGACCTGTGTGTAAGGCTTGACCACACAGTTTGGTCCAACCATGTATGGATTGTGCAACCTTCCAATTGGTCCCATCCCTCCTTATAAAACCCCAAAACTCTCTCATCCTTAACCTTTACCCTTTTTATGGAAACATCACACATTATGGAAACAACCAAGTTTATGGAAACAACTCACTTTATGGAAACACCCCACATTGTGAAAATGATCCACTTTATAGAAACAAGAAACATTATAGAAACATCAATATTTATGGAAAATATATATATTATGGAAACTCTATATTTTATTAAAACTATATATTTTATGGAAACTATATAATTTATAGAAGCTCTTTATTTTATAGAAACCCAATCAAAAACACACCATTTAGAAAACATAAAGAAATTGGTTATGTACCCAAAACTGCAGGTACTAAAATCTCCCCACCATTGGTCTTTCCATCCTTGGAATTTAGAAAAACCTAACTGAATAAAAAGTGTTCTAGCCATTGCTCTTTCATTTTCTTCTCACCTTCACATGTCTCTTCTTGAATCTGACCATGTTGTCGTAAAACCCTTATTAGGTCGATGCTTTTCCCATGCATGACTTTCTATTGTCTGTTCAGGATCCGCCCTGGGATATATACCAATGATGCATCTGATTCTAGGTCAACGTGATCCCATATGATCACATGGTCAGGATCATCGTGATAATTTTCAACTGGGATACATGTAACACATTATTCAATGAGCTAAACCGTGGTTGTAATTCCAATCGATATTCCACCTCTCCAACCCACTCAGTTATCACAAAGGGGCCAATGTATTTATGAGATAACTTCCCCTGCTTCTCAAAATGATTATTTCCAAACCTTAGAGAGATCCCCAAGAGAACATGATCAACCACTGAGAATGTCAATGGTCTTTGACGGTGATCTGCATAAGATTTCTGACGACTCTGAGCCGTCTCCATCCACTTTCTAATCAACTAGATCTTCTCCATTGTTTCTTGGACACTGCTTGGCCCGTCTAATGAATTTTCTCATGTTTCCACCCAGCATAGTGGAGAGCAAAAAGGACGCGCATACAATTCTTCAAATGGAGCCATGTGTAATGAGGCTTGACAGCTGTTTTTGTATGAGAACTCCACTCAGGGTATATACTCCTCCCATGAGCCACCAAAACCCATTACACAATCCCGAAACATGTATTCCAACAATTCTATCATCCATTCAAATTTCTCATCCGTCTAAGGATGATACGCCGTGTTCATAGTGAACTGAGTCCCAAGGGATTGTAGTTAGGATTTCCAGAAATAACCCATGTACCTCAGATCTCTACTTGAGACTATTGAAACAGGTATATAATTCCTCTTTACCACTTCTCAAATATAGATTTTTGAAAGATCCTCCATTGTATGAGTTTCACAAATAGGTATGAAATGGGCCGACATGGTTAGACGAACCACTATCACCCAAATGGAAACATGTTTCTAGACCATTCTAGGAAGACCTGAAATATATCCATTTCTATATGATCCCATTTCCAAACTGGGATGGGAAAAGATTGTAACATACCACCTGGTTTCTGATGCTCAACATTTACTTGCTGACAAGTTATGCACCGCAAGACGAACTCGGCCACCTTCCATTTCATGTCGCTCCACCCAAACTGTGCCTTCAAAGATTTATACAACTTTTGTGTACCTGGATGTACAACCCATCTTGAGTAGAGGTGAGAATGATGGATTTTTTTTAGAAAAACCATAGTTACAACCATCTGATCCTTGAATCACAAAACTGAACTCCCATAATGTTTCCATCCCTCAATGGTCTACCCACCATTGATTATTGAACTTACAACCTTACATTCCGCATCATATGTTTGTGCGTCTTTGATCATTTTTACTACATTAGGAATAAGCATATATGAAAAGAAAACTGCAACATCACCTTGGTCTTCATATTCTACATGCATGTCAGCTATGACCGATATTAACGCCCATTCATCTAAATCTTCTTTCTCTAACTGAGCTTATGACATTCTACATAATGAATCTACCACCGAATTTCCTTTCCTCAGTGTGTATATCAGTTCAAAGTCAATAACATTGAGATACTCAATCCATATCATTTTCCTCAAATTGAAATCTCACTATGAGAAAATGTGATTCAAGCTTTTGTAATCTATAAACGTAGTAAATTTCTCACCAAATAGATAATGTCTCCATGTTTTCAAAGCATCGATTACTGTAGCTGACACCAAATCATGTGTTGGATAGTTCTTCTCTTGCACCCTCAACTTCTTTAAACCATAAAGAAAAACATGATCTCTTTGAATGAGAACACATCCCAACCCTGATCCTAAAACATCACAATACACCACATACCCATGTCCTAATTCTAGAAAGATCAAGATAGGTGTGGATGTATGCCGAACATTTAGTTCCTAGAATGACTTTTGACATTCCTCTCTCCATTGGAATGGATCACTTTTCATTGTCAGAGCTATAATTTATGAAGATAGTTGTGAGAAATAATTCATAAAGCGTTGGTAGTAACAAGCTAGACCATGAAAACTTCATATTTCAAAAACATTTTTCAGTGGTTTCCAAGAGATAACCGCTTCTATCTTATCTGGATCAATAGAAACACTTTTCTCCAAAATGACATGGCCATGAAAATGTACTTCCTGTATCCAAAAATAACCCTTTGATAATTTGGCATTCTAACGATGATCTATCAGGACTCATAACATTGTTTCCAGGTGCACCTCATGACCAGCCCCTATCATGGAATATTCAAAAATTTCATCCACAAACACCATAACAAAAGAATACAGATATTGTTGAAATATCTGATTCATCAATGCTGTGAAGACCGATGATGCATTAGTTAGACCGAAAGGCATGACTATATATTCATCGTGGCCATATCTACTTTTGAATGTAGTATTTGGAATATCCTCTTTCTGAACTCTCAATTAGTGATATCATGTTCGCAAGACAATCTCGTAGAACCACTGAGCTCCCCTTATTTGATATAACAGATAATCAATACATGGAAGTGCATATCTTTTCTTTATCAAAACTTGTTTAAGCTTATGATAATCAACACACAGCTGATGAGTTCCATCTGCCTTCTTCATGAATAAGACTGGTACTACCCATAGAGACCTACATGGATGAATAAAACCCATGATTTACAACACCTCTAACCACACAATCAATTCTCATAACTCTACTGGTGACGTCCAATAAGATGGAAGGGAAATAGGACTAGTCCCTAGATGGAGATCAATCATAAACTCCACTTCCCTTGATAGAGATTACCCTGGGATGTCATTGGGAAAGACATCTGAAAATTGATCAATGAAAGATGGAAAAGTATTTTCCCTGATCTCTTCAATTGATTCTAATTGAATGCTTCCAACCCATAACAGATAGTTCACACCATTGGTGCTAACAATATCAATGCACTTTTCTTTTCAATACTCTCTCCTCTGAAGAAATTCTCGATGCCATCCCTAGTCATTAAACTAACTATTCTACTATAATAGTCTATTTGAGCCTTGAATGTTTTCATTCAATCCATATCTTGGATTACATCATAAAAATCCATCTCCAACATCGAGAAGTCCCATTTTAGCTCAGCTCCATCAACAGTTATAGTACATGCTCTACACATGACGTCTTGACATTCTCTTTTTGGGAGATAAGGTTTAAGATTGATCATAGAAAGCATCATTTCAGGTTTTAATCATAAGGAATGGGTTCCCCACTTCATTTTCATCTTATTGTTATAGTTTTCAGATCCTCTATTGAATACTATCGTACTTCCTCCACCTGGATTTTTGGTAGTGATAGATATCGTAAATTGAGTATCTGGTTGCAGTCCCAACTCAATGATTTGAAAAGCCTGAGTGATACTTTGGACCAACTGTTGGATCACCTATGGCTCGGGTGTATCCAAAGTCTCAATATCCACTTTTAACTAGTTTTTATAATGCCTATCATGTTCCATTTTTGAATCCAACAACATACTCTATAAGACTCACTCTCTAGAAACTGATGTCTTAGAAATTAAAATTTTATCCCATCAACTATCACAACATTTTTTCCTAAAAAAAAACATTTTCCCATGCTCCATCATTTTTGTAAACACTTTACATGCTTTTAAAAATTTATCTCTTTCCAAAATACGATAAGCATTATCGTTTTCAAAATCATTCATTTGAAAACCAATTCCATACTTTTTAAAATATTAACACTTTTTTCACAACATGAATAATTCCTCAAAATAATGTATGAACTTCTAGTGGGAAGTCATTCCTCAACAATTCATGTCATGCTCATCTCGTTGGATAAACCCATGACAATAATATTTCAGAATCCTAGATGTTTCTCAAAACACTTATTTACCCAAGTCCCTAGTAATATGGTGTTCATAATAAAAGGAATAGCTACCTCATTTTATGCTCTAAATTTCTTTTTCCGACAATCCTACTTCTTTTGGAGATCCCCACCCATGGAATAGAAAATAATGGATTTCAACTCCAAAACTATGAACATCGATGAATACCTGTTAGGAAAGGACTGAACAAGTTGATACCACTTTTTAATGACCCGCCAATTCTCATTGGATTGAGAGTACAATGAGTCATTACTAGGCCTTAAACAAAATCCCCAAGAAGACAAAGGCTGGAAATAAATGCCGAAAGATTTCAAATACAAGTGGGGGATGATTTACCTTTTAAGAATTAAAACAATAAACCTACTAACCATAAAAAATATTCTATATATGATGCATGGACAAATGAAAGACAACTCAAAAGCATCATGTATCTCAAAATCCCATCAAAGTAATAAAAAGTAGATGAATAACCAAGTACCAAAGTACACGGTAGATATACTACAAAGGAATCTCCAAATACCTTAAGACTCCATGCTCTACCAGCTCCAAGATCCAAAATCTCCAAACATCTCAAACATCATGATGTAGTGACAACCACATGTGAAACATTATATTTGACCTTGTCCCGGAAGATAGCATCTGCAAAAGCACCAAAGTGCCAAAGCAGCGGTGAGTATAAAACTCAGTAGGTTTTCCCCAATGACTTCCCTAATCACACCACTATGATATAAGAGTGAGAAACAATTATATAAAACAATTTATATAAAAAAAATTCTCAAAAATAGTTTATAACTAAATATGCACAATTTTCAAAAACAATTCATTACCAAAAGCATACAAGTGCAATTGATGCCAATTTTCCAAGAAAGATATTTTTCCCAAAAAATTACTAAACAATCTTTACTACCATTTCACAGTATCCCTTTATTATCATTACAAACCATTCCACAAACCCATGCTACCCACCATGCATTATACACTATGATAGTTCCATACTCCTGAGCAGTTTCTCAATGATCGACCAAGTCACCACAAGGTAATTGTTTCCCATGTCCTATTAACCCTTTAGCACTGAGCACAAAGTCATATGTCGACCAAGCCCCATGTATGAAATTCCCATATTACATTAAACCTTTGGCACCAAGAACAAGTTAATATTTCAACCAAAACCTATATATAAAACATGAACACACACCACATATTCCCAACGATCATGACAAAATAACCCTTTCAATAAAATGCCTTTTTATTGAAATCCATTTCTGTTAAAACCATTTAAATGTCAAACCATTTCAATTCAAAACTATTTCATTAAAACTCCTTTTTTATTAAAAAACATCTCTTTTGAAAACCTACTTTTTCATCAACTATTTAGAAATTCCAGAATGTCCATAATTTTAAATCAACATTTTAAATTCCTAAAACTATACCCCCTTTTCACAACTATTCACCAAGATTATGCAATTTCACAAAAAACATAAATCACCAATAAAAAAATTCCATGATTTTCACAATGAAATTCTATTAAATAAACAAATTTTAATCTATTTCAATCATTTCTATCAAGAGGATTCGAGATAAAAGCAGCCAACATTGAAGGTTTTGACAAAACATTGACTACAGACGAAGAACGCACAAGAAAGAGGTTTGATTCTCCACGAACAACCTTAGTTCTCTTATCCTAGCCAGATCACGACTTAACATTGAATTATTTCTCATCCGGAAACCTTGATATACCCAATATAGGTTCAAATAATTGAATTAATGGAGATAAAAGAATTAAAACTAAGAAGATCTAAGAAAACATGAAAATCAGTAATGAATGGTGGAATACATAAAGAATCATACTTGAAATTACCAAGGGAAGGCTCTGGGAGGGCACCAACTCATGTGGGGAGGGTTCTCCGGCATTCTAGGATAGGAAATAACAAAATAGAGGCATCTTGAAGCGAAAACGATATATATAGAGAAAAAAAGAGTAAGCTCGTTGAAAATCAGATCTAGATTTAACCTCTGCGCAAGGTTTGGCCACACGGTTTGGGCCAACCATGTATGGATCGTGTGACCTTATTTTTTGTCCCAACACTCTTTATAAAACCCCCAAACTCTCACATCAGTCACCTTTAGCCTTGCTAGGGAAACACATTTTTTATGGAAACATCCCACTTTATGGAAACACCCCACTTTATGGAAACAACTCTTTTTATGGAAACACCTCACTCTATGTAAACAACCCACTTTATGGAAACAAACCACATTATAAAAACACCCAACATTATTGAAACTATATATATTATGGAAACACTTTATTCTATATAAAATCTCTATTTTATGGATACTCTCTATTTTATGGAAACTCACTATTTTATGAAAACTATCTATTTTAGGGAAATATAATTAAAGATACACCATTTAAAAAACTTGAGGAAATGTGTTATGTACCCGAAACTGGGGTTACAACAAAAATCATCATATAATATTTTATAAAGATGATAAACACTACTATATAATCATACATTTTGTCTCAATGAAATTAATTTTTTCTAAAATAATAATCCTCCTCTCTAACAAGCTCTATTATGGATATATACTTATTTTTTACTTATACTTAAATAAAACCCAAATCTCAAAATTTATCTAAATAGTCCACTAATACCAACAATAAGGCCCCTTTATAAAATAATATGTAATCCTGAGTTAATGTACTAATTTGAAATTTAATCACATCGAAGATCATTTTATGTGTAGGGATTTCAAAAAATAGTTGATAACACATAAATAATAACAAAAATCTTACTACTAAACACGTCAACTAACTATCTAGTTTTTATTCATATAAGAGAATCCTTTTAAAAATAAACAATGTTCATTTCATGTTTAATGAATGTGAGTTTTCCGTGACCCCATCTGTGGCTATATTTTTCATTAACTCCAATGAAAATAATTTCAAAACCTAGGATGATCATAAAAAATCAAGTAAGGTATACATACAGAATGAAAACCATTAGTCTTGTAAAAACATGTAAAGCATGAATAATTTATCATAAAGTAATACATATCACCTTTAAGAAGTAGAAAAAACACTTCACTGAATATAAGATCATTTCATACCCTTTTTGTTACCAAAAGATTACTATAAATCCCATATAATGAAACACATATCATATAAAGGTAACACGGGAAAAAAACATTCTAAAATTGAATAAACATATGATCAACTTTGACATATCTCAAAAAATGGATAATCTATACTGCTAACTTCAATAACCAATGTATTGGAGTTTATAACCTAACCACGCGTGTTTTGTTTATCGTGAAACCAGTGGTATTTGTCTTATCATGTAACCACTTGTCAAATGTCTAGGTATCATTGTATAATACTAACACATAAAAGAATGAAATTATCAACATTTCACTAAAAAAAGTTCTTTTTTAATCAAAAGATATATTTTCATGATATTGAAATATTCAATCCATTTCAAAAACTATCTAAATCATTTAATAATGAAACATTTGAATCAATGTTTCCCATATTACTCTCAAAATTTTGAATAAAATTGACATTTTAAAACATGTATTTTCATATAAATAATTTCAAAAAATCCATTTTTAAAACATGTTCATAAAATAGAATGTTTTATAAAATTAAACCTTTAAAAAATTTAGAAATATGTTTTGGTAAAAGTTTCTTTTACTACTCTAGAAATACAGGAATAAAAACCATTAGGGAATAACATTAAACAGACATTAAATATCTAGATAATATACTAATGTATGATATAACATGCCAAAATGGTTTTATATACAGCATAAAGGATAATAAAGTTCCATAAAATCTAGATATACCGCAATGAAATAAGATTGAAATGAATCCCAATACAAATACTATATCATTATATTTAATATAAATCAATGACTTAATTATGGGTGAAAAATATATATCCACCTAATGTAAGTGGATATTTAGTATATAAAAATAACAGTTCATTCACACATATTCATAGAGGAACATAATAAATGGAATATATTTTTAACTCAATGAATGTAGATTGAGATAAGTTTTCCCTTACAATTATCATCTTCTTAATCAAAGAGATTGATTATGTGTATTCACCACAAATCAACTTAAGGAACTTATAAATACTATATAAGATATACAATGTCATTTCTCACATAATCATAGCAGGAAATAATCATAATGTAAAGGATCAACCCAAATAATTTAAATTGGGTTAAGAAGTTCCCTTACCTTGTGTCTTACTCATCACATATAATCATTATGTTCTTGCATAATAAACATAGGATAATTTTTACTTTTGTTCAGATCTATTTTCAATATTATTATTCCTTTTATATAAATTTTTAACATGATATAAAAATTATACATTCATAGAGACAATATATATATAATATATATCATATATAAATATAGTGACATCATATTGTTCACCATAAGAGGTGGTAGGAGAAAATTAAACAATCATAATTTCGTAAGGAAGTAGTCGCCAAACATAGAAACAAAAAGTTCTATAACCATTAGGTGGAGGTTTGTGTATGTGTTGTTCAAACCCTTTGCAGAAATAAATTCATGTATATTGATTATATTGGGATTTTATAGAATAATTGAATAAAGAAAGGTTAGGGGTAGAGAATAAAAATAAATGAATAGATCTGGAGAGAATATGTTAGCTCTAAATTGTGTAACAGCTTCGGATTTATGCCAAAAGGATTCCTTGGGTTGCCTTATTCCCAATGTAAGGATTTTAGAATGATGAGAGGGATATATGGATCTTATTTGGGCTGAATTCGGTTAATCTAAGTGGCTTGAGAGGTGAGAGTAAGTGGGTGGAGGTTGTGGCCTTATATAAGAGGGAGGAGGGAAACTTTAGGAATGTTTTGAAAAATTATTTTTTACTATAAAATTGTTTTATAATTATAATTGATAAAAAGTTTTTATTTAGAGGGTAAGATTAATATTGGTCTAAAACCTTACATATAATAGGTATTTGACAAGTTTAGGACCCAAATTTAACATTATCATTTCACTTTAATCCTTAGTTAAATAAATATACTATTATATTTCATCTTCAATTTTTACACTATATGGTTAATAAGGTTACTGTAAAATGACAAGAGAACCTCATTTGTATAATTAATGACTTTTTTCACATTAACAATGTTTGTTTTCATAATATCATATTCTTATTACTATTATGTCAATTTTAAAATGGTATTGGTTTTAAAAACTCATTTATGTCAATTTTAACATTATTTAGTAATTGATTTTTGTTAGTCATGACATATTGATTCATTTGAAAAAACAACATTATCTTAGAGGTCACATGTAAAAATCATCCTAAAAATTCACGGATCTCATGAAAATGTTTATATTACATTGATTTAAATATTTAACATTCCATTTATTAAATATTACATTAATAAGGTACTTACTGCATCATCATTGTGTCATAAATAAATTTATTTTTTATAGTAAAAAATTAACAAATAAATAAATTGATGTATTAAATATTTTTATTTTCTAATATGTATTTACTTTCAATGAGATAAATTATATTACACTAAAATAAATCGTTTTATTTAAAAATATATGTTTAAATTATATTTGTTTTTACCATAAATTAATTATTATAACATGTTATTTTCACAACCAAAGGGCTCCATGGGGTCCTAAAATCAACCAAATGATGCTCATCGTCTGCAAATTACCATCGAATAGGATTAGTTTATTTTATAGGTTAGTTTTATTTTATTATAATATTATTTTTTAACCCTTATTTACATGATTTACCCATTAAACAAGGTAAAAAAATAATTACTGATGTTACTATTCATATCTTCCAAAAATAAAAGGTACCTATATACTCAATTTGAAAATTTTGATTCATAATATGGAATAAATTTATCCAAATTAGAAACACTAAATTGGTGGAAATTAATTTAATATAAATTACCGTTGTCAAAAACAAAAATTGGTTTTTAAGAAGTAATAACTTTCAAAAAATTAACATGTCTTTATGTCCAATTTCAATGTGGAATTACATTCAAAAGTGACCATTGGATTAGATGATAATAACATAATCAAATTAAAATTTTAACCAATAAAAAAACAAAAAATTTACTATATAAATAAATTATAATAAAAGGACGTTTTGAATTTAAATGCAGTATTTTAAATTATTCATTAAAATATGAAATTTATGTGAAAAACACCAAAATTTCACCCAAAGTATATTTTGATGTCCTGCTTCTAATGAATAATTATATTTTGCCAAATAAAACATTTATAAGTAAAAAAAAATATATATTTAAAATGTTATCCCCCCAAAAGGCTGTAAAAAGAACATTTAAAAGTATTTAATGTATCTTGTGTCTCAAAAATGTATTCATTCTCATTTTTATCCTCTAAAATTTATTGATTAAATGTAAAAAAAATAACGAACATGTGAAATCATAATGTATATATTTTTGCTTATTCCCACTAATAAAATGGCTATTTGGAAACTATCATTTAAAATAATATAATTAAGATTGTATTATTTTCCAGTATAACTCAATGTTGTGCACACCATTTGATTTCATATAAACCAATTTTTAATTGTCAATTATGTTATCGGACAAAAGTTCCAATTTAACATAACATTAGTAATTTATTCTTAAGTATAAATATATATGAAAATAAATTAATCTATAAATACCCATGATGTTAAATACATGATACCTTTACCATCATGACCGTTTATAAGATGGTTGAAAACATACCAGGTAAAAACCTAGCTGATTTTCCCAATTGGTTCAGCTTAGGAGAATATTGATACATATAGGGGACTTAATAAAATGTACCCTTACACATATCATAATATTACAACTTAAAAATCATATTTCAAATAAATCAATTTAACTCAGGAATAATGTGTCCTAATCCATTATGCATGTCTTGTAAAGGATATAGATTTATCAAAATTTCCCTATTTAATCAAAATCATTCAATGTAATAACCTTATTTATAAATTGTATATGGTTTAGGAAATAATAAAATTTGTTATAGAAGAAAATGTATATTTAATATAGACATTTTTTTTAAACAAAAATATTTTAAAATAAAGTGATTATTTTATGAGAAATATAACATTTAAAAAACAAAGTTTGGTTGAAAAATAACTTTTGCCCATATTTTTATTTTCTCGTCAAATACACATGTATGAGATAATTAAAATTGAAACATTAAATACAATTAATATTAACATATTCATGTTACTACATGTAAAAGGAGAAGTATATATACCATATTAAATTTAATTGGATCATAATATTAAATAGGACTAAATTTAATTTATATATAGATGAAATCCTTTACCATAAGCTTATTTGTTTGTTCATAACTCCATAAAAAACTAGTATAATGTTTTTAATCATGTAATTAAAATATAATATAATAATATTAATATTTATAATTTTAAAATTTAATTATTTTATTACATGTTATCACCAATTTTTTAATAATTGTTCATTATTTTCATTATTTCTAGGGTTAATTTCCATGTTTTTCTTCTACGTTCTATATTTTATTTTTATTTTTCATCATACATAGAAAATTATTTAGTCATATAATGAATTTAAAACATGATATAATAATCATATAGGTATTAAGTATATATATGTGTGTGAGTGTTTCTGTGTCTGTATGTAGAAAACTAACATATTTAGTCACATGAAATCAAACACAGTATTCATGGAAATGCTAGGTCATACAAATGAAATAACAATGTTTTCATTTTATTATAATATTAAAAGAGAATAAATTTAAGATATATATATGTATATATATTACTTGAAGTATCATTTTTATTTCAAATATATCAAATATTTTTATTAAAACAATACTTAATACATTCTATGTCGAGTGTGAATGAATCACATCACTTCATGTGGTGGTAGTCTTTCATCCACACAGTTGACGTTATTGTATACCAAAAAATGGAAATAATTGGTGTATTTGTTATATAATAATTATTTAAGAATAAATATCTCATTAATATAACAAATATAATAAATATATATTATTTATATCATTAATCTCATATTTTAGAGGGATCAATGGATGAATTAATGACATATGTTCATGAGGCCAAACACTGCCATAAAAACGAATGATGACTTCGTATCCCATTTGATGTAAGTTTTTAATGTTTTAGGTCATATCCATTATTAAAAATAATTCATTATATTTAATATATTTATATTATTATATAAGAACAATATAATATAAATTTAAGGAGGCCTAAAAGGAAGTAAAGTAAAAACACTTTATAGAAACATTATCTCTTCTTTGGATATCCTCGTTAAGATTGCAATTATTCATTCGTAAGATAGATTTAATCCAACTAAAATTCTACTATAATGAGATTATTTATGTTTTAAGGAAAATTTTAAGGGTTTTTAGGACTTAAATCACTTTATAGGTGCAAATATGTGAGGGGACTGAGTACACTCTTATAGTGGGGGAGTGGAATTCTTGTGAATACAAAAAATTACACACTATTAGTAGGTCTCCCTTGACTCATGTTTCCCAAATAATACACCATTTTACATATATGATTGTAAATTGAATAAATATGTCCATAATATTTTTTAAATATTTCTAGGTAATTTTCCCTTAAATATTAATGTGTGGCCCTTTGGTAATCTTGTTTTTTCTTAATCAGTGTACATAATTATTTTCTACATTTATTATTATTTCTGATAAAAATTCATCATTAAAATATTATAAATTAAACATTATGTTGATTTAGAATATGGATTCCATTTTTAAAAACTAAAATTATATATGTTTTATAAATTATTATAAAAGCAATCCCAAAGACAGAATAAGAATGTAGGTGTTTAATGTCAAAATTCTCAAATGTTTACTAAGTGTCAATATCAAAATTAAAAATATAATTGATTAAAATAAAAATATATATAAATAGATATATAAGATATATATTTTTACTATTAAACCAATTAAAATTAAAATTTATTAATAGAAATTATTTACACAGAAGGGTCATTTTATATTAAAATCCAGTATTTTCACTAATTATTCAAAAATAAAACATCAATAAAATAAAAAATATTCACACTAATATAAATTTATAATTAAAATTTTTAAAAATAAATTTTATTTTATCAAAAAAATTATATAATTTTCAAATTTTAATTGTAAAACAACTGCACCCTTGAAATATGGAAGAACAACCATTAGAAAATTGAGTTTTTTGAATAATATTGTTATGTTTCATATCTTATGCCTATAAATTAAGTTGGAAGAACTTATAAACATTTTATAGAATATAAATATGTAATATATTGAATTTATATCATCCAATAATAGTCATTAATTTAATTTGTTATGAAAATACACATTTTGCAGATAATAATAGTTTTAAAATGCCCTTTATTTTCGAATCATTTTAATATTCAGGTTTCAATAATTGTTAAAAAATGTATTCCTTTTATATTTTTTGTAATTTATATATTTTCATAATTTATTTAATCATATTTATATCCAATAATTAAATGGATATGGGTTATTTTTTAATTTATATTATAATAATAATATTAATAGTATCCTGTATAATTCGGTCTTGTGTGTAAGGCTTTCCGTCAAAGAAAACACTTTTTCATGTGAAAAACAATATAACATTGTATTTCATGAATTAAAACCTATATGATATACTTAATTTTTTTAAAATAGTAATTCTATCATAATATATCAGGTTATCATATTCCATTGTATAGTTGTTTTTTCGTTTCACACATGCTATTTAATGAAATGATAATCCTTCATAATTTTCATGGTGTTAAATTATTCCCACCTAAATAAAATTTATTACACAAAATTTAATATTGATATATGTAATCCAGGGTTTTACATGTGGAAATCCAATTATTGGAAAACCCAAATTGTAAAATATTTGAAAAGATATCACCTTAATAAGAGAGAATGTGAGGTACAAAATTCATACATAATACTAACAAAACTAGATTTCCAGATGGGAGAACATAAGTGGGAAAAAGAAACACATACATAGAAGAGAGAAATTAAGGAAAAATATTTATGGAGAGTGAAAGATAATGTCAATCACAAGAATGTGGGTGATCCAAATAATGTTAATTACCACAAAATCATAAATCCAATATATGAAAATACAATCATTAATATCATCTTCGACGAGGATAATAATAAATCATTTTTTTCAGACTATTTTACAAGATTTGAGGAATTATTTCAATATAATGATTTATATGAATATATAATTACATGATAAGAATATATTTCATAATCACTATCTCATACTCTATTATACTTTGAACCATTTTTACTTCTTCTCTTTTCACGAACTACATCACATGGAGAAATAAAAGACTAATATCTAAAACCTCCTCCAAATTTATACTTTAATCCATTTAATAAATGTTTGACCTTATGAACCTTACACAATAATATGTTCCAAAACATTAGAAACATGTTCACTACATTATCAATATGATCTTATCATTAATCAGTTCTATTATAGTTACATGTATCTAATTTATATTATCTATTTCAATAATATATATATCCAAACATCATTATCGCGACATTAGGAAAATAGAAAATGTTATAATTACATAATCAATTGATTTATAAAAATTTAACCTTCTTCTAAATAACATTTCCATATACTATTCAATATATTCTCTTAAATCTATAAAAAATTGTTCAAAATAATAACCCTTTTACAATTAGTAATTATTATAACAATTCCATCACTAACATAATTCATAGACACAACAATAGTAGTATTTCCTATTCATCAATGGTAATATCATAAGTGTGAACATGATCCATTATCTTTTTTAATGTAAATTTCTATAATTTTTTGGGCATTCGTTTTCATAATTCCCTATATCATACAATTGAAATAATGGTTATAATTTTTTTCTATTTTCTACTTCTATTCTTTTTTCTGGTGACCCTTTTATCCATAATTATATAGAAACCCAACCAATCAATATTTTTCATGTTTGATTCATTTGAAAATATTCACATGTGGTGAAATCCATCTTCACCTTCATCCCTTTATTAGTAATTATCTATTTCACCACCTTCATATCTTTTTTCAAATAATGATATTTGAAATGGAGAATTCATTCTCTCTCATGAATGAAAATAAAAAAAATTTCATTCACGAATAATATTTTTGGGATAATAATTCCCTTCAGAGAGTCTCTATAATACCATCATAGGAATGGTAAATATTTTATTCTCTATTACATATGAAATCCAATTCATAATTTTATATACTTGTAAAGTTAGCTTCATACTTTTGAGTACATTCTTCTTACTTTTTATTAAATCAAATGATATTTCCCTTCACCTTCATCTATTTATTCAGGAGAGAATTATTTTTTATAGAATATCTCTAAAAAATTTTCCACTCCATGAGTAATATTTCATTGTCCCCATGTATTCTAGTTCAACGAAAACAAGTGATTACCATATCTATTTATAAAATATTGTGCTTGTGTAACATTTTAATTTTCAGCATATAATAAGGCCATGAAAAACCTCCCCAGACACATAATCGACTGCTCATATACAATTGGTTTATTAGTCCCACTGAATGATGAGAGAATTTGTTCGCATAAAGTGATCCAAAATTGTAGAATCTCACATTGTAATAGGTTTTACCGTGAAGGAAGTTTTATTTTTTGTAACAAAATTGTGTTTACCTAATATATAAATAACTTTTTCAAATCCAACAGCTAATATATTTTCTTACCTAGAAGAGAAACATCTATTTTGGTGATGAATATTGATTCCTTTATTACTTCTAGGTTCCATCTATAAATAATGGTATATGTTAGTTTAGCATAGTGAATTATGAAATTTGTTTATTTAAAAATATGTCTTAACAGTTAACATAATTTAAAATATTCATGTATTAATGATATCATAATCATAATCATGGTTTATTTGAGAGATTATTATACACCTATCCTCATAGTCTATCATTGGTTATTTTCTCTGATATATGGTTTCCTATATCTACTATACAATGTTTCTACTAAACTTTCACTTATACAAACTATAATATCCCGAACCACAAAACCCTAAAGACAATTCCTTAAATTATTATAATAGTATAAATAGAAGATTAAGATACTAAAGGACACATCCATTTAGAAATTTTTGAAATTAGATTACAAACATGTTACCCATTTTATATTAAGAATATTAATTAAAGCACAAAAAAAGTCAAAGCTCGTCATCCTTGATTCTCATTCCATGATTTTTTATTAATAACCTGGAGAAAGGAAATGAAATAATGGTTAAAAATAATTCAATGAGGGTTATGTAAAAAGAATTATATAATGAATCGATAATCATAATCAATATGGAAGGTTTAAAACAAAAGCCACATGACACACAATTGACAAGGCATAATCAATATTGACAGGTAAATAACTAAAACACACAGCATTTAATGAATAAACTAAGAATGAAGTGCATACATAGGTATTTTATAATAAAAATTACTAGTCAAATAATAATAACTAAATTATAAAGGATGGAAATTATTTATAATTGGACTCCTGGTTTCCTAGGTACATGGTCCCTTTACCATCAAGACCATTCATAATATGGTTTACAATATACTGGTAGAAACCAATATGACATGGATAAATAACTAATCACATGGGACTACCAATATATTTATGGGAATACATTAAAAATTCTCTACCCTATGTGATACCATTCCAATTCACTCCACATATATCAAATACATTAATTTAAATTAGAAATAATCTACATTATAAAATATATATATTGAAAAAAGGATACATATTTATCAATATTTTCACAGTCAATCAAATAAAATTAAAATTAAACACTATTTTTAAATGGTATATTATTTAGGAAATAATCATATCCATTCCAATAGAATATGGACATTTAATAGAAATGTATCTTCTAATGAAAAAATATTACAAAAAGTGTTGGTTTTTAGATAAAGGTTTCCATCTCAAAATAATGAGAGATTTGATAATAAGATTTTCCATATGTTAGCATTCTAACTGAATCCTATTATATGAGATAATTAAAATTGAATCATTAAATACCATGAAAAATAATGTATTGATGTTCTTATATGTCAATGTGGGAGTATGTACACTAAATAAAATTGAATTTTTTCTTAAAAAAATTAGTTTCAATGGATCCTAAATTAAATTCAAAGAAATTATTTTAGGGTTCGTTTTGGTTGACCCCTTTTTATGGTTTTGTATAATTGTTTTAGGAATGTTATTAACATATAATATAACTATAACAACCTAAAAACTACATTCCCATATCGTGTTCTGAAATCCAAAACTGTATATGTTTTACATCGATGGAGAAATTTGTGACACATGTTTGTCCATAAACCCCTACAACATCAAAGGGTAGACATGGATAACATATATTATTGAGTGAATTATAGGTTTATATTATATATAATTAAGAAATACTCTAAAAGAAACTATTCAAAAGTAATCAAAATATAGTTTCTCAAATTTAACCCAACTCATCTTATTTCAAAATTAGTCATGAACATCATCCTTGGAAAAAAATTTATAGACATAACCCATTCCACGTCATTGATTTATTCCTGGGAAAATGGAAAAATAATAAGTTTGAGGTCAAATGATGTGTAAAGGAAAATTTAATCATTATTAAATGAATTTCAACAAAGACCATAAGATTACACAATGTAATGCTTCTATAAAGAAGGAAAATCAAAAAATTATAAAATAACTGAAACCCATCAACACCTCGTTCATCCAATATGTAAACATGTAAAAGAAAAGACACATCAAATTAATTAATTAATGGAAATTTGATATAAATATCAATCATTATAAAAATTATAATTTCATGATAGGAAATTTAAAGTAATTTTGGAAAACTCAGGAATCAAATTCAAAAAAACATTTGAAACCCTTTTCAAAATGAATTCAATTGGAATAAACATACATATTAAATACATCATTTTCATTACCTAATTAATAAGAGATATATAATGGTCTCACAAAGTCTTATCTTCACCACCAATTCATTTAATCTATAATGTGCTTACCTAATGCTATATGGGTCACTACATTGTGCAGGAAATCACCGGCTCACCCAACATTATTTGGGATTCCCCATTAGGTAAGTTCTAATGGGCTCACCATATACTATTTGAGATACCCAATTGTGTAAGATATAAAATAAACACATAATGAATAATACCCATAGAAAAAATCATTATTCGGTTTACAACATGACTAACCAATAGAGATTAAATGTGTATCATAACATTATATTTGATACATGATTGACCTATGGGAATGAAACATGTTCCATAAAAATCTCATTAAAATAAGGTTATCTTGTTAAAAATAACTTGGTTCTATCAAAATATCATTAAAAATGTTTATACCATTTAAATGAAATGGGTTAGATAACAACCTCATTGAAATAAGGTTATCTAATAAAAATTTAATTTCTTCTCAAACATTATCATTGAAACATGAATACCCCATTAAAGAGAAATGGGTTTGGTAACATTGTCTTTAAAACAAAAAAAACATTCATGGAAATAAATTACATAGTTTCATTAATAAATATCCCAATAATGGGATAAGTTAGAGATCGTTTTTTACGTTCATAAATTTACATTCAATTAGAAGATCATTAAAAATGTTCTTGATGAAAATTATATTTAAACATTCAAAGGGTCACATACCACTTTGAAACATATCAATCATAAGGCCCATGAAGAAATAAAATTTAATGTAACGTTGAATATCAAGAGAATAATAATATTCATGATATAAAATATTAATGATGTATTATATGAACCTCAAAAAATATAATATGTTCATAACATTACAAATATCTCAAATAAATAGAATTCTTGGAAAAACTAAATTACAAATTTGGTATCATTGAAATTGTAACAATAATCAATGATAGGGGATCAAATGTATATGGAAATCATAGTGAATTATTGTATAATAATACATAAAAAAATTAATTGAAAATAAATAGACCGAATTACATAAATAAATGGGAAATATGTCATTTATCACATAGAAATTAAGGTGAGATGAAATACCTCGTACTACTGAAGTAAAATTTGAACCATCGGATACATGAAATAAAAAAACTAATTGAATAATTTAATATCATTAAATAAATTAAAATCATTATATAAAATTTCACATATTATTATATATAATATAATATAATAATTAGTTTTATAATAAATAAATAAGTCTCAATTGAAGGTAAATTGAGGTAAAACCCCTTACAATACTGGTATCATGTGGATTGGAAATCGCCAATGTAATATTCATCAAATGAAAAACATAAATAACATAAATATATAATATATAATTATATAAATTTTCATAATTTTCATTATATACACCTCAAAAAATTGGAAAGTGGTGAATATTACATTTCTCTCACTTATATAAAATTTTTATGGAAATCTCATACCCTATGTCTCATTTGATTCGATTTTACTCTATATTATAAAATAGTAAAATTATGATAAGTATTTAAATTATTCAGATAAATTTTAAAGATTATTATTATATTTATTAAAATTAAAAAAAGTTTATAAAATATTACATAATCATTAATGTTAAATGTAGATATTTTTTCTATATCCAGCTTATGTATCAAAAATGACATAGATAGGTAAATAGTGGTCGATTAAGTAATTATTAAAAAAATATCCATAATAATAACAATTATATATATATATCATATTTATACATCTATTATTATTTTAAAATAATATAGTTATGATGGTTATGAATGATGATAAAATTTTATGATCCTGGAGATGGTAGGATGTGAGTACGCATGAGTAATGTTCCAATTTTTCAATGATAGTTATGGAAACAATTTAAATAAATATCATCGTTATATAATTCATATTATTTAATAAATACAATATTATTTAATTATATATAATTGTATTTTTTTTTTATTTACATATGGTTACTAAAATGGATAATTCACATTTCAATGAGGTGGTGGTAGTCCACACATCTATGAATGAAGTTATCACACTTTTAGTGTTTGAAAAGGAAGGTAGAAAATGTTATTTTATTCATAAAGATATGTAATTATGTAATTAATATCATAAATATTTCATCAATGTAATATATGTTATTATACACATATTATATACATTCCATGTAAACTGTGGACATATCATATCGCTTTGAAGAGGTGGTTGTCCAAATGTCCACAAACAATGTTATTGTTTTTGAAAAGATTGAAAATCATGAAGGTTCATGTTATATAAATTTAATAATACATTAAATATATTTTATATATCTTTGAAAATAATATTTCTATCCAAATCATTAACCATATAAATTTGTTAGGGAAAAATAAACGACATCGTTTCACGAGGTGGTAGTCCGCTTTAATCATAAAGGGTGATTTCATTACCCATTCCATAGAAGTTTGTTTAGGTTTGTTTTTAATTAAAATAATAAAAATACTATTTATTTTAGAATATTTATGTTATTATTTAATTATTTAATAATTACAATGGTTGGATAATTAAATAAAACAAAGTCTCATTGAAGAATAATACCACTTATTTGGGTAAATCTTTTGTGTTTTCAATAAAGAACATCCCCAGTTTCATTTTGTGCATGTTGAGGATTTTAATATTATATGAGGGATGTTATAAGGATATATTTCAGGGATTAAGGGACCCAAATGTCATTATAGGTGTAGATAAGTTGGGAGGGTGATGCATCTTTATAGTAGAGGTGGTGTGGCCTTCTTGTAAAAATAAAAAGCTAAACAATATTCGGAGGTATAAATTACATAATGTTCCACAAATAATGAAAAAAATTCAATAAAATTGTGTATAAGGTCTAATGACTTCCATCCAATGTGATTTGGACATGTTTATTGGTCATTTGATGAATTATGATTAACATTTAACCACTGTGTAAAAATACTTTTTACCTTAATCACTCTAATTAATTTTAAGTGATAACATTATTATTTTTGGTATAAAATAATTTGACATTAATATATTTTATAAATTATGAATATTGAAAATATTTAATAAATTTTTCAAAATTTCAATTATGGATGGGGATTAAAATTATTTAAAATTATTACCACATATGGGATGAGACATAGAAGTATTAAAGATAAATGTGTAATAGTTAGATATAATTTTATATCCAATTTAAATGGTATAATTTATTAAAACACCCTTGATATGATTTATTTATATTTAATTTATCCAATTATAATTTAAATACAATTGAAATAAAATTAACACTAAATATTACTTTGACAATAAATATGTTTTCGATTAAAATTTAGTTTGATTTACTATTTATCAAACAATTGAAGTTTTCATAAAAACAATATTCAACTAAAGTAATTTTCAATATCCCTCATTCAAGAATTATGAATAATAAGTAAAAAAAATATAAAATTTTAAATGTTTAGTTTTAAAATAAGGATTCACTAATAGGCGGTAATGATTCCTTTTAAGAATCTAGATCATTTTATGCACGAAATTGGATTCATTTTTATATTAATCCTATAAAACATATTGGATGAATTTAAAAACATTTTATTAAATATATAAAAAAATAATTTCTATTTTTATCATCCACTTATATTGATGAACATAATTCTTTAGGATAAAATTCTATTCTGGTGATGAAAAATTTTTTTCATAAAAAAACATTCTTTATATTCTATTGGTATTTATTTCTATTTATAATTAATTGGTGAATAATAAGTTAATTTTAAAAACATGTGTAATATATAATTTTATAATTTGGTTACTATCATCAATTAACTCCCTTCCAACATATGGGTGATATCTAAAATAATAATATTAATTATATATTTTCATCTTATAAGACACGGGATTATGTGTAACATAAGTCATGAAAGGAACTTAATATTTCATTCAATGTAAGATAAACAAGTTGTTTCATGTGATACAAGATAAAAAATTTATTGATTTTATCAAAAACTATATATTAATTTAGATTAATGTTTCGTAATATAATTCCTAAAATCTCATAATATTATATCCTACCCCCATAAAAGGAATTTCACCCATATCAATTTTCTTCGTTACCAAATTATTAAAATATTAAGAATTCATTTTTTGAAGTCCACATTGTGAAATGGTTTAATAAAAACAACACACATAAATGTGAAAGAATTAAATATAAAATTCATCGAAAGGTTCAAACAAATAGGATTCTAAAAATGGGAGAAAATTTGGGGGAAATTGCAAAATTGATTTGGAAGGAAAATACTAATTACCATGGACTCCTAGAGAGTGATAGATAATGTGGTGTAGTGGAAGGCAATGAAAAAAACCCAAAAACTAAACTTGTGTCGAAAATTCCATCGATATCATCAAAAAATATGTTAATAGGATAATTTTATTAAATATCATTTTCTTAAAGGTTAAGGATTTCATTAACCATCTAGATTGAAACCCCATTTAAATATACGTTTTTTAAAAGTTAATATCATCCTTTAACCGATTTTCACTACCTTCTCGTCTTTTTTATCTATACAATGAGTAATCAATATCATTTTTTCACACATGAAGTTGTACAACAAAATTTTAAAGACCACATAACTATAAAAAGGATATCAATATATTCCCATATCATTAAACACTAACTCAAACCAAAAATTGTTAGCACATGGTGATATAATTCCATATATGAATAAACCATTATATAGTAAAATTATTGTCAAACTTCAGTAGTTATACAATAATATAACACAAAATAATTACCTAATAGTATCTCCCAATTAACCTTAATAACATAAAAAATAAAATTTATTTTAACTTCAAGGTTTATCTCTAACCTTTACATTTCACAAACAAAATATGGAGATGATCCTTTGAAGTATCACTAATTACTCATTCACAAAATTTCATTTCAATCTTGTGGTTATCTATTTGATAATACTTGTGTTCTCATAATTATATCAATTTCAAAGATCATATAAACCCTAAAGTTTATCAATGACTTAATCATATTACTGAAAAAAATTGATGTAATAATTAAAATTAAAATTATGTTTTACATATACTCTGACCCAAAAAAACATATCGTAAGATATCATTGTTAACCTCAAACGATTTTACAATTTAAAACCTAAAAAGGGGGGACAAAGAAATTGAAAATAGTATCAACTATAAGATAATAGTCATGTGATAGTATCCCTAAATCAAATTATAACCAACTTAGACAATATATTAATATACAAAATTATCTAAAATAACCTTTGAGACCAACTATATCACCCAATAACCCACACTCACAATCCCTATTCTGAAATCAGTAAGTATATAATTCTGGATTTGAAACTAAAAATTGTGACCAAATTTTTTTCCTTAAAAACACACAACATCAAAAGGAAAACATGGATCACTTAAATTTTGGATGACCATTTATGATTATAGTTTTAGTGAATTAGTAAAAACTTATACATAAACAATTCACATGTTTTCCAAGGATTATTTCTATAAAATAAATTATCTTTTCTTATGTCATAATAAGTCATAGACATAATTATATTAAAATACACTATATACGTAAATCATTCAACATCATTCTCTAAAACATAGGTAAATTAAAACCTAATAACGATGATATAGAACAAACATTGTGGGGAAATATAATAATTATATAATAAATTTAATCCATGATGATAAGAGGGATTAATCCTTTGATGAAATAATCAAGGCGGATAAGTGAATATCAAGGGAACTCAAACCCCTCAATACCCCAATCATTAAATATTAAATTATTTAAAAGTAATGATTCACCAAAATATATAATAAAATTCATTTTCTTTTAATCTTTATCATTATAAAAATTATAAATTCATAAAAATAAATTAGAAATATTTTTTTAACTTAGTGAATGACTTTCATCAACCTCTCTAAAATCCATTTCAATTGGAATAACCATTTGAAAATGATCTGATATTATCTTTACTAAATACGTTAGAGATATTTAATGGTTTCACCCCCCACTAACTAGGTGTTTCCATTTTATAATTTTTTCTGGTCTTACCGATCATTACGAAGGCTTCTTCATCATTTAAGGTGTAATGTTCTCACTTATTATTATCTAGGTCATCCATTTAGGTAATCTGTATTGGGATCACCTGCTATTATCTATGACACCACCTCAGGTAATATTTCAAAGAATCCAAACATGAATATAAATTATATAAATATCTTTATTCTTTTTATATCTTGATTATACCGTGGAAAATAAATTTTTATTATTACAATCTCATTGAAATATATTTATCCCATGGAAATGAATTGGGTTCCATAACAATACCTTTGAAATATGAGTATCTTGGAAAAAATGGGTTCTATAAAAATATCAATGAACCATGTTCATCGTAGGGTAATTAAATTGGTTACATAACAGTCTCATTGATATATAGTTATATATGTCAATGGGTTCAAAAACAATCTCTTAAAAACATGAATGATATGTATAAAAAATCACTTTGAAAAAAATTAATACATAAATAGATAGAAAGTGCATGAAGGAAATAAGATATATTCCCATTTTAGGAAAAGTAATAACAATTATTTTTTCAATTATGAATGGTAATTCCCATAATATATCATTAAAGACATTATTAGGGAAAATATTATTTAAAAATTCGAAGTTTCCAATGACCCCTTGAAATGGTTGAATCATAAGCCTCATTAGGGAATAAAATTTAAAAAACATATAATATAATAAGAATAATTAGATTCATGACATAACATGTCAAATGATTATTATATACATATCATAAAGCAACATACATGTAAAACATAAAATTCATCCTAATGATGACAAAATTTTAACCAAATCCATCACACATTTGGTAACATTTATATTATAAACCCTTGAAGATAGACCAAAAAAATATATATCTAAATACAAATAAATTAATTTTTAAGAACCATATGATTCATTCTCAAGAAATATATACACCATAAAACAAAAATAAGTGGTGAATATGCAATGTAGCTCACAGAAATAATGGTGATATGAGAAAATCCTTACTACTTGGGTAACATTTGAACCCTGAAATCCGTGATAGAATTCAAGAAATTAAAACCTTGAATAAAATGATATAAATGATATAAATAATATTAAATTTAATGTATAATTACACACATTGAAAAATTAGTTTTTTTGTATAATAACAAATAAGTCTGAATGGAAGAAAAATTGAGATGAAACCCTTTACAAATAATGTAACATCTGGATTGGAAACCCCAAATTTAATAATAATTAAATGAAACATTTAATTACCATTAATATAAAATAATTCATGATATAATACATCAATATAATAAATATATACACCACACAAAGTATTTAAATGGTGAATATGACATTTATCTCAGAGATGTAAAACATTTGATGAAAATCCCTTACCTTTAGTCTGATTTGTCATTATTGTCCTATATCATCATCAATAAAAAACATATCAAAATTATTTACTTGTTTATTAATATATTGATTTTTTATTATTCATTTTTTTTAATTTTAAACATGTTATTTACAATTACATAATCAATAATGTTTTGGTGAGATGTTTGTACCATATTTAGCTAAGCTGTCAAAAATGAACTTGATAGGTTGACTATGATCAATAAATCATTATTAAAAATCAATAAAATAATAAATATAAAATAATTATCACATTTTTACATCAATTATTCATTTCAAATAATATTTTAAATATGGTTATTAAAAACAAACCAATGTTGTGATTTTGGAGATGGCAGGTTGTACGTACCCAAGAGTTACGTTCCCATATCTAAATGATCATTATAGAAGGATGTTAAGTAAAATTTAACTATACATAGTGAAAATTATATACAAAATACTATATTATATATTTATATATACTTATATATATCATTATTTTGTTGTGGGTATGATGAAATAAAGACGCACACAGCTTTGGGGAGGTGGTAGTCCCCACATCCATTAACGATGTTATCACATGTTCAATGTGTGAAATGAAAAGATTAAGATTATATGTTATTTGTAATGATAGATAATTATTTCATGAATATAAAAAATATTTTATTTATAACATATTTTTTTTTAAACAAATAATTATCATATTCCTTGTAAAATGTCAAATTCTCACATCAATTCGGAGACGTTGTAGTCCACAAATCCATAAATGAAGTTATCCTATTCCAAAAAAATAAAATGTATAATGGAATTAGTTTTGTAATAATTATATATTTACTAATAAATTATTAAAATAATAATTATAATATAATATATATATCCATAATCACTTATAATCATTAGAAGATGAAAATAAAAAACAAACCACATAATTTCATGATGCATTAGTTTGCCAAACAAAAAAAGGGTGATTTAGTTTCCATTTGATGCATGTGAGTGTTCATGTTGGTAGACCCATTAATATAACAACCTTTAAATTTTTTTTATAATTTGAATATTTTATAAACATTTAATAATAATATTTTAATGGATTGAGAAATAAATTAAACAAAAGTGCTTAATGGGGAATGATACCTCTTCTTTGGGTAACTCATTTGGGTTAACATAATTATAATTATTTGGATTAATTTAATAAAATATATATTATAATGTAATTAAGGGAGGGAATTTTTTAGTATTTCGGGAAGTTTTTGGGTGATCCAAAGGGATTTTTAGGTTTGATGATGTGTAGAGGGTGATGACATTATTATATTGGACGTGTTGTGGAATTTGTTAAAATATAAAATGGGAAACAATTGTGGGAGGTCTTACATACATAGTTTTCCTCAAATAATGAACCCAAACCTAGAAAATTAGGAATTAAATCAAATTATTTCATTAAAATGAATTTTGGGTACGTTTCTAGTTCATTTGGACACTTAATATTAACGATTAACCACCAAGTAAAAACATTTATTATCCTAGTCACTGTATTTCATATTAATTTTTTTTACTTGTGATTTTGTAAAGAAACAAGATAATATTCCTATAAATAATAAATTATTATTATAACAAATATAGAATCAATTTTTAAAAATTAAAATCATATAATATGTATAAATTAATTAAAAACTAATCCCCTAGAAAAGACAAGGTATCGTGTGTGTAAAGAGAAAAGATCAAAAATATAAAATGGATTGATATATAATTTCAATGTGAAGATGAATTAAATTACCCAAAAAATCATATTGATTTATATCTGAAATAATTATACTATAAAAAAATTACAAATATAATTCATCAATAAAAATTATGTAGATGAGAAAAAAAATTTAACCAAATTTTTGTATTACTTATTATTCCCCAAAATATGAATGTTCACAGAAAATTTCCAAAACTTTACCTATTATATATTTTGATATATATAATTCCAAAGGTATGTTTATTTTTTCCAATTAAAAAAATGTATCAAAATATATTTTTTAAATAATTATTTCATTAAATGATGGTAAAACTACATTTTAACAATATATAACTTTTTAAGCATAAAATTGGATTTCTTTTTAATCTTTAGCATTTAAAACATAACAGATAAATTTTAAAAAAATATTAAAGACATAATTTATAATTTTCATTAATATATTTCACTAGTAGTGATTATATTATTATATTTAGAATAATGTCATTCTATATACAATAATTGTTTTTCATAAATACGTATCCTATATATATTCAAATTGTCTTTATTTAATTTATTATTATTAGGTAACAAAAGATTTCATTTTATAAATTTGTGTAATATATAATTTTACAATTGATTTTTATCTCATTAATTCTCACCATTCCAATAGTTATTTGATATATATCATATATATATTAAATAGTAATTGTTGCTTTTTAAGACACATGCTTGTTTGTAACTTAAGTCATCAAAGGATCTTGATGTTGCCTTAAAATATAGATAAACATTTTGTTGTGTGTGTTACAACATGAACTATGTATTTCTTGTAAAACTATCTATTTCATAATTAAAATTCATTTAATGGAATATATTTCATTAAATCTTAGTATGATGCATCTGACAGACCATAAAATGAAATTCACCATCAAAATTCTTCTTGGTTAAAAAAAGATTAATATTTTTTGAATTCCATTATTGAAACCCACATGTTAAAAAGTTTTACTAAAATACCTCTTAAAAATGGAATGTTGGAAACATAATGTTCACTAGAAGTTATAATAAACTTGGATTCCACCTTAGAAGAACATTGTTTGGAAATTAGAAAATATATTGTGAATTAAAAACTAATTCCCAGGGACTAACAGAGAGTGATATAAATTGTGGTCAAGAGGAAGCCTATGAAAAAACCCAAAAACCAAGTTAGGTGAGTAAAATTATATTGATATCATCATCAAATATTTTAGTAGGATAAAATATAATTTAAGGTTATTCTTCCTAATATTTAAGGATTTATTTAATTGTCTAGACTGATGACACGATGAAATATACAAACATGATAATTTTTTTCAACCTTTAACCAATTTCCACTGTTTTTTCATTTTTTTTATCCACACAGTTAGTATTGAAGTTGAATTTTATTCAAATTACTATCTTAAATAAAATTATAAAGACCACATTACAATAAAAGGGATTTCAATCTGTTCAAAATTTCATGAAACATTTACCAAAAAAATGGTAAACTAATTTCAAGATAATTCCAATAATTATTATACCATTATATGACAAGATAACCTTAAAATTTTAATAGCAATACCGAAATTTTAATTAAAATAAATCCATAACACTATATTCAAAGTGACATTAATAACCTCCAAATTAAATAGTGTTTTTACCTAAAGGGTTTTCTAATACCTTCCATATTTCAACCCCAAAATTTGGAGATCATAATATTAATTAATGTTTGTCACATAGTCTCTAAATAAATTATCTAGAATGTGGTAATCTATAAAAAATAATTTTGTTCACATAATTACCTCAATATCAAAAATCATATATACAATACAAGTAATAAATAACTTAAAATGTATTTCAACAAAAATTAAATTAATACATTACATTAATCATAATTTTTACATACACATAAACTGAACAAAAAATATCTTAAATTTTAATGTATAACATCCAAAACAAATTTCAATTGAAAACTAATATGGGGTTTCTAAGACATTGAACATAATTTCAAACATATTTTTATATTCCTATTAAAATATAGATAAATATTATGATACCCAGATATGAAAACATAATAATCACAAATGTTATCTAAACTGACCATTTATACCAACTATAAAAGCTTAGAAACCATAAGGATGAATCCTATGATGAAATCCTCAACGTTAAACTTATAGAATTGATTCCTATAAATGGGAAAAAATATTTTTGGAAAATGTATTAAAACAAACAAATTAAAACATGGATTATATACATTCTTGATGAAATCTTTTGGTTTAGATTTATAGTTCATTATGAAAAACATCTTCATTAACAATTCACAAATCATCAAAATAACATTTCTCACATAAACATATCTATTCTTATTTCATAATATGTTTTTATGACCATTCTCATGAAATAAATTATTAACATAAAACATTAAATTTCATTATTTAAATATCGAGTAAATAGAAATGTATGAAGGTTGAACTAAAACCATCTATATGTGAAAACATAATAATTAAAATATTAATTTCACCAATGATCCAAGTAGTGAATATGGATATAAAATACATAATTACGGTGTATGAGTGAATATTAAAAGAACATAAACCCATCAGTAACTGCATAATCAAATATGAAAATATGGAAAATTAAATATTCATGAATGTAAAAATTTGAAATCCATGTGATATCAATATCGATCACTTGAATCATTATAAACCCATAATAATAAATTAAATCACATTTTTGTCATTATAAAATCACTTTTATAAAACAAGTTCTGAACCCTTTCGATTGGAATAACCATATAGAAATAAATCAACATTATCATTAAAAAATGCATCAAAGGGGTGTAATGGGCTCAATCATCTCTATTTGGGACACCCTATTTAATTATCTGTAAATGGATTACTCAGGGATATATGGGCCCACCCGACGCTATCTAGGCCACCCCATTATATATGTTGTAATGGGATCCCCTGTGGGTATCTAGAATATCCCATCATGTAAGATGACCAATAACCACAAAAATAATACACCTCAAATATACAATTAGTATTTCTCCTAAAACATGATTAACACATGGAATATGGGTATAATGTCAATCTCTTTTAAACATGATTAACCTTTAGAAAATAAAACGGTTCCATAAATGAGTCATTTTAATATATTTATCCTAACCAAAAGAAATAGGTTACATCACAATCTCATTGATGCATCGTAATCTAATGGGAATGAAATGGGTTTCACAATAATAAAATTGAATCACAGTTTGCCTATGGAAAAATAATGGGTTCCCAAACAATCTTTTTAAAACATGATTAACAAGTGGAAAATAAATGGTTTTCAAAAAAATTTATTTTAAACATACATAATCCATACAATGAATTTACATGGAGGATATTGTTATTAAATATCCTCAATGTTGGATAAGTATAAATAAGGGTTTTTTATGTTGATGAATTCTAATTTTCTTAAAATATAATTAAAAACAATCTTGGGGGAAATAATCATTAATAATTCAAAGGGTCTAGTACCACATTAAAAAATTTGAATCATAAAAATCATGAAGGAATAACATGTAATGAAAGATAGAATATGATTAGAATAATTGGATTCAATATATATCATGTCAAATAAGTTTTATATAAAACTTGTAACACCCCCATGGTTTAAAAATATATTTAAATTCATGAAACATTGTTTTAAGTATATATTTAAAATTATCCTTTCAACATAATTTTTTTGCTTCTATGTTTTGTATTTCAAAAATCAGTCATCAATAACAGTAATCATAAAGTTATTTGGAGTCTAATAGAACCTAATGTATTTTTGGTAAAATGAACATAGTATTATGAATATTAATATGAATGGTAATATGACCATAATAAATAGAGAATTTTATTATTATTTTAATTTCATAAGGATTTATGAAAATGAAAACTTAATTAATTTTTCAGGGTGTTAAAAATTTAGTTATATATTTAAAAATATTATATTAGAATAAATTTTGATTTTATTTAAAAAATAAAAATAATAATATTATAAAATTATTTTGAAAAACTATAGTTCATTCTTCAATTCAACGCATCAAAAAATGGTTTGGGTGATTTTTGGTGATTTTAATTAAATTGATGATTTCTTTATGAATAATAAAATATGATAAATTAAAATAATGGAATAATACAAGTTTTACTACATAATTAGTGATGAAAGGGTGATTTATGCCCACTTGTTTCAAACTCGTATGAAATTGTTTACTATTTTGTGTCACATGAATGATGACTACTCGGAGTCTTGAGAAAAATTATATTAAAATAATGTAAAATCCCTCTTCTCCTTCACTATAAATACCACCCCATTCCCTTCTTCCTCTCCCTCCTCTAAATCCTTGATCAATGTATAAGTTCTTCAAAATTCCATTCCCAAGGATCTTCCCCATGTCCTATAGCTTTTGTTCTAACAAATATTCCAATACCAAAGGCACCAAGGAGGACATCAAGGAGAAGAGATCAAGATGTAAGAATCATCTTCCTTTTTCATGTGTTATCATTTCAATTCCTTAGTTTTAATATACTCACTTTCACAACACTTATATTTGAGGTATGAAGTCTCCATAATCATATATATTATATATGTTACCATGATAATGTATAATATTCATCATCTTCCTTCCTCTCCTCCCCCTCTTCTCCTAAAAATAAAAACATCATCCACGATGTGCCGATTTACCAAAATCGGGGAAGATATGTTTGAAATATCCATTATATCATTCAAAGAATATCATAAAACCATTAAATGGTTGAAACAGAATGTAAATTTTATTTTTTATCATATTTTATATTCTATAGTGAACTTAAATACATAACATTAAATTATATAATGAAACAATATCCTGATTATTGAGAAACCTCCAAAAAATATATAAGAAGACAACATTAATGCTTTGTCAAATGGTCCATAATAAATTATTATTATAAAATTAATTATGGTATCATTATATATTATTGAATCATATGAATACCACTTCATTATAATTATAGAATTTCATTACCATAAAACGTGAAAAAAAACAAAGAGGGCATGAAAATGAAGTAATGAATGAACCCAAAACAACATAAGGAACAAAATACTAATAATTAAAGGGTAAAATAATGTAATGAAATAATCATATTATAAATTATAACGATTAATATAATTCTTTAAGATATTAATAATACACTTTGAATCATTATACAAGTGTTTCAAATAAGTTTGAAGAATGATAAACCTTAGGTAAAGAAAATCTTAACTCAATTTCCATTCTTTGGGTTAAACTTATTATTCATTATTGTTGTGGTATGAAAAATGTTTTCATGATGGGTTTTTTTAATATGTTGAATTATTGGTATTTACAATGGATATACATATTCTATCCACTCTATTATGTCTCACTTGAATTATATGATGCTTATAAGGAGATTTTCTTTTAAAATCCTATTTTAAAATTATTTTTTACAAAATTCAAAAGCAAAGTTTTTATGAAATTATTCTTTTGTATGACTATTTTTTTGTTCTTAATAATTTTTTATGATAATGTGTGTGACCTATATCTTTGTCCAATTCCTTCGGTATGTCTATGTATGTGGTATTTTGTATGGTTTCTCCAAGAGTGAATGTAATGCTTGAACTAATTATAAGGTAGCTATGCGGGTTAGAAATTATAATGTAGACAAGATTATTATCGTATTTTGTAATTAATTCCCCAAAATACCTTTATGGTTAAATTTATGTTCATTATGATTTTTGGGAATCTCTTTTTTCACAAAGTTAGTATATATGGGTAGTAAGTATTTTTTTTAAATGTATTCAAGTTCTTACAAGTATCCATGCTCTAATATTTTTATTTCATCTATTTATATCCATTCGCAATATTTTTGTGCTAGTAAAATATTTTTAAATAATTTTCATAGTTTCTATGGTTGTATAATACAACGAAGGAATCCATTTAAAATGATATGATTATTTATCAGGGAAATTATGATTTATTTCAAAAAGTATAATATTTTTGAAGAAAATACTTTTTGTGTGGTATATTCTCTCTACGAATGTGGAATGATATATATGTATTATATACCAATTTTCTGAAAATGTGAATTTGGAAAGATCCTCAATAAGAAAGGATATGACTTCTTGATTAAAATTCAATATTAGAGAATATAATACTGTCGAGTTCATAGAGTTGGTATCAAAGGATGCATTAGATAACATTAGGGGTGAGGATGTTGTTAATAGAATACCATAAATGATTTTTTATTTATGGTTAAATTTAAATGATATAAAATTTATAGAATACAATGTTTCTTGGACTAAGATATGTTTTTTCAGGATGGATTTCTATAGAAGAAACCGGGACGCTTAAGAGTAGAGCCACCAACATAGTGATATCCTTCCAAATCTGTAGCCGAGAATGGTAGGAATTGGGACTTTCAATTTTTGACTATAATGTATCAGAAGGCATGGTAAATAAATGTCGGTGTCATCAATTCAAGAAAATAACAAGAGTTACCAAAATAGTACCAGATGATTTTGGAACATTTAATGAGACAACACCCTGCTGCTTTCAATGGATCCTTTGACCCAATAGCAACTGGAAGATGGATTACGGACCTTGAAAAAATATATGATGTAATGTGATATTATGATAATCAAAAGCATGTATTTCAATTTAATGTTTTGAAGGTGAAGTTGATATGTGGTGGTCCATGGTCAAAAATATCAAGGAAATAGATGATATAGATTCCTTAGGTTGTGATGAATTTAAAATTCTTTTCCTTGAAAAACATTTTCTTTAGGTCATGAGACATAGTATGAAGAAGCAATTCAACAAATTGAAGCAAAAATAAGAAGATTCAGTGGTTTTGTATGAATAAAACTTCACCTGACTCTCAAGGAGTGCTACAAGTCTAAATATGTATCATGATAAAACAAAATCAACTTTTTTACTGAGCATTAAATCCACTGTTTGAAAGGGAACTTGCATCTTGTGAATTTAAAAGTAATGAGAAACTTTTACATTGTGATGTGAGGGTAGAGATGGAGGTTGTTGAAGATCTCATGAAATGTGACAAGAAATAGATTAAGAGGTCTATATGGAAAGTGATGGGTACAAATCATCCAAATAAATATGATGGTAAGAAACTAAAGTTTCTAGTTTGTGAAATGTGTGGAAAAAACACTCTGGGGAATGAATTACCAAAACTGGGAAGAGTTTTCAATGTGGTTGGTTTGGAAATATGTCCCGAGACTAATATTAAAATGACCCTAAGAATAATACTGATATGAAAACGATAAAGTGTCCTAAATGTTGAGAAATGATTCATTATAAAAATTCGTGACCAAAGAGAGTTTAAAATGATTAAAATAAGCCATTATATAAGAATAAAGGTGTAGTGATATCCTTTGTGACTACATCACTAGATAACTAGACATCCAATGAAGTTGTATCAGGTAACTTGTTTTTTACTCACATTTTAATATTTTTTGATATTGGGTTTACACACTCCTTTCTTTGTAATGAATTTTCTAGTAAATTGGAAATATCATCTCAAAAAATGAGACAAGAACATATTTTTAAAACACCAGGGTTAAATATAATATCAAAGAGGAATTATAATAATCTTTCTATTATGGTATATGGAAATACATTACGTGAAAACACTGTTGTTTCACCTTAGTAGAGTTTGATGTTATTCTGGGAATGTATTGGCTTTCTATTTACATGATAAGAATGATTGTAGAGGTAAATAAGTTGTTTTTTATAAAGAGTATCTGTTTGTATAAAAGAATAAACCCATAAAATTTATAAAGTATCATGAATCTATGAAACTCTTGAAGGATAAAAATAAAATTTATTTTTCTCATTTTCTTGAAAACAATGTAACTGTTCATATTACAGATGTTCCAGATTCATCTCATGTTTTTCCCTCAGAATAATTTTACCTGGAAGAGAACCTTTCATATAAAGAGACACATATTCAGATCCTTGATCAAAGATAACACGTTTTGCAGAATAAGTTAATCCACCATGTAAAGGTTTTATGGAGAAACCCCATGGTTGAAGAAGCGACATGGGAGTCTGAAAATGCTATGAGGGAAAGGTACCCTCACTTGTTTAATAAGTAAATAAAAATGAAAGGGCATGATTTCTAGTAGAATGGGATAATTTAGAAAATAAATGTTTTAAAAATAAATTTAAATGCCTAAAAATTGGCTTTACGAAGATATTTATTACCAGGATTTAAACATAATATCTAGCACCTATGTTTTGAATTTCAATAAATGGTAATTTTAAATTTGGATCAGTATGTTATTTGGAGTTTAATGGAACCAACATGATTTTGGTGAATAGAGATATACCCTTTTGAATAGTAATATTAATATTAATATGACCCAAATAAATAGTAAATTTTTTTATTATCTTATTTTCTTAAGGTATTAACAAAATGACTACTTGATTAATTTTTCATGGTTTTAAAAAATGAGTTGCAGATTTAAAATTTCTATTTTTAAATAAATTATGATTTTATTTTAAAATTAAACTAATAATATTGGGAGAATAATTTAAAATAAATGTAGTTAGTTTTTTAATTCTACATGTTGAAAATTTGTTAAGTTTTTTTTTTGTGACTTTTCAAAAATTCTAATGTTTTGTAGAAAATTAAAATATGATAAATTACGATAGATGCTAAATAATTGTTTTACTGCATCATAGGGGATTCAAGGTTGATTTATGCCCACTTGTTTCAAAATCACATGAAATTTTATACTATTTTGTGTCATATGAATCATGACTATTCATATTCTTGAGAAAAAATTATTAAGATAATGATAAAAATAATTTAAAATCCCTTCTCTCCTCTACTATAAATACCACCCACATCCACCTTTTCCTCTCACATTTCTCAAGTCTTGAAAATTTTATATGTTCTACCATATTCGATACCCAAGGATCTTACCCACTTTCTAGAGCTATGGGTCTCACCAAAAGGCCAAAACTAAAAGACACAAGAGGATGTCAAGGAGAATAGATCATTATGTAAGAATCCTCTTCCTTTTTGACATGTTTTCTTTCGAATTCCATTATTCTATTATAATACATTTCCATCCACATATACAAGAGGTATTAAATTTACATAATATTATACATTATTTATGTTAACATGGCCATGTTAAAGATTCATCATCTTCCTTCATATCCTCTCCCTCTAGTCCTAGAAATAAAAACAACGTCCACGATGTGTCGATTTACCAAAATTGTGGATGATGTGTTTGAAATATCAATTACATCCTTCAATGCAGATCAATAAACCTTTTAAATGGATGAAAATGAATGTAAATTCTATGTTTGAACTTATTTTATGTTAAATAATCAACTGATATCCATGAAATTAAATTATATAATGAAACAAGTTCATGATTTTTGAGAAACCGCAAAAACATGTTCTAAACAAACATCAGTAATGTTTTATAAAATGATCCATCATAATATATTATAAAAAATGAATTATGGTATCATTATATATAATATATATATATATGAATAACATTTCATTATATTTCTATTGTTTCATTACTAGGAAAATAGAAAATAAAATATAAATCGGCCTAGAAAATCAAGTAAAGAATGCACTCAAACCAATGCAAGGAACAAAATACTAATAATTAGTGGGTGAAATTATGTAATTAAATGATCTTAAAATGTATTATAAATATGATTATGATTATTAAGATATTAATAACACTATTCTATACATTATACATAAGGTTTAAATTTTTTGATTAAGACAAACATGGGGTAAGGAAATTATTAACCTCATTTACATTCTTTGGTTCAATCTTCTACTTCATTTTTTATGTGGTATTAATTATTTTTTGTGGGATGGGTTTTGTTTATGATATAATTAATTATCTGTATTTATATATTATATACATATTATATTCACCAAATTAATTCTCACTTTAATTATATTATATTTATAATGGGATTTTCTTTTAAAATCCTTTTTTAAAACATTGTTTAACAATATTTAAAAGAAATGTTTTTATGAAATTATTATTTTTATATGATTATGTTATGGTTCATGGGAATTGTTTATGATGAAGTTAGGGACATATATCTCAATCCAATTATTTTGTTATGTGTATATTTTAGGTCAGACATATGGTTACTCCGAGTGTAACTGTAGTGGTTACACTATTTGTAAGGTAGTTGTGAGGGTTACAAATAAAAGGGTAGTTGAGATTGTTTCAGTATTATGTATTTGAAGTGCAATGTGTTGCATTTGTTGTCAATGAGGCATGAAGTTGTCTTGGAATGAATGGAATTCAAGGAGTCAAGATGTGAATGTCAAAGGATGTGATGGTGATAGGTGATGAATGGAGGATGGCCATGGAACATAAAGATGAATGTCACTTAGGAGATTCACTAAGTGGCATTGGAGAATATGGTTGAAACATTCTCCATGCAAATCAGACGATTGTTGAACTGGTCTTTAAGTTCAAAGAACTTGTATCCTGATGATACAATGTCACAACAATGGTAGAAGACCATGCATTGTATTGACAATGCATGAGGAGAAGCAAGAGATCCATCCACAACATTTAAGTGGGTGAAGTGGATTAAAGAAGTCCATGTACTAACTCTTAGTGCATGTGAATCTGAAGAAGTCCCAATTTGATCTCTGATTTGATCAATGCAGATTATTGAAGAAATATTTGATTCAGGAGCTCGGTTGAAGAAGAACCTTCGGGAATTCCTTTCTTAAATATTGAATACATGTTGAAAATAATGGAGGAATTTCAAATGAAGAAGAAGAGAGGAAGAAGGAGAAATGAGGAAGATGGCTTGGAAGATTTGGCATTTTACACTTGGGAGTACTTTGTTTTTATACAAAGCATTATTCTGTCCTTTGCCAAAAAATAGGCCACCAAGGGCCAGCCTTAAGGGTTCAACCCCCAAGGCACATGTGGGCCTAAGGCGCCACGCCCAAGGGGGGATCCCATGTGGCCAGCCCGAGAGGCAGAGGGGGCCGTGTATAAGCCCCAAGCTACGCGGTGGTGAAGTCCGCGCAACGCGCGCGCGCCCGAAGGCACGCATAGTGGGCGCCAGTGGCGCGCCCGAGTGGCAGGAGTGGGCGCAGAGCGCGCCCGCAGGGAGAACACGGTGCGGGGCGGCACCGTGGAGGGAGGAGATTCAATTGAGTGTGCTGGGGGAGCGGCATCTTGATAAGCCGCGAGAAAACCTCTCGCCGTTTCGATGTGGGACGTGGATTTTTTCCGCGGGAATAATCCTGGCCGCACGATCAATCGCGCGCCAGATCTCGGCCGCACAACTGATCCGCGGCGAGGCGATCAGATCCAGGCCGCCCGATGTATCTCCATCGTCGCATCCAACAGCCGTGGCTTCATCTCCTTCCTCCAGCCATGCCGAAGCCACCCGCGAGCAGCCGCTGAACCAGAGCCCTCCGAGCACCAGTTTTCGAGCTCCCGGCCATCATTGTTCGATCCAAAGACTCCATTGAGATCGTCTAAGCACACTGAATACATCCATGCAATAAAATGGGCCTGCATGCACGAAATGGAGAATCTGATGTTCGGCCGAGGCAAACCGAAGGTGCTGAGGCTTCGGTGAGTTCATGCCTTTGCATGAATTAGGCTTCAACAGAGGCCGTGCATGCGTTATAAATCGCATGCACGTGAGGAAAAATTAAAGAGAGAACCCGCGTGAAACAGAGGAGCAAGATAAAGATTTGGAATGTTTTTAAAGATCCGAAGATCTCGGGCTTTCAAGATTTAACACGCGGATGATCAAAGGCATTCGTCTGCCTATATAAGGAGAGCCCGAGGCTCTCATTAAGCTGGCTGATGCGCTGATGTTTTCATTGAAGATCTGTTGATCCGCGTGTGCTTCTGCCTCGCGAAGTTGAAGCCCCGCGCAAGGTATTTGCGCGGCTGAGTTTCTTGCGCGCAACATCTTTGCGCGACAAGAAGAAGGAGGAGGAGGAGTCCCCTGTGCGCATTATTTGCGCGACAGGAAGAGCTCTCCCTGCCCGCATACTTGCGCGGCAGGAGAAGCGTGCGCGCCCAAGGTGTCTTTGCACCCTTGTGGCTTGCGCGCCTCATGGTGTTGCATACTGCACACCCAAGTGCTTGTGCACCCAAGTCCTTGCACGATAAAAGAAAAGAAGTTGGCCACACCCCTTGCGCGCCTTCATTTTATATTTGAGCAGTGGGTGTGCTGAAGAATACCCGAGACTTGTGCTTGTGTGCCAAGTGAAGGAGGAAGACGGCCGAGGATACCTTGGGTGTGTGCAAAGAAGAATAAAAGAGTAAACCTTGTGTGCCAAGAGAAGTGGAAGGCCGTAGCCACATTTCCCCTTGTGTGTGTGCTAAGTGCAAAGAAGGGCAGTAGGTGTTCGGGTGTGTGTGCAAGAAGGGAAGAGAAGGCCGAGCCTTAGTGCCTTGTGTGCCAAGTGAAGTGGAATACCACACATTGTGTGTGAAGTGAAAAAAGGCCGAGAGGAAGTGTGTGCAAGTGGAAGAGGCCGTAGCCTTGTGTGTGCACACTATTGAAGAACAACTAAAAGAACACTAAGGTGTGTGTGTGCAACAAGAAGAGGAAGGTCACTACAAGTGTATGCTAAGTGAAGAATTTGTGTGTGCAAACTAAAGAAGTGGCCGAACCTAGGTGTGCACTAAAAGTGAACACACTTAGAAGAAGTTGAAAGGAGGACATCCACACTAAAGTAGAACACACTCTAAGTGTGTAAACAAATTGGACAAAGTGTGTGAAGTTCGGAAAAGGTGTGTGCTATAATTGATTACACCCTCTGTGGGTCTACTGCACCAAGAAGAGGACAGGAGAGTGCATGCATGCATGCATGCACGTGCACACATGAACAGTGCTAAATCAGTGGTGTCCAACTGAGACTGGACCAGACCGAAGATAAAGATATTATTTGTCTGAGCATTCAGTAATTGTAGAGAAGCTGGGTCATCCTTAGAAGAAGGTGATAAAGCCCGAGCAAGACGAGAAGACCTGATCATCACAAGTGATCAGAGGTACCGAGCAAGGCCAGCAGCCTTTATCCCAGGCTGCTGAAGATACTTGAAGAGCTGAACAAGAAGAAGAGCTACTCGTGTGACTCGAGGAGCCAGGAGAAGACCCTGTGGGACTCAGGGAGAAGAAGTCTTCAGTGGGATTCTGGAGCAGGCCAGTGGGACTCTGGTAACACTGTGGGACAAAGTATAAAGACCCTCCTGTGGGACTCAGGAGAGATACGGTGGGAAGCTGTATCGACCATTGTAATACTAACAGATTATAATGGGAGAATCCATGCTGAGAGAGCATGGCAAGGATGTAGGCCTTTGGTGCCGAACCTTGTAAATCCTTGTGTCCAGTGCCTTTACATTTACTGCATCATTCGTGGAAAGGTGAGAGATACAAGAAGAGTGGATCGAGGCCTTAACAAGCCATAGAGGTTTAATTGATTAAGAATCAATTAGTAAAAAGTTTTAAGGGATCACTGATTCACCCCCTCCCCCTCTCAGTGATTCACACTGATCTGGGCACTTCAATTGGTATCAGAGGGAGGTTACCTCTAAAAGATCCAAGCGAGTCTTTATGAAGTGCAGATTTGAGGAAATGAGTGACCAGTCTCAAATGGAGATATCTGCCAAGACTCAGAAAAACAGAAAGAAGAAACAGGCCAAGAAGATGAAGAAAGCATGTCCTAGCTGTGATGAAGTTGAAACAATGAATGATCTTCAGAGTGCACTCAAATATCTTCAGAAGACAGTTCCCATGGAAGTGGCAAAGTGTATAGCTACAGGCATCCATGATCTTCAAGAAGAAAAATCACAGTTAGAAGAAGAAGCCAATGCTATGGAAGATCAGCTGGCTAAAAGGTTTGGCATAACCAACACTCTCAGAAAGCAGGTGAAGGCCAAAGATGAAACTGTTTCCCTTTGCAATGAAAGATATGAAGACACTGCTGAAGAATTTCAAAGAAGCCTTTCTGAGAAAGAAATCTTTAAAGTAATAATCAAAGATGTTTACCATGCACTGGAGAAGAGGCATAGAGTATCAATGGTTGTTAAAGATGCTCAACTTGAAGACAAAGTAAAAAGGGTGAAGGAGCTTGACAACTCATTGCATGAAATGAATAAGGTGCATGAAGACCAGATAAAACAGCTAGAAGAGAGATGGGAAGGAAAGCTAAGAGCTGTTGAGGATGAGAAGAACTCCCTTAACATGAAGTGCTTAGAACTGGAGGTGATATTGAAAAATCATCAATCACCCAAAGCTAAAGCCTCCCAGTCAGCTGAAAGAAGAAATGTTGCTACTCAAGTGAGCTTTGAGAAGGATGATTCTAAAAGAAAGACATCCTCTAGTGAAAGTGCAACAACTTCTAAAAGGAAGGTACCATCCATACCATCTTGTACTCATGCTTCTAAAAGTGTTTCTACTAAAAGTGCAGGATGGAAGAATGAATCCAAACAAGTATGGATGAAGACAGTAAAGAAAGAGAGCTCTCCTGAAACAGCACAACAGGTCAAGAAAAGTACCCAACAATCAGAAGGACTGAAGAAGTCAAGATTTGTGGGTCAATGTTGGTGTTGTAACAAGTATGGGCATTGTGCAAAGGATTGTTGGTACAATCCACTGAATGCCAAAGCACAGAGGAAGCCCATGCCAAGGGGGAGCAAGCCAGAGGAAAAGAAGCAACATCCACAGGTCCAGAGACATCTGTTTACTGCTAACAGATTTGGATTACTTGACAACATCTGGGATGATTGCAAAAGTGGTCAAAAAGATACATGTCAATCTCCAACTGTATCCAGAGCTCAAAAGAAGAAAAGATCACAGAACATGGCTCAGAAAGAATCCTTGGGAAGCAGGAAGAAAGTGGAAGATGCTCCCAAGAAGATTATGAAAAAGGAAGAGAAGACCTTGGGGTCTAAGTCCAAGAAGGGTGAGTCATCCAGTAGGACCACCAAGAAGACATGCTTCTACTATGGAAAGAAAGGACATATCATGGATCTTTGTAAAGAAGCCATGAAATTCAATAGAGGCAGACCAGACTCAAACAGACAATCAATCCAGAAGAAGCAGAAGGGATTGATTGAAAACAAGTTGCCTAAGAAAGGTAGCTTGACAGCATCAAAAGAACCATGTGGAATTTCCAGAACTGAGGCCCCACTTCCAAATGACTCGTTAGTCATATGGCCAAATCAGTTGCAACTTGCCAAAGATCTGCAGAGAGCTGAAGATGAAGTTCTGGCAATTGCTAAGGCAAAAAGGAAACATAAGGTTTCACATGAAGATGTTTTGAGAACCACACGAACACAATCATCAATGAAGATCAAATGTGCAAGTGTGAAGACTGGTGAAAATGGGACATCTCGGTTGAGAGAATCTTCTCAACCTTGTTGTTCACATTGATGAACCAAGGAGGTTCCATCTTATTCCCTTATACTATTGGTATTTACATGTGCTGACATTGCAGGGAATTGAAGATGATGATCATTCTCAATTGGAGGATGGTTTGGACAGAATAGAGTGCACCCCTTGAGGGGGAGCAAATCTGAAGAAGATGATGTTCTGAGATTAATATCATCTTGAGAAAAGTGAAGGTATTCCAATCATACTTTCATCCCTTGATTCTTAATTGCATTCATCATGACAATTAAGGGGGAGTATTGATTGAAGACAAATGGTTGAAAGGGGGAGCTTTATCTTTGCACCTGAACTTTCTAATGAGTTTTGTGAAGTTGTGCAGGATTTAGCAAATTCATTGTTATATCTGAAAAATTTCAAACCCCTAAGCATGATCTCACATGTGTAAAGAATTATGGACAGCTTTGAATTCCTTGGTCATATCACTCTTGTTTTCTACACCGGGTTAGCCCAAGTAGACTTAGAGCTGATTTACTAAAGGTTCTTTGCTAAAGAAGAACATGTGGCATCATCCCTCTCTCAGTGTTTTTCAAGAAAATACTTTTCGAATGGAGGAAGAGATATTTGTGAAAGAATACCACACCACACCTTTGCATTTGATTGCCAATAAGGGGGAGAAAATATTGGCACACATACTGACCCATTCATATGTGCTGAAGGAGTGTATTGACAACAAATACAAAGGGGGAGATTGAAGTGAAATGTGTTGCATTTGTTGTCAATGAGGCATGAAGTTGTCATGGAATGAATGGAAGTCAAGGAGTCAAGATGTGAATGTCAAAGGATGTGATGGTGATAGGTGATGAATGGAGGATGGCCATGGAACATAAAGATGAATGTCACTTAGGAGATTCACTAAGTGGCATTGGAGAATATGGTTGAAACATTCTCCATGCAAATCAGACGATTGTTGAACTGGTCTTTAAGTTCAAAGAACTTGTATCCTGATGATACAATGTCACAACAATGGTAGAAGACCATGCATTGTATTGGCAATGCATGAGGAGAAGCAAGAGATCCATCCACAACTTCTAAGTGGGTGAAGTGGATTAAAGAAGTCCATGTACTAACTCTTAGTGCATGTGAATCTGAAGAAGTCCCAATTTGATCTCTGATTTGATCAATGCAGATTATTGAAGAAATATTTGATTCAGGAGCTCGGTTGAAGAAGAACCTTCGGGAATTCCTTTCTTAAATATTGAATACATGTTGAAAATAATGGAGGAATTTCAAATGAAGAAGAAGAGAGGAAGACGGAGAAATGAGGAAGATGGCTTGGAAGATTTGGCATTTTACACTTGGGAGTACTTTGTTTTTATACAAAGCATTATTCTGTCCTTTGCCAAAAAATCGGCCACCAAGGGCCAGCCTTAAGGGTTCAACCCCCAAGGCACATGTGGGCCTAAGGCGCCACGCCCAAGGGGGGATCCCATGTGGCCAGCCCGAGAGGCAGAGGGGGCCGTGTATAAGCCCCGAGCTACGCGGTGGTGAAGTCCGCGCAGCGCGCGCGCGCCCGAAGGCACGCATAGTGGGCGCCAGTGGCGCGCCCGAGTGGCAGGAGTGGGCGCAGAGCGCGCCCGCAGGGAGAACACGGTGCGGGGCGGCACCGTGGAGGAAGGAGATTCAATTGAGTGTGCTGGGGGAGCGGCATGTTGATAAGCCGCGAGAAAACCTCTCGTCGTTTCGATGTGGGACGCGGATTTTTTCCGCGGGAGTAATCCTGGCCGCACGATCAATCGCGCGCCAGATCTCGGCCGCACAACTGATCCGCGGCGAGGCGATCAGATCCAGGCCGCCCGATGTATCTCCATCGTCGCATCCAACGGCCGTGGCTTCATCTCCTTCCTCCAGCCATGCCGAAGCCACCCGCGAGCAGCCGCTGAACCAGAGCCCTCCGAGCACCAGTTTTCGAGCTCCCGGCCATCATTGTTCGATCCAAAGACTCCATTGAGATCGTCTAAGCACACTGAATACATCCATGCAATAAAATGGGCCTGCATGCACGAAATGGAGAATCTGATGTTCGGCCGAGGAAAACCGAAGGTGCCAAGGCTTCGGTGAGTTCGTGCCTTTGCATGAATTAGGCTTCAACAGAGGCCGTGCATGCGTTATAAATCGCATGCACGTGAGGAAAAATTAAAGAGAGAACCCGCGTGAAACAGAGGAGCAAGATAAAGATTTGGAAAGTTTTTAAAGATCCGAAGATCTCGGGATTTCAAGATTTAACACGCGGATGATCAAAGGCATTCGTCTGCCTATATAAGGAGATCCCGAGGCTCTCATTAAGCTGGCTGATGCGCTGATGTTTTCATTGAAGATCTGTTTATCCGCGTGTGCTTCTGCCTCGCGAAGTTGAAGCCCCGCGCAAGATATTTGCGCGGCTGAGTTCCTTGCGCGCAACATCTTTGCGCGACAAGAAGAAGGAGGAGGAGGAGTCCCATGTGCGCATTATTTGCGCGACAGGAAGAGCTCTCCCTGCCCGCATACTTGCGCGGCAGGAGAATCTTGCGCGCCCAAGGTGTCTTTGCACCCTTGTGGCTTGCGCGCCTCGTGGTGTTGCATACTGCACACCCGAGTGCTTGTGCACCCAAGTCCTTGCACGATAAAAGAAAAGAAGTTGGCCGCACCCCTTGCGCGCCTTCATTTTATATTTGAGCAGTGGGTGTGCTGAAGAATACCCGAGACTTGTGCTTGTGTGCCAAGTGAAGGAGGAAAACGGCCGAGGATACCTTGGGTGTGTGCAAAGAAGAATAAAAGAGTAAACCTTGTGTGCCAAGAGAAGTGGAAGTCCATAGCCACATTTCCCCTTGTGTGTGTGCTAAGTGCAAAGAAGGGCAGTAGGTGTTCGGGTGTGTGTGCAAGAAAGGAAGAGAAGGCCGAGCCTTAGTGCCTTGTGTGCCAAGTGAAGTGGAATACCACACATTGTGTGTGAAGTGAAAAAAGGCCGAGAGGAAGTGTGTGCAAGTGGAAGAGGCCGTAGCCTTGTGTGTGCACACTATTGAAGAACAACTAAAAGAACACTAAGGTGTGTGTGTGCAACAAGAAGAGGAAGGTCACTACAAGTGTATGCTAAGTGAAGAATTTGTGTGTGCAAACTAAAGAAGTGGCCGAACCTAGGTGTGCACTAAAAGTGAACACACTTAGAAGAAGTTGAAAGGAGGACATCCACACTAAAGTTGAACACACTCTAAGTGTGTAAACAAATTGGACAAAGTGTGTGAAGTTCGGAAAAGGTGTGTGCTATAATTGATTACACCCTCTGTGGGTCTACTGCACCAAGAAGAGGAAAGGAGAGTGCATGCATGCATGCATGCACGTGCACACATGAACAGTGCTAAATCAGTGGTGTGCAACTGAGACTGGACCAGACCGAAGATAAAGATATTATTTGTCTGAGCATTCAGTAATTGGAGAGAAGCCGGGTCATCCTTAGAAGAAGGTGATAAAGCCCGAGCAAGACGAGAAGACCTGATCATCACAAGTGATCAGAGGTACCGAGCAAGGCCAGCAGCCTTTATCCCAGGCTGCTGAAGATACTTGAAGAGCTGAACAAGAAGAAGAGCTACTCGTGTGACTCGAGGAGCCAGGAGAAGACCCTGTGGGACTCAGGGAGAAGAAGTCTTCAGTGGGATTCTGGAGCAGGCCAGTGGGACTCTGGTAACACTGTGGGACGCAGTATAAAGACCCTCCTGTGGGACTCAGGAGAGATACGGTGGGAAGCTGTATCGACCATTGTAATACTAACAGATTATAATGGGAGAATCCATGCTGAGAGAGCATGGCAAGGATGTAGGCCTTTGGTGCCGAACCTTGTAAATCCTTGTGTCCAGTGCCTTTACATTTACTGCATCATTCGTGGAAAGGTGAGAGATACAAGAAGAGTGGATCGAGGCCTTAACAAGCCATAGAGGTTTAATTGATTAAGAATCAATTAGTAAAAGGTTTTAAGGGATCACTGATTCACCCCCTCCCCCTCTCAGTGATTCACACTGATCTGGGCACTTCAGTATTTAATGACCCAAGATGCATTTATTTTTAATAAATTCTCATTATTTATTCTGGAAATCTCATGATTCAAAAAATAAGTGTATATGGGTGACAAATATGTTTTTTGAAAATGTTTTCATGCGCTTACAAATACTCAAGGACTAATGTTTTTTTCTTCTTTTTATATCCCATACTGAGATTTTTGTGATCCTACCATGTTTTTAAATTATTTTCATAGGTTATAAGTTTTATTAAGATAAATAAGAATTACATGTTATATTTTATGAATATTTTTCATAGAAATGATGTTTTATTTTGAAATGATTTATCTTTTGGATGAAATGGATTCTGTTTTTGTGGTATCTTTTCTATATGAATGTGGAATGTTATGTATTTATTATATCCCAGTTCTCTAAAAATATAAACATTAAAAAATGATTAATATTAAAGGAATATAGTTATTGAAAAAAATTCAGGATTATGTAATGTAATATAGTTCTGTCTTTATACATCACATTAAAGAATATAGGTGTATAACGTAAGAAATTCCTCTAAAAAGGTAAACCGTGATGAAAATCAATTACCTTATTGATAGAATTTAAACCATAATCCCCTTGAAAGGGATATCGTAATTTTTATACTTCAATACCTATAAATTAAACTATTCTAAAAATAGAACACATTCACTGGTAATATATAAACCACAAAAAAAGGTGAATAAGGAAAGTATCTCAAAGAAATAAAGTGTTGATGGAAAAAACCCTTAATACTAGAGTAAATTTTTTCCCACGAGATCTGTAAAATAATAAAATCAATAGAAACCAAGAATATAATTAAATAAATTATATTCAAGATACCATATGAAATATATCAGTATATAGACCACAAAAAAGTGATTTGGTTTATAATAATAGATATGTATTAGTGGAATTTAAATTGAGATGAAACCTCTTATAATTGAGAAAACATCTGGATTTAAAACCATGAATGTATTAATGATAAAATGAAACATTTAAATAAAATGATTATAAAATAATTCATGATATAATATAAGAATATATGAGTTAGATATATCACACAAAGTTAGTAAGTGGTGAATATGACATTTATCTCACATATGTGAAAAGTGATAAGAAAATCAATTACATTGTGTCTATTTTTTTATCAATGTCTTCTATATTCCTAAATAATAATCTCATGATAATTATTTACATTCATAATACACTTTTTTAAGATTATTATTATACTTATTTATATTATATACAATCTATATAAAATTACTTAGTCAATAATTTTTAAGTCATTTGATTTTACCTTATTCAATATATGTGTCAAAAATTGATTTGATAAGTCAATGGTGATAAATGGGATAATTATTTAGAAAATTTAAAGATTAATAATCATGAAAATATTAATCAAATTTTTCAATCATCTATAATTTTGATATCATATTGAAAATATGTTTTTGAAAAAGTGTAGCAACATTATGACAATGGAGATGGGAGGTCGTACATAAGCTTGAGAAAAGTTCCCATTTTTCAAATATCAATTTGGAAATATAGTATGTTGTGGATATATATTTGGAATTTAAAATATATATTAAATAATGTATTACCTAATTATATAGACAAATATATTATTATATTGATGTTGTGATGAAAAATAAAGAATCAAATTGCATCGAAGAGGCGGTAGACCACAAATCCACAAACAACATTTTCACTCTTTTGGTGTGTAAAAGGGAAAGAAGTAATTGATATTTTATATAAAAATAGATAAAATTTTTTCATTAATAAAATGAATATCTCATTTATATAATATTTTTTTTTAAACCTTCCTTAATAAATTATATTTAATTTTTGAACGTATCACATCACATTCAAGATGGGGATGTCCACACGTCCACAAACAATGTTATCCTATTCCCACATAATGATAAGGATAAAGGTATGTGTCATATAAATATAATATAAGTATTAATAGAGTATATGGATTATATATAAAATATAAAAATAAAATTTACTTCATAATTATCTACCATAAGAGGTTGTAATGTAAAAAACGAACAACATTATTTATCAAGGATGTCGTTCACCGTACACAAGAATCATTTTTTCATGACCCATATGATGGAATGTGTATATGTGTAGTTCCTAAACATAACATAACAACACCACAGTATATTTAGGATAAATCAGTTATTATGTAATCATGGAAGAATAATAATTGGAGTTGTGGAAAATGAAATAAAACCAAAGAGGATGTTGAAAATGTTTCGTCTTCTTTAGGTAACTCCATTTGGTTAACAAAAAAGAACTTAAATGATTTTATTTATGCCCAGGGTTAAGCTTGTATGATGGAATTGTTGATGTTGGGATATTATTTTGTTAGGATTTTGATGAAAGAACCTCAATGATTTGTGTGAATAATTGGGAAGGGTGAGGGCCATTTATAGTGGAAGGGGAGTGGAATTCTTGTAAAAATAAAAAGGTTAACACTATTTAGAGTTATTTATTTTCTAATTCACCCATGACTTTGATAAAAATATATTAAATTGTTTTTATGATCAAATTATAAAAGGAAAATGGGTTTTAAAAAATTTTATAGGTCATTTGGCCACTTATGATTAAATTTCAAAAGCAAAGTAATCAATTTTTTTAAAGTAATTACTCTAATTTATTTGATTTTCTTCCAAAAATAATATTTTCCTGATATAAATATAACCTTAAAAATTTATAAATTTTTAAAATTTCAAATATCAAATAAGTTTTCCATATTAAAATAAATTTGTTATAAGAAATTATTTTAAAATATATCTGGAAAAGTGTATGAGACATCATGTTTTTAAAGGGAAACATTTAGAATATTGATTTTTTTATCTAATTTCTATGTTATATTTATTAAAATGACATAAATTAGATTTATTGATGTATAATTAAAAATAATAATATTTTATAAATGATTCTAATTATAATTTTTCTCTATAAATTATTTATACAAAAAACGGTTTTAATTAATATTCATTAATATTTATTATTCATCAAAACATGAATATTCTGATAAAAAACAAAACCTCACCCAAAGGAGGTAATATGACCTTTTAAATTGTACAGATTTGAATGTTTACAATTGGATTTATTTTTTTAATACATCTCAATCTCATTGGAAAAATTGGAAGACAAGTTATTAAATATATAATATATAATTTTCAATAGTATCATTCACTAATAGTGACTAATTTAATATATTAAGACAAACTTCCATTCTTGTCATAATTTTTTTTAAATACCAAACCTTTATATTAAATTAGTCATTATTTTCTTTTTTTATTAACTGGTAACATATATTTTCATTTTAAGAATATGTGAAAATTATAATTTCAAAATTTAGTTCATATCATGCATTCTAGTCATTCAAATGACTAGTTTATATATATCATTATAATATGAATACTACATTATTTTCTGTTTATCTTGTGGATTTTTTGTAATATAATTTATCAAAGGAACATAATTTTTGGTGAAATACAAGATAAACATGATTTTGAGTGTGATTGATGCTAAAATATGTATTGCATGTCACACAATTTTTTAATGATTTTAAATTAAATTGAAATAATATATTCTATAAAATCTCATGATGTTAGTAGAACTATATTTTTATTTATAATATCATATATTATTCTTTTATATCATATTATCACCCTTCTAATAACAATATTTAATTATTTTTATTATTCCGATTGTAAATTACATTATTTTTGGAGTATGTTCTGACGTGATATTTTTTATTCATATGACACAAATAATTATTCAATAATCACCATAATGGTACTTGTGATATAAAATCACATATATTTATTATAAATTTATTTATAGTGAAAATCTGAATTTAGTGATTGGAAATTAAATGAACTATTCGCTAAAATGGTAGGTTGTACATGCATATCAAAAATGCTTACATTTCCATCTCATATTAAAAAAATACATTAATGTAATATATATCTATATTATCCTTTCAGTATAAATATTATATCTAATATATAAAATATTTTTATTAAAACCATTCTTAATACATTATATGTAATTTTTCAATGAATCACATTGCTTCATGTGGCTGTAGTCTGTCGTATACACAAATAATGTTATTTTATTCCCCCAATATATAAAGCATGAATATATGGGTTATATAATTAATATATATTCATAAATACATAAAAAATTATAAAAATATGTGATATATAAATAGTATTCACATCATTATTATCATCCATGAGAGGTGGTCATGGAAGAATGAATAAAATCGTTTCGTAAGGCGGTAGTCCACCATACACAAGATCGATGATTGTGTATCCCATTTGATAGAAGAGAGTGAATTTTTTCATCATATTATTTACATAAAAACATATATGTATATTTAAAATACAATGTTTTTTATTTTTTCCATGATATGTTATATATTAATGGAGGTTGATATGGAAATAATTTGAACACATTTAAATATCATTACCTCATCTTTGGGTATCCTCTATAGGATTTTAGTAAATCTTAAATGAGAATGATTTATTACCATATTAATTATTATATGACTACGTGGGGAGAGATATTATTTTATTTGGCTAGGTTTTTGATGAGCCAAATGTCTTGAGAGGTGCAAAATGTTTTGTGGAATGAGTTTCATTTTATAGTGGAGGAGGAGTTACATTCATGTAAACACTGAAAATCATACACTATTTCAAGGTATTCCATACCACAAATACCTCCAATAATGAACAAGAAAATAGGGTATTGTTTCCAAAAAAAAATTCCATAAAATGGGTGTCGTAGAAGTGCCTAGGTTGTTTATCTAATTATGACTAAATTGTGGTGCTATTGTAAACTCGTTTTATCGTAATCATTATAAACGATTTAATAATATTTGGACACTAATTCTATTAAAAAAATTCCTACTTAGAAAATATAAATAATTTAAATTAAATATATTATAACCATTTTTCTTATATTGAAACCATATATTTTTGAAAAGTTAATTTAAAAGTAACCTCGTAGGCGGAACGAGAAAGACTGATTTTTAGTGTATATGTTTAAAAGCTTACATTGTTTTAATAACTAAATTAAATATCTAAATGATTATAATTCCATAAATTATATTACTATATGTATAATTTATCTACTTTTACTGTTAAAAAATTTATATTTATATTTATCATTATAATTTGTTTTTAATAAAAGATAGTTTTCAATTTAAATGAATATTTTTTCAGTATTCGTCAAAAAATAAAAATTCTCAAAAATAAAAATATATACCTAAGATAATTTTTAAATTATTCATCTGAAAATGAAAATTATTTTTTAAAAAACATAATTGTATCAAAATTCAGTTTTAATAATGTGACGTGGTGAAACTATATTTAGAAAAATATCTCATTTTATGCATGAAATTTTATTTTTTTTCTTATCTTATTCCTATGAAATATATTGGTTTTATTGAAGAAAATTTGATTTCATATATATATATATATATCATTGGATAATATATAATTATTAAATTTAATATTATAAATCATATTTGGTGTGTAATGACCATTTTAAAAAACATTCCTTTATATTCAAATGATTTTTATATTCATTTATAAAAAATTTCTAACAAATGTATTCATTTTATATTTTTGTTAAAACATATATTTTATAATATATTTATTCCAATTATTAACATCCAACTTAATATCATAGAGATAGTTTGAATTTAAAATATTAATATAATTTGTACTCACCAAAACATGATCTTGTATGTTATTCGATGAATTAAAGAAAACTTATTATTGCATCAAACACAAGAAAATATAGTATTTCATGCATTAAATAGTATATAATACATTAAATGTATTTAATAGAGTAAATATATCATAATGTCTTGTGATTTTATATTCATTTCAACACTTTTTGTTACGTGAAATAAAAGATATTGAGTAGAAATGGATTCTTTTTTAAACGAAAAATGGTTCTTATAGTTATGAACTAATTCTCTAAAACTATAAAACAAAAAAAATAAATTTTAAGTTAAAAAAACTAAATTATAGATAATTTTACTTTAATTATTTTTATGTTTAGGTCTATATAATTTGGATGGTGATAAAATTGATAGTGATGCTGATTTATAAGTGATCCATATATCCATGATAATATTATCAGAGAATATATATGACCGTACCATGGAAATGGTTTATTATATATAGATGGATCATGGGGAAGGAATATGGGAATATAATAAATTAAAAATATAATAATATTACTAGTAAGATATTTTTATTCTTTACCTAGCATTTTAATTTTCTATAAATTATAGTTATATTTGTTTAAATTTTTTAATTAAATCAAACATTTCAATAAATATGATAAAGTTATTGTTTAGATGCGTTTAATTTTGATTGTTTCATTTTAAATTTTTTAACATTGTATATTACTGTTCTATTTTAATTAAATTAACTTTGGAATTTTTTTTATGAATATCATTTTTTGTTTTATAGATACTGTCCTTATACTTTTAAATTGTTAACAACTAGTGAATATGTTAATTAATATTGTTAGTATACTTTTTAAAATTATTATTAACTACTAAAAATAAAATGACAAATATTTTCTTTTAGTACTCTTTTATTTTCAATTTAATATTTTAAAGAATATAATCAAAATATTATATAATAGTAGGATTTTAATATTCATTTACATAGATTTTCTTTTCCATTGATTCCATCATTTCTTCTGTCACAATTTTTGATATTGTTTATATTAAGAACATTTAAAATAATGAAAATAATTGTGATAGTTTCATTTAATTTATGTTTTATCTTTTTTATTTTTTTATTTAATTATATATATAAAAGTTGGAATTTTACATTTGTGTACTAATTATTTACTATTTTGAATTTCATGATAATGTTAGATCAAACTTATTGGTCACCTAGAGTATATCTCTTTTGTTTTTTATTTGACAATTATAATCTTGTAGTCGAAATTCACAATACTTCGTGAATTTTTCAATGGATGGTCTAGAAAAAGTTAGTATTTTGATTTTTGATTGTGAAAATGTTGAAAAAATACAATATCTTAGTTATGGGGGGAAATTCTTGCATGTTTATTTGTTTTTATATTACTTTTCATTATTTTATTACTAATATTGGTATATCCCTACATATCTGACAAAATATGATATTATTTACAGTATAGAAGGTAAGAATAAATATTTAGATTTATATAATTTGAGATGGATGGATTCAAAATAAAACATCACATTAGATTTCATTTTTCTAGATAAATAAGATAAATAACCATGTTTTATATATCATTTTCTAGATGAAGGTACATGGAAGTGTTTTGTTGACTTTAGACCACCAAAATCATTTTTAGTCAATGAATGTTTTTTGGGTTTTTTATTAAGGTTCATATTATTGATATTATTATTCTTAATTGATATAAAATTTTGAAATCTAGTTAGGATATTCAATCCCAAAATTTATTCATACATACTTCATCTCATTGGAGGGTATATGTCATTTGAAGAAGAAGTGATAGTAGAAGGGTTACATAATATGCGAGCTGAGTCTTCAGGCTCTACAATTTTCCCCCCACTACAAAGACATGAAAAATTGGAGAGAGAAAATGTAAAAATAGACAACATATTACAGATGTTTTGAGGATTGTAGTTTAGTGGATTATAAGGATTTATTTAATTTAATTAAACTATTTATATATATTGATTCCATACTATATTTTACAAATATTCTATATCAAAAAACTATTATGGATCAATGAACATAAGTGAACTATATACCTGAGGGAAGCAATATTGTTTTAGATACTAAATTTGGAAGTCCTAAACACAAGGGTATAATATGAGGATACATGGAACATGTATCAATAAAAAATATATTGGTCATTCTAGAGGTTCTTCAATGGAGAATGCATATAAATGGAGAAATATAACATTTTAATGATATTTTTTGGAGATTGTTGGGATGATTGAGTATATGATTAGAGATCTAGTAAAGTTATTGTTTTTAGATACAAAAAATGTATTTTGGGATATAGATCCTACTCCTCATCCTCCTCCTATCAATCCCACTCCACCACCCCTTCATTATAATCCAACATCTATAAGTAATCCTTCATAGATTCAAATATATTGTGGGATATATGTTGAGTATCCCTAATACCATAATTTATTTACATGGTTTTATATATCATATTTTTTATATTTTTTATAATCAACAGTCAGATATAGGTAATTATAATGTAATCTTGAAGGATATCATGCATATATCATCAAGAGTACCATTTCCTAGAGATTAGGTAATTATATTTGTAAAAATCATATGCATTTTTTTATCCTACACTTATCAGATGAATTACCAATTATGTATGTATAGATTATGTATTTTATTTCATATATTTGTCAAATTTGTTTAATAATATTACAATATATATATTCATATATTATTATTGTAACACATTAAAGGTAAATGTGTAATTTATTGACAACAACATTCACATGCTACTATGAATTCAGATACTACTTCTTTAGAAATTATAGACCATAAACATATTAAGAATTATTTTTTGGAGTTAATAAAGTTTTAATGAATGCTAATGTTTTTTCATATCAAATAAATTTTATTATTTTATTGTGGGATATCAAAGAGCATGAAACTGAATATTTTTTAGGATTCAACATGATGTTAGTATTTTTCATGTAATTTAATTATCATATTCTTCCATTATTTTATTTTATAGGAACACACTATTTATTTTTTTTAACATGTATATTTATACACATTTTATTCTGTATGATATGAAATCAATATATGAATTCTTGGACCCACAATTTAGTTAAAAATATATATGTCAATAAAGGATACCTAACTAATAATAAATGTTCCAAAAAATGATAATTTAAGGTTTGTCTCATCCTTATCCTTAGGTTTAAGGAACATATATTTCATAATGTTTTATTTATATTAAATGAATTACCACTTAAATAATAATATAAAATCATTATTGGCTATCTATTTATTAATTGTTTTTTAGAAAAGAGAAGACTACATATTGTATAAAGAACAGGCCTTAAAAATTACATAATATTGAATTAAATGAAAAATTATCTTTGAGGATATTTTCAGGTTTAGAGTTTTAGAGAATTATAACAAAACTATTACATCTCAAAATATTACAAGGTAGACACTTCTACACAGTTTTCATTTTTTTCATAAGATAAAAACACTTGAAAAAAAAGAGTCATGTCTGGTTCCATGTTTTTAGACATCATGTCTTTTTTCTTTCATCCCATCCTTGACCCTATTCATCTTTAAGTCTTGTGAAAACATTTCAAAACATGGGATGATAATAAAAATCTCATTAAGTGTTATAAAACAAAGAATGGAAACATTTGTTCATAAATAAATACAAAACATGACATCTTTTACTTACCTCATGAAATCATAAGATTTATGAAAGACACATAGAAATCATAAATCATAAAGGTAACTTGTGGAATCCATATCATACTTACATTGTAGCTATCACAGCTACAAAGGGGGTTACATTGAAATTGCCATAATAGTATATTCCTTAAATCACTTAGAAGAAACATTCACATTTACCTCCATCACGTTACCCAATGCATTGGAGAGCTATATCGGGCTCACCCGCACTAGGTTTATCACAGAACTACCCGTATACGTAAATATTTCCCAAGAACAATAACATGATCATAACACATAAAACAAACATAAAGTAAAGATAACATTTCCACATTGCAATAAAAAAATATCATTTCAAGATACTGAAATAATAAAACCCTTCTGAAAATCATTTTCAATACCAAAATACGTAAAAAGTGTATATGTTATTTATTTTTTTATTTTAAAAAAAACATTCCGGGTTGTTATGGAAGCCAAAGATCAAATAATACTTGCGGCGGAAGAAAGTTCATTGTCACCGCTTATATAAAAAAACATTCCATTTTGTTTTTTTTAAATGCTTCGTATAAAAATATTCCATTTGAATGAAAAAGTCAATGGTGTTTATACAGCATATAAAAGAAAATCATGTATTAATACAAAATATGCCTCAATGAAAGGAGATTGAGACGAAGTCCCTTACAAAGATCATTTTGTAAATAAAATAGTTCGGTTATGTGTATTCACTATAAGATCACATAAAGAATGTATAAATACATGATATGATATAAAAATTCATTTCTCACATAATCAAAGAACGACATAAATAAGAAAGATAAGTTCAACCCAGTGAATTGGAATTGGGTTAAGAAGTTCCCTTACTTCGTGTCCGACTTGACTCGATCATTATATAATCTCCTGAATAATAAACTAATGTTAATTTATACTTTCTTAAGAACCTTTTTCAAGTTTATTATTCCTTTTATATCACTTATTACCATGTTATAAACATTATGTAATCATTTAAGTTATTAATGTTTGTTTTTTCGATATTTGATACATGAGTCAAAAATGGACTTCTTATAATTACATGTTGTTCATGTGGTCAATAGTCCATTATATCCATAATTATATTCATGATTTATATATCATATATATCATATATATCAAGTATATAGATGTATTTATAATAGTACATAACATTTTGAGGTAAGAAATGAAATGCATCGTTCATGGAGACGGTAAGTCGTACGTACGCATGAACACTACTTCTATTTCTATTTCATATTTAGTGGAATTAAAACTTGATGATACATAGTAGTATTATAATTCTAGTACGGTATCATATATAATATCATTTAATATATCCTTTGTACGTACCACATATGGTATGAACGAATCATATCACTTTGAGGGGGCGGTAGTCCGCACTTCCTCTAATGAGATTATCGCGTCTACTCATAATGGAAACCATAAAGGCATGCTATAAATAGAAATTACAGATGAATAATGAAAAAATAAATATAATATATATCATATATTAATATATTGTCATCATAATGGTCACCATGAGAGGCGGTAGGGGATAATCGAACAATCATCATTTCGTGAGCCGTTAGTTTGCCATCCACAGAAACATTATGTTCTTCATCCATTATATGGAGGTGTGTGTAAGTGTAGTTATAATACTTATCATAACAACATCTTAGTATATTGAGGATACATGTTTTTTTACAAAATAAAGGAATAAAAAGAGTTTATGGGTTGGAGAAATAAAATAAAAGAAAGCAATTTAGGAGAAACTATTACCTTTGATTTGGGTAACTCCCTTTGGTTTGAACCAAAGGAATTCTTGAAGTGACTTCTGCCTAAGTTAAGGAATCTAGGATGAGGAGAGGTATATAGAGAGATTAATTGGTCAGAGTTTGGTGGAGCCAAATGGCTTGAGAGGTGTGAGAAATTGGTTAGAAGTGGTCTCTTTTTATATGGGGGAGGAGGGTCTCTTTAGGAAAGTGTGAAAACATTATTTTATTATATAATGATATTCGGTTTCTAATGGACCAAATATAATTAAGGTCAAATATATGATTACTCATATTCAAAATAAATTCATCCAATCAGAATTGGACATGTTTTGGATAATATTTTAATCACTATAATCTTATCTATTTAAATCATTTATTAATGATCCAAATAATGAATCATTATTGTGTCACGAATAATTTAATTTATTCGATGTCTAAAAATTATAAAACAAATACTATCATGTATGAAATATTTTTATCTTTTAAATTAATACTTATAGTCTAAAATAGTAATTATATAACACCATATAAAAATTAATTACCAAAATATTTTTGTTAATGTCAATTTTGTCTTTACATTAAATTAATTAATCCAAAGTGTCATTATCTTTCAGAAGTGGGTCCATGGGGTCCCAAAATCGACCCAAGGATGCACATGGTCGGCCTCTATGCACCCAATAAGGTTAGGACAAGTGTTAAGGTAAATTTTAATTATTATAATATTCTTTTAACCTTGAATTACCCTATTTACCTTTAACCGTGGTAAATTAATGTCAAAAGTTACTATTCACCAAAAATTATTTTCATCATAATGAACCACAATGTACTTCTTGATAATAAACATGTATGTCAGGTTTTTGAAATTAAATTCACAGAAGTGGTAAAATTTCATTTAAATGAAAAAGTCAATTTTTTTATCTACCACTAAGTGGTTTCACTATTCATCAAAAATTGATGTTTTTCAAAAAAATACCAAAAATTCAGCCTGAGATATATTTTATATTCTGAATTCTAAATTGATGTCTATTTTTTCAAATTCAAAACATTTAAGTGGAATTAATTAATTTTAAAATTAATTCCTGTTATCAAAATAAATAGCGTGTTTTTTAGAAACAATAACTATCAAAAGATTAATACTTTTTTATGTCCAATTTCAATAGTGAAATTAATTCCAATGACCAACATTGGATTAAATGGTAAAAATATATTTTAATATCACTTTAAAACCAATTAAAAAGATAATCTAACCATATAAATAAATTATATTAAAATTCACTTTTGAATTAAAATACAATAATTTTCACTATTCATTAAAAATGAACTTTAACGAAAATATTCCAAAAATTTACACAAAGTAAATTTTGATGTCCCTATTCAAATGAAGGATTTTATTTGGTCATATAGAATATATTAATGTGACAAAAACTAGATTTAAAAAGGGTTCTCCATTAAAAGGTGATAAATCGGCCTTTTAATGTAAATTATGCTTAAAATTAGCTTCATTCATATTTTAAGCCTCCAAATTTTATTGGATAAATTAAATAAATTTAACGAACATGTATAATAATATTGTAGTTATTTATTTTCATTATTGCCAATACAATGGCAAGGAGTTAACTACCATTTAAAATAATAATATTATATTATTAGTGTGCAACGTAAGATTTCAAAGAAACCTGTTGTTGCGTATTAGGTATACTACCAAACATAAAAACCCCTTTAAAGAAAAATTAATATTTAATTCACAAATATTAATAAATATTAAATATGTCTTATTCTTTATTTACCTAGGATGTTACATCCTTCCCCCCTTTTGTGAATTGAGTGCTCGCAATTATTATTCACTTATCAAAATAAGTGGGGGTATTTATCCTTCATAGCATTTTCAAATCACCACGTTGCCTCTTCAACCATATGGTTGTTCCACAAAACCTTCACCTGCTGAATTAACTTATTCTGCAACACTTTCTCTCTATGGTCAAGAATCTGAACTAGCTGTTCTTTATAAGAGAGATTCTCTTCCAATTGAACTAACTCTGGGCTCAAAACATGAGATGGATCTGGCATATACTTTCTCAACATCGAAAAATGAAAACATTGTGTATCTAAGATAAACTTGGAGGTAAATCCACTCTATATGCAACTGATCCAAAATTCTCCTAAATTTCATAAGGTCTAATGAACCTCAGAATCAACTTTCCCTTCTTACAAAAAGGCATCACACTTTTCCATGGAGAAACGTTGAGAAAGACATGATCACATACCTCAAAGGAAAGATCCTTCCTCCGGATATCTGCATAACTTTTCTGTCTTCTCTGAGCTGTTCTCATGTGCTTCTGAATCAATAGAACATTCTCTACCATCTCTTCTACCAATTCGGGTCCCATCAGCTTCCTTACACCTGCTTCATCCCAAAAAACTGGAGTTCGACAACGCTTTCAATATAATGCCTTAAATGGAGACATCTGTATACTAGAATGAAAACTACTTTTATATGAAAATTCAACCAAAGAAATATGTTGGTCCCAAATTCCCTGATAATCCATCGAACAATCATGTAACATATCATCCATTTTATGAATTGTTCGTTCTGACTTCCCATATAATTGAGGATGAAAAGCTATACTAAAATTTAATTCAGTATCCAAGGACTTCGGAAAACATTTCCAAAAGATTGAAGTGAACCTGGGATCACGATCAGATATAATAAAGAGGGTAACTCCATGGAACCTGACAATCTCTTTAACATACAACTGAGCAAGTTGATCTAGATACAAAGTATCTCTAATAGGAAGGAAATGAGCAGATTTACTGTATCGGTCAACTATAACCCAGATTGCATTATTACCTCAAGATTTATTTGGTAATCCCACAACAAAGTCCATGGATATATTTTACCATTTCCACTATGGCACCGGTAAAGGTTGAAGCATTCCTTTAGGTAATTTTTGCTCTACATTAACCTTCTGACTGGTCAAACACTTCACAGTAAAATCACCAATATCTCATTTCATTCCATCCCACCAGTAATACTCCCGACGATCTCTGTACATCTTAGTACTGCCAGGATGAACTGAAAACGGGGAACAATGAGCATTACATAACAACTCATTCTTCAACTGTGAATCACAAGGCACACATAATATCTTCCAAAACCTCAAAAAATAATCATTATCAATGTTAAAATCAAGCAACATACCCTTCTAAACCAACTCTACCTTTTTTTGCAACTCATTGTCTTCTTTCTGCGCTTGCTTTATTCTATTAGATAGAGATGATTTCACTGACACCTGAAACAAAACAGAAGAATTCCCTACACCAAAAACATCTATTCCAAATATTATAAAATCCAAAACCAAAGGATCTTGTTCCAAATGTAACATGGTTAATGAAGCATTACTTTTTCGACTCAAAGCATCAGCCACTTTATTTTCTTTTCTCGGATGGTAATGGATCGTGCAATAATAATCCTTTATTAATTCAAACTATCTACTCTATCCCATGTTCAATTCTTTTTGAGTGAATATATACTTAAAACCTTTGTGATCAGTATATATTTCACACTTCACTTCATACAAATGATGCCTCTAAATTTTTAAAGCAAAAACAACAGCAGCGAATTTCAAATCATGTGTATGGTAATTTAACTGATGTGGATTCAACTGACATGAAGCATAAGTAATTACCTGATCATTATGAATTAGGTCACAACCAATTCCATTAAATGAATCATCATTGTAGATAAAAAACTCACCATTTCTATAAGGTAGTTCCAAAACTAGAGCATTCACCAATCTTCTTTTCAATTCTTGAAAACAGTCATGACATTCTTTTGTCCAGATGAACTTAACACCTTTTCGAGTTAACTTAGTCGTTGGACTAAATAACTGTGAAACTTTTTCAACAAACCTCTGGTAATAACCTTTCAAAATAGGAAAACTATGAATCTCAGTTATATTTGTGGGTCTTGGCCATTCTTCAAAAATATTGATTTTATCAGGATCAACAGTTATGTCATTTTCGGAAATAATGTGACCAAGGAAATAAATTTTTTGCAACCAAAACTCACACTTTATGAATTTCCTAAATATTTTCTTTTCTTTTAAGTTTTTAAAGACATCCCTTAAATGACTTTCATTGTAACGCCCCGACCCCAGCTACCCAGAGTCGGTGCATTAATTACATAACATTGGCATGATCATGAGAAAGATCAAGTCTCGAAAGACCGATTAGTTTAGTAGCCTTGGAATAACTAGATACATCCATAAATTTTTACATTATATCATAAAAAAAACATCTTGTCTTCATATCCCCTTATACTATCCCTGCAGGTCATTCATAAATTACTTCTTCATAATCCTGGAAAAAAATAAAACATTGAAAGGGGTGAGCTCGGATGCTCAGTAAGGATAACATTATAGCAGAAGCTTTCATAAATAAGCATAAACACTTAAGGCAATTTATAACTAAAACAAAAGCCTTTTAAACTTGAACTTCAGCATAAAATGGCAAAGGTAAAATGAAATAATGCCATTTACTTACTCACATGGATATTCTACTAGTCGAATGATCACATGCAATATCAATAACCACTTTCATAATGATGGAATGCATAATGCCAGACTATCATAACCACATAGCCAAGGCCTCGTGCCAAGACTATAAATAAGATTTTGCCAAGGCCTTGTGCCAAGACACTAGTTTGTCTCATGAGACCTACCGATGCATCGAGGAGCTATAGCGGGCTCCACCCGTCACTTATTAAGTCCAATGCATTCCCATATGAAAAGGTTTAAACATAACGTAAACATTCGTATTAAACTAGCATACGAAATGTCAATACTTTCATCACAAACCATGAATGGTATAAAAATAGCACATCCACAGTCAAACATAATTCATTCGATACAATATGGAAGATTGTATTGTATCACATTAACCTCAATCAATAATAATGAAGGATGTTGACATAGATGAAAATAATCATCAAAACTATTTGAGAGAAATATCCCCCTTTTCTTGAAAACATTTAAAAGTCACACTATTTGTCAAGAAGCCATTTAAAAGTATATTTTTGAATCAAAGTGTCCCATACCACTTTGAAACTTTTAAAAGGAGTTTTAATTTTAAAACTTTAATGTCCATATAAATAAATCCTTAAAACCATTTTTAAAATATGGACATTAATGAGCATGATTTAGAAGAATAATTCTTTAAAACATTTTAAAATGGTATTTTGGTTAGAGTTTCTAACCAAAAGAGAGACACTTGAATACAAATAATTGAGGTAATCAAAACATTGTAATATCATGAGAATAAAGGAATTCATGATATACTATGTCAAAGTACATTATATACACCACATAGAAGTGATTTGGTGTATATCATCAAAGAAGTCTCAATGGAATGTAAATTGAGATGAAATTTCTCAAAAAGGTTGTATCCTTAGGTTAAGGATAAATCAATGACATAATTATGTGTGACAAATATAAATACACTAAATATGATTGGATATTCAGTGTAAAACAATCAAAGGACATTCACACATATTCTTGTAAAAAAACAATACCAACGAATTGGATGTTTAACTCAACAAATGGAGAATTACTCTTTTCAAATTCATATCAATGACTTGAGAATTACCAATGGAGTGATTATGTGTATCAAACTTCTATCCACAGGAAGGGGAGTGGAAATTATGACATAATCAAATGAATAGTGATTCCACACATAATCTTGGGGTAATATAATCAATAAAATATGTGTAAAGCCAAATGAGTGGAAATTGAAATCTCAAATTCCCTTATCGATTAGGTAACTTACGAAACATACACCCATGAAAGAAGTATCATACCATGATGATGTAAATACCCATAAATTAAAGTATATTACACAATGAATACGATCATGGGCAGTACACATACACCACATGCAATAATTAAGTGGTGATCAATGGAATTCTCACGGAATTAAAAGTGAGATAGGAAAACCCTTACATTGTACTTTTTCCTTGGTCGATGGTAGGTTTACCTCCTGTATAATGGTGAAATAATTGTTATTGAATAATAAAAGAATCATTTACATTAATATGATATCATATATGATCTTTTATCATTGATTTGTTAATAATATTTTAGAATTATCGTCATTTCGGGTGTTAACGGGTTCATTTTACTTTATATTCTTTGTTATGTGAGACATATTCGTTATTAATGGGATGTATATTATTCATATCCAGAATGGTATCAAGTTCTTAAAAATCATTTTTAAATCATCAAATGATAATTATACTTGAATGGATACGATGGAGAATGAATCTCATCGCGTTCGTGGAGACGGTAGTCCGTACGTACGCACGAACGCTACTTCCATTTAATTTTTATTTTAAAAGAATCGAATCCAAATTATACATAGGTATATTACTATTCCAGTATAATATAATATTTTATATATGTTACTTAAGTTCATTTACACCATCCTTTATACGTTCCATGTGTGGTATGAACGAGTCATATCATTTTAAGGGGGCGGTAGTCCGCACTTCCTCAAATGAAATTATCGTATGTATATACAACATGAAACGAATAATGGTATGAAATAAAATGGAATTACAGAAGCTTATATATAAAATATATATTATTAATATCATATTTAATTACAGTGCCATCCTAATGGCCACCATGAGAGGCGGTAAGATGTATTTGAACAATCATCGTTTCGTGAGGCGTTAGTTTGCCATCCACAGAAACATTATGTTCATCATCCATTAGATGGAGTTGTGTGAATGTGTAGTTTGAATCCTTCTTATAACAACATCCTAGTATATTTAGGATACTGTTGTTGTTACAAAAGAAGGGAAATAAAAAGATTTTGGGGGTTGGAGAAGCAAAATAAATGAAAATACTTTAAGAGAAATTGTTACCTTTAATTTAGGTAACTCACTTTGGTTGGAACCAAAGGACTTCTTGAAATGATTTCTGCCTAAGGGGAAGCTTCAAGGAGGAGGAGAGGGATTTGGGGAGCTTAGTTGGGCAGAGTTTGGACGAGCCAAGTGGCTTGAGAGGTGTGAGGAATGAGTAGAAGTGGTCTCCTTTTATAAGGGAGAGGAGGGGCTCTTTAGGAAAGAGTGAAAGTATTACTTTATAATATAATTATATTCGGTTTATAATGGTCCAAAAATCATTTAGGTCGAAGATAAGATGACTCTTATTCTAAATAACATCAACCAATAAGAATTGGACAGGTTTTAGATAATATTTTAATCATTATAATCTTATTTATTTAAATGATTTATTAATGAGGTAAACATTGCATCATTATTGTGTCATTAATAATTTAAATTATTTGATGTCTAAAAATTATAAATAAAATATAATTATGTAGGAAATCTTTTTAGCTTTCTAATGAATATTTATAATCGAAAATCCAACATGTATAACCCTATGTAAAAATTGTTCTTCTAAAAGATGTAAGCTTATGCCATTTTTATTTTTATTTTAACTTTATTAATATAAAGTGTCATTATCACTTACAAGTGGATTAATGGGGTCCCAAAATTGACCCAAAGATGCCCATGGTCGACCATGTATCAACCAATAGGGTTAAGACACGTTTTAGGGTAATTTAGTATTATTATAATATTATTTTTTAACCCTTATTTACCGGATTTACCCTTAACCATGGTAAATAAAATATTTACCGCAGTAATTATTCAAAATGTCTAAAAATAAAAGTTACCTATTTACACAATTTGAACATCCTGATTCTAAATATGGAATCCATTTTTCTAAATTCAAAACACAGAAGTGGCAGAAATTAATTTAAAATTAATTCCCGCTGTCAAAACAAAAAGCGTGTTTTTAAGAGATAATAACTATCAAAAGATTGACACTTGTTTATGTTCGGTTTAATTGTAAAATTATGTCCAATGACCAAAATTATATTAAATGGTAAAAATATATTCTAAATATACTTTAAAACCACTCAAATTCATAATTTATCACTATTAATTATTTTGATTAAAAAAGTTGTTTTTAATTAAAATTTAGTAATTTTTACTATTCATCAAAATATGAAAGTTATCCGAAAAGTACCAAAATTTCACCTTAGGCTAAATTTGATATTCCGAATCCAAAAATGAAGTCCATTTTGAAATATAAAATATATATAATTTCAAAAAATTAAGTATTACTATTCATAACGGCTAGTTTGATCGGTTGTGGTGTGTGTTAAAACTCGAAGTTGCGTACAACACACGCTGCTGTTTTATTCAAAAGAAAGCGTACCGTGGAAGCTTGGGATGTTTTATTTTAAATTTTTTTTGATGTCCCCATGTAGTCAAAAAGTTTAAAATATTTTATTTAAAAAGGGTTCACTATTAAAAGTTGGTAAAACTATAATACTGAAGATGAATTTGTTCTTACATTATGTCTAAGAAACTCATAATATGGATTCTAAAATTATAAGGATTATATAAAGTTTAAAATTTAGTTAATACTATTCATAACCTTTTTTGAACGGCTTGTTTGGTAAGTCATGGTGCGCTTGAACTCGGTGTTGCGTGTAGTGCAAGTTATTGAATTATTTTGAAGAAATAACACACTATGAATTCTTGGGGTGTTACATTCTCCCCTCCTTCAATAAATTGCGTCCTCACAATTTGAAATTGTTCTTCGAAAATAAAAGTTTGAAAATAGAAAATATATTTGTGGGAAAACCCACATCGGAAATTGGTTTACTAAAATTTAGTCTTAATATGAGGAAAAGAGAAATGAAAGGGTCACCACCAAATTATGATCTCGATTAGGAGAACATTGGTGGCAATTAGAGACATATAATTGGAGGAAAAACGTAAATATTTATAGGTAGTGGTTGAGGTCATCAATCACAAACAAGTATAAAATTGAGGTCCTTAAACTCATCAATCTATGATGATTTGAAGTACCATCGGTTCAACAAAATATAGGGTATTGGGATCACACATTTTTGACATTTCAAAATATCTTAGTTGAAATCCCACATCGAAAAATGAATTAATGAGGCCTCTATTTAAAATAAAGAGTGGAAAGTATGAAGATTACCGAAAATAACACATACTAGGGTTCCATGTAGGAAAATATGGATATGGAGGAGAAATCTAACCATCAATTATCTGATGGAGAGTGGTAGAGAACATGGCTATGAAAAGGCCAACAATCCCAAAGCCATAAATTAGTGATGATTTAAGGTACCATCTAGGACAACATTTTTTTTAAAGTTACATTACATAAGGAAGAGGAATTCATTTATGATATTGACTAAGAACATTATGAGATATACTTAAATTTTAAGTAGATTTTCATTCATTAATAAATTTCCACCACTAACTCAATTTTTTTTTAAACGATGAGTATTCAAGAAGACTTGGTCACACTGGGAGAGCTAGAATAAACTTCTATAGAATCACATGATCCATGCAGGATAAACCATATATTTACATTGTCTTTGAAGATTAATCAAAACCAAAATGGTTAGTGAATGATCTAATGATCCCCCAAAAGGATATTCATTGAGATAAATATGCACTAATCTTAATTTCTAAAATTAAACCAACAATACCCCAAAGTTAAATAGATACCATTCAATAACCAATTGTCCTTAAAATCCTTTAATATAATCCAAACTAATATTGAAACCCAAAACATAGAAGAATTTGATTATGTAGTCTCCCATGTTACATTGTATCTCCAAATTACATCAAATACTCTTAAAGTCACATACTTAAATGTAATCAACATCATCACATATTCTCTGTTATAGGTTAATCATTTCCATAAATAACCCAAATCACTATAAATCAACAATAAAAATGTAGATAAAAATCCACCATTACTCTACAAATGAAACCTCATTGTATTCTATTTTCCTTGGGCATATAGTGTTCCTAACAAAATGAACATCTTCCAAAATAACATTTATCACTTAATCACCAAATCATTTTCCTATACCAAGGGTATTCATTTGATAAGACATAAGAACCCAAATCATCTTATTATTGATCAATAAAATCATTTAACAAAAAAATAGTCATACTAACCAGGGACTTCACGTAGTCTAGTGGTAGGCGATAAATCCCAATCGCACTTTGGTTGTGGGTTCGATTCCCACAGCTTTGTCCGACGCGACGGGTTGTCACACGGTCTACGTGTTGTCCTTTTTCAAAAACTATATTCTATAATATTACCAAAATGAGATAAATTTTTCAAAATAACATAATTTAACCACAAATGTTATATCATACTTTGCATTTTCATCCTAAATTATAATAACTTATCATTTTCTCAAACCCCAATGATCATATAAAACCAAATGGTTATTTATACCTATATCCACAAGAGAAGAGACAATTATTCCTCAAATATCATTCTCACATGGAAAACTGAGGGGTTACAAATACAAAAGAAAATTATTCCAAAGTAAACCCATCAATAAAGAGCACTAACACTTTTAAACATTTCACCATCCATTTATTTCCACATAGGTTCTTCATCATATGTTCCTCGGGTTCCCACATTGCCTCTTCCATCTTATGATTTATCCATAGATCTTTTACCAGACGAGTCATCCGGTTTCTCAACACTTGATCTTTGGTATGAAGAATTCTGATAGGCTCTCCACAATAAGATAGATCTGGTTCCAGTTATAATTCTTCATAGGTGAGTACATGCGTTGGGTCAGGCATGTATTTTGTCAACATGAACTCTGGAGAGACTAGGCGGATTTTCCTTTTGGTAGAATGCGTTCATGTGTCACAATGGTACCTCAGGAATTTTTCCAAATCATCTACTTCCTTTACCCAAAAACTCCTCATCCATTTTGGATTATATCGATGGAAGCATCGATGCATCATAAATAAATAGGTATTTCTTATATATAATTTGGAGACATCGTCTTTAACATGTTTTTTTAGGAAAATTCTCACTGATTCATCTTCAAATATTTTAAAATAAGGTTTTGGTAAATTAGTTTTCGTATATCCCAAAAGACATAAATATATAATTTGATACATGTAGGCTGCTCGAAGGTCTCCCTCTTCTGCGGCATCTAAAAAATCATTTAGTGCATCGTAATTTTGAGATAAAGTGAATAATTTGAAAAGACCCTGATGGTACTTCCCACGCTTAGCGTGGTAAGAAAGTTGAGAGCGCAACATTATCCCACAGTCGGTACTTGATCCTTGAAAGAATCGTGCAATGCTAGAGGTATTGGATGTCTCATAAAGTTGTTTGCATGTAACTTGGACATTTGAAAAAGTTTCAACATCGTCTGCGCATGACTTCTGGATAATAATTGTAAGTAGTTCTTCAGGAAGAGAGAGAAGAGTTGTTCGTGATCTTTCTCCCTCCATGTTTCAACTAACAAAATAAAATACAATTAGGTTTTTTGAATACTTATCTAATATGAAAAAAAAAGACATAATAGGATATTCTTGTAATTGAACAATATATCCTAACTTGGGGTACCCTATGTTAAAATCTACATTATCCGCTATCTATTTGCCGACATATATTCTTAGGGGCATTTTTTGTATTCCCTTAATAATGGTTTATACTAATCTTGTGAATTTACCAAAGCATATCCCCCGGGAGTGTCGTAACCAAGAGTGCAGCAAGGCCCGTTGTCGTGTACCAGTTCCCGTTCGAGTCTAGCTCAAAGCGGTGTTTTCGGGTTTTACCCCTAGGTACATCTGTGCCAGAGCCACCTCTACCTGCTCGTATCCAGACAGGGATGTATTGCTTGGAAAACTCACAAAATCATTACAATACCAAAATTCTAGGAAGTTCTTCTATACTAATCCTCAAAGTTCATCTTAGGTCTACGTGCTCTAATCAGAGTTTATCTAAATCTAGTTTCCAAGGTTTGTACTAAACTTCCTCTGATACCAACTGTAACGCCCCGACCCCAGCTACCCAGAGTCGGTGCATTAATTACATAACATTGGCATGATCATGAGAAAGATCAAGTCTCGAAAGACCGATTAGTTTAGTAGCCTTGGAATAACTAGATACATCCATAAATTTTTACATTATATCATAAAAAAAACATCTTGTCTTCATATCCCCTTATACTATCCCTGCAGGTCATTCATAAATTACTTCTTCATAATCCTGGAAAAAAATAAAACATTGAAAGGGGTGAGCTCGGATGCTCAGTAAGGATAACATTATAGCAGAAGCTTTCATAAATAAGCATAAACACTTAAGGCAATTTATAACTAAAACAAAAGCCTTTTAAACTTGAACTTCAGCATAAAATGGCAAAGGTAAAATGAAATAATGCCATTTACTTACTCACATGGATATTCTACTAGTCGAATGATCACATGCAATATCAATAACCACTTTCATAATGATGGAATGCATAATGCCAGACTATCATAACCACATAGCCAAGGCCTCGTGCCAAGACTATAAATAAGATTTTGCCAAGGCCTTGTGCCAAGACACTAGTTTGTCTCATGAGACCTACCGATGCATCGAGGAGCTATAGCGGGCTCCACCCGTCACTTATTAAGTCCAATGCATTCCCATATGAAAAGGTTTAAACATAACGTAAACATTCGTATTAAACTAGCATACGAAATGTCAATACTTTCATCACAAACCATGAATGGTATAAAAATAGCACATCCACAGTCAAACATAATTCATTCGATACAATATGGAAGATTGTATTGTATCACATTAACCTCAATCAATAATAATGAAGGATGTTGACATAGATGAAAATAATCATCAAAACTATTTGAGAGAAATATCCCCCTTTTCTTGAAAACATTTAAAAGTCACACTATTTGTCAAGAAGCCATTTAAAAGTATATTTTTGAATCAAAGTGTCCCATACCACTTTGAAACTTTTAAAAGGAGTTTTAATTTTAAAACTTTAATGTCCATATAAATAAATCCTTAAAACCATTTTTAAAATATGGACATTAATGAGCATGATTTAGAAGAATAATTCTTTAAAACATTTTAAAATGGTATTTTGGTTAGAGTTTCTAACCAAAAGAGAGACACTTGAATACAAATAATTGAGGTAATCAAAACATTGTAATATCATGAGAATAAAGGAATTCATGATATACTATGTCAAAGTACATTATATACACCACATAGAAGTGATTTGGTGTATATCATCAAAGAAGTCTCAATGGAATGTAAATTGAGATGAAATTTCTCAAAAAGGTTGTATCCTTAGGTTAAGGATAAATCAATGACATAATTATGTGTGACAAATATAAATACACTAAATATGATTGGATATTCAGTGTAAAACAATCAAAGGACATTCACACATATTCTTGTAAAAAAACAATACCAACGAATTGGATGTTTAACTCAACAAATGGAGAATTACTCTTATCAAATTCATATCAATGACTTGAGAATTACCAATGGAGTGATTATGTGTATCAAACTTCTATCCACAGGAAGGGGAGTGGAAATTATGACATAATCAAATGAATAGTGATTCCACACATAATCTTGGGGTAATATAATCAATGAAATATGTGTAAAGCCAAATGAGTGGAAATTGAAATCTCAAATTCCCTTATCGATTAGGTAACTTACGAAACATACACCCATGAAAGAAGTATCATACCATGATGATGTAAATACCCATAAATTAAAGTATATTACACAATGAATACGATCATGGGCAGTACACATACACCACATGCAATAATTAAGTGGTGATCAATGGAATTCTCACGGAATTAAAAGTGAGATAAGAAAACCCTTACATTGTACTTTTTCCTTGGTCGATGGTAGGTTTACCTCCTGTATAATGGTGAAATAATTGTTATTGAATAATAAAAGAATCATTTGCATTAATATGATATCATATATGATCTTTTATCATTGATTTGTTAATAATATTTTAGAATTATCGTCATTTCGGGTGTTAACGGGTTCATTTTACTTTATATTCTTTGTTATGTGAGACATATTCGTTATTAATGGGATGTATATTATTCATATCCAGAATGGTATCAAGTTCTTAAACATCATTTTTAAATCATCAAATGATAATTATACTTGAATGGATACGATGGAGAATGAATCTCATCGCGTTCGTGGAGACGGTAGTCCGTACGTACGCACGAACGCTACTTCCATTTAATTTTTATTTTAAAAGAATCGAATCAAAATTATACATAGGTATATTACTATTCCAGTATAATATAATATTTTATATATGTTACTTAAGTTCATTTACACCATCCTTTATACGTTCCATGTGTGGTATGAACGAGTCATATCATTTTAAGGGGGCGGTAGTCCGCACTTCCTCAAATGAAATTATCGTATGTATATACAACATGAAACGAATAATGGTATGAAATAAAATGGAATTACAGAAGCTTATATATAAAATATATATTATTAATATCATATTTAATTACAGTGCCATCCTAATGGCCACCATGAGAGGCGGTAAGATGTATTTGAACAATCATCGTTTCGTGAGGCGTTAGTTTGCCATCCACAGAAACATTATGTTCATCATCCATTAGATGGAGTTGTGTGAATGTTTAGTTTGAATCCTTCTTATAACAACATCCTAGTATATTGAGGATACTGTTGTTGTTACAAAAGAAGGGAAATAAAAAGATTTTGGGGGTTGGAGAAGCAAAATAAATGAAAATACTTTAAGAGAAATTGTTACCTTTAATTTAGGTAACTCACTTTGGTTGGAACCAAAGGACTTCTTGAAATGATTTCTGCCTAAGGGGAAGCTTCAAGGAGGAGGAGAGGGATTTGGGGAGCTTAGTTGGGCAGAGTTTGGACGAGCCAAGTGGCTTGAGAGGTGTGAGGAATGAGTAGAAGTGGTCTCCTTTTATAAGGGAGAGGAGGGGCTCTTTAGGAAAGAGTGAAAGTATTACTTTATAATATAATTATATTCGGTTTATAATGGTCCAAAAATCATTGAGGTCGAAGATAAGATGACTCTTATTCTAAATAACATCAACCAATAAGAATTGGACAGGTTTTAGATAATATTTTAATCATTATAATCTTATTTATTTAAATGATTTATTAATGAGGTAAACATTGCATCATTATTGTGTCATTAATAATTTAAATTATTTGATGTCTAAAAATTATAAATAAAATATCATTATGTAAGAAATCTTTTTAGATTTCTAATGAATATTTATAATCGAAAATCCAACATGTATAACCCTATGTAAAAATTGTTCTTCTAAAAGATGTAAGCTTATGCCATTTTTATTTTTATTTTAACTTTATTAATATAAAGTGTCATTATCACTTACAAGTGGATTAATGGGGTCCCAAAATTGACCCAAAGATGCCCATGGTCGACCATGTATCAACCAATAGGGTTAAGACACGTTTTAGGGTAATTTAGTATTATTATAATATTATTTTTTAACCCTTATTTACCGGATTTACCCTTAACCATGGTAAATAAAATATTTACCGCAGTAATTATTCAAAATGTCTAAAAATAAAAGTTACCTATTTACACAATTTGAACATCCTGATTCCAAATATGGAATCCATTTTTCTAAATTCAAAACACAGAAGTGGCAGAAATTAATTTAAAATTAATTCCCGCTGTCAAAACAAAAAGCGTGTTTTTAAGAGATAATAACTATCAAAAGATTGACACTTGTTTATGTTCGGTTTAATTGTAAAATTATGTCCAATGACCAAAATTATATTAAATGGTAAAAATATATTCTAAATATACTTTAAAACCACTCAAATTCATAATTTATCACTATTAATTATTTTGATTAAAAAAGTTGTTTTTAATTAAAATTTAGTAATTTTTACTATTCATCAAAATATGAAAGTTATCCGAAAAGTACCAAAATTTCACCTTAGGCTAAATTTGATATTCTGAATCCAAAAATGAAGTCCATTTTGAAATATAAAATATATATAATTTCAAAAAATTAAGTATTACTATTCATAACGGCTAGTTTGATCGGTTGTGGTGTGTGTTAAAACTCGAAGTTGCGTACAACACACGCTGCTGTTTTATTCAAAGGAAAGCGTACCGTGGAAGCTTGGGATGTTTTATTTTAAATTTTTTTTGATGTCCCCATGTAGTCAAAAAGTTTAAAATATTTTATTTAAAAAGGGTTCACTATTAAAAGTTGGTAAAACTATAATACTGAAGATGAATTTGTTCTTACATTATGTCTAAGAAACTCATAATATGGATTCTAAAATTATAAGGATTATATAAAGTTTAAAATTTAGTTAATACTATTCATAACCTTTTTTGAACGGCTTGTTTGGTAAGTCATGGTGCGCTTGAACTCGGTGTTGCATGTAGTGCAAGTTATTGAATTATTTTGAAGAAATAACACACTATGAATTCTTGGGGTGTTACATTCATGTTCCTCCTTACCTTTGGAATAAACCAAAATATCATCAATGAACACAAACACAAAACTATCCAAGAACTCACGGAAAATTCTATTTATAAGATCCATGAATACAACAGGTGCATTGGTTAACCCAAAAGGCATAACTAAAAATTCATAATGGTCATATCTAGTACGAAACGCGGTCTTCAGAACGTCTTCCTTTTTTACTTTCAACTGATGGTACCCCGACCTCAAGTCAATATTTGAAAAATACTGAGCTCCCTACAGCTGATCAAACAAATCATCGAAATGATACAAAGGATACTTATTCTTAATAGTGATGTTATTCAATGCTCTATAATCAATGCAAAGTCTCATTGAACCATATTTCTTTTTAAAAAACAAAAAAAAGATCACCCCATGATGATGTGCTAGGTCGAATGAAACCTTTATCTAATAACTCTTGAAATTACTTCTTTAACTCTAAAAGTTCAATTTGAGCCATTTGATAAGGGGTTTTGAAATTGGACTAGAATCCGGAACTAAGTAAATAGTAAATTCAACTTCCTGATTATGTATAATACCAGGAAACTCATCAGGAAAAACATCAAGGTACTCATTTACCACTGGAACATCATTAATCTGAATAGTCCCTTTGTTTTTGACAATATGTTCAAGGTAACATTCATTTACATCTTTTACTAGTTTCTCAGCTTCCTGATATGTTATCAACAACAAGGGTTCCTTTTTTTATACAAACGAAAAATCATTCTGAAAAAAAACCTATTTATCTCTACAGTAAATCTTAGTATGATAAACAAAAATCCAATCCATTCCCAATATAACATCAAACTCTACTAGAGGAAAAACAATAAGGCTTTCTGGTAGATTCTTTCCGCACACAAGGACAAGAATGTTCTTATGTTTTCATTTTGTCTCAACATTTCCTCCAGGTGTTTTTACCGTAAGTTCAGTATTCATATCATGAGATGGAATTCCCAATTTACTAGAATACTTCTCATATGTGAAAGAGTGTGTAGACCCAGAATCAAAAAACACATTGGCATAATCGGAACAAACAAACCGTGTACCTGATACTACATCATTTGTTGGACCAACATCTACTGAAGTAGTTTCAATAAATTTCTCCACCCATTTTTTCTTGTAGTCTGGCTACTTTCATTTGGTTGAGTTCTTTTTTGGACACTCATTTTCATAATGACCCATTTCATTGCACATAAAACATTTTACTGACTATAAATCAGATTTTGTCCTACCATTACCTTGATCTTTTTCAGTGCAATTACAAGCCTTAAGCACCATTTTACCACATCGGTAGCACTTAACAGAATTCATAAGACATTCCCCCGCTTGCTTTTTACCACAATTTTTACAAACTGTAAACTTAAGTTTCTTAACATCAGACTTTTTTGAAGAGTTCTTCTATTTCGCCTACCACCTCAACCTCAAAATATGTTGTTTGTCAAAGTATATCTGATCATCATCACACTCTATATCCACCTTATCCACACAACGAACAAGTTTTTCATAACTTTTGAACTCACGAGAAGCTAAATCTCCTTGATACCTTGTCTTTAATCCTTAGTAAAAACCCTTTGATTTTACTATCAAGATCTCGTATGAAATTTGGAGAATTCTTTGCCAGTATAGTGATTTTTTCTTCATAAGCAGCCACTGAGTCATCATCTTGCCTCAATTCCAAGAATTGTTTTTCCATCCTAAGATGAACCACCTTAGTAAAATATTTCACAAGAAATATACCATAGAATTCATCCCAATCGAGTTCATCAATCTCATCACTATCCCTGATATTTTTCACCATCGACCACCACTGATCAGCTTAACCTTCAAAATGGTAAACAGCAAGACTAACATTTTGATGTTTTGAAAACCCCATGACATCAAAAATCTTCTCCAGTTATTTAATCCACCCTTCAGCTAGCACAGGGTCAGATGATCCTCTGAAGGATGGGGGATGTTGCCTCATGAAATTCTCCACTACTGACATGTTCCTCTGTGGTTGATCTGGATGATCTCGTACATGGATACCACCACCATTTATAGCCTGATTCAACTATGCCATAATTGCAACAAATTGTTCCGTTCTGATTCCGACCATCTCAGGTTGATGATTTGGAAGGTTGTCTTCCTCCTGATGTTGTCCCAACATAGCTTCCCTGTTTCCTTTGCAGAAAACCATTCTGAACACAGAAATATCTTAGGCGAAGAAACATGGTAATCTAGAAATGCTATATGATTTAAATATTAACATAAATTAATTTATACATATTAATTTAACAATACCCTAACTCTTAAAGTTATCTAAACTGACCTCTGATACCAACTATAATTACTCAGCCTTAAACATTACATAATATTGAATTAAATGAATAATTCACTCTGAGGATCTTTTCAGGTTTAGAGTTTTAGAGAATTATGACACAACTATTGCATCTCAAAATATTACATGGTAGACACTTCTACACAGTTTCCATTTTTTTATAAAATAAAAACTCTAAAAAAAGAGTCATGTCTAGTTCCATGTTTTTAGACAGCATGTCTTTTCGTTGATCCCATCCTTGACCATATTCATCTTCAAGTCCAGTGAAAACATTTCAAAACATGGGATGAGCATAAAAAGCTCAGTAATGGTTATAAAATAGAGAATGAATACATTTGTTTATAAATACATACAAAACATGAAATCTTTTACTTACCTCGTGAAATCATAAGATTTATGAAAGACACATAGAAATCATAAATCATAAAGATAACTTGTGGAATCCATATCATACTTACATTGTAGCTATCACAGCTACATAGGGAGTTACTTTGGAATACCCAACATAGTATATTACCTAAATCTATTAGGAGAAACATTCACGTTTACCTCCTTCAAGTTACCCAATGCATTAGAGAGCTATCTCAGGCTCACCCGCCCTAGGTTTATCAGGGAACTACCTGAATATGTAAATAATTCCCAAGAACCATAACATGATCGTAACACATAACATAAGCATAAAAGAAAGATAACCTTTCCACATTGCAATAAAAAATATTATTTCAAGATATTTAATTAATAAATCCATTCTCAAAACCATTTTCAATACCACAATACGTAAAAAGTGTATATAGTATTTACTGTTTTATTTTAAAAAACATTCCGGCTTGTTAAGGAAGCCAAGGATCAAATAATACTTGCGGTGGCGGAAAGGTCATTGTCACCTCTTACGTAAAAAAAAGATTTCATTTGAATGAAAAATTCAAAGGTGTTTATACAACGTATAAAAGAAAATCGAGTATTAATACAAAATATGCATCAATGAAAGGAGATTGAGACGAACTCCCTTAAGAAGATCATTTTGTAAATAAAATAGATTGTATATGTGTATTAACTATAAGATCACATAAATAATGTATAAATATATGATATGATATAAAAATTCATTTCTCAGATAATCAAAGACCGAAATAAATAAAAAAGATAAGTTCAACCCATAGAATGGTAATTGGGTTAAGAAGTTCCCTCACCTCGTGTCTGACTTGACTCGATCGTTCTTTAATCTCCTGAATAATAAACTAAAGTAAATGTATACTTGATTAATAACCTTTTTCAAGTTTATTATTCCTTTTTTATCACTTATTACCATGTTATAAACATTACGTAATTGTTAAAGTTAATAATGTTCGTTTTGTCGATATTTGATACTTGAGTCAAAAATAGACTTCTTATAATTACATGTTGTTCATGTGGTAAATATTACATTATATACATAATTATATTCATGATTTATATATCATATATATCATATATATCCTGTATATACATGTATTTATAATAGTACATAACATTTGGAGGTAAGAAATGAAATGCATCGTTTATGGAGATGGTAAGCCGTACGTACGCATGAATGCTACTTCTATTTCAATTTCATATTTAATGGAATTAAAACATAATGATACATAGTATTATTCTAATTCAAGTATTTTATCATATATAATATCATTAAATATATCCTTTATACATACCACATACGGTATGAACGAGTTATATCACTTTGAGGGGGCGGTAGTCCGCACTTCCTCTAATGAGATTATCACGTCTACCCATAATGGAAACCATATAGTCATGCTATAAATAGAAATTATAGAAGAATAAAGAAAACATAAACATAATATATATCATATATAAAAACATTTACATCATAATGGACACCATTAGAGGCAGTAGGAGATAATCGAACAATCATCGTTTCGTGAGGCTTTAGTTTTCCATCCACAAGAAACATTATGTTCTTCATCCATTAGACGGAGGAGTGTGTTAGTGTAGTTATAATACTTCTCATAAAAACATACTAGTATATTGAGGGTATTGGTTTTGTTACAAAATAATGGAATAAAAAGATTTTATGGGTTGGAGAAGTAAAATAATAGAAAACAATTTAGGAGAAACGGTTACCTTTAATTTGGGTAACTCCCTTTGGTTTGAACCAAAATAGTTCTTGAAGTGCATTATGCCTAAGGTAAGTCTTATATGAGGAGGATAGGTATGTAGGGAGCTTAATTGGTCAGATTTTGGACAAAACCAAATGTCTTGAGAGGTGTGAGGAATTGGTTAGAAGTGGTATCCTTTTATAAGGGGGAGGAGGGGCTCTTTAGGAAAGTGTGAATACATTATTTTATTATAAAATGATATTTGGTTTCTAATGGCCCAAAAATCATTAAGGTCGAATATGATATGACACATATTATAAATAAATTAATCCAATCATAATTGGACAAGTTTTGGATAAAATTTTATTCATTATAATCTTTTTTATTTAAATCATTTATTAATGAAGTAAATACCGCATCATTATTGTGTAATTAATAATTTACATTATTAGATGTCTAAAAACTATAAAAAACTAATATCATATAGGAAATTCTTTTAAATTTACAATGAATATTTATTGTTGAAAATAGGACTTATATAACACCATATAAAAATTAATTACTAAAAGATTTTTGTTAATGTCAGTTTTGTCTTTACATTAAATTATTTAATCTAAAGTGTCATTATCATTCATAAGTGGCTCCATGAGGTCACAAAATAGACCCAAGGATGCCTATGGTCGTCCACTAATCATCCAATAAGTTTACTACATGTTTTGAGGTAATTGTGAATTATTATAATATTGTTTTAACCTTGAATTACCCTATATACCTTTAACCACGGTAAATAAAAGTCAAAGATACTATTCACCAAAAATTATTTTCATCTTACTGAACCACATTTTACTTCTTGATAATAACCATTTAAGTAGTATTTTTTAAATTCAATTCACAGAAGTTGTTAAATTTCATTTAAATGAAAAAGTCAGTTTTTCTAACTACCACTAAGTGGTTTCACTATTCATCAAAAATTGATATTTTTCAGGAAAATACCAAAAATTCAGCCTAAGCTATATTTGATATTCCGAATTCAAAAATGAAATCTATTTTTCCAAATTAAAAATATATAATTTACATTAATTTATTTTAAAATTTATTCCTGTTATCAAAACAAATAGCGTGTTTTTAAGAAACAATAACTATCAAAAGATTGATACTTGTTTATGTCCAATTTCAAAGTGAAATTAAATTCAATGACCAACAATAGATTAAATAGTAATAATATATTTTAATTTATCTTTAAAACCAATTAAAAAGATAATATAAACATATAAATAAATTATATTAAAAGGCCCTTTTGAATTAAAATACAATATTTTTCTCTATTCATTAAAAATGATCTTTATCGGAAAAATTCAAAAAAATTACACAAAGTAAATTTTGATGTCCCCATTCTAAAGAATGATTTTATTTGGTCATATAGAAAGTATTAAAGTGACCAATACTAGATTTAGAAAGAGTTCTCCTTTAAAAGGTGTTAAATCGGCCTTTTAATGTAAATTATGCTTAAAATTAGATTCATTCACATTTTAAGTGTCGCGACCCGTCCTCGGGGCCCATGTCGTGACTAACCCAAGCCCGCCTTCCATAGGCCAGGGGCTCGCGACTAGCACCAAAGGAGTAAATCCCAAAAAAAAAGTGGGAAGGCATTGCCTTTATAAAGTAAAAAACACAATAGAGTATGCAAGCGTAGTAAGCACTAAGTAAAACTGGGTACAAGTAAAGTGCTAAAAAGTAAATGGTCCAGTATACAAAACCAACTGAAAGTACAGTACAACTGTAGGGAATTTACAACAACAGTAAGTAAAACAGCAACACCTAGTCATCCTCGGGAAATCCCACCAGAAGGGTGGGTACAGATAGTCTCCTCAACTCCTCGGGTTCGGTCGTCTGCTCCATGTACGTTCCGCCAAGTGGTCCACCTCCGGGTACCGCCCAGCTCCACAAGCCTCCACCTCGATCATTGTTGTCCATTGTCTATATCTAACACAATGTAGTGCGGGCATGGCCCGTATAGGTGTGAGTATACAATACCCAGTAGGGACCCCGAGACCCCCAAAGGTCTCTCAGAATCCACGAAGTATAAACCACAAAGGAAAGATACAAACACGAATTATCAACCAACTTTACATAGGTATATGCCCATACATATACCAAAGTCATCAATTACTAATGGATCCAACTCTCAAGCCCAAGAACAACCCAGTCCACAAAAGAAAACACAACCCAATCCACACAGGAAAACAAGTCAATCACATCAATGATAAATGTTGAAGTCAAGACTCAGCTCACAGAGATATGCATCTTTTGTAAAGCGATAGAGATGATCAGATGTAGTCACTGATTCATCTAAGTTGTCGGACCCCCATAGGATACACAACCAGCTAAGTTGTCGGACCCACATAGGATACAAGACTAGCTTCTCTACCGGACCCACTCATGATAAAAGTACATAGGTCATACTACCAGACCCACGTAGGATACAAGAACAATAGTAATCACTGTCAAACCCACAGAGGATCCCAGTATAGTCGTCATCGATGTCGAACCCATGGAGGATCCAAGGACAGTCGTCCTCGCTGCCAAACCCACGGAGGATCCAAGTACAATCATCCTCGTTGAAGAACCCACGAAGGATCCAAGTACATTCTTCCTTGCTGCCAAACCCACATAGGATCCAAATATAGTCATCCTTGCAGCTGAACCCACAGAGGATCCAAGTACAGTCATCATCATCGCAGTAGCAGTCAGCTCTAGGGTTCACGCACACAGCACGCTCGATTCTGAGAGGTTCCACTCCATGAGCCAAAGGGGTCGATACATTAACTATCAATAAGTCTATAGTTTATGTATCCCGAAGTTCCGTCTCTTCAAACGAAACCCAATGCGACAGACGGTGTGTCAATCAGACGCTCGGTCTGAGAGTTATTGGCTTTTCCGTTCGAGGGGCCCGGTTGGTTTTTAATATAAAACCAACCTGACCATACACCTGGTGCATCCAAACCTCATGTGGAGTAATAAAAAAAACCTTCTCATCAAGAGGATTCCAACGTAGTTGACGGAACATCAAATGGACATTCGGTCCATAAGTTATAAGCGTTTCAGCTCCAAGGGCCCGGTTGGTTTCGGGTTCGAACCAACCCGACCATATCCAAACATTGTCGAAACATCAATTTTAATATACCGAAATGACCGTCTCGATCCAAGTATTCATACACAACTGAAGGTGAGTCGATCAGAGGTTCGTAGCTCAAATTATTGGCAAAAGACCAAAAAACGGTCTAAGTGGGGGTCTGGGCCCGGTCCGACCCGGCCCAACCCCCCCTGGGTTGGCCCGAACCGGGGCGACCCGACCCGGGTCCATGTCCGGACTGGTAGTGCGTGACCTGGCCCGGCGGGGCACGGCCCGGCCCGGCTAGGGGGGGTGCGCTGGCTCGGCCAGCAAGCCAAGCGGGGGGCACGACCCCCGTTTTCCGCAGACGCGGCGCCAGGGGGGCGTCGCTGGCTTCCCTGAATTTCGCATGGCTACAGGAACTTACTTTCGTGGTGGGTCTTTGTCGGTAGCATTCTGGGGTATCTCTGCCTCCAGGTGGTCGGCCGGTGCCGGCCGCTGGCGACCCGCGCCACCGGGGGCTTCCACGAGCCACCAGAGTCATTTCGGTAGTCCGATTTTGCTCCCGTCTGCGCCTGTAGTCGTCTCGAGACCCATGCATCACTGCAAAGGCCTCCAATTTCTATTTCGGTAATGCTTCATAGTCTCCAAATATTCTACGCATCAAGAACAAAATAGCGGTAGGTTTAGACATGTTCGTTAGTCCGTACCCACCGCATTAGTGGTTCAAAAAATCACCCAACAATTACACGCCATGCTGAGGGTATAAATCACATAATGAAATATACAAATTCCCCTACATCAATAATTGAATACGAATGTCGGCGTCGCTGTAGACGACGTCATGAGGGAAGGATTCATAGGCGTCGTCGGAGTGCGCTGAGGAGGAAGCGGTGTCTCTTCTCTTGTCACAGAGAAGAGGATTGGTGGTACATCATTGTTCTTTGAGGAACCGACATTCTTCTTCATTTTTCATCAGAGGTCAGCGTTCTTCCAAAACCTCAAGATTTCTCTCTATCTTCCTCGCAAAACTAAATCTCTCCCCCTTAATAAAATAATAGGCTCCTCCTATTATTTTATTACACACGCAAAGAAACTCTCCCAAAATTAAATCTCCACATTAAATAAAACGTGTTGAAAAACAATTAAGGAAGGGAGAGGGAAGGTCCTCATTTATTAAACGCGTTGGAAATTAAATAAAAAGGGGGGAAAGAGGAAATATCCTCATTAATTTGCGGGTTGACATGAAATAATGGGGTGAGGTGGAGAGATTGGTCTTTAATGGGGATTTCCAATTTAATGAGGGGGTTTTAAATGAGTTTAGAAGAAATTAAATAGTTGGGGATCATGTGGGCCCCACCTCTCTAACATCCACACTTGGGGAGTTAGGTGGCTTGGGCCCCACCCTTAACTACCCATGGGAGGGAATAACCTTTTTATAAAAAAAATTGCTCCGAAATTTTTTTTACTTCTTAAATAAACCCCCAACAATTAATTTCTCCTCCATTGTGAACACAACTATGGTAAGGATCACGTTAAGAAATTATCTTCATTACAAGTTCATCGGTGCCCATGGATTTTAATTCTGAGCACCGGTTTATAAGATAGAAAAACCCGCTCATTCGTTCACTGAACGTACCCGAGCTAAACTTCTAAAATTGATTTTAGGAACATCAGGCCTCGGAAACAGGTGCTGTCAGAAGCCAAGGAATCGTAAATTTCCAAAACATTTAAGAAAACAATTCCTTGAAATTTATGGGTCATTACATTACTCCACCTCAGGGATTTACGTCCTCATAAAGCATCATCACAAAATAGGGAAACAAATGAGGGTGTTGAGCACGCATCTGAGCCTCCCGCTCTGATGTGCTCTCCAGGAGGTTCTTGTGCTACCAAAGAATGTGCACCAGAGGAATTGATCGTCCACGTAGGACCTGATCTGGTCGATCCTCAATCTCCACTGGGACCTCTTCCAATGTCACCTCGTCATCGATGTCCATCTCCCCGTGGTCGATTATATGTGTTGGGTCATGCACGTATCTCCCCAGGTGAGATACGTGGAAGACGTCGTGCTCCCAGTGCAACTGAGGTGGAAGTGCCAAGAGTTAAGCAACCTCTCCTACCCTGCTGAGGAACTGGAATGGTCTGATGAAGCACGTAGATATCTTTCTGCCCTAGAAAAATATCTTTAATCCACATCGAGGTGAGACCCATAAGAAAACATGGTCGACATCCTCGAACTCTAGTGGTCTTCGCCTCTTATCATCATAGGACTTCTATCTACTCTGTGTTGTCCTCATCTTCTCTTGGATGATCTGCACCTACTCTGTCGTAGCTAGAACCATCTCTGGTCCTATGAGTGCTGACTCCCCAGGGTCAGTCGAGCACATAGCTGATCTGCAAGGTTGGACGTACAATGCCTCATATGGTGACATCCTGATGGTGGAGCGGTAGCTATTGTTGTACGCAAACTCCGCCAAGGTTAGGTGATCCTCCTAGCTGTGACCAATGTCAAGGACACATGCATGGAGCATGTCCTCGATTTTCTGAATGGTCCTCTCCGTCTGGCCATCCTTTTAAGGGTGAAAGGCAGTGCTCAAGCGTAGCTGCATCCCAAAAGCCTCCTATAACCCCTTCCAAATCTAGGAAGTAAAGAGAGTGTCTCTACTGGAGATTATAGATGATGGAACACCGTGGAGTTGTACGATCTCCTAGATGTAGAGGAGTCCCAAGCTCTCTACTGAGCCCTTCTCCCTGATCGGTAGGAAGTCGGCTGACTTGGTGAGTTTGTCGACAATCACCTAGATAGAGTCGTGAACCCTGGATGTACGTGGAAGCCCCGTCACGAAATCCATGGATTTCCTATCCCACTTCCGATTCGGGACCTCTAAGGGTTGTACCAAGCCAGTTGGTACCTGGTGCTCCGCCTTCGCTTACTGACAATTGAGGCATCGTGTAACGAACTCTGCTACAGCGTTCCCGTTTCTAGGAGTATAGAATATCTCAAAGTCATGGTCCTAGAGGAAATCAAGTCAATGACACCATCTCAGGTCCCAGACTTTCTATGAGAAGTCACACCTGAGACTTTGGATATTAGAGTAAACCGTAAACCGTTCTCTCAAAAAACCATGGGTGTAACTAGCCATTGTAATGAACTTGAATACACCCCTTTTCGCTTATGACCTACAATAGATGCTAAGATTTTTCCTTTGCTGAAAAGATAAATTTGATCTCATCCTCTGGATGAGCCACGTTCTTTTCCTAATATAGTCAATCCTAAAATCAAAGGTTCTATTTCATTCCATGGACGACGTTGTAAGGTCTCGACACTACTACCAAGAGATTCAACCGTTACTATCGCCTTTAAGGGTCAAGTCACACTATCGGTAGCATTGTGTGACCACTAGGTCTCCTCCAGTAGGAATCTCAAAAAGTGAGGGTCAAGTCAAATATTTATCTAGAACCTCTCAGTATCAACCACATAAAAAGGACAAGTAAGAAACCGTCAAAAGAACAAGTGTCTTTTATTACTGGATCTCAATGTACAAAGACACAAAGCATCCATAAACAATGACAATAACAAATCTAGAAGCATCATAAAAAGAAGTCTCCATGCCTGGAGGTAGTCCTACTCCTGTCCATCTGCTTTCGGAGCTCTATGGTCGTAGGCCTCAGTTTCCTGAATCTGAGCTCTCCCATGTCCACCCATTACCTGCAGTCGAGGCAGTCCTCCTGGTGGTGGTGGTGGTGGTAGAGCCTCAAAATGTCATTCACAACCTACTACTTGGCCGGCTCATCTGCCATGCCAGCCTGCTCTTGGCGGACCACTTTGGTCGAACCTCTGCCTGGGAGGTCCCTCTTATGCCTACTGCTCATCTGCAGGGCATGTCGGGTAGTCTCGAGCCATGTCACCCTGCCCGCCACATGCATAGCACTACCTGCTCCTCATATGGATGGATCTGTTTTTTGTGGCCCGCACAACCAAACCTGTATACTGAGATTGCTCATCTGATGTCCTGGTCCGCTTGGACCACTGCGTCAACTGTCTACTGCCAGCTGCAGAAGACTTTGCTATGTGTCGTCCTACAGAGGGTCTCACCGCTGGTGACTGCTCAGCGAGAAAACTCTCCACTAGAAGGGCTCTCTCCAGCACCCCTGCCTGTGTCGGGATGTTGAGGGAGATCATTGAAGCCCTGATCTCATGTATGAGTCCCTGCTCAAAGGGTCGAGCCCTGAATAATTGGACCCATACCATGTCTGTGGAGTACCGTGAGAGGCCAGTAAACCTCACTGAGTACTGAGCTACTGTCATACTGCCATGCTGCAGGTGTAGTAAATCCTAAATGTGCACCACATGGAGGGTGGATGGGACAAACTCCATGTGGAATAGGCTCTCAAAGACCTCCCAAATTAGAGATACCTCATCGTGCACCAGGATCATCAGGCTCCACCATCTACCTACTGCTACGTGCAAGAGACTTGCGGCAAGGATCGCCATAAGGTCTGCTGGTGTCCCTACTAATCTGAAGACTCTGACGATAGCCCTCCAGCCAATCCTCAGCTGCCTAAGGATCCATCTCTCCATGTAACTTGGGCGGCCTCTGCCGCTAAAACTCATGCAACGCACTCAGGTGGCGTGCACTCTCTGCTGCTGGGGATGGTGGTATCGGCAGCTCAGGGGGTAGTGGTACCGCTGGTGCCTCCAGTGTGATGTGGCCCTACACCGAGGACTCATCACTTGATGGGCTGCCATCCAGTATGTAACTAAGAACCCTCACTGGCTGCCTTCGTGGGGCCATTCGGAAAAGAAACAGGTGAACCACAGTCAAACTGTATACCTGGTGAGCTAACATAATGTAATCACAAAGAAAACCTTTGAAAGGAAACACACACACAATTACTGTTTTCATGCACTGTGTCGGAAATCATAGGTCGGGGTATTGGTGTATGGATACATCGGCTGCCGCACCAACACTAGACTCCTTGGACTGAAAACTAAACTCAATACCCTTAAAACTATTTCTTCACAAAAAGGAAAGATCAGAGTCCTGAGTTCTGTGGTAGAACCGACTCCTCTGACACCAATTTGTCATGACCCGTCCTCGGGGCCCGTTACATGACTACCCCAAGCCTGCCTTCCAAAGTCCAAGGGCTGGGGACTAGCACCAAAGGCGTAAATCCAAAAAAAAACAGGGAAGGCATTTCCTTTATAAAGTAACACACACAGCAGAGTACGTAAGCGCAATAAGCACTATGTAAAACTGGGTACAACGTAAGTACTGAAAAGTAAATGGGCCAGTATAAAAATCCAAATGAAAGTACAGTACAACTAAAGGGAATGTACAACTGCAGTAATTAAAACAAAAACACAAAGTCGTCCTACGAAAATCCCACCTGAAGGGTCGGTACAGATAGTCTCCTCAACTCCTCGGGTCCGTTCGTCCGCTCCGTGTATGTTCTTCCATGTGGCCCACCTCCGAGTACCACCCAGCTCCACAAGCCTCCACCTAGATCAGTGTTGTCCGTCGTGTGCATCCAACACAACGTACTGTGGGCATAACTCGTGCCGGGGTGAGTATACAATACCGAGTAGGGAACCCGAGACCCCCAAAGGTCTCTCAGAATCCAAAAAAGATAAACCAAAAAGGAAATATACATATGCGAAGTATAAACTGAATTTAATTAAGTATATTTCCACACATATACCAAAGTCATCAATTACTAACGGCTCCAACTCTCGAGCCAAAGCACAAACCAATCCACATAGGAAAACACAAACCAGTCCACACAGGAAAACAAGTCAATTACATCGATGATAAAGGTTGAAGTCAGGACTAATCTCACACAGGTATACATCTTTTGTAGACTGATAGAGATGATCATATGTAGTCACTGATTCATCTAAGTTGTCAGACCAACATAGTATACAAGACCAGCTAAGCTGTCGAACCCACATAGGATACAAGACCAGCTGCTATGCCAAACCCACTCAGGATACAAGTATAGATGACATACTTCCGGACCCACGTAGGATACAAGAACAATAGTCATCAGTGTCGGACCCACAGAGGATCCCAGTACAGTCGTCATCGCGGCCGAACCCACGGAGGATCCAAGTACAGTCGTCCTTACTGCCGAACCCATGGAGGATCCAAGTACAGTCGTCCTCCCTGCTGAACCCATAGAGGATCCAAGTATAGAAATCCTCACTACCGAACCCATGAAGGATCCAAGAATATTCTTCCTCGCTGCCGAAACCACGGAGTATCCAAGTGCAGTCGTCATCGTCGCAGTCCCAGCCAGCTCTAGGTTTTCCGCACACAGCACACTCGATTCCGGGAGGGTCTGCTCCTCGAGCCAAGGGGGTCGATACATCAACTATCACGAAGTCCAGAATTGATGTATCTTGAAGTTATGTCTCGTAAAAAAACCCAACGCGACAGACGGTGCGTCAATCGGACGCCCAGTCAGATAGTTATTGGCTTTTCTGTTCTAGGGGTCCGGTTGGTTTTTAAGATAAAACCAACCCAAATGTACTCCTACTACTTCCAAACCTCAATTGAAGTACGCAAAAATAATCTTCTTATCAATAGGATTCCATCGTAACTGATGGCCCGTCAAATGGATGTTCGGTCCTTAAGTTATATGCATTTCTACTCCAAGGGCCCGGTTGGTTTCGCGTTCGAACCAACCCGTCCATACTCTAACTTTTCTGAAACCTCCAGTATAATATACCGAAATGACCGTCTCAATCCAAGGATTCATACTCAACTGATGATGCATTGATCGGAGGTCCTTAGCTCATGTTATGGGCAAATGACTGGAAAATGGTCCAAGTGGGGGTCTGGGCCCGGTCCGACCCGGCCCACCACCCCCCTGGGTCGGCCCATCCCAGGTCGACCCGAATCAGGTACGGGTCTGGCCCAGCTGAGCACGGCCCGGCTCAGCCGGTGCGGCCCAGTCTGTGCGACCCGCCCCGGCCCGGCTGGGGGTGGGGGGTAGGCTAGCTCCGCAAGAGAGCTGAGCGGGGGGCGCGACCCCCGTTTTCCGCGGACGCGACGCTAGGGTGGCACTGATGGCTCCCCTGGATCTCCCGTGGCTGCGGGTCCCTCCCTTTCCGCCTTGGCTTCAGCCGCGGCGGGCTTCTTCCAGTGGCATGTCGGGGCGCCTCCGCCTCCAGGCGGCCGGCCGGTACCGGCCGCTGACACCGCTGCGCCGACGACCCGCGCCGCCAGGTGCTTCTACGGGCCACCAGAGTCATTCCAGTGGTCCGATTTTTCTCCTGTATGCGCCTGCGGTCATCTCAAGACCTGTACATCACTGCGAAGGCCTCCAATATCAATTTCGGTCCTTCTACGTTGTCTCTAAATATTCCGCGCATCAAGAACAAAATAGTGGTGGGTTCAGACTTGTTCGTTTGTCCGTACCCACCGCGTTAGTGGTTCAAAACATCACCTGACAATTACACGCCATGCCGAGGGTATAAATCACATAATGAAATATAAAAATTCCCCTACTTCAAAAATTAAAGATGAACGGCGGCATCGCGGTAGACGGCGTCGTGAGGAAAGGGTTCGTAGGCGTCGTCGGAGTGTGCCGAGGAGGGAGTGGTGTCTCCTATCTTATCACCGAGAAGAGGATTGGTGGCACGTCGTTGTTTTTTGAGGAACCAGTGTTCTTCATCATTCTTCGTCGGAGGCCGGCGTTCTTACAAAACCTCAAGAGTTCTCTCGATATTCCTCACAAAACGAAAGCTCTCCCCCTTAATAAAATAATAGGCTCCTCATATTATTTTATTACACATGCAAATAAACTCTCCCAAAATTTAATCACCACATTAAATAAAATGGGTTGAAAAATAATTAAGGAAGCGAGGGGGAAGGTCCCCATTTATTAAACACATTGGAAATTAAATAAAAAGGGGGGAAATTGGAAAGATCCTCATTAATTTGTGGTTTGACATGAATTATGGGGTGAGGTGGAGAGATAGGCATTTAATGGGGGGTTTCCAATTTAATGAGGGGTTTTTTAATGAGTTTAGAGGAAATTAAATAGTTAGGGATCATTTGGGCCCCACCTCTCTAATATCCACACTTGGGTAGTTAGGTGGATGTGGACCCCACCCTTAACTACCCGTGGGAGGGAATAACCTCTTTATAAAATAGAAATTGTTCTGACAATTTTTATTTACTTCTTAAATAAACCCCCAATAATTAACTTCTCCTCCATTACAAATGCAACTACGGTAAGGATCACGTTAAGCAATTACCGACGTTGTGAGTTCATCGGTGCCCTAAGATTTTAATTCTGAGCACCGGTTCAAAAGATAGAAATACCCGCTCATTAGTTCATTGAACGTACCCGAGCTAAACTTTGGAAATTGATTTCGGGCACACCGGGCCTCTGAATCAAGTTCCATCAAGAGCCATGGACTCATAAAATTCCAAATCATTTAAGAAAAAAAAATTCCTTGAAATTTCCGTGTCTTTATATTAAGCCTATAAATTCTATTGGATAAATGTAAATACATTTAACGAACATGTATAATCATATTGTAGTTATTTTTTTCATTCCCACTAATGCAACTGCTAGGAGCTAACTACCATTTAAAAAATAATATTATATTATTAGTGTGTAATGTAAGATTTCAAAGAAACAGGTTTTTGCGTATTGGGTACACTATCGAACATAGAAACCCCTTTAAAGTAAAATTAATATTTATTTCACTAGTATTAATAAATATAAAATATGACTTATTCTTTATTTACCTAGGATGTTACATATTGGTCATGTTATTTATTTTTTACATGTTAAAAAATTTATCAATGTCTGGACAATATTATCTTGTTATTTTTATAATTATCTATTATAATGAAAACTAATTTTATTTCTTACACATCATTCCAATATGTAATGTGTTTACATTAGAAAGGAAACATGAAAGTGGAGTGTAAATATCAAATATGTATATGAAAATGTGAATTTTTATTTGTAATTACTACATTTTTTCTACAAATACTTAAAATGTTTTTTGACTACAAAATTTATTTTCAAATAGTGTAATCATTTCTCTGAAGGATAAAAGGAAGGAGGATATTATGTGCTATGATTTATGTCTGAATTAATTTCAATAGGGGTAAAAGAAAATTCCATGAATGATATATTTTATAAATTGGGTTTTCAATATATCTTATAATGATATTCATAATATATGCTACTTCTTTTTTTTATGTTTAGATTTTCATGACCATCAAAAATATACTAAATAATTGGTTAATCACTTTTATATTTAATGGGTTAATTATTTCAATGTTTTTTGGGGTTTATTTTATTTCATATATATATTTTTTTCTCCGAATATGAAATTTTAATGTGAAAATGATTTTAATTTCTAGTGCAATTTTTTTTTATACGGATTTTTAATTCACGGTTTTTTCTTGAACTATAAGGCACCTAAACTTCTATTGAATAAAGAAAATTAGTTTTTCACATTGGTTATTGCATAAATTACATGAGAATTTTAATAAATTATATGTTTCACATTTATTATACAATAATCAATTTAGAAAATATTTTATCGAGTCGATTATTTTTAATAACTGACCTGAGAAATGGGTTTTACTTAAATAATATATTAAATTTTTTTTAAAAACCTTCCCATTATATATTTGTAGAATTATTTATGCCATAGAATTTTTTAAAGAAAATAAATAATATTTTTCACAATGGTTAGAAAAAATATAAATTAAAAATAAATTTACAACATACCTTTAAATTGCATTACAAGTAAACCAGTGTTAAAAGATGAAAAGAAACTAATATGAAAAAAACATATTTTTTGATGTTATTGGAAGCATAAGTCTAGAAAACATATTCTTTTCTCTATATCATGTAGACATAAATGATAGATAAGATATTTAGGTTCATGGTATATGATCAAAATAGTATTTACATTATACTAAAATAGTGATAAATTATAGTTTTAAATATAAAATATATTATCTCCCTCATGAGATAAATTTATTAGAATTTAAAAAATAAAATATTAAAAATACAAAAAAAATTATAAAATAATAATAAACATAAAATAAATAATTAGGGTAACATTATGAAATATTTTATATTTTATAATTACATATAGAATAAACATGTGAAATAGAAATATGAAATCTATTTGTATATTATTATAAAAATTTCTGGTAAAATATTTAACATAAGGGAATTAAAGAGTTTTTAAAATTTATCAATAAAATATCCACTAATAATTTCTCTAAAATCTTCTATTTTAAACCATGTTGAGTGGTGTATCTGTTGAACTATATTTAGGTATTCACAACTTCAATCAGGTCTTAAGTTATATATATCATAAATCCTATTTCTTGGATTTATTTCTCATACCAAAGAAGACACCAATGATCCCAATCAGAATTTACAAATACTATAACTGGGATCATTGTTTCCCCCAACTACAATGATATATATAATATGGAATTTCTAAAAAAACCAGTATGTCAATATTTTACATCTACTTAACCAGTAACTATGTTTATCCACTTCATAATGAGTAGCTCGATAAAAAATTTAATATGACAATTTCATAAATAATTTTAATGAAACTGCTCATATATAAGCTCTATAGGATAACTCACGATGAAAAACAATCACATGTACACTAGTCAAGAATAATTTCATGTCTTCATGAATTTGTTCCTCTTAGAGAATTCTTATATTGGTTTATTTGGGTGTTTTATGATATATGGGGTGAAGATTTATTTATCTGAATTCCGCCAAGGGTAAATTCATAAAATGATGGGTTTAACTGTAATGACTTCAGTAAATAAAAATTATCTTCCGGTGGTATTTCATTCCCTATATATCTAATGATATGTTTTTTCGTCACCATTATAGTTCTTCAATTAAATTAAGTAAAAAAACTACATAAACACCTTATCAAAAACCGTAATATTTTACTGTTTCAGAATTACTAAAATCAATGAATTTTCATGAATCATAATACTATCCATATTTTATAAACCATTTTTATTTGTATTTTTATTAAATTGTTTTTATACATATGTAATGATTTATAAAATAAAAAACAATATATATATAAAATATATAGGATTAGTGTTTTTTAGTTTTAAAAACAATAACGTGAGATTACGAATCAACACATGTCTTATGTGTTCGCATTTGTGAATAATATTATTTTACTAATGTATTTACTATATTCATGGAACATAGTTTTTATATTGTCACCATATGTTATTTTCCATTTTACGATACCTTCTTAGTTTTAAACACTCACACTACACAGGAAATCATTGCACATGTAGAATTTTTTATGAAGGATTTTTTTAAGGGAAATGGCCCTATAGTGTGTAGTTAGGAAAAAGCTACAGGACTGTGTGAGGTGATGTCACGGTGGACTCTAATACATAGATGTTTTCCCACATGTTACTTATTTTCTACCTTATATAGTATAACCATCATCTATATGCAGAGATCCATTATTATTTCCATATCAAAAAAAATAAATGAAATTTTATTATAACATGGTTTGGATAATATTATCGTATATATTTTTTATTGACAAATTATTTATTTACCTTGTAATTATTAATATTATGGGATTCTTAATCAATTATAAACATGTTTTTTTTGTCCTTTTCCTTGGTAATATAATCCGCATGATTTCTATTAGGTCATTACTGGTAGTTTGAAGCGTCATTGGTATTGGGAGAAAATCAACTGGTCATGTAGAACACTAGCCTAAACCTGATTCTTTGGGATGGTAAGCTACCAATTTTCACCATTCAACACTGGTTCTTCTATATCAGGGAAAAAAATTCCACTATAATCTATGAAATTCATTTTGGTGGTAATTCTTGGATGAGTGATTTAATAATTGAAAGATAGTAAAAATGGGGTTTATGTGGTTTTAATGGATTTTGTGATTATAATGGTTGGATTTTTTAAAAATGACCTATTGAATTTAAAAAATTGATGGTACAATGTCATGGTTCTTGGTTTATTTTTAGGATTTAATAATATAGGATAAAAAACAAGATTTTTGACAGTATATTATTAAAAAAAGGATAATTTATGTGGTAATGGTTTACTAAATATTTTATTTTAAATAAATATAGTTCTATCCCATGTATAATGTGTGTTTCAATATAGTCGGGGTATTTTTTTTATTTTTTTTATATGGTAGAAGTAATATAATATTATAAATTGGGGTTTTGATTGGGTTTTTTTCGTCAAATGAGATCCAACATGGATACTTAATGTCTTATTAATCACCATGATTAATATTATTAATTTCTCTAGATAGCATTGATTATAAAAAATTTTCTTCATCAATTATATAAAACCACAACCACCATTAATTTTCCTTTTAGTGAAAATATGGATGGAGGAGGTTTTATCTAACTATTCTCCATAGGATTCTTTAAAAAATTCCACATATAATATATAAAATCCTTCTTAAATATATAATCAGTATATATATGTGTGTGTTTTTGTGTGTGTGTTTATTATGTTTTAGTACATAATTGTCTTAGATCCTTGGTAAAATTCAACTTTAAATCTACATTGTGAGACAATTATTTCTTCCCTAAGATATTTTGGAGAGAAAATACACCCTAATTGGAATATTATATGTTGAGCTTCATTGTTTTTCCATTAACCTTTAATTTGGGTTCCTAATGTCAATGAATCATTATAGATCATATAGGTTATATAATGATAACTAAAAATATCCTTGATCATTGCGATGTTAATTTCTTGTGAAATAACATCAAAATTGAACTAAATTATTTAAACTTCTCTTATGTAAGGAATATGATTCCATTGAGTTACAGTTTATGCCACTCCTTGGTTTTTTTCATATAAATCCGTGCATCCTCTGAGGCATGTAATCATATATCTCAAACTTAATATACTTATAACAATCTATTTATTATAACTTATTATTTGTCCATGATGAACATTTTCAAACCATAATAAAGTTATTATTTGTACACCATTTATTACCCAAAGAATATATAAGAAAATGTAATAAAAAACTGTTTACATATATAACATGGGTAAGACACATCATAGATTTTTAATATACTATGATATACAATTTATTATATAATTTAAATTATAACTAAATAATTTTTATTATTTTATATATCAATATGAATAACCACATTATGAGAAATAATTATAACGATATGTGATAAATAAAATGCATTAAGAAATGAAAACTTTATTTTCTGTAATCTATTTATATTATTCAGAATGATATTTTTTCTAAAAAATGTAATTGATTAATTTCATTGAGAAAATTAAAAAAATATTTTGATTAAATTTTTCAAAATATATTGGAAAAGAAAAACTATGTTTTTAATCTGATTTACAAAAATTAGATGAGGATGATTTGTTGTATTTTTCTAAAAAAATTAATTTTATAATTAATAGTGAAAATTGATTATTGTTTAAAACAACATTTTCATTTAGAGTTTTCAAATGTTTATTTATGTTTACTGTGGTTATAAACATTAAATTATTCGATTTATATTATAATTAACAAAATATAGGTCATTTTAATCATGTTATGTATAATTTTGTTACTAAAATACTCTATACGTATGAAAATAAATTCTTCGGGAAACAATTTTTTTATCATTTCTATATGATAAATTTGAAATCATATTACAAAACAAATATGAATGGAATTTATAAAAATGGATTCCATATTATTAATAATCATAATTATTATTATATATTACTATAAACTAAAATATATGACTTGTTTACTTATAAAAGAATAAAAAAATTAAACTATAGTGAGGTTAAAATGGGTTGATTGAAGGATGAAATTAATATGATAATGGTTTAAATGAATTAAATAACCTGTATAATTCATATTTTATGGAGGCATTTCAACATTATAACATCTAATTTTTTATAACTATTTATTTCTACCCTTTTTTCTTTTTTAAAACACGTGTACTCCTTTTCCTTTTCGAAAATTTCAACTATGTTCTCTCCCCTATTTATAAAAGTGAACCCAATATCTCATATTAATCACTCTTAAAAAGTGTTTTGATTCAGCAACTCCCTAAAATAATAAATTCCATAATTACCACCAAATTTCCTAGAGGAAATAGTTTTTTTAAAACCATCGTAATGTGTCACTAGGAGCACTCCTAAGGTGGTTTTTTGAAGAAAATGTTTGATTATTAAACAAAAAGATTTGTTATTTTTATTAATCTAGAAATGAAAATATTATTAAAAAATATTGATAAAACCAAATAATCATCTAAAATATATAGATATGTTATTATTTTTATTACCTAACTGAATTTCATATCATCTTCCTTCAAATGGGAAATGAAACTATTATCTGTGTGTACGCCAAACAACTACCTCGTGAACCGATGTAATTTATTTGCCATCATTTTATTTGATGGCTTGAGATAATTATATATTTAATGTTTAGGTATAATATATATATAGAAATAAATATTTATTCAATTACAATATTTTATCTATATTACATTCATATAATCTATTAAAAAAATATAATGTCTCTCATGCGTACATGTGGACTACGAAAGCCATAAAGAAATGTGATTACTAATTCATGTTATTTTTAAAATTAATAGAAAAAAGGATAGATATAATGAAAATAAACGATATTTATTACATAAAAATTATTTCCTAGAGGTGATATATTAGTTAACATCAGTTCATTCCATTGGTCATGAAAATGATAAAAGATATCATTTATATGTATAACCCATCATGAACATGAACAGTGTAATTTAATTTCAATCTCTAATTTGAATGGATTGATGTAAGTAGATTTATAATGAATATATTTTTTTTATAAGATAATTAATATAGTGTAAATTGTTTAAATAAATTTAATGTATATTTATGAACACTAGTAACCAAAAACATTGTTAAAAAACAAAAAAGATGTTACACAAAATAGTGATGGTTAAAATATATTTTTAAGTAAAAGGTGGAAAATGTTTATAAATAAGTCAAATAAAGTGTGATATATATTAGTATTGATCTATAATATATTTATAAATGTTGTATAGTTATTATAATGTTGTTTATAATTTGTATGTATCAATTCGACACATGGGGTAAAGTATTTCTTGTATCTCTTTGATTTTTTAGAGTCATATTGTATAATCAACACTCATTTATCTTCTATGGTATAAATACTAATATTATAAATTATATATCATGAATATCATAATTTCAATTACATTTATTGTTTATTTCTATTTTATTATTTTATGGGGATTATGATTCGAAATTTTCCAAAGTAAAAATAAATTTTCATCTCTGTTTTATTTATATTGGGAACATGAATTATACACCATTTGTCTATTTTGAGAGTTTTATATTATGATGAATAAAATTATTTATAAGTGTTATAATTATTGATATTTTTATGTACATATAAATAAAAGAATATATCTTGTATGGTGATTATATTCCAAGGTTTTCAAAGTGGTAAGTGTTTGATATTATAATCTCATTCTTTGGTAGTATTGTTTTAATGTTGCATAATGTGACGAAATATTATGATCTAACTCTCCGTAAACTCATGAATATTCATCTAATAATATTATTTATTGAGAATACGTGTTTTCCATTCATTTCCCTCTACTCTCAATCTAAATGGACTAAAAGAATGTTTTTATGGAAAATTCATATTTATTTATCTCTTAGACCAGAAATCCTTTTTATTCCATATACGTGTTTTCTTAAATTGATATAATTAATGATTCTAATATTATACAATTATTATTTATTTTCATTTTTACCAATTTTTGAACTTATAAAAAATGGTTTCAAAATAGTATTCTTATTGGTTTCTGAACAAGGAGTTATTGTAGTTTTATAGAAAATGTTAAAGGATTGTTAATTTTAACATAAGTGGGATTATCATTATTTCCCACTATCATAATATAAATATTATTTATAACTTCATTTATCTGTTTTATAAGATATTTAAAAAAATCACTAATGTTTGGGAAATTGTTTATTTTAAATAATTATTTTCAATTTGTAATTTATATTATATGCTAGTATTATTCTAACTGGTCCTTCAAAATCATTTTACACCTATGATGAGATCCTTTTATGTTAATTAATCAATAATAAGGATATCATCCTATGATTATATCCTTATCCTTCCGTAATATGGTTTATGTTAATGATGATAAGATGTTTATTAAACCTAATACTATTCCATGGTTTATTCTACTTTAAAAATATGAAATGTTTATAACCCCCATTTTTTATCTGTAGGTAATTCTATAATGAAATGTATATGGAACCCATTTCATTTCATTATATTTGGTGAGATTACTTTTTTAATATCTCATACCACACATGTGAAAGTTTTTTATTTTTTATTGGTTTTTATGGAGTTATATATCACACTAATTAACTGGTTAAATATTGATATCACAAGAGATAAACTTCATTATAATTAAGGGTAATGTTAGTTTCGTATGGGATTCTATCTAATATGATGAAATTGGAAGTGAACCTCTACTACTAAAATGGTTTGGGGAGTATACCCAATCTAATACTATATTATAGTATATAATACTTTGTTATAAATTTAAATTAATATCTATACATATGTGTATGTAATAAATACATGTAAAATTACAATGTTATTCTACTACTGATTATGTTAATTCAGTCAATTATGATTCATGTATTATGACCTGCCAAGAATTATCTCATATCTCAAGATTATTTATTTTTAGTATATGGATCTCAAATGTTATGTTAATCTTCTCATATATATATGCGCATGTTTGTTTTTGATATCTTACGTGTTTAGTCTTATATAGAATATAACATCGCACTTTCATATATTTACAATCACCAGGTTATGAAGAAATAGATTATCTATTATATGTATATAATGGGTGCCAATTATGAATATCATAATGGTTGATGATGTAGTTTTCATATTAATCAGTAATTTATAAATCAATCCATCAAATTTAATTATACCTATATTATAATATTGTGGATCATTGTATTATATAATATATATTATCAACTAAAATGTAATTTCTATTTATGGATATTTTGTATTTCTGTAGTTGTTATCTAAGAAATGTTTTATTACCCACTAGAATTAAGATTAAAAATATTTAGTTATAACCCTATGAAACTCTCTAAGAAAAATTAAATGTAAATGAAAATGTCCTAGAATATTGGTAATGCATAAAGTAAGTGTTTTCTATGAAATTAAATTCATTTATGATTACTAAATATGTATATGTCTCTAGGAATGTTTTACATTGGTAAATAACTCTAAAAATGGAACATTGGAATTTCACTCGATCATTACCTTTTGCATGACAATGGGGATTTCTCAAAAAATGGTAAGAAAACATTTTTCGATATGTTTCAGAAATTAAAAAAAACAATTTTTCAACCATCATGAAAAATTTGAATGATGACCATGAATGTCCTAAGATAATCCTGAGGTATCATTTATTCAAATTAATTTGTTATGATTTAGAGATACTATTTGATATTTCTCATGATTATTTGGTTTTAAAATATGATTATTGTTCATTATACCATTATTTTTTTAGATGATACATACCACCAAATGGAATGATGTCAATTTTGAATATGGTTGAAAATTAAATGATTATCCTCTTTAGTAAACAAATTTAAAGAAATAAGGAATGTAAAATATAATTGATTTTATAAAAACAAATATAATTTTATGGATAATAATGAACTTCTAATTGTTTAAAAGTGGAAACAATGTAATGATGATCCTTTCATGAGGAAACATCTACCTTACTTTAGAGGTTCTTATGAACCACTAGTTTTCACAAAAATTGTTAGTACAATTCAAAATATGTTTTATCTTCTCTAGTATTTGGAGAATGTAAAATTAATTTTTTGCAGTTTATCATTTGGATGGTGAACCAGATCAATGGTGTACACTTTTCAAGAATATGAGTTAGTGGGAAGAAATTGAATCCATATAATGGATGAGTTTAGGATATCAACTTTCAATATACACCTACCTTTTATTATATATAAAAAATGGAAATGGAATTGGATAATGTTATACATGAAGATGATGAATATGTTGGTACCTATGAAGAAAATAATTCAAAAGTTGTGAGGCATGATTTTAGAATTTTCATGAAATAAAAAATAATGTTTGATCACTTATTTAGTAGAATAAAATCATTTCATATTTAGGAATTATGTATAATGTAATTTTGTAGATATGAAAATAACTATTTCATGTGCTATCAAGGTGGAAATGGATATTGTTGTTACCTATAAATCTCACAGTTTTGATAAGAAAATAAATATGGAATTTAAACGAAAACTATAGAAAACATTGAGATATGAATATAATATTAATTTCGTGCTCGATATTTGGAATAAAACGTATAGAAACTTCTATTAAGGGGATTGGTAAGGGATTAAAGTATATAATGTATTGTTTTTAGAAAATTCATTCTTTAACTAATATGAGTTAGTTTGTGAATGAAATGAATATATAAAATGCTATATAAAATATAAAATCCACACTATTGTGTTACAAATTCATGTGGATGTGAATTTTTCTAAATAGTACACAAATCCAACGATTAATAATGATGATTTATTTCAAAAAATTATTTTTTTGAGTGACAAATGTAAAACTCATGTGATCGCTATTTTTGATGAGAAGTATGATAAGTAAATATTGAATGGTAAAATTTCCATCCAGTCTAGAAATTATAATATATAATTCAACTATGTATCTACCCATTATTTTATATCTTAGAAATATTATAAAGGTAAGAGAAATGAAAACCCAATTATTACATATTTAATTACCAACGAAAACACCTAAAAGTGAAATGATCTCATCTCAAGGGTATGATTCATATCTAATTGAATTTTATGGAATGTTTCTTTCATCAAATCTAGTTATTCTCCATCTAGTTCAATTTGATATTATCTTAGGCATGGATTGTGAATCACTATAAAAATTACACATCAATTGTGGATTAAATGAAGCCACAATTTATATTCTTAACCAAAATATGAGAATTTATTACTATAAAAATGTATACCAAAATCCTATATAAATCAAATCTATTTCTTGAATCTATATTTCCATTCAAAATAGGTTTTTATCTATGATTATTATGGACAATCTCAACAAAAATGATTTCCCTATTTTGTGTGAGTTTTTTGATGTACATCCAAAATAGTTTCCTTGTCTTAAAATATAATATTATATTGAGTTCATAATAAAACAATTACATTGTCCTGAGCTTATCTCAGAGACTACCTATAGAATATACATAGAAGACTTTCTTGAATTGATGGGGAAACTCCAACAGAATATTGAAAAGGTATTAATTCATTCATGTGTCTTTCCATTGGGTTCATCAAATTATTTCGAAACATTAGGGATTGATATGAATCTATATTGACTATCCAAAACAGAATATGATCAGAATCTAGATTGTGTACCCTATGCCATGAATTGAAGATGTTTTTACCCACTATCTAGAGCTACATACTTTTCCAGGATTGACCTTCTTTTTTGATAACATAAATTTAGTGGTAATATGGATTGTATAATCAAGATAGCATTAAATTAAAGGAATGGAATCTATGAATATATATTTAATATTTTTTGACATAAAAATTACCTATCTATTTTTAAGGATTGAATAAATAGTTTCCTTATAGATAACCATGATCATTTTATGACAGTCAATTTAGAATAAATATTAATCTATCAAAAGATGAAGGCAGAGCATGTAGACATCTAGGGAATTATATAAAAGACCCAGATCAATGAAAATATGTATATAAAATTTACCAAGTGTGCCCATTTTTTTAAATGTTTTATTTATGGGTGATATGATCTCAAGTGTGGGTATATCTATGGATACATTAAAGATAGAAGTTATGGAATTCTGGCCATGACTGAACACTATGATTAAAATCTGATAGTTTCTTTGATTAGATGGATATTTTAAATGTTCTGTGGATATTTTATCATGACTATATATTATACATACGAAGTAGGTTGACATGGGATCTATGTTTCATTGGATATATGAATTTCAGTGAAGATTAAATTATATAAATAGAAGGTTAGTCCGTAATTGTGTTTTTACACTACTATCTAGTGGAAAAGGGTTTGTAATTTATAGTGTTTCATCAGAGAGTTTAATTTCATTCTTTCTCATTCAGAAGGACATATTGATAGCTTATTTACCACTCTAACATAATATTCCAGAGAAAAATTCCCCAACTAATTATCTGGAGTTCACTGTAGAAATTATAGAATTAATGATATAGTGAAATTTTTATTATAGAGAATTTTGTAATTAAAATATTAATGATAAAAAATTAATGTATATATTATAAAATAGATAAACATGTGTTGGAGATGAATTCTACTTATAATTAATGATTATGACTTCACAATATAATAAATCCTTGTGAATGTGATTAATGTGGATGTATTTTTGAATTAAAAGTATCAGGAAATATTATTTTTCATAATGATTTCATATGATATAATATTTATATATATTAAAAGGAATAATTTAGAAATCATTAATGAAGGTTGAATACCTAATCATTCTTAAATGAGTACTTAATAATGAATCCATGTAATGAATAATAAGTCATAAAAAGAAATATGTAGAGCTATAAAACAAGGTGAGACATTTTCATTGAGTATAACCTTGATTGCGATGGAATGATAAGGTTCATGTACCATGTATGTGTTCGATTCATTATGAATTTGAAGAATGACCTTTTAGAGTAATCTCACAGTTCGTTATTCTATATTCATCATTTTTGTAAAGCAATGTATGTATATTTGAAAGAGTATTTTTTGTGAGTTGAAAAGATGAGATATGTTTTTGAGTTTGTATCTCAATGCTTGGTATATAATGAATTCAAGGCCTAGATACAAAATTCTAATGGGATATTACGACCTTTAAAAATATAATTAAATTGGGAAAAAGTTAACATGGATTTGGCCTTCAGACTCCATAAAACACCTAATGTGAATAACGCTATATGGGTTGTAGTTGATCATCTAATGAAGTATTCACATATCATAACTATTAGAGAGTATATCATTCAGTATCATATTTATTGAATGGAAAGTAATGAAGTGGTATTTTTTCATGGGGTACCATATTATATTTTATCTTATCATGATCGGAGGTTTACCTTGAAGTTCTAGAAAAGATTTCTATATGACCAGGATTAATGCTATTTTTTAGTATTACATATCGTACTAAAAGATATGATCTGTATGTGGTAATAAATCAAATCCAATAGGTAATTATATGATATTATTCTATGGATTTTATATGTTTTGATATTAACACATTCCTCTATTTGAGTTCTCATACCAAAATATCATTCATCTACGCATTCAAAAGGATGATTATGAGTACGTCCATAAAGTGATGTTTAGAAATCAAACATGATTAGATTAATTTAAAGAATGGAATCTATTTTTAACCATGATATCTAAGGAAATTATATATAAACTAAAATACATTCAACAAAAAAACATTTTAGCTTGCAGTAGAAGGAAATGTTATACTGAAAATCACCAATGTGATCTGGAGTTTGAATTTGGATACAAATTTTTTTCTATTAATTTCATAATGGGATAGGTTTATGAGATTTATAATGCAAGGAATGATAGACCCTTGTAATATATTAACATAAAAAATTGTTGATCTAGTAGGAATTGTTTTCTATTCTTTTTTACCCCCCATTGAACCTCTCTCATGTCCTAAATGTGATCCGTGTATCTCTTATGAGGAAGTACATACCTGATCATAAATATTTTATGAACTCAGAGTTCATACAACAATATCATGAACATTAATATGAATTATAAATTTTCATGATTCTATATCTTAGATAAAAAATGTTATAAATTATAACCAGTCAATTGGTCAAGGTTTTAGGTCTAAAACACAAAAATGAGGAAGCTGTATCGTAACTTCAGGATACTATAGGACAGATGAATGATAAACTTTTTATATCAGTGTGATGTAATTTCATGGTAGACAATTGTGTTTAGGGGGTAGAATATATTTCTTATTATATTTTTAAATATATTTTTTAAAAAAAAAATTATTTTCTTTGATATATTTTGTTACACACAACATCGTGTTTTCAAAAACCGCAATATACTATTAATATTATTATTTAATCAAAAATGTTATAATATAGCCATTAAAAATGGAGTTATGAATATGAATAACCTAATTTTAATAAATAATTATATAGTTTTTTAATAAATAATATTTATTATTGTATACTTACATATATTTGGGAAAATTTCTCATAAGAATTGAAAATAATTTTTTTCTAAATAATTTTTATTAATTTTTTTTAATAAATAATAAATTTTTATTTATTTTAAAATGAATTTAAATAAATTAACATAATTACTGGAATCAACATTTCAAAATTATGCTAGGTTTATTTTATTTGGATTTTTATGATAATTTTATATTTATGATTAGGTAAAAATGGATATTATTATTAAAATATTCTTTCACATTTATTGCATTTACAAGTTACATTTTTTCATGATTGTTTTAAATGTAAAAGTAGTGAAATTATATCAAAATTAATCTACTTTAGAACGTTTTAATAATGATAATATTGAAATTCGATATTAAAATTTATATAATTTGAAACAAATTTTTTCAAATGTGGTCTTTGGATTTTGTATACATGTTTAATTTAATATCATGTTCTTCCTCTTCTGTGAAGGGTATTTGGAAAACCATTTTTTCGAAAAAAAATAAATATCATTCTTATATAAGGGTTTTTTGTTTCATTTAATCTTCGAAATGCATAATTTTTTTACATATTCTGATATAAAAACATCACTCTCTCTTATATAGTAATATATTATTATGTTAGTGTCATAAACTATATCAATTTACTACCATATTAAATTATAATGAAATTGTTGATCATGTGTACGAAAGACTACCGCCATGCGATCTGATTTATTTATTTCACAATCATCACCTCTCACGCCTTGAGATAATGATTTAGCTAATATTATACATGTTGAAATATTTATAATATTTTATTTATAATATCACATCTGTCTTTATACACTCTAATAAATTAAAAACTATATTGTCCCCTGTGCATATGTGTGAAATACGACCTCTATGATGCGAGATGATTTTTTTCATTTTATTTTTTGAATTTTTTAATAAGTATTGATTTGATGAATATATATGATATAAATTGAATCAAAATTATTATGTAATGAAAGAATGTTATTTACAATTATTTATATCCATTAATCAAGAAAATAGAAACAGTGTTTGTGCCTATTTACATGATACCATCCCCAAAAAATGAGTAATAAAGGTTGTATATCAAGACTCAATGGGTTAATATAAATTAATATATAATGAATATATATTATAATTATATAATTATTTACATACTATGGATGATGTAACAATGTTCAAATTAAAAGACAAAAACAAGAAAACCAGACCACAAATGAAAAACAAATAACTTAATAACATACATCATTATTTTAACATAGAATCATTAATAAATAGGTGATAAATGATTATTGGAACATAATATATTGTATGATATATGTGATTATTTCTCTAAATGGTGGTATACTAATATTATATTTATTATAAATGAGTTAAAACATGTATATAAAATTTCGATACTTGAAGTAAGTGATTTATATTCTCTCTTTTATTTCTTGATGACATGAGCCATATTCACTAGTCATTTATTTTTTTACTTGTATATAGTGACACATTTAAATGTCTTAAAAATAAACCCCTTATTTTCATGATATTAAATGTTTCATTGAATTTTATTGTTTTTTGGGACTTATGATTAAAGCATCCCTGTAGTAGTAAGAAATATTTGTCTCATAGAAACTTTTTTGGGACACACGCCTTATACATTAATTTTTTTCTATGTGGTTTATAAACAAACCATAAATGAATTTAATGATTCTTCTTATGAAATTGAAGGGGGAAAATATATTTATATATTATTATCTCTTTCATGAGGCTTGTGTTTGAACATTTACTAATGTGGTTAGTGTTTAATGTTAAAATATCATTATTTATAATGATTTTTTCGTGATTATTATCCAAATGATAAAATATAACATTAAAACAATCATAAAAATAATTATTTTTATTATCCAATAGTTATTTTTGGAGAATAAATTTGTAAATCAATTTTACTATATTTATGAATTAAGTATTCCAGATATACGTTTTCAAGAAAGAATCAGAAATATTTTTCTCTTAAGGAAAAAATATTTTTTTTAATGGAAAGGTTTTCGAAAAATTATTATATGAAAGAATATACTACTATATAATAATTATTTAAACACATTTCTACCCTTGTTTAAATGAATATAAAATATTTATAATGAATTTTATTATCATTTTTAATGTAATTAATTTTTTTATTTTTTTAGATAATGTGAAATTATTATTTATTGTCACATGTATGACATGAAATGTAATTATAAGAATTACGAATGATCAATAATTTTAATAATAAGTTAAACATTACCATGTATATGTTGAAAGGAATATATTTATTTATTATTTATTTAATTATTATTTTTCAAATATATATTTTCAAAGTCAATGTCATATGTTCACCAAGAATATTTCCTTGTGATCTTTGAAAAAAAATTCCAACAAAGATAACACCATGTGATGTTAATGATGATTTATTAGGGATGTAATACATTAATAAAATACATCTAATTTCTATTGATGGTTTATGTTTATGAATACATGACATTTATGAAACCCATTCTTTTTTGTGGATAATTCTATAATGAAATGATGAAATTCTTATGATTTTATTTCTTTTCCAGATGCCTTGATCGAATAAACTTTTTAGGTAACCAATTCATTTTCATTGTTTTTAATAGGATAATTTATTATGAACTCATATCACATATCTATATTTCATTAATTAATTTGTATCTTGGCCCAAAATTATATATCCCTCCAATTAATTGTGTAAATAGTTTTATCAGATGAGATAAACAGTGTTGTAATGTAGGGTGATCCTAGTTCATTAAAGGATTCTACAGACTATTGTAGTTTTATTAGTGATATATGTCTATAGTGATGTGTGGTGGAGTGATCCCATTCCACAATGTTAGTTTTGGAAATATTCCTTGAACACTGAGGAAATGATAATCTTTTCTTATCTATATTCCAATAATCTATGTTTTATGACAATTTTATGCTCTCATAAAATATATATATTTATAGATTCTATAAATATTATTGTCTCATGAACTACACATATATATTCACTGTGTGAGTTTTATTGATATTAATAATATGGTTCTAAAATGTTAAGCTCTTGTTCTCAGACCCTTATTCTCAAGTTATGTTGATTCTCATTCTTTACCCTTAGTGATAATTTGAACATGACATTTTTTATGTTTTCATTCCATTGGTTATGAAGAATGTTATCATGTATGATATTCTTAACATTTTTTATTGTTAAGAATAAATTTTTAGGAGATTATTAGGTTTACATATAAACAAGTTGTTTTTCATTTAATATATGAATTTCACCTGACCTATAATATTATCTCATCAATTATTATATAATTTAATGAGTATTCATCTATTAAGATGTTATTTCAATGTATTAGATTTTTGTGTTTCTATCTTACATCCATGAGTGAAATGAATTTTTGTAGATGATAGTAAATGTGTATATGCCAATGAGGTTATTAATAGCTATCTGGTATGACCATAATTAATTTTTTTTATTATTTTTGTAATATTTTCTTCTTGATCTATTTTTCATATCAATAATACCATTATTTTTTTGTTGGACACATAGAAAAACCGAACATTATTTTGTCCAAATTAGTGTTCATGAAATATAGAACTATAACGACCCAAAGATTTTCAATGGAAATTCCTTCTTATATTTATGTCATAAAATAATATAAAAACACAACATAATAAAGTACTAAATGATAAGTGACCTTTAAACAAAAGTTTGTCACTCCTATGTTTGGAATTTCAAAAATCCGACATACACTGTTGTGTTCAAGATGATTTTTGGAGTCTAATGAAACAAAAATAATTTTTGGTGAATAGTGACGTGCCCTTATGAATATTAACATACCTTTATGTATTGTAATATGACCCTTATGAATAGTAAATCATCCAACATAAGAGTAACATTACTTATGAATAATTAAATAAAATTTAGACATCTTTGAAAGTGACAAGTTGACCTTAGTATACGTTTATTTATTTTGTAAGTCATAAATAATTAATTATAATTAATTGATTAATTTAAAAAAATATTTATTTCCATAAAATTTATTCATAAATTATTTTATCAATGTCTTATATTTCTAGATAATTTTATAAGACCCTGCGTAATTTTTGAAAGCACTATAAAATCATTTTTTTACTTTTAAATAATGTTTTCTTATTTAAATTATGATTTTAATTAAATATTAAATTAATAATATTTAGAATATTATTTTTGAAAAATGGACATCATTTTTTTAATCTATACTTTGAAAAATGTTAGGGGTAAAGTTTTGGGTTTTTTCTGAAATACTTCAATTTTTGGGTGAATAGTAAAAAAATACAGTTTTTCGCATAATCAGTGTATACTAAATTGCATCATTAATGATTTAATGATGAAATAAACATTCTAGAACTTTAGTTTCGGAAACATTATATTAAATTTCATAAATATTTCCTTAAAATACAATAAATCTAATTCTCAAACCTAAAAAGAACTTTCCAAAGCCTAAAGTCAAATGGTGATTTCTTAAAGTGTCTTTTTCTCTTTCTTTCACCTTCCTTTTAATAAATTAATGAATTCGAATTATACAGATGAATTAAAGCCTAAAAGGAATTATATTATATTAATATATGATTTAGGATATCAAAAAACTACTATTACAAGTCTAACTTTTGATATATTATTTTATTTAATATTTTATACTAAAAACACCTCCCTCCTCATGTATAAATAATCCCTCCCCATCCTCTTGCCAAACCACACCTCTCAAACTTCAAGAATTGTCTAAGATCTACCCAATAATCTCCCCTATCCCCTTCCCCACGTCCAAGAGCTTCTGGTCTCCTCAAAAGACCAAGCATAGTCCCTTAAGGACGTTCTCAAGAGAAAGATTTAAGAGGTAATTTCCCTCCCTATTCTCCTTTAATTCCCTTTAATGTTCAAGTACATTTCTTGATCTCTCCCCAACTATCTTCATCCAAATTGTGTTTTAACTCCAGTATTATACATATTTTACTTTTATTATTCTAATTGGATATTATATCACCCTACCCCCTTTCCCTCTTCCTTTTATTTTATTAAAGAGAACGTTGTTCATGAGGTGTTAATTTATCACCTTTAAGAACAAGATGCCTTCTTCTTCCTTTTATACCTTCATATCTAGTCATAAAACCATTTTTATTGATGAACTAGAATATGTATTATGTATTATGTTCTATTTAACGTTTTTTAAATTACCTAATCCCATATTACTAAGTGATAAGTTAAAACAAGTTCGTTGTGATCTAAAAACCACCAAAATTGACCCAAATAACCATCATTTAATTCATATCAAATGATTCATCCACATGGATATAATATAATTTATTATAAAATAATTCAATATCCTTTAATATCATTAATTACATGTAATATCATTTCTGTATTTTTACTCATGTTCTACCCAAACTTTAATTTATGAATACAAGTTAACCACCCAAGAAAAACCATAAAAATGAACATCCCTGAACAATGTTTTTAAACTCTATAAGTCATACAAAGGACATAATATGACATAATGAAACCAGAATGAACCATATTAATGTACACATGGTTCTGGAATTCTAATTAAGGAATATAATTTCATTATACAGGAAATTAAAGAGAAGGAAGCATTCTGGTACAAGGTAAAGGGAAATTCTCAAACCCAACATTCATTCTTTGGGTTTTGCCTCTTTCACTCCATTTTTGATATGGTCACTCTTTAAAGATCATTTGTTCATCATTGTATTTCCTTTTCTGGTATATACATGTTTTCCAATTAAGTTTATTTCAATCTGAATGTTTTCCAAAATAACTCTTCTTTTAAGAACTCAACTTTTACCTCTCATTCATGGTTAATGGTTCTTGTATCAAGTATGTTGTTCCCTATTTCTTTTGGGAACCCAAAGCTTATGAATGTATTATTATGAGATGAAAGCCATTCCTTTACCTGGGTTAGTTGTGTTCACTTTTGATATGTGTTCTATGTGGCAATCATGATATTGATAATGTGATGATGTGACGGGTGCGCCTGGAATTATATAGCGCAATATTAATGTTTCAAAGAGAAAGGTGCGCTCGGAGTTATAAAGCGCTCCAATGCATTGGTTAAAGTGATGAATCTCATTATTAAATTTTAAATAATGTCTGAACAAGATGCTATCTTGGTTCACAAGTATGTGCGGTAGTTAACCACTAAGACATGATGTTTCATTTTTATGCATTGCCACATTTCAAGAATTTTATTTATGCTCCAATCAAGTTTATGATCTTTTGCCTATGTTATGATTATGATCACCCCATGATATATTGTTTTTATCTATCCTCTTACTGGGCTTCTAGCTCACCCCTTTTGATGTATATCCTCAGGTGTCTACATGTTCTAAGTAGAGTACAAGTTCCACTTAGAAGCTAGAGAAGAAGAAATTAAATAATTATTTATGGTTGATGATGTATTTGTTATGTATGGTCCTAGTTTTCCCAAGACACTAACCCTTTGGATCCTCTATGTGTATTACTATTATGTTGTTTATCTTTGAAATGATGTAATAGTAATGTAATAAAAGGTTGGGTCGTTATAATAACTCTATAACATTTTACCACCACCAAATCCATTTTTTTTATTTTCAGAAGTCAATTTTAAAGGCTAAATGTGAACCATACAATTTCTACACACATAAACATTTTCCTCGTCTATGTATTAAAACACAAACCCACTCCACACATCAATGAAAATAAAAATCACCCCACCTACCACCGAACTTCTAATTCAAAATTCAAAACCAACTCATGCCCACCGCATCTGGACCAGAAGCCTCCTCGAACCATGATTTTACTGACTCCAGTGCCAAACAAAAACCAGAGACATAGTTTGAAATTAACAAGATAATGCAATCACCAAGGTGGGCCGAACCACGAGGCACCTCATCAGCCATCACGTCGTCTCCATCTATCATCATCATTAAGAAAACCAAACTGTCGTTGTCTTCACGCATCCTCGCCGGAGCCACCACCGAAGAACATCCCAGAACATTTCCCATCACAGAAGAACAATGTTGTCATCACTCACCTTTCTCAACAATCTCACCACACCATTAAAAATCACTAAATCTAGAAACAAAAAATGACAGATACCATCTTCTCATGAAAAACCAGTCAACCTCATCGTCGCTGTTGTCACCGTCGTCACCATCTGAAACCCACACCAATCGCCGGAGACCGTCGTAGCCACCGAGAAAACATAACCATCACCATTGAAAAAGAAAACAAGTGAAACAAACCACGTAGAGAACCCGGAAGTGCCATAATGTTGTTCTTGAATATATGTTCTATGGATGGATGGTGTTATTTGAGGGATATAAATAATATAGGCCATTGGGGGTGAGGACTCATAAAACATTGAGGCACCTTCTCATGGTGTGCACCCTTGGTAATATCCAGGAGAATATTATGAGAACGAGACCCTCCAGTAGGAAATACACATATTATAGTGTCATTGTATGTTCTTATATACGGACGTCTGTATTGGTTCTTAGACATTAATATTATTATTAATGGGTATTACATCTCGCGCACTTATATGTATTGACAAAAACTGTGATGACACACTATTCGTAGAGAGGTAGGATATGTTGGGTGCATCACGAGTAATACTACATTAATAGATAATGTGTGAAAAGATTTTTCCTTTCTATTCCATAACGGAAGAAGATATCTCAGGACCTTTGATGGAATTGATATAGCCAAAATAAATCCATGGCCATGGTGAGGAATGGGCAAGTTCAATTCCGGAATGTCAATGAAAGAATAATAGAGCACATGGGTTGATGGCACTAGCATGCAACCCACTTGATTCATGATATCATGACAAAGGGATTATATTACACAGTAAGCATTCCTATGAGAAGACATGTCATTGTGGCGTTAACTTCATTCTTTATGGGTGCCTTGGTGTATTGCCAGATGCCAACCCTGGACATTAGGTAGGCTCCACCTAATTCCACTGAGAAAGTGTCCTAGAGGGTCACAGACTAATTGTGTCCATGTATCTCAGTTAAATATTTATTTAACAAGTTAAATAAAGAGTATTCCCGACTGTGGTTTAATAATTATTTAAGGATGCCTGGTCACATTTATTTCAACACTAGTTATTCGAGAGGATATATTTTTGGAGAAAAAATATATATTTATTAGCGAGTAATGTAGTTACATTTATTTATGAAATAAATATCCATTACCCAAGGTCTAATAAATGTCATATAGGAGATAAAGAAAAATTAAAACTAGATAAACACACCATGTACATTGAATGTACATGCCGTGTAGTTTTCATGGAAGAAGAGTACATTCTGTGTATTAATAATTACACACCGTGTAGTTTTTCTAGTCAGGATTTTGAGAAAAAAATATTATTTTATTAAATTATATTTATTATAATCAGCATGGGCGCATGTCAAGGAATTAATCATTCAGCATGGGGGTTTTCAAAAAGAGTTAATGAAATAAATAAAACGTTTAACGCGTTTTTTTATTGTCATAACTCTATAACCTCAAACTCGATTATAAATATCCTCACAACCCCAAAACTTTTCAAGAGAGAATCATTGTGCACAACAATTCTTGAGAGTTCTCTCAAGGCCGAAAGAACTCCTTCCTCCAAGAATTCTCTCAAGACCGAGAGAAATCCATCGCCACCAGATCAAGGCGATCGAAGGCGTACATCGCAAGAGAAGGTTCTTCCACGCGAGCACCAGTATATCCCTTCAGTGATGTCAATAGATTCGTGGACCACGTGTGGATCACCTCTAAATGAATTCTACACTTGGATTCTACGACGCAATGACGAATCACATCAGATCATCACCGGAGACATCGATGAATAAATAATTCCATTAAGGTAATACTTGTCAATGAAATAAATTAATTATAACCAACATATGATGATCCTATATTTATGATTCTGGGACTCTCTCTTTCATTTTTAGTTCTTCTTTATATTCCAAAGATCCATCATTTTACATCATGACGGATCTCGGATTGATCACTGTTAACACTAAAATTAAAGTTGGGCGACCCACCAACGCGCTTCCGCTGTGCTCGTAACCGACAAGTGGTATCAGAGTAGTCATATCATTGATTATAATTATTTAGTTTTTAGTTAGTGATTTACTAATTTAATAATTTAGTTGTTTCAATTATAGTTAATCATTCTTAAAAATATGAATCTTGAGATCTGTTCCTCCCCTCTCATTTCTCGTTCACCTTATAGAAACGAATTTTTCTTTTAATTTTGATTAAAATAAAATAAAGGTACTAATCCAGAGGTGTCAAATGCTCCTGGTCGTACAACACTAGAGTACACGGTGTGTACTCAGAAGTACATGTCATGTAGTATAGGTTCAATACATTGACTGATCCTCCAAATCAGGTCGTGTATTTGATCTTATCTAAGTCATTTATGACACCCTGTGTTGACAAGGAACATGTGGCACATTGTTTCTGGATTATAGGCTGTGTTGTCCAACTGAACACAGCATGTAGTCCCTTCGGGTTAGGGTTGTACCGTGTACCCCATACATGGCTTGCCCAGCTGGAAACCATGTAATGCGGAAACTACACGGCATGTGTCCCACTAAACACGTTGTGTACTCCAAAATTTCCGAAGTACATCAACACGCCATGTCCCCAGGCGTGTAGTTCCAATGGACGGTGAACAAAAAGTAAACACTGTGCAGTCGGAACTACATGTTTTGTACTCATCCAAATTATGAAAATTTATTAAAATTTATTATTATATAATATAAACCATTGTGATGTGTACCATAGTGCAGGAGTAAAGCAAAGGAACAACACGTGGAAGGTTTTTTATATATATGTGTTTATTTTAACATCTAAGTAATGAATGGAAATTCACTGGGTTTCCTCCAAGGTAAAAGTTACATACAAGGATAATTTTAAATGAATTTATTTGTTTAAAATTATGATGGATAAGAATATCAAGGGAATTCATAAAAGGTTTTAAGATAAAAGGATTGATTAATTAAAGATAATTAATTGATTCGAGAATGATTTATCTTAAACAAGAACTATTAAAGAATTGAATGCTAGTTTTATTTATACCTAAATATCGATGCATGTATTGATGATCATGAGAAAGACGAACACCTTTGTATGTGAATGGTTTCTTTTAATTTATTTATTTAAATTAAAACTGTTGGCATCCGAGCCTTCTCCTCATTAATATGTAGGGCCTACATTCCCAAGGATTCTTTTAAGTAAAAACCCCTTTTTACCCCTCACTTTCATGTGAGATAAATGCATATGTAATGGATAGAACTCCCAAGCTGGTGGAGGCAGCTCAAGTCAGGACCCAAGGCTAAACTAATCCAAGGAGATACAAAGGTGGATTCGTGGAATGTTGTAAACACGAACCTGAAAGGTGCAAGGTATTTCTCCCCTAGGTCTTGGGTTAGTTTATCAACCGCTAGATAAACTAACCAATAGAAAAAGCTCATAATCATACCATTTATTTTATTTATGTCAGTTGCATGGTTTATTTATTGTTGGTGTGTTGTCACAATCACACAATTAATGAATTAAACAAGCATGGAAGATGGAACTAAAATAAAATAGTATTATACATAAATATTATCTTAGACATAGTTAATCACTTAAGTATATCCCAATTAATATTATCAAGCATGTAATAAAAGATAATAAATTAGAAATTTAAAAATAAGGCTAAAATTACTCAATGAAATATTAAGTCATTATAGCTTTTCATAATATTGGTTAGAATCGAACCATAGTTCAAAGTGCTTAACCTACCCTAGTTAGGGTGATTTCAATTATCGGGGAATTCTAAATCATGGTTTTGGGTTGAAATGACTTGGTTTGCATCGAGGGTTGACTGCCACAGCAGGACTTGGTGAGACCAAGAGGCAAAGGTTGAGAAAATCCAAAATAAAAGGATTTCAGGATTAGGGAGTCCACTCAGTGGATCAAGGAGCTGCGAGCTAATGCAGTTGGCATTTGGAATGCCTACCTAAAACCATTCAAGTTGTTTGACTAGCCCTAGTTGGGGTAATGTGAAGGAAAATATGGATCCTTTCCACTAGAATATCTAGGAAACGGAATATTCTGAAGTCAATGGTGAGGGATATTAGATTTTGATAAAATAGTGCGAGACTAATAAGTATTAATTTATTTATTTGTGTCATTTTTTATAATAATGTAATAAACTTTTTCTCATCTTAATTTGTAGAAATGGAACGAAAAATGACTTCAAACATAACCTTGAGAACCATACTCGAGAAGGAAAACCTTCTCACCAGCACCAATTTCCAAGAGTGGCAGGGGCGTTTAAGTGTCCACCTTCGCCACGAAAGGAAATTGTATGTGCTGGAAGAGCCTATTCCAACTGCACCTGGAAAGGAGGAAAATGAAGAGAAACTATCTCTTTACAAGAAACATATGGATGATTCCACAGATGTCTAGTGTTTCATGCTATCAACCATGTCTAATGAGCTATTTTAGAAACCTGAAAACATGGACGCGTATAGCATGATATCTCACCTTAAGGATCTCTATGTATAGGAGGTGAGACAAGAGAGATATGAGATCTCCAAAGCATTGTTTACATCTAAGCTTGGAGATTCTTTTCCAGCTGGGCCTCATGTAGTAATTCTTATTGGCTATATTGAACACCTAGACATCATTGAGATTAATTTCCCGGATGAGTTGTGTATAGATATCATCCTATCATCACTACCCAACAAACCCACAGTCCTTATGGTGAATAAGAAAAGGAAGGAAAAGGAAAAGGGTCCAAAGACTTATAAACAGTCTGAGGCCCCCAAGTGTCATCCTTCAAAGAAGGGGACGATCGAGAGGCAGGGCAAGGAACGAGAGGTAGTGTGTTTTACATGTGGCAAGCAAGGCCACTAGAAGAAGAAATGCACCCAGAAGTGTGGGGACGCAAAAGGTTCATTTTTTATAGAGTTTAATCTTTATATTTCTACTCATTGGTTATTAGATACATCTTGTGGGGATCACATATATATTCAAATGTAGGAACCAAGTAGATTTAGAAATATTACCATTGGAGAGGTGGATCTTTGAGCAGCCAATGGTGCAAGGCTGGCTGCATTGGTTATTGGTGATTACCGCCTCTCATTGCAAACTAGGATGATTTTGGTTTTACATATCTATTATTATGTGCCTAGTGTTACCCAGAACATAATTTTTGTATCTTGTTTGGATATAAATGGATTTAATTTAATATTTGGAAATAAGGGTTGTCTCTTTTATAAGAACAACATATTTATTGTATGGAGAATTTAAATAATGGTTTGTATGTATTAAATTACGATATCCAAGTGTTGGAAATCGATAAGGAAAAAAACTCACAAGACTCATACATCACCCAGTTGTGGCATCACTATCTCGGTCATGCAAATGAAAAGCGCTTGACCAAGCTCTACCAAGATGGTTATTTGGACTCTACTAAGTTAAAACCACATGATAGATGTTCCGCTAGTTTACAAGGTAAAATGACCACGAAGCCTTTTGGTGGACAGGGTGAAAGGGCCACAGAGCTTCTAGGATTGGTTCATTCAGATATATGTGGACCATTTCCAATAGAATCTAGAGGTGGATATTTTTACTACATTACTTATAATGATGATTTGTGTAGATATGGCTATGTATACATAATTAGGTATAAGTCACAAGCCTAAGGGAAATTTAAGGAATTCAAGAATGAAGTAGAGAATTATCTTGGTAAGAAGATAAAGAAACTTCGATCTAATCAAGGTGGATAATATATGAACCAAGAGTTCATCGATATTCTACAGGAGTCTAAGATTCTGTCTCAGCACACTCCTCCTTGTAAACCACAGTGGAATGGTGTAACTAAAAGGAGGAACCGCACCATATTAGACATGGTGAGGTCAATGATGAGTCATGTAGATCTTTCATTATCCTTTTGGGGATATGCAATACAAACTGGAACATACACATTAAACCGATTACCAATTAATGAGGAAAATGGAATTACATCTGAGTTATGGAATGGAAGAAAAATCACTTTGTCACACACACGTGTTTGGGGCTGTGAGGCCTTTGTTAAGGCCTTCTCAAGAAACAAACTAGCACCTCGAGGCATGAGGTGTATCTTTATAGGATATCCCAAGGAAACGAAAGAATAATACCTATATAACCTTTCATACAAGAAATTGATGGTTTTCAGACAGGCCATCTTTCTTGAGAGGGATCACATCCTCAAGAAGGAAAGTGGGAGCAAGATTTACTTGGATGAAGTTGATGCTCATGATGCACAGGAGTTGGTACAAGAACAGTTCCATAGGTTCCTATGAAAGAGGTCCCAGAAACACATGTACTGCATAGGAGCTCAAGATAGGTAAGGGAACCAGAGAGATTTGGTTTCCCAGTCACCGAGGATGGTGAATCGTTATTGTAGGACAATTATGAACCTCTCTCCTACAAGGAAGTAGTAGAAAACACATAATCTGCAAGATGGATGGATGCTATAAATTCTGAGATGGATTCCATGTATGAGAACTAAGTCAAGGTTTTGGTCGATGAACCTGTTGTTGTAAAGCATATTGGATGAAAATGGATATTCAAGGGAAAATTGGACATGGATGGTCAAGTTAGCACCTATAAAGCAAGGCTAGTGGATAAATTATTTAGACAGCGTCAAGTAATTAACTATGATGAATCCTTATTTCTAGTTTCCATGTTTAAATCCATAATAATCATACTTTCCATACCTGCTTACCATGACTACAAGATTTGGCAGATGGATGTCAAAACGGAATTCCTTAACAGGAACCTTCAGGAAGATGTCTATATGACACAACCAGAAGGGTTTGTGACACTAGGTGAAGACAAATGGGTTTGTAAGTTTCAGAAATACATTTATGGATTATATCAAGCATCCATGTCATAGAAAATTCAATTTGATGAAGCCACAATGAAATTTGGTTTCATTAAGAATGAATGTGAGTCATGTGTTTATAAGTGGTTTAATGAGAATGCAATAGTTATCCTAGTAGTATATTTTGACGACATATTGCTCCTTGGAAATGATGTTCCAGTCTTACAGTCAGCTATGGACTGGTTCAACATGTGTTTCTCCATGAAGGACATTGATGAATCAGCCTACATTCTAGGGACCATGATCAATCATGATAGATCTAATAGGCTACTTGGACTAAGTCAGGGTACATACATTGACCAGATACTAAAGAGATTTAGTATGGAACAATCCAAGTGAGGATTGGGTCCAGTGTCACATAGCCTATATCTATCTAAGAAAATGTGTCCTACGACACAGCTGAAGAAAGATAGAAAGAGTAAGATCCCATACACTTCAGTTATAGGATCCATCATGTATGTCATGTTATGTACCAGGCTTGATGTTGCCTATGCACAGATCATGGTGGGAAGATATCAAGAAGATATAGGAGAACATCATTGGACTGATGTTAAAAATATCATTAAGTATCTGAAAATAACTAAGGATATGTTCTTGGTGTATGGAGGAGACGAGGAGCTTGTCATCGGAGGGTATGTTGATGCTGGTTTTCAGACAGATCAGAACGATCTGAAGTCACAATCTAGATATGTTTTCCGTCTCAATGGAGGAGTTGTGAGTCGGAGGAGTTCAAAGTAGCTGGTTGTCACTAATTCTACAGTGGAGTCTAAATATATAGTGGCTTTTGATGCAGCCAAGGAATCCATCTGGATTCATAACTTTGTCTAGGACCTTGATTTGGTGCCCAGCAGTAAATATCCTATGACATTGTACTGTGATAATAATGCAGCGGTGGCTCTTGGAAAAAAAACAAGGTCACATCAACAGACAAAGAACATACTCTGGAAGTATCACCTCTTGAGGGATTTCCATCAAAGGGGTGAATTTGTTGTGTGTAGAGTGTCCATGGAAGAGAATTTGGTATACCCTATGACTAAAGGCCTATCTTAGCTGAAGTATGAATATCATTTGAGAGCTAGCGGGTTAAAGGTTGTTAGTAGTTGGCTCTAGTCCAAGTGGGGGTCTGTTGGAGTCAGTGGCCTAGAACCAACTAATTTGTACTTTATTCATTAATAAATATCTTATCGCAACTTGATTTTTCTTCTACGTGACAATTCATGTGATAATGTTCTAAGGATAGCTATTGCATTAAAGGGTCCTAGTGGATCCCTACTGTGATGAGAACCCGAAAGTGCCATAACACTGTTCTTAAATATATTTTCTATGGTTGGATGAGTTTATTTGAGGGACAAAATTAATACAGGATATTAGGGGTGAGGACTCATAAAACTTTGAGGAACCTTTTCATGGTGTGCACCCTTGGTAATATCTAGGAAGATATTATGAGAACGATACCTACCAGTAGGAAATCTACATTTCATAGTGTCATTGGATGTTCCTATCTACGGACGTGTGTATTGGTCCTTATAATTTAATATTATTATTAATGGGTATTAAAACTCACGCACTTAGATGTATTGATGATAATTGTGACTACACATTGTTCGTAGCAAGGTAGGATACGTTGGGTACGTCACGAGTAATACTTCATTAATAGATAATGAAAAAAATGATTTGTCTCTTCTTTTCCAAAACAGAAGTAGATATCTTAGGCCATTTTATGGGATTGATATAGCCTAAATAAATCCATGGCCATTGTGAGGAATGGGAAAGTTCAATTCCAGAAAATCAAAGAAAGATTAATTGAGCACATGGGTTGATGGCACTAGCATGAATCCCTCTTGATTCAAGATATCGTGACAAAGGGATTATATTACACGGTAAGTGTTCAGATGAGGTGACACATCATTGTGGCATTAGCTTCTTTCTCTATGGTTTCCTTGGCATGTTTCTAGATGCTAACCTTGGACATTAGGCAGACTACACCTAATGCCACTGAAAAAGATGCCTAGAGGGTCACACACTATGTGTGTCCATGTATCTCATTTAAATAATAATTTAACAAGTTAAATAATGATTATTCCCGACTATGGTTTAATAATTATTTAAGGATTACCAATCGCATAAATTTCGACACTGGTTATTCAAGAGGATATATTTTGGGTGAAATAATATATATTTATTAGTGAGCAATGCAGTTACATTTATTTAACAAATAAATATCCATTACTCAAGGTCTAATATATTTGGTGGAGAAAATAAAGAAAAATGAAAACAAGATAAACATGTCGTGTACATTGAATGTACACACTGTGTAGTTTTCATGGAAAATGAGTACATGCTGTGTATTAATGATTACACACCGTGTAGTTTTTCTAGTTGGGATTTTGAGAAAATAATATTGTTTTATTAAATGGTATTTATTTTAATTTGTGTGGTCGCATTTCAAGGACATTATCATTCTACATGGTGGAATTAAATAAGAGTTAATGTAATAAATAAAATGCATAACGCATTTATTTTTTCCCATAACTCTATAACCTCAATCCCGATTATAAATATCCTCACAACCCCAACACTTTTCTAGAGAGAATAGTTGTGCACAACAATTATAGATAGTTCTCTCAAGACCGAAAGAACTCCATCATCCAAGAACGCTCTCAAGACCAAGAGAGATCCACCACCACCTGATCAAGGTGATCAAAGGAAGACATTGCAATAAAAGGTTATTCTGTGATAGCACCTAGATATCCCTTCGACGACGTCCAGAGATATGTGGAGCACGTGTGGATCACCTCTATAGGAATCTTACACATGTATTCTATGACACAATGACAGATCACATCGGATCGTGACTGGAGACATCAACGATGAAAGAATTCCATCAAGGTAATTTTTATCAATTAATTAAATTAATTATAACTAACATATGATGATCTTATCTCGATGGTTCTAGGACTCCCTCTTTTTTTCATTCTTCGTTCTATTCTGAAGATCCTGCATTTTACATCGTGATGGATCTCATATTGATCATTTTAATGCTAAAAAAGGATGGGCGACCCACCAATGTGCTTCTACGGTGCCCGAATCATACAAAATCTCCCACAAAGTGGACCAAAAATCTTCACCTGACAAATTTATTTATAGGGTATTTATGGTTTCCTCAAATAATCCCTCAATTTATTTTTTTAACACCCTATCATATAATATGTATATGTTTCTATGTAATCGTATAAAATTATATTAAACATTTTGTATAATACCATATATCCCTAAAAGTTTTTATCTATTTTTTTATGTCTATATATAGTAGTTCATAAAAATTAGTACTTTTATTTGAAAAACCTATCTTAGATGATTTGATATATGATTTCTAGGGAAAAATCCCCATTGTATCATGATAAGGTAAGGTTATGATAAATTCGGGTATGGGAAAATAAAGATGGGGGGTGTTAGTTAGAGTTTGCGACTTATTAACCAGTTAAATCATTATCCTAATTTAAATTTTATTTCTTTATTGAATGGTTGTCACTTTTTTTCTTTTACATGGTCTTTAAGAAAGAATCTATATAAAAAATAAAATAATAATGAACATAATATTTTGTTAAGGAGATTTTCTAATAATGTGTATGCCCACATCCCAGATGTATAATGATTAATATTGCAATCCAAAATTGATCATCTTCTATTATCATGATAGAACTCATGTTGTGTTATATCACCTAAAATAAACTCTTATAGAAAACATATAAAACTCAAGAACCTTATAATAGTTCTTCAAATAAAATATTTGGGTTTTACCACCATAATCTATGAACAATAATAGCAATTTCTCGAAATTGTGATGGGATCTATAAATATGATCAACTTTCTCTATATATCCTAATCCGGGAGGTAAACTATTTTCTTATTCAAGCCATAAAATATAAATACCTTGTAGTCTAGTATTATCAATCATATTCCTTATCCAAAATGTTGATAATTTAATAATAGTATGGTATCTCTCTTTTCTTATAGTTATTAATCAATCCATAGGATAAATCCCTCATATTAACATTGGGTATCTATAATTTTTTAATAGAAATAATATGAATCGTTATTTTAGGTACTAAAATATCCCTCCTAAGTACATAATTTATATGATAGGATGTTTTATAGGTTCAATACCCTTTATCCTCGTAAAATTATATTATATATCACATAATGATTGAGTCTTATGAAACCTTTAATTTTCTTCCCATAATCATGTTTATTAACCAATTTTTATAAATAGTTTTTTCAATGTATTATAATAATTAGTTCTCCTTGATATATGGAATTATTTGATTAAAAGTTTCTTTAAGGATATTTACTAATATCATTTATTATATAATTTATTATCAAAAAACATTCCATTTAGATATCCATGCTATTTTTTATTTAATTATAATTTTGAATTTATTGTAATTATTCTCCAATGGAATATCATAATGACTCAATATAGTATTCACAAGATAATATGAATTTGTTTTCCATATTCTCTCCTTAAATCTCCAAAAATATATCTCCTCCAAAATATATATAATAATAGAAAATATTATATTGATTTAATCATGGTATGGAAACATATGTTATTTCATAAATGTCTTCTCCAATAATCATTTCATCATGCATTAAAGTTGTATCCACTAATCAAAGCATGAATTCTAATAAAATTAAAACATAATCTTAATGATGTTTTATATTTATAGTAATATTCATAGCATGATATTCAAACTCAAATTTCAGAAAAAAATTATTTATCCTCTATCTATGAGACCAATATATTATATCATGAAAATAACTGTAATCATGATATTTGAAGAACTAAAAAATAAAAAATGAATCATTTGATTTAATCATACTTAAAATTATAACATCACAACTCTCAGTCATTATATAATCTTTTAACATCATGTTTTCATTACTAAAAAAATATTCGTCATGATTATTTATATAAGTTAATGGACCTTAAAAGTATATAGAACTTAGAAAAAAGTAAAATATTTATTATAATACTCTATATGACTATAAAAAATAGCTAAATGATTGTTAATGTAATTTCCCGCCCCTTCCTCATTGTCTTGAGAAAGAGATGAGATATTACAGGGCCTTCAATGATGTTTTAAAGGTTTCATAAGATGGAAATTAATACCAAGGTCTTTTAAAAAAAGTGGAGATTGATTTTCCAATAAAATAATAACAAACAACCAAACAAGTCATAAAAAATTAAACTACATGATGCATGTTAATAATGTTTACATATCAACAAACCAAAAGAAAAATATATTCAAGCCACAAGATTCAAAAAACATATGACCAAGCATAATACTACAAAACAAGACCATAAATCCGAGAAACAAATATATAGTTTCAATCCATACTCCATGCTACGAGCACCAAAACACCATCCAAGAATCATGATAAACTTCTTTCAAAATGATATTTTTTACCTTTAACTATGTCCTAAAAAACAACATCTAAAAAATCAATAAAGTAAAAAGTAGGGGGTATGTAAAAATACATTGTATGTTTTCTAAAAATGAATTCCCTCCACACGCCAATTGGATAAAACCATTAGCACATTTATATAAAAAAGATTATACAAAACATTAAATAGTTCAACAATTACTACAAGACAAGCACACCCATACCAAGAAACCTTAACAAAAATACACTAATAAAGGAAGACAAACAACCATTACATAATCCATTTAACCATAAAACATTACCATAACCTTTTTAATCATTCGTAACAAACACATAAGGAAACTACACATGGTGTAACATCACATCCAAGGCTATTTACTACATTTCCAATCTGGTGGTACTTCCTAACCACTTATCATTAATAGTCGAACTTCAATCCACTATCCATAACCTTTTATAATTATAATTACTACCTAATTAACTCATAATCCACACAATCCATAAGAACATTACTAACTAATAAGCATAAGGAACAATAATTCCACACATCATGAAGACAACCATTTCCAACATATTTCAAATCTTGTCAGATAATCGTCAATTTATTGAAAACACTATTTATCCATTTTCCATTCCAAATAATATTTCAACAAAAAACATATTTATTGAAAATCATCATTCATAAAAAAAATTCCATAATTCATACCAGTATCGATTTTAAAATCATCATTTCAAAATCAAACAAAAAATCCCTCTTGGCAACAATATCCCATTTTACAAAAAATCTCCACATCATCATCAAATGGGTTTCCTAAATGATTCATACATCATATTAAGAATTAATTTCAAGCACCGTAGATTAATTAGAACACAACACCATGTGTTCTATCAATGTGGAGCTGATATAGAAGCCACTTAACATAGGGTTCTGGCAAAATCGACTCACAAGAGACCACACCTCAAATTCAGGGGAATGCTCCACCAAAACCACTCAGGACCCCATTATATATCATCAAAAAGCCCTAAAATGAACACTTTAGTCTAACATAATTATATATCTACATGAAGTTGATGAATATCTAGAAAATAAATAGAGATAGGGATGTATATCTAGAGAAAACTATAAGAAACCAAACTGGAAACATAATCGATTACAACCGCCTTCAAACTACCATGTAACTCCATAGATATTCATACAAAATAGATGGGAGAGAACCTCTAACCAATGAGAACAAGAAATCCTACATAGGGTTGGTATGGTAGAATAAATAAATGAAATAGGGAAAATCCTGAGTGATCTTGTTTTTTTAACCAATTTTTTGTCATGCATGGTTAGATCAAGTGGCTAAGAAAATCATACGCTAATTATGAGGATGCTACTACCTCGAAGAGCACCTCACCTAACATCCTTGCATGGATAGACAGACCATGTGAAAACTGTGTAATTCCCACTATCTCATTCCACACGATTACCTAGTGATACAACAAGGTTTCCCTTAACCATGCTTAGACCTTGCGCCTTTTATAAATCATCCAAACATTTCTAAAATATCCCCAAACACACGTAAATATTACCTAACATCTCTAAACACATAAATGTCTTAAATAATGGTTACAAAACACTAAATGAGCGTGCTACATTCTCCCCACCATTGGACTCTCTGTCCTCTGAATGAGGAGTAACATTTCTTTTCCGAAAGAATTTGGTCCACTTCTCATCCATCCATTTATCCCACTCCCAAGTATCCTCCCGAATATGATCATGGTTCCACAAAACATGAACGAAACTGATATTTTTAACATGAAATTCATTTCATTGCCTATACAAAATCATCATTGTAATTTTCACCAGAGAATCATCTAGTTCTATATTAACATGATAGTAATGAATCCCAAGTACAAAATTTGGCATATACTTTTTCATATGAGAAACATGGAACACAATGTGTGCCACACTAAACCGTTTTGGAAAATTCAACCTATCTGCCACCTCTCCTACCCACTCATGTATCGTGACGGGTCCTATATGCCATGGAGATTGAATACCCTATTTTCTAAAATAATGATGTCCAAGACTCGGAGATATTCTAAAAAACAAATGAACACCCACCTAGAATGACAATGGTCATCGTCGATGGTCCACATGTGATTTCGAAGAATCTGAGCCATATAATTTCTCTCCCTGATGAAATTGATCTTCTTCATGATCTCTTGGGAAATTCTCATCCCAACCATCGATGTTTCACTTATTTCATCCCAAAAAATTAGAGAACTACATGGACCCCCATTCAATTCTTCAAACAGAGCCATCAATATCTAATTTAGATAACTATTATTGTATGAGATCTCAACTAGAAGAAATTGCTCCTCAGAAGAGCCAAGAAAATACATCATGCAATACCATAACATATCTTCCAATGTATTTATCCTCTTCTAGGACATCCCATATACTTGAGGATGATACACCATAATCATCATGAACTTTTTCCCCAAAGGCATGCTTAATGTATTTTTAGAAACAAGATTTTTATCATGGATATCTATCTGATAATATCAAAAATAGAACACCATGCATCTTTTCCACTTCATGGATATATATTTTGATATATCCTTCACTATATGAGATTCATGAAATTGGACGAAATGGGCCAACATTTTGATATGATCCACTATCACACATATGGCACCGTGTTTCCTATCCATTCTTGGGAGACCTGTAAAATAATCCATGATTATCTATTAGAACATCGAAATAGTAATAGGAAATGATTGCAACATTCATACTGGCTGATGATGCTCTACCAAGACTTGATGACATGTCAAGTATCTTGAAAAGAACTCTTCCTCTTTCTTTTTCATACAAGTCCACCAAAACAGGGCTTCAACAACTTATACATTTTCTGAATTCCATGATGTACAGACCACCTGGAATGATGATAAGCCCAGATAATTTCCTCCTGAAATGTCATTGGTACCACCATTTGATTAAAAATGAAAATACATTCACATTCCGTTCTCATGTCTAAATGTACTCCCTAGAATTAAGTTCAACCACATCTCCATACATTAAAAATTAGATATATATTCCTCATTAAATATTTGATCCAAGTTAGGAACCAATAAGACCAGAAATAAAACATCTCTATCAACCTTTTCGACACATTCAAACCACATATCAGCTAAAACTGACATCAACTACCACTGACATGATGCATGTTTCACTATTTTAGCATATTATTTTCTACTTAATGCATCTGCCACTGAATTTCCTTACGCAGTGTGTACATTAATTAAAAATCAAACATATAGAGATATTTCATCCATCTCCTCTTACAACTTTTTAAATCCCTCTTTGAGAAAATATGATTTAGGCTCTTATGATCGGTTAACACCATGAATTTGTCACCAAAGAGATAATGGAACCACATTTTCTAAGCATTAACCGCTACTACTAACTCTAAATCATTTTTTGGGTTGTTCTTCTCATGAATCCTCAAATATTGTTATCCATATGCAACCACATTACCCCCTTTCATGAGAACACAGCCCATCACTGATCCAAATGTGTCACAATAGACCATGTACCCTTTCCCTAGTTCTGAAAAAACCAATATTAGTGATGATGCCAGCTGACCTTTATGCTATTCGAAATGTTTCTTACACTCATCCTTCCATATAAATGGAACAATCTTACATGTAAAAGCTATTATTAATGAGGGAAATCATTATAAATCACTAACAGAATTTTGATTATACCAAGATATAACAGCCTCTATATTTTAAAGATCAATAGAAACACCATTCTCAGAAATAAAATGTCCCTGAAAATTAACCTCTTGTATCCAATATTCACACTTTGACAATTTGGTGTATAACCGATGATCTCTGAAGACCCCCAACAGTATCTCCATGTGTGGCCCATGCTCCCCCTTCTCTTGGAATACAATATTATATCATCAATGAATACCACCACAAAACAATCCATATATCTATGAAATATCTTATTCATCAATTCCATGAACACAATTGGTGAATTTTTTATACCAAAAAGAATATGCACATACTCATAATGGCCATATTTACTCTTGAAGATTGTTTTCAAAATATCATTTTTCTTCACATCCAATTGATGTTATCCTCACCACATGTCAATCATGGAGAACCACTAAGCTCAAATAAACTGATATAACATATCATCAATGAATGTAATCAGATATTGTTCCTTTATCGTACTATGATTTAGCCTGTGATAATCAACACACAACTGAAGAGTTACATACCCCTTTTTAACAAAGAAAAGGTGCTTCCGACAAAGTTCTTCTAGGAAGGATAAACCCTTTTTTCACTCCTATAACTACACATTCAATTCCATCAATTCTGTGGGTTCCATTTGGTAAGATAGAAGTGAGAATAGATATTTTATAGAATGAGATCAATTTTAATCACTACTTCTCTCATGGGTGGATACCCTAATAATTCATTAGAAAAGACACCTAGCAACCGATAAACCAATATTGGAAGGATACTCTAATTCATTACTTCCATTGATTCCAATGACAATGCCACTAACTCATATGAGATAGTGCCAAAAAACTAGTGACAAAAATATTATTACATCTAGTTTTTTATTCTTCTCCCCTCAAAAGAGAAGTGTGACACCATCATCCATTGTAAAAAGCCATTCACTCAAAATATTCTTTGGGGGAAATAAACATTTCCAACCAACCTATTCATAGGATTATATATTAATCATCCATATCAAGAACTGATAAATCCCACATCATCTCCACATCATCCATAATTAATCAACATAATCTACACATTATGTCTCAACACTCTCTTTGACTCAAGGGAGTTAGAATTTTCAAAACAGAAGGCATAATTTACATATGTAAACCAAGTAATCTAACAGCACGGGATGAAATAAAATAATGATAAACACCTATATCAAAAAATACTTTCATAAATGTTGAATTCATATGAACCATACCTCACACAATGGATGGTCCTGACCGATCATTCATCACAACCTGCTCAGCAACAAGCAACTAATTTTTTGCCACATAATGTATTTTATTTAATTTCTAAGGATTCATGGACTTCCTGGAATCACCATAAATAAATTTGATTGGATGACGAGGGGTATGATGTTTCCCCTTGTACCGTTAATCTATAAGACTTCGACAACCCTGGAGGAGTCTCATGTGCATCGGAACTCATATAATTCCAATAATACTACAGAAGATGTAACATATGATTACAATTATGACATGATCATGGTTGTTCAATTAAAATCCCACTTGATGTGTCCCATAGAACCTCACTAAAAACATAACTACATACTTTGAAGATTCAAAGGAAGATTCACTGATCCTACCATCAGATTTTGAACAATAATACCACCTGGAAAATAAGTGTTTCCCTTCATATTCTATTACTGAGATGCTCTCTTTCTTGAAATGGAATAAATAAGTTTTTCACTGAATTGTGAACGTGTGAGGCTATAATTTTTTGTAAAAAAACTCCTCCAACCTATACCATGCCACCCCTTGGTCCATTACTTATTTGAAATATAATTCCCATGACTAAAGGGAAATATTTCCCAACATGTAATATTATAGAATCACATTATCTCTACCATAGTTTACAAGAATTAAAATATACGATTCATTTGGTCCAACCACGATTCTTCCCTTTCTGGTTTGGAATCACACATAAATATTAGTGGATTCTTTTTTTGGAAGTGAATTGAAAGATCCACATGCTTTGGCGCATCAACTTTATTCCCACATTCCAGAGCTTGGAAAACATTCAATATACTATACACTAGTTACTAGTTCACATGGGGCTTAGGTGAAACCACATTTTCTGTGGCCTTTTTTGGTTGGTCTCTACAACACCTACACAGTGCAATTTTTATCAAAAAAAAAACAACCATAAAATCTCACTACCATAGCAGCAATAGTATTACAATTCAATTTCTAATACATAGATACTATCACAAAAAATATTTCAACAAATTCCATATTCCCATGTGGAACCATTTTTGATGAATCCGCAATTTCTTTTAAATTAACAAATTTTCATAAAACCATAATTATACGAGTTTTAAATCCATCCATTTGTATCAAATTGGAAGTATGAACCAATAGAACAGATCATGTTCATGTAAGGTTGTTCCAATCTGTACATTTGAAAATCCATTAAGTTTTGTCAAAATTAAAATATTCAAATCACATAAAAAATAATTATACCATATAAAAATATTCATTCATGTTGGAATTCCTTTCTACCATTAATTTCATTCCCATATCATGATCTACACTAATAACAGTGAAATTTCCAATGCCTATAAGTGTCTCTAAAACACTTATGAACCCAACTCCCTGGTAAATTGTAGTTCATCATAAAATGGTTAGTTATGTCCAATTATTAAATATATTTCATGTTTCGAAAATCATTCACCTATCTACCATCCTGACTGGTTGAATAGTTCAAGAACGAATTTCAACCCTAAGACCATCAATCAGTGCCAAAGGATCGAACAACTTCTTTCACATGAATATCAAGGAACAAAGAAACTGATACAGCTTGTAATGCACCACATATTCTCCATGGTCTTAAGAAGGAGGTGAGAATCGATTGGTCCTTAGGAGACATTCCCAAGGATCCATAGGTTGAGAATTAACTTCCAGGGCTTTAAAAAAATATTGGAATGATTTCCCCTTAGAATAAAAAACCAAAAAACGAGTCACAACTAATCAAACTACATGATGAATGTCAACACAGTTTACAACTACATACCCTAAATGTCCAATACAACCAATCTACAAGACATAAAAATCCATGACACAACTCTGTAGTTCTAAGACATGTTCCAAGCTCCAAGCACCACAACACCATTCAGGAATCACAATGAATTGCTCTCAAAAATAATAATTTTATCCTTACACGTGTCTTATGAAATGACATTGGTAAAATAGACAAAGTGAAAAAGCATGGGGAGAGTAAAAATACTTAGTTGTTTTTTACAAAATTAATTCCCTATACACACCACAAAGATAAAACTGTTACACATTTATATTAAACTGTTTATACATAACATTAAAGTGTGCAAGGATTATGACAAACGAAACACAACCATACTAAGCCAACATTACCAATATCCACACAAAACAATGTATGATAAACCACCATTCAATAATCCATTCCACCATAACACAACAGTATAACCATTTCCACCTTCCATAACACACACACAAGGAAACTAAACAGGGTGGAACTTCCCATCAAGGGATAATTACTATATTCCCAAACTAGCGGTACTTCCCAAACACTTGTCCTAAGTGGTGGACCTTCCATCCACTATCTCTAACCTTGTATTTTGAGACATCCTATAAACATCACTCACAATCAAAAAAATCCATAAAACATAAAAAACAGCAATCATATGTCACAATAAGGACACACATCATGAAAACCTCTATTTCCAACACATTCCAATAGACATAAAAAATAACTCATTTATTGAAAACGCCCTTTGAAAATTTTCACTAAAAAATCACATTTCAATAAAAAATATCTTTATTGATTTTTATATTTAATAATAAAAATTCCATAATTCAAACCATTATTGAATTTTAAATCAATAATTTGTAATCGCACAACAAAACCCCTCTATAGTAATATCCTATTTTACCCAAAATACCAAATTCATCACCAAATGGTTTTCCTCCATGATTATCACACCATATAAATAATTAATTTCAATCAAAAATGATTTATTTCAAACCATGCCTCATGTTCTAAACAATTGTAGTCGAGAGAAAAGCCACCTAACTTACGGTTCTAGAAAATCATCCCACAATTGACAGCACCATAAAATCAAGGAGAATGCTTCACCAAAACCACTATAGATCCTCTTCCACATCATCAAAAAGACCTAAAATAAACACTTTTGGAGACCATAACATTAGATCTACATGCAACATTTTTTGATCTAGAAACCCAAGAGAGAGATATATTAATCAAAATAGAACCACAAGAAACAAATATGGGTGACTTATCAGAGAAGAACAACCTTCAAAATACTAAGAAAACCCTTCTTTTTTCATATAAAATGGGTGGGAGAGGCCCTATAAACCTACAGAAAATAGAATCCAACATAGGGTTCGTGTGGGAGAAGAAATTAGTGTATTGGGAAAAATCCCAAGTGATCCCATTTTTTTAACAGCTTAATTTCACGTCACCTGTGGTTAACTCACACGATTAGGCAAACCATGCACTAACTGTGTGTATGCTAATTCTTAGATGAGCACCTCGCATTGCCTCCTCGCAAAGTTAGTCAAATCATGCACAATCCATTTGAAGCCAACTCTCTCATGTCGCATGGTTACCTGGGAATTCTGCATACATCCCCCAAACTGTGGTCAAACAGTGCAACCATTAAAAAGAATCCAGGCATTTCCATGACCTTCACAAAATCACCCAAACATTAACCAATTACATTAAACACATAAAAGGCATTTAAAAGGGTTACATAACTGAAACCAAGGGTTCTACATTTAATCTGCTATGATTGCTCCTAGAATTTTGTATTGTGAGCATTACCAGTCATAGAGAGTCTAAAAATAAAATCTAAAATATTATAGTTTATGTTGAGTGGAGCATTAAAAATAAGAAAATGACTCTTATATTTTTAAGGAAATATAGTTTTTTTGAGATATTTAGTATAGTTATTTTGAAAATGAAATTTATGTATTCTAAAAACGACTCTTTTATATTTATGGATTATTATTATTCAGCACCATGAGCATTATAATATCACTTATGTTCATATGTGGCTTCGTGATGAGTCTTCAAAAATATAAATGAATTTTTTAAAATTCATAAATTATTAATTTCACCACATTTCAATCAGAATTACGAGCTCATCTTGTTTAACATAAACTCATCTAAATCAACGTAAAATTACTTCAAAATTACTTCAAATCATTTTGAATTATAATTAATGTAATGTCAAATATTTATTCCGAAAATAAATTCTATATAGTGTATTCCAAAAGTATTCCTCTAACACAAATAAATTTATCCACTACTCACAAATTATCAATGTATACTTCAATTAATAATATGATTTATATAACTTTGTAACAATATTAATACAACTCCATTACTAAAAGTTCCATTATTCTCAAAAATACACAGTATTCAAAAATAATTAAACTCTATATCATTTCTAAAATTATAATACATTCAATATCAATAAATTAAACAACATAATATATGAATTTACTATAATTATTAATGACAAAAAAAATAAGATATAAGAAAAGTCGATAAATACATCTTCGAATGTCATTTATAAAAAATATTATTACTGAAATACCATAGTTTGAAGTAAATCTATTTCATCAAATCTTATTAAATATATTTTCAGATTAATATCTTAGAAGCTTACCCATTATTTTCCATGACATTAGATCCTTAGTAATATCCAATAGAAATAATTTTCCTTCCACATATAATCTAAATAAATTGTTACATTAAATAAATACTTTTTCATTAATTCATTTAATAACTTCTTTTTTTCATATTAATAATAACAAAAAATAAAATTCAATAAATTATGGTGTTTCAGAAATACTCATTCAATATTCATCATACACTGTTAAAACCCACCATTCCATGGAAATCAAATCCATCTTATATCTTGGGTGAAAAAAAAATTTATATGACTATTATCACTACATTTTATCATCATTTTTATTCCCATATTCATTATTTACATTAAATATGAAAATCTTCAATAGTATATAATAATATCCCCCATTATATGTTTTTTGAATATGATGATTGAAAATAAATTATAATATGTTTTCCATTTATTTCTTATCTCTTTAATGTTATAATAAATACAACAGAAAACAAGAGGTGATTATTTCATTAAAAATGTTTTATTTTTTGAATTATTTATTCTGTAAATTTAATATTTAGTTTGATGGCTTATTTCACATGTAGAACCAAAATAAAAAAAATCATACAATATTTAATGAATATTATTATGAAAATTTATGAATAATAATTCCCAAAAATTTAAATTATTCTAAAAAATAATAAATGCATACAAAATAAGACTAAGAAAAAATAATTTTTTGAGAAGTCATATTTCAATGAAAGTAGGTTTTACTAAAAATTATCTTTATAATTAAAAATATTCATTTTTAAATTTTATATTATTAATATTATTATGAAATATATATTATTTAATTTCACATCTAAAGATTATCCTGTGTTTTATTTTTCAGTTTTTTCCAAATTAATTGATTTTTCAGTGAATAATAGAAAATATAAATTTTTCTAATGCTATCACATTAGAATAAAATAATGTCAGTAATTTGATATAAAATATATGTATGAAAAAACAAGAAAACCCATCCAAAAATAATATATTATATTTCTAAAATCAATGTTTAATATTTTGGATAACTAAGTAACATATTACATTAAAATTTATGTTTATTGTCTTGTATTAAATATATGGTAGTATCCGAGATAGAAATTAAATATAAAAATTAGATTATGTATTTCAAAAAATAATAATTAATTTAATAACTTATATTTTATTTTTTACATAAAATTATGCTTACAATATATAATGTTATAGATCATGATAATAGTAAAACTTTTATTTTAAATTAATTATTTTATTATTATTATAGAATATTAATCTAACAAGAAAAATTTATGACTTATCAAAAATGGATGGAATAAAAAATTTAAACCAATATTTAAAAATAGTTTTAATTATTCATTTTTTATCAATACTATATACGATTAACATTACATAATGGTATCAAAACATTTTTCCCAAATATAGTTCATCAAAAAACTGATTTATTAATTTAAAAGTTAATTTTCGATTAAAAATTAGTTGAATAAGAATATAGTGGGTTTATATTATTTTCTAGAGTATAAAATCATATAATGTTAATTCTTTTCAATTTTTAGTAAAACATATAACTGTCAACAAAACCTAGTCAAATAGGTATAAAAATAGTAAATGTTTTAATCAACTCTAAGATACCATAAACATGTTTCAAAAATTTATGAACAAAAGAGTTTGAGGATTTATTTAACTTATACCAACACATGAACTTTTATTTCCTAATTATTATTCCTTCAAACACTAAATATTTTTATTCCATTATTAGAATAAAATTAGTGTTTGTGAAGGATTCCTTTTAATCTCATTTATATGTGGAAAATTCCACCCATTCATGAAAAACCCATTCATTAAAATTTAATTCATATACAATTCCATTTTAATACTCCTACAATATTTTATCATGCTAATAATCCTATTATATCAGTTTGAGAACCTATTCCCATCATTTACAAGGGGTCTCTTAAGAGAAACTTTAGGTTCCCAATGTTATTCAATCACTTTAGTAGAAATCTAGAATTAAGGTAATAGTTTTTTATCTGAAATTTGTTTCTTCTTGAAACATATGTATGTACATAGACAATAATTTATTTTTAATATTATATCTACTATACCTTTTATATTATTAACCTTGATCCTATAAATTTTTCTAATATTTGGTGTTTCATGTGAAATTATATCCATCAACTAGTTTTGATTCGAAATTTGCTACTATTCATGTCTCATTAAAAAACCTGTGAGATATTTTTAATATTTCACTCCATAATTTATATTAAATTTTGTATTAATACCCAGATTTCATTAAATTATAATGAATTTCTTTTCTTAAATTAAATTTTAATATCTATATTATTGTAATCATATTATTTTTATATTACACTATCTTAAGTGTTTGGGAAAATAAACACTAAATAATTATGTTATGATGGTTATTCAATAACTTTTTTATGTATGATAGGTACATTCACATCTATTGTTATTTAATTTTGATTTTATATTTTCTTAATATTTTATATTTCAACTACATAAACATATATCAAATGATTATTGATTCAAGAATCTTGACATTCATAACGAATTTAGTTAAATCAGAGTTATTTATTTTTTCAAAAAAAAACTATTTATTTTTATTAAATATTCTATGTTTGAGAAATTTTACTATTTTCAATTTCAAAAGATATTTACTATATTCAATACGAAAAAATTATGTTTTACCTCAAATATAATTTCTTAATAAATGTCCTACTCATAATGGTGTAATATTTTAGAGGAAATCAATATATCCTTTAAAGATAGTGTTTCCACTAATTCATTGATCATTGTAACCAATTTTATTTACCTTTATTATTTTAAAATTAGAATATATTTATATTTATGTGAACTTCCAATTTTCTCATAAAACTTTTCAAAAGGTTATTATGTTTCTCTTTTTAAAATGTGTGTTTTCAACAATGGTATTTTAAAATATTAAATAGGTCTTCAAGGAATTAAAAATAATATTTTTTATCATAAACATCACATTTATTTTGTTAAAAATAATTTAATTTCATGGATCTCCAATTGATAATAATTTTTAAATTAAATTTTTTTCGAATTATTTCCCTTCATTTTATTAAAATTGATTTTCAATGTGACATTATTTTATCCTTAAATGACAAAGATAAAGGCATTTAAAAATATTTTATGATCTCAAAACTATTGTCATATTTAACTATACTAGTAATTTTTTTAAATGAATTTACTTTTAAATATTACTAGAAAATACCATTTTGGGTGATTGAATTTTGGCTAACAATAGTTCATATTCTTGGGGTAAATTTTTTAAATTAGACTACGAATTGTTATGCAACCATTTTTTTTTTCAAGAATTATTGATAATATGAAGAATTTATATTTTCACATGAAACACATTTATATTTATTATTCAATATTTTCATTCAATTTAGCGATAATTTTTATATATCGCAGTCTCTAAAGGTAAAAAATACTGATTTATCACAAGCTAAAGGGTACATGGGATGATTTATCAAATGAAAGAGGATATTAAAGAGTATTTATACAAAGTAAAAAAGTAAATTAGATGATTTGTACCCTAAAAATTGTACAAGGGAGTATTTCTTTGAATCCAAACATTACATGGGAGAATTTATTCCATGAAAAATAGTATGTGGGAGGATTTATCCAAATCAAAAAAGTATACAAGAGGAATCATATCAATCCAAAGAGTACATGTGATTATTTATTTTATGAAAATGTTATACAAGAGATGTTATATCCAAATTAAAGAGGTCTACAAGGAAATTATCTGAATCCAAAAAATGTACATGATTGATAAGTCCAAGCTTACTATGTTATAAATGTCATAGTGTAAATCCCTAACATGTGATTTCATTTTTTATATGCCACACTCAAATGAAAAAATATTGTTCCCATGTATATGATACATAGAACATATCTAATGTAACTAGATTTCACAAATTTTTCTATGGTATAAGAAATATAATTTGATAATTTGTGACCTTCTATCATTGAGTATAGGTATTTATTATTTTTTAAATTCAATTTTAAAAATAATTTCCTCCCACAATAATTTTTTATACTATAATTATCATTTAAAACATGATTTCATGTTTATGAGTTGTTTTACCATAATATGTGTTCAAAATCATGGAATTATTATGCTTTCCTTCCAATATGTTATGAAGATAAGTTTAACATATGAAAATTCATGAATGGATATGGTATATGTTTTTATGGTGAAATTTCCATAATTTATATAAAATAGCATAAAACTATAATTGGTCCTTAGAGTAAATTGATAGAGATATTTTTTTCATAGTTTTTTTCTGAATTTAATTTCTTTAATCATCCAAAATTATCTATTTGAGATTATATGAATCAATTTTGGATTTATGATGTGTTTTGTGAAAAATGGTGAAAAGTTCCAAATTCTGGATTTTGGATAGATTTTTACATCAATGTTATTTTTATCATTTATTAAAAACTATAAATAAAAATTGATGGAATATTTTTTTTAGAATCTTTATCTTATTGTCTTAAACTTTTTCTTCTAGACGATGAGATGATTCAGCCATCTTAGTGAATTAAAAATTTAATGAATTTGAAGAGTATTATGGGAAGATAGGATGGACCACCCACCATAATGGAAGTCTATATCGGCCTACGCACCTTAAATTGGGATACATCAACTTGGAAGGGCACTAGGACACATGGGAGGGCCTAAAAAATTAATTGTATTGATTTTGGATATCATTAAGGGTGAAATTGAACGTTATACATTTGGAAGAATCTTCTTGAATATTTCAGATAGAAAACGTCATTGTCCACAAAAACCCATAACTCTTTATTTGCAAATCCAATAAAGCTAAAATATATAGGGTTAATGCAAAAAATATTTTTCAACAACTTTAATAAATAATGGAATACCTTAATCATCCATTAATGGGTCCAAATATGCGCCATAGTTAGGAGAATAGAATATGCCTATAAAAGTCAAGGAGCTCTTCCATTTAAAATCATCTCATTCTATCCCATTTATTTATGGACACCAAGGAGGAGAAATTTGTGAATTTCTCTATTTTATTTATTTTCTTTTCTCTATATTTGTAATAACTTATTATTCACCATTCATCTCGATTACACTTACCATTGTGGTGTAAAAATTTTGAGTGATTGGATAAGGGTTGGTTTTCTATTTTTTAATGCTTTAGTTTTTGTACGTAATTGAATGAAATATCTTTCTTCTTCAAAGTTTTTTTTTTGAATTTAATAAAGTTTATTTTATTATCAAATGAAATCAATCATGAATTTTAATTTTTTTTATAGATTTTTACCATGGTAAAATAATCACTATCTCACTCCACTGATTTCTGGTTCATATATGATAGAATAGTCTAGGGATTAGTGGTGAAGTACTCAAAAATAGTATGTACGCATAAAAGGGGTAGTGAATGATAAACATTTTTTGGGATAAACAAGACCTGGTCTGGTATTGCTCATTCCACTTGAGGATATTCAATACAAATATTTTTTACAAGGAATGAGAGTTTACGAAACTGAGATCTTCATAATTTTTTCTCTCCCCATCATAATTTTACCAAGGAAGTGATAAAAATCAATTGTGAAAATTCACTTTAATCAACTTACAATAAGTTGTTTTAATTTAATTGAACAAGTATGGAATTAAAATTGGGAAACTGAAACCGACCTAATCAACCTTTTTAATATCATATTTTTCAATCGTTTAAATTTTAAATTTCCTTTCTACAATTTTCTTTTTAAATTATTTTATAAACTCACCATAGTTACCCTCTTTTAAAAGTGGAAAACTGTTTTGTATGCACTCATCTTCAAGAGACTTCATAAGGTTAATCACTATAATAAACTCAGGGAATTTAAAAAAAATGTTTTACCACACCCTACAACAGGCATACTTCAAACATGGAATCATTTCTACGGAGGAATTTCCACAACCTAATTATAAATATTTGACTCTTTTCATAAATAAATTCCATATTGTTTTCAAATGATTATTTCTTTTATTCAAGGAACAATTGCCCACTGATAAATGAACTAATTATTGACTAAACATTTTTCATGGAGGATAGTGTTTCTTATATTATTAGACAGGTGATGTTATTTCAGAAAACAAATAATGAGGGGTAAAAATTCAATGAATTCATATATAGACTAAAGGAGGACTTGAACAAAGATGTTTTAGAAGTGATGGATGGAATGAAAACAGTGTTCTATCAATACTTTCCATAATTTTATTAAGTTTCCAAGGTCTAAGAAGACCCCCCTTAGTTGGCCCAGATTTTTCTATGGCGATCCAAGATATTGAGGTGACTAACTACCTGCCTCTACCAGAACCTATTCAAATCCAATAGGTGTTTTCTAATGAAGAACATATTAAAGATGAAAAAACTCAGGGTGATAATAATTTCATGAAATCATTATCTTTTGATATTTTTGGAAAATTAATTTAGTATTACCTCCCATTATTTTAATTTTTTAGATTTATCCAATACATGTATTTCTTTAGAGGAAAATGATGATTAAAATATTCATCTAAAGAGGAACATATTGAGCTCCCAAATTTTTTTGAACATTTATTATAGAATGTTCAAGAGGGGATCAAAGTTGATTTTATTGAGGAAATGAGACAAAAGTTATAAAAATGATAGGGAATAATTTTATATTGACACTTTGTGCTTTATGTATTTTCAAATAGAATTACATTATGACATTCTATTTAATTTTTCTATTGATGTAGCATACCGTCAAAAACCACTGGATCTAAAAGATGATATTGTGAAAGTAAAAAACCAATAATTAATAGGAATCGTTCATTATTCTACCCCCGTCTTTAATGAATTATTTAATTCACATGGTGGTGTATTTTCTATGCTATATATTTAGAGTCTTCAACAAAAAGGAGGAAGTTCATACTAGAAATAATAATTTTTATAGGTTCATGAGAATGAAACTAAACCCACTATTATATTGGGGAAACCCAATTGGAACTACCCGTCTGTACGTAGTCAAAACCCAGGGCCCACTTGAGGGATTGAACCAATATATATCCTTCTAATCTCAACCTATTTCTACTTTTGTTTGTTTCAATAAATATTTTATTTATTCTTTTTTTCTTTTCTTTTTAGGTTTTCAGAGTGCAACACATAGGAGCTTAATTCAATGTTACATTGCGAATAAGTCTTGTTATACCTCTCTTTTGTACTTATTTGTTTTTTATGATTCAATCAAAAATCTACTTACACATTAAATCTCTATGAATTCATTGAGGAAACTGCATCATTTATGTTTGGGGGAGGGGAAAATTTTATTTTAGGTTTTTTATTTTTAGTTTAATGTTTTTAAAAAACTTTTAATGTGTTTTTTGATTTTTTGTGTGTTTGTTTTTTTAGTTTTTGTATGTTTTTGAAAATTATGGACAGAAATTATTATAATTTCCATATTTGAATCCCATTACAATGAGTGAACCAATCTATCTCATGAAAGTGAGCATAAATGAATGCTGGAATGACTAAATTTCATGTTCAAATCTTCTGGAATTTCATGGAAAGTACTATGATTTTTAAATCCCATACCACATCTCACTATCTTTATTTTTGAAGTCACATTCTCATAAGGCTTCTTTACCATTTTTTCATATTCATTAAATTTACCTCATTTCTTGAGATAACTGGACAGTAATTTATTTATCTAGAATTTGAATTATTTCTGTCAAAACTTGAGGGTTTGAGGTTTTTGTGTTTTGTGTTTTAAATGATTAAGGAATTTATTTGGTACTATGTCCCATTTTAAAAACAATAATTTTTATTATGTCCTACCTTATACATTAATCCTTGTATCCCTTAGATGTCAGGAACAACATGTTAGGTTTCCCACATTACAATACAATTTTCTCTATCCAACCTTCTCTTGATGTAACATTATAGGATCTAGATGAAATTATGTGTGGGGGAAGATTTCTTGTGGTGTCATACCTCATTCGGTGATACATTGGGTGGAAACTAAATTGTTGAATATATTATATTTATATTGAAGAGTTCATTTTGTAAAATTATATGCATTTTTGGAACATTCACTATAAATTAAATTGTTCCTTTTTTGGAGATTACAATGTACAAAGAAAGTTGTGCCTATCTGGATGTTTGAAGAAAACAAATGTTTGAGAAAAAATTTAAACTATTGAAATGCTAAATGGAATGAACATTTCTTGAGTTATCATGATGATGTGGACTATTTTTTAAAAATGGTAAGAGAAGAGACCATGTTTGTTGGCCAAAAATCCCACAAGGTATCATTGAAGCATTTTTGAGGAGATTTTGTTTGTTGACAAAGCGGGCCTCCATGTTCGGTTTGTTGAAAAAGCATACCACGATGTACAAATTTATTGAAAATGGGGTTTTACATGGTGATTTTTTGAGTTCAAAAGATTTTGTTTGAAATCCATAATTGATTGAAGAAACTGAACAAATGAAGGGATGATCTAGAGGTGGTACAAAAAGAGTTGATACAAGGTGGCACTGTTTGGTTTTGGACGCAAAAGTGACTAGGGTGAAAACTTGTGCGATATATGTTTCTCAATATTAGAACATCAAAATATGGCCAAGGAAAGAGGGGTGCCTATGTTTTGTTTTGGGTGTGTAAGTGACTAGAGCGACAGAGATGAGGGGGGCTATACTTGCGCGTCGGTGCTCATGGTGTCCAAAATGCCTATAAATAGAGGTCCACCCCTAATCATTTTCAACAGAGTTCAGCACTTAGAGAAAATTATAGCTCCAGTCATGCAAGTGGTTTATTCACGCAAGTGTTGGTTTGGTCGCACAATTTTTAAGATAATCATATGTTGTTTTCTAGTTGAGAGTTTCGCGCCAATATTGGTTTGGGCATAAAAGGGTGTTAGTTGGCCAATTTCAGAGTTGAAGAAGTGGGTGTTGCAAAAGTGGTTTGGTGACTCTTTCATGTTAGGTTTGGAGAAGTGCTCCAAAGCATAGAGAAGCACTCTAAGCACAGATTAGCACGCTGGTTATTCTAGGGTTGCATGAAATGTTGGAATATTTCCCAGAAAATTTTAGTAATGTTTTATTCATAAGTGGATGAATATAGAACTTCAATATAGAATCTACATACATATGAAGATGCATTTATTTTTATTAGTGAAGGGTCCTACAAGTCATTAAACTGTGAGTGATTGACCACACATTACTTGAGAGAGTAGTGAGCTTTCATATTATTAGTGGTTGTAAACTAGGAGGGGCAGTGAGTCTGCTCCAAACATTATATGTAATAGAGTGCTTTTAATGGATTTTGTACATTGGTGCATCACCGTTGTATGCTCCTTGGACGTAGCCCAGTGAGGGTGAACCAAGTAGAAATTTTTTTGTTCTATACGTGATATAGTTTCTATTTATACATTGCAACAGGAAAGATATAGAAGAGAGTTTTTCATAACAGCAAAACATGATCAATATGGGAATTTGTTTTAATCTTTCATACCCTGACTCACCCCCCTCCCCCCTCAGGGTATCTAACCCAGTGGACCTAACAATTTTTGAGTGAAAATTTGAATCTTGCAATTTTACTTCAACAAGTATAAATCCCTCCCTTTTCATCCACATAATATTTAACATCTATAGCCTTCCAAATGGAAGCCACAGAACAACCCTGAAACTTCCTCATGAAAAAAACAGATACTTGACTCACATAGGGTGGAGATGTATGAATTTATAAAGACTATGGTTACTCTTGTGTGAATTTGGATGAGAAAAACCATGTTGAACATTTACATTTGTGGTATGAGAGAAAATTCATGTGAGTTATGTGTTTTATGTGCGTGGAATAAGAAATGGAGTGGAAATATATTAAATAATCTAAAATGTTGAACATGAAATTAATTTTTTTTATTAGGCATGATATATTTTGCTTTCATAGTCTGCATTTGGTATATTTCTTTGGTATTTGTTTCTTATATTATTTTATTTAATTTTAATTTTTACATGTACAAGAGTTCAAGTGCTAAGTGTGGGAGAATTGAGGGAGATACTATTTTTCTAAATTTTTTATGAATTTCTATTTTTTAATCATCCCAAAATATCAATTCGATCTTAGATGAATCAATTTTAGATTTATGACATGTTTTATGAAAAATAGTGATAAGTTCCTAATTCTATATTTTGGATAAATTTTTACATCAAGAGTATTTTTTTCATTTCATGGAAAATATAAATCCAAATTAAGTCAATCATTTTTTGTTAGAATACTTATTGTATTTTCTTCAAAATTGTGTTCTAGACAAGGGGATGATTCGGCCATCTAAAGAAAATAGAAAATTCAATGAAGTTGAAGAGTTTTACAAGCAGCCTTCGTGGGCCCCACCATTATTATGGAAGTCTATATCAACCCACGCCCAATAAATTGCAATGATTCCACCTGGAAAGGGACTAGTACATATAGGAGTGCATGCATAATTAATGTTCTGGAATTTTATGTCATTATAGGTAACATTGACCATCGTACATTTGGAAGAAGCTTCCTAGAAATTTCATATAGAAAATTTAATTGTTCACAAACAATCCATAACTCCCTATTTGAGAATCCAATAAATCTGGAATTTTGATGGTGAATGAACATGATATTTTTCAACAAATTTTATGAAGGATGGAATGCCTTAATCATCCATTAATGGGTCCAAAAATGGGTCATCTTTCGGAGGATAGAATGTTCCTATAATAGGAGAAGAGATCATCCCTATAAAATCATCTCATTCCATCCCATTCCATTGAGGACACCAAGGAGGAGAACATTCATGATTTCTCGATTTTATTTATTTTTTTCCATATATTTTTAATACCTTATTATTCCTCATTCATCTTGATTACCCATACCATAGTGGGGAAAAACTTTTTACTGATTGGGGGAGGGTTGGTTTTCTATTATGTAATGCATGAGTTCATTGATGTAGTTCAATGAAATTTCGTTCTTCTTTGATGTTTTTTTCAATTTCTTATAGTGTATTTTATTATCATGTGAGATCATTCTTTAATTTTAATTACATTATTGATTTTTTACTTGGTAAAATAATCATTATCACCCTCTACTGATTTATGGTTTATATATAATTATTTGAGACTAGGTATTAGTGGTGAATTACTTGATGATTTTCAGTATGTGTAAATGAGGTAGTGAGTGTTCTTGATTGTTTGGGAGAAACAAGACCCGGTCGGGTATTTCCCTCATCAATTGAGGATATTCAATACAACTATTTTTCACATAGAATGAGAGTATAACAAATAGAGATCTTGGTAATGTTGTCTCTCACCCTCATAATTTCTCCAATGAAGTCAAGGAAAACAAGTCTAAAAACTCACTTTATATCCAATCAGAAGAATAGGTTTTAATTGAATTGAAAAATGATATCATTACAATTGGTAAACTAACCACGACCTAATCACACTTTATAATATCATATTTTTTTATAATTTGAATTTAAAATTACTTTTTAATCATTTTATTATTAAATTATTCTAAACCCACACCATAGTTGCCCTCATTTATAAGTGAAAAATTGTTTTGTTTTCACTCATCTTCAAGAGACTAATTAGGGTTAATCACTAGATTACACTTAAAGAATTTAAAAAAATTGTTATGTCATGCCTTACAACAGGCATGCATCATAACTAAAACATAATTTTCTCTTAGTTTCATGGGATGTTTGTTATATTTAATAGAAAAAATAATTTTTTTATCACCCAATTGGATAATTTTTTTGGAGTCAAATATAATTTTAAAATTTATATGTTTTATCATGAGACCAAGGAGTGTGGGTATGAAGAATCACAATAGGTATCAAATTTGTGTTTAGTAATTTTATGAGATTAGTTTAGATATTTTTTTTGTGGGTAATATAAATATCATGAAAACCATATGGATAAATCAATTATATATTTAAATCTATAAGATAATAGGTTTATATTTTACTAATGCACATATTTTGGGGATTCATGGAAACAAGATTCCCATAAGGATAATACAATTGGATATAAGTATTGAGATTGATGTACCTATGGGTAATAAAATTGAAAAAGTGTGTTGGGTGTTACCTTAATCATCACATGGTACTTGAAAAAAGGAATAACTACTCACATGGTCTGACACTCTAGATGGATATGATATGGTTAATTTATGTTAACTCTATAGAATATCTATGAAATATTTGTGTTTGATGTTGACTAATTAAGATAGGAAACCAAATATGAAAATTAACATATATAACCAAGGAATGAACAAACAGGGTAATTGGAGGAATCAAAAGAATCATATATTAAAAAATTCAGGTTTTATAATGGAAGACAACTTCAAATTTTTTTTTCAAATTCATATTTTCAATATTATCATAAATTTTTTTGGATATTGTTAAAATCTTATCATATATTTGAAGTTAAGAATGAAATAATGTTATAATCCACCTTTTTTTAATAGAATAAGGGATATTACATTAATTCTTTATTATAATAGTTTGTGAATGTAATGATGGAAAATTTGAGTTTCCATATCATGTCTATGTTAGTGAGTATGATATCATAGAATAATGTATTTCTTAAAAATCAATGATATTGTTGAGTGATATTTATAAATGATATTATATTATATTTCCAATTTTTTTAGGATAATGAGGGCCATAAATGAATTTTAATTCTATATTATTGTGTGATCAGTTTGGGAACATATACTAAATGGTATCAATAACCCTATAAAGTGATTATATGATAAGGTATTATTATTTGGGTTAACAGTTAGAGAAAAAATTATTAATGTATGGATAACTACTAGGTTTAATATATACATGATGTTATGGTAATAAAGGATTGATTGATCTTGTGAAAAGAGTGAGTTAAATAGAATTGATAGACAAGAATTTTAGCGTTGATTTATTGAAAAAGTGATCCATGATAATTTTAGTGAGGTTTTTCCCATATTTGGGATTATAGTACATTTATATATTTCTTAATTTGTGACTTTTAAAACTAGTGTTTAATACTTTTCATTGTAAATAAAAGAATAATTTTATAAACATATATAAATTCATTGTCTTTTAATGTCTTGGAGATTTAAATTGATCGAATAATGGTATATTATAGAATATATAGTATTTGGGTGTTTTGACACTGTGGAATGTTATTATATGACTAATTAATGATTTTTGATGAAATATAAGTCACATTTTAGCATAAAAGACCATATTAGAAGTCATATGTCAAATAATTAATATATTAAGAATTATATTACCAACATTTATATATGATTAATAATAACAAAAATAGGGATACAGTTTAGTTAAGGGGTTAGAATATAATGGCACTTCATTTTAAAATATATTTATCTCTAAATTAATACTATTTTAGATAGATTGTTTCAAACACAATATTAAACTAATACAAGCAGAAAATTGTTGGGAGAATATTATTAAGAACACATTAAAATTTAAAACCCTCATTTAAATAAGAATATTATTTCAATCACAAATACATAAGAAATATGATTTTGAAAAAAATGAAGTAATTTTACAATAAAAATATTTTTTCATTGTATTTATTGAGAATTAAATTGGAAGAGAAATTTATATATTTTATAATTTGAATAATAAAAAATGCAACATAACTTAGTAATTTGATATATAAAAAAAGTCTATGGTAATTTTTTTATTTTTATTTAATTTAAATGATTTTATAGGTGAATAGTGAAAAAGCTACCGATATCTATCACACAGTCAATTTTTTCATATTTGTATTAAAAAATATATACAAATGAAATTTAATTTTAATGGAAATTAAACCATTTAAAAAATAATTTCATTTTTTTAAACACCATATATATCCTTTCATAATTATAAGAAATATTTTACTATAAATACTTTTTGTATTCACTTATATTAAAAAATAGTTTTCATCTCATTTATATATGTAATATAGAAATTGGTTTCATATTGTATACCACCATATTAATGACATTTTTAATGATAAATTTCATTTATGGTAATAAAAATATGATTCCTATGATTAAAGTTAATGTCAAATATTAATGTGAAAATTATATTAAAAAATAATTTTTTAATTTATATTATATATTATCTATATTATATAATATATTTATCCATTAGTAAAATCATGTTAATAAAAATTTTAATCATATATATTAATTTATTACCATTAATTAAATATTTAATCAATACTATGTAATATTAATAACTCTTAATGGTAAAATTCCATTAATTTATAAATTAGTTTTCTCATATAATAAATATTTTAATATAAAAATTAATTATACATTATTTATAAATTGACTTATATTATATACTTATTTTTTTATCACATAAAATTTAGTATGAGTGTTAATTTTATATTTATTAATAAATAATTATTTACTCAATTTAAAACTAGTGACCTAGTTAAAAAATAGAAATGGTAAAATGTAAAATCCAAAGTGTAATTATTTGGAAAGAAGTTTTAAGAATGTATTAAAATTAGTGTTATAATATTTATTGACCTTATACTACCAAAAAAAACTTATTTCCAACATTATTATCCTTCAAACCATTAATAGTTTCATTCTATTATGGAAAAATAATTTTTGTTTTCAAAAGATTCCTTTTATTTAATTAGAAAATAGATAACCTACACCTCTTCATAAAACTAAAATATAATCATTTTTAATCCTAAAAATATACCATTTTCTTCTTGATATATTGGTTTATATTTTACATAGTGATATCTACTCTATTATTTAGAAAAACCTATCATTTAAGGGGAGGCATTAATGATAATATTGACAGTCACCATGAGATCCACACACTTTTGCAGATGACATGAATTGAGGTATGGGTTTCTTATCTCAAATTGTCACTCCATTATAAATATTTTATATTGTACACCATTTTAAAATTGGAATTTTGTATATAATAATACTTTACTATATCTTACCATGATTGTCTTAATTTTCATGATATATAATGTTTCATTTGAAAACATATCCTTCTAGGGGATTTGATTCTAATATTTATAATTTTATAATGGTTTCCTTTCCACAATTTCAAATCAATAAGAAAATTTTGATGTTGTTAACAACAATTTCTATTATCTATTTTCTTAAATGTTAATTTTACTCAATATATAATGAAAATATTTCCTTTTATCCTATTTAAATGTTAATTTCATAGTAATCATCCAATTTTTATGTTTTCATTATCATAGGTTTATTAGCATAGTTTATTTACATTGTGTTATGACAGTACACCTTAAAATAAGTTTATATAATTTCTCTAAATTATAAGCTATTTTTTGGTATTATAATTTTTTTCTAGGTATTTACATTTATAACACATCAACCCTTTCAAAAAATTTATTCATTCCTGAAATATTCCAGCCATAAGTGATTTAGAAAAAATATCATTTAATTGAGTAAAAATATTTTTCCATGGGAATAATTCTTATAATATTTATAAATTCTTTACTTTCATAAATTTTAAAATATTTCTAAATTTATCTATTGAAATTATTTTTTTTAAATCAATTTATTTTCGATGAATTAATTCCACATAATGGTAAAACATTTTTCCAGAAAAAAAATTATATTTTCTCTAATGTTTGGGTTTCCAATAATTATATGACAATTGTCCCTCAAAATTTTATCCATTCTTATTTTTAAATACAAATTTTTTTACTACTTTGATAGACATATTTTCAATTACCAGTTTTTAGAATGATCATTTTTTGTCTTTTTATGTATATGGATTTCATCAATGAGATTTGTAAATATTATAGATGTTTTCCAAAAATATAAAAAAATATTTTTTATCTGACACTATACATTTCATTGAATAAACTATATTAAAAAAATATGATATTTTATGTTATATTTTCTATTAAATATCATTAACCGCTTTGATAGCTTGATATATAGACAAAAACATATATAAATGAACTGTAATATAGTATACCATTATAACCATTTAGTTAAATTAAATGTATTCATAAGAATATCTTTTTAAAAAAAGGAATTAGATAATGATTTTTTAAAGTTATTCTATGGTTCAAAAATAATCATTATCCTTAAAATATATGTAATTTATATTTTTTGGAAATTAATTTGTTTAATTTGCTTCTACTATAATAAAATATTATTTGACAAAATGATCTATTTTTTTTATTCTAATATTGGAATTTTTCCCACTGTTAATTTATGATAATGTTATGAAAATATTAATTTTTTGATGAAATGAAAAAAAATATTTAAAAAAATATTTAAATTTATGATATTTAGTTTACTCCATTTTGTTTTAAATTTATTATTTATGTAATGTTTTCTCAATTGTATTATGATAAATCAAATATATATTATTAGAATCAATTTTATGTTCAATAGTTTTATAAAAACAATTTATACATAAGAAATATTTTTGTTGGAATACTAGTTTTCTCTTATTTATGGGTATACTTTTAAATTAAATGATGGAAATTATATTAATAGAAATTAAAATATTAAATTCCATATACTTATTAAAATTAATTAATACTATTAAAAAACTTCATGTAATTTTATTATTCAGAACAAAAATTAAAAAAATCATCTCCACAGTTAAGTTAGAAATAGGTTTACAAGGTGTTAAAAAAATAAACAATGGAAAAAAGTTTAGAAAAAACATGTATAACATTTATTTTTTTGTGTTTCCTTGCACATTATTTTATCTGAAGTTTGGAAATGGTAAATTTTGGATCCTTGTTTCCAAGAAACAATTGAGATATTAGGTCAACACATTTAATGACTACATTTGTTCCACTCACCTCAATTATAATAGAGAATCAATCCTTATATCCTCTTCACACATACTGAGAATTTTGGTCTTGGAAATGCATAATAAGATACCATCCTTAAATCCATTACCATGACATTTATTCTCTATTTTACCAAAAACCTGTCATATACAAGAATTGGTTATAAACCTAATGAAGTTTTCCAAAAATGGTATTAGTTCATATCAAATCATTTTCATTTTATATATTTATTTATCTAAATAAAATATTCTTCAAATATTATAAAATAATAAAACCATAATATTACATCTAATTGTAACATCCTCGACCTAGAATCCACTAAACTAGTGTTCTGAGCTAGGTCATCACATGACCACATGTGTGCCTCCCCGTACACAAGAGGATGCTAACTAGTAGTGAGGGTCTAATAGGTCACATCGGGAGAATATACCCTCTTTATCAGAGAAAGAAAAAAAATTAAGAGAAATAATATGAAACAACCAATAAGAAAGCACAAATAATATTTTCCCAAACATGGTTCATACCAAAAATCAAATATAATCATTCAATGTCATACTAGTAGTGAAAAGTAAACAAAACCAAAAAATAGAACAAACATCCAAATCCCAAATAGGTCCCAACTCTATGTTAGGATCTATCTACCAACACATATCAAGACCAACTCAACATTATAGTGTAGGGAATCTACCCTTGTCCTGAACTGCTACCAAATGATATTCATGGGTACCCAACAGTGTCCCGAGCAGTACATGCGTAAAAAACTCAGTAGGCCATCGCCAACAGTATCTACAAAATAGCTAGTCTAATAGGTAGTGCATGAAAGTAAAAAATAAATGGGAAGTAAACAAGGTTAAACCTGGATTCCATTAGATATCCAAATATTACATAATTAACTCCTTGAATTTATTAAATTTTCAATTCTTATAAAATATTCACTTCTTAATCCATTTTTCTGACGTGTTCTAAGGGTTTTTCTTATACATCATCTATACATGGGTCTAAATCAATAAATCACTATGCATATGGGAAATAAATCATGTCACTATCTCTCTAGGGATATACATATCACATCAACACATTATCCTCACCTCGAAGCCTCCGCCCAAGTGTATTGTAATAGTTAGGGGGAATTGAGCCTTCATCCCCTTCCCTAACCCATGCATTTTGGGGTGGAGTTCAGAGCTTCAGTCTAACTCATCTCATAGGCGTACAACCTCAGGTCAATAACCCACTCTTCCAAGCCATGTGAACATGAATATATATCAAATAACTACAACTATACCATAATAAAACCAAGCATATTGAATTGCATTAGATATAAAAATTCAGAATAATAACATGAGAATTAATACTATTACATAACCCATTACTACATTTTCCATTTACAATTCAAATCCATTTAACAAAATTCCCATTATCACACCTTAAGCAATTATATGTATTCAACCACCCTTATGCCTTAGCAAAATTCCTCATTGAATATTTATTAACCCATTTATCCCATTTATCTTTTCAATAGAATTTACCCATTGATGCATTTCAAGTAGAATACTCATATCTCATAACACAATCCCTTAATTACATTCAATCATTTTGGTGTACCAACTAATTCTCATGTATTAGCCCATCCCAAAAAATTATCTGTTCAAATATTACATCCCATTCACACATTCCCTAGTTCCCATTCCATTACGCAATTTTATGTTCACCATTTTATATTAACAAATCCTTTTAGTAAAATATAACCAAACTTCATTAAAATATTTACATAATCCCATTCAAAAAAATTACCCATTTTTATGTCATTACTACATCACCGTATGACTTTATAACCCTAAGAATATTTATCTTTATTCCATTTACAACTAAATTTTCCATTAAGACGTTTTCTTCCTTATTCCACATTATTATTTAGCACCCTTCACTTAACCCTACCACACTCCAGGTCCATGTGTGATGGTGAACCCCATGAGTTGCCTTGAAGTGGTCTTGTCCTCCTCCAAGCATCACATAGGGATCGTGAGGGTTTCAATTGGTCACTTAGACACCCATATTTATCAAACACCCCAATGGAACCAATAACACATAAAGGGTAAGATAGGAAAACATCATTCATGCACAAATGTAACATAGCACAATGGGACAATACATGTAGACCACCAACCTTGAATCTGACAATGAACACAGTCTCAATAAGGGCCTTAGATCCAGATTCAAGCACCCCTAGAATCCCCAACCATGGTTCCACCATAAATAATGGGTTTTAGAGATTCTAAAGGATATGGGAAAAACCCCAATCCCTAATTCGAAAAAGATAAGCAGGAGAAGAATTAGACTTACCCTGGGCTTCGATCAGTAACTAACGGCACTCCAAAAGGCCTACAATCGACGTAGAATCACACCTTAAATGCTTGGATCATCCATGTCCTTCAATAGGGTTTCATGGGGTAAAAGGGAGTAGAAACACAAGTTGGGGTTAAAATCATGGAATGTAAATTTGGAAACTTTTCCAACTTTTCTGGGTTTCAATGTTTACGTGCACAGTTTTCCAAATAGTGAACCAACAATGGGGAACCTACTACCCATAAATCAACTCTTTTTCATAGATTCTATAGAATTCCGAACTGTTTTGAAAATCTTGCTTAAACCGTGTGGATTGTACAAAGAGGACATTTTCCCTCTTTTTCATGTCATGAACCCCCAGAGCACCCTCGAACCTTCTCAAAGACTTTTGAAACACTTATCTAGCCAAAAATAAGATACCCTAGAAAAAAAATAATCAATAACATACTTTAAGAAAATCTGAGGCCATAAAACCTCCCTACCATATAACGGCTCATCCTCGAGCATCTCTTCCAAGAATCATTAAGCATCCATAAATAGAGGACATTCCACTATGTTTGCCTACCTGTTCCAAAATTATATGTTTTTGGATGCACATAACAGTGATACTGAGCATGGTATATGGGAATAAACGTTCCCCTCATGACTTCCTCACCACAACCCACAACACCAGCTAGAAAACTCCTCAAGCTTGCATCCACATCAACCATAAAAACCCACCAGGACATCAGAGAGAAAACATAGGAAATATTGGCTAACTCAAAACACATGGAAACGTTTCACACAATATCCCATCATCGTGGAGAAACCAATCATCACAAAACTGGCTTGATCCTCTATACAACTCCTGACCCAAATCATCGCGGTGCCATTTTCATATATTTTACAAACTCTAAAGGTGACCCCATCCAATATTAATCGGAGGAAAACACATGATCCTTCCAACCACATTTCATAATGATTTCATTCCACAACTATAAATACAAACACAACCCAAACTCTCGGCTACTCAGCCATAAAATCTTATGCCAAAGACAACTACTGGGGACAACTCACGTAAGTGGTACTTCTCGAGTCCTTCTATCTCAAAACAAAGATCACATTGTCAACCAACTATTAATCTGATATGGTTCTTTCCACCATATTTTGTTACTTGGAAACTCTAATTTCATCAAAATATCACCTGAACATCAACCCAACATATGCATTAGCTTCCATGTTCCAACTCATCATGCCTAAGCAACCATAGTGCATTATCCTACAATGGAATCCAGCCACATAGTTGAAATAATCTAGGAGGACATTCCTACACAATCCATCCAAGAACTATGATCAACTTGGCCTCTCATTGGTGCCACATTTTTTCAAAAGGCTCTTTTTTCTACTATAAAAACCAATACATGGATCACCCTCACTACACCCACTCATATTTACCATATCAAGTATGACCAAACACGGATCTCTTGTCCCAAAACACCCACCATCCACTGATGGTACACTACCAGCTTCTCTCACCCTCCCAAAGTGTATACTCACTTGAAGCCTATCATTATCATCCCACACACCCACTGAGGTCATTTCCTGAATTTTGGTAGATTTACATCTTCACGGCATTACCACTATCCCAACTGTCATCGGGCTTCAACCTTGTTATGACACCACATCACATGACCATGGTTCACTCAACTTCATGACACTCTTAAAAAACAACAGTGAATGTTATCCGAGTCTAACCCCATTCATAGTTGGTGTTATATGACCCCAACTTCTCTTTCCAAGACATGTTTTCATATCCAACCACACCCTTTTAAGACTCATAACAGACATCAAAATCTTCACATGGAAGAACCCTATGTTTTAGAAAACACTCAGATCATTATACACCACGTCCTTGGCCCATTTGCCTCTCTGAGGAACCTAACACGAACCTCACAGGTTCCTCATTGTCACCCTGGTGCCACTACGTCGACCGGATGCTCTATTATCCACATCCAAGACCAACTTATGAATACCCACCCAAGGATTGCAGTTACCACTTATTTCTTGAGGGTTTCCAACCACTTTTTCATATAATCAATCACTTGATGAACCCAAAAAACTTAGACATGACTATCTATATGTTTCCAAAAATAGGAAAACAAATGCCACCCAATGCCTATTCCAGGCTTCTGAGAAAATCACCCATGAGGTGTGTCATCATTCAGTCCATCCTGAGGACCTCAACCCAATCAATATAGGGTTTACATCTCCTTATTAGGGTCCACATATACCATTTCCATGATCGTAATCCCCATTATGTCCCTCATCTAACCAAACACATTCTTGTCTCTTGGCGTGATCTAGATCTTCTCAATGTTCCTGGGACGATGTAAAGATGTTCAGCATGCATATCACTAGCTAATGTAAACTATGAAGTTTTCAAATAACACCACCACCAATTTATCCATTTCTAATGTCAAACTATTGGACACCATGACCTACCAAATATTTAATGCCTCCCTGTCGAACACATCTCACCAACAAATAACCACCACCAATCCGGTGTGATTTCTAACCAAGTTTAACCATCGCTCCATGACCAATCCACCAAGAATAAATGAACCAACATTATATGTGGAACCATGTCCACCACACCTCTATAGTTCTTATGAGGCATCCCTAATGGATAATAACGGAAGCACGATAGTCTACCACACTATACAAACCAACGGTATCTCACAATAAAAATTTAACTTGCATATAACCCACTGCTAGTTTACTTTCCTAACCATGTCTATTTGTTTTTTAGTCTCATTGTGATGACCCATCCCCCAGGGCTCCTGTCGTGACTACCCCATACCCGCCTTCCATAGGCTCGGGGATGGTGACTAGCACCAAAGGTGTAAATCCCTAAAACTGGGAAGGAATTTACCTTATAAACTGAAAACACAAACACATCAAAGTACGAGCTCAGAGTAAATGCTAAGTAAATCTAAATACAAAAGTGTGATGAAAATTAAAGGGGACAGAAATACAATCCCAACTGGAAAGTGCAAGTACAATTGAAAATGAAAAGCAGCTACTGGTTCATGCTCTGGGGTTCCTACCTAAAGGGTAGGTACATATTTCCTCCTAAGCACTCAACGTCCGTCAGCCCCCTCCGTGTATCGACTCATCGTAAGGTCCACCTACGGGTACCATCCAGTCCTTCTACTCAGCCTCAGTCAGCGTTGTCCATCATCTGTATCCAACACAATGAGGTGCGGGCATAGCTCATGTAGGGGTGAGTATAGTGATACTCAGTAGGGACCCCGAGACCCTCAAGGTCTCACAAAATACTACAAGGATAAAACAAAATATATAAACTCAACAGATAACCCCACATAGGTATATGCCCATACATATACCTAAGCTATCTAGTAATCCATATCAATCATGAGAAAAACACAAGTTACTGACTCATCTCCCACAGGTATACAACTTAGTAGAGAGATAGAGATGATCAGATGTAGCCACTAAATCATCAATGTTGTTAGACCAATAAATGTTCTAGGACCAGCTATTCTTTTGGACCAACACATGATCCCGGAACAGAAGTCAGAACAATCATACCAACACATGATCCAAGAATAGTAATCAGAGCTGTCGGACCAACACATGATCTAGGACCAGTTGTTCTGTCGGAACAACACATGATATAGGAACAGAAGTCAGAGCTGTCAGACCAACACATTTTCCAGGAATAGAAGTAAGAACAATCGGACTAACACATGATCTAGGAATAGAAATCAGAGCTATCGGACCAACACATGATCCAAGAACAGTCAACAGTGCACAACCAGCATTAGGGTTTCCACTAGCATGCTTGATTCTATCAGGGTCTGCTCCTCAATCCAAGAGTTGATACATCAATTTTCATGTCATCCCAATTTGATTTATCCTAAAGTTCAATCTCTTCAATAGGAACACAGAACGATAGATGGTGCGTCAATCGGATGCCCGATCTGAGAGTTATTGGCATTTCCGTTCCGAGGGATGAGTTGGATTTAGGTTCAACCCAACCCCAACCATACCCCAACTACTTCCAAACCACATGTTGTGTATTCCAAAAGAACCATCTCGCTCCAAAATTTCTATCGCCATATATGGTTCTTCAATCGGACACTCGTAGCCCATGTTATGGGCGAAAAGGTGAAATCAGGTCAAATGGGTCTGGGTTCGGTCCGACCCACTCGGACCGACCTAGCCCAACCTAGGTATGGAATGGGGTCAGTCCTCGTCTATGCGTATGACTCAGTCCATGGATCCAACCCGGCCCGCAGAGGACGGCTCGACCCGTGCTGGGTTCAGCCCGGTGGCCTGCACTGGGTTCAGCTCGGCGGCCCGCACTGGGTCTGTCCTACCCTCATCTAGGGGGAGGCCACACCCACAAGATCCCGAACGGCATAGCCATTTGGGTGGGAAATCAAATCGGGCCACATGGCACCAATCCACATCACGCGGGACCGACTGGGTTCTGCTCCTCCCGGCTTGCCGAGCGGCCAGCCAACTCCCCGCAAGGCACTGTTGCGCCGCGCCCCCTCCTGCAACATGGAAACTCGGGTCGCCGGTTTTCATCACGGTTGGGCTCGAGCAGGCTACTGTTGCACCACATCAGCCAAGGGACGCGACCTTCTTCATCTCCACCATGCGGCGTGATTACGCCGCACCTTCTCTGGTGACCCGGCGGCTCGGGCCACCGGCCGCCACCGCACCGCCGCAGCCAGTTGGTCGCAGCCTTCTCCTCTAGGGGCACGATTTCTCCGCCACTGTCCATGCGGCCAATCATCGGTTCTATCCATTGGCGATCTTCTTGTGGGTCACCGAATGGGTTCTAAAGGCCTGATTCTCTTTTCAGAAGTTTTCGTAAACTCCTTGGGACATCTCTTTCCTTCTGAACCCTTTGATGATGTGTAACGCTCATTCCGGACTCACATCATGTTCATCTTCAAATCCCAAAAAAGGAGGAGGGGACGGGCTATGTTTTTTTGGCCCGCACCCTCCTTATTAGGGTGATAACATGTGGCTTGAATTAAAATCCATGATGGAAAAAATGAAGAACATTCAACAAATAACCAAGCAGGATCCCCTACCTTGGATTCGTTGATCGTTGAGGAAGCCACGGAAAGCGAATGTTGAATCGATGTTGTTGGGAAAGAAGAAGCTGAGGATGGTGTCGTCAACATTCTTCAAGGATGGTGCTTCCTCCCTTTTTCTGGTTGAAGATCAAATATGAGGATGTTCGTCATTGGCGGATGTAGTGTTCTTCGTTGGGAGAATAATTTTCTCCAAGATCTTCAAAAACCTCTCCCAACTAAGGAATGGGAAATTTAAATTAAATTATGTTTTAACATTTTAATTTGAATAAAACCATTAAATAAAGTATTGTTGGCATAAATCAATTAAAGGGTAGTTTAAGTGTTTCTCCACCGTAAATGGTGAGTTCCAAGGGGTTATAAGCTTGGGTGGTCCCCACCACATTTAATAAGAATAGGAGTTTAGACCTCGGGTGGGTCCCACCTCTATAACCTATCAAGGGTGGTTAAAGTGTGGTTGTCCCCATCCCCATCTCCCAACATCCAAGATGTGGTTTTAACTACCAAATAAAAATAAGTTTACACAACCTTATTTTTATTTAATTCAATTAAACCCCAAAAAGAAACTTTTATTCTCGACCCACTGACATCGAAGTGAAAGTCTCCTTAAGCGATTATTGGCGCTATGATTTCAAAGGTGCCCTCAGATTTCAATTTCAAGCACCTGTTCAAATGTTATAAAGAACCCGCTCGTATTTTTACTAAAAGTACAAGAACAAAACTTCAGAAATTGATTCCGGGCACATCGGGCCTCGGAATCATGTGCCGTTAGTTTTATCGGACTCGTAAAATTCCCATGTATTTTTAAAAAAACCATGAGAATTCCGGGTACTTACATTCTCACCACCTCAGGGCTTTATGTCCCCATAAGCTACAACTCAAACTAAGGGAACAAATGGGGTTACTAAGTACGCATCTGAGCATCCCACTCCCATGTGCTCTTCTGTAGGTTCCCGTGCTGCCAGCAAATGCACACCAAAGGTATCGACCGTCCACGTAAGACCTAATCCTATCGATCCTCAATCACTACTGGGACCTCCGTAAAAGTCTCCCCATCATCGATGTCCATCTAACCATGTTCGATGATATGAGAAGGGTCGTGCACATATCTCCTCAACTGAGATACATGGAACACATCATGCACCCGGTGCAACTGAGGTGGAAGAGCTAAGTGGTAAGCCACCTCGCCAACTCTGGTGAGGACCTAAAAAGGTCTGATGAGTCTCAGAGATAACCTGCCACCTCGGCCAAATCTCCGTAGACCTCATCGAGGTGAGACCCGTAGAAAGATGTGGTCACCATCCTCAAACTTCAGAGGTCTCCATCTCCTGTCAGCATATGACTTCTTCCTACTCTGTGCATTCTTCATCCGCTCCTGGATGATCTTCAACTTCTTTGTGGTAACTCATACCATCTCTGGTCCCACTAGTGCAGACTCCTCTAGGTCTGTCTAGAACAGTGGAGATCTGCAAGGTCAACCATATAAGGCCTCAAAAGGTTCCATCCTGACGGTGGAGTGATAGCTGTTGTTGTACCCAAAATCTACCAATAGAAAGTGATCCTCCCAGATGTGACTAAAGTCAAGGACGCAAGCACGTATCATGTCCTTGAGGGTCTGAATGGTTATCTTAGTCTGTCCATCCGTATGAGGATGGAAGGCAGTTCTCAAATGCAGTTGTGTCCTAAAAGCCTCCTGCAACCCCTTCTATAGCTGGGAAGTAAACCATGTGTCCCAATAGGAGACAATAAAAGATGGTACTCCATGTATCCGCACAATATCCTACACATAGAGGCGTCCCAAGCTCTCTACTGAGCCCTGCTCTCTGATCGGTAGGAAGTGGACCGACATGATGAGCCGGTCGATGATCACCCAAATCGAGTCATGACCCCTGGACGTACGTGGAAGACCCATCATGAAGTCCATGGATATCCCATTCCACGTCCACTTTGGGACCTCTAAAGGCCGAACCAAGCCTTTTGGCACATGACGCTCCACCTTCACTTGCTGTAAAGTGAGGCATTTAGAGACAAACTCTACTACCTCCTTCTTCAAACCTGGCCACCAATGCTATCGTCTAAGGTCTTGATACATCTTCTCCACTCTTGGGTGTACCTATAAAGGATTTGTGTTGAACTCCCTCAACACTTCCTCCTAAAGTGACACTGGTACCATATTACTTCCTCTGAAAAGGATGATGTTCTCCCCGCCTTTAGAAAATCCGTCAGGTGCCTACCCTATGGATATCTGAGCACACCGTTTCTCGCAGTCAGCGTCCCCATGTTGTGCTTCCCTGACTCATTGAAGGAGTGGGGTAGTGACTGTAAGGTACAGTAGAAAGGATTCTCCATATTTATCCACAAAAGATATCTTTAAAGCAGCTAGCTTCTCTATCACCTCACCTAGAAGATGTATACCAGATCTCTTGCTGAGTGCATCTACAACAATGTTCCCCTTCCCAGGACTATAGACTATCTTGATGTCATAGTCCTGGAGGAACTCAAGCCAACGCCATTTCCTCCGGTTCAATTCCTTTTGAGAAAATATATATACTTGAGACTCATGTGATCATAGAATATGTTAAAACACTCTCCCATCAGATAGTGTCGCCACATCTTCAAGGTGAAGACCACTACTGCAAACTCCAGGTCATGGGTAGCGTAGTTCTGCGCATGCTATCTAAACTACTAAGAACCATATGTGATCACTGCTCGCTCTGGAATCAGGACACACCCAATTATTGTCCCTGATGCGTCGTAGTAGACTATATATGCTACGCCTTATTCTGTATGCCTTAAGATGGGGGCACTAGTCAGCCTCTGCCTCAGCTCTGGGAATCTCTGCTGGTATCTTTCCGACCACACGAAGTGTTTCCCCTTCTTTTTGAAGGATGATAGTGGAGTTGCAACAATGGAGATGTCTGTAACAAACCTCTGGTAATACCCATCCAAACCTAGGAAACTTCGTACCTCCGTAACACTCATGGGTATCTCCAAAACAAGTACTGGCTCGATTTTCGGTGGATCCACTACAAATCCAGCCTCTGATATGACATCTCCCATGAAGTGAACCTTTAAAATCCAAAACTGGAACTTCGAGGGCTTACCATAAAGCTGGTGCTCTCAGAGCGTGTCCAATAATACTCGCAAATCGTAGGCATTCTCCTCCTCTGTAGTCGAGTAGATCAAAATGTCTTCAATGAAGACTACAACAAAGCGATCGAGGTATGGCTGGAAGATCCTGTTCATGAGTCCCATGAACACTGTTGAAGTGTTGGCTACACCGAAAGGCATAACCAAGAACTCGTAGTGGTCGTACCGACATCTGAAGGTCATCTTCTTCATATCCTCATCTCGAACTCTGAGCTGGTGATAGACTGATCTGAGATCTATCTTCGAGAACCATTGTGCTCCCATCAGCTGATCAAAGAGTTTATCAATCCTCTAGAGAGGGTACTTGTTCTTCAAGTCTTCCTAGTTCAGGCGATGGTAGTCGACACAAAGCCTCAAGATTCCATCAACCTTCTTGGCGAACTGATTCGAGGCTGCCCAGAGAGAAACACTGGGATGGATGAATCCCTTCCCCTGCAAGTCCTCCAGCTGTACCTGCAACTTGCGAAGCTCCGTGCGATCCATCCGATATGATGGTGTAGATATTGGTGTCTTTTTAGGGAAAAATCAATGTATATGTCCACCTCTCTACAAGGAGGTAGACCCGGGACATCATCAGGGAAAACATCCATGTACTTGTCCACCACTACAGGATAGCTCGAACTCTATACATCTACTCCTCTGTGGGTAAGGCATGCCAACTAATGAGTGATCTGCTGCACCCTCCTTCGAGTAAGTCAGTCTCGTGCTGTAAAGGCTCCCTTTTCACCGGTGAAGGTTGACCTGGTCTCATCCATGTAGACACACCGCAATTTGTGCCTAATATAGTCGATTTGATCATGGAATATAGATAACCAGTCCATACCCAAGATGATGTCTTAAGGCCTCGACGCTCTTATGAGGAGATCCCAGCCGAAGCTCTCGCCTCATAGAGTTAACTCACACTGCTGGAACCAGTATGTAATCGTTGAGTCTACTCCCATTGGAGTCTCTAGCCGTAAGGATCGATCCAACTACTCCATCGAAATATTTGAGCTCCGAACAAGGGAAGTGGTAATGAAAGAGTGATTGTCACATGTGTCTATAAGTACTATATCTTAGGTGGAGTAGACAAAGATTGTACCTTGAATCATCTCTAGAGCCCCATGATCGTAAGCCTCAGCTTCCTGAAGATGATCTCTCGCATGTCCACCTGCTCCCTACGGTTGGGGTGGACCTCTTGGTGGTAGTGGTGGTAACACCTCGAAACGTCACCCACTTACAACTGCTTGACCAACTCCTCTACCACGTCCTCCTACGCCTTGTAGACCGCCTCGGTCTAATCTATGTATCTTCCTGGGTGGTCCTTCGATCGTCTGCTGATCGTCAGTACGGCGGGTCGGATAGTCACATTCCATGTGACCCTACCCATCACAAGAGTAACATTTCCAACTCCTAGAATGACCAGCTCTGTCCCGTCTTCCCCTCACAATTGATCTTGTATCCTAAGGTCATCCACCGGATGGCCTGGTCCGCTTGGACCTCTGCGACATCTGTCTACTTCTACCTACAAAAGACTTCACTGCATGTCAACTAGTGATGGGTCTCGTTGTTGGTGAAATCTCATCAAGGAAACTCTCCAATAGGAGGGATCTCTCTAACACCCCCACCTGTGTCAGGATACTGAGGGGATCATCGAAGCTCTGATCTCTCACCTGAGCCCCTTCTCAAAGGTCTGTGCCCTGAAGAATGGGTCCCGCACCATATGTGTGGAGTAGCGCGAGAGGTTGGTGAACCATGCTGAGTATTGCGCCACCGTCATGCTTCCCTATTTTAGATGTAGTAGCTCTTGTATCTGCACTGCACGTAGGGTGGATGGGGAAAAATCTGCTCAAAACAGGATCTCGAGGTCTTCCCAGAGAAGTGTCGCCTCATCATGCACCTGGATCATCAGGCTCCACCATCTGCCTACTGCTTCCTGGAAGAGACTCGCAGCAAGGATGACCATAAGGTCTACTGGTGTCCCTACTAGTCTGAAGACTCTCACCATAGCCTCCAGCTAATCCTCAGCTGCCTGCTAGTCCGTCTCTCCCCTAAACCTGAGTGGACTCTGGAATTGGAACTCATGCAACATGCTCTGGTAGAGTGCACTCAATGATACTAGGGCTGGTGGTATCAGTGGACCAACAGGTAGTGGTACTGCTGGTGCCTCTACTGTGATAGGGCCATGCACCGAGGCCTCATAGCTTGGTGGGAAACCATCTCGTACAAACCCTGGAACCCTGGCTGGCTATCTCGGGGAGGCATCCTATAAATAAACAGGTGTGCCATGGTCAAAAAGTTATACCTGGTGAGCTGACTCAAAATAGATCTCAAAGAAAACTCTTCAAAACACACAAACAATCAGTGTTTTAGTGTACTGAGTCGTAAGTCAGTAGTCAAGGTCCTGGTGTATGGATACGTCGGCCTCCGCACCAACACTAGACTCCCTGAACTAGAAACCAAACTCAGTACCCTTAACATTATTTCTACATAGAAAATAAAGATCAGAGTCCTGAGTTCTATGGTAGAACCAACTCCTCTGATACCAATTTGTCACGACCCATCCCCCAGGACCCATGTCGTGACTACCCCAAGCCCGCCTTCCCTAGACGAGGGGCTGGTGACTACCACCAAAGGCGAAAATCCCTATGACTGGGAAGGAATTCCATTTATAAACTAAAAAACCACACACATAATAGTATGAGATGAAATTAAACGTTAAGTAAAGTTGAATAAAAAAAGAGTGTTGTAGAGTAAAGGGGCCCGAAATTCAAGCCCAAATGGAAAGTGCAAGTACAAGTGGAAAAAAAATCTACTGGGTCATCCTCTGGGGTTTCTACCTGAAGGGTAGGTACAGATGACCTCCTCATCACTCCACTTTTGTCAGTCTCCTCTGTGTACCGACTCATCATAAAGTCCACCTCCGGGTACTGTCGAGTCCTGCTACTTAGCCTCAGTCAGATTTGTCCATTGTCTACATCCAACTCAACAAGGTGCGGGCATAATCCATGTAGGATTGAGTATAATGATAATCAGTAGGGACCTTGATTCCCTCAAGGTCTCACAAAATCTAAAAAAGATAAACCAAAAAGTATGAAATCAATAGATAACCCCACTTAGGTATTTGACCGTACATATGACTATGTTATCTAGTAATCCATCTTAATCATGAGGAAAACACAAGTTACTGACTCCGCTCACATAGGTATACAACTTAGTAGAGAGATGGATATGATCAAATGTAGCCACTTAATCAAATAAGCTGTCAGACCCACACATGATCCAGGACCAGCTATTCTGTCAGACCAACACATGATCCAGGAATAGAAGTTAGAATTATCGGACCAATACATGATCCAAGAACAGTCATCATAGCTATCGGACCAACACATGATCCAGTACTAGCTATTCTATCGGACCAACACATGATTTAGGAACAGAATTCAGAACTGTCAGATCAACATATGCTCCAGGAATAGAAGTCATAACTGTTAGAACAACACATGATCCAAGAATAGTCATTAGAGCTATCGAACCAACACATGATACAGGAACACTCAACAGTGCACAGCTAGCCTTAGGGTTTCCACTAGAATGCATGATTCTGGGAGGGTCTACTCCTCAAGACAAGATTCAATAAATCAACTGGAACTTCGTCCCAAGTTGAGGTATCCCGAAGTTCCATCCCATTAATATGAACACAACGTGATAGATGGTGCGTCAATCAGATGCCCGGTCTGAGAGTTATTGGCATTTCCGTTCTGAGGGAACAGTTGGATTTAGGTTCAATCCAACCTGAATGTAACCAAACTACGTCCAATCCTAAATTGGGGTATGCCAAAAGAACCATCTCGCTCTATGATATCTTTTACTGCAGACGGTTTGTCAATCGGACACACATAGACCAAGTTATGGGTGAAAAGGTAAAATCGTGTCAAACGGGTCCGAGCCCAGTCTGGCCCAGTCGGATCGACCCCACACGACCTGGGTTCGGACTAGGGTTTTTCCTAATCCGTGGGTTCGACCCGGTCTGAGTATTCAACCCAACCCATGGAGGCCGATCTGGCCCGCAAGGGTGGCTCGGCCCGCGCTGGGTTCGGCCCGATAGCCCGCGCTGGGTTCGACCCGGCGGCCCGCGCTGGGTTCGGCCCGGCGGCCCACCCTAGCCGCATCCAGGGGAGGTCGTGCTCCCTTGGATCCCAAATGGCTTATCCGTTTAGGTGTGAAAGCAAAGCGACGCCATGTGGCGTTAGTCCACGTCACATGGGACCTGCTGGGTCACACTCCTCCTGGCTGGCGGAGCAGCCAGCCAACTCTCCACGTGGTGTTGTTGCGTCGTGCCCCCTCTGGCGACCCGATGGCTCGGAAAGCCAGTCTTCATCGCAGTAGGGCTCGATCCGGTGGCTGGTGCACTGCCGCAGCCAAGGACCGCAACCTTCTTCTTCTCCACTGTGTGGTGCGATTGTGTCTTCCCTTCTTCTGGTGACCCAACGGCTTTCGCTGCCAGATTTCTTGGCGGCCAGCCCTGCACCGGCCACTACTACACCACCATGGCCTTCTCCTCTAGTAGCGCAATTGTGCCACCAGTGTCCATGTGGCCGATCATCTGTTCCATCCATCGGTAATCTTTCTTCGGGTCACCAGACGGGTTTCGGTGGCCCAATTCGCGTTTCGGAAGTTGTTGTAAACTCCTCAGGACGCCACCTTCATTCTGCACCCTTTGATGATGTGTAACTCTCATTTAGAACTCATTCCATGTTCATTGTCAAATCCCAAAAAAAGGCGGAGGGGATGGGTTGTGTTTGTTCGGCATGCACCCTCCGCGTTAGGGTGATAACATGCAGCTTGAATTATATTCCATGATGGAAAAACAAAGAACATGAAACAACAAACCAAGCATGAACCCCTTCCTCAGATTCGTTGATCATTAACGAAGTCATGGAAAGCGAATGCCGATTAGATGTTTTCGGGAAAGAAGAATCTGAGGATGGTTTCATCGGCGTTCTTCAAGGACAACGCTTCCTCCCTTGTTTCGGTTGAAGATCAATAGATGAGGATGTTCGTCGTTGGTAGATGTAGTGTTCTTTTTTGGGAGAATAAGTTTCTCCAAGCTTTTCCAACCCCACTCCCAACTAAGAAATGGCCAATTTAAATTAAATTATGTTTTAACATTTTAATTTGAATTGCACCATTAAATGAAGAAGTGTTGGCATAAATTTTTTAAAGGGGAGATAAAGAGTTTCTCAACCTTAAATGGGGAGTTCCAGGGGGTTATAAACTCGGGTGGTCCCTACAACATTTAACAAGAAGAGGAGTTTAGACCTTAGGTGGGTCCCACATCTATAACCTCTCAAGGGAGGTTAAATTTTGGTGGTCTCCACCCCCATCTACCAACATCCAAGATGTGGTTTTAACAACCAATTAAAAATAATTTTACAGAACCTTATTTTTATTTAATTCAATCAAAAACCAAAAAAACTAACTTTTATTCTCGACCTACTACCATCGAAGTGAATGTGTCCTTAAGTGATTACTGGCACTACGACTTCAACGGTGCCCTTGGATTTCAATTCTGAGCACTGGTTCAAAATTTATAAAAAACTCACTCATACGTTTACGGAATGTACTTGAACAAAACTTTAGAAATTTATTCTGGGCACATAGGGCATCAGAATCACGTGCTACTAGTTTTCTCGGACTCGTAAAATTCCCATGTATTTAAAAAACATTCCACAGGAATTCTAGGTCGTTACACTCATCTTCCTTGAGGTGGACATTGTATCTCACCCAACAACAAAACCACTCACACTAACATGTTCATCCAGGTAAACACCCTCACCACAAGTGTAACCATCAAGAAAAAACATATAACCACAGTTCTGTTACTCATGTCATTTCTACTTGAAAACAACATCGAGACCACCATTAATCATTATCCAACATGTTAGTCAGGAATCCATGTGATAAATCCCTTTGAAATAAACCTTACCTCTTATCACAACAATAGGTTTCCCTTGTGATGGAACTGTGAACTACAATACCATTCACTAAAACATTAGGTACTTAGTATTCAGTGACACCACCTATGAGGCATCTCATATTAATCATATTCTGAGGCACCTGCAACACTTGAATATCCTCTGACAAGGTCACCATTGATTTATTTAAAATATCATCATTTAAAGACAACTCACATGTCACAATACACAACCAAACTTCCTACATAGACATCAAACCCAAACATTCACCATGAGACACTCTGAGTCTCGCAATCAAATTCCAAAACATCTACATGTGTGAAGAGAACCCAAAAGCACTAGAATATATATCTAACTTCTACCATCAGTGACCTTGAAGGTTTAATGATACTGACTCCCAAGGACAGATTCACAATTAGGAAAATATACTGGCTCTCTCTCCAAAAATTCTTAACATGTCACGAACACAGCAATTCCCGTACATGATACTCTCACCCTAGTACTGATGCACACTGTTCCTAGTGCACCAAACAACCATTTAATCTTGGTTTCGTACCATGGAGTACACATTTATTGGCACTACGAGCAAGAATTCTCTATAGGATTTAAAACACAAATCATATGGTCACTACTAACAAGGTCACCAAGACCCAGACACCATCCTTAGTGTCTATAATTCACTTTATATGGTTACTAACCACTAGATTTTCCCCACACAAATTACCAAACAATTCCTCACAACCCAGAGGCCACAACCCTACAAAGGGTTCCCTAAACACACCACCTAGTCCATATCATAACCAAAATGGGCTAACAATCCAAGCCCAAATTATAAATTAAGGAACATTCAATTCCCAAACCTAGACATACAAGAGTCAATCTGAAAATGCAAAGCATACCCGCCTTTGAACTCAATCATTCTCATTTTTAACTTATTGTTCACCTGACACATTGAAGAATGACAAAGAGGATTTATCCATAAATGGAAATATTCTCAAGATATTAACCTTATATAACCTATTCTATATACTCTATCACAACATTCATCATCATACATTGATCACTACCCTCTAACATACCTACTGTGGGTTATGGACAACAAGGGTATCCAATTTACTTAATCAAAAATTTTCTATCAACACTTCTTCAAGGAAATTGTTCTTTTACAACATGCCCCTTTCTACTCGAGGACATTTCTCATTACAAAACATGTTAAAATCATCATTTTAATTCATTAAAATCATTCATTATTAAAAATTCATTATCAATTTTACCATCATTATGCAATCCTTTTTTTAGACACCAAAACAACCATTACAACTTATCAGGACCCAAAATATTATCCTAGTCACAAAATTTCTTCAAACATGGTTTTTCATAACTATTAATTTGCATTCATTTCATTCGCCCAAGTTCATTTCCATTATTAAGCATCATTTTCATTATATTTATCTTGGTTGTAAAATTCATTCTTCGTCTTATGCCCCGCACACCCATCCTATGTATGTATATAAAAATGATGTCCACCTATATAATTAGGATCCTAAAATTATGCATGAATGAATATCCTCATACCACTCTGAAAATGAGAAAAATATCATAAATCAGTCACATCAAAAAACAGGTTCATCACTTAATAGTGAAATATTATTCAACTATAACAGCACGCATCAAGAACAATGTTTCCCATCCTAGGTGATTTGGGTTTTCCCTCATACATAGGTTAGCAACTACCATGAACGAGCTCATTACCAATTCCTGAATAATTATATCCTCTTATATACCATCCCCAAATAGTAAGATAGAGAAAATAACTCATATGATACAACATTGTAACATCCCCAACCTATAAGTATCTAAAATGGTGCTCTGAGTCGAGTTATCACGTGACTTCAAATGTTCCTTTCCTTAGGCAAGAGGTTTTCCGACTATTAGAGAGGGTCTACTAGGTCACAAGGGGAGACAATACCCTATTTATTAGATAAATCCACAGCATAAAGAAAAATAAATAGAATAAACAATACTAAATAACCAATAAACATGCATAACGAATCATTTTCCAAATAGGGTACAAACCAAAAATCAAATACAGTCATTCCATGCCATACTAGGTTTTCAAGGTGAAGAAAACCAAAAAAAATATAACAAACAACGACATCTCCAATGGGTCCCGACTCTATGAATGGAGCCTTCTCCAACCAAATCCTAAGCCCAAATCAACATCATAGTGTAGGGCCTCTTCCAATGTCCTGACCTGCAACAAAAACATTTGATTGGATACCCAATAAGAGCCTGAAAAAGGTGTGAGTAAAAAACTCAGTATGCCACCATTAATGGTGTCTACAAAATAACTATTCTAATAGGTAGTGAATTCATGTACAAAATAAATGGGAATTAAAAAAGGGACATCACTATTTCTATTAGTAATCCAACGTTCACTTAATTAACATGTAGAATTTATTCCAATTTCATTTCTTATACCACCTTCACTTGTTAATCTATTTTGTTCACATGTTCTGTGGTATAGCCATATACATAATCTATACAAGGGTGAAAGGAAATAAATCACTATGTATATGGGGATATAAATCAAGTCCATTTCTCATTTGGGATACACATATCAAATCAACACATTATCCTCACCTTGAAGCCTGAGTCTGGGCGAAATGCAACCGTTAGGGGAATAGAGCCTTCATCCCATTCCCAATCCCTTGCATTTTACAGTGGAATTTAGAGCATCAGTATAACTCAACCCATCGGCGAATAACCTAAATTCAATACCCCACTCTTCCAAACTATGTGAACATGATTATTTTTCAATTCACCACAACCATACCATAACACAACCAGGCATATTCAAAGGCAATGGATATCACAATTTAGAACAACAACATGAGAATTAATATTATTCCATAACCCATTTATACATTTACCATTTACAATTCAAATACATTTAACCAAATTCACATTCTCCGACCGTAACCCATTAAGTGTATTAAAAAACCCCAATGCCTTATACAAATTTATCACTGACTATTCATTAACCCATTTATCCTACTTATCTTCTCACAAGAATTTACCCACTGATGAATTTCTGGTACAATTATCACATCACATAACACAATCCCTTTATTACATTTAATCATTTAGGTGTACAACAAAATTATAATGTATTATCCCATCCCACAAATTATTCCATTCACTTATTACATCCCACTAACACATTCCCCATTTCCCAATCCATCATCCAATTTCATGTTCACCATTTGATATACACAAATCCTATTTTGAAAATCTTTCCAAATTTCATTAAACAATTGATATAATCTCATTTAACCCAATTGCCCATTTTTAAATCATTCCAACACAACCATATACCTTTATCACCCTAGGAATATTTATCACTATCAAGGATCATATTGACAGCATGGAGGGACTTCCAGATTCCATTATCAATATAGTTAATAGTTATTGCTTTTCTAATAGAGGTGGTTTTTTGGCATGGGATCCTACTACTAATGGAATTATCTGTTCTTAGTTATATTACATGAACTATTTTCCGTAAAGAATGTATTATCATTGGACGAAGAAGCATCATAATAATTTTATCATACCTTCTCAGTTTATGCTTATATAGATATTTGTTCATCGAAAAATTCCAACTGACTTTTATCTCCAGTCATGTTGAATATATTTATGTTCCTCATGTATCCTATGTCATCAGCACATGGGGGATGTTGATAATTTGTTTCAAATTTGTGTCATCTCTACCACAATGTGGAAAGTGGTAGAAGATATATTAGAGGTTTCATTTCCATAGGAAGTTTCTTTTCAGGATTTCATTAAGGGGTCATGCTCGACTCTTCTCTCTACTCAGATTATAGATCTCTACCAGGTTGAAGTAGCTAAACATCTTCATTTTATTTGGAATTCTCAAAATAGGATAATTCCTGATGGTTTCTATTTCACAATTTGTGTTTATATATCGATGGTTCTTGATTGTGTTCAGTAATCCTGCACACACAAAAATATTTAATTTAGTTCTTGATATGTCAATGCTTAATAGGATTGGTTTCAATTGATTTTTCTATCCACCTCTTTGAACTTTATAATTCATGTGGAAGGAACCCATTTTTGGTTGGATAAAAATTATTTCTCATGCCTCTTCTAGAGGAAATCTGGGGATATCTAGATATTGTTCCATTTTCAGGGGGCATTGTGGGGGGGGTCCTTAGATGCTTTCATGGTTCTTGTGTTTTGCCTCATCACTTGAGGTAGATATTCATGGTGTTATTCTTGCGGTGGAAGAAGAAAATAATATATGGTGGAATAATATTTGTCTTTAGAGTATTTATAATACTATTGTTTCTGCTTTTAAGATGTGTTTATCTCACCTATACTGGAATATTACAAAGTTGTGGAGTGATTGTCTGGATTCTATTTTCTCAATGGATCACATTATCATAAATATTTTTCAAGAAGTATATTCAGTGGTCAATGGTATTTAGAATAAATGTGTCAATGGTATTGATTTTCTATGGTACGATCAGGTTCCTGATGAAATTCTACCCCTTCTGAATAAGGATCGTGATAAATCTCCCATTATGAGACTCATGTAATTCAGACGATTTTTTTAATAAAAGAGCCTTGATTTTTGGGAAAGGTATCATCTTGAATTTAAAAAACATAATCATTCATAAGAAATATTCTACATGGTTCCACATTACCATTATACACCCATCACTTAGACTTACCACTATCTAGGTCTGGGTTTTCTGGATCACCCCATGGGAGGCTCTAAAATTACCGTGTTCTCCTCCACACATCCCACGAGGATTGTGAGGGTGTAAATTTGTCACATAGACACTAATTTTTATCAAATTCTTCAATGTTACCACGATAACAAAAAGGGGAAGAATAGAACACAACTCCCATGAAAAAATCTAACATAGAATTATAGGATAATACATGTGTACCACCTACCTCGAATCTGTCGATGAACCCACTCTTAGTCGTGGCCTATGATCTGGATTCAAGAACCACATGAATCCCAAACTTAGGTTCCAACATAAAAAGATATTTTTGGGGTTTTATATGGATATGGGAGAAACCATAATCCCTAATAGGAAAAAGGTAAGTAAGAGGAGTGTTTGAAAAACTAGAGGCTTTGATCGGTAACCTACTATGTTCAAAATGGGCATGAACCGAAAGAAAATCACATATTGTACCCATGGTTCATCAATGTTTGTCACTAGGGTTGCAAGGGGTCAAAGAGAGGAGAAACTCGAGTTGGGTTTAAAAATCCCGAAGTGGAAATTTTGTAAATTTTCCAGCTTTTTTTGGCCTCGTGGATTTGAAAACCATGATCAAACCATACGAATGATACTGCATGGAAATCAAACCATTTGCACAGTTTTCAGGGAATTCCTCATGCTTTTCCTAATCATGCACTAACCATTTCGATTGAAAGTGCTCGCATGATCTCCCCTCACACATTTTTTCAAACATAGTACAAATCATTTTGATTTCCCTGAGTGCCCCCTTTTCCCCCTTTTCATGTCCTAGATCCTAGGAACACCCATAAACCTTCTTCAAGACATCGGAAACACTAATCTAGCAAAAAATAAGAGGCCAATGCCAAAACATAAACAAAAAAAATACCTTAATATAACTGGGTACCTTAAAAAAATTAAATGATACTATTTGTATGGAATAACCTATATTCCTCTCATCTTACATTAAACGTGATACAAAATCGTCGATCATGCATATGATGGACTACTGCCTCATAAACTGATTTAATTTTTTTTACGATAACTTCCACACAAGGATGGATATAATGATTGATTTAAATTATATATACGTATATTATATATTTATCATGTAAATATACTATTATAATTTTATTATGAAAAAACAATTTAGCTTCAAATCAATTGGAAAATAAAAATGTAGATCATGTGTATATGTGGCTAAAGACTCAAAGAAGCAATGTGATATGTTTTTAATTAAAAATAAATGGATCGTAATATTGAATTTTTTTAATGAATATATATGATATATAGGATATAAAAATGATTAATTAATGTAGAATTATTTCATTATTTATTTTCTCCATCAGTCAAAAAAACTGAAACATCATCCATGCATACATATAACATATTATCTCAATTACTGGTGTAAATAATTTTTCTATAGAAATATATTTTGATTACTATAAATATTTATATTTATAAATATTTGTGATTCTTCTTTAAAATTAAATAAATTATTTAGGTGATGGAAGTATGATAATATTATAAGGACCAATACTGCGAAATAAAAATGTATATGAATCAAAAAGCAGTTATTTCCATAAAAATTGACTTTAACAATGAACTGTAAAAAAAATATGAAATCATATAATTAAATCATATATAGTATGATATATATGATTATTTTCACGAACCAACCCTGGACGACCCTAAACCGGTCACCCGAGCTGGCCTGCGACATGGCCCGAGGGGCGTTCCTGATCCACACGGGCCGGAAACTAGTGTCGGGAATCAAAACTAAACAAGGGGGAATAATTTGGCCCAAAAATTAAAGACAGTAAAGAATCGAAAAAAGTATAATAATGCAAGGAAAATAAATGAAATGAAAAAGGAGGAACAACCAAAAACAGAAAACTAACCTAACCATGACCAAAACACCTCATGACTCTGAGATTCGCTCACCAGTCCACAACCAACTCTCGCCCATGGTAAGAAAGCTCAAGTCAAACCTTCAAAAAAACTAAAAACAGGAAAACACTATAGGTGTGAGTATTAAAACTCAATAGGAATGACCAACAAACTATTCCCAATGCACTTCATTTAAACAAATAAATTTAACAATTCCAGGTTTGAGCTAAATGATATAAAATATTAGTTTTCACACACACTTTCATTTATAAAACATGTAACAGTCCACTGACCTTTTTAATTTAAAAACAAGTTTAATGTTTGAAATAAATAGGTGTATTACATTTTGAAAACATCTTCACGAACAATTTAGAAAACCAAATTTCAGTTATTAACCAAAAGGAAAACCACACATCACACACAACACACACCAAGGGAAATGAAAAAAAAATGGCACACAGGGGCCAGCAACCGAACTAGACCCCTCAATCGTCTGCCACATACAAAAAACACTAAATAAAACATGGGTTGAACCTAGGTGATCATGAACAATCCAGAACTTACTATACATGTGACCCATCCTGAAGGCATGCCTACTCTCGATGACATCATTACGCCCTAATGCCTGGTGTTTCCCTACATGGCCTAAATGAGGGCCCAATCCCCTAGTAGAGTGTAATCTTAGTAAGGGACACCAGTCTGTAAGTAATCCAAACTAGTGCAGCAATCATTCTCAAAAGATTCACTTACTATTCCAGGTTCCTATGTCAACACATATAATAAAAAGGAAAGGGGTGGGTCAAAAAAGTAAATCAAGTAGCACAAACATCGCACAAAAATCGCGTAGTCAATGTACACCAAATATCACTTCTTAGTCATCCCAAAGAGAATTTTCTATAATAATTTATTTTATTAAAGTGCCAAACTGGACTTCACCAATTTTAATTGAAATCCCCATTTCTCAAGAAAACCAAAACACTTGTTCACGCTACAAAATAAATCATTTATCAATAAACAAGAACTAAATTTGAAATTCTGTGAATTATGTTTAAAGGACAAACAAGCATTCTTTCACTACTCAGTGTCTGTTCATCAAGGCAATATTTCAAGTGTCGTGTATAAAAAAAATGCCTGTTTTTACACAAAATAATCATTTAAAAATTAATTATCTTATATTATTTACCACGTATTAAAATTAATAGAATATCAAGAAATTAATAAATTATAAATTTAAAGGTGAGTGAAGTGGGGAACGACCTCAATTTCCAGCTCAAACGTGACGACGTGACACACCTTGCGAATGCGCGGAAGCATGCACAAGCCGATGATCATAGTATCACGGGTCTTTCTCACCATCACGCTACAACAAACACAAAACAACTAAAAATTCATTACCACTGACTTAAAACAATTCAAAAGAGAAAACAACAGGAATGAACCACCTCGACACATTTTCAAATCACAACTCGCACAATTGACACTATTTACTAAACTGATTTAATATCCACAATGTGTTTAAAAAAACCCCACAATGCCAAAATAACTCACTAAACATTTTAAAGATCCAATATTCCATTTTAAGAAAACACTTAGAGTGAAAAACTAGACAAAATCGAATGATACGTTGAAATATACATTTAAAAGCATGTGCGCCTAAACACATTTTCAAAACCATGCTCGCAGCATAAAAATTATTTAATAAATTATCTAAAAATTTATAAAACTATTTTGAGTAGTATACCGTGGTTTTTCATAGACAAAACCCAACTCAAAACCACATAAAGAGTTTAATATAACCCTTACACCATTTATAAAAAACATTTTCACCATTTAGATAATATAATAATCCATGAATAATTTTCTTTTAAACAAATAACATGGATTTACCCACTAAACTCGCGCAAAACATTATTTTATGACAAAACGTATACAACGCCACATAAAAATCACAATTAGAACCACTCACACAAATTAATAAAATAACTACACAATTAAATAAACCATTTTCACAATTAAACAAACCAGTGATAAAATTTATTAAAAAAATTCAAAATGTGTCGCATGACTAAAAATATCAAAAAACCACTCAAAACTTCTTTTATAACTAAACGCACATTGACGTCACAACAAAACACAACTGCAACCCTTGCACATTTTAATAAACCAACCACACAATTTATAAAACACTACAAATAGCTCAACATGGGTTTCCAAAGAAACAAAACACTCGTATCACATAACCACGATTTTAAGCACATCGGAAACATGTTAAACATTCAGTAAAACAACATTCACACCAAGCAAACTGATCAATGAATATACAAAATTAATTAAATGGGTGAATTAATTCATCAAACAACACTTATAGGCGGAAACACCTACCTTGATCATGGATGAATCTCCCGAAACTGGTGTGAAACCTTGTTTGCACTGCAACAGCACCAAAGAGAAGACAAAAACACCCTAAAAATCAACATCTAACCCAAAAATTGTTTTGAAATTAAACCCTACAATCTATGATTTGGATGAAAATAAAAACCCCACCATAGAAGGGAGGAAAACTACCAAAGATGAGGGGGTTGTCGCAGGAAGGAGGATGCTGGTAAGGGGGAAGGACGTCGCCATAGGAGGCCGCACCAGCTAGGGCGAGATGTGGTTGTGCGATGCGTAAAGGGTGGGTGTGGATGGCCAGGTCGCACAGGCGAGGAGACAATGGAGAACGAGTGGGGGTACACAAAAGGGGGTGTCGCGGCTGTGATGTGGTAGCCAGAAGGTGTTGCACCAACGAGGGAGAGGGCGTCGGCCGCTGGGTTGCGACAGAGAGGAGAGGGCCTCCATGGGACTGATCACAAGGGGGAGCTACTTCATGTGGGAAGATATAGGTGGTGAGCGAGCGGGACACGACGGCAGAGGGCCTGGGTGCGAACAAGAGGTTGAGGGCTTGGGCGAGCCGAAGGGAGGCGAGGCGGATAGGGGGGCGAGTCTGGTGCTGCGGACAGGGGAGGCGAGGTGGCTTGCAGACTGGGAGGGTGGTGCATCCGTTGGGGAGGAAGGCTACAGACATGGTAGGCGAGGTGGTGAAGGGGTCCTAGTGCACTGAGAAAGGAAACGAATGGGGGTAGGGGTGGCCCGCAATGCTGAACAGGGAAGGGGGTGTGATCGGGTAGCGCTTAGGGTTAGGGCTTTTTTCTAAAAATCATAATATTATTAAAATATTTATAATAATAGTAAAAATAATAATAATACAAATAATAACAAAAAAAGTACAAATTATAATTATAATAATAATATTAATAATAATAAAACCAAAAATAAAAAAAATTAACCGTAATAAAGTTAATATTAATAAAATTTATTAACAATGTAAAATATAATCATAAAAATAATAATAACAATAAAAATAAAATATCAATATCAATATAAATAATAATAATAATTTAACGACCCTAATAAGAAAATATTTTATTTATTTTAAACATCGCTCAACTGCACGACTCGCGTACCACTGAGCGCGCGGTTGGGTGAGCCGCGCTCGGACCGTGCCACCCAGCACTGACCGCATACAGGGTTAAGGTGCATGCTTTTCATGCTGTTTTATAACTATTGTGCAAGTCATGCACAAACTTGGCCGTGGTGTGACAATTCTCCCCACCACAAACACTTTCTTCCCCCAGAATGTCACCCAGTCGAAATATAGACAAAATAAGAATCCATGCCCAAATAAAACCAGAAGAAACCACAACATAAGAGAATGTGAGAACATGAGAGGGTTCTCCCCACCATAAGAACTCAACTAGTGTGTAAATTTTAACACTAAAACATACCACCTTGGGAAGGGGGCGACACGGGAACTCCCAACAGATCCCGACTAACCTCTATATCACGATCGAAACACCACCTCCACCAAAACTTGGAACACTCGACTCATACCAAAGAAATACCGGACACTAAAGAAAAACCGCCAAGTAGAACTTATCCCAAGTGGTAAAACCAAGCATAACCGCAATATTGGACTCCTCCGAAGGCACATACATCTCCAAACGAACACCGATAATCCAAGATTGACCCATACAAGGGTCAATCACTCTCTCAAGAAAAACACACATCACAGAAAACCCTAACCCATCAAACAAAACTGTTTAGATTAAAATAGAGTATGTTCATCATAACTCCATTGAAAAACAAGGAACATTCAACAACATATAAACTTTAACAGTAGAAAAACAAGAATGAAACGAATTTAGATGTTCCACCACCAACATGGAACATGAAAACCGAACTGAGGCTTCACACCCCCAGAAACTCCTGAATGTGTGTGAGCTTCACTCGAAGACCTGTGGTTGAGCTCTGATGGATGAAGCATCTCTTGCCTCACAGTCAAGCACTGGAATCCTTCAGTCACAGGGTCTTCTTCAAGGGATGCTTCTTGCAAAGCTTCTCTAGATTACCTAGACAGCCACAACGACGACATGTCTTCGGAGGGATGCGACAGGACGACTTCATATTCCCAAACAAACCACACTGGTGGCACACCACTGTAAGGTCTGATGAACTGGAAACCAGAACCAATACATAGGACTTTTTTGAAATAGGTCCCTCTGACACACCCTGCTCGTCAGATGGGGAACCTTCATGAGTTGCTGGATACACTGTATTTCCAACCATCTGTGCTCCGAAGACCAACTCAGCTAAAATCGCCTCATCCACCAACATCTCGAAACAATGGTCCCTTAAAAGGGGGGAATCACTCTTTCATATTTGGATGAAGACACCCAATGAAGAGATAATTCCTCACCCAATCATGTGATGCTGCCTCTGGAGAAAATGACACAAGTTCCTTAAAATGGTCTGTATATGCCTTCGCCTTCTGTTGTCCTTGTTGAATATGGATGAGCTCTTCCCTTTTCATTGTGTTCACTTATTCTGGTATAAACCATAAAATTAAGGCAGATTTAAAGACATCCCAAGTCATCCCAACTTGTAGTGATGGAAGGGACAACAAATCCCATACGTCCAGAGATGGACCTTCAAACAGACAAAAAATAGCACTCACTCTGACAGCTTCGGGAGTTCCCAATACCCTGAAGACACACTCGACCTTTTCAAACCCCATAACTACCTTTAACAGGCCTCAATCACTGTTAAGTACAATCAATGTCCGAGAAGGACCAAATTCAATTTTTCAAAAAATCATTTTACCTTTATTAAAATCATTTTAGAATAACAAGGTCAAGCCTTTATATCGAACTGCACACCCTAGTAATCCCATGAATTGTTGCACATGTATTCATATGATTTCATCTATATGCACCAACACTCACTTCACATGCATTCCCTCATATGTGAAAATGTTCATAAAGAGTGACTGAGGTTTCACCCAAACCATATCCCTACCAGTTCCATGCAAACGCGGAATTTTTTTTTTACCAAGAGATTTTAGTTTTAAAACCCATTTCATGAATTTAAATTCATTTAAAAGAAATCATTCTCATTTAAAAAACCCTTTTTCATTTTAAAAAATTCACTTACACCAGTTAGAACCAAGATGACACTAAACATTCATAAAAATACCAGACTGAAGGACTAGTAGTTACGATTAACCCGTTAACATGGTAGTGGGACATTCCCCAAGTAAGCATCTACAACTTGAAGGAACTTAAACCATGTACTCAATCTCCACAAGGGTCACAAATCCAGGTGGAATCACGATGTAACATCGGCTTGCATCCATTGTCGTCCATCAATCTAAAACGAACCAGAATGAGACAAGGAAGAAATTCCCATACTACCCCTGGCGACTCGAGGTTCGGAATGGGTGAGGGTTCATAACGTCCTTGTCGTACCTACCTATCAAGACTCGATAATCCTAATCTTCATCTATCGGGCACCCCAAATAACAAGAACCTCCTATGATAACACTTTATCATGATGCAACCCAGGTCGACCCTGAACCGGTCACCCAATTCGGTCTGCTACATGGATCGAGGGGTGTTCCCAATCTCCACGGGCTGGAAACTAGTGTCAGACATCAAAAATAAACAAGAGGGAATGATTTGTACCATAAATGAAAGACAAGTAAAGCAGTGGAAAAAGTATAATAACACAATGCAAATAAATGACACGAAAAGGGAGGAACAACCAACAACAGTAAACTAACCTAACCATGACCAAAACTACTCGTGACTCCGAGAGTCACTCACCAGTCCACAACCAACTCATGCCCACGGCTCGCAAGCTGAAGTCAAACCTGCAACAAAAATAAAAATGGGAAAACACTATAGGCGTGTGTATTAAAACTCAGTAGGCATTCCCAACAAATAATTCCCAATGCACCACCTTTAAATAAAGAAATTTACTAATTCCAGGTTTGAACAAAATGATATAAAATATTAGTTTCCAGACACACTTTCATTTCTCAAACAAGTAACAGCCTTTTGCACTTTTTAATTTAAAAACAAGTTTAATGTTTGAAAGAAACAGGTGCATTACATTTTTAAAACATCATCACGAACAATTTAGAAATCCAAATTTCAGTTATTAACCAAAAGGAAAACCACACATCACAAACAACACACACCAAGGGCAATGGAAAAAATGGAACACAGGGGCCAGCAGTCGAACTAGACCTCTCAATCGTCTGCCACATACAAACAAACAATAAATAAAACATGGGTCGAACCTAGGAGCTCGTGAACAATCTAGATTGTACTATACATGTGACTCATCTTGAAGGCATGCCAACTCTTGATGACGTCATAACTCCCTAACACTAGGTGTTTCCATACATTGCCTAACCGAGGGGCCCAATCCCCTAGCAGAGTGTAATATGTACTAAGGGTCACTAGCCAGTGTGTAATCTAAACTAGTGAAACAATCATTCTCAAAAGATTCACTTACTATGCCAAGTTCCCATGTCAACACATATAATAACAGGAAAGGGGTGAGTCAACAAATTCAATCTAGTAGCACAAACACCACACACAAATCATGTAGTCAATGTACACCAAATATCACCCCTGATTCATCCCAAAGAGAGTTTTCCCAAATAATTTCTTTTATTAATGTGTCAAATGGGCCTTCACCAATTTTAAAAGAAATACATATTTCTCAAGAGAACCAAAACAATTGTTCACGATTCAAAATAAATCATTTATCAATAAAACAGAACTACAATTGAAATTCTGTGAATTATGTTTAAAGGCCAAATAGGCATTCTTTCACTACTGGGTGTCCGTTCATCAAGAAAATATTTCAAGTGTTGTGTATAAAATAAACGGATTTTTTTACACCAAATAATCATTTAAAATTTAATTTATCTTATATTATTTTCCATGTATTTAAATTAATAAAATATCAATAAATTAATAAATTCTAAATTTAAAGGTGAGCAAAGTGGTGGAAATAATTCAATTTTCATATTGAACGTGATGACCCAACACACCTCGGGATTGCACGGAAGCATGCACAAGCCGATGATCACAGTATCAAAGGTTTTCCTCACTGACATGCTGAAACAAATGCACAACAACTAAAAACTCATGACCACTGACTTAAAAAAATTCAAATGAGAAAACATCGTGAAATAACCACCTCGACACGTTTTAAATCACAATTCGCACCATTGACACTATTTACTAAACCACTTTAAAATTCAAAAAGTGTTTACAAAAAAACCACACGACGCCAAAATAACTCACTAAACATTTTAAAGAGACAACATGCCATTTTAGGAAAACACTAAGAGTGAAAACCCATAAAAAGTGCACGATACGTTGAAATATACATTTAAAAGAACATGCGCCTAAACACATTTTCAAAACCATGCTTGCAGCATCAAAATTATTTAATATATTATCTGAAAATTCATAATACTATTTTTAGTAGTATACCATGGTTTTTCACAGACAAAAACAACTCAAAACCACATAAATAGTTTAATATAACCCTTAAACCATTTATAAAAAAACCTTTTCACCATTTAGATAATATAATAAACCATAAATAAATTTTTTTAAAAACAAATTTCATGTATTTACCCACTAAACCCACACAAAACATTTTTTTATGACCAAACGCACACAACACCACATAAAAAATAGAATTAGCACCACTCGTATAGATTTATAAACTAATTACACAATTTAATAAACCATTTTCACAATTAAAAAACCACTGAGAAAATTTATTTAACAAATTAAAAATGTTTTGCATGACTAAAAATATCAAAAAAACACTCAAAACTTCTATTATAACAAAATGCACTTTTACGTCACACCAAAACACAACTGAAACCCTTGAAAAGTTTAATAAACTGACCACACAGTTTACAAAACAGTAAAAATAAATCTACATGGGTTTCAAGAGAAAAAAAACACTCATACCACATAACCATGATGTTAAAGACATTAGAAACATATTAAACATCAAGTAAAACCATATTCACACCAATAAAACTGACCAATAAATATACTAAATTAATTAATTGGGTGAATTAATTCATCAAACAATTCTTATAAGTGGAAACACCTACCTCGAACGTGGACGGATCTCCCGAAACTGGTGTGAAACCTTGTTTTCACTACAACCGCACCAACAAAAAGCCAAAAACACCCTAAACATCAACATCGGACCAAAAAAAATTAAAATTAAAACCTACAATCTAAGATTTGGAAAAAAAATAAAAACCCCACCAAAAGAGGTAGGAAAACTACCAAATATGGGGGAGTTGTCACTGGAAGGATGACGATGGTAAGGGGAAAGGGCGTCACCAAATGAGGTCGCACCGGCTAGGGGATATATGGTTGTGCAATGCATAAAGGGAGGGTGTGGCCAGCCAAGTCTCATAGGCGAGGGGAAAACGGTGCGCAATAAGGGGTGCACAAAAGAGGGTATCACGGCTTTGATGTGTTGGCTAGAAGGTGTTGCGTCAACGAGGGGGAGGGTGTCGGCTACTGGGTTGCGACGGCGAAGAGAGGGAGACCATGGGACATAGAGCGAGGGAGCGCTGCTGCACGCGGGAAGAGGGAGGTGGTGAGCGAGCGGGAGCCGGGAGGGGGGGGCCTGAGTGTGAACAGGAGGTTGAGGGCCTGACTGAGCTGAAGGGAGGCGAGGCGGACAGGGGGGGAGGCCAGTGCTACGGAAAGGGGAGGCGAGGCGGCTTGCGGACAGGGGGGTGCATCCACTCAGGGGGAAGGCTTCAGAAAGGTGAGGCAAGGTGGAAAAGGGGTCCTGGTGCGCTGAGAACGGAAATAAAGGGGGGTAGGGGTGGCTCGTAGCGCCGAACAGAGAGGGGGGTGATCGGTAGCGCTTAGGGTTAGAGGTCTTTTTCTAACAATCATAATATTATTAAAATGTTAATAATAAAAGTAAAAATAATAAAAATAAAAATAATAATAATACAAATACAGATAATAATAATAATAATAATAATAATAATAACAATAATAAAACAAAAAATAATAATAATAAAATTAACCATAATAAAGATAATATTAATAAAATTTATTAATAATAAAAATAATAATCATAAAAATAATAATAACAATAAAAATAAAATATCAATAACAATATAAATAAGAATAATAATAATATAAAGAACCTAATAACAAAATATTTTATTTATATTAAACATTGCTCAACTGCACGACTCGTGTGCCGCCAAGCGCACGGTTTGGTGAGCTGCGCTCAGACCGTGCTACCCAGCACTGACCGTATACAGGGTTAAGGTGCGTGCTTATCATGCTATTTTATAACTCTCGCGCAAGTCTCGCATCAGCTAGGTCAGGGTGTAAAAATTATGGTAATATAACATATTTTTAATAATTATATAATTAATATATAGGAGGTTCAAACAAATATGAAAGAAGCTAAAGTTGATGTAAGGGATTATTTCACAATCACATTATTATTTTCGATTTATTATGTTAATGGCTTTGCGAGAGGAATATTTGGTTATTTATATAAAAAACCTGATATTATTTCATCAAGTTTGGTTATTTATGTAAATTCCATTTTTTCATCCATTTTACACTAATTATATAGTCTGCAATGTAAAAAATGTTTTTAAGTGAAACTGACCATGTATTTTTTTACTTGAATGAGAATATTTCTCATCCTTGTCAATAATTTTCTAAAAATTACATAAATAATGTTTTTAAAATTATACAATGATTTATGAATGAAATTTTACCAATTTCTTACATTTTACCAATTTTTATAAAAGAAACTTCTTTTCACTTTTCAATTAATTACCATTTGTAACTTTTTCTCAAACTGGAACTAATTTGTTTTTAATGTGTATGAACTTAATAGAATTTATAACCCAGATGAACCCTCATTACATTTAATTTTATCTTATATTTTTACAATTTTATTTTCAATGAAATTGTTTTCCTGATGATTTAGTGAAATTTTATATTTCAAATAATTAATTTCAAAATTTAATAATCAATTTTTCTAATGTAAATTTCTACTAAAATGTTGAAATTAATTTAATAAATGTCAATATATAATATTTAATTCAATATTTTATTGATTTTATACTCTTATGATAACCTCCATCTTATTTATCAATGTTTTTTATGATCATATTTAATGGGGAATGTATTGATATTTCGTATTCTATTTCTCCAATATATATAGTTGAGGAATTTAAGTCATGTTGATTATGTTGGGTTGTTTATTCATATTACGAATAAACTGGACTTATTAAGTGATGGATATGTTTAAAAATTTCACAAATACTTGAAGATAAAATAGGTTATATGAGAAAAAATAGATATTTTGTTGGTAATTCCTATGACCATTTATGTACAATGTCTACGCATTTGACCCCGATGGTTACTTTCAGATGATCTATATTATACATTTTATCATTATGAAATCAATTATTTATGTGAAATTGATTATTTGAATAATTAGGATATCAATGGATATTATTTATTAAATATTATTTTTCATATATAATTTTATGGTTATCATTTATTATTTAAATATTATTCATTCATTTTCATCTTTCACAGTACACGTAACCTTTCATAGAAGTTGATATCACCCATTTATTATGTATAATATCCCCATGATTCTAGTAAGTGTATTGTGATAGATATGGAATGATATGATAGAGAAAATAATGGTTATATCAGAAAAAGAAGTTTAATTTTATGTTATCTAATGTAATTTAAAATTCAAGTATATTTTTAGTTTTTTAGGAGGAAATTATTTATATCTGGTACCAATGTAATGAAGTAAACTTAGACTTTAGGATACTAGGGTCAGTGTATTTATAGTTGGGATTAGAGGTAGTTTATTAATAACCATCGTAACATTTTTTATGAAATCGAATATTTTGGAATATTGAACTATACTGTAATTATTGATTAGTCCTTGTGTAGGATTATATAGTAAGGTATTGTTATGTTAGTGATAATTTGGTTTTACTATAAATATTTCCATTTTGGATATTAAAAATGGACATGGTTTTCAAATATATATATCTAGGTGTAATAACCCTAAAAGTAGTTGGTATTAGTATATCTCAATCATCATTCAAGTGTAGAGAGTGTGTTCCATTACATCACACATGATTTGAAATTCCTGGGTGATATGAGTGTGTTAATTACAATATTCTATACATAATTTTTGAAGGACTTGAGTATATATTTATAAATTTATAATTTTCCAAAATAATCTATTATTATTATTATATGATTATTTATGAAAAAAATCAATTTATTTTAGTTTTTTAGCTAGCTGGAAATCATGCATTATGATTTAGAATGTAATGATGTAATCTTGTGTGACTTTTTATTGAAATGTATCCTGGATAAAGGAATGGAAACATTATCAATTACCATAAACCCTATATGGATTTACCTCCTAGGTAAGATAATCAAGACATGGTCAAAGATGCAGCTGAATCTATACTAACTATAACTATATTTGGTTAGTTGACTGAGGTTATTATAAATTACCTTCACAGATGTAATAACCCCCTAACAAACAACATTGTGTAATAATTTTAGAAAACATAATGTTTTATAAACATCAATAATTTAATTGTACAAAAATTTCCTTTAAAATTGAATATTGGATTTTTTTCATTAGAGGATATATTTCTCGGTTTCAGATGTAATGAATTTGATGATATTTTCATGTCTATTTTTCATCTCCAAGGGGATGAAGATCAATGGTTTCATTTTATAAAAACTATAAGGATGATGAGGAAATAAAAAGAATTGAATGGAAATATTTCAAGAAAACTTTTCTTATAAAAATATTTTCTTCATAAAAAATTTGCAGATAAGGAGGAATAATTCTTGGGATTGAGACAAATAGAATAAAGAAAATGATTCTATGTATAAAGATATCATTATATGGTTTTGAAAGAATAATGGAGAATATATATAGTATAAAAAGATAAATATATATTATATCATGTATGGTCTCAAGATAATCTTTTAATGGTATGTGGAATCCCAAAAATTATCATCATATAAGTATATAATATCATGTGATACTAAGACATAAAATGAAGTATATGTATCAAATTTCATAAAATTTTTGTAATAAAATAATAGGATGGAAGATAAAAAATGGATATGGGAAAAATGGAAATGGAAATTTTCCAACATGAAAACCCTTTAGAATATCACACCTACATAACTTCCTAATAAGAAAAAGATTTTACTTCAAGTTCTATAAAAATTCACATCCCACTCTTGATTTCAGTGCCCAGGGAGAAACCATATATGTACAATGCTTTAAATATATGTATATTGGGAACAAATCCAAACAATTACCCAATCGTCAAGGTAACATACAAAAAAATAATCCATGTCGAGAAGGTAAAGCTAATGAAATTACTATAGTGAACATGAAAGTTCCTAGATATGGGGTAAAAGGTAAACTTTTAATCTAACAAAAAATAGAAAAAATATTATTTGATTCTATATCAATAAACTAATTTATATCTGATTAATTTCTTATGGTGATCTTATCACCACCTCTATGATCTCATATTTTGTACCAAGTGTGAACTCCAAATAGTAGGATTACCAAATCTCAAGTTGATAAATGACCTATGATAAATATCTATGGAATATTTCTCATTGTCAATAATCACTACTAGAAAAACGACCTATACCCACGGTTCAAAACTGTGGGTATAGCCCCTAAAACTGTGGGTATAGGCTATACCCACGGTTTTTGGAACCGTGGACTTGAAAGGCGTCGTTAGAGGGGTCTCAACCTATACCCAAAGTTGTATATAATCATGGTTATAGGGGATTCAATGTGTGACACACCGCTGTTCCAGTGTGGCACACAATAGACCCCACGGTTTTCAAACAGTGGGGTATTTAAATTCAAAAAATACGCAGCAGGAGGGATTCGAAACTGCACTCACGCTGCGCCTCACGACTGCGCACCACCAAGGGACCAAATGAGCAATGAATTCTATTTGTTATATATACATACATAAATCTACATATATATATTAATTTGATTCATGTGGCGTATTTAAATTCCGAAAACACTGGCAGAGGGATTCGAAGCCGCGTCTCAGGCTGAGCCTCACGGTTGCGCACAACCAACTGACCAAACAAGCTATGATTTTTAATTTTTATATATACATTCATATATGTATATATATTAATATGATCCACATGGGGTATTAAATTCAAAAAACATAGGAAGGTTGATTCAAACCCGGGACCTATAGCATCCGTGGAGAAGGGTTTACCAACTGAGCTAAAGAGTTTCTGAGTTTATAAATTTATATTAATATAAATATATTAATCTAAACTGTGAAAAAATGTCTTCCCACCAAATTTTTTTCGTGTCTCACCTAATTTTCATTCCTCGCCATAATCTATACCCATGGTTCTAGAGAACCATGGGTACAGGTCTTCAAAAAAAACCAATACCCACAGTTTTGAAGAACCATCGGTATAGGTCTTTGGAAAATATCTTATACCCACAGTTTAATCCAAAACTATGGATATAGGTTCATCTATACCCACAGTTTTGGAGACAGTGGGAATAGGCGGCCTATACCCACGGTTTTCCAAAACCGTGGGTATTGGGGTACCCTATACGGACGTTTTTTTGCTATACATTGGGTATAGAAATATTTTCCAGTAGTGAATTTTTTTCATTCTATTTTTAAATTTGATGAATTTAGGGAATATATGCGTACTATTAGTATAAATTTAATATAAATTATTGACAAATTGAATTTACATTTTATATTTTAAATAAACTTTTAATTTCATTCAGGGAATGGGTGAACCTAAACACTTAATGTTCATTATTTATAACATACGTATTTTACACCTATTCATAAGGGATATTTATCTCAAATTTTTTGGGATAAACTCTATCTTGTTAGTTAATCAATTATTCATCAATATGAATATTTTTTTAATGAATAATTTCATATATTCCCCAAAAATTTGAATATTGACTTTTCAATAAGCATACCCATGGTGATATTCCTATTCGAAATAATCTATATTGAATATCCTAGAATGAGTTGTACGAATTAAATAAGAAAAAATTGGTGAATATAATGAAGCGATTTATTCATCCATGTTATTCAGGATGCAGTCAAAAAAATTATTTTTTGAATAAAAAATTACATGTTAATTCATCTTCACATTGATTGTGGGGAATATAAGAAGTTAAATTTTATGAATAAGTCTCCTCAAACATTTTCCAATTATATATTTTATATATTTAGAGGATACATATAAATTTCCATGATTTATAATTTATCTCCATTATCTAAGGAATAAGAATAAGGATATTCCTTATATGGCCTTCCATATAAGGTATGGTCAGTATGAATTTATAGTAATTATACATACATATACCAAGGATCCTTCTATCCTCATGAAATTAAATATTTTTGTCTTTAAATAATTCCTCGATTATATTCTGGTAGTATTTATAAATGAATTTATAATACATTTATAATGAAATGAAGAACATGAAGAACATTTTATAACTTTTTTGAAATCTGAGAGAAAATAGATGTTGTTTGATAAATTTATCAATTTTGAATTTTCTCTTCAAATAGATTCATTAATTGATCATATAATCTCCATTAAGGGTATATCAGTGAATTCATAAAAGAAGGAAGTAATTTAGGAATTTCCTAGACCAACCAATGTAACAATAGTCGGTAGTTTTTTTGGATGGATTGATACTACCATTATATTGGGTGATATTTATCATTACAATGTAATCAACACAACATGTCAACTCAGAAGGGTGTTATATTACAATACACAATATAATGCAAAGAGGGTTTTAGAGAATTTAAGAGAATGTTAATTTTCTATCACACGCGTGAACGTTGATGCTCTTTTCCATCACAGAGTCTAACGACTGAAAAAGGGGAATACCTTAGCACAAAGAGATTCATCCTTTGAAGAAACATAAAAAATTGACAAAGGCATGAACAAGGATTTGTTTCAGCATGGTTCGTGCATGTTCCATCATGGTCACACAAGTATACTTGCGTTCCTCATATTTGGTGTGCAGGTGACTTGCGCCCCCTATTTTATTTTCTCCCAAGGTATTTAGTAGCCTATTAATAGCCCTTGTGGGCCCCCCATTATAGGGGCGAAAAAATTCCAAAAGTCATATTTGAGCTCTCGGCGCCCTAGTCTCTTCTTGAAGTCTTCCGAACACTTATAAGGTAATTTCTTACCTATAATGGAAAATATAAAGAGGGGAAACACGGTATAAGTGTTGAAATTCACCAACACTTGCGCGCCTAAGTTACTAACCCTTATGGGAAATGAAGGCACTTGCACGCCACCTTATCCCTTCACCAAAACATAGATTCCACACTTTTGGAAGCCTTTAGGGATAATACTAAGGGCTTGAGACAAGTCTCTCACAAGTATTACCCCATGGGTTAACCATCACGCAAGTACCCATGTGCCACGCAAGTATACTTGCCTGACCAGTACTTGCACACCTCAACAGGATTTGCGTATCTACCTCTATTTGGGTGCCCTTCCGGCTTATTCAACTCTTTTCTTTAAATACACCTCTCCCCTTCAACATTTAGCCTTCAAAACCCTCTTCAAAGCCATTTCTTTCTTGGTTCCTTTGATGGATACCTTGTCTGAAAGGAATTCTGTGGAATATATCTAAAAAACTAAGTAATTTACATATCTTTATGTCACAAAGGTGAGAGATTTCATTCATTCAACCTCATCCTTTAAGATGAGAAGATCTTTAATCTGGGCCTCCTTTTCATGATTAATCCCCAGTCCAAGTTCCTTAACCTAGGAATCCTCTTTAGGAGTAATCCTCAATCATTATTTTCCTTAAACATGGGAATCCTTTTTAGGAGTAAGCCCCAAGTTCCCCAATTTGGGCATCCTCTATAAGAGTAAGCCCCAAGTTCCCCAATTTGGGCATCCTCCTTAGAAGTAAGCCCGAAGTTCCCCAATTTGGGCCTCCTCATTAGAAATAATCCCCAAGTTCCAATTTCATTGGACTAGGCTTCCTTGTCATGAATAAAACCCAATCAAAAGTCTCTTCTAATTTGGGAATCCTTCTTAGAATTATATCCTAAGTTAAGTATCCAAATCTCCATAAAGCACATATACCTTTATAGACCTTGTTATTGTGTTTCTACCCGGAAGTAAATCCCAATATTAATCTATCTGGGAAGTCATAGATACATAAGCCTCACATCATTGCTTATGATTGCATCTTTCCTGGCATAATCATTAGGTTTTACTAATACCACTTGTTTCTCACATCGAGCATGACTCACATAAGCTTAGAACATAAAAGTAATTATGACATCTTCCTTTGGGCCATAAATCATACATAAACCTCATACTTATTTACTCGAACTACGTGGGTTTTGATTCCTTTCATAAACTAGGATACGTGGGTAGCTCATCTGCATGTACGATCCCAACTCTGAAATAATCCATGTCCATCTGAGTGACAATAAACTTCATGTGCCCCACTGAGTGGCCTTAAAACCAGTATGGTTATCATAATGACCAAGAGATATCTGTATAATGTATTGAGGATACCATTGACTAAGAATATCTAACAAATACAGATGATTATCTATCAATGAATAACCTCAAATACATATAAAAGATTCTCTAAATCTCATACATATCAATCATTGATTATCAGATCTAAAGGAAAGCGCATTTTCCTACTTGGAAATATAATAAGGATTCATGAACATAACTCAAATCTATAAAGAGAGTCCTGAAGTATACAATAATTCCCTCCTAAAAGGTGTGATGAGTCTGACCTCCCATCCCCTCAACCAATTCAAATTCTTAAGCCTCATCAGTTCACAACTAATGAGCACCTGCCTTTGGAAAGTAGGTCCAAATGGATATAGAATCATTGGATGTTTCTGGTTCTACAAAAAAACCATTACAAACCGATTGGAATGTTTGAACCTTAAATAAATGATGTCATCCCCATTTATAGAGTAAACAAAAAAAATGGTGAACTCGATGTTAATCCTTAACCAAGTTAAAATTTTGTTTTACTTATTTGTTAGGACCCTATTTAAAACTCAATGATAGGGCCAACAAAACAATCAATAACACATGTGCTCATCCAAAAGATATTATTGCTGAAATTATCTTTATTATGTCTATTATATCAAATAGGCACTCGTTTCCATGATCTCTCTTCATTACAGAGATGGATTCTCTAAAGTTTACATATGTGAATGCATCTACCACTACTCCTGTTAGATCTTCATCTACTCTGAGGACAACATTACTTACCCAGCGTCTTCAATGCTGGGTATAAAATGAACTGGTTAAATAATATCGTCATCATGGTACAATTCCGACTCTGAAGGCCGCTCGAAAATCCCTCCAAGTCAACAATTCACCCTGGTTGTCCGCACAGCGACGACTAGCTATCAAGAAGCAGGTGGTGCCAACCACCGTCTCCAACCGTTTCGGGTCGTTATCCCCAGAACGCAATCACCAGTCCCACCAATATTATGAGGAGGTGAATGAGAATGTCACTCAAGGCCTTAATTTAAGGAGACATGGGTCCTTCCCGAGGGCTCCCATCAACAATCACTGCCAGACTCATGCGGTAGTTCACCCTCAACATGATGAGGGTATCGCCATTAGGGGTTTGGCTCAGGTCCCTCAGACTCGAGAACGCAAGACGAACTTCCAGAGGTGAAATCTGGTTAACAGGAAGTAGGTTCTTACTTGTTCCGCCTCTGGAGAAGTCCATCAAGGCAACTTGATGGCAAGAAATGAGTAGACACATACACCCGTCCGTCCATATGTTACTGCCCAGCAGACTCGTCTGGCAGCAACACGCCAATACCACCAGGAAATTCCGTCGGAGTATTATAGGCATGCTTATACACCTGTTTATAACTCATCATCTAGTCATTAGGCTCGTCTGGATACAACCAAAGAAGGTCGCCAGTCTGATATGGTGGCAACTAATAAATAGGAACATAAACCTGTTTACAATCAACAATTCTGTCAGCAGTCTCATCTTCTAGTATTGAAGGAAAATCGTCAACCATACTTGATGAGGAATACACATCAGACACATACACCTTCCAATATTCATCAAGCCTGTTAATAGTCTCACTTGGTACCATCCGGAGAAGTCAGTCGGAAAGCTCTGATGACAAATTTATAGCAGACTCAACTCTCTTCCCCAACACATGAGTACTGTCAGAATTCACTGACAGGAAATGGAGGACAAGAGCAGTAATACACACCTACTCCAAGAACGGAATGGACGTATATTCCCGTTCTGGCAAATGAAGTCCACAATCACATTCTAACAATGGTAAAAGAGTAGAAGCAAATTCTTGCTCATATTCTAGATGCCTTTCAGAATATTATAACAACATCAGTGACATCATAGGGAAAGAAATGCAACTCTGTCCCTACCAATGGAGTGACACATCAACATATCACTCCAGAACAGATACACACCTCTGTTATAGTCCGAGAGGGTTGTGCGGAATACTCCCCCATGTCATACGGACAATCAAGTGAGGCACATACACCTGATTTGAATGGATATAATCATCCTAACCTAACTATTTCTCCTGAGAAGGCACATACACCTACCCATAATAACCACTTTCTTCAACAAGTGGTTCCCAAAGTGAGTAAGAATTAATCTAAGAAAAAGACCCGTTCCGCACAGTCAAGAAATCAAGAGACAATCTGTAATAAGGCCTTGCTCGATGCTAGAGTTCTTGAAGCCCTCAGACAATTATCTGTTGGAACTCAAGATTCTACTCTCTCATTCCCCAATAGTGGGAACATTAATTCCTAAGGTCTTCATCAGACACTTCCTCATAAAGGCTTGCTTCAGGAATGTTCGGCCGATCTTGAAGTATCATCTTCAGATGAGAGCCCCAAGAACCCTCTGTGTGGCCAGAAGATCAAGGAGAAAAAGGTTTCATCTTTTTCTATAACCCACCATGGTTGTCCTCCCCATGATGTTGAATTTGGCTGAGAAATTCCTCTTTGCAGTAGTAATTCACATTTCCTGGAAAATTCTCCAATGGACAATGTAATTACGAGAAATCCCTCTTATCTTGAGGCCCTTGAAAATGTGAATCCATTCCTGTCTGATGCTTTACCGCTAGCAGTTGAAATACTTTCTCAATCAGAAGATATCCCGGGGTATAGGTCATTCTCCGAATCACCCTTGGGTCATTCATATTCTAGTTTGATAAGTGAATTCTCTACCAATATTGTTGAATCTGATGAAGAAACAAGTAATCCCCATCTCTTGTCTAATCAGGTTGAAGAATCTTCATTGAATGATAAAGAGGATGTGTTGAATATGAGAAAAAAAATGGGGAAAGGTGAAGTGTCAGTCTTGTTTTGGCCTTTGGCTGACTCTCATTATGACATTCCTGAGTTGTGGATGGAATATTGTATTCAAGATATTTGTCTCAACATGTGGAAAACTCTTTGTCAATTGAAAGAGAAAATATTATCTTATGATGAATATGAAAATCATGTCAAGATAATAGAAGGGTTACAACACCAAATAGATATGGCCCCTCTCTCAATTTCTCGATATCCAAAGGCTGAAAAGCAGTAGAGAGCCCTTCAGCGTTCATTTGAGCTGGGTGATTTGAGTGGATGAAGGTTGATGAATCCAGCCAATTTCTGGACTAAAGTCCACAAGATCAGGAAATATTTTAAGAAAGTCTTAGATGTAGTAGCTCAAGAACCACCACAGCTTTCTAGAATGGGGACTCTTTTAACCCAACCCTCAGAATCAACAAATAGGATTCGAGGAGTTGAGAAAAAACAGCACAAACAGGCCCAGTCCACCAGACTAGGTACTTTTTCAAATCCTCAATCTCTTCCTCAGAGAAAGTCAGTCTTCTCTCGATTAGGGAAGAATCCACAAGAGGAACAAAGACCCGAATTATCAGGAGTTTCCCTCCAAATTACGGTTCGTCAAGAAGTTTCGGAGGGGTCAACTCAACAGAAGGCAGTGTCTCAACAGGGACATGGAAGAAGAAAATATTGCAGAAACGTTGATAGAATATATGCAATGCATTATGCATCAATAAATTTCATCAATTATATTGTTTCTAATCCTCCAAAACATGAGGCTCACTCAGAGGGATCAGATGAAGAAGTTCCTGCTCAAGAGGCTATGCACACAGAGGCAAATGAAGAAGGTGTGCATACACGAAATCAAAGGTTTACCTAGAATATAGGTATTCCTTCAAATAACCAACTTCCTCCACTCCAAAAGGTGTCCAACAAGTGGAATGGAAAGAATCAGGTTACATACACTTCCTCTGGAGAAAAGGTTCGCACAACAAGAGGAAGAAATGAAGGAGTTAAGGAGGTTGAATGCAGAACTACTTCAAGGTAGTCTTCCTCCTAAGCATTTTGGAGTCAGTCAGTCAAGGGAATTTTTTGCGGTTACTAAAATGGATCAAGAATATCCTCCTTTACCAGTAAACCCTCACAGGTCTTATCATATGGGTCATGTGCAACAATAATTGGTGGTGCTACCATGAGTTGCATTACCAACCACCACACCTGTCCAAGCTCCAATTATTTCACCTTCTCATGTCCAAGCTCAACCAGATGATTCTCAAAAGTTAATAACTATCATTCAGTCGTTAATAGCTCAGTTGGAATATATGGAGGGAAAACGTGGACAAATTCAACCAGAAAAGAGATCTTACCCTGAATGGGTTGATGCAATTTCTCCCCCATCAAATTTTTCAAGTACCACATTCCCAATCTTTAATGGTTCGGGAGACCCAGAGAAACACTTAACACATTTTGTTTCTCATTGTGATCCTATAATGGGAACCCCTCATCAACAAGAAGCAGTTAAGCTCCAGTGTTTTGTACAGTCATTACAAGGACCTGCTTTTGTCTGGTATACAAGCTTGTAATCCCAGTCAATTATCGGATTGGATGATCTCTGCTAAAGATTCCTTCTTCAATTCAGCTCAACGTTGCCAAAAACAATAGTTTTTTATCTTGAAAATTGTAAGCAAAGGGAGAATGAAAGGGTTTTGGATTTCATTGCTTGCTAGAAGGGATTAACATATTCTCTATGCCTATAATCCCTCAATAAGAATAGTTTCCAATATGTGTGGAAAATTTGCATGATGAATTACGCACACCATTAATCCTTTTGAAATACACAGGAGGGTTTTGAGACCTTACCTCAATCGCTCAATATATTTAAGACTCTCCTAGAAATACTAAGGATAAAACTCATGTAATTCCATAAGTTCTAGGAAGAATAATGGGGAGAGCAGAGACTGCAACAGTTATGCTTAAACAAGAACATGTACCTTCTTATACTTAAAAACCTCCATCTTTTCGATGGGCTCCACCTCCTAAGCACCAACAATAGAGGTCGTTTCTTCAATATGATCAATGAAATCAAAAATGGAAACAATTTGGGGAGTTAAAGAGCAAAGTTTATTCTTTCCTAAATGAACAAGCTCCTGGTTACTTTATTTCCGCTATGGAAAATAATTTGGTTCAATTTGCAAGATCTAAAAGGCCGAACAAGGAAGAAGATGAAGATCGTCCCAACTATTTCCCATTTCATTAGATGTAGGGGCATCCCATTCAAGAGTGTTTTGTCTTAAAATAACTTCTGAAAAAAATGATGGACCCTGGACAGGTAAAACTGAAAGGTTCTTCAGCCCAGGTAGCATGTGTTACTGCTACAGATCCAGAGGCAGAAGGCGAGTGGCAAGAAGTCAAAAGAAAAAATGTGCAGAAATATGATGATTGGATGGTCAGAAAAATGATCAACCGAAAACTTTCCATTTTAAGAAAACAATTGAAGAAACCAATTTTGTCTTATGCTATGAATGCCACATCAAAACCCCCTACATCAGAAGTAAAATCCTCCAAGAAATGGCATAATTCAAATAAAGAAGAGCAGTTTGAAAAAGATGAGATCGTGGCAAAGCCCAAGTTGTCTTTGACTATGGCATGTTTTATGCCATCTACTCTAAAGCCACGGGCACAGCCCCACCAAACGGCACATCCTAAATTGGCTAATTGGGCAATGTCTTCATCAAATAATGAGTTGATCTTTGGTTTTGTTAACATGATTCACATAACAGATCCTTATTCTAGACATTGTTTTGATCTTGATAATCCTGAGTTCTCTATGTCAAACAGAAGAATTAGAGGGAGTTCTAGAGGTTTGGGATATAGAGGAAGATGTGGATATCCTAGAATCCACTATTCCAATTCTACCCCTGCTAGAACTGTGTATGCAGCAGAAACTCAGGGTAGAGCTCTTCAACGAGCTTAACAATAACAAAAAATTTCGTCCACACATGACAGATTCCGTCCTAGAAAAATTATTCGAGAAGATTGGTCGGAGGTTACACTTTCTTCCTCTCAGAAAATAAATGGAACTAGTCGGTCTAATCTTCCAAATCCAAGAGTATTTCCAAATCCTACCCCAATACAAGAAGCATCTACTTCCAAAGCATCAACTTCTAAGGCACCTGCGAAACCACATGTTCCTATTGGAAACACAGACCTTTACACCAAAAGTATGATGTCTTGAAGTATTTGGCCCATGTATCAGCCATGTTATCAATTTTGGATTCTTTAAATATATGAAAGGATCTTTGGGAGGAACTCATTGAGGCTTTGTCAAGTCCTCAAGAATTCAAAACTAAAATTGATGCGGCTGAATTCTACCATGTAGAGAATAATCCTACAGAATGCCATGCAGTGATATCTTTCATAGATGAAGATGAAGATTATGTTGTGCATGGACATATTAGACCTTTGTATTTATCTGGAAAGGTCAGTGATATAGACATCTTGATAATGGTTAATTAGTCAACCTCATCCCCATTCACACACATCTTCGATTGGGCCTCGCCAAATCTGATTTATCTCCTTCTACTTTGATATTGCAAGGATATGATAAAAATGAACAAGAACCTCGGGGCGAGATCACACTCAAAACTCAGTTTGGAGATCTTGTCTCCAATTCGGATTTCCTGGTTGTTCGTCATGACACAGCTTTCAACATTTTTCTTGGAAGAGCTTACCTACATCAACATGAAGTTATCCCTTCATCATTCCATCAACGTCTCAAATATTGTTTCAATGGTCAAATTGGGACATTGTATGATGACAAATCCCCATTCAAAACATGTCAATCTCAATACATTGAGGTAGGATTCTATCACATGGAGGGTAAGGAGAAATCCACAACAATGGAGGTTACCAAATTTAATGCTTTATATGGTTTGGAAATGATTCTAGTAAACCCATTCATACATGTGAGTACAGATTATGTTTTTCCAATCAGTCAAATTGACAGGATAGACCCAAATTCAAATACTCTTATGGAAACTTCCATAATGTCAATTACGACAATCAAACTAGAAAGCATGGGAGAAATTGGTGATTCACCCAGCAATGATGAAAGCTCAAACGGAGATGTATTTATTTCATCCATTGAAATACATAAAGTCTATACTTCGCCAACATGGCTAGAAGAAGATATAGTAATGTCAAAGATGAATGATGATGTCGATTCTCAATCCATCATCTCCTGTTTATTACCCAAGGAGGCCCCTTCATCATCAATAGGGTCAGAAATGGTAGACCCTTCTTCAAGATGTTCAAATTTTAACATATCTCTCGATCATGGAAATTCTGCTTCATCATCTATTATGCAAGTAGAAACAGAAGAAATAACATGTGTTGAAGAATAAGAGGAAGATCTTAGATATGTTCTTCCAACATTTGAAGAGGGTATCTCTACCATTGTGGATGAACACAGAGAAATAAATCTGGATAAAAAAGAAGATCCACGCCCCACTTTAACTAGTGTGGCCATGACTTTTGAAGAGCAGGAAATGTATATTTAATTTTTAAATAAAATTCGAGATATATTTTCTTGGAACTATACAGAAATTCCAGGGCTTGATCTTGATGTTTATACTCATCATTTGGGTTTTCCAAAAGAACATCGAGGATTCAAGCAAGACGCAAGAAGAACACACCCAACTTTTGCTTCCAAAATTGAAGCTGAAGTGGATAAGCTTATCAAAGCTAACTTCTTCATAGAATTTCAATATCCCAAATAGTTGTCTAATATTTTCCCTATGAAAAAGAAGAACAGACAAATTAGAGTTTAAATTGATTTCATAGATCTCAATCGGCATTGTCCTAAGAATTATTTTCTAGTTCTGATCACAGAACTCTTAATTGATGCAACAGCTGACTATGAAGCAGTTTCTTTCATTGATGGATATTCTGAGTATAATAAAATCCTAATGGCTCCAGAAGATGAAGAATCAAGAGCCTTCATATCCCCTCAGGGTGTCTTTTTCTATTGGGTAATTCCCTTTGTCCTAAATAATGCAGGCGCAACATATCAGTGTGTCATGAATCATATCTTCAAACCCTTTTTAGGGAAATTTGTTGAATTTTATGTGGACGATTTGGTGGCTAAATCTATAAAACGTTCCAATAATTTGGCCAATTTGGAAATAATATTCCACAAACTTCGACAACACCATTTGAAGATGAACCCCGTAAAATTTTCTTTTGGGGTAACCTCAGGAAAATTTCACGGCTTTGTGGTACGCCATCGTGATATCTAGGTCGATCCTGAGAAGAAAAAGTAATTCCTTGTTATTCCAACTCTTGAAAATTTGAAGGAATTGAGAGGAATTCAAGGACACTTAGCCTATATTCGGCATTTCATCGCCAATTTGGCAGGAAAAAGTTTACCCTTTACCATATTGATGAAGGAGGGAGTCACTGACCAGTAGACTGAAGAATGTCAAGAAGAATTCAATATTCTCAAGAAATATCTCTTGAGTCCACCAGTATTAATGCCACTTGTTGAAGGAAGACCACATATTCGTTATAGGAAAACTTTAGAGCGATCATTGAGTGCCTCCTTGCCCAAAAGAATGATGCTAGGAATGAAGACATCCTTTACTATCTCAGTCGGACTATGCTTGAAGCAGAAACCCGATATTCAAGTATTGAAAAGTGATGCCTAACATTTATCTTTGTAGTTCAGAAATTGAGACACTATCTACAACATCATGAGGTCCAATTGATATCTCTCAATAACCCGCTCAAATTCATCCTTAGTCATCCAATGCTTACAGGACGCCTGGCAAGGTGGGCAGTTATTTTGCAGCATTTTGATATCTAGTATGTGTCTCAAAAGGCAATAAAGGTCCAAGCTCTGGCTTATTTCCATGCTGAACACCCTTCAATATAAGATACATCTTTAGATATTGAACTTCCTAATGATGAAGTCTTTTCTATTCAAGATAATCTCCAAACATGGGAAATGAACTTTGATGGTGCTTCTAGAAGTTCAACAGGGAAGAAAATGGAAGATCCTAAAGTCAACAAATTTGGGTTAGGAATTGTGCTTATTTCTCGGAAAAAGGCAGTGATACCCTATTCCTTATTATTGTGGGAAGGTGGTAGAAATAATGAAGAAGAATATCAAGAACTCATAGTATGATTGGAGTTGTCACTTCAAGAACAAGTGAATCACTTAAAGGTGAAAGGTGATTCAGACCTGGTAATCAAACAAGTCAATGGAAATTATGTTATCAGAAAAGAAGAGTTAATCCCTTTGTATGATTACGTCAGAGAGTTAATGGCGGAATTTCCTTCGGAAACGATGTTTTCTTATGTCCCGCAATAACAATATGCCTAAGATGATGCGTTGGCTAATATAGCCACAGTTCTGGCAGATCCAAACTGGGATGATACAATCATTAGTATTTCCCACCATTGTACAATTTCACCTTATGTTCAAATCATAACAGTGGAATGAAATGAAATCAGTCCCATTTCCGAACCATATGGTCATAGTATAGGATGGATGACACCTATCATGGAATTCCTTAAAAATTGAACACTTCCATCTAATAGAGCCAGGAAAGAAAAAATTTGGCGACATGTGGTCAATTTTACACTTTATGATAGCCCTGATCACCTAGAAAGAAATTTCTAAAAAAGAGGTTTTGATGGAGTTCTCTTTATATGCATTGAAGGTGAAGGGACAATGGCTGTCTTGAAAGAAGTACATGCAGGAGTATGTAGTGACCACCAGTCTCGACATAGATTGTTTGATCAAATTCAAAGGCTTGGATACTTTTGGCCTTCAAAGATACAAGATTGTATTGATTTCACAAAGAAGTGTCATTCATTCCAAGTATGTGCCAACATCATTCATCAACCCCCATACTTGCTTCATACAGCTAAATACTGGTGGCCATTTTCCACATGGTGAATGGATGTAGTGGGACCTTACCCTTCAGCTATAGCCAAGCAGTTTAAGTGTATTCTTACTGCTACTAACTTCATTTCCAAATGGAAAGAGCCAATACCTCTCAAAGAAGATAGTTATAAAAGCATTTTTAGCTTCATCAAGTCTAACATCATTACCAGATTTGGTGTCCCTCATACCATATTGACAGACAATGGCACCAACTTCTCTTCATCTGAGTTAAGGAAGTTGTATCAAGAATAAAAAATCAAATCCAACCATTCATATCAGTATCATGCAGCGGCCAATGGACAGATAGAAGCCTTCAATAAGACTATTTCAAACATACTGCAATAGATGGTGGATAAAGATAGTAAATCATGGCCTGATAAACTCTTTCATGCTTTATGGGATTATCGAACTACCACCCGCACTACAACACGGTCAACTCCATATTCATTGGTATATAGAATATAAGGAGTCTTTCCCATTAAAGTTATATTACCTTCACTCAGAGTATCCATTTGTGATCAGTTATCTATAGATGAACAGTCTTAAAAGCAATTGGATGAATTGGAACGATTATATGAAAAAATTTTGTGCACTCTGCACCACACAGAAGTCTATCAGAATCGAATAACACGAGATTTCAACAAAAAAGTTCATCTTAGTTCATTCATTCAAGGAGAATTGGTATTGGCTCTCAGAACTCCAATGATATAGGGAAAGAAGCCTACAAATCTTGAGCCAAAGTGGGAAGGGCCTTACTTAATACATACGGTCTACTCTAATGGAGCATATTCTTTAATCTCAATAGATGGAGAACTCGTCACAACTCCAACCAATGCAAGATTCTTGAAGAAGTATTTTGTGTAACACAAATACATCTTATAAATCCAACATGACGTTAAACTGTAACGTCCTAGCTATATGATGCTAAACTGTATAGCACCCTCTTCATCCTACATGAAATAACACTAAACTTATGTCCAACATGACATTAAATTGTAAATGTCCCTTTGTACATCTTACATGATGTTAAAATGTACATATTCTCCTCCAACATGGTGTTGATCTATGTTTTCCTTGTTGTAAGACTTTAAACTGCACAGTCCCTTATACGTCCAACATGATGTTAAATTGTAATGTTCTAGCTATATGATGAAAAACTATACAGCACCCTCTTCGTCCTACATGATGTAAAACTACAGTTATGTCCAACATGATGTTAAACTGTAAATGTCCCTTTGTACATCCCACATTACGTTAAACTATACATCTTCCCATCCAACATGATGTTAAATTGTGTTTTCCTTGTTGTAAGACTTTAAACCGCACAGTCCCTTATACGTCCAACATGAAATTTATCTATGAAGTCCTAGATACATGATGTTAAACTGTACAGAACTCCCTTATGTCCAGAAAGATGTTAAACTGCATAACCATCTTCCTAGTTATACGATGTTAAACAGTGCACCTCTTCGTCCCACATGATGTTAAACTGTGAAAAAAGTCCCTAATACGTCCTAGATACATGACGTTAAACTGTACAACACTCTATCATCCAACATGATGTTAAAATGTATTGTTCCCATTTCATCCAGCATGACATTAAACTGTGCTGTCCTTATGGCATGACATTAAACTGCACAGTCCACAAAGTCCTTATTTTAAGATGTTAAATTGCATACTCCCCCATTGTAAAACATGACGTTAAATTGTGCTCAGTCCCTTATACATCCAACATGACATTAAACTGTGCATTGTAAGGGTTGTTGCTACCTATTTTTTCTCACACCAAGTTTGACTCACGTGAGTTTAGACTAATCTCCAACCATAACACCCTCTCAGGGCTACTAACCATGCATAAGTCCCAACACCATTTTTTAGGACATTTTCCTAAAGAACAACTTGATCACCAATTCATTATTTAATTGAACTATGCGGACATTGATCCTTGCCTTCTAGGCTAGGTACGTAGGGAACCTCCCGAGGTTCAATCCCAAAACCAATATCTTCACATCGGTTCACCTCCGTCTCATATGATGTTGATTCGTGAAACCGCCCCCAAAACCAATATTTTTTACATTGGTTCACCATCGTCCTTTCTATTTGATGTTAAACTATTCGCACTTTTGTCATTTACGACAATAAACTACAATATTATTTGACACCCTCACCTGAGAGGGAATCATTATTTACATGGATATCCAATCGTGTTATATTCCAAATATTACATTCATACATGGAAATGCTCGAACCTTTAATATTGGGTCAATCCATCATTGCACGAAATGTAATTCCCTGACCCCAGTTACCCAGAGTCGGTTCATTATTACATAACATTTTCATGATCACAAAAGATCATGTCTTGAAAGACCAATTAGTTTAGTATCCTTGGAATCACTAGATACATTCATAAATTTTACATTACATCATAAAATGAAAACTACAACAACATAGTCTCCAAAGTCCACACTCATGAACCCTCATAATATCCATGTGGGTCATTCATAAAATACTTCTTCACATCCTGGGAAAATTAAAACATAGAAAGGGGTGAGCTCAAATTCCCAGTAAGGATAAAAATATAGCGGAAACTTTCATAAATAGGCATAAACATTTAAGGCAATGTATAACTAAAACAAAAGCCTTTTAAACTTGAAGTTCAGAATAATATGGAAAAATTGAAATGAAATAATTCCATTTACTTAGTCACATGGATATTCTACTAGTTTAATAATCATATGCAATATCAATAACCACTTTTATAATGATGGAATGTATAATTCCAGTCTATCATAACAACATAGTCAGGCCTTGTGCCAAGACTAAAAATAAGATTTTGTCAAGGTTTTGTGCCAAGACACTAGTTTGTCTCATGAGACCTACCGATGCATTGAGGAGCTATAGCTGACTCCACCCATCACTTATTAAGTCCAATGCATTCCTCATATGAATAGGTTTAAACATAAAATAAAAATTCGTATTAAAACTAGCATACAAAATGTCCATACTTTCTCTATAAACCATTAATGGTATAAAAATAACACATCCATAGTCAAACATTTCAAAAAATCTTTAATACAATATGGAAGTTTTGTATCATAATAAATCAACATCAAATAAGCTTAAAATCCCCCAAAGGATGTTGGCATAGATGAAATCAAAACTATTTGAGAGAAATATCTCATTTTTTAAATCATCTAAAAGCCACATAATTAAAACATTTACTTTGAAAATATTCTTTTAATCTTGTAAGTGAATCTTCAATGATTCTATAATGGCATAAAATTACCACACCAACTATATAAGTTAAAGAAGACATTCTTACCTTAATTCTGTCAAAAAGGTTAAAAAGGACCTTATTTGGAAAACATTAGAAAGATTCCTTTTTAAAAATCTTATAAGAAGTCAACAAGGGTATAAATGGCATTAACCCATAGTCTATAAAATAGTAAGAATTATTTGAAATACATTTTTAAGAAACATGGATGTGGATGATAAAGAGTTCTCAGTAGATAATTACGTATTAACAACAATGGATGAGGAAGAGATTGTGAAATAAACACTTACCTTGAACTTTTCCTTGGTTCAGGGTAGGTTAACCTCATATATAATGGTGAAATAATTGTAATTAAATTATACAAGAATAATATACATTAATATGATATCATATATGATCTTTTGACATTGCTTTGTTAATAATATCTTAGTATTATCGTTGTTTCGGGTGTTAACTTACTCGTTTTATTTTATATGTTTTGTTAAATAAGCCATGTTTGTTATGGATAGGTTGTATCTTATTCATGTCCATAATGATATTAAGTCTTTTAAAATTATTTTTAATCATAAAATGAAATTTTTTCTTGAATGGATGCGATGGGGAATGAATCTCATCGCGTTCGTGGAGATAGTAGTCCGTACGTACACACGAGCGAAAATATCATTCTTTTGATATTAAAATAATATATAATTGGATGGAATATCATATATACATAATCATAATAATTTTATATTTATTATTTACATAAAATAAACATCATTATCATACCCAACCAAATAATAATGTATTGAATAACAATTACACCACGACGTGGAGACGGTAAGTCATACGTACGCACGTATAGTGACTTGTCATTCAAAGGATGGGTAGAATACTGAATATGGTTGTACCATATTTATAATAACATCACAATATATATAATATACTGGAGTTATTATTTTAGAATGGAAATAACAAAGAAAAAAGATGTTGAAGAAGAAAGGAACTTGAAAAAGGGTGGTGAAAATATTTCCTCTTCTTCAGGTTCTTCCTTTTGATTTGATCAAAATGGCTCCTTAGTTTGGATTTCTGATCAAACTAAGGCCTATAGATTTAAGTGAGGGAAATTGAGAGAATATTTTTTTAGGGTTTTTCCAAGAAAAAAGGCTTTGAAGTTGTGAATAATTGGTTAAAATTGGTGTCCTTTTATTAGGGGGAGGAGGGGCTCTTTAGGAAAAACAGAAAGTGTTGTTTTATAATAAATTCATATTCGGTTTATAATGGCTCCAAATTAGATTATTCAAAGTATAAGGTAGTTATGAGTAGAAATACTTTCAACCAATAGATTTTAGACAGGTTTGGGTCATTATATTAACCTTATCATTTAGTTTTAACTCTTAGTTAATTAATTTGACACTTACCAAGTCACTTTGTATTTTTATATTATATAGTTGATAAACATACTATATACATCCAAGCGACCCCCAAGTGTTCAATTAATAATACACCTACCATTATATTAGTCCTTTTACCAATTCTTATAATTTTAGGAATATAATATCAATTAATAATATAATATTTGTTTTAAAAACTCTTTTATGTCAATTTTAACACTATTGAGTATTTTGTTTTGGATAAATTCATAACAGAATTTTTACTTCTAAAAAAATCATATAACTAATATTAATATGTCATAGTAACCTATAAAATTAATATAATTGTTAAAAAATTTCAAATTAAATTTATTTGGTTATATATAATATCAATTATCTTAATATTTCATTAATTGGGGAATTACTGTATCACCATTGTGTCATAAATAAATAAACTTATTTAATGTCTAAAAATTATAAATAAAATACCATTATGTAGGAAATATATTTAGCTTTCTAATTAATATTTATAATCGAATTTATCTTATGTACAACCCTATATTAAAAATGTTTTAGTTATTAAACATTGATTTTAACTCTTTTAACTCTTCATTGAATTAAATAATAATAAATGTCCTAATCAAATTCAAGTGGACCTAAATGGTAATATTTTATTCCTAAGGTTGTTTTTGGTCGAGATACACTTGTCCAATAGAATTAGGACCTGTGTTATGGTAATATTAATATCATTTTTACCCTTAATTTCCCTATTTACTTTTAACCGCGGTTAATAAAAGTAAAAAGTTACTATTTACCAAAAAATTATTTTAATCTTATTGAACCACATTTTACACATTGATATTAACCATGTCTCTCAGATTTTTGAAATTCCACTCACAGAAGGTGTAAAATTATGTTTTATGTGAATATTCAAATTCTCATAGGAGATGGGTAAAAGACGGTGAAAGTTCAATAAAATTTATATATATATATAATTATTTGAAACTAACTCAAATGAATTAAATGGTACTTATATAGGTATTATGTATCTATTTTGACCTTAATTAAATTTAAATAAAATAACTAATTATTTAAATAAAAATTCGGTTTTAAACTATTACTCAGTGTTTTTCACTATTCATCAAAAATGAAAGTTTTCGGAAAGATACCAAAATTTCACCCTAAGATAATTTCGACATTCAGAATCCAAAAATGAAGTCCATTTTGAAAGATAAAATGTATAAAATTTTAAAAAGTTGGTATTACTATTTATAACAGCTAGTTCGATTGGTTTTGGTGTGTGTTAGAACTCAAAGTTGCATACAACACACGCTACAATATTATTCAAAGAGAAGTGTATCGTAAAAGCTTGGGGTGTTACATTCTCCCCTCCTTCAAATAATTTCATCCTCACAATTTCTAGAATACTACCACATGAAAAGACTCGGGAGATTCTTCATCATAAGTTCCTAGGGTTCCCACATTGCCCCTTCCATTTTATGGTTTCTCCGTAGAACATTTACCAGAAGAGTCGTCTGGTTTCTCACGACTTGTTGTCATGTATCAGGAATCCTGGTAGGTGATTCACAAATAGACAGATCGGGTTCCAATTCTAATTCCTTGTAAGTGTGTACATGCGTTGGGTCAGGCATGTATATTCTCAACAATTATACGCGGAACACATCTTGAACTTTAGAGAGATATTGGTGGCATTGCCCAATGGTAAGATACAACCCCAATTCGTTCTAGAATTTCCAAAGGTCCGATGTACCTGGGACTCAATTTACCTTTCTTACCGAAACGTATAACTCCCTTCCAGGGAGATACCTTCAAGAAAACATGATCTCCTACCTGAAATTCAAAATCCTTCCATCAGTTATCGGCATAGATCTTCTGCCTACTTTTAGCTTCATTGATGTGGTTTTGGATTACCTTTACCTTTTCCATCGTTTCCTCCACCAGTTCTGGTCCTGCCAGTTTTCTTTCACCAACTTCATCCCAACAGGTTGGTGTGCAACATCTCTATCCATTTAATGCATCATATGGTGCCATCCAAATACTTGAATAGAAGCTGTTATTATAGGAAAATTCCACCAGAGGTAAATATTGATCCCATATACCCTGAAATTCAAGTGAGAAAGATCTCAACATGTCTTCTAAGTTTTGAATAGTCTGTTCTGATTGTCCATCTATTTGAGGGTGGTAGGCAGTGATCAAAAAAATTTCAGTAGCCTGGGCTTTCTGAAGACTTTTCCAGAATCTTGTAGTAAAACGGGGATCACGATTAGAAACAATCAATAGGGGTATTTCATGAAGTCTCACAACTTCATTAATATATAGTCATGCTAGACGTTCAAGTGGTAGATCTTCTCATATAGCAAGAAAATGTGATGACTTGGTAAGACGATAAAAAATGACCCATATTTCATTGTTCTTTCTAAGAGTCTTTGGTAGTCCCATGACAAAGTTCATCGTGATATTATCCCATTTCCACTCAGGTATGGGAAGAGGTTGCATGAATCCTCTAGGTTGTTGCCTTCCAGCTTTCACTTGTTGAAAAACCATACATCTTGACACAAAATCAGAAATCTCCCTCTTCATGTTGTCCCACCAAAAATGTTCCTTCAAATATCTATACATTTTGGTCCTCCTAGGGTGTATAGAGAAATTGCAATAATGATCATCATCCAATAATTCCATTTTTAGATCAGGTATATTGGGAACACAAAATCTCCTCCCAAATTTCAAAATTCCATCTTCATACACAAAGTCACTCAATCTCTCATCATTCACAGCTTTAATATTCTTTTTAAACTCTTCATCATCGGCTTGAGAACTCTTTATCATTTATAGTAAAGATGGTTTGACAACCATTTGAAAAATTATTGGTGTTTCACCTTCCATGGTGATTTCTATATCCATATTTACTAGATCCATGAAAATAGGATCCCTTTCTACTCTGATCTTGTTCAAAACTCCATGATATTTTCTACTCAGTGAATTTGAAAGCATACTTGCCTTCAGCAGGTGGTAGTGTATCATGAAATCATAATCCTTGAGTAGTTCAAGCCATCACCTTTGCCTCATATTGATTTCTTTTTGTGAAAAAATGTACTTCAAACTCTTGTGATTGGTATATATCTCACATTTTTCACCATAGAGGTAGTGTCTTCAAATCTTCAAAAAACAATATTGCAGCTCCTAACTCAAGATCATGAGTATGATAGTTTTTCTCATGAATTTTCAGCTGTCGTGATGCATAGGCAATAACCCTATCATTTTGCATAAGGACACAACCAAGTCCTTTCTTCGATGCATCACTATAAATAACAAAATCGTCATTCCATGATGGTAGATTCAATATAAGAGAATTGACTAATCTTCTCTTTAGTTCTTTAAAAAATTCTTCACACTCTTTTGTCCAAGCAAATTTAACCCCTTTATGTGTGAGCTTTGTTAATGGGTTAGCCAATCGGGCAAAATTCTGGATGAAACGTCAATAATAACCTTCTAAACCAATAAAACTGCGTACCTCGGTTATACTCGTCGGTGCTGGCCATTCTTTCATTTATCTTGTATTAGAAGGATCAATAGAGATTCCATAATTAGAGACAGTATAGCCAAGAAAAGAAATCTCCTAAATCAAGAATTCACACTTGCTAAACTTCCCATATAATTCATGTTTTCTCAGAGTCTTCAATATAATGTGCAAGTGATTTTCATGATCTTTGTAGATTTTGGAGTATACCAAGAAATCATCAATAAATACCACTAAAAATTCATCAAGATATTCATTGAAAACTCTGTTCATTAGATCCATGAAAATAGAGGGTTCATTATTCATCCCAAAAGGCATTACTGTAAACTCATAATGCACGTACCTGGTTCGAGATGTTGTCTTCGGAATGTATTCCTTCTTCACACACAACTGTTGGTATCCAGATTGAAGGACAATCTATTAAAAGTATTGAGCTCCATGCAGTTGGTCAAATAAATCATCAATGTGAGGTAGGGGATACTTGTTCTTTATTGTTATAGCATTGATCTCCCTGTAGTCGATACATAACCTCATAGTTCGATCTTTCTTCTTAACAAAAACGACAGGGGGTCCCCATGGATAAGCACTAGGGCGAATAAATACCTTATCACTCAATTCACCTAGTTGTCTCTTTAGTTCCACTAATTACACAGTGGCCATTCTATAAGGGGTCTTCGATATGGTCCTTGATCCAGGAATTAAATCAATGGAAAACTCAATTTCTCATTCTGGAGGATGTCCAGGTAAATCATCTGGAAACACATAAACATATTCTCTCACAATAAGTACATCCTCTATTTGAACATTACTTTCCTCACCCACAGTCATTTCGTTCTCTTCCTCCCCAATAATTGAATTTAGTTGAGATACTGGGGGTGGATCTAGGTAAGAATTAGGTTGTGACGATTATGCTCTAAAGATAAGGTGTTCCTTATCATCATCATCAAAAATCATAACCTCCTTCTTCTTGTAACAAATTTTCATATCATGGTTTGACATCCAATACATACTGAGTATTATATCAAATTAAATCAAGGGTATGATGATAAGATCAGCAGATAAAGAAAATTTATGTGCTCTAATGGGAAGTGATTCATAGAACTTTGTAGAAATGATACATTCCTTAGGAGTTTTGACTAATAACTCCCTTGTTAAATAAAATTGTAAATATCTAATTTTCTTACCAAACTGAGAAGATATGAAACAATATGATGATCCAGAATGAAATAATGCATTTGCTAAACTTGAGGAAACCATTAAATTACCTGCCACCACATCTTTCGGAGCATCCACCTCAGCAGTAGTGATAGCATAAGCTTTTCCTTGATCCCTTCAACTTTTCTGAGGTAAGTTTCCCTGACACTGAGGATATTAATTTTCATAATGTCTCGTCTCCCTACAATTGTAGCATTAAACATTAGTAGCTTCCTTCTTCCCCTTGCAATCACGAGCTTGGTGGCCTTTTTCATCACACTTTTAATAGACTCACATTCCGTTTAATCATGTATAGTGGTGTTTCTTCCCACATTTACTACAGGATGGATATTAAACTTTTCCCTTCTTCCCCTTATTTCATTTCTAGATTGATCAGAAGATCTATTCTTCTCTTTGCTTTAAATTCATAAGACTTAGAGAATTCTTTATCTGTCATGATATCACATGAGACAATGTCTTCGTACGACGAGAAGGATTGTGAGACTAATTCTCGATGATGAAATGGTTTTAACTCATCAAAGAAATTATCAATCTTACTATTTGGGTTATGTATATAATCTCCAGCATACCTTTCTAACCTTGTAAAGTTATCCTCATACATTGCTACATTCTCATCCTCCTTTTGTCTCAGACTCAGAAATTGCCTTCCCATATTTTCTCGATGGTCACAAGGAAATTATTTTTCTAAGAAAATCTCATTGACCTCCCTCCATTACATATTTGATACTTCATCATCTTACTTCGTGTTTTTAATCAATGACCACCATTGATCAGCATCGTCAGTGAGGCGGTAAACTTCCATGAAAACTTTTTCCCTTTCACTACACCCCAAGGCATGGAATATTTTCTCTAAATAATTTTTCCATTTCTTAGCTACTAAGGGATTTGTACTCCCATTTAATGTAGGTTTTTGTTTCCTAATGAAGCGATCTAACATTGATCCTCCACGTTTCAGATCAGGGTGCTCTATACGAGTAAGGTTATTACTCATAACCTGACTGAGTTGTCCCAGTATGGTGATTAGCTGATCAGCACTAGTTGCATCACCAGCTCCACTATAATTATCTTGAGCAGGAGGTAAATCCCTACAAAGAGTGTGTGCATTGATACAGTTTCCATTTCTTCCACTAGGCGCCATTTCTAAACTATATCATAAACTAGATTAGTTTATGAATCAAAATACATAATTCCATCCTTGTAAAACAATTAACATAAATTGAACTATTTATGGATATAATACATAATCATAAAAAATGTTTCCTTTGAGGAAGTATATACTCATAAACCCTAAACCATGGTTTGTAAAGAAAATGAGAATTATCCTAAGCATATCCCCTAGGAGTTTCGTAACCAACAGTGAAGCAAGGCCCGTTGTCGTGCACCAGTTCTCGTTCGAGTCTAGCTCAAAGCGGTGTTTTCAGGTTTTACCCCTAGGTATATCTGTGCCAGAGCCGCCTCTACCTACTCGTATCCAGACATGGATGTATTGCTCGGGAAACTCATAAAATCTCTACAATACCAAAATTCTATGAAGTTCTTCTACACTAATTCTGAATGTCCATCTTAGGTCTATGAGCTCTAATCAGAGTTTATCTAAATCGAGCTTCCAAGGATTGTACTAAACTTCCTTTGATACCAACTATAACTCCCTAACCCCAGTTACCATGAGTCGGTTCATTATTACATAAGATTGGCATGATCACAAAAGATCAAGTCTCGAAAGACCGATTAGTTTAGTAGCCTTGGCATCACTAGATACATTTATAATGTTTACATTACATCAAAAAATGAAAACTACAACAACATAATCTCTAAAGTCCACACTCATAACCCGTCATACTATCCCTTCAGGTCATTCATAAAATACTACTTCACATCCTGGGAAAAATAAAACATAGATAGGGGTGAGCTCAAATGCCCAGTAAGGATAACAATATAGTGGAAACTTTAATAAATAGGCATAAACATTTAAGGTAATGTATAACTAAAACTAAATCCTTTTAAACATGAACTTCAGCATAATATGGCAAAAATAAAATGAAATAATTCCATTTACTTATTCACATGGATATTCTTCTAGTCGAATAATCACATGCAATATCAATAACAACTTTCATAATGATGGAATGCATAATGTCAGACTATCATAACCACATAGTCAAGGCCTTGTGCTAAGTCTACAAATAAGATTTTGTCAAGGCCTTGTGTGAAGACACTAGTTTGTCTCATGAGACCTACCGATGAATCGAGGAGCTATAGCAGGCTCTACCCATCACTTATTAAGTCCAATGCATTCCTCATATGAATAGGTTTAAACATAACATAAACATTCATATTAAAACTAGCATACGAAATGTAAATACTTTCTCCATAAACCATGAATGGTATATAAATAAAACAACCATAGTCAAACATATCACAAAACATTCAATACAATATGGATGTTTTGTATCATAATAAATCAACTTCAAATAAGCTTAAAATCCACCAAAGGATGTTGACATAGATGAAACCAAAACGATTTGAGAGAAATATCTAATTTTTGAAATCATTTAAAATCCACATAATTAAAACATTTAATTTGAAAATATTCTTATAATCTTGTAAGGGAATCTTTGATGATTTTATAACGGCGGAAAATAGCCGCACCTGTCGTATAAGTTAAAAAAGACATTCTTACCTTAATTCTGTCGATATGGTTAAAAAGGACCTTGTTTGGAAAACCACAGAAAGATTCCTTTATAAGCATCTTATAAAAAGTCAACAAGGGTATAAATGACATTAACCCAAAGTCTATAAAATAGTAAGAATGATTTGAAATACATTTTTAAGAATCGTGGATGTGGATGATAAAGAGGTCCATGTAGATAATTATGTGTAAACAGCCTCGGAAAATGAAGAGATTGTGAAATAAACCCTTAACTTGTACTTTTACTTGGTTGAGGGTAGGTTAACCTCCTGTATAAAGGTGGAATAGTTTTTAGTAAATTATAAAAGAATAATATACATTAATATGATATCATAAATGATCTTTTATCATTGCTCTGTTAATAATATCTTAGTATTATCGTCGTTTCGGGTGTTAACGTACTTGTTTTCTTTTATATGTTTTCTTACAATAGACGTGTTTTTTATGGATAGGTTGTATAATATTCATTTACAAAATGATATTAAGTCTTTAAACAATATTTTTAATCATCAAATGATATTTATTCTTGAATGGATATGATGGGGAATGAATCTCATCGCGTTCGTGGAGACGGTAGTCCGTACGTACGTACCAGCGACAATATCATTATTTTGATATTAAAATAATATATAATTGGATGGAATATCATATATACATAATCATAATAATTTTATATTTATTATTTACATAAAATAAACATCATTATCATACCCAACCAAATAATAATGTATTGAATAACAATTACACCACGACGTGGAGACGGTAAGTCGTACGTACGCACGTATGGTGACATGTCATTCAAAGGATGGGTATAATACTGAATATGGTTGTACCATATTTATAATAACATAACAGTATATATAAGATACTGGTGTTATTATTTTAGAATGGAAATATGAAAGAAAGAATAAGTTGAAGAAGAAAGGAACTTGAATGAGGGTGGTGAAAATATTACCTCTTCTTCGGGTTCTTCATTTTGATTTGACCAAAATTGCTATTTAGGTTGTCTTTATGATCAAATAAATCCCTATAGGTTGAATTTAGGGAAGTTTATAGAATATTTGGATAGGTTTTGGCCGATCCAAAAGGATTTTATGGTGTGAATAATTGGTTAGAAGTGGTGTCCTTTTATAAGGGGGAGGAGGGGATCTTTAGGAAAAACATAAAGTATTATATTATAATAAATTTATATTCAGTATATAATGGCTCCAAAGTGGATTATTAAAAGTATAAGGTGGGTATGGGTCGACATACTTTCAACCAATAGATTTTAGATAGGTTTGGGTCATTATATTAACCTTATCTTTTAGTTTTAACTTTTAGTTAATTAGTTTGACACTTACCATGTCACTTTGTAATTTTATTTTATATAGTTAATAAACTTACTATATACATCCAAGAGTCCCCTAAGTGGTCAATTAATAATACCCCTACCATTATATAAGTCCTATGTATGAACCTTATAATTTTATGAATATAATATCAATTAATAATATAATATTTTTTAAAAAAACTCTTTTATGTCAATTTTGACACTATTGGGTATTTTGTTTTTGATAAATTTATAACAGCGTTATTACTTTGAAAACAATTAATATAATAAATCTTAATATGAAATATTAACCTAGAAAATTAATTTAGTTCATAAAAAGTATCAAATTACATTTATTTGGGTATTTATAATATTAACTATCTTAATATTTCATTAATTAGGCAATTATTGCCTCACCATTGTGTCAAAAATAAATTAAATTAAAAAATGTATAAAAATTTTAAATAAAATACCATTATATAGTAAATTGATTTATATTTCTATTGAGTACTTATAATCGAATTTATCTTGTGTATAACCCTGTATTAAAGATTTTTTAGTTATTAAACTTTGATTTTAACTCTTTTAACTCTTCTTTGAATTAAATAATAATAAATGTCCTAATCGAATCAAAGTGGACATAAATGATAATATATTATTCCTAAGGTTGTTTTTGGTCGATATACACTTGTCTAATATAATTTGGACATGTTTTAGGATAATATTAATATCATTTTTACCCTTAACTACCCTATTTACTTTTAACCGTGGTAAATAAAAATAAAACGTTACTATTCACAAAATATTATTTTCATCTTATTGAACCACATTTTACTCCTTGATATTAACCTTGCCTCTCAGATTTTTGAAATTCCACTCACCGAAGCAGTAAAATTAAGTTTTATGTGAATTTGCAAATTCTCCTAGGAGATGGGTAAAAGACGGTGAAAGTTCAATAAACTTTTTATATATCTAAAATTATTCTAAACTAAATCCAATGAATTACATTGAACATATATAAGTAATATTATATATTTTGACCTTAAATAAATTTAAATAAAATAAATAATTATTTAAATAAAAATTTGATTTTAAACTATAACTCAGTGTTTTTCACTATTCATCAAAAATTGAATGTTTTCAGAAAGATACCAAAATTTCACCATAGGCTAATTTCGATATTCCGAATCCCAAAATGAAGTCCATTTTGAAAGATAAAATATATAAAATTTTAAAAAGTGGGTGTTTCTTTTTATAATGGGTAGTTTGATTGGTTATGGTGTGTGTTAGAACTCGAAGTTGCGTACAACATATGCTACTGTATTATTCAAATAGAAGCATACCGCAGAAGCTTGGGGTGTTACACGAAAGACCCCTTTCACCCTTCATATGTATGAACCAAATCTATACAGTGGGTATTTCAAGAACTAAATTCGGCTTGATTCCCATACTTATGAGATACGTAGGAACGTTCAAGCGTCCCTCTAATCCAGCCCCAGGACTTTGGGCCTAACCCCAAATTTCACTTTCAGTCCCTTGGCTGAAAAGTACCCTTATGAAAACATGAATGTGGTATGAAAACCATAGTTTTCATTCACATCAGGTTTATAAAACACACACTGTGTATTCATTATTATGGTCTGATCTCTATGACCCTAAACTAAGATCTCATATACTCAAGTCCCACATGGTGTTAAATTGTATTTCAAGAACTACATTTTCCTTGATTCTCATTCTAATGAGATATATAGAGAAGTACAACTTCTCAATTCAGGACCCAGCCTCAACATGATTATGGTTAGCAGTGGTCTGTGTATCTCTATATGCATTGAACAATGCCCATTTTGATGTGTCATACTCCTAACCATAAATACTTCCAGATCTCCGAAACCCTTTTCTTGACTTTTGGTCATAAAATGTTTCATACTCGGGAATTATTTTGTTTAACTATACAGCATGTTCCCTTAGGTGGCCTTGCATAAACAGTCTACATAACGGACCTATAAGCCAAATGATACTATTATCTGACTATGCAGCCAATGCCCTTAGGTGGCCCTGCATAATTCAACCCCATAACAGGTCTGTTAAATAGTGTTAACTTCATTCTTTGGAGGAAAACATTTTTCCCCTTATTTCTCCTAATGACAATATTTAGGGATTCGCAAAAAAAATAGCCATCCATAACATATTTTTCCCATACTCTTTTGTTTAAGATTTGAATGTACTCAAGTCTATGGTTTATATTTCCCTTCCCTACATTTGGGTCAAACCGTCACAGGAGTGACATTCATCCAATTCATTGAAAATATTGATTGGGAATATCCTCTCCATATTCAAGTACCTCTCTCCATAAAAAAGTCCCTATAATTTGGAAAATTTGAATCTCCATAAACTTTCATGGACTTTTTAGCAGTAGAAATGTAAAATTTTTGAGAGTTTTTTTGCCTGACTATGCAGCATGTGCCCTTAGGCTGCCTTGCATAAGTAGCATACATAACGAACCTGTCATCCAAAAGATACTATTATTTGACTATACAGCCAATGTCCTTAGGTGGCCCTACATAATTCAACCCTCTAACGTGTTTGTTAAATAATGGTAACTTCACTCTTAAGAAATACTTCTTATAATGGCTCTTAGCCCTTTTTTCATATCATTCCTCAAATTCAAAATTTCTTAAGTCATATTTTACGATTTATTTTCTCTCCCATACTTGAATATGGTAATAAGTTTTCAGATAAATTATCAAGGAATTGAGTCAATTTTTAATCCATTCAGTCAAAGCTATTTAGACCTTAAACATTAGCCTTTTTATGTCCGACGTGCATGAATTTAAACTGCCCACAAAAGACAAGGGAAATCTGAAGAAAAGTCAACTACCAGCTCACTAAACATACATTTTGTATGATTTAGGTAATATTGAGAAAATAAAAAGATTCAAATTTTGTATAGTTATTTTTATAATCCTAGAAAAAATCAAACTATGCTTACTAGGCCAATTGTCTTAGGTAAAATTTTAAGCAGGTATAAAAATAATGCAAGCACAAATGATTGAAGATGAATGTATTTTTCATTGATGCACAAGATTTAGAAGGAAATCCATAGGCTAGAGCCTCTTCTCTTTTTCAAGGATTACAAGAGACTTTCAACATAACTCTTCATTTGATTTACGACATCCCAAAATTCATCAGCAGCCACATGGAATTCATTCACTCAACTGGATACAATAATAGATGTAGTGATACCAGCTCTTCTTGGAACAATTGTAAAAGAATGTTCTTGAGTGGGGTTTGAGAAAAAAAGTTGTTGATCAAACAGTGACTCTGTTTCTATCCAAAAGACTTAGAAGATGGATACATGGATATGAGAATGGAGCATTGGAAGTAAAGTGCCATTTTGAGAGAGTTCTATTTTTAGATATTGTTCTAATGTCATGATAATATTCTCTCCACCATCCGGCAGCAGAAAATATATCATCCCATGGGTTTTCCATGTTAATATCTACAAGGAAATGACATGGATGAAAAATTTGAAAGTTCACCCCATTTTTGCTGCTCTTCATGCATAGAATAATCGAAATATAGAGGTATCAATGTGATTGCATCTCGTACATATAACTCTTTTTATTTGGAATGTTGAATTCTTACAGATGACCATGCCCATACAAAGGTAGGTAGATGCTTTGTGGGAAATTAAGATGATACTTCTTCAAGTACTTTTCCAGATCTGGGAGAGTGTTGTTGCAGACATTATAGTAATCATGGCCAACAATGTTCATCATATCATCAATTCGATTTCTAGCCAGTTCATCAGCCATTCGAATTCTTCTAGGATCCATTTAACCTGGACAAAGTTTGAATAATTAAGTCTTAATTAAGTTGGTTTTTCATAAAATTTGGGAAGAAAAATGAATAAAATGGCATAATCATTAAGGCATGTAAGTCCCATATTGGCGCGCAAGTCCAAGTAGGTCGCGCAAGTTTCACCGCGCTAGTAACTGGCGCACTAGTCAGAAACTCACTGCAGAAGTGTGAATGAGTGGAAAACCAAGACACCTACATGATGAGAGCTACTTTCTTGTCGAGAGATCAGGAGGGTTTTAAATTGAGTGCTTTGCACGAAGTGGTGCTGCATATTTATACACAAGTCTGTATCCCTGCACGTTGGGCCCTGCACGCCAGAATCATACCTACACGCCTATGACATGCGTGCCACCCTTCCTTGGTTTTCTCCTTTACCTCATAGTCAAATCCTCCTTCCTTTCGAATCCAACTCTGAGGGGGGACTTTTGTTGACACTCATTTCCATCACAAAGTCTAATTACTAAAAAAGGGGAATACCATAGCACAAAGAGATTTATCCTTTGAAGAAACATCAAAAATAGAAAAAGGAATGAAGAAGGATTTGTTTTAGCATGGGTCGTGCATGTTCCATCATGGTCGCGCAAGTATACTTTCACGCCACATATTGGGCGCGCAGGTGACATGTGCACCCTATTTGATTTTCGCCCAAGGTCTTCAGTATCCCATAAATACCCCTTGTGGGCCCCCCATTTCAGGGAAGAAAAAATTCGAAAAGTTATATTTGAGCTCTCGGTGCCCTAGTCTCTTCTTGAAGTCTTACGAACACTTATAAGGTAATTTCTTGCCTAAAATAGAGGATCAAAATGGGGGGAACAAGTCATAAGTGTTGAAATTCCCAAACACATGCACGCCTAAGTGTCTAACCCTTAAGAAAAATGAATCCACTTGCGCTCCACCTTATCCCTTCACAAAAACTTGCGCGCCACACTTTTGTAAGCTTTTGGGGATAATACTAAGGGCTTGAGCCATGTCTCGCCCAAGTATTACCCCATGGGTTAACCGTCGTGCAAGTACCCATGTGTCGCGAAAGTAAACTTGCATTACCAGTACTTGCGTGCCTCAATAGGATTTGTGTGCCTACCTCTTTTCGGGTTCCCTTCCTACTTATTCAACTCTTTTCTTCAAATCCACCTCTCCTCTCCAAGATTTAGCCTTCAAAGCCCTCTTCAAATCCATTTTTTTCATGGTTCCTTTTATTGGATTCCTTATCTGAAAGGAATTCTGTGGAATATATCTAAAAATCTAAGTGATTTACATATATTGATTTCACTAAGGTGAGAGATTTCAGTCATTCAATTTCATCCTTTAAGATGAGAAGATCTTTAATCTGGGCCTCCTTTTCAAGAGTAAGCCCCAGTCCAAGTTCCCTATCCTGGGCATCCTTCTCAAGAGTAAGCCCCAATCATAATTTTCCTTAAACTTGGGCATCCTCCTTAGGAGTAATCCCCAAGTTCCCCAATTTGGGAATCCCCCTTAGGAGTAAGCCCAGTGTTCCCCAATTTGTGAATCCTCCTTAGGAGTAATCCCCAAGTTCCCCAATTTGGGCATCTTCCTTAAGAAGTAAGCCCCAAGTTCCAATTTCTTTTGATATGGGCATCCTTCTCAAGAATAAAACCCAATAGTAAGTCCCTTATAATTTGGGAATCCTTTTCAGGATTAAGTCCTAAGTTAAGTATCCAAATCTCCATAAAGCACATATACCTTTATCGACCTTGTTCTTGAGTTTCTTCCCTGAAGTAAATCCCAATATTAATCTATCTTGGCAGTCATCGATACATAAGCCTCACATCATTCTTTATTATTTCATATATCATGGTACAATCATTAGGTTTTACTGATACCTCTTGTTTCTCACGCAGGGCATGACTCACGTGAGCTTAGAGCGTAAAATTAATTATGAAATCTTCCTTTGGGCCATCAATCATGAATAAACCTCATACTTCTTTACTCGAACTACGTGGGTTCTAATTCCTTTTCTAAACAAGGATACGTAGGTAGCCCATCTGCTGGTACGATCCTAACTCTGAAATAATCCATGTCCTTCTGAACGACAATAAACATCAAGTGCCCCACTGAGTGGATTTAAAACCAGTATGGTTATCATAATGACCAAGATATCTCTATATCATGTATTGAAGGATACTATTGACTATGAATCTCCTACGAATACAAATGATTCTCTATCGAGGAAGAACCTCAAATACATATAAAAGATTCTCTAAATCTCATATATATCAATCATTGGTTTTCAGATCTAAAGGAAAGCTCATTTTCATACTTGGTTATTTAATAAGGATTCACGAACATAACTAAAATCTATAAATAAAGTCCGGGAGTAGACAATAATTCCCCCCCAAAAAGGTGTGATGAGTCTGACATCCCATCCTCTCAACCAATGCAAATTCTTAAGCCTCATCAGTTCACAGCTACTGAGCACCTACCTTTAGAAAGTAGGTCCAAGTGGATATAGAATCATTGGATGTTTCTGGATCTACAAACAAACCATTTAGAAACCGGTTAGAATGTTTGAACATTAAAAAAATGAGGCCATCCCTATTTACAGAGGAAACAGTGAACAACCCAATAGTATAGATGGTTTTTTGATATATAATATTGCATAAAACAATACACTATTATGTGTTCTCACATATAATTATATGATGGTAGTTTATAATTAAAATCAAATTTACATTAATTAAAAAAATTATGAAACCCATGACTTGGATTTTGAATTGGAATTCTTTTCATGAATATATAGAGTCATTATCTGTATAATGAGTGTTGTGATATATATACTAACCATAAATTATTTTTGTACTTATTTACACTAAATTAATAGGATATCCTCAAAATAAGGTGGTCTTATTGGATCATATATTATGATTTTATGTTACATTACCACCCTAGGAAGGTAAATATAGTGGCCAATGTTGTAAGTCAGAAGGACCATGCTAGAGTATAAATGATGAGGATATCAAATGATCTAATATTTATATACTTTCAAGGGATGTATCTTGAAATATTTAGGATAGGGGAAAAATATTCTATAACTCAAATGAGTTTTTGACCATATATCCAACTGATGATTAAAGAGGAGCATAAAGAAGATATTAAGCATTAAAAAAGGTAATAAATTCTTTTAATTTTTACATTGATTCTGATGGAATCATAATGTTTCAGAGTTGTATTTATGTCTCATCAATACTAGTCTTGATGAAGGATCAAATGGATGAATCTCAAAGTTCATCGTTGTATTTTGATCCTTGAAGTACAATGATATATAGATATTTGAATGAAAATCTATGGTAAACAACATAAAGAGAGATATTTCATAGTACGTATCTTGGTTTCATATATTCTAGTAGGTCAATATTGGGAGACTAAAATCTAAGGTAATGTTATAACTATTAACCATACCATAATGTATGTGGGAATAAATCACTATGGTTATTGTCATAAAACTCCGTAAAACATTGAATAACCATAGTTCTAATTTTTTTATAATATATCTCTATAAAATGTCAACATACATAATTTCTATTCATGATGATTTATAGCTTTATTAGATAATAATAATATACACTGAGGAAGTCGTATGGTTTCTTGGAGTACCAGATTATATAGTTTCTAATTTTGATTATTGTTATACCTCAATATACTTGAAAAATTATTTAGAGAACTTTGGATACAATGTGAAGTTTTAATACAACTTATAATCACTAGGAATTTTTTTAGCATTTAGGAACCATTTAAACACTAGATTTTATGTGAATATCTTGTTTTATGGATTTTAAATGTAGTTGTGTTTGATACCATCCAATTATCTAGATTTCATATAAAAATATCATTAATTTGAGAATATTGATGGATCCTTATGAATCCCTATATTGAATGAAGTAAAGAACTCTACTATTATGGGATTAAAATGGAGAAGGAATTCTTTTGGGACCTGATTTACTTGATGATATGGGAGAGAAATTTATAACCATTTAATGAAACATCATGTAGGAAAAGAGTATATAGAAACATTATGATGATAATCATTACAGTGATATGGAATTCAATGTTAGGGAGAAAGTATTTATAAAAATTTCAATTTGGAACAAATTATTGTGATAAAAGAATAATATAATTCCATGACCAAGGTATATTGGACCATTCATGATTCTTGATCTAGTAGATATGGGATCTTATTGCTAGTAAACTGTATAGAAACTCTCTCAAGGCTATGGTGTGTTCAGTGAATCTCTCATATGGAAGCATATTCATATCCTTAATAAGTACCAAACTATGTTTTCATACCACTAGAGAATGGTCATTCCAATGAACAAAAACTGGTATAAATCTTCGATCATGCAGATAAGATTCCATGAAAAATGTCTACACATATTGTTAATGTTATTTAAGAGAATCAAAAATTTGAAGAATCTACATCGAAACTCAAGGATGTATTCAAATAAATATTTCCTTATTTTTATTATCAGGGTACTAGATTTTTAAGTGTGAAATTCATTTTATGGGGGTTTTAATGCAGTATAATGAGAATCTATAACCTATATATTTTTAAATAACTCTAATCTATTCAATTTACTTTGATGCAGACAACCCAATGTATAAATGTCCCATAATATAGCATACCATTATAAAATAGTTATTAAAATACTCATATGAATACAAATAACTACATTTCAAAATAAAATGTATGATTTATTTAGATAAGGGAATGTTTTTAGTATAGTTATATTGGTTTCGGAAAGATTCAATTTCTTAAAAATGGTGTTTCCTATATTTTGTGAGAAAAAAATATAATTAATTATTTTACAAATTATAGAAAATTTATTTTCCTAAATATTATTTATTTTTAAAACCATCGATCCAAAATTATCATTGACTATATTTTTCTGAATTTTTTGAATAATTTTTTTTTCACTTAATAATGAACAATATTGATATATATTAAAAATTGTATTTTCATTTTGAGACTATAAAAGATTAATCTTGTTAAAAGTTTTTTAAATATAAAATTTTCCAATTTATATTATTATTTATCTAATTTAGGTCATTTGATTAAATTTTATGTTATGTTTTCATATAAAAAATTATTATACATAAGAGAACATTTTCTTCAGAAAATTACATTACATTTCATTTGAGAGATAATATTAAATTAAAATCATCCAATTGTGGGAATTTAATTTAATAAAATATATTCAATATTTAAAATAATAATAGTTAGAATTATATATTATAGTAAAATTAATTTTTTTTATATATAATAGAAAATCCATTAAAAAATTTCATACCATGGTTAAGGATTAAAAAGGTTTGTCGGGGGTCGAACAAAAGAGACATAGGTGAAAATAACAAAAAAAATTATAATTTATACATTTTAACCATAAGTGGACCATAAAATTTATATTCTGAATTGTCTATTATGAATCCTTATGTCAATGAAAGTGACATTACATTTTTTGAAATCATTGAAAAAATAAAAGTGTGCCACTCAAATCAGTTATAAAAGGGAAGCCCCTCTCATAACCACTCAACAAAAAAAGAACCATATGTTTTTAATGATCCATTAAACAATACCTTAAATAAATTCATTAAATTTAAATATATTCCTTATATTAATAATAAGACCAACATAGTAAGGATTTTTGTATACACCTAAAGAGGTTTTGTCAAGAAGAAGTATAGTTTTTTACAACATTTATTGTTTTATTTCTTCATATAACTCCTCAAAATCATCATTAAATATGATGAAATATTACCAAAAATATATTTCATAGAATGGTATGTTAAGATGTTATATTCATTAAATATATCAAACACCTCTTTGACCATATATGTACAAAAACTATCGATCGTATGTACGATGAACTACCACCATGAAAACTAATTTAATTCAACTTACATTACCAAATATCATGGAATGGTATACTGATGTATTTAATTTACATGTATGATATATATGACATAATTATAATTCTATAATTATAATATCACAATACTATATTACATTCCAATTAATCGAAAAATTATAACATCACTTGGGTGTAAGTGTGACTACATCCTCCATGATGCGATGTGTTAATTTTTTCATTTTATTTTTATATGAATTTTACTAAGGATATATTCAATAAATTAAAAAATTTATGTGATATGAAGATTATTTTAGAAATTTAAATTATTATTTACATTTCAGAAGTTCAATTCATCAAAAAAATAGAAAACATTCTTCCATATATTCGGCATGTCATCTCTGTGAATTGTGTAATTATTTTTTCTAACTATAATTTTATGGATTACTATAAATATGTGTACAATGAATATATATGATTTTAATATCATAACTAATATGTTAGAGTAAGTGTAAGAAAGATCTGTTTATATGTTCTGAACCAAATGAACCCAAACATATATAAAAAACAAAGTTGTTATTATCTTAAACATTACATTTTTCAACGAATTATAAATAAAGTACTGATAAAATAGTATAATTAAATTATATATTATTATATATATTATTTAGTTGTTGTATTAATTTTTAATTAATTTATATTTAAAATTTATTATGTATGGAAACATAATAATTATTTTGAACCTAATGTAAGGATTTATTTCATAATCTAATTTTTATTTAGGATTGTTTATGTTTAAGAAATTTCTAAGGAACTTATTTTATATTTCTAAATTAAAATATTATTTTTTTAGTTTATTTTTATTTATATAAATTAAAAATTTTTCCTTTTATTTTAGGTTATTTATTCACTTAATATACTGAAATACTGGTTTAGGGGAAACTATAAATGTATTTTCATTACTAGGATAAGAATCATTCTATTCAATATCAAAATTTTCCATAAAATTTCAAAAATGATATTAATAACATTATTAAATGACATATTAAAAATATATTTATCCATAATTTAATTTATTATTAAAAATTAATAAACTTGTCATTTTTTTAAAAAGTTGGTATTTTAAAATTGTAAAAATGTCTAAAATGATAGCTTTTTTTAGCTTATATAACACGAATAGAATTTACCTCCAACATTAATAATAATTTCCATGAATAATAATTTAAAAAATTTTTAAGTTCTTTTCAAAAATAATATTTTTATTATGTTTTTTTAATATACATATATTAAATATGAGAATTCCAATTGAAAAGGATTATTTTCTAATGAATTATTATAGTGATATTTTGAAATATTTCTCATATTTTTAAAAATTTACTATAGAATATTATTTGTAACTATGGTTATACACAAATGATATAATCCCACATATTTCATAACGTAGATTATGATTTATTTTAAGAATCAAATATATTCAAATTCTATAATATTTTCCTTCCATTATAGAAATTTATGGATTTATAAGGTATATGAATTATGTTTTATTTTTTATACATATTTTGAATTAATTAGAGATATTAATTTTTTTAGGTTCTAGAATTACATATCCCATCGATTTTTTGGTAGATCAAATGAGGAAAACTATATTTTTTATTTTTCACATTTCATATCAATTCATATAATATTTCATGGAATGTATCCTTTTTAGTGAGTTTCTGATATCCTCTATTACGTATTCTATCATAATGAAATAATATATTTATGTCCATGTTATTATCTTAATATTTATTATATTAGTGGATATTTCTATATCACGTGTGAATATTTATATGAAATTTTTTATCATTATTTATTCTTTATATATATTTTTTAGATTTGTCAATTCATGTATCCATACATTGAATTTTAACTCCAAAATTTCTTATTTTTCTATTCTAGAAGATTATAGTTATTGTATTTTGATTCTAGTGTTACTCTCAAATAAAATATTATTTTTTTCTTTTAAATAGTAATGAAAAATACAATTATACTTCAACTTTTCATGGAGTACTAAACAATTGTGCCCATTGGGATTTCATTTAGTGAATCCAGAGATAATGTAATTGATAAAAAAATTAATCTAGTATACTTGGTTTGAGGTCATTAAATATATATAATTTGAAGGATCTGTTAATAATGTTCCTTTTTAAAAGTACTGATTTTACAATTTTTTTGCACCACCATTTTTAAATTGACTTTTCAAAGTATCTATAAATTCTTCTTCTGTGAAAAAATTAAAGAAATTTTCTTAAATATCATTTAAAATTTCATGTCAATATTATTATTTATCACATAATTCTTTATTTTTCTTAGAGATTATTTTGTTAAAATATTCTTGTAAACTTTCTTATGGAATAATCTTTTCGGTGGCCAAATATGGGGTATCATCCATCCACATTTTTTACTTTGTTATTGGTGACCAATCATGAAATGTCGTAAAACCTAGTTTTATTTACATAGGTTCTTATTGAATTAAACCTTTATTTTTTTCAAGTGGTACACATATGTATGCATGATTAATGGTTGGGGTCATACATCACAATTCAATGCATAAGTAATGATATTATATCGTGATATGACAATGGTACATGAGAGGATTTATTCAAGGGTAGATGGTACAAAAGAAGAATTATCTCAATAAAAGTGTATATAGGGGGATTTACCCAAATAAAAATGGTATAATATATAATTTTTACCATGATATTGTGTTTAAAGAATTAGTTATCCCCATAATTATGACATATGGGAATATTTTTCCCAAGCCATATGATACACTATAGTATTTATCCCAATACAATGGGGTATATGAGATGATTTATTCTAAAGCAATGCCATAAAATATAGAGATTATCAGATTACCAATGGCACATGGTATGAATATCTCAAGCCTAATATGATGAAAAAGTGATAATCTTGAGCCTTCATTGTTATAAATTTATAGTTTGGTTTCCATGAAATATTATTTCAATGATTATTATTTTTCAACACTCTTATTTCATAATTTTGTTCCTCTTAAAATATACTAGACGCATGCTTAATTTCACATGATTCAAAAATTATTTTCAATGGTATATGATAGTTCATTCCATATAACATATCCTTCTACAATTTCTTGTGGATAATGCTTATAGTTTTATTCTATATTAATATTATATTTTATATATGCCCATATTTTCTCATATGATTATGAGTTAACAACTCATTTCATATTGATTAGATATTTTCCCTTAACAAGAATTTGATCTCACCCCTTTGTTATTTTTCTCTTCCTCGCGGTTATAAATATTATTCTAACTTTTTTATATGTTTATATTTTTATTCTAGTGTAGTTTAGTTTTAAAAAAAAAGTTTAAATGATTTATAAACTAATTCCCCATTTTATTAATCTTCATATAAAACAAACCAAGTGATACTTTGAGGTGTGTGATATTATAATGAAATGTAATTATGATTTTAAATTTATGAAATAATATCTTAGATAATCCCACCTGGTACCATGTTTAATTTCTTAAAGAATGTATTTTAAGTTGAAAATAATGGATTTTTTTTATCAGCGGTAGCTTAATGAGAATTATATTAATGAAATGTGTCATCAATTATTATACACATTGACTATATGAGTTATGATTGGAGTAAAAAAATAATATCATATAATCTTTAGAACATATAATTCCATATAACCAAAAACCAAGATACATATAAGGAACCAATTTTTAGAGGTTTATCAAATGTTTTTTGGATGATAAAAAATTATGGAATTAAATCACATGATACTAATAGTTGAATGAATTTTCATATTATTATATCATCATAACACTATTCTAATCATTCAAAAACACCAGTTATAAACATTAAAATCAATAAAATGGTTTTACTATTTAAATCATCATTGAAATTTATTATCAAATTTTCATATTCAATATGTGGATAATTTTAACCTCACCCATTAATATTTGAATTTATTCTTAAAAATGATGAGATAATATTTATTCAAAAAAAATTTATAGATGTCCCCAATCTCTTCCAGAAATACCTATTTTCATTCTTTATATACCTCATGAATATTAAAAAACATCTCATTATGTCCCGCCATAAGCATGACACTCTATATTACAGTAATCATGGTATATCCACTTCATCAAAAGAAATTAATGATATAATATAATTGATCACATTCAAGATGGTTACTATTAGAATTATCTAAATATTTTAAAAAAAATTATTATTTACCAGTTTTCTCCTAAATATATATATATATATATCCCTGGAACAGAAACAACAATACTAATGTATGAGAATAGGCCGACAAACATATCTCCTTCATGAAAGGAATAATATAGAGTGAGTCTTCACAAAAATATATTTCTTTATATCTCCATTTTTAAGAGACGACTTCATGGACTCCCTTCTATATTTTATTATAGTGATCTCTTTTTGAATAATTATCAACATTTATTTCTTCTATATAACATTATTTGAGACTTTATTCATTGAATAATCTTATATAGTTTACAAATCTCCAAATTTTTGTTGTCTCTTCTATATTATATCTAGATCAGTTAGCATCATTATCCAAAAATATTTTTATTTTCCTTACCCATACTAAATATTCCTTATAAATTATCATGACGCATTATGTTGTTATTTATTGACAAACCCACATTGAATTTTCATTTATTTCGGGTGAATTATTGATTTCCATTAAAAAATTCCAAATATTTAACCTAATCAATTTATCTTTAGATATATAATTGAGTTGTAAAAATGATATTATACTCTCTAAGAGTATAGTCATTTTTATTGTAAGTCATATATAATTCCTCAAGAATATATTCAACCAAACGAGTCCTCATATTTCTCACGTTCATGTATTCATGATTTTTCATCAAATAAAATACATTAATATAAACACACATCGTTATTTTCAATAATAAACGATGTTTCCCAATTTATAATAAAAAAGGGGCACCTTCTTATTCTTATTGGATAATTATTCACATAATTAATTTTTTAATTTGGATCATCACATTCCTTTTTTATTTGTATACAATGTATAATAATATATTTTGTTTTATAAATTTTAATTTTCTGACCTTCATCATATACATTCATTTGTAAAATTATTGATTGATCTATTTGAGACCATAATCACCATGAATAATTTTTTATTCTTTCATAGGGGTTTCAAATAAAAAAAATTGAATGATTGGATAAATAGATTAGCCATATACTTTTGTGTTCTTATCATTATCCTAGCCTAAATTCCACATTATTAATGTTTTCGTTAATCACTATATGATGAAATATTTGGACATAAATAATGTCCCATGAGATTAAATAATTTAAAAAATTGCATACTATTACCGAGATATAGAAAAGTTATGAATTTATTCTCTAGAAAGGCACACTTTGTAAACCCTGTCATCTCTCTTGAGGAGTTTCTACAGTGAAGAACGCAATGCTTCAAATTCTATTAGTTTTAATGTTATCTCTATTAATGAAATATATTTAATATAAATATTTTATTTTGAAAAACGTAATAATAAATTCATAGTTACTGAATAAATAATTAATAGTAAAAAAATAAAACAATAAAACTAGAAATATCCTGAGTGAATATTCATTGCCTTATTAGTAGTATCAAATTTATATAATGAAAACACTACATTGTATTGGTGATCATTATAGTATACAAATTTCATGAATATGTGGTGCATATGAAAATATTCATGACACCAAAAATCAACCTCTTTGATTGATGGATAATATTATTAAAGATAATATTAATCGTCGAGTACAAAGTGGAGAAATGAAGGATCATTTCCTTGTAAGACTCCCCTTGAACTGATTCTTTGAAAATCATAAATTATAATTATTATTATGAAAATAATTCGGTTCAACAATGTAATCCATTGGTATAATAATTTGGTCGTCTACTCTGATCTTTTGAATATGTTTAAAAACTAAAGAAGAAAATGGGGAGAGAAAATGTAAGTGGGATAGAATTAGAGAGAAATTATAACATAAAAAATAAAATATTATATTGTATTACAAAGTTAATATATAGGAAAATCATAATCTAAAATATATAATAACTTCAAAACAAGGTTTTTGAATAATATTACCCCTTGAAAGGTCTATATATACAGATTTATAGGATGTGGGGTAGCTAACTTATTTTCTAAATTTTACCTCCATGTTTTTTACATGGTATTCATATTAAATTGAATAATTATAGAATATTATATTATTGATTTTTTTTATAATTTTCATATTATATGTTTCCCAAAAATCTCATCTTCTTTTTCCACATATATCATGAGCCTTTAGAAATTTAATACGAAAATATTTTCTAGACTGCACAACAAATCATATTAACATACACTGAGTTTACATTACTTTATATCCTTGAAAGAAGAAAATTAATACATTAACATTATTATAAAAATTATCCATAATTTTATATTATATATCCTTGTTAATTTTTAACTAAATTGGATCATTAATTTGTGATCTATATTTACTTAGATAAAAGTCTCTATATCTGGTAAAATTTCATTTGAATTTCAAGTGATTTGTGAATAAAAATATTGGATTGATATTTGGGTCGAGATAAATGAAATGAATCCCAAAGAACATATAAGCCTATAAATAATAGATTGGGATATTTCTGTTAGTTTAAATAATGGTGCACCCAAAATAATTATATAAGGAACCATCCATAAAACATTACATAATCACGAGACAATTCTATAATTTGACCTTAATTCACATCAAGGATCTCTTTAGGTTTATATTTTTATTTAATTTTTCCATTATTAATACATATAAACCCTAAATCATTCAAGAGGATACTATCAAAATAGTATCCATTTTTTCACCAATGAAACCCCTTGAAAACATGATTTTTGTTCCTAATGAAAATATTCATGGATTATTCTTTTATCTTAATCATCCTTATACCCTATGAATAAATTTCAAAACAACATTGAATGATCAAAAAAACTCATTAAGGGCTAAAATAAGGAAATAAAAATTAGCCCAAAAATATTTATAAGCACATGATTTCAGAATGATCATGAAATATTCATAGGAATCATAAATTATAAAGGTAACTTATTATATTTGTATCATAAATAATTTCCAGCTTCCATATCCCCATAGGGAGTATCCTTCATGGTTATATTTGGAATAATCATCATCATATATTCAATAAATCTGTTAGGAGAAACATTAACCTTTTCCACTGTCACATTACCCAAGGCATTGGAGAGCTATCAAAGCCTCAACCACCCTCGGATTATCATAGAACCACCCATATACATTTGAAATTACCAAGAACCATAACATCATCCTAACACATGAACTGAAATAAAGTAAAAATTACATTTACACATTGTAATTATAAAACACAGTTTCAAGATATTTATATAATCAATCCATTCTCAAAACCATTTTCAATACCAAAGTATCTAAAAATTAATATGGTATTTAAATTTCCTTTTAATATTAATATGGGTTATATAGGAATCCAATTATAAAATAATGAACGCAGTAGTGGAAAGGTTGTTGTCACCATGAACGTTAAAAATAAACATTCCTTATTCAATATAATAAAAAGATTTGTAAAAAATATTCAGTTTTAAAAATATGAAATAAAATTAAAATTCAATGGGGTTTATTATACCCCAAATTAAATAAGGTTATATATAAATAAAAACATTCCTCAATGAAAGGAGATTCAGACGATGTTTGTTAGCTTGAATCTGACTTGTCATGTTCATTTTTTAATTCTGGGAACTATAAACATAGGTTAATTTCTAAATTCATAGGAAGCTTTTTAAATATAATTGTTAATTTTATATCATTTATTACCATTTTATAATAATTATTTAAATATTTGAGTTCATATGATACGTTTTTTCGATGCTCGATACTTGACTCAAAATGAACTTGTTTTGATACAAATTATCCATATGGTCATAATTCTATTATCTAAAAACATTATTATTGATTTATATATCATATATATCCAATATATATGTATTGATAATAGTCAAAAACATTTTGAGATAAGATATGAAATTCGTCATTCATTGAGATGGTAGGGCGTACGTACGCATGAACACTACTTTAATTTTGTTGTTATATTAATGAAATGAAAACTAAAATATACATTGGTATATTATAATTATAGTATGTTACATGTGTTATATATTTTCATTAACACTATCATATATACAATATTTTTATGTAATGAAAAAGTCATATCACTTTGAGGGACGGTAGTCCACACTTCCTCAAATGAAATTATAGTATTTACACATTATGGGAAGCAGAATGATGTGTCATAAATGAAAAATATAGAAGCATAGACGATATATATAAATATATAAATAAATTTCCATCAAAATATCCACCATGATTGGTGGTATTAGAAAATTGTGTAGGATCGAAATAGTGATGTAGATGCTCAATATACAAGAGGGGGTGAATTGTATACTTTAAAAATTCCTTTGGAACCTTTAAAGTTAGTTAAGAATAACTATGGTTTCCTTAAGAAAAGGAAAGGACTAAGTTTAGAAAAGTTAAACTAAGAAAATTCACAACACCTCTTAACACCGAATGAAAACTAGGAAAGAGATTCCGAATGAGGGTTCCGGAAATATGGTTCCAGAAATTGAAACTTAACAAAAGATTACAATATGAGATTCTACCTTAAAGCATATAGAATATAAATGAAACAACGTAAAAATAAGGAAGTATAAGAAAGTTATACTTTCCTAATAATACAAAATGCAGCGGAATAAAAACAAGTAGTAGAACTACTAGTAACAAGATATATGTCTTTTAACCCAAAGAGAAGGGTATCCAACAACCTTGGATAAAGGTCCCTTGATTTATACTTTCAAGCAAGTCTGTCTTACCCACACCAGGGTAATCCCTCGATACGAAGATCGGAGTCTCTGTCTTGCTATCCCCACAAGCCCTCAACTTCAAGGTAGTTGGCAACCTCTGTCTTCCTCAGCAAGGATTCCCTCGAACTTCAAGGTAGTCGGCACCTCTGTCTTCCTATCCCCGGAAGCCCTCGAATGTAATCACTAACATTCGGAGTCGCACGAAGCTTTGAGAGTTAATAAGAGCCTCTCTCTCTAGAAATCACTTCAAGCAAATTAGTCAACCTTTCAGTACTTTCATCAGCTATCAGCTACGAGCTCCTTCAAATGAGCTCCTATTTATAGGTAAGGTCGGCTCCTTCTCCAACAGTCATATTTTCCTTAAAGATCGGAGGGACCTATACACGTGTCACTTAGACAACGGTTAGTTTATAACAAAACAGACGACATCGTTTTATAATAAAACAAGTGTAATAGAATGTACGACATCGTTTTAAAATCTAACATAAAATTTCGGAATGAAAACTTCGGAGTGAAGGTTCGGAGTGTAAGGAATAATAATAAAGAGTAGACAAATTATAGAAATGTAAGTAATATAGAAGTTCGGAGTCTAACAAAGATATTTTTTGGAGTCTGAATTAATTCAGAGTGTATAAAACAAAGATACTCAAATTCTGTTTAATAGGTGAATTCGGAATGAGAATTCAGAATAGGAATTCATCATCAGAAATCGTAATGAGAATTCATCATCAGGATTCGTAATGAGAATTTGTCATCAGAATTCGTAATGAGAATTCATCATTAGGATTCGTAATGAGAATTCGTCATCATAATTTGTAATGAGAATTAATCATCAGGATTCGTAATGAGAATTCGTCATCAGAATTTGTAATGAGAATTCGGAATGAGATTTCTTCATTAGAATTCGTAATGAGAATTATTCATTAGAATTCGTAATGAGAATTCTTCTTCAGAATTCGTATCCTGAATCTGGAATAGAACTTAGTCAGAGTTCATATCCGGAATTCGGAATGAAACTTCCTTATAGTTCTTATCCAGAATACGAATCCTAAAACATAATGCTTTATATCAAAGTTTCAACGATTCCGAAAAAATGAATCTGAATCTCATACTTAAGAAAAATATGGATGAAAATATGATAAGGATAATTTTTCTTATCAAAGCGATTTTTCTTTAAGAAAGAAATTTTCCTTATAAAAGCAATTTTCCTTAAGAAAAGAATTTTTCTTAAGATAAGGTGTTTGTGATTTTCAAAACAAGAAGGAATGGAAAAGTCATAAGGAAAACCTTATTGACTCAACAATCTCCCCCTTTTTGGAAAGAACAAACATCCTTACGAAAATGAAATTCTAAGAAGAATGAAAAACATTAAGGCTTATCTCCCTTTGCTTTAAGGATATTGATGAATACGACTAACTCCCCCTTAGGCTTTGAAACTCTAAGGATCGTATTCATATTTCCGGAGTGATAGATAAGAATGTCTTATTTAATGAAAAATCTCCCCCATAAACAAACTCTTATTAGAGTTTTTCTTTTTCTTACGGATCTTTTCCTTCTCCCCCTTTATGATTTTCAAAAAGAATTGGAGGGAATGGAAAAAAATAACAAAGTACCTGAAAAATTAGTAATGACAACAATAGAAACGACAAGCACAACTTTCATTAATTTTGAAATCTCAGCAAGAAAAAAGAATACATCAAAAAGATCGGATTTGGTTATTTCGGATCTTTTTCCTTCGACATGAGCCCCTTTAGAATAGTCTTGATCTTCTTCAGGTCTTTATGATCTTCTTCAGATTGCTTCTCTAAGACAACTATTCTTGCAGATTGAGCTTCAATTTTTTCTTCCTGGACTTTCAGCTTTTCTTTCTGAGCTTTCATCCTTTCTTCAAAATCGATCCGATGATCCCTTTCAAACTTCCAGTTTTGAGAAACGGAATTCAGCTTCCCATTCAGATCTCTCACTTCTTGAATCCGGAAGTTCTTTTCTTCTGTCAACTTCCCTTCAAAGGATGTAGTTAACTCATTTATCTTCTTGTCCTCGGTTTCAAAAGCATCTTTAACATTGTCTTGAAACTCATCGAGCAACCACATCTCTTCCACAGTCTTCTTCGACCAATTTGTCATCCTCTTGCAAGATTTTCTATGAGCTTCGTAGCCAACGAAAAACGTTTTGAACTAAGCCTCTATTTCAACACACTTGTCCATAACCATAGATACGGAGTCAGTTTTCTGATTCAACGCATGTTGGAGCATCTGGAATCTTGAATCAATACTTGAGAAGGTCGGAATGGTTCCCACCAACTTCTTCAAAGACTGAACAACAAAGTCATGCCCCACCGAAGATGACTCCAAATCTGAAACTTTGCTTGGAGAAATTTCTTCTTCAACAAGTTCAAGCTTTCTCTTTGAAGAGCTACAAACTTCCTTCCTCTTCCTCACTTCTGAGCTCGGAGTATCAGTAAGAATTTGCTTTCCCTTGTCTTTTTCCGGAATTAAATCCTGTTCTGGAGTTCTCTTCTCACTATCAGAAACTTGAACAACATTATCTTCTTCATCAGCGACTTCCTGAACACGAACCCCTATGATTTCCTTCTGAGCAACATCAAGTAAAATATGTTCTTCTTCTCCATGATAAGTAACTTATTCTTCTCCTTTCTCTTCTTCTATTGTTGGAGTAACTAGCTTCGAAGATTCAGCTTCAGAAGTTTGGAGTGATAAGTGTTCCGAAGGTGTCCCCTTGTAATCATCTACTTGTTTCAGCACATCTTCGGTTTCACCACTTCCTTCAGCACCCTCTTCTACTTTTTCCACTTGCTCAACTTGCTCTACTTCCTCAGTATTCTTAGAAACAGCTTCTTCCGGAGCAACAAAATTTCTTCCTGGAGTCTCAGGTAGAGATTCCAAGGAGAAAGATCTCGGAACTGGAATAGTTGCTGAAACCATTTCATTGAATTTTTACAAAGCCCGAGCTACCTCAGCCTCAGACATCTTCTTCTTGAGCTTCTTTTTCTTTGCTTCTTTTTCAAGCTCATCAACAGTTCTCTCCTTCAAGGCCTTAGCCTCTGCAGGGTCCAATCCGAACTGCGGATCCCCTTCTTTCCTTTTCTCTTTATCAGCTCTCCACTTTGTAACAACCTCATTAGGATAGGCTTTCTTCTTCTTTGGTTTTGGAGGTGCGGAATGGACTTCTTTAGACTTAGGATTCTCTGCTTCTACTTCCACTTCTTTTAGCTTTCTCTTCCTTACTGGCTTAGATGATTCCGGTTCAGCAGCCTTCGGAGCCGCTTCTTCTTGATTTGGAAATTCGAAGAACTCACCAGTTTGCTTGTTGAAAGCCACATCCATCCTCTTAAGAGTACCATCGCTGACCAGCATGATCTTGCAAACTCCTGGCTTAGATTTGCAAGCCTCCTTGAAAGACTCAACGCACCGAACAATTAACTTGGAGAGGATTGCTGGATACATAATAATCTGAGCTCTCAGATTTCCTTTCTTCAAATTCTCAATAGTAATAAGAATGTGCTTCATCAAGTTAAACTTCCTTAGATTTATCAGGAAATCTAAGATATAGATCTCACTTTTCTTCAAGCTATCTTTATCACCTTTCCTTTGTAACATAAGTCCTTTCACCCATAACTCCAGAATCCGGAAATTTGTTGATAGACTTGAAATCTTCGGAGCCTTATCATCAGCCAGTCCGAGAGTTTCTAAGGTTTTTTCCTTGTCGAAGCTACCCTTAGAGTCCGTCAACACATGCGAAATAAATTCGGCTTCTCCTTCATAAGACAGTCCTACCAAGCTTGCAGCCTTGGTGTGAGAAAGCTTGTAAGTCTTGCCATAAGACATAAAAGAGAACTTCTCCCTATTATCTTCCTTAAAGAAGGAAACTGATTCATAGAACTCAACAAGTAAGTCTGAATATACTTCATCTTGCTTCCCGGTTTTTGACACCGCAACATCTTCCCAGCCATTCAACTTAATGTTCTTTGAAATAATGGAATCATAGTTGTTGAAGAAATCCGGATGGACTAACCTTTCTCTGTAAACTAACCATTGCGAAATAGGCTTAGTAGATGACATTTCTTGGGATGCTAACTCCGCAGACATTCGGATCTGTAATCCTCTGAGAAGTTTGGAACGGAGAAAACTGAAGTTTGGAATGGCCTTAAATCATAGAGGCAGAGATTCGAGATGCGAGAGCTTGAGATCGATGTGGGACGAGTAATTGGGTCCCCTTTATATAGGCAACGAGATGACGGTTCACCTTCCACGGTTGATCTATCGGTTGGAATAAGATGAGATCAGATCTGACGGTTGAAAACTTGAATACGATATTTTTGAGGTTTTTATTTAAACAAATAATTAAGAAAACTATAATCTGAAAACATAGTATAAGAAAATTCCAGCAAGTAAAATATGACTACGAAAACTTGAGTAAGGAAATCATACCTTTCGGATTGGATTATGAGGATTATTCGTAATGGGTAATATAACAAAGATGATTACGGGAAAAAAACTTTATTATTAAAAGATAAAGTTCTCAAATGTTTACTATGGAAAACAATCTCACTACGAAACACTCAGTACAAAAAAGTCAATACGAAAAACACATTACGGGTAAAAAATCAGTACAAAATTCTGGTTATGAAACTGCCAGTACGTAAATTTTCATTCCGGAAATTTTTAATATGAACACTTCTATTCCAGAAGTATTCTGTATGAGAATGTTCATTTTGGAAAATTTTAGTTCCGGAAGTTCCATTCCGGATATCTTCGTTCCGAAAAGTTTGAAAACAAATTTTGAAAAAATTTGTTAAACAAACAATCAAATGTACTTCCCCTATGAAAAGGAGTTTATTACTGTAAGGGGACTTTTTCAACAGAAAGTTAATTAAGAAAGATTACCTTACGGTTATCATTCCTAACTTCTGTTTAATATATTCAAATCTATCCGAAGGCAATGATTTTGTAAAAATATCAGCAAGTTGATCTTGCGTTTCGATAAACTGAAGAATAATATCTCCTTTGAGTGTGTGATCCCTAAGAAAGTGATTCCTAATATCTATGTGTTTTGCACGGGAGTGATGTGCAGGGTTCTTACTGAGGGCAATTTCACTTGTGTTATCACACAAAATTTGAGTTTTAGTAAAACATAGGCCATAGTCTGTGAGTTTGTGTTGCATCCACAACACTTGTGCACAACAACTTTTGGCTGCTACATATTCAGCTTCAGCAGTGGAGAGTGCTACAGAATGTTGCTTCTTGCAGGACCACGAAACTAATGAATCTCCTAAGAAATGTCAAGTTCTGGATGTACTTTTTCTATCCATTCTACATCCACCAAAGTCAGCATCAGAAAATATTTTTAAAACAAAATCATTTCCAGAAGTATAAAATAATCCTAGATCCATGGTTCCCTTAAGGTAGCGAAAAATTCTTTTTACTTCCTTTAAGTGAGATTCCTTAGGATTGGATTGATATCTTGCACATAAGCATACTGAAAAAATTAATTCTGGTTGACTAGCTGTTAAGTAAAGTAGACTTCCTATCATACCTCTAAAAGTTGTTTGATCTACTGGTTTCCCAGCTTCGTCAAGATCTAAAGAGTTTGAGGTACCAATGGGAGTACTTATACTCTTAGTTTTGTCATAACCATACTTTTTAAGAAGATCTTTAATATACTTATGTTGAGATATGAAGGTTCCTTCTGGTTTTTGAGAAATTTGAAAACCAAGGAAAAATGTTAACTCACCCATCATACTCATTTCAAACTCAGATTTCATTAGACTAGCAAAAGATTCAGTCAAAGATTACTGAGTTGAACCAAATATAATGTCATCAACATAAATTTGAACAATCAAAACATTTTTCTTATCTTTCTTTATAAAAAGGGTTGGATCTTCATTTCCCATAATATAGTTATTTTGAAGCAAAAATCCAGTGAGTCTATCATAACATGCTCGTGGGGCTTGTTTAAGGCCATACAAAGCTTTGGTAAGTCTAAAAACATGATCAGGATGTTTTGTATCTTCAAAGCCAGGAGGTTGTTCTACAAAAACTTCCTCTTGAACATAACAATTAAGAAAAGAACATTTCACATCCATTTGGAAAAGTTTGAAATTAAAGAATGCTGCAAAGGCAAGTAGAATACGGATAGATTCAAGTCTAGCTACTGGAGCATAGGTTTCTTCATAGTCTATTCCTTCATGCTGATTATAGCCTTTAGCAACAAGTCTAGCTTTATTTCTAACAATCACTCCATTTTCATCACATTTATTTCTGAAAACCCATTTTACTCCAATAACAGAAGTTTCCTTAGGTCTTTCAACCAAGGTCCAGACTTTATTCCTTTCAAATTCATTTAGTTCATCTTGCATGGCTTTAATCCAATCATCATCACCTAAAGTTTCATCAGTGCTTTTAGGTTATAATTGGGAAAGAAATTCTAGATGTTCTACTTCATTTCTTAAAGAACTTCTAGTCCTTACAGGTTGATTTACATCACCAATGATACTATCACTGGGATGATTCTTAAGAAACACCTGATTTGGGTTTTGTAAAACCTGTTCATCAACATAGGGTAGAAATTCTTCTGGGGTAAATGTTTCAAAAGTATCTTCTAGAACAATTTCCTTATCAGAAGGTTCTTCTATCAAAGGTTGACAATCAGTTTTTGAAAACACATCCGAAGATGTAAGCTGAGATGGTTTAAAAACAAAAGGATCTGATTCATCAAATTTTACATGTACTGTTTCTTCAACAGTACAAGTATTTTTATTAAAAACTCTATAAGCCTTAGAGGTTGTGGAATATCCTAAGAAAATTACTTCATCAGAATTTGGTGCAAATTTATGTAAGTTATCATTAGTATTCAAAATGAATACTTTGAAACCAAAAACCGTGAAGTAGGAAAGTCTTGGTTTTCTACTATTCCATAACTCATAAAGAGTTTTATTAAGAAAAGGTCTAATCAAAACTCTATTTATAGTATAACAAGTAGTACTTACAGCTTCAGCCCAGAAATGTCTAGCAATAGAATATTCACTCAACATGGTTCTAGTTATCTCTTGAAGAATTCTATTTCTTCTGTCAACTACACCATTATGTTGAGGAGTTCTAGGTGCTGAAAAATTGTGAGTAATGCCTTTCTTACTACAAAAGGTTTCAAAATCTGAATTTTTGAATTTGTCCTCCATGATCACTATGAATAGTTTTCAATGGAAGGTTTTTCTCATTTTTAACTTGAGCTCTATAACTTCTGAAATAGGAAAATGCTTCAGATTTCTTTACTAGAAAATAGACCCAAGTAAATCTAGTGTAATCATCAACTAGAACAAATACATAGTATTTTCCTCCAATACTTCCAGTTTGTGTTGGACCAAAATGATCCATGTGCACTAACTGTAATGCATCGGTTGTTGAGACTTCACTGATTGACTTAAAACTAGATTTATATTGCTTGCCATATTGACAAGGATCAAAAACTTTAGAAGAATCAAATCTAAGCTCTGGTAGATCCTTAACTAGTTTCTTCTTAGAGAGTTTACATAGTTTTCTAATATTACAATGTCCTAATCTTCTATTCCATAACCAAGAATGATCTTCCAATGCACTTAGGCAAGGTAAATCTTGGCTTCTAAGATCTTCTAAGTTTAAGGTGTAAACATTCTCTTGCCTGTTGGCTGAGAGAATAAATTCTTCCTTGGAATTGTGTACTAAACACATATCATTCCTAAAATTCACAAGATAACATTCATCACATAACTGACTTATGCTATTGAGGTTGTGCTTAAAACCCTTAACAAAAAGAACATTTGAAATCAAGGTTTTACCAAGAAAAACAATATTACCAATACCAACAATCTCTCCCTTAGCATTGTCTCCGAAAGTTACCTTTCCTACATTCGTTTTGATAATCTTTTCAAAAAAGATTTTGTTACCAGTCATGTGCCGGGAACATCCACTATCCATGTAACATGTATTGTTGCTGGTACTTTCTTTATTTTCTTATAATCAAGAAGAAAATTAGACTTTCGGAATCCAAACTTGTTTGGATCCGAGATTTCTAGACAATAAAATTTTAGGTATCCACATCTTCTTAGAAAAGTAAGCTTTGTGAAATCCTAGAGATTGGATTTTTTTTAAGGAACAATTCTTTGCCCAGTGACCACCACATTGACACTTAGTACAAAATGGGGCACTTTAAGGAACAAAATAACTGTTACTGAAAATAGGTTTTGCATGGCTATAACCAAATCCGGATTTATTTCTTAAAGGTCGTATTTGGGAATACATCTTATCAAAATTTTCATTACCATGGGTAATGTTTGATAAACACTTCTTTAAGGAAAAAATTTCGGACTTGAGTTTTACAACCAAGTTTTTATCCTCAAAATCATTAGTTTTAGAACTAGAGTTAGGCTCGAAAACATTTTTCTTAGAAATTACTTTTTCTAATTCTTTAGAAAGTTTGTTCTTCTCAGAACTTACTTCCTCAAGATTTTTTGAAATATTTTTAAAATCAGCATTTTTCTTATCATGATCTTTAGAAAGATCTGATATCTCTTTTGTAAGAATAGAATTTCTTGAGTTTGCCTTATCAAGTTTCTTATTGAGTTTGGAATTCTCAATCTCAAGAAGTTCAGCAAACCTAGAGAATTCTTCATAAGTAGGTAAAGTATTTTCTTCATCAGAAGATGATTCTTCATCAGAAGAGTTATAATACTTACTATCATTAGAATTTAAAGAAACATTGGTCAAAGATTCAACATTTCGTACCTTATCCATAAGACAATGATTATCAATAGGTAATCTGGCTATAAGACCAAGATTCTTCTGTCCTAAAGATTCATAATCAGAAGATTCATCTGAAGAGTCACCACCACTGGCACTCCAGGTGTCATTAGATTTCAGAACATTCTTAGCTTTAGCTTTATAATACTTCTTTATGTTCCTGTCTGAATGTATTTCCTTCCTTTATTTCTTTTTGAGCATAGGGAAATCTGGTCTAATATGTCCAGCTCTTTTACATTCATAACAAGTAACTTCTCCGTCTTTATTATCTTTCCTTTCCTTTTTCTTATACTTAGATTGAAAATTTCTCTGTCCAGCTATCTTGTTCATCCTTCGAGCAAGATTGGCTAATTCATTTTCAGAGACTTCACTCTCACTTGATTCGGATTGGAAAATAACTTTCTTAGACTTGGATCTGGTTACTCTCTCAGAAGTCTTAGCTTTAATCTGATTTGAAGTTGTAGTAAAAGCAACAGTACCATTTCCATTCTTCTTCTTGATGTTGTCTGCATCTCTCTTCATTCTGGTTTCATGTTGTAGAAGAGTTCCAAATAATTCATCAAGAGTAATCTGAGTGACCTTCATGTTCTCATCTATAGCTGTTCTCTTGGATTCCCACTCATTGAGCATAATATCAATTATTTTTTCTACAAGAGCTTCATCATCTAAAACTTTTTCTCCCATAGATTGTAGACTGTTGACGATAGTCATAAATCTTTGTTGGACATTACAGATAGGTTCTCCATAAGGAAAATTGAAGCCATGATATTCAGCTCTAAGCATAGCTCTTCTAGTCTCAATCACATTAGAAGTCCCAAAGTGTGTAACCTCTAACTTCTTCCATATACAGTTAGCTGCTTCACAAGAAGAAATTTGGCTATATATATTTCTGGTCATTGAACATAGTAATGTATGGCGTACCTTATAGTTTAGTTGATATTCTTGCTTTTCCTGGTTAGTAAATGATCTGACTTCCTTGTCAGGAATTTTATAATCACCAGTAAGCATAACAAAGTTTTTTACTCCAGTATTGATAACAAAAGTCTTCATACGATCTCTCCAGTATTCATAGTCATTACCATCAAAGATAGGTGGTCTTGTAGGATTCATATTATCAATTGATCCAACATTAATTCCTGCCATACTTAAACAAAAAAAACTATGCACACAAACTTGTTAGTAGGAAAGAATCGTAATAACAAAGTTCAGAATGGGAAAATTTCGGAATGGGAAAATTCGGAATGAAAAAGTGAGAAAGAAAAACTTATTCATGAGTAAAAGTATTTCAGAGACCTCCTCTGATACCAAATGTAAGATTGGTATAGAGTAAGAGGTTTCCAACCTTTGATACCAATTGTAGGATCGAAATAGTGATGTAGATGCTCAATATACAAGAGGGGGGTGAATTGTATACTTTAAAAATTCCTTTGGAACCTTTAATGTTAGTTAAGAATAACTATGGTTTCCTTAAGCAAAGGAAAGGACTAAGTTTAACAATGTTAAACTAAGCAAATTCACAACACCTCTTAACACCGAATGCAAACTAGGAAAGAGATTCCGAATGAGGGTTCCGAAAATATGGTTCCGGAAATTGAAACTTAACAAAAGATTACAATATGAGATTCTACCTTAAATCGTATAGAATCTAAATGAAACAAAGTACAAATAAGGAAGTATAAGAAATTTATACTTTCCTTATAATACAAAATGCAGTGGAATAAAAACATGTAGTAGAACTACTAGTAACAAGATATAAGTCTTTTAACCCAAAGAGAAGGGTATCCAACAACCTTGGATAAAGGTCCCTTGATTTATACTTTCAAGCAAGTCTGTCTTACCCACACCAGGGTAAGCCCTCGATACGAAGATCGGAGTCTCTGTCTTGCTATCCCCGCAAGCCCTCAACTTCAAGGTAGTTGGAAACCTCTGTCTTCCTCAGCATGGAAGCCCTCGAACTTCAAGGTAGTCGGCACCTCTGTCTTCCTATCCCTGGAAGCCCTCGAATGTAATCACCAACATTCGGAGTCGCACAAAGCTTTGAGAGTTAATAAGAGCCTCTCTCTCTAGAAATCACTTCAAGAAAATTAGTCAGCCTTTCAGTACTTTCATCAGATATCAGCTACGAGCTCTTTCAAATGAGCTCCTATTTATAGGTAAGGTCGGCTCCTTCTCCAAAGGTCATATTTTCCTTAAAGATCGGAGGGACCTGTACAAGTGTCACTTAGACAACGGTTAGTTTATAACAAAACAGACGACATCGTTTTATAACAAAACAAGTGTAACAGAATGTACGACATCGTTTTAAACTCTAACATAAAAGTTCGGAATGAAAACTTCAGAGTGAAGGTTCGGAGTGTAAGGAACAATAATAAAGAGTAGACAAATTATAGAAATGTAAGTAATATAGAAGTTCGGAGTCTAACAAAGATATTTTTCGGAGTCTGAATTAATTCAGAGTGTATAAAACAAAGATACTCAAATTCTGTTTAATATGTGAATTCGGAATGAGAATTCGGAATAGGAATTCGTCATCAAAAATCGTAATGAGAATTCATCATCAGGATTCGTAATGAGAATTTGTCATCAGAATTCGTAATGAGAATTCATCATCAGGATTCATAATGAGAATTCGTCATCAGAATTCGTAATGAGAATTCATCATCAGGATTCGTAATTAGAATTCGTCATCAGAATTCGTAATGAGAATTCGGAATGAGATTTCATCATTAGAATTCGTAATTAGAATTATTCATTGGAATTCGTAATGAGAATTCTTCTTCAGAATTCGTATCCTGAATCTGGAATAGAACTTAGTCAGAGTTCATATCCGGAATTCGGAATGAAACTTCCTTATAGTTCTTATCCAGAATACGAATCCTAAAACAGAATGCTTTATATCAAAGTTTCAACGATTCCGAGAAAATGAATCCGAATCTCATACTTAAGAAAAATATGGATGAAAATATGATAAGGATAATTTTTCTTATCAAAGCGATTTTCCTTAAGAAATCAATTTTCCTTATAAAAGCAATTTTCCTTAAGAAATCAGTTTTTCTTAAGATAAGGTGTTTGTGATTTTCAAAACAAGAAGGAATGGAAAAGTCATAAGGAAAACCTTATTGACTCAACAAATTGAACAATCATAATTTTATGAGGCAGTAGTTCACCGTACATAGAAACAATATGGTCTATGTACAGTAGATAGAGGTGTGTGTAATTGTATGATGAAACCTTACCTTAAATAACCAATTATATTGATTATACTAAGTTATTTATGAAATAATAGAAAAAAAGAGGATATGGGGTCTAGAGAAATGGAAAAATAAATAGAGCTTCAGAGAAGACGTTACCTCTAAACCAGGTACCATATTTTGATTTGAGCCAAAAGAAATTATTGAATTTCTTTATTTCCAATGTATGGATTCTAGGGGGGATGTTTGGATCTTATTTGTGAATAATTTGTAAGATCCTAGTTTCTTGAGAGGTGTGAGTAAGTGGCTATAGGTGCCTTCCTTTTATAAGAGGGAAGAGGGGAACTTTTGGAATGTTTTGAAATATTATTTTATTATAAATTTAATTTCAAATTATAATAGTTAAAAAGAGATATATTTCTAAGATAATATGAGTATGGGTATATATCCTCTCAATCAATATGTTTTATAAAAGTTTAGGTCATAATTCTTACCTTATCATTTTTCTTTAACCCTTAGTAAAACAATTTAACTCTTACCATGTTTTCATTTATTTTTACACTATATGGTTAATATGGTTACAATAAAATGAGAAGAGAAACTCATGTAGATAATTAATTATTGTTATAACATTACCTACATTACTTGTTCCAATATGATATTTTTATGATTATTATATCATTTAATAAAATATTTTTTGTTTAAAAACGCATTTATGTCAATTTTGACAGTATTTAGTAATTGATTTTTTTTAAATTCATCAAAACATGATTAATTAAAAAATACTACATTAAATCAATGATAATATTTCATAATTATTCATAAAATATTTATATGGAATGAAAATGTTAAATTTAATTAATTTTAATATTTATAATATCATTTATTTGAATATGTCATTAATAAGTTAATCACTACATCATCAATATGTCAGAAATAAATTTATTTATATAATGTATACAATTATAAATAAAAAACCAAGATATAGAAAATATTTTTAGATTTATAATGTCTATTTATATTAAAATAGATCAATTATATAACTCCATCTTAAAATTGTTTTAGTAAAAAGATACATGTTTGTGTTATATTTCCTTTTACATTAAATTAATTGTTATAACATGTCATTATCAAACCAAACTGGATCCATGGGGTCCTAAAATATAACAAATGATGATAATGGTATGCCATATCTCATCCTATAGGATTAAGACATGTGTTAATGTAGTTTTATATTATTATAAATTTATTTTCTACCCATATTTACCAGATTTACCCTTTAATGATGCTAAATAAGATTAACTAATAATGTTACTATTCCTAATGTTAAAAAATAAATTGTAAATATTTAAAAAATATTGACCATATGATTCAAAATATGGAATCTATTTTTAAAACATCAACTCAAATAATTGGTAGAAATTATTTTAAAATTAATTTCTATTGCCAAACTATAAATTGGGGTTTAAAGAAGTAAAAACTCTCAAAATATTGTCATGTGTTTATGTCCAATTTAAAAGTGAAATTACTTCGAATTACCATATTTTGATAAAAAGATAAAAACATAATCTACATTCACTTTAAAACTAATAAAACAAAAAATATAACTATATAAATAAATTAAATAAAAATTCAGTTTTGAATTGAATTGAAATATTTTTTAATATTCATAAAAATATGGGGTTCATCAGAAAAGTACCAAAATTTAAACCAAGGTAAAATTTAATTTCTCGATTTAAATTTATAATTGTACATTATCAAACAGAGCATAAAAAACTGACAAAAAATAATTTTAAAAAGGATTTTCCTTTAAAATGATGTAAAAGGACCATTTAAAAATATTAGAGTATTTTTTTATTAAAATTGGATTCATTATCATTTTAAGCTTCTAAAATTTTATACATAAATGTAAAAACATTTAACCACATGTGAAATCATATTTTAGCTTGTTTTTTTCACTACCTCTTCTATAAAGGCAATACGTTAAGTAAAATTTAAAATAATAATATTACTGTTATTTTATTTTTCAGTATAACTGAATGTTGTGTGCATCCTAGTGTTCTAAAGACACCCATTGTTTCATTTTTGGTATGCTATCATACTTATTATCCCCATAAAACTAAAATTAATATTAAATTCAATGATATAAATATACATAAATGGCTATAATTTTATTAAATCCTAGGATGTTACATCCTTCCACCCTTTTGGAAAATGCATCATCATAATTCTACTCAGTTATCAGATAAGTTGGGGTATATCTCTGCATATAATTTTCTGATTCCCACGTTACCTTTTCAATCATATGGGTTTTCCACAAGTCATTTACCCGATTAATTACTTTATTTCGAAACACTTTCTCACTGCGGTCTATAATCTATATTGGGTATTTCTCAAATAAAATATTCTCTTCCAAATGAACTTCCTATGGATTGAAAAAATAAGATGGATATGAAAAATTTATTCTCATCATTGAAACATGAAAAAAATTGGTTACATTGGATAAACATGGAGGTAAATCTAATCATTACGAATCTGATCCATGTTTCTCCAAGATTTCTTTGGGTCTAATGAACTGTGGACTAAGCTTTAAATTCTTATATAAATGCACAACACTTTTACATTAAAAATATTTAGAAGGAAATGATCCCCTAACTCAAAATAATAACCCTTACTTCAGTTATATGTATAACATTTCTTCATGATCTGGTCTATCCTTACGTGCTTCTAAATCTCGTAAACTTTATCTTCTATCTCATCCACCAATTCTGGTCCCATAACTTCCTTTCAACTACTTCTTCCCAATAAGATGGATTTTCACACCGCTTTCCAGATAATTTCTCAAATTGTGAAATTTTTATACAAGAATGAAATCTATTATTATATGAAAACTCACCCTATGAAATATGATTGTCATAACACCCTGGTAATCCATTGACCAAGAAAGTAACATAACTTTCATATTATTAATTTTTCATTCTATCTTCCCATCGCATTATAGATGAAAAGATGTTCTGAAATTTAATTAAATACCCAACGAACTCTGATGGCCTTTCCAAAAGTTATAAGTCAACCTAATATTTTGATCAAATAAAAGGGAGAGGGGATATCCATGTAACCTAACTATTTATTTAAGATCCTACCGATAAATATGATATAGAGAATATGTATCTCGAATTGGAAGAAAATTGGATGATTTAGTCAATCAATCAATAGTGACATAGATTTCATTTTTACCTTTGGAAGTATTTGATAATCCCACTACAAAATCCATGGACACATTTTCCCAGTTCCACTTTGGAACTGGAAAAGGATGAAATATCCACTTCAACAACTGTCATTCTTATTTAACGTACTGAAAAGTCTATCACTTTGCAGTAATGTCAAAAACATATCTTTTCATTATATCCCACTTGTAATACTTTTGAATATCATCATAAATATTAGTACTTACATGATGAACTTAAAAAAGAGATCTATGAGCATCACCCAAAAACTCTTTCTTTAACTGTGAATCGAAATGAACACATAATATTTTCCCAAATCTCAAAGCACAATCTTTATCAAAGTTAAATTCAGGTAACATACCCTTTTCAAAAAATTATACCTTTTTATACTACTCACAATCTTCTTTTTGAGCCAGTTTAATTCAATCAGAGGGAGGTGATTTCACTGCCACCTAAAAAATTTAGTAATTTCTTACACCATAAATATAACTTTTAATGTTCATAAAATCATTAATCAAGGGGTCACCTTCCAAACTTAACATGGTTAATGTTTCAGTAAATTTCCATCTCAAAGCCTAGGACACTTTGTTCACATTTCCTAGATAGCAATGTCTCTTGCATTCTAAATCCTTGATTAATTCCAACCATCTTCTCTGTCTCTTGTTCAATTCAGTCTACATATATATGTACATTAATATTTTATGGTCAATATATATTTCACATTTTACCCATATAGATTATGACAATAAGTGTTTAACATAAAGTAACAATAGCTAATTCCAAATCATGGGTATGGTAATTTAACACATTAATTTTCAACTGAAGTGAAGCATAAGAAATTACCTAATAATTCAACAATAGGACAGATCCATTTCCTTTCAATGAATCATCACTATTGATTAAAAATTTTACATTTCTGGAAAGGTAATTAAAAAACTAGAGTGTTTTCCAATCATGATTTCAATTCCTGAAAACATTCACCACATTTCTTTACCCTAATAAACATAACCCCTATTCGAGTTAATATAGTCAGTGGGAAATATAATTGTGATAAATATTCAAAAAACCTCGATTAATTACCTTATAAACCATAAAAACTACGAATATCAGTTATATTTTTGGGTCTTTGTCATTTTTAAAAACTATTGTTTCCGCAGGATCAATAGATATTCTATCATTAGAAAAAATGTGACTGAGGAATGAATTTTATTGTAACCAAAACTCACACATTTTGAATTTCCAATAATGTTTCCTGTCTTTTAAGGGATTCAAGACAACAATTAAATTAATTTTATGTTCTTATTTACTTTTATAATATACAAAAATATCATTAATAAACAAAACCAAAATATTATGGAAGAACTCACAGAAAGTTAGATTCAAAAGATCCATGAATACAACAGGTTCTTTGGTTAACCCAAAAGGCATAACGGTGAATTCATAATGGCCATATCTAGTACAAAAAGATGTATTTAAAATGTATAATTCCTTTACATTCAACGGATGGTTCCCTGAAATCATGTCAATCTTTAGAAAATATTGATCTCCTTGGAGATTATGAAACAAACAATCGATACGAGTCAAAGGATACATGTTCTTAACTATGATGTTATTCAAGACTCTCTAATCAATTCAATTTCACATAGAACCATCTTTATTTTTAACATACAAGATAGGAGAACCCCACGGTGATATTCTAGTTCGAATATATCATTTATCTAATAACTCATACAATTGATTTTTTAAAAATTGATATTCAATTTGAGCTATTTGATATGGAGGTATCGAAAATGGATTAGCATCAGGAACCAAAGACACAGTACATAATTCTTCTTGATTAGTTATTATATAATAAATATAATTAGGAACAAATCAAGACACTCATTTCTCACTAGAAAATTATTAATCTGAATAGTTTCTTTTTTTAAAATAATTTGTGTAACGTAACATTCATTTCCATATTTTACTAGTTTTTTAACATTCCAATATGTTACAAATAGTAAGGTTTCATTCTATTACACAAAATGAAATTATTTTAGAAAAGGAACCTTTTTATCTCTATTATAAATCATATTATAAGAAAATAAAATCCAATCCATATCCAAAAAACATCATACTATACATGAGGAAAATAGTAAGGTTTTTATGTTGAATATTTCTGCAGAGATGGACTAGATGATTCTTATAATTTATTTTTGTTTCATCAGTTCCATAGGGTTTTCTGACCACATGTTCAAGATTCATTTCATGAGATGAAATTCCCAATTTACTTGAAAATTTCCTAGAAATGAGTGAATGTGTAGACATGGAAACAAAAAACACATTGGAATAATATGAATAAACAAAAAATTGTACCTGATACTACTAAATTTTATGGAACAACATCTAATGATGGAGTTGAAAAGGATTTCACTGCCCTTTTATACTTGTAGTATAGATTCATTCCATCATTTGAGTTCGTCGTCGAACACTCATTTTCATAATGACCCATCTCATTGGACTTACAAAATTTTTCTGACTATAAATTAGATTTTGTCTTACAACCACCCTGATCTTTTTCAATGCAATTACGGGCTTTATCTCCAATTTTACCACATCAGAAGCACTTACTAGAAATCAAGGGGGGTTATTTATTGTTCTTTTTACCATAATGATTACGAATTTAAAACTTAAATGTCTTAAAATCAATCTTTTTTGAAGAATTATTCCCTTTCATCTACTAACTCGACCACTTATTTAGTTGTTTTTCAAAGAACAGTGGATCATAAACAAACTTTATTTCAACCTTCTTCACACATCGAAAAAGTTTTTCACAACTTTTGAACTTACGAAAAGAAAATTCCATTCGATAATTCGGCATTAATTCAAACTAATAATGATTGATTTTACTCTCAATATTGAGTAGAAAATTTATAGAATACCTTGTAGTAGAGTGATTTTTTCTTCATAAGCAAACACAAAGTCATCCTCCAACCTCAATTCTAAGAATTGTTTTCTTAATTGAGGTCAAACTATTGTAGGAAAATATTTTTGAAAAAACATTACTTTTAATTCATCTAAATCAATAGTTTCAATCTCCACACTATACCTGATATTTTTAACCAATGACATTTACTGATTGGCTTCACCTTTAAAATGGTAAACAGAAAGAGTCACCTTTTGATGATCTAAACACCCCCAGGATATCAAAAATATTTTATAGGGAATTAATCCACTCTTTAACATGATATGGTCAGATGATCCTCAGAATGATGGAGGATGTTCCTCAGGAAATGACCCACTACCGACATACTCCTCTTTGGTAGATATGGATGATCTTGTACAAGAATACAATTGCTATATATCATCATAGTAAATTGTTCCATCACTACAAAAAAATATTTAATTACTATTTTAAAAGTCTTTAGTTGTTTATATGGAAGGTTATTTACCACTGGATTTCATCCTAGAATAGCTTCCCTATTTTAATAGTAGAAACCCATTCTTAACAGACATATCTTAGATGAAGAAACATGGAAACCCACAAACTCTATTTTAATTTAAACATAAAAGTAAAATTAAATTATGTGTATTATATTAACTATAGTGTATCCCTTAATGTTTTCTAAACCAACCTCCAATACCAACTCTAAGGCCCTGGCCTTAAAAGATTAATTAATAATGAGATAAGTCAGTAATTTCTCTTTAATTCACATTGAGAATATTTTCCAGTTTAGAGTTATTAGAGAATTAAGCCGTTATTAAGAAACATCATCCCATAATCATAAAGATGGTACTATAAAAATAGTATCCCTTTTTTAAAACAAAGAAAACCCTTAAAAACATGATTTCTTTTCATACTAAAAATTTCTTGACTTCTTTCATTATTATACTCATACTTATACCCTTTAAAAATATTTAAATAATATTTGGGATAATCATAAAATCATAGTAAGTGAGAATATAAACAATGAAAACATTAATTCATGAATATTTATAAACCAATTAATTCCTAATAATCATGAAAACATCATAGTAATCATAAATTATAAAGGTAACCTGTGGCATCCATATCATAATTTCTTCATTGCTTCCACAACCACATAGGGAGTAACATATATTCTTAGGTTTAGAATTTAAATCATAGTATATTCCCTAAATATCTTAGGAGAGACCTGAACGTTTATCTCTGACACATTAACCAATTCAATTTAGATATATCATGGGCTCACCCACCATTTATTTATCATGGAACAATTTGTATACATAATCAATGACCAAGAACCATAATATAATCATAACACAAGAACACGTCTAAAGGAAAAATAACATTTCCACATTGAAATTATAAGAGATTATTTCTAGATAATGATATAATAAATCCATTCTAAAAACAATTTTCAATACCAAAATACCTAAAAATGGATTATGAAATTTACTTTTGTTATTAAAAACATTAGGCTTCTAGAGGATTCCAAATTTGAAATAATGATTGGAGTGGCGGAAAGGTTATTTTCACTATGTATGTTAAAAGAATTCCTTTTATCATTAGTTAAACAATTTATAAAAAAGATTCATGTTTCATACCATTTGATGAAATTAAAAGGAAAAGGGGTTGATGATACATCATATAAAAGAAGTTAGTATATAAATAAAAGTATGCATCATTGAATGGAGATTGATATGATGTCCCTTACTATAAATATGACTTGTCTTGTTTGTACATTAACATCCTGAATAATAAAAATAAGTTAATTTAAACATTCATAAGAACCATTTTAATATTTATTATTCATTTTATATCACTGCTTACTAATTTATAACAATTATCTAATAATTTCATTTCATATCGGATGTTTTGTCGATTTTCGATTCTGAAGTCAAAAATAAACACGTTTGATGAAAATTATCCACATGGTAATAAGTCCATTATCAAAAAAATATTATTCATGATTTAAATATAAAATATATCCATTATATATGTATTTATAATAGTCTATATTATTTGGAGATAAGAAATTAGACACACTATTCATGGAGACGGTAGGTCGTGCGTACGTATGAACACTGATTTCATTTATTTATCGTATTAAAGGAATGAAAACTACATGATACATTGATATATTAAAATTATAATATGTTATATGTGTTATATAAGTTTTTTAACTCAATCCCTTTTACATTTCATGTATGTCATCAATGTTTCAGGTCACATTGAGTGGGAGGTAGTCTACACTTCCTCAAATAAAATTATCGTATATACTCATTTTGTAAAGCATAATGGTATGTCGTAAATAAAAATTATAAAAAAATAGATTAAAAAAATATAACATATATATACATATATAATTAAAATTCCATCATAATATCTATCATGATGGGTTCTAGGAGAATATTTAACAATGATCATTTCGTGAGGTAGTAGTTTGTCGTACAGAGAAACAATATGTTCTATATCTATTTGATGGAGGTTTGTGTAAGTGTAGGTCAAAAACATAGTGCAACCTAATTGAAGTATATTGATTATTATGGGTTTTTTATAAAACATTAATTAAAAGTGGTTAGTGGTTGGGAGAATGAAAATAAATGTAAGGAGTTTGAGAGAAGGGGTAACCTCTAAATCAGGTAACTCTTTTTGATTTGATCCAAAAAGGCTTTCTTGAATTAACTTCTTCCCTAGATATGGATTCAAGGTAGAAGAGAAGGGATTTTAGGATTTTATTTTAGTATATTTTGTATGATAAAAGGTGTTTGAGATCCATGAGTATGTGGGTAGTGGTTGGAGCCTTTTATAAGAGGGAGAAGGGGCACTTTAGAAAAGGCTTGAAATATTTTTTTTATATAAATAGATTTTAGAATTATAGTACTTTCAAAGTAATTAATTTAGTGTATAAGATGAGTATGAGTTAATATAATATCAACCAATAGGTTTTAGAAAACTTTATTTAAAAAAAATTCCATATCATTTTTTCATTAACCCTTAAATAAATAAACTAACACTTACCATGTCTTCTTTTATTTTTCACGATATGTTTAATGTGGTTATTACAAATTTACAACAGATACTCAAGTGGATCATTAATGAAATTTTTAATAATATATATGGCATATGGATAAACCTCATATTTTTATGAAAATGATATTCATTAATAACATTGTATTTGTTTTAAAAATTCTTATATGTCAATTTTTTCAATATTTAGTAGCTGATTTTATTAATGCCATAACAACATGATTAGTCCAAAAAAACTACATTAAAACATTTATAAAATGCCTTAATAATCAATAAAATTCATGGATGGAATCATAATTTTCATTTTACATATATTTCCATTTTTAAAATATCATTGTTTAATCCTTAATTAATAAGGTAATCAATACATCATTATTATGTAATAAATAAATTTATTTGTTTATTGTTTAAAAATAATAAATAAAATACTAGGATGTATTTAATATATTTAGCTTTCTAATTAATATTTATATTGAAATATATCAATTATATAACCCAACCATAAAATTGTTTTATTAAAGAGATACATGTTTTTGTAATATTTCACTTTATGTTAAATTAATTAAAATAGCATGTCATTATCACACAAAAGTGGCTCAAAGGGGTCCTAAAATAGACCCAAGGATTCTCATAGTCGTCCATATCTCATAGAACAGGATTATGACCTGTGTTAGGTTATTTATATATAATTATAATATTATTTTCCCATGTTTTACCCGATTTACCCTTTAACCACAGTATATAAAATCACTTACTGATGTTACTATTCATAATATCCAAACAAAAAAGTTAACTATTTTATTAATTCAGAACTTATGATTCCAAAAATTGCATCTATTTTTCCAAATTCAAAACATATAACTGGAAGAAATTAATTTCAAATTAAATCCCATTTTCAAAACCAGAAATCAGGTTTTTAAGAATTAAAAACTATCAAAATATTGATATGTGTTTTTGTAAAATTTCAATGTGAAATTTCATCCAGTGACCAACATTGGATTAAAAAATAAAAAATAATCCAATTAAACCTTAAAACCAGTTAAAATGAAAATATAACTATGAAAATAAATTAAATGAAAATGATGTTTTGAATTAAAATACAATATTTTTTCCTATTCGTAAAAATATGGAATTCGTCAAAAATATACCAAAATTTTAACCAATATTAATTTTGAATTCACACATGCAAAGAAGAAGTATATTTTATCAAATAGAACATATAAAATTGACAAATACTATTTTTAATAATGGTTCCCCATCAAAAGGTCATAAAATGTTCTTGTAAAAATATTAGAATATTTTATGCTTAAAAATGGATTCATTCATATTTTAAGAATTCAAAATTTATTGGATAAATGTAAAAAAATGTAACAATATGTATAATAATATTTTAGTTAGTTCTGTTCATTACCACCAATAAAATATCCCAGAGTTAACTAAATTTTAAGTTAATAATGTTATTAATATATTATTTATAATTATAACTCAATGTTGTGTGCAACATCAGATTTTGGAGAAACCTGTTGTTGTGTGTTGTGTATGCTATCATACACAGTGCCCCCTTTAAAATAAAATTAGTTTTAAATTATAAAATACTAATAGATATTAAATCTTATTATTTTATAAATACATGGGATGTTACAAATAAACTAAATTAAAAATATATAAATTTCAAAAATCAAAACATTTTCATAATTAATCTACAAATAAATATATAACCATAAAGTGCCATAATATAAAATTTTAAAAATAAAATATCATGTTTAAAAAACTGAAATTAAACATATAATTAATCAATATATTTTCGCTTTCAATTCAGCCACAAATAAACATTTCAATATTGGGAAACATTCCAATACCAAATGTAAAAATAAACATTCAAAAGAATAAATGATAACACTATTATGTTATCGCATAGCTAGATATATTTTTCCTCCTTAATAGATCAAAATTCCACAACTCCTCAAAAATTATAAAAATTATTTCAATATCCTGCTATTCCTTTCATACATGGTATACAAACCTCCATATAAAAATGTTTCACTCTAGATCAATAATTTTTTTAATTTATATCATTTATCATTTTCAAGAAACTATGATATCATCATTGTATTTCTATCCACTAAACATATATAGTTGATAGACTCATAAACATATAAATAATGATGTATATTCCTTGGGTTTCTTTAAAAATGAATGTCGAAAGAGAATAAATGAAAATACTTATGAGGATGATTGGGGGTGAATAAGCTCTAATGTTGTGTAAATGCATCAAAAGAACTTTTCTGATGAATAGAGTTCTCATTAATAATATTAAAAATTAAACACCATTAAAAATAAATTTATTGGATTTGGATGTTTACAGTTTATCATTTCAATAAAAATAATAATTTTCTCCCATTTTTTCACCATATTTAATAAATTATTAATCTAGAATTAAGATCTAAAATTTCCCATGAGAATGTTATTTTTTTCTGATGGAGTTGAATATTTTTATCATTAAGTACTGGTGAACTCTTGATCCATATTTGAATTGATATCCGAACCACCAAACAATCATTAAAAAATGATATTTTTTTACAAAAAATCATAACTGAAAATGGAAAAAATTTCATTTCAATTAAATTATTCACATCAGAACAACACAACTACCCCCCCCCCCCCAACTGACACAATTGATTTCAATATTATTCAACAATTTAACTTCTATAAATGGATGGAAAGGGATAAATGACTAGTTAAGTGGATTCATAACATGTTATTTCATTAATACTAGGGGAATAATAATATTCATTTTTAATGGTAGGGTAAAATAAAAATTGAATGTAAAAATGGCATTCAAAATGGCATCTCAATCATAGTTGATGCATTCCATAAACTCTATCTGATTCGAAAAAGATATAAATTTATTTTGTTGGATTTCACACCATGTTTTAATACTCTATTGAAAATATAAATGGTAACAATATGATAAAATTGTTTTGAAACCTCATGGGCTGGGCTGGATTTATAAATCCAAAACTGCTAGTTTACATGAATATCCCAATATTTAAAAAATAAAATCTAATAAAAATATTATGAATTAGGAAGAAATATATTCCTAAATCATTTAAATAATAAAATATTAAAACCAAACAAGTATAAAATTTTACTAATTGGGTTTTATTTCTATAAATAAATCGATTCAGCTCAAACATACCAAAAAAATCAATAATAAAAATAAAAACATAATATTTTGAAAAATAAAAATGAAAATAAAAATAAAATAACACCTATAAATCTAAAATATATGTTAACATCCAACTGCACACTAATTCTATTTACCAGGTCATTTTTAATTTAAATTGGATACAGAATGATTCGCATGCATTAGTTTAATTGGGGAAAAATAAACAAATAAAAGGAGATACACAGTCTAATTTATTTATCAGTTTAATATTGGAATTAAGAACATTGTTGTTTCTAAATTATAACTAAAATAAATAAAAAAACATAATAATATGTAATACAAATATCAAAATTGAGATAGGATGGATATATAAAATGGATAAATCATGGTTTAGATCCCTAAGAGGGTGCTATATTTTTTATTTCCCATAGTTTGGATGTTTTAGTAGATTTTCCCCAATAAAAAGGCATATTTGGATTTGTTATGATAAACCACCACATGCTACATTTCATAGTATTATTAGGAAGAAGCTTTCCTAGGAGAACCCTAAAAGGAGAGAAATAGTCCCAAGACCCAAGAATGAATATAGAAAACAAATTGTGTATAGGGGGATGTAAATCAGGATAGGGTTTCCTTATATTGATAAAAATGGTCTCCATCTCGAAAGGATATGAACGTTGATGTAGAGGAGGTATTTGTACCAACACTAGATTATACATCTCTTCTTCATCTATAACTACTTTCATAGATTCTTATATAATATGAATTTATAATAGATACATCCTTTATTATTTGTCTTAAATATATAAAAAGGATATTCCAAAAATTATTTATTATAAATATGAATAAAATTTAAATAATCAATACCACAAATATTACATTTCATGAAAGTTATACTGGATTTTTATCACTCTTCGTAAGGCAACTGTAACTCTATTTCAAGAGGGGAGTATAAATTATCATCTTCTAATGTAATGTACAGGTATATTAGTTCTAATATCATGTTATCAATGATGGTAACATCATGTTTTATGACATCTTCCATATGGCTGTTCGATTATTCTTCCAAAAAAATATATACCTCTTATATGAGGATCAACTTGCTTATGCCATTCAGGGATCCGCTATGAAAATTTTTGAGTGTGTTTTAATGTTTTTAATTCCTTCATTCACTCATTATCTACCTCATTTGGGTCTTTAAGATAAAATATTATCATTTAAATCACTTCCATTACTTAATATAGTTATGGTACAGTTTTTAGATCATGTTTCCTTAAGGACATGTACGCATATTTAGCTACCAACTCTATTATTGTCTATAAGTTTTATATTTTTATTTGAGTCCTAAATAAATTTATTATTAAATATTTTTAACATATTCATGATCCTATGAGATTTTAAATGATGAAAAATATTATTTTTAAATACATAATTCATTAAAATGAATGTTTAGTTTTTTTAATAAAAGGTAAATAGAATTGTTCATATAAACAGTGAGTTAAGACCACATGGATCCACAAAAACTATTCCATCTTTTGAGACACTGGAAATATATTTTTGGAAAATAAATTAATTTATTATTTTTAGCACAGTGGATGTCCAGTGTCATCTCTCATAAGACATTCCATGCTTAAGCACTTAATACTTCTAATTCACTTTTTATTATATATTAATGTTTCCTTAAATTTTAATTAAATAAATTTAAAAGTAATTGGGGATTTAGAATATATATTTCTATATAAATAATCAATTATGATGATGAAATTCCAAGATATTTAAAATAAATAAAATTAATTGAAAACTAAAGGATAATATACATAGACAATTACCCAGAGTCAACCTTCATAGACTTATTATTAGTTTAAAACATACCTAGGGATGAAACACCAACATATGTTTGAACATCCTATTATACTAGTCTTTTAAATATGTGGTTCACTTAATAATCATCATGATACCAAACATATATTGCATTTATTGTGGGATAATACTATAGATAAAATACCTAAACTATATTTGGAATATACACACATAAAGGATCCTTATCCACTAAGATCTCCCAAAATCTAACTCAAATAAAATAAAAAATAAATATAATGGTAGTAAAAATATTTTGGTTCATAATTTGTTTAATTCCAAGTGAAATTAATTGGGTTTTCTTTTCATGGACTTGAGTGCAAGTGTTTAAATTGAATAACAAAATTAGGAGAGAAATCAAGTGAGGGATATATTAATAGTGAAATGATAACAAAAAAATTAAAATAAGAATAATGATTAAATTATGGACATGAATAGGAATGTGAAAAAAACTAAAACATTACATGAAAAAAATATTTTTTGTACTGCATGACCCCCCTTATGGTTGTATAAGTTTAAATTTATAGTGAGTGGGGTAGATTATTTTCATTCCATTATTACCAAAAAAATTACCTGGTAGGAATATTAAATGTAATAATTGGAAAACATTTTTTAATTGTGATCCTTCATGCATTTTTCATTCCCCAATATAAATTTAACTTTACAAGAAATATAGAAACTAATCTATGAAGGATTTAGTATGATAACATTATATGAAATTGATGACTATTTTTATTACAGTACACAAATTTTAGATAAATTTAAGGACTTAAATGAGTAAAAATAATTTTATTGGTTAATTATTTAAAAAAATATTCTTTTTTTCAATATACATGAAAATTTAAAGAACAGTTGGAATTGATTTTTGTGAGAAATGTGTCCATCTTCAAAATTATCTAGATCTGGGTACATATTCCAATGTATGTCTTGTGATATTGATTTTCATATCAAAAGTATTCAATGATAGTAGGTCCACATTGATTGAAATAAATTTAATGAATATGGAATTTAATAAAATTGGAATTGTTTAATTTGGATTTCCTTACTTAGTTTTAGGGATAAAACAAAAAACTAACACGATATTCCAAGAAAGACAAAAGTAAACCATTTTAAAAATTATGATCGAAATTTTTAAAAAATTATAAAATGTAAAAATTTCTATAAACTGACACTATGGATTGAAAAATATACCAAAAAAATATAAATTATTGAAAATATTGTCCATTTCATATCACATATAAAACTATCAAATGATTTTATTCTTTTAACAAGAAGATGGATATATTTGAATACGTGTGATTTATTATTGGAAAATTATTTTATTGGAAAACATAATAAAAAATGTATTCTACAAAATAAGATATGCACCATATTTTCAAATTAATTTTCACCATATTTTCAACATCTATATTTTTAGAGTTTTGTGATTGGATCTTATACTATACATGAAACTCATAATTTACTAGAATGTATGATAATTATATAAATGCCCAAATCTTTTAGGAACATTAATCATTCTTAAAAAAAATTATAATTAATGGATATGTTTTTTATGGAATTTAAATCTATTATATCATTATTATTACATGTAAGGAATTACAAGATCTGAAATTTATTCTATTGTCTAAAAAAATTTAAAAAGAGCATAAAATTTTAAATTGTACAAATAGGATAATTAATCTTCATTAATTTTTTACATATTTAAATGTTCATAAGTTAAAATGGGATAATAAATAAAAAATTAAATAAGAATGAACACTAAAATATATCATAGATTATCTTCACTAATTAGGATCATAAATAACTAAATAAAAACTATTATTAGGAAAATTTCATAAATTATGAAAGATTATTCTAAGATCTAAAATTAACAACATGGAAATGAAAAGTTTAACTTAAGAAGTTTAAATTTCATAAATGAGTTCAGTATGACCTTATATTAGATCAATATCACGTAATAAGGATTATATTCATCAGAAATATGATAATTGGATATATGGTAATTTATATACATGTATCAAATATTTAAACTAATGTCATTTATTTTGATCAGTTTAATTATTATAATATAATTATGGAATAATACATTATGATATAAAAATATAGTATTAAAAAACATTATATATATATATATATAATAATAATGGGTTACATATTATTATTAGTTTCATTGATGAATGAAAAATGTAACATATCAAATAATATATTATTATCAATGAGGTAGAATAATAAAACATTAATAATATAAATCTTTGGTTTTAACAAAATATGATAAAAATAATTTAATATAAAAGTAATTATTTTTGAAAAAAATATTTTGTTTAAAGGGTTGTGTATTATATCCTTCAAAATTAAATTGAAGAAAAATTTAAATGTAATTATATTTGAAGCAATATATCAATATCCATTAAATTATAATCTTAAATGAAATAATATTAAGAACATTAAATGTTTAAAAATTTCATTTATCAGTAAAATATGTTCTTAAAAATATTTTTAATTTACTTTATAAAATCATATTAATAGTATTTATAATTTTTAAAATTAAAAATAATATCATTTTATAATTTATTATTTCAAAATATATATTTTTATTTATTCCTTGAATTTTTTCTAAACTATTTTTATTTTAGTAAATATTTAAATATATAGTTTTTTACAAGAAAAACACCGTTTATGATTCATGGGAGAAGTTTGTTTAACAAAAAAATTATATTTTCTTTCTTCTTCTAAAATTAATCTAATTATTAAATATTTAAATTTTAAAATACCATTCTCAATTTGGAAATCTTTTGAGGAACATTTTACAAACATAAGTAATATTCTAAAAATAAGAAAATTTTCATCAATATATTTGTTAAATTATATATTTGTTAAATTATATATTATTTTGGAAAATTAATATAAATATTTATTCTAAAGAAACATAGATTTTATTGGATTTATAATCAACCAATTTATATAATTAGAATAAATGGAATTTATAATATTATCTTACACAAAAATGTAATGTTTTAAAAGATACATTTTCAAAAAATGGTTCTTAAATATTTCATGCACTAATGGTATAATTGTATTCATAATAAAATTTAAATTTTATAGGATAAAAATGATTTCATATTTTTAATAATTTTGTTAAAACTTTTAAATATGGTTCATTTTATTGATATAAATTGAAATAAAATTATATATGTAAAAAGCAGTTACCACCGTAAAACAAAAAGAAATAGTAAAGTTGAAAATTTTCATGGAAAATTACTTAGAATAATACTTAAAGGTTTTAAATGAATTATTTTTGGGATTATGGCATTTATATCACCCTTTTCATCATTTTTTATTTTTTTAACCTTCTTGACATGTGAACCATGCGGTTACTTAGTTTTATTTAGAAATATTTTTAAAATTAAAATCTCACCTTTAGTAAAAGTGGCCTCTTATTACCACTTCAATATAACATCAAAATTTCTATTTTATCTTTAAAATTAACCTTATATAATTACACTAGAATCATATTTCTCTTTATTCAGCATCAAGTGAAATAAATTTACCATAGGACCTCATTTTATATGAAGTCCCATAAGGGAAATCGCTAGTCCTCAACATTATTACTAATTTCTCCTTTATATATTTTCTATTTCACATATAGTCCCAATTAAAATTATATATATATTATATAATGAAAAAATATTTATTATAATAAATTTAATTAATTTTTTACAATAACTATTTAATAGATTTCCTATTTTCCATTATGAAAATTGATAATGTCATTTTACATATCAAAACTACCACCTCCTCAAAGTAACATATCATTTCATCTAGTATATATATTATTTATTTATTTATTTCCAAATATGAGTAAACAACATTATACATCCTAATATCATTTTTTTACAATAATTATACTATTTCCATTGAAATAATATTCATACCATGTACATTAATTAATTGTGGTATGTTTTTGTCTAGGTCGATCTAACCTCTTACTTGAACAATGGTATAAAATTACTTAATGGATAACTATAAGAAATTCATTATTAATAATATAATTTTTATATATTTAAATAAATTTTTTATTTAATTTTTACATTATTTGATGACTCATTAATGAGGATACGAACATCCATTTATTAATGATCACTAAAACAACCTCATCGATTATTTCATTTTAAGGATCATCACTGAAACAACCCATGAATGAAATTTTATAATTATCAAAAATGTATAATACATCATTTATAGTACATTATATGATCATTTAATGATGAAACATTAGATAATATTGATGAAAAAAGTCCTAAAAAGATTAGTTTTACCCCATCAAGATCAATGACACTTGATGTCAAAAATAGATAAAACCAAACTATTATAAATTTCATTAATTATTATAAAATAAGTTTATAAAATGTTATATGTAACAAAAACTTTCCAAAAAAGGTGATTAAGATAGTTAACTTTTGATAAATGACATTATTTTTCTCCTTAATGGAGGTTGTGAATTAAGGTATGGGGTTCTTTATCTCGACTTTTTTTTATGAAGACAAATTTAAAATTACATTACTTAATATCATTGAGATAGTGTGATTACTACATAATTTGTTTATTTTACCATATTCATGTAATACATTAGATTCTGACCGGCATATCATGTTTTCTTTTAAAATTAAATCAGATTATAAAATATTTATGTCATAATAGGTTTTGTTAAATCAAATCCTTTTATTAAGTAATAATTCTTCTTCTTAAACAACATTATTACAAGATTTTTTTCACCAACCCAAATATTTTTTTTCACGCTAATTTATTCTTCCTTCCATGAAAATGAGTCTTTTGATTCAATCCATCCACTTATATAAATTTCTCCCACATTAATATATGTAATTTTAAAGAATATTTCACTTTCACTAAAATGATGATTTATATTCCATGTCAATATTTTCCTTCACCAAGAAATTTTTCCATTGTATTTGGAATTCAAATTATTTTATTTTCAATTTGGCCTTAATATTTGACTTACCTAATATTTTAATTATTTTTTTACTCCTTTCATGATATTGGTCTTAAATATTGGTATTTAAATATATTCAAATGGTTTTACATTCTATAAAAATACAATGCATTACCTTCCACAACTTATTTCTTAAAATAATCTTTTTACAATTTGAAGAATATGTTATTGATGATTTTTTTAAAAACTCTAATATTTTCATAGAATTTAATATACATTCTGGTTTATATTAATTATTTTTTAATGAACCATCAATGACGATTGTTTTTCAAATAAAAGATACATAAAATTTTATCCCAACACAATTTTTAAACCTTAATATCTTATCCATGTATATATTATTATGATTAAATCTAAACTAATTACTTTTTCAAATTATATATTTTCAATTTCATGAATGATTCCATTCTAAAAATTAATTTTCAAATATTATTGTATATTCATCCCATTCTCTAATGAAAAAATAATTTCAATAAAAGGCTAATTTTTTATTTCACTACAATATCTAATGGCCATATTTTATTTTATGTTTTCTTTATGATATGAATATTATTACCAAAAAATATTTTTATGTGACTAGATTTTGGTATTAGCCACAAAAATTATTGGTTTTAATTTTAGTGAAACTATCATGAAGTTTTTTGAAACCAAATATTATTTCACTGGGTTGAATATGATGTGTATAAAAATTGTTTTCAATTTTTTTAGACATGTATGCATTATTGATGGGTAGGGTCCTATATCAACATTCAATTAATTAGTTATCGATTTCTATATCACGATGTAATTATGGTATTCGAGTAATTATTATCACTCAAATATAATATTTACATAGTGATACATTATCAACAATGTTATAGGAATTTATAAGTGACATATTCCCTAATAAGTTTATTAGAAATTAGTGTTGATTCATGCTCCACCATGGAAATCTAGTTGTGAATTCGGATCCAATATGTTATAGGAAATGGTTACATGACTAACACTAAATAATTTTTTTATTTTTATGCTAATGTTAGTGAAATAGTATACTACTACAGTTCATTTCCATCACATTCCATATAAGTATTCATGTGATTATGGACTAGGTTGATTGTTTATTGTATCATGTTTCAACAAATTTATTAAATTATATATTTTTTTCTATTTTCAATTATGAAACTTTTTAATATGGATTATCAATAACACTTATTGATTAATGTAATTTTTTGGATACATTAATTTATGACAATATTTTCATGTAAGATTATAATCTCACACATGATGTCATTTTGATGAGTTTTTACATTACTAAGAATTCATGATCACTCGTTTATTTTGTCTCCATTACAAATATTTTCATTATGAGTATAACATATTAGAAGCCTATATGGGAGTCAAGTATTGTTTAATTATAGTGAAATGCTCACATGTTTTTCAAAACCAATTTTATATGATACTAGAGAGATCTCAAAGACACTAAATATTCAATTCACGTGATTTTGATATGATTTATGAGATGTAATTTCTATCTTATGGTAATATTGTAATATAAGGATAGATTCATATCACTCTCTATCAAATCCTAAGTTTAATAAATATTTTACTATTACCAAACTACAGATTGAGGGACATGGGTGCTTCAATTTTTATCAGAGCATGATTTATTTATTTTTTGTTATTAGTTTTGTTATCTCATGTAATTAAGTTATAATAATGTTTATGAAAATCACATTTAAAAATATAATATATATATATATATATATCCATAGAATAAAATATAAATGTTTTGTTAATGTATATATTTTATATTAATCCTATAAATTACATTAGTGTTCTAATTATAGCAATTGGATATGGAAATGGAATATATTTTTCTAGGGTAGTCACCCCAAATGGTCTCATTGATAATCAACTCATTACTCACTGTTGTTCATGATGAGTAAGACTAGTACATCACACATGAATAGTCACTTATTGAGGATATTCTTTGGTCAATAATATTTTCATTATAGATCAATCATAAGGATTTAATATACTATAATTTGATGTGGAATTATGGGAGAGAACCTAATTGTAAATTGATTATGTATATCCTAGTGTAAACTCACAGAGATATATGATGATTAAAGTTTTCCATAGTTAAAATGAATGTTTCATCTGTGGTAACGATTGTTTCAATTGATAAATCTTCTTATGATTGAGATTTCATATTCATATGATTTTTTACCCTAATTTTATTTTATATTATCATATTCATTTTGGTTTTAAATTTTTTGATGGAAACAGGATATTGGATATGATGTTATGGAATTAATGACTATAGATAATAATAATAAATTAGAATAGAGGAATATTTACAATAAATGGGTTCGAATAATAATATATTGATATTGTGAGAGAAAATAATTATTATATAGTTTTCCTATGATAGAATTGTATGTATCTCTTTTAAGATGTATTATCATTCATGATTATAATTATATACCCTTCCGTGTAATTACTAATATGTGATAATTAATTTAATGTGGTTGTAATTTATTTAATGGGGAGAATACAATTCCATTGATTTTTATAAAGTACATTATGTCTTCCAAAAATGTATTTAAAAGTCTAAAAAAATATTTTCTATATAACTAAAGAAAAGTAAGTAATTTTATAAAAAATAATAGATTTAATATACCGAATCATTATTCATTCATTAAAAATAATTAAACAAAATCACATGAAACTAAGTATTAAACTTAATGGTTTGTTACTCATTATGGATTAATACATCATTGAAAATATTAAAAAATAAAAGGGGATAAATAAAGAAACACCTAAAATCTTTAACACTATAAGATCTAATGGATCATATTCACCAACGAGGATCACCACTATTAAAAATAAAATGTATAATGAGAGAGCAATTCGTGAAATGAAAAATCATATTATGAGGTATATATTTAATTATATGTAAAAGAGATGTCCGACATAAAAACATTCAATTAAATGAATGTGTTTAGAAATATTATGTGGATAACAAATGATTCCTTTATAAATATAATCATTGGAAGTATGTTCATTCGATATAAATGTATCTAATAGGTATACATAAATGATTTAATAATTATAGTAAAAATAAAATTATATAACTCATTTATAATATATTATCAAATCATTTTAAAATATTAAAATATTATATAAATATTTTTACAACTTATTTATTAACATTATTACTAATATTATATAGACGAATAATTTAATATGAAATTCAAAAAAAGAAATTTATATAATTATATTTTTAATATTAATTTTTTATAATGTATATATTTATTATTAATAGTATTCGGTGTAGATTGTAAATGATGAACGTAAATTTTTTTAATAAAATTTATTTGAAGTCTAATACGTATTATACTTATATATTAAATTTATAAAATTTAAAATATTTATATATATAAACTAATATATTAAAATCCTTCAAATTATAAAGTTATTTGAAATTATATTATGTAAAATATATTTTTTAAAAAATCATTTTCAATGAATTTAGTTTTTCATTTTATTTGTAATTTATTTTAAAAACAATAATTAATAAATAAAATAATTTCAATTATAAAGACAGAGTTAAAATTTTAATTATATTATTTAATACTTATCTTAATAGTAATATTCAATGTTTTTGAAATAATTGGTAGTCAATGAATAAGAAAAAATATAGATCCTCCAAGTTAATAATATTTATAACTCAATCGAGAACTAAGTGTAATGTGAAAACTTTTAAAAAAAAAATTTATGATAAATGATGTCCATAGAGAATATAAATTATCATTTTTATATACCATATAGAAGTTATAACGTATATTCATAACATTTTATGAACATATGTTATTCCTTCCATAAAAAGAAAACTGTTATGGTATTTTCTTTTAATAAAATTTTATATTGGTAATAAAAATTTTCTGATTTGAATGCCACGTAAATATTAATTGTTTTATAATAAATATATGTATATAATTAATATAAAATATATTGATAATTTTATCTTATATATATAATTTATGATTAAAAGGTATTTTTTCTAATGATAGGGTTTTATGCGTTATATGTACTAATGTAAAAAAGAATTTTCATGAACATAGAAATTAAATATGATAAAACTTATTATAAAATAAGAATTAATATGTAAATATTATATAATAATTATAGTTTTAGTTTTTGGAATGTAATTTTAAATAATTTAGTGTAAAATAGTTACCAATTTAAAATGAATAATGGTAAAAGTAAAAACTATAAAAGTAAAAGATATAAAAAAATCAAATCATATGTGAAAATGAATTTTTGACGAAAGGAAAGTCTTTTTTCATCCCCCACTCAATTATTATATATATATTTGAAATATTTCTAGGTAAAATATGTGTTTTTTTATATAAATTTTCAATATTTACAAAAATTCCATCCTCACCAATTTCATAGTATTCCTTTTAAAAGTCCCTTTAATAGCTCCGAAAAAGTTCAATTAACATTTCAAAAATTTCCCGATTTCATTATAATATTATTATTTTTTAAAGAACATAAGAATTTTTTTTATTTAATTTATAATAAATTCAATCTCTTTGATATAATGAGATTCACAAAACAATGGGTTAAAAAAAATGATACTCAATTAAAATAATATTTAAAAATAATCATTATTTCCTTGCTGTAAAATTAATGTTTATCAATTCTTCTAAATAAATTAATTAATTCATATATATTTTACACTCATTCATTTTTTATCTATTGATTCAATATAAAAATAATAATCAATTGAAATTAAATGAAATTTATTCATAAATAACTATTTTTTCCCAGAAAATGGTTTCAACACTTATTATGCAGTTATGATGGAATTAATTTTTGAAAAATTTAGAAATTAAATTTTATAAAGATTATTTTTTAAAATCATTATATCAATGTTAAATTTGTTTTCATTATTGCGATATTTCTTAAAATCATCAATTTTCATTGAATAGTGAAACTATTGATTTTTCTTGAAAAATGTATTTTCTTTTTAGTTATATAAATAATTAAAATAAATTTTAAATTGGAATAAATGTGAAATTTGACAAATAGTGATATAATTTAACTAATTTAGTTTTTTGGTTTCATTTTTTGGATCAATTTCAATATAAAATCTATCCATACTTATTTGAAATTTATCTTATAAATGATTAATTATTGTCACATCTATGAGTATACTTTTAAATTGGATTCACCAGCTTCATTGAATTGTATATGGAAATATATATTCCATATTTTTTACCAGAATTATTTATATTATTTAACAAATTAAACAATGTTTTTTTATCATTATGAATAATAAAGAAAATAAAATCTAATTATCATGGTTAGGGTAAAAATTGATTTACTAGGTGGTTAAACAAATAAGATAAGGTTTAAATAAACTATCAACCTATTCAACACCAATTAGAGAGACAAATATCTACCTTTTGACCTCTATTGTCAATAATAACCCATTTTTTTTATAATTTCCATAATTAAAAATGAATTAATGTTTTCTTTTTAAAAATTACATGTGTGACCTCTCCCCCAAATATAAAAGGTCACCCCCTCTCCTCCCTTGTTCACATTTAAAAATTCATTGGTTCTGAAAATTCAATTCCAAATAACTTATTTAATCCCCTCACCTCATTCAATATGCCTTAGTTTTATCATATAGGAATCCAATGAAGGATGTTGGTGTAAAAATAAAGAGATCATCTGAAGTGGAGGTGACATTCCAAAATGACAGTTTTTATTTATTTTTATATACTCACTACATAGAAAAAATTTAATTCCTAATAGTATAATATAAATAATATCTAAACTATAATGAACTTTTATTATATTAATGGCGAAACTATATCCATATCCTCTTCCATCAAATGGGAATGGAAATATTCGACCTTGTTTATGATGGATTACCACCTCATGAAATATTTTTCCCATCACGATAAATAAAATTAGGATATGATGATTTATTTAAAAAAATAATTTGATATTTATTATATTATTATAAATCATTGATTTTAATATAAAATATTTCTTTTCACATTAAATTGTTCTAAAAATACATTAGCATCACTCATGTGTACGGAAGCCTACCACCTCACGAATATATTTGATTTATTTCTCACATACAATTTTCATTTAATATGTCACTTCCCATCTCGGAAATGTGTACACCTTCTTGGACTGAAATGTGAGAAGATAAATAATGACCTTGAGTCCCACCTTCATCAGGCCCTGATTTGGTGACTAGCACTGAGGATATAATAAACACACTGATGACATGCATTACCCTTTAAGAGACCACATGCGAAAAAGAGAGATATGATAGACACCAAACAATTCCTACTCATATTACCATATAAAAGAACCCCATGATCACATATGTAATTTCTTTCAAAATTACTACAACTAAAAGTGGAAAACTATAGGAAACAAAATAATGTAAACTGATAGCGACCACAAATCCCAAATAGATCTTGCAAAACCCCCAAGCTAGTAGTAACCATCCATATCTCCTATCATCTCCATGTGACCTGATAAATTTTTATATAATGTTGGGTGAGTATAGTAGTGTACCCTATAGGGTCCTCCTCATATTCTGTTGTGAAAAATTCAAGAAAGTATTCTAAAGAAAATTGAACAACAATTGAAACCAACATATCATTTAAACAAGTATACAATGTTCCTAGGAACATTGTGTCTAATATAACCATGTATTGCATACAAGAATATATATTATAATAAAGAATATAATGGGTACCCCACTACCACTTCCCCACTTGTACGCCACTTTTCCCAAATGTCACACATTCGGGGAATCTCTCCCTAAAAAGCCATACCCGTAGACAATTTCTTGAAGCACCACAACATACACCTCATTGTGTCAACATGAACCTCATTAATCACCCCACCACATCCCCATAACCAAAGTGACTAGGTAGTTTTTGGGAGTTACCACGGATCACATAATGTGTATCATAAGTTAGATATTATACCTCAATACATTATAACACATACAAAGAGTATAGATCCTCATGAGATCACAACCTATACACGTTATACCAATAGTATTTCAAAGGTAACTATATCTAGAATATATGTGTTTTAAATAACCACAACCCATCACATCCCTCTACACACATATTTGAGAAACTAACTATCATGCATACCATCACACACACAAAAAAAAAAGATAAGAGATCAGTCCTAAATGGAGCGGTTACTGAACCATCCTCCCACCTCGATGATGGGAAAGACACCCCCCCCAGTGATAAAAATCCTTAGGGTGTCAGTTTCCCTAATCGATAGGGTGGGGTAGCATATACAAACACCAAATGTATATCATATAATATAGATAACAACTATTCTTTGGGAACATCCTTGTCTTAGAATCAACTGTAGTTGACATCTCCCTTACACCCAACAGCCACTTATATGAATATATACCCTATAAACACAAAACCATTGAAAGAGATATATTTTGTTAATTTATCTGCTATTAATAGTTTCACCTTACCATAATTAATTTTTCAAAAAGTTATTAACCATTATCAATTCTAAATTACATTCCATTAACATAACAACCACGTTCCATGCCCTCTAGGAATAACCAAATGGAGTCCATGGCTTCTCAGAATCATATCATCGGCATTTCACCCAAGTAAGCTCCAACCCTAAGGCTTAAAAAAATTTATTCATTTATTTATTAACATTACCACATTCCATATTTCATGTACAACAGATACAAAAAAAATTATTGACTAATCACGGTGAGTAGATGAACTACATGTCGATTCATGCCACCTATAGTAGCAGTATTTACCCATCCACCCTCTTGAAGATAAACATGGAATACCTCGCATGTCTTCACCTCCATTAGAAGTAGGGTATGCAAGAACATCTACCTCAAGAAATTGGGAAAGTAATATTAATATACAATAAAGAGATTCAATAATATACCACTTCCATATCATCAGGTAATCCCAGCTTCAACCCATCTATCATATCTTCTATCCTCCCTAACACCCATGCATAACCAATGAATCTTTCCACTTGAGGAGTCAACTGCTATCACAACCACTATGCCTCCATGCCCCCACGTACCAAATCAACCCTCCAAGATCATCCATCCTAGGCTCAAATCACATATTGGTCTCTCTTACCCCATAACCAAAAGTCACATATCTATATCACATCACTAGAAAAAGGAACAAACAAAGAAATGAGATATCGACTCTAAAAAAAGTCATCCATCCTTCACAAACAATGAGCTCTCACGGATCCCAAGAATAAATAACATGTCCTTTACATGAAAGTGAGAATGCCAGACCCTATAAAGAATTATATTTAGAATAAAACTGATTTTTATTTCATAATAAATTGACTAATTCATTATTCATAGGTTCCAACTATGGGAAAAAAATCAAAAAACTATTAGAAGCTATCACCAAATTAATTAAATAATTATTTTAACATTCCTTTAATACTTTTATCAAAATTCATCAACCTGATTCATGTTCAATAACCAATTTCAATTAAAAATGAACACCGTCATCAATTTTATTATCATCAAATTACAACAACAGAAAGCATATTCATTAAACATGACTATTTATCTTTTCTCCAATTAATCAAACAATTAATTGTGACTATTAGTTCTCAACCAATTTTAATAACAAACTACGTGCTAAATCAAGAAAGGTATACATATAAAACTATCTATCAAATATATAGGAAAACTATTATCATGTTATAATGTAACAACATATGATCGATACCAATTTCGTTATTCTAGTTCACAGAATTATTAGGTTAATTCCAATTCAACGTAACAGATATAACATGCGGAATATATGATTTCACAAATATAAATATAAATAATTAGCGAATCCCCTACCTCAAATGTTTTTAATGTTCTTCACACATGAATGGATCAAATTAATGGTTCACGATCACATTTATATCATCAATTGGATCAACCCAAGGTTTCCGTGACACAACCGCACCAACCAAAAACCACAAAAAATACATTTTTAACATGTATATTAAACCCCATCATAAGGAAAAGTGAAAAGGAAGGAAACTGAACAAAGAAACCTCAAGAATAGAGGTATATTGTACTTTATATGGAAGACATATTACTACAAATCAATGGATGGTTATTGGGATGTTCCTTTGATATAGTAATCCCCAAAATGATGAAGGGAGGGTTTTCGAGTGTCCCGATGTCTATGGAGAGATACAACAGCTATGGGTTTTAACAATAACCACGTGGAATGAAACCACATAAATAATAATGTGTCAGGGCATTCCAGAGTGTGTAATTCCCTTCTATTTCATGTAATACCTTATGGTTGACTTATTTCAAAATCAATTTCGCCTCAACACTTTATTTTGTTTTTCAACTTTTGAAACATTTCACATTGTAAATATCCCTTTCATGTTGGGGAGAAACCTATGAAACATGATGTCATGTCATGTACTGTAGGTACACAACATGTTTTCCTCTCTTCCTATTTTTTACTTAACCATACTTCTCTAAACTTATTATGTGCCACCTTTGAGAACTTGGATCTTCAAAAACAAGAAAAGGGATGATCCACACTGATTGGGGACCTTATATCAAATATCCCTAAAAAAATTATTGTCATAGAGAATCCAAAATCAAGCTAGAGAGGAAACATAAAAGGGTTCATTAAAACAGACACCTTTTGGGATACCTCTTAATGGTCTCACCACCACTAGAGCTCACCACCTCATAAGAGGAACCAGAGAAAAACCATGTAACAACTACTAACATCTCCCAAACACTATTCCGGTGGGAATACCTATGATAAGAAATTAAGGAAGAATATGAAAAAAGAGAAATCTATCTCATAAATGGGAAGGTCTACAAACACCAATGGAACCAAGTTACAAGGAAAGTGTTAAACAAAAAATTGATCCACGTATTTAGCATGTAGTTTTTACTCATGTTCCCAAGTACTCACCTCCACACTGCTATTTCTCCAAAAGACATGAACCAAGGGGTTGGAATTCACACACAACACCATCTCCTCGCCATCCTGGATATCTAGAGACCACTCTTCGATTGTCACATCATCACTAACATTGATCTCTCCCAAATTAATGCCATGAGAGTCATCATGAAGTTAATAATGGATATGTGACACCTGGAAAAAAACATGTATCTGGCTCATCTGTGGTTGATGTGATATACAATATGCCAAAGCTCCAGTGTAATCCCACACATTGAAAGGCCCAACAAATCAGTGATAAATATTACACCCATGAAAAAACCATCACTACCAATGAAAGGGAGTCACCATAAAAAAATCTGATCCCCAATGCCAAAAACCATAGGTCTCCTCTAATGATCATTATATGAATTTTCATGTACCTGTACATCCTTATTCATCTCATGAATCAGATGAACTATATTTTTCTTATTATGTTCAAGTTCCTGCCCATGATTTTCTAACTCTCCAACGCCATTCCAGCACAAAAGATAATGGAATGGTTGGCCATACACATCTTCAAATTGCACCATTCCGACGGTGTAGTGAAAAATATTGTTGTATGTGAACTCTACCAAGGGTATGTGAATCATCTAGAACCCTTATAAATCAATGACATACGAGTGAAACATGTCCCCAAGAGTTTAGTTGGTCTTTTTTATTTGACCATCTGTCTTTATATAGAATGTTGTGTTAAGTCGTAGATAAGAATCGAAATCATGATGGAGACCTCTCCACACCCTGGAGAAAAAAATATGATATCGGTCAGAAATGATCTTCCATGGGACTTCGTGCAGTCTCACCACCCCCATAAGATAATTCCTAGACAAAACCTCCACTGAGCTCGACTACTTGATCAATATAAAGTAGGGTTCTTTCTTCAAACAATTCTATACTAGCCATATAATTTAATAGACTCATAGATATAAAGGTAAACTAGTAACACTGTACATTGATATGTCCTCCCACTTCCACTGAGAAAATATAACATCTGGAGGAAACCACATGGAACATGTTGCTCGACCTTCACATTATGGAACACTAAGCATCAAGACACAAACTCTGAAACTGCGTGATTCAACACAGGACACCAAAAATGACTCCTCAAAGATAAGTACATAATTTTAAAGATAGGATGCACTACTAATGGTAAATATGTAACTTTCTGATAATCATATCACACATCGCCAAAAGAACAAAAATCCAACACTAACTCGACACCTGATGTTATTCATCCTCAGACCAGCCATTAGGGGCCTCACCACAAAAGAACTGAGTCTCTCCAGACCTCCACTTCATGATACCACATCTTGGAATCCCCCACATGATAAAACATAGACAAATTCAATGCCATCTGAAAAATACAACTGATTCCCCCAACTTCTCCCATATCGATATGTAATGATTAATTTTTCTTCCATTACTCTATAGAAATCACCTGATTCACACACTGAATCACTATGGGACGTTAGGATCATTGCATCAGCTACTATATTCCCTTCACTGGGTGAATAAAACATTTATAATGGACAATCCTTTTATGACTCCACCCACCAATGCTAGTGCATGTTCATGTCACACTGGGAGAAAACTTACCACATGATTTTATGATCTATGAAGAGCACAAAATGTATTTGATGTGGTAATTACACCAAAATATTAGAGTAAAGACCACTACTACCAAATTGATATCGTGGTTGGAATAGATACACTAATGGGGACATAACTACGATAAACAACTAATATCTACCAAAATAAACAAATAATATCTACTAAATAAAATCCAAGACTAACCCTAGATGTGAAGCATCACAGAAAACCTGAAACTGAACATCTGATTTCAGTCAACGAACCAGGGAAGTGACTTCCGTCGCTTCCTTGATACTCAAAAGCTATCAAAAATAGATCTGTTCTCGTGAACACGTGATCCTTTTTAGTTAATGATGTTAGAGGAGTCACACTTTGAGATAAATTAGAAATGAACCTCATGTAATATCCTACAAGAACATAGAAACTTCTCTCCCCTTCAATCATCATGGGGTTTCCCAAGAAACTACTACTTATATCTTCGATGGATCCAAAGATACATATTGATGGGATAAAACGTTCCCCATGAAACAGCCACCATGAGCCCAATACTCATATTTTGACAACTTACCAAATAACTTTTGTCGACGAATAACTCAAAAAATGACAGTAAAATGATCTACATGCTCCTCTTTAGATGCATAGTACATAAGAATTTCATCGATAAAAATCACCACTAACTTATTTGGGAACTCCCAGAACACATCGCCATAAACCCAGTAAACACATCTGTAGAATTATTCCCACCGAATAGAATCACAAAGAATTTCTAATTCCCATGATGAAAACATAATGTAGTTATTAGAATATCTTTATCATTAACTCGTATCTTATGAAATCCCAACTACAAATAGATCAATGAGAAACAACTTTCACCCTTTAATTGATCAAATAAACCATCAATCCGGGGATGAGGATAGTGTTTCTTCACATTCACTTGGTTTAAGCGATGATAATATATACAAAACCACAAATTCCTGTCAAACTTCTTCTTGAGAAAAATTATTGCACCCATTGGTGACACGCGTGGTGAAATAGAAACACACTACAAAAAACCATTTTGTTGCATTGCAAACTCTCAGAACTCCAAAAATGCCATCCAATATAGATACATCAATATAAGAGAAACTTGTGTATATAGAATGAAGCTAAACATGATCTCTAGTCAAGTGGATAATGCTACAAAATATTCTATAAAGACATTAAGTTACCCTTAAATGACCTATGGAAATGACAACTGCTAAACATCTAGTGATATCAACATCACCGTAAAAATTGAGGATGATAAGGATTGAACATGCCTCTAACCCATCTGAGGGTCTCAATCTCTATAAAACACCATTGTATCACCAAAATCATTGTAGACCACCACATGACTCATGATGAAATCCACAATATCCTGCAATGAATACAACTAATCCATGATGATAATGAAATCAAATAGTTATATATATAAACAAGGGAAATATCATGAAGAGCAGTGTTTCCCCATTACTATCTCACAGTTGCTACATATTTCAAAAATGTTATCTCTACCTCTAAATCGTGTAGTCAATGCTAAGGGCATATGAAAACTTTTTACCTCCTGCCCCAAATAAAAGACAAGGCCAGTTGATATGATGGAGTATGTGTCTCCTAAATCGAACAAAGATTTCACCCATGTAAAATGCAAGAAAAGGGTACCTTCAACAACATATGGCTCACCTGGAACTATCAATGTGAATGCATTAACCTATCAAAAACATGATCCATGAAAACTTTTACCCTAACCATGACCACCTTCATGGTCATTATCTGCTCTATAATAATGAAGAGCATCACAAGGATATCTTATGCATTCCCCATATTATCTATACATATCCAAAACTACTTCAACATGTTTCTGGTACCTTAGCTAGAACTTCATCAATAGAGGAATTAGATAGAAAAACCTAACAAACACTGGATGTTCAGAATGTTTAGTCACTCGTATTGTCGATGACCTTGTCCTATATAAGAAAAGAAAGTGCTTGATCACTTGGAAAGAGTCTGAGTGACAGTACGCTCAATGAAATGAGATATTGAGGGCTGGGACCTACCCCATCCAAATGACAACACTTGTGATAAGAAAAATTGGAACCATGGACCCCAACACTTCTTCATGAGGAATCTTAATGACTCTCATATTGTGAAGATCCATTTCTATATAATATCCTTTCAATGACCTATTACATCTTCATAACCTCAAGATATGTCTTCATCATTAATGGGTTGACTTGGAATTGGATCTATGAACACAAAGCCTCCTCAAAATACCTCAATATAGACTCATCATTTAGATTAAAGAATGAAGAATATCAAAAAAAAAGGTTACTGAATATGATTCCAAATAATCACACACCGGATCCCCCCAATCGAGGGATAATCATCTCCAAGAGAGTGGCCACCTTCACTATTGAAGAAATAATCATTACTCTCAACTCGCCTCGGTACAACTACCATGAGACTGTTGACTCCTTGTGATCCCCAAGTTATAATAACAACCACAATATCACATCCCAAGATAGTATCATCATAATGAATGACACCCTATACTACTTTCGAACACTGATTGAACTGAATGAAATCTCGACCTCATACAAGTAGTTTCCTATGACATCATCTAAAATAGATCCCCCATAATTTTTCAACTTCATCTATAGAAACTCTATACATTTTTACCTCCATGTTTATTCATCATCAGCCTCTACTCCATGAAGATCTGCTTGAAAAACCTTCTAAACATCTTCTATGTAAACTAACAAGGACATCAACCTAGATCCATACATTAAAAAGATCAAACAATTAGAGATCCGAAACCTAGAATATGGGATAATTTTACATTAATTAATTATTTTATTTTATTCATTTTAGGTCAACCTAACCCACTGTCTACCCATTAAAACATAGGCATACAGAATAATTTTTCATAATCCTTTCATAGGTCTCATCCCTACGACCAACATCACATCATTTTGTAGCTTCCATAAGCTTAATGCTCCATGCATCAGATTAAAGGGGACCCTAAATAACTATGTCTTGTCTTATCTGAAATGGTTATAGTGCTTCCTAACCATAGTTGAAACGATTTTCCAAACCAACCCATGCATCTTCTCCTATTCCAAACTCCACCTCCATCCTATCCCTCAACCAGACCTTTGATACCACCCTGTCGTGACTCCCTCTTCACAAAGTGTACACCTCTTGGACCAGCATTGTGAGAAAATTGATAATGACCCCCTGATTGCAGCCTCTAGTAGGCCCCCAATTGATGACTTCTATGAAGAGTATAATAAACAAACCGATGAGATGCATTAACCTCTGACAGAACACATGTGAAATGAGAGAAAAGATAGACACCAACCAAATCATTCTCAAGATACTAGATTAAAGAAACCCGAATTCACATATTTAATGCCATAAAAAACTACAAAAAATGAAAGAGGAAAATTGTATGCCCCAAACAAATTTAAAACTGCAGTGACCATGAATCCCAAACAGCTCCTACGAAATCCCCATGATAGTATTAACCAGCCTGATCTCCAACCATATCCATGTGACCTAAAAACATTCTATACAACAAAGGGTGACTATAATAATATACTTAATAGGATTATCCTAGTATCCTCTCATGAAAAATTAATTAATGTATTTTAAAGAACAGTGAATAACAAGTAAAACCAACTCATTATCTAAACAGGTATACTATGTTCATAGCTTTACCATGGAAATTGTCACCACGTATCGCATATAAGTCTATATAATATGACAAATTATATTAAGGGCACACTACTACTATTTCCCTATGGGTTTTCCTCTTTTCCCCAACATCACACATCATGATCATCTCTTTCTAAAAATACAGGCACACGGAAACATGGGCAAAGAACCACAACCCACACCTCATGTATCAGCATGCACCTCATTCATCACACCACCACATCCACTTATTCAATGTAACTAGGTAGTTTCCAGTGGCCATCAATACTTGAATAACATGTATCATATGTCAGGTATTAAACCTCAAGCCATTACAGCACATACACTGATTAAGGATCCTTAATCCATCCTAGCATATACACATTATATATACAGTATCCTGTAAGAATATATATCCTGAATATATGTGTGTGAAATAACCACAAGCCATCACAAACCTCATTACACATATATGGGGAAAATTACCATCGAACATACCAGCACAAATAACTACTAAGAGAATATAGCTAGGACAGAGGGTGTACTCATCCATCCATCCTCCCACCAGGATGTTAGGGAAACACCCCCAAGGGATCAGAATCCACAATGTGTCATTTTTCCTAATCAACAGGGTGGGATAGCATTTAGAAACTCAAAAAATTACATGATATAATATTTCTCACAACAACATTATTGGAATAATATTGATTTAGACTCAACTATAGAAATCATCTCTCAGACTCCCAGCTATAATTTCCATGACAAGATATCCTACAAGCACAAAATAATTTAAATATCAATATTAAAAATAATTTTCTCATTTCATATGTTTCACCTTATGCAAATTAATTCTTTAAACATTAATTAACCATTACCAATTCCACATTATAGTCAATTTATATCAAAACCAAGTTCTATGAACTCTAAGAATAACCAAACTAAGTCCATGACTACTCAAAATCTTATCCTCATCATTACACCCCCGTAAGATTGAACCCATGGGATAAAAACAATTTATTAATTTATTTAACAACATTAAAACATTCTGTATTTCCCAGTATTCTAGGAAAGAATCATAATCTACCAAACACAACTAGATCAACATAGTGAGTATGTGAACTACCCGTCTTGTTTTTTCCATCGATAATAGGAGCATATACCCATCCACCCAACAGAAGATAAATATAGAAAGCATGTGGAATACCCTGTGTGTCATCTTCAAACTTGGAAGGAGGGTAAGAAAGAACATCTACCTCACGGAGTGGGGAATTTAAAGGAGATAATAAAACCACAAATTTAACAAGAAACGACTTCCATATCAATGGGTAAGCCCAACTTCCACCCATCCATCATTTTTAGTGTTCTCTACAACACCCAATAATAAACCATTGTATCTCACCACTCTATTAATAAGCTTATTCTAGAACCAATAGACCTCTATTCCCCCACATACCGCAACATCCCTCCAGGATCATCCATCATAGGCTCGTGTCATATTTGGGAATCCTTGCCCCCACAACTGCAAGTCTCGTATCCAGAGCACATCACTAGAAGTTGGAACAAACATTGAAAAAGACTTCAGAGACTAAAAAACGACATCCATCATTCACACACAATGATCCCCCATGAATCCCAAGCATAATTCAATTGGCCTTTACCAGAAAGAAGGAAAATCAAGCCCCACAAGGCATTTCCTTTATCACACAACCAATTTTTATTCCATCTTGAATTAACCAATTCATTATTCATAGGTTCCAACTATGGGCATCATAAACAAAAATCTATCACATGATAACATCAAATTAATTCAAAAAATAATTTAACATTCAATTATTACATTTATAAAAAAGAATCAACATGCTTGAGGTTCATCATAAAATTTCAATTAAACATTCTTAATTGCACAAATTTTATTAAAATATTTTTACAAAAAAAAAACAAGATTCATTAAACATTCCTCTTACCTATTATCTTATTAATGAAAAAATTACCTTCGTCTTTATGTTATTTACCAATTTCAATCATAAACAATAGGCTAAATGTAACATACCAGAATATTATAGAATAACAGATTTTCATATATATTAATATTTTTGAATAAGATGTTAATTTTAATTTAAAAAGGACAATTATTTTGATAGTGTACCCAACAATTAATAATGGGCTTCTCCAATGTCATATATTTCTCACAAGACAAAGTTATACTAAAAAATAATACATTATTATTATTATTATTATTATTATTATAAAATAAAGTTAATTCATAAAGTTTGTTTTTACCGGAATGAATATAGCTAAATATTTTTATTAATGGTTTTTTAATATATTATAAAAAATTAGAGGCTTAAAATGTGAATAAATCCAATTTTTTGCATAATCACTCTAATATTATTAAAAGGTAGTTTTACCGCCTATTGATGGAGAACCCTTTTTATATCTAGTTTTGTGACTTTTATATGTCCTATTTGACCAGATAAACATATTCTTTATAATATGGGAATTAATATTTAGTTTTGATAATGTTTTTTAATTATTATGATAAAAATATTATTTTAATAACTAGTGAAAAATATAGTATTTTAATTCAAAAATTATTTTTTATCTAAATATTCTATTTATTTAGATTATACTTTCAATTGATTTTAAAGAGTAATTATATTATTTTTATATCATTTAATTCATTTTTTGATCAATTTAAGTAATTTCATTGTGAATGTGTATATAAATACATGTCACTCTATTCATGGTTTTTACTTTTAAGAAATAGATTTTCTTATTTTGAAAATGAGGCTTAATTTTAATTTATTTCAAAAAACATATGTGTTTTTAATATTGAAAAATTGATTCCATATTTGGAATTATTATGTCAAAATTACATTAGTATTCTTCTTTTAGTTTCCACTATATTATGAATAGTAACTTTGGTAAATTGTTTACCACTATGAAAGGAAAATCGAATAAATTATGGTTATAAATAATATTATATGTAGTATAAAATTACACAAACACCTGTGAAATCCCTATTAGATGATTAAATTTTTACCCGTAACATCTAACTATTTTAATTGATTAATTTAATGGCATTTTTTCCATTAATGTGATAGAAATATTATTAAAATAATTGAAAGTGAAACATGTCACTCAGTTATTTATTATACGTATAATAATTTTAATATAGCGATAGGATTGATATAAACATGATAATTAATACTATAAAGATATATAATTAAATTATCTATATGATGGGATTTTATTTATAATTTTTAGAGGTTAAATAATTAATATTAATATTAACAAAACAAATATTTAGTAAGTATTATGTTAAGAGAAATATCAAATAAATGACATAAAAAATATTAAAATATATATAATTAAAATTAATTAGTGTAATCAAATAATTTTATATTATATTATGAAATATTATGAGTGTTTAAAATATATTTTTTTATCTTATCATTCTATTTGGATTTTATATTAATTTAATAACATTTGTAATGTCAAAATTCACATAATTAGTATTTTTTAAAACTAATTATTTATTTAATTATTTAAAAGTTCTAAACATATTTTAAGATTATAATTTTATTATAAGAAGTTAAAGAATTACCTAAACTTTCCAATTATTGGAAATTTAACCCATATATATATAATTTATAGCCTTTTAATATTTAAACTTATTTTACCAAAATTAACATTAAAAGGGAATAATTATATTTAATGTAAAGAGATATGGTTTTAAATAAATTTCATACATGTCTAAAAAATATTGGATGAGAGGATTAAAAACTATGAACATCTTATAATAGTAGCATCTCATGTTGGAGTCATTTTTATTAAAAAATTAATTTATATTAATTTAATATTTTAAGAGTTTCTAAAGGTGCCCTCCCCCTCTCCTATAAAAAGTTACCCACTACTCTACTACTCTAATTTCAAGAACCATTTGATTAGGAAAAAATCTAACCAAACCTATTCATATAATTCCTACCCACTTTTTTAAGGCCTTAGTTTAGGTAGAAAACTTCCCTTAGAAGTGTTAATGTGTCTTGAATGGTGATCAACTGAATAAGAGGTGTCATTTTTATTATGTGTGTCTATATTATTTCATCTCCCACTTCATTTAAATTTTCATATTCTAAGATAATATAAAAACTCTATTAAACACAATATAAAGAGTTTTTATTATGTTAATATCAAAAATAGAATTCTGTATCTAATTTCATTATATTAGAAATGAACATTTTGTTCGTGTATACGAAAGTCTACAGCCTCATGATCTGATATAGTTGATTATTCATTATCATCTACCAAGAAGGGTTATAATGATGAAATAAATATTATAAATGATATTTGGGACATATTAATCATTTAAAAAATAATATTTCAATAGTGTTTTTACCTACAATACATAAAAATATGATAATGACATTCATGTGTACATGTGAACTATCACCTCCATGAAGATATGTGAATCATTTTTACTCCCCACATAAATTGCATATTTTTTATAAGTTTATTTAACTAATGTTAATAATATTATTATCTTTCTGGAAATATAAAATAATAACTACCTTATTTCCATTATGATTACCGGAAAATTAAAATGTTACTCATGCTTTCTTACGACCAACCGTCTCCATGATTATAATGTTGTTTATTTTTCATAACCGTGATTAATGGTGTGATTAAAAAGTGTTATATATTTATAAAAGTGATTATTATTTCATTATTACTATTTTATAGATGATATACTTCTGACCACATGGACTATTGACACCATAATAAGTTTAATTTTGACTAATGTATCAAGTGTAAACAAAACGTCGGTTCTGAACAAAAATAATTATGTACTTTTTATAACATGGTTATAAGTTATATATTAGGAAAAATGAATAATAAAATGGTTCTCAAGAAAGTATAATTTAACCAAATTTTATTATTTAGGAATATAACCATTGTACATGATGAGTCGGACTCAATATAAGGGACTTGATCTCACTATCCATTCATTGAGGAATATTTTGATAATATAAATGAATTTAATTTATATAGTGTATAACCAAAAACTATTAAATTTTATTAAATTAAAATAATTGAAAATAGAATTTTTTTTATATGAATCAATTTACCGAATAACAAAATGGAATTTTTTTCATGTATGTGGCGATAGTAACCTTTTCACTTTCACGGATATTATATTATATTTGGATTCTTCTACATGCCAAAATGTTTTTATTGAAAAAATGAATACCATATTCACATCCCATGTATTTTGGTATTGAAAATGTTTTCTAGTAGGTAATGTTTATTCCAATATCATTATATAATATCTAGTGATTGGCATTGGAAATGTTATTTTTTTGGTTAATGATTGTTTTAAGTGTTATGATTATGTAATAGTTATTGAAAATTATTTATATATAAGGGTGGTTATATGATAAACTGAGGGATGGTGTGACTATGATTTCATAAGGTATTTTAATGATTTAATTTTTTATTGGTGAAAAGTATGATTTTTTGAAAATGTTTTCATGAGTTTTAGATATTCATGTATTAACGATTTCATTTCTTATCTCTTAGAGAGATTTTAGATCTCATATCAAGTATTTAAAATGTTTACAATTTGGTATAAGGATGGTTAATATAATGGAATAAGTCAATAATAATTTTATAATGAAAATAAATAATGTTTTTCTAGTTTTGTTTTATTGAATAAATGAATACTATTTTATATTTATCCACATTTTATAAATTTTAGTTGTTATGTAATAGTAATGGAATAATTCTATAAAAATATAATCTTATAAATGATCCACAATATAAATGTTAATTAAATCAAGATTTTTTAATGTTTAAGGGTAGGGTCTTATAGTTGGTATTGGAGGTTTGTTTAGATAATATTAGAGGTTAGGATGTTATCATGGTTTAGGTTAAATATCCCATATAACCTAGAGGGTGATTATAATATGAAAGAAATTGGAAGATTATGATAAATGTGGTGGATTAGAGAAAAACATAAACAACTAATATATAATGAGGTTCATGGATTAGAGTATTATAAATATTGTTATGTTATATTTTCCCTGTATAGTATTCTTATTTTAAAAACACATTTATTTTTTATGTGATGATTCATTTTAGTAGATTAAGAATAATTTCTGAAGATGGAAGGAAAGCGATATTAAAAAACCTTCATATCCCCCCCAGACTATTTCAACAACACTATTATCACAAAATCCTGTTCAAATGATTTTTATATCATATTGTTTATTCAAATTACCTAAAAGAAATTTTTTGAGTTATCGAACACTTATTTATTTCTAATTAAATTTTATGGGACGTGGTACATTTTCAATATGTTTTCAAGATCTCAAATTTTTCAAATCTATAGAAATGTAAAATTAGACATGTTGAATAAAATATACCTTCTTAATTTTGGAAAAAATTATAAAATATAAAGGGAACATGAAGAAGATAAATATGTCTGGATCAAGGTATTATTTATTTTCTTATCTATATAAAATGAAACATTATAGGATTTATTTTTATAAATGATAATGATATTTGATCTAAGGGAATTATATATTAATTAATATGGTGGAAATTCCTTGTTAATGGATTATTAATAAATTTGAATGATTAATATTTCAACATATAATAGATTCAGAAGTTATAGTAGACTTAAGGTTGATAACATGTTTAAATATACTTGTAGTATTTTGGAAGTTTGCGTACATTGGTATTCTATAATTGAGTGTGAGTTACGATTATGTTTTCATAAAGAAAAAATATTTATGTAAGAATTTATTTTTATCGACATAATTATAATGTTATAAATAACCATTTGGGTCCATACGATTTTGAGGTAATTAAGGGTTATTATATTTTGGGGTTCAAAATGAAATGAATGAGATAAAAAATAAGGTTGAAACATGTTGTGGTTATTTATGAGGACATTAACATATTTTAAGAATGTAATTTGAATTATGTACCAAGGTAAAAAGGGACAACCCATAGGAAGGGTGAGATCCAGTCGCATTGGACAAGGGTGTGGGGATTGAACCAACAACTGAAGGGATACAAGGGTGCATCACCTACGACTAGCATATGTGAAGTTCCTATTTAGTATGTCATTTTATTTTTATAATAAAATGATTTGATGGGATAATAATAATATGGGATTTGAAAATTATCTTTTAAGAAATATATATCCTTGGTACCAGAAAATGGTTTGGGGATTAATTGATAAATTTTATTCTGGAAGACGTTCATTATATTGGGAACCCTATATTCCATTGTAAAATATAATACTGTGGAATTTTAATTGAGGAGTAATGTTTTATCTACATTTTAGAACAATATATGATTTTCATGATGGAATTATGGTAAATATGGTTATTATGGAATTTATTGTCCTATCTTAGAAAATATGTTTTTAAGGTAATTACTTTTTTGTATGAGTCATTACGAGGGATCAATTTTATTTAGAGATTAATGATCAAATTTATTGTAACACCTCAACCCCTCTAGACCGGAGTTGGTACATTAATTATTACATTGGAATAATTAAAAATAAAAAATCCCTAAGTAATGATCATTTTCTTAGTCATTAAGAAACTAGATACATAGATGTAACTCAAATTACAATGATAATGTAACAAAATATAATACATAAAAAACTCATAAATGACATCCATGAGAACTCAATAAATGGTATCCTCTTAAAAACTGTTAAAGGTAAACAAATGAAAGGGTTCATCTCAAATGGTTAGTAAGTATTACAAATAAGAGTATTAGGAATCAACAATAACTAAATCATAAAAAATATTTCACAGTCAATATGGCATGGTGAATAAATGAGAAACACACGCCATTAACAAACTGAGAAAGAAACTACTTCTCTAGATTTTGTCATTGTGAAAACCAAAAAGATATTAATAATTGAAAATCAATGAAGAGAATGAATATTATTTGTATGTCTTGTACCTCGAACATGATACCACAATACCATTGAAAATTTTTAAGTATTTGGGTATAATTCTGTCTAATTTTTGGAAACAAACTCGAACGGGTTGTCACCAACTGATTATCTCCTACGAAATTTCGATGCATCGAGGGCATATAGAGGGCCCTTCCCATTGCTGAATTTCCAAATAATTCTTTATATATAGATTTAATTAAAGTAAAGTTTTCCTTCTCAATATTCGTATAGAGTAAAAGATAAGTATTCATCAATATTTCTTTAGTTAAAACAACATTCCAAATAATCACATTATGTAAAAGGGTATACAGATTAAGAAAATACTCATATCCTTGAAACCAGTAAATGGATATATAATATATTTACAATAAAAAACTGAAAATTGTCTAAAATTTGTAGTGGATCCACCACATAAGAGTTATTACATTCACAATAGCAAGTTAAGGACTATGAAGTGGAAATTGAGATAAAGTCTCTTACCACGTTGCAATCAATTGAGCCATATGAACAAAAAATAATAAAAAAAAATTATTCACAGAATACCATGAATATAAATATAATCATGGAAATATATATCAAATGGTAGTATGAAATTCACCGCATTAAAAAATAAGTGGCGAACAATTGAAATCTCATGGAATTAATTGTGAGATAAGAAACGCCTTATAGTCATTTTGGAAAGGAAATTAGTGTTCTTGTGAGGGATTAATGAGACGTAAAGTGGTATACCATCAGTTATATATCATTAGAGAAGTATAGGGGATGTGTGAAAACATAAACCATAATGTGGAATTAAAAATAAAAAGATATAACAAAGGGGTATTCTTGAATAAAAGTGACCTGAATAATAAAATTTAGCTTCATTAATTAATAATTCCAAATCCTAATTTCCATCTAATTGATATATTGTAACCATATTAGGTTCATTAATACCCTTTTATGGTTAAAAGGGATTCAATTTTATTGTTTTGGAAGCATTTTATTCCTTTGTTTTCATGATTGGTTTACTCATATTCAAGAATAAAAGTTCATATGAAATGTGGTTACACGTCCATAATTGTAAATATATATTATTAGTAAAATTATAAATGATCTTATAATGATTTAGGGTTATATAAATTGTGGATGACTCGTTAATTAAATGTTATTTATAAACTTTTGGATTTACATGGATGTTTTGTGCCTAATGAACTTGTTTTGTTTTATTATTCCAGATAATGAGTGTGTGAGGGTTACAGAAAATTTAATAAAGAAAAATTAATATATTATAATCCTTTTAAACCATTAAATACGTTTCATGACAAGTATTGAAGATATTAATAGAAATTGAAAATCTTTCATCTTTGAATGTGATAAATTAATACATATCCGATGATATTTTCATTTTTAGTGAATGTGGTGGGGGGAAATAGGGATGATGATTAAATATTCAATTAGAATAATAAAATTGAATTCCATGTAATGTACCATAATTATAATATCATTTGTATATGGGTTTGTGAGGATATAAAAACAATAGAATGGAACTTGTTAATGAATTTTAATGAAAATATAAGAGGGGTTAACCTCTTCAATACTCCTCCTTGAGAATCTCTCTACGTCCTTCGTTTTTGTACATTTAGTGAGACAAGAAGGTACTGGACATGGGGGAGGATATTAGGGAGATATTTTAGTAGAATTTCTGTTGTTAGTGATTCTTGAGTGGGGTGGGATGAAGAGGGGGTGAGGGTGGTTTATATAGTATATGGGAGGAGAGATTTTACATTATTTTAATCATTATTTTAATATTTTTTCACATGTCTAGGAATATTATTGATAAATTTGATCCTAAATAGTAATAATTGCATGTGATTTCGAACTATGTGGGCTTACTTTATCGTTGCATCACCTATGATGTTGTAAATCATGTATTTATCATTTATCTTAGTTTATTGTATTTTACTATTCATCAAAAAATGCATGAATTTAATAAAAATATTATAAAGACACTATAACAATTTTTCGATGCATAAAATCAAAAAATTATCTCAATTTTTCAAAAATAAATTTCTAAATATTATAAATTAAAATTTTAAATTAAAAAATTATTTAATCAGAAAATATGAACACTTAAAATATTCATCATCATTTTTAACGTGCCTAAAATTATTTATACTTTCATGAGTAAGGTTACCATTCATAAGGGTCATATGACTAATCATAATGGTAGGTTACTATTCATTAGGTAAAGTTACTATTCACCTAAAATTAACATGATTCTATCAGACTCCAAATATCTCCCTGGTCGCAACTTTGTATGTCCATTTATCCAAATTCAAAACACAGAAATGGAAAATTTATGTTTAATGGCTAGTTTATGACTATCTCTTAAGTAAAAAGATGTTGTCTCAAATGAACTATTTTCATTACGAAAGATAGGCTCTGAATAGAATTTACTTAAGAGAAACATAACATAAAATGTTTGTGTTGTTATATTATTCCCACTACTAGAAATTTCTTCCTCAAAATGTTTCATTTATAAATACCTATAAAAAGATGTGGGTGGTTATTCCAAATAAATTCCTTAAGTTCCCACATTTCTTTCTCAATATTAGAGATTCTCCCAAGAACAATTACTAAAAGAGTTGTTTGATTTCTCAATACCTACTCCCTTGTGTCAAGAATCTCTATAGGCTCTTCACAATATAATAATTTGAGTTCCAGTTCTATTTCTTAATAAGTGAGTACATGAAATGGTTATGATATGCTTTTATTCAACAATAACACATAGAAAAAATTGCGAACATTGGAGAGACTTGGTTGAATTATTAATCGGTAAGTTATAGCTCTGATCCTTTAATGAATTTCAAATGGTCCAATGTACCAGGGGCTCAGTTTCCCTTTCTTACCGAACCTCGAGACGCCCTTCCATGAAGATAATTTTATAAAGACCTGATCTTATACTTGAAAATCCAAATCTTATCCCTGGTTTTCATCATAATTCTTTTTCATACTTTTGGCTTCTTTAATATGCCCCTGAATTTTCGTTACCTTACTATTGCCTCTTCGATGTGTTTTGGGCCTAAAATATTCCCCTCTCCATCATCTTCTCAACAATTTGGAGTTTGACACCTTTTACCATATAATGTTTCATAAGGATCCATTTGAATAGTATAATGGATGGTATTATTGTAGGAAAAACCCAAAAAAGGTTGGTATTTCTCCCACATTCCTTGAATGTCAAGAGATCGTGATCAAAAAATGTATTCTGATGTTTGAATTATCCTTTCAGATTATCTGTCGGTTTGAGGGTGATATGAAGTACTCATATGAATCTTAGTATCCAATGTCTTCTTGAGAATTTTCTAGAATTGTGATGTAAACTGAGGATCTACATCGAACACATTCGATATAGGTTCACCTTGATGTCTTAAAACTTCATTAATATAAAGTATATTCAGGTGCTCAAGTGGTAAATCCTCTCTTATAGTAAGGAAATGTGATTATTTTTTAAATGACCAAAAAATAACCATTTGACATCATTACTTCTAGGTTTCCTTGTAAGTCCTCTAAAATCACCATTGTAATTTCATACCAATTCCACATAGGATTAGGTAGAGTTTGAATTATCCCTCTGTATGTTGTCTATCTGCCTTAACTTGTTGATCTGCTAGACACTTTGACATGTAGTCATAAATTTCTTTCTTCATATTACCCCACCAAAAATGAACTTTTATATTTCTATAAATCATATTCATACCTAGGTTTATAGAAGAAATTGAGCTATGAGCATCATCTAATAGTTCCCTTTTATCCTCAAGTACTGATGAAATGCATAACCTCTTCCAAAATTTTAGAACTTCTTCTTCATACACAATGTCTTCAAATCTCCCATACTTAAAAACATAAATTTTCTTGTGTAGATTCTCATGATCAGATTGAGAGCATTTTCTCATCTCTAGTAAAGATGGTTTAGAAATCATTTGAAAGAGGAAAGATGTTTCCCATTCCTTAAAAATTCCAATATCATTATTTAGTAGATCCATGAATATAGGATCTCCATCAATATTCATTTGGGTCTGAAGTCCATCATTTCCTCCTTAATGCATCTGCCACCTTATTTTCCTTTCATGTGTGGTAGTGTATTGAATATTCATAATCTTTGAGTAACTCAAGCCATCTCATTTACCTCATGTTTAGTTCATTCTATGTGAAAATGTATTTCAAACTCCTTTAATCTGTATATATCTCACATATTTCACCGTAGAGATAATGTCTCCATATTTTCAGAGCAATAATTACGGCTTAAAACACAAGATCATGATATTGGAAATTTTTCTCATGAGGATTCATCTACCTCAATGCATAAGCAATAAATTTATCATTTTTCATAAGGATGCAACCAATTATTTTCCTTAATGCAACTATGTATATCACAAATATGTCATTTCCATTTGGAAGAATCAAATTTAGAGCATTGACCAATCTTCTTTTCATCTCTTCTGATCATTCTGTACATTCTTTCATCCATTCAAACAAAACCCCTTTACGTGTGTGCTTGGTTTGAAGGTTAGCTAGACAGGTGAAATTCTAAACGAAACGTCAGTAGTAACCTACTAAGCCTATAAAACTACGTACAACAGTTAAGTTCGTTGGCATGTGCCTTTATTGGATTTCATTTTTCATCATAGGATCAACTAGGATTCCATCCTTATAGACAATATGGGCTAGAAAAGAAACTAATTTAATCCAAAATTCACAGTTCCTAAATTTCCCATATAATTCATTTATTCTAATAGTTTTCAGAATAATACAGATGTGATAATCATGGTCTTCATAGAATTTTGAGTATACTAGGATACCAATGATAAATATCACAACAAAGAAATAAATATATTCCTTGAAAACACTATTCATTAAATCCATGAATATATAGGGTGCCTTAGTCAGTCCAAAATCATCCCTATAAACTCATAAAACCCATACCTAGTTTGAAATTCTACCTTTAGAATATATTCCTCCCTCACACATAGTTGATGTTAACCAGATCAAAGGTCAATCTTCAAAAATAATTATGCTTAATTAAGTTGATAAAATAAATCATCAATTAGTGGTAGATGATACATATTCTTTATATTAATAGCAATTATTTCCCTATAAGAAATGTGTAGCCTCATGGATCTGTCTTTCATCTTGAAAAAGATGACATAAGATCTCCATGGAGAAATAATAGGTCAAATAAATCCTTTGTTACTCAATTCCTATAGTTGTTTATTTTTTACTATAAATTCCAAAATGTCCAGTCTATAGGGAGTCTTTTATATAGGTCATCCACTAGGAATTAAATCAATAGAGAACTCAACATCCATCACTAGAGGATATCCAAGTAAAAACTCTAGATGTATGTCAATGTGTACTTACACTATATGTACATATTCAATTTGAATATTTCATGACTCTTCCTTAGATATAAGTTTATCTTCCTCTCCAAGAATTGCATTCAGTAGAGATACATGGGGTGGATCTATATAAGAATCATATGGTGAAAATTATACTCTAAAAATAAGGGATTATACAGCATTTTCAATGATTTTAACTTCCACATTCTTAAAATTGATCTTTGCATCATAATTTGATTTAAAATTCATACTAAGAATTATGTTAAGTTAGTAATTGGTATGATGATAAGATTAGAAACTAAAGCATCTTAATATTCTATGAGGGGGATTGATCGACATGCCTTTGTGGCAATTATACATCCCCTAGGAGTATTTACTGAAAACACTGTTATTAAATCAAATTTGAAATATCAAATTTTCTGGGAAAACTGGGAAGATATAAATGAATACCATGATCTAGAATCAACTAAATCATTTTCTAAGTTCAAGGAAGAAATTAATGTACCTACAACCACATCATTAAGAACTTCAACTTTTACAGTTGTAATCGCATAAGATTTCCCTTTCTCTCATGGAAATTTCTAGGGCATGTTTCCTTAGCTCTAAGGACACTCAATTGCATAGTGTCTCATATCTATACCATTGTATAATTGAACATCATCGACTTGTTTCTTCCCCTTGAATTAATTATATTGATGACCCTTTCTCCAAAATTTTAGATGACTCTCGTTCCATTCAAGAATTTCTTTGGATGATTATTTTGACAGTTCTCACATAATCATAATTTCTATGTTCTATTGTTATTATTTGTCACTTTACCTTTTCCATGGTTATCATAGTACCACTTATTATATTGGTTTCTCCTAAACAAATTTGATCTAGCTAACTCCCTCTCTAGTTTGATGTCACAAAATACAATTTCATTATATGATGAAAATGTTTTAAAATCCATTTCCCTTGGAAGACCTAGAATAATTCATTTAATGAGATGATCAATCTTGTCTTCTAAGTCATGTACATAATCTATGGTATAACTTTATAGACTTGTGAAGGTAGCCTCATACTCTACAACGTTGTCTTCTTCCCATTACATTAATCCAAGGAATTTCTTCTTCATTTCGGTTCATTGATCACAAGGGAAATATTTGTTGATGAATATTTCCTTAAATGTACCAAATTCTATATATTATATTCATTCTTCCTCCATGGTATTCTAGATCATGGATCTCCATTGATTAGTATCTCACTTGATAAAATATACTCCCATGACTACTTTTTCATTTTAATTACATCTTAATGCCATAAATAACTATTCAAGGTACTTGATCCACTACTCAATGACCACTGGATAAGTAGTCCCACTAAAATAAGAGGGCTTTTACTGCATGAAATGATCCAACACAGGTGTATGATGGTTATTTGTTACAACCTAAGTAATGTTTCCCAATATTTTCATGATCTGATCCACTCAAACATTGATTGTGTTGACTTTCTCAGTGGGAAAATCCCTACATTTTCCATGAGTATTGATTCCCCTTGTTCCATTAGGTGCCATTTCTAAATAATATCATGCACTAGATTAGGTTATGAATCATAATTTATAATATCAATATAGAAAAGTGCATAACGTAAATTCTAAGAATAGCTAATTTCATAAACATGTTTTCTATGAGGAAAATTTGAAATTAAAATACTTCATAATGGATTGTAATTAAAATGTGCAATATCCTAATAATATCCCCTCAGAGTGTCAAATGAATAATGTGGAAAGGCCCGTTTTCATGTACCAGGATACCCCGAATCAAGTTGGAAACTCTTTGTTAGAGTTTTTACTCCTCGATCCATTTGTGGTAGAGGAACCTACCTATTTTATCCAGAAATGGATGTATTTTTTAGAAATATCCATATCATATATTCCTTACCAAAATTTCAAGAAGTTATTGTATTTTTATCCCTAAACACTAATATAGGTATTTGTTCCCTTATCTATGTTTTCTAATCCAGTTTCCATGTTTTCTACTAAACTTTCTCTGATACAAACATAAAACCCCGACCAGTCTAGATCAGAGCTGGTGCATTACTTATTACAATGGCATGATTAAAAGGAATGAAATCTAGGAGGAACGATCAATTTAGAAGTCTGAAAGAAACTAGATACATAGATGCAACTCAAATTACAATGATAATGTAACAAAATAAAATACATTAGAAAAACTAATAAATGAAATCCAAGATAACTCAATAAATTTTATCCTCTTTATAACATGTTGAAGGTAAAAAAATGAAAGGGGTGAGGCCAAATATTCAGTAAGGGTTAAAAATTTCATAATCATGAATCAAAAATATCTAAATCATAAACAGATTAGCATAGTCAATATAGCATGGGGAATAATTGAAAAACACATTCCATTAATAAACTAAAAATGAAACATCATCCATAGATTTTTTTCATAGTGACAACCTCATAGATAGTAATAACTAAAAATGAATAAATATAATGATTAAAAATGGGAAATCATGTATCTGGAATATGACACCACTATATCGTTGAAATGGTTTATGTATGTGGGTAGAAACTTGTAACACCCAAGGTAAATAAAGAATATTACATTTTTATATTTATCCATATTTGTGAATAAAATATTAATATGACTTTAAAGGGGACGCTATGCTCGATGGCGTACCCAACACACAACAATGAGTTTCTTGGAAATCTTACGTTGCACTCTAATAATAAAATAATATTATTTTAAATGGTAGTTAATATGTAGCCGTTGTATTGGCGGGAATGGATATAAATAACTAAAATATGATCATATATGTTTTTAAATGTTTTTACAGTTATCCAATAAAATATAAAGGCTTAAAATACGGAAAGACTTCAATTTTAGGCGTATATGCTCTGGTTTTCACTGAAGGGTCACTTATCGCCTTTTGATGGAGAACCGTCATTAAATATAGTTTTGTTCACTGTTATACATTCTATTGGTCCAAATATAACTCTTCTTAAGAATTAGGACGTCAAAATTTACTTTGTGTAAATTTTTGGTATCTTTCCGATAAAATTCATTTTTTTAAAATGAATAGTGTAAAATGTTGTATTTTAATTCAAAACCTCTTTTTAATGTAATTTATTTATCTGATAAGATTATCTTTTGAATTGGTTTTAAAGTGAAATTAGATTATATTTTTACCATTAAATCCAATATTGGTCGTTGGAATTAATTTCACTTTGAAATCAGACTTAAACTAGTGTCAATCTTTTGATACTTATTGTTTCATAAAAACACGCTATTTGCTCTGACAGCGGGAATTAATTATTAAATTAATTAATGTGACTTATATGTTTTGAATTTTGTAAAATGGACTTCATTTTTGAATTAGGAATATCAAATATAGCTTAGGGTGAATTTTTGGGATTTTTCTGAAAAACTTCAATTTTTGATGAATAGTGAAACCACTTAGTGGTACTTATAAAAACTGATTTTTCCGTTTAAATGAAATTCTTCCATCTTTGTGTTTTGAATTTCGAAAATCTGACATACATGGTTATAATTACGATGTAAAATGTGGTTCAATGGGATAAAAATAATTTTTTGGTGAATAGTAACTTATTAAGTTTTTAATCGCGATTAGAGGTAATTAGTGTAGTTTAAGGTAAAAATAATGTTTTAATAATATGAAATGAACTTGACATATGTCCTAACCTCATTGGATGTGTCATTTCCGACCAAGACAACCCATGGGTCAACTTGGGGACCCCATGAATCCACTTTGGTTGGAAAATGACATTAATATCTTTTTATTTAAAGTTAAAGTAAAAATGAGACAAACATAAAATGTTTTAATAAAACAATTTTTACATGGGGTTATACAAATCATCTTTTTGACTATGAATATTTATTGGAAATCTAAAAATATTTCTTACATCATAGTATTATTTTAAAAATTTTAGACATTAAATAAATTAAATTATTTATGATATCATGATGATGCAGCGATGACCTCATTATTTAATGATTTAAATGAAATGGAAAGATAATGTAATATCTAAGACCTAAACATGTCCAAAAACTATTGGATGAGTGTATTTCGAACCCTTATCACCTTATCCGTGAAACAAATCAATGTGGGACCTCTTAAATCCGAATACCATTTTAAAATAAAGTGACTTTTCTTTACCTTCCAAGAGTGCCCCTCCTCTCCTCTTATAAAAGGCCCTCACCTCTACCTCCTTACCCACACTCCCAAAGCCTTTGGATCGGCCAACCTCTGTCCATTTTGTCTCTCCACTTCCCTCTCTTACTCCTTGAAGCCGCACTTTGGGCATAAGTCTTCCCAAGGAAGCCTTTGAGCTCAAACCAAAGGGAGTTACCCGATTTTAAGTTAATGTCTTCACTTGAGTCCTTTTGTTTTATTTTTCTTCTCCACCCCCCTAAACTCTTTTTATTCATTTCTTTTGTAACAAATATAGTATCATAAATATACTAGGATGTTTTATAAGAAGGATTCAAGATACACTTTCACACGCCTACATCTAATGGTTAAAAAACATACTGTTTCCGTAGATGGCGAATTTCGGCCTCCCGAAACGATGATTGTTCAACATTCTTTTAACACCTTCAAATGTGGACATTAAGATGACACTATATTTATATATGATATATTATATGTTTATTTTTTCCTTAAGCTTCTGTATTTTTTATTTTGGTAATACCTTTATGGTTTCCATTATGGGTAAATGTGATATCTTCATTTAAGGAAGTGCGAACTACCGCCCCCTCAAAGTGATTCGATTCGTTAATACCATATGTGGTACGTATAAAGGATATATTTAATGATATTATATATGATACCATACTGGAATTAAAATACTATTATGTATCATTATGTTTTAATTCCATTAAATATGAAATAGAAATGGAAGTAGCGTTCATGCGTACGTACGGCTTACCGTCTCCATTAACGGTACATTTCAATTCTTATCTCAAAATGTTATGTAATACTATAAGTACATATATATAATGGATATATATTCAATATATTAAATCAAAATTATGGATATAATTCTGGAAATATAAGATATATATATACCTCTCTCATTTTGTTTTAATTCCATTAATATGACAAAAAATGAAAGTAATGTTCATGCGTACGTACGACCTACCGTCTCCATGAACGGTGCTTTTCGTTTTTAATCTCCAAATGATATGGAATAGTATGAAATGAATATTTACTGGATATATATGATATTTTAATCATTAATAATATTCTAGAAATTATTTACTTATAACTACATGGGCAATCTTTTTTCAAACAAATTCATTTTTGACTCATGTACCAAACATCGGCAAAAACGTCTGATATGAACTAACATTATTAAACAATTATTATAAAATTATAATATGTGATATGAACTGAATAATAATCTCTAAAGGAGGTACTTAGGAAATTATTAATTGACCAAAGTTTATTATTCAGGAATATAAAGAAACGAACAAGACAAGTTGGACTTGAGGTAAGGGATATTACTCCTCTCTTTCTTTTTAAGTACACTCTTTTATGTCATTCCCACTAAAGATCATCTTTCTTGTTATTGGGATGTTATTTTATATTACACTTACTTTAATTTTTATGTTCATGTGATGAGAGACCCTATTCTCTCTCATCAATCCATTTTGGACGTTTTGAGTGGTGCTGTTAGGCTGCCGAATTTTCGTAAGAGATCTAACCTCTCTCTTTATTTTAAAGTACTCTCCTTTATGTCACTTCTTTTAAGCTCCAATTTGTTATGTTGGGGGTTGTTATTTTATATTAATCTTTTTGTAAACTTTATTTTAATATGATGAGAGACCCTATTTGATCTCAGAAATCCATTTTTGTAAGTTTTATGTGGCGTCGTTAGGCTGCCGAGTTTTTGTAAGGGATTTTTCATCTCACATTTATTCCCGTGAGATTTATGCTACATTTGCCACAATTTCCTTTGAGTGGTGTATGTACTTCCCATTATTCTACTCTTTGTGTAATATACTTTCGTTTATGAGTATTTACATCAATGATTTATTGTCCTTCTTTCATGGGGTGTATGTTTTGAAAGATACCCAAGTCGGTAAGGGAACCTTTCACCCTCCTCTTTTTTTAAAAGACTTCTTTTGTTGGGTCTTTTAATTTACATATTTTTATGTTGGGATATGTTCTCATATATCCTTATTGATTTAAATTTTATGTCCAAGTGATGAGATACACTTTTTATTTCTCATCAACTCATTTTGATGTGACGTCGTTAGGCTGTCAAGGGAACTTCTTAACCCCATTTCGATTTCTTTGGGTTCAACATGTAGTTATTGAATATGTCATCCTTTAAATATGTGTGAATGACCTTTGATTATTTTAAACTTAATATCCACTTATATTTGTTGTATTCGTTTGTCACACATAATTATGTAATTGATTTATCCTTAAACCAAGGATACCGTCTTTGTAAGGGACTTCATCTCAATCTCCTTTCATTGAGTCATATTCTCTTTTATACAAAACCTTCTCTTATATGGTGTATAAAACCCTTTGACTTTTACGTTTATTCAAAAGGAATCTTTTTTTTACGAAGCATTTACTAAACGACAAAAGGGAATGTTTTTTTCATACGTATGCGGCGACAATGACTTCTCCGCCGCCGTGACCATTATTTGAGTTTCGGCTTCCTCTACAAGCCATACCTTCTTTTTAAAAGAAAAATAAATACCATGTTTTACTTTTATTTTATCTTGGTATTGAAAATTGTTTTCATAATGTTTTTATATCAATGTGTTGTATTGGTATCTTGTGATTGAAATGTGTGAATGTTATGTTTCCTTTATGCATATTTTATGTGATACAATTTTATTAAGGTTCTTGGGAATTATTATGAATACAGGTGGTTCCATGATAAACTAAGGGCAGGTGAGCCCGATATAGCTCTCCAATTCATTGGGTAACGCGAAGGAGTGAAACGTTAAGGTTTCTCTGAAGAGATTTAGGTAATATACTGTGATGGTTATTCCAAACGTAACCAAGAGGGTTACTCCCTACGTAAGAATGTTTTGAATGCCTCAAGTTACTTTTATGTCTTATGACTTCTATGATTTATTCATGATTTGATGAGGTATGTTAAAGTGCCTATGTTTTATGGGTAAAGTATGATTTCATTCTTATGTATATATGAACTCATGTTTCCGTTCCATATTTTTATAACCCTTACAGAGCTTTTTATGCTCATCCCAAGTTTTTGAAATGTTTTTCACAGGTCAAGGGAAAGGTAGATGATGTGATGATAGTGTTAAGGATGTGTCAAGAAAGAATCCATGTTTTATTTTAAATATGTTTCCGTTGATGGGAAGAATGAATACTATCTTTTATGTAACCACTTTGTTTAAATGTGGAATGTAATGCAAGTTTCAGGATCTAATTCTCTAAAACTCTAAACCTGAAAAGATCCTCAATGTGTAATCTTGTAATAACTCAAGATTAAGTAAGGTTTAAGGCTGGGGCCTTATAGTTGGTATCAGAGGTCCGTTTAGATAACTATAGAGGTTAGGGTATTCTTTAAGCATAAGTGGCATTACCATAATGGTTAGGATTTCAGAAACAGTCCTAGTTTTAGATAAATTGAATGAGTAAGTGTATCTTAGTGTTTACCTTCCTCATTAGTACATGATGGTTTTGTTGATATACTCGCACTGACATTTCTGTTCTTAGTGAATGGATGGATCTAGTAGGCACCAAAGTGACAACAGGTTTGAAGGAAACTACGGTGGTTCTATGATTAAGATACTAGATAAAATAGGGGATTCAATGAGGAAACTCGGGGTTGTTCTATACCAACTATCAAGGAGTCATGATCAATAACTTGAACCTTGGTATGATATTTAATGCATCATGTACGAGATGACCAATCGATGTGGAAGTTCAGGTAATAATTATAAAGGTAACCATTAGAGTTTGTATGATCCTTACTTTTGAGGTAATTATGGGTTATTATATGATATGCTTGAAAATGAAAGGCATGAGATAAACTTGAGGTTAAAATATGTTATGATCATTTTTGATGATTTTATCTCTTTTTGGGGAATGATTTAAGAATTATATAGTTTTGGAAAAGGACAACACGCAGACCGTGTGACAACCCGTCGCGTCGAACAAAGCTGCGGGAATCGAACCCACAACCAAAGTGCGACTGGTATTTATCGCCTACCACTGGACTACGTGAAGTCCCTAGTTAGTTTGACTGATTCTTTTTAGTTATATGATTTTATGAATTAAGAGTAATTTTATTTTGGGTTATTTTTGAAAATGATTAACCTATCATGGAGGATATGTGATTAGGTTAATTACTTTTCAATACGAGACTTTAAGAGCAACTGATGTTGTTTGGAGATAAATGTTACAATTTCACTTGGAAGACTATGTGAATAAATGCTTAAAATATTTGGGTTTCAATCTTATATTGGTTTACATTGAGGAATTTTATGGAAAAATTGGTTATCGAATGGTCCTCATTTAACTTTGGGTTTTGTTGGAAAAATTTTGAGATTAAGAATAGATTTTCTTTTTATAAAGGGTTATCCTTTTTTGGATTATCTAACCTTGTACTAACCTTTCTGGTTTTGGTTTTGGTTAAAGCCTAAAGACATGGGATGTATATAGTTCTCTTTTGTGGATTAGGTGATTCTCTAGAAGTTGATTATAGTACTCTTAATGCCAACAAGTCTCCCTAAATACTCGTCTTTTGGAAAAAATATGAGTTTGATTAAGGAATCTAGTAAAAGTTGGAAGTCAACATGACAAGTAAGTATGTTTCCTTATGTTTTATTTAAGCTCAAAAATAAATTCCTCAATAAAAAGTAACTTAAAGATAAAATGTTGTCTATTGACTTTTCCTACTGGGGAATCGAATACCGTTTAACCCATCACACGTTTGTGATTTTCTTGTGGTTAACTTTCTCCTAAACATGTTTTCTATCACTCTCCATCAGAACATGACCCTATGATTTCTCCTCCATGTCCATGTTTTACTACATGGAATCCTAGTATGGGTTAACTCGGGTGACCTCTGTACTTATCTTTCTTTATTTTAAAGTGATTGTTTTACCGACGCTTGTTTTGATGTGGGATTTTCAATGAAGTTTCTGAGCCCAATTTTAAAATTGAGAGGACGCAATTCCCAAAAGGGGGGAAGGATGTAGCACCCCAGGTAAATAAAGAATATTACATTTTTATATTTATCCATATTTGTGAATAAAATATTAATATGACTTTAAAGGGGACGCTATGCTCGATGGCGTACCCAACACGCAACAATGAGTTTCTTGGAAATCTTACGTTGCACTCTAATAATAAAATAATATTATTTTAAATGGTAGTTAACATGTAGCCGTTGTATTGGCGGGAATGGATAGAAATAACTAAAATATAATCATATATGTTTTTAAACGTTTTTACATTTATCCAATAAAATATAAAGGCTTAAAATACGGATAGAATTCAATTTTAGGCGTATATGCCCTGGTTTTCACTGAAGGGTCACTTATCGCCTTTTGATGGCGAACCATCATTAAATATAGTTTTGTTAACTGTTATACATTATATTGGACCAAATAAAACTCTTCTTAAGAATTGGGACGTCAAAATTTACTTTGTGTAAATTTTTGGTATCTTTCCGATAAATTCATTTTTTTAAATGAATAGTGTAAAATGTTGTATTTTAATTCAAAACCTCTTTTTAATGTAATTTATTTATCTGATTATATTATCTTTTGAATTGGTTTTAAAGTGAAATTAGATTATATTTTTACCATTAAATCCAATATTGGTCGTTGGAATTAATTTCACTTTGAAATCAGACTTAAACTAGTGTCAATCTTTTGATACTTATTGTTTCATAAAAACACGCTATTTGCTCTGACAAAGGGAATTAATTATTAAATTAATTAATGTGACTTATATGTTATGAATTTTTTAAAATGGAATTGATTTTTGAATTCGGAATATCAAATATATATTAGGGTGAATATTTGGGATTTTTCTGAAAAACTTCAATTTTTGATGAATAGTGAAACCACTAAGTGGTACTTATAAAAACTGATTTTTCCGTTTAAATGAAATTTTTCCATATTTGTGTTTTGAATTTCAAAAATCCGACATACATGATTGTCATTAAGATGTAAAATGTGGTTCAATGGGATAAAAATAATTTTTTGGTGAATAGTAACTTATTAAGTTTTTAATCGCGATCAGAGGTAATTAGTGTAGTTTAAGGTAAAAATAATGTTTTAATAATATGAAATGAACTTGACACATGTCCTAACCTCATTGGATGTGTCGTGGACGACCAAGACAACCCATGGGTCAACTTGGGGACCCCATGAAGCCACTTTGGTTGGAAAATGACATTAATATCTTTTTATTTAAAGTTAAAGTAAAAATGAGACAAACATGAAATGTTTTACTAAAACAATTTTTACATGGGGTTATACAAATCAGATTTTTGACTATAAATATTAATTGGAAATATAAAAATATTTCCTAAATAATAGTATTTTTTTATAATTTTTAGACATTAAATAAATTAAATTATTTATGACATCATGATGATGCACCGACGACCTCATTATTTAACGATTTAAATAAAATGGAAAGATAATGTAATATCTAAGACCTACACAGGTCCAAAACCTATTGGATGAGTGGATTTAGAACCCTTATCACCTTATACTATAAACACATCAATGTGGGACCTCTTAAATCCGAATACCATTTTAAAATAATGTGACTTTTCTTAACCTTCAAAGAGTACGCCTCCTCTCCTCTTATAAAAGGCCCTCACCTCTACCTCCTTACCCAGACTCCCAAAGCCTTTGTATCGGCCAACCTCTGCCCATGTTGTCTCTACACTTCCCTCTCTTACTCCTTGAATCCTCACTTTGGGCAGAAGTCTTCCCAAGGAAGCCTTTGAGCTCAAACCAAAGGGAGTTACCCGATTTTAAGGTAATGTCTTCACTTGAGTCCTTTTGATTTATTTTGCTTCTCCACCCCCTAAACTCTTTTTATTAATTTCTTTTGTAACAAATCCAGTATCATAAATATACTAGGATGTTGTTATAAGAAGTATTAGAGCTACACTTTCACACACCTACATCTAATGGTTAAAGAACATATTGTTTCCGTGGATGGCGAATTTTGGCCACCCGAAACGATGATTGTTCAACATTCTTTTAACACCTTCAAAGGTGGTCATTAAGATGAAACTATATTTATATATGATATATAATATGTTTATTTTTTCCTTAAGCTTCTGTATTTTTCATTTTGGGAATACCTTTATGGTTTCCATTATGGGTAAACGTGATATCGTCATTTAAGGAAGTGCGGACTACTGCCCCCTCAAAGTGATTTGATTCATTAATACCATATGTGGTACGTATAAAGGATATATTTAATTATATTATATATGATACCATACTATAATTAAAATACTATTATGTATCATTATTTTTTAATTCCATTAAATATGAAATAGAAATGGAAGCAGCGTTCATGCGTACGTACGGCTTACCGTCTCCATGAACGGTACATTTAATTTCTTATCTCAAAATGTTATGTAATACTATAAGTACATATATATAATGGATATATATGTAATATATTAAATAAAAATTATGGATATCATTCTGGAATTATAAAATATATATATATCTCTCTCATTTTGTTTTAATTCTATTAATATGACAAAATATGAAAGTAGTGTTCATTGGTACGTATGGCCTACCGTCTCTATGAACGGTGCTTTTTGTTTTTTATCTCCAAATGATATGTAATAGTATGAAATTAATATTTACTTGATATATATTATATTTTAATCGTTAATACTATTCTGGAAATTATTTACTTATAACTACATGGGAAATTATTTTTCAAACAAGTTCATTTTTGACTCATGTACCAAACATCGGCAAAAATGTCTTATATGAACTAACATTATTAAACAATTATTATAAAATTATAATATGTGATATTAACTGAATAATAATCTCTAAAGGAGGTACTTAGGCAATTATTAATTGACCAGAGTTTATTATTCAGGAATATAAAGAAAGGAACAAGACAAGTTGGACTTGAGGTAAGGGATCTTACTCCTATCATTCTTTTTAAGTACACTCTTTTATGTCATTCCCTCTAAAGATAATCTTTCTTGTTATTGGGATATTATTTTATATTACACTTACATTAATTCTTATTTTCATGTGATGAGAGACCCTATTCTCTCTCATCAATCCATTTTGGACGTTTTGAGTGGCGCCGTTAGGCTACCGAATTTTCGTAAGAGATCTAACCTCTCTCTTTCTTTTAAAGTACTCTCCTTTATGTAACTTCTTTTAAGCTACTCTTTGTTATGTTGGGGGATGTAATTTTATATTACTCTTTCTATAAACTTTATGTTAATATGATTAGAGACCCTATTTGATCTCATCAATCCGTTTTTGTAAGTTTTATGTGGCGCCATTAGGCTGCCGAGTTTTCGTAAGGGATTTTCCATCTCACTTTTATTCCCGTGAGATTTATGCTACATTTTCCACAATTTCCATTGAGTGGTGTATGTAATTCCCATTATTCTACTCTTTTTGTAATATAATTTCTTTTATGAGTATTTACATCAATGATTTATTTTCCTTCTTTCATGGGGTGTATGTTTTGAAAGATACCCAAGTCGGTAAGGGAACCTTTCACCCTCCTCTTTTTTTAAAAGACTTCTTTTGTTGGGTCTTTTAATTTACATATTTTTATGTTGGGATATGTTCTCATATATCCTTATTGATGAAAAATTTATGTCCAAGTGATGACATACACTTTTTATTTCTCATCAACTCATTTTGATGTGACGCCGATAGGCTGTCAGGGGAACTTCTTAACCCCATTTCGATTTCTTTGGGTTCAACATGTATTTATCGAATATGTCATCCTTTGAATATGTGTGAATGAACTTTGCTTATTTTACACTTAATATCCACTTATATTTGGTGTATTCGTTTTTCACACATAATTATGTAATTGATTTATCCTTAAACAAAGGATACCGTCTTTGTAAGGGACTTCGTCTCAATCTCCTTTCATTGAGGCATATTCTGTTTTATACACATCCTTATTTTATATGGTGTAGAAACCCCTTTTAATTTTACGTTTATTCAAAAGGAATCTTTTTTATACGAAGCGTTTACTAAATGAAAAAAGGGAATGTTTTTGTCGTACATATGCGGCGACAACGACTCTCCGCCGCTGTGACCATTATTTGAGTTTCGGCTTCCTCTACAAGCCATACCTTCTTTTTAAAAGAAAAATAAATACCATGTTTTACTTTTCTTTTATCTTGGTATTGAAAATGGTTTTCATAATGTTTTTATATTGATGTGTTGTATTGGTATCTTGTGATTGAAAGGTGGGAATGTTATGCTTCCTTTAGGCATGTTTTATGTGACACGATTATGTTAAGGTTCTTGGGAATTATTATGAATACGGGTGGTTCTGTGATAAACTAAGGGTGGGTGAGCCTGATATAGCTCTCCAATGCATTGGGTAATGCGAAGGAGTGAAATGTTAAGGTTTCTCCGAATAGATTTAGGGAATATACTGTGATGGGTATTCCAAACATAACCAATAGGGTTACTCCCTACGTAAGAATGTTTTGAATGCCTCAAGTTACTTTTATGTCTTATGACTTCTATGATTTATTCATGATTTGATGAGGTATGTTAAATTTCCAATGTTTTATGGGTAAAGTATGATTTCATTCTTATGTATATATGAACTCATATTTCCTTTCCATATTTTTATAACCCTTACTGAGCTTTTTATGCTCATCCCACATTTTTGAAATGTTTTTCACAGGTCAAGGGAAAGGTACATGATGTGATGATAGTGTCAAGGATGTGTCAAGAAAGAATCCATGTTTTATTTTAAATATGTTTCTTTTGATGGGAAGAATGAATACTATCTTTTATGTAACCACTTTGTTTAAATGTGCAATGTAATGCAAGTTTCATGATCTAATTCTCTAAAACTCTAAACCTGAAAAGATCCTCAATCTGTAATCTTGTAATAACTCAAGATTAAGTAAGTTTTAAGGTTGGGGCCTTATAAAACTAATCAGATTTTTTTAATCAAATTTGAAGGGTTTGTCGCCAATAGATTTTCTCGTGAGATCTGTCGATGCATCGAGGGGATATAGTGGGCCCAACTCATTATTTCATGTCCAAATCATTATTTATACATATATTTAATAAAATTACAATATTCCTTCTCAATATTTGTATAGAGTAGTCGATACTGATTCATCAACATTTCCTTAGTTAAAACAACTTTCGAAATAAACACTGTATTTAAAAGGGTATATGGATTAAGACAATACTCATATCCAAGATATAATAATATCTATATATAATATATTTAAATTTTGAAATGAAAATTGTCCTCAAATTAGAAGTTGATACACCACATAAGAAATATTATAATTCACAATATCTATTAAATGACAATGAAATGGAAATTCAGACAACATCCCTTTCTATGTTGTAATAAATTGAGTCGTATGAAAGAAAATTAATTTCCACAAAATGAAATTTATAATACCATTAATTTAAATAGAATCATGGTAATATATATACAATGGTATTAAACAATACACCATAGGAAAAAAAATATGCGGTGAACAATAGAAATCTCATGGAATTAAAAGTGAAAATATAAACCCCTGAAAAATATTATGGTGTGTTAATGAGTGTTATTCTGAGGGATTAATGAGAGGTAAATGGGTATCCCATTATTTATATATAATAAGGGAAGTATGGGGGAGGTTCATAAACATACCCCATCATTAAGAATTAAAAATAATAGGACACAATATATGGGGATTCTTGAATAAAAGTGAATGAGAGGATCCCATACATTAAGCCCAAAGGAGTTCTTGATTGATCTTAACAACTAGAATAATAAAAGTTAGATTCATTAATTAATAATTAAAGAACCTAATAAACATTTAATTGATATATTATAACCACATTAGGTTCATTCATGCCCTGTTTTATGGGTTTAATAGATTCAAATTTATTGTTCTGGAAGCATTTTCTTCCTTGGTTTTCTTGTCCGGTTTAATCATATTCATGAATGGATGTTCATTTGAAATGTGTTTAAACTACAAAAATTGTACATATAAATTATTAGTGACATTATAAAGTATCTTATAATGATTTTTGGTTATATTCCTTGAAGATGTATCATTAGTTAAATGTTATTGATAAACGCATGGATTAACTTAACGGTTTTGTGCACAATAAACTAGTTTTGTATTATTATTTTGAATTATGAGTATTTCAGGATTCCTGATCATTGAATATGGATAAATACATATATTATGTAATTTCTAAACCATTAAAAATGTTTCATGTCCAGTCTTGAAGATAATATAATAATTTGAAAACTCATCGTCCTTGAATGTGATAAATTAACATATCTCGGACATTATTTTCATTTTTAGTGTATGAGGTGGGGTAAAAGAGGGATGATGATGAAATATTCCATTATAATAATCAAATTGTCTTCCATGTATGTTACTGGGATTATCATAGAATTTTGATGTGGGAAGGTGAGGGGAGATCATCAAAATAATGGAACTTGTAAATGGATTATAAATAAAATATGAGTAGTTCACCTCTTGAGTACCCCTCATTGAGAATCTCATCATGGCCTTTTTTTGGAATTTTGGTGAGACCATAAGGTATTGGTCATGGGGGGACTATAGGAAAATATTTGAGCATAATTTATTCAAGGATAGAATATTGAGTGGTGTGGGAGGAAGAGGGGGTCAGGAGTGGTTTATATAGTGGATGGGGGAAGAGAATATATATTGTATTAATCGTTATTTTAATACTTTTTTCGAGACTAAGAATTTTCATAATTAATCTGATCCTAAATAGAAATAATTTTAGGTTTGTTACAACCATGTTGGGTTATATTATCCTTTCAAAACCTATGATGTAGTAAATAAATTATTTAGAATTTATCATAGTATATTGTATTTTAATATTCATCAAAAATTCATGAATTTTGGAAAATTCCAAAATATTCTCCCTAATAATTTTTTGACTTGTAAAATAAAAAAAATTAACACCATTTTTCAAAAATAATATTCTAAATATGAGAAATTTAATTTCTAATTAAAATATTATTTAATCAAAAAATACCAACACTTAAAATATTCATCTTCATTTTTTAGGTGCATGAATTTATTCATACATTTTTGAGTAAGGTTACCATTCATAAGTGTCATATTACAATTCATAATGGTATGTTACTATTCATAAGGGTATGGTACTATTCTTAATGGTATGTTACTATTCACTAATAATTAACTTGATTCTATAAAACTCCAAATATCACACTGATCGCAACTATAAATGTTCTTTTTTCTAAATTCAAAACACAGAAGTGGAAAATTTATGTTTAATTTCTAGGTTAATCATGTAAACTGAGGAGGGTTGTCTAGAATTGAATTTATTTTTTATTATTGAACATCCCTAATGTTACATGGTTTTAAATTTAATTTGGTTACTTGTAGTGGAGTTGAGTCTTTTTATAGAACTTTAGTGACAACCATTTGGGTTAATTGGAAGTTTTTTATCACAATGAACACATTTTGATTTATAAATAAAAACCTTGTGTACAAAAAGATTACAGAACCAATAATGATACATAATACATATATTATAGACTGGTTCAACCATTAAAATTGGTTTCATGACCATAATTGAATATTGTAAATGAAATTTAAAACCCATCATCTTTGAATGTGATGAATTTACATATCTTAGATGGTGTTTTCATTTCTAGTATAAAATAATGGTAAATGAGAGATGATAATAACTTATTCCATTATCATAACAACATTACAGTACAAATAAGGTACTACAGCTGTCATAAAATTTTTATGAGTGGTGGTAAGGATAAAAAAGAAATCAAAGTAACATGAAAGGAATTTAATAGAATTGAAAAGAGGAATTTACCTCTAAAATTAATCTTCCTTGAGAGCCTATTAATGGGAGAGGATTTGGTCTTTTGAGTAGACAAAGGGCTAATGGACGTGAGAGAAGAGATTGGGGAGATATTTGAGCATAATTTAGGAAATTCACAAGTCATGAGAGGACTAAATAGAAGAGGGGAGTGTGGGTAGTTTTTATAGAGGATGGAAGAGGTTTTTCTTCGTATTTTAATCACTAGTTTCTTATTTTTCCATAATAAGAACAATAGTAAAGATTCCTCTAACCAAAAATAGTAATACATGAATGTGAGTTTGAACCAATGGCCATTTACATCATACGTGACTCAATATTGATGAATAAATTAATTTATTTAGTAGTTATCGTAAATTGTAATATTTTACTATTCACAAAAAATTCAAGTATTTTAGAAAAAAACCTAAACATTCACCCTAACCATTTTTTGACATGTGTAATCCAAAAATTAAATCTATTTTTCAAAATATATATATATATATATGATTAATTCTAATTTTAATTAAAATCATAATTTGTTTGAAATGTACATATTTTTAAACTATAACTGATTTTATAATGCATTATAAAATTAAATAAGGTCTTATAAAGTTATCCTAAAACTAGAAGACATAAAATTGGTAATTTATAAACACTTATTTTGAAAATAAATTTTATTTTCAATTAATTAATTAATTGTAATTAATTATTTATGACTTACAAAAATACCAATATTATACTATTATTATATTATCACTTATAAGATGCTTAAATTTTATTTATACATTCATGAGTAAAGTTACTATTCTTTTAGAGGATTTAATATTTATAAGCATCATATTACTATTCAATGGGGAAGGTTAATATTCACCAGAAATAGTTTTTTCTATCAAGCCCCAAAAATCACCCTGAACGCAACAGTGTTTATTGAATTTTCAAAATTCAAAACACAAAAGCAAAAAAATTTAGTTTAATGGAGAGGTTATAACTGTCGCCTTAAAACAAAGTGTTTTCTCATAGAGACTTGGTGTTTCATGAATTTATCTAAATTTTCTTGTAAATCCTTGGGTTGTTACATTTTAGATATATATTTAGGGGAATAAAACCCTCTCAAAAATTAATGTTCATAAACTAGATGAAAATAATGGGTTGAATCTTGAAAATATGTTTTAATAAATGGTGGACGGTTGTAAAAGATATAACCAACCGCTACACATCGCTATTGATGTTTTCACAATTATACTAGAACAATTGGTTATAAATTTATCAACTCAAAATTAGAAATAGAAAAAAGATAATGTAAAGGATAAATCCTTTGTTGATAGAGTGACACTCAATGCATCCCAATGTAAATTGACATTGATCAATCAAAGTGGATTCCATTCACATAGGATATTAAATTTCAACCTATTTAAAGAGATAGAAAAGTGTTATGAAGGATCGGTGACCATTATTAAGGTTGGTTCACTTAAAATAAAATTAGTTCTTTTACCAATCAACTGAATAGAAATCTAATGTCGAAGAACACACTATTATTTTATATATTGAATCCCATGATATTAAGTTTGTTTTATCTATGTGATAATGGAAATGATATGTTTTTTGTAAGAATGAATGAATTATAAAGTGGTTTATAGGGATATTTTTATTGAATAAAGGATAAAAAATTTAGTGAAACTTGTTTAAGTTAGTGATGATAAAAATTCATGCAACGTGAACTTGATGAAAGAAAATCATTTATATCATTAATGAACTTACCATATTATTTAATGGAATTCTGGAAATCTTACCTGATAAAAGAATATTTTTAACATGTAAACTATTAAATGAGACTAAAATATTATTTTATTTCAATATTATATAAGGGGAAATATTTCATTTCATGACAAAATAATGAAAATATTCTAACAACTCACCCATTATAAATCATTCAATCTATTGTTTTTATGCTTATGAGGAATATATATATGAATAGAGATAAATATTATATTTAAATTATTAATTACTTCACTCATATTACTAGTATCATGATCATTAAACATGATTTAATGTCCTTTAATATGTTTTAGATTTTTAGAAGTATGGTAGAAAGGAAGTGGTTTCTCCTTAAATAAATTAAATATGTATAATAGTTCTAAATACCCAAGTAATTAAATTTTATAAATATGTTCAAAATTGTTATAGTAATTATGAATTTGGAAAACTATATTCCAAAAAAATGATATTCTAAAATTTATAAGATGTTGTTTGTGAAAATCATTCGAAATATTTTGGTAGAGTATACTGCTTCTTTTTTTAGAGACAATTAATTAGTAGAGTAATTCATTTTCAAAAATATTTTTTATACCAACCTAATTTAGATTTGACATTGCTCAATTTATAATAAACTAATATTCTAATATTCAAATTCATTAATGTTTTTTCAATGCATGGCATTATCAAGGATAAGGATGAAAATTTAGGAAATTAGGTAAAAATATGATTTTTAGGTATCTTCTATGGTTATCCACCAAATATAAGAGGATATCATTTCTAAAAAACAAAAAAAAATTCTAATATTTCATATGTTGAGTGTGGGAAATCCTCATATAACGATGTTTAACATCATGAATCAATTTTTTCAAGTAAAGATAACATAATCGAATTTTCTGATAAGTGGGATGAAGTTTCCAAAAATGATGGGACTTTAGAAGAAGAACATGTAAAAGATTACGGGTCTACTATTTACAATGAAATTGAATAACCATTTTCAAATTGTCCAATTCAAATAAAATAGTAACAGTTCAATATTATTATTAGAGTTCAAGGGCAAACAATTTTTACATATAGAATTTTGAGAACATAATCACATACCTCATTATTTTCTCATGTTGAAAAAAGTGTGGTAAATGAATATTGAGAGCATCAAGAGTGGATAAATTATTTGAATAAGGTGTTAAATATAATTTAAATGAATGATATTTTATTGAACTAGTATATTTTTATAACTCATTCACAAAAGTTTCTATTCTTAGGATTATTAGTATTTTTTATTCAATATAGAAAAATTTTAATTCAATATCTTCCAAAAACAAACGAATTTATCCTTTATCAATAAAAAAAGTTGATGTATAATTGTAGATTAGATAACCTATAGAATTATTTTTTGATGAGAGGGATACATAATTAAACCCAAATAAATAATATTTTATAACCCTTAGTAAATATATTGATGTTTATGTTGCGAAAAATCAATAAATAACCCAATTTATATAGACAATAACTCAATTATAATATATCAAAGTTGTTGTAAATTTTATACTCTTCATGCAATGTGATAATAAATGTGACATCATTGTATCGATAAATATAGATATTAATAATAAATTAAAGAACATAATTAATGAATGATTCATTATTAAATAGTTATTTTTTCAAGTACTATTGGATTTAGTGTTTGTTCTAACCATGGATAAAATAATGGATTTTTTCAGTAAGATGCGATTAAAGGATTATTTTCTAAAAAAGTGGTTTATGATGGGATTTCAACAAAAATCCTTTCAAGGTGAATGTATGTTGATTCTATTACCTATATTCATACATTTTGATGTATTTATCAAAGGAAGAGTTTGTTTTCATAAATTTAAAAGAGAAAAAATTTTAATAAGTAGATATTAGTGGTATTTTTATATAGATAAAACTATGAACTCAATACATGTGTTTGAGTTGTTAGGGTTCGTGAACTGTTAAAATAAAATTTTAAGAATTTCTATATAAGGATTATGTTTGTAATATTCACAAATAGTCTTGATGAAATGAGATTTAATGAGTACTAAATATGTAATAGATAATGTTGTAATCTAGTTTATAGTACCCTAACAGGCATTTTGGTTATTTTCATTAAAAGATCTTGTTTTCTACCAAATTTTTATTCATATAAGCTTATAATTATTAAATTATTATTCATTGTTATGTTGAAAGGGAAATCATTTTTCAAGGATTGAAACAAAATTTTTGATTTTGGTGGATGGTTGGATGATATAAAAATAAAAAGGGGATATTTTTTATATCAAGAGGAAGGATACTATTGAAACATGAGTGTTATGAGAGGTTTCTAGAGTTATTAAAGATAAATCCAGAAACATTTAAGTGATATTATTCAAATGGGGGATTTATTTGAGTGACAGTGAATTGAATGTGGTTTATGACTAATTATTTATATTTTTTCATGAAGTATTCATTATATAAATCATATTCCAACATAAGTGATTAATATTGTTTTAGTAAAGATCATATGTTTTGAAAGGTTGATAGAGAATGAAATCTGTTTAATTTTAGAGAGATTTTTTTTTCTTTTTTGGTTTCGTATTCAATATATAGTTAGGACATAATGAATTGATTCACAAAAAATAAATAATGTATAAGAATTAATTTGTAAGGTTAAAACTTTATGGAATATGATTAAATGACACACAAAAATAACAACTCACACATTGATTGAAGTTTAAATAATATGATTTTTTGAACTTATATTATACTCAATGAAATCATATTAAAATGATATAAAAGTGAGAAATTATTGCACTTATATATAATAATTTTCATGGAGTCCTAATCTTTAGGTGTATCATATGCTACAATGAACCCAGATAAATAGTTCATAAGTAATGATCAGAATGAGGTTGCGGTGTGAAGGGTGTGACCACACCCTAATGAGTCGTGTGTTATAGTAGAAAAAGTGTATACAAGAATAATATAGTGTTTTAAATGTACATTTTTTTAGTAAAGGTATATATCACACCATTAAGTATCTTCTGTTTGAGTAAAAATCGTGTTATGTATGATTAAATTCCTCATAATAATGATTTAGTGATTATTCCATGATAATTTGTTATATCTCTAGAAATAAGGAAACAAATACTCACACAATAATAGATATTGTAAAAACAAAGTTAAAGATGTGTTTTTAGTGGTTTGAGGGACAGATATTGACTATAATGGGATAGACTTTATTTAGTTGTGAAGGTGATGATCACAATTTAAGATTAATTATCATGATATAATAAATTAAAAATATATAATCCGTGTTCCTACTTATGTAAATAATTTGTTTCTTTAAAGACCAAAAAAATAGAATATTTAGGAACCTAAATCATGTGAAATGGTTACTAGGATGACTTAATATATATGTTGTTTAAAAATAAATCAAAAATAGTTTATATTTATCTTCTAAACATAAATCACAAGGGAATTATTTTTAAGTCAATTAAGGGTATAGAACATGCTTCTATGAATGTTTAAGGAAAATGAAGAGATGTGAAGAGTTATTTATACTGGTAAAGTATAGAATAATATAGGATGCATAGAGGAAGAAATGAAAAATTGGAATAAAAAAATAAGAAGATAAAGCACAAAAACAAATTGAAATAATTATATCCTTGGTAAAGAATATTTTGTTATCAAAATTCAGATTCTATATCAATTTTTGGGAGAGTGAACATTACATTTATTGGGTGATATATTTTTAATAATGATTTCAAAGATAATAACTCCTCATTTATAATCCACATTTTCATTCTTGGAGAATGTATAGACACCCTATCCTTTGAAAAATATTATTACATGATTTTAAGCATAATTAACCACCAAATTACATGCCAAGGATCATAAAGTCTAGTGTCATTTTAAGATTACATATATAATTAGAGTCAATTAACCAAAACAAATATATAATTTATTTCATCTTCAAAATGACTTCATAACTTCCTTTGAGACATCACAACTTCATATGATAATCTGGGGAAAACATGGAGAAAGGGATGAGCCTAAATTCTCAAAAAGGGAATATGAATATGAATTAATCCTAGAACATGGGTTAGAAGGTGTAAAATGATGGCATAAAAAGGCATGAATATTTATAAGTATAACAAATTTAAACATAGAATCATAAAATATGTGGAAATGAAATACAACATTATAAAAGCGTGATTCACAACTCATATAACATGGAGAAGCATGAGTCATGGAAAACCACCAAAACTGTTGTATATAGATCATCGGTCAACACTAACCACTGAGACCATTTCACAAAGTTCACGAGTCAAGGGTAACCACCAGGAGCCTTCCACCTGACATCTTATGATACGTAGAGTTACCCAATGCATTGAAGTGATATATGGTCATATCCATCATAACAGGTACATGAATATGTGTTCCACATCAAGAATACTACATAAGGAATCAAACATAAACTTAATGGTTACCCGTTGAAGGAAACATGTGTCATGGTCATGTTAAACGCATGAAAAAAGGGAATATCATAATGTAGTCTGTGAAATAAAATATAAAAATCATAAATGGTCCTTAATAAGGCAAAATAGGCATATATCATGATACTTAATGGAAAAATGATGTGAAAACATTTAAAAATAGTGTTTAAGAAAAATTTATAAATAAACAATTTAGTGCATTTTAAGGAAAATATTAAAGATTCTTTAAATCTAAAAAGGCATAATATTTGTGTAAAACTAGAAATTAACTGATAGAGTTTTTAACAATAAAATTATTGAATTTATAAAAATAATTTTGGAATAAATTATAGTATTTATTGTACATTAAAATGGGTAAGAAGTTAGGAAGTTCCCTTTAATCAGCCTATATTATCTGGGAGAATTGAGAAGGGAACTAGTTTATAATAAGTATTTCCCCTTAAAAAAAGAATGATATGATCTAGATATATGATTTGAGAACATATAAAAATAATCTATAATAATTAAACTAAACAATAACGAATCATTACATTAGGGTAAAGGGAGATAAAGAGTATCCCAAGGAAAATGGAGGTTCTAGTAGAATTCCTTACCTTATGCGTGAAACAGTTCTTCACATGATCTTAATATCTTGTATAATCATATTAAATATATTACTTAATTACTTAAGAACATTTTACACATTTATTTTATTTAATATAATTTTATTATTGTCATTTATATAATTTTTTTATGGGTTATGACATTCAATTTCATTGTTTGAAAGCGTTGGATTCTTTAGTTTTCATGATCGGTTTACTTGAATACATGTATGGAAAATCATGTAAAATGAGAATGATTATACATAATTTAAGTTATATGTTATTAATTAAAATAAATATTTTTAAATAGTTATATAAATAATTTTGTTATTTTGGTTGAGGATGAATCATTTGATAAGATGTTAGTGATAATTATTGAGATTATTTTGGTTGTTTTCCGGTCATCACAAACTAGTTTTTATTTATTAATTATTATTATGTATATAAAATGGTTCTAAATAATTAAATGGGTTTTAATACATATATTTGAATCTATTTTTTATCTAAAAATGTTTTTATTACCATCCATTAAGGTGGTAATGGAAATCGAAATCTCAATATCCTTGAATGAGATAAATTAACATATTATGGATGGTGTTTTAATTTTTAGAAAAGAAAGGGGAGGGAAAAGAAATGATAATAGATTATTCCATTAGTATAATAAAATTAATAATATTTAATCTAATAGAGTTAACATACCATTTGGGTGAGGGGATGTAGGAATAAAATATGAAAACAAAAGAACTTTAAATGAAATTAAATGAAATGAAAGAGGAGTTTACCTGTTGAACCCTTCTTCTTGGGAACCTCATTAGGGAGATTGGTTTTGGAATTTTGTAGAAACCAAATGAAATTGGGCGTGGGAGAGGATATTGGAATGATATTTTAGTTTAATTTCGACAAGTCTCAAATCTTGAGAGGTGTTACTAGAAGAGGTGATGAGAGGTGGTATTTATATAGGAGGAGAGGGTTGTTTTCTTATTATTTTTATCATTATTTTATTATTTTGGCTCATGAATATGAATATATTAATAATTATACCCAAATATATTAAAATAATTTAGTATAGTTTTTTATGGCCTGAAATCATCCAAACATTATTTATGACTCTATAATTCATGTATTTAGCTTTTATCATAAATTACAATATTTTACTATTAAAAACCAATTAATATTGAAAAATTCTAAAAATACACCTAACCAAATTTTTGATGTGTAGAATTAAAAAATGAGCTTCATTTTATGAAATCATATTTATTAATGTGATAAATTTCATTATTAAATAAAATCGTCATTAATTTGATAAGTAGAAATTTTAAAATTATAACTGAATTTAAAACTCTTTGAAAAAATAATTATGTTCTCATAAAATTATAGTATAACAATAAGAAAATAAAATAATAATTCCGGAATCTATTTTATGAAAATAAGTTTTCTTTTATATTATTATAATAATGATACAATTGTAAATTAATAATTATGTTTCTAAAAAATATGAATACATTATTTAATATATTTAAAACATTAATTTTCTTATATTGTGATATAATTATATCATATTATGATTTATAAAGGGGATAATTATTTTTATATACATTCATTAGTTAAATCACTATTATATTTGTATGATTAAAATTCTTAAGGGTCGCACAATTATTCCAATGGTCATGTTACTATTCCATTAGTATAGGTTTCTTAATTTCTAAAAATTAAACCTATCTCATTTATTCTTCATTTATAATGTATGTATTGTGTTATCTATGTGGTTTTATGTGATTAATACTATATGAAATTATTCTAATAAGGTAAACTTCTTTAATTAAATTTTTTGTTGTTACATTCATTCCCCCTTTAGAGATTTTGAACTCGAAATTTCATTTTACATACTAAGGGGGAAAAGGTGTGGGCTTGAATACATAGAGAATAAGAATATGAAATTGAAACATTGAACATAGAAGGATAAACATGTAAATGAAACATATATCATAACTTATTATTTACTATGTTTCAATAAAGGGTAACTATGGTACTATAATAATCCTTAGGGTTCTTAATAATGTTCACTTGTCCTAATGTCTAAAAATAACTAGACTATGCCCTGATACCAACTATAGTGACCCTATACTTTTACACATATTATGAAATGATTTTAATACTAATTAACAATAAAATTACAATCCTAGGATCATAACTTCTGGTTCCTTTTGATGATTATATATATAATTAGAAAGCATGTTCCTAAATTTAAAAAATCATTAATTTAAACTTCATGATTAGATCCTAACTTTATTTTAGCCCTTCATCTACATAGGATAAATTGTGGAATACATGAATAAAGGGATTAGATAAAAATCCCTATAAAGTAATAATCATATGAATAACTGACAACACATGGGATAAAAGGAATAACATGATGGCATAAAAAGGAATTAATATAAAAAAAACCAAAACATATGTAATCATGGTATCATAACAGATGTGGTAATAATAGACAAAATGACATATGAATTGGTCAAGTATAATTTCACATGGAGTGTCACAAGTTAATTCATAGCACCAAGGTCATTGCACATGGTTCATGAGTCAAGTATAAACACAAAGACCATTTCACATGGAGCATGATTCAAGGTTAACCACAATGAACATTACACAAGAATTATCGTGAGATTAATATTACACACTATATTGGAGTTATATCTGAGAACACCCATCATAAAATTCATTAATATGTGTTCCATATAAAGAATCATATATATGGAATCAAATATAAACATTAGGGTCTCCCATTGGAAGAAATTGGTATCATAATCACATTAAAGGCATAACAAAAGGAAATTTAATAATGGAGTCAAGGAAATAAAACCATTAAATCATAAAAAGATATTAATAATTAAAAATAGTCATATACCATGAAATTTTATGTAAAAATGATTTGAAAACATGGAAAATAGTGTTTAAGAAACTTTATGCCTAAAACATTTTACTGCGATTTAAGGAAAATATTAAAGATTCTTTAAAAAAATATTGTGTGAAACAAGACAATAAACAATATATTTTCTCATGATAAAATGATTTATTTTTGAAAAATAAGGGATTCTTAAAATAGTTTATGGATCGTACTTGAAATGGGTAAGAAGTCTAGAAGTTCCCTTTAACTTGGCTTGCTTATCGGGAAGAATTGCGAAAGGTCCCTTTTAAAAAACAAGTACTTACCCATAAAAGAAGGATGCAATGATTTGGATATATTATTTGGGAACATATAAACATAATTCTAATAATTACACCAAAAATAAAGAAGCATTACATTTGGGTAAAGAGATATAATGAGTAACTCGAAGGAAAAAATGGAGGTTGGGGTAGAATCACAAACCTTTTGTCTGAAATAGTTATAAACACGACCATAATGTCCTAGATAATCAGACTACATCAATTAATTAGTTAATTCAGAATAGTTTATAAATTTTTTTGATTTAGTATAATTTTAGTAATTTAATTTATGGCCTTTTTGGGTTGTGAGATTCAATTTCATTATTCAGGTGTGTTGGTTTCCTTGGTATTCTTGATCAGTTTATGTATATACATGTACAGAAATTCATGTAAAATGAGAATAGTTTTCCAAAATTGAATTTATATATTTTTAATGAAAATTTCTAATCATAAATATTTATTAAAATAATTTTGTTTTTTTGGGTGGGGATGAAACATTATATAAGACATTATTGACCATCATTTACATTATTTTGACGGTTTTTTGATCATCACAAATTAGTTTTGTTTTATTAATTAATTTTTTGTATATTAAATTGTTCCAAAACATTAAAGTGGTTGGAATAAAAATAATAAAATCTTTTGTTAACATAAAAACGTTTTTGTGGCCAACATTTATGGTAGTAAGGGAAATTGAAAACCCATTTTCCTTGATTGAGATAAATTAACACATCACAAACGATTTTTCCATTCTTATAACAAAAAGGGAGGTGAAAAAAATGATGATGGATTATTCCATTATCATTGTAAAATTAAATTATATTTAAATAACTATAGTTATTATAACATTTGGATGAGCTTATTCTAGTAGGGAATATGAAAATAAAATAACTTGAAAATAAATTAAATGATAATAAAGATGATTTTACCTCTTAAATATTTCTTCATGAGAACCTCTTTAGTGGGATTGGTTTTTTTATTATTATGAGACAAAAGGAACGTGGAATTTTGGGATGGTCTTGGGAATATATATGAGAATAATTTGGATAAATCTCAAATTGTGAGAGATGTGACGAGAAGAGGTGGTGATGTGTGGTATTTATAAGAGAGGAGAGGGGTGTATTCCCATTATTTTATTCATTAGTTTATTATTTTGGATCAAGAATATGAATAGTTTGAGATTAACCAAGAATTATAATAAAATAATGAAGGATATTTCAATATTTTTTCCTTACATCATCCATACATCATCTATGACTCTATAATTCTTGTATTTAGAGTTTATTGTAAATTATCATATTTTACTATTCACAAAAAAATTATATATTTTTGAAAAATTCTCAAAAACACCCTTACAATTTTTTTACATTTAGAATTGAGAATGAAATCTATATAATGAATATATTTTTCAAAATATTTGAAATTTTATTTTTAAATAAAATCATCATTTATTCTAAAAAATGCAAATTTTAAAATTATCACTAATTTTAAAACAAATTACAAATTTAACTAAGGTCTCATAAATTTATATTATAATAATTATAAAAAAAATATTAATTTATGAATATATTTTATGAAAATAAATTTTCTTTTAAATCATTATGATAATGATACAATTTTAATTAAAATATGATGTTTCCTAAAAATATTTTTATTACATTTATTTACTTATATTATGTTATAATTATATCATATTATCATTTATATGAGGGATAGGTTTTATATATACTTTCATTTATATTGGGAATATTCTATTTTTAACATTATTATTACTAAGGGTGACATTACTATTTCAATTTTCATATTACTATTCCATCGGTATAGGTTCCTTACTTTCTGAAAATGTAACTTATTTCATTCATTATTCATTTATAATGTTTTTAATCTATATTAAATGTGATTTTATGTGATTAATACTGTATATAAAGAATATAATAAGGTAAATTACAATGATAGAATTTTGGGTCATTATAGATTGTGTGATTGTGAGTTTTACTTTAACATTCCAAGCATGTGGCTTCTTTTTTGGATTAGAAAACCTTATAAACATCTATTCCAATTTCTGAAATTTTTATTTGGTAATTTTTTTGTGTGTAAATGATATTGTTATGATTTATAATTATTTTTTATGTTTCATTGAAGGATAAATGAAAAAGTTATTTTTATTTACTAATCCACCCCCTTCAGAGTGAATTATCACTATCTATATATAAACTATTTCAATAGATTTGTGTTATGTTATTGTCTTAAATAGGACACTTATACTATTGAATTTCCATCTAGGGATTCAGAAATCAAGTTGTAGGGTCTCCCAATATAGGTGAAAAGAAGCTATTTATATTTCAAGATTTTCTATACAATATTACTTTTTCTAATTATTTTAAATTATTTGATATTAATGATGTACTGGAGTGGAAAAATATTTCCCAAGATCCTATGATTATATCTGGGTAGAACTTGATTAGTGTTTTTCATACTTAATTAGTAGTAAATTGTATAGGATAGTTAATTAAGTTTGTGAACTGGGATATGAGGATAATGAGACTCTATTTTACTACTAATTTTGTTCTTAAACCACCTATATTTTCCTTAATTATATGAAAAATATTTTCAAAATTCTACAGTTTGTTTTATCTTTAGATTCAATCCTGTTAAATGGTCCCAGATAACATCATTAATCATTTGGATTCATTTAAGGGATAAAATTTTCACCCTATAGTTTAGTAATATTTAATTCTAATATAGGATGAGTCTATATGTAATTTTAATTTTGGAAATATATTTTGTGGATACATTAAAATAGTTGATACTCACTCAATGACTCAATATAAGATAGATAATTCCCACTATTATGGTAAAAACAATTATTTTTACTCTATTATCTAAATGGATTTAAATTCGCTTAAATTAATTCTCATGTTTAATTGGTATCTCACAACCTAAATCAGGAATTCTTTAATAATTAAATGATATAATAAAGTCTCCAATATTTCTTTCATTAAGAGAGATATGAATGTTCATACTTTTTTTATAATCACTAAAACTGTTTCATAGTTACATACATCAATGGTAGTAGTGTTTCCAATCAATGTTTTGAACCCCGCCATGATATATAAATCTCTTTATGCAGTACTCACCCTCACTACAATATCTTAAATGTTTTCACATTTTTTTCATTGTGACATAGATATTCACAACAAAGTAATGCTTCATAGCTCCTCTTATTGTGTTATATGGTTTTAGGTAAATAATGATGTTTTAAGGATATAAATCCTTAACTCCTTATTCCTTATTGATATCATAGTATTATAAATTCACTAATATATAATATTTTTTATAATACTACTCACTATATAATTTGGGAATGAAAAATACACTCTTTAGAAAAGTCACCTGCTAAGGAATAATGATTAAATTTTTCCATTTTAGATCAAGGCTTCACCAAATTCATTACATCATATTTACACATATCATAATTGGATGGAAAAACCTACACTATTTATAAAGATAGTAATAGTAATTTTCATTCCACCAAATGTCTCCCCATGATAAGATACCCTTCACATCCTATAGTTTCTAAAGAAATTGAAATATATTTACCTGAAAATAAAATAATCATGAAATATTTTATCGATCAATGAATATAGTTGATTAATTAAACATTAAAATATATTATAGCTCTTTTACAATTATATTTTGACCTATTTTTTTATTTTATTCTCTAATAAACACAAATCAGACTCTAAAAATCATTTTTATATCTTAGTTTATTAACTGACTACCATGATTTAACTCTACCATATGAAGAGAAAATATACTTCTTTCAAAAATTAATAATAAAAGGGTTAAAATACACCTTTATCATATTATTTATTTACTTATTAAAAAATATTAATCGTCATCCACTACTGATTATTGTTCATTCTTCTTCTATACACTCCTAATGTCTTAAAAAAATCTACCTTATGAATAATAAATGAGAATATTTGGAATTGTGTGGAATGATTATGGATTAAAATACTTTTTTAAATAAAATAAATTCCTCATAAATTATTTATTCTAATATAACTACTCATTAAAACATGGTATTACATTATTAATACCAATTACCACCTATATTTACCCCCTCATTAACATGAAATAATAGAACATGCATCACCCACCATACTTTTTGTTGGCTTACTAATATATTTCTTAAAAGCTTATATACATGCATTTCCAATCACATCTAATAGGATAATATCAATCCAAATTAATAAATTTGTAATAATATATTTATATATAGTAAATTATTAAAATGATTTAATTATTAGTTCTAATCCTCTTCTTGTTTTGATTTCATATCCTATGATCTTTTTCACTATGTTTTTTGATAAATAATTTGATAATATGAAATAGATGAGAAAAGTACAAGAGAAATATTGGATAATGATTGATGTCTATATTGTTAGTATATCCAAATGTTAATAAATGATGAAGACTTAGATGAAGAGAAGATAGAAAAAATTAATTGGTTTTTATAGTAGATAAATTATCCATGTAAGTATATAGGTTGTTTAAGGTTTTTTTATTTCAATGGAAAATGAAATTGAGTGGAAACTAGCTTAAATAATTTGAGAAAATTTTGTACATAATGGTATATTAATTGTGATTATTTTCCAAAAGTTCATTCCAATACTAGTCCTTTGACAATGATAACATATGTTGGACAAAATCCTTTCATATTTCGAACGATTATGAAGACCATACAAAATATTATTTTTCGTGATGATTGTTTAAGATGAAAATGTTAAGAAGACCATGGGGGAGAAACGTGAAATTATTTTAAGACCGTGAAAACATAAATTAATTTCATTAAGAATTATATATGTAAAATTTATGGTAATTTATATTCAATACATAAAATTTTTATATGTATTTTTTGTGGTATTATATTAAAAAAATCATACCATTCCCAACTAGAGGCCAACCTCAATCACATTTGGGACTATGGGTGAACCATGTGGGATCCAGGATGACCCATCAAGTATTTGATACAAGTGAGTGCATAATCATGTTCATAATTCCTATAAAGTGTACATGGAAAGGATTTCATGTTCCTAGGGTGAAGAGGATAGTGTATAGGGGACTATGTAATGGGTTGGTGGGGGCCATGTAGGGTGTGTGTGAAGTGTGTCTAGGTGAAAACACTGAGGTTGGATTAAGGTCCTAGGGAAAATAGGATTACTATTAAGAGGAGCTTGAATGAGAGTAAAATTAATGTTTTATGGGATATATTTGGACATTATCCCCTAATTAAATGAATATGTATAAAATATTGGTCCTATAATTTTTAGAGTCTTTGCTATTTGATACATTTAAGATTTATCTTTAACCATAGGACTTTGAATGATTTACATGAGATCATGATACATTTGTAATTTAGTAATCACCATTGAGTGTTCCACAAAGATGATCGATACCATCTTAGATTATAAAGATGACAAGAAGCATTCTTGGTCATCTCAAATCCATGCATGAAGTTTTTTTTCATTTATGCATGTGATAATTCAAATACCTAGATTAGATTAATATTTAGGGAATGAACATAAGTCTCTCTCAAAAACCATGGTTTTTAATGAGTTATTGAAATTGATTGGCATGAAATTATCATGAGAAAGTCACTATAAAGGGAATATATATATATACATATATATATATCACATAATAACAACTTTCATGATTTTTGGTGTCACATAAGTTTGATATATTTCATTTATCAAATGATTCAATTATATTAATATTTCCCTTGACTCAGCACAAAAATTAGAGAAATAGGTAAGTTGAGTAAAGAAGGATATTTTGAGATCCATACTTATAAATATCAAGTTAAGTAATAGTCTTCGAACTACTTCGATTTTTGAATTCCTAAGGAACTCATTTTCTTCTAAGTAAACAGAGTATCTATGAGCCTCTTCGGTTTTGTGAAGAAGTGTGAGGATTCCCTGATCCTTTTATGGATTTTAGGAAGAATATATGTTCCAATGTGAAAACCCTATTACATGAACCACGTATAATATATTTCAAAAAGCACTCTTTTTTGCATTAATATGGATAACTCATGTGAAATTATTTCATGATCTTGAGATATCATGTTCTAAGAACATGTATAATATAGTGGTCTGTTTTATAGATCCCATATTTATGTAATTTATAAAGTTTCAAAAGAAAGAGAATTCATGTTTTTTGGTATTCAAAATTAATTTACTAAACCCATGTGAATTACACACCCAAATAGGATAATACCATGAGATATCATGAAATTTACGAAAGACAAACCATGTTGTGCATTCATAAGTATAGTGTCTGTGATTTGATAGAGAAATTATGTGTCCATACATGGCTGTTGTGTCTTATGAATACAAGTGAAAATAAAAACATCTACATGAGTTATTAAAAATGCATTGTATCATGAATTGAAATGTTAAATTGAATTGATATAGTATATAAAATAATAAATAAGTGAACAAAAAAAATTCTACGATTTATTCTAAATTATCTCACCATGAATTATATGACATTTTCATGATATTTTTCATGAAAAATAAAATTTAAATTAATATAGAAGTTTAGTTTAATTTTGAATTCATTATATTGAATAGAATTATATCAGAATACGATTTTGTACATATAATTGAGTAATTTAATTGAGTTTGTGACTTCATCAGCTAAAAAAAGAATTCTTACCATATTATTTAGCACAACTCAAGAAGATATTATCATTCATTGAGGATCCATATTTATTAAGATTGATCAAAAAAGATACTTACATAAGTATATTTTTATGGATGAGCATTCAATGAGCTGAGAAGAACAAGATCATTTCAGTTCTAGTGTGAATAAGTTTCAAGAACAATAGGATTATTAAAATAATTGTGGGGAGACATTGAAGGTTTAATTGAGAAATCATGAACATATTGGATCAAGGAGAATGATAACTTTGATGATGGATGATTAAATTCTATTTTAAAGTTCAAAAACAAATATAACAACTCTAACTAGTTGTTGAAGAGACTCATGGTTGGGGTGTCTACCAAGTAAAGAAAGAAGAAGAGATAAGACAGATGATTGGGGTGTAACAAACTATGGTATAATGGTTTATTAATGTTGATTATAACTATAGATAGCCTAATTAATAATTACTAGGGTGTAAAACAATTTAGTATGTCTTCCTTTGTAATCCTGAAGGAAGTTAGTAAAGAATCCATTTTTGGGGGATAACTATAATGGAAATTAGTATGTCATTACAAAGAATCTTTTAGAAATAATGTGTTTTCCTCTCTCTTATTACTTATTCATATGAGGTGATGGTGTGATATATTATTTTTTTGATTAATAAACTTATCAAGTTCAAGAGTTTGAATTAAACCGAAATAAATAATAATATAGAACCTCTTATCCAATACACTTATCATTGGTCAATCTAACCAATAGCTCTCTAATTAATATTAAATCTCCAATTTCCCTCTAAATCACTATGTTTTATCCCTATTTCTTGTAATAGATTTTATGATATTTAGATTTTTTAAGATTTTTCATCTACCTCAGATAGAGAAAATGGAAGGTACACATAAGGGGAAAACAATTAGTATTTTTTCCAGTAGTCATAAATATAGGAAGAAACAACAATCAGGGGATCATAAGAAAAACTTTATTATAAAGGGAGATACATTTAAACTTGAAATTATTCAGAGTTGTATAAGTTATATTAATTATTTTGATTATGGTTCTCCTAATTAAGATTCACTATAATTAAAAATGAATTTTGAAACATTTTTAGTGATGTTTCATAAAAACATCTCAAATTTTAAATTTAGTGGACTTTTTTGAGAAACATCGCTAATTTGACAACATTTTCAAGAAACATAGATTACATCACGATGTTTTTAAAGAAACATCGCTAATTTGCTGACATTTTTAGGAAACATCATTAAATTTGTTGTATTTTTTTGGAAACGTCTCTAAAAATATATTTATTAATATAGTCCATTTTTTGTCCATCAATATAAGTATATGTATATATATAAACACTGAAAAATATATATAATCATATATATATATAAACACAGACACACACACACACACACACACACACATATATATATATATATACATATAATTATATTTAAAAACATGTATATACTCTAAATTTTGTAATGTTTTTAAGAAAAAAAGTATTTTTATGACATTTTTATGAGTTTTTTAAAATGTGGATAATTATATATATATACAGTTATAATAATATATATGTATTGATACTCATATTTAATTATACAGACACACACACAAACACCCACATATATATATATTGACATATATATATAATATAAACATAAAATATAAGCATATATATATATATAATATAAAATATAAGCATATATATAATATAGACAGATATATAATATAAAATATAAATGTATAAGTAAAATATAAACATATATATAAAAATATATGTATACTAATATATATATCTATATATATATTAATATAAGTATATCAATATACAAAAAATATATAATATATTAAATTTTTAGATACAAAAATCAATTTATATATATATATATAAATACATAATAATACCATAATATACTGAAAACTTGTATAGGTGAGTTGGTTTTGTCTTTATATGAGAGGTCAGAGGTGAGGTGTTTGATTGCTGGTGGAAGTCGATTTTCTTCTTAGGGTGCTTCCCTGGGACTGTTTGTTGTCTATAGGTGTGTGGGGATGGTCTTTCGGGTGGCGGGGAAGGTTGTCTAGCCTGCCCCTCTTCTCCGTAAATGCCAGTTAGCTTCGGTTTCTTTCTCTCCGTTCTCTAATTCATCCATTCTATCTAACTTTTTCCAGATTCATATTCTCCCTAAAGTCTCGACCCTCCACCAAGGGGCCCCTTCCCTTCCCCTCTACCTCTAGGAGTTCTCCAAGGAATCTAATCTTCATGGGCTATCTCTAATATCTCGTTTCGGCTGACGGTTCCCATCCCTGCACAGTTTTGCCTATTTCATCAACAAATATTCCCCCCTACAAGATCATTTCATCTTCGGGAACCTAGATCCTTTTCACTTCACTCTGTGGTTCTCCAATGATGACGATTTCTCGAGTTTTGGTCCAAAGGTAATCTTTCCTATAGAGGGCATTGTTTCTTTATTCTTCTCTAGATCTACGATTTCCATTGGAAGATGGATTCCCCCTCTGCGGAAATCTGGGTGAGCTATCAGGGCCTCCCCCTTCCCTTCCAAAATCCCACTATTCTCCAATTGTTAGGCAATATGGTTGTAAGTTTCTTGGCTTTCGTTGAGAAATTGAGGACTTTGTGGCATCCTAAAGCACCATAAATTGGCATGGAAGTCATTGTCTCCAAATCCCATGTTTAAAAAGTATGGATCGAGGTTGAAAATGATCTTCGGTGCCAATAACCGGTCGATTTTGAGAACTGTTATGATTTCTTCACTTCGTGTTGTCGATTGGGTCATCTTCAATGGGATGGTTTTTCACTTTTTTGAAAATCATCAAATTTGGTTTATTGTGGAATTTTCACCCTGAGAAACAATCGGTGGGCACCTCGGATCCCACCAGTACTAGTGTATGTCTATAAAAGGAAGATGCAGACCTGTATGAGCCTTTGCATCTTGTCCCATAGAAGGGACATACCCGATGCAATTACTTTGTTGACAATGGTATGGGAAGGATTTCTAAAGATATGGTTCCTCCTATGAAGCAGGATGTTCCAATTCTTAATCGGATCGCCCAGAATGATGAGTCTTTGAAGTAAGTACCTCTGTTTACTAAGCCCAAGGTCACGGATGTTTTCAACAGGTTTATTGGATATCTTAATGGTATGAAACACATAGTGGAAGTGACTTCTCACTGTAATGTAGAGGGTGTTTGCACTGATTCTATTTTAAATGGTACCCATTATAAGATGGATATGGTTGTTAATGAAACTCATGAGGGAGTTCCCATAACTCCTGCTCTTGGTCCTTAGCCAAAGAAAGTCTGGTCACATGTTGAAGGATAGGTTGCGGCCACTAAGATTCCAACCAGATCAGGTCCTAGAAATAAAGTGTCTAATATTGAGCTTAGAAATCATTTTGATTATTTTACTAATGAATATATGGTGTAGGAGTTTTAAAATGATCAAAGAAGATACACTATGGATGAGCAGAAGCCCCCGGGGAGAGTGACTAGTTATGGGGATTGGAATGGAATCCATAAACAGTGAAAAGATTACACATATTTTCCACCTCCCAGGGAGACATGTTCGGTGAAAAAAATTAACGCCCAGAAGATGGATGGTGATTCTCTTGATCAACCATTTGATTTACTAATGAGTTTGGTTGAAGAAACAATTAAAAAGTTTTTCTTTCTTAACACTTCTAAAGAATAAGCTGGTTGAGCGATGGTAAGGTCTTTGAGGATGAATATTAATGAGGAACGATATAACTGGATCGACAGGCAGGACTTGATTTTAGTTGGGGGTTTCAAAAATGGGAAGATCAGCCTTTAAGAGTATGTTCAGACATGGGATAAATTGACGTTAATACGTTAAGATCTCTTAATAGATGAACCAGAAACTCAGGTATGCAATATCACCTGGAAACTATTTAGGGATCCAAATTCTAGAAGTTTTAATTTTTCTTTTAATGGTTCGGTTATTTCCTTTTGTGTTTGAACCATGGTTTCTCACTTTTTCCCAAAAAGTGTTTGGAAATAAAAATTTTAATTTTTAGTTAGTGTGGGGGTGGATACATCTCATCACACAATTTTATGGATGGGATTGAAGTTTTGTAGGGGTGTTGCACCTAAAACACTCTCACCAAACATATTATAGAAAAGGATGAAGTAATATCTTTTTTTATTGTGTTATATACCAAATCTATTGATGAATTAAAAATTAATTCTTATGAGAAATATTTTGTTGAGATTTTATTTGTAGAATTATTCCATTTACATCAGAAATTGCACAATGTTTCTATGGATTTTGAAGCTGGTCAAATAGAGGATAAGGGGAACAAGGTAAAGTATATTGACAATTATTTACCAGAATCAAGATAATTACATGAAATATTTAAAAAAATAAGATAAAGGAGAATTTAGAAGATGTGATGGGGTTAGTTTAGGGTGAGAAGAACTCCCTTGTCATTAGTTTTTTATATATGGTGGTGGAATTGAATAATTCAAAATCAAAAAAGCTAGAACATCTAGTATTACTAGAAATAGAGAACTTTCTAAAAAAATCACATTAAGATTCATGAAACTAAAGAGATAATGGGATCATTCTATAATAAAGTGTAACCATCCTCCATAAAGAATGTATCTTGTAAACTAGTAACTATCTTATGTATTAATGTTTTTTTAATTACTTGTACAGGTTTTAAACTAAAATCTGGGAAATTATTGTAACATCATGTTATTGATATGATAGATATGTCTTTAACCTTTTCATGGTTTCTCTGTTTTTTTTTGACCGGGTGGGGTTGAGAATTAATCATAAGGATACCTATACTGGTAATGTAGGAGATTTTTTGGGATTATCAACATTAACTAGCCTTTTCTATAAGCGTATAGAGAGAACAAGTCATGAACTATTTTAAGAATTCATGTCATTAAATGCTTCATAATGTGTAGGTTACACACTATGATGATACTTTACACATTGTGAATTATTTACATATCAATTTTTAACTTATATAATAGGTTTTTAATTTTAGGTGACATGTTTTTCAGCGGTTATAAAATTTAAATTTTTAACTACATGAATTTTGTTACACATCATGAAGTACCCCAAATGAAATTTTCAAACAGGCAGTTGAGCTGGAATGTTCATTTTGGATCCTCACTAGTTTCCTCTCCCCTGACCTAAGGGCTTCTTCCAGGTTATCTGGGATACATCCAGCCCTTCAAGATCCTCTCATTTAGTGTTCGATCGTTGTGGCACCGTAGGTGTGATTCTCGGGTAAGCGTTCTCTCTTATTCTTTGTTTTTATCTTTTTCTCATCCTTTAATATTTCAATATATTATCCTAAAATTGATGGATCTATGTCTTTTTTATATCACGCCTCTAGGTTGTGCTTCTAGGTCTTCTACACCTTTATTCTCATTGAAGGGTCTTGTTATGAGTGTGGTTTTTCAGAAAAAATGTAGATGATCCCATCTTGTTTTTTCAAATCGATTAACCATGAATTGCATAAATTATTTCAATTTTTTATTTAAATTCAATTGATGAAACATTTGTTCAATTTATTTATTTAAAACCCAATTATATTGAGTTGGGAGATTTTAAATGGTTTTATCAAGGAAATTGCAAAAACCTTTAATTCCATTGGATTGGGGTTTGATCATGGAAATTGGTTGTTTTGAATTAATGGAAATGATTTAAATTAAGTTGTTGAATTTAATTGTGGATATTAATTTTAAAAATAGTTGGAATTGGTTTTTAATGGATTACAATCTTGTGAAAATGGCTTTAAAATGTTTTGATTTAAATCAAGTGGTTTTATCTTGTTAAAGAGGCATCTTTTTTATTAAAATCCATGTCGGTTTTAAATGGAAAAAGTGTCATTGAAATATAAGAATGGGATTTAATTTTAATTTAATTATTCTTAAAATAAATTTCCCATCATTGATTGTGTAAGATAATATGTAATCCTTAGTTGGTTTTGAGTTATTTCAACACACTCTACGCTTTTACAATGTTTTAAAACATACATGCAGTGGGTCACATTTCTGATTGAATGGTGATGAATTGCCTTTGGCTAGTGTTAGGGGAATGTGTGGACACATATTGCTAAGATCACTTACAGAATGTGGATTCCAATTTAAATAAATACAACCATACCAATTTGGAATTTTACATTGATTCTTGCTTGTTTTATATTTGATATAGAAATATAGGCCAATGTGGTTGGAATTTCTTTACATGCCTTCAAATTTCATATAATCTACTTTATATAAATTTATTGTTTATGTAATTTCTTATAAATATTATGTATGTAACACCCTGACACTAGATACCCATATTTGGAGCATTATTACATAACATTGGCATGATCACAAGAAATATCAAGTCTCGAAAGACCGATAAGTTAAGTAGCCTTGGAAACACTAGATATATTCATAATGTTTACATTACAACAATAAGTGAACAACTACAACAAAATATTGTCTTCATATCCCCTCATACTATCCCTGTAGGTCATTCATAAAATACTTATTCACATCCTAGGGAAAATTAAAAATTGAAATGGGAGAGCTTAGATGCTCAGTAAAGATAACAATATAGCGGAAACTTTCATAAATAAGCATAAAAATTTAAGGCAATGTATAACTAAAACAAAAGCCTTTTAAACTTGAACTTCAGAATAATATGTCAAGGATAAAATGAAATAATTCCATTTACTTATTCACATGGATATTCTACTAGTCCAATAATCACATGAAAATATTAATAACCACTTTCATAATGAAGGAATTCATAATGCCAGACTATCATAACCACGTAGCCAAGGCCTCGTGCCAAGACTACAAATAAGATTTTGTCAAGGCCTCATCCAAAGACACAAGTTTGTCCCATGAGACCTATCGATGCATCGAGGATCTATAGTGGGCTCCACCCGTCACTTACTAAGTCCAATGCATTCCTCATATGAAAAGTTTGAAATATTACATAAACATTCGTATTAAACTAGCATACGAAATGTCAATACTTAATCGAAAAACCATGAATGGTATAAAAATAGCACATCCATAGTCAAACATAACTCATTCGATACAATATGCAAGATTTTATTATATCAGATTAATCTCAATCAATAATAATGAAGGATATTGACATAGATGAAAATAATCATCAAAACTATTAGAGAGAGATATCCCCCTTTTCATGAAATCATTTAAAAGTCACACTATTTGTCAAGAAGCCATTTAAAAATAGATTTTTGAATCAAAGTGTCCCATACCACTTTAAAAAATTTTAAAGTAATTTTAATTTTAAAACTTTAATGTCCATATAAATAAATTTTTTAAACCATTTTTAAAACATGGGCATTAGTGAGAAATATTTTGAAGAATAAATCTTTAAAACACTTAAAAATGTATTTTAGTTAGAGTTTCTAACCAAAAGAGAGACACTTGAATACAAATAATTGAGGTAATCAAAATATTATAATATCATGAGAATAAAGGGATTCATGATATACTATTTCAAAGTATATTATATTAACCATATAAAAGTGATTTGGTGTATAACAACAAAGAAGTCTCAATGGAATGTAAATTGAGATTAATTCTCTTATAAAGACCACATCCTTAGGTTAAGGATAAATCAATGAAATAATCAGGTGTGAAAAATATAAATACACTCAATATTATTGGATATTTAGTGTAAATCAATCAGATTACATTCACACATATTCTTGTAAAAACAACACCAATGAATTGCATATTAAACTCAACAAATGGAGATTGAGTTAAAATTTCTCTTATCAAGTTCATACCAATGACTTGAAAATTTATCAATGGAGTGATTATGTGTATAAAATTTATATCCATAGAAAGGGGAGAGGAAATTATGACATAATCAAATGAATAGTGATTCCACACGTAATCTTGGAGTAAAATAATCAATGAAGTATGCCTAAAGCCGAATGAGTTCAAATTGAAATTTCAAATTCCTTTATCGATTAGGTAACTTAAGAAACATACAACCATGAAAGAGGGATCATAAAATGATGATGTAAATACCCATAAGTTAAAGTATATTACACAATGAATACAATCATTGTCAATACACATACACCACATGCAATAAATAAGTGGTGAACAATGGAATTCTCATGAAATTAAGAGTGAGATAAGAAACCCCTTACTTTGTAATTTTTCCTTGTTCAATGGTAGGTTAACCTCCTGTATAATGGTGAAATAATTATTATTGAATTATACAAGAATAATTTACATTAATATGATATCATATATGATCTTTTAACATTGATTTATTAACAATATCTTTGTATTATCATCATTTCGGGTGTTAACTTACTTGTTTTCCATTATATTCTTTGTTACGTAAGTCGTGTTTGTTATGGATAGGTTGTATCTTATTCATATACATAATTATATCAAGTCCTTAAACATTATTTTTAATCATCAAGTGAGAATTATACTTGAATGGATATGATGGAGAATGAATCTCATCGCGTTCGTGGAGACGGTAGTCCGTACGTACGCACGAGCGACAATATCATTATTTTGATGTTAAAATAATATATAATTGGATGTTATATCATATATACAGAATAATTATCATGTTATATTTATTATTTACATGAATTAAACATCATTATTATACCCATCCAAGTAATAATTTATTGAATGACAATTACACCACGACGTGGAGACAGTAAGTTGTACGTACGCACGTATGTTGACATGCCATTCAATGGATGGATAGAATACTGAATATGGTTGTACCATATTTATAATAACATCACAGTATATATAAGATACTATAGTTATTATTTTAGAATATAAATATCAAATAAATAAGAAGTTGAAGAAGAAAGAAACTTGAAAGAGGGTGGTGAAAACATTACCTCTTCTTTGGGTTCTTTCTTTTGATTTAATCAAAAGGGTTCCTTAGGTTGGCTTTCTGATCAAACTAAAGCCTCTAGGTTGTAGTGAGGGAAGTTTATAGAGTATTTGGGTAGGTTTTGGCCGAGAAAAAAGGATTGAATTTGTGAATTAGTGAGAAGGGGAGTGCCCTTTTATAAGAGGGGTGAGGGGCACCTTTGGAAAAGCTAAAAATATTATTTTACAATAAATTCATATTCGGTTTCTAATGGATCCAAAGTGTATTATTTAACGGTTAAGGTGGGTATGGGTCGAAAAACACTCAACCAATATAATTTAGACAGGTTTGTGTCATTGTATTAACCTTATCTTTAAGTATTAACTCTTAGTTAATTAGTTTCACTTTTACAATGTCTCTTTGTATTGTAATATTATATGGTTAATAAACTTACTATATACATCCAAGAGACCCCCATGTGGTCCATTAATGATACACCTATCATGATATAAGTCTCTTGGCCGAACCTTAGATTTTTAGGAATTGAATATAAATTAATAATATAATATTTTTTTAAAAAACTCTTTTATGTCAATTTTGACACTCTTGGGTATTTTGTTTTTGATAAATTCATCACAACATTATTACTTCGAACACAATTTATATAGTCAATCCTAATATGTCATATTAACCTAGATAATTAGTGTAATTCATAAAAAGTCTCAAATTAAATTTCTTTTGATATTTATTATATCAATTATTTTAATATTTCATTAATTAGGTAATTACTGCATCACCATTGTGTCATAAATAAATTAAATTATTTATTGTCTAAAAATTATAAATAAAATACCATTGTTATCTAATCTTTTTATATTTCTAATGAATATTTTCAATCGAATTTTTCTTATGTATAACCCTATATTAAAAATGTTTTAGTAAATAAACTTTGATTTTAACTCTTTTAACTCTTCTTTGAATTAAATAATGATAAATGTTCTAATCTAATACAAGTGGACCTAAATGATAATATTTTACTCCTAAAGTTGTTTTTGGTCGAGATAACCTTGTCCAATAGAATTAGGACATGTGTTAGGGTAATATTAATATCATTTTTATGCTTAATTACCCTATTTACCTTTAATCGTGGTAAATAAAAGTAAAAAGTCACTATTCACCAAAAATTATTTTCATCTCATTGAACCACATTTTACTCCTTTATGTTAACCGTGTCTCTCGGATTTTCGAAATTCCACTCACAGAAGTGGTACAATTATGTTTTATGAAAAAATCTGTTTTTTAACTATCACTTAGTGGTTTCACTATTCATCAAAAAAATGAATGTTTCCAAAAAAATACCCAAAATTAGGCCTAAGATATATTTGATATTATGAATTCAAAAATTATGTCAATTTTACCAAATTCAAAACAAATCAGTTTCATTAATTAATTTAAAAATTAATTCTCGTCGTCAAAACAAATAGCGTGTTTTTAAGAGATAATAACTATCAATAGATTGATACTTGTTTATGTCTCGTTTAAATGTGAAATTACAGCCAATGACCAAAATTGTATTAAATGGTAAAAATATATTCTAAAAATACTTTAAAACCACTAAAATTAATAATTTATCCCTATTAATTATTTTTATTAAAAAAAATTGTTTTTAATTAAAATTTATTAATTTTCACTATTCATCAAAATATGAAAGTTATCTGAAAAGTACCAAAATTTCACCCTAAGCTAATTTTGATATTATGAATCTAAAAATGAAGTCCATTTCGAAAGATAAAATTTTTAATATTTCAAAAATTATGTATTACTATTCATAATGGCTAGTTTGATTGGTTGTGGTGTGTTAGAATTTCGAAGTTGCGTACAATGCACGCCATTTCATTATTCAAAGAGAAACGTGCCATGGAAGCTTGGTGTGTTATATTCTCCCCTACTTAAATAAATTGTGTCCTCGCAATTTTTTCAAAATTGGGCTTGAGAATATAATGGAAATTCCCACATCAGAAGAAGAGTCAATAAAATAATCACTTCAAAAGAAAGGAAGAGAGGTATAAAGGTCCCCCAAGATAACCCATACTAGGATTACATGTAAAGAAACATGGATATGGATGATAAACTAAGTGTTAAGTTCTAATGGAGAGGGATAGAAAACATGATCAGAAGAATGTTAACAATAATAAAATCACAAACTTTTGTTGGGACAAACGGTCATTAGTCTCCCAGTGGGAAAAGTAAACAGACAACATTTTTTGATTTAAGTTACATTACATAAGGACGAGGAATTAATTTATGATATTGACTAAGAACATAAAGAGATATACTTACTTTTTAATTAGAGTTTTAATATTTAATAAATTTTTTCCACTAACTCATTTTTTTAACAATGAGTATTCAATAAGACTTGGTCGCAATGGAAGAGCTAGAATAAACTTCTATAGAAATAAATGATCCTCGTAGGATAAACTATATATTTACCTTGTCTTTAGAGATTAATCAAAACCAAAATGGATATTATAATATCTGATGATCCCCCAAATAGATATTCCATTAGATAAAAAAACACTAATCTTAATTTCTAAAATTAAACCATCAATACCCCAATGTTAAATAAATACCATTCAATAATCAATTGTCCTTAAAATCCTTCAATATAATCCAAACTAATATTGAAACCCAAAACTTATAAGCATGTAATGTTCCACGTTAAATTGTATCTTCAAATAAAATTAATTACTCTTAAAGTCACATACTTAAAAGTAATTAACCTAATCATTTCCATAAATAACCCAAATCACTATAAATCCACAATAAAAACATTGTTAAAAATCCACCATTACTCCTCAAATGAAATCCCATACTATTCTATTTTCTGTTGGCATATAGTGTTCACAACAAATAGAACAACTTCCAAAATAACATTTATCACTTAATCACCAAATCATTTTCCTATACTAAGGGTATTTATTTGATAATACATATGATCTGAAATCAAATTATTATTGATCAATAAAATCATTTAACTAAAAATAATATTCACACTACCCAAGGACTTCACGTAGTCCATTGGTAGGCGATAAATCCCAATCGCACTTTGGTTATGGCTTCGATTCCCACAGCTTTGTCCGACGCGATGGGTTGTCACACGGTCTGCGTGTTGTCCTTTTTCAAAAACTATATTTTATAACATTACCAAAATGAGATAAATTCCTCAAAATAACCATAACATAATTTTACCACAAATCTTATCCTATACCTTGAATTTTCATCCCAAATTATAATAACATATAATTGCCTCAAACCCAACGATCATATAAAACCAAATGGTTATTTATAACTATATCCACAATAGAAAAGATAATTCTTCCTTAAATATCATTCTCACATGGAAAACTACAGTGTTAAAAATTCAATAGAAAATTATTCCAAAGTAAACCCGTCAACAAGGCGCACTAATACTTTTTAAACATTTCTCCAACAATTTATTCCCACATAGCTTCTTCTTTGACCAAGAAAATATCCTATAGAATAGGGCATTCACTCGGGTAATGGACAGGTCCCCTATATTTACAACAAATGACTGCAAATGGATTCTTGGGACCATTTTTATCATCTTCCATAGTACTCTTCATTTTTCATCAAAAGTTATTCACTTTATGTCCTTCCTTCCCGCATGTAAATCATTTCTTTGTCCCATTAAGACACTTTCATGGGTGTCTCCTTCCACATTTCCTACACGATGGAAATTGAGGATTCCTTTCTCCATGGTCTCCACTGCTGAAGCTCTTATCATTCATCACCTTTCTCTTCTTTGTTGAGTCCAGGAATTGGTTAATATATATATTGTTGATCATATTTTTGGAAAATTGATTTTTCATAAAGACGATATCTTTTACGCCTATCAACATTCCATTCTGTTGCTCATTGCCACCACCATTCCCACCTTGTACATCATTCTCAAAGTCACTATTAATTCCTTGGAATCCATCGATTGACTAAAACAAGAAAGCATTGTGTGAGTAATAGTAGTCATAAAATCATTTAGAGATTAAAATGTCCCCATATTCTCAATTTGAAACACATTAGGATTAACCAAGGTCATTTACTCTCATCTTATATATAGTTTTTATAGAAAATGTAAATTATCCTAAATATATCCCCCAGGAGTGTCGTAACCAAGAGTGCAGCAAGGCCCATTGTCGTGCAACAGTTCCCGTTCGAGTCTACCTCAAAGAGGCCTTTTCAGGTTTTACCCCTCAGTACATCTGTGCCAGAGCCGCCTCTACCTGCGTGTATCCAGACAGGGATGTATTGCTCAGAAAACTCACAAAATCTCTACAATACCAAAATTCTAGGAAGTTCTTCTATATTAATCCTCAATGTTCATCTTATGTCTACATTATCTAATCAGAGTTTATCTAAATCTAGTTTCCAAGGTTTGTACAAAAATTCCTCTAATACCAACGGAAATTCACCAACCCTAGATACCCAGAGTCGGTGCATTATTACATAACATTGTCATGATCACAAGAAATATCAAGTCTCGAAAGACCGATTAGTTTAGTAGCCTTGGAAACACTAGATATATTCATAATTTTTACATTACATAAATAAGGGAAAAAATAAAACAACATATTGTCTTCATATCCCCTCATACTATCCCTACAGGTCATTCATAAAGTACTTCTTCACATCCTGGAAAAAATATAACATTGAAAGTGGTGAGCTCAGATTCTCAGTAAGGATAACAATATAGCGGAAACTTTTATAAATAAGCATAAACATTTAAGGAAATGTATAACTAAAACAAAAGCCTTTTAATCATAAACTTCAGCATAATACCGAAAGGACAAAATGAAATAATTCCATTTAATTATTCACATGGATATTATACTAGTTGAATAATCATATGAAAATATTAATAACCACATTCATAATGACAGAATGCATAATGCCAGACTATCATAACCACATAGCCAAGGCCTCATGCCAAGACTACAAATAAGATTTTGTCAAGGCCTCATTACAAGACACTAGTTTGTCCCATGAGACCTACTGATGCATCGAGGAACTATAGCGGGCTCCTCCCGTCACTTACTAAGTCCAATGCATTCCTCATATGAAAAGTTTGAAATATGACATAAACATTCGTATTAAACTAGCATACGAAATTTCAATACTTAATCGACAAACCATGAATGGTATAAAAATAGCACATCCAAAGTCAAACATAACTAATTCGATACAATATGGAAGATTTTATTATATCAGGTTAATCTCAATCAAGAATAATGAAGTATATTGACAAAGATTAAAATAATCATCAAAACTATTAGAGAGAGATATCCCCCTCTTTCTTGAAATCATTTAAAAGTCACTCTATTTGTGAAAAATCCATTTAAAAATAGATTTTTGAATCAAAGTGTCCCATACCACTTTGAAAATTTTTAAAGTAATTTTAATTTTAAAACTTTAATTTCCATATAAATAAATTCTTTAAACCATTTTTAAAACATGGGCATTAATGAGAAATATTTAGAAGAATAAATCTTTAAAACACTTAAAAATGTATTTTAGTTAGAGTTTCTAACCAAAAGTGAGACACTTGAATACAAATAATTGAGGTAATCAAAACATTATAATATCATGAGAATAAATGGATTCAGGATATACTATTTCAATGTACATTATATACACCATATAAAAGTGATTTGGTGTATAAAAACAAAAAAGTCTCAATGGAATGTAAATTGAGATGAATTATCTTATAAAGACCATATCCTTAGGTTAAGGATAAATCAACGACATAATTAGGTGTGAAAAATATAAAAACACTCAATATGATTGGATATTTAGTGTAAATCAATAAGATGACATTCACACATATTCTTGTAAAAACAACACCAATGAATTGGATATTTAACTCAACAAATGGAGATTGAGTTAAAATTACTCTTGTCAAGTTCATACCGATGACTTGAGAATTTATCACTGGAGTGATTATGTGTATATAAATTATATCCACAGAAAGGGGAGTAGAAATTATGACATAATCATATGAATAGTGATTCCACACATAATCTTGGATTAAAATAATCAATGAAGTATGCCTAAAGCCGAATGAGTTAAAATTGAAATTTCAAATTCCTTTATCGATTAGGTTTCTTAATAAACATACAACCATGAAAGAAGGATCATAAAATGATGATATAAATACCCATAAATTAAATTATATTACACAATGAATACAATCATTGGAAATACACATACACCACATGCAATAAATAAGTGGTGAACAATGGAATTCTCATGAAATTAAGAGTGAGATAAGAAACCTCTTACATTGTACTTTTTTCTTGGTCGATGGTAGGTTAACCTCATGTATAATAGTGAAATAATTTTTATTTAATTATACAATAATAATTTATATAATATGATATCATATATTATCTTTTAACATTGATTTGTTAATAATATCTTAGCATTATCGTCATTTCGGTTGTTAACTCACTCGTTTTCCTTTATATTCTTTGATACGTAAGCCGTGTTTGTTAGGGATAGGTCGTATCATATTCATATCCAGAATTATATCAATTCCTTAAACATTATTTTCAATCATCAAATGATAATTATACTTGAATGGATACGATGGAGAATGAATCTCATCGCGTTCGTGGAGATGGTAGTCCGTTAGTACGCACGAGCGACAATATCATTCTTTTGATGTTAAAATAATATATAATTGGATGGTATCTCATATATATAGAATATTTATCATGTTATATTTATTATTTACATGAATTACACATCATTATTATATCCATCCAAATAATAATTTATTGAATGACAATTACACCACGATGTGGAGACGGTAAGCCGTACGTACGCACGTATGGTGACATGCCATTCAATTGATGCATAGAATACTGAATATGGTTGTACCATATTTATAATAACCTCACAGTATATATAATATACTGGAGTTATTATTTTAGAATAGAAATAACAATGAATGAAGAAGTTGAAGAAGAAAGGAACTTGAAAGAGGGTGGTGAAAAGATTACCTCTTCTTCGGGTTATTCTTTTTTATTTGATTAAAAGGGCTCCTTAGGTTAGCTTTTTGATCAAAATAAGGCCATATGTTGTAGTGAGGAAAGTTCAGAGAGTATTTGGTCCGGGATTGGATGATCCAAAAGGCTTTGAAACTGTGAATTAGTGAGAAGGGGGAGTGCCCTTTTATAAGAGGTGTGAGGGGCACCTTTGGAAAAGCTAAAAATATTATTTTATAATAAATTTATATTCGGTTTATAATGGCTCCAAAGTGGATTATTTAAAGTTTAATGTTGGTATGGGACGAAAAACGCTCAACCAATAGAATTTAGATAGGTTTGGGTCATTATATTAACATTATCTTTAAGTATTAACTCTTAGTTAATTAGTTTCACTTTTACAATGTCTCTTTGTATTTTTATATAATATGGTTAATAAACTTACTATAAACATCCAAGAGACCCCCATGTGGTCCATTAATGATACACCTATCATTATATAAGTCTCTTGGTCGAACCTTAGATTTTTAGAAATTGAATATAAATTAATAATATAATATTTGTTTTAAAAACTCTTTTATGTCAATTTTGACACTATTGGGTATTTTGTTTTTGATTAATTCATAATAGCATTATTACTTCGAACACAATTTATATATTCAATCCTAATATGTCATATTATCCTAGATTATTATTGGAATTCATAAACAGTCTCAAATTACATTTATTTTGATATTTATAATATCAATTATTTTAATATTTCATTAATTAGGTAATTAGTGTATCACTATTGTGTCATAAATAAATTAAATTATTTAATGTCTAAAAATTATAAATAAAATAAAATTATATAGGAAATATATTTATCATTCTAATGAATATTTACAATCGAATTTATCTTATGTATAACCCTATATTCAATTTTTTTTAGTAAATAAACTTTGATTTTAACTCTTTTAACTCTTCTTTGAATTAAATAATAATAAATGTTCTAATCTAATAAAAGTGGACCTAAATGATAATATTTTACTCCTAAGGTTGTTTTTGGTCGAGATACACATTTCCAATAGAATTAGGACATGTGTTAGGGTAATATTAATATCATTTTTACCCTTAATTACCCTATTTACTTTTAACCGTGGTAAATAAAAGTTAAAAGTTACTATTCACCAAAATTATTTTCATCTCATTGAACCACATTTTACTCCTTGATATTAAATGTGTCTTCATATTTTCAAAATTCCACTCAGAGAAGGAGTAAAATTAATTTTTATGAAAAATTTAGTTTTTTAACTACCACTTAGTGGTTTCAATATTCATCAAAAAAAGGAAAGTTTCCCGAAAAATACCAAAAATTTGGTCTAAGCTATATTTGATCTTATGAACTCAAAAATTATGTCTATTTTACCATGTTCAAAACATACCAGTTGCATTAATTAAATTAAAAATTAATTCCCGTCGTAAAAACAAATAGCATGTTTTTAAGAGATAATAACTATCAAAAGATTGATACTTGTTTATGTCTGGTTTAAATGTGAAATTAAATCCAATGACAAACATTGTATTAAATGGTAAAAATATATTCTAAATATACTTTAAAACCACTCAAATTAATAATTTATCACTATTAATTATTTAGATTAAAAAAAGTTGTTTTTAATTAAAATTTATTAATTTTCACTATTCATCAAAATATGAAAGATATCTGAAAAGTACCAAAATTTTACCCTAAGCTAATTTCTATATTAAGAATCCAAAAATGATGTCCATTTCGAAAGATAAAATTTATAAAATTTGAAAAAGTAGGTATTACTATTCATAAAGGCTAGTTTGATTGGTTGTGGTGTGTTAGAATCTCGAAGTTGCATACAATGCACACCATTGCATTATTCAAAGGTAAATGTATCATGGAAGCATGGGGTGTTACATTCTCCCCTCCTTCAATAAATTGAGTGCTCACTATTTTTTTTAAAATTGGTCTTGAATATATAATGGAAATTCCCACATCGAAAGAAGAGTCAATAAAACAATCACTTTAGAAGAAAGGAAGCGAGGTATAAAGGTCACCCATGATAACCCATACTATGATTCCATGTAGGAAAACATGGATATGGATGATAAAATAAGTGTTAAGATCTGATGGATAGGGATAGAAAACATGATCATGAGAAATTTTACAATAAGAAAATCACAAACATGTGTTGGGACAAACAGTCATTAGTCTCCCTGTATGAAAAGTAAACAGAAAACATTTTTTGTTTTAAGTTACATTACATAAGGAAGAGGAATTCATTTATGATATTGATGAAGAACAGAAAGAGATATACTTAATTTTTATGTAGAGTTTCATTCTTTAATAAATTTTTACCACTAACTAATTTTTTTTAACAATGAGTATTCAAGAAGACTTGGTCGCAATGGAATATCTAGAATAAACTTCTATATAAATAAAATATCCACGTAGGATAAACTATATATTTACCTTGTCTTTAGAGATTAATCAAAACCAAAATGGTTAGTATAATATCTGATGATCTCCCAAATGGATATTCCCTTAGAGAAAAAAAACACTAATCTTAATTTCTAAAATTAAACCATCAATACCCGAAAGTTAAATAATTACCATTTAATAATAAATTTCCCTTAAAATACTTCAATATAATTCCAACTAATATTAAAACCCAAAACTTATAAGGATGAAGTCTTCCACGTTAAATTGTATCTCCAAATGACATTAATTACTCTTAAATTTACATACTTAAAAGTAATTAACCTAATCATTTCCATAAATAACCCAAATCACTATAAATCCACAATAAAAACATAGATAAAAATCCACCATTACTCCTCAAATTAAATCCCATACTATTTTATTTTCCTTGGGAATATAGTGTTCACAACAAAGCGAACAACTTCCAAAATAACTTTTATCACTTAATCACCAAATCATTTTCCTCTACTAAGGCTATTCATTTGATAAGACATAAGATCCCAAATCAAATTATTATTGATCAATAAAATCATTTAACTTAAAATAATAGTCACACTAACCAGGGACTTCACGTAGTCCAGTGGCAGGCGATAAATCCCATCGCACTTTTGTTGTGGGTTTGATTCCCACAGCTTTGTTCGACGCGACGGGTTGTCATGCGGTCTGTGTGTTGTCCTTTTTCAAAAACTATATATTATAACATTACCAAAATGAGATTAATTCCTTAAAATAACCATAACATAATTTTACCACAAATCTTATCCCATACCTTGAATTTTCATCCCAAATTATAATAACTTATAATTGCCTCAAACCCAATGATCATATAAAACCAAATGGTTATGTATAACTATATCCACAAGAGAAAAGATAATTCTTCCTCAAATATCATTCTCACATGGAAAACTGCAGGGTTAAAAATACAAGAGAAAATTATTCCAAAGTAAACCCATAAACATGGAGCAATAATACTTTTTAAACATTTCTCCAACCATTTATTCCCACATAGCTTCTTCTTTGACCAAGAAAATATCCTATAGAATAGGGCATTCACTCGGGTAATGGCCATGTCCCTTACATTTACGGCAAATGACTGTGAATGGATTCTTCGGACCATTTTTATCTTCTTCCATAGTAGTCTTCATTTTTTTCAGCAATTCATCCCTTTATGTCCTTCCTTCCCGCACGTAAAGAATTTATTTGTCCCATTAAGACACTTTCATGGGTTGCTCCTTCCACATTTCCTGCATGATGGAAATTGAGGACTCCTTTCTCCATGGTCTCCACTGCTGATGCTCTTATCATTCATCACCTTTATCTTCTTTGTTGAGTCCTGGAATTGGTTAATATAAATATTATTGATCATATTTTTGGAAAATTGATTTGGCATAAAGAAGATATCTTTTACGCCTATCAACATTCCATTTTGTTGCTCATTGCCACCATCGTTCCCACCTTGTACATCATTCTCAAAGTCACTATGACTTATTTGGAATCCAGCCATTTACTAAAACCATAAAGCATTGTGTGAGTAACAGTAGTCAAAAAATCATTTTGATATTAACATGTCACCAAATTCTCAATTTGAAACACATTAGGATTAACCAAGGTCATTTACTCTCATCTTATATATATAATACTTCAAATCGGTTTGTAAAGAAAATGTAAGTTATCGTAAGAATATCCCCCGGGAGTGTCGTAACCAAGAGTGCAGCAAGGCCCGTTGACGTGAACCAATTCCTGTTTGAGTCTAGCTCAAAGCGGTGTTTTTAGGTTTTACCCCTAGGTACATCTGTACTAGAGCCGGCTCTACCTACTTATATCCAGACATGGATGTATTTCTCGGAAAACTCACAAAATCTCTACAATACCAAAATTCTAGGAAGTTCTTCTATACTAATCCTCAAATTTCATCTTAGGTCTATGTGCTCTAATCAGAGTTTATCTAAATCTAGTTTCCAAGGTTTGTAATAAAATTCCTCTAATACCAACCGTAACACCCCGACCCTAGATACCCAGAGTCGGTGCATTATTACATAACATTGGCATGATCACAAGAAAGATCAAGTCTCGAAATACCGATTAGTTTAGTAGCCTTAGAAACACTAGATATATTCATAATGTTTACATTACATCAATCAGTGAAAAACTACAACAACATATTTTATTCATATCCCCTAATATTATCCCTGCAAGTCATTCATAAAATAATTCTTCACGTCCTAGGAAAAATAAAACATTGAAAGGGGTGAGCTCAGATGCTCAGTAAGGATAACAATATAACGTAAACTTTCATAAATATGCATAAACATTTAAGGCAATGTATAACAAAAACAAAAGCCTTTTAAACTTGAACTTCAGCATAATATGGCAAGGATGAAATGAAATAATACCATTTACTTATTCACAAGGATATTCTACTAATTAAATAATCACATGAAAATATTAATAACCACTTTCATAATGACGGAATGCATAATGCCAGACTATCATAACCACGTAGCCAAGGCCTCATGCAAAGACTACAAATAAGATTTTGTCAAGGCCTCGTGCCAAGACACTAGTTTGTCTCATGAGACCTACCGATATATCGAGGAGCTATAGTGGGATCCATCCGTCACTTACTAAGTCCAATGCATTCCTCGTATGAAAAGTTTGAAATATGACATAAACATTCGTATTAAACTAGCATACGAAATGTCAATACTTAATCGACAAACCATGAATGGTATAAAAATAGCACATCCACAGTCAAACATATCTCATTCGATACAATATGGAAGATTTTATTGTATCAGATTAATCTCAATCAAGAATAATGAAGGATGTTTACATAGATTAAAATAATCGTCAAAACTATTAGAGAGAGATATCCCCCTTTTTCTTGAAATCATTTAAAAGTCACACTATTTGTCAAGAAGCCATTTAAAAATAGATTTTTGAATCAAAGTGACCCATGCCACTTTGAAAATTTTAAAAGTAATTTTAATTTTAAAACTTTAATGTCCATATAAATAAATTCTTAAAAACATTTTTAAAACATGGACATTAATGAGAAATATTTAGAAGAATGAATCATTAAAACGCTTAAAAATGTATTTTAGTTAGAGTTTCTAACCAAAAGAGAGACACTTGAATACAAATAATTGAGGTAATAAAAACTTTATAATATCATGAGAATAAAGGGATTCATGATATACTATGTCAAAGTACATTATATATACCATATAAAAGTGATTTGGTGTATAACAACAAAAAAGTCTCAATGGAATGTAAATTGAGATGAATTCTCTTATAAAGACCATATCCTTTGGTTATGGATAAATCAACGACATAATTATGTGTGAAAAATATAAATATAGTAAATATGATTGGATATTTAGTGTAAATAAATCAGATGACATTCACACATATTCTTTTAAAAACAACACTAATGAATTAGATATTTAACTCAACAAATGGAGATTGAGTTAAAATTACTCTTATCAAGTTCATAACGATGACTTGAGAATTTATAAATGGAGTGATTATGTGTATAAAAATTATATCCATAGAAAGGGGAGTGTAAATTTTTACATAATAAAACGAATAGTGATTCCACACATAATCGTGGAGTTAACTAATCAATGAAGTATGCCTAAAGTCGAATGAGTGCAAATTGAAATTTCAAATTCCCTTATCGATTAGGTAACTTAAGAAACATACAACCATGAAATAAGGATCATAAAATGATGATGTAAATACCCATAAATTAAATTATATTACACAATTAATACAATCATGGGAAACACACATACACCACATGCAACAAATAAGTGGTGAACAATGGAATTCTAAGGAAATTAAGAGAAAGATAAGAAACCCCTAACTTTGTAATTTTTCCTTGCTCAAAGGTAGTTTAACCTCCTGTATAATGGTGAAATAATTGTTATTGAATTATTCAAGAATCATTTACATTAATATGATATCATATATGATCTTTTAACATTGATTTGTTAATAATATCTTAGTATTATCGTCATTTCAGGTGTTGACTTACTCATTTTCCTTTATATTCATTGTTACGTAAGCCTTGTTTGTTATGGATAGGTTGTATCTTATTCATATACAGAATTATATCAAGCCCTTAAACATTATTTTTAATCATAAAATGATAATTATACTTGAATTGATACAATGGAGAATGAATCTCATCGCGTTCGTGGAGACGGTAGTCCGTACGTAGGCACGATCGACAATATCGTTGTTTTGATGTTAAAATATTATATAATTGGATGTTATATAATATATACAGAATAATTATCATGTTATATTTATAATTTACATGAATTACACATCATTATTATACCCATACAAATAATAATTTATTGAATGACAATTACACCACGACGTGGAGACGGTAAGTCGTACGTACACACGTACGGTGACATGCCATTCAATGGATGGATAGAATACTGAATATGGTTGTACCATATTTATAATAACATCACAATATATATAAGATACTGGATTTATTATTTTAGAATATAAATAACAAGTAAATAAGAAGTTGAAGAAGAAAGGAAGTTGAAAGAGGGTGGTGAAAACATTACCTCTTCTTCGGGTTCTTCCTTTTGATTTGATCAAAAGGGATTCTTAGGTTGGCTTTATGATCAAAATAATGTCTATAGGTTGTATTTAGGGAAGTTGAGAGAGTATTTGGTCAGGGTTTGGCCGAGCCAAAATTCTTTGAATTTGTGAATTAGTGAGAAGGGGGAGTTCCCTTTTATAAGAGGGGTGAGGGGCACCTTTGGAAAAGCTAAAAATATTATTTTTTAATAAATTAATATTCGGTTTCAAATGGCTCCAAAGTGTATTATTTATCATTTAAGGTGGTTATTGGTCTAAAAACACTCAAAAATAGAATTTAGACAGGTTTGGGTCATTATATTAACCTTATCTTTAAGTATTAACTCTTAGGTAATTAGTTTCACTTTTTCAATGTCTCTTTGTATTTTTATATTATATGGTTAATAAACATAATATATACATCCAATAGACCCCCATGTGGTCCCTTAATGATACACGTATCATGATATAAGTCTCTTGGCAGATCCTTAGATTTTTAGGAATTGAATATAAATTAATAACATAATATTTGTTTTAAAAACTCTTTTTTTTTTCAATTTTGAAACTATTGGGTATTTTGTTTTTGATAAATTCATAAAAGCATTATTACATCAAACACAATTTATATATTTAATCCTAATTTGTCATATTAACCTATAAAATTAGTGTAATTCATAAAAAATCTCAAATTACATTTATTTTGATATTTATAATATAAATTATTTTAATATTTCATTAATTAGGTAATTAGTGCATCACCATTGTGTCATAGATAAATTAACTTATTTAATGTCTAAAACTTATAAATAAAATAAAATTATGTAGGAAATCGTTTTATATTTCTAATGAATATTTACAGTTGAATTTATCTTATGTATAACCCTATATTAAAAATGTTTTAGTAAATAAACCTTGATTTTAACTCTTTTAACTCTTCTTTGAATTAAATAATAATAAATGTTCTAATCTAATACAAGTGGACCTAAATGATAATATTTTACTCATAAGGTTGTTTTTGGTCGAGATACACTTGTCCAATAGAATTAGGACATGTATTAAGGTAATATTAATATCATTTTTACCCTTAATTACCCTATTTACTTTTAACAGTGGTAAATAAAAGTTAAAAGTTACTATTCACCAAAAATTATTTTCATCTCATTGAACCACATTTTACTCATTGATATTAACCGTTTCTCTCGGATATTTGAAATTCTACTCACAGAAGCGGTAAAATTATGTTTTATGAAAAATTCAGTTTTTTAACTACCATTTAGTGGTTTCACTATTCATCAAAAAATTGAAAGTTTCTAGAAAAATACCAAAAACTAGACCTAAGATATAGTTGATATTTTGAATTCAAAAATGATGCCTATTTTAAAAAATTCAAAACATATCAGTTTCATTAATTAATTTAAAAATTAATTTCCATCGTCAAAACAAATAGCGTGTTTTTAAGAGATAATAACTATCAAAAGATTGGTACTTGTTTATGTATGGTTTAAATGTGAAATTACATCCAATGACCAACATTTTATTAAATGGTAAAAATATATTCTAAATATACTTTAAAACCACTGAAATTCATAATTTATCACTATTAATTATTTCAATTTAAAAAAGTTGTTTTTAATTAAAATTTAGTAATTTTCACTATTTATCAAAATATGAAAGTTATCCGAAAAGTACCAAAATTTCAGCCTAAGCTAATTTCGATATTACGAATCCAAAAATGAAGTCCATTTCTAATGATAAAATTTATAAAATTTCAAAAAGTAGGTTTTTCTATTCATAACGGCTAGTTTGATTGGTTGTGGTGTATTAGAATCTCAAAGTTGCGTACAATGCACGCCATTGCATTATTCAAAGGGAAACGTACCGTAGAAGCTTGGGGTGTTACAATTTAACACCCCAATGATTTATAAATAAATTTTATATTTAATTCATGTAACATTAAGTCTATACAGAACACCCCTTTGTTATAACCAAGCCAATAAATATATTTTTTCCATCTTTATATTTTAATTTTGAAAAACTAATATACATGGTTGTGATCAATAAGATATTTAGAGTCTGATAGGATAAACTTATATTTTTTTTGAAACGTAACTTACCCTTAAGAATAGTAACTTAACCTTATGAATAGTAAAATGTCCAAAGGAGTAGTAACCTCAGCTAAGAAAGTATAAAAAAATTGTTCCATCAATTCTGTTTTGAGTTTAGTTTTTCTTAAAAATATGACGCATTATATAAATTGAATTTGTTGGTAAAAATTTTACATTTTAGAGAGATTTAAATGATAATATCAAAATAAGGTGTTATTAATGTTTATAATAATGGAATATTCTTACCCAAAAACTCTTCCAAAATTACAAATGATAAAATAATTTTTTTAAGTGTCGAAAGTTTTACTATACATTTTATGTCCACTATTATTTTTATTAAATAAGTATTTTCATAATTAAAAGTTAAAATTTCTATATTTAGATAATTATTATGATAAAATAAATTTCATTTTCGAATTCAAAATGTCGGTATTTGGTTATGCTGAATTTATGATAATTTTATAAAATACTTTAGTTTTTTGTGAATAGTAAAAATACAATTTTGAGTTTTCAATATGTTCAATGATATAATTAATGGTGTAATCGTGATGTAATAATGATGGTAAACTCTTTCATAACAAAATATGGTATGAGGTGTACCAAGTGAACAATACCATGGCATAATACTATGGGAATGCCCATGGTTTTGAAAATACAACTATTGAGGTGTCCTTGGAAACTAATAAAAAACTCTCTATATTTTAAAATAAATACCCCCCATTCCTTCGTTTTAATTCATTCCAAATTCATCATACTCAATGATATGGTATTCATACTTCCCTAGAGGTCCTCTGAAGGTTTCCTCAATCCCCAAAGTTCCTAACCATCTTCTTTTAGAATTAACTCTACAAGGTAAAGGAATCTACCACCCATATCTTTTTCAAGTACTTTTTTTATATTATTATTTTTCAATTTCAATTGGCTTATGTTGTGATATGTCATTCCATATCCCACTTATATTCCATTTTATGTATGAATTGTGAGACAAACCTTTTTCTCTCATCAAAATATTTTATGAATTTTAAGTCACATCATTACGCTGTCGAATTTTCATAAAATATTTCTCAACTGCTCTTTTTATTTCGAGTTCCCTTCTTTTCATTTTCTTTCCTCGCATCCTTCTATAAAAATGTTATGATAACTCTAGTACATTAAATTTACTAGTATTTTATTATTATAATGGAATAATTCGTAATCATCCCTCATTTCCCCTTATTTTTTAATAGAAATGAAAACACCATCTAAGATGTGTTAATTCATCACATTCAAGGATGTTGGGTTTTTAAATTCTAATAGCGTATTCAATTCTGGTCATGAAACCATATTTATGGTTAAACTAGACTATAATATATTTATTATAAATTATTTATCTTTATGTAATATTTTTTTACACATGATATTTATTTATAAATGAAAATGAGTTCGTTGTGATCGAAAACTCGGCAATTAACCAATGCCATTATCATTAATGTTTTATATAATAATTCATCTTCACTCTCATTGACCAAATGAATTTTATAGTGATGTAATATTCTGAATTTTATCAAATAAAATAAAAATTATATTCTGGAAAACCATTCTCATATTACATGTTTATCTTTAAACGTATTTAAAAAAATTGGTCATGAATACCAAGGAAGAAAACACTCTCGAACAATAAAATTGAACCTATTAAACCCATCAATAAGGCCAAAAATAAACATAAAAAGACTGAAATAAATAAATTAGATAAATAATCTATTCAGGAAATATTAATTAATGAATTTAATTTGGTTTTCCATGAAACTAATATCACGTGAACAACAACATCATACATAAGGTATGGGGTTTCTCATCTCACTTTCATCTTTGTGAGATGTTCTTTATTAACCACTATTTCAGGATTATGGTGTATGTATATAGACTACTGTTGTATCATATCATGAATCTATTTATTTTCATTGTATTAAATTTATAATTTTGTGGTTATTAATTTTGGGACATGTGATTCTATTGGTCACAAAGTTGTAAGAGTTTTCTACCTAAACCTCTATTTTCTTTCAAGTTACTATTATACACTACTCACCTTAATTAAATTCTTGATTATTCTTACGTACTATTCATAAATTATTTTTTAATGTTATATATATATATAAATCCTTTTCTCTTTTATAGTTTTATATTTTTTAAATGGATGTTTCAAAATTTCTCCCTAATAAACAACCCCTTTCTAAGGGAACTTCTCAAATTTTTACCTATTTTAAAAGGCACTATGTATTATATTTTAATCCATTATTATTTTTCAATAAATACAAATTTTATCATTTTAAACCATCTTGGTTCATTTATGGTTTTATGAAAATAAAAATCCCTTTCTGTTTTAAAATCCCTTTATTATTTTCCAAAAATCGCACTAAAATGTTTTATTTCTAATCCTTGTTTAAAAATTATTTTTACATGATTTCACTTCAGTGGGAAAACATTTATGCCTCAAATATAATTTCAATGTTCTTAAAATTTATTTTCTAAGATATAAACCTAAAAAAATATGATTTGATGACAAATAAAAATGATTTTCCAAAAGTACTATTCTTTCCAAAGTAAAAAAGATTTTTTCTCATCTCACTTTAGCTTTTATGGGATATATGCATCTTTTCACTACATATTACTTCAATTTAGTGTATGTAATACCACTTGATATATCATGTCAAAATTCTCTTTATTCTCATGATATTCTAATGGATTTTGATTTGAATGTTTCAAGGTGGTATGGGACACTTTGGAATGTTATAGGAATATTTCCTTGAGAAATTTTCAATGGTATAATTTATAAGTATCATTATTTATGTCAACATCCTTATTGAATATTGTACTTAATTGAGTTTTATCTCTTATGATATGATCCAAAAAAAGTTTCTTAAGGGTTTTTTATTAGTTTTACTCTGGATGTGCTATCTTAACATCATTCACCACATTACTCTAAATGGTTAGTGTTCATGTTTAATGATTGGGTAAAGTGTTTACATTTCATATGATAGTTTCAATATAAATGTATATATTTTTTGGTCTCACCTCATTCATATGAGGAATTAATTTGACTTAGTAATAGAAAATTGGGTCCCACAATAGCCCATCGATTCATCGATAGGTATCATGAGACAAACTATAGTCTTGTCCTAAGGCCTTGAAAAACTTGTTATTTATGGTCTTGGAACGAGGCCTTGATGGTATGGTTATGATGTCCGCATTATGCATTCCATCATTATGATAATAGTAATTTTAATTTTAGGAGGTTATTTGACTAGTATAATACCAATGATTATGCTTTAATATGGTATTATTTATTCATCTCTTATTTGTGACATATTGTGTTCAAGTTTAATTTTTAAGGTAGGTGTTTTTAGTTATTCACAATGCCTAACATTTATGGTTATGATATATTATGTTGTATTGATTACCCTTATTAAGAGAATGAGATCACCCCTTTATTAGCTTTCATATTCCCATGACATGAAAATATATATTATGAATGATATGCAGAAATAACCTTGGAGTTATGGATGCTGTCAAAATAATTTATATATAGTTTTTTATTTTCAACTTGTAATATTGAAAATATGCATGTATCTAGTTTTCCAATACTACTAAACTATTTATTCCTTTGAGATATGACATTATTTTAATCATTATAATATAATTAAATAATGCACCGGCTCTAGGAAACTAGGGTCAAGGAGTTATATATTCCATTACTGCTAAATCCTTTTCTTAAACTATGTTTCCATAATTTGAATTTTATATCACTATTTGTTTAAATATGAATAAAAATTCAAAACCTATTTATTTTAAAACTAAAAGAATTATTTTGGTTAGTCTATTGTTGTCACATGTTATGGAAAAAATGGTTAGACCCTACTAGAAATTTTAGCTCACACTATTCTTGTGCCTTCGTGTGTTTTTAGATTACCTTCTTCTAGGTTTGAGAATGGGAAAAGGATCACTTTGAGGTGGATCTATCAAATGGACGTTGGAATTTTTGAGTTGTGTTATTTGGGTCCTTGGGTTAATTTGCCTATTAGGTACTTGGGTTATTGTAATTTAGATAGTTATACATTTTTGTATCCTGTTACATTACTCCCAATGGAGATTCCTTTGTTATGCATATTTTCTTGTTTCTTTTTCTTCCACTATCTTTTGTGGAAAATTCATTCCCACTTTAATGTTTTATGATGCTAGGTGCTAGTCGCTAACAAATGGGGATTGGGAACCCCCTTCATGTTATGTCAGGGCTGGCTTGGTTATCATGTTACTAGGGTTCCAAGGGAGGTTTCTGAAAAAGTGGTATCAGAAGGAGGGTTTTGAGATTTTTTATTAATGTAAATATACAGTTTAAATCCTATCCGGACATAGGAGGTAGTTTTGACTAAGTTCTTGGACAGATCTCTTTGAAATGAACCTTATGTTGTTAGGGGTGGGTATGGAAGGAGGAGTTTTGGATTAGTTCTAGTAATTTAACTATATTAATTTGGATTGAGTGGAATCCAAATCTGGTTGTTTGATCAATTGGGAATAATTTCCCTTGTTTCTCAGTTCGAGTTTTAATCTAATGTCTTCAATTTTGTCTGTAGATGTTGTGTAGAATCATGGCTTCGTGAATATTTGAGAATCTGATCTAGGAGGAATCTTATGTTGAACAACAAAAAGTGAATCCTTTAGTGGACCCAATAATAGTTGAGGTGATTGTGCACACTATCCATGCTCTTGGATAGGCACTAATCTAGTTCACATTTAGGATATGGATGTGGATCTGTAGGGGGAATATTAGTGAAATCATTCTCAAGAGTTCTTTCTCTGTAAGACACCTGTTTTCAAAGGGTCCACTGACCATCTACATGTTGAGTAATGGTTGGGAAAAAAAGAACATATATTTTAGTTCAAAGAGACACCATATGAGATCAAGGTAAAATTTGACACATTCAGGATGGAAGGACCGAGCAGGAGATAGTGGGACACGATGATGAAAATGATGAAACATGAGGGTTTAGAGTGGAATGACTTAATGGTTATTTTCATTGACTATTTATATCCAAATTTAATTAGGTTGGCTAAGTATACGGATTTTTTCAAGATGGTGTCTACGGATAGAACCGTGACTGAGTACTCAAATCACTTTGTTGAGCTAGTGTCGTTTGTTCTTGAGATTTTATTCAATGGGATGATAAAGGCTTGATTGTTTGAGTTGTAACTATGATCAGATATTAGTTCATTTTTTTACTAATGCTACCCACTTATGTTGTTTTGATGGATAGGGTGATGATTTTTGAGAGGTACTAGGCTGGAAAGTTAGGGTTATCAAGAGTTCTTTATTCTCTCAGTGGCATCACTCATTCCTTTAAGGGAAAATGGAAGCGTGGTGATTATCATAGCAATTCTCGATGGAAGAGTCATTCCAAAACTCCTATAGTGAAAGGAGGTTGTACATTGACTTTCAATAAGTGTGGAGATCCAAGATATTATAAGAGGGTCCTTATTAAGGCTCCCAATAATTGTTGATCATATGGACATTCTAAACACTTACTAAGATTATACTATAACTTTTCTACTGTTTAAGTGGAACAATATCATTAGCTCCTCCTAAAACTATGGGTAAATAAGATACCTTACATATTAAAGGGTTCCATCCATAGGAATCTAAAACAAATATAATTGATACAGTGGAAGATCCTCCAGAGGATGCAGGCATAGGTCCAACAACTATTATTGTTACCATTTCTAAAGAATTGTAATTAGTGTATTCTCTAATTGATACCGATGCATCTCACTCGTTTATTTCAACCCATATTGTTAATTTTTTTAATCTTCTTATGGATATTTTATCTTGTTCAATGGATATTACTACCCCCCTTGGTACAAAGAGATAAAATGGTCTTCATAGTCCTACTTTCATATTCTCTATATCTGATGTTGATTTAACATGGAGTTTTTTGGTCCTTAAAGTGAAATATCTTGACATCATGTTTGGTATAGATTTCCTCATTTTCGATAAATCCCACATTTATTGTTATCTTTGGAAGGTATACATTACTACACTCACCAGTTTGTCCCTTTTCATTCTAGGATAATGGGACCCAAGGTCGAGCAGATCCCAACCTTCTTATCTAGATTTTGGGAAAGTAATATCAATACATTCTTTTGATCTGGAGTGGGAATCTTTTAGGGGTGATATATCTTCAGTTTTTCTTTAAGTTTCCCGATGTATTTTCATATTATTTATCTTATTTTTCACTAGTGATGGAGGTCATGTTCTCCATTGAATTTATTCCGGGAACTCAACCAATTTTAATTCCCACTCACCAAATGGCTCGAGCTGAAATGAGAGAGAGAATGTCCTAGTTGGACGATCTTATTAATAAAGGCTTTATACACTCGAGTGTGTCACCTTAAGTAGCACTAGTTTTCATTATCAAGAAAGCTGATGGTTCTATTCACTTATGTGTTGATTATCGAAAGCTTAATTGAGTTACGGTAAAGAACAAGTATTTTTTCCTTGGATTGATGGTATTTTTTTATATAAAAGGGTTGATTTGGTTTTCAAATAACATCCATCGATCTAGTTACTATCAGTTGTGTATAAAACAATCAGAAATTATGAGAAATGCCTTTAAGATCATGTATATTCATTATGAGTTCCTTGTTATTCCCATTTGTCTAAAAATTTCCCATTCAGTTTTCATGGATATTATTAATTTTATTTTCTTTGAGTATCTGTATTTTTTTGTGGTATTCTTTTGGGATAACATTGTCATCTACTATAAGTCTGAGTAGGTTCATGTCCATAATTTTAGAATAGTTTTGAGTCTATTGATAAATAACCAACTTTATGCCAAGATTTAAAAGTGTGACATCTAGATTTAAGAAGTTAAACTTCTAGGAAAATTTGGGTCTGAAAAAGGTCTATCATTTGATCCTAAGAATTTGAAGGTTGTTATGACTTGGGAGAAAAAATTTAATATCATCAAAATCTAAATATTCTCGAGCATAGAAGGATATTATAACCTGTTTGTGATGGACTACGTAAAGTTAGCTTCTCTAATGACTGCTCTAACATAAAATAGGGTGATGTTTCCTTAGAGTGACAAATATTATGATACTTTTGTTAAGATTAAATCCCCTTTGACTATTTTTTCCATTGTTATCTCTTCTGGAGGTTGGGCAAGGCTACATGGACTTCATTGATTCATCATGTTCAGGATTGGGTTGCAGTCTTATGAAAGGTGATCATGTAGTAGCTTGTAGATCTCATCAGCTAAGGCCACACAAGAAGAATTATCCGACCCACAAACTACAACATGCAGTTTTGATGAACATGCTTAAGAGTTGGAAAAACTGCCTTTTTGGAGAAAAATTTACTATGTGTTCAGGAAAAAAATCTTGAGTTACATCTTCTCTAAAAAATATTTGAATATCCTCTAGAGGTGTTGGGTGGAATACCTATATTATTTTGACTTTGTCATCACCTATTCCCCAGGGAAAGGGAATGTCATTGCATATTCATTGAGCAGGAAACTTTTGATTCAGGTAGTGAAATAATCTACAAAAGAGTAGAATTAGATGGCTCTCCTTGCATAGTTTCATAATGGAGTTCATGGGAAAGGGGTTCAAGATTAATTAGCTAGTGTTCTGTTGACTTCTACTCTTCATAAGATTATTCTTTAAGATTAAGATCTTGATGATGAATTATATAGCATAAGAGACTCACTTTCGGGTGGGTGATAGTTATCCAGTGGTCATTCTCTAAAGCAGGTTTTCTATGATATTGAAACAACATTGTTGTGATGTGTTCATCAACTAAATATGTAATGGGGTTTTCATAATTCCTAGTGGGTTTTTCACCCAATAACTAGTAATATTTTCAATGACAATTAGTGAATGTTTTTTTGGACAGGAATGAGATGGGGATTGCTGAGTTTGTTTCTCATTGTTATATATGCTCGTAGGTTAAGGTCAAGCATTATAAACCATCGAGTTTACTTCATCCATTTCCATTCCTTACATATAAGTGGGATGAAATTGATATTAAATTTTTGATTTGGTTTCCACATAACCATAGAAATCGGAATGCGATATTGGTTTTGATCGATAGGGTGACCAAGTCAACTAATTTCATACCCATTCATGATACAGCCAATTTTTAGGAGTAGGGAAATATCTATATAAAATAGATTGTTCATTTTATTATTGTTCCATCTGTTATAGATTCCAATATATATCCTAAGTTTACTTTTCTCTTTTTAAGAGTCCTACATGAGGCACTAGGATCCCGGGTCTATTTAAACATGGCCTAAAATCCACAATTGGATGGCCAGATAGAGATACCTATACAGATTCCTCAGGATATGATTTTCGCTTGTGTTATCAACATTGGTGGGGGTTGGGATAATCACCTGGGGTGGTTGAGTTTTATTAAAACAATACATACTAGTCTACAATCAAAATGTAACCTTTTGAGGCCATGTATGCTAGGCTTTGTAAATCTCTGTTGTGTTTGTTGGAGATTGGTGATAGTTTATTGGTTAGAACATGTTTGGTGTAAGATATGAAAACAAGTATTCAGTTAATTTAGAAAAGAATGTTGACATCACAAATACAATATAATTATTATTTTTATCAACACCTTATGCCTCTGGAGTTCTCATTTGGTGACCACGTGTTCTTGAAAGTTTCACCCCAGTTGGGTTGTCAATTGATTTGGATTCAAGGGAACATTGGCCCTAATTTTTGGGACCTTTGGGGTTTTTCAATAGGGGTGGAAAGTTTCATACCATTTAGAACTTCCAATGTATCTAACATTGATAAATAATGTGTTCCATGTATCGCTACTAAGAAAGTATCTCTCTAATACATCTCAAATCTTGACCTGGAGTGATCTTGAGATTTAACCTGATTTATATATAACTAAACAGCCAATCAAGATAGTTTATTCTGAAACCAAGGTACTTTATTGGAGGAGGATGCCTTTGGTTCATGTCACATAGTAGCATGATTCTGATAATAATTAAATATTGAAATGAAAGATAGTGATGATAGATCATTTACCTCATCTTTTTGGAATGGAATATTTATCATAGGCTTTCTGTCATTAGAATTTTTTAATGATGGGAGGTCATAACATCTTGTCCCGAATCTGATAGGTACATCTATAACCATGTCCTAGTTTCTCCTTTTTGATGACTGGTAGGGGTTGGGAATTAGTTGGGCGGGTACCTATAATATTTAAGTCAAATATTTGTTGGATTACCAGTTCTAACAAACCTTTTCTACAGGATGTTGGAGGTTTACATGTCATGTACTATTTTCATGATGCAAGTCATGAAAGGATTCATTTAATGAAGGATAAATGTTTTTTATGTTTCTTTAAAAAAATTTAATGGTTTACAGAAAAAAACAACTCAGATCATTGATTTTTAATTCGAGGTAACAAGTCTTTTAGAAAATATAAAATTTAATGTTTTCACAACATGTGTTGGTATTACATGTTGTATAGTACCCTGAAATCTATTTTTAAACTAGTAGTTTAGATAGTTTTTTTGTATCCTCTCTTATTTCATTATCATAGACCTATTCCCTTATCCAGGTGATCTTGGATCCTTCCAACCCTTTTGGATCCTCTTGTTTGGCATTCGGTCGTTGTGGCCCTATCAGTGTGATTCCAAAGTAGGAATTCTCTCTCATTATTCAGGTTTCTCTATTTCTCCTCCCTCAAAATTTCAACAGATCATCCTGTAATTGATGTATCTATGTACTATTATATTAGTTCTCACCTATAGTTTTTTCTTTAAGGTATTCTACCCCTTCATTCTTGTAGATTGGTTTCGTTGTGAGTGTTGTTTTTTTGGAAAAGGGTAGGTTTTTTCATCCAATTTAGCTAAATCCATTAACACTAAATTTTTCGATTTATTCCTGTTTTTGATTTAAATTCACTTCCTCAAACTTGTTTTCAATTGAAATATTAATATCCCAATTTTAGTGAATTGGGATATTTTAAATCTTTTTTGCACATAAATTTGGAAACCCCAACCCCCCTATTCCATTGGATTGGGGTTTGTTTATTGAAATTGGTAGTTTTTAATTGATGGGAAATATTTTAATTAAATTACCCAATTTAATTGTTGATATGAATTTGGAAAATATATATGTAATTGGTTTTAATGGATTTAATATATATGAAAATGGATTAAAAAGTTTTTTATAGAAACCCAATGGTTTTATATTAACAAATAAGCCTATTTCTGATTAAAATCAATTTTGGTTTTAAATAGAAAACTTGGAATTGAAATGCAAGAATGGGATTTAGTTGTATTTTAAACAGTCTTAAAATAAAATTCACATCATTAATTGTGTATGAAAAAATGAAATCCTTGGGTAGTTGGTGAGTAATTTGGACACAGTCTACACTATTAAAATGTTCTAAAACATAAATTCATTGTTTCACATCCCCAATGGGATGGTGTTGATTCACCTTTTGATAGTGTCAATGGGGGGTTTTTATACACATATTGTTGATATCACATAGAGAGTATGGAATCTTATAGTTGGAGATACTACCATACCTATTCAGTAGATGACCATGTTGCTCTCTTGTTTTATATTTGAGATATAAATACATGAAAATGTTGTTTCAGATTCTTTACATGCCTTTAAAATTTATATAAACTTCTTTATATAAATTTTTTATTTTAGAAATCGTTTTAGAAAAATTCCATCACTTGTAAAGCATTTTCTTAAATTATTTTTCTATCATTTGAATTTTATATCATGATTTGATTAAATATGGTTTTAAATTCCAAACCTATTTATATTAAAATTGAAGGAACTATTTTTGTGAGTATATTTTTGTCCCCTATTATGCAATTTGTGGTGAGATCCTAATGGGATTTTTAGCTCAAACCCTACTTATGCCTTCAAGTTTTTATAGATTACTTTCTTCTAGGTTTAAGAAAGGGAAAAAGATCTCATAGAGGCGGATCCAACTGTTGAAATTTGGACATGGTGAGATGTGTCCTAAAGGAACTTGGGTTGTTTTCCCTATTTTGGTAATTGGGTTATATTACTTTGGTCTTTTATTCCTTGTGTTATTTTGGTACATTACACCCAATGAAGCTTCATTTTCTATGCATGATGTCTTGTATATTTTGTTTCCACAATTTTTTATAGAAAATTATTTCCCACATGCATGTTTTATGATGGTAGGTGCTAGTCTCCAATACATAGAGACTAGGAATGCCTTTTGGGCTATGTGAGTGTTGGCTCGGTTATCACATTACCAGTGTAACCGAGCTGGTTTGTGACAATTATGGATGGAGAAAAATATTAATAACCCCATCATATCAATAGTGGGTAGGAAAATAAGAATAATGATTTTTTCATCATGATGTTTCTAAAATAGAGTTTGTTCCGCCCAAAATGAGTACGGTTCAGAATATAGGAAATATAGAAAGAATGCATTGAAAAAGAATAGATTAAGATTTATCATTTATTTTTTTCACCGGATGTTGGGAAATAATACATAGAGATTCTGAATTAACAAAAAAATCATGAAAATAAAATATGACCATATTTAAAGAATAAAATTACATATAAAATTAATCTCTCTATAGATGATATATTTAAATGATTTAAATATTTCTATGTATATTATAATAGAAATGGTAAATTTTATAATGGGTGTTAGAATGTACCAATAATGCACAAATAATATTTTAATATAAAGATAAATCCAATTTTACAAAATCATAAGACAAAATAAAATGAATTTAGTGCAAGAGACAAATTTAAATCTGAATCTTCTTTTACCAAGAATAAAAGTAAGTGATTCATTCCAACATTATTAAGAGAAATAAATATATATAGAAAATAACTTTTCCATTTTAAAAAGAAGGATCATTTTGAAGAATAAAAGAAATGAAAAGTGCCAATATAGAATACATATCATGTGGAAATATATATAATCATATTTTTTTCATTTGACAAATTTATGGACACAAATCCTACTATTACTTGTTTAATATTTCGTTTCCATGAAACATGTATGGATCAAGGGGGTGTCATAGTAAATATATGGGAACATATTATCAAATAAATAATTCATTGAAAATAAATACATTAAAACTAATAATATAAAAAAATACATGACTACTTAGAAGAGTTGTGTAAAAGATTAGGATTATAAGGTCATAAAGATGATTTATACATAACCAAATTAACTAGAGATATTTCATATGATTTTAAAGGACGAAAACTAACAAAAAAAAATTCATGTAATACTAATCCTTTCTAAAAAAAGTATGAGAAACACAAATAATATAAACAAATCAAGAGGTATTTTCTAGTTTTTTGGAGAAATCAACTATAACTAGTTACACAATTGCAGTAAAAAGAAAAAAAATAAAACTAAAGGAAATAATGTGGTCTAAAATACTGAAGTGGAATTTTTTTAGAAGACCTCTATAACTAGAGACATGAATATCCATAATCATGTGGTGGAAAAAGGTATTCCTAAAAAAGAAACCATTTATGGAAATAAAGTAGATAACAAAATAGATGAGTCTCAAAATAGAAAAAAGTGTCCGACAAAATATTCCCGTGATGATATTGGGGTAAAAGAGTGGCCTAGCTTTAGAAGAATATTTTTTCCTGAATGTTATTATTGGGGAACAAGAAAGTATGTCATTGTTATATTATATATATATATATATGTGATTTTATTCTAACAAGTAGAGAATTAACGGATATCTATGTATCCACTAATGTGGAGCATTTATGATTCACAGTTGATAATTCTAAACTACACTCTGGATATGGAACTTTTGAACAAAATTTAAAATTATAAAATGAGGTATGAAAACTACACACATATTTATACTCTAAAGAAATTGATAATCATTATCAAGGTGAAATATATATTGATCTAATAAATGAAAAATATAAATCCTCTTTCAAATAAATTTTTTGGTTTATTTGTTGATATATGTGTAGGAAACAATATTTTTATATTTATTTGTCCCCAAAACCTGAAGAAGTGAGGTATCTACATTTTATATATTATGTTGTTTATTTTGTGGATGACATTGATCACTTTAGTTATTGACCCTTGTTCTCTATAATTGTTTTTCCCCGGTAGACTTGGAGTTGCCTAGCTAAAGTTTATTTATTATGAAAAAGATGTGATATCATCTTTCTCTTACAAGTAGTTAATGATGAGGACATGAATGGTGATAAAAAGTTGAAGAAATTTGATGAGATGATAAAGTCAATATCGTAACTATTAATTTATTTTAAATAATAAGGATAAAAAATTGAATTTATAATTTAAATAAGAATAAGCCACATTTACAATGGGGGAGATTGAAGAAACAACAGAAAGACTAAAGAATTAATGTTTTCTTTATTTCAATTATTTCCAAATCTTAGTATTAGAGTATGTCTTATATGACGATTAGATGATGATAATTCATTGTATTTCATGCTTGATAAAGTATCCATGAATGTTACTAGGTTGTTTTACACCCATCTATGTCTACAAAAAATAAAATTGTGAGTCTGAAATCTTGATGAACTCAAGAGAAGTTCAAGACATAATGTCATGTTAATTTTGATATTTATATAAAAATTATTAATGTTGAAACACGTTTTCCAATTACAAAACATTTTTTATAACATCCTATATGAGTTTGAACCATTATAAATTACAAGAAAAATATTGTTTTTCATGTTGATTGTTTGAGAAGATAATGTTTAGAAGATATTAGGGTTGAACCATGAAATTATATAAGACCATGAAAAAATAAATTAACATCATGAGCAATTATGTATTAAAATCGATAGGAATTGTATATTATATACTTAGGATTATTCTAAGTAATTTTGCAGGGCATTTATTGAAAAATTAGACATATCATGGAAAACAAAGGACCCACATCAACCATATATGGGACCATGGGTCAATGAAATGGGTGGAAGGTCAACCCGGTCGGCTTAGATGGTCAGTGATTTCACTCATGTCTTTCAAAAAGAGTGTATTTAAATCATAACATCCACACAGGGTGCATGCATGAGTTCCTAAGGGACTTTATAATTGGGTTCTTTAACCTGTGCAGGGCATGTGAAAAGTGTTTATGGGTGCCAACCAAAATGCTAAGTCAAGAGGCTACAGAAGAAAATATTATTATTATTAGGTAGAGATCTACCAAAAAAAGATAAATTTGAGTTATGAGATATGTGTAAAATCATCCTTCTCTAGAAAATGTGTCCATAAAAGGTTGGTCATATGATCCTATGAATCTATGTCATCCAATAACTTTGAGATTCATCTTCAATCGTAGGCCTTTAGAGGATCTATGAATGATCACGATTAAACAACATTCTGAAAATCTCAAGAAGGTGTGTTATATTGATGATCAACAACATCTTATATGATAGAGATGACATGATTCATACATATCCATCCTGAATACAAGTATTAAATATTCATCTTGCATGCATGCGATAATTCAAATAACATGCATCATCTGATTGTGTAGTAAATGAACACAAGCCTCTATCACATACCATATAGTAAAATGAATAGATGCCTGCCACTATCATTTTTTTTAATGTGATAATTTTATCACAAAGAATAAAATATATATGTATCTCGTGTAAGAAGATATTCTACAATTTTTGGAATCAAATAAGTCTAAAATATTTTATTTATGAAATGCTTCAGTGATATTAATATCATCCATTACACAACATAAAAATAGAAGGACTATGATAGTGAAGTAGTAAAGGGGAGGTACTGATTATAACCTATAAATACTTAGGTATTTTAGAGGGTTGGGGCTACTTACATTCATTATTATTTGAGGCTCTCACTTTCCTCAAAGGAAGTAGAGCATCTACAAGCCTACATAGTTACATGAATAAGTTCAAAGATTATATTTTCCTTGGAATTGATGATGAATCTAATATCCCACATGCACACATTTAACAAAAAGTTTGTATAAGATATTTTAGGAAATCTCTTTCCTTTCATGAATAAAGGGAACTCAATCAATATTTTTTCAAGAACATGATCCATCCCATGCTAAAAATGTGCATGATATTGTTGTATTAATATAAGAAGCCACATTTAACCTCTATGATAAGAATTTAAATGGGGAACATTAATTTGTTATGGTGTTCAACATGTATGTAGTAAACCCAAGTGATATTTACACGCAAATAGGTGAATACCCTATGATATTAATAAAATGAATAAATATACATAGTGTTGTGAATGTATAAATATTGTACATATGAGTTAAAGAAGAAAAAATGTGTGCATACAGGGGTTTCATAATATATGGGAAAAGTAAAATGGGAAACATCTACATAATATTTTTTATATAAATTCAAGGAAACTTGAAAAGAAATTGTAAATTTAATTGATATAACACATAAAATAATAAACCGTGAATAGTACATATGCTACGAAATATTCTCAATTATTTTACCATGTATTATATAATAAATTCCTGATGGGAGTATTTCAAAAATAAAAGTGAGATTAATAAAGTAGTTCATTTCAAGTATACAAGTCATATCATACAAATAATTAATCCTGAAGAATATTGTGTGCATAAAATGCATACATTTCATTGGGTTTGGGACTTCATTAGTATAATGAATAATTATTTCCTAAGAATTCAACAATACTGAAAAATATATGATCCTTACAAAATTTTATAATTAAATGATACTGAAGGTAGAAGATAATTTCAAGAGAATATTTTCAGGTATAGACATTCAGTGAGTTGAGAATAACAAGATCATTTCAGATATGGGATGAACAGGTTTCAAGACCAATAGGCTTGTTTACCGATGATTTTGATGTTCATAAAGGTGTAAATGAGAAATTTTGATCCCATTGTCTCATAAAATAAGATAAATTTTAATAATTAATAAAAATATATACTAACAGTATCAACCACATAGATAAGAAGAATGAGCTTCTGAATGGGGCGTCTAACTAGTTATTAAAGAGTCTTGAAGATGTGGTGTCTAACTAGTAATGAATGATGACGTATGTAGTAATGAATCAATGTTGGGGGATAAAAAACATGGTATGGAGTATGTGTTTAAAAAAATCTTTTAAATACTATATATTGTTCCCTTTATTAATATTTACATATGGTATGTGATAATATGAGATATTATGGAGTGGATTGATAACCATAAAAATCTAAAGAGGTTGAATTAAAATAAATGAAATTATAAAAGTACATCATTGATTCATCCCCGTCCCCTAACATTGTAGTCAATCAAACCTAGTGATCTATGTGGATTGTTACTCTCAACTCCAATATTGTAGAAGTGAAGTATATTTATCTCATTTAATCATTTCAAATTTTTAGTATATCAATTTTTATTGGATTTTAATATATTATTTCCAATCAATCTATTCTTAATGGAAAATATTGGTTTCATTTTTTACATATACTTATATTTGGTAACAAGACAGGATATATTAATTGGATGAATTTTATTTTCTCAACATATAATTTACTAATCCATGGATTCTTATAATGGACTTACATGTTATTATACAAGTTTAATAGTAATTTAGTATGAATTTTTTATCTTCATTTAGTAATGATTTTATATCATGTCCTTTGAGTAATGTATTATTTTATGTGAGTATTTTGGGATCCATATACCCTTGGTATATAAGGGTTAATAATATAATTTTTTATTATTAAATTTAACGAAAATTTATCAATTCCAATTTTATAATTTTAATATATGGAAATTGAAAAAAAACTAATAATTTTATGATTTCTATATTCAAGGATTTATTATCATTAATTTAGAAAATTAATTACTTATTTATAAGAAGATTTTTTTTATTCTTAATCTTTCTTGCACAAAAAATTCTCAAATAAGAATGAGGAAATACAAAAAAAAACTAGAAATTTTTTTTTGGATCCTCAAATACTAAAAAATCAAAGTGGTATTAATGGAATTTATTTTAAAAAATAAAATTATTTTTATTATATTTTCATTTTCTTGATAAAATATAATGAAGATAAATAGGTTCATGTGGGTGAATGATTATGATCATAATATTACAATCATTAATATGCTTTAGAAATTTAGGAAAGTTAGAAAACCCTTGACCTATCTTAGATAGAATCATAATATTATTTCTGAAAGAGTTGATCTCACATCCATTTTTTTAATATTATATTTCTATTATTAAATTGGATGCTCTAAGAAATATAATTTTCATGGGAAATTTCATTACTAGAGTAATTGAGATGTATGATAACAAATTGAAAAATATTATCCCCATTAATGTGAATATTAAAGTTGTTAGCTTTACCCTGAATCATGAAAATAACCCTAGATCATAAATATTTAAAAAAATGATTTATTTATTTTTTGAAATTTTTCATGAAAATATAAAAAAATGGAGAAGTGATTTTTTAGGTATAGAAATCATCACCTAGGAAGAAATTTATTATTTTTGTTATCATTCCTAAGGAGAAAATTATTGATCAAATCTCATGGTTTATAATTATCTTAAAGGATAAAAATATGTCTCAAATAATTTTATTTTTTCAATGATTCCCATAATCAATTTATAAAATATTATATCTAAAAATAATATTAAAATTATATATAGATTGATATTATAAACCTATCTTAAAATTTCCTATAAATTTGTCAATGGGATTAAGAAAACTACTAGGGTTATAATTTTATTGAAATATGGACATCATTAATTCCTTAAAAACTATTATATGGATATTTATATTCCACATATTATATATTTATATATTTAAAAATTTATTCAAGGAAAAAAATAAGACATTATTTAATTTTTTTTATTTTTGTTTAGATTAATTTCTCTTCTAATGGTTTCCTTTAATTTTTGATTGGGGAAACCAAATGATCTCATATAATTTCTATTATTATAAATAATTAAATATTATATCTATAGAATCATTTAAAATAAGTTTTATGAATGTATCATCAATCATTTTCCAGATTCAACTGTTTTGGCTTCTCTCTCAAACATAATATTTGATAATGATTTCATTTTATTCTTTGATGAAAGAAAATGTAATATTCAAAAAAATCAAAGATATTTATAATTATTATGGTATAGGATTATTTGAAAATATTACCTTGTCAAATATATAATATCATTATTGGTAAATTAAATTATATTCATAGGACAATGTAGATAATGAACCTTGTTTCATTAAGTCAGTAAACCCCCTATTATGCACACCCAAAGTAGATTTAATCTCTTAAATTATTTCAATAATTGACTAATAAATCTCATCCCTTAAGTGAAATTTTTTTCCATGGATGGATGGGTTTTCAAGGTCAAATTTATGATTATAAATAAACTGGTTTACACTTTTATTATATATAATTTTCAATTGAATCTTGTTAATTAGGTCAATTAATTTTCTAGGAACATTTTCTAGTGTGGTAGAAACTTATAAAATAATATTATCAATTCTAAATGGTCTAGTTCTTGAAATATTATTAAGGATTGGGGTCTTATAATTAAGAGTATAAGAAATTAACATGTCCTCACAGGCTCATTTTATGTAGAGGTTACAACATTTTTATGAAATATTAATACCTTCCTAAATGAGAAGTTTATAAGAAGATTGAAAATGTCCAAGAATTGAAACTTTGACTATTTTTATGGATTTTCAAAGTAAAATACCATAACTCTATCATGTTATATTAAATTTGTTTTTTCTCTAGAAATTTTCTCATAAATTATTAAAAACATAAACAGATTGGTACAATTTTTTTTAATACAGTATTATAAGCTTAGAATTATAGATTTATATAAGATAATTATGAAAAAAATTAGTTATTATTTTGATAACCATTTTTTTAAATAAACTCATAAATTAATATCATTTTTATATAATTAATTCATCCTAGCTTTTAGGAAAATGAGAAATATAATAATGAATTTTAATATCTATTTTTATTTTTAAAAATGAAATCCATCGAAAATTAGTAAATTTCATTAAATATTTCATAAATAGTGTATTACCCTATCCATGAATAATATTTTATAGAGGATCTATCTTGAGAAACACCAGTATGAAATCAATAAAACCCCATATGAGATTTCTTTTAAATATATTCTTTTATATTCAAATATTGGAGTGTAAAATAATGATAATTTTATTATTCATTGAAAAATTTCATGATTTTTATGAAATTTCATCATCAATTTGTTTGATGTCCCTTATTTATCTATTTGATCTGTTATGGATGGAATTTTTTATTAGGTGAATTTGATTTTTTTCTTCTTAATTGAAGAACCTGTTGTTTCATTCTGGGACTAATAGTGTACAAATTATTTAGCGGAATAGAAACATGGCCCTGCATGGAGGGAAATAGGATTCACTTCTTAAGACCAAGTTTGAAATTATGGTTATGGTTAGGGTATCTAATAATAATTAATGAAGAAATAATAATAATATTATACATGAACTTTTGATGCATTATCAGATGGGTGTTTATAGAAACATTTTAAACTATAATGGTATGGTTTTTGACTTTTAGAAACCTATTATTATAGGATACATCTAACTAAAAATAGATGGGTTTATAAAGGAATATCAGGTTAGGAATTTTGTGAGGGGGTTATTTGAAATACTTTTGTCATGGTAAAGAAATGTTTTTTCTAGTATAATGGGGGGGATGATCTACTAACGGATAAACCAAATGGTCTTACTATGAATATTTTATTTCTAAATCAAGGAGGATGCAAACACCTATTAATAAATATGGTCTCTCATTGATTTGTTTAGAATATCAAGAATATGGGTGTAACACCTTCAAGGTGGTTCTCAAAAATATTGATATAATTTATAAGAATGTAATGTAATATTATATTTCTCATTACTCATGATTTTTTATGCCAATTTGTTTTTAGATTCCATCACAAAAAAGAGTGTAATAACGTGAATGGGTTATTCTTAATTCCCTGTAAGAAAATTTGGAAAATTGATTCATGAAGGATTTAATTTTAGTTTATGTAAATAAATTTTTATATTTTTTTTTGGGAATAATATTTTCTTTTCTAAGGGATACACTTCATTAGAAAAATCATTTATTATAAAAATGGTTCCATATTAAATTCAATTGACTCAAATTATTCCACCACTATTTCAAATTAAAAAATATCAAATTAATAAAAATTTAAAATAATAAATAAATTAGAAAAATTAATAAATCTTTATCATTTATCAAAAATTAACACTTTGAAAAAAAATATCATTATATTGTAAAACCCCATAATTAATCTTAAATTCCAATATTATATAAATAAAAACCATAATTTTCATTATTAAAAAAAATAAAAATAACGTATACCTCCATTTAAAAAAATTATATATATGAAATAACAATTTTTTAAAAAAATGAAAAAAATATTATTATAATAATGATTATTATTACATTATTATATTCAAATTAAATTTGAAATGGAAAAACTTTCCCTCAAAATATTCAAAAAAATAAAAATTAAAGACCCTCTATAATATATTTGACTTCAAAAAATTTCTTCCCTAATATGATTAGACCTCAATTAAGAAAACATTTAACATTAAATAATCAAACATTATCAAGGAAAAAATGAAATAATATCCTTAATAAATAAACCTTAAAGGATTTTTCACAAATAAATGATCAAATATACATAATGAGATAGTGAAACAAAAATGAAAAAAAATGAACTAAAAACAATATTTTATTTTGATATCAAAATATTCAAATATTGATTATACTTTATAAATAAAATATAAAAATATAAATAAAATAAAATAACTGGGGGTACTAGACTTTCATCATATACTCTCATTATTTTATGATATTCTCCATACAACCATGTTTCTATCATACATGAATAAATTCAGGGGAACATAACTCTAAAACCTTCTCCTTATGGTCCTCAATTTTGATAGAATTATACATATATATTGTATCCTTCTAAATCTATATATTGAAAAAATTGGTCACATAAGATTATTCATAAATATACATCCTTGACTAGGAAACATGATGGAAAGAATATGCATACTATATATTCATAATTAGTTCCATCGATAGTGTAACTCATTGAATCTAGTTAACATCATAAAAGTTTAAATGAATCTCGATTATAATTTATTGACTATACAGAAATAAAACTTCCCATTCTATAAAGACACCTAAAAATAAATAAGCACCCGCTATAAAATACAGTGGACATTTCCGATAGCCAGCCAAGTATTTTTTTTTAAACAACATTTTAATCTTCAACACTACCTATTCAAATACACATGAAGATTGTTTCTTTACACCAATTAATCTCTAATAATCACCACTTCTTTAACACCCAACTAACATGAAGGAGAATGATATTGATTCATATACAATTCTTTATAAGGGTCAATTATGAAAAATAAATGGATGTAGAAATATTATATGAAATCCTCTAAAGGTATATTATCATCCCATAAGACACCAAAGACTAATATAAATTTCCATAATATATCTTATATATTATGAATAATCCACTTTTTTTGAAATATATATATTAAGTAAATGAATTAAATTGGAATAATAATACATAAAAATATTTCTGCAACCCTCTCTATATCCATGATGTGAATGGATGAATCAAATAAGACACAATTTACCAAGTAACCCCATGAAAATTCACTAATATATACATTCTTATAGGAATGAAATTTACTAAATAATTTTTACCTCCTTATAAGAGTATAATTGAACCACTATTTCAACCTTTTAACCATTACATATATAATATTATAACCTCTATGGGAATGTGGAAATCTAGTCAGAAAGTATACAGATGTTTCCCCCAAATTTTACTTAGGTATATTAAATAAAAATAGTAAAACTTATCACCCTAATTCCCAATCATCACCTAGTTAAAAATCAAGAATATTCCCATAAACACTATTATATTACACTATACACATGACCATGAATTTTTTTATTAAAAACATGATACGTATTTTCCACTCTTAGGTGTATGTAAATCATGATCTTTGTTATTATAATTTAATAACTTTTCTCATATCTCATAGAACACAAATATAACTTTGGAATACAATCTAATTATTCTCTCTATTAGACCACCCATTTAATAATTCTCTATGAATAATATGATTTATTCCAACTTCAATTATGTATCATCGATCAATGATTTAATCACTCACTTATCTAAGGATGAATATATAGAATTTTAATATAAGTTAGATATTATGTCCTTCAGAATCAAATAAATATAAAAACAAGTAACATATCCATGATATTCTATTTACCATCTCCACTTAAGAAATATCTTTATAAATTCTAATAATTAAATAATCTTTGACTACATTAAACATTGAATGGTTAAATGTAATTTAAAAGTCAAAATACTAAGGAAATTTAATATAACCATTATATCTTAAATTAAAGTACCTTTTTGAAAAGTTCTGATGAAATATTATATGGTGTATGTAATCCAAAAAACAGTAAAAAAATTACATCAAAAAATTCAAAAAAATACTATATCTACTAGTTCTAAATTAAGATTAGCACAATTTTACACTCATGAAAGAGAAATAGTGAAACTAAAAGGCTAAAACTTCTATAATCAATATAAATTCCAATACTAAATACTAGGGTGATCAACATAGTAAACATTGTAGAAAACATAGTTCTTTTAATATCACTAAATAAGTTCAGTGATAAGTATATAAATAAATCTTTCAAAAGATTTTATATTTTTTAATATAAATTAATTTCTTCATCTATCCTATTTTTTATCCCTAAATGGATATCCATTCAATATAATTTTTATATAAACCAATGATACTAATCAAATGAAATTGTCTTCCACCAATATATCATTGAATATCTCCTAATAAATATGTGTATAAATATTATTATTTTCTATAATGAAACAAATAAAAAAACAATAATTTTTGGAAATAAACAATAGAAATATAAATTAAAACATGTAATACTTTTCATACACTTCATGATTACATAATAACTATAGAAAAAAATTAATTATTATGAATGAAATTTATGTGATCTTTAATACACTAAGATATCATTATTGAATACTATGAACAAAGACATGGTTAAAATAACTTATCCATAAATACCATAAATATAGTTATTTCATTTTTATAACTAGATTCCTCCACAACATAACAATATTTTCTATTTTTTATAAAAAAATTAATTATTAAAATGTCTATTTATTGAGTTCTCTTATTTGTGATATTCAGATATTAAATCAATCAATGAAAACTACCATGCAACTTTTAACTGGTAAAATATATCATTTATCCTTGAAAAAGATAATTGTTTTTCTACTATTGTATAGTTTTCCATTGATAATTCATATATAGAATAAAAAAAATCAAATATCATTCTGAATAAGAAAGTCACACCGCATAGATATAGACACTGGTGATTGAATTATATCTCTAATATATCATAGATCGTGATTTATAATTCTTTAATATCTTTGTGTTTTATCTTCTATATGTATATGGATGTTGAAGCTGTAAATTGTAATAACTCTATTTGAAAATCAGAATCAATACATCTAATTAAAATCATATTCTTCTCAAGAAAAAAATCCTAAATTACAAAAACACTATAGGTAGCTCCTCCACTATTTATTTTATTTATAACTCATACAACCAACACTCTATATATTTCCCTAAAATAGACCTATCAAACTATAAGAAATCCATCATGTTGTAACTCTTTCAAGGTCATACTTCATATTTTCTCATTTATTTAGATCTATGTGTCAATAATTTATAAAATCATTAATATGTCCTACACAAAAAAACTCATTTAAATGTGATACATATATATTTAATAGTAATATAAGAATATTGTAAATGTGATCAACTAAATTAAAAGGATATATATTGAGGAAATTCAAATAACCATTGGTTTTCACCATATAAACCATCATATTATTCACAATACACTTATAATCATTATGAACTATTTAAAATTACATAATGTAAGCTATAATGCCTAGTAAATTACCATATATTTAGAAAACATTTACTTTAAGTATAATAAATTTGTTATCAATGTATTTTAAGTAGAATATGTTGATTCATGTATCTAGAGAAATCTTACTTAACATATTTTCTATCCTATGTTTAGATATAAAACTATTGTACCAAATTAACACAATCACCACATTTTTTCACTCTAAACACCATCAAAAACCAAAGGAATTAAAAACCCTAAAACATAAGATAACACTGCAGATATCCCTCTCTAAGATTAATTAACCATAAAATGACAATCCAATGATCATAATTTCTAGTGTTTGTGCAAGATTGCTTACATAATTAGAATGCATGGAACCGAAATAAAAAAAAATTATTTAGTATTTATAATGAGATCCTAACATCCTTCAAGTCATTACAAATTCATAGTATAACCTAGTGAATACATGAATAAAGGGTTGAGCTAAAATCCCAATGAAGAAATAAATAGATGAAAAAAGAATAGCACATGGGTTATATGTCATAAAATGACAGCATAAAAAGGAATGAATATACATAATGAAGACAAGAATATGTAATCATGGTATCATAAAAGAAATTGGAATCATAGAAAACATGACATAATCATTATTCAAGGCTCATTTTATGTGGAGGATAATGAATCAAGGATAACCACCAAGACAATTTAACATGGAGCCCGAGTCTAGGATAACCACCAAGACCATTGAAAATGGTGCATGAGTCAAGGATAACCATTGACCCTTTCACATTATATATCATGAGACTAAAAATTATACAATGCATTATAGTGTTATCTTATAACACCCATAATAACATGTTTTAAAAACAAAATCACAAATAATCATTCATAAGGAATTAAACATAAACATAATTGATACCCATGTAATTAATTTGGTATCATATTCACATCAAATGCCTAAAAAAATTGAATATCATAATACAATCAATAAAATAAAACTTATAAATAATACATGGACATTCATAAAGTTAAATAGGAAAATATCATGATATGTTTTGTCAAAATGATGTGAAAACATTTAGAAATATGGTATATCAAACTTTATACATAATTTTTTTGTAGTTAAGGAAAATATTAAAGATTATTAAAAACAGAAATAAATAATTTTTGTGTAAAACCAAAAACTAAAAAAGTTAGTTTTTCATATTAAAATGAGTTATTTTAGAAAACTAATGGTGTCTTATAATAGATTATGGATGGTACTTTAAAACATGTAAGAATTAGGGAAGATCTCTTTAATTAGGCTTGCTTATCAGGAATAATTGAGAAGGGATCATTTTTTAAAACAAGTATTTACCCATAAAGGAATGATTATCTGATCTAGATCCATGATTTTGGAACATATTAAAATAATTTATAATAGTTACACAAAAAAATAAATAAGCACTACATTGGGGTACATAGTGAGAAAGAGTAACCTAAAGAAAAAATGGAGGTTCGGGTAGAATCTATTGGCTTATGTCTAAAATAGTTCTGCACTTGATCATAATGTCAAGGATAATCATATTAGATACAATTATTAATTAATTATGAAACTTTTATACATTTATTTTATTTATTATAATTTTATTAAGTTCATAGATGGAATTTTTGATGGGTTATGGGATTGAATTTCATCATTTGGGGGAATTAGTTTCCTTAGTTCCCATGATCAGTTTACTAGTATATATGTATGGAAAATCATGTAAGATGAGAATGGTTTTTAAGAATTAAAATTATATGTTATTAATGAACATAAATAAGATTAAATTTTTATAAAAATAATTTGGTTATTTTGCGTGAGGATAAATCATTAGGTTTTATGTTAGTGATAATTGTTTAGATAATTTTGATGATTTTTCGATCATCACAAACTATTTTTGTTTTATTTATTGATATTATGTATATAAAATAATTTCAAAACCTAAAATAATTTTTAATAAATACATTATTACATATTATAACCATAAAAATGGTTTTATGGAAAGCTTTAAAGGTAGTGACGAAAATTGAAAAAACATTGTCCTTTAATGTGATAAAGTTACACATCACAGAGTGTGTTTTCATTTTTAGAACAAAAAGGGAAGGGGAAATAAATGATGACAGATTGATCCATTAGAATAATAACATTCAATTATTTTTAAGCTACCTGAGTTATCATACCATTTAGATGAGGGTAGTTGTGGATATAATATGAACAAAAAATAACTTAAAACAAAATTAATAGTAGAGAAAGAAGATTTTACCTCTTGAATCCTACTTCATGAGAACCACCTTAGGGGGATTGGTTTTGGTATATTAATGTTACAAAAGGATCATAGATGTGGGGGGTTTCTTCAATGTATATTTTAGTATAATATGGACAATGTTCAAATCTTGAGAGTAGTGAGGAGAATAGTTGTTGAGAGGTGGTATTTATAGGGGAGGAGAGGGGTGTTTCCTTGTTATTTATTCATTAGTTTTTTATTTTCGCTCAAGAGTTTGAATGATTAAAGAATGGTCACAAAATATATTAAAATAATTAATTATAGTTCAATATTATTGTCTAACATCATCCATACATCACATATGACTCCATAATTGACGTATTTTGATTTTATCAAAAATTGTCATATTTTACTATTCACCAAAATTTCATGTGTATTATAAAAACCCCAAAAATTCAGCCTTAAAATTTTCAAAATATTATAATTAAAAAATTAAATCTTTTTTATGAAAAAAAGATCATATATATTAGAAAAAAAAATTTAAATAAAATCGTCATTTATTTGAAAAATAATAATTTAAAAGTATAACTAATTTTAAAAAAGTTTGAAATTTTAATAAAGGTCTAGTAAAATTATATTATAATAATAAGGAAACAGCATAATAATTCATTAATATATTTTATGAAAATAAATTTTCTTTTAAATCAATAAAATAATGATAAACTTTTAAATAAAGAAATATGTTTCACAAAATATCAATACTTAATTTATCATTTTAAAAAAATTATTTTATTATACTATGATACTATTATATCATATTTTCATTTATAATATAGAGAAGTTTTAAATATACATTCCTTATTGATGTTACTATTCTATTGTTAATATCACTATTAATAAGGGTCAAATTACTATTCTGATTGTAATGTTACTGTTACATTGGTATAAGTTCCTTAATATCTGAAAATTCTAGTCATTTCATTTTTCCTTCATTTATAATGTTTCTATTGTGTTATATATGAGTTTTTATGTGATTCATACTAAATGATATAATTATATGAAATTAAATTTCAGTTAAAAAAAGTTGGGACATTACAAAATATGTTTTCGTGATTTTTACTTGGTACTAACATGTATGTAGAATCTTTTTTTGGATTATCAACCTTGTAAACATATATTTATATTTATAAAATTCTTCCTTGGATTTTTTTAAATGTGAGAAATGGTGATTTTATTTTTTCAATAGGTGATGATGTTTATTTGAGTGAGAAATGAAAACGGATTTTAATTTACTAATGCACCCCCTTCATAGTGAATTATCACTATTTTTTTAGTGATCCTTTTTATAGATTTTTGTAAAGATATTATCTGATGTATACTACTTATACTATTGAATTTCCACCTAGGGATTGAGAAATAATGGTGTAGTGTCTCTTAGTAAAGGTAACAATAAGTTATTTAGGTTTCATTATTTTCTATAAATTAAAACTTTTTCATATTACTTTCATTTATTTGATAATAAATTTTTAGTTGAGTAGAAATATATTTTCAAATATCTGATGATTATAGCTGGGTAGAACATGACTAGTGTTTTTTATACATCCTTTCCTATAAATTTTATTGGAGGGTTAATTAATGTTGTGCACTATGACATGATGATCAAGGTAATCGAGTTTAATACTATTTTTTTTTCTCACATCACCTTTGTATGCATCAATTATATGAAAAATATTTTCTAAATTCTATAGTCTCTTTGATCTTTAGATCACATCCTAGTACATAGTTCTATATAACATCATTAATATTTTGGATTCATTTAATGAATAATATTTTGCACCCTATAGTTTAGTATGATTTAATTCTAATATTGTATGAGTCGGTGAGATTTTTTAATTTAGGAATTAGTTTATGTGGATACATTCAAATAGTTTACAATCACTCAATGACTCAATATAAGATAGATAATTCCAACTATTGCGCTAAAAACAATGATTGTGACTCTATTATCTATAAATATTTTAAATTATCTTAATGTAATGATTGTGTGTAATGGGTATCTCAAAACATGAATCGTGACTTATTTGATAATGAAATCATATAATAAAATATAAAATATTTCCATCATTTAGAGGCATATGAATGTTTATATTTTTTTTAGAATATTATAAACTATGTCATAGTTACTTACCTCAAAGAGAATAGTGTGTTCAAAAAAAATTTGAACCCACAAACATTATATATAAATCTTCTTCATCAGTAATCATCCTCACCACAAAATCATAAAATTTTGCACATTTTCATCATTTTACAATAGTTAATTAAAACAAGACAAGGCTTTATAGCTCCTCTTATTGTGTTATATGGTTTTTGATAAGTTTTGATGTTGGCATGATATAAATCCACAAATCATTATTCATTATAGAGATCATACTGTTATATATTACCTATTATATAACATGTTGTAAACTACTCCTCATTTCACCATCTAGGAATGAAAAATACACTCTTTAGAAAAGTCACCAACTATGTAATAGTGATTCAATTATTCCAATTAAGATCAATACTTCTCTAAATTCATTACTTAAAAATTACACGCATCACATTTGGATGACAAAACCCCCACAATGTATAAAAATATTAACTCTATGTTTCCTTCCACCGATTTTCTCCCCATGAAATGATAAATTCCAATCATATAATTTCTAAGGAAATTGAAATTTATTCACCAAAAATGGAATTAATAATGAAATCATACATTGATCAATGAATATTGTGGATTCATTAAACATTAAAAAAAATGAAAGTAATTTTACAGTGATAATTTGATCTATTTATTTATTTTCTTCTCTAATAAAAAATATCAAGCCCTAATAATCATTTTAGGATCTTATTTTATTAACCAACTATCATGATTTAACTCTAACCAATGTAAGGAAAAATATAATTTATTAACAAATGAAAAATAGAAGGGTTAAAATACACCTATTTCAAATAATTTATTTTCTTATTAAAAAAATATTAATCCTCAGTCACTATTGATTATTGTTCATTCTTCATCCATAAACCCCTAATAACTTAAGAACATGCTACCATAGAAACAATAAATGATAATATTTTTAGATGCCTTGAATGAGTATGGATTAAAAAACATTTCATAAATAAAAAACATTACCGCATGAATTGTTAAATTTAATATAACTAATAATTAAAACGTGTTATTACTTCCTTAATACCAATAACCACACCTATTTACTCCATAATTAACATGAAAGACTAGACTTCTCATCAATGAGGATAAGTTTAGTTTAATTTAAATATATTCCTCTTAAAAATCTATCTACATTAATTTCCAATCACATCTAACATGATAATATCTATATAAATTAATAATTTTTTTATAATAATTTTATATATAATTATTTATAAAAATAATTTTATTATTATTTCTAATCCTATTCTTTTTTTTTTGATTTCATTGCCTGTTATCTTTTTCCCTTTTTATCAATATTTAGAACATATGATACATATGTGAAGATTACAAGATAATGATTGAGGAATGAATGGTGTGTTTGTTGTTAGTATATCAAAATGTAAATATATAATGAAAACTTAGATGAGGAGATGATAGTGAAAAGGAATTTCATTTTATGCTTGATAATGTATCCATAAAAGTATACATGTTGTTTACGGTTCATCCATGTCCAGGGAAAAAGAAATTTAGTGGATACTAGATTAAATAATTTTAGAGTTTTTGGATATAATGAAAAATTAATTGTTATTATTTTTTGACCAAGTCATTATGATAAAATTCATGTGTTAATGATAAAACATTTGTTACCACATACATGATGATTTTGAAGTACTATTAAGACCATACAAAATATTTAATTTCATGATGAACGTTTAAAATGAAAATGTTAAGGAGCCCATAAAGGAGAACCAGGAAATTATTTTCAGACCATGAAAAATAAATTACATTCATGAATAATTATATTTGTAAAAGGAATGAAAAATTATATTCTATAAATTTTCTTATTATATGTATTTTTTATGGGGTTTTCTTAAATTAATTTGATACCATTCTCAATCAAGGACCCACCTCAACCACATATGGGACGAGGGACCAACCATGTGGGATCCAGGATGAGTCATCAAGCATGGGTTGTAGTTGAGCCCATGATCATAATAATAATTCCTATAATGAGTACAAGGGATATATTTCATGTTCATATGGTGCACAGGGTAGTGTCTAGTGGCCATGTGATGGGTTAGTGTAGCTTATGAAGGGTGTGTGTGAAGTGTGTCTAGGTGATTACCCCGGTGCTGGCTCGAGGGCCTATGGAAGTGATTATTTCTATTAAGAGTAGCTTTAATGAGAGTAAAATAATTGTGGGATTTTAGATATGTTGGAATTATTCCATCATTTAAAGAAAATTAATAAAAGAGTGGACGTGTGATTTTGAGAATCTGTGTTATTTGATATCTTCAAGCTTCATATTCAACAATCGAAATTTGAATGATCTACGTGATATCTTGAGAAAATAAGAATTAAGTCATCTTCTATGAGTGTTCCAAATAGATGATCGATACCAGTAAGGATTATAGAAATGATATGAGGCGTTTTTGATTATCTTGAATCCATTCATTTAATCATTTTCTTGTATGCATGTAATAATTCAATGAACTAGGTTCAGATGAGAATTTAGTAAATGAACACATGTATCTCTCATGTAACATGGATTAAAATGAGTTAACTAATGGGATTGAAATTACATGTATGTGAGAATGTTTCCATTAAAGTAAAAATATATATCTCTCTCTAACGTAATAATACATTTTATGTTTTTTATGTCACAATATTCTGATATACTCCTTCTATAGAATGCTTCAATTGTATTAATATTTCACTTGAGTTGGGCTAATAAATCAAAAGAATATATTGGTGAAGGAGATAATGATATTTGGTTATCCTTTATTATAAATATTGAGGTCAGGAATAGGTTTTGAGCTAATTTGAATCATAAATTCTTAAGAAAATCATTTTCCTAGAAAAAATAGACTATACATGAGCCTATTAAGATATATGAAGAAGTATATGGATTTCACAATCCCTTTTTGGATTTTAGGTTGAATCAATGATACTATGTAAACAACCTATTACATAAACCATAGATAGGATATTGTGTAAATAACTCTCTTCTATCATGAATAATGATATCTTGTAAGACAATTTTTCACGAACATGAGATATCTTATTCCAATTACATGTATAATATAGAGGTTCATTTTCTAGATCCGATATTTATGATTTTCATAAAATGACCAAATAAATAGCATGCATTTTTTTGGTATTCATAATGAATTTAGTATACCCATATGAACTTTAAACATAAAGAGGATAATACCATCAGATATCATTAAATTTATGAAAGACACACAATGTTGTTAATTTATAAATAATGTGCATATGATTTGATGAAGAAATTTTTTGTCCATACATGGGTGTTAATTCTTATAAATACAAGTGAAAATAAAAAAATCTACATGAGTTATTATAGAAAATAATAATATGTATCCTAAATTGAAATATTAAATTAAACTGAGATATTATATAAATTAATAAAGAAGGGAACAAAAGAATTTCTATGATTTATTCTAAATTACCTCACCATGAATTATATAAAATTCTCATGATGTGTTTCTTAAAAAAATTGAGATTCATATAGAAGTTCTGTTTAATTATGAATGTCATATCCTAAATATAATTATACCAAGATAAGATTTTTTGCACCATGTTTATGAATTTAATTGAGGTTGGGACTTCATTAGGTGAAGAAAGAATTAATACGTTAGTATTTTTCACTAATGAGAAAGATATTATTATTTACTGAGGATAAAGAGTCATTGATTTTGATTTAAAAATATACTTGTAAGAGAATATTTTTATGGATGAGCATTTAGTGAGCTGAGTAGAACCAGGTCATTTCAATTTCAGTGTGTATAAGTTTCAAGACAAATAGGCTTATTAAAAAAATATTGGGATTATAATCAAGGTTTAATTGATAAATCTTGAACCTACATGATCAAGGAGTAAGAAAAATATAAATAACTAATATTAAATTATATTTTAAGAATAAAACATTCCTAATATAATATAAATATTATGATAGTTGTGTCGAATTAGCTGTAGAAGATACTCAATCTTGGGGTGTCTAACTAGTCCAGAAGAAAGATGAGGCAAGAAGGAATAAAGGGGTGTAAAAAACTATTGTATAAGGGTTTATTAATGGGTAGTAGAACCATAGATAACATGATGAACAATTAATAGGGTGTAAAACCATTTACTAAATGTTCCTTTGTAATCCTGATTGTAGTTAGTAAGGAACCCAATTTAGGGGGATAACTATCATTGGAAATAGTAGATCTTTACCCCAAACCTTTTATAAAAATGTTTGATGTCCTCCCTCTTATCAATTATTCATATGAAGTGATTTAGTGAGATATTATTTTTTTATTAATTACCTTATAATGTTCATGAGTTTTAATTAAAAGGAAAGAAATCATATATGTAAACCATTGATCCAACACCCCTATCATAAGTCAATCTTACCTAAGGCTCAATAATTAATATTAAATATCCATGTTCCCTCCCAATATATATGTCTTATACTTATTTATTGTAACATATTTTATGATAAGTACATTTTATGAGATGTGTTATCTACCTCAAATAGATAAAAATTAAGTTACATACAAGGAAAAAATTGTTGATTTCTGCCAAGACTCATAAAAATCGGATGAAATGACAATCAAGGAATACAATAAACAATATTATTATAAAGGGAGAAAAATTTCTATTTAAAAGTTTTTTTAGTTGTATAGTTTAATATAATTTACTTGATTATGGTTCCTCTAATGAAGCTTCACTATAAAAAACCTGAATTTTTAAGTGTTTTTAATGATGATTCTATAAATGACCTAAATTGGAAATTTAGAGAACTTTTTTACAAAAAATCATTGATTTAGAGACATTTTAATGAAAAATAGATAACATATCCATGTTTTTAGAGAAAACATTCCTAATTTTTTTATTTCATTAGTAACATTTGTTAAATTAGTGATTTTTTCCCAGAAACATCTCTAAAAATATATTTATTTATACAATCCATTTCTATGCATCGATGTAAATATATATTTTAATATATATATATATAAATATATACTTGTATTTATAAACACACACACACATATAAATATTTATATATACATATATTTATATTTAAAAATATGTATATATTTAAAAACATGTATATATTTAAAAACATGTATATATTTAAAATTAATTAGATTTTTAAAGAAAAAGCACCCTTTTCATGACACTTTTACATGAATTTTAAAACAATGATAATTATATATATATATATATATATATTTGTACTTACATATATATATATCAAAAAATTTATTACACACACACACACATATATATATATACATATATATATAATATAAACATATATATAAACATATAATCTAAATATATATATATATAAAGATAATATGTAAACATAAAATATAAACATATATATCTCTAAAATATAAAATATAAACATATATATTTAATATGAACATTTATATATAATATAATATATAAACATATATGAAAAATTTAAACATATATATACATTTAAATATATTTATATTAATATATATATATTAATAAAAATAAATTAAAATATAAGATATTAAATTTTTAGATGAAAAAATCTATTTATATATATATATATAATAGAAAATAATACAATAATATTATCAAAAATAGCATAGGTGATTTGCTTCGGTCTTTTAGTGAGAGGTCGGAAGTGCAATGTTTGATTACTATTGGAAGCTAATTTACTTCTTAGGATGCTTTCCCAGGTATGGTCGCTCTCTCTAGGTGTTCTGGGGTGGAGAGGCATAATCGTGTATGTGTATAGAGTGGAATTGTGGGTGTGTAGGGGTGTTGGACCATGAAACACTCTCACAAAACATTTTATGGAATAGGATGATGTAATATCTCTTTTTAATGTATGATATACTAAATATATTGATGAATTAAAATGTAATTCATTTGGTAAATATTTATTTGAGGTTTTCTTTGTATAATATTTCCATGCACCTAAAAAATTGCACAATGCTTCTCGGGATGTCAAACCTTATCAAATAGATGTTAATATAAACAACCTACAAGATATTGAAAATTCATAATAAGAATCAAGAAAAATAAATGAAATATTAATAAGGAATTTAAAGGTGGATTGGAAGATAGGATAATATTAGTTGGGGTTGAGAAGAACTCCCTAAAAATTAATCTTATAGATATATAGGTGACAATAAAGAATCAGGAATCAACACAAGATATAACATCCCATATTACTAGAAATAGAGATGTTTCTAAAAAAATCACATTAACATTAATGACCCTAAAAAGATTGTGAGATCTTCTTTTAATAATGTGGATGAATCCTCCATGAAGAATGTATCTTATAAACCAAAAGTATCTTATTTATTCATGTTTATTCAATTACCAATACTGGTTTTCAACTAAAATCTAGGAAATTATGGATAGATATAAATATTGATAACCCTAACACATCAATAGCTGATAGTAAAATATGTATGATTTTTTTTCACCATTATGTGCCTAAAATAGAGGTTTTCGCACTCAAAATGAGTATGGTCCGCAATCTATGAAATCTAGATAGACTGCATCAAAAAATAAGGGAAAAATATTCATCAGATATTGTTGGTGCCACTAGATGTTTGAAATTAATGCATTAAAATTCCTACATGACATAAAATATCATTAAAATAAAATATGTCCATCTTAGAAGAATAAAATTACAAAAAATTATTCTCTCCGAAAATAATATTTTTAAATTATTTGAATATTTCTATGAGTGTTGTAATAGAAATGATCTATATTATGATGATTTCTAGTATGTATCAATCATGCACAAATCATCGTTGAATATAAATAGAAATCATATTTTCCAAAGTATAAGACAAAATAAAATGAAATTATAGAAATATAACAATTTAAATATGAATCTTCTTATACTAAGAATAAAAGTATGAGATTAATTCCAACATCAATTGGAGATAGAAATAAATATATATAATCACTTATCACTTTTATAAAGAACTCCAGTTTTGAAGAAATAATGAAAATATAATTGTCAATATAGAATAAATATCAAGTTGAATGATCTAAGAACATAGGTTTTGTTAGTTTTGTCAATTTTATGGAAAAAAATCCTACTATTACTAGTATATCATGTCATTTCCATGAGACATGCATGGATCAAAGGGGATTTATGGTTAACATATGAGAACATATTATCAAAGAAGTAATTCATTGAGAATAAATCCATCCAAAATTCTAATGAAAAAATAAATTATTTATTATAATAGGTGTGTAGAATATTTTTATTATAATTTCTTAAAGATAAGTTATACATGACAAAATTACTTAGAGAGATTCAATATTCTTTCAAAGGGGGAATAAAAAGCTAAATTGAATGATTCATGAAATACTAATCCTTTCAAAAGAAAATTTGATAAATCAAAATAAGGTGAATAGATCAAGAAATATTTCATAATGTGTTAACCAAAAAACTATAATTAGCTACACAATTAGAGGAAGACAAAAACAATTAAGCTAAAGGAAATAAAATGGGTTCAAATAGTGTAGTGAACTTTTTTTAGAAGACATCCATAACTGGAAGCATGGTTATCCAAACCCATGAGGTGGAAAATGTATTCCAAACAAAGAATAATTATATAGAAATTATGAATATAATAAGATATATTTGTCACAAAATATAAAGAAGTGTCCAAATCAGTCTTCATATAATGATATTGGGGTCAAAGAGTGGCCCAGGTTGAAAATAATATCTCAGTCAAAATGTTATTATTGAGTAACAAGAAGTCCCCTAATTATTTTATTATATCTATATATATTATTTTATACTAACATGAATTTAATTAAAGGAGATTTATGTATCCCTTGATGTATAGAATTGATTTTTAAATGTTTTTAAATCATTACTACATAGTGTATATGCAACATTTGAACAACATTGAAAATTAAAAGACTATGTATGAAAATCAATCACATATCTATACTCTAAAGAAATGGATAATAATTATCAAGGTTTAATTTATATTAACCTAAGAAAGGGGTAGATAAATACTCTTTTAATTAACATTTTGATGTATTTGTTGAGATTTTTGTATGCACTGATATTTTTTGATGTAATTGTTTGAGAAACAGAAAACCATAAATAAGTGAGTTATCTATATTTTATATATCGTGTTCTGTATTTTATGGATATCATTGATCACCTAGGTTACCTACTAATGCGGCTCTATTTTTACATAGTTTTGCCACATCTTTTTAATTAATTTTTAATGATTTAATTATATATTCAATAACTTTATACTAAATAATTTTACTTTTTTAATTTTATAATTAAATTTGTTAATTAATAAATTTTTATAATTAATTATGTATTTTTAGTCTTTAAATTAATAATATTTTTTATTTTTCATTTCTAATTTAATTATTTTTTATTAGATGTGTTAATTATAATCTTCTCACCTTTTAATAATTTGACTTTAATAATAAACATTCATTTAATATCTTTATTTGTGTCTTAATTAACTTATGTAACGCCCCGACCCCAGCTACCCAGAGTCGGTGCATTAATTACATAACATTGGCATGATCATGAGAAAGATCAAGTCTCGAAAGACCGATTAGTTTAGTAGCCTTGGAATAACTAGATACATCCATAAATTTTTACATTATATCATAAAAAAAACATCTTGTCTTCATATCCCCTTATACTATCCCTGCAGGTCATTCATAAATTACTTCTTCATAATCCTGGAAAAAAATAAAACATTGAAAGGGGTGAGCTCGGATGCTCAGTAAGGATAACATTATAGCAGAAGCTTTCATAAATAAGCATAAACACTTAAGGCAATTTATAACTAAAACAAAAGCCTTTTAAACTTGAACTTCAGCATAAAATGGCAAAGGTAAAATGAAATAATGCCATTTACTTACTCACATGGATATTCTACTAGTCTAATGATCACATGCAATATCAATAACCACTTTCATAATGATGGAATGCATAATGCCAGACTATCATAACCACATAGCCAAGGCCTCGTGCCAAGACTATAAATAAGATTTTGCCAAGGCCTTGTGCCAAGACACTAGTTTGTCTCATGAGACCTACCGATGCATCGAGGAGCTATAGCGGGCTCCACCCGTCACTTATTAAGTCCAATGCATTCCCATATGAAAAGGTTTAAACATAACGTAAACATTCGTATTAAACTAGCATACGAAATGTCAATACTTTCATCACAAACCATGAATGGTATAAAAATAGCACATCCACAGTCAAACATAATTCATTCGATACAATATGGAAGATTGTATTGTATCACATTAACCTCAATCAATAATAATGAAGGATGTTGACATAGATGAAAATAATCATCAAAACTATTTGAGAGAAATATCCCCCTTTTCTTGAAAACATTTAAAAGTCACACTATTTGTCAAGAAGCCATTTAAAAGTATATTTTTGAATCAAAGTGTCCCATACCACTTTGAAACTTTTAAAAGGAGTTTTAATTTTAAAACTTTAATGTCCATATAAATAAATCCTTAAAACCATTTTTAAAATATGGACATTAATGAGCATGATTTAGAAGAATAATTCTTTAAAACATTTTAAAATGGTATTTTGGTTAGAGTTTCTAACCAAAAGAGAGACACTTGAATACAAATAATTGAGGTAATCAAAACATTGTAATATCATGAGAATAAAGGAATTCATGATATACTATGTCAAAGTACATTATATACACCACATAGAAGTGATTTGGTGTATATCATCAAAGAAGTCTCAATGGAATGTAAATTGAGATGAAATTTCTCAAAAAGGTTGTATCCTTAGGTTAAGGATAAATCAATGACATAATTATGTGTGACAAATATAAATACACTAAATATGATTGGATATTCAGTGTAAAACAATCAAAGGACATTCACACATATTCTTGTAAAAAAACAATACCAACGAATTGGATGTTTAACTCAACAAATGGAGAATTACTCTTATCAAATTCATATCAATGACTTGAGAATTACCAATGGAGTGATTATGTGTATCAAACTTCTATCCACAGGAAGGGGAGTGGAAATTATGACATAATCAAATGAATAGTGATTCCACACATAATCTTGGGGTAATATAATCAATGAAATATGTGTAAAGCCAAATGAGTGGAAATTGAAATCTCAAATTCCCTTATCGATTAGGTAACTTACGAAACATACACCCATGAAAGAAGTATCATACCATGATGATGTAAATACCCATAAATTAAAGTATATTACACAATGAATACGATCATGGGCAGTACACATACACCACATGCAATAATTAAGTGGTGATCAATGGAATTCTCACGGAATTAAAAGTGAGATAAGAAAACCCTTACATTGTACTTTTTCCTTGGTCGATGGTAGGTTTACCTCCTGTATAATGGTGAAATAATTGTTATTGAATAATAAAAGAATCATTTACATTAATATGATGTCATATATGATCTTTTATCATTGATTTGTTAATAATATTTTAGAATTATCGTCATTTCGGGTGTTAACGGGTTCATTTTACTTTATATTCTTTGTTATGTGAGACATATTCGTTATTAATGGGATGTATATTATTCATATCCAGAATGGTATCAAGTTCTTAAACATCATTTTTAAATCATCAAATGATAATTATACTTGAATGGATACGATGGAGAATGAATCTCATCGCGTTCGTGGAGACGGTAGTCCGTACGTACGCACGAACGCTACTTCCATTTAATTTTTATTTTAAAAGAATCGAATCCAAATTATACATAGGTATATTACTATTCCAGTATAATATAATATTTTATATATGTTACTTAAGTTCATTTACACCATCCTTTATACGTTCCATGTGTGGTATGAACGAGTCATATCATTTTAAGGGGGCGGTAGTCCGCACTTCCTCAAATGAAATTATCGTATGTATATACAACATGAAACGAATAATGGTATGAAATAAAATGGAATTACAGAAGCTTATATATAAAATATATATTATTAATATCATATTTAATTACAGTGCCATCCTAATGGCCACCATGAGAGGCGGTAAGATGTATTTGAACAATCATCGTTTCGTGAGGCGTTAGTTTGCCATCCACAGAAACATTATGTTCATCATCCATTAGATGGAGTTGTGTGAATGTGTAGTTTGAATCCTTCTTATAACAACATCCTAGTATATTGAGGATACTGTTGTTGTTACAAAAGAAGGGAAATAAAAAGATTTTGGGGGTTGGAGAAGCAAAATAAATGAAAATACTTTAAGAGAAATTGTTACCTTTAATTTAGGTAACTCACTTTGGTTGGAACCAAAGGACTTCTTGAAATGATTTCTGCCTAAGGGGAAGCTTCAAGGAGGAGGAGAGGGATTTGGGGAGCTTAGTTGGGCAGAGTTTGGACGAGCCAAGTGGCTTGAGAGGTGTGAGGAATGAGTAGAAGTGGTCTCCTTTTATAAGGGAGAGGAGGGGCTCTTTAGGAAAGAGTGAAAGTATTACTTTATAATATAATTATATTCGGTTTATAATGGTCCAAAAATCATTGAGGTCGAAGATAAGATGACTATTATTCTAAATAACATCAACCAATAAGAATTGGACAGGTTTTAGATAATATTTTAATCATTATAATCTTATTTATTTAAATGATTTATTAATGAGGTAAACATTGCATCATTATTGTGTCATTAATAATTTAAATTATTTGATGTCTAAAAATTATAAATAAAATATCATTATGTAGGAAATCTTTTTAGCTTTCTAATGAATATTTATAATCGAAAATCCAACATGTATAACCCTATGTAAAAATTGTTCTTCTAAAAGATGTAAGCTTATGCCATTTTTTATTTTTATTTTAACTTTATTAATATAAAGTGTCATTATCACTTAAAAGTGGATTAATGGGGTCCCAAAATTGACCCAAAGATGCCCATGGTCGACCATGTATCAACCAATAGGGTTAAGACACGTTTTAGGGTAATTTAGTATTATTATAATATTATTTTGTAACCCTTATTTACCGGATTTACCCTTAACCATGGTAAATAAAATATTTACCGCAGTAATTATTCAAAATGTCTAAAAATAAAAGTTACCTATTTACACAATTTGAACATCCTGATTCCAAATATGGAATCCATTTTTCTAAATTCAAAACACAGAAGTGGCAGAAATTAATTTAAAATTAATTCCCACTGTCAAAACAAAAAGCGTGTTTTTAAGAGATAATAACTATCAAAAGATTGACACTTGTTTATGTTCGGTTTAATTGTAAAATTATGTCCAATGACCAAAATTATATTAAATGGTAAAAATATATTCTAAATATACTTTAAAACCACTCAAATTCATAATTTATCACTATTAATTATTTTGATTAAAAAAGTTGTTTTTAATTAAAATTTAGTAATTTTTACTATTCATCAAAATATGAAAGTTATCCGAAAAGTACCAAAATTTCACCTTAGGCTAAATTTGATATTCCGAATCCAAAAATGAAGTCCATTTTGAAATATAAAATATATATAATTTCAAAAAATTAAGTATTACTATTCATAACGGCTAGTTTGATCGGTTGTGGTGTGTGTTAAAACTCGAAGTTGCGTACAACACACGCTGCTGTTTTATTCAAAGGAAAGCGTACCGTGGAAGCTTGGGATGTTTTATTTTAAATTTTTTTTGATGTCCCCATGTAGTCAAAAAGTTTAAAATATTTTATTTAAAAAGGGTTCACTATTAAAAGTTGGTAAAACTATAATACTGAAGATGAATTTGTTCTTACATTATGTCTAAGAAACTCATAATATGGATTCTAAAATTATAAGGATTATATAAAGTTTAAAATTTAGTTAATACTATTCATAACCTTTTTTGAACGGCTTGTTTGGTAAGTCATGGTGCGCTTGAACTCGGTGTTGCGTGTAGTGCAAGTTATTGAATTATTTTGAAGAAATAACACACTATGAATTCTTGGGGTGTTACATTCTCCCCTCCTTCAATAAATTGCGTCCTCGCAATTTGAAATTGTTCTTCGAAAATAAAAGTTTGAAAATAGAAAATATATTTGTGGGAAAACCCACATCGGAAATTGGTTTACTAAAATTTAGTCTTAATATGAGGAAAAGAGAAATGAAAGGGTCACCACCAAATTATGATCTCGATTAGGAGAACATTGGTGGCAATTAGAGACATATAATTGGAGGAAAAACGTAAATATTTATAGGTAGTGGTTGAGGTCATCAATCACAAACAAGTATAAAATTGAGGTCCTTAAACTCATCAATCTATGATGATTTGAAGTACCATCGGTTCAACAAAATATAGGGTATTGGGATCACACATTTTTGACATTTCAAAATATCTTAGTTGAAATCCCACATCGAAAAATGAATTAATGAGGCCTCTATTTAAAATAAAGAGTGGAAAGTATGAAGATTACCGAAAATAACACATACTAGGGTTCCATGTAGGAAAATATGGATATGGAGGAGAAATCTAACCATCAATTATCTGATGGAGAGTGGTAGAGAACATGGCTATGAAAAGGCCAACAATCCCAAAGCCATAAATTAGTGATGATTTAAGGTACCATCTAGGACAACATTTTTTTTAAAGTTACATTACATAAGGAAGAGGAATTCATTTATGATATTGACTAAGAACATTATGAGATATACTTAAATTTTAAGTAGATTTTCATTCTTTAATAAATTTCCACCACTAACTCAATTTTTTTTAAACGATGAGTATTCAAGAAGACTTGGTCACACTGGGAGAGCTAGAATAAACTTCTATAGAATCACATGATCCATGCAGGATAAACCATATATTTACATTGTCTTTGAAGATTAATCAAAACCAAAATGGTTAGTGAATGATCTAATGATCCCCCAAAAGGATATTCATTGAGATAAATATGCACTAATCTTAATTTCTAAAATTAAACCAACAATACCCCAAAGTTAAATAGATACCATTCAATAACCAATTGTCCTTAAAATCCTTTAATATAATCCAAACTAATATTGAAACCCAAAACATAGAAGAATTTGATTATGTAGTCTCCCATGTTACATTGTATCTCCAAATTACATCAAATACTCTTAAAGTCACATACTTAAATGTAATCAACATCATCACATATTCTCTGTTATAGGTTAATCATTTCCATAAATAACCCAAATCACTATAAATCAACAATAAAAATGTAGATAAAAATCCACCATTACTCTACAAATGAAACCTCATTGTATTCTATTTTCCTTGGGCATATAGTGTTCCTAACAAAATGAACATCTTCCAAAATAACATTTATCACTTAATCACCAAATCATTTTCCTATACCAAGGGTATTCATTTGATAAGACATAAGAACCCAAATCATCTTATTATTGATCAATAAAATCATTTAACAAAAAAATAGTCATACTAACCAGGGACTTCACGTAGTCTAGTGGTAGGTGATAAATCCCAATCGCACTTTGGTTGTGGGTTCGATTCCCACAGCTTTGTCCGACGCGACGGGTTGTCACACGGTCTACGTGTTGTCCTTTTTCAAAAACTATATTCTATAATATTACCAAAATGAGATAAATTTTTCAAAATAACATAATTTAACCACAAATGTTATATCATACTTTGCATTTTCATCCTAAATTATAATAACTTATCATTTTCTCAAACCCCAATGATCATATAAAACCAAATGGTTATTTATACCTATATCCACAAGAGAAGAGACAATTATTCCTCAAATATCATTCTCACATGGAAAACTGAGGGGTTACAAATACAAAAGAAAATTATTCCAAAGTAAACCCATCAATAAAGAGCACTAACACTTTTAAACATTTCACCATCCATTTATTTCCACATAGGTTCTTCATCATATGTTCCTCGGGTTCCCACATTGCCTCTTCCATCTTATGATTTATCCATAGATCTTTTACCAGACGAGTCATCCGGTTTCTCAACACTTGATCTTTGGTATGAAGAATTCTGATAGGCTCTCCACAATAAGATAGATCTGGTTCCAGTTATAATTCTTCATAGGTGAGTACATGCGTTGGGTCAGGCATGTATTTTGTCAACATGAACTCTGGAGAGACTAGGCGGATTTTCCTTTTGGTAGAATGCGTTCATGTGTCACAATGGTACCTCAGGAATTTTTCCAAATCATCTACTTCCTTTACCCAAAAACTCCTCATCCATTTTGGATTATATCGATGGAAGCATCGATGCATCATAAAAAAATAGGTATTTCTTATATATAATTTGGAGACATCGTCTTTAACATGTTTTTTTAGGAAAATTCTCACTGATTCATCTTCAAATATTTTAAAATAAGGTTTTGGTAAATTAGTTTTCGTATATCCCAAAAGACATAAATATATAATTTGATACATGTAGGCTGCTCGAAGGTCTCCCTCTTCTGCGGCATCTAAAAAATCATTTAGTGCATCGTAATTTTGAGATAAAGTGAATAATTTGAAAAGACCCTGATGGTACTTCCCACGCTTAGCGTGGTAAGAAAGTTGAGAGCGCAACATTATCCCACAGTCGGTACTTGATCCTTGAAAGAATCGTGCAATGCTAGAGGTATTGGATGTCTCATAAAGTTGTTTGCATGTAACTTGGACATTTGAAAAAGTTTCAACATCGTCTGCGCATGACTTCTGGATAATAATTGTAAGTAGTTCTTCAGGAAGAGAGATAAGAGTTGTTCGTGATCTTGCTCCCTCCATGTTTCAACTAACAAAATAAAATACAATTAGGTTTTTTGAATACTTATCTAATAGAAAAAAAAAAGACATAATAGGATATTCTTTTAATTGAACAATATATCCTAACTTGGGGTACCCTATGTTAAAATCTACATTATCCGCTATCTATTTGCCGACATATATTCTTAGGGGCATTTTTTGTATTCCCTTAATAATGGTTTATACTAATCTTGTGAATTTACCAAAGCATATCCCCCGGGAGTGTCGTAACCAAGAGTGCAGCAAGGCCCGTTGTCGTGTACCAGTTCCTGTTCGAGTCTAGCTCAAAGCGGTGTTTTCGGGTTTTACCCCTAGGTACATCTGTGCCAGAGCCACCTCTACCTGCTCGTATCCAGACAGGGATGTATTGCTTGGAAAACTCACAAAATCATTACAATACCAAAATTCTAGGAAGTTCTTCTATACTAATCCTCAAAGTTCATCTTAGGTCTACGTGCTCTAATCAGAGTTTATCTAAATCTAGTTTCCAAGGTTTGTACTAAACTTCCTCTGATACCAACTGTAACGCCCCGACCCCAGCTACCCAGAGTCGGTGCATTAATTACATAACATTGGCATGATCATGAGAAATATCAAGTCTCGAAAGACCGATTAGTTTAGTAGCCTTGGAATAACTAGATACATCCATAAATTTTTACATTATATCATAAAAAAAACATCTTGTCTTCATATCCCCTTATACTATCCCTGCAGGTCATTCATAAATTACTTCTTCATAATCCTGGAAAAAAATAAAACATTGAAAGGGGTGAGCTCGGATGCTCAGTAAGGATAACATTATAGCAGAAGCTTTCATAAATAAGCATAAACACTTAAGGCAATTTATAACTAAAACAAAAGCCTTTTAAACTTGAACTTCAGCATAAAATGGCAAAGGTAAAATGAAATAATGCCATTTACTTACTCACATGGATATTCTACTAGTTGAATGATCACATGCAATATCAATAACCACTTTCATAATGATGGAATGCATAATGCCAGACTATCATAACCACATAGCCAAGGCCTCGTGCCAAGACTATAAATAAGATTTTGCCAAGGCCTTGTGCCAAGACACTAGTTTGTCTCATGAGACCTACCGATGCATCGAGGAGCTATAGCGGGCTCCACCCGTCACTTATTAAGTCCAATGCATTCCCATATGAAAAGGTTTAAACATAACGTAATCATTCGTATTAAACTAGCATACGAAATGTCAATACTTTCATCACAAACCATGAATGGTATAAAAATAGCACATCCACAGTCAAACATAATTCATTCGATACAATATGGAAGATTGTATTGTATCACATTAACCTCAATCAATAATAATGAAGGATGTTGACATAGATGAAAATAATCATCAAAACTATTTGAGAGAAATATCCCCCTTTTCTTGAAAACATTTAAAAGTCACACTATTTGTCAAGAAGCCATTTAAAAGTATATTTTTGAATCAAAGTGTCCCATACCACTTTGAAACTTTTAAAAGGAGTTTTAATTTTAAAACTTTAATGTCCATATAAATAAATCCTTAAAACCATTTTTAAAATATGGACATTAATGAGCATGATTTAGAAGAATAATTCTTTAAAACATTTTAAAATGGTATTTTGGTTAGAGTTTCTAACCAAAAGAGAGACACTTGAATACAAATAATTGAGGTAATCAAAACATTGTAATATCATGAGAATAAAGGAATTCATGATATACTATGTCAAAGTACATTATATACACCACATAGAAGTGATTTGGTGTATATCATCAAAGAAGTCTCAATGGAATGTAAATTGAGATGAAATTTCTCAAAAAGGTTGTATCCTTAGGTTAAGGATAAATCAATGACATAATTATGTGTGAAAAATATAAATACACTAAATATGATTGGATATTCAGTGTAAAACAATCAAAGGACATTCACACATATTCTTGTAAAAAAACAATACCAACGAATTGGATGTTTAACTCAACAAATGGAGAATTACTCTTATCAAATTCATATCAATGACTTGAGAATTACCAATGGAGTGATTATGTGTATCAAACTTTTATCCACAGGAAGGGGAGTGGAAATTATGACATAATCAAATGAATAGTGATTCCACACATAATCTTGGGGTAATATAATCAATGAAATATGTGTAAAGCCAAATGAGTGGAAATTGAAATCTCAAATTCCCTTATCGATTAGGTAACTTACGAAACATACACCCATGAAAGAAGTATCATACCATGATGATGTAAATACCCATAAATTAAAGTATATTACACAATGAATACGATCATGGGCAGTACACATACACCACATGCAATAATTAAGTGGTGATCAATGGAATTCTCACGGAATTAAAAGTGAGATAAGAAAACCCTTACATTGTACTTTTTCCTTGGTCGATGGTAGGTTTACCTCCTGTATAATGGTGAAATAATTGTTATTGAATAATAAAAGAATCATTTACATTAATATGATATCATATATGATCTTTTATCATTGATTTGTTAATAATATTTTAGAATTATCGTCATTTCGGGTGTTAACGGGTTCATTTTACTTTATATTCTTTGTTATGTGAGACATATTCGTTATTAATGGGATGTATATTATTCATATCCAGAATGGTATCAAGTTCTTAAACATCATTTTTAAATCATCAAATGATAATTATACTTGAATGGATACGATGGAGAATGAATCTCATCGCGTTCGTGGAGACGGTAGTCCGTACGTACGCACGAACACTACTTCCATTTAATTTTTATTTTAAAAGAATCAAATCCAAATTATACATAGGTATATTACTATTCCAGTATAATATAATATTTTATATATGTTACTTAAGTTCATTTACACCATCCTTTATACGTTCCATGTGTGGTATGAACGAGTCATATCATTTTAAGGGGGCGGTAGTCCGCACTTCCTCAAATGAAATTATCGTATGTATATACAACATGAAAAGAATAATGGTATGAAATAAAATGGAATTACAGAAGCTTATATATAAAATATATATTATTAATATCATATTTAATTACAGTGCCATCCTAATGGCCACCATGAGAGGCGGTAAGATGTATTTGAACAATCATCGTTTCGTGAGGCGTTAGTTTGCCATCCACAGAAACATTATGTTCATCATCCATTAGATGGAGTTGTGTGAATGTGTAGTTTGAATCCTTCTTATAACAACATCCTAGTATATTGAGGATACTTTTGTTGTTACAAAAGAAGGGAAATAAAAAGATTTTGGGGGTTGGAGAAGCAAAATAAATGAAAATACTTTAAGAGAAATTGTTACCTTTAATTTAGGTAACTCACTTTGGTTGGAACCAAAGGACTTCTTGAAATGATTTCTGCCTAAGGGGAAGCTTCAAGGAGGAGGAGAGGGATTTGGGGAGCTTAGTTGGGCAGAGTTTGGACGAGCCAAGTGGCTTGAGAGGTGTGAGGAATGAGTAGAAGTGGTCTCCTTTTATAAGGGAGAGGAGGGGCTCTTTAGGAAAGAGTGAAAGTATTACTTTATAATATAATTATATTCGGTTTATAATGGTCCAAAAATCCTTGAGGTCGAAGATAAGATGACTCTTATTCTAAATAACATCAACCAATAAGAATTGGACAGGTTTTAGATAATATTTTAATCATTATAATCTTATTTATTTAAATGATTTATTAATGAGGTAAACATTGCATCATTATTGTGTCATTAATAATTTAAATTATTTGATGTCTAAAAATTATAAATAAAATATCATTATGTAGGAAATCTTTTTAGCTTTCTAATGAATATTTATAATCGAAAATCCAACATGTATAACCCTATGTAAAAATTGTTCTTCTAAAAGATGTAAGCTTATGCCATTTTTATTTTTATTTTAACTTTATTAATATAAAGTGTCATTATCACTTACAAGTGGATTAATGGGGTCCCAAAATTGACCCAATGATGCCCATGGTCGACCATGTATCAACCAATAGGGTTAAGACACGTTTTAGGGTAATTTAGTATTATTATAATATTATTTTTTAACCCTTATTTACCGGATTTACCCTTAACCATGGTAAATAAAATATTTACCGCAGTAATTATTCAAAATGTCTAAAAATAAAAGTTACCTATTTACACAATTTGAACATCCTGATTCCAAATATGGAATCCATTTTTCTAAATTCAAAACACAGAAGTGGCAGAAATTAATTTAAAATTAATTCCCGCTGTCAAAACAAAAAGCGTGTTTTTAAGAGATAATAACTATCAAAAGATTGACACTTGTTTATGTTCGGTTTAATTGTAAAATTATGTCCAATGACCAAAATTATATTAAATGGTAAAAATATATTCTAAATATACTTTAAAACCACTCAAATTCATAATTTATCACTATTAATTATTTTGATTAAAAAAGATGTTTTTAATTAAAATTTAGTAATTTTTACTATTCATCAAAATATGAAAGTTATCCGAAAAGTACCAAAATTTCACCTTAGGCTAAATTTGATATTCCGAATCCAAAAATGAAGTCCATTTTGAAATATAAAATATATATAATTTCAAAAAATTAAGTATTACTATTCATAACGGCTAGTTTGATCGGTTGTGGTGTGTGTTAAAACTCGAAGTTGCGTACAACACACGCTGCTGTTTTATTCAAAGGAAAGCGTACCGTGGAAGCTTGGGATGTTTTATTTTAAATTTTTTTTGATGTCCCCATGTAGTCAAAAAGTTTAAAATATTTTATTTAAAAAGGGTTCACTATTAAAAGTTGGTAAAACTATAATACTGAAGATGAATTTGTTCTTACATTATGTCTAAGAAACTCATAATATGGATTCTAAAATTATAAGGATTATATAAAGTTTAAAATTTAGTTAATACTATTCATAACCTTTTTTGAACGGCTTGTTTGGTAAGTCACGGTGCGCTTGAACTCGGTGTTGCGTGTAGTGCAAGTTATTGAATTATTTTGAAGAAATAACACACTATGAATTCTTGGGGTGTTACAACTTAGACTCTATTTTAATATTTTATTCTTTAATTTAGTTTTATTAAAACATATTAAATTCATTTTTATTAATGTTTTTAATTATCTGCTACTTAATTAAATTAAAAAATTTAGTTTAAATTAAATAAAATATTTCACTATTAAATTTAAATATTCACTTAGTTATTTAATTAATTGATTTAATGTTTTAAAACATTAATTATTTAATTCTAATAATGCAGTTAAATTATTAAGTCACTAAATTTCTTTTAGCCTACCAGTGAGACAGATATGAGCATCGGTGACCTATTGAGTCACCGATGCTATAAATTTTTACTCATTTTTGACGTTGTAAATAATTTATTTAATAATTTTTAAATTTAAGACTTTTATCAATTTAGTTAAAAAATTATCCTATTTTTAATTTAAGTGTTAAGAATTAATAAATTAATTTGTAATTTTTAAGTTTAATGTTTAATAATTTTTTTAAATTTTTATTTTTATTTTTGATCCTCTATCTAATTTCTAATTTAAATTAACTTCAGTTTTAATTTTAAGCTTAATTTTTGCAGTTCTGTTTTTTATCTCTCTGTTAGTCCAATATTTCTATTCTGTCTAAGTGTTAGTCTTTTTTGTCACTGATGCGGATTATTCATCTATCGGTGACCTTTTAACTACCGGTGACCTTGTGTGCATCGGTGACCTTATTTTTTTAGCTACTGGAAGACTTTATTTTTTAATTGTATCATCGACCTTTATATTTTATCTTATCAGTGACCTTAAATTTCAACTAGCGGTGACCATTACTTTTTCGCTAATGGTATCTTTTTTTTAAGCATATCGGTGACCTTGCTCTTTTCCCCTTCCCTGCTTTATCCCTGACACCTCACTGTTAGACGTCCTTTTCTCACTGATCCGCCCCTAAACCAACTCATCCTCAAATCTCACCATCATCGTCTTCACACTGTTGCCTCAACGCACCCATCAGTTTCTCATCCTACCACTATATCCCCTGTCTCAAGCCGCTGATCTTCATTTACCTCTTCTACCAATGCATATAGTTTCGACCTAGAAAAATCCACTAATATTAGACCAAACTGAAAGCAATCAAAAAAATTATTAGATAAAATTCTCAACCCTAAGCAGATCTACAAACCGCCTACCAATCGTGAATCCCCTTCACTGCTGATTTTCCTAACAACCTCTATTACAAGCTGGTGATGCGCCTCTCCACTGTTTCTTGATCGTGTGCCGCTTCACGTTGTTTGTAGGATTCCTGGAGTCACCAATGCCCATTTCTTGTGAGTCGGATTCCACACCTGGGTGTATCCACTGCACCAGCCACCACAAGGAGGATCTCTGGCCGCTAAAAGGCACTTCGTCCACAGTAGATGATCGAAGGAGTTCCGATGCTTTCTGAAATCTAGGTCGACCCACTGTTTTTCGCCGTATAGGAAGCCAAGTTCTGGATTTGAATGCCTTGATGCAAGTGGAAGAGGCTGAGAGTTTCTACTAGTCGAGACTTTATGTATTACTGTGCGTCGTGGATGGAGATAGTTGTGTCGTGTGTTGAGAAAGAAGAAACTATCGTGAGCCGCAAGTGAAGCAGGGAGAATCCGCTAGTTTGGGATTCCCAGAAGAAGCCCTAGAACCCTTTTCTCCCCACTTGCGGCACTGTCCAGAGGAATTAGGGGAAAGAAGATCTATAAAAAATAAAAAATAAATAAATATAAAAGATAAAGTATAAAAATAATAATAATATAAATAACTTAATAATAATAGAATAAAATATACAACTAATTCATTTAATAAACTCAAATGTTAAACTTATTAATAAAATTAAGATGAAAAATTAAATACATTAATGAATATAATAATTATAATTTATCTTTTTTTTGAATAAAATAGTTATAAATTATTATTACTTTATACAATTTTTATGTTGTAATATAACTATTTATTATTTTAATGATAAGTAATAATCTAAAAAAACTTAAATACTCTAAAAAACCATAAAAATTAATAATACTTACACTAATTTAATAATTCAATAAATACTAAACTAATAATTAAATCTAATTATTAATTAATCACATTTATAATTAAATAAATATAAAATAAAAAATGTTAATTAACAATTAAAATAACAATGAATATTTATTGATTTTAAATTAAAAGCATTTAAACATTCTTTAATGAGACATTTATTTTTTGTATTAAAAGATAACAGTTAAACATTGATTCATCCATTTATTTTTTTGATCTAACTATTTCGGTTCTCACAGGAGCTGAAATCACGTCCTAATACATCCAATTAACTCATCGAGAGTTATTTATAAGGGAAAAACTAGAGCAACATGCTAGTCGTGAAAAAGTGCACCTGTGTGGTGCACATTAAAGAAACAGAATATGTCGGTGGAAGATGGTCGGTGAGAAAAAGTAGGTGATAAATGATATTTAAAAATTAGATAAAGAAGAATATTAGAGGAGGACACTCATTCACATTCGACATAGACACTTTTTAAAAGCGAAGACTCTTGGGAGATACTCAGGGTATTACTGGAGACTGGATTTGCAGGAGTAGGGCAGCAAATCATGAATATCAATCACAGAGGGAGGATTCTTCTTCATTTGTTCTGTTTTATTTGCAATTAATTTTCTATTTTTGAATTGAAAATGATATTAACATAATTTCTTGTTTGGGAAATTGGAATTTTTATTTGTTCTAATTTTATTCTTCTTCATTAAATTTATTCTAATGAGAATTGGATTCCTTCAGTGAGATTAGATCTGATTCTCAAATCCAAAATTGAGTCTACGCCTTCTTGAAATTAAAAATTAAATCCTTTATCTCTTGGGGAGATTGATCTTGTGTTATTTTTTTTGAAATATTTAAAGATAAAACTATGGAAACTTTCAGCAAGATATCATTCTGTTAACTTTGTTAAAACAATTTGTTGTATATGGTTTTTGATGTGGAAAACTTCGAGGAATGAAATACATAGTGTTATTTCTTCTGGAGAAGAAGAACTAACCACTAATTATCAAGGTTTTAATTCAATGTAATGAAGAATAGTTTTTATAACTAGCAGATTTCAATTCACCTGAGCTTACCATTTGATCAACTCTGAGCTCTTCGGTTTACTTTTCCTCTTACCTTTTGTTTGCACTATTTCTTCTTGCTATTTCATTTTCTAGTTAAGTAAATATGATATTTATAGAATTAGTATCACTTTTTTCACATCATAATAAATAAAATAAAAAATAAAATAAAAATTTTAAAAGTAAGTAAATGTTTTTCCACTGCTGACAATAGTGGGGGTTGTAAAAACCTATAGAGCACTCACCTGCCTTCTATGTGGATCGAACCTACACCACAGTGCTAGTGTAGGATAATAAATGTAATTTTGAGGGCTCTAATGACCTCCGACTACATAAAAATTTGGATCCTTTTCCATGGAAGGCATGTGTTGGGTGTTCTATATTTTAGATTATTTAAAAAAACTAATTAAAAAAAATTAAAAAATCATATAAAAATTTGCTAAAAAGATGTGAACATTTGATGCTTGTGTTGCCTGTTTAATTTTTTCTTGACTTCGAGTGTTTTTTTAATCTAAACATTTAAAAAAATGTATGAATTTGGACTACATTGTGTGTGTTGTAGCAATTATGGGCACACTGCCAGGCAGTGTGTCTATAACCAACCACAACAAATTGATTACATTGAAGAAAATGAACAATATGAGTCTAGTCCTAACACCCTAGCTAAAATAGTCCTAATTTATTCTAAATTTGATGTTAGGAAGGAACTAATTAACACTTGGTTAACAAAAATTCATGAAATTCAACTTTTATATAATCAAGAGAAAGATAAAAGAATGAAAAGATTAGAAAATATGCTCTTGGATTTACAACACAGGGTTAAAGAACAAGAAAAATTTGAAGAAAATAAAAAATAAAATGTTTATAGAGGATTTTAAAATAAAATTGAAGAGGAAAGTGATAGTGAAACTAGACAAGAAACTATTATAATTGAAAAAACTGATTTTATTGAACTAAATCCAGAAATAACCAGCTCACTAAATCAAGGGAATAATATTAAAAACTCCAAAAAGTGCTTTAATGGTGTTGAGCTAGACAATTTTTAAGAAGAATTAAAACAGATTGAAAAATATTTCCCAGTTCTTTACGTCATTTCTTCTTTTAATAAAAAACATTGTCTTAGGAGTTTTGAGAATGAAGTCACTCAGGTTGAAAAAATACAAGAAAATGAAAACATTAATGTAAAAAACTCTTCACACTATTTTTATAACTTTGGGAATAATGGGGTCAAACTTGACATTAGGTATAATCTGGAAGAGAAAAATAAACTGGATAATGTGGAATCTAAAATTTTGAAATTGAACTGAACACTTCTCTTCCATGTTTTGAAACTCCAAATCCATCTATTTCTGAAATGATGTTCGATGATTTATAGGATGATATAATGATGTTTGAAAAAAGATTAAAAGATGATCTTTCATCTCCCTATTCTCGTATTGATTGTTTGATTGAAACTGCGTGTACGGAAATTGAGAACAATGATATTATAAATGGGGGTAAATGTTTAAATTTGAACAATCTATAAATTGAATTTATTGAAGATTAATTAAACATTACTCCCCCAGATTTGAATTTTTTGGAATAAACTACATATCGTGTTTTGTGGATTGAGTCTTTTGAATTTGAACATAAAAGTGAGGTTGAGAACACACTTGAATTAGGAAGAATTGATTTTTTAGAAGCAGTAGATATTGAGTGGTCATTCACTGATCATGATCTTTTGGATGAGATTTACAACATTGTTAAACCTGAATCTGTTGCTGGTAAAATAAAATCTCTTCCATGTCTATCAATGACATCCTCAACTATGAATGTTTTTGTGCCTTCTTGTGATAATTTTTTTAGTCTAGATGGTGAATCACACTTGATTTCCATTCTACATGATTCTGTTCAGAACTTTATTGAATCCCCTTTTGAACCTACAAATCAGAATTTACCCATTTTCACCCTTGATTGTGAATCTCTTAGTGTTGAAGTTGATAGAGATAACCATGAGAATAATTCCATACCATTTAAAGACCCTACATTGTTGTCCCTTCTTAAAAAAGTTAAATGTGAAAAATCTGAAACAATTTTTGAAGTTGATAGCACCATGTTCATAACTGTCAAATGGTGTTTCTTATCAGTTAATTCAGGCTATGAGAGTTTAGTTTTAGTTGTGTTAAGTCTTGATTACCACATAATTAAACTTTCTGTTAAAAACAATTAGTCCAAACACATGTGGTGGTTCATATTAAGGAAACCACATCCACCTAGTGACTACGGTTAGTTGCTAGCTGAGTTTGGGTTGGGACTATAAACCTAGCGTTGTATGGGAGACAACCCATGATTTTTATTTTGTTTTCAATTAAAAATTGTAATTAGATAAAGTGTAACTGAAGACTGTAAATTCAGTTCTTCAGGGGAGTCAACCCATGCTCTTTCTTTGTTTTTAATTTTGTTTTTGTTCTTGTTTTACTTTCAATAATGTGTTTCTTTTCTAACTTATGTTTGTTATGTCTCTACTAGAAAAATTTTTCTCTTTCTGCTTTCCATGTGATTTTTCAAATTTTTCTGCTTTTTTCATCTAAGGAGTGGAATTCTCATGCTGAAGGATTAATGGAAAAAACTTAAAGTTAGGTAAGTATCTTACTGTTAAATTCGGTTTCATCTCTCTAATCCTTAATTATTTAGAGAAAAAATCTGTTGCATGTCTTGTATAAGAAACTCTACTCTATATGTTATGTTTGTAAAAAAAATATACATGATTTGGAATGGAATTATTCTATATGTCACTGTGTAAATAAAGAATTTTCATGTACTTTACTAATCTAAACTGAATTTCATTATTATTAAAATCTTCTCACTACGTGAAATTAACTGTGGGGGTACATGCTTGTTGATTGTTGTCTTTTTTGTTGAATGTGATTTGCTAAGGGATTTAAAGAATTCTTGCTTTATGTGTCATTGAATGAATAATTGAATCACATTTTTTGAATCTCCTTACACCCTATCCACTGTGCACCCACAGGTTTTCTGCTAAAGAATCTGCAGTAATTTATTCATTGTGGAAAACAACATTTTTGAACTTCATTGAGACCCTTTATACTTGTCATAAATCTGCTAAATTAAAAATCTTTTTTGAAACTTTAATGTTTAATTTTCCTTCTCCATATTTGGAAGTCAACTTTGAGAACAGAGTAGGGTTTTATGTGTGGGGGAGGGGGTCAATTATTAACTACGATAAACTATTCTTAATTGAAATCTCATCAATTCCCATTTCACTTCAATCTTTTTATAAAAAATGGAAAAAAAATCAAAATTCTGTTTTATTTCTAAGCTTTACACTATACTCAATTGGGTCTTTCTTTTGAGAAGTGCTTTGATTAGTAGTTAAGAACTGCTATGAATCTATAATTAATGAGTTTGGACAATTTCTGAGTGATCTTACTTAGTGATTTGATGGAATTTTTTTTAGGAACTACTTATGAAAGTTATTTGGGTTACATGGTTGTGGAGTTATGATCATAGCTGCTGAAACTAGAAGTTTGACTCTATCTTAGGGGATTCATTATTTTTATTTGTCTTTTAATTATTAAATTTATTGCCTTAATGAGACACTGTAAATGGTTTTCCTAAAAATATTTTGAAACTGTAGTAGATTGGGCATCTGGGATCCCATGGTGAGTCTATGAGACCCTAGAGGCCGGGTGAGTTTCTGTTTACTATAATCCCTCTGTTCACCTTGAATAAGTGCTCATCCAAAGTGCTTAGCATAATTATACATGGCTTGGGAAAAATAAAATAAAGTGTCTAGGGTAAAAAATGAGTTCATTAAGTTGAGGGGAATGATGAACGCCAAATGAAGAAGGGGACCAATTGTTTATATGGAAATCATTTAGGTTGTATCAATAAGGTGATTCAAAAAAATTATTTTTGGAACCTAGGATTCTGTCAAAGTACCAAGTTCCTCAGTTAAGTTCTTAATTCCATTGATATCTTACCTTATGTCACTATTGAAATTAGAACCTGATCTTGGATTGAAGTGAGTCGTTAAGTTGTATCACACATGAGAGATGACACATTCATTGCTTTATGGTTCATAACTTTCTAGATTACCCTCAGAGTATTTTTTTAGGCAAGACTTGATTTGAACATATTTTTAAAAAATCATGTTTAATTGTTTTAGTCCTCTACTTTGAGAATGTTGGACATGTTACATTTTGAACATAATCGTAAATAATCAAATTTGTTTCTCATTGATAATGAAACAAGGAATTGATTGAGGGAAAACAATTCAAAACCAGCAAATACATTGCAAATAAAGAAGAGCAAAGGAAGAAGAATCCTCCCTCTATGATTGTTGTTCATGATTTGTTTCCCTTCTCCTACAACTCCATTCTCCAGCACTTCCCTGAGTATCTCCTAGGAGTCTTCTCTCTCAAAAAAGTGTGTGCGTTGAATTTGAATGAGCATCTCCAGTTCTACTCTCCAAAGGTTTGATTAATGTTCTACATTTTATATACCATGTTCTATATTTTATGTATATCATTAATCACCTCGGTTACCCACTCTAGTTTTATATCAGGGTTTCCCCCTACAGACTTGGATTATTCAAGCTAATGGTTCATTATTATGAAAAGTTTGTGATTTCATACTTCTCTTAAAAGTAGTTAATGATGGGGACATAAATGGTGATAGGAAGTTTAATAATTTTGATGATATGAGAAAATACCTATTGTACCCATGCATTTATTTTAAATAAAATTGATAAAAATATTAAATTTATAAAGTGTAGAAGAATCAACACCAACTATAATGGGGGGTATTTAAGAGAGTAGCTGAGAGACTGAAGAAACAATGTTGTCTTTGTTGTATGTATTTCATAATGTTGTTATTAGAGTAAATCTTATATGAGGATATAATGATGAAAAGTCATGGTATTTCATGATTTATAAAGAATCCATGTAAGTTATTAGGTTATTTTATGTTCTACCATGTCTACAGAAGAGGAAATTGTGAGTCTACTAGCTTGAAGAACTCAACATAAGTTCAAGAAATAGTGGAATATTAATTATTATAGTTATCTAACTATTCTTTATACTGAAGAACTTGTTCTAATTATGAAACATTGTTTATAACATACTTGATGAATTTGAACAATTATAAATAACATGAAAAATATTATTTACCATAATGATGGTTTGAGAAGATAATTTTTCGAATAAAATAAGGGAGAACCATGAAATTATTTAAAGACCATGAAAAAATAAATTATCTTCATAAAGAATTATGTTTGTAAAGGGATTGGTTTTATATAATATATACACATAGTTATTCTTATTATTTTGGGAGGGACAATATTAAAAAATAAACATCTTTTAGAAAACTATGGACCCACATCAACCATATATGGGACTATGGGTCAATGAAATTGGTGGAAGGTCAACCTGGTCAGCCTATTTGATCAGTGAGTGCACTCATATCTCCCATAGTGAGGGTAATGTAAGCATATTGTGGACAAATATTGCATTGGCGACCTCCTCAATGACTGTGCAATGGGTTTTTTCAGCCTGTGCAGGGCGTGTGTAGAGTGTGTATGGGTATCAAACCTTGTGGTGGGTTTAGATGCTACAAAATAAAAGATTATTATTTTTATTTGGTGCTCTCCCAAAACAATATAAATTTGTGATATGAGATGTGTGGACAACCATCCTTCATTAAAATATATTTTCATAAAAGGTTGGTCATATGATCCTATGAAAATCTTCCGTCAAATCACTTTGAGCTTCATCTTCAACCATATACCTTCTGAGGATCTTTGAATGAACCTGAGATGAAAACATTCTAAAAATATATAGTAAGTGTGTTATGTTGATGATAAAAATAAGCTTATATTATTTTGATGATATGAGGCATACATAATCATTTTGAAACCATGCATGAAATATTCATCTTGCATGCATGTGATAATTCAAAAAACATGATTAATCCAATTGTGATGTAAATGAACATATGCCTCTCTTATGTACTATATAGTAAATGGAATAAATGTATGTGATTGTAATTTTTTTAATTTTATAGCTTCATAAAAAGGTAGAATATATATATCACTTGTACTAATATATTCTACGATTATTTTGTCACGTAATTCTAAGATATTTTATTTACCAAATGCTTTAGTGATATTAATATCATTATTAACCCGTTATAAAGATCAAAGGACTATGTTAGTGAAAGAATAAAGGAGTGGTCGTGATCATGACCTATAAATACATAGGTAAGGTAGAGGGTTGGGGCTACTTCAATTCATCATATTTTGATTCTCTCATTTTCATCAAAGGATATTGAAAATCTAAGATCCTACAATGTAACATGAATAAGTTGGAAGAGTATGTTTTTCTTACATGGATTTCAATATGAATCTAATTTCCCACATACACATCTTGTTACACAAAGAGTATATGTGATATTATATGAAAACTCTCAACTTGAATGAAGAAGGGTAACTCAATCAATGTTGTTTCATGAACATGATCCATCTCATGCTAAAAATTTGCATGATGTCGTGGTATTCTCATGAGAACCAACATTTAACCTATGTGATCAAAATCTAAACAAGAAACAAGAATGTTTTAGGGTGTCCAACATGTATGTAGTTAACCCATGTGATATTGGCACACAAAGAGGTGAATACCCTGAGACATGAAAAAAATGTCAAAATACACATAGTGTTGTGAATGCGTAAATATAGTTCATGTGATTTGAAGAAGAAAATTTGTGTTTATACATCGGTTTACTAATAGGTGGGAGAAGTTAAAATAAAAACAACTACATGATATTTTTGAAATAAATAAAATCAAACATGAAAAAAATATTAAATTGAATTGATATAACACATAAAATAATACATCAAGGAATAATACATGTTCTAATAATTATTCTCAGTTATTAAAACATGTATTACATAACATATTCATGAAGTGGTTCTTTAAAAAATCAACTATGATTCATAAAGTAGTTGATTTGAAAGACATGAGTCTTATCTAAAATAAGATAATTCCTTAAGAATATTATATTTATAACTTGCACACATTTCATTGTGGTTAGTATTTCATTAGCATAAGGAATAATTATTCTTTGACCATTTGAAACTACTCATAAAGATATAATATTTAATTAAAGAATGTAATTTAATGAGACTGAAGATAGAAGAAACTTACTAGAGAATATTTTCATATATAGGCATTCGGTTAGATGAGAATAACAAGGTCATTTCAGATATGGTGTGAATAAGTTTCAAGACCAACAAGATTTTTTTAAGAAGCTTTTTTTGATGTTGAAGGTGCACGTGATAAATTTTGATCTTATAGTCTCCATATATAAGATAAAATTGAATAAGTAAGTGTAATTTCAATTGATAGTATCAACAACATAGAGAAAAGGAATGAGCTTGTGAATAGAGGGAAAACTAGTTGTTTAATAGCCTTTAAGAAAGGGTGTCTAACCAGTAAAGAAGGTAGATGATACTTGAATGGATGTTTTGGTTAATACCCAACTATAGTATAGTATTTCATTATAGGGGATTAGAACCATGGTTAAATAGAGAAACAATTAATGAGGTATATAAATAGTTGCTATTTGTGCCTTTCTAATCCTAAAAGAAAGTAGTAATGAATCAATGTTGGGGGGTAACAAACATAGTAATAAGTATGTCATTATACCAAATCTTTTCAATACCATATGTTTTGATCTTACTAATTATTTATATATATATGATGTAAGAATATGATATATTATCGAGTGTATTGATAACCATAACAATCTCAAGAGGATGAATTAAAATGAATGAATTAATAAAAGTAAACCACTAATTCCTCCCCCCCCCCTCTTAGTGGTCAATTGAACCTAGGGATCTATAAGATTTATTACCATCATATTCATGATCGTAGAATTGCATTAGATTTATGATATTTATTCTTTTCAAATTTTAAAAATATCAATCTATATTCCCTTTAAATAGATGATTTCCTATCAATAAAATTTTACTGGAAAGATTTTGTTTCATTCTTTTACATATACATATATTTGGTATCAAGACATGAGATATTTATTGGTTGAATTTAATTTTAAAAACCTCTAAATTACTAATCAATGAATTCTTATAAGAGACTTAAAATTTTTTCTACAAATTTAATAGTACATTATTATTAATTCATTATCTTATTTTAGTAATGAAATTTTATCCTGTACTGAGAGTAAATGATTAGTTTGTTAGAGTCTTTTGGGATCTATGTACCCTTGTTATAGAAGGGTTCATAATATAATTTTTCATTATGAAATTTAAACTAAATTTATCAATTCAATTAAATTAAATTGCTGGGATAAAATTTATTATATTTCTATGGGAAAGGTGAAGTCAAACATTCATCCAATTTATTATTTCTTCTAGTTGGGAATTGATAAGAACCAAACGTGTTTCAAATTTCTATTCTCATGTATTTATTATAAACAATTTTGAAAATTTCATTTTTATTTTTAATATTCTAATATTGATTCTTAATCCTTGGTGTAGAAACAATTTCTCAAATACTGATGAGTAAATTCAATAAAATATAAAAGTAATTTATGTGTCCTCAAATATTAAAAACTCAATGTGGTATTAATGGTATTGATTTTAATAGGAAAAATTATTTCAATTGTATTTTTAATTTCATGATAAAATATAAGGAAAATAAATAGGTTCATGTTGTTGAATGATTGAGATCATAATATTTCAATCATTAATATGCTTCATAAATTATATAAGGTCCGAAAACCCTTGACCTATCAGATAATGAATGATAATATCATTTATGAATGAGATGATTTTACATCCTTTTTTATTGAATATTATTTTTCACTCTTTCATGTGGATACTTTTGAGAATATAATTTTATTGTGTAATTTTATTCCTTGAGTAATTGAGATGAATGATAATAAATTGAAAAATGTTATCCCTATTAATGATGAGATTAAGGGTGTTCTCTTTACTCAGAATATGGAAAATACGCTTGGACTATATATATTTATGAAAAAACATCATGTATTTATTTCTGGATATTTTTTGTTAAAATATAGAGAAAATTGTGATTTCATTTTTTAGGTAGAGAAATAAACCCACTAGAAAAAAATTTCTTATTTTTTTTTCATTACTAAGGAGAAAAATATTGATATAGTCTAATGTTTTGTACTTATTTTGAATGATAAATATATGTATAAAATCATTAAATTTTCTCTATGATGTCCATAATAATTTTATACAAAATTATATCTAAAAATAATTTTATCATCATATATATTATGATGATATAAAACTATCCTACTATTTCCTATAAATTTAACAACATGATTAAGAAAACTACTTGGGTAAAAAATTTATTTATAGCTTGACAACATGTATTACTTTGAAACTATTATATGTGTATTTGTATTCAATATTTGTTTTTGAGAACGTGTATTTATATTCTATATATTATATAATTATATATTTAATAATGTATTCAAGGAAAAAATTAATCATTTATTTATTTATTTTTTAATTTTAATTTTTATTAATTTATCTCTTAATGGTTTCCTTTCATGAATGAGTGGGTGAAACAAGATGATCCTTTATCTTATATATTATTCATAATAATTGTATATTATATCTATAAAATAATTTTTAATAAGGTGGATGGTGGCCTCATCAATAAATTTCAAGAATCCATGGTTTTGGTTTCTCTCCCCAACATAATATTTGTTAGTGATGTCAGTTTATTCATCGATACAAGTAAAATTAATATTCAAAAAATCAAATATATTTTTAATTATTATAGTATGATATTAATTGAAAATATTACCTTGTCAAAATCCAAGATTTCTATTGGTAAATGACTTTATATTTATAGGAAGATGTTTCTAGTGAATCTTTTTCCATCAAGTAAGGAAACCTCCCACTTATTCACACCCAAGGGAGATTTCATCTCTTGAATTATTTATATAGTTTAATAATTTCTCTCATCCCTTAAGTGAATGTTTTTACATGGAAGGATGGGTTTTCATGGTCAACTCTATGATTATAAATAAATTAGTGTACTCTTTTTTGATATATAATTAGCCTTTGAATTTTTTTAAGAGGGAAAATTAGTTTTCTATGAAAATTTTATAGAGTGTTAGAACCTTATAAAATAATAATATCAATGTTAAATAGTCTAGTTCTTGAAATATTATTGAGGGTGGGGGTATTATAATTAAGAGTTAGAACACATTAATGTGTCATTATAAGATCATTTTATATAGAAGTTAAATGTTGTTTATGAAGGTTCAATACCTTCTTCAACAAGATGTTTTTAAAAACATTGATAATATCCATGAATTGAAAATTTGACTCTTTTTATGGATTTACCAAGGAGAATATTATAATTTTTTCATGTTATATTCATGGTGGTTTTTCTCTAGGAATTGTCTATTTAATTATTAAAAAGATAATAAGATTTCTAAATCTAGTTTTGATTTTATATATGATTATAAGCTGAGAATTCTTGATTTATATATGATATTTATGAAAACTTTTATATACTCATTTTATAACCATTTTATTTTTTTAATATACATTTCAATTAATATCATCTTGTGTGTGATTAATTCATCCTAATTTTTATACCAATGAGAAATTGAATAAAAAATTGTAATATCTATTTTTTCGAATTTGAAATCCCTCATAAATTGGTATTCGTAAAAAATTTCATAAATAGTGTATTACCCTATCCATGAATACTATTTTAAGGATGATCTATTACGGGAAAATACTGAATGAAATCGATAAAAATAAATCTGAGATTTATTTGGAATCTATTTTCTTGTATTTATTGTTGATAGAGGAAAGTAACTATCATTTTCTTAATTATTGAAAATTTTCTTGTTTTTCATGAAATTTCATCATTAATTTTTTTGATGTCCCTTATTTCAATATTAGATCTATTAGGGAGAGAATTATTCATTACCTAAATTTTAATTTATCTTCTCTGTTGAAGAACCTATTTTTTTGTTGGGAAAAATTGTTTTCACATCATTTGGAAGAATAGAAACATGGTCGTGCATGAAGGGAAATATGATTCACTTCTTATGATCATGTATGATATTTTTTTATGGTTAGGGATTCTAGTCAAATTTAATTAATAAATACTAATAATATTATTCTTGATTTTTTTTGATTTATTAGATCGATGTTTTTATAAACATTTTAAATTATAATGGTCTAGTTTATGACTTTTATGGACCTATTATTATAAGATATATCAAGATCAATATAGGAAGAGTTTTGAAGAGAGTATCAGGTCAAGCATGCTGTGAAGGGTACTTCAGATATACATCTAGTATAATTGTGAGATTTTTATCCATTATTATGGGAGAGAATATACACTAAAGGATAAATTAAATGGTCTTATTGTGAATATTTTATTTACAAAGAAAGTAGTATGCTGACACCTCTAGATCAAGATGGACAGTCATTAATTAGTTTAGTATGTAAAGAATTGGATTGTAACACCTTCAAGGAGATTCTCAATAAGATTGATAGAATTTGTAAGATTCTAATGTAATGATTTTATTGTCATTACTCATGCTTTTTTGTGATACCAATTAGGTTTTTGATTCCATTACTAGAAAACATTAGAAGTTACTAAATGGGTTATTCTTAATTCCTTGTGTGATGGTTTTTAAAATTGATTCATGAAGGATATATTTTTAATTCATGTAAATAATTTATTATAATTTTTTTGTCCATAAATTTTCTCCTTAAGGGATACACTTCATTAAAAATATATTTTTTTGCAAAAATTTATCGATATAAAACTCAAAGGACATAAATTATTCCACCACCATACCAAATTAAATAATATCAAACTATTAAAAAATGAAAATTAATGAATAAATTAGTAAAAAGAACAAATATTCATCATTTATCTGAAAATTAAACAAAATAAAAATAAAATATTGAAGTATATTACGAAACCCCACAATTAATCCTCAATTAAAATATTATATAAATAAAAACCTTAATTTCTATTATTATAAGATAAAAATAAAATAAAACACCATTTTAAAATTTTATATGTGTGAGACAAAAAATTTAAAAAAACAATTGTGAAGAAACTTTATTATAATATTGATTAATATTCAATTATTATATTCAAATAAAATTTGAAATGGAAAAAATTCACTAATAGGATTCAAAAATTCTAAAACAAAAAATTTCAAACTCTTTATAATAGATCTAACATCAAAAAATATCAATCGTGATGTGATTAAACATCAATAAAAAACATTAACATTAAATAACCAAACATTATCAATGAACCAATGCAATAATATCTTCAATAAATACACCTTGAAGGCTTTTATACAATTGAAAGCTCAACTATATTTAATGAATATGTAGAACGTAACGGAAAAAAATAACTAAAACAAATATTTCATTTAAATATCTAAATATTCAAATATTGATTATATTTTATAATGAACATAATGAAATATATATAATATTAAATAAATAAGGGTACTAATATTCATCCTAGGTTCTCATTAATTTTTTTATATCCTTCATACAACCATGTTTCTATCATAGTTGAACAAATTCATGGGAACATAAATACAAAACCTTTAATTTATGGTCCCCAATTTTGATAATATTATACATATGTATTTTATCTTCCTCAATATCCAAATTTAAAAAATTGATCACATGAGACCCTTCATAAATATACATCCTCTTCTGGGACACGTGGAGGAAAAAATATAATTCCTCTATGTTCATAGGTAGTTACATCGATAGGTTACCTCATAGAAACAAGGTAGCATTATAAAAGTAAAAGTGAATCTCTATTATAATTTATTGACCCTCCATAACTGAAACTATACTTTCCATAGAGGCACCAAAAAAATAATCACCAGCTATAAAATTCAGTGTCCAGTTCCAAGAGTTAGCTATGTAATTTTTCAAACTAAATTTCAATCTCATACACTACCCAATCAAATACACTTGAAGATTCATTCTATACACTAATTCAATGACAATAGTCCCCACTTTTATAACATCTAACCAAAATAAAGGAGAACGATATTGATTCACATACAATTATTTATATGGTTTTATTCGAAAAAATAAATTGTTGTATTTATTTAATGAGAAATCTACTGAAGGAATATTATCATATCACAAGCTACCAAGTACTAATATAAATTTCCAAAACATATCTTATATATTATAAATATTTCCCTTAATTTTGAATTAAATATATTAATTAAATTCATAACATGGGAACAATTGGAGAATAAAATATTACTTTGGAACTCTATGTAGCCATGATATGAATGAATCATCCTAGAAGATACAATTTATCGAGGATACCGGTGAGAATTCACTAAAATATAACTTCTTATTGGAATGAAATTCACTAACTAATTTTTACCCCTTATAAGAATAAAATTTAACAACTATGTCAATCTTCTAACTATTACATATATAATATTATAACCTCTATGTGCATATTGAAACCTGGTCATGAAGTATATAAATACTTCCACAGAAGTTTACCTAGGTATATTCAACTAAAATAATAATACTTGTCAACTTAATATTAATTCAACACCTTCTAAAAAATGATGAATCTTCCCAAAAACATGACTATTTTACACATTATACATGACCATGAAATGTCTATCTTCAAAAAATGATACATATTTTCCACTCTTGGGTGTATATAAATCATAAATTATGATATTCCAATATAATAACTTTTCTCATATCTCTTGGAACAAATATATAACCTTGTACTATTATGTAATGATTCCCTCCATTATTCCACCAATTTAATTATTCTATATATATAATATGATTTATTCTAACTTCTATGATAGATAATTGATCAATTATTTAATCACTCACTCCACTAAAAAATAAGATAAATAATTTTGATATAAGTAAGTTATTATTTAATCACTCACTCCACTAATCCATGATATTCTATTTATCACCTCCACTTGAGAAATATCATTATAAAATTTTGGACATAATGAAACATACACCACATTAAACATTGAATGAGTGAATGAAATATCAATTTTAGAATCCTAAGGAAATTTAATATAACCATTATATCTTAAATTGGAGAACATTTTTTAAAAGTTATGATGAAATATTTTATGGTCTATGAAATCCAAAAAAGTGTCACCAAACAAAGAAAGACATAAAAAAATTAAATATAAATATCTACTAGTTCTAAATCATTATTAGTATAATTTTACTCATGATATAGAAACAAGAAAACTAATAAACTAAACCTTCTATAATCAATATAAATTCTTACACCAAACCATAGGGTGATCAATATAGTTAAAATCATAGGAAACTCTGTTATTTTAATATCATTCAATCACCTCACTGATAACTATAGAAATAATGCATTCAAAATAATTTAGATTTGTTTATTACAAAATTATTTCTTAAATATTCCTATTTTTTATCTATAAAGGGGTGTCCATACAATAAAATTTGGATATGAAAATATGATACTAATCTAATGAAATTGTCTTCCACAAATATATAATTGAGTAGACCCTAATAAATATGTGAAATAATATTCTAACTATCTATAATGAAACCACATAAAAAACATTCATTTTTGGAAATAAACACTTGAAATCTAAATAAAACATGTAAACATTTTATAAAACTCATGATTATGTAAAAATTATAGAAAAAATCATTTTTATTCTAAATAAAAATTATGTGATCTTTAATAAACTGTGATATCAATATTTAATAATATGAACTAATATTTAGTTGTAATACATTAACCATAAATATAGATATTTCATTTTCCAAACTATATTCCCTCACTACATACAAGTATTTTGCATTTTTTATAAAAAATATTCATTAAAATTTCTATCTATTGAGATCTCTATTTTTTATATTCAAAGACGAAATAAATCAAGGAAAAATATATTTCATCTTTTAACTACTCAAAAATTTCATTTTTACTTGACAAATGATAATTTTTCTATACTATTGTATAATTTTCCACTGATAATTCAAATATATAATCAAAACAATTCCAACATATAGGAGAATAAGAAAGGTACACCCCATAGAGATATAATTTGGTGAATGAAAGTAATCTATATTATATCATTGATCATTATTTAGATTTCTTGAATATATCCACGTTATATCTTGTATAAGTCTATGGAGGTTAGATCCATAAATTTAAATGACTATATTTAAAACTTAGCATCAATACATCTACAAAAATTAATTTTATTCTCAAGAATAAAATCCGGAATTCCAAAAACACTAAAGGTGGATCCTCCAATTAATATTTTATTTATAACTACTAAAACCAAAACTCTATGTATGGCCCTGAAATAGACCCGTCGAACTGCAAAAATCACTCATGTTTCAACTGTTTCAAGGCCATATGTCATATATTTTTTCATTTATTAGGATCTATGTGTCAATAATTTATCAAATCATTAATATAACCAACCCAAAAAACTCATTTAAATGGGATACTTGTATTTTAAATAGTAATATAATAATAGAATAGATTTGATTAACCAAATTCCAAGGATATATTGATAGTAAATACAAATATCCCTTGGTTTTTACCATATAAACCATAATATTATACTCAAAACATATATAATCATTATTAACTACTAATAATTATTTAATGTATGCTCTCAGGTGTAGAAGTATTCCTTATATATAGAATACTCATCATTTAGGTATAATAAATTGGTGATTAATGTATTTTATTGATAATATGTTGATTCTTGAATATGAAGCAAGATTTCTTAACCTATTTTCTATCCAATGTTTAGATATACAACTACTATACCAAATCAAAACAGTCCCCCCATATGTCCACCCTGAACACCATCATAAACCTTAAGAAATAATAGCACTCAAACATAAGATAACCACATAGACAACCCTACTAAAATTGAATTCTAGATTATGAGTGTAAAACTAATACTATATTCTATGGGAAAGGGGTTAAGAATAGGTATTAATAGATAAATAATAATAAAAATTATATAAAAAACCCTCATAAATAGTCAAATATAGAATTAATGTGTATTTGAGCAATGAAAAATATAATTATACATGATAAACATTAGTCCTAATAAACATGTTTTCAAAAAAATATAAAAATTAAGGACAACCATTAGTATGAAACATATCAGAAACAACATGGAGCGACCTAGAAATAGATGTTTAGGGTTTTATGAAAGTCATGAGTTTATTTGGCCTATATGAATTTAAAGGTCCATGTACTAATTATATTGTTTTATAAATAGAATTTTGACCATTCTCCTGGATATAGAATACAATGTTTACTCTAGTTCCATATTTTGATACTTTTTATATGTTGTTGGAACTTTTTAAAAATGTTGGATGTTATCAAAATTAATTAAATTGTTTATTAAATAAGGTGATTTACTTTTAATTTATTTATTTTTTATAGATAAATTAAGTGAGATATTTTATTGTCTTTCACCTGAGTTATTAGAAGAAATATTTGAATATATATTTCGTGTCCACAACATGACTCATGAACAATTCATTATACTAATTTCTAGATTGAAATTGGTTGAAAAGAATAAGGTTATAGAAAAATAAAATTGATGATAACTTCATTTTTTATGGAATATATTTTTAACTAAACTTGATATATTATTCTACCATGTACAATTCTCTATTCCCTCAAGATACAATGATGGAATAAATGTGTTTTGGTGGTTCAAATAAAGATCGAAGTGCAATAAGAATTAATGATTTTCTAAAATTGGATATAAATGATCATTTTTGAATTGAGTTATTTCACTCATGATTTATATCTCTTAATTATTAAATGTGAATTTTTTTGGAACATATTTTTTGTGATGGTTGGAAATTAACAATAATATGATAAAAATGAATATTTTGGTAAGAATAAAAAAAATATACATTGAATATGAAATTAATATAATAATATATTCTTTATGAATATTTTAAATTATTATCAATTGTGATCTTCATGGTTAATGATGGAAATTTTAAAATGTTCGAATTGAATTTTTATATTTCTTTTGAATTATATGTCCAACGATTATGTAAATTCACTGCTATTAATTTGTGTGATAATAATTGTTGAAATTGATAATATGATAGTTTTTAAAAGATATCAAACTAATAGTATTTTGATGATATAGATTATTTTGAAATTTATAAAGCTTCAATAATCTCTCTTATGCAATGATGTAGTGGTGTTTAGAGAAGAATTTAGTGAATAAAGAGTCTATATATATATGGTATATTATTTATTATATATGGATAGTAAAGAGTTTATAGAGATCTTTTATTAATATTATATGAATATTTTTATTGATGAGATGTTTAACTACCTGGGAATTAGTGTATGGTAGACTATGGGTGGATCTTGATGTATCCAGTAAGAATGATTATACACCTTACGACCTTTGTATGTGGTTGAACTTGGTTATACAAAAATTGATAGTGGGTTTCATTAAACACTTAATATTCTATATGATAATTAATTTGATGGTGTGGTTATATATACAGTAGTTGATTGTGATGTGTAATGAGGGTTTGAGAGATGTGCTATTGGGGATTTAGGTTAAGGTTTGGAGAGTCCCAATGAGTGTACATCTAAAAATAATAATATTTAATATAGGGATAACCTTTCACTTCTATGGTCGTGATAGGGACATTTTATAATGTTGATTGAGTGCCTATGAGTGCACATCTATAAAAAAATATAATTCATTTAGAGTGGAATTCAACCCAACTGTTATTGGTTATGAGTTTAAAATAGGGGAATTATCATTTGGTGAGGTGATTCCATGTGGCCATAGAGCTAATATCAATGAGATTCACTACTGGTGGATAACTACACAACTACATTTCATTATAATGACATTGAAAATATATTATCTGTATAAATATTCATCATGATTCTAGTTGTTAATTGAAATTTATACTTCCAAATGCTTAATGTTTTTTATGATTTATTAAACTACATAGTCTAGAAGAATTTAAAGTTAAATTTTTAAGTTTGATGTTGATATGAAAAATACATTCAACAATATAAAAAAATAAAGCATGATACTTTTAGAAGAGTTAAACCACGATATTCATATTTCATGTTGGTACAGACAATTAATATCACTCTTTAGTTATTGTATATTACTAAAATTTGGTAACATTTGTTAAAAAAAATAATTATCACATGAATCACATTATTACACTACAATAGTAGTGTATGGTTAAAATTAAAGAAATTTATGAAATATGTGTTATGAATTATTGGTGAACGAGGAATCATAATAAGTATGGAAAATTGAAAATGTAAGAAAAAATATTTCAACAAGAAATGTCCAATTTATTATAATGTAACAAGAAAAAAAAGTGATATGAGGTTTAAATCATGAATAGAAAATTCAAATATCTACAGAGTGACTTGTGTATTTTTGAAGATAGTGGAGATGATATTAAAAGACAATAACACAATCTCAAATATTCTTCTATAATTTTAACACATAGTTTTGAATTTGGAGATAAAGTAGTCTAGTATGGAAGATATATGTATATTTAAGAACAATCACTCCATATTGTGTTAGTAGTGGTGTTACACCTTAATTTCATGGATTTTTAACATTATAAAGTATATTTATTTTTAGAGTTAGTTATCTAATTATGGTTACATTTTTACTTTTTAGAGATTATTGATATGTCATTAATTCCCCCTAGAGGACTTATATAAATGACTTATAATAATTTAATTTCACAAATTCACTTATATATATTTCATGATCTAACATTCCTCTTTAATTTAATATAAATATTATAGGATTAACTCTTCACTAATATCTAATTTTCAATTATTCATTAGTATTTATTCACCTTAAGTGATAGTAAATTAAGAGTAATAATATAGATAATTATTAATGAATAATATTAATTGTGAATGAATTTTGATTTAGTTTTTATTGCATTAATATTAATTTTTTATCATATTACATAGTGATTAATTAATAAAAGTAATGAATAGTGTAATAAATATAATATGGTGGAGATACTTTTGTTTCTGATAGAAAAAATGATATATCATTTTCTTGTAATATGAGATTTCCGTAGATTATAATTTGAATATTTTCCTTTTTATAATTAGTTGAAAGGATTATAGTAGTGTTGCTTGATATTTAATCAATGGGTGTTGATTAACATTATAATATTGAATATAATAAAAAAATGTTGATAAAACAAATTAAAACATTTAATTTGTAAAAATATCCATTGAAATTAAATTACTATATTTTTTTTTAAATAATGGAGGTCATAGACAAGTTTATTCTTTATTTATAAATTTTTTCATATAATCTTTCAAAATAAAATATTTAATAATTTATAAACTAATGTAACTCAGGATATTTGGATACTACATGTTCATAATGGTTCATACCCAGTAATTTAGATATAATTCATATGTGTAGTTATGTTTGGGGCTAGTGAATATAAATTTATAAAAATAAATATCTATCATTGGGAAGTGATGATGCCCAATAGTAGGTAATACATCCCGATAGAAAGATGGTTTAAATAATATATTTGATGTTCTATATTATCTTATTGGATATGGTTAGTGTTATGAAATGTTATTATTATTATAGTTTATTGATTGTGATGAAATAGATAACTGAGGATTGGAGGCCGAATTTTGGAATTTATTATAACTATCATGTTTTATTTAATTCAATCACTAATAATTTATTATAATTTATTCAGATAGAAGAAAGAGAATTTTTAGGATGGTATTATTGAGTATATTTATTTTATAACCATATTTTATATGTACTTTCCTTCATATTATCTAAATATATCTGGGCATACTGTTAGGAGGCCCTATATATAGACATTCAAGACTTTCTAGTGTAGTAATATTATACTATACCTTTTTGTGGTGTTTTTTACTATCCTATATCAAGGGTATATCTTACATGATTTCATTTTATAGTTTATGAAATATTTACCTGTATTCTTTAATAATAAATATTTCATAGTTTTTTATTTTTATATTAATTTGATATTCAAGATTTATAATTAGTTAGGGATATTTTCTTTGACTTATGTTATTGATATATTTGAAAATTCTTGGATAAAAGATATTTTTTCAACAAAAAAAATACCATTCCAAAATATTTATCAACAGGTAAGTGCTTATAATGGAGTTAATGGTAGATTTTGTTTAATTTAATCAAATATAAGGTGTGGTCATGGGAGGTAACATCCAATAAGATCCCATTTAACTAATTTCGGTATTATGTTTATACTCATTGAAGGTTAAGAAGATTCATGTATATCATATAGTCATAAGTTATACTAATGTTCTTATACACTTATATAAAATAATTCCAGAGTATCAATGGTAGTTTGGACAATTAAAAAACAACTCTTTTAGTTTTTTAGAATCATTAAAAGTAATTTCCACACCACTAAAAATATATAAAATTATTTTAACCACCATCACTGGGCTGTTTCGAGAGATAAATTTATATGGAAGGATAGTGTTAACATAGATAGAGAGATGGATAATAAAAATATAGAGGTTTATTATAGGGATGTGTTCGATGTTGAGTATTAGATAGATGGAGACATCAATCTATTAGTAAATAAGTGGTGGAGGGATCATAGGTAATTTTATATAATATTTTTATTTAATATACTAATAATTATTATTTTATTAATATTATGATTTCACATTTTTTAACTCTAAATACCTACATTTTTTGTTAAAATTTATTATATTAAATCTTCAAAATACATCAAAGTAAAATAATATTTGGAGGTCAATCACAGTTATTCATGGTGTGTTGTTTTTATCAGGTCATTAGATAAGATGAATTTTCATACATTGAATTAATTTTAAAGGTAAAACAATATATTTTATCCTTGGGATATATTTTTCATACTCAATAAAAAATATTTTTTATTAACATTAAAAATGGTTGTTATCTATAACCTTGATAAATATTTTATGGTATTTGTTGGGGGTATAATTTTCATTCAGGTATAAGAATATTGAGACCCATAGTATTACATTTTAGTTAGGTAATTCGATCCTTTCTACATTTGAGATGAATGTTGAATAACTTTATAGATTTCTCATACATGATATGAATGTTTTTACATAGTAATATAGGATTTTATATCATATGAATTATATTTAGATTGGGAAATATTCATAGATAGTTGTTACAACTGTTGACAAGGATTATCATCATATAAAACTCATGGATCTTTGGGATTCAAGGATTTAAAATGATGAATTATTAAAATTTCATTTTATTCGACATAGTATATGTCTATGGAATACTTTTGTATTTTTTTTGTATGAATGTAAATGAAATCATGAGGTATCGTATAAAATTCTAATTTTTAAAGAATGTGATAGTAAATAATTACTATATGCATTCTAATATAAATGATTTTTTAACATTTAAAGGGGGTGAGTTACTTTTATAATATTTATTTACAATTAGGTCATATCTATATGACGTCATATATAATTTAGTCTCTTTAAAAAATTATTCATTTTTGATATTTTGAATTTTTATTGATTCCATTTCGAGTTAGAAACACAACTATTGTGGTTATAAATCATAGGGAGAACAACATAAAACCTATCTAAATAATTTTTTCATAGTCTATATTGATGATATAATAGTTTCTTCTTAGATGAAGCAGGTTCACACAAGCATTTAAAATGGTTTTATAATTATTAAATAAAGAAGATTATGTGGGAACATGTATAAGTATTGAGTCATGAAATGTGATGTGGATTTCCTAGGTTATATTATTCTAGATCATGTGTTAGTGGTAAACCCTAATGAGATAGAGGTAATTATTTCTCTAAACCCGTCAAATAATTTTTCATAATTAAAACATTTCGTAGGATTTTTTTGTCATTATAAAAGTTTTAGTGTGATATTATCTTAGATTTTGGTCACATTATCATACATAACTAGGAAAAGGAGAGAATTTTCAAGGTTGATGGACTGTCAAGATAATTTTGAATGAAATATGATGAATTTAATGATTAATTTGATTATTTTATTAACTATATGGGTTATAAAATACATGATATAATGAAACACATCTCATTAAGGGATTGGATGTGTTTTTATATTGAAGGTATCAATCATTTATTACTGCATTTGACAATTATATTTATTTTAACATAATTATGATAATCATGATTGAAATATTAATGTGGTGGTGTTAGTGATTAAGTAATTGATTCAATATTTTCAAGTTGATTTTCTATTTTTTTATAGAGATCATAAGAGTTAGATATATACCTTTTCTTATAAAAACTTGAATTTTTTGATGAATTTTTCAAAAACCCACATATTTTGGGATATATTCTAGAGTTTTTCATAAAATTTTAATTATATTATGATGGATTATGTTTCATTGGTTATAAATTTTATGGAATTGGAGGATAAATAGAGTTTGGGTATTAGAGTCTTACTTCCAAAGTATAACATTAGGAGAAACTAACACCCTAAAGTGGTGCAACAGGTACCTAGTTTCAATTTTTTGCTGATTGTATCCCCTAGAGGTCCACCAACAACTTAGTGAGGCATCAACCATGTGGTTGAATGGGAAATAAAAATTTTATAAGACCTTTGATACACAATGGTTTATATCCTCTTATTTTATAATGGAAGTTTTTTTGTAAATCCTCTTAAATTCTATTTTAAAACCACTCCTCTTCCTCCACCTCTTCGAAATCAATATCGATGCCCCTTGGATTCTCATATCAACACATCCAAGTTCCAAAATACCTATTTTAATATTTTTTAATGTTTAATTGGATGTGTTATTTCTATTTAGATAAAGAAATCCATTTCTAATGTTCGATTATGTTTTTATTTCGATATTTCTTATGCTCCATCATAAATCCAAAATTAGATAAATTTTGAAATTTTTATTATCTTAATTACTATTAAAAATTATATGTATTCCTTCTATGATATAACTCATTAAGGAATAAAATATGTGTTATTTAATATTCTAGGTCATTTATATTGGTGTATATAATCATATTTGAATGTGAGTTTTACATGTGTGATTGATAATTCGTCTATTTTATCTAGTAAAATTAGATATATTCTCAATGGTGAAATTAAAATTTAATAGTAGGGGTTGGATTGGTCCACCCTAGTTGGGATAAACCTATAGTGAATATGATATATTTTTCCTAGGTATCCTACCCTAATTACTTAGTTTGAAATTGAGTTATCTTAGATTGAAAATAATATTAAGAATTATTTTTCAGGGATTTTAGTATAGGGAATAAACATATTCATGTGTGAAAGTAGTGATTATATGGGAAAAATAATCATATTAGTTTGAAAAGTAATGTTATGAAAGAGTAACCAATGGGTTTAATGTTCTCTTAAGTGATGGGTTGATGCAATGTTTCCTAGAATGAGTAGTCAGGACATGTGTTGACTTAGAAGACTTGAAGTTTCATTGGTTCTTATAATGTATGGGTATTCTAGGTTAAGTATCATTCATGGAAATGAGGAATTTAATTTGATAAAAACAGTATTTTTTAGTGGGATGTTGTCTTGTGTTTATGTTTAATTAATAAGGATTCCTAGTTATTCCGTTATAATTCATAAGTTTGGAAGTGTTACACCTGCCTTAGTATTTGATTCTTATATCAAAGGTTGGCTATTTTAATACATCCTAAGTATCTAGTTTATCTATAGAATGTGGGAAATCATATAGATTCTTTAGTATATGGTTCATATATAAGATTTCAGCTATATTATGCCTTCATAAATATCTATTTCCTATACTTGATTATGGTGATCTTAAAACTCTTTATGTATTTAGATCCTATTATATCCTATGATGATTTATTTAATGGAAAAGTTGAATCCTTACCATGGAATTAACTGAAGCATGTAATGATAGTGTACATAGTGTCTTCTTTGTGAATGATATCATGACTAACATGTATGCTTGTTATTGATTATTTATCAATCAGCACATGTACTAACATATATTCTTGGATTTATATTAAGGTATCATTGGTAGTGTTCTATAGATTTTCAAACTCACAAATGATAAATACTCCTTGGTGGGTGTATATATTTCATTTTTAGGGATCTACTATATAAGGGGGTTATTATATTAATTGGTGATATATAATTATAATTGGGTAATTTTAAAATTTCTTCTGTCTTATTATTATCATGTAGCTATGATTACAAAACATTTTTCTATTTTTTTTTGCGAGTTATAATTATATAACATTATCTTGATTATATTAAATTGGACATCACTAATAGTCAAACACCTTATCATTCAGTGAGAAGTGCTTAAGCCCATGAAGCACTTGGGATTGAACTAATTAACATATGATGGGACATTATATAATGGTTTTTAATATATTATGTTTTCTTGTTTTATTATTTTAGGGATTTTTATATTATGGGATGGTTGATCAGGACTTGAGTTGGTTGTTATATATAGGTTTGACTAACACATGTATAGTATACATCCAATTTAAGATGGGATTAGGATTGATGTTATTAGCGTCTATGGTTATGGTTATTAATTTTCCTTAAGTGTTTTTTTGGTATATTATATATTTTATTAGTCTTGGATTGACATGGAATGGATATGTAATTACATTCATCAAATTTGACATATATGTTCATGTAGAAATTTAATTCTTGAATGTGATTGGAAAAAATGATTTTTACAATTGAATTTAAATTAATTATTTCCAAATATGATTGAAACGATGTTTTTTTAAGTACTTTTTTTGTGTCATTCTGATTAATTAAACCCCAAAATGATAGATTTCTCTATAATTACAACCGAGATAAAAAAAATTGTATTTATATATTTATTTCATGTGGATAGAATTTTGGTTAATTAATGGGTTTTTGTTCCTATGTTTTCTATCTGAGAGTATTTAGTGGTTTCTTCATTACATACGTTTACTTATACAGGGTGGTGTAGTTAGAGAGGAAAGGTGTTAATTTTTATATGGGTGTGTTAATTAAAAGGAATTATAGCTGCTTTTAATTTGATATTTTAGGATTCAAAATAAGGGTGAAATATTTTAAATTATTATTTTTTTAGAAAAAATCTCCCTCAATGAGTTTAATTGGAGTAAAACTGGGAATGGGTTGTGGGTGCTTCTGGTATACCTATATATGACCAAGGGAAGATATTAGATAATACTTATAGGGATTTCCAAGTAATCTAGGAAGGTGATACTCTTTAAAAAGTGGTGTTTCATCTATTACTAGTTGGTTAATTAGCATATATAGCAGTGATTCCACTATGGTGGAAGTCACTTAAGGAATTGGGAAACAACAAACATAATGTTTTTAGATAATTATAGGCATTAATTATGTAGAGGATTAATTAATGTTTCTACAAAAAAAATTAGCTAATGGAGAAACTTGAATATTAGTTGGTGATTCTTACCTCATTAAAACATCTTATTCCTTTCATGAGATGAATGGGTCTGATGAGTCATTCTAGAATAAAATAGTGTTTGGAATGGGATGCCACCAAGGGCCTATTATTTGAGTATTTCATTCTAAATAGACACAATTTATATCAGTTAAAAATGTTTATGTAACTCTATCAAGGATTTATTTTTGTAATAGACTATTCTAGTTTATTTTTATAATTACTTTGAATCACCACATTTTTAGTAGGTAATTTGTCCCTAAATGTCCATTGATATATATATTCCATTCGATGGACCTTACGTAGTATGTGAGGGTAGTCAATTTCACATCAAATATATTTATATAATTAATAAGGGCCACACTGCTAAGAAGGTTCTTGCATAGCATGGTATACTAAGAATTTTTCTTCCTTTTAGTGGTCTAGGATGTGTCCCTCCAAGTGTTCTTGGTGGTATCACTTATAGTGGTTGGAAGATTATATATGATTAAATTTTATAGGGTGATGATAAATGATAGGGTCATGGTAATGGTGTTTCTCCTCCTTCTATATTGGGACCTATATTTGTGTGGTTCTATTATATGATACCACTTCATTTTTTATTCACATTTTTATTATATATACGGGTGTTTTATCTATGAAAAGGGATTAGCTTTATAGTATTATTTTTATAGATCATCACAGCAAGGTATAGTATAAGGATTGAACTATACATGGGTTTCCCAATCATCATCAGGGGACAAAACTAGGACATAATCATAGCACCATCAGGAAGTTCATAGAGTAGTGGTAGACGAGGTCTACAAGGGATGAATAAAATAGATTCCTAATGGGCTATAACTTAAGGTATTCATGTATCTCAAGGTAGATTTTTTTATTTAACACATGTCAAAGGGTTTCACCTAACTAGGTTCCTACTGATGGGGGTGAGGGGCCCTCTGTAACATTCCCATATGGATACCACCATTTTGGTGCCCTAGTCCAATTCACAATGTTATCTAAGGCACACCTCCCTGAATACCTGAGGCTTCCAACTAGTAATGGGGGTCTAAAGAGGTATTATGGGGAGGATATACCAACTATATCATATTTCATAATCATAAATAAGTATGTAAACATCACACACAGTATATTGTGTAGAGTAAAAATAAAAAATGAAGGAATCATTAAACATAACATGAAAAATAATAAATTAAATGTTGTGAGGCCTCAATAACCATGCCATATATACAATAAATGCTCACCCATAAGTATGCTTCTAAATAAATATAAAAAGTTTATAAAATATGGATTGTGGATCCATGAACATATTAAACCTCACCTCATCCCAATCTTGAACATTATTAGAGATATCCTACACCACCATGATACCTCAAGCCTTAACCCCTAACCTATGATCAAAATAACCTGCTAGGAGTGGCTTGAGTACCCTCATTTAATATATTCTTGAGACGAGTGTGATTAAATAAATTAGTATGAAACCAAAAATGTGGTACCATTCTAACCATAATATTAAGTTCTATATTCATATGATATGATAAATATAAATAAATTAAAAAATATAAAAATAACAATTAAATAAATAACAATACTAACTTCAACTTGGTTTTGGACTATCTTTGACCATTTCTCAATGGCTATGAATTTATATAATCCCTACCACCCTATGGAATAAGAATATAACATAGAATATTCCTAAATACTATTTTCAATCCTCGTTTCCAAGATCATGATTGAATATACCTACTACCCCCTATGTCTAGGTTTCACTAAGCACACCATGACACCACAATAACCATAATAATACAACCACCTGTCGGGTAACTAGTTCACAAGAGTATAACAAACCACCCCTTGAAAATGATTTCTCGTCTTTATAATATGAACAATGGTATGACATTCCTCCACTATGGTAGTTTTCCCGACTAGTAATAATCCCATTTTGATCACAAACCCAGATCAGGCTCAACTCAGTATACCATCCAATCCATGCCTTAGCAGCTAGGAGTCCCCCAGAAAATCGTGGGCCACAAGTCCCTAATGAATGACCCCTATTGGGATATTACATTATGACCCAATATAAATATCATGGATCCAAAACATGTAATCCCATATAGTATAATCCATACATCCCCATATATGAGTTTTCTCATTTAGGTTATAATCCCTATAAGAATCTCAATTAGGTGATAATATTTTTGGTATCTTAAACCCAACTATCTAAGTGTTTCCACCCACCACACCCAACATCCACCAAGGTGCATGTTATTTCACTAAGAAACCACCACTAGGTTTTATGGTAACAATTTCAATCCCACATAAAGGGGTATCCTATAAATTTGGGATATAAAAGAAATTTGGGTGGAGTTATGCCAAAACCCTTCTTCTCTATCCACCACTGTTTGGGCTCACATGTTCAACATGAGTTCTTTGACACACATACTAATATAACTACCCATATACACATAAAAATATTAGGATAACCTCTAAAATGGGAACCCCTGAGGATCCCCTATGTCACTAATATAATAGAGGCATCCTACCTGAGGTCTTAAATCACAACTAATTTATCAAGACTACACATGATGCTTGGGGGAAACATTATCCCTCATCATCCTAAATTTCATCATCTAGCCTCATATCTCTCATGGTTCTATAAACATAGAATCATTAAAAAAAAATTGATTTCAATCCCTTCTCAATTTCCCCATAACAACTAGTTGAGTCCACATACACAACCTAACCACCGTTTCCCTATGAATATTATTCCCTCGGTAGTCAATTTCTAGTTGAATACAGGGTCTCACCACTCCTATTTATCCAAAAAATATAACATGGATCCTAAAATAGGGACACTAGTAAACATTGATCCATGAAACCTTATCATTCAATAGTTGTGGAAAACAAGACTGTGTGTGAAGGTTTAATAGGGCCCTCAACACATATCCAAATCTAGTAATTTTAATTAATATATATAATTTATTAGATTAGTCCACTATGTTGGTCACCTATCATGGATTGAACCATTATATCATTTCCAAGCATAAAAATTTCAGAAATTCGAAAAAGGTTGGTATGTTATTCTATATAATGTTTAATTGAAATATTTTATTTATGTCCAAGGGTCCGAAACAGACACAAAGGCCAGCATAGGGTTGACCATGCTTGTACAAGCTCACACTGCATTCCAATCCTCTAACTCAAGAAAAAACATCAAAAATTAAATATAAAATTTAAGAACAATTTGAAAATAAAATTAAAAAATTTCACAACCACTGGAAAATATTACTAGCTTCCCCTTCATAAATAAAAAACGACTAAAAATGCACTAATAAATCATAGTTGTCACTCAACCTCATCCCAGGAAAAAGACCTAACACACTAAATCCATCAAATAATTAATTTAATTAGTGTTTTTTTAAAACTTAAGAAATTATAAATAGAGAAATTTCATGTCGAATCACTAAGAAAATATATATATATATGATTTATCAGATTTTCCTCATCTTAGAAAAAATGAGATCCCCATTTTCCGTGACTGATTCATCCATGATCCAGGGGAATAAAAATCCAAAACCATTATTAGAGGACCAAAAAATAAAATATATGGATATATAAGAGAAAGTAAAAGATCATCTTAGTTGAGGACACACCCTAAATCACTAAAAAATTCCATTATAAATCCCTTTATAGAGGGTTTGAAGGAGGATAGGAAGGGGGGAAGCTGGCTCACGTGAGGGAAGGATTATGGTAAATGAAATGAAGCATCCTTACAGTCATTATAAGAGAATGGAAAAATTACCATTTTACACTAGATTCATAGTTTTGATACACGTTTTTCCAAACCATGCACCAGCGGTGCATCCATCACTACCCAAGAGAACCTGCTTCACATGGTTGGTTCATATATTTTTCCAAATCATGTGTCGACCATGTAATGACTCTGCAATATTGTACATAGTTCATCTATATCCATGTGGAAACTATGTGATAAGATCCCCAAGTCCAAACTAAGTCACATGGTTACCTGTGAAACATACATGTTCTAACCATAACCATGTTAAAACCATTTTAGCTAACCCTAATCGATAAAAAATTAACTGAGTGTTCATTGAGGATAAGGGTGCCACATGGTTTCCCCTAAATTGTGTGCCCCAAATTTTTCAACCTAGGAAACACCCTCTAAAACATACAAAACAAAATTCAAAGCTCCTAAGACTCATCTAAACACCCAGGTAACCTCACAAGACTCATTACTTATCTAAAACACCACTATAATATGCTACAACATTTGAAATTCTATTATGAATATTTGATCAAAAATAATCCCTTCAGGTAAAAGAAAATTCAAATTCCTTATATAATTTTAAACCTTTAAGGACATTGGGTCTTAAAATTTCTCCACTATAACCCTTATCATTCATGATAAGTCTCAGTGTCCACCATCTATATCTCTTGACACCTATCATTCGTCCATTAAACCCCAAAATGATGTGTCCTATCATGAAATTCCATTCATGCTCTTAAATTGCAACCACTAACTTATAGTGTATATTCCTACAAACCACAAGACAATGCTCAAAACCATTCTCTAAAACACTAGGACGATACTCCACAAAACCAATCTATATTGATGGAAAACCAATCAATCATCCAAGACAACATACCGGATGTAGTTTCTAGATCCGTATATTCTATCATATAAAAAACACCAGATGTACATCATCTAGGCATCCCCTATAAAAAATGCTCATCTCAAACTATCAACATGTTTCCAACCACCCGATCACGATAAATGTATGGGACAAAAAATCCCATGGTAATCTAATCAAGCTCACTGAATCAATTACACAATTAGAAGTTATGTTCCAATGTTGAAACAACCCTTCCTATTTCTAAAATCATCCATATTTCATGTTCTGTTTCACATGTTTCAGTCCTCATGATCCAAGCTCATTGAATCATGTCAACACCTGACTATGATCAACTCCCAAATCAATAGTGTCTTTCACAAATGATCAATTTTTATGTCACCTCTAATCTAGAGGGATAGTTCTTATTTCAAAAAAACTCTTGTGAAATCATTATAGTAGTATTTCATCTAATTCAATGATAAATTCTCCCATATAAAAACACTCACTAGTTCAAATTTAAATATGATTCTTTCTTAATAGTACTCATTTCCTTGATCAGATCAAGCCCCAAGGGATTCACACCTATGTAAAAACCAACCAAGATTACCCAACTCATGAATCTATGGTTTTGACATCATTGAACCCAAAATTTCATAACCTATATCATTCCTTCTCATTAAGAAAACCCCATAAATAGCTTCCACCTATCATTGGTCCAAGATACAAGTGTCCACTCATGCTATGAATGCTTACTAAAATGCATCAAAGGAAACTAGGACATTCCCATGAATGGTCTTATTAATTGAAAAAAAAATTGATACTAATGAATTCATGGTGAATTTTATCAACAAAAATAAAGAATTATCATTTTTTATATAGAACACTTGATGGAACATTGGTGCATCAACCAGAACATAATTTTTCAACCAAGCCCACAAAATCTAAAGGATCCACAAGAACCTACCCCTCTAATGGATCACCATAGATCATACTACTCACTGAATCCTTATGTACTATGTCATCTATAAAGGGTCAAAAAGTTCTCCCTCCTCTCTAATAAAACTAGGTCTCCCGGCGGTTCACAACTCCCAGGACATCACTCATTTCACCCAACACAACACCACTTGGTAACTCAGGTGCAAAACCACCAACTCGGGTGCCACCTAACATGTCCCAAGAACACATGCTAAAAAACCACCCAAAAAATAATTATTATCATGACTCATCCCTACACAAGACTACCCATATAGATTCACATCCCACCATTAATTTCAACTATCACCAATAGGACCATCCCAAAAGACACATTCATAAAAAACATATTTACTCGATCAGTTAAGTAGAGTAACATTCCAATATATATGGGAAAAACTTATTTTTTGATACTATCACATTAAATAACCAACCTAAATATCATACTAGGGTCCCCCAAATCCCAAACCAATGGTCTAGATCATCTTTTTCATCACCATCAATCATCTTTCCATTGGCCCTACATGACCTTCCATTATAAAGAGATCTATATATAGGTTGGACCAAATGAGTAGAATTCCACTAAGTATATATATGATAAAATGTTTTTTGAGTAGTTTTTGAAAAGATAAATATTTAAGCCTCATTAATTAGTGAATGTAGTTATACTTGTTAGTCTATATAATTTGAATCCTATATTCCTAACAAGATGCATGAGATTCCCCTTTCCTCTACAAGACAAGAGTAAAATCTACAACCAGTCTTTTTTTACCAGGACAAGAGAAAAAACAAAATAATTCATAATTAATATATCTAAAGCCATAGGTTCATCATACTTATTGAAAATAATTTCAACCATAATATAAAAGCCCCAAAAAATCAATTTCATAACCATGGTAACCTGGACATCCATTGAGAATGGTATTCACAATGCACGGTTCTGTAATCTATCACAACACCTGACACATTCGAATGTCTCATGTCTACCAAATCCTAAAATTGTAATACAATAGAAAATGAAACCTCAAATACAAGATTATAATATTTTATTCTAGAGGCTAGTCGACTGGTTCCACAGCCTGGTTCTCCACATGTCCTCAGGTACACCTCCATGTACATCAGAGGCTTCTGACTAGCAGTGGGTGTCTAAGGATGTGTTCTAGGGAGGCTATAACCCCAGTATCATAGTGTAAAATCATAAATAAATATCAAAATATCATCTAAATATATTTTTCTATAGTAAAATTAAACTAAATGGTGGAATCATTAATCCTAAAATGAAAAAAAATATATAAAATACTGTCAGGCCTGAATAGCCAACCATACATACAACTGATGGTCTCTCACTAGTCTGGTCGCATATACATACTAAAATAAATTAAAATAAAGACATTGTATATGTGTAAAAACCAAGACTCATTGCATACCAATCTCCAACATCGTCTTTACTATCCCACAAGATCACGTTATCCTGGTCTCCGACCCTAAAACTATGTCAACAATAATAATTTGAGTTATGCTCGGGTAACCATGTGAAATGGTGGCCTGATCATGGTGTGAGTGTATAACATAGTATGGAGCCAAAAATATAGGATCATATTAACTATTATATATAGTAATATTTTCATGTTACATTTTTACTATAAATTAAAAAATAAACTGTAAAAACTAAATAAATCAATAACAAAATCGGATTTGGCTCCATCCAAGAATTTCCCTTAGAACATCTTGTTGAATGTGCATCTATAATATCACCCTTAATTATAGTGTATAAATAAACTTAATACATTACTTAATAACATTATTGATCATCAAGTCCATAACCTCAATTGACCAATCTTAATTTTACCTATGTCATGTTGTCTATAAGCATGCTGCAATAACGTTCTAACCCTAACAACACAAACACACATCAGGTGTATTTTTCATAAGAGTATCATAGATCTCTTATTAATTTTTTTTCATAATGGGAATATGTACAGTGATACCATATACCTTCCCTATTGTATTTTCTTCCCCATAATAATAATCACATAATCATATCAAACACAGATCTAATCTCACATCAGTATACCAGAAAAACCGTACCTCACTAAATTACAGGCCCCAAAATATCATATGATATAATCCCACACCAAAAGTTCCCTGGTAGGATAGTATCTGATGGATCACATTGAACATCCAAAATCCAAAACCTGGCATGCCAACATGTATCATTCATTCTTCTCACTATGATACTTTTCTCATCATGGGAATAATCCCGATAAGCATTTCAGCTATAGAACCGGAATTTATATGTCAAAAAAACACTTATGGTTGTTTCTATACACAATACCCAAAAAAATGTTGAATTAAATTTCAGTAAATAAGAAACAACATGGTGTATTCTAATAGTGTAAAACCCATATCATGTGGTGTCCCATACTATTATGAAATAAATTAAATAGGGGTGTTTGTATACCAAAACCAGCCTTCACTATCCACCACCCCTTGGGGTCAAATATTCATTATGGCTTAATGTGACACCCACTACCAACTCTAAACATATCCACATACACTAATAAGGTTTGTATCTTAGAGGGCCACCCATGTGGATACCTTAGATCATCACAATAATGGAGGCATCCTTCTCTCTGTCCTCGATTTGAAATAGTCTATTGGGCCTACGCCCAATGTTCAAAGGACTCCTTATCCCTAAACATTATCAATGTAATCATCTAGATTCATATTCAAAAATAGTATAGTCACTCTAGTATAACTATTGTTATTTCCTTTAATACCTTATCACTTTCCCCGCCATCACTGGCCAATCATGACACCCAACTTAACTACCAAGTCTCTACAGAGTTTACTAATCTGTTAGTCACATCCTAGTGGAAGGAGGGTTCTCATATCTCCCCCCGATCTATATGTATAATAGGTCTTCTAAACTATGTCCACTTGTAAAACCGTTCCTCTCAAGCCTCATCTATCAATGGTTAAGGAAACTCATCAACTAAATGATGGTCTAACGATACCATCGACACTTGTCCAATTTTTTGAATTTTATTTAATATAAATAATATATTAAATTAATCAATATGGTTTGTTTCCAATCATGGTGGGAAATATCATATCACCTTATAGTATAATAAAATTTATAAAATCTAAAATCTCTGGTATGTGAGACCACTTACCTTTTATTTGAAGCTTTACATTTATGTCCAACATCCACCATTAGCTACCAAGGCCTTCCCACGGTCCAACCAGGATCTTTTATGTAAAAATCATAGTCCAATACCCTAAATTAAGACAAAAACATAAAATATTTATTTATAATAGTAAAATATTATTTATAATAGTTAAATATTATTTATCAATTAAATTAAAAAGGTATTAATCACTGAAAAGATCATTCTTGGCTCTTCCACATCGAGAATGCAACCAAACACGCTCCAACGACCCGGATCATTCCCTAGACCTCCTACCATGAAAAATACCTAACATTTTACATTGATTACACAATTAATTTAATAAAAAATTTCACAAAACATAAAAAAATTCCAAATGGAAAGTTATCTTGGTGAATCACTACGAAACCCGATGCATATAGTATCTTGATACACCCTCATCCTAGTAAGGATGAAAACCCCATCATAAACAAATGATTACACAATGATATGGTGAAATTATAACTTTAACCCTAACTAGAGATCCAAAAATTAAAATAAAGAGATATATGAGATAGAAGAACATTATAAAAGTTGAGGAAACGCCTTAAATCACCCTGGCACTCCCATGAGAAGACCCCGATTGAAGGCTTTTAATGAGGTGGAGATGGGGAAAGGGTAGTCGGATCGTGTTAGTGAAGTTAAGGGGTTTAGATAGCTTTCCCCTATAAAAATTTAAAGTTTGGATGGTAAATTTATTCTTTTTTAACAATCCACATGGTTAGAAGATCATTTTCTAAAACCATGTTTCAACAATAAATCTCTCACTATCCATGGGAGCCCACCTCGTATGGTTAGTATGCATGGTTTTCCAAACCGTATTCTGGATATAAAACAACTCTACAATATTTTACATGGTTATAATATAATCATACACAAATTGTATGTTAATCCCCCAAATTCCTAGACTATGTCATAAGGTTTCCACTAAAACTTGTACATTATACCATTATCTATTCACCATTTATGTGATACAATCATTATTTGTATAAAATGAACTAAAATCTCATTGAGGATTAGGGTGTCCCATTGATTCACCAGGCTATGCACCCCAAACCAGGTCCCCTATGAAAAATTGTCCAAAACTTCTAAAAAATTACTCGAAGAGCATGAGACTTACTCAACCTCTAATTCCAACTCTCACGCTTCATCCCCAATCTAGAAGCATCACTTTAAGATGTTCTATCCCTTTTATTTCCTTTTAAAATCCTCAATAAAATATTATCCCATCTGGTAATTAAAAATTAAAATTCCTTATGAAATACTCAACATGTATAGACATGGGGCCATATACCCTGGATTTTTTTATTTTTACATCATGTGATCTTTATATTATCATTTCATTTTTATCATAGGAGATACAAAATTTTTTATTTTTTTAAATTTACTCACCAGTTTGGGGATTATATTGGATTTTATATTAGGGATGCCCTTGGGAAAGTGGTTGAATTAGGTTAATATATTATTAGGTTATGCTATTATGTTTTTGACAATTTTCACCTATAGGATTAATTAATTTTCAAAAAGTTTATATTTAACATTATCATTGGTATGTATTGGACGAACCACTTTTAGGATCGTGTCAATTCCTACCATGGAATGCATAAACCACCTCTATTTTTTGAGATGAGAACAACATCATAGGAGAATGGGTTGTTTAGGATGGTTTAGATGGACATAATCATTATTTTTTTACATATATTAATACACAAATGTCTAGTATGGTTTTCACAGTTAATTAGGTGATGGGTTCACTAAATTATCATCCTATAGTAGACCATTAGAAAGATTTATTACCAAAACAATTATTATATTTCTATCTATAGTTTTATATTAAATTCTTCATCAATATCATATCGATATCATATCCTTTATCAAAACTATCCAATAATATTTCTATAGATAAATTGATGGAGGTAAATTTTGATCTAAATTATTTTTATATGAATATTTTTATATATTTTAGTTCCTCTTGTTAGATGGGTTCTATATTATTATCTAACAAAATTGATGGTATCTTAGGAATATGAATAGATTTTTGGAAGGTGAATTAGGATAACCTCCACAAAATATATCCATTTTCATGGAAATATATATTTTTTCATTAGTTGAGGGGAGCATGATAGTTTTATATGATTTATTTACTATATACCTATTATATACTATGATTCGGAATAAAGTATATACCATGAATAGTATTTTAGAGTAGATTTGGGTTATATGAGTTCCAAATGATTTTATGTTTTATGAACAAATCAATATTAGGATCCATAGATCTCATGATTTGGATTTTCCATCCCTACATAGAATCCATTATCCTTGTGTTTATTATTGAAATTAATATATATTCTCAAATGAATAAGTTACATATAGAGAATTTATATAATGTATTGATTACAATTCGAGTGAATTATCCTTATACAAAGATCTCAATGATCTATTTTTTTATTTTAGTGGCAGACATTCCATAGAATTTTAATTTATCTTAAGATGGTAGAATTCATGTATTCCTAAGAAATCCCCACGAATATTTTTGATATTAGTATTTCAATTGAACTTGGTAACTATTATTAATGATTTTACTAATATTTATCCTTATTGGTGGTACCTTTGACAGAAAAATATAGTAAAGTGTTGAAAATTGATTAGAATGGAAATTATAACTACATATTTTATGAGTATTAATGGTCACTAACATCTGGTTCAATTTTATTTTTTTCTGAAAAGGGTATGACCTATATATTATGACATTATTTTTAAGGGTTAGAATGGGTTATGTATTGATGAAAGATGATATGGTCATAACTTATGTCTCCTATTAGTTAACACCCTAGTAGAAACAATTTCCTATAAATGATCTAGAATAATCTATTGTGGTCAATATTGATATAAAGTTACGGGTCCACTATCTCTTTTGAGAGTAATTTATGGTCTACACAGTCTATAAAATCATGTGATACATTTTCTCATGGTAGGAATTGAATCTACAATAGTGGTTTTGGTTTCAATACCTCCATAAATTATACACTAATATGTAATATGACTTGAGAAAGATATTGTTGTGGTGGATTACCGATTTAGTTTGACTCATGAGTTGATAAAAAAATATAATGAAGAATATATGTTGAAGAGACTTTTCATAGGAATATATATGAATGTGAAACATCAGTAGGGAGTGGGGATTATAAATCCTCTCATTATCACATACATTATAGTGAATTTGTTGAAATATAGATAGAATTAATAATCACATTTTTTATGTTGAAACATAGCCTCTTTGATGAAGATTTCATTCCATAATAGAATCTTAAAGAGAGAAAGGTGGACTACATGCACAATATGATAGTTTATAAAACATAAAGTCCCCTAATACACACTAAGAGGAGTAAATTATGATGAATAGTAATTTAAATTTATCTTAAATTTAAATAGATAGTTTTTTATATTTTAAAATCATATCTAAAACTGTTACAATGTTTGCATACCCATATAAACAAATACAAAAATTTAAAGATAATGAACACTAAAAAATTTCTTGGTTCAACCTTAATAGGCTATAAAAAAAGTACCATATATCAATGAAATTTTAAAATAAAAAATATCCACTATATAATAATTTTTTTTAAAATAATTAAGAAAATATTAAATTTCATCCAAGGTCGAGAACCTCTTACTCTCATTTGTTACTTACTTTTCAAAAGGGTTAAAAAATAAATAACATAAATATGAAAGTTGAAATCATAAAACCAATCATTAATGAAATAATACCAAACTATAAGGGTGTTCTCTATGATGATTTGATATTTATTTCCTAATCCTCACAATTATTTTTTAAAACAATTCACTTCAAAACTGATATTTATTAAAATTCAATCTAGCCAGTAATCACTATTAAATTATAGATAATTAGTATCATCCAAACCTATTCCATTATCTATGTTTCTTCTATTTATTCCTATGTACTTTCTATAATTATCTCTATCAATCTAATTTGTACAACATCATTAGTTTATCTAATTATGATAAACATTGGAATTCAATGTCAAATTAAATATTACTAACATATAAGAATATCTCCATTCTTAAAGTTCGTCCATTTAAAATTTCCTCATGAATCTCCACTATTGATCATTATTTAGATAACTAGTACGTAAACTAAAAAACAACAACACTCTATGTTTGTTCCATGTCATCAATTTTTTCTAAAACCTATGGTTTTCATTAATGAAAAAATTTTGAATTTAAATTCTTTATAACCATTAGGTTTCTCCATTATTTTTTTCCAACTTCTCGATGTATTTGGTGTGATGGTATGTTTTACATGGAAACCTTTTTTTGTGTCACCAATAGTTCCAATCTAAACATTCATATATTAATTTCATTTCATTTTTTCCTAACCATAGTAAAAAAAATATATTCAATCATGTGCTACTAGATATAATATTTTTTTATCTGATTCAGATCACATGTTTGTTGATTCTTAATATATACCTCCATGAACAAGTCTTTAATACCTACTTCTATTTAACCTCACATTGGACAATATGTTTAATATCATGCAAGTATTAATAATCCAACCATAACATACATAAAAATTGAATTATTTTGATAGTAATGTTCATTAAATATCAAAGTAAATCAAACACCAAAACATATAGGAATAGTGTATATGGAGATTATATACATTAACAACATATTACACTGTACTATGTTAATATTTAAATAGTTTACCAGACTAATCCCAATTTAATAAATATCATATGTTATACTCTTCATCATATCTTGGGTAATGGAATCTAAAGAAATGGGTGAGCTTAGATGATTGGTTAGAGTAAACATAATAGAGAACAATCTAAGGTCATAACTGAGGATAAGATATAAAAGTGAGTATGAGAACATAATCAAGGTGAATAATAATTATGTAATAAAATCACACCAAGTAAAAAAGTAGATATGAAAACATTATTTCTGACATTCGGATTTTTTTCATAACCTTATAAATGATTCATTCAGGTGTGGAAACATGGTTCAATATTCATGAGAATATAACTTATATATGTTAACTAACATAAAATTATGGTAAAAACATATTCATAATAATATTATTCTATTTCAAGGTAAGCCATCAAGAAATTCATATCATAATGGACTTGTATAACCACCTCCCCATAACATAATTTACATCGGAAGCCACCAATTCACCATATCCTTTTGGACACAGGATAACCATTAATTTCAAGAACATTTTGGATTCAGGTTAGCCTCCCAGGTCCCTTTTCCTTTTATACTTGAGATAGCCACTCATATTACTTCTTGATCTCATGAAATTTTAAATATTAAGTAATTAATTATAGGTATATAATAGACTCACCATCATATAATGATAAACCATACAAATGTGTGTCATATGAGTATGAAAACATTTATAATCCCTATAAAGCTTTAATTAACTTATTATAAATAAACTACTTTTATGAATATCTCCACAAAACATGATCACAACACATCTAGATAAAGAAGGTGGATGATTTTCTTAGATAATATACCTACTAAACTATAATAAAGGTTAAATGATATTTTCCTAATGAGAAAAACTTTATAATATCATTATAAATTACATTGAAAAATAAGAAAAAATTCCATTTACATTTTATTATATCTTATTTGAAAATAAAAAATAAATATTAAAAATGATATTGAAAATAAATATTTAAAACCATTAAAAATAAAAATTAAGATACATAAAATAAAATATAAAAGATAATAGAAAAATATGTTTGTGAATAAATAATTAAAAAATATTCCCTCCAAGCATTTTAATGAATTTCTATAGAATGTGAACTGTATAGAAAATGTTAAGAAAATCCCTTTAAAAATTATTAAATAAATTCAAAATAAATAGATGATTACATTAATTATCCATATATTAATATAGAAGGATATTCAATAATTAATATTATTAATATGGATATAGAGAAGAAATTTATATTATTGAAAAGAAGAGATACAGTTGCCTCCACTTATATTCATTTATTCAATAGAATTATGGAACAAAGGAATATAAAATGGATTGAATAAATACTGTAATTCCCCATTATTTTATGTAATATTAATCTTTAAATAAATTTGATGTGTTCAATATATTCCTTAACATGCAACACCAAGATGTAAGAGAATTGTGATATAGTATAAAAATATTATTATTTAAGGTTCAGGTTATAATTTAGATGTGGGATAAGAAGGATTGAAATGAAAAAAATATATTATGGATAATTATTATTATTCTTGTAGAATATTAATTCATTATAAATTGATTAGAATAGAAAATAAAAGAACTTAAGGTTAAAAGATGTGTTTTTATGAACAAAACAATATATTTATGTCTATAATGTGTCATTGTGTAAGTAAAAAAATTAATCATTATTTATAAATTATTTTAATGAAATTTTTAGATAATATATTCATGAAAATATACTAAGAATAATTTTATTATAGTTATTATGCATGTAATAAGAATAAATTAATATTATTTCATAAAGTAAATTTTCTATGAAATATTTTTTATTTTATTTCATGCATGAAAATTATAATTAATTTCATCCATAATTGTAAATATTATTTGAAAAATAGATATAATTTATAAAATAAAAATTCTATTATGGTATTAGGGTGATTTTTCCATAATTTTCTAATAGGGTTGATTTTTGAGTGAATGGTTAGAAATACATATTTTTTGAAATACTATCACTTTTATGAAATAATTATGTTGTATTCATGAATTTAAAAAAATTATAAAAAAACCTTATCTAATGAAGATATGTTTAATTTATTAAATAATGTATTTAAAACATTATTTAAAATTATGTAACTAATTTTTAACATTTGTTATCATTACTTATATTTTATTAATATTTAAAACTTTTTTTGGGTCTTTTAATTTAATGGAACAAGTTGAAGGTTCCATTATGTTTTGGATTGATCCCAAAATCTAAAAACACTCCCTTTTATATTACAGAAAAAACGACTCATCTAATGTAAATTTTTACTTTATTTCTATATAAAATGGTTTCTATAATTAAATCATTTGTTTTTCAAAACATTTGTTTTCATGTATTTTTTATATAATAATAGTAATTTCTAGAACCAATATAAATTTTATATATAAAAATTTATTGAAAATTCGGAATCGTAACTTCAAAAAAAAAGTTGAACACCACTTCTATTTTTGGTCACAAAATTATGTTTTTATGGTAAAATTAAATATTCTGTGGTTAAGGTTAAAATGGATTTCAATTTGTTTATATAATAAATAATGATATAATATCTAAAAATCATGTCTAATTGTGTTTAGTTGAATTTATTTTAACCATATCACATCTTATATTTTAATTTTGACTTCCATAGTTCCACATGATGTGATTATTATATATACTATTGTAACGCCCTGACCCCAGTTACCTAGAGTCGGTGCATTATTACATAACATTGGCATGATCACAAGAAAGATCAAATCTTGAATTACTGATTGGTTTAGTATCCTTGGAAGCACTAGATATATTTATAAACTCTTACATTACATCATAAAATGAAAACTACAACAACATATTTTCTTCATAGTCCACACTCATATCCCCACATACTATCTCTGCAGGTCATTCATAAATTACTTCTTCACATCCTAGGAAAAATAAAACATACAAAAGGGGTGAGCTCAAATGCCCAGTAAGGATAACAATATAGCGGAAACATTAATAATTAAGAATAAACATTTAGGGTAATGTATAACTAATACAAAATCCTTTTAAACATGAACTTTAACATAGAATGAAAAAAATAAAATGAAATAATTCCATTTACTTATTCACATGGATATTCTACTAATCGAATAATCACATGAAATATCAATAACCACTTTCATAATGATGGACTGCATAATGCCAGACTATCATAACCACATAGCTAAGGCCTCGTGCCAAGACTACAAATAAGATTTTGTCAAGGCCTTGTGCCAAGACACTAGTTTGTCTCATGAGAACTACCAATGCATTGAGGAGCTATAGAGGGCTCCACCCGTCACTTACTAAGTCCAATTCATTCCCATATGAAGAGGTTTAAACATAACATAAACATTCGTATTAAAAATAGCATACAAAATGTCAAAACTTTCTCCACAAATCATGAATGGTATAAAAATAACACATCCATAATAAAACATATCACAAAACCTTCAATACAATACAAAAGTTTTGTATCATAATAAATAAACTTAAAATAATCTTAAAATCCATCAAAGGATGTTGACATAGATGAAATCAAAACTATTTGAGAGAAATATCTCTTTTCTCGAAATCATTGAAAAGTCACACATTTATAAAGGAAGTAATGTAAAATAGATTTTTGAATCAAATTTTCACATACCACTTTGAAACTTTTGAAAAGAAATATCATTTCAAAACATTCATGTCCATATAAATAAATCCTTAAAATCATTTTGAAGACATGGACATTAATTAAAATATTTATAAAGATAAATCTTTAAAACATTTAAAATTATGATCTTGATAAAGAGTACCTTTCACAAATTCTTAAAATATTCATTTTGAAATCATTTAAAAGTCACATAATTATAAAATAAAACATTTACTTTGAAAATATTCTTAAATGCTTGTAAGGGAAGATTTGACGATTTTATAACGGCAGTAAATAGCCGCACCCGCCGTATAAGTTAAAAAACATTCTTACCTTAATCATGTCGAAAAGGTTAAAAAGCACCTTGTTTGAAAAACGACGGAAATATTCCTTTATAAAACTCTTCTAAAAAGTCAAATATGGGTATAAATTACTTTAACCCATATTCTTGTAAATGGTGAAAATGTTTTGAAATACATTTTGAAGAAACATGGATGTGGATGATAAAGAAATCCTAGTAGATTACTACGTATAAACAACCTCGGATAATGGAGAGATTGCAAAATAAACTCTTACCTTGTACTTTTCCTTGGTTGGGGTAGGTTAACCTCCTGTATAATGGTGAAATAATTGTTATTAAATTATACAAGAATCATATACATTAATGTGATATCATATATGATCTTTTAACATTGATTTGTTAATAATATCTTAGTATTATCGTTGTTTCGGGTGTTAACTTACTCGTTTTATTTTATATGTTTTATTACGTAAGCCATTTTTTTAATGGATAGGTTGTATATTATTCATATCCAGAATAATATAAAGTCCTTAAACATTATTTTTCAATCATCAAATGATAATTATACTTGATTGGATATGATGGAGAATGAATCTCATCGCGTTCGTGGAGACGGTAGTCCGTACGTACGCACGAGCGACAATATCATTATTTTGATATTAAAATAATATATAAATGGATGGTATATTATATATACAGAATAATTAACATGTTATATTTATTATTTACATGAGATACACATCATTATTATACCCATACAAATAATAATATATTAAATAACAATTACACCACGACGTGGAGACGGTAAGTCGTACGTACGCACGTATGGTGACATGTTACTAAAAGGGTGGATAGAATACTGAATATGGTTGTACCATATTTATAATAAAATCAAAATATATATAATATACTGGAGTTATTATTTTATAATGGTAATAACAATGAATGAAGAAGTGGAAGAAGAAAGGAACTTGAAAAGGGGTGGTGAAAACATTACCTCTTCTTCGGGTTCTTCCTTTTGATTTGATCAAAAGGGCTCCTTAGGTTGGATTTCTGATCAAACTAAGGCCTCTAGGTTGTATTTAGGGAAGTTGGGAGAGTATTTTGGCAGAGTTTGGCCGAACAAAAAGTCTTTGATGGTGTGAAGAAATGAGAAGGAGGAGTTCCCTTTTATAAGAGGGGTGAGGGGCACCTTTGGAAAATCTAGAAATATTAATTTATAATAAATTAATATTCGGTTGCTAATCGCTCAAAAGTTTATTATTCAAAGGTTAAGGTGGGTATAGGTCTAAAACCATTCAACCAATAGAATTTAGACAGGTTTGGGTACTTATATTAACCATATCTTTAAGTATTAACTCTAAGTTAATTAGTTTCACTTTTACAATGTCTCTTTGTATTTTTAAATTATATGGTTAATAAACTTACTAAATACATCCATGCGACCCTCAAGTGGTCCATTAATGATATAAATATATTGATATAAGTCTTTTTTCCGAATCTTAGATTTTTATGAATTTAATATTAATTAATAATATAATATTTGTTTTAAAAACTCTTTTATGTCAATTTTGACACTATTCAATAGTTGATTTTTTTGAAACTCATAAAAGAATTATTACTTCAAAAAAAGTCAATTAAATTAATCCTAATATGTCATATTATCATGTAAAATTATTTTAATGAATTAATAGTCTCAAATTATATTTATTTGGGTATTTATAATATCAATTATTTTAATTTTTCACTATTATGGTAATTACTACATCATCATTGTGTCATAAAAAAATTAAATTATTTAATATATAAAATTATAAATAAAATATCATTATGTAGGAAATCTTTTTAGATTTCTAATGAATATTTATAGTCTAAAATCCAAAATATATAACTCTATGTAAAAATTGTTTTGTTAAACGATATATGCTTGTGTCATTTTTGTATTCATTTTAACTTAATTAAAATAAAGTGTCCCTATCACCTACAAGTGGCTCCATGGGGTCCCAAAATCTACCCAAATATGCCCATGGTTGTCCATGTATCAACAAATAAGGTTAGGAAATGTTTTAGGGTAATTTATAATTATTATAATATTATTTTTTAACCCTTATTTACCGAATTTACCCTTTAACCATGGTAAATAAAATATTTACCGAAGTAAATATTCAAAATGTCTAAAAATAAAAGTTACCTATTTACACAATTTGATCATACTGATTTCAAATATGGAATCCATTTTTCCAAATTCAAAACACATAATTGGCATAAATTAATTTAAAATTTATTCTCGTTGTTAAAAAAAGCGTGTTTTTAAGAGATAATAACTATCAAAAGATTGGCAGTTGTTTATGTTTTGTTTAATTATGAAATTATGTCCAATGACAAAAATTGAATTAAATGGTAAAAATATATTCTAAATATACTTTAAAACCACTAAAATTCATAATTTATCAATAATAATTATTTTTATTAAAAAAGTTGTTTTTAATTAAAATTTAGTAATTTTCACTATTCATCAAAATATTAAAGTTATCCGAAAAGTTCCAAAATTTCACCCTAGGCTAAATTCGATATTCCGAATCCAAAAATGAAGTCCATTTTGAAATATAAAATATATATAATTTTAAAAATTAGGTATTACTATTTGTAATGGCTAGTTTGATTGGTTGTAGTGTGTGTTAGAACTCGAAGTTGCGTACAACACACGCTACTATATTATTCAAAGGAAAGTGTACCGTAGAAGCTTGGGATGTTTAATTTTAATTTATTGATTTCCCCATTTAGTCAAATAGTTTAAAATATTGTATTTAAAAAGGTTTTACTATTAAAAGTTGATAAAAGTGCAATACTCAAAAAGAATTTGTTCTTACATTATGTCTAAGAAACTCATAATATGGATTCTAAAATTATAATGATTATATAAAGATTAAAATTTAGTTAATACTATTCATAACCTCTTTTGAACGGCTTGTTTGGTAAGTCATGGTGTGATTGAACTCGGTATTGCGTGTAGTGTAAGTTATTGAATTATTTTGAAGAAATAACACACTATGAAATCATGGTGTGTTACATTCTCCCCTCCTTCAATAAATTGCATCCTCGCAATTTGAAATTGTTCTTCAAAAATAAAAGGTTGAAAATAAAAAATATCTTTGTGGGAAAACCCACATCGGAAATTGGGTTACTAAAATTTAGTCTTAATATGAGGAAAATAGAAATGAAATGGTCACCACCAAATTATGATCTCGATTAGTAGAAAATTGGTGGAAATTAGAGACATATAATTGGAGGAAAAACGTAAATATTTATATGTAGTGATTGAGGTCATCAATCACAAACAAGTTTAAAATTGAGGTCCTTAAATTCATCAATCTATGATGATTTGAAATACCATCAGTTCAACAAGACATAGGGTATTAGGATAACACATTTTGGTTTTAGGATTCCTTAAATAAATTATAAGAATTAATTTCTTCATAGAATAAGAGAAGAAGAAAAAATATATTCTTGACAAGTATAGTTCCATCCATTATCTAATTTCTGCCACAGACTCATCTTTCACTCTAAAAGAAAATAGAACATAAAAATAATATTCTATTTATCCTATTCGTATAGGGTTAAAAAATGAATTTATAATTCATATAGCAGAACCATTAAAAAATGGCACTATTCAATCTAGGACATCACGTGGGTCAGTGGTTGGTGATACACCCTTGTCGCCCTTCGGTTTTGGGTTCAAGTATCGCGGCCTTTCCGGACGCGACGGGCTGCCGCCTGACCTCCGGGTTGTCCTTTTATGGTAATCCAAAATAATCCAAACTAGAACTATCCAAAATAATTCAGTCCAAAATTTATAAGGAAGGTAAACACAATAAAGATCCTTTTTTCCACGTAATAACATGTGAACACCTTCATCATGTATTCTTTTAAAACACTGCAACATCCTGAATTACCATAAAACCTTATTTATTACATTCATGATACCTTATTCCTTAAAGAATAATAGATATACTCCTTCAATCCAAAATTTTTTTAAACCCAAACAATGATGGATTATACAAATTATTAATCAGTTTCAAGGTAGTCAATAATATCCAATATAATTTATCCAAATCAATCATGTATTATTCCAAAATCACAACCTTGGTATCAGAACTATATTATGGTTTATCATTCTATCAACCACATATTTTCCAAAAATTTATCCTTCTATTGAGTCACTTTTCTTTGTTCCACACAATCTCAAGTCCTTAATGAAATAGTACTGTAGTACAATCCTTATATACTCCATAATTATTATAACAAGTACATTGTTGATACAACACTCAATTGACATAATCAACATAAGAACTATAATCATTCCTCTTCATTTTTGGTAGTATCATAACTTGATTATTATCCAATAGCATCATTTTCGGCATAGTCTGATGACTGGGACATAGGTTCGCGTAGTGTCCAAACTCCTTGCAAATTAAGCATTGTACATTTGACAACATTTTCTTACCCTTGCAGTCACGTAATTTGTGCCCTTTTCCTCCACACTTATAACAAACTGTCATTCCTTTCAGGCAAGTTCCAGGGTGTTTCTTCCCACAGTTATCACATATGGTAAAATTCTTCTTTTCCCCCTTCCTTTTATTCATCTTTCTATCTTCCATCCTTTTCTTCTCTTGCTTCCCTTCAAAGCCATAGGACTCAGTAAACTCTTTAATTATCTTATCAACACATGATATTATTTCTTCATATGATGATAATACATGGGAGACTATTTCTCTTATAAATTATGGATTGAGACCATGAAAGAGATGATCCTTCTTTCTCTTTGGATCATGTGCATTGATGGAGTTATCATTCCTTCTACTGGGTGCCATTTCTACACAATGGCATACACTAGATTAGTTTATGAATAACAATTCCTAATCCAAAACTTGTAAAACACATAACATAAATTAAATAGTTTATGGATATACTCCATAATCATAAAAATTTATCCTTTAAAGAATTATATACTCATAAACCCTTAATAATGGTTTGTAGAGAAAATTAGAATTATCCTAAGCATATCCCTCGGGAGTGTCGTAACCAAGAGTGCAGTAAGGCCCGTTCTCATGCACCAGTTCCCATTCGAGTCTAGCTCAAAGCGGTGTTTTCGGGTTTTACCCCTAGGTACATCTATGCCAGAGCTGCCTCTACCTACTCATATCCAGACAGGGATGTATTGCTTGGAAAACTCACAAAATCTCTACAATACCAAAATTCTAGGAAGTTCTTCTATACTAATCCTCAAGGTCCATCTTAGGTCTACGTGCTCTAATCAGAGTTTATCTAAATCTAGCTTCCAAGGTTTGTACTAAACTTCCTCTGATACCAACTGTAACGCCCCGACCCCAATTACCCAGAGTCGGTGCATTATTACATAACATTGGCATGATCACAAGAAAGACCAAATATCTAACGACCGATTGGTTTAGTAGCCTTGGAAGCACTAGATATATTCATAAAGTCTGACATTACATCATAAAAATGAAAACTAAAACAACATATTTTCTTCATAGTCCACACTCATATCCCCACATACTATCCCTGCATGTCATTCATAAATTACTTCTTCACATCCTGGGAAAAACAAAACATACAAAAGGGGTGAGCTCAAATTCCCAGTAAGGATAACAATATAGCAGAAACTTTCATAATTAAGAATAAACATTTAAGGCAACGTAGAACTAAAACAAAAGCCTTTTAAACATGAACTTCAACATAGCATGAAAAAATAAAATGAAATAATGCCATTTACTTATTCACATGGATATTCTACTAATCAAATAATCACATGCAATATCAATAACCACTTTCATAATGATGGAATGTATAATTATATACTATCATAACCACATGGCCAAGGCCTCGTGCCAAGACTACAAATAAGATTTTGTCTGGGCCTTGTTCCAAGAAACTAGTTTGTCTCATTAGACCTACCGATGCATCGAGGAGCTATAGAGGGCTCCACCCGTCACTTACTAAGTCCAATGCATTCCCATGTGAAGAGGTTTAAACATAACATAAACATTCATATTAAAAATAGCATACGAAATGTCAACACTTTCTCCATAAACCATGAATGGTATAAAAATAACACATCCACAGTAAAACATATCACAAAACCTTCAATACAATACAAAAGTTTTGTATCATAATAAATCAACTTAAAATAATCTTAAAATTCATAAAAGGATGTTGACATAGATGAAATCAAAACTATTTGAGAGAAATATCTCTTTTCTTGAAATCATTGAAAAGTCACACATTTATAAAGGAAGTAATTTAAAAGAGATTTTTGAATCAAAGTGTCCCATACCACTTTGAAACTTATTAAAAGAAATATCATTTCAAAAAATTCTTGTCCATATAAATAAATCCTTAAAATAATTTTGAAAACATGGACATTAATTAAAAGATTTAGAAAGATAAATCTTTAGAACATTTAAAATTATGATCTTGATAAAGAGTACCTTTCACAAATTCTTAAAATATTCATTTTGAAATCATTTAAAAGTCACATAATTATAAAATAAAATATTTACTTTGAAAATATTCTTAAATGCTTGTAAGAGAAGCTTTGACGATTTGATAACGGCGGTAAATAGCCGCACCCGCCGTATAAGTTAAAAAAACATTCTTACCTTAATCATGTAGAAAAGGTTAAAAAGCACCTTGTTTGGAAAATGACAGAAATATTCCTTTATAAAACTCTTATAAAAATTCAAACAAGGGTATAAATTACTTTAACCCATATTCTTGTAAATGGTGAAAATGTTTTGAAATACATTTTGAAAAAACATGGATGTGGATGATAACGATATCCCAGTAGATTACTACGTATAAACAACCTCGGATAATGGAGAGATTGCAAAATAAACCATTACCTCGTACTTTTCCTTGGTTGGGTTAGTTTAACCTCTTTTATAATAGTGAATTAATTATTATTAAATTATACAAGAATCATATACATTAATATGATATCATATATGATCTTTTAACATTGATTTGTTAATAATATCTTAGTATTATCGTTGTTTCGGGTGTTAACTTACTCGTTTTCTTTTATATGTTTTATTACGTAAGACATGTTTGTAATGGATAGGTTGTATATTATTCATATCCAGAATGATATCAAGTCCTTAAACATTATTTTTCAATCATCAAATGATAATTATACTTGATTGGATACGATGGAGAATGAATCTCATCGCGTTCGTGGAGACGGTAGTCCGTACGTACGCACGAGCGAAAATATCATTCTTTTGATATTAAAATAACATATAAATGGATGATATATCATATATAAAGAATAATTAACATTTTATATTTATTATTTACATGAGATACACATCATTATTATACCCATACAAATAATAATATATTGAATAACAATTACACCACGACGTGGAGACGGTAAGCCGTACGTACGCACGTATGGTGACATGTTATTGAAAAGGTGGATAGAATACTGAATATGGTTGTACCATATTTATAATAACATGACAGTATATATAATATACTGGAGTTATTATTTTATAATGGTAATAACAATGAATGAATAAGTGGAAGAAGAAAGGAACTTGAAAAGGGGTGGTGAAAACATTACCTCTTCTTCGGGTTCTTCCTTTTGATTTGATCAAAAGGGCTCCTTAGGTTGGCTTTATGATAAAACTAACACCTCTAGGTTGTATTTAGGGAATTTGGGAGAGTATTTGGGCAGAGTTTGGCCGAACATAAAGGCTTTGAAGGTTTGAAGAAATGAGAAGGAGGAGTGCCCTTTTATAAGAGGGGTGAGGGGCACCTTTGGAAAAGCTAGAAATATTAATTTATAATAAATTTATATTCAGTTTCTAATGGCTACAAAGTTTATTATTCAAAATTTAAGGTGGGTATAGGTCTAAAACCATTAAACCAATAGAATTTAGACATGTTTGGGTCCTTATATTAACCATATCTTTAAGTATTAACTCTAAGTTAATTAGTTTCACTTTTACAATGTCTCTTTGTATTTTTATATTATATGGTTAATAAAAGTACTAAATACATACAAGAGACCCCAAATTGGTCCATTAATGATATAAATATCTTTATATAAGTCTCTTGGCCGAACCTTATATTTTTATGAATTTAATATCAATTAATAATATAATAGTTTTTTGAAAAACTCTTTTATGTCAATTTTGACACTATTCAATAGTTGATTTTTGTGAAACTCATAACAGAATTATTACTTCAAAAAAAGTCAATTAAATCAATCATAATATGTCATAGTATCCTAGAAAATTATTATAATTCATTAAAAGTCTCAAATTATATTTATTTGGATATTTATAATATCAATTATTTTAATTTTTCACTATTATGGTAATTACTACATCATCATTGTGTCATAAATAAAATAAATTATTTAATCTCTAAAATTATAAATAAAATATCATTATGTAGGAAATCGTTTTAGCTTTATAATGAATATTTATAGTCGAAAATCCAAAATATATAACCCTATGTAAAAATTGTTTTGCTAAAAGATATATGCTTGTGTCATTTTTGTATTCATTTTAACTTAATTAAAATAAAGTGTCCCTATCACCTACAAGTGACTCCATGGGGTCCCAAAATCTACCCAAAGATGCCCATTGTCGGCCATGTATCAACAAATAAGGTTAGGACATGTTTTACGGTAATTTATAATTATTATAATATTATTGTTTAACCCTTATTTACCGGATTTACCCTTTAACCGCGGTAAATAAAATATTTACCGAAGTAATTATTCAAAATATCTAAAAATAAAAGTTACCTATTTACAAAATTTGATCATCCTGATTACAAATATGGAATCCATTTTTCCAAATTCAAAACACAGAAGTGGCATAAATTAATTAAAAATTTATTCCCGTTGTTAAAACAAAAAGCGTTTTTTAAGAGATAATAACTATCAAAAGATTGGCAGTTGTTTATGTTTGGTTTAATTGTGATATTATGTCCAATGACAAACATTGAATTAAATGGTAAAAATATATTCTAAATATACTTTAAAACCACTCAAATTCATAATTTATCAATATTAATTATTTTGATTAAAAAAGTTGTTTTTAATTAAAATTTAGTAATTTTCACTATTCATCAAAATATTAAAGTTATCCGAAAAGTTCCAAAATTTCACCCTAGGATAAATTCGATATTCTGAATCCAAAAATGAAGTCCATTTTGAAATATAAAATATATATAATTTTAAAAAGTATGTATTACTATTCATAATGGCTAGTTTCATTGGTTGTGGTGTGTGTTAGAACTCGAAGTTGCGTACAACACACGCTTCTGTATTATTCAAAGGAAAGTGTACCATAGAAGCTTGGGATGTTTCATTTCAAATTTTTGATGTCCCCATTTAGTCAGAAATTTTAAAATATTTTATTTAAAAAGGGTTAACTATTAAAATTTGATAAAAGTGCAATACTGAAAATGAATATGTTCTTACATTATGTCTAAGAAACTCATAATATGGATTCTAAAATTATAAGGATTATATAAAGTTTAAATTTTAGTTAATACTATTCATAACCTCTTTTGAACGGCTTGTTTGGTAAGTCATGGTGTGATTGAACTCAGTGTTGTGTGTATTGCAAGTTATTGAATTATTTTGAAGAAATAACACACTATGAAATCTTGGGGTGTTACAACTATAATTACCTCTATTAAGTATTTCCATGTGTGTCATTTCCCTTAATTATATAAAAGAACAACCTCTTATCCTTTACATGGAAATATTAGTATCTCAAGATATGCTAGGATATTCTACAATACCATTATATCTTCCTTTAAAATTCTCTATAGATTCTATTATTTGAAAAACACCATCATTTCCAGGATTAGGGTGTATTCTAAAGGATATTTATCAGGGAAGATTTTTAACAATTAATTGAGTACATAATATTTTATTTATTATTATAAATCTTATAAATATATGTTGTATCATATAAAATTATAAATTTACATATATTAAATATACTTAATTGTTATTATGATGATGTAATAATGATTACCCACTTCTTTCTCGTCCCATGAGAAATGAAAATATTGGTTGTGTGTATTCGTGGATTACCACCTCCATAAAGAAACATGTCATTTTTGTCATCACTACTTCACATTGATGATTTTAATGATGGATTTAATAAATATTTACAATTTTTATTATATTGAAACTCTGTAAATGTGAGTTATTTTTACATTTATTTCATTACATCCATTAGAATTTGCAAACCGTACTTGTGTATACACAATGACTGCTACCTCCATGTAATGATGTATATCATTTTTTTTCAAATGGAACAAAGGCACAAGGTCCATACACGACCCAATATATGAGCTTAAAGTCCCATTACCTCACACAATTGAAATAGCCCCTCCCTATCATTTTCATCTTGAAGGCTCCTAGATCATAACATCACATGGTTGATTGGGTAGCATTACCTAATCCAGAGCTGCATGGTGCCTGGTCCTTATGGTAGTTGACCTAACCTCTCATTCTTCTAATATAATTAACTCTAATTCTCCTGTCTACTCTTTGTATGGTCTTCCTAGCTTCTTGGTATTTTCTATGGCCTGACAGACATGTGGCGCGAATTCCATTAGTGGCCTGAAGGACCTATAGCACTAAGGCCCTGTGGCCTGAAGGCCTTTGGTGGCCAGATGGCCCTAAGACCCATAGGCCCAAACCAGTGGCTCGAAGGCTCAAATCGAGTAAAGAGTGTCGACTGCTATAGTACCAAATTTTAGCTTCTACAGTCCTGTTACAGTAACCCAGATCAATATACAAGGATCGTGACAACTGAACTAAAACATGCATGAAAAATGAAGAAGTTATCACCATGATTAGTGATTTTAATAATGAATTGTTGATAAAATGGTAATGATTTGTTATTATTAAATAATTTATTCTATGATATTTTATTGTTTTATTATATATCTATGTATCATAAATTTATACTAATTATATTGGTCATTTAAAAATGTATGAAGAAAGGTAAGAATTGACGAATGTGATTTATATTTCAATCTTATTTTAATTAGGGTTGTCTATGATTGAATTTATATTGAGGAAAATAATATTTTTCTTACCTAATAAAACCATTTAGTTTTCTTATACTATGGTTTTTTACGATATTGTATTTTTCACTACTATGTTCTACTCTTTGGTACTTAAAATTGGTTTTGAAAATTTTTTAATGAAAAACTGATATTATTAGTCCCCTCTTGGTTGGGAATCATTCTCTTCAATTTCCAGGTTCTCTAGCATATTTTCCATAATTTTTTACTATGATCTAATGATGGTTTGATTTCATTTTTACTATGTTTTACTTTCTTGAAAAACTTTTAAATTGAAGCTTCTTTTCGTTTTTTGAGTGAGTTACTTTTTATTGAAGTTGTGAACATAATATCGTTTTCAATATTATATTATGAATGAAATTTTCCACCATAATGAATATATAATTATTCTGAATATTTATTTAAATTTATCATTGTCTCTTTCTGAATAAAATATTTTCAAACCCATTTTTTAATTATTTACATTTTGAATATATAATTTTAGTGTAAAAAGGGAATTTTCCTCAAGAATTATTCTAGTGATAATTTAAAGTCATTTTTCATCAAAAAACATCCCAAGAAGTTAATTATTATTTTTTGGTGATATGATCTAATGATATCAACATTTTTATTACTTTATATGTTTTATATTTATTATTATGGGATGTTTTCATAACTTGTTTTTTTCAATGGGTTATTCTCTGATGATACGATGAATGTTTGTTGGTTTTGTGGAATACATTTGAATGCATTATGATTAGAAGATCTGTTGTCCTGGAACTATATATCCCTTTAATAAATTGGGTAATGATGAAAGAGTTAAGAAAATAATAAGAGATGACATAGGTTAGAAACTACTTGAAGATGATGTATTTAAGAAATTCAAAAGACATGATGGAGCTAATAAACTCATAAGAGATGATAGAGTTAACTAGAAAAAAAATTCACCTAATAGAGTACTTTAATTAACTTGTTTAGGTAATTATATAAGGAATGTATGCTTATGAATATATTATTATGATTATAAGTATTATTGAGCCACAAATTCCAAAAACACATTGAGATTCTTATGATGTGTCATCATGGTTCGTGATTTACTTATGATGACTTCTTAATCTTAAGATTCATGTATTTTTATATGAGAATTGTTTATGTAATGAATCATTTTTATGATTTATGATAGATTGGGTATGAGCTTTTTATTTTATTATACTGATCCCATGCCCTTATCCTTATCATATGCTTTCATATATTTATCGATTAATATATTCCACGTTTACCCTTACCTAGAATCTTAGCTCACCCTTTCTTATGTTTCCATTCCCCAAGTTATGAAGAAATATTTTAGGTAGAGTATACTTAAGAAGGATATAATGTATAAAGAACTTGGTAGGATATTTTGATGATCTATTGGGAAATAAGTATTTTTGTATCTAGTCACTAAATACACTAACCCTTCACATTCCTCGAGCGTTTATTATTGTAAAATATATTCAATATCCATCTCCCATGATATAATATTTATATATTATATGATTAGGTTTCTATATATATTTAAATGGAGGGATTAGTTATTTTTGGATTTTATAAATAAATAACTTCGTTAAAGAAACCATGGGCAAGTCTAAGTATAGGATAACAACCTTTTGCTTCAATAAAGTAGAGATTGTGTGTTTTTTTAGAAAGTACATCCTTTTATTGATACTAAAAAGTGGATGTGGGTGTGTCATAGATGTACCTAGTGGTAAAAACATTAAAATGGATGAATTCAATAATAACTCAATCATCATTTGTACATGATGAATGGGATAATGACTGCACACCTAACTTCACTATCCTGCGGTATATTCATGGGCTATATCACATTTCATTTATGAACCATTATAATGGATTTCAATAGATAATGACCCTAAATAACCATGGTTATACCTATGGTTACATATATTTAAAAGGAGTCATGATTTTATCCATCCTATGAAATATTTTTCATGATTACATGATTAATCATCATGTTATTATTTCTCACACTATTCTTTTTCATCTTAGTCTATGGATTGATGCAAGAGAATTTGTATTAATATATAATTTAAGGAAAAATGGAAAAACCATTCATTAGAAAATAAAAAAAAACATATGTTAAATTAAATTTTAATGGTATTAAATGTTCATTTTTGATCTTATGGGCCTGAGTTAATGGATTTTAATTTTGAACATTCATTCTCATCATTTGTGCACTTCGTGCCTAATGTACACCAAATTAGGCCCAATGATTCATATGATTTTAAGGAATTAAATTTTCTATATCTTAATTTGATATTTTTTTGAAATGTATCTGAAATTTAATATGAAAATTTTTCATTCAAATATCAATAAAGGATTTATAAATGACAATGGGGATATTTGGAGATGAATGGAAGAAATTCTAGAGAAGGTAGATTGGACACCATCCCACTGATGAGAATGTTGGACCCACAATACAAGACCGATGAAGTCCTACATTTTTGATATGTTATAATAAATATAGAGTAACAAATAAATCTTCAAAATCTAGTCCTAATTCGGCCTCCATGATGGAAATTAAGGCAGCCCAAATAGAATATCAAAATCTAGGCTAGAATCTATGGCCTAAAATGTTATCCCACTAAATCGGTCCTAACGCCCGATTCACAACTCCAAATGGGCCCATATTTTACAGTTGGTTAGGTGACATCCGGAGATCCATTTTCTTTTTCTATGTCCCAATCTAATTCGTCCATATATAAGGTCATTTCAATATATCTGTTTGTTGTATGCAAGCTGGCTTCCACTTCGGGTAAAAGGAAAGAATAAATTTGTATCCACTACTTTCCACCACCCTAATGCCTAAATTAATTTAATAACTGGTCATAAATTTATTGAGGATCGGCCTAAGGATTCCTAATTTCCTATTTAAAGTAGTGTTGGTGAGGGTTAAGAGACATCTCTTGTTTTTGATGTAATGTTATTATGCCAAATCTCATTTTTGATGTTTTCAATTGACATGTAAGTTTCTTTTTGTATTCCTATGTTCTTAATCAGTATCATTATCTTCTATTCAACTCATTTCTTTCATTAAAACTCTATAATCACAAATAAAATTAATATCTCTATGTTTTGGTGAATTATTTCACACATAGGTTTGAATTTCATTCTCATACATGTTTGAGTGCTCGTTATTTCTGCGGTTTTAATTTCTTCAATCCAATTATTCTAATCCATCTTCCTCCTACCATTGAGAGTATACCATTAATGGAGGGATAACCCTTTAATGGACTGGTCTTAGTAAAATGAAATGGATGGACTGAATTTAATTTTATGAAAGAATTATTTTTAATTGGTTAACTAATTTAAGACTTCCATTCTTTAGTTATTTCCACTCTTCATATTTACTGTGTTTGGGGAAGCTAAATCCAAGTACTAAAATCACCATATACCTTGGATAGATCATGAATTTGTTTCTATATGTGTGTAGGGGATTAGTAATTGATTTTATTTAGTATTAAACCATAAAATTATTAAGGTAGTGTCATTTTGAAGAATGGATTCATCAAGAATTAATAAAAACATAATTCTATAAAGAAGTAAAATTCATTCAATCCACCCCAGGCATAATCCTAAGATCAAACCATTTTCATTAAATTGAGTTCACTTAGGTTTTTTAGTGTTCTTTAAAACCATATAAAATTAAAACCATGTTTTTCACTTCATCGATAGAAAACCATCTTATAGGTTTTGCATCTTAGGTATCTTCTTAGGTCTCTATGGATTCGACAACCCAAGCTAGACTATAAGGACTGTTCTACCTTCATCTCTTGGGTAAATTTGAGTGTGAATCAAATTTTGGCATTGTTTCTAGGGACCAAGTAAATACCTTGTACCAAAAACTTCTTTCCTCATCCCCATTCTTCTATTCTCACCCAAGATCTCTTATCTTGTCCCTTTCTCATTTTTTTTTCTATTGAAGCATATCCGCCTACAACCGCGATAATTCAAACAGACTAGTTAGTGTGGAATGTCCTAGGATTGGGGAGTCAAGTTAACCTAGGGAATTGTTTCCATTGTATCCTAATATTCTAGATACTTCAGGGTCAAAAATTGATCCCATTTCAATGGAAGTTATTCAAAGACACCAACTCATAAACCTGGGTGGAAACCAAAATGGAAATCCAAATGAGGCAGCCCCAAACTAGGGGAATGCAGTCGATCAAACCATTAATGACTACCTCACACCTTCCTGGACCAATGCCCCCTCATTCATTAGACACAATTATCTAAGAGATTCCAACTACATCTTTAAATCACATTTCCTTAACCACCTTCCCAAATTCCATATAATAGAGGCCGAGATGCCCTAACTTCATCTTAAGGAGTTAATGACATTGTAGAAACCATGTGTCCCCCACATCAACTAGAATCACCTAAGATGATGTTATTTCCTTTTTCATTGAAGGGTAGATCTAATAATTGGAAACAAAATTCAGACCATCATCCATCAACTCCTGGTACCAATTATAAAAATAATCGTACAAAAAATACTTTCCCCACCACAAAACAATTGCACCTATAAAAATAGCATCCAAAACTTTTTTTAAAAAGAGGGAGAGTCATTCTGTGAGACATGGGAGAGGTTCAAAGACACCCTAAACATGGTTCCACATCATGGTTTTTCAATACCTGAATAAGTGATCATTTTTTATGAAGGGTTGGGCCCGGAGAACAAACAATTAATTGACATGATGTGTAATGGAACCTTTAAAACAAAGCCTCAAATGATGCCTGCAAGTATCTAGAAAGCCTTGCTGAACAAAACCAAACATTGGGAACATCACCTTATTCTAAAAATCCACAAAGAACTACTATAATTCATACATTTAGAGAAGATGAAAGCCTTAGGGCTAAACTCGCAGCACTATCTAAGAAGGTTGAAGAGATAGACCTTAGGAAAGTCCATGAAATCGAAACTGTAGACCCTGTTTGCACAATTTGTCACAAACATCGCCATAAGACAGACAACTACCCAACCATTCAATCCATCAAGGATGTTCTTTTAGGACGACCCCCAGTGGAAGTAAATTCCTTGATCTCTCAAAATCCTAAATACCAAAACACCTTCAACCTAAGGTATAATGACCACCCAAACATCCGCTGGAAACATAACCAACAACCTAGCCAACCACAGGGACAAAATCCTTACCCCCATCTGAACTACCAAACCCATAACCTGTTCCAAACCCAAACTATTTAATACCAACAACCACTGGTCCATTCTCAACAAACCATCCCACATACAAAATATCCCCTAGGATATACCAATCTTCTCAAGAACCAACCCAAACATTCTCGCAAAGCCTACTAGAACAACTGTGAAAACAAATGGAAAGGATGAACATGGAAGTCTCTTCCCTTAAAAAAGAACATCAAACCATCAAAAATAGAAACGCACCCATGCCTACACAAGCCATTTCACAACAAACAGTAAGGGGAGAGTAAAGTTTCACTCAAACAACTCATGAACAACTAAAGGATGTGACTATTTTAAGAAGTGGGAAATCAATTTAGAAACCTGGAAAACTAATTCAGAACCCATGTGAAGATTAAAACTTGGATGAAAATTTAAATGAACCAAACGATCAAACTGAAAAACATGATAAAATTGTCAAAGAAACAACTCTTCAATAAAAAACCCCACAACCTATACTATTTCCTTAACGTGTGAGGGGGAAAACCAAGCCTGAATTAAGTGAAACATTAAGAGATATCTTCTCATAAGTCAAGTTGAACATTCCCCTTATCAATGTAATCCAAACCATACCTTCCTACTCAAAGTACCTAAAGGACTTGTGCACTTTTGAAAGAAACTTTTCACATAAAAACCAAGTCCTTTTGGATGAAAATGTGAGCACCACCATTCAAGGGACCATTCCTCCTATGTTGAAAGACCCGGGTTCCCTTACATCAATGTTGAACATGGAGAGAGAAATATTGTCAAGGCCTTGTGTGACCTAGGTGATAGTGTCAATATAATTCCATATGTTGTGTACTTCCAGTTAAGCCTAGAAGAGCTCCAACCCACATCCTTCACACTTTAACTTTCTGATTTTAGCATTAGGGTTCCAAAGGGTATTTTAAAGGACGTTCTGGTAAAGGTTGAAAACTTCATCTACCCTAGAGACTTCATTGTCCTTGACAACCATCCAAACTTAGGAAATAAGGAACAAACCCCAATCATCCTTGGTTGTCCTTTCCTTGCAACAATCAACTCTGTTATCCGAGTTTGAAATGGGAACATAACCATCTCCTTTGGAAACATGAGTCTATACTTGAACATATATAAATCACACTCACAAATAGGTGATGATGAGGACATTCATGAAGTAAACATGATAGGAAGCATTGATAATGAATCCATAGAACATCAAGGAATATTTGATGGATGTTTAACTCAGGATGATTTGTATTTACTTTGTTCTCATGAAGAAATTTTATCTCATTGGCTTGAATCATTTTCAAATTGCTCTTATGATGATGTCTTAGGTCCAACAATCAGTGAAACCTTTCAGGAAACCACTTTTATGGAGACCAATACAAATTCCATCCATAAATATGATCAATATATTCTAGTGGATGAAACTTCTTCATGTGGGGAATCCATCGTATCTAAAACTATAGGAAACAAAATTGATCTTAATTTAATGTCCCAATATTCTGTTGAAATTCTGAACCAACCTAATCTTTAATTAAAGGAACTTCCCGCTGAACTCAAGTATTCTTTCCTAGGCAACAATCAAATACATCTTATTGTCATTTATTCTTCTCTTGAAGCCAATCATGAGAGGATACTTCTAGATGTCCTTAAGGAACATAAGAAAGCCATTGGTTGGACCCTGTCTGATATTCCTGGGATTAGCCCACTAATCGGGACTCATTGGATTCTTCTAGAATCTAATTCAAATCCATTTCATCAACCTCAACGGAGACTCAATCCTAATATCATGGAGGTAGTAAGGAAGAAACTTCTGAAATTGTTTAAAGTTGGTATCATCTATCCCATAGCTGAGAGTGAGTGGTTGAGCCCAATCTAAGTGGTTCCCAAGAAGGCAGGAATCACAGTGATAACCAATAAGTATGGAGAGATTCTTCCAACTAGGGTGAGTAGTGGATGGAGAGTCTGCATCGACTATAGGAATCTAAACTCATTTAACAAGAAGGACCATTTCCCCTTACCATTCATTGACCAAGTACGAGAGAAAGTGGCAGGTCATGCCTTCTAATGTTTCTTAGATGGGTAATCTGGGTACAATTCGATTGAGGTATCCCTAGAGGATCAAGGAAAGAATAATTTAACCTATCCATTCGGCACCTTTGTCGTCAAACGCATGCCCTTCAGGCTATGAAATTGCCCTGGAACCTTCCAGCGGTGCGTGATGGGAATCTTCTCAGACATGGTATGGGATTTTCTAGAGGTATTCATGGATGGTTTCTCTGTGTTTGGGGATACATCTAAGGGATGTCTGAGGAATTTGGAGGGAGTCTTGTCAAGATGTGAAGAAAATAATCTGGTCCTAAACATGGAAAAAATCCATTTCATGGTTAAAGAGAGAATAGTTCTAGGCCATCTGGTCTCAGGTAGGGGGATTGAAGTTGGTAAAGCCAAAGTAGACATTATTCGTCACCTTCCATCACCCAAATCTATTAAGTAAGTGAGTTACTTCTTAGGACATGTTGGTTTCTATATAAGGTTCATTAGGAAATTTTAGCTCTATTTCTTGACCACTTTGTGCTCTATTGGTGAAAGATGCTCCATTTTTATGGACAGAAAGCTCTGAGGAATCATTCTCTACACTCAAGTCAGCTCTTATCTCTCCACCTATCATGCTGTCTCCAAATTGGAAACATTATTTTGAGCTCATGTGTGTTGTGAGTGACTTCATTGTAGGAGCAGTCGTAGGACAACGGTGTGAGAAAAATCCATGTCTCATAGCTTATGTAAGAAAATCTTTAAATGATGCACAAATAAACTACACCACCACTGATAAGAAGTTACTTGCTGTTGTTTTTTACTTTGAAAATTTTAGGTCCTAAATATTAGGATTCTCCATCACTATGTTCACTATCCATTCTGCACTAAAATACCTCTTCCAAAAACAAGATGCTAAGTCTAGACTGATTAGTTTGGTTATTCTCTTTTAATAATTTGACCTCACAATCAAGGACAAAAATGGTGTTGAAAATGTTGTATCTGATCACCTCTCAAGGATATAATTAAAAGAAAACTCAAATCACCTTTCTGTGTCTGATTCATTTTCTGATGAACAACTATACTCTGTGAGTGAGTACCCTTGGTATGTCAATATAGCCAAATTCTTAGTTACAGGATTCATTCCAAAATACTTAGGGACTCAAACTCGAAGGAAATTCCTTTCTAATGTTAGGCACTATGTGTCTGATGATGTATACCACTATAAGTTTTGCCCTGACTAAGTCATTAGGAAGTGTGTCCCATAATTTGAACAAGAGTTAATCCTTAAATTTTTTTCATTGTGAGCCAAGTGGAGGTCAGTTTTCCTCTAAGAAAACATTGGATAAGGTTCTTCAGTGTGGCCTCTTCTGGACCACCCTCTCAAGGGACTCCTACACATTTTGTTAAAGTTGTCCTAGGTGTCAAAAAGTATGGCCCATCATAAGAAGGAATCAAATGCCACTCACTCCCATCTTAGTGGTTGAAATCTTTGACTGTTGGGTAATTGATTTCATGTTTCCCTTTCCAAACTCTAAGAGATATCTTTATATTCTTTTAGCTATCGATTATTTCTACAAATCAGTTTAGTCCATTCCTAAAAAATCCAATGATTATCAAACTCTGATTATATTTCTCAAGGAAAACATCTTCTCTAGATTTGGAATTCCTAGGGATATCATTAGTGATTGTGGAACTCATTTTTGTAATCGTCCATTCTCATCACTCATAGAAAAATATGGAATTTCTCACAAAGTTTCCACTGCATACCACCCACAGACTAATGTTCAAACTGAGTTAGCCAATCGAGAAATTAAACAAATTCTTGAGAAAAATGTTAATACGTCCATGAAAGATTGGTCAAACAAACTCTTAGATGCTCTTTGGGCCAATTGAACCGCATATAAAACCATTTTAGGAATGTCCCCATACAGGTTGGTTTATGGTAAAGCATGCCATTTTCCAGTAGATATTGAACATAAGAACTATTGGGCAATTAAGAAAATTAATTATGACCTTTCATTTGCCATAAAAAGGAAATTAGATATCAATGAACTTGAAGAACATAGGATGGATGCTTATAAAAATTCAAGGATCAATAAAGCTAAAGTACAAGCCTACCAATCTTGAAATATTAAAACCAAACAAATTGTACCAGGTAAACCTATTCTTTTGTATAGTTTTAAACATCATTTACACCTAGAAAAGTTGAGGTCTAGATGGCCAGGTCCATACATAGTGCATAAGGTGTACCCCCATGGGGCTGTAGATATTCAAGATCCCACCAATTGTCGATCCTTTAATGTTAATGGTCATAGATTCAAACCAATCATCGAACCATTACAAAAAAATGAAGTTGATGAAAACTTGTGTGACACAACCTTAGATGAGGAAAATACTTAAATAATTAATGTTCTATGTCGAGCTAGTGACATTAAACCAAAGCGTTTCACGAGAGGAAACCTGTGGTCTTCATCTTTGAGAATCATCTTTTTTAAAATAGGATTAATGAATGATTTTTATATTTTAAAAAAATAGATTGTTGACATGTTCTTATATTATGAGTATGGATTTTTTAAAAAGGGGAGCTCCATATTCATCTATGTCATGTGGTGTGATCCTTGACCAATATCTTAACCATAAATATAAAAAGAAGACAATGTATCATCAGTTTGTTTTATTTTATTTTTATGTGTTTAGAGGTTAAAATAAAAATAAAAAAAATAAATAATAATATAATAATAATAATAAAATGGACACATCGTAAGTCGTGGGTAAAACCACGTCACAACCGATGAAGCCGTGGGGAATCGAACCTGGGACTGAAGGGATACAGGGGCGCGAACTTACCATTGACCTACGGATTACTGTTCTTTCTTATTCTATAATTATTATATATATACTTATATTTTACTTTTTTATAATTATAAATATATAAATATATTGTTTTTTTTCTTTTTCTACTAGGGAACTCTGCAAGTGACATGGATATCAAAGGACTAAATTAGAGCAGCAAGAACTTCAACTTCAACCACCATGTGACTTCATTTCATGATCCTCATATTTCAATTTCCTTTTTGAACTTCCCTTATTTGCCTCTTCTACTTCAAAATTTTCATTTCTTCAAACACTGGGGACAATATTATATTATGTTTGGGGGGAGATGAAATAAAAGAAATTTCTTTTGTGTGAAAAAAAATGATTTGAAAAAAAATGTGTGTAAATGGAAAAAAATTCCTATAACTTTGAACATTATAATACACATTAAAAACATTGAAACTGAATATAAAATAATTTAGCATTCCCTGATTCTGATTTTAATCCATGTATAATTTCATGAGCATAGATTTTTGAAAGTGTGGATGTCAAATGTGATATTTCATCATTTATATTTTTATCCAAATAAAAAAAATCACAATGAACGTCCTTTAGATAGTGGGGTATTTGTTTGAGTTCATGGGGTCCCCCAAATAAGTATCATAGGTTTGGTAATCACTTTAGTTTTAATATGAGTATTCCAAAAAATCAAAATAATAATAAATTTGTGCATAGAGCAATGAAATGACCTAATGCATTGATTTCGACACTTAGGGATCATGACTCAATAGTTTTCTGGCCCAGAGTTAGTAATTTTATCTCTATTTGTGGTAATTTGACTTTTTTGTACTGAGTTAACTTGAGATGATTTCTGAGTATGTGGGCTTCACTTGGTTCCCTAATGTCTTTGAGCCTGGGATTCATCGGCAAAGTCTCGCTACATGGATTGACTCTTTTGAGTGAAATTTCAATTACCATGGAAATATTGAAAAAAAAAATTGGATACTCATCTTAATATTGGAATGTGATTCCACCTAGCACTTTCATTATTTCCCCTTGAATAAAGATGAACCCCCCATTTCTATTGTGATGCACAACACATCCTCATAGTTAATTGATATTTGATGAAAAATGGTAATGAATTTTAACAAAGGCATGGGCTTGAGTTTGGGATCTTCTTATCAAACTATCTTGTCTTAAAAATTTTTTATGGGTTTTATGATTTTTTGGTATAAGGTTTTTTCGTGATCATTGTGTATTAAAATGTTTTTGGAAAAGGGAATTAGAATTTCATATTGTTGAGATACATCTTTCTCGGGACTAGAAAATCTCAAGTTGGGGGTGTGATTAGCTTATAAAAACACATATGTTAAATTACATTTTAATGGTATTAAATGTTCATTTTTTATCTTATGGGCCTGAGTTAATGGATTTTAATTTTGAACATCCATTCTCATCATTTGTGCACTTGATGCCTAATATACACAAATTTAGTCCCAATGATTCATATGATTTTAAGGAATTTAATTTTCAATATTTTAATTTGATATTTTTTGAAATGTTTCTAAACTTTAATATGAACATTTTTCATTCAGATATCAATGGAGGATTCATAAATGATGATGGAAATATTTGGAGATGAATGGAAGCAATTCTAGAGAAGGAAGATTGGACACCAGCCCACTGATGAGAATGTGGGCCCACAAAACAGGCCCAATGAAGTCCAAATTTCTTGGGATGATATAATAAATATAGAGGAACAAATAATTTTTCAGTATTCTATGCTAATTTGGCATACATGATGTCAATTAAGGCGACACAAATAGAATATCAAAATCTGCCAAAAAAATCGGACATAACTCCCGATTCACAACAAAAAATGGGCCCAACTTTTACAGGAGGTTAGGAGACATCTGGAGATCCATTGTCTTATTCTATGTCCCACTCTTATTCGCCATCTATAAGGTCATTTCAACATGTCTGTTCCGTGGATGCAAGTTGGATTCCACTTCGGGTCAAAGGAGGGAATAAATTTTTATCCACTACTTTCCACCACCCTAAGGCCTAAATTAATTTAATAATTTGGAATACATTGATTGAGGATCATAATAAGGCTTCCCAATTTCCTATTTAAGGAAGTGGTAGTGAGGGGGAAGAGACATCTCTTGTTTTTTATGTAATGTTATTATGCCAAAGTTCATTTGTGATGTTTTCAATTTCCATGTAAGTTTCTTTTTGTATTCCTATGTTCTTAATCACTATTTTTCACTTTTATTATTCTCATTTATTTCATTAAAACTCTATAATCACAAAGAATAGTGATATCCCTATTTTCTGGTGAATTATTTTACACATTGGTGTGAATTTCATTCACATACCCGGAGGAGTGCTCATTATTTCCACGGTTTTAATTTCTTCAATCCAATTCTTGTAAACCATATTCCGCCTACCATTGAGAGTATACCATCAATGGGGGTATAACGATTTAATGGGATGATCTTAGGAAGATGAAAAGGCCAGATTAAATGTTTTTTTATGAATGAATTGTTGTTAATTGGTTAACTAATTTAAGACTTCCATTCTTCAGTTATTTCCACTCTTCATATTTACTTTGTTTGAGGAAGCTAAATACAAGTACTAAAATCACCATATACCTTGGAGATATCATGAATTTGGTTCTCTATGTGTGTAGGGTATTAGTAATTGAGTTCATTTAGCATCAAACAAGAAAATGATGAAGTAATTGTTATTTCGAATAATGGATTCATCAAGAACTAATAAAACTAAAATTGTTTAAAGAAGTACAATTCATTCAATCCACCCAGAGAATAATCATAAGATCAAAACATCTTCATTAAATTTAATTCACTTAGGTTTCTTAGTGTTATTTAAAACCATCTAAAACCAAAACCATGTTGGACACTTCATAGCCAAAAATACATCTCATAGGTTGTGTATCTTAGGTATCTTTTTAGGTCTCAGTGGATTCGACAACCAAAGCTAGACTACAAGGACCATTCTACCTTCATCTATTGGGTAAATTTTAGCATGAATCAACCATAGATAGTATTGGGGAGTAATATAAGGCCTAAAAGAGGAGGTAGGTTAATTATAGTCTATAAAATAAAACACCCAATTTTTCAATCCACTTTATTATAAAATATAGAACATATAGTTAATCAAAAGTTCATAGTTCATAAGATTTTATAAAATATAATTTTTTTATACAATTTCAAATCAGAAATAAAAAATTGTAAATATAAGAAAAGTAATAATTCATAATTTATTAAATAAAAACATATAAAAATTTATAAATTAATTATCCACACTTTAACATTTAGCATTAAGGAATTCTATTACCCATACATTAGATATCCATAGTTCTAACCAAAAATTAGTGGTATATCTTGAATAAAGAAGTAGGCCCTTGATACTATGATTAGAAGAAATATGTTCTTATAATCATGAGAAAACTTGAACATTAATATCAAATAAGCCACTATCATCGTAACCGTAAAATATAATGATCAGAAATATTATTCAAATAACGAAAAATAAAAAATGGTTTTGATAAAATTAAAAATATTCCCCTCATGGATACCATAAGAAAAAGTCTCTCAAAATGTTATAATAAAGTTCTCTCAATGTAATCAGATGTTATTGACTATTTGAAGAATCTATTGATATTAATTTATGAAAAATATACCACGTTTTTTATTGTTTCCCTTATTTATAGACAAGGATTCAAATGTCATATTTTATGAATCTTAGAGGGGGTTGTAATGCTCTTAATGAAAAATTATTTATAAAATATCATCATATTCATCTGATGATCCTAAATTAACGCACCATCATAGTGTATTGATATTTAATTTAGAGAAATGAATTTGTTTTTTATAAAAATTGTATACCTCCATTTGAAATATTTAATAAAAAACAATCCAAAAATCATGTCTTCTTTTGTCTAAAAAATTATTTTCCAAAATTCCTAAAATAACTTTGTTAGACTGGAGTTAGTTTTATTTTGAATATTTCAACATTATAATTATTCATTCAAAAATAATTCATAATAATTCTGAACATTATATAAAGTCATTCAAAACATAGTAATTTATTTCATATGATAAATAAGTATCCCTCTTTCCAAAAAAATCGATTTCCTATAGAAACAAACTTAAAAACTAGAATAGTATATAAGTCGGTAAAATATATTCATTAATTAAATGACATGGAATATTAAAAATCAGGTTAGAATGTATTGTATTTAATTTTTACCCATTAATATCCCCATTTCAAAAAATCACAAACTATAACATTTAAAAGTGAAAAAAAATTAATGAGAAAAACTTAGTCTCCCTATGTTATACAACTTCACTTTTACCTTATTTGTATTATGTTTTCTTTTTCCTTGTTTTTTATTACTATTTGATTTATCACCCATTATATTAGAATTTAGAACTTCTTGATATTATTCTTCAAATTTTACATAAATCTAACACCTAATACTTTAAAATATATTTATTTTATAATAAATCTAATTTCATTAATAGCTTTTCTTGCTACCAATATCAGGTTTAAATGAAAATATTATATTAAAATATTATTCAAACACAACCACTATAACCTAGTAATTAAGGATACATGTTTAAATATTAAAATCTAAATTATTAAAATTATTGTTATCAATGTATTAGAAATAATATAAGAATCATTTAAAAGGAAAATAATTTTTTCTAAAACCCTTTTTCTATCAAAAAGACAATTTAGTTGTGCTTCACAAACATAATTTAAAATTAAATTTTTACCAAATTTAAAAACTTTCTTTTAGAAAATAAATTTACTTTTATAAATTATCATACCAAAATAATATTATGGTTATTTTTTTGTATATATCTAAAATGTTTTATTTTTTAATGAATTGTGAAAATACTGAATTTTAATTGAAAACTGCCTTTTTGTTTAAATCATTTATAAAGATAAATTATATTTTAAATTGGTTTTAAAGTAAGTTTTTTTATATATTAATCAAATTTATTTCATTATATTTATTTTAATATTTAATTTTTATGTAGAATCTTTTTAATCAGTTGTACATTTTCTCTTTAAAGACTAGCTTTCTCTTCTCGTATTAGAGATTAATTTTAAATTAATATTTTCAACATAAATGAATGGAATTTTAATAATGTATTCCATATTTTGAATATATTTAATTATTATTATCTAATAAGAAACATTATTATTTTACCATAATTAACAGTACAAATAGTAAAAATCGTTTACCATGGTTAAGTTAAAAATGGGTTTTCCAGGGGATTAAACTATAAAGATAAGGTTTGAATAGACATAAAAACATGTATAAATTCTATTTTATGGAAATATTTTTAAATTATAACTTATATTTCATTATAATAATCTATTTTATACCCATATGGAATGGGAATGACTTTGGTACACACTTTTCTTTTCAAAAATGACAAATGTGTCACTCACCTCACTTATAAAAGGACACCAACTATCCTATTTTCTTAAAACATTAAAAACATTTTATTTTGAAGATATTTTTACTAAATCACATAAAATATTCAAAAATATCGTCCTATATTCCTATTTTTAATTAAATCTTACATATGAAGGAATTTGGTGCTACCCTAAAGAGGTTACCCAAAAATAAGGTAACGTTATTCAACGATAAATTTGTTTTCTTCTTCTGCATAATTAAATTTTTTTAAAAATGATAATATAAAAACATAATTATATTTAATATAATTATACTTTTTTATCTTATTCTAATTTCCTACAACCATCTCCACTTCAATCAAATGGGTTATGAAATCATCATTCTTTTGAAAGGAAGATTACTGCCTAGTGAACTGATGTCATTCATTTCTCCATTACCACCTCTCATAGTTGATATGATTATATATATAATGTTTAAGTATGATATGTATAAATATATAACATAATTGTACTACTAGAATAACTATATAATATATAAAATTTTACTTTCCATTCTGTATGAGGCGTGATAATGTCGCTCGTGCATATTCCATACTATCGCCTCACAAAGAGATGTGATTCCTTTTTCACTAATTCTTTATATTGAAGGTAATAATGATACATTTAATGAATATATGTTATCTAAATGATATAATTATCATTTTAATTCCATATTTTTAATTATTAAATATAAGATATCATTTTATTTCATACGTTTTCACTCACTGAATGGTGATAACAGCGTCCATGAATATGTAGACAACCACCTTCACAAAGCGATGTGACTCTCTTTTCATCACCACACCACATGGATAATATATATAATTATATTCAATGTATTAATATTTTATTTATTATATTACTATAATTGTGTAAATAAAAAATTATTAATTTCCTCATTTCTATAATTATCATTGAAAAATTGAAACGTTACTCATGTGTATGTTTGGATTACCATCTCTATGAGCGTAATGTACATCATTTCTCAAAAAAACTATATCATGGATGATATTGAAATTATAATTGATGTTTATATATGTTTATTATTTCATTATTATTATTCTATATATGTTTAGACTATATTATATATACAAGAACTTGAACATTTGTGACCAATCATGAATGATAAAATGTGGAAATTAACACCCAAAATAATGAAAATAATGAAATATTATTAAAAAAATGGGTGATAAGATTTTATAAAAGGATATTATATGATATTATAAATATTAATATGGTTCTATTTAATGTTAATATAATTTTTATTACCACTATATTGGAGGGTCAAGCTGGTTTAACCAAAAGGAAGTGTGGGGTAAGGGACACCGTCTCAATTTCCCTTCATTGAGACATATTGTAAGGTCATGTTGCTAATTTATTTTATATGTTCTATATAATAACCCTTTGAAATGTAATATAATGAAGCATTCATACTTACTATTATTTAAATTTTAAATTGGAATTATTTCATTGAACTGTATTTTTACTTCATTGTTACCAAGTGGTAAGGGTATTCATCTCAATTTTGATTCATCGAGGCATATAGTAATGTTATGCACCTAATTCATTTAATATGGTGTCTATAATTCTGAATTGATATGTTATATCATGATTAAATCATATTATATGGTATTTTCAGTTTCAATTTTAATTATTTCATCTAATAGGATTTAACTTGAAAATTATCTAGTGGTAAAACTTATTGTAAAATCTCACTTTCTTTTCTGATTGTAAACTTTATCTTGAAACAATCACTTTATAAGGATATATTTTCATTAGAAATTACATTCTAATTGAATATAAATTCTCTTATATGATTTATATTATTATTTCTTAAACCACATATCATTTAAACATATGCTTTTAATTTGAATTTTAGTTTATTATCCCAGGAAATATTCATAAATCTCTATTCACTACTCCATATAGATATTTGATGATAAGGAACATAATTCATAAATTAAATATATTACTCAATAAATGATTAATTTTTTGGACATATAGTTATGGGTGGTGTCCAGTTATATATATCCCCTAGATGCATTGATAGATCTGATGAGACAAATTAGTTGTCCAAATTAAGTGGCTTTTTATCAGTTTGTATTAAACTTTCTTGAGTAAATATCTTGACGGTATAGGTATTATGATTCTAAAAATCATGAAGACCAAAATTTTTGAATTTACTTCCTTGAGAATTATGTATTTATTATTATCCATTATATTTCTACTATGATATTATATCTAGATTCATTTAATTGTTAGTTATTTATTAAGAGGAATGTGTTTTCTATTATTTACCATTCCATATTGATTCTGCATTATCTAATTATGATAGCCATGTTATTGATTAAATGTAATGTGTGTTTCGTTATTTTCCATGAAATATTTATTACCCTCTATTTATTCATGATAGATTCAATTGTATGCAAAAGTTACTGAGCATTTGAACTCATCCTTATTTTTTTATTTTCCCTAGGATATGATGCAGAATTCACGGAATGATTTTAAGGACGAAAATTGTTAGACATTTATATGATGTTTATTTTTTATTTTCAATATAAAATGGGTGTTATGTATATATATAGTTCTCTAAAATTTATAAATTGACTATTCTTTAGGGTTGATATCCTTTATATCATATACCAATGTAATAAATAAAGGCACTAGCTCTAGGATATTAGGTTCAGGGTTGTTACATTTAGTATTAAAGGAATATTAGAATAAATATTTGAAAATAAATTAAAGAAAAACAATTTTAGGGAACATAATATAATGATATACATTTAGTATAAGTATAGAATAATATACTAGTGTTTTGGTAATTAAGAGATTATGTTATTTTTCTAAGAATTACATCCTTTTATAGATACTATAAGTGGATGTGGTGTTGGAACCGAGGTATGTAGCTGTAATAATGATTAAAAGGGAACATTTGTCTTGACTTGATCTTCACCTAGTGTATAAAAACGGGCCTTACTGTCTTACTAGTTTTAAAATACCAAGGGTTGTGCTTAAGATAATTAAAATTTTCTTTAATAACCATTAATATTGATTTGAAAATAAAGATATCCCAAAAGAAAACAATGTTTTTTATTCAAATATTATCAATGTTTTTTTTAATTTATGAAATGTGTTGCACCATATTTAGAATTATAAATTATTATATAAATTTATAATTTTAAAATCTAATCAAATATATTTTAATTTTTTTAGAAATAGTGAAATGATGGAAAACGGTATCAATAATTATAGATATTATAGATATTAGCCTAATGGGAATGCCAATACTGCCTAGTATTGGAACTAAGAAAATTATGGGTATATTTGGGAAGCTTATTAAGATTATAACAAATAAACATTAATATTTTTAGTAACCTATTCAACAACATGATTTCCATATGTTGGTTGGATTTATATGATAGAATCCACCATCATTTGGTGAGACTAATAATTAAATGAAATTTGAGTAATGGATTAAGTCTATGGAGAATATATTTATGGCCTTGGAATGTTGTGAAAATGAAATGGTTATATCTTCAGTGTATTGTCTCAAAATAGATGTTGATCAATGGTGGTTATTGATCTTGAATACTTAAGAGGAAGTGGAAATAGAACTCATACGATATAAATATTTTAAGGATATATTATTTGATAAATATTTCCATCAAGAGAAAAAACTAAAATGGAGATAATGTAACTTATATTAAATCTAGTGAATGAAGAAAGTGTTGTAGAGTATGAAGTTGACTTTATAATGTTACCTTTGTATTATATGGATTACATTTGCAACACAGAGTGTATGATTTACCATTTCATTTAAGGTCTCATGTCAAACCTCTAAAGGGTACTGGTCTCCCAAAAAAATTCATTATATGATGAAATAGCCTTAATTTCCATCAAAACAAAGAAATAATTATCTAGGGTTTTTACATTCAAGGTAAATAAAAAGAAGAAGAGGTCATTTGATCACCATGAAAAATGGAATAATTCAATAAATAATAAGAGAACATAGTGGTTTCCACTTTTGGAAAACTAGGGAAAGAATAGCCCATATAATTATTGAAGGTATTGGTATTTTCTTATAAGTGTAGAGATAAGAGTCATTAGGATAAGGATTACAATGGGAAGAGAGAAAACATTGTTATTATGTTTTTCCTCATTATTGATATGGGGCACTATGCAAAACAATTTCCCAGGAATCATGGGATTCTACCACAGAATAGACTATGTGGATAATTCCAAGATTATTCATTCAATATAATTGAGGTAGAAGTAGCTAATAATATGGTGGAAGGTACTTTATTCCTCTCTTAAAATTTTTTTAATGCTTTATATGATTATGGATCCTCACACTCTTTTATGTCTACCATTTTTTCCAATAAATTATTCATTTACCCTTTAAATAAAGAAGATATTTACCCGAAAAACTCATAGGGGATGTCTCACTACAACAAGGATGTGTCGTGAAGTACCACATTTGACATGTAATTCTACTCTATTTTCTGACCTTGTTATCTTAAATATTCTTTAGTTTTATATAATACATTGTATATACTGAAATTCAAAATATGATGAAAAATTGTTATAATAATAAAGAAATTATGGTTTATGATGAAGATGTAGAATTCCTTATCTTTGGATAAAATAAATCATAATCTGAGTCTTATATAGATCTACCCCTGATAGATCTACTGAATAAGATTATTTGGGAAGAATATAAAAAAATTAGAAATGGATAAGGTTATATTCAAATTGAGGATTTACATACTGTTTAGGAATATATTGATGTATTTCCAAATCAATTACCTGAATATCCCCTAGATAGATTATTTGATTGTTCCATTTATTTAAGTGCTAATGCAAGACCATTATCATATAATATCGATATAATTTCCTTTTTGAAATTAGTGGAGTTGAAAAAACAACTGGAGGAGTTTGGTGTTAAAGGATTTTCACCCTAGTGTTTCACAATGGGGAGCCCATGTTCTCTTCCTTAAGAAAAAAGATATATTCATGAAGTTATGCATTTATTATTGGTTAATCAATGCCATTATGATAAATAACAAGTATCATCTACCAAATAGTGATGACTTATTCAATCAACATCATGGAGATCTATATCTTTCAAAGATTTAACTTCATTCTAGGTATCTTCAATTGCAAGTAAAGAAGGAAGTCATTCCAAAGATCTATTTTTGAATGAGGTAAATATATTATTATTTTAATGTAATTCTATCTGGATTGACTATTGAACCCTTTTTTTAAGGATCTAATGAAAAGACATTCAAAATTTTCATGATTATTTTCTCATGGTATTCATTGATGATATATTTATAAAGTCCCTGATCCCAGTACCCTGGAGCCAATGCCTTACTTAATTACATTGGTATGATTATAGGGAATTTCATCCTAAAAGACCGATCAGTTTATAAATTTTGGAAACCATATTATATACATGAAATTTACATTACAAAATTAATGGAAATACAACATAAAAATCCATTAGAAACACCTATAAACTCCTATATTATCCCTCCAAGTCGTTGATAATTTACATCTTTCCAACCTGATAAAAATCATAAGAAACGGATGACCTCAAACACTTGGTAAGGGTAATAAATACATCAGAATCTTTTATAATCATAAACAATTATCCATAGGGAATAAAAAAACACATTCAATTAAAACATTACTTTGAGTATAATATGGAAGGAAGAAAAGATGATAAAATAAATCCATAATAAAACCTACCCATGGATATTCTACTAGTCAAACAATCATATAGACTATAAATTAGTAGATTCATAATGAGGGAATTCATAATTCTAGATATCATTAAGATACCATCAAGGCCTCACCCAAGGCACCATAGGTAATGGGTTAAAACCCAATCTAGTTTGCCTCATAAGACTTACCTATGCATCAAGGGGCTATAGAAAGCCCCACCCATAACATACTAAGTCCTATGCATTATCCATATGTCGAATAAAATGATATTTTTAAAAACAAATGTCCCATACCTCTATGAATCATCATAGATTAAATTATTATAAAAAATAATTGATAAATTCTAGAGGAAAATAATCTTCAAACATTCCAAAGTGCCTCATACTACCTTGAAGCACATAAATCATAATCCCTTTTACCAATAAATGAATCATAAAATATCATGATAATAATATAATATATCAAAGGTATTAAAATACACCACACACAAGGAAATATTCAGGAATAATTCATATATCTCATAGAAGTAAAAGTGTGGTGAAAAAAACCTTTTCTACTTTAGAAAGAATAGTTCTTTTGGAAAATCAATTTTATTTTTCATAAAATATGATTTTAAACATTTATATCCCATAAAATAAAAGATAAGGATATTAAATATATATTTGAGGCATAAATGGTGTTACACTATATTTAAATCAAGTTAAAATATTTTTTATGAAACTTTAGAATGAAAATATTTTAGTGCGGTCTAAGAAAAATATTTAATGTATTTTAAAGGGGAAAGGAATGTTTGTTTTTCCATAAAACCTAAAATGATCCAAGATAGTTTTTAATGATAAAATTATTAGTTTTTTTAAAATATGGGTGGATTAAAACATATATTTTAGTGCACTTTAAATGGGTAAGAAATTGGGAAGTTCCCATTAACACACTTGTTTATCAGGAATAATTAAGAAGGGGACCTTTTTAAAACATGTATATATATCTATCAATGAAACATAAAATATAATATGGATATATTAGTTTTGAAAATATAAAAATAATTTATAATAAATATACAAAAATAAAGAAACATTTCATTTGAGTAAATATGGAGGAAGAGTAACCTGAAAGAAAATGGGGGTTCGGGTAGAATCACATACCACTTTCTAATCAAATGAAGCATATGCCATGAAATTAATAATCATAAAATGGAAAATTTAATACCATAAAAATAAATAGAATCATAGTATAATCCATAAATGGTATGTATACATACACCCCACATAATAATTAGTGGTGAGTAAGGAATATTTTAGGGAAATGTTAGTGAGTTTAGAGAACCCTTACATTATGTCTGAATGTGTTCTGCAAATGATCTTAATGTCATGGATAATCAAATTACATACATTAATTAATTAAATCAAAATATTTTATATGTTTATTTTATTAGATATATTTATATTAAGATCATTTATCAGATTATTAATGAGTTATAGAGTTTAATTTCATTATTTGGGAGCATTCATTTTCCGGGTTTTCATTATTAGTTTACTTGTATATGAGTATGGAAGTTCATGTGGAATGGGTATAATTCCCTAGAATTAAATATATATGATATTATTAAAAATAAATAATATTAAATGGGTATATAATTAATTTGGTTGTATTTTATGAGGATGAGACATTAGATAAAACATTAGTGATAATAATTTTGATTACTTTTACAATTTTTGGATCATCACGAACATGTTTTTTCATATGAATTAATATTATATATATATATATGCCTGTTCTCAAACATTAAATAGTATGTAATAAATATATTATAGTTGTTATTGACAATAAAAATGGTTTCATAACTACCCTTGAAATTGAAATTTAATAATGAAAATTTTTCATCCATGCAAGCTGTAAATCGTCACCACACATATGATGATTTCATTTTTAAAATAAAAGAGAGAGAGAGAGATAAATGAGTTTGATGAAGATTATTACATTATCAAGTTTTCATTAAATTATATAGATGACATTGTATTTATCATTATTTTTTGGATACAGGGGGTTTGTATATGAAAAGAAATTAAAAATAAAATATAAAGTAAATTAAAAGAAAAAAAGAAAGAGGATTTACCTCTTGAATTATCTTTTTTGAGAACCTCCTTAAGGCACATTGGTTTGGTATTTCTATATGACTAGAATCATCTGTACATGGGGGGAGACTTGGGAAGAGGACTTGGGATGAATTTGGAAATGCATCATGTCTTAGAGGTCTGAGTGGAAGTTGTAGTGAGGGGTAGTATTTATAGTGGAGGAGAGGGGTGTTTTTTGAATATTTTATTCATTTTTTTTATTATTTTTCCTCAAGACAACAAATAGTTGGAAATTATTATCAAATAAATTATAATAATTAAGGTAATAATTATATTTTGGGGGCAACATCGACCATAACTCAAATAATATAGTATTTAACTTGAAATGTATTTATATCGTAAATTACTGTATTTTACTATTCATGAAAAATTCAAGTATTTCATAAAAATCAAAAAAAATCACTCTAAATTTTTTTATAAATTTATAATTCAAAAATTACTTACATTTAATGAAAATAATTTCTTAAATATGAGTAATATAATTTTTAATTAAAAAATTACTAAACTCAAAAAATACAGATTTTGAAATTTAACCAATTTTATAACACTTAAAAATTAACTAATGTGTCATAAAATTGTCTAAAAATAATAATAAAATAAAATATTAATTTGCGAATAAATTTTATGAAAATAAATTTCATTTTGAATCGTTTTCTTAATTATAAATATGTAATTAAATATTTATGACGTTCCAAAATACCAACATTTAATTATAAAATTTTAAAATATTCATTTACTTATACTATGACATAATTATGTCATATATTCATTTATAAGATTCCAAAATATTATTTATAAATTATTGGGTGAGGTTATTATTTATTTCGCTAATTTACTATTCACAAGGGTCATATTACTATTTATAAGCATAATATTACTATTACAAAGGGTCAAGTTACTATTCACCAAAAATTACATTGATCCTATCAGACTCTAAATATGTTATTGATTACAACGGTGTATATATTTTTTTTGAAAATTAAATTCAAAGAAGTGGAAAAATTATGTTTAATGTTAATCTTGCAAGTGTGGTGAGAAGGCGGATAAAAAAGAACATTCAAAAGATCAACAAACCTTTTTATCTAATTTAAATATAAGTAATGATTCCAATGATATAAATTGGATTAATATATGTATAATTGATCTATTTTATCTTTTAAAATCAATTTAATGTATAATAATTATTTATAAAAAAATTTAACTAAAATGGATTATTTTTCACTAGTCAAAATATGAAACATCTAAGAAAAAAATAAAAAATCACCATAATCTAATTTTGAAAAAATGTTTTTTATTTTTAAAAAAATTATATATTTAATTATGAATATTATTTATTTATATTAGGTCATTATAAATATAATTTAATACTAGTTATTACAATCAATATTCTTATGTTTAACATAAAGGTTATAACTATTATAATTCTAAAAGATCATGGTCCAACACATTATAATCATTCTTATGGTAGTTAGTACTATCAAATGTACTCTATCGACATCAATTATCTCTCTTTACAACATCATTATCTCATCACTAGGAACATTCTATGTTTTATCATTCCCTTAACCATGTATTTTCTAATGTTTAACTTACCATCAAATCATTTTTCTTGGTACCATTAAACATACTACCTCAAATCCTTAATGAAATAAAAATAAAGTAAAATCCTTATATATTCCATAATTCTTATAACCAATAAATAATTGATAAAATACTCAATTTTAAAAATTATTTAATCCAAAAATAATAACATTAATCATTCCTCTTTTTCCATGGTAATATGAGAATTTTGAAAAAGTTGCATTATCTTCTTTTGGGATATATTCCATTGACACCCAATAAATTGATTTCCATAGGGTCCCATATCTTTATAGTTGATGAATTTTATATTAGAAACATTTTTATTATCCTTTCAATAATTATCATGGTTTCCTGTTCCTCCCCACTTTAAGAAAAATCTTTCTTTTTTCAATCACATACCTATTTGTTTCCTTCCATAATTATTACATGTGGGAAAATGCTTCTTTCCCTTATTAACTTTATATATATATTCCCTTGTGTCCTCTCTTTATCATGCTTCCTTCAAAATACATAATACTTAAAAAACACTTTATAATTATTATTATAACATGATACTCTCTTCTTATATAATAAGAACATCTGAGAGACTCGGTGCATTCGAAAAGTTAGCTGAAACACATCGAAGAAAAGATGAATCTTACTTTTTTTATTATGTGAATTGATGTAGTTAAAATTACATAATGTAGGATTCATTTATAAACAATGGAATAGACTATATTTGATCATAATAATGTGAAACATAATTTATAATACCAAAACTAGTGAAATATGTTACAAATTTGAACAATTTTTGTGTAACTGATCTCATAATCAAAAACATTGTTTATTAAAGGATAAATTAAATTTTAAATCCTTTATAATGGATTTTAAAGAAAATGGTACTTTTCTTAAGAATATAAACTGATAGTGTCAGACAAGGTGTGTAGTAAGGCACATTTTCATGTACAAGTTTACCCCGATTTAGAATTGGGACACCTTGTCAGAGTTGTTACCCCTAGATACATATGTTCCATAACCAAGACCACTTGTAGTGTCCAGATAGAGATATATTGATAGGAATACCCACATAATATCTACCTTTAAAAAATCCAGTATATTATTATATGATTATACTCAAATCAATATTAGGGTTGTGTTCACTAATCTATGTTTTCTCAATTTAGTTTCTAAGGTTTCTACTCAATATCCTCTCACACCAATTTTAAAGACCCTAACAAGAGTAGCCTGGTGCCAGTGTCGTACTGTATTACATTGGTAAGATTACAAGGAATCCAATCCCTAAATACAGATCAATTTAGCATTTTTTGAAACCATATTACATATATGAACTTTACAATATAATTTTAACGGAAATAAAATATATAAAATCCATTAGAAACACCCATACACTCCTAGATTATCCTTGAAAATCATTCAAAATATACATATTCTCATACATGGGGAAAATAAAACATAAGAAAGTGGTGATATCAGATGCTCAATATAGGTAATAAATACATTATAAGTTATCAAAAACATAATCAATAATTAATGGTGAATAACTAAAAAATGTGCCATTAAAACATAATTTTGTGCATAATATGGCATGAATAATCGTTGATAAAATAATTCCATAATAAAACAAAACCATAGATATTTTACATGTTGAATAATCACAAGGTATATAAAATACTATATTTATAATGAGGGAATTCATAATACTAGGTATCATAAACATATCTTTAAGGCATCAGCCAAGACACGATACAATATGGGTAAAAACTCAGTGTAGTTTGTCTAATGAGACCTATTGATGCATCGAGGGGTTTTAGAGGGACCCTCCCATCACAGAATATGTTCAATTGATTCCTAATATATTGAGTAAAATTTTATATTTAAATCAATTTTTCCCATACCACATTGAATTATCATAGATGAAATTATTATAATATAATATTGAAAATTATTTTGGATTACAATCTTTAAACATTCGAAATTATCACATGCCAGCTTGAAACATGTAAATAATTATCCATTTTAACATTAAATGAATCTTATAATATTATCATAATAATATAATATATCAAATATAATTATATACACCATGCACAAGGAAACATTGGTGAAGAAGGAATATATCTCGTAGAAGTAAAAGTGAGACGAGAAAAACCCTTTTTACATCAGAAAGAAGTGTTCCCTTGGAAATTCATTTTCATTTGTCGTCAAATTGGATTTTAAAATTTTTTTTCTCAGAAAAGAAAAGGTAAGTACTCTGAAATTATATTTTAGTTATAAATTATGTCCCACAACAGTAAAATCATGTAAAATAATTTTTTATAAACTTTAAAAATAAAGCATTAGTGTGGTTTAAGGAAAATATAAAAGTGATTTTAATGCTGAAAGGGATGTTTGTTTCCATAAAACCAGAAGTGAACCAAGATTTTTTTTTCATGATTAAATGAGTGATTTTATAAGAATAAAATTCTATTAAAATATATTTTTGAGTGCACGTGAAAACTAGTAAGAAATTGGGAAGTTCACTTGAATCGGGAATATTTATTGGGACGAATTGATATGGCAACCTTTTTAAAACATGAATATCTTTATCAATGAAGGACGGTATAAGATGGATATATGAGTTTGAAAAATATAAAATTAATTTATAATAAATATAAAAAAAATCATTACACTTGAGTAAAGATTGATAAAGCGTAACCCGATGAAAAAAATAAGGGTTCGAGTAGAATCCCTTACCCGTTTGTAATCAATCAAATCATATGACCCAAAATTAATAATCATAAAATTATAAAATTAATACCATGAAAATAAATAGATTCATGATATGTCACATAAATTTTAAGTATACATAAACCACACACAACAATTTGTGGTGAGTAAGGTATGTCTCCCGAAAATGAAGGTGAGTAGAGAGAACCCTGACTTTCTGTCTGAATAAGTTCTTCATTTGATTTTAAAGTCCTATATAATCAAATTAAATTAATTAATTATATAATTCATAAAATTTTGTATATTTATTTTATCCACTATATTTTTATTATGTTCATTTGTTGTCTTATTCATGTGTTATAGAGTTTAATTGCATCATTCGAGAACATTTGTTTTCTTAGTTTTCTTGATCAGTTTAGCTATATATGAGTATGGAAGTTCATTTGGAATGTTTATAATTCCCCAGAATATAATTTATATGATATTATGGAAAATAAATAAGATTAAATTGTTATATTATTATTTTTTTATATGGAATGATGATGAGTAATTAGAAAAAAACAATTGTGGTGATCATTTGGATTATTTTGGTAGTTTTTTGATCAACGTGAACTAGTTTTGTTGTATGAATTATTATTATTATTTTTTATAAAAGTGATGACATGAATTTTTCACCCAATTCATCTTCCAAAGTAATTTATTAAAATACAAAATTACTAGTATAAACACAAGTTTCAATGAACATACACTAGTAGATATTGAGAGAATTACAAACTAAAAAACATCAAGGAAAAACCAGCAAAATCTCGAGAATCAAAAAGTGATTGAAACAACATATTATAAACTATTCCATGACCTCCAAAAAGGGTTTTAATATCCATGGGGACTCTATAAATATATCTAGTTTGAAGGGAATCTAATTCTTTCACAACATTGTTTCTCTATCAACTTGATCCTTATCCTTCACACTGATAAACAATTGTGCTTGTATGAATTAATTTTATGTATATATACTAGTTATATAAAATTTAATAGGTTTTAATTTATATATTATAGTATTTTTTAACCATAAATGGTATTGTGACTATCATTTAAGGATAAATTGAAGAATTAATATCTAGAGTCCATGGGGGTTGTAAATCGGCACCTCATGAATGATGATTTCAGTTTTAAAATAAACGTGAGATAGAGAACGGATATTTACAAAAGATATTCTATTAACATGATATCATTCTAATACATAGATGATTATAGAGTTATCATTCTCATTTAGAAAATGTATTTGAGGAGAGGAAGAGAAATTAAAAAAGGAAATTGAAAATAAATTAAAAGCAAAAGAACGATGATTTACCTCTTGAATTCTCCTATTTGAGATCCTCCTTAAGAAACATTGGATTCATCTTTTATTGTGACTAGAATATAACATCCAAAACAATTTATGGTATGTTTCTCTTAAATACATTAAATTCATTATATAGCCTATATTTCATGAATCATAGAGTATTTGTGAAACAACAATTGATTATTTATAGGAGATAGTCATAACCTAGCCATTAAACATAAACTTTCCACTTCTGTATTTTAAATTTCAAAAAACAGACATATACAGTTGTGATCAAGGTGATATTTGGAGTCTGATACGATCAACATAATTTTCAGTGAATATTATTGTACCCTTGTGAATAGAAACATACCCTTATTAATAGTAACTTATCCCTATTGATAGTAATATTCCCTTATGAAGGGTACCTTACCCGTGACAGTGTAAATAACATTTATAAACCTTTAAAAATGAAGGTGAATATTTTAAGTTTTGTTATTTTTCGATTAAATAATTATTTTAATTAAAAATTAAATTTCTAATTTTTTGAGAATTATTTTTGAAAAATGGGGTTCATTTTTGAATTTTACATGTCAAAAAATGGTTAGGGTGAATTTTTGGTATTTTTCTGAAATACATAAATTTTTCATGAATATTAAAATATGATAAATTATAATAAATGATAAATACATGATTTATTTAGTCGTATATGATTTCCTACTAAGGTAAGCACACTTTATTTGAACTCACGTTCACATATTATAATTTTTCATCATAGAATCGTCACTATTTCTTGTCTTAGGGAAAAATAATAAAATAATGATTAAAATATTAAGAAAACCCTCCTCTCCTCCACTATATAAACCACCCCTCACCCCACTTGCTCTCACACCACCCAAGATTTGATCTTTTCCTAATTTATTCCAAATACACTTCCAAATCCCTCACCCCATGTCCAAGACCTCTTAGTCTCACCAAAACAAGAAAAACAAAGGACATAAAAAGATTCTCAATGAGTACTCAAGAGGTGAACCTCTCTTCCTTTCCTTTAAACTTCTTTTACAAGTTTTATTCTCTTGTTTCTCTCTCTATAACTCCCATCATAAAAATACCATGATAATTCCAGTAACTTAGATGAACTGTAATTTTATTATTCTAATGTAATATTTCATCATAATTTCTCTTTTCCCCCTCCTCTTATAGTAAAAATGAAAACACCGTCTCAGATGTGTTAATTTATAACATTTAATGATAAAAGGTTTTCAATTTCTATTACTATCTTCAATTCTAGTCATGAAACCAGTTTTTTGGTTTAACTAGAACCCTATATATGTATTATATCCAATTTAATATTCTAGAATCATTTTTTAGACATTATATTTAGTTATATAATAAAATGAGTGTGTGGTGATCAAAAACCCCATCAAAATAATCTAAGCGTTTATCATTAAAATTTTGTATAAGGATTCATCCTCCCCCAAAATAAATAAAGGATTTATATGATCATTTAACCTTATAGAATATCATTAATAAATCATAACTTAAATTATGTATTTCAATTTCCATTTTACATGAACGTGCATACTCATATACAAGAAAACTGATTGTGAAAACCAAAGAAGAGAATGCTTCTGAAATAATAAATGTAAACCTCTAAACCCATAAATAAGGCCATGAATGAACCTAATAAGGTTATAATTAATAAATTAAATTTATTTGGGGTTCTTGAATTATTAATTAATGAAGATTAATTTGATTATTCATGTCATTAAATCAACCAAAGAACATATTTGGGTATAAGGTAAGGGTTTTCTCATCTCACTTTTAATTCTATGAGATTTCTATTATTCGTAACTTATTTATTACATGTGGTGTATGAGTACTTTAATATGATATATAATATCATTATTTTTTTATATTCATGTTATTATTTTATTCATTTGGTGAATATTATTTTTTGTTATACAGTACGATCGATTACAATGTGGTAAGGGACTTTGTCTCAATTTCCATTTCATTGAGACATACTTGGTATTCTGAACCTAATGTATCTTATGAGGTGTATATAATTCCCATTTGAGATCATTTTATCTTTGAAATTATAATTATTCTAAATATCCATTTTCTTGTATCATGTATATGATTATTTCATTAATCCGTATACCATTACACATACGGTGTTTATTTTGAATTCTATTTTAAGTATATAAATATTGATGGATCTGTGTCCTATATTCAATAAGGATATAAAAATTAATATTTCTATAGTATTAACTCTATGTATAAATAATGATATGGACTGTTAGTGATAAGTGTGTCCCACTATATCCCCTCAATGCATCAATAGGTCTCATGAGACAAATCAATTGGCGGAAAACCTTTTGAGTTTTTTTTTCAAAAATTAGACGGGTTTCTACTCACAAACATAAACTTTATCAATATTATAATGGTTCATTTTCTAGATACATTACCTCCAAATAAAAATAATTCTCTTTATTTTTCATTCATCTATTAATTTCCATCAGGTTTTCAATACAACAAAATCTATAGATACATGTTTATTCTCAACTTATTGATATAAAGTGTTTTCATTTATTCAACAAGCTAAATTAGTTATGTCTAATTGATTATGATTAACATATTATTGATTTATAATTCCACTATATGTAACCCTTACTTAGAATTGTATCTCACCCTTATTCTATTTCCTTTCCTCGAGTTATGAAGAAGAGAACCTTGAATAAGCTTTCAAAGAGCCAATTTATTTCATATTATTATATATCATGTTGTATTTTATATATTTCCAAATGTAATTTGGGTATCATGAATGTAATTTTGACTTCCAAAACTAGTAAACTAATTTATCCTTTAGTATTTTTTTCTTATAATCATGCCAATATAATAAAATAATACACTGGCTCTGGGCTTCAGGGTTCGGGGTGTTATAGTTGGTATCAAAGGAAGTCTAGTTGTAACCTTGTAAACTAGATTTAGGAAACATATTATATAGTACATACCCCAAGATATTATTTGAGTATAATCATAGAGTAACATCCTATAATTTTGGTAAGGTAGACACTATGTGGTTCCTCCTATCAAATGTATCACTATCTGAATACTATATGTGGATGTTGTTCTAGAACATATGTACCTAGGAGTAAAAACTCCAACAAGTAGTTTTGTACATAACTCGAGGTGTCTTAGTACGTGACAATAGTCTTTACTGCACACCTGGTCTGACACTCCAATAGGATATTCTTATGATAATACACATTTTATTTATAAACCATTTTGAAGTATTTAAAAGTAAATAGAAACCATGTTTATGACTATGATATGATCTTTTCATAAATTTTAAAATTATTCCATGTGTCTTCTTGTTTCCATTTATGAATTATGACCTAATTTAGTGTATGGAGTTGATTAGTGATGGTCCCAAATAGAATAAAGGGAATCAATACCCTTGGATAATGTCGAGATTTACCTACTAAGCATATCAACATAATCAGTGTTAGAGAGGATTAGATCCTGACCATATTGGGACAACATACTTAGGTTTTGGTGAATAACCATGTTACACCTATATTAGTTCATTTCTTGTGGTAGAATCCCCTATATTATAGTGGGACTACTAACCTGGTGGTAGCTGAGTGGTGGATCAAGTCCCTTGAAAAGATATTTCTAGCCTTGAGATGCAATGAAAATGAAAATGTAGTACTGGTTGTATATTTCCTCAAGGGTAATGATGATCAATAGTGATCCTTGATCCAGAATACCACAAAGGAAGAAAAAATAGAATATATGGAATGGGGAACTTTTAATGAGATATTATTTGATAAATATTTCCCTCATGAACAATGAACTGGAATGAAAAGAGAATTCCTTAGATTGAAGCAATGTGAATATGGGAGTGTTGTAGAGTATGAAGAAACCTTCATAGGACCATCCCGATATGCAATAGATTATGTACATGATTCGGAAGTCAATATTGACTATTTATTTGAAGGTCTTTAGATATATCTTCAACGGGAACTAGATCTCAAAAAAAATTCATCATATGATGAAATTGTATTAAGTTTCATCATAACAGAGAAGGAATAATCTAGATCAAATGTTTTCAAGGAAAAATAGGATAAGAAGTGGAACTCTAATAACCATTGAAAAAGTAAAGTTCCAATGAATAAGAAGGGAATGAAAAAATTCCAATTATGTGAGAACTATGGAAAGAAGCATCTTGGGAAATTCTAGAAAGGTGTGGGAGTTTTCGATATATATGAAGAAAAGGTTCATCGATCGAATGGATTTAAGTAGAAGAAACAATTCAATGACATTAAATTCAACAATTATAGAGAGGTGGGACACTATGAAAATTATTTCCCTAAGAGCCAAGGAAACTTTCCTTAGAAAAATCCATGAGAGAATGGGAAATCTTATGCGATTATAACCACGGATATTGAAGTTTCTAACGATGTGGTGGCAGGTACATTAATCATTTCATAGAACTTAGCCAATGCTTTATTTTATTCTTGATCATCACATTCATTTATATCTACCTAGTTTTCAACTAAAATTATACATGTACAATTTGATTTAATAATGGATTTATTAGTAAAAACTCATAGTGGATTTATCATTGCAACAAAGATGTGTCATTAATTCCCCTAATAACACATAAATGTGGTTTGGTTTCTATCCATATCATCACACCCATTATTGAGTTTGATATAATCCTTGGTATGAGTTGGATTTCATATTATGATACAAAGATCTATTATATGAATCGGGAAGTTACAATTTTTGAGAACATTGTTGAATCTCTTATATTTAGAGCAGAAACCTTGCCAGCTGATTCTTATCTAGACCCACCCCTAATAGCTCTACTGAATTCAATTATTAGAGAGTAAGGGAATTAAAAAACTATGGGTGAGGAAAGGAATGTTCAAATATAGGACATACCTATTATTCAAGAACAAATTTATGTGTTTCTAGATGATTTATCTAGACATCCTTCAAAGTGGTAAGTTGAGTTCTCTTTTAATTTAATTCCTGGTGGAAGACCTGTATAAAAGATTCCTTATATAATGGGTAATGTTTGATTAGTATAACTCAAGAAAGAACTAGAGTAATTGAGTGATAAAGGACTTATATTCCCTAGTGTTTCTCTATTGGGATCCCCTGATCTCTTTGTCAATAAGAAAGATGGATCTATGAGGCAATGCATTGACTACAGGGAGATCAATGCCACTATGATAGAGAATAAGTATCGTCTTCCACGCATTGATGATTTATTTGATCAAATTCATGGAGCACAATTTTTTTTGAAGATTGACCTTCGATCTGGATATAATCATATGCATGTGAGGAAGGGATATATACCGAAGATAGCATTTCTATCCAGGTATGGGCTTTACGAGTTTACGGTAATTCCTTTTGGACTAACTAATGCACCCTCAGTTTTCATGGATCTAATGAATAGAGTTTTTAAGGAATATATTGATGAATTTGTTGTGTTATTTACCGATGATATCCTGGTATAATCCAAAATCTACAAATACCATTATAATCACTTTCGTATCATTATGAAAACTCTTAGAATAAATGAATTATATGGGATGTTTAGCAAGTGTGAATTTTGGATTCAATCAGTTTTTTTTCTTAGACCTATTATCTATAAGTATCGAATAAGAGTTGATACTCTAAAGACAATGTAATCCAAGAATGTCCCATGACAATGAAAATAACCAATGAATGTAATTTTATTGGATTAGAATGTTACAATAAACGTTTCATTCAGAATTTATCCCAAAAGGATAACCCACTAACCAAGCTCACATATAAATGGGTAAAATTTTTATTTATTAATGAATGTATATAATGCTTTGAATAATTCATAATAAGATTTTAAATTCTCTAATTTTTACTCTTACCTATGGAAATGATGAATTTTTTATATATAGTGAGGAATCAAAGAATGGACTGGGTTTCATCCTTATTCAAACTGATAAAGTTATTACTTATGCTTCAAGAAAGTTGAAGACTCATGAAAAAAATTATATAACTCATGATCTTGAGTTAGAATCCTTTCTCTAAAAATATAGAGACACTACCTATATGGTGAAATATATGAGATATATATAGACCAAAAGAGTTTGAAGTACATTTTTACACAGAGAGAACTCAACATGAGGAAAAGGAGATGGCTCAAGTTACTCAAAGATTATTATTGATCAATACACTACATCCTTGAAAAGGAAAATAATGTGGAAAATTCATTAAGGAGGAATGAGCATGGATTTATTACCCAAATGAGGGTTGAGAGAGATATTATATTCATGGATCTACTAAATATGGATACGGGAATTGTTAAGAGGAAATATGGTTTCTTTTTCAAATGATTGGTAAAACATCTTTACTAGAGAAGATAAAAATATCTCAATATATTGATGAGAATCTATAAAAGAAAATTAAAGCTGTTAAGGATGGAAGATTGGTATAATTCATGTATGAGGATGGAGTTATGAAATTAAGAAGGAGGTTATGTGTTCCATCAGTACCTGATCTAAAAACAGAACTATTATATGATTCTCATAGCTAAAATTTCTCAACAAACCCTAGTAGCACGAAGATGTATAGAAATATGAAGGAATGTGTTTGGTGGCTAAACATGAAGCGAGAAATTTCTAATTATGTGTTAAGTTGTATAGTTTATCAACAAGTGAACGTCAAGAGACAACATCCTAGTGGGGTCATAAAACCACTACCTATTCCTCTATGGAATTGGGATGACATTAAAATGGAAATTTTCATAGCACTATCAAAGAAACCTATAAGGAATGATGTAATATGTGTAATTTTTGATCATATTACAAAAATAAACACATTTCCTTTCTATAAGAGAGGATTTACCACTTGAACGCCTAGAAAGACTTTATATTCATGATGTTTTAAGACATCATAGGGCACATCTATCGATTATTTCTGGTTGAGATCCCCGATTTACATCAAAATTTGGGAAAATATACAGAAGTATTTGGATATTGAGCTTCATATAGGTACTTATTATCACCCCCAAACCAACAAACGGTCTAAAAGGACTATTCAAACACTAGAAGACATGTTTAAGTCATACTATTTTGATATTCAAGGTTTGTGGGATCAATACTTTCCATTGGTGATATTTTCCTACAATAATAGTTTCCATTATAGCATTCAAATGGCTCTTTATGAAGCATTATATGGAAAGAGGTGTCGAACTCCAACTTTTTGTGATGAAGAGGGTGAGAGAAAACTTATAGGCCCATATCATATCAAAGATACCACTACAAAGTTATAGAAAATTCAGACCTATATTAATGGAGCCCTATGTAGGAAAAATAATTATGATTATAACTGGATAAATGATATGTAATTTCAAGTAGGAGACCATGTCTTTCTAAAAGTATCTCCATGGAATGGTGTCTTAAGGTTTGGTAAGAAATGGAAACTAAGCCTTAGTTACATTGGTCCGTTTGAAATTCTAGAAAGAATTGGAGTTATAGCTTACCATTTAGCAATTCCACCAAATCTCTCCAAAGATAATATTGTCTTCCACATGTAATTGTTAGATGAATACATTCCATACCCAACACATGTACTCATCTATGAATAAATAGATCAAGAACATGACTTTTCTTACTGTGAAGATCCAATCAAGATTCTTGACACTAGAGAGAAAGTATTGAGAAATGGTATGACTTGTACGGTAAAGGTTATTTAAAGAACCCATAAAATGGAGGAATAAATGCGGAAACCTAAGTATTTTATAAAGAAGAAACACCCATATATTTTTAGATTAATTTATACATGAAAAATTTGGAGGACAAAATTCCAGAAGGTGGGTTGAATATAACACCCCAAAAATTTTATGGTATGTTTCTCTTATAAAATTTCAATTCATTAGATAGCCTATATTTCTTGAAACACTAATGATTTTTGAAACAACACATGGTTATTTATTTACATATTCATAACCTATCCATTAAAATTATATTTTCTACTTTTGTGTTTTGAATTTCAAAAAAACAGACATAGATGGTTCCGATTAGGGTTATATTTGGAGTATGATAGAATCAATTTAATATTTGGTAAATAGTAACTTACCCTTATTAATATAAACTTACCCTTAATAATAGTAAAATACAATTATGAATTTTAATATGACTCTTATTAATGGAACCTTACCCATGAAAGTTTAAATAAAATTTAGGCACCTTAAAAATGGGGGTGAGTATTTTAAGTGCTGGTATTTTTCGATTAAATGTCGATTTTAATTAAAAATTAAATTTCTCCAATTTATAAAAATATTTTTGAACATTTTAGTTCATTTTGGGATTCTATACATCGAAAAATGGTAAGGGTGAATTATTGGTATTTTTATGAAATATGTGAATTTTTTGTGCATGGTAAAATATGATAAATTATGATAAATGATAAATACATGATTGATTGAGTCATGAATGATGCCCTGCTGAGGTAAGCACACTTGGTTCGAACTCGCATGCACTTATTACAATTGTTGGGTCATGAAATCATCACTATTGCTTATCTTAGGGAAAAATAATAAACTAATGATTAAAATATTAAGAAAACCCTCCTACTCTCCACTATATAAACCACCCCTAGCCCCCTATTCCTCTCACACCACTTGATGTTTGATCCTTTTTTACGTTCTACCAAATACACTTCCCAAGATCTCCCCCCACGTCCAAGACCTTATGGTCTCACCAAAAGTCCCAATACAAAGGCCTTAAGGAGATTCTCACGGATGAGTACTCAAGAGGTGAACATCTCTTCCTTTTTCTTTCAACTTCTTTTAAAAGTTCTGTTCTTTAGTTACTCTCTTCTCACCTCTACTCATCCAAATGATATGATAATTATAATAACTTATATGAAATGGAATTTTTTTCTAATGGAATATTTCATTATCACGACCCGTCCTTGGGCCCGTGCCGTGACTACCGCAAGCCCGCCTTCCATAGGCCAGGGGCTGGCGACTAGCACCAAGGCGTAATTCCCCACCTACTCAATTTGTCACGACCCGTCCTCGGGGCCCGTGTCGTGACTACCCCAAGCCTGCCTTCCATAGGCCAGGGGCTGGCAGCTAGCACCAAGGCATAAATCCCAGTAAAAGGGAAGGCATTGCCTTTGTAAAGTAAACCACAAACACCACAGAGCAAGCAGGTATAAGTAAACACTAAGTAAAAACTGGTACAATAGTAAGTGCGGAAAAGTAAGTGGGCCAGTATACAAACCCAAACTGAAAGTAAAGTACAACTGGAAATGGAAAATAGAAAGAAAAGTAAAGCCGTAACGTCGAGCTGTCCACTAGAAATACCACCTAAAGGGTGGGTACAGAAAGCCTCCACTACTCCTCGGGTCCAGCCGACTGCTCCAAGTACGTCCCGCCCAGTGGTCCACCTCCAGGTACCGTCCTGCTCCGCAAGCCTCCACCACGATCAGCGATATCCGTCGTCTGCAACCAACACAATGTAGTGCGGACATAGCCTGTGTAGGGGTGAGTATAAGCTACTCAGTAGGGACCCCGATACCCCCGAATGTCTCCTAGAATCCACTAACGATAAACCACAAAGGAAAGATACAATCACTAAGTAACATCTGACACGGCTTAGGTATATGCCCATACATAAACCTAAGTCATCAATTCTCGCTCAGCTCCATCATTCGAGCTCAAGTACAACCCAGTCCACACAGGAAGGAAAAACGTATACCCACACAGGATAGCACAACACAATCCAAAAAGGAAAGCAAAAAGGATTCATCTCACACAGGTATACTTCTTCGTATGACGATAGAAATGATCAGATATTATCACTAATTCATCTAAGCCGTCAGACCCACAAAGGATCGATAGGTACTAACCCCCGCAATGACCCACAAAGGATCTGACCCAAAAAGTATCGATAGGTAACTAACGCCCGCAATGACCCACAAAGGATCTGACCCATAAAGGATCGATAGGTAACTAACCCTCGCAAAGACCCACACAGGATCAGACCCACACAGGATCTGTAGGTGCTGGCCCACATAGGACCACTGAGCGCTAACCCACACAGGATCGGACCCACACAGGATCGGTAGCACTAACCCACAAAGGATCGCTGAGTGCTATAGTTTTCATCGTCGAATCCACTGAGGATCTCTGCACAGTCGTCATCATCACGGTAGCAGTCGCAGCCAGCTCTAGGGTTCCCGCACACAGCAAGCTCATTTGGGAGGGTCCGCTCCAGGAGCCGAGAGGCTGATATATCAACTGACACATAATCCAGATTTGATGTACCCAAAAGTTCTGTATCATCAACAGGAACTCAACGTCGTAGACGGCGCGTCAATCGGACGCCCGGTCTGAGAGTTATTGGTTTTTTCGTCCCAGGGGCCAGGTTGGTTTTTAAGGAAAAACCAACCCGATCATACTCCACCTGCATCCAAACCTCGGTTGGAGTAAGCCAAAAGATCTGTCTCACTAAGAGAAATCCAACAAAGTCGACGGCACATCAATCGGACGTCCGAAGCTCAAGATATGAGTGTTTCTACTCCGAGGGCCCGGTTGGTTTCGTGTACGAACCAACCTGGCTGAACCCAGAGTATTCCGAAACCTTGAGTGTTATATACTGAAATGACTGTCTCGATCCAAGGATCGCATCGCAACTGACTGTGCATTGATCGGAGGCCTTTAGCTCAAGTTATGAGAAAATACCAAAAAGGTCCGAAAATGGGGGGTCTGGGCCTAGACCGACCCGGCCCAACCCCCCTGGGTCGGCCCAAACCCGATCGACCCGACCTGGGTCCGGGTCTGACCCGGCTGGGCATGACCCGGCCCGGCCGGCGCGACCCAGCTGGCCGGTCTGGCAGCTCGGCGCTGGCCGAGCGGCCGCACCCAAGGAGCCCCCCCCCCCCCTCGCGCGGGGGCCGGTCCGTGTCACCAGACGCGGCACAAGGCCGCGTCCCTTCCCCGTGGTCCCACGTGGCCGCAGGACTGGCTCTCGCCGCTACAGCTTCAGTCGCGGTGGGTCTGCCCGGCGGCGAATTGGGCGCCGCCGCTTCCTTGAGGCCGGCCACTGCCGGTCGCCGCCTCTGGCCGCCGGCGCCGCCATGCCGGCGTGGCGCACCAGCGGGAAATTCCGCGGACCACTGGATGCGCTCCGGTGGTCCGTTCTGCCTACAGTTTGCGCCTACGACTCTCCTGGGATCCTAACTCTGTTGCAAATTCCTCCAATCGCCATTCCGATCCCATTTCGTAAACGCCGTTAATCCACGCAACAACGAAGAACTGCGGAGGGTTGTCGGGCCGTGTTAGTTTGGCCCGCACCCTCCGCGTTAGGTGATAACAATTGGGAATAAAATATTCAACACATGAAAATAAAACAAGGACAAATTTTAATATATTAAAATTGAACTTTGATCCGGGTTCTTTGTTTTAGAAGGAACAACCAAGGGAATAAAAATTATTCTCAAATAAAACCCCTACCTCGTAGCTGTCGTCGGACGAGAGTTCTTCGCGGAATTGACCGTCACGGAAGAAGAGGATCGTCACGTCGCGGAAGGGCATCGCGTCGTCGTGGAAGGGCGTCGCATTGACGATCTCCGAGGGTTAAAGAAAACACACAGATTTAATTTCATGAATTAAATCCATGTTAAGGATAAAATCCACAAAGGAAAATAAAAAGATCTGAAATCTCCTACTCATAGTGGCTATACCGACATCTGAAGGTCGTCTTCTGCATGTCCTCGTCCCGAACTCTGAGCTGATGATAGCCTAACCTGAGTTCTATCTTCGAGAACCACCGCGCTCCCTTGATATGATCGAAGAGGTCATCAATCCTCGGTAGCGGATACTTGTTCCTCACCGTCACCTGGTTCAGGCGACGATAGTCGGAACAAAGTCCCAAGCTCCCGTCCGCCTTCTTGGCGAAAAATATCGGGGAAGCCCAGGGTGAAACACTGGGTTGGATGAAACCCTTTCCCTACAAGTCTTCCAACTGTACTCGTAGCTCTCGAAGCTCAGCGGGGCCCATTCGATATGCTGGAGTGGATATTGGGGCTATCCCGGGGTACAGATAAATATAAAAGTCTACCTCTCTACGAGGAGGTATCCCTTGGCGGAGTTCATGTACAACAATAGCTACCATTCCCCCATCAGGATGGCACCATACGAGGCGTTGTACGGCCGACCTTGAAGATCTCCTTTGTGCTGGATAGACCCTGGGGAGTCAGCACTTTTCTCTACGCAGACGATGCACGTCACCTCAGTGCACTGCATGAGTTCCAGCGCCAGCGACCGCCCAGGTTCCGCGGGGAGACAGACCCCCAGGCAGACGAGGACGGGCTGGAGGTAGTGGTGCGAGTTTTAGGGTTAGTGAGGACACCAGCAGAGCTCATGGTGATCCTCGCAGCGAGCCTACTAAACACAGCAGTGGGCCGATGGTGGAGCTTGATGCTCCAGGTGCACGATGAGGCATCTCTTCTCTGGACAGACTTTGAGGGCCTCTTCCGCTCAGAGTTCGTCTTGGCCACCCTCCGTGCGGTGCGCATCCAGGAGCTTCTTTAGCTGCGGCAGGGCAGCTTGACGGTCACCCAGTACTCGGTGAGAATTACTGATCTCTCTCGCTACTCGACCAATATGGTATGGGACCCATTCTTCTGGGCCCGGACCTTTGAGCAGGGATTGAGGCATAAGATCAGGTCATCGCTGATCTCCCTCAGCATTCCGACTCAGGAAGGAGTACTGGAGAGAGCCCTTTTGATCGAGATCTTTCTTGCTGAGCCTTCTTCAATGGCGAGACCTACCACGGGGCGGCACGTAGCAGAGTATTCTGCAGCAGGAAGTCAACGGATGACTCAGGGGTCCAGGCAGACCAGACCCTCACGCAGACGACCTCAGGACACTGGCTCAGAAGTGTGGGGCACACAGCTTGGAGCCAGTCTTTAAAGAGGCAGGTAGTGCTACACATGCGGCAGGTAGGGCCACATGGCTCGTGACTGCCCGACCCACCGTTTCGAGGAGTAGTAGACGGTTGAGGAGCCACCCAGGTAGAGGCAGAGGGTCGAACTTGGCAGTCCGCAGGGAGGAGGCAGACGAGGCAGAGGAGCTGGCCGAGTAGAAGGTGGTGGGTGATGCTTTGTGGCTCTACCACCAACACCACCAGGAGGTCCACCCCAGCCACAGGGAGTTGGAGGGCAGAGACAGGCACAGCTCCAGGCAGTGGAGGCCTACGAACATGGCGCGCCCGAGATGATTCGAGGTACTATCTGTGTCTATTCCACCCTTGCTGTAGTTCTTATAGACACATGAGCAATTCACTCTTTCATAGCCGCTGGCCATGTTCGGAGCTCGGAGATTCCAACAGAGCCGTTGGATCGATCTTTACAGCTAGAGACTCCTACGGGAGCAGACCCGACGATTACGCACTGGTGCCGGTAGTGTGAGCTTACTCTAGGAGGCGAGAGCTTCAGCTGGGATATTCTTGTAGCGGTGTCGAGGCCTTATGACGTCATCTTGGTCATGGATTGGTTATCTATCATCCATGCTCAGATCGACTGTATTAGTTGCAAGGTGCGATGTGTATGCACCGACGGGAGCAGGTTCACCTTCACCGGAGAGAAGGGAGCCTTCACAGCATAGGATGGACTCTCGCATAGGAGATAACATCCCATCACTTAGCAGTTGGATAGCCTCATCCTAGGAGCAGTTGACGTGCGGAGACCTAGTTTTCCTGCAGTGGTGGATCAGTACGCGAACGTCTTTCCCGACAATGTTTCAGGACTACCTCCTCGCAGAGAGGTAGAATTTTATATTGACCTGTACCCCGAGACAGCCCCGATATCATCTCCAGTATATCGGATGGCCCTCGCTGAGCTTCAAGACCTATGGGTACAGTTGTAGGACTTGCAGGGAAAAGGTTTCATCCGACCCAGTGTTTCACCCTGGGCTTCCCCGATATTGTTCGCCAAGAAGGCGGAGGGGAGCTTGCGACTTTGTGTCGACTATCGTTGCCTGAACCAGGTGATGGTGAGGAATAAGTATCCACTACCGAGGATTTATGACCTCTTCGATCAGCTAAAGGGAGCACGGTGGTTCTCAAAGATAGACCTCAGGTCAGGTTATCATCAGCTCAGAGTTCGGGACGAGGACGTGCAGAAGACAGTCTTCAGATGTCGGTATGGCCACTATGAGTTCTTGGTTATTCCATTCAGCGTAACCAATGCTCCAGCAGTGTTCATGGTCCTCATGAACAGGCTCTTTCAGCCATACCTTGATCGATTTGTCGTGGTCTTCATCGACGACATTTTGATATACTCAACGACTTAGGAGGAGCACACCTACCACTTGCGAGTTATACTAGACACACTCTGAGAGAACCAGATTTATGGAAAGCTCTCGAAGTGTCAGTTATGGTTATGTGAGGTCCACCTCTTGGGGCACGTCATCTCTGAGGCGAGAGTTGCAGTGGATCCTGCGAAGATTGAGGAAGTGCTAGCTTGGGAGCCACCCAGGAGTGTGACGGAGGTGCGGAGTTTCTTGGGACTAGCTGGATACTATCAGAGATTTGTGCCAGACTTCTCCAGAGTTGCGGCACCACTCTCAGCTTTGACGAAGAAGGGGAAACCCATTGTGTGGTTAGACATATTTCAGCAGAGCTTCCAGGAGCTGATACATAGATTGACCAGCGCCCCTATCTTGAGGTTTCCTGAGGAGGGAGTAGGGTACGTAGTCTACTGTGATGCATCAGGGACCGGACTCGGATGTGTCCTGATGCATGAGCGGGCGGTGATCGCCTATGGATCACGTCAGTTAAGGCCACATGAGCAGAACTACGCTACCCATGACCTGGAGTTAGTAGCAGTGGTCTTCGCTCTGAAGACATGGCGACACTACCTGATGGGCGAGCGCTTTACAGTCTTTTCTGACCATCAGAGTCTCAGGTACATCTTTTCTCAAAAGGATCTGAACCTGAGACAGCGGCGATGGCTCGAGTTCCTCCAGTACTATGCCTTTGAGATAGTCTATACTCCTGGGAAGGGGAACGTGGTAGCTGATGATCTCAGCAGGAGGACGGTCATTCAGCTACTTGAGGAGGTGACAGAGCAGCTAGCTGCCTTGCAGATATCCTTCATGGATAGAGATGGCGCAGCCTTCCTTCAGTCTCTCACAGTCACTCCTCCACTACTGCAGTGGGTCAGAGAGGCATAGTGTGGGGATGCAGACTGTGAGACACGGCGTGCACAGATATCCTCAGGATAGGAAACTGATGGTTTCTTTTTTGGAGCAGAGCACGACATCCTTTTCAGAGGACGTACCTTATTACTAGTCACTTTACGAGCAGAGGTGCTGAGAGAGTTTAACACTTCTCCATTGGTGGTACATCCTGGAGTGGCGAAGATGTACCAGGACCTCAGACGATAGCACTAGTGGTCGGGCATGAAGAAGGTTGTGGCAGAGTTTGTTTCACGATGCCTCACCTGCCAGCAGGTGAAGGCAGAGCATCAGGTACCAGCAGGCTTGGTACAGCCCTTGGAGGTCCCGGAGTGGAAGTGGAACGGGATATCTATGGACTTTGTGACTGGAGTTCCACACACTTCCAGAGGTCACGACTCCATTTTGGTGATTGTAGACCGACTCACCAAGTCGGCTCACTTCTTACCCATCAAAGAGCAAGGCTCAGTGGAGATCTTGGGACGTCTCTATGTTCAGGAGATTGTACGGCTTCACGATGTTCCATCATCTATCATCTCCGATCGAGATGATCGCTTTACTTTCCGGCTTTGGAAGGGGTTGTAGGAGGCGTTTGGGATGCAGCTACATCTGAGTACTGCCTTTCACCCTCAGACGGATGGTCAGACGGAGAGGACCATTCAAACTCTCGAGGACATTCTCCACACATGTGTCCTCAACTTTGGTCGCATCTGGGAGGACCACCTACCCTTGGTGGAGTTCGCATACAACAACAGCTACCACTCCACCATCGGGATGGCACAATACGAGGCATTCTACGGCCGACCTTGTAGATCTCCTTTGTGCTGTACAGACCCTGGGGAGTCAGCACTTGTGGGACCGGAGATGGTCCAGGCCATGACAGAGAAGGTCCAGGTCATCTAGGAGTGGATGAGGACAGCTCAGTGCTGGAAGAAGTCTTATGCTGACAGGAGGCGGAGGCCACTAGAGTTCGAGGATGGCGACCACGTCTTCTTGCGTGTCTCACCTCGACGTTGATTATGGAGATTTGGCCGAGGTGGCAAGTTCTCTACACACTTCATCGAACCATTCCAGGTCCTCAGCAGGATTGGCGAGGTGTCTTATCACCTGGCTCTACCACCTCAGTTGCACCGGGTGCACGACTTCTTCCACATATCTCAGCTAAGGAGATAAGTGCACGACTCGACGCATATCATTGATCACGGGGAGCTAGACGTTGATGATGGGGTGACTTTTGCGGAGGTTCCAGTGGAGATCAAGGATCGACAGGAGTGGGTCCTACATGGACGATTGATCCCACTAGTGCGCATCAGATGGCTGCACGGGAACCTTCAGGAGAGCACTTGGGAGCGGGAGGCTCAGATGTGTGCTCAGTACCCACACTTGTTTCCCTAGTTTATGATGTAACTTTACGGGGACGTAAATCCCTGAGGTGGGAGTGATGTAAAGACCCGTAAACCTCCAGTGCACTTTTTTCCCACAAGTGCTGACTCCCCAGGGTCTGTCCAGCACAAAGGATATCTGCAAGGTCAGCCGTACAACGCCTCCTATGGTGCCATCCCGATGGTGGAGTGGTAGCTGTTGTTGTACGCGAACTCCACCAAGGGTAGGTGGTCCTCCCAGCTGTGACCAATGTCGAGGACACATGCGTGGATCATGTCCTCAAGAGTCTGAATGGTTCTCTCCATTTGACCATCCGTCTGAGGGTGAAAGGTAGTGCTCAGACGTAGTTGCATCCCGAACGCCTCCTACAACCCCTTCCAAATCAGGGAAGTAAAGCGATCATCTCGATCGGAGATGATAGATGATGGCACACCGTGAAGCCGTACAATCTCCTGAACGTAGAGACGTCCCAAGCTCTCCACTGAGCCCTGCTCTCTGATGGGTAAGAAGTGAGCCGACTTGGTGAGTCAGTTGACAATCACCCAAATGTATTTGTGACCTCTGGAAGTGCGTGGAAGTCTATTCACGAAGTCCATAGATATCCCATTCCACTTCCACTCCGGGACCTCCAAGGGTTATACCAATCCTGCCGGTACCTGATGCTCTGCCTTCACCTGATGGCAGGTGAGGCATCGTGAAACGAACTCTGCCACAGGCTTCTTCATGCCCGGCCACCAGTGCTGTCGTCTAAGGTCCTGGTACATCTTCCCCCAGCCTATTATACTAAAAATGGAAACATCGTTTGAGATGTGCTAATTTATCACATTCAAGGACAATAGATTTTTAATTTTTTTACCATCTTCAATTATGGTCATGAAACCATTTTTATGGTTGAACCAGATCATTATATATGTAATATATCCTATTTAATTTTCTAGAATCATTTTTTACACTTGGTATATAATTATAATACAAAATTAGTTCGTGGTGATCAAAACACCCGTCTAAATAATCCAAGCATTTATCATTAAATTTTGACTAATGATTCTTCCTCCCCCAAAATAACCAAACAATATTTTGGATAATTTAACCTTCTAGATGATCATTAATACGTCATTAATTTAATTTAGATTTCAATTTCCATTTTATATGAACTTACACACTAATATAAAAGAACACTGATCATGAAAACCAAGGAATAAAATGCTTCCAAAACAATAAAATTGAACCTCTTAATCCCATCCAAAATTCCATTAATGACCTAATAAGGTTATAGTAAATCAATTTCATGTAAATTATGTTTCGTAATTAATAATTAATGAATCTAAATTTAATTATTCAGGTCATTTAGATCAACCAAGGAACATATTCGATCATAAGGTAAGGGTTTTCTTATATCACTTTTAATTCTGTGATATTTCCATTGTTCACCACTTATTTCTTACATGTGGTGTATGTGTACTTGCATATGAAATATAAAATTATTATTCTCTTTATATTCATGTTATTATTTAATTAATTTGGTGATTATTAATTTTCATCATAGGAATCGATTGATTACAATGTGGTAAGGGACTTTTAATTTGAAATTTTAACCCTATTAAATATACATTTTCCTATATCATGGATGTTATTATCGCTTTAAGTTATACACAATTTCACATATGGTGTTTATTTTGAATTCTATTTTAACTAGGAAGATATTGATCAATATATATCCTCTATTAAATATGGATATCAGAGAGGTATATTTTTATATTATTAAGTCTATTTATAACGAATTTTTTGGACTGGAAGTGATGGGTGGGGCCTTCTATAGACACTCAATGCATCAACATGTCTCATGAGACAAATTAGTTTGTGGAAAAACATTCAAGTTTGTTTCCAAAAATCAGATGGGTTTCTACACACAGACATAAACCATATCGATTATATAAAGGTTCCTATTCTAGATAAATGACATCTAAATAATAAGCATTCTCTTTATTCATTATTCAATAATTATTATCCTTGGGGTTGTCACTATGAAAAAATCTATAGATGCATTTTTATTCTCAACATATTGATAGAAAGAGTTTTCATTTATTCATCATGACATATTAGTCATTTATAATTGATAATGATTTACTTATTATTGATTAATTATTCCACTATATGTAACCCTTACTGAGAATTTAAGTTCACCTTTATTATTTTTCCTTCCCCTAGGTTATAAAGAAAATAACCTTGAATAATCATTCAAGGATGCAGCTTATTTTGTTTATTATGTATCATGATATATTTTCTATATTTCAAAATGTAATTTGGGTATCATGTATGTGATCTGGCCTTCCAAAAATTCTAAACTTATTAGTCCTTCATAATTTATTTCATAAAATCATGCCAATATAAGAAAATAATGCACCGACTTCAGGATTTGGGGTTTGGGGCGTTACATAGAACCTCCTGGATGTGAGGGATAGACTTGGGAAGATTACTTGGGTAGAATTTGGAAAGGATTCAAGTCTTATAGGTTCTAGGAGAAGTGGTAGTTAGGGGTGGTATTTATAGTTGAAGAGATGGGTGATTTTTGAATATTTTATTCATTTGTTTATTATTATTTCTCAAGACTATGAATATTTTGAGTATTATCATCAAATATTTTTAGATAATGAATGGAATATCTATATTATGGTTTTTAAATCATCCATGACTCAAGGAATATTTTATTTAACTTGTAATGTATTTATACTGTAAATTAACATATTTTATTATTCACCAAAAATTCATGTATTTCAGAAAAATCCCAAAAATTATCCCTAACCATTTTTAGATGTGTAGAATTCAAAAATGAAATCCATTTTATGAAAATAATTTTCTAACTATGAGAAATGTAATTTTTAATTAAAATCATCATTTACTCGAAATATACAGATTTTAAAATAATAACTACTTTTATAAAACTTTGAAAACTTAAATAAGGTCTCATAAATGTGTCCAAAAATCATAAGAAAAAAAATATTAATTTATGAATAAATTTTTAAGAAATAAATTTTCTTTTAAATCATATTATTAATTATAAACATGTAATTAAATACATTCAAAAATACCAATAAATAATTATTAATTATTAAAATATTCACTTACTTGTACTATGATATAAATATATCATACCTTCATTTATAAGATGAGAAAAGATTATTTATACATTCATGGGTGATTTTACTATTCATATGGCTAATTTACTATTCACAAGGGTCATATTACTATTCATAATGGTAGCATTACTATTACAAAAGGTCAAGTTACAATTAATCAAAAATTAAGTTGATCCTATCATACTCTAAATATCTAACTCATCGCAATGGTGTATATATATTTTTTAATTCAATTCACATAAGTGAATAAAATATGCTTAATGTTAATCCTTCAAACATAGTGAGAAGGCGTGTAAGAAAACATTCAAAAGTTCAATAAGTCATTATTTCTAATTTAAATATAAAAATGATTCGAATGATCTCAATTAGATTAATATTGTTACAATTGATCTATTGTGAGTATAAAAATCCATTTAAATTATATTAATTTATTAATTGAAAAACATTTTTTAACTAAAATATAGTATTACTCACTATTCAAAAGAAAATAAACTTCTCTGAAAAAACTAAAAATTCAATATAAGATAATTTTGAAAATATGATTTTTGTTTTTCCAAAAATTAAATATTTCATTATGAATATGTTCAATTTATATGAAACTATTATTAATAAAATATAATATTAGTTGTTTCTATTAATATTACTATGTTTAACAGCTAGGTTATAACTATTATAATAAAAAAGTGTTGTTTCATAGAGACTTAGTATTTCATGCATTTCATTATATATTTAATTTATTTGTAAATACTTAGGGTGTTAAAATAATGGTTTATTCTAAATGCTATGAGGACCATGAGAATCACGTAATTATCATTCTTGTAACACTTATAAGGAGAGGGTTATTTAGGAAATTTATGATTTTTTATTTTTTGGCTTCGAGATGTTTCTTTTCATGGCCATATTTTATCAATGAATAGAATGTCAATTGATCATTTGAATACAAAAGAAGTAAAATAATGGACTATTAAAATGAACATGATGAAGGTGTTGGAGTTGGTGGTCTGGAACCAACTACTTTGTACTTTATTCATTAATAAAATCCTTATCACATCTTGACTGTTCTTCTGCGTGATAATTCAAGTGATAATGTCCTAAGGACAGCTGTTGCATTAAAGGGTCATAGCAGATCCCTGCTATTTTGAGAACCCAAAATGGCCATAACATTGCTCTTGAATATATGTTCTATGGCCGGATGATATTATTTGAGGGACACAAATAATACAGGTCATTAGGGGTGAGGACTCATAAAACTTTGAGGCACCTTCTCATGGTGTGCCCTTGGTAATATCCAGGAGGATATTATGAGAACGAGACCCATCAGTAGGAAATCCACATTTCATAGTTTCATTTGATGTTCCTATCTACGGACGTGTGTATTGGTCCTTAGACGTTAAGATTATTATTAATGTGTATTACAACTCGTGCACTTAGATGTATTGACGAAAACTATGATGACACATTGTTCACAGCAAGGTGAGATATGTTGGGTGCGTCACGAGTAATACTGCATTAATAGATAACGTGAGAAAGGATTTGTACCTTCTGTTCCATAATGAATGTAGATATCTCAGGCTCTTTGATGGAATTGATATAGCCTAAAAAATCCATGTCCATGGTATGGCATGGACGAGTTCAATTCCGAGAATTCAAAGAAAGAATAATCGAGCACATGGGTTGATGGCACTAGAATGCAACCCACTTGATTAGAGATACTGAGACTAAGGGATTATATTACACGGTAAGCGTTTGTGGGAGGTGACACATCATTGCAGTGTTAACTTCTTTCTATATGGGTGCCTTGGCGTGTTTCCTAGACGCTAACCTTGGACATCAGGCAGGCTCCACTTAATGCCACTGAGAAAGATTCCTAGAGGGTCATACACTAAGTGTGTCCATGTATCTCAGTTAAATATTAATTTAACAAGTTAAATAAATATTATTCTCGGTTGTTGTTTAATAATTATTTAAGGATACCTGATCACATTTATTTCAACACTATTTATTCGAGAGAATATATTGTGGGTGAAATAATATATTTATTAGCGAGTAATATACTTACATTTATTTAAGAAATGAATAGTCATTACTCAAGGTCTAATAAATGTGGTGTAAAAAAATGGAAAATAAAAGTACACGTTGTGTATATTAAATATACATGTCGTGTAGTTTTATGTAAAACAAGTACACGCCGTGTATTAATTATTACACGCCTTATAGTTTTCCAGTCGGGATTTTGAGGATATAATATTGTTTTATTAAATGATATTTATTATAATCATCATGGGTGCATGTCAAGGAATTAATGATTCGACATGGGAGTTTTCAATAAGAGTTAATGAAATAAATAAAAAAATGTGTAACGCGTTTGTTTATTATCATAACTCTATTAACCTCAAACCCGATTATAAATATCTTCACAACCCCAACACTTTTAATAGAGAAATTATTGTGCACAACGGATTTGGAAATACTCTCAATCCAAGAGAGAATTCCCTTTCCACCAAGAACACCCTCATGTTACGAGAGCGAGATCCTCCACCAGATCAAGGCGGTCGAAGGTAGACATCGCAAGCGAAGGTTCTTCCGCGCTAGAACCCGGAGATCCCTTCGGCGAAGTCCAGAGATATGTGGAGCACATGTGGATCACCGCTAGAGGAATCATATACTTGGATTATACAACAGAATTACGGATCACAAGATCTTGACCAGAGACATCGACGAAGAAAGAATTCCACTGAGGTAATTCTTGTAAATTAATTAAATTAATTATAAACAATATATGATGTTCCTATCTCAATGGTTCTGGGACTCTTCCTTTATTTTTCATTCTTCGTTCCATTCTGAAGATCCGGCGTTTTATATCGTGAAGGATCTCGAATTGAACGTTGTTTAACGCTAAAATTAAATTTGGGCCAACCCACCAATGCGCTTCCGCTGCGCCCGGAACCTACAAGTGTTATCAGAGGAAGGTTATATCATTGATTATAATTATTTAGTTTTTTTTGGTGATTTACTCATTAAATAATTTAGTTATTTCAATTCATGTTTAATCATTATGAAAATCTAAATCTTGAGATCTGTTCCTCCTCCCTCATTTCTCGTTCACCTCACAGAAACGATTTTTTTTTAATTTTGATTAAAATAAAATATAGGAACTCATCCGGAGGAGCCAAACGTTTCTATTCATAAAACACCAGAGTACACTGAGTGTATTCGAAAGTACATGTCATGTATTCTAGGTTCAATGCATTGAATGATCCGCCAAATCAGCCCATGTATTGTATTCTTTCTAAGAATTTAAGACACCGTGTGTTGACCAGAAACAGGTGGCACACGGTTTCCGGATTACACGTCGTGTGGTCTAATGAACATGGCGTGTAGTCCCTTCGGGTTAGGGTTGGTCCATGTACCTCGTACATAGCTTTCCCAGCTAGAAACCGTGTAACGCGGAAACTAGACGGCGTGTGTCCAAAAGAACACATCGTGTACTCCGAAAATTTACGAAGTACATTTACACGCCATGTCCCCGGGCGTGTACTTCGGATGGACGGTGAATAAAAGTACACTCCGTGTAGTCAGAACTACACATCGTGTACTCATCCAAGTTACGCAGATTTATTAAAATTTATTATTTATATTATATAAACCCTTGAGATGTGTACCATAATGCAGGCGTAAAGCTGAGGCATAATAGTGATAAGTGTTCTATATATATGTGTTTAATTTAACATCTACGTAATGAATGGTAATTCACCGGGTTTCCTCCAAGGTACAAGTTACGTACAATGATAATTTTAAATGAATTTATTTGTTTAAAATTATGATGAGAATATCAAGGAAGTTCAGAAAAGGGTTTAAGATAAAAGGATTGATTAATTAAAGATAATTAATTGATTCGAGCATGATTTATCTTAAACAAGAACGATTAAAGAATTGAATATTAGTTTTATTTGTGCGTAAATATCATTGCATGTATGGATGATCATGAGCTAGACCGAGACCTTTATATGTGAATGGTTTCTTTTAATTTATTTATTTAAATTAAATTTTTTGGCCAGCGAGCCATCTCCTCATTAATATGTAGGGTCTGCACGCGCAAGGATTATTTTATGTAAATACCCATTTTACCCCTCACCTATGTGTGAGATAAATTCATATGTAATGGATGGAGATCCCAATCTAGTGGAGGTGGCTCAAGTCAGGAGCCAAGGTGAAACCAATCCAAGGAGATACAAAGGTGGACAGGTGGAAATCTATAAACACGAACTCGAAAGGTCCAAGGTGTTTCTCCCCTAGGTCTTGGGTTAGTTTATCAACCGCTAGATAAAATAACCAATAGAAAAATCTCATGATCATATCATTTATTTTATTTCTGTCATTTGCATGGTTTATTTATTGTGGGTGTGTTGTTACGATCACACAATTAATGAATTAAATGAGCATGCAAGATGGAACTAAAATAAAACTGGATTATACGTAAATATTATCTTAGACATGGTTAATCACTTAATGATATCACACTTAATATTAACAATCATGTAATCAAAGATAATAAAATGTCAATTTACGTATAAGGATAAAATCCCTCAAAAGAAAAATTAATTTGGTATAGCCTTCCATAATCTTGGTTGGAATCGAACCACAGTTCAAAGTGCTTGACCAACCCTAGTTGGGGTGATTTCCATTATCGGGGAATTCTAATTCAAGGTTTTGGGTTGACATGACTTGGTTCGCATCAAGGGTTGACTGCTACAGCAGGACTTGGTGTGACCAAGAGGCAATGGTTGAGGAAATCCAAAATAAAAGGATTTCAGTATTGGGGAGTCCACTCAGCAGATCAAGGAGCTGCGAGTTAATGCAGTTGAAATTTAGAATGCCTACCTAAAACCCTTAAAGTTGCTTGACCAACCCTAGTTGGGGTAATGTGAAGTGAAATATGGATCCTTTCCACTAGAATATTCAGGAAACAAAATATTCTGAAATCAATGGGGGGGGGTATTGGATTTCGATAAAATAGTGGGAGACTAATAAGTATTAATTTATTTATTTGTCTTAGTTTTGTAATAAAGTACTAAACCTTCTCTCATCGTAATTTATAGAATCGACAAGAAAATTACTTCAAACATATCATTGTGAACCATACTCGAGAAGGAAAACCTTCTCACTGGCACCAATTTCCAAGAGTGGCAGAGGCATTTACGTGCCATCCTTCGCCACGAAAGGAAATTGTATGTGCTTGAAGAGCCTATTCCAGTTGCGCCTAATAAAGAGTCCAGTGATGAGGAATTATCTCTCTATATAAAACACATGGATGATGCCACAGATGTCCAGTGTTTCATGCTATCGTCCATGTCCAATGAGCTCTTGAAGCAACATGAAAACTTGGACGTGTATAGCATGATGTCTCACCTTAAGTATCTCTACCAAGAGAAGTCAAGACAGGAGAGGTATGAGATCTCCAATGCTTTTTTTAAAACTAAGCATAGAGAGTCTGCGCAAGCTAGGCCTCATGTAGTCAAGCTCATTGGCTACATTGAACGCCTGTACATCTTAGGGATTAAATTCGTGGACGAGTTGCGTACAGATCTCATCCTATCATCACTGCCCAAGAGCTTCTCTAGCTTTATTGTCAATTATAACATGAGAGGCAATGAGAATAGTCTATCGGAGCTTCTGACCTTGATTCACCAGGTAGACAAGGACATGGGGTGTGACAAACCCGCAGTCCTTATGGTGAACAAGAAAAGGAAGGACAAGGCAAAGGGGACAAAGACTTATAAACGGTTTGAATCCCCCGAGCACCGTCCCTCTAAGAAGGGGAAGATCCAAAGGCAGGGAAAGGAACGGGAGGCAGTGTGTTTTGCATGTGGAAATCAGGGCCACTGGAAGAGGAACTGCACCCAGAAGCGTGTGGACGCTAAAGGTGCATTCGTTATCGAGTGTAATCTTTCCATTTCTACACATTGGGTATTAGATACACCTTGTGGGGATCACATCTATATTAAAATGCAAAAACCAAGTATATTTAGAAAGATTTCTAGAAGATAGGTGGATCTTCGAGCTGCCAATGGCACAAGGCTGGCTGTGTTGGCTATTGGTGACTACCACCTCTCATTACCGACTGGCATGATTTTGGTTTTACATAACTGTTATTATGTTCCTAGTGTTACCAAGAAAATAATTTATGTATCTTGTTTTGATATGGATGGATTTATTTTCATGTTTGGAGATAAGGGTTTTCTCTTTTATATGAACAACGTATGTTATGGTATGGAACATTTAAATAATGGTTTGTATGTATTAAATTACGAAAACCATGTGTTGGAAATCGATAAAGAAATAAACTCACATGACTCATACATCACCCAGTTGTGGCATCACCATCTCAGCCTTGTAAATGAGAAGTGCTTGAAAAATCTCTTCCAAGATGCTATTTAGACTCTACTGAGCTAAAACCACTTTATAGATTTCACGCTTGTTTACAATGTAAAATGTCCAAGATGCCTTTCGGTGGACATGGTTAAAGGGCCACATAGCTTCTAGGATTGGTACACACGGATGTATGTGGACCATTTCCAGTATAAGCTAGAGGTGGATATTCTCATTTCATTACTTTTACTAATTATTTGAGTAGATACGGATTTGTCTACTTAATGAGGTTTAAGTTAGAAGCCTTAGAGAAATTTAAGTAATTCAAGAATGAAGTAGAGAATCAGCTTGGTAAGAAGATAAAGAAACTTCGATCGGATCGAGGTAGAGAATATCTGAACCAAGAGTTCATCGATCTTATACGGGAGTCTGGGATTCTATCTCAGCTCACTCCTCCTTATACAACACAGTGTAACGGTGTTAGTGAAAGGAGGAACCGCACCTTGTTGGACATGGTGAGGTAGATGATGATTCATGAGGATCTTCCATTATCCTTTTGGGGATATGCATTACAAACTACAGTATACACATTAAACCGAGTACCAACTAAGGCGGAAAATGGAATTCCCTCCAAGTTATGGAATGGAAGGAAACCCATTTTTCCGCAGACACATGTATGGGGTTGTGAGGCGTTTGTTAAGGCCTTCTCAGGCAACAAACTAGCACCCCAGGGCACAATGTGTATCTTTGTCGGATATCCTATTAAAATGAAAGGATATTACCTATATAATCCTCAGGACAAGAAAGTGATTGTCTCCAGGTAAGCTTTCTTTCTTGAGAGGGACCACATCCTCAAAAAGGATAGCGGGAGAAAGATTGAATTCGACGAAGTTGATGCTCAAGATACCCATGATTTGGTACAGGAAAAAGTTCCACAGGTCCCCATGGAAGAGGTTCTAGAAAAAAAAGTACTACGTAGGAGATCAAGAGACGTAAGGGAACCCGAGAGATTTGTTTTCCTAGTCACTGAGGATGGTGAATCATTATTGTTGGACAATGATAAACCTCTCTCCTAAAAGAAAGAAGTAGAAAGCTCAGAAGCTACAAGATGGATAGAAGATATGAATTCTGAGATGGATTCCATGTATCAGAACCAAGTTTGGGTTCTGGTCGATGATCCAGTTGATGTAAAGCCTGTTGGATGAAAATTGGTATTCAAGAGAAAACTAGAAATGGAAAGTCAAGTTAGCACTTATAAAGCAATGCTAGTGGCTAAAGGATTCAGAGAGCGTCACGGAATTGACTATGATGAAACCTTCTCACCATTTTCCATGTTTAAATCCATAAGAATCATACTCTCCATAGTAGCTTACCATGACTATGAGATTTGGAAAATGGATGTCAAAACAACATTCCTTAACGGGAACCTTCAGGAAGATGTCTATATGACACAAACAGAAGGGTTTGTGACACCAGGTGAAGCCAAACAGGTTTTCAAGTTGTAGAAATCCATATATGGATTGAAGCAAGCATCCAGGTCAGGGAACATTCGATTTGATAAATCCATAATTGAATTTGGTTTCATTAAGAATGAATGTGAGCCATGTGTTTATAAGTGTTTTAATGGGAATGAGATCATTATCCTAGTAGTATATGTTGACGACATATTACTTATTAGAAATGATGTACCAGTCTTACAGTCAGTTAACGACGGGTTGAACAAGATTTTCTCCATGAAGGACTTAGGAGAAGCAGCCTACATTCTAGGGATCAAGATCATTCGTGATAGATCCAGGAGGCTACTTGGACTAAGTCAGGGTATATACATTGACCAGATACTAAAGATATTTAGTATGGAACAATCCAAGAGGGGATTGGTTCCAGTGTCACATGGGCTACATCTTTCTAAAAAAAATGTGTCCTCAGACACAACAAGATAAAGATAGAATGAGTAAGATCCCATAAGCTTCGGCTATAGGATGTATCATGTATGCCATGTTATGTACCAGGATTTATGTTGCCTATGCACTGAGCATGGTTGGCAGATATCAAGAAGATCCAGGAGAACAGCATTGGACTACTTTTAAGACTATCCTTAAGTATCTCAGATGAACTAAGGATATGTTCCTGGTGTATGGAGGAGACGAGGAGCTTGTCATCAGAGGGTATGTTGATGTTGGTTTTCTGACAGATCATAATGATTTGAAGTTTCAATCTAGATATGTTTTATGTCTCAATAGAGGAGCTGTGAGCTGGAAAAGTTCAAAGCAGCCAGTTTTCGCCGATTCTATAGAGGAGTCAGAATATATAGCGGCTTCTGATGCATCCAAGGAAGCCCTTTGGATTTGTAACTTTGTCCAAGAGCTTGATGTGGTGCCTAGCATTAAAGATCTCATTACATTGTATTATGATAATACTACAGCGGTGGCTCTTGCAAAAAACCAAGGTCACATAAACGGACAAAGCACATACTCCGGAAGTATCACCTCTTGAGGTTTTTTTCTTTAGAGGGGTGAAGTTGTTGTGAGCAGAGTGTCCACATAAGAGAATGTGGGGGACCCCATGAATAAAGACCTATCTCAGTAGAAGCATGAATATATTGTGAGAGCTAGAGGGTTAAATGTTGTTAGCAGTTAGCTCTAGTCCATGTGGGAGTCTGTTAGAGTTGGTGGTCTAGAACCAACTACTTTGTACTTTATTCATTAATAAAAGCCTTATCACATCTTGATTGTTCTTCCGCGTGACAATGCATGTGATAATGTCCTAAGGACAGCTGTTGTATTAAAGGGTCATAGCGGATCCCTGTAATGATGAGAACCCAAAAGTGCCATAACACTGTTCTTGAATATATGTTCTATGGTTGGATGATATTATTTGAGGTACATAAATAATACAAGTCATTAGGGGTGAGTACTCATACAACTTTGAGGCACCTTCTCATGGTGTGCGCCCTTGGTAATATCCAAGAGGATATTATGAGAACGAGACCCACCAGTAGAAAATCCACATTTCATAGTGTCATTTGATATTCCTATCTTCGGACATGTTTATTGGTCCTTAGACTTTAAGATTATTATTAATGGGTATTACAACTCACGCACTTAGATGTATTGATGAAAGTTGTGACAACACACTATTCACAGCGAGGTAGGATACGTTGGGTGCGTCACGAGTAATACTGCATTAATAGATAATGCGAGAAAGGATTTGTCCCTTCTGTTCCATAACGGAAGAAGATATCTCAGGCCCTTTCATGGAACTGATATAGCCTAAATAAATCCATGGCCATGGTAAGGCATGGGCCAGTTCAATTCTAGGAAGTCAAAGAAAGAATAGTCGAGCACATGCGTTGATGTCACTATCATGCAACCCGCTTGATTAGATATATTGAGACCAATGGATTATATTACACGGTAAGTGTTTGTAGGAGGTGACATGTCATTGTGGCGTTAACTTCTTTCTCTATGGGTGCCTTGGCATGTTTCTATACGTTATCCTTGGACTTTAGGCAGGCTCCGCCTAATGCCACTGAGAAAGAGGCCTAGAGGGTCACACACTAAGTGTTTCCAAGTATCTCAGTTAAATATTAATTTAACAAGTTAAATAAATATTATTCCCGAATGTGGTTTAATAATTATTTAAGGATGCCTAATCGCATTTATTTTGACACTAGTTATTCGAGAGAATATATTGTGGGTGAAATAATATATTTACTAGTGAGTAATGCAGTTAAATTTATTTAAGAAATAAATAACCATTACTCAAGGTCAAATAAATGTGGTGGAGAAAATGGAAAATAAAAGTACACGTCGTGTATATTAAAAATACACGCTGTGTAGTTTTATGGAAAACAAGTACACGCCTTGTATTAATTATTACACTCTGTGTAGTTTTCCAGTTGGTATTTTGAGGATATAATATTTTTTTATTAAATCATATTTATTATAATCAGTGTGGGATCATGTCAAGCAATTAATGATTCGACATGGGGGTTTTCAATAAGATTTAATGAAATAAATAAAAAAACGCGTAAGGTGTTTATTTATTTTCATAACTCTATTAACCTCAAACCCGATTATAAATATCCTCACAACCCCAATACTTTTAAGAGATCCATCATTGTGCACAATGGATTTTGAAATACTCTCAAGACAAGAGATAATTCCCTTTCCACCAAGAACGCCCTTAGGTTATGAGAGCGAGATCCTCCACCAGATCAAGGTGGTCAAAGGAGGACCTCGCAAGCGAAGGTTCTTCCGCGCTAGCACCAGGAGATCCCTTAGACGACATCCAGAGATATGTGGAGCACGTGTGGATCACCTCTAGGGGAATCCTATACTTGGATTCTACGACGCAACGACGGATCACAGGATCGTGACCAGAGACATCGACGAAGAAAGAATTCCACTGAGGTAATTCTTGTGAATTAATTTAATTAATTATAACCAACATATGATGATCCTATATCAATGCTTTCGGGACTCTAATTTTCTTTTTCATTCTTCGTTCCATTCCAAAGATCCAGCATTTTATATCATGACAGATCTTGAATTGAACATTGTTTAATGCTAAAATTAAAGTTTGGAAAACCCACCTACGTTCTTCCACTATTCCCAGAACCTACAGAAGGTATATAGTTTCATTGGTATAGTAGCATTATATCATTGAATCATTCATAGATTTTCTGGATTGTATTACCTATTAAAAAATATTACATGTAATGGGGTTATGTTTTATGGAGAAAGGAATGTGAAGAATGTTTTGATGAATAAAAGATGATATTATTCTATGCTATTATTTTGAATCTACTTTCTTAAAATTATTCGTTTGTGATATATGGTTATGAATAAAGTATGGGAATTATTTTTTTCATAGTGAAAAATGACAATGTAACTCCATATTCATCATGTAAATTTAATACTTGAATACCGAACTACCCAATCGATTATCCTGAGTTGGCAGTTGAAATCTTATATTTGAAGATATGGAGACATTATCTCAATGATAATAGATGTGATATATACACAGATCATAAAATCCTATAATATATCTTTTAAGAGAAACATATCAACATGATTAAATGGAGATGGATTGAGTTACTTATCGGTTATGAATGATCCACAATTAATATACATCACTTTTGAAGATATTGTTCTATAATATGGAGAGAGATTTTGTTTCTACACCTGATCTAAAAATGGAATTTTTGTATCATACTCATAGAATAAATTTTTTAGACCCAGGTATCACTATGATTTATAAGGATTTGAGGAAAATATTTTGGTTGAATAACATAAAGTGGAAAATTTCTGATTATATGTCTAAATGTTGGTTTCTCAACATGTTAATGTTTTAAGAAGCATCCAAGAGGATTCATGCAACTACTTCCTATCCTTTTTTGTAAATGGTATGTCATTACAATATATTATTTTCCAAATACTACAAATGCATCCCATAAAAATGATGCAATATGAGTTATCGTTAATTTCCCAAAGAAGTAATTTCATTCTCTCACTATAATAGATGATTTACCTCTTGAGTGCATCGGAAGGCTCAATATTAATTGTGTTTTAAGACTTCATGGTAGACCACATTCAATTTTTTTTAGATTGGCATCCCCATTTTATGTCAAAATTTTGGAAGAGTCTTCAGAAGGTTCTTGATACTGAGCATCATTTAAGAACTAATTACCATCATCAAGTTGATACATAGTCTTATATCATGATAAAATAAATGGAATAAATGTTGTGTATGTTCTCACATAACTTTAAAGGTATCTAAGATCAGTATTTACCTTCAGTAGAGTTTTCCTATAATAATTTATTCCCTTCATGTATTCAAATGGTAGTGTATGAAGTAGTATATGGAAAGAGATATCATACTTTGACTTGTTGGGATGATATCTATGAAAGGGAATTATATGCCTTTAACTTTATAAAGAGACAAAAATAAAGGTAAAGTCTATTCTGGAACACATTAATTTAGCTTAAAGTATAAAAAATACTTATGTCAATAATCATAAGAATGATTTAGAATTTTATGTGGGATGCCTTGATTTCTTGAAGCTATAACCTTGTAATGGTGTTGTAAGGTTCATTAATAAATAGAAATTTATACCTAGGTAATTCAGTCCCTTTGAAATCCTTCAACGAGTTGGAGTTGTTTCTTATTATTTTGAAATGCCACCAAACCTCTCAAAAGTACATGATGTATTCCATTTATCATTTTTAAGGAAGTACATTCCAGACCCAATGCACATGATGGACTCTATTGATATAGAAGTGGAACATTATATATCTTAATATTAAGAACCCATCCTAATTTTTGATACTACAGAGAATGTATTGGGGAATCAGAGACTCTTATAGTAAAGGTTCCTTGGAGAATAAAAAAATAGAGGAATCGACCTGGGAACTAGAGGATACTATGGAGAAGAAATACCCTCATATCTTTTGAAGGTAACATAAATAACATTTAGAGGATGAATTATTTTTAGGATGGAAGAATGTAACACCCCATGACATTATTATATATTTTTTTAGAATATATTCAATTTCAATAATAGGTTGTGATGCAAGAAAGATCGGGTTTAAAATAAAATATTATATTAAAATGTTATTTAAAGAAGATAATTAAAATCGAGTAGCTAAGTTTTAAGGTATAAATAGTACCAACTAAATTATGAAAATTATGGTTATCTATTCATTAGAATTAAAATAATAATCATTTAAAATAAGAAGGGTTTTGTTTCTAAAAAATTTGTTTTCTTTCTAAAAGACAGATTAGTCGCGCTTTGTGCGCATAATTGAAAATTAATTTTTACTAATTTTAGAAACATCAATTGAAAAAATTAACATTATTTTATAAATAAGAATATTAAAATTATATTTGGGAAAATATTTTGAAATTTTTCACAGTGTTTCTTTTTTTATGAATAGTGAAAAACTATGAATTTTGATTGAAAACTACTTTTTGGTTTATACTTTTTGTAACATTAAATTATATTTTTATTTTTTTAAGTAAAATTGTTTAAATTTTAAATATATTAATCCAATTTTTACTTTTTAATAATTAACAAATTGAATTTTGACATAAAAACATTGTAAACTTTTGAACATTTCTATTTAAAAACTCGCTTTCTTACCCCATCTACTAGATTAAATTTAAATAAAAAAATTTCACTTATGTGATTGAAATTTTTAAAAATAGATTAAATATTTGGAATAATAATAATTTTTATAAATAATAATTTCAAATTAATTTTTACTATAATGAATAATAAAAAAAAGTAAAAAATGTGTTTTGTGTTTGAGGTAAAAATGTGTTTATCAAGTGTTAAGTTAAAAATATAATGGGTAAAATGACCTCCAAAGTTGTATAAAATATATACTATGGAAATATTTTAACATTATAATGTCTAATTTTCTATAATAATTTATTTAGGACCATTTTTCATTTAAAAAATGTAGGTACACCTTTTCCTTTTAAAAAATTAAAAGTGTGTCACTAACCTCAATTATTAATGGACACCCCCTCTCCTCTCCTCTTCATACCTTGAAACAATTTTATTTGCCAATAAATACCCAAATAAATTCCAAAAACAAATCCACTCATCCTATAAGACTTATATTTGGAATAAATCCAACCTAGGAAAACTTACTCTACTAGCCTAAGGAGGTTACCCGAAGATGAGGTAACATTCATCAATGAGGGTTTTTATTTTATTTCTTTCTATACATATTTCAATTATTATTAAACCATTATTATATAAAACTATCAGTATATTACACATACTAATTTATTGTTATTTTAATTTAATTAACTACAATATTCTCCAAATTCATCAATTTAGTTAGAAATTAATTATTCGTGCGTGTGGCGGACTACCACTGCATGTACCGATGTCATTCATTTTTTCATTACCACCTATTAATTTTGGGTATAATTATGGATATTAACTATATATATATGATATTTAAAACATAATTATACCAATGGGGTCATTATACCATATATACCATCTTCACTTCCATTTCGTATGAGATACAATAATGTTTCTCACGTGTGAGGTGGACTACCACCTCAAGAAGATATGTGATTTGTTTTTACAAATTCTATATAAGAAATGTAATAAGGATACATTTAATGAAAATATGTGATATAAATGAAATAATTATTACATTCCTGAAATATTTATCATTCTTAAAAGATAATATATCATTTTATTTCTTATATTTTCACTCACTGAAAGATGACAACATCATTCAAGTCCATGTGGACTACCGCATTCACAAAGTGATTTGACTCCCCTTACATTACCACACCAAAATGGATTTTATATATTTTTATATTTAAAAAATATATATATTATTTATGGTATTATTATAATTATATAAATATAAAATATTATTTACCACTTTTCCACAATGATCCATGAAAAATGGAATTGTTACTCATGCCTATATATGGCCTACCGTCCCCATGATATTAACATACTTCATTTCTCAAAACCATCATTATTGATTGGGATTAAAGGTATATTTTATTAATAAACTAGATTAATATTTAATTATAATTATTATAGAAATTATGAAACTACATAATATTCACAAGAACTAAAACATTCATAAATTTTCACAAATGAGAAAACAAGGCAATTAACACCCAAAACAATGAAAATAATGAAAAATTATTAATGAAAGGATGACAATATGTTATAAAAATATCATATATGAGATTATAAATATAAATATTGTTCTATTATAATTTAATAAAATGCTTAAATAAAATATACAAGTTGTTAAATAACATTCAACCAAAAGGAAGTGTGATTTAAGACACATTGTCTCAATTTCCCTTCATTGGTCTTATTGTAATGTGATGTAACTAATTTATTTTATATTGTGTTTATATATACCCCTTTTAAGTGTAATTTCATGATTAATACACAATTAATGGTATTTTATATCCCAATTTGTTTTATTTAATCCCAGTTGTTTTCTACCTAAACGTTTTCATATGGTATGGGAATGTGTCACAATTTCCCTTCAATGAGACATATTGTAATATTATGCGCCAAATTTCTTTTATATTGTGTATATAAATAACCATTGACATTTAATGTCACATATAATTCATAATTCATGGTATTTTAAGTTTTAATTATAATTATTTTTTCCAAGAGGATTTGAATTGAAAATTACCATGTGGTAAAAGTTATTATACAATCTCACTTATTTTTTATTGATAACTTTATCTTGAAACGATCACATTATTTTGATCATTTTTCATTGGAAATTAAATTTCTACTAAATGAATATATTAGTAAATGAATAAGATAATCATTTTCTAAACTGTGTAACATTTTTACATACAGTGTTTAATTTGAATGTTATTTGATTATATGGGGAAGTATTGATAAATATTTAGTATTTACTCCATATGAATATTTATTGATAATGCACATTATTAATAAATTATATTGATTATTCTTTATATGAGTAATTTTTTGGACATGTATATATCGGGGGGCCCAATTTTATATATATATATATACATATATATCCCCATGATGCATTAATGGGTCTCATGAGACAAACCAGTCTTCCAAATCAGATTGGTTTTTTACCTAGTAGTTTTAAACTATTTGGAGAAAAGATCTTGATGGTAGAGGTATCATGGTGCCTCATATCATGAAATCCAATAATTAGGAATTTAATTCATTAAGAATTGATTTATTATTATTACCATCCATAGTATTTTTTCTATGATATTATCTCCCAATTTATTTCATTCATGGATATTGATTAAATGACATGTGCCTTCAGTTATTTACCTTCCCATATTGATTATGCCTTATTTATTTACAAAAGTCATGATATAGATTTAATAACATGTGTGTTTATTTATTAACCATTCCATATTGATTATCCTTTATTGATTCATGATATCTTATGTTGTATGAAACCATTATTGAGAATTTGATATCATCCTTATAGATATTAACTCAAAATAGAAAAAATGTATAACCAAATAAAATGGAAACATACATGAAAATAAATTGGAATGAACATACATTCACAAATATATACTTCAATTAAAGAAAATTGAGTAATTAACCAAAATATATTCACTATTGTTCAGTGAAAAATATATATCATCATTTCTTTATGAGGTCCTTGATAATAATCTTCATCTTATTTACATCATGATGGTATTTCTGTGACTCTTCTAAAGCTGATTTCAACCTTACAGCATCATTTTTAAGGATAATGATCTTATTTTTTGATCCACTAAAACTACTAATACATCCTATACTGATTTTACTTTTTAACTTTAGGCTTCAGTAACTTAATGATTTATAATCAATTTCATAAAACTTTAAATTTTCTATTCTAAATTTTAGACTTTAGAACATTCATCTGGATCAAAATCTTTAAATACATGTACATTATTCAAATTTCCAACATCCTCTGTCAAAACATAATAAAGTTTTTATGATATTTTAAAATTAATCATATTGATTCATCACAAAATATTTCATATTTTTAATAGTTCTAGTGGATTTAGAGTAGTATCCAAACATATTTCTTACATCCTTAAAATAAGTTTTTCCAAATGCCAAAAATTTATGAATTAGATCATCATAAAATTTCATATAATTTTCACAACCTCTCGTCAATATAATTATTTATTCTATCATACTTTATTATAATTAACACTTCATATTAAATACATTAATTGAACTTCATTTTGAATAACTAATACTGTAATATTTTTCACCAAATATCTAATATCTAGAACATAAAATATACTTTACATGAACATAAAACTTTACTATATAACTAGAAAAATCCCTATGATGTTATAAAATCATCTAATAACCTCAGTAAATAGTTTACTTCCATATATATTCTATTTAACATGTTTTAATGAGGGGAATTCATGGAATCAGGTGTAAAAGATTGAACTTGATACCTTGGAATCCAATAAGTTTTACATCTCTTTGAAACTTTATGATTACAAAAAAAAATTAGAAATATATATCATTTCTATTTAATCTTCATCACCTTCATTGTCACCTTCACTTCCATCATTAGCATCATCACCAGCCTTACCCACATCATCATCACAAAGATCAGAATAATGTTTGTTCAGAATTTGTACTCTCAAAATATACTCAACTCTATAAATCCATCTTTGTTTGAAACATTTAAAGAACCAATTTTGATAAACTTCACATATAAAGAAATTTATTTATATATCCATAATTCATCATGAGATAATTTTTCTTTTAGTTCTTGAACAATTTGATATTTCTTCCTCAATCTCTTCTTCCCTGAAAACGTTTTCAAAAAATATATCTAGATCCTTCCCTTTAATTAATTTCCTTATCTGGAGAAAAAACCCATAGTAACATACTTATATTTATCAATAGTAAAAGGTTGAAAAGATAAAATTATATATTTGACTTATGGAATTTTTTATTACTTTCCTTCAATAAATTTAGACACATGTGATTTACTATTTATAATATCCTCTACCATTACTTCAATATAAATGATTTTATTATTTAAATTTCTAGAGATTTGTTATTCCTTTATTTTGCCTCTGTTTTCTTATTATTTTCCACTTCCCATAGGTTTTGATATTTCAAATCTCTCAATTCCAAATCATTTACTTTATCTAACTCAAAAGTTGGATCCACAAGAATCTTGTGCTCTCTCTTTTTCATAAACACATTGAAATCTTCATCTAACATTTACTTTTGGCTTAATTAATGTAATATTAGGATACTTTTCCACTTCATTACTCTTCTCAAACACATCTTTATGTTTTTATAATATTTCTTATGATGTAACATTTCTATAATTTTCGACAAACATCTTCTGAAAAATTTTATACATTACTTTCATCTTTGAAGTCGTCTTATTCACTAATTAAATAAATCGTGTCTCTTAAATCAATTAATAGATTCATAATTTTCACAACTATCATAATTTTGACCAACAAAGTATTGAAAAATAACATATAAAAAATAAATTTTAATTCCAATGAACCTACCTTCACTTCCTCAATCAAATTGAAAATATATTTCCCCAAATTATATTTCCTCGTATTACTATGGAAATCCAGCACACACACACGGATATATGTATATATATATATATATTTCTTCTACTGTCATGGTATCCCAACCACATATCATATTAATTATCAAATTTTGTATACAAATTGTTAAAAAAGAATTTTTTTTTTATATTTAGAATGACAACATTCCAAAACTTTTCTTTAGAAGAAAATGGGGAATCTTCGGCATTTTATTTTTCAAAAATCCCAATTTTTTGTAAATTTGTATGTATATAATTTTTATTCTCCTTCCAATGGAATCTCTACTAAATATTATATTAACATGATATTCAATCTGTAAATATTATTTAATATCCCAACAGTTATAACTTTAAATCCATATTATTCTGAAAATTTAGTTGATGAATAAAAATTCAGTTCCAACTCTGGATAGTGCAAGTAAAACACTTCTTTATCAACACAATAATATTCCCAACCATATAAAATAATAATTCTCTTAATAATTGAATCATAATAATCAAACGATAATTTTTAAATCTTCTGTACATTTACCAAAACACAACTAGAAATATTTCTATAATAAGGCATGAGTTTAAATTGGAGATTGGATGAATCAACAAATTTTTGATAGAGGAGGGTATAATACCTAATATAATAGTAGAGAAAATAAGTGATGGAAAAGATATAGCCTAATTCCCATATTTATAGCTAATGTAGAGAGATGGTTCATCTCATTAAGATCCAACGGCTAAGATCTGGGCACTTATTCTGGTAAATGGTTCTGGATAGAAATATATTTATAAACTATACATTCATATTAGGTTTTTATGCAGATATTAATGGTTGAATTTTTTTCCATTATAATCTATTCTTATTAAAAAAAATTATGAATCACATAAAAATTATACAATAAATAGACATAAAATTAGAAGACTTATAATTTACCTTATGAATATAAAATTATAAAAATTCTTTCACAATATTATTTAGGAATTTTAAATTATTTTATTTTTTGAGAATTTGAGAAATAATAAAAATTATATAAATTAAGTAATTACTTTCTATTTTGTAACAACAAAATTATTCTATAAAAATCTATATGGAAATTTTTTAATGAAATTTTTTAATGAAATTTTTTGAATGAAATTTTTTAAAATAAAAATTCTATAATGAAAAATATGTAACAAAAAACTTTAATAAAAAATTTTAAAGTATATTAAATAAGAATTTTCATAAAAAAATTCTATAAAAAATTCTTAACAAAATGTTGTAAAAATAAAATTTAATACCAAAAAATTGTCTGCAAAAATCTCTTACAAAGGTTTATCTAAAGTTTTTCCTTAAAAAGTTTTTATCTAAGAGGAAAGAAATTGAAACATAGAAGTTATGTAATATGGATTTAATTACTATAAAGATATTGGTAATTAAGAATTTAATGTGAATTATCATTTTGGATTGAACATTCATAGCTTCTGATTAATGAATTCAACTCTATCAATATTTAGGTGTTTTTTAAAAATGTCAAAATGTTTTTATTACATTATAAATAATTATAAAACGATATCTCCTTTTTATGTTTGATTCTTAATGAAATAGTGTTTGATATCTATGTGTTTCGATCGTGGGTTATTTTTTAGGTTTTTACTTATGGAAATAGTACTAGTGTTATAACAAAAAATGTTATTTTTATTGAAACACAAACCAAATCAGTGAGTGTGTTTTTTCATCCAAGAAACATGATTATAACAACTTCTAGATGCCAAATAATTTGAATCATCAATGTAAAGTGCTATATAATGTTTTTTTTCTCGGAAAGAAACCATAGCCTCTTATAATAAATAAAATGTTTAGGATGTTGTTTTTATATACATTTTTTAATCATCAAATTCACCATTTGACAACCCATTATGTTCAAAATAATTTATTTTAGAATAAAATAATATAAGATACATATCTCCCTTAAGGTAAAAAAATTAATCATTTTATTTCATTAATGTGTGAAAATTTTGGATTTACTTGATATCTTTCACATAAGCATAAAGAAAAAAATAAATCCAGATGACTAGCTATTATGTTTGGTAAACTACCAATCATTCCACATGAGTTATTTTCTTAAACTAGTTTTCCAGATTCATCGATATATCCTTTATTTATGGTTCTGAAAAGAGTACTTATACATTAAGGGATTTTATACCTTAATTTATTGAGAAGATATTTTATATACATATTTTTATATAAAATTATTCCTTCATGTTCTCTTGAAATTTGAAATAATATAAAATTTATTAATACTCCCATATTTACCATGTCAAACATAGATTTCATATGATCCATAAAATAATCTATTAAAAAAATTAGTCGATCCAAAAATAATAGCATTGGAAAAAATTTGAACAATGATATTGTTTGTAAATATATTTTTAAGAAAAAAAATTTGTATCCAATGCTCCCTTAAAAACAATTTTAGTAACAAAAATCCAGTTAATCTATCATAATAGGCTCTATGGGGTTTTCTAAGGTTGTCAAGTTCCTTATTAAATCTAAATACATGATCTAGAGATTTTTTGTTTTGAAAACTAGGGGTTTTCAGCATAAAATTATGCTTGTACATGTCTATTAATGAAAGAACACTTCACATCCATTTAAAAAATATTAAAAATTATAAATATTGTATTAGATAGAATTATATAAATATATTTAAGTGGAGATAATAGATCATAATTTCCTTCATATTCTATTCCTTCTAGTAGATTATACAACTTTTCAATAATTCTATATATAGTAATAACTATAATTCCATTTTCATCGCACTTATTTCAAAAATCCCTTTGTAAACTAATTTTTGGTGAATCATTAGGGTCTTTAATCAATGTCCAAACTTGATTCATTTCAAATTGATTAAGTTTATATTGAATATATTTTATCCAATATTCATATTCTAATGCTTAGTTATGAGTCTTATATTAATATTGAGAAAGAAATTAATAATTTTCAACATCATTTATAATATAATTTCAAATTAAAACTGATTGATCTACACCACTATTTATGTTATCACTGTTATGATTCCTAAAGATTAACTGATTTCTTGGGTTTTTGAAAATATTTTGTTTCAATAATAAGTTTTATTTTTTCTTTAGGTATGACATTAAAAATAGAATCTTTAATTTTTCTCTCATAATAAGAACTTAAAAAAGGGTGGAACGTTAGTTTTTTAAATATCATATAAATATGTGGGTAGTGTTATTTTAAAAAAAAATGGTTCTGTTTCATCAAATATAACATGCACGGTTTCCTCAATAGTACATGTGTTTTATTAAATGTTCTATAATACTTAATAGTTCTGTAAAAAAAATATTACTCTATCAAATGAGGGATAAAATTTATGTAAATTATCATTATTATTAAAGATGAATAATTTTAATCCAAAAACAATGAAGTAAGAATTATTTATCTTTATGCATGTCTATAACTCGTAAGAAAATATACATTTTAATGGTTTCATTAAAATAGAATTTATAGTATAGTAGGTAGTACATACTTCTTCATCCCAAAAAAATAATCAACTGATTATTCACTCAATATGGTTCTTGTAATTTCTTAAATAATTATATATTTTATTTCAACTAGACCGTTATTATTTGATGTTCTATGTGCTGATAAATTATGTATTATAAAATTTTCCACCATGATAAATATGAATCATTATCAAAGGAATATTTTTCTCATTTTTAACATGGAATATAAAAGTTTTAAAATTGAAAAATGCTTCTATATTTTTTCTAGAAAATATACCCTTGAATATCTACTGTAGTCATCAACTAAAATATATAAAAAGTATTCTCCACCATAAATTTTAATTCTTGTTAGACTAAAAAGGAATTAATGAACTGAGTATAAAGAACAAAAATTTGAAACTTCTCTAATAGATTTTAAACTACAACTATGTTTTTTTATTTTTACCAGGATCGTAGACTTTAGAAGAATCAATTTGAATATCTTGTAGATATCTAACCAGTCTTTTTATAGATTATTTAGCTAATTTTATCATATTTCAATGTCTTAACCTTCTATTCCACAACCAAGGTTTATCTTACATTTCACTAATACAATATAGATCTTGGATCTTAACGTCTTAATATTTAATTGTGTATACATTCTCATGTGTATTATCAGAAATAATAAATTTATATTCTTAACTATGAATAGTGCATTTATATTTCAAAAAGATCATAGGATAACTCTTGTCGCATAATTACATTATTATGATATGGTTGTGTTTAATTCCAATAACATATAGTACATTTAAAATTAAGTATTTTCCAATAAGAATAATATTACTCACTCTATTACTTTTTCCTATATCAATGTTTCCAAATGTAACTTTCCCATGAATAATTTTAATAATCTTCTTGAAAAAAAAATTATTTCTGGTCATTTTATGATAACAACTACAATCCATTTACCATGTGTTTTTTCTATTTGTACTCTTCTTATTTTCATGAAATTAAGAAATTATTATTTTTCTTCACAATTATTCTTTGGTCCATCATTATTAAAAAATTTAAGCTTTAGGAATCCATTAATTTATAACTTGTTTATGATGAATAATTTTGAATTATTAAGAAAAATATTTTTATTAAATATTAAATTTTTAACTCTACATAAAGAACACTAGTTCATTAAAATTAAACCACTTTGAAAACTAATAAAAAAGGGTGAACATTTTGGAATGTAATAGTTAATCAAAAATATATTGTTTTTAAAACCTATTATTGAAAATTACCTATGATTATATATTTTTCTTCAAATATAATCAAAAATGTTCTTACTCAAAGTAAATTTTTATCGTAATTTCTTTAGAATCATGATTTCATAAAATAGTCTTACAACTAAAAATATCTTCTCATTGGATTTAGGGGATTTATATTTTTAAAAATATTTAGATGAATTTTATTTTACTAAATTAAATTATAAAAAATATTTATAAAAATTTTAAAATTAAGTAGTATTTCTAGAAAATATCAAATTTTATTCTTAAAAAAATGCCTTATAATATTTAAATTTTTTAAAAACATTATATTTATGTTTTTCCTAAAGTTTTTCAAAATAAAAAACATATTCCAAACTGGGTAAAGTATTTTTCTCTTGTCATGAAGTTGATTCTTCATTTCAATGATTATAAACATCCTTGTAATTAAGAAAAGATTCATTTATTTAATATTAGTTGAATTTTTAGTTGATACATTATCTATGAAGAAATTTTTTTTCCTTTTTAATTTCTACTAGAAAACTAATATATCTATGATTATAATTTTAACTAAATAATGAATAATCTAAAGTGTTATCTACTATAATTTCACTGAAGTATCCGAAACTTTCAAGATTTTATTTCTTTTATATTTGTATCACATATTATAATTTCTTTCTTAATTTATATATTTCTTACCTATTTGATTCATGGAAAATATTACCAAATGTAATTAGGATTCTTGAACTCATAACATATCATTCTGGAATAAAAAAATTTATCATTTATGTCCTTATAAGTTTTCTTAAAATTATATCTAATGCCCTTATTTCTAAATATCTTATTCATCCAATGAAATAGGTGATAAAGTTAATTTTATCGTTATCGAAAAGAACTACATTCAACCTCAACACAAACCTTATTCTTTTTAGAAGATATAATAAAATTTTACCTTGATTTATTTTTCTTTGAAACATCTAATATTAAATAAAATGTTACTCCACCATTTTTTTTTATCGTCATATATTTTCAATATTCCCACATATTGCATAAGATTGTCTATAAAATAATCTAATCTCAACATTATAAATTTCCTTGTATCATCAAGAGATGTTATTTTAGATTTTCATTCTCATAGAACAGTTTTTTGGATTTTCTCATCTAAAATGCATCATTATTTCCTTTATTACCAATAGATGTTATACTCTTAAGAATCATATTGAACCTCTCATGTATCTTTGTAATATATTCATTAGAAAAGAAATACAAATCTTGATATCCTGACGTCAAAACAGCTCTTCTGGTCTAAATAACATTGGTTGTTCTAAAGTGGGTAATCTCAATTATTTTCTAGATACTTTTTGCAGCTTCATAGAAAGATAACTAAATATAGATGTTTCTAGTAAAAAAACCATAGAAAATTGTTTATTAATCTATAATTTAGCTGATATTTTAACTTCATAAGATTAATAAAAGTAGACAAATATTTTCCAGACATCTGATAACTTTCGATCAGCATAACAAAACAATCCACCCCATTATTGATAATAAATGTTTTTATATAGTCTCTATAATATTTATAATTAGTAAAATAAAAATTTGGTGGTCCTCTAGGATTTTGATTAAAAAATTTTCCGACATTCAAAACATGAATCATTATAATTAAAAAAATACAATTTTCACAAAAAAAAAGATAGTGTGAAAATTCGTAATGGAAATTTATAAAAAATAAAATTTCGAAACTCAAAACATTCATGAATATAAATGTATAAATTAGAAAAAAAATATTGTAATTTAAATCCATAGAACATGGATATGACATAAAATGTAGGATTTAGGATTAATACAATGTCTATAAGAGGTGGGGTGATTTTAAGCTTATAAAATAAAACTCAAAAAATATCAAACTTCTTTATTATCAATAATAAGATAGAATATTTTTCCAAACATAATTTTTTATAAATCAGATAAGATTTTCATTTGAATTTTAAGGTTTAAAAAAGTTTAGACAACATAAAAAGTTTCTATATAATTTCAAAGTGAAAATAAAAAAAAGTAAAGAATTAGAGTAATATTTTATAATTTTTATAATAAAAAATATTATACATTATAAAATAATGATCCATAAATTAACCATTAGTTTTTTTAGAAGTCTGTAAACATAACTTTTGGTAACTATTGTGTTAACCAAAAAGTAACCAATTGTATTCTTTAAACAATGAATCTCTCAACACTAATATTGGAAGAACTCTATTTCCCTAGCCATGGTTGTTATCAATTAGAATGATTGAACAAACCTCTATCATTATATCCCTAGAAGCTATCAATCAGAATGATGGGACTAATAATTAAAATCACAAAAGTTCTTAAGGAATTTAAAAATAATCTTCTCATGTGTTCTTTAAGAAAATAACTCTGAAAAGGTTATAGTAAAGCACACACAATGTATCAAGATTTTATAAACTCTTTAAAATAACTCTTGATACTTAGTTATGAAAAAGAAACCTCCACCTTCATTATTTCACCTATATATAGGAAACTATTCAACAGTCATATTCTGTGAATCTTTTAGGTGGTTGAAATGTCCTTAGAACAAAAAAAAATCTTAAAATATCAACATGTATTTCAAATGGTAATAAATTTAACACCATAACAATGTAATAATATTTCATTATGTCGAGTGAATTTGTTCATATAAGAAAAATTGTATATCTCTATCTAAAATATTTAATTAATATTTCATCTAAAAACATGTCTATATATATCTAGAAAATGTGTTCCCAAACAACATAATAAAACTTTTTCATATTCAACATAGTTATCTTCTTACTTTTGCACTTTTCTAAATCTTCATCTAAAAATATGTGACCATCTATCCAAAAATGAGAAGAAGTTTCTCCGAACACAAAAAATTATTCCTTCCATTAAATTCATATTATTCTATCTAAAAAATAGATTTCCTATATAAAATTAATTAAAAACTATGAAATTATAAAAAAATTTAAAACATGTATTTTATTGAAATGAATTTTGATTTTCAAGATGAGGTTAGAAAATATTGAAATTTATTTCCACTTAGCATAGTCCTAATAAAAACTAAATAAAATTGGAGATGGGTTTAGAAATATTGTATGTATTCTAACCCAAATACATTAATATTTGAATGATAAAATGAATTATGCTAATGTTTAAATTTAATAAATTAAGGAACAACTCACTATTGAGTATTTTATGTAAAAATGTTCACCTTCCTTTTGTTGTTCCTTTGATACAAATATTATTTCGAAATAGATATGACCCAGTAAAAACGATATTTTTCGATATCTAGTGTTCAATAAAAGAAAATTTTGTCCTAAGAGAATATCAATTTTAAGGTGAAGCAGATCAGTGGTGGAATCTTATAAAGAGTGTGAGAAAAGTTGAGGAAATTTAATTAAAAAAATAATTTTTAAATAAGATATTTTTAAGTTAGTATTTTACTAGAAATATTCACATAAAATTAAAAGGTAATTTTAGAACTAAATAAAATGAGATGATGGATCCATTAGTACCTATGAGGAAAATACCACTAGTCATGCAAGGTATTCTTTTAGTTTTATCATTATTATTGAATGAAAAGTTTACTAATTCATTAGTGTCTTGAATCCAAGTATCTAGAAGGTATTGGTTTTAAGATAATTTCATAGCTATAGTGGAATATTTTTATTTTCAATCGAGGTTTAAATTGAAATTAGAGAGTATCAGTGTTCTCATTATTTTGGATAAAAAAACAGAATGATGCAATTTCAAGGAAATTATAATAATAAAGCACATAGAATAAATATAATTAATCTTATTTCAGGTAATATGTTTTGAATGAATCACAGGGTAAATTATCATAAGGGGAATATTAAATAAATTATGTGTATAAATGAAGCTCATCAAAAAATTAAATACTGTAGTGATGGGAAGAATTAAGCTAATTTTGAAAATAGAGGTAAATATCCCTATAATTCCCCACTCACATTATATTGATTCAAATTGTATAAGAATTATGTTAACCAATGCTCGAATTCATGGGTTAATGATGAAGATCGATCACAGAAACCTATTAATATTATATAAAAAGAGAAATCTTTTATAATCAATATTCATGATGTGGGCTATGATATTAAAGTGGAGAAATCGTACACTATCAGCCAATATTGAATTGAGAATTTCTAATTTGATTATAGATTTACCCACTATTTTATATCTATTTAATTTGGTAATGGTATAATAGTACCCCCTAAAATATTATATATTTAATTATAAGTGAAAAATACTAATGGTATTATGATTTCATATCAGTTATACGATTCTTCTCCAATAGATTTTTTTTGGGAATGTGATTCCTGGAAATCACATTATTAATTCTCTTGTTGAATTTGATGTTATTTTTGGAATGGATTAGATTTATTTATATAAATCCCATATAATTTTAGAGTAAGGGATGTAACATTTTATATTCTTAAGAAATATATGATTATTTATTTTTGTGAGGATAAATATGAGCTTCTAATAGAAATTACATTCAGTGTATGGGTCTTGATTTCCATTCAAAATGTATATTCATCTCATATGGATGATGTTAAAATAAAAGTTGAAGATATTCCTATTATTAAAATATTTATTAAAACCTTTTTGAAATATTTGTCTTGTATTACTATGAATCATGATGATTATTTTTAAATAGTACACATAAATAATACTACAGCTATTTCAAATACTCTATATATAATTTACCCAATTTATTTATAGTAATTTAAGATGCAAATCTCGAGGAATCATGATAATTGATTCATTCATCCATGTGTGTCACCATGGTGCCAATTTGTTTTTTTGTTAAAAAGGATAGTATATCAATGAGAATATTAATTGATTATTTCCAGCTAAACAATATTATAATAAATAATAATTCCTTTTCCATGTAATAAGGATTTTTTTATCTATTACAAGGAGCATAATACTTTCAAAGATTGATATTTAATCTGTATATAATCAATTGATGTTCAAAAGTAAATATTCACTGAATATAGAATTTCATATGAGGGATGGAAACTATGAATTTATAGTGAATTCATGTAAACTTATTAACTAAAAAATAATTTTATGGATTTATTAAAAAGTAACCTTAGACATTACCTTGAGTAGTTTATGGTAGTCTTTATAGATGATATTCTTATACATTTTAAGAGAAATTGTAATGACCCAAAATTCTATCAATGAAATTTACCATCTTGTGTTTATTTTATATAGTATGAATCATATAAAAGCATATAGAGAACACAATATAATCATTAAAAATGAAGAATACAAGAATTAAAAGGTATTTATAGACATTAAGGAACATATATCGATGAAATGGTAACTTTCCATTAGTAATAGTAATATGTCCCTTATGAATAGTAAATCAGCCTTATGAATAGTAACCTCATCCATGAGTATATAAATAAAATATATTCATCTCATATGTGAATATATGATATAATTATATCATAGTAAAAGTAAGTGAATATTTTAAAAATTAATATTTATGTGTTGGTATTTTTATAAGTCAAAAATATTTAATTAAAATTTTATAATTAATAAAATTATTTATAATAAAATTAATTTTCATAAAATTGATTCTTAAATCAATATGTTTTTTTCTTTTTGTTTAAGGATAATTTTATGAGACATGAGTTAATTTTTTAATGTTTTATAAAATTGATTTTGATTTTAAAATATGTATTATTTCAAGTATATAATGATTTTATTTAAAAATTAAATTTCACATAATTATAAAATTATTTCGATGAAATGGAGTCCGTTTTTTCATTATACATGTTGAAAATGGTTATGGTGTTTTTTTTAATTTTTCTAAAATTCTTGAATTTTTATTGAATAGTAAAATACGGTAATTTACAGTATAAATACATTATAAGATAAATAAATTATTTCTTGATTCATGGTTGATGTAAGAACCATTGGTACGAACTCAAATTCACTTAATACTGTATTTAGTCAAAAGAATAAATAATCTTGGTTTTCTTGAGGAAAATAATAAATTAATGAATAGAATAATGAGAAATCACCCATCCCCTCCACTATAAAACCCAACCCTCACCCCCTCTTCTCTTCACTCTTATAAGCCTTGAAACAAGTAAATGTTCTTAAAAAATACTCTTCCATAGTCTCTCCCCACATCCAGTATCTATTTTTCTTTCCAAAATACCAAAACCCCTTTCTCTAAGGGGTTCTCAAGGTGGTTAATTCAAGAGGTATACCCACTACCATTTTCTTTTAATTTCAATTTCAATTTACTTTATATTCTTATATTCATCTCACTTACTATGTCCAAATGATCATGGTAACTTCAATATCATCTATATACTAGAATTATATCATTTTAATATAAAATCTTTCATCAAACTACTCTTTTTCTCTATCTCTTTTATTTTAAAAAATGAAATCATTGTCCGGGAGGTGCTGATTTACAACCTTCAGGGATGAAAAACTTTCATTCTTCAATTTAACCTTAAATTATGGTCATGAAACCATGTTTGTGGTTTACCCATATTATAAAATATTTATTATGTCTCATTTAATATTCTGGAACCAATATATATACATAATACTAATTCATACTACAAAACTAGTTCGTGATGATCAAAATACTGCCCTAATAATATAAATAATTATCAATAATGTTTTATTTAATAACTGATCCTCATACCGTATATAAAAATAAATTATATAACCATTAAATATTTTATATTTTAATTCATATCATATAAATTCAATTATGAAGAATTATATCCATTACAGAAGAACTTCCATACTCATATATAAGTATAACAATCGTGAAAACCAAGGAAATGAATGATCCCGAGCGAAAAAATTGCATATTATTACTCATCAAAAGGTGAATAAATAAAAATAATAAAATTAAAATAAATAAAATATATATATAATATTTTTAATTAGTTGATTAATGTATTTAATTTTATTATGCAGGACATTAGGGTCAATTGCAGAATACATTCTGATATAAAGTAATGTTTTCTACCAAAACCTCTAATTTCTTTCAGGTTACTCTTTTTCTCTATTTACCCCAATGAAATTAATAATTATTCTTATTTAATAATCATAAATTATATGTGAATTATACATATATATATATACCAATAATAACCCCTCTTTATTTTATGGGGAGTTACATGTTTTGAAGGGATCTTTCTCAAAATATTCACAATAAACAAATCAGATTCATGAAAACTTCTCGAATTCTTACCAATTTTCAAGTGCACTATATAATATGTTTTAATCCACCATTAATTTAATAAAATCAATTATTTTATTATTAAAAACTATATTATCTCACTTATAGTTTTATGAAAATATTTTTCTAAAAGAACGCTTCTTTGCAATGTAAAAGAGTATTTCTCTAAAGCTTTACTCGATGATTTAAAAATATTATTTCCATCTATTTCAAACCACTTGTTGATTATTTTGTTTAATAGGGATTAATATTTTATGATATCATCTTATATATTTTATTTAATGTTTTATTATTAGTGTGACTATGGACTCTCTATCTTGATACCATTCTCCATATAACTCTGAATGGTTAGCGTTTATGTTTACTGATCGGGAAAGTTATTTACATTTCATTTTTTAGTTTCAATATGATGTATGTGCTTATTATGTTTATCTCATTTCATGAGAAAAATTAATTGGACTTAGTAAGTGATGGGTGGGGGCTCTATATCCCCTCGATGCATCGGTAAGTCTCATGAGACAAACTAGTTTGGATTTTTATCCGTTTATGAATGGTCTTGGCACAAGGTCTTGACAGTATAGTTTTGATGTCCCACATTATGAATTCCCTCGATATGGAACTATTAATTTATATTCAATGTTATTATTTGAATAGTATAATATCCATGGTTATGTTTTATTATTTAATTATTTATTTATCTTATATTCCTTCCATGTTATGCTCAATTTTACTTTTTAGGGAACATGCACTTTCATTTATTCACCATGCCTTATTACTTATTCTTTCATTGTGTTACATACCCTTACTGAGCATCTGAGCCCACCCCTTTCTTGTGTTTTATTTTTTCCCAGGATGTGAATAAATATATTATGAATGACTATTAGGGACAATCTAGGATTAATTGATTTTTACAAATAAATTTATATATTACATTTCGTTTAAATCTGTATTGTTGAACTTATGTATGTATGTTGTTTTCCAATGTTACTAAAATATTTGGTTTATTGGGATATTAATTACTTGTAATCATACCAATTTATTAATTTATGATAAAGGATCTAGGAAACTAGGGTTGGGGTTATTATAGTTGGTATCATAGGAATTTTAGTAGAATCCTTAGAAAATATATTTTGAAAACATAGATTAGGGAACAAAATCCTAAGATAGACTTTGAGGTTAAGCATACAAGAACATCCTAGAATTTTAGTAAGGTATATATTATGTTTATCATCTAAACAATACATCCTTGTCTGCATACTACAAAGGGATGTGGTTCTAGAACAGATGTACCTAGGAGTAACAACTCTGATAAGTTCTTCTGGACCTATCTCGGGGTAACTTGGTAGATGAAAACGGGCCTTACTGTGCACCTAGTTTGACACTCCCAGGGGAAATTCTTAGGATAATTAACTATTTCTTTATAACCCAATATTAAGTATTTAATGGTAAATATTTCCCCATGGAAACAATACTTATGACTATGAAATTATACATGCATGTGAGTTCAATTTATTACAAGTATTTTACTTGTTCGACATTATACATTATGATTCATAACCAAATTTAGTGTATTCCATTATTTAGAAATAGTGCTTAGTGGATGGAGTGGAAACTGTATGAACACATGTATCTCATTAATGGACTTCCCTCCTATGTAAGATAATGATGTTGGTTATGAAGCTACGAAAAGTGCTGAGAAACTTATAACTATACTGGGATAGCTGACTTAGGTGGTGAATAATAACCTTACCCGTATAGAGAATCCTGAACCACAATGTAGAGGAGTAATGTTAAACTAATTTATATGATAACAACCTCCATGATTTAATAGGAATATAAACCCATTCATTGTGTAGAAGTGGATAATTTATTTATATATGATATTTCTTACCTTGGGATGTAACAAAAGGGAGAAGATTGTTATGGCAGTGTATCATCCATAAGGAGATGCTGAACAATGGTTCTCATTAATTCAAAACACAAAGGAGGAGGAAGAGATTGAAGATATAGAATTGAGGGATTTTAAAGAAATTATACTCGAAAATTATTTTCCTTCTGAATATCGAGAGGATATACAAAGGAAATTCTTAAGTCTAAGATAGAAAGAGGATGAAAATGTTGTGAAGTACATAGCCAACTTTACAAGTTTATCAAGTCATGTTGTAGACATCATATGTATTCCAAGGAGAAATATTATAAGGCCCCAGCCTTAAACCTTACTTAATATTGAATTAAATGAATAATTCACATTGAGGATCTTTTCAGGTTTATAGTTTTAGAGAATTAGATCATAAATCATGAATTACATTCCACATTTAAACAAAGTGGTTACATAAAAGATAGTATTTGTTTTTTCCCATCAATGGAAACATATTTAAAATAAAACATGGATTCTTTCTTGACACTTCCTTGACACTATCATCATATCACGCACCTTTCCCTTGACCTGTGAAAATCATTTCAAAAACATGGGATGAGCATAAAAAGCTCAGTAAGGGATATAAAAGTATGAAAAGAAAACATTAGTCCATGTATGAAAACATTCTTTACTCATAAAACATAAGCATTTTAACATACCTCATCAAATCATGAATAAATCATAGAAATCATAAGACATAAAGGTAACTTGAGGCATTAATAATATTCTTACGTAGGGAGTAACCCTCTTGGTTACATTTGGAATACCCATCATAGTATATTCCCTAAATATCTTCGGAGAAACCTCAATGTTGAACCCCTTCGCGTTACCCAATGCATTGGAGAGCTATATCGGGCTCACATGCCCTTAGTTTATAAAGGAACCACCCGTCTTCATAATAATGCCCAAGAACCATAACATAATCGTATCATATAAAACATGCATAAAGGAAACATAACATTTCCACTTTTCAATCACAAGATATCAATACAACACATTGATATAAAAACATTATGAAAACCATTATCAATACCAAAATAAAATAAAAGTAAAACATGGTATTTATTTTTCATTTCAAAAAAAGGTTTGGCTTTTAGAGGAAGTCGAAACTCAAATAATGGTCACAGCGGTGGAGAAGTCGTTGTCGCCACATAAGTACAACAAAAATATTCCCTTTTTCTGTTTAGTAAAACTCTTCGTATAAAAGGATTCCTTTTGGATAAACATAAAAGTAAAAGGGGTTTATACACTTTATAAAATTAGGTTGTGTATAATACAAAATATGCCTCAATTAAAGGAGATTGAGACGAAGTCCCATACAAATACGGTATCCTTGGATTAAGGATAAATATATTACATAATTATGTGTGACAAAAGAATACACCAAATAAAAGTGGATATTAAGTGTAAAACAATCATATTACATTCACACATATTCATAGAACGACATATTCAAGGAGTACAAGTTTATCCCAAAGAATCAAAATTGGGTTAAGAAGTTCCCTTGCAAAAATTCGACAGCCTAACGGCGTCACTTCAAAATTCAGAAAAAGAGTTGATGAGAGATAAAAAGGGTATCTCATAACTTGGACATAAATTTTACATCAATAAGGATATAGAAGAACATATCCCAACATAATATTATGTGAATTAAAAGACATAACAAAATAAGTCTTTTAAAAAGAGGAGGGTGAAAGGTTCCCTTACTGACTTGGGTAACTTTCGAAACGTACACCCCATTAAAGAAGGGTCAGAAAATGAATATTTAAACACCTATAAATGAAATTATATTAAAAAAGGAGTATAATAATGGGTAGTACATACACCACTCAAAGTAAATGGTGTAAAATGTATCATAAATCTCATGGGAATAAAAGTGAGATGAAAAATCCCTTACGAAAACTCAACAGCTTAACGGTGCCACATAAAACTTCCAAAAATGGATTGATGAGATCAAATAGGGTCTCTCATCATATTACAATAAAATTTATAGAAATAGAAATATAAAATAACATCCCCAATCATAACAAATAGGATCTTAAAAGAAGTTACATGAAGGAGAGTACATAAAAAGAAAGAGAGAGGTTAGATCTCTTACGAAAATTCGGCAGCCTAACGGCGCCACTCAAAACTTCCAAAATGGATTGATGAGAGAAAATAGGGTCTCTCATCATATGAACATTAAAATTACAGTAGGATTAATATAAAATATCATCCCAATCATAAGAAATATGAGCTTAAAAGGAATGACATAAAAGAGTGTACTTAAAAAGAAAGAGGGGAGTAGGATCCCTTACCTAGTGTCCGACATGACTCGATCGTTCTTTAATCTCCTGAATAATAAATTTTGTCAATTTATAATTTCCTAAGGACCTACTTTAAAGATTGTTATTCAGTTAATATCACATATTATAATGTTATAATAATTGGTTAATAAAGTGAGTTCTTATCAGACGTTTTTGTCGATGATCGGTACATGAGTAAAAATCGAACTTGTTGGAAAAGAATTTTCTATGTAGTTATAGGTACATCATATCCAGAATAGTATTGATGTTTTAAATATCATATTTATCCAGTATATATTCATTTTATACTATTACATAGAATTTGGAGATAAAAAATTAAAATCACCGTTCATGGAGACGGTAGGCCGTACGTACGCATGAACGCTACTTTCGTTTTTTGTCATATTAATGGAATTAAAACAAAATGAGATATATATATATATATTATAATTCCAGAATGATGTCCATAATTTAGATTTAATATATTACATATATATCCATTATATATATGTACTTATAATAGTACAAAACATTTGGAGATAAGAAATGAAATGTACCGTTCATGGAGATGGTAAGTCGTACGTACGCATGAACGCTACTTTCATTTCTTTTTTTTTTTGTATTAAATGGAATTAAAGAATAATTATATAAAGGTATATTATAATTCCAGTAGTATATCATATGTAATACCATTAATTACATCCTTTATAAGTCCCACATATGGAATTGAAGAATCAAATCACTTTGAGGGGGCGGTAGTCCGCACTTCCTAAAATGAAGATATCGCGTTTACCCATAATGAAAATCATAAAGGTATGCCATAAAAAAATATAGAAGCTTAAGAAAAACATAAACATATTATATATCATATATAAATATTGTGACATCTTAATGTCCACCTTTGAAGGTGTTAAAATAATATTGAACAATCATCGTTTCGTGAGGTAGTAATTCGCCATCCATAGAAACAGTATATTCTTTAACCATTAGACGGAGGTGTGCTAAAATGTAGCTTGAATCCTTATTATAAAAACATCCTAGTATATTTGAGATACTTTTTTTGTTACAAAAAAAAGTAATAAAAAGATTTTAGGGGTTTGGAGAAGAAAAATAAAACAAAAGACCACAAGGGAAGACATTACCTTTAAATCGGGTAACTCTTTTTGATTTGAGCCCAAAGGCTTCCTTGGAAATACTTCTGCCCAAATTGAGGCTTCTAGTAGTAATATAGGGATGTGGAGAGGCACAATGGGCATGGTTTGGCCGAGCCAAAGTCTTGATAGGTGTGGGTAAGGTGGTAGAGGTGGGGGCCTTTTATAAGAGGAGAGGAGGGGCACTTTTGGAAAGTCTTGAACAGTAACATTATTATAAATTTCTTTTCGGATTTTAAAGGTCCCAAAATTATATATTTCGAGGATAAGGTGATAATTCTTCTAAATCCACCCATACAAAAGGTTTTTGACAAGTGTAAGACTTAGATTTCACCATATCTTCTCATTTTATTTAAATCGTTCATTTATTAGGTAATCACCACATCGTCACGGTGTCATAAATAAATTAATTTATTTAATATCTAAAAATTATAAAAAAAACTCTCATGATGTATGAAATATTTTTATATTTCTAATTAATATTTATAGTCAAAAATATGACTTGTATTACCCCACCTAAAAATTGCTTTAGTAAAACAACACATGTTTGTGACATTTTAATTTTAACTTTAAATAAAAATGTATTAAAGTCATTTTCCAAGAAAAGTGACTCCATGGGGTCCCCAAGTTGACCCATGTATTGTCTGGGTCGGACATGACTCATCCAATGAAGGTAGGACATGTTTCTAGGTCATTTAATATTATTAAAACATTATTTTTACCTTAAACTACAGTAATTACCTCTAATCGCGATTAAAACTTAAAAGTTACTATTCACAAAAAAAATTATTTTAATCCCATTGAACCAAATTTTACTTCTTAATAAAAACCATGTATGTCGGATTTTTTAAATTCAAAACACAGAGGTGGTAAAATTTTCATTTAAACGAAAAATCAGTTTTTTAAGTACCACTTAGTGGTTTCACTATTCATCAAAAATTGAAGTTTTCCAGAAAAATACAAAAAAAATCACCCTAAGATATATTTGATAATACAAATTCAAAAATGATGTATATTTTAAAAAATTCAAAACATATAAGTTAAATTAATTAATTTAATAATTAATTCCCGTTGTCAGAGCAAATAGCATGTTTTTATGAAACAATAAGTATCAAAAGATTGACACTAGTTTAAGTCCAATTTCAAGATGAAATAAATTCCAAAGACCACTATTGGATTAAATGGTAAAAATATATACTAATTTCACTTTAAACCCTATTCAAAATATAATCTAATAATAAAAATAAATTATATTAAAAAGAGGTTTTGAATTAAAATACAACATTTTTCACTATTCATTAAAAAAATGAAATTTATCGGAAAAATACAAAAAAATTACACAAAGTAAATTTTGATGTCCCGATTCTAAAGAAGAATTTTATTTTGTCAGATATAACACATAAAAGTTTCAAAAAGTGTATTTAAAAGAGGTTCGTCATCAAAAGGCTGTTAATCGACCTTTTAAAGAATATTAGAATGTTTACGCTTAAAATTGGATTCATTCGCATTTTTAATCCTCTAACATTTATTCTAAAAAGTAAAAATATTTGACAAACATATATAATCTTTTTGTAGTAAGTTCTTTTCATTCCCGCCATTACAATGGCTAGGCGTTAACTATAATTTAAAATAATATTATTTTATTATTAGAGTGCAACGTAAGATTTCAAAAGAACTCGTTGTTGTGTATTGCGTAAGACATCGAGAATAGTGTTTCCTTTAAATTAATATTAACATTTTATTCAAAAATAGGGATAAATATAAAAATGTCATATTCTTTATTTACATGGGGTGTTACATCCTTCCCCCCTTTTGGAAATTGCGTCCTCGCAATTTTAAAACTGGGCTCGGAAACATCATTGAAAGTACCACATCAGAACAACAGTCAGTAAAACAATCACTTTAAAAGAAAGAAAGAGAAGTACAGAGGTCACACGAGTTAACCCATACTAGGATTCAATGTAAGAAAACGTGGATATGGAAGAAAAAGAAAAGGGTCATGTTTTGAGGGAGAGTGATAGAAAACATGTTTAGGAGAAAGTTAACCACAAGAAAATCACAAACTTGTGGTGGGTTAAACGGTATTCGATTCACCAATAAGAAAATTTAATAGACAACATTTTTGTTTTAAGTTACTTTTCATTGAGGAATTTATTTTTAATCTTAAGGAAACATATTTACTTGTCATGTTGACTTTCAAATTTTACTAGATTTCTTACACAAACTCATACTTCCCCAAATGATGAGTATTTCGGAAGACTTGTTCACATTAAGAGTATTATAATTAACTTCTAGAGAATACCTAATCCAAAAAAGAGAACTATATATTTCCCATGTCTTTAGACCCTTACTAAAACCTAAATTGTTAGAACAAGATCAGATAATCTAGAAAAGGATAACCCTTTATAAAAATAAAATCTATTCTTAATCTCAAAAATTTGTCCAACAAAACCCAAAGTTCAACGAAGACCATTCGATAAACAATTTTTCCATAAAATTATTCAAAGTAAACTAATCTAAGATTGAAACCCAAATATTTGAAGGATTTCATAACATAGTCTTACAAGGTACAAAATTAACATTTATCTCCAAATAAAATTAGTTTCTCTTAAAGTCTCACACTGAACAGAAATTAACCTAATCAAATATACTCCATGATAGGTTAATAATTTCCATAGATAACCCAAAATAAACTTACTCTTGATTCCAAAAACAATATAACTAAAAATAATTAGTCAAACTAACCAGGGACTTCACGTAGTCTAGTGGTAGGTGATAAATACCAGTCTCACTTTGGTTGTGGGTTCAATTCCCGTAGCTTTGTTCAACGCGACAGGTTGTCACACAGTCTGCATGTTGTTCTTTTTATAAAACTCCAAAAATAACCCTAACATGTTTTAACTTCAATTTTTTCCTTATACCTCTCATTTTCATCCAAATTCGTTACGATCTCAACATCTTAATTCATGAAGTCTTATTTCACCACCATAAGATAAAATAAAATGATTCCCAAAATTAATAACAGCATACCTTGATCACAGCGTCCACTCGGTTTCATCGTCATCTTTCTCACGTAGGTATAAGTCCCATACATTACAATAATGATTTAGGTATCCTTCAAAATCATTTTCTTCCTCCATCCAAATACACCTTGTACAACATGGTTCATATGGGTGTTCACAGAAAAACAGTTTTGGAAAATAATCATGTATGACATATAATTCCAAAACATCTTATAAAACATGATTTCTATAAAATAGTCTGACGGAATTTGAGTTGAAACTTTCTATTATTGGTCCTTTTAAAATACCATAAGTATGTGCTGAGAGACGATATTTTAAAATCAAATATAAATAGGTTGCGCAAGGGTCTCCTTCCTCAGCACCATTTTGAAAATCATAATATGCTTCAAATTCTTGTGATAAGGTAAAATATTTGAAAATACCTTGATAATATTTACATTTTTTGAAAATATGATAATATTTTGAAAATAGTATTTGTCTAAATACAACCCATGATCCATGATGATAACAAGGTATAGTGGAGGTGTTTTATATCTCAAAAAATTGCTTTCAAGTGAGTTGTATACAAGAAAAAGTTTCACAATCATCCGAACATGACTTTGCAATAATTATTGCAAGCATGTCATGAGGAATAGATAGGAATGTCATTTGAGATCCTTCTCCTTCCATTCGTAAATGACTTTACTTGACCTTAAAAAAGTTATAAAACAAGGATGTAACTTAAATAATAGATATAGGGACTAATCATGTGTCTAACAAAAACACATAATCCCTACAGTTGTCTAAACCGACCTTTGATACCAACTATAAGGCCCCGGCCTTAAACCTTAATTAATATTGAATTAAATTAATAATTCACATTGAGGATCTTTTCAAGTTTAGAGTTTTAGAGAATTAGATCATAAATCATGAATTACATTCCACATTTAAACAAAGTGGTTACATAAAAGATAGTATTCATTTTTTCCCATCAATGGAAGCATATATAAAATAAAACATGGATTCTTTCTTGACACTTCCTTGACACTATCATCATATCATTCACATTTCCCTTGACCTGTGAAAAACATTTCAAAAACTTGGGATGAGCATAAAAAGCTCAGTAAAGGATATAAAAGTATGAAAAGAAAACATTAGTCTATGTATGAAAACATACTTTACTCATAAAACATAAGCATTTTAACATACCTCATCAAATCATGAATAAATCATAGAAATCATAAGACATAAAGGTAACTTGAGGCATTCATAATATTCTTACGTAGGGAGTAACCATCTTGGTTACGTTTGGAATACCCATCACAGAATATTCCCTAAATGTCTTCGGAGAAACCTCAATGTTTAACCCCTTCACATTACCCAATGCATTGGAGAGCTATATCGGGCTCACCCTCCCTTAGTTTATCACGGAACCACCCGTCTTCATAATAATTCCCAAGTACCACAGCAAAATTGTATCACATAAAACTTGCGTAAAGGAAACATTACATTTCCACTTTTCAATCACAAGATATCAATACAACACATTGATATAAAAACATTATGAAAACCATTTTCAATACCAAAATAAAATAAAAGTAAAACATGGTATTTATTTTTCATTTAAAAAAAAGTTTTGGCTTTTAGAGGAAGTCGAATCTCAAATAATGGTCACGGCGGTGGAGAAGTCGTTGTCACCGCATATGTACGACAAAAACATTTCCTTTTGTCGTTTAGTAAAACTATTTGTATAAAAAGATTCCGTTTCGATAAAAGTAAAATTAAAATGGTTTTATACACCGTATAAAATTAGGTTGTGTATAAAACAAAATATGCCTCAATGAAAGGCGATTGAGACTAAGTCCCATACAAAGACGGTATCCTTGGATTGAGGATAAATCAATTACATAATTATGTGTGACAAACGAATACACCAAATATAAGTGGATATTAAGTTTAAAACAATCATAGTACATTCACACATATTCATAGAATGACATATTCATGGAGTAGAAGTTTATCCGAAAGAATCAAAATTGGGTTAAGAAGTTCCCTTGCAAAAATTCGACAGCCTAACGGCGTCACTTCAAAATTCAGAAAAAGAGTTTATGAGAGATAAAAAGGGTATCTAATCACTTGGACATAAAATTTACATCAATAAGGATATATAAGAACATATCCCAACATAATATCATGTGAATTAAAATACATATCAAAATAAGTCTTTTAAAAAGAGGAGGGTGAAAGGTTCTCTTACCAACTTGGGTAACTTTCGAAACGTACACCCCATTGAAGAAGGGTCATACAATGAATATGTAAATACCAATAAATGAGATTATATTACACAAGGAGTATAATAATGGGCAGTACATACACCACTCAAAGGAAATGGTGGAAAATGTAGCATAATTCTCATGGGAATAAAAGTGAGATGAAAAATCGATTACGAAAACTCGGCAGCCTAACGACACCACTTAAAACATCCAAAAATGGATTGATGAGATCAAATAGGGTATCTAATCATATTAAAATAAAACGTACAGAAAGAGTAATATAAAATAACATCCCCCATAATAACAAATAGGAGCTTAAAAGAAGTGACATAAAGGAGAGTACTTAAAAAGAAAGAGAGAGGTTAGATCTCTTACAAAAATTCGGCAGCCTAACGGTGCCACTCAAAACTTCCAAAATGGATTGATGAGAGAAAATAGGGTCTCTCATAATATGAACATAAAAATTATAGTAGGATTAATATAAAATAACATCCCAATCATAATAAAGATGATCTTAAAGGAATTACATAAAAGAGTGTACTTAAAAAAAGCGGAGTAGGATCCCTTACCACGTGTCTGACATGACTCGATCGTTCTTTAATCTCCTGAATAATAAAATTTGGTCAATTTATAATTTATTAAGTACCTACTTTAAATATTATTATTCATTTAATATCACATATTATAACGTTATAATAATTGGTTAATAGAGTGAGTTCATATCAGACGTTTTTGTTGATGATCAGTACATGAGTAAAAATCGAACTTGTTGGAAAAGAATTTTCCATGTAGTTATAGGTACATCATATCCAGAATAGTATTGATGTTTTAAATATCATATATATCTAGTATATATTATTTTTATACTATTCCATAGCATTTGGAGATAAAAAATTAAAAGCATCGTTCATGGAGACGGTAGGTCGTACGTATGCATGAACGCTACTTTCATTTTTTGTCATATTAATGGAATTAAAACAAAATGAGAGATATATATATTATAATTACAGAATTATATCCATAATTTATATGTAATATATTACATATATATCCATTATATATATTTACTAATAATATTATATAACATTTGGAGATAAGAAATGAAATGTACCGTTCATGGAGACGGTAAGCCGTACGTACGCATGAACGCTACTTTCATTTCTTTTTTTTGTATTAAATGGAATTAAATAATAATTATATAAAGGTATATTATAATTCCAGTAGGATATAATATGTAATACCATTAATTCCATCCTTTATAAGTCCCATATATGGCATTAACGAATCAAATCACTTTGAGGGGGCAGTAGTCCGCACTTCCTAAAATGAAGATATCATGTTTACCCATAATGGAAACCATAAAGGTATGCCATAAAAAATTACATAATATAAAAGAAAACATAAACATATTATATATCATATATAAATATAGTGACATCTTAATGGCCACATTTTAAGGTGTTAAAATAATATTGAACAATCATCGTTTCGTGAGGCAGTAATTCGCCATCCACAGAAACAGTGTGTTCTTTAACCATTAGACGGAGGTGTGTGAAAGTGTAGCTCGAATCCTTATTATAAAAACATCCTAGTATATTTAAGATACTGGTTTTCTTACAAAAAATGTAATAAAAAGAGTTTGGGTTTGGAGAAGAAAAATAAAACAAAAGACCACAAGGGAAGACATTACCTTTAAATCGGGTAACTCTTTTTAATTTGAGCCCAAAGGCTTCCTTGGAAAGACTTATGCCCAATTTGAGGCTTCTAGGAGTAATAGAGGGACGTGGAGAGACACAATGGGCAGAGTTTGGCCAAGAAAAATGCTTGAGAGGTGTGGGTAAGGTGGTAGAGGTGGGTCCTTTATAAGAGGAGAGGAGGGGCACTCTTGGAAAGTCTTGAACAGTAACATTATTATAAAAAGATTTTCGGATTTTAAAGGTCCCAAAAATATATATTTCGAGTTTAAGGTGATAATATTTTGAAATCCAACCATACAATAGGTTTGTGACAAGTGTAAGACTTAGATTTCACCCTATCTTCTCATTTTATTTAAATCGTTCATTTATGAGGTAATCACTGCATTATCACGGTGTCATAAATAAATTAATTTATTTAATATCTAAAAAGTATAAAACAAATATCATGATGTAGGAAATATTTTTAGCTTTATAATGAATATTTATAGTCAGAAATATGACTTGTATAACCCCACCTAAAAATTGTTTTAGTAAAACAACACATGTTTGTGACATTTTAATTTTAACTTTAAATAAAAAGGTATTAATGTCATTTTCCAAGAAAAGGGGCTCCATGGGGTCCCCAAGTTGACCCATGTATTTTCTTGGTCGGCCATGACTCATCCAATGAGGGTAGGACATGTTTCTAGGTCATTTCATATTATTTAAAAATTATTTTTACCTTAAACTACACTAATTTCCTCTAATCGCGATTAAAACATAAAAGTTACTATTCACCAAAAAAAATTTATTTTAATCCCATTGAACGACATTTTAATTCTTAATGAAAACCATGTATGTTATATTTTTTAAATTAAAAACACAGAGGTGGTAAAATTTCATTTAAACGAAAAATCAGTTTTTTAAGTACCACTTAGTGGTTTCACTATTCATCAAAAAATTGATGTTTTCCAGAAAAATACAAAAAAAAATCACCCTAAGCTATATTTAATATTCCAAATTCAAAAATGATGTCTATTTTAAAAAATTCAAAACATATAAGTTACATTAATTAATTTAATAATTAATTCCCGTTGTCAGAGCAAATAGCGTGTTTTTATGAAACAATAAGTATCAAAAGATTAACACTAGTTTAAGTCCAATTTCAAGATGAAATTAATTCCAACGAAAAATATTGGATTAAATGGTAAAAATATATTATAATTTCACTTTAAACCCAATTAAAAAGATAATATAATAATATAAATAAATTAGATTAAAAACAGGTTTTGAATTAAAATACAACATTTTTCACTATTCATTAAAAAAATTGAACTTTATCGGAAAAATACCAAAAATTTACACAAAGTAAAATTTGATGTCCCGATTCTAAAGAAGAATTTTATTTTGTCAAATATAACACATAAAATTTTCAAAAAGTGGATTTAAAATAGGTTCGTCATCAAAAGGCGGTTAATCGACCTTTTAAAGAATATTAGAATATTTACGTTTAAAATTGGATTCATTTGCATTTTTAATCCTCTAACATTTATTGTAAAAAGTAAAAATATTTGACAAACATATATAATAATTTTTTAGTTAGTTTTGTTCATTCTCGACATTACAACAGCTAGGCGTTATCTACAATTTAAAATAATATTATTTTATTATTAGAGTACAACGTAAGATTTCAAAGGAACTCGTTGTTGCGTATTGGGTAAGCCATCAAGCATAGAGTTACCTTTCAATTAATATTAACATTTTATTCACAAATAGGGATAAATATAAAAATTTAATATTCTTTATTTACCTGGGGTGTTACAAATATTTATCAATTCATTTATAGTTCAAAACCATTCCTCTGAAGGGCACTGGTCTCTCAAAAGTTATCCTTAATTGAAGATATATTCTCATGTACACTCAATATAGAAAAAAAACTCTAAATCTTATGACTTTAAAGGAATTAAATAGAAAAATAGGGATTCTAAAAACACTGGAAAAGGAAATAATGAAATGGAGAATAAGGGAAAATTTGACTTCCCACTCTATAGTAATTGTGGGAAGAAACACCTTGGTACTTTCCTAAAGGGAATGTGTGTTTGTTAGAAGTGTGGAGAAAAAGGACACCAATATCATGATTTCAATGGAATTAAATATTATTCAAATGTTCTATGCTATAATTTTAAAGATATAAGACATTATGAACATGAATTTCATAAGTGTAAAGTAAACTTTCCCAAAATAAGGCCTAGGGAGAAAGACCGTGCTTATGCGGTCACAACTACTGAGTTTGATGTTACTAATGATGTGGTGGCATGTAATTTAATTGTTTCCTAAAACTTATCCAATGATTTATTTGATTCCGGTTCATTGTATTCTTCCAAATATTCCCAATTTTCAATGAAAATTAGACATTTCCAATTTGATTTAATAATGGAGTTATCATTCAAAATTACTAAGGGAAGTATCATTTCCACAAAGATATATCGATCAGTTCAACTTATGACACTGAAATGTTCTTTAGTTTCTGACCTTATCATTATACCCATGATTGACTTTAATATAATTCTTAGTATTAATTGGATTTCAAATTATGATGCAAATATCTATTATAAGAAGAATGAATTTTAAAATTTTGAGAATGATGTAGAGTCGCTTATCTTTAGATTATAAACCTCACTATCTAATTCTTATCAAGATTCACCCTATAGCTCAACTAAATTAAATTCAAGGGGTTTAAGAGGATGTAATATCTATGGGTGAGGAAATAAATGTTAAAATTGAGGATATACCTATTGTTAAGGAATACATTGATGTATTTCTTGATTATTTACTTGTATATCCAATGGAGAATGAAATTGAGTTTCTATTGATTTAATTCTTTGGGAAATGCCTATATCAAAGACTCCTTATAGAATGGACATCGTGGATTTAGTATAGCTAAAGAAACAAATTGAAAAGTTGAGTTTTAAGGGGTTTATTCACCCTAGTGTTTCTCCATGGGGATCTCCTGTTCATTTCATTATGGATATATGATTTTTTGTATTGACTACAGGGAGATCAATTCTATTACGATAAATAAAAAGTATCCTCCCCCTTGGATTGATGATTTATTTGACCAAATTCATGGATCCCAATATTTTTTGAAGATTGAACTTTGATATATATATTATCAGTTTCAAGAAAGTAAGGCAGTTATTAAAAAGAAAAAATGTTAAACTAGGTATGGGAATTACAAGTTTACAGTAATTACGTTTTTTAATGTCTAATGTTGCCATTGTCTTCATGGATCTAATGAATAGTTTTTTCAAGGAATATCATAATAACTTTTTTGTGTAATTTATTAATTATATATTGGTATACTCCAAAAGATATGAAGATCATGATAATCACTTAAGCATTATTATGAAAACTCTTAGAATAAATGAGTTATATGCGATGTTTAGAAAGTGTGAATTTTGGCTTCAAACTATTTCTTTCTTCACAATATTATCTATAATTATGGAACATTAGTTGATATGGGAAATAAAAGGGAATATCAGTAATGGAATGCACCAATGAATATAACTATGGTGCATAGTTTTATTGGTTTGTCAAGTTATTATTGGCATTTTTTTTAGAACTTCACTTTATTTTCTAACCCATTAACCATGATTACATGTAAACGGATTAAGTTAATATGGAAAAAATAATGAGAACAATCTTTCAAAAAATTGAAGAAAATGTTAGTGAATGCCCCAATTTTGACTACACTATTGTAAAATAGTGGATTTGTGATTTAGGGTGATGTATCAAAGAAATGAATAGGTTTTTTCCATATACAGAATGATAGATCTATTTCCTATGAATCAAGGTAGTGAAAAAAATTCATGAACAGAACTATCCAACTCATGATCATGAGTTATAACCTATAATCTTTTGTATGAAGATATGGAGACATTATCTCTATGGTGAAAGATGTGGGATATATACAGATCACAAGATATTGAAATATATATTCTCAAAAAAAACAACTCAACACGAGGCATAGGAGATGGCTCAAACTACTCAAGGATTATGATTGTTTGATACACTATAAACCATGAAAGAAAAATAAGGTGGCTGATGCAATATGTAGGAAGGATCATGGAGTTCTAAACAAAATTAGGATTTAAAGGGATCCTATGTAGATGGATCTAGCAAACATGGATATGGAAATTATCAACGAAGTTAAAATATAATTAATTTTTTAATTAGTTTTCCAACCATATCTATTTTAAATTTTAAAAAGTTCTCAGTTTGCTGATGAGAATCTTCAAAACAAAATTAATGGTGCAAATGATGCGAAGTTGGATAACTTCATGTGTGGGGTGGAATTCTGAAATTCGGGAAGAGTCTTCATGTTCCCTCATTACCCAAGCTAAAAAGGAAGTTATTGTATGATGATAATAGCTAAAATTTCTATATATACTATATTATCACAGAGATGTAAATATATTTGAAGGAATATTTCATGTGGGATAACATGAAGAGGAAAATTTCTGATTATATATCAAGATAGTTGGTCTATCTATAGGTTATGGATAAAAAAACATCATAGAAGAGTATTGAAAGAGATTACTATTTATACATGGAAATGGGATGAAATCAATATGTATTTTTTCACTAGATTACCAAAAACTATAAGAAGTAATGATGAAATATGTGTGATTGTTGATCGACTTACCAAATATGTACATTTCCTTACTATAAGGGAAGATTTTCCACTAGATCACCTTGCACAGATCTATATTAATAAAGATATAAGACTCCATGGAAGACGTCTCTAAATTGTATCTTATCTTCATCCACAATTTGCATCATAATTCTAGAAAAGTCTTCAGAAAAATTTGGATATGGAGCTTTATTTGAGTACTTATTATAACCCTGAAACTGATGGGTAGTTAGAAAGGACGATCCAGACATTATAAGACATTTTGAGATTATTCTCACATGATTTTCAAGTTATTTGGGATTATTATTTTACTTTGGTATAGTTTTCCTACAACAATAGTTTTCATTATAGTATTCTAATGGAACCATATGAAGAATTTTATGGAAAGATATTTCATACACCGATATTTTGGGATGAAGTTGGTGAAAGAATGTTTATAGGCCCGGAGCATGTGTAAGAAACAACATTAAAGGTAAAGGCTATTCAATACCATATCAAAGTAGCTAAAATTAAGATTAAGTGTTATGCGAATAATTGATGTAAGGATTTTTAATTCCATGTATGAGAAAACATTATCATGAAAGCATCAACATGAAAGGTTGTTATAATATTTGGAAAGAAAGGGAAACTCAGCCCCATGTACATTGTTCCTCTTGAAATTATGGAGAGAGTTGGAGATGTGGATTATCATTTGATGATGCCACCTAGCCTTTCTAAATTACACAATGTGTTCCACATCTCATTGTTGATAATTTACATTCTAAACCCAACTCATATACTCACATCTTAAGGAATACAATTAGAACCTGACTTATCATATTGTGAAAAGCCTATTTTGGATTCATGACAAAAATGAACAAGTGTTGAAGAATCAGATGAATTGGATGGTAAAGGTACATTGGAAAAACAATAAAATTAAAGAGGCAACATGGAATCTTGAGGATGTAATTCTGAAGAACAACCCATATCTTCTTGGGAGGTGACGTTTTGGAAATTTTGAGGAAGAAATATTTTGATGAGGAGAGAATGTATCAACCCAAAATTCTATCAATGAAATTTCCCTTCTTATGTTTAATTTATATATTATGAATCATATAAAAAACATATATAACACAATAAAATCTTTATAAATGAATAATAAAATAAATAATATGCATTTTTATACATTAAGAAACATATACTGATGAAATAATAACTTTCCCACAAGAAAAGTAATATGAACCTTATAAATAGTAAATTAGCCTAATGAATAGTAAATTCACACATTAAAGTATAAATAAAATCTAGGAATATCATAAGTGAATGTATGATATAATTGTATCAAAGTGAAAGTAAGTGAATATTTTAAAATTTAATATTTAAGTGTTGGTATTTTTATAAGTTGTAAATATTTAATTACAATTTTATAATTAATAAAATTATTTAAAAGAAAATAAATTTTCATAAAATGGATTCATAAACCAATATTTTTTGTGTATCCTGATTTTAGTATAATTTTATGACACCTTATTTTCTTTTTGAAAGTGTTGTAAAATAGGTTTTAAATTTAAAATTTGTATTTTTCAAGTAAATAATGATTTTATTTAAAAATAAATTTCAATAAAATGGAGTCTATTTTTTTCTACATGTCAAAAAATGGTTGCGATGAATTTTTTGTATTTTTTAAAATACATGAATTTTTAGTTAATAGTAAAATATGATAATTTACTATATAAATACATTATAAGCTAAATACAAAATTACATGAGTCGTGGATGATGTAATAACCCTTGGTTTGAAATCATGTGAACTTATTATAGTATTTAGTCACAAGAATCGATACTATTGGTTTTCTTTAGAAAAATAATAAAATAATGAATATAATAATGAGAAATCGACCCTCTCCTCCACTATAAAAATCACCCCTCACTCCCTCTTCTCTCCCAACCTCTAAGCCTTGATGCTTGTCAATGTTCTACACAAAACTGTTTTCCTATTATCTCCCCACATTCATGATCTATTGGTCCTTCTAAAAGACTAAAACCCATTTCCCTAAGAAGGTTCTCAAGGAGGTTAATTCAAGAGGTAAACCCTCTTCCTTTTTCTTTTTTTTTCTTATTCAGTTTACTTCCCCTTATTATCTTCTTCTCACCTCATCTATCCAAATTATCATGATAAATATATTATAATCTATATACTATAATTATATCATGTTAATGTAATATCATTCCTCAAACTACTCTTTGTCTCTCTCTCTCTCTCTTATTTTTTAAAACGAAATTATCATCTGAGAGGTGTCGATTTACAGCCTTCATAGACGAAAAACCTTTGTTCTTCAATTTATCCTTCATGGATGGTCATGAAACCATTTTATGATTTAACTAGATGATAAAATATGTATTATGTGTTAAGTAATGTTATATAACTAGTGTATATACATAATACTTATTCGTATGACCAAACTAGTTCATGATATCAAAATATTGTCCTAATATTCTAAACGATTATCACTAATGTATAATCTAATAACTCATCATCATAAAATATAAAAAAAATGTATTATATAACCATTTAATATTCTATATGTTCATTTTTATCAAATAAATTCAAATATAGATAATTATATACATTCCACATTTACTTCCATACTCATATACAAGTACACCGATCGTGAAAACTAATAAAATGAGCACTCTTAAATGATAAAATTTCATCTTATAACTCATCTAAAAGGACATAATTGAACTTAATAAAATTATAATAAATATAATACATATTTTAAAGTATCTCAATTAGTTAATTAATGGATTTAAATTTATTATCTCAGACATTAAGGTTAAGTGCAGAATACATTCAGACATAAGGTAAAGTTTTCTACCCAAACCTCCGATTTCATTCAGGTTAATCATTTTCTCTATTTAACGAAATGAAATTATTAATTATTATTATAAACTACTAATATATTATTTTTGAATGTTCTCTATATATTTTCCAAATAGAATCACTCTTTAGTGAATGAGTAGTCACATGTTTTAGAGGGATGTTTTTCAAATTCATCATGATAAACATGCCTAATTAAAGGGAACTTCTCCAATTCTTAACTATTTTGAAGTGAACTCAATAATATTTTTGAAGCCACAATAATTTTTCTAAAATAAATCATTTTATTATGAAAAAACTAAAATATATTAATTCTGGTTTTATGCAAATATTTTTTAAAATAACTCTTTAAGGAAATGTAAAAGTGTATTTCTCTCAAGTTTTAATCGATTATTTTATAAGAGTATTTCCATAAATTTCAAAACTCTTTTTGATAATTGTGTTTAATCAGGATTAAAATTTCATGATGTCATATACCATATTTTTTAATGGTTTATGATTAGTTTGAATGTGGATGTTCTATCTTGATATCATTCGCTATATTACTCTGAATGGTTAGTGTTTAGGTTTACTGATTGAGGAAACTTATATACAATTAATATGTTAGTTTCAATATTAATTTATATGATTATTATCTTTATCTCTTTTTATATGAGGAATGAATTGGGCTTATTAAGTGATGGCTTGGTCCTACTATTTCTCCTTAATGCATCGGTAGGTCTAATGAGACAAACTAGTTTGGGTTTTTACCCATTTATGTATGGTCTTGGGAAGAGGCCTTTATAGTATAGTTATTATGTCCCAAATTATGCATTTCCACATTATGGAACTTATAATTGAGAGTCCATGTGATTATTACACTAGTAAAATATCCATGGTTAATTTTTATTTTGGATTTTTTTATTGAACTTATATTCCTACCATATTATGCTCAATTTAAATTGTTATGAAATGTGTAATTTTATTTATTCACAGTAGATTATTACTTATGAATTCACTATATTACTTACACTTACCAAGAATATGAGATTAGCCCTTTCTTATAGTTATTTTCCCCTAGTATGTGAAGAAGTATATTATGAATGACTTTCATGGATAATATAGGAGTTATGGATGTTTAAAATGGAATTTACATATTATATTTCCTTTCAAGTTATAATGTTGAACTCATAAATGTATCTTATTTTCCAAATATACTAAACTATTTGGTCCCCTGGGATATGAATTCCTTGTAATCATACCAATTTTTTAATTTAAGGCACCATATTTAGGAAACTAGGGTCGGGGTCTTTATAAAAATGAAGAAAATTTAAATTAGTTAAGTATTATATTGAAGAACCTATGAAAGGAGAAGTTGTATGAAAATTTTACCAACGTAAACTTTTTGATATATAAAGTTTCAATTTGGGGCCATATTTTCTCAAGAGACAATATATTAGTGAACCCATCAAAGATGGGGGTTATTGAGCATTTGACTACACCAACCATGGTGATTGATATCAATTGTTTTATGAGGTTGGACATATATTATTGATGCTTTATGAAGAATTTTTCATGGCTATATAATCCAATCACCAAGTTACATATAAAGGTATTCAAGTTCCTTTGGGGTGATGAATGTGAGGAAAATTTTAGTAAACTAAATTTAATGTTATTCAGCGCACCAATGCTCACACTACCTTATAATGGAGAAGGCATTTTGATCTATAGTCATGAATTGAAGAAGTTTTTGTAATTAATATTAATATAGAATGATATAGTGATAGATTATTCTTCACACCAACTAAAGGTTCATGAGATAAATAATTTAAATCGTGATTTTGAGTAATTTGTGGTAATTTTTACATTATAGATGTGGGTGAATTATTTGTATACAAAATTTTGTGACATATATACTAACCATAGAATTTTAAAGTATATAATCACCTACTAATAGTTTGATATATTCCATAGATGATGGTTGGATTTAATTAAAGATTATGACTTCTATATACGTTACAAACCTAGAAAGGTGAATAAGGTAAATGATTCTCAGAGTAAAAATGATCATGATATATTATATATGATAAGGATCACAAAAGATATAATATTTATGTGTTTTCAAATGTTGGGTCTAGAATTCTAGAGATAATGGAAGAAACCTTATTTTTTTCAAAGGTGTGTTCAACCATCTATCCATGTAAAGATTAAAAAGGCATGTAAGGAAGATGTAATTATGAAAAAGAAGGTGATAAATTTTCTTGAGTTTAGTAATGATTATGATGGAATGATAAGGTTGAATAATTGAGTAGATTTCCCATTTATACCATGATTCAAGAATGATCTATTTAAAGAAGCTTGTTTCCCACCATTCTCTAATCATACAGGAATTATGAAGTTGTATAAAGAACTAAAATAATATTTATGGTGTGACAATATGAATGGATATATTTAAGAGTTTATATCTCGGTGCTTTATATACTATCATCATAGTTCTAAGAGACATAAGTGTCACAACCATCACTTATAGCATAATGGGAAATGGAAAATATCACCAAGTATTTTATCTCGTAATCTATGAAACATCTAAATAAAAATAATATTTGGGTTGTAATTTATCAAAATATTAAATCAAAATATTTCATTTCTATCCAATAAGAATTCACATAGGAATTTACTTCAATGATATATATTATAGAAGTGGTATGGTTTCATGGACTACTATATTATCTTGTAGCTGATCAAGAATCATGCTTTACCTTAATGGTATGGAAATTTCCTCAATAAGATCTAGATATGGAGCTTCATTTTAGTACTATCTATCACCCTCATATAGATGGTGAATCTGAGAGAACCATTCAAACCATAGAAGATATATTTACTTTATGTTCTATGTATTTCAAATGTGGTGGGGATAAACACCTTTCTCTAGATGATTATTTTTACAAAAAAACCATAACTTAAGCATTAATATAGATACATATGAATCCCTCTATATAAGGATTTTAAAAAATAAAACATGATGGGGTATGTTTTGAGAAAGAAACCTATAGGGACCTAATCTCGCTAAGGAAATTGGAGAGAAGGCTACATCCATATCAGGACAACTATGATTCAATATTAATTTTTTATTGAAAATTATTAGATAAATTTGGTGTTTGATATTGGTAATAATTTTTTCCTATGAATATCTCATTAAAATACAAATATAAGATATTTAATGAAGGGTAACCAGATCCCTGGTTACATCGTTCCCTTTCCAATTTTTAATTATATCGATATGGTATCATATTACATAGTTCTTCAACTGATTCTCTATCATGTCCATGATGTCTAATATATATATTTCTCATAATGAAATATATTTATAATCATTCACATATAATAAACTTAGAGGCCATACCACTAGAGAAGCACCTCTCTTATGTGAATCAGCTAGCTGAGATTCTGGATTAAAGGGAGAATGTGTTAAGAAATTTGACCACTAACCTAGTTAATGTATTGTTTTCATACCATAAATTTTAGGAAGATACATAGGATCCCTAGGATGTGTCATGGAAGATGTTTTATTATATTTTTTTTATCATAATGATGTAATTTTGTGGGAGAAAATATTATAAGGGGTATAATTTAACACATAGATATTTAATTATATATTTATCTATAAACAAATTTGAAGAGTTCAATATCCTGACTAACATGAAACATTGAGCATTTTGAATAATATGATATACTATAAAAATATTATTTAATGTGGTTTTTGTCTTAGTGCATGGGTTTGAAAGGTATGAATATGGAAAACTAAATTATAAAAAATTATTGTTTATAGATTCAGATAACTCATTCCTTATCAATTTTTTAAAATTGAAAATAAAAGAATTTGAATGCAAAAAGATGTGGTGTTTGAAAGAAAAATATATGTGCGGAATGTGTTATAATCCAAATAAATCAAATTAATCACTAATAATTAATTATTTTAAGAAATTTTTAGATATTATATTCAATTAAATATATTAAGATTCAAGTAATTATGGTTATTATAAAGTGAATGAGAATAATTTATTTATATGATTCAATAATATATTTTATTCAATATGATTTTTATTTCATTATGTCTGTGAATATTATAATTTCCTTAAAAAAATTATAAATTTTATTTTAAAAATAAATATCATTTTTTATGTCATCATATAATAAAATTTTCATATTAGTTTTTGATAATTTTCTGAAAAGATTGATTTCTGAGTGAAAAGTGAAAATATTGATTTTTCAAATACTACAAGTTTTATGAAATAATTATGATGTATGCATGAATTAATAATTTTAGAAAAAAATTATTATATTATATATTTAATTAATTAGTTAATATATATATTTTAAAAATTTATTTTGAATTTGGGAACCCAAAATTCACTTTTGTGAATGTAAGTTTTTTTGTTCAAATTAAAAACTTTTTGTGGGTCCTTGAATTTAATTATAAGGTAGGAAGGTTATATTTGGGTTTTTATTGATAAAAATTCTATAAAGCATTAATTTTTTTCAAAATACCTAAAAAATTATATTACTGTCTTTTTTACTCTATTTTATTGTAAAATGATTTTTAAGATTCAGTCGTGTATTTTTTTTAAACTGTTTTTCAAGTGTTTTGTGTTCATATATTAAAATTAATTTCAACAAAAATAGAAATTTAATATTATAAAAATTCATTCTTAATTTTTAATGATCGTGTATAAATTTAGTTTTAGGAGCCCTTTTATTTTATTTATATAATTGTCTTATCATGGTAAGTTATCGTGGTAAGGTTCAAAATGGGTTTAAGTGTGGTTAACTAGGATATAATGATAAAAATGTCATGAAAACATTTATAAATTTGATTAGCATAGTTTATTTTTTACCCTATAATGACATATATTCTAATTTTTGGGGTCTTTGTTCCAATTTACATGCTTATAATATATATTATAATTAAATATTTTAAGTAATTTCAAGTTTGTTTGTTAACTCTATTATAAAAAGGGATCCTCTTATTCTCCTTTATTTAAATATTTTGAGTTATCTAACTTATACATTCCTTGCCCTAATATCATCATATGTTCCTTACCCATGTCCTAGATCTACTTATATTTTAAAAATAACATCCTTTCATGGAATGTGGTGTAAGATGAAGGGGATTTCCCAATAAATAGGTATAACTCTTAACCAAGTACTTTAAGTTTTATTTCTTCTTAAATAACCTATAAGTCTCTGGTATCCAATCAAAAATAATTAATTTATTATATTAAATATAATTAATTATTAATATTATTTAACCACCATTATCCAACTCCCTTACATCCTATTGGAAAAGAAAACATCGCTCGTGCATAATTGTTGGTTACCACCGCTACATAGTGATACATTTCATTTTTCATCACCGCATCACAATAATGATTATAATAATGGATTTAATAAATATATATTATATTTATGATATTTTTATATTCATATAAAGGTGAATTTTTATTTATATTTCATTCATTACTTCCATCAGAATGTGGAAATGTTCCTCGTTTATATGTATAGACTATGTATCCATGCAGTGATATAATTAAGTTTCCATCACAGATTTATATGAATGTTTATATAATTATAAATAATGATTTCATATGATACTCAAGAAATGATTAAAATTTTTGATATTATGTAATTATGATCAAAGTATAAGTATTGAGACTATCAAACCAAAACAAGCATGAAAAAAAAAGTTGTTATCACCCATAATACTGATTTTGATAATGAATTATCAATAAATGGGAGAAAATTTTTCAATTTAAAATAATATTTGGTATGATATATGTGAGTATGGTTATATAATATATTTTTAAAAAATATATATTAATTATACATGAGTTTCTAACACCTATAAATCATAATGAGACTTGTGGTAAAGGATTTGTGTTTCATTCTCATTTTAATCTGGATTATATAAGATTGAATTTAAATTAAAGTAAATTATAATATCCATATTTGATAAACATATTTAATTTTATTAAACTATTTTTATTTCTCAAAATTTTACGATTTTCAAATCTTTGGTACATCAAAATATTCATAAAATGTTTATATAAAAATCTAACATTATTTCTCTTTTTTTGGTTGATAATATTTCTACTTGTTCTCAAAAATGTTTTCATGGATGTTATTACTAGGGAAAATGATTTTTTAAAGACATTTTAACCTTATATTAATTTTTTTAATAAATATTAAAAATAATATTATTTTCATATTCCAAATTAGTAACTTTTTACTGAAGGCTTGAAAATAATTATTTAAATTTAATGATTGTGCTATGAATATAATTTATAGCTTTCATAACCATTTTATCATTTCAATATTCATTTTATATTTCTTATTGATATTTCCAAATTAAAATTTTTCCAGTATATTTTACAATTTTTTATATTTTAAATAAATGATTTCAGAATGAAAAGTGTATTTTCTTCAAGAAATATTCCAATGGTGTTTTATGGGAATTTTTTAACTGCGATAACATCCTTTTATATTAATTTTTCTTTTATATGGATAATATCCTCTTATACCGTCCTTTTTCCTTCTCTATATGTTTTTCCATTACTATTATTAGATGTTTTCATAACCATTTTATTTTCCATGGGTAATTCTATGTGAAATGGTGAAAGTTTTATTATCTTTTAGCATGCATATAAATAGATAATGATTATGTGATGACTGTTCCCAGGGTTATATTTCCCCCCAATGCAATTAATAATGAATAAATAGTTAAGAAACCCCTAATATATGATGGAGTTAAGAAACTTTCAGGAAACGATGGAGTTAGGAAACTCATAAGAGATAATGATGTTAATAAACTCCTAATAGATGACACAACTAACAATATATAAGTTTTTCCTATGATAATATTTGAAGTATTCTATTTTTGTAATTACTTGATGAATGTTTTATTCCAAATATATTATTATGATTATAGTGATTATCAAGCCCCAAATTACTTATGACATGTTCAAATTATTAGGATACGCTATCATGGTTTATGATTTATTTATGAGGATTTCTTACTCTTATGAATCTTCACTTTTGAAATGATACTTTTTTTCTATTAATCATTTATATTATCTTTCGTATATTTATTATGAACATTTTAGGTTAATATTATGATATCATAAAAAAAATTATGATTTCATATGATCGTCAATTGATAACTCTCTTGTTTACCCTAACTGAGGATATGTTCTCACCCTTTATTAGATTTCATTTCCCAAGGATATGAAGAAATATATTAAGTATTGTATATCTTATAAATGTACTATATGAGAAGACCTTTATGTGATATATTGATGGTATTTGTTTAAATAATTTTTTTATGTGTCTAGACTCCAAAGACCCTAAAAATTTATGGTACTCTAGAGTGTATTATTGTAAAATATATTGAATATTCATCTATAAAGATGTCATATTTTTGTTTAAAATTTTTATAATTTTATACAAGTAAACCATATAAATTAATATATAATAATTAAATTAATGGGTTGAATAGATTAGGAACAAAAAAAATCCCCAAATATAAATTCACTCGTAATCAATCTCAATTTAAAAGTGGGATGGGTAAAAAAAAGTAGTACAACTTTAGTATCTTTTTAATCAAAAGAACATGAAAACGGTAACATTAGATAGATTTTTAAATACATTTAGTAAAATAAAATTTAGTATAAAAGAAATTATTGTTAATTATATACATCATAAAAAAGTAAACAAGTGGTGAAAATAGAGAATTTCTAAATGATTGTAAATTTTGACTAGAAACATTTACCTCAAATATTTTCTTGGTTGGACAAACTCTAACTAATTTTGTAATAAATTAAGGTTTATTATTCATTAATATAAGAAAAATATTTATATATATATATATATATCTCACTCTATAACATTATATAGTAATTTCTTATTTATCATTTATCATTCATTCCTTGGTAAAATTAATATTTGGGTGTTGATTTCCTATATGATCATTTCTATCTTTGCTATAAATATTCTAGTCTATAATCCCTTTTTAACATTCATCGGGTATAGAATGTATAAGGATACATCCTATAACATTACATAATCATTAGTTAAGTCAAAAAATTACTTAATTATATATTGAGGACCTTTTCATATTTAGAGTTTTATAGAATCAGGTCATATCCAATACATAAAAAACATAAAATCCAAAGTGGACATTTTTTGAGAGTATCCATTCCTTTCATAATATAAAACTTTTTAAATAAAAAAAAAGATTTATTTTCTCATTAAAAATATTCAACATGAAATCCTAAATTCTCTTACCAATCATTACATCCTATGAAAAACTTTTTAAAACATGGGATGAGCACAAACAGCCCAGTAAGGGGCAAAAGAAAGAATTCATTAGTCTAGTGAAATCATGTAAACCATTAAAACATGTTCCGTAAAAACTAATTATTAGGAATAGAAAAATTATGAGTGTTACATGGTACATCATTACCATATTAATCCTATATTCACCCTTCAAAATGGAATTACCATACTATCGACTTCTATCCCTAGAGTACCCAATGCATTATAAATCTATAATGGGGATCACATGTCCTATCTTGAGCTATAACTGGCACAACCTGGCCTATATAGGAGCTATATTGAGAATAAACTCGTCATATAATAAGTTGTAATGGGTTATAACCATAAAACAATTTACAAGGAACATATCATGAATAAAAACCTTGAAAAATATTTTAAACCCATGAGAAAAACACCATCATATCTCAAAATATACATTTCATGTAAAAATCTAATTTAGAACCACACACATCATATTGAAACCATTTTATTCAAAAATAATAGTGAAAACATATAAATAAAAAACTAAATTAATACAGTTTCATGAAATAGAGAGAATGTACTCATACCTTATAAGTTAAAAAACATTTCTTTTGTCTTTTATCAAAAAACAAAAAATGAACTTTAAAAGGGGGTTACAAATGAACGTCCCTAACCATAATTCTGACTCACCATGTACACTCTTTTTATTCCTTAATGATAAACTTAGGATAATTATTTTCATTCATTACAAAATTCTTCAGGTTTATTATTATATTTTATATCATTTATTTCCATATTATAACAATTACCGAATTATTTAAGTTCATGTCAGATGTTTTGTCGATATTCGGTACTTGGGTCAAAAATAAACATGGTATTATTTTAATAGTTAAAATTTTAAAAATTAAATAATATATATAATAATATTGATGACATAATAATGATTTTTATACATCAATTATACTTTTAAATCAAACCATTTATTTATGGTTATGAAAAATCAACAATGTTATAATCATTGAGATGGTAGGTCGTACATACGCATGAGTAATGTTTCTATTTTTCATTGATAATTTATGGAAAGAAGTTAATTATTATTTTATATTTAAATAAGGATAATAATATAATTAATATCATATTAATAATTTAAATATACTTATATATATCATCAATGTGATGTGGTGAAGAAAAACGAATCACATCGGTTCATAGAGGTGATAGTTCACATGTACGCATGAATGATGTTCTCATTTTTATGTGCATGGAAAGGTAATAAATTATTGATATTTGATTATAAATATGTCATTAATATAATATATAAACATTAATTCCATAATTATAAGTATCCTTGATAGATGGTGAGGGAAACAAATTATTTTGTGTTCGTGAGGCGGTAATTTTTCTTACATGCAAATAAATAATTAATTTCCCATCAGATGAAATTGGAGATAGATTTAGGTGGTGATAATAAAATAATAACATATCAGTATATTGAGGATATTGGAGTTATTATTTGATCACGTATGAAGAATATTTGATGGAGGTGGAGGCAGAAATAAAATTGAAACACTAAATTAAAATCAATATATCTTTTTCGGACGACCACATTTGATTAACTTTTTAACACCTATAAGGTGAGTTTTATACCTAAAATAAGGCCTATGTATTGTATGGATCAATTAAATGAAGGTATTTATTATGATATTGTCCGATCCAAAATGGTTTTTATGTGTATTGAATTGAGAATAATGAGTTCCCTTTTATAGGAGAGGAGTGGGGCACTAATTGAATTCCACAAAGTATAAAATTAATATAAATTAATTTTCTATTCCAAAATAGTCCTGAACTGATTATTTAGAATATAGGATGAGTATATATCTAAATATATAAATTCAATGAAAATTATTCAAGTTTTTATTATTTTTTATCATTATCTCTTTGTTTTAACCATTATTTAACTCTTATAATTCTTATCGTGATATCATATAATTTACTCTTTGAGGGTAAATATAATTACTTTAAACTTCAAAAATACAAAATAATGAATCATTAATGAGATTTCATGACATATATAAATCTTATTTTCAAATTTTTTATTTTTATGAATTTTATATCCTTTAATAAAATTTTATTTATTTTAAAATATCAATAGTGTCAATTTTAAAATTATTCATTAGATAGAATTTTAAAAATATAATAGCATAAATATAATTTATAAAAAAATATTTTAAATCATCACTAACATGTCAAATTAATCCATAAAAAATTTATGCATTCATTTATCTCAAAATATATCTATTTTTTATTTATAATATCGTTCATTTGATTCTATCATCAGTTACGCATTTACTACTCTCTAATAATGTCACCATTTAATTTAATTATTTATTTCGTAAAAATATAAATAAATTATAATGATTTAGTTAGTAATTTTTTGTTTCTAAATATTATTTTTAGTCTACGATATCCTATTTATAATACCATATTAAAAATACTTTCGTTGTTAAAAACAAGGATGTCAAAAAAAATATATTCTCTTTTAATATAATATTATAAATGTCTTAGTCACACCCAAGTGACATATAATGGATATAAAATTAACCCAGGGATTATTTTGGTTGATAAAAACTCATATAATGAAGTTATTATTGGTTTTAGGGTGATTTTATATTAGTTATAATATTATTTTTAACTTTAATTACATGATTTACCATAAAACGTGATAATAACAATATTACTAAAGTTATTATTCATTATGTTCAAAATTAAAAATGACGTATTTAAATTATTTTTAAACTCTGATTATAAATATGGAATCCATTTTTTAAAATTCAAACAACATAATTGGTAGAAAATAGTTGAAAATTAATTCTGTTGATGAACAAGAAAACAGGTTTTGAAAGTAAAAATGTTCAAATGTTCACAATGTTATTATATCCAATCTCTATGTAAAATTAATTCCCATGAACTAAATTGGATTAAATGATAAAAAATTATTTAATTATACTTTAAAACAATTAAAAATATTATTTTACACCATAAATAAATTTAATGAAAAAGTAGCTTTTAATTAAAATGCATTCATTTTTCAAGATTCGTCAAAAATGGATCTTATCAGAAAAATACCCAAAATTTAACAAAATTAAATTTTGAAATCCCTATACCAAGAAAAATATTATTTTTTCAACTAGATTTTATAAAACTCTGAAAATTTAGATTTAAAAAAGTGCTATATGAAAAGGAGGCAATACTACAGTTCTAGAAAAATACTTGTTTTATATGTAAAAATGAATTTTTTTTCTTATATATTATCTACAAACCATATAAGATTGATTTTAAACATTACAATGAATTTATATTTCATTTATATTCCAAAAGGAGTGATTTAATTATTTTGTAAATGCATTTATTTTCATTTAAATAGTTTTTCATAAAAAACATCATTTATATTCAGTTGATTTTTATTTCCATTTCTAATTAATTTGGTAACCAATGAATCATTATATGAACATGTGTAAACCCTATTTTAATTATTTACATGATAATGTGAATTCCTACCATTCCAACGACTATGTTATAATAGTAACATTTATATAAAAATATTTATTTGTTTTCGTAAGCATGATGTGGCATATCATGTTCTCTATAGAGATACCTTTTTAAAAACTCATGAAGTTACATTCCCCCCTCCCTTTTGAACTCAGGATAAAAACCTTGGGGTTTGAAATTTAAAAATTCTTTTTTTGAAATCCCACATCGTAATAAGGGTCAATAAAACATCAAATTTAAAATAAATAAATGGAAGTACAATGGTAACTTGAGAAAACCTATAATTGGGTTTCATGTAGAAAAATATGGGTATGGAAGAAAAAAAACTAACTTTTATGTTTTTATGGGGAGTGATAGAAAACTGATCAAGTTAAAGATAACAATCATAAAACTGTAAGTCTGATGGGTTAAATGTTTATTTTATTTTTTTATAGTTAAAGTAAAAAGGCTAAATTTTATATTTTAAGATTCTTTTTATATAGTCAAGGAATTGTTTTACTCACTATGATAAGAACATAAATAAATATTCTTAAATGGAAAGTAGATTTTTACCCATTAAAAAAATTTCACCAAAAAGTCATCTTTTTCTCCAAATGATGAGTGTTCAAGAATATTTTCTCACACATGAAACTATATAATCAACTTTTATATAATCACATCATCCAATAAAAATAAACTTTCTATTTCTATTATCTTGAACCATTAACCCCAAATCAAAATGGGTAGGGTAATATAAAACAATTATCCAAAAAGAATAAACCTTTAAATAAAAAATACAATAATCTCTAAAATTCAATAGTAATACCCATAGTTTAACATATACAATTTAATAAATAACTAACCATAAAATTTATAAAAAAATATTATAAGTAGTATTAAGCCCCAAAAATTAAAAGGATTTAACCACATAGTCCTCTAAGATAAATTTTATCATGTATCTCTAAATAATATAAATAACTCTTAATGTATCATATCAAAAAATAATTTCCCAAATCACATATTATCCCTGATAGGTTAATAATTTCCATAAATAATTGAATCACCGTAATTCCATAATAAAGTCATATATTATTTTAAAATATAAATCAACCATTACTTATCAAATAAAATATCATATCATTTAGGTTACCTTAATCTTATAGGTTTCCCAAAATGGTGAAAATATTATGAAATAACCTTAATCACTTAACCACCAAATCTTTTTCCAATATTTTGGTAATCTATTTGATAAAACATATATTCAATAAATAACCTTATTCTAATTCCATAAAATAATTTAACTAAAAAATTTATACTTACATGGGACTTCACATAGGCCAATGGTTCAAGATGCACCCTTTTTTCCCTTCAGTTGTGAATTCGATTCCTATAGCCTTGCTAAATGTGATGGGTTGTCACCCATCTGGTAGGTTTTCCATTTTTCTAAAATTATTTTTTTCCAAAATGGTATAAAATCTTAAAAATTAACCATAACATTTTTTAACCACAAATATTATCTTATACTTCTTTTTTTGTATCAAAAAAATTAATAACCCACAATTATCTCAAATTCAAATATTATATAAGCCCTAATAGTTATTAATACCTTTATAATTGTCTCCCTAAAATAGAAGATAATTATTCCCCCAAATAAAATTTTCACATAACAAACTTAAGGGTTATATATAACACAAACTAAAAAAATTCCTTCCAAATATCCCCCGTCAACAAAATATTATTAATATATTTAAAATTTTCATCATCGTATAATATACTATAACTCTTGAATCCCTTTAATGTAGACATATTAATAATTCAATGTTTTCATGATCCTTTAAGCATTATTTTCAATCTTATTCCATAATACTTCTTTCCTAAAATAGAAACCTGAATCATTTCCTAAGATTCAATAATATCATAATAGGTTCCAAGAAATAATTCGTAATATTCATATGTCATTTCCAGTTCCTTATCATCAATTTTATTTGAATTATGTATTTCTAATCATATATTTATAGGGTACTGCTAATCCCATTCAAGAACCTTCTTTTTAGTACATCTATTTAAAAAATGACCATACTCACTACATTAAAAATATTTAATAGATAACTCGATATGAACTTATTTTCTTTCATGGAGTCAACTTAATTCTAGTTTTTTATTGGGAAAATTATTGCTTTATGACCTCCATTACCACATATAAAACATATTTCCCTCCCATTAATATATTTCCTATGTTTTTTTTAACATTCTTAACACATATTTCATTGAATGTATTTTTCATTATGATCATTGTTACCTAAACTTCAACAGGGATTCATTTCTCTCATATATTATTCATTAAAAAATATACCAAGGTTCAAGTTATTAATCATGACACCTAATAGTTGGTTTATAATAAACACATTAGTTCTCATTTATACTATGATTTAATTTGGTTTCTTATTTATGGAACCACCTCAATTTCCTTTACATCCATTGTTACATTGGTGCTTGCAGGATCCAACCATTAACTAAAATAAAAAAGGTTAATGTGTGTATATCAAAAGAATCATCATATACTATCTTATGAGGAATATACACACTAATATATCCTTAATTATGTTATCTCAAAGTAATTCCATTTATCTAAAATTACAACGACACTTTCTACCATGCTAACCATTTTGGTTATATAAAACTTGTAACTTATGCTAAAATAATACCCTAACCTCTAAAGTTATCTAAACCAACCATTGATACCAACTATAAGGACTTTGTCTAAACCATTACATAATATTTATTTATGTCAAGAATTTTACATTATTCCACATTGAGGATATTTTCAGTCATATATTTTTAGAGAATTAGTCCATATCTTATACATAACAAAACCATAAAATACAAAGTCTACACTTCTGTATAGTATCTATTTTTTTGATAATATAAAACTTTTAAAATAAATATGATTTATTTTTCTTGAAAAATAATCATATCTTTCAACTTAACTACCTCATTTCTCTTAGAAATCCTTATACCCTATTAAAAACATTTTAAAACTTGGGATGACCACAAAAATCTCAGTAATGGACAAAAGAAAGAATATGTTAGTCTAATTAAATCAGGTGAACTATTAAAAACCCTTTCCTTAAAACTCATTAGCAATCATAGAAAAATCATAAAAGTTACATGGTACATAATTACCATATCACTCTTACATTCACCCTTATAAATGGAATAACCATACAGTCTACATCTGTCTTCAGAGTACCCAATTCATTAGAGATCTATAATAGAGCTCACTCATCATATCATGAGCTATAATAGGCCCAACATGACATATATTAATCTATAATGTGGATAAAACCATCATATATTGATATATAATGGGATAAATATAGAAATAACAATGTTTAAGGAATATATTTTGAATAAAACCCTTGAAAACTATTTTAAACCCATGAGAAAAACACTATCAAATCTCAAAATACCATTTTCAGGTAAAAATTACTTTTAGAACCACACACATCATATTGGAACCATTTTATTCAAAATGAACAATGAAAAATTATAAATAACTCATTAAATTAATAAATAATCATGAATGTTAGAGAAAATACTTATTTATTATAAGTTAAGAAAAAACATTCCTTTTCTCTTTTATAAAAAAACGGAAAATAAACATTAATATACGATATTAAATGAAAGTCACATACCCTGAGTCCAACATGTCACATAAAATATTTTTATTCATGAATAATAAACGTAGGTTAATTATTTACCTTCATTAGAACCTTATTAATATTATTATTTCTTTTTATGTCACTTATTTCCATGTTATAACAATTACTTAATTATTTTAGTTCATGTCAGACATTTTGTCGACATTTGGTACTTAGTTCAAAAATGAACATGGAATATTGTAAATAGTTAAATAGGTCATAAGTTAATCAACTCCATAATAATAATAATAATAATAATAATTACATGATAATCTAAAATATAAATCAATTATAATATTAAATCAAACCATTTATTTATGGTTATGAAAAATGAACAACGTAATAATCATGGGGATGGTAGGTTGTACGTATGCAAGAGTAATATTTCCATTGTTCATTGATCATTCATGGAAATAAGGTAACTATTATATCATATTTTCATAATGATCATAATATCATTAATATCATTTTAATCATTTAATTATAATTATATATATTATCTATATGATGTGGTGAATAAAAACAAATCAGATCACTTCCTAGAGGTGATAGTTCACACGTACGCCTGAATGATGTTATCAGTTTTATGTGAAAATATAGGTAAGAATATAATTAATTTATACAAATAAATATTTCATGAATAAAATATATAAACATTAATTCCATCATAACAAATATCCTTGAGAGACTGTGATGGAAAAAAATAATTTTGGATCTTGAGGTGGTAGTTCGTCTTACACAAGAATGAATAATTCATTTCCCATTTGATGGAATTAGAGATTTATTTCAGTGATTATATTTATGTAATAAAATATAAGTATATTTAGTATACTAGAGTGGTTATTTCTTCATGGATGAATAATATTTTAAATAGGGGTAGTAATAAACAAATTAGAAACATTTAATTAAAAAAGTTACATTTTCTTCACACGACCTCCTTTAACTAACAACTTAACCCCTCTAAAGTGAGTGTTCTACCTAAACAAAGGCCTCTATATTATGGGGAGGGATTCTATAAAGGTATTTAGGTTGATATTGTCTAAACCAAAATGGTTTTTAAGTGTATTTAAATGAGATTAGTGGGTGCATCTTTATAGGAGAGGAGAGGGGAACTCTTAGAATTCTCCAAAGTATTAAATTAATATTGATTAAAGATATATTCAAAAATTATCCCAAACTAATATATTTTGAATATATTATGATGATTTGTCTAAATAAATTCATACAGTAAAAATTAGACCTGTTATGATTATTTTTTTTATCCTTATCTCTTTTTTAACCCTTTGCCTGAATGGCCTGAATGCCTTCATTTTTATTTTATTATAGATAATCCCCATTTTATCCTTATCTCTTTTTTAACCCTTATTTCACCCTTTTAATTCTTATCGTGGTACCATGTAATTTCTTATTTTAGGGTTAATATACATAATATATAATGAAAAAATACTAATGAAAGAGTCATTGATAAAATTATAAATCTTATACTACTAATTTGGCTAAATTTTTTATTTTTATTAATTTTATATCATTTAATAAAATATTATTTATTTTAAAATACTAATGGTGTCAATTTTTGACACTATTCATTACAAGTCTTTTTCAAAATATCATAAAAAAATATAAGTTCAACCCAACTTCTTTAAATAATCCGAAACATATCAAATTAATCTAGAAAATTTTTGGATAGAATCGATCATCTCAAATTATATTTATTTTAGTATTATAGTATCATTCATTTGATTCTTTCATTAATTAATAAATTATTACATCATCCTTATGTCACCATTTAATTAATTATTTATTTCCTAAAAATTATAAATAAATTAATATGATGTAGTTAAACATTTATTATTTATAAATACTATTTAGACTTGAAGATATCCCCAGTAAAACTTAATATAAAAAATAAGTTACTTCCTAAAAACAAGGATGCGACAAATTTTTTCTTCTCATTGAATATAATATTATAAATGTCTTAATCACACAAAATATTATTAAAAGGGATATAACATAGACCCATGGATGATTTTGGTTGATACAGACTCATCCAATGAAATTAGTACAAGTGTTAGGGTGATTTTGTATTAGTTACGATATTATGTTTACCATTAATTAACTTATTTACCCTTAACCGTGGAAAAAAAATATTAGTAGAGTTATTATTCATGGTATCCAAAAATTGAAGGAATCTATATAAATATTTTGTAACTCCAAATTCTAAATATGGAAAAAAATCCAAATTCAAACCATATAATTGGTAGAAATTAATTGAAAATTAATCCTATTGACAGAATGAGAAAACATGTTTTTAAAGTAAAAACATTCAAAATATCACCATATTTTTATATCAAACCATTATTTAAAATTGATTAAAATTAAATAAATTGGATTAACTGATAATGAAATGATCTAATTATATGTTAAAACCATTCAAAAATATTATATTACACTATAAATAAATTTAATGAAAAAGTAGTTTTTAATTAAAATGCATTATTTTGACACTATTAATCAAAAAGTGAATCTTATCATAAATATAAAAAAATTTAAAAAAACTAAATTTTTATGTCCCACTTATAAAGAAGAAGTTTATTTTTCAAATATAATTTATAAAAGTGTCAAAATGTATATGAAATCTAGTGCACCATCAAATGGCGGAAAACTGCCTTTTTAAAAAAATCTCTTCTTACCTCTAAAATTGAATTTGTTCTTATATTAGGTCTATAAAACAAATAATTATAATTTTAACCATTATATTGATTTTATACTTCAATAATTTAATCCAAATATGTTTATGTGATTATTTTATAAATTCAATTATTTACATTTAAATATTTTTTCATAAAAACACATCCTTTTTATTCAATTGGTTTTTTTACTTCCATTTCAACTTAATTTGGTACCTAATGAAACATTATATAAACATGTGAAAATCATATTTTTATTATTTATTTTAAATTTTTCATTCCTTCCATTATAACTGCTAGGTTATATATTTTACATTTTAATAATAATATATTTTTGTTTTCTTTATCTTGATGGGGAATATCATGTTCTCTATAGAGTTTCCTTTTTAAAAACTCAAGATGATATAGAATGATCAATATAACATCCCATGTTTTATAAATGGTCCATTTTATGTGAAAATGTGAAAATTTATGTGTTTAGTGAGTGGTCCAAATATTTACTTGATCTTCGAACTTAATTCCAATATTTTTCTTAACCCAGGGCCTTGTCTTTAATCATGTTTCAATTCCTAGAAAGTACCTCAGGGTTTTAAGTGGGTTTAAAGTGTGTTGGAGGCTGAAACCACCAATATTTTTATGTTGTGATGCCATAGGCACATTGTTTGGATAAACCTTGTTTCCTCCCAGTAGAAATTGTGTGGCCCTCCTTCACTGGACAAGGTTTGATTAGTCTTACAGGAGGGGGAAAATGGACATGGGGGTAAATTGTTAGTTTATTTCATAGTGATTCACATAGCCTCTGCATGGTTTTGGAAAACTATTCTCGTGGACACACACATAGTACCACCGTGGTAGTAGTTGTTCATAGGGTCAGCACAGTTTGGCCCAACCATGTGGGCCAACCATGTGAGGTGTGGTTCCATGATTGTGGGTGTCACATGGTTGGTGCACCATTATCCAAATTGTGTGGTTCAAATAGGGTGATGAAATTACTAATTTTCCCCTCCTTTATTTTATTTTATTTTCTCATATTTCTTCTCCAATGTGTGGGATTCCTTCTCCATCCATGGTGTTCCTCATCTCCCTTGCATATTCATTGAGTTAACCTCTTCATCCAAGCTCCAATATTTAATATATTGGTGTCTATGGATCCATCTCGATAAGGAATTTGATATGATATCCAATTTTCATCATTTATCTCTCCATATGGATCACTAAATACATGTGATCAATTTTACCTTATTTTTAGGGAGTTCATCTAATATTATTATTTCAACTGATTTAGCTTAATTTAGAGGCCAATATCATATGAGTGATCATCGATCAGTCTGTGGTAGATGGCCCCTATCTTTCTTTTGTATTTTGAGGCATTTAGGGGGACTGAGTTCTTGATCCCAATGTTGGGTTTACTAAGGGTTCCCTATAAAATTAATGATTGTCTTTTAATTTAATAAAATGGTGATATGAGAATCTATGGGAATGATCATGATTTTTGTAGATGGATCAATCTGGGTTAGAGGATCTTAACTTTGGGAAGATTATATCAGGTCATTGGACATAAATTAATTAAGTTTTCGATGTTTATTTTCATGGTTACATGGGAACATGATGGGATAGGATTGAGAAATAAGGTGGTTTTGACCACTTAGACTGAGCCTATGGGATTAGTTAGGTTAGGAGAGGCCCAATATACATGGTTTATGTTGATCAAAGGTTAGTCTTTGAGGTCTTTAGATTGATTCTACATAGTTTTCATGTGACAGAATGGCCCATGTGATATTTTATGGTGTTTAAATTTTGGATGAGAAACATGGTTTCATTGGAATTAGGTGACTGGTGATGTGCCTTTAGTACTATGTGGGTGATTTTTTCCATCATGTTATTCCACAAGATATTAGAGTTGTGTGAAAAAATATATGAATCATATGATGATGTGGTGTTACCCCCTCTTATGGTTAGAAGGATTTTTTAGTTCTGTATTATGATAGTGTTGGCCATCAGTGAGGTTTTAGGTGATTTAGGTATAAAGCCACATGCATGGTCATGGATCATAAGTTGAAAGTGATGAGACCATTGGTTGGAAGTTAAGGCATGAAGTATTACTTGAGTCCAATGGGCTAGGATTTTTGGGAGGATGGATATCGTTGTTCCTTGGGTCTTTGTATATTGAGATGATGTTTTTTATTATTTGGAGAATTTAAATCAATGTTACTTGAAAATAAAACTTTTAACCGATAAGGATTTCATTATTTTAGGACTGAGGGATCATGTACTTATTGGGGAATGCATTTTTGGATGTCGGTGATATTATTGATAACATAATATGTCTGTTGGCATGAGGTTCTGGTGATACTTTTACTAGAGGTTCCATAAGGATCTGTAGCTTTTTACACATCAGGGGATGCCTTATTCTTTATGATAAGGATCCTCTCCACTACATTTAAATATATAAATACATGTCATTGTATGCTATATATATAACTAGGGGAAATATCATACCAGCAATGGTCAGAGTAGGTGATTGTGTTCTTGTGGCTATTAATCATAAGGGAATCCAGTTATTTACATGATGTGAAAGTGATGTTTTATTTATATTATAATACTTTACTTATCCCAGATATAAGATAATCACACATTGCTGGTATCCTACTAAGATTATTTTAACACTCTACATAGGCCACTTATGTCCTATGTTGACTCTATTATTTTTCCATCATGTATGGGATCGAGCTAAGGAGATAGACATTAGTGTTCAAGATAGACATTTTTCATGGTATGGATGGAATGGGACAATGGTGGTTCCTAAATAATATTGATTTTACTTATGTTTCATCATTCCTATTATATTTATGTACTAATGGTAGTAAACGGTCATCCTTTTCAACTTATTGTTTTTTATGGCCTGCTTTTATATGATTTTGTAGCTAAAAATATTTTTTTTATTCTAAAAATGGTATGTTTTATCTTATTAATTATTGATATCGTTCTCTAGTTATGCTTTCGCTAATGAACATTATCAGTTAGGCTAATTTATGGACTTCTTTTTCTTCCTTATATATATATACCATTATTATTATCACCATATGAGTTTATAGTCTCACCACTGTCAACACTTTAAACCCATGATTCTATTAAGTAGCCATTGGAATATGGGGAGGAATGCTCATGGCCCAGAGTTACATCATCCCAGAGCATATTTTGAAGTTTCATCCCGGTTTGATGTTCTATAAATTTTATCAGAGGTGTTTTCTTATCTGGGATTGGGTAGATGGATTTGACTAACTACTAATGATATCAAATTTTTTGTTTATATTGGTCTTATTATTTTGATTATGGTAATCCATAGACTAGGATTTATTCATAACAAGGAATATATCTCATCTTTGGGTGTCTGCATTCCCATGTATTATAAACATACCAAGTTTCCAGTGGTGGTAAATTTATGTTCTTATTTTCTCTTTTCAAAGTTGATTTAATTTCCACTTTTAGTGGTGCACTTTTTTTATAATGGCTATCTATTATCTAGGTTCTTACCCTTGTACAATTATGTAATGGGTGGTCTAATTATTCTTTTTGATAAGATTTTATTTACATATGATGTGTTTTTTTCTTTAGATCATCATTGGTAACCTAGATTACTATATGTGGAGTTGGGATGTTTTATGTGTCAAAAAAATAATGGCAATGGTGTTTCTTTCATATCCTATATTTGGTGGTATTCTACTCAGCTATACCAAACATGTAGTTTCAATGATATTTGTATGTGATGTGATGTGACTATATTTATGTGATATATAGTCCTCACACTGGTATGATTAGGCATGGATGATGATAGTGGTGATCTTTTTAAAGTGTCAAAAAAAAGAAGTTAAATAGTTTTTTCCTTCTTATATTTTCATTTTCGGAATTCTACTCAACTGACTCAGATGTTATGTGAGGTTTTATTTTTTATGGGATAAAATGGGGACATTAATTCGAATGATACTTGATCCCTAACATTAATGTGGGTGGGAAGGGGTCGATGAGGTTGGGTTACATGCGATACATGACCCTCATATGGGTGGGTAAAGGTCCTTGAGGCTGGATGTCTTATGATAAGTTCCATTAGGGGAGTGTAAGGGTGGTGATATTACACTTCCTATTACATCTTTTTCTATCTGCAATATTGTTTTTATATATACTATTGGGGTTTTTTAATGATGGTATTTTTATTCAATGGGAATTCACCTACATGAATTCAAGTAGAGCGTCAAGAGGGAGGTGATTTGGAGTCTCTTGAGAATTCATGTGATAAGGCCCCAGAGGGACAGGATGAGGCCCCTAAGGGTTGGGATGATCATGAGACACATGTACATGTATAGGAAAAGGTTGTAATATGGGTATGACAACCCCTGTATATGACATCCTTTGGGCCATGGATTGATGAGTAACTCAAGGAGATCCTTGTATCTATCATATAGGGTATTGATAGGGGAATATAGGTGGGTTGAGAAATCTATTGAATATTGGACTCTATATCTCTAGACACATCCCACACTAATATATTAGGGTGAGGGTGGACCACTGGTGGTAAAGAACTAGATTGAGTAGGTTGAGACCGTATTTGACCAACAAGAGATACCCCCAAGATGGAGGGTGAAGCTGTCTATGTACAAACTTAGAGGACCAAAAAATTGATGGTGATATGTATAGGTACTGGTGGGACAACACAAGTGATTAGCTTGGAAGGACTTTGAGTCCATATTTTTCGATCACTTCTTCCCATAAATGTTGAGGGTGGAGATAGCATGGGAGTTCTTAAGCCTGTAACATGAAGAAATTTCTGTCATGGAACATGCATCTACATTCACATAATTTTCTCATTTAACACCCACTGTGGGGGAAACAACATCTTTAGAGAGTAAAATTTTGAGGATGGTTTGGGGCATGAAATAAAGTTCCAGATAAAATTTATGATGACCTAATTCTTAGTGGTTGTGAATTAGCCACTAAAAACTGAGGGAAATTTGGAAGGTCAGTCATACTCAAGCTAGGTGATGATGTTAAGTGATGTTAGCAGTTATGATTTAGATAGTATGAAGTGATTTCATGACGAGTCTCATTAGGGAATTTATGCTAGAGATTTGAGAAAACCACTAAGGAGTGGGTTTTTTATGTTGTGCTTCGAGTCCAGGAAGCTTGGATAGGACAGGGTTCATTGTGAGTGGACCCCAGAGGAGTGTTGGTCATGTGAAAAGTTGGTACATTTTGATAGGTTATGAAGGATTATTTCTAAAAAATATAGGAACCAGAGAACAAGGAAAAATCAAGCATCTGAGGTAGTTGTGAGAGTTGTACCCGAAGCCGGTATCTGGAATTCAACATCATGTGGAGGTCATGGATGAGACAATTAACCTAGTGGAGGGGTAATTTTTCAATAACTAGTGAATCTATATAAGGAGGTTGGACCTTAGATAGTCGGGCTTCTAGCCAGGTGACCACACTGGAGCTTCCAGGTGCATAGAAGGATATGGAGCTGACTATAGTTAAAGGTATGATGTGATTACAAGCATGACTTGGTATCTTTTTTTGTAGGGACACTTTTTGTTGGCCTCTCCGATTTTGGGTGCATGAGGAGCACGGGTTATTTTTTGAAAAACCAAGTTTTGGTTAGTAGGTTGGAATTCGATCGGATGTAATATATATCGGGTGCGTAGAACCCTGATTATTATGGTCGTCAACATGATGCATGTTCTATTTGAGGTTTTTTGGAATCTAGGAATCAATGAGATGTAGGTTTTATTTAATGTGTGTGGAACCATGGTTGATTGTGGTCATATAATGAGACGCGGGATTTATGGATGTTGGATGGGGGATGGTTTGAGCATCTGATGACATGTGGGACCTCATAGGTTCTATGTGCAACATGGGAATGATGTGGTTATCTTTTTTGATATGGTACTTGGAAATGTCATGTTTGACACATGCATGATTTTTTCACCTGATGAGGTATACAAATGAAAATGTGTCATGGAAGGAATTATGAGTCTAGGGATTCATGATGGACCATTGGAATTTAGAGTTTTGGTTTAGGAAGAGACTAATTAAGGTAACCTAAGAGGTGGGTAGTGCCTTGTGAGAGTTGAACTATGACTTGGTGGTCAGCGAAGATAAAGATAATTATGGGTAAATGGGTATGTTTTATACCATCATCTAGTAATTATACATAACTCATGGATGAGAAATGTTAAGGTTAGGATATTTTAATGTCTCAGATTTTTGAACGGTCCATTTTCCTGGTGAACATGAACTTTTTTTTAGTTTGTTGATTGGGAAAATTCCATTTTTTATCTTTATTGATTAATTATGTTAGTTTTCTTAACCCAAGGAATTTTTATTAGATGATTCTCAATTCATGGAATGTCCCTCTGGATTTTGAGTGGGTTGTGCTAGTGTCAAATTCCATAAAGTCAACTTTCCAGGCTACACAACCAAAGGAACACAGTTTAGATAAAACGTGATGCATCCCAGAATAAACTACATGGCCCTACTTCTACAATAGACATGGTTTGAACCAACATGCAAGAGATAGTTCACGACCATGTGGGGAATTATTATTATTTTTTGTATAGGGATTTTCACGGCTTGCTCACAGTTTGGGAAAATTGTGTGGATGGTCACACACTTAGTTCCATTTAGAAATTACATTCACATGGGATATGCATTGTTTAGAAAACCCATTTAGGCCAATCATGCAAGGTGTTGTGTATATACAATGGTGTTTCATGGCTAGAACATGATTAGCCAAACTGGGCATCCAAACTATACAGGTTACATAAATTGATGAAATTAATGATTTCCCCTACTTTATTTTAAATTTATTATCCTAATTTTCTTCCCCCATGTGCTTCCTTCCTCATATAGCTGTGGAGACACTACTCAGCCTTAATTATTCTTTGTGATGATCTCTTCATCTGAACTTAGATCATTGATCCTTATGTGGTAATAGATCTTTCTTGGTAAGGCCATTGATCAACTAGCCTCTTTACTTATTTGAATTCACTATACAATGTGATAAATCTATGAATGTTTTTTGGCCTATTTTCTATGTGGTCATCTAAAATGAATATTTCTTCCAATTTTCCTTGAGTTAGAGGCAAATATTTGTGAATCAAGAATCTAGTAGTGTGTGGTAAGTGGTTCCTAGTTTTCTCATTGATTTTGATGTTTTTTTTGGGTGGGGAGTTCTTGATCACATTTTTGGGTTGATATGGAGTGACCCTATATAATTAATTATTTTATTTTAATTTAATAAAATGTTTAAAATAGATTACATGGGAATGCTCTTTCTTCGTGTGGATGGATCAAGTCAGGTTAGAGGCTCTCGACCTTGGGAATTTTGGATCGGTTCAATGAACATAAATTACTTAACAAGTTTATACTGATTTTCTTGGTTCTACCAGAACATGATGGGCATGTCCTGAGGATTGGGGGGGTTTGACCAGATGGAATGAGGTGATTTTATTTGTTAGGCTAGGAGAGGCATGAGATACATGAATATTACTGATAAATTTTTGGGTTATGATGTCATATAATTGAGGTGATGAGGACATCAAGTTGCATCATTGTCCATGTGATATTAGACAATGTTGACTATCAGGATGAGAGAAATCATTTTAGGGGAATGAGGTGATGGATGATGAGGTTAAGGTACTATGTTGTTGATTTCTAATCACTGTGTTTCATGATGTTCCATTAGAGTAATTTTCACATAGATAGGACTCATATGATGATGTGGTGTTGACCACTCGTGTGGGTATAGACCTCTATTAGTTATTTCATAGGACGATGTTAACCATTAGTAATGTTTGAGTGGCTTGTCATAGAAATCCACATAGATGGTGATGGACCATCGATTCATGGTGATGAGACCATCAGTTGGGTTCTGAGGCTCACTATATTATTTGAGGCCACTAGGCCATGATATTTGGAGGATGGATATCATCACTCCTTGGGATGTTGGATGATCAACCAACAATGTTTAATATTTTGAGGATAGAAATCGTTCTTCCTAGGACATCAAAATTTGAGTCATCGTGGATTTTTTAGCTGAGGTCTATGGGACTAGTTACTTGTTGGGTCATACATTTTTTGATGTCAGTGATATAATTTAGGAAAAAAGGTGTCATTTTTCATGGGGTGAAGGTGGTACTTTTATATAAGGTTCCAATGGGCTCAACAGATTGATACTTCTCATGGGATTCATTGGGCTTTATTCTAAGGATCCTTTCCACTATAATTATATATTTGAAGACATGTCATTTTACACTATATATATAACATGGGGAAAATAGTATACCATAAATGGCCAAAGAAGGTGATTAATTCCTTATGTATGATTAGCAAAATGGAATTCGGTTATTTATATGATGTGCAAGTTCTATTTTATTTATGTTATAACACGGTCATTATCAAATATGTAATATAGGACCATTTTAGTGGTGTCCTATAGAGAGTTATTTAGTCACCCAGCATGGGCCCCTTGTAGACTCTATCCTTTTGCAATCATGTAAGGGGATGAGATCAGAAGATGGACCTTAGTGGTCAAGTTAGACCTTCTACATGGGATGTGTGGTATGGGAAAATGGCAGTTCTTACATCAGCTAGAGTTTAATTTTATTTCATCATACCTATTATATGTATGTACTAATATTCAGCAACAAGTGACATTTTACTCTTATTTCTTTTTATAACCATATTTTATAATTATTCTTATCTACAGTTGGTTTTTTATTCTACAAATGTTATGTTTCAGCTTGTTGGTTATTGCTGTCGGTGCCTTTTTATTCTTCCTTTATAACACATAATTGTTTTCACTGATTTATGGTCTTATTACACTGCCTTATATATATAGACCATTATTATTATCACTATTTGTGGTTATGGTATCCTCATTATCACCTCTTTACCCCATCACTGGTAGTCAGAATCCTTTGGAATACAAGGAGGTGCACCTAAGGACCAGTGGCACTCCGGCCTAGAGCATTGTTTTAATTAGAATCCCTGGTTGGTGCGCTACAATAAAGAAGATTTATTATATATGTATAATATATCTATTAAGTCCAATGTTCATTCAATGCAAGTTATAGTTATTTTTTTAATGCGAATTTAAAATTCATTTTTTAATTTTTATTCAATAAAAAGAATTGATTTTATGAATGAGTATGAATATATATATATATATATTACCATTAAATAATTAATCAAACTTCTTAAATTAATCATTATCCCATCAAATTACTAGTATTATTTTTTTCCAGGTCAATCAAGATTGAAATTCCCTATTATAGTTCATATAGGTGTAAAAAATGACCAAAAAAAGAATGCATTATGACTAATTAAAGATTGAGAATATTAAGTTTTATTATTACAATATCACTTCTAACCAAGAATAATTATATTAATATCACATCATTATAGTGTGAAATGATATTTATGAATATTGGATCTGAGAATTTATATTATGGGAAGGAAAAATAACATGATACATACTTTGATGGAATTGCTCCTTATCACACATCTTCTTTCAGAATATTGGACTTAGACCCCCTTATTTTTACCAAAGGTTGCTAAAAATGGGATTTGGTAGTGTTAATTTTTTAATACATTTAATAGAAAACTAAATGATAGAATTTTTTTAGAGTGGGCGAATGAGTTCCCCTTTTATAAATGATAATGAGAGACATTTCTTTAAAATTTTATTTTAGGTGAAGGGTAAAGATGGAATCACGTGGGAGTTGGGTGAGTTGGGTAAAGAAATTTTTGTGAGGCATATATAATTGACTATTAAATTTAAAAATATTCATATTTGACGTCTAATTATATATTTATTTACACATTATTTGATCCATTTTAATTTACCTCATTTTACCCCTTATTACCTTGATCAAATATTTACCATGGTAATTATATTTTTTTCAAAATAAAAGGCAGTCACTCTTATAAAATATTAAATTTTTTCTAATTTTTGATCAATTTTAATAATATTATAATTATTTATACAAAAAAAATTAATGAATACATATAATATAAGGTAATAGTGTTTATGTAAAAAATTACATTTTTAACATTATGTTTTCTTATTCTAATTTCATATCAATTACAAATCACTAAATTATTATTAATCTATTTTTTGTAAATATAATCCTTATATTTTATTAAAATACTTAATTAACCATCATATATTTAGTTTGGAAAAATAAAAATGCATATTTCATTGAAAACAATTTTTAGAGAAATAAATTTTTAAATATTAGATGATTTAATGATGTTATTTTAGTAATTTATCTTCGAACCATTAAATTTTATAATTTCATTTATATTTTAGTTTTTCATTTAATAAAATCACATTAAAAAAATATTTTATGAATAAAAAGAAATATTTTTTATAATGATGTATTTTAATAAATTAATATTTTTTTATTTAATTACATGATTATTAATTTTGTGTGAAATAAATTATTTTAAATTTATTTGAAATTACTTAACATCAATGATACTATTGGTTATATTTATGTATAATGATCATATATACAATGGTTATATATCCAATGAACATACTACACACCTTTTTGTATATCTTTACATCCATCTCTAAAAATTCTCATCATATTCAATTACAACATTCTCACATTGTATTTTATATTCCTAAATTTCTTCATTATTTCCATTTTAAAATTAAAGACATGTTAATTATGGAAAATAATGAGGATAAATATTCCATGTACATAGTATTTTTATTTTCTTATTATTTTGTTCCTCTTCTATTTCAATTAATGATATTTTCTATATTGCTGTTTTAATGTATTCATATTTATCATTCATTGTAATATTTTATCTTAAAAAAATATTGTAAGGACCCGACCCCAGTTGCCCGGAGTTGGTGCCTTATTTGATTATGTTGGCATACATACAAGGAATACAAATCCCGAAGGACCAAGTAGTTTATTATTATTGGAAACAAGATATATACATAAGTTCAACTTTATATAAGGAAATAAAAAACAACACTAATTTATTCTACTAGAGTCATCACATCTCCAAGATTATGCTTGCAAGTCATTCATAAAATACTTCTTCATGTCCATATAAAATGAAATATAAGAAATGGGAGATCTCAAATGCTCAGTAAGAGTAAGAAATACAAAGGAAGATAATATAAACATTATACATGGTGAATAATTGAAAACACCTGCCTTTAATAATAAACATGAACAAATTATGGCAGGAATATGAGTTGAGTAAATAATGCCATAATAAAACATAATAATGGGTATTATACTAGTTGAATAACCCCATGAAATATCAATAGCTGAACTCATCATGATGGAATGCATAATGTTGGACATTCTGAAACATTTTTTCAAGGCCTCGACCAAGACGTCTAATGATTAAGGCCTCAGCCAAAATCTATATCACAATGGGAAAGGCCTCAGCTAATTCCACGTCTATTTGTCTCATAAGACCTACCGATGCATCGAGGGGCTATAGTAGGTCCCACCTGTCACATAATAAGTCCAATGAAGTCCTTATATGAGCAGGGATAAACATAAAAAACATATACATTCATATTGAAACTATCATATGAAATGTAACAAACTTTCCCCAATTATTGAACATAAACACTAACAATTCGGAATAATATAGTGAATGGTTTTAGGAAAGATCGTCCACAATAGATTTAGTCATAAAACATTAAATAAAATATGTTTTATGACTTTATAAATTATCAAACCCAATAATAATATGGAATCAATAAGAGTGTTGAATTAGATGAAAACACTCTTATAAAATCATTAAGCAATTCTTGAGATAAATACTCTTTTATTTTCAAAAGAAAAGTTCTTTTGGAAAAAATCTTTGTATAAAACCAGAAGTGAGGTAAGATAGTATTTTCATAATAAAATGAGTGATTTTATAACGATAAAGGTTTTAAAAAATAGATCATAGAGTGCCCTTGAAAATAGGAAAGAATTTGAGAAATTCCCTTGGATCGGGCTTGTATTTTGGAATTAACTTTGAAAGTTTTTTTAAAAATGTGTATCTATCCATAAAATAAGGAAGGGTTCTGGTTTGTACACATATATATGATAATCACACATAATATATTATTATTACATAATAATATATAATAATTTCATTGAGGTAATTAGACAATGAAAGTATCCTGAATGAAAATGGATGTTTGGGTGGAAAAACACTTACACATTGTAATCAAATGATTCGTATGACCAAAAAATTAATAATACAAAAATTCTAGATTTAATACCATTAAGATAATGATATTCATGATATGTGATATCAATGTTCAGTATAAATACACCATAAAAAAGTATTAGTGTTGAATATGGAAAATCTCACGAAAATGGAAGTGAGATGAAGAAACCCTTACCTTAACACCAAACGTGTTCCGCTCTTGTAATTAAGTTCCTGGAATATGAAATTGTACTTTTTAATAACTTATTTTAGAAACTATTAGAAATGTATTTAGTTTACCATAATTCTGGTTAGTTAATTTATTTCTTTATTGACAAGTTATTGTATTAAATTTCGTCATTCTGGAGTGTTCGTTTCTCTTATTTTCATATTTGGTTCACTTGGTTTTAAGTAATGAAGTGGAATGGATGTAAATATCCAGAATGAAATTATATGTTATTTATGAACATAAATAGGTGTGATTTTTCATTTATATAACTTTGTTACATGGAACGAGGATGAATTATCATATAGAACTTTAATGATAATTGTTTCGATTAATTTGTGGGTTTCAATTACAATGAACTCATTTTTCTTTATAACCTAACACCATTTGAACAAAGGGATTGAAATATCTTAAATAAGTTATATTATATATCATAATATGGTTAAACCATAAAAATAATGGTTTCATGACCAGAATTTAGAAAGATAAAAGAAATCGAAAGTCCATCGTCCTTGAATGTGTAAAATTGACACATCTCAGATGGTGTTATTGCTACTAGTATACAAGAAGGTAAAAAGGGAGAGATGATGATAACTTGTTCCACTATCATGAAAAAATTCCAGTACATATAAGTTACTGGATTCATCACAAAATTTTTATAAAGAGAGGTAATAGAAAAAGAAAACAAATGAACTTGAAAGGAAAGACAAAGAATTGAAAAGAGTAATTTACCTCTTGAACCAAACTTCCTTGAGAACCTCCATAAGGGAAAGGTTTTGGTATTTTAATGAGACCAAAGCTTTCTAGACGAGATAGAGGAGGTTTGGAGGGTATTTTTTCATAATATGGAGAAGTCACAAGGCTTGAGAGGAGTGATTGGAAGAGGGGGTGAGGGGGGGTTTTATAGTGGAGGAGAGAGGGGATTTCTTAATATAAAACTCATTAATTTATTATTTCTTCACAATACAAGTAATAGTAAGTATTACATGACCAAGAATAGAAATTTTATCATGTCAATTCTGATTAATTGTGGTGACATCATCCATTATGCTAGGAATAGTCTATTTATCTTATAATGTATATATACGGTAAATTACCGTATTATACTATTCATCAAAAAATCAAGTATTTCAGAAAAATACCAAAAATTCACCCTAACCATTTTTTGACGTGTAGAATCCAAAAATGAAGTAAATTTTTAAAAAATAATTTTCTAAGTATTATTAATTTAATATTTAATTAAAATCATAATTTATTATCAAAAACCAGTTTTAAAACATTCATTAACTTATTCTAAAATATAGGTATATCGTACTTTCAACTTGAATATTATTTATATATTATCATAGGTAAGGTTACTATTCATTAGGGTATATCACTATTCATAAGGATATGTTACTATTCATAATGGTATGCTACTATTCACCAAAAATTAAGTTTTTCTTATTGGACTCTAAATAACTTACTGATCGCAACTGTGTATGTCGGATTTTTGAAATTCACATCAGAAAAGTGAAAAACTTATGTTTTAAGGGTCCCATAGAACTTAGTAGTTAATGTGATTATTACATATTTATAAGAAATTAATTTCCTTTAAAAATATTGGGTTGTTACATTCTCCCCTCCTTACAAAAATTTCATCCTCGAAATTCACAAAATATTACCTAAAAAGATTTGGATATGTCTTTAACATAAGATCCTCAAGCTCCCATGTTGCTTCCTCCATCTTATGGTTCCTCCATAGAACCTTTACTAGACGAGTTGTTCGATTTATCAATACTTGTTCTCTAGTATCAAGAATCTTGATAGGCTCTTCACAGTAAGATAGATCGGGCTCAAGTTCTACTTCTTCATAACTGAGTACATGTATTAGGTCTGGCATGTACTTTCTTAACATTTACTCGTGGAACACATTGTGAACCTTGGAGAGACTTGGCGGAATTGCCAAAAGGTAAGCTACGGCTCCAGTTTGGTCTAGAATTTCAAAAGGTCTGATGTACCTGGGACTTAACTTTCCCTTCTTATTGAATCGTATAATACCCTTCCATGGAGATACCTTTAAGAAAACGTCATAACCTTCTTGAAACTCCAAATCCTTCCTTTGGTTATCTACATAGATCTTTTACCTACTTTGAGTTATTTTGATATGGTTCTGGATAATCTTCACCTTTTCCATTGTTTCTTCAACAAGTTCTAGACCCATGAGCTTTCTTTCACCAACATCATCCCAGCAAGTTGGGGTACGACATCACCTCCCATATAATGCTTCATAGGGTGCCATCTGTATACTTGAATGGAAGCTATTGTTGTAGGAAAATTATATGAGAGGTAAATACTGATCCCACATGCCCTGAAAATCAATAAAACAAGACCTCAACATGTCTTCCAATGTTTGAATAGTCTGTTCTGATTGTCCATCAGTTTGTGGGTGGTAGGCAGTGCTCAAACGAAGATCAGTATCTAGGGCCTTCTGAAGACTTTTCTGGAATCTTGACATAAAATGTGGATCACGATCAGAAACAATTGATAGGGGTACTCCATGAAGTCTCACAACTTCATTAATATACGGTCTTTCTAGACGTTCAAGTGGTAGATCTTCTCTTATAGCAAGAAAATGAACTGACTTGGTAAGACGGTCAACAATGACCCATATTGCATCGTTCCTTCTTGGAGTCTTTGGTAGTCCCATGAAAAAGTCCATCGTGATATTATCCCATTTCCACACAGGTATGGGAATATTTTTTAATACTCCTCCATTTTGTTGCCTTCCAGATTTCACTTGTTGACAAACCATACATATTGACACAAAATCAGCAATCTCCCTCTTCATGTAGTCCCACCAAAAATGTTCCATCAAATCTCTATACATCTTAGAGGTACTAGGGTGTATAGAGAAATTGGAACTATGAGCATCATCCAACAATTCCCTCTTTAGATCAGGTATATTGGGAACACAAAGTCTCTTCCCAAATTTCAAAATTCCATCTTCATATACGAATTCACTCAATCTCCCATCATTCACAGATTTAATCTTCTTTTGAAACCCCCCATCATCAGCCTAAGAAATTTTTATCCTTTCTAGTAAAGATGGTTTGGAAACCATTTTAAAAAGCATTTATTTTTCACCTTCCATGGTTATTCCCATATCAATCTTTACTAGATCCATGAAAACAAGATCCATTTCAACTGTCATCATGCTCAAAACTCCATGATCCTTTCTTCTCAAAGCATCTTCCACTTTATTTACCTTCCCTGGGTGGTACTGTATCATGCAATCATAATCCTTGAGTAGTTCAAGCCATCTCCTTTGCCTCATGTTGAGTTATTTCTGTGAGAAAATATACTTCAAACTCTTCTGATCAGTATAAATCTCACATTTTTACCATAGAGTTAATGTCTCCATATCTTTAAAGAAAATATTATAGAAGCTAACTCAAGATCATGAGTATGATAGTTTTTCTCATGAATTTTTAGTTATCATGATGCATAATAAATAACCCTATCATTTTTCATAAATACACAACCAAGTCCTTTCTTTGAATCATCATTATAAATAACAAACTCGTCATTTCCCTGATGGTAGAGTTGATATAGGATAATTGACTAATCTTCTCTTCAATTATTCAAAACATTCTTCACATTATTTTGTCCAAAAAAATTTAACCCCTTTATGTGTGAGATTCGTTAGTGAGTTAGCCAGTTGGGAAAAATTCTATACGAAACGCCGATAATAACGTGCTAAGCCAATAAAACTGTGTACCTCAGTTATGCTTGTTGGCGTGGGCCAATATTTGATTGCCTTTTTCTTTGCAGGATCAACAAGGATTCCATACTTAAAGACAATATGGCCACGAAATTAAATCTCCTGAAGCCAGAATTCACACTTGCTAAAATTCCCATATAATTAATGTCTTCTAAGAGTCTTCAGGATAATGCGCAAGTGATTTTCATGATATTCATAGATTTTGGAGTATACCAAGATATCATCAATAAATACCACTACAAAATCATCAAGATATTCCTTGAAAACTCTTTTCATTAGATCCATGAATACAGAGGGTTCATTATTCAATCCAAAAGGCAATACCATAAACTCATAATGATCGTACCTAGTTCGAAACCCTGTTTCCGGAATTTCTTCCTTCTTCACACTCAACTGATGATATCCATATCGAAGGTCAATATTTGAAAAGTATAGTTATCCATGTAGTTGGTCAAATAAGTCATCAATACGAGGTAGGGGATACTTGTTCTTTATTGTTATATCATTGATCTCCCTGTAGTCAATACATAACCTCATAGATCCATCTTTCTTCGTAACAAAATTGATAGAGGCTCCCCATGGAGAAACACTAGGGAGGATAAATCCCTTATTACTTAATTCCTCTAGTTGTATCTTTCGTTCCACTAATTCCACTGTGTCCATTATATAAGGGTTCTTTGATATGGGCCTTGAACGAGGAATTAAATCAATTGAAAACTCAATTTCTCATTCTGGAGGATGTCCAGGTAAATTTTCTGGAAACACATCAACATATTCTCTCACAATAGGTACATCCTCTATTTGAACATTCCTTTCCTCACCCATGGTTATTTCATTCTCATCCTCCCCAATAATTGAATTTAGTTGAGATACTGGGGGTCGATCTAGATAATAATAAGGTGGTGGCGATTCTACTCTAAGGATAATGTGTTCTTTATCATCATCATCAAAAATCGTAACCTCCTTCTTCTTATAATAAATTTTTGCATCATGGTCTGAAATCCAATCCATACCGAGGATTATATCAAATTCAATCATGGGTATGATGATGAGATTAGCAGATAAAGAACATTTTTATACCCTAATGGGAACTGATTCATAGAACTTTGTAGCAATGATACTTCCCTTAGGAGTTTTGACTGACAACTCCCTTTTTAAATCAAATTGGAAATATCTAATTTTCTTAGAAAACTGGGAAGATATGAAACAATGTGATGATCCAAAATCAAATAAATAATTTTCTAAACTTGAGGAAACAATTAAAATACCTTCCACCATGTCATTAGTAACTTCAACCTCTATAGTTCTGATAGCATAAGCTTTTCCCAGATCCCTTTCCCTTTACGGTTGAATATTTCCTTGAAGTTTTCGACAATCATTAGCATAGTGTCTCATCTCCCGACAACTATAGCAATGAACATCACTGGATTCCTTCTTCCCTTTGCAATCACCAGCAAGAAAGCCTTTCTGACCACATTTTTAGCATACTCCTTTTCCTTTTAAGCATGCACCAGGGTGTTTCCTTCCACAATTGTCACATGGTGGAAATTAGACTCTTCCCTTCTTCCCTATTTCCTTATTTCCTTTCCCAAGGTCTTCAGCAACCCTCTTCTTTTCTTGCTTTCCCTTAAAGTCATAAGACTTAGAGAATTATTTTTCTGTCTTGATCGCACACGAAACTATATCCTCATATGATGAAAAACATTGGGAGACCAATGCCCACCGGTGGAATGGATTTAGGCCCTCAAATAATCGATCGATTTTGCTCCTTAGATTTCGTTTGTAGTCTACATAATGTCTTTACAGCCTTGTAAAGTTGGCATCATACTTGGAAACATTTTCATCATACTTTTAACTCAGATTCAATAATTACCTCTCCATATCTACTCTTTTTTATCGAGGGAAATATTTTTCTAGGAAGATTTCCTTAAAATCCCTTCGTTCCATCTCTTCTGTTTCTTCCTCCACCTTTGTGTTTTGGATTAATGAACACCACTAATCTGCATCTCTCAATAGACGATATACTTCCATGACAACCTTCTCTCTTTCATTATATCCCAAAGTGTGAAATATATTCTCAAGGGAACATATACATTGCTCTACTACAAATGGGTTTGTAGTCCCATTGAATGATGGAGGTTGTTGTCACATAAAGCGGTCTATCATGGCTCCTCCACGTTGTGGATCCGGATGCTCCATACGGGTAATTTTATTATTCATAACCTGAGTATGTTGTCCCAGTAAAGTTATGAGTTTCTCAGCACCAGTCACAGCACCAGAGCCAACATCATTGTCTTACGTCGGAGGAAAATCCCTACAAGGGACACGTGCATTCATGCAATATCCATTCCATCTACTAGGCACCATATCTAGATAATGGCATACACTATATTAGGTTATGAATCATAATGTATAATCATAACTTAAAAATACTCAAAAAAATTGAGATCTTACACATGGCTAATCCCATATTCACAAAAATGGATTCATTAAGGAATATTTACATTAAACTCCTTCATAATTTCTTGTAAAGAAAATGTGGATTATCCTAAGCATATCCCCCGGGAGTATCGTAACCAAGAGTGTAGCATGGCCAGTTGTCGTGCACCAGTTCCCATTCAAGTCTAGCTCAAATTGGTGTTTTCGGGTTTTACCCCAAGATACATCTCCGCCAGAGCAGCCTCTACCTACTCGTATCCGGACAGAGATGTATTTCTTGAAATATCCACATAATCTATTCCTTACCAAAATACTAGGACATTATTGTATGTATATCCTCAAATACTAACTTAGGGACTCTTCCTTAATTCTACGTTTTCTAAATCTAGTTTCCTAGTATTCTACTAAAATTTATTTGATACCAACTGTAAGGACCTGACCCCAGTTGCCCGGAGTTGGTGCCTTATTTGATTACATTGGCATACATAAAAGAATACAAATCCCGAAGGACCAAGTAGTTTAGTATTATTGGAAACAAGATACATACATAAGTTAAACTTTACATAAGGATAGGAAAAAAACAACACTAATTTATTCCACTAGAGTCATCACATCTCCAAGATTATGCATGCAAGTCATTCATAAAATACTTCTTCATGTCCTGAGAAAATTAAACATAAGAAAGGGGTGATCTCAAACACTCAATAAGAGTAATAAATACAACAGAAGATAATATAACCATTAGACATGGTGAATAATTGAAAACACATGCCTTTAATAATAAACATGAACACATTATGGCAGTAATATGATCTGAGTAAATAATGTCATAATAAAACATAATCATGGGTATTATACTAGTCGAATAACCACATTAAATATCAATATTTGAACTCATAATGATGGAATTCAAAATTCCAGACATTCTGAAACATTTTTTCAAGGGCTTGGCCAAGACGTCTAATGATTAAGGCCTCGACCAAAATCTATATCACAATGGGAAATTCCTCGGCCAATTCCACGTCTATTTGTATCATGAGACCTACCGATGCATCGAGGGGATATATAGGGCCCCACCCATCACATAATAATTCCAATTAATTCCTTATATTAGCGGGGATAAACATAAACAACATATACATTCATATTGTAACTATCATATGAAATGTAACAAACTTTCCCCAATTATTGAACATAAACTCTAACCATTCGGAATAATATGGTGAATGGTTTTAGGACAGATCGTCCACAATAGAGTTAATCATAAACCATTAAATAAAATATGGTATATGAATTCATAAATTATTAAACCCAATAATACCATGGAATCAACAAGAGTGTTGAATTAGACGAAATCACTCTTATAAAATCATTAATCAATTCTTGAGATAAATACTCTTTTATTTTGAAAAGAAGAGTTCTTTTGGAAAAAATATTTGTATAAAACCAGAAGTGAGGTAAGATATAATTTTCATAATAAAATGAGTGATTTTATAACTATACAATTTTCCAAAAACAGATCATAGAGTTCCCTTGAAAATAGGAAAGAATTTGAGAAATTCCCTTGGATCGGGCTTGTATTTTGGAAACAACTTTGAAAGTTCCTTTAAAAATGTGTAACTATCTATAAAATGAGGTAGGGTTCTAGTTTGTACATATATATATGATACTCAAACATAATATATGATGAGTACATAACAATACATAATAATTTCATTGAGGTAATTAGACAATGAAAGTATCCAAAATAAAAATGGAAGTTCGGGTGGAAAAACCCTTACGTGTTGTAATCAAATGATTCGTATGATCGGAAAATTAATAATACAAAAATTATAGATTTAATACCATGAAGATAAACATATTCATGATATGTGATATCAATGGTCAGTATACATACACCATACAAAAGTATTAGTAGTGAATATGGAAAATCTCACAAAAATGGAAGTGAGATGAAGAAACCCTTACCTTAACTCCAAACGTGTTCTACTATTGTACTTAAGCTCCTGGAATATGAAATTATAATTGTTAATAACTTATTTCATAACCTATTAGACATTTATTTATTTTACCATAATTCTGGTCAGTTCATTTATGTCTTTATTGACAAGTTATTGTATTGAATTTCGTCATTCTGGAGTGTTCGTTTCTCTAATTTTCATATTCGGTTCAGTTGTTTTTAAGTAATGAAGTGGAATGGATGTAAATCTCCAGAATTGAAATTATATATTATTTATGAACATAAATAGGTCTTATTTTTCATTTATATAACTTGGTTACATGGAACGAGGATGAATTATCATATAGAACTTTAATGATAATTGTTTCGGTTAATTTTTGGGTTTTGATTACAATGAACTCATTTTTCTTTATTACCTAACATCATTTGAACAAAGGGATTAAAGAATATTAAATAAGTTATATTATATATAATAATATGGTTCCACCATAACAATAATGGCTTCATGACCAGAATTTATAATGATAAAAGAAAGTGAAAGTCCACCGTCCTTGAATGTGTAAAATTGACACATCTCGGATGGTGTTCTTGCTACAAGTATAAAAGAAGGTAAAAGGGGGAGATGATGATAACTTATTCCACTATCATGAAAACATTCCAGTACATATAAGTTACTGGAGTCATCAAAAAAATTTGATAAAGATAGGTAATCGAAAAATAAAACAAATGAACTTGAAAGGAAAGACAAATAATTGAAAAGAGGAATTTACCTCTTGAACCAAACTTCCTTGAGAACCTCCTTAAGGGATAGGTTTTGGTCTTTTAATGAGACAAAAGTGTGATGGACATGGGATAGAATGTCGGGAGGGTATTTGGATAGAATATTTAGAAGGCACAAGGCTTGATAGGAGTGATTGGAAGAGGGGGTTTTTATAGTGGAGGAGAGGGGGATTTCTTAATATAAAACTCATTAATTTATTATTTATTCACAAGACAAGTAATAGTAAGTATTCAATGACCAATAATAGTAATTTTATAATTTGAATTTGGATTAAGGGTGGTGACATCAGCCATGATTCTAGGAATATTCTATTTATCTTATAATCTATATATACGGTAAATTACTGTATTTTACTATTCATTAAAAAATCAAGTATTTCAGAAAAATCCCAAAAATTCACCCTAAAAATTTTTCAACAGGTAGAATCCAAAAATGAAGTCCATTTTTCAAAAATAATTTTCTAAATATTATTAATTTAATATTTCATTAAAATCATAATTAATTTTCAAAAACCAGTTTTAAAACATTCATTAACTTATTCTAAAATATAGGTATATCATACTTTCAACTTGAATATTATTTATATATTATCATAGGTAAGGTTACTACTCATTAGGGTATATCACTATTCATAAGGGTATGTTACTATTCATAAGGGTAGGTTACTATTCACCAAAAATTAAGTTTTTCTTATTGGACTCAAAATAACCTACTGATCGCGATTGTGTATGTCGAATTTTTGAAATTCACATCACAGAAGTGAAAAAATTATGTTTTAAGGGTCCCATAGCACTTAGTAGTTAATTTGATTATGACATATTTATAAGAAAGTAATTTCCTTTAAAAAATATTGGGTCGTTACATATATGATGGTTATTTTTAGTTTAGTGTGTTGTGTATTATAATTTATCAAAAACAATATAATTTTTAAGGATAAATAAATACTAAATTCACATGGTGATACATTAAATCCAACTTTAAAAAAAATTACACTCAAAATTGAAATAATCCAAACAAAAAAATGAGGGAAATTTTCCTTCATTATATGTTTACTTATTAAAGTCTCTTCATCAAACATATGATTCTTCTAGATAACTTTTACTAGGTGAGTGATCTTTTTTCATATAACTTTATCTCTAATATCTAGGATTTATACTAGTTGTTCCTCTAACAAGATATCTTGTCTTATCTATATAACCCATGAGTTTATTACATTTGATTGATTAGGTATATACTTCCTCAAAATCAGTAAATAGACCACATCATGCACTTAGGATAGGTTTGGTTCAGGGGAAATATTCTAATCCATCATCCTCACCAAATCAAGTATTTCAAAAGTCCAATTTATATAGGGATTAATTTTCAATTATTCTCTAATATCCCCAACAACACACTCCATATCTCATCAATAATTACCAATAAAGATCATTTTCCATTTCTTTTGGTTGTAATGTTCCACTAAATTGTTTTAAACTTCTCTAACATCTCTTTATAAAGATATAGGTCTGGTATATTATTCTCTAAAACTTCATCTGAACATTGTTGGATTTTTTCAATTCTCTCCATACATGGAAACATATGTTTCCGTTTCAAATTTAGAATAGAAACCATTTTAATATGATATCTCTACTAAGATAAAGTTTTGATATAAAACTATTTTTAAATTCATTGAAAAATATCTCAATTTATCTCCTAGTATTTTAATGATTCTTTTATATAGGCCATCATTGTAAGGATGAAAAATAGTGCTAAATATCAATTTAGTATTAAATTGTTACTTAATCATTCTATAAAATATTGAGTTAAGCCTTGGATATTAATATTATATAATGTAATGTGATAATTCATGAATCCTTAATAATTCCCTTGTATATATCATGGAAAGTTTATCAAGTGGGAAATATTCTTGAATATCAATGAAATGTTCTATTGTTATAAGGTGATCTACTATATCCCAAATTGATTGATGGATATTATAAGACTATATATTTCTTATCATGAAATCCATGGTATTTTCTCCCCATTAATATATAGTTATACATAGTGGTATCATATCCTCCTTGTTTTTAGGGTGTTCTACCTTACCATTTCTTTATGAAAAAAACATCAAAATGTGTGTTATATATTCTCCACCCTTCATTTTAATTGTCACTAAATGTTATCCTTGAGATATCTAAACATTTTTTTGGTTCTATATAGGATAAATAATAATCTTATATGTGAATATTAATTCATCTACATCAATTCTGGTAATTAAGGATAACATATTCCTTTCCCAAATGTTATAATTCCAATATATTCAAGTTTAAACTCTAGAATATTTTTTACCTTATTTGGTAGCTCAATATACTCCTTCTTCACCACCATGATATTCTCCTAGATGGATGGTTAACCATTTATTTTAGAAATATAATATTTATCCAATTATCCTATGATTTCATGGTTTATCCTTTGAATATCAATATGTATAGGGTGTCTTTTAATCATCATCATGGACAAGGTAGCCTGATCATTCCTATATAGAGTGTGTTGTTGGGGATATTTGAGAATAATTTAATATAAATCCCTTAATTAATGATATCTAAATCAAAGATCAATCATTGAGAGGTATTAATTCCCATGAATTTGATTGAACATGTCATCTTTATAGTGTAAAGGATAATTTTTGTTGATCATGATCTTGTTAAGTTCATGGAATTCAATATAGAGATGCATTTAACTTTCCGTAATCTTAACAAAGAGGACCGGTGCACCCTGTGGTGAAGCACTAGGGAATATAATACCCTTATAAAGATTCTCTTATATTTTCTTCATTAATTAATCTAAATCAATCTAATTAATTTTATAATAATTCATTGATATAGGAATAACACTAGGAATGAGTTATATAGACAAATAAACACTAAAATATGAGGGAGGTACAAGAAACTCTATAAAAAAAATATATTAACTTTATAACATAATAAAAGAAATTTCTATAGATATTTTATAGTTTTCTTTACACTAATAGTTGATAATGGTTTAATATTTGTAACGAACCTGGAAGGCCTAAAGCCCAACGAACTCGGCCACGCCAGAGCCCAGCCCTCTATCAGATAGCAGACCCCCACCCGTAGGAAGATAACACACCCCCACCTCAGATTGTCCTAGATAACATGTGGCAGGAACTATCCCCTTCCTGATAAGGACTTAAATCACATCCCCTATAACTCAAACCCATGACCAAAGAGGGCTGGGATCAGGTGTGGATGAGTTCTTTGGGATTTAGGCTTACTGGGTTCGTTACATAAAAATGGTCCAATTGTGCTCGTAACGCTTCCCGGTTGGTGGTTAAGCATGTGGTCACAGGTTCGAGTTGTGGGGGAGGAGATTCAAATCCTCTTCAGGCAGAGGATAGTTCCAACCATGTGTTATTTGGGATAGTCTGAGGTGGGGGCTATTATCTACCTATGGGTGGGGGTCTTCTATCTGCTAGGGGGTTGGGCTCAGGCATGGACGAGATTGTTGGGCTTTAGGCCTACCAGGTTTGTTACATAAAAATGGCCCAGTGGTACTCAAAAAGCTTCCTAGTTGGTTTTTAAACCTATGGTTATGGGTTCTAGTTGAGGGGGAGGTTATTTAAATACTCGTTAGGCAGAGGACAATTCTTGCCATGTGTTATTTGAGACAGTCTAAGGTGGGGGCCTTTTATCTGCCTACGGTTGGGGGTCTACTATCTGCCCGAGCGATGGTCTTGGGCATGGCTGAGTTTGTTGGGATTTAGTCCTACTCTGTTCTTTAAAATATTGGTTATGAAATGTGACTTCTTTATATTGAAAATTGATATGGAATTTTTGTAGATAGATCCAATCATTTAGAAAATCAAATAAAATTTGACTAAAGGGATAATAATGTGATTGGAAGGGAAAATATTCCCAAAAACTTCAAAAATAGTTCTTTTTTAGATATATGATGAAATCATTATGAAACTAGCATTTTTCCCTAATAATCTAATTTCTACCCACTATGGATATGAATTAATTGACTTAGATATTTTTTAATGTATGAAGTAATTTTTAAAACTAGAAACAAAAATTATATTTTCAATGATGATTTTTTCTATCACCACTATAATATCTTGATTTTTTATGTAATGGTCAAGACCCTCATGGTACATCCCTTTGCTAAATTCTGGACCCTAAGGATGGAGTCTCAGTGGTAGGATGTCATTTTGGTGTGTGACCGATCAGCGTGACACGATCTTTGTGTCACCGATCGGTGCGTCCGATTGGTGTGTCACCGATCGGTGAGACCGATCAGCCTGACAGGATCGATGTGTCACCGATCGGTGTGACCGATCACTGTGTCAACAATCGGTATGACCAATCGGCGTGACACGATCGGTGAGACACTGATCGGTGCGACTGATCAGCGTGTCACCGATCGGTGTCTCCCCGATCGGTGTGACTCAATCAGTGTGACACGATCGGGGTGTCACTGATCAGTGCGACCAATCGGTGTGTCACCGATCGGTGTCACACAACCTTGTTGAGTTTTTCTTCACAGGTTTTTTCCATAACGCTACTTTTAAACCATTTTAACCTTTTTTAAATGGTTCAAGTCCATTTTTTAGCCCTATAATCAATATTTAAATTCCTAAGAGTGGGGAAACCCTCAACGGACCTAGCAGTGTGTCCGTGAAACATTCCCCTCTGTTTATATAAAATCCTTTAAATTCACAGATTTTACCACCTTTTCCCGATGAGAGTTATTAAATAAAAATTAATCCCTTCGTGTGTAACCACCCAACTGTGAGGTGAAACCATGATCTGCCTTTAAAACCACTGAAGATCTTGATATCTAGTAATGCCAGGGCTCATCTTTAAATCGCACTAGATTTCTTCCTTTTCTTCTTCTTGGCAGGGTTCCCTCTTTCCTTGGGGCGTTTAGGGTTCCCTTCTTGAGGCTTTTGGTGTGCCTATACTAGAGATTTTCTGCTCATCCTTGGAGTCCCAGAAGCTCGTCCCCTGCAAGTTTCACATCCCCAGTTCTTGGCACGTGGAGAGAAACATCGATATCTGATCATACAAGTAGGGTTTTTTCCTTCGTCTCTCTTACTGGGTATCATGCAGGGAGGGTATGATATTGTTTCTATGGGGATGGATGGAACCAAAATTTAAATGAAGATAATGAATAGACTTTTAAAGAAAGGAGGGGAGTTTGATCGGTGTTTCTGTTGTATTTATTATTCTTAATTATGTGTTGTGAATTGTACGGGATTTTCCCCACTGAAAATCATGTCTGTTGGTGGTTTTTCCTTGTGCACTAATGAACCTCTAGGCTTCTGGATATTTACATGATTAAATGACTGTGACATGGAAATTTGTTAATCACCTAAAATCAGTTGGTTAAATGGATTCCCAGTAAATATCAATCCTTCTGTGGTCACCCTGGTTAACCAACAGAAAGAATAACATAATGAATAATATGCTTGAATCTGGAAGCTTCCCTACTCTATTTGGTAGTTGGTGTGTTTTCCTGCTAGATGTTTATGAGGTGATGTGGATGAGTATGGGATCCACTATTGTGGTATGATTGTTGGTTGTGAATCTGAAGCCGTGTGGGGCTGTATCTCGAGTCTTGGTTTGGTTCGAGTACTTTGAGGGATCTCACTGAGCCCTTTATTGTTGTGACTTTACAAGAGAACCGGGTGTGAATGATTAAATTGTTGTTTGGTTGTTTCTCTTTCTCTGGCTTCTAGTTATTCCTGTTAGTTTCCCAGTAGTGTATAATTTACATAAATGGGATCACTTGAACATGAAAACAACAATGGGATCAATGGGGAATGGTTTTTAGATATTAGTGGTGACATGGTCGTGGGTTCTGTGTTTCTTGCGAATGAATAATAACGATGGTGTTTGTGCTTAAGTTGGTTTTAGAAATCCTAGTTTGGGATGAGTTCTTGTTATATATATTATATAATTGTTGTTCTTATGTTTCTTATTCGCGCCCCACCCAAGGTGATCACCTAGTGCTGAACACCCCCATTTCATGGGGGAGGGTGTTTTTTCAAACACTCATATGAGTGGCTGGTTGTTAGCTCATTTTCTGCTCCCTTTCCCGAATATCCCAAGACTCATCGGGCAGGTTTTGATGGCCTGAGGTCCATTATAGCTCATGATTCTTTGAGAAGGGTATTTATGGTGGTTTCCCAGGTGTGTGCGGGCAGGTTTTTTCCCAAGTGTCTTCGGGATGAGGCCAAGGTGTCTTCGGGGGTGGTAGTAGTTGTTTTGGCCCAGGTGTTTGCGGGCGTGGTTATGCATGGTTGTTGTGGCCCAGGTTTTTGCGGGAAGGATGTGTGGTTGTGGCCCAGGTGTGTGCGGGCAGGGTGTGGTAGTGGGACTGTGATGAGAATGGCGGGAGATGTTCGATGCATAGGATGTCTTTAATAACCAGTAGGGAAGTGGCATGGGGTACCCAATCATCGATGTGTTATTACTATTATATTTCTTGACTTGCATTATTTGGGGAGCACGCCTTGGTGAGGCTTGGGTGGGTAGTTTTCCTTCGTAGGTGTTTTGGATATCTCTTTTCTCACGGGGAATTAGAATTCCTCCCCACTTGTGCACGAGAGCTTTTGGTTTTCCCTACTGAGTATACTTGTATGCTCACCCTACGTATATAAAACTATTTTCAGGTTTCTAGGAGGACTTTAGGGATCGTGCAGGGTCGTACTAGTTCAGACGTTGGGATAGTTGTTGTGGTTGTTTTTCATTATTCTGGTACTTCTTTTTTTGGGTATTTTCTTTTAATTTTGTATCATTTACTTTGGGAACATGCAAATGAGAATGGTTGTTTTGGATTTACTTGTACTTCCACTTTTGGTGTTGTTGGGATTTATTATCTTATCTCCCGATCCTATTAAATAAAAAGGGTAATGCCTTCCATATTTTGTGTGATTCTCTACCCTTAGTTCTTGTCTCCACTCCGGGACCTACTGAAGGCAGGTCTTGGGGGGTATTATCTCTCCTTGAACTTGAAGAAGGAAGGGTATGGAAACCTGTTGTCCCTTCTCTCATCATGGTGAAGGTGGGTCGTGACAGAATGGTATCAGAGGAGTAGGTTGAGAGATAGGATGGATTCTGGGGTGAGGCACAGTGAGGATTGCATGGGATGTTAGGGAAACAGTTTTGTTTGATCTTGGTGCGTGAAATAGGCCAGGGAAGACTAGCTAGGACATGGGATTTTAGGGCCCTTCGTGATCCAACACAAGGACTCTGGGCCTACCTAACGACCAAGTGAGGCTACACTGATTGCAGGGTAGAGACCCTAGGAAAGGAACATGCATCATAATGACTTGTGTTCTTGTGTTTCATGGGTATTTAGGTATTTAAAATTAATAATAAGTCTAAAAAAATTTAAAATCAATCTTCTACACTACTCGGGCTTAGGCATTCCTTGTTTACCATACAGCTATTACACCCGGATGGCGACCAAGGGTAGTACTAGAGATCGAGGCCCCAGAGGTTGATTTGGCTGATCAACAGAGGTTTGACCAAGAGGAGGAGGACAATCAGTGGTAGAAGATGCTTCATGCATTTCAGCGGCAGACCCTCAGGAAGTACGAGGGTAGCACCTCAGACATGGAGACAGAGAGATGGCTAGAGAAGCTGGTGATAGCTTTTAGCTTGATCAGGGATGTAACGGAATACTGGGCTCCTTTGGCTGTAATCCAAATGCGAGGAGCAGCGTATCAGTGGTGGATTCTTTATCTTAGGGAGAAGAGGGAGGCTGAGGTGACATGTACTGACTTCAAGAAAAAGTTCTGGTCAGAATTCCTCTCTTCCACGATGAAGGCTGAGAAGTGTTAAGACCTACTCTCCCTCCATTAGGGGATCATTTTAGTGAGAGAGATGGGGATCAAGTTCAAGGATCTCCTCCACTTTTCTCCGGACCACTTTCTAGATGAGGAGTCTCGGGTGAGACGTTTGGAGTTGGCACTTGGACATTCTCTTTAGTATGTTATTACTCCCTTCATCTTAATGATATACTTGGAGGTCCAGAAAAACGCTGAAGTGGTGGAGAGGAAGCACACACTGGGATGTGTATCGCGAGAGGGAATCCAGTTGGGCTCGTTGAAGGGGAAGGCCATCAGTAGTAGGTCTCCATCATCAAGTCCCTCAACGTTTTGACCAGTAGGAAGCAGGCCCCAATAGTTCCAGTTCTAATCTCCCGGTCCCCACCCTTTCCTTTCATGCCCAAGACCTAGATGCTTCATCTGTGGCAGCCAAGGTAACCTTCAAAATCAGTGCCCAGACCATGTACAGTACAATGGGGGTGGGTCGGTGAAGAACATGCCCTAGCCACAACAGTTTCCAGCCAGGCCCTTTCAATAGCAGTAGCATGAACTGTGAGCTCCCGGTCCTCCAAGAGTAGACATCGCAGGAGGAGGCCGACCTCAGTGAACTCCTTAGGGATCTCAACCAAGGCACGGTCGGGGAGGCGGTCGAAAGCCGAGGGGCATGGGAGGTGGTCGTGGGTAGTTATACGTCACGGAGGTAGAAGCTCCAGCAGGTCCGGAAGTCATTCGAGGTACGATCATCTTGTTTAGTAATATTTCCTATGGCTTTTTCGATACAGGATCTTCTCACTCCTTTGTTGCGCCCAGTCTGGCCCATGCTCTGGGTTTAGATGCTGAGAGACTTCTAGTGCCCCTGGTGCTGAGCACGCCAGTCAGAGGTCAGACCGACTTGATTTATGTTTTCCAAGGGTGTATATGGGTGATAGGGCCACATCAGTCTATCAGGGATCTTCTACTGTTGCAGATATATCCATACGATGTCATCCTAGGCATTGAATGGTTGTTCTCTGTATGTGCCGTTATTGACTGCTTCTGAGGAAGTATCGTGTTTTCAGACTTGGGTGGATGACGTGTGACTTTCATCGGCGATCGGGGTTACTAGGAAGGTAATCAGTGAGTGGAGCCCCACTTTTCCTTGTTAGCTGAACTGTCAGTGGATTCGGTAGATACAGAGATGGTGGAAGTCCTGGGGATCGTCAATAAATTCATGGATGTCTTCCCCTAAGAGGTGGTGACTCTACCCCCTCGATGTGATGTTGAGTTCGAGATAGACATGTAACCTAGTGCCAGTCCGATTTTGATGGCTCCCTACCAGATGGCGCCTTCTGAGTTGCGGGAGTTGCGGATTCAGATTGATGATCTGATGAAGAAGGGTTTTGTTCGACCAAGTGTCTCACCATGGGGTGATCCTGTCTTGTTCACAAAGAAGGCAGATGGTTGTCCTAGGCAGTGCATAGACTACCGGAGACTGAATATGTTGATGGTCAAGAACTGTTACCCTCTCTCAAGGATAGACGATCTCTTTGACCAGCTAAGGGGAGAAGGTTGGTTCTCTTAGATCGATATGTGGTCTGGATATCACCAGTTGAGGTTGAAGGATGGTGACATCTCAAAGACTGACTTCAGGAGTAGGTATGGACACTTTGAGTTTGTATTCATGTCATTCGGTGTTACTAACGCACCAGTTGTGTTCGTGGGAATCATGAACTCCGTCTTCTGGGAATACCTGGATCGGTTCGTAGTCGTGTTTATTGACGACATCCTGATCTACTCAAAGTTAGAGGAGGATCACATAGAACACCTAAGAATGGTTTTAGAATTCCTCCTACAACACCAACTCTATGGTAAATTGTCCAAGTGCATGTTCTGGACATGAGGAGTGCACTTCCTTAGGCACGTGGTGTCTGATCAGAGAATAGTGGTGGACCCATCGAAGGTTGAGGTGGTTTTTTCTTGGGAAGCACCCAAGATCATGACAAAAGTTTGTAGTTTCCTAGGTCTGGCAGGTTACTACTGGAGGTTCGTGCCCAACTTCTCCTGAGTTGTAGCAACTTTGACAGCCTTGACCAAGAAGGGCCAGTCTTGTGTATGGGATGGGCAGTGTGAGGCATCTTTAAGCTATCTGAAGGAGAAGTTGGTTAGTGCCCCAGTGTTGAGGTTTCTTGAAGAAGGGGCGGCGTATGAGGTGTTCTGTGATGCTTCAGGACAAGGCCTCGAGTGTGTATCGATGCAACAACAAGGGGTGATCTCTTATGGGTCTAGACAGCAATGTCCCCATGAGCGTAACTATGCCACCCACAATCTAGAGCTTGTAGCGGTCGTGTTCTCACTAAGGTTGTGGTGGCATTAACTTATTAGGGAGCATTTCGTAGTCTTCACGGATCACAAAAGCTTGAAGTATATCTTCTACCAGCGGGACCTGAACTTACGGCAGCGAAGGTGGATGGTGTTCCTTCAGGACTACAACTTAAAGATTTCCTACACCTTAGGAAAAGGGAATGTGGTGGCTGATTCCTTGAGCAGGAAGTCACAGAAGGATACGGTTCGAGAGTTGGCAGATGCTTGGAAGGCGATGGAGGATTTGGCTTCCCTTCACCTGGATGTAAGGGAGGATGGTGGTAGAGGTTTTCTGTTTCAGATGATAGTGAAATCCTATCTCCTACGAAAGGTGTAGGAGTCTCAGTGGGGAGACATATAGAGTGAAGTAATGCATGACCAAGTTAACCATGGCGATTCTCCGGAAGGGTGGAAGGAGGATGGTCAGAATCTGATGCTTTTTAGAGGGAAGTTGTTTGTTTTGGAGACGATGCGTGAGATAGTTCTTGATGAGTTCTAAAAATCACCCCTAGCAGTGTATCTGCAAGTTTCCAAGATGTACCCGGGTATGAGGAGTCAGTTTGGGTGGCCCGGGGTAAAGCAGGCGGTGGAAACGTTTGTGTCCAAGTGCCTAGTGTGTTAGTCGGTGAAGGATGAACATTGTGTTCCAAGCATTCTGTTAAAACCTTTAGATGTCCCCGAGTGGAAGTGGGACAAAATCTTGATGGATTTCATCATAGGACTACCCAAGGTTCAAGTAGGTTGTGATGCTATCTGGGTAGTGGTGGACCGGTTGATGAAGTCAGCTCACTTTCTGGTGATCAAGGAGTCGGGTGCAGTGGATGTCTTAGCCTGGAGGTACGTGGATGAGGTGGTATGGTTTCATGGAGTTCTGAGGTCCATAGTCTCGGATAGGGATGCATGGTTTACCTCACGAGTCTGGAGAGGATTGTAGCATGATTTTGGAACCAAGCTACATCTTAGCACTACTTTCCACCCCCAGACAGATGGATAGACAGAGCGCACCATCCAGATAATGGAGGATATTCTACAGGCATGTATTCTGGACTCTGGGGGATCGTGGGTGCGACACTTACCTCTGGTAGAGTTTTCCTACAATAATAGCTATCACTCTACCATTGGCATGGCTCTGTTCAAAGATTTGTACAGAAGGCCATGTCGCTCACCCGTATGTTGGACCGAGGTTGGGGAAGCAGGTGTTCTTGGCCCAGAGGTGGTGTGGAGCATGACGGATAAGGTTTATCTTATACGGGAGAGGATTAAGGTAGCCCGGGACCGACAGACGTCGTACACCAATAATGGGATGAGACCCTTAGAGTTCGAGGTCGGGGACCACGTATTCCTGAAGGTCACCCCTCAGCATGGACAACGGAGGTTCGGTAGGGGGAGTAAGCTTTCTCCAAGGTTCATCGGACCATTTGAAGTGCTGCGGAGGTTCGGATAAGTGGATTATCAGCTAGCGCTACCACCGCTGCTACTGATAATGCACGATGTCTTCCATATGTCATAACTCCGATGATATCTACATGACGATTCACACATCCTCGGCTAGGGAAAGCTGGACATCGAGGCCGACATGACGTTTGGGGAAATACATGTGAGAATCGAAGATTGTGAGGAGAGGGTGCTCCATGGATGGACCATTCCCTTGGTTCGTGTGTTATGGAGGCATGGTGGGCTCGAAGAGAGTACATGGGAATGGCAGGCAAAGATGCGCGCCCAATACCCAGATCTATTTTGAGTTTTGTTCTATTTCATTTTGTAATCGTTTGTGATGTAATGCTGACCTTGTTTGTTTATGAGGTGTTTTGTTTCCCTACCTTGCAAATGTTATGAAAAGTCTTGATATAGGGGGAAGGGAGGACTTGATCCCTAACCACGACGCATTATGGTGGATGTGATTAAACCCGTGCAGGTGAGTCGGTGCCACCCAAAGTAGATAGTATCTTGACATGGAGGAAGGAACTCCTGGAACCGTGTTTTAGGACAATATGTACCTTGAGTTTGGCGTGGTTGTTTAGGGTGGTTTTTTCCCCAAGGGGTATCTTTCCTGGAGGGTTTTTAGGACCCCTCTCTCCTCTTCAGTCCTAGCTATGATTCTCGAGGATGAGAATAGTTTGAGAGGTATCTAATTTCATGGACGAGACCCTCATGGTCCATCCCTTTAACAAATTCTGGATCCTAAGGGTGGCGTCTCAGTGGTAGGACGTCATTTCGGTGTGCGACCGATCGGTGTGACACGATCGGTGTGTCACCGATCGTTGCGACCGATCAGCGTGACACGATCGGTGTGTCACTGATCGGTGCGACTGATCGGCGTGACATGATTAGTGTGTCACCGATCAGTGTGACCGATGGGCGTGACACGATCGGTGTGTCATCGATCGGTGCAACCGATCAGCATGACACGATTGGTGTGACACCGATCGGTGTGACCGATCGGCGCGTCACCAATCGGTGTCTCCCTAATCGGCGTGTCACTGATCGGGGTCTCACCGATCAGTGTGACATGATTGGTGTGACACAATCGGCATGTCACTGATCGGTGTGACCGATCGGTGTGTCCCTGATCGTTGCAACATGATCGGTGTCACATAGCCTTGTGGATTTTTTCTTCACAAGTTTTTCCCATAATTCTACTTTTAAACCTTTTTAACCTTTTTGAAATGTTTCAAGTCCGTTACTTTTAGCCCCATAATCAATGTTTAAATTCCTAAGAGCAAGGCTACCCTCAACGGACCCAGCTGTGTGTTCGTTAAACATTCCGCTCTTTTTATAAAAAATCATTTAAAGTCACAACTTTTACCACCTTTTCCCGATGAGAGTTATTAAATAACAATTAATCTCGTCGTGTGTAACCACCCAACCGCGTAGTGAAACCACGATCCGCGTTTAAAACCGGAAAATATCTTGATATCCAGTAACGCTCGGGCTCATCTTTATATCGCACTAGCTTTCCCCTTTTTATTCTTCTTGGATGGGTTCCCTCTTCCCTTGGGGAGTTTGGGTTTCCCTTCCCGAGGCTTGTGATGTGCCTGTGCTGAAGATTTAATGCTCACCCTTGGAGTCCCGGACGATCCTCCTCTGCAAGTTGTGCATCCTCGGTTCTTGGCGCGTGGATAGAAACATCGATCTTTGATCATCCAAGTAGGGTTTTTCCTTCGTCTCTCTTACTGTGTATCATGCGGGGAGGGTATGTTATTTTTTCTATGGGGATGGATGGAACCAAACATTAAATAAAGATAATGAACAGACTTTTAAAGAAAGTAGGGGGGTGTGATCGGTGTTTCTGTTGTATTTCTTATTCTTAATTATGTGTTGTGAATTGTACGGGCTCATGCCCGCTGAAAATCATGGTCGTTGGTGGTTTTTCCTTGTGCACTAATGAACCTTTGTGCTTCTGGATATTTACATGATTCAATGACTGTAACATGGAAATTTGTTAATCACCTAAAATCGGTTGGTTAAATGGATGCCCAGTGAACATCAATCCTTGTGTGGTCACCCTGGTTAACCAATAGAAATAAGAACCTACTGAATAATATGCTTGAATCTGGAAGCTTTCCTAGTTTGTTTGGTAGTAGGTGTGTTTTCTTGCTAGATGCTTATGAGGTGATGTGGATGAGGATGGGATCCTCTTTTGTGTTAAGATTGTTGGTTGTGAATCTGAAGCTGTGTGGGGCTGTATCTCGAGGCTTGGTTTGGTTCTAGTACTTTGAGGGATTTCACTGATCCCTTTGTTGTTGTAACTTTACAAGAGAACTAGGTGTGAATGCTTAAATTGTTGTTTGGATGTTTCAATTTCTCTGTCTTGTGGTTATGACTGTTAGTTGCCCAGTAGTGTAGAATTTACTTAAATGGGATCAATTGAACATGAAAATAAGAATGGGCTCAATGAGGAATTTTTTTCCAGGATGAGTGGTGACATGGTTTTGGGTTTGTTGTTTCTTGGGAATGAATAGTAATGAGGGTGTTTGTGCTTATGTTGGTTTTGGGAATCCTAGGCTGGGATGAGTGCTTGTTATATATATTATATAATTGTAGTTCTTATATTTTTATTTTCACCCCACCCAAGTTGAGAACCTAGTGCCAAACACCCCTATTTCATGGGGGAGGGTGTTTTCCAAACACTCTTATTAGTGGCTAGTTATTAGCTCCTTTTCTTCTCCCTTTCCCGAATAGCCCAAGACTCATCAGGCAGGTTGTGATGGCCTGAGGTCCATTATAGCTCAAGATTCATCAGGAAGGGTAGTTGTGGTGGTTTCCCAGGTGTGTGCGGGAAGGTTGTTTCCCAAGTGTCTTCGGGATGAGGCCCAAGTGTCTTCGGGCGTGGCAGTAGTTGTTCTAGACCAGGTGTTTGCGGGCGTGGTTACGCGTGGTTGTTCCGGACCAGGTGTTTTTGGGCGGGATGTGTGGTTGTGACCTAGGTGTGTGCGGGCGGGATGTGGTAGTGGGACTGCGGTGAAAATGATGGGAGAGGTTCGATGCATAGGATGTCTTCAATAACCAGCGGGGAAGTGGCACAGGGTACCCAAACATCGATGTGTTATTACTATTATATTTCTTGACTTGTGATATTTGTGGAGCGTTCCTTTGTGAGGCTTGGGTGGGCAGTTTTCCTTGCTAGGTGTTTCAGTTATCTCTTTTCTCAAGGGGATTAGAATGCCTCCCCACTTGTGCACAAAAGCTTTTTTTTTCCCTACTGAGTATACTTGTATGCTCACCCTACATATATAAAACAGTTTTCAGGTTTCTAGGAGGACTTTAGGGATCATGCAGGGTCCTACTAGTTCAGACATTGGGACAGTTGTTGTTGTTGTTTTTCTTTCTTTTGGTACTTTCTTTTGGTTTTCTTTTACTTTTGTATCATTTACTTTTGAAACATGCAAATGAGAATGGTTGTTTTGGCTTTACCTGTACTTCCACTTTTGGTGTTATTGGTATTTACTATCTTATCTCTTGGTCCTATTAAATAAAAAGGGTAATTCCTTCCATCTTGTGTGTGATTATATACCCTTGGTTCTAGTCGCCACTCAGGGACCTATTGAAGGCAGGTCTCGGGGGTTATTAGCACTCTTTCAACTTGAAGAAGGAAGGGTCTGGCAACCTGTTGTCCCTTCTCTCATCTTGGTGAAGGTGGGTCGTGACATTTTATTCCATCCCATACTAAAACAAAAAAAAAATCTTGATTATCAGTAAATAAAAATCAAATTATGTGATAGTATGATATTAAAATAAATTCTAATATGGCCAAAATTATAACTCCCTCATTTTAACCTATAATATTTTAAGTTCATCCAACATCACTTTTGTTTAAACATAGGTTTTTTAAAGATCGATTATATTATTCTTCATATAATAATCCCCAAAAATAATTAATCCCTACTCAAATGAAAATTGAGATAACCCAACCTTAATATAATTACATATTACATCATTTTAGATGATCATTCATTTCATCTCATAAAAAACAATCCTAGAACATATATGTTTAGTATCATTGGATATTATATATATATATATATATATACAGGTCATCTTATATCATTGTGAACATTTCTCCTTAGTAACACTAAAGTTGAATCCCTTTTGTACAAATAGTATCTGATAATCATATTCACAATTTTGGGGATCGATACATTAGAAATGGGTGAGTATGTATTCCTAGTAATGTTAAACATAAGATATACCAATCAATAATAATAACTACACATAAAATAAAAATTTGGTTATGAGAAAACAATTAGGGTGAACAAACATATAAAAATAAAATGACACTCAATAAAAAAAGATCATAAAAATTATTCAAGATATGATGAATTTGAATAATATAATAAAATATTCATATGTCTAGGGAAACCTGAGTAAATAATCATTAGAATTTAACAATGATATGTTTCATAATATATGAATATGGTACACACATTAGCATAGAAATCATAAAATTTGTCAAGATTAACCACTATTATCATAATATACTAGGGTATAAACCATACCATAACATAGTGGACTTGGGATAATCACTACATCCCAAATGATTTTGGACTTAGGGTTACAACCTATGCCTTATAGCCTTTTCGACTTGGGAAAACCACCCACGTCACAACACCTTTTGAGTTTTTGCTAATCATCCACATCCCATCATGATCACAAGATATTTAAAACATTACCCAATTAATTAGAGGGATATAATGGAAAAAACTATAACATAATGATAAACCATACAAATGTGTGTTTTATAAACAAGAAAATATTCCCCATCCAATCATAGCATTAACTAAATTGTGAGAAATAAATAGTTTTTATAAATATTTACACAAAACATGATCGTAATCCATACCACTAAATAATTTTGAATGTATCAATAGCTTATATCCATATAGAATCATTATAAATGATAAATAATGATGAAATATATTAAAAAATAACATTATAAGAACTTTATAAAATTACTATTAAAAAATAAGAAGAAATACTCTTTTTATTTTTCATAAATTTAATTTTAAAAGAACTATTTAATAAAAATGATAATATAAAATACATTTTTAAACCATTGAAATTTTAAAATTAATCATCATAAAAAAATGAAATATAAATATGGGAAATTACATTCATGTGAATAGTTTTGAAAAATTAATATTGTCACACATTGTAAAGAAAGTCAATAGAAAATGATCCAAGAATAAAATTTTAAAAACATATTCCTTTCACATGATTTAAATAAAGAAAAAAATAAATTTAAAACAATTATATTAATTAATAAAATTATATTTATTGAAATCCATAAAAATATATTGGGAATATGGATATTGATGGAAAATATTTCCAATTGAAAATAAGTGGTATGGTCTGGTCCACATATAAGAATTGTTTTAGTAAAATTATCAACCAATGGAAGTTAAAATGGTTAAAAGGAAAGTAAAACCATGAAATAACAATATTAAAATAACATATAAGTTGTTTTTATAGAAATAGAATACAACTTATCATAATTTAAATTTCGAAGAAAAAAATAATTTTGATTTCATTGTGTGATTTGAAAAAAAAATCCATATAGCATTAGAAACTTTTAAATCAAAAGGAATTAAAAGAGATAATATGAGAGAGATTTGTAACTACCTTTAATTAAATGAAAATTATGAAAGAATAAATTTTTTTGTAGTATATAAACCATAATAAAAGAATCATAATGGTGAATACGGAGAATATCTCAGAGACATGTGATTAAGATCAGAAAAAATTACCTCAAACATCTTCTTGTATGGACGCACTATTGGGAAAAAATCCCTCAAGTTGTTCCCTCAGAATGTTTTGAGTATTATTGTGTTTGTTGAAAAATCCAGATAACCGCAAATGAGTATGGTTGGTTCTTGCCGAAAACAGGTTTTTAAGGTCGTGTAGCTTACCAATGGTTTCCAAATTTTTAGGCCTCAAAATCAGGAGTTTGAAGTTGTAAAATGAAGGATTTATTCATAGGAGTGAATGTTATTAATAAAGTTGAATAAAATTGTAAATATATGAGAACCACGTACCATAATTCATTGACCGCGTACCATGTTCTGTGAACGGTATGCAGAGCATTAGGAATGGTGCGCGGGAGCGATTCGAGAAACCAGAAATAGACATTGCACTGGTTTGTGGTGGAAGGAAATGTGGTATGTGGATGGCATGTTGATTGTAAAAAGAGATCAACTGCATAGGGACAAAGAAAGTATGTGAACCAGATAGGAAAATGGTTTGCGGGTGACTAGCAGTTCACGTCGGAAGAAGCATCGCTAAGCGGTGGAGGCTGTAACTAATCAAGGATTTGGTAAAACTCGATTCAGTGGATTAAGAAAGTATCTTTTATTATATAAGAATAAATAATCAGACCAATTAATGTGGTGATCGAATATCATTATAACATCATTTTTATCAGGGATTTCGAAAAATACTGAAAGAAGTTCACGAAGGGAGGTTCGCGAAGGCTGAAGTGTTTCGTGTGGAAGGAGTTAACTTGGTATGTGGAGGAGAAATATCCAGTACATGAGAGAGAGAATTTCGCAAGTAGTATACCGAGAGGGAGCTCTAATATGTAGAGGCAAAGGCAGCCCACGAATAGAGAACAGTTCACGGACATAGGATGATTCAAAGATGAGGTTCTCTAAATCGGTACACGGTAGCGGTACACGGTAGTAAAGGTAGAGGAAGTTCGTGGACAGAGGAGGTTTACAGAAGATGCATTAGTATGCTGAGTAGGTGGATCACGTACCAAACCCGGTACATAGTATGCAGAGGAGCAAGGAAGTTCACGATTTTCACAAGGAAGATTTAAAAGGCTTTAAATTAGTTTGAAAAGTATTTTATGGTACCTAGCGTTACCTGGGAAGGTGTACTTAATCTATGGGTGGAAAAACAATTTCAAGAGAGAATCTACCTATAGTTGAGGATGCAGGAATTCATGAAAATAAAGGGACATAAATTTCTATAAACTTTAATTTACCTACAAGTCAATAAACTGTGAGTGGATTCTTTTCCAAGAGTAGTGGGAGAATGAAGAGGAAGACGGTGACCCTTTCCACCAGTAGTAAGCTAGAGAAAAAGGAATGGGGAGTGAACCTTGGGAATGTAGTGAGAAAACCCTAAACCTTGTAAAGGTAGTGAGCATGGGAATAAAAGATCTAGCATGGCCATTGTACTCATTATTGGCATTGAGCCTTAGTGAATTTGGTACATCGGAACATTGTCATTGTATGCTCCTTGGAGGTAGCCCAGCGAGGGTGAACCATGTAAAAATAATTGTGTCTTATGCATGATTTCATATAGTTTCATACATTTCTATGGGAGGAAGATAGAATTTAGTTTTTTCTAACAACGAAACAAGATCTGAATGGGATAAAGTTTTAATCTATCATGCCCTGATTCACCCCCCCCCCCCTGGGTATTCGACCTAGTGGACCTAACACGCACTCTAAATCCATATATAATAAATTTATATATATTATAATATTATTTGTATTTGTATTACATGACACCATTCAATTATAATTTCTTGTTACTCATTTATTAATCATTCATTGAAAAAAATTATATTCCAGTGTTAATTTCTTTGTTTGTTCTATGAATGTTTTGGTACGATGGTTTCAATAAAATATCATTGATCAAGTTAATATAAACATAAGAAATTTCATGAAGATTTATTTTATGTGTATGATTTTTTTAAGTCTAATGCCCATTTTAATGAAGTTATAATTTTATCTCGTAAATAGAAGATAAAATATGTTTTTTATGAATTTTGATTCAACAAATAAATTTATTTTATTAATGATTATAATTAATTATATAAATTTTAAATAACTATTAAAACATATTAATATTACTAGTATTTATGTTTTTTTATTCATTCTTGATGGAAACATTATAGCATCATTATTATACATGCTAAAATGGATTCAAAAAATAACACATAATAGCTATGTAATTAGTAAGAACGTTGAGTTTTATTATGATGGTATCATTATTAATTAAGAATAATGATTGAAATCTTACAAAATTAGTGTTTAGAATGACATTTAGGAAGACTGGATATAATAAAGTAAATAATATGAATTAAAAATAACTTAATAATTACTTTGACGAAATCTATCTCTCACACACTCCTTCCTATGGAATGAAGGAATTATTAATCTCTATGAAAAGGGATAAAAATTATGATAAAATGATTAATTATATGTAATTTCAATAGTTATTCAATAAAATCCAATGGATATTTTTTTGGAATAGGTGTAGGAGAGCTACTTTTATTGGTGAAAATTAGGGACTTTTACTTTTAAACATAATATTGATAAAGGGTATGATATAACAACAATGGGGTTAGCTGAGTTAAGAAACGAAATATTGGAATGAAATGTTTTTTTGACTAATAGAACTAGAAAATTATTAGAAAATGTCTAAATAAAATGTTAATTAAAAAATCAAGACATTTTTATTTACCTCTATTACCCCCTTTTCCTTACTCAAATATATACCATGGTAATTATTTTTTATAAAAAAATATCAGATAGATCCTCTTACTTAATTTCAACATGATGATTCCGAATTTTTTCTTCATAAAATTTCAATTCTAAATATGTTAAATTGGACTATTAAATTTAAACATATATTATGAGGGGAAACTTTTTTTAGAAAAAAATATTACACAATATGTTTTTTATTTTTATTTTATATAATTTAATAATAATTACATTATATTTAATCACCATTTTTTAAAATAACCATTAAAATATGTTAAAATTCATCATTTAGACTGAATATATAAAATTTTTAAAAATAAAAGATTGTAACACATTTAAAACGTTTTTTTAGAAAATTATCATTTTAGAGATGAAATGAATTTAAACACATTATATTTTTTATTTATAATCTAATTATTAAATGTTTTCAATTCATTTATATTATAATATTTTTTTGAATGAAATCATTTTAAAAATAATAATAATATGTAATTAATAAAATATATAGATTTATAATAATTAAGTTTAATTAATAATTATATTTTCTTCCATTCCAAGATTATTTATTATGTGTGATTTATGATATTTTTAATTTACTAAAAATTAAAAAAAATACATATTAGATATAAGTATATACAAGGACACTATATACAACGACCATATTTCTAATGAGAAAATATCCACTGATCATATGTCCAATGGATATATATCCAATGGATATATATCCAATGACCATATGCCTAATGACCAAATTACATTCATATATATATATATACACACCTTTACATATATCTCCAAAATCATTCATCTTATTTGATAAATTCCTTTAAAATATTTTTTATTGTATTTTTGATGTTTTCCCTTCTTTCAATAGTTATAATTGGAAGTATTATCATCAAGGAAACCAATGAGAATAAATATTTCATGTTCATGGTATTTTATTTACATTTTGTTCCATTCCTCTTAAATTTTCTTAATGATGATTTATATTCCATTCCAACAATGTATTAATGATTATTTTGAATCTTAATATTTTATATCAATAAAATATATCGTTATTCAATTTAGTTCAGTGTTTTTTGTATTATATGTTATCAAACATACAGTATTAATTTAAATGTAAATATATACTAAAACGATCCTAATTTATTTTCAAAAATCCAACATTGCAATCATTCATTACAACATTAACCATATTTCAAATTTTTTATCGATACACCCATGTTAGATCTATCTTCCATATCAATCCATCCATGATCCCCCTATCTTCATTCTCCCCCTATGAGAATAAAATTCAAAGGGTTTCAAAATATATGTATTTTATTGCATACAAGAATTCAAAAAACTCTTATATTTTATTATAACAAAAAAATATCTATTAAAAAATTCTCCAACCATATTTGGGTCATGTTTCATTTTAGGAAGTAAGAAAAAATATCAATTCTGCCTATATAATTCATAGAAATCCTTCATTATTATTCTAATTCCCCAGGGATCATTTCTCCCGCTATATGCACACAATAACAAATATTAACACCTAAAAACACAATATCCAACAATAGTATTTTTTACAATTGGAGGATAAGATTACAAAGTTGTTTAGTTTATGTAAATTCATTGAACTCTATGGTTTATCAAAAAAAGATCAAATACAGTGGAATCCAAAAATTTGATATAAATACCCTCCACCTCATAATGAGTACCAAAAACTCCTATATTAAATTTTAGTGCTCCACCTTCTCCATTATAAGGTAATAAAAACTCGGATATATTTCTAACGAGAGTGTAATATCATGTTCATTGTTTATTGAATGTAATTTTTTCACACATAATAAACATCGTTTATCATGATAATTCTACATGATATTTTAATTTTTCTTCATCCATTTCAATTGTATAAAGATCTTTGTAACTAAAATGTATTATATCTCTTTTTCACTCAATGATATAATTTATTATTTCTAAAAATATACAACAACAAAAAAAACTTCCATTGGAGAAATATTCTATACTTGGAGTACTTTTATCCATGAAATATCTATCCCAATATACATTAGAATAATCCACCCACTCTTGATTCTTCATAACATTGAAAACTAAACCATAGTTTAATGTTCCCAATATATAACTAATTTTTTTATTTTACACCATGATACGTTCTACCTTTGAAAAAATATGAAATCATGATGAAAATAACATAACATAAATATGTTTATCCTTATTATGGTGAGATATTGTATACTCCCAGTAATTCTAAGAAAAGTTTCTTGAATCCACTCACTTTCTATTACTATAAATTTTGTGATTCATTCCAAACACTATCAGAGTTTAAACTATTTTTTAATCTCATATTATGAATTTCTTTAACAACTCTATTTTATATTTCACCTATGATATGAAATTTTTGGGTTTCTTTATGTACTTGTTTCCCATGGAAGTGGGTTATCTCTCCAATCATATACATCTTAAATTATGAATTTATAAATTGTGATAACATATCAATAGAATTATATTTATTACCATTGAATATTATATCATCCACAAAAAACCATCACAATAAACTAAAATTCCTATAAAACATTCATGTATATGTGTTTATCCACCCCGCCTCTTCTGAACATCAAAATTTATAGACATGTTTCCATCAATGCATATTAGGAATATGGTTCTTTCTTTAGGATGTACAATGCCTTTTCAACCTAAAAACATTAAAATAATAATCTTAAATATGAAAAACTATCTATTGTTCAATGAATACTTAATATTTCAAGTATCAATTAAAAACTTTCATCTATATATGAATTTTATAGGCTCTAAAAATTATTTGGAAAACTAAAACCTATAAGAGTCTTATTTATTATACTAATTCCACTAGTGAAAATGTTTCCTCATCTTTAACTGCAAAAATATGATTATATCCTTTATATACTATCCATTATTTATTTTTTCCTACCCATCTATGTTCGCAGTACTTTCTTTTAAAGATCCATTTTGTGACATCATGTATTTTCAATATACATGTTTTAAAAAAAATTATAAATATAAATGAAAATACTAAATGAATTCCATTATTTTAATAAATTAAATATTTATCAAAAAATTTATTATTTTACATATTTTCCAATTATAATGGAAATTTTTTATTAAAATGGTTTTAGAATAACTAAATCTCATAGGATTATCAACAACTCATGTCATTAAGTATGGCCTTAGAGATTGAACCCATGTTTCAAGGGTTATAAGGGTGGACCACATACCAATAACATACATTCTAATCTACTTCCATCTTCTATTTTTTTTAAACAATGATTCTTTGTTCAAAATACCAAAGCACTGAAATTTATAAATCTATAAAAATTTGTCACAAAACTCTGAAGGAGGGAAATTTATTATAATTTTTTTCATATAACGGGATGAGATCTTATGGGAGATTATCCATCCATGTTATAACACTATTAACACCATTATTGGCAAGACCAACTGCCACTGTTTTTGATTCACGATAAGCATGAGTGATTATATGGTTGACCTTTATCAGGATTTGGAGGAAAATAATCCATTTTTCTATTAGGGGCCATTCTAGGTGAACATCTCCATATCATTGGGCATGCACAGTGGTAGTGGAGTATATTTCAATCCAAACATTTTTTCATCCTTTTTCATGATGAGGCCATCAAAAATATGGATGTTGTACATCTCCACTTCTAATGAGAAGGGAAACCCACATGTACCATAGCAGCATCCTATAATTTGAACATTGTGATTTCTACACATGATTCCATATCCAGAAGGGACAGGGTCACATTTTCAGGGCCCATCCACATTTATTTTGATCAATCCCATGAGAGGGGGTTGCTAAAAAACATCCAACATGCTATTGTCTAGATGAATCTTCCCTTGATTTTGATACAATAAAGAATAATGAGATCCTTGATAGATATGTGGTCGGGATCTATTTTCAATATTCCATCTTCCTTGAAAGCAATGAATATCTTCACCTGAGCTACCCAAAGATTAAATGTATTATTGTTTTGAATGGTAATATTTATTTCATGCCAGATAACAAGAATCATTTTAGCCACAGCATCAATGAAAATCTATACAATTTAACGAGAGGGGTCCATTGCAGTGCATCTTTGAAGATGAATTTGAATGGAGTCCAAACCTATCCATCTGAGATCAAAAATGTGAAATATGTATTTCCATAATGCATAAGTAGTGGAATAAGATAAGAAAAGGTGGTTTTCATACACTATATGTTGATTATACATAAGACACATAGTTAAAAGTTGAATACCAAATAATTGAATATTGCAATTAGTGGGAACACTATTGTGGTATATTCTCTAGATCAAGGTGAATCTGGATGGTCTAACTCATTTCTTCTTAATTCTCTTTAACCAAGAAAAATCATGGATTATATTAATGAAATTATTTTTATAGGAATGTTTAGAGTTTATAACACCATTATGGGTCGGTTCCCAAACCAAGAAATCATATTTGTTTACAAAAGGGTAATTGTTAATAAGAGTATTGATCTCATTAGGTAAATCCAAATTTGTAGAGCGCAAGAAGTCATTTATAGAGATATTTATATCAGTAGATAAATGCATTGAATTAGTCATAGAGAAAATAGGGTAACCATTCCAATTATCTAACAAAAATCTCAAAGAAGATTTTTATTAACAATCCATATAGAAGGAGACATAATTTTATAAAATGAATGCTTGAAGGAAGGTAGGATATAAGATTCCATGTATAAAAATTTCCTTTTCATAAATGGTTTTAAAATCTATCTCTAAAGAAATCCCAATCTGAGGAATTATTATTTATAGTTATCCATGAGAGTTTATCTTTAAGGGATTCATTAAAGAGGCAATGGTTCTTAATATAGAGACCTCCATTATTGAGGGGTTTACAACAATTATTCCCAAGAACTAATTTCATCTTCCATCCTTTATATATATATATACTTATATATTTTTTGTTATATTCTTGATTGATTTAGAAATATATTTTTATTTGATTACTAAATTCATTTTATTAATAATTTATTTTTCACATCATCTTGGTAATTGTGTCATTTTAATTTTATGGTTAACAAAGTATGATGTATGTTTTTATAATCCTTAAATTTTAATATATAACCATTGTAGGAAAAAGGATATGAAATTTTATTATTGAATATGTTATAAAATAAATTGTTAAATGTAATTTATACAATAAAATAATAATTTATTTTTAAAAAAATATTCATTTTTAAATTTTTTATCTTATATCGTGTATATGTTTTATTAATATAAAATTTTTATTTTAAAGGGTTAAGTAAGATATTTCATAATTATATTTCAACAATGTTTTATTTCATTAGAAGGGAAAAATAAATTTACTGATCGATTATACAAAATAAAATACCCATTATTATAGTTGGAAAGTAACTAGAAATAAATAAAACAACTAGTATAAGAAAATTTGGATTATTTTGGTGTCTTGGGATTATCATACACACGAATGACACTAAAAAAAGAAACAAAAAAATAGTAATTGAATCTAATTTTTATAAAATAAGTACTATTTGACATTAAGAGTAATTAAAAGAATTACAGGAGTTATTTATTGGATATATAGAATTAATGTGATCATTGGAAAGGTAAAATGGTCGTTGTACAATATAACATTACATAAAAACTACCATTTTTTAAAAAATAAGAATTTTGATTTAAAAATAATATATATAATTTGTTGAAATTTTTTTGGAAAATGAATATTTTTTATAATCAACAAATTTATTTTATCTTGTACTGATTTTTTGTGATTTTTTTAAAAAAGTTGAATTTTGGGGTGAATAGTAAAAATATTATTTTTTTAGAAACTGTAAAATTTATGAACAAATCATTAAATGAACATAAATTAAAGATTATGAATCAATTTTAATGGTCAAAAATATATTTAGGGTTTAATATAATTCATTTAAATTTATTAAGTTGTATTTATGAACCTATGTTTGAAGTTTTAGAACCTAAGTTATATGTATTCCAAAAATTATTTTTAGATTTTATTTATTTATTTTTTATTTTTTATCTCATTTTGATATTGGAAAAATTAAAATGAATTTTATATTTATAATCATATGTTAAAAATTATTTAATAATTTCATTTTCATTTTTAGGCACAAAAAGATGTTACTAGGGCCCAAAGTGAGTTACACGATTTTGGTTAGATAATGTAAAAGGATGAACTTAAAAGGTAAAGGGACAAAAAACATAAAAATAACATCATTAATATGTTTTTAAGGTTTTTCAATACCTTAACCGACCTTTTCAAAATTAATTATCAACATAATTCATTGAAATTAATTCTTCCCCAAGGTTTTGGCTTTAATGAAAAGAATAATCATTACATTAGCCTTTAAACACCTCCCTCCTCACATATAAATAACCACCCATAATTCTCATTATTACACTCCAAAATTAAAAATTTATTACATTGTATATCTCTCAAATAGCCTCACCAACTTCTCTACCTTCATTTCTAAAGACTTTTTATTGTTTGAAGGGTTACTTATAAGCAACGAATCTCAAGATAGGTAAGGTCTTCCAATAATCCTCTTTCCTTTTCAAGATCATTAATTTTTTATATTGTATTTTATAATTCCATTTTCATATACTTATATTATTATTACGTGGAATCATATTCCATTTAATAAGTCAATCTTTATTTTTTAGTCATTCCCTCTCATTATAGCCTTTTTCGAAGGTGTTACTATGTCAAAATATGGGTTCCTTACCCATCCTTTACCATTTCCTTTGAGATACTTTTTAAATTATTTTTAATTTCAATATGAAATGTAATTACTCATCATTTTTATAATTTATTTACAATTTTAATGATAATATATTATCATACCCCCACATTATGCTACCTTCATAAGTCATTATAATTCTCAAACATTCACATAGTTATAAAACCATATTAAACTTCGTATAAAAAAGTGTATGTGGATTTTCTAGCAATGAAATACATTTCTAGAAACTAGAAGTGGATTCAAGATCTATAAAAGATATACCCATGGGTAATAAACCCAAAAAATTTATATTGTGTATTAACTCAATCTTCACTTGTTGCACAAAAAAGAGGCCTAACTACCCACCGATTTTGATACTCGTAGAGGATATTATTTGTATAATTCACATGATATTTACGACATAGAATAAAATATTAAAATATGTTTATTGAGATTAACTTAAAATTTATTCCTTATTATAGTATAAACCATATACTACTACATGATGAAATTTCATTGATTGGGGTACTACCTATAACATTGTAAATATCCTGTAGTTTCCAATGTTTATTGTTAGATATTCACCAAGATATAGAGAAAAATCTAATAAAAAGTGTTATTTACTAATAATTTTTTAACAAAGAAATTTGTTTCTATCACTCTCCATCATTCTCATGGATTATACTTTCTTATTTCATGTCCATGTTCTTATATATAGCTGGTATGGTGTAAATTAAATCTCTATGACTCACCACTTAACATTTTTTAAGATATCATTAGATATGAATAACTTTCCTTCAATTTTCATTCTCTTGTATGATTATTTTTATTCAAGGTTTTTCACCTAAATAACCATACATCAGTAGACTAGGTAGTTTATTAGAAAATATTTAAAACCTTAATCTATTGAGTTTAAATACATTATACATCACAATCCTGGTTGATGGTCATTTACCAATATGATTTCCTAGTTTCATTAGATACCCGTATAATTTATAATTGGTTTATCATGTCCAATTTATTGATTTTTTTATATATGTTTTTATATATAAGGAATACATAACTTCAAGAATGTGAAGTGTGCTCCCTAATAGTGAACCAATTCATTAGGTAAATAATTAATATCTAGATATAACATGATTTTGGTAACCTATCATCTTGACTTGGTAATGTTTTATAATACCTTGTTTAACAATAATGGTTATATGATTTACAAAAGTGTGGTAATGGAATGTGGTGGTATTATTATAAATGTATCATGTTTAAGTTTTTTGTCTCATTCATATGAATCCATGAATTATATTATAATTTTTTCCATGATTTCATGTGATGATATATGATCCTCTTTATTTATGTTATCATGACTCAAATATTATAATTCATCACTCATGAACAGGAATCTCAATGATTTTTTTCCATAAAGATTTTGATTTTTTTCTTATAAAGAAATTGAGCTCACCCTATTCTTTTGTTTCCCCATTTACCTAGTAATTAAAATCAAATTGATATATATAAGAGATACATGTGAGGAAATTTTTTTATATATAAAATATACTTTATATTTAGAGTTAAAAACTAAAATGTACCATGTTCAGAAAGACACTGATATTTTGATCTATGGGGTTGGTTGTATCTCTTTAGATATTTTTAAAAGTATGTATTTCTAACACTAGATCCATAAGAACGAGTCTGAGGTGTCATAGTTGGTATAAAAGTATTTTTTTTATTTTTTGGAATAAAAATTATGAATATTTGGTTATAGTGAATCAGATAGATAACCTTTTATCTATAGAACTATGTTAAACTAGTATGACCCCATATGATTAACATTTCCTAGGTATGTATAATTTTTTACTTCTATAAAAAAACATTATGATAATATCTGGGTGTAGTATGTATTTATCAAAGAGTAAAATTATTATGACTCCATTTCTTTATGAGGGTATATTGTAATATCCCAAATTTCCCATGAACATTTTTATAATTTTTTTCACAAATAGAAATTTAAATATAAAATAAATTTTATTACTTTAAAAAATTGAATATTTATTAAAATATTTTTCACCTAAGATATTCAATTCCATAATTTTCAAATATAATGTAAATATATTTATTAAATTTTTTATCAATAGGGAATCTCATAGGCCAAAAGACAACTCATTTTGTTTAAAATTTTAGGAGGCTCAAATCTGTGACTGAATGGAAACTAGGGTGAATTGCCTACCACTACCCCACATGTTTCCCTACTTACATATTCTACTATTTATATATATATATACTTATATCTAATTTTTTTTATTCTTGATTCATTTAAATTATATTATTTTATTTGATAACTATGTGATTTTTTTCTATAGATTTATTTTCACATCATCTTAGTAAATAATTAATTAAAATTTAATGGTTAGAAAAGCACGGTGCATGTTTTCTTAATCATAAAATTATAACATATAACCATTACCCATATTGTAATATTAAATTTTATGTTCAATTCTAGATAAACTAAATGGTTAAAAATAATTTAAACAATAAAATAATACTATTTTATTTAAAATATAGTTCATTTAATTTATAAATATATTTTTTCTTATTTCATTTATATTTTTTATTACTCTAAAATTTTTATTTTAAATGTTAATGTGACATATTTCGTAATAACAATTAAAAAATGATTTATTTAATTAATTGAGAACAATACATTTACATATTGTTCATATCTAATAAAATAACAACTATTACCAAATTTATATACCCAAAAATAAATAAAACAACAAACATAAAAAAAAAATTAGATCATTATAGTGTCCTAAGATTATCTCATCTACAAACATCACTATAAAATAAAAACAATACATTGGTTTTCCAATAGGGATTTTTTTTAAAAAAATTATACTGAACCTTGAGACTAATTATAGACAAAGTTAGAGGGTAGTTATATGAATTATGGAATTAGTGTGACTATTTTAATAGTACCATGAAAGTAGGAAAATATATTATACCGTATAAACTAGATATTTTTAATAATTATGGATTTTTATTTGAAAAATAGATTTATGTTATATAGAAAATTATTTTCAAAAAATTAATATCATTTTTTTAATTAGCACATTGTATTTTTCTTAAAGTGATTTTTAATTTTTTTTCCAATAAAAAGTTAATTATTGAATTGAATTGTGGAAGTATAGTTATTTTAAATAATTTAACATTTATGAAATAATAATTATATGATCATAACATAAATATTATGAGTCCTTTTTATTGGTTATAAATTTACATATGTATTAAAATAATTCATTTTGAAATATTTAGATATATTTATAGATTAATGATTGATGTTATGGAACCTAAGTTACATTGTTCCTAAAAACTTTTTTATGTGTCTTACATTTATTATTTACAATATTTATCTCATTTAAAAATTGAATCTATTAAAATATATTTCATAATTATAATAATAAATTTCAATTTGTGTAATAAGATCAATTTATTTTTGATCCACAAAAATAAATTGTCAGTGAAAAATGTGAGTTACTAGAGTAAAGGTAAACTATTGAAAATGCTTAGAATTAAATTTTAAAGACATAAAATAGCAAAACATAACACCATTAATGTTTTTGATACGATGAGTTCTATCAGATTTCATGGTGAAAAGGTAGATGATTCTAATGTTTTTGAAAATATTTTGATATCCCTTCATAAAAAGTTTGATGCAAAATTTTATTCATTAGAAGAAATAGATCTGGAAACATTATATATTTATGTTTTTCATAGAACTCTCATTTCTTATGAAATGATAAGGGAGGCTGCTATGAAAAGAAAAACAAAGTTTAATATAGAAATTTCTTTCAGGGTTACAAAGAAATAAAATTCAAAGAACATCCTTACTAAAGATAAAGATGGAAAACCCTGATGATGAGGTACGTAAAAATATTGTTAATATTTTATCCTTGTTTTCTAAAAATATAAAAATATGTACATGGAAATACAAAGAGAAAATTCCCTTTAAGTTTTTTGAGTTTTTTGACATTGGGAATGTTGCTGCCAATTTTCCTTGATGAATGAAAAAAGAAGATGGTGAAAATGAATAAAGAAAGCCAAGATGATCATGGAAGAAAATGTGTGATAGAGTAAAATTTTATTATATAGGGAAATATAGGAAATTATTCAATTACAAAATAATAATATTCTTATCCAAATATGAAAAATAATATGGAAGTGATATTTAATCTGAAAAATCACTTAAGTGTGGTATTGAAAATACTTTTATTGTAATAGAAAATAATGAATAGTACAAAACCAGTAGTTCTAAATAAGAAAATCAACCTAAAATTTATTTTAAATAAGATTTGAAATAATATTTAAGAATGATTATAATTCATGAAAAGTAAAAAAAATTGGAAGATAAATTTTCCTCAACAAGAAATAAAGAATGTTTTGTTGATGAGAAATCAAATATGATGAAAGAGATTGATTATTTGAATAAATATCTTGAAGAAGAAAATAATCATAATAAGAATCTATAAGTAAATCTAAAAGAAAAATAATAAGAGTTATAACTTTTCTAACAAAAACATTCTAAAGGTTAAAAGAAAAGTACAAGTTTCTAAATCAATATCACAGATGTTGGTAAATGTTTATGAAATGATAAACCTAAGAAAGATGAACAAAAGATATCATTAAATGTTGAAAAGAAATATGGAATTGTTTTTGAAAAGAATAAAGTTAGTAAATTCATGTATATATTTAAAAGTCTCAAAGAACCCTGAGTCTAGAAAAGTTTTAAACCCTTCCAATTTTGATAAATTATAAAAGAAAAGGAATACTATGATTTATAATGTAAATGTTGATGGCTCAAAAAATGAAGAGAAGAAGGAGGCTGAGAAACATATTCAAAATTCTGACTAGTATGGATGTTTCAGAAGAAAATAATCATTTTATAGCTATTGATGGTATTTTGGTGGATTCGTAAATATGGAAAATATGTGTTGGTTAAACCAACAACATTACTATTATTCCTCAGGATATAAAAGGAAATGTTTGAGGGGGAGACAATTCCCTCAAAAAAAGAATACTGATAAAATTGTTTTAAATAAACCTGAAAACATTAGAATGAATATTGATAATTGGTTCCAACCTTTGGAAGATATTTTTGAAAGATTTTAATTACCTAGAAACCTTTCAAAAGGATGCCTTTTTCTGTTACCAGTATAACAATATATTCTTAACAATTCTCATAAGCCAAATATTATGAATGAAAAAGAATAAGAAAATGATATTATTGTTGAAACTACTTTTAAATCTAAAAAATGAGAACGACTATGGATTCTTGATAGTTTGTGTTCTTCTCATATGATTGGATATTTGAAATTTTTAAATAATTTAAAATATTATAATAAGAAATTTTGACATTTTATAATGATGAATCTCTGAGAATCATAGGTGTCAAATCAACCATCATTGAGAAAGAAAAGATGAAATCTAAGAAAACATTGTATATTTATGGGGTGAAGCACATCATTATAAGTGTTTCAAAATTGTGTGATGAGTTTAATAAAGTTATATTTGGAAAAGATGGGTTTATTTTGAAAAGTGAGGAAGATGGGAGGATTATTATAAGAGTCCAACATAAAAAAGGGTGTTTATTTCAGATTAGTGAAATAAAAAATTCTTATTACATGAGTATGGTGGAATATAATCAATTGTGTCCTAAAAGGTTGGGACACATGTGTAAAATAAACATGAATAAACTATCTAAAAGAGATATTTTCCGAGACATTTCTGATTTTCCACGAATAAGATATTAGTGTTTCACTATTTTTCCAAAAATAAAATGTTACAAATTTTGTGCATAAAAATGTTGATATTTGTTCAAAACAACCCCTAGAGATGATTCATTATGATATCTATATCCCAATGAGAATCATTTTACAAATGAATAAAAGTACATAATCACTTTAATTCATGATTTTACTCACATTACCTATGTTATGTTTATGATAAATAATTCATATTCTTTGAAAATGATTAAAATTTTCAGAAGGAAAGCTAATAAAGAATTCAAGTATTTAGTGAAGAAGTTGAGAACATATAATGGTGGTAAATACAGAATTGGTGAATGTAAAAGTTATCTGGAGAAGCATGGAATTTAGCATGAGTATAGTTACCCATATACTCCTAAAATGGAGTTTTATAAATAAAGAATGGATGTTTTTTGGAAATGGGAAGAACCATATTACATGAACATGGCCTCTCTCATTAATTTTAGACGCAATCCATGAGTACTAATAATTATATTAAAAAACATTATTTCTATATGCCTCAATTAGATATTACTCTATATGAATTATTTTAAGAAAAAATTCTTATTTTGAAACACTTTAATGTTTTTGGTAGTTCATGTATTATAAAGAATAGATGTGGAAACTATGGAAAATTTTATTAAAAACGTGAATATGGAATATTTATTATCTATGATCAGGAAGGAAGAAGATATAAATTCTTTAAAATAGAGATGAAAAGAACTATTTATTCTATTGATGTGAATGTGATTTAAAGAGTCGATGAATAAAAACATATCTAGGAAGAAAATAAAGTTGATAAAGTTGAATAAAATAGTTTTGATAAGGATGGAGACAATTTTATTCCTTCTCAAGAACAAGAATCAGACTCATCCATTCTTAATGATGAGGAAGATTCTCAAAAATATCATCATAGGGTGAGAAAGAAAGTTTAAGATCAAAATATAATTAGTGATGAAAATTAGAAGGTTAAAACAAGAAGAACAGAAAATGCTATTAAAAATACTTCTTTATAATAAAAAGTGGAGTTGAATGAAGTCAAAAATATTTTGAGCATCCATAATGGGTTCAGGACGTGAATGAAGTGTTGTATCAAAATGAAAAGAATGATACGTGGTACTTGTACCCAATCCAGAAAACAAAAACATTATTGGCACAAATTGTTCTTTTTGGAACAAGATAAATGAAGAAGGTAAAGTGATAATACACAAAAAAATATTAGTGTGAAAAGGGTATTCCTGACTTGAGGGTATTAATTTTCATGAAACATTTTCTCCAGTGTAAATAATTGAAACAATAAATAATCTTTCTTGTAATTGCTGCACAATGAGGCTGAAAGATAATTCAAATGGATGTCAAATCTACATTCCTGAATGGTAATATTGAAGAGGAAGTTTATATTGAAGAACCTTGTGTATGTTTTTTGGTAAAGATAAAAGTTATGTGTACAGGTTGAAAAAGGATTTGTATGGAAATAAAAAAACTCTGAGTACATGGTATTCCAAATTGGATACATGCTTAAGAAAGATGAATTTCATGAAATGAATAGTGGATAGTAATTTATACATCATATAATGTAAAGATAATTCCCTCCTTATGATTTTTTATATTGATGACATTATCTTTGATGAGAATGATGAAATAAATTATGAAAGGTTTTCTAAATAAATGAAAAAGGTATCTGAAATGTCCATGTTAGGGGAAATAAAATACTTTCTTGGGTTACAAATACATCAAAGGAAGGAATGAATTATTCTTTCTCAAGACAAGTATGCTAAGGAACTCTTTATGCGGTTTTTCATGGAAAAATCAAAACTTATTTCTAAACTAATACTAGTGGGAAAAAAGTTGTCTAATGATGGAGAAGGAAAATAAGTTGACTAGAAAGAATTGTAAAATTTGATTGCATGTCTGTTGCATTTGACTGCCTCAAGACCTAACAATGTTTATGTTGTTACCTTATGTTAAGTATTTCAGATAGCTCCAATATAATCACAATTACTTGCTGTAAAATGAATTATCAGATATATAAATGTCACAATAGAATTAAGACTTAGGTATGGAAGCTTAGATAGTGTTGATTTTTTTGGATATTCAGATGCTGATTAGGCTGGAAATGTTAATGATAGAAGATCCACATCTGGTGGAGTATTTAATCTGGAAAATAATTTTGTTAGTTGGAATTAAAATAAAAAAAAATTAGTAACTCTCCATACGAATAAAGCTGAGTATGTCGCTACCTCCCAAGTCACTACTCAACTTATGTGGATGAAAACTCAATCGGATGATTTTCTTATTGAAGTGAAGTTACCAATTCTCTTGGAATGTGAAAATAAAATAACAATCAATCACACCATAAATCATGTTCAATATTATTGTCAAAATATATTGATATCAAATATCACTTCATCAATGGACATGTAGAGATGAATAAATTAAATCTAAAATATATTCCAACATCAGAACAAGTTGTTAAAAATTCTAAAAAACCTTTACCAAAGGAATCATTATCTTAATTGAAGTTGAACATGGGTGTCCAACCTATTTATCATCAAGGTTTAGGTATGTGTTTTTATCTTCTCTCTCATCATACCTTTGAATTTTTTTCAAGGGGTGGAATTGTTTCATAAATAAAAAAAATTATATAAAGGGAACGATATGTGTTTAAGTTTTGAATTCAGAATTTTTTTTGAATAACCGATTCTAAATTTTTTTTTTGGAGTGGTTGAAGGAAAATATATTGTTTTTTATTCTAGGGAGGATGAAGTAGATATGAGGGAGAAAAAAGAAAAATTTTGTCATAATCAGAACTTTTAGACAGTATGTTTTTTCTATCACTGATTCTAGTTTCCTACAATGAGTTAGCTCATGTAGGATTATAATTATTAATAGTCAATCCATTTCTTGAGGATACAATGTCTGCTGATTTATGAAACCTCATTGAAAATAAAATACAAAGGGGCTATTATTAGGACCAAACTAATGATGAAGGTGGTTTTTTTATAATGTTGTATTTTTTTCAAGAATGTTGAGGATGAAAGATGAAATAGAAATAACCTCACTTCATATTTAGAAGAAATCATTCTGACCATTGTCTTAAAAATAATCGTACTTACTCAGTTAATCATAATGTTGAAAACCTCTATGAAATAAATGGTTCTAATCATACATGCCTTGGTTCTGGATTGGGAGAAGATTATAATGATGAATTTATCATTATCTAGAATGATAGAATCGGTCACATGGATAATATATCTTTGTAAAAGTAAATGGTCATCAGATTCACTTTGGATCTGGTATGATTGAAGTGATCATATCGGAGTTTTCATGACGATGATTAATTAAATGTGATGATTATTTCCTTGTTTGTAATTCTCATAAATCATAAGTTCTAAAACTTATGATGAAATATAGATGAAATAAATAAAGAGTGAAAGAGATGAATCCAATTGTTTTAAGATTGATCGGACTTAGAAAGAAAGAAAAAGAAGTGTTCAAATTATACATAGATTTACCATATCCATATAGAAGATAAGAAAGAGATCATACTGATCGAAATGAATTCGTACCTAGTATAATTGTATTCTGGAGAAAGATAAGAAAAGGGAAGCTAAAGATAATACTCATAATGATTATACATAGAATAATCATATCTAGAATGATCATATCCCGAACAATTGTTCCCAAAAAGTTCATACTATGGTCATTCATACTCAATCTGAGATGGGAGGATGACTGAATTATTGAAGGAATGGATAGATGAACTCTGATTTTTTTTCAAATTTCTTCATCATGTGGGTCAATAGTTGAATTAAATTTTTTTATCCTATAGTGACTTTTCGAGTGGGTCAAGAGAAGAGGATAAAAAATAAGTCTTGTATCTCAACTAGGTCTAGAGAAAAGGTGAAGAAGTTCAATGATCATGGGTGAAGCATTTTTCTATATGTACAATTAAGGGGGAGCTCGACATTCAAAATAATGATAGTATTCAGACATCCATAGTGATTTATATTTCTTCATACATTTACAGTAAATTAATACTAATATTTATATTTAATAAATCAGTTTTAGAAAATTTGACTCATGAATTGAAATTGGACTGGAAATTGAAATGAAATTTTTAAGTGGAAGAAAATATTGTAGAAGAATCAAGAAGCATTGACGAAGTCATAAATTAACCTAAGATTTAAGGGAAATTTAGATTAGAGTGAATTTGATTATGAATTAAATTTCTAGGATTCCTAACCAAACCTCTCATGTGTCACCTATAAAAGGATAATTACATTTTTCATTATTACTGATGATTTAATTTTCACTACAAAAGAGATAGAATCTCTGAGATTATATGAGAGAGAAAAGTTTATGTAATCACTTGTGTTGAAGAAGATGTGAAAAATTAAAGTTAAAAGAGAAGAGATAAATTTTCAATGTTGTATTCAACTTATTATCTTACTCAGCTAATGAATGTACTCGTATTTTCAATCGTAATCAGCTGATCATCGTATCAGGCTGGATAATCAGATTCGGGATTTTCATACTGAGTTTTTCGAACTAAGGATGAATTTTACAGGGAGAATTTTACTATGTTTTTTACATACTCATAATTGAATTGGTTCCAATTCATCTATAAAATATTATGTCAAATATTATTTTCTTGTATTGGCGAAAATCGTATCTGGAATAATTGTACATCAAAGAATCATATCGAGGGGAATCGTACTCAGAGGAATTGGACTGGGAAAATCATACTCGGAAAATCAGACTGAGTTTTCCTTAAAAAAGTCAATGTAGTTCTTACCATACTCTCGGTAAGAAATTGAAGATGTTTTTTCAATTAAATACATTTGTGAAATTGGAATAAATCATAGGTAATATGTGTTGTTTCATGAACTTTGCATTACCCTATTTGTGCTAAGTGGGTGCACACATACTATTGGATTATCTTCAAAGCACTACACGAGTGAAAGGGTATATCCTACTCATTTTTATTCAAGGATTGTTTTCCGATGTATTGTGTGGTATTAGATCATTTCCATACCATACCAAGGATTTATCTATTCTTATTGAATAGTGAACCTTGTAAATACATATATTCCTATGGATGTGTGTTTGAATTATCTTAAGTAGGGAATAAAATCTTTAATAGGAGATGAAGGTTGTTTCAATTGAAAAGAAACATAAAAGAACAACAATTACTAATTCACCCCCACCCCCTCTTAGTGATACAATTACCCTTACTAGGAAACTACATTATTGAGAAGATTCATGTTACCCACCATGTGATATGATAACATGCTACCAAGAATCCACTTATTAAAATTTTTTATATTTTTAATATATATATGGAAAATGGTATTTTCAATTTTATCTTTTTCTTCTTTTATTTCTTGGAAATGCCAAGATGATTTGAGGAATATTTCATATTATTCCATTTTTCATTAGCATAAGTAATGAAGTCATAATATTATTATTCTATGGGAAAAATATATTTCCCAAAAAATATATATTAAATTTACTCTTTCTTGTATATAAATAGTTTCAATTATTTTCCAAAAATCAGAAACATAATGACCAAAGTTAGTTTATTTGAAACAATATCAATTGTATACACCTAAATTATTAGATATAAGATTTTTTTTGATTCACCATTTCTAACTTCTAATAATTTCTCTATTCAAGTAACTCTATGATTTATTGAAATAGGACATTATGTTACCTAGGTTTCCAAAAACAAATAACTTAATAAAAGGTTATATTTTGTTATATACATATCTCAACATTTCTCTAACCTTTGATTTACTCATTTATTTATGTTTAGAAATTGATGATTGTGAAATTTTTGTTGAAATCTTTTTCCCTTTGATCTTCACAATTTTTAGCATTTTTTATGTTTCAATTTTATATCCCATACCACCATTACCAATAAATTTGGGTCATTAAGTGCTAAAAATTTTATAAAAAATCATATTCTATGTTTATGCCTCTATTTTATAATCCTCTTTAAAAAATTTTGTTTCTCCACTATATCCATAAAATAATCTTATGTGTCATAGATGACCTCGGTTTCAACACCTTCTAAAGGATATTCCTCAACATCATCTTCCTCTTTAATTACCATTTTTTTCAAAAAAATATTTTAGATTGAATTCCTATAATTTATTTAATGTCTAATAGAGAAAATCATTGTTTATTATAATGTTAATTAAATATATTTAGAATATCTATCAAATCTACTTGAAAACTACCAGTTTTCTAACCGAAATTACAAAATAAATGCATGACAAAGGTAGCTTACCCTAAATTCTTTATCTTCCTCTCTTAAACTTCATTTATATAAGAGATAGTAAATAATAAAATTTTTCTTATTCTTCATTTTAAATATATTTAATATCATGATTCTCTATAGAATTGAATTACATTATAATTATAATATTTTTTCATGAAATTTATGGCATTACTCTCATTTCATATGATTCCAAATTGTTTTGTAAATAATTATGAGATAATTACTCAAGTTTTACTTACTTAAATTTCAATGCCTCAAGATTTTTAATTAGTTTAAATCTATTTTTTATAATATTTACTATATCAAAATATTTAATGTCATTACCAAGTCCATGAATAGATGCAACATCTTTAATAATAAGTTTAAGAAAACTATCAATATCTTCACATGAGCTAACCTCTAAATGAATAAATACATTCTAAAGAACCTAGATATTTTCCTATAAAACATTTCAAAAACCTATATACATATTATAAAACATATCCAAAATTACTTCGGTTACTATGAAACTCATCACTATCATGTATATTATATAAGAAAATCCTCCATATAAGGAATTTTTAGTTATTCTATTATAATCCAATAATTTATCATCTGTTTCCATTATCAAAATTTCGGTAGAATCAATTAAATAAATTCCATGAACAAATATTAATTAAACATTAAGACCAAGATATTATGGATGGTATCTTTTTATATTCAGCAAGTCCTAATAATTGTATCCTTCAAATAAGGATATAATTTTTTCATTCATTGAAATATAAATCCTAATGACTTTCTCAAATATATAACTAAGATAATAGGTGGCTTTGATATAACTTGATATGACCTAATTTCAAAAAAATGCAACCTATGATGGTTGGTGAATTAAGGTGAATAGTAATTTATTTTTTTGTCAAATTGATGTAGATATTTTCCTTGTATTTTGAAGAAACTATAAATCTATCACAATGATTACATAAATTAATAAAAAAATATCATAATGTAAATATCAAGGATGAAAATATATTTATTTAGGTCACTCATACTATTATACATATCTGGATAACATATCAATGATGAATTGATATGCCAAAAAATAATTAGTCCATTTGTTATTAGTTATGATCTTTAGGAAAAGATAATTGATTTTCCAACATCTATAACTTTTTCATCTCTTTGATAGAGCATTTTCGTATGCACCCTCAAATGATTAATGTGATTTTGGGGTTCTTAGGTGCAGTAGAGTGGCTGACCAAGGTCGTCTCTCAAAGGAGGAAGTGAATTTAACAACTTATTAATGGTATTCTAAAACAAATAAAATAGAATAGAATAAAAACAATAATTTAAAGGATTGGGGTTTTTTATAGTTTATGAATCTAGAAGAAGTTTTCTGGAAGAAGATTTTATATTTTTTGTTTTTAGTTTTGAAATGAAGTTCGATTGAAATGACACAACAAAAAGATGTTTTTTTAGAAATCTATTTTAAAAGGCATAATCGATCTAACTATACATATTCAATCATTTATTAATCATTATCATTTAAATTAATATCCACTTAATTATGATCCCCTGATTTTTTATCCCTCGAACCCTACGATAGTTAACTTAACCACAAAGATGAAATTACTTAAACCCTAGGCAAGCTTCGGAACACGCAATCGCAACACCCTGCTTTGATTGTTGTTCTAAGGATAGCTTATGGTCAGTGTTTAATTAGAGCACATATACATTCTGTAAATGAGGATGAATTGTGTTTAGGGATTATATTTTAACTTTACAAATTTATCTCATGTGGTCTTGTATTACAGATTAAGATCGCGCTCTCACAATTTATACAAAATCTCAACCTCGCGTGTTTTGTATTAATTGTTCAATTGATTTATTAGTTTATTTTAATTTAAAAACACAATTCATGGATCATATTATGTGAATTACAGTAGCTCATTGATTCAAAATAAATGAATGAAAAAGGATAGAGGTTGATCGATTACTAAAAAGAACTACTCTTCCATGGGTGGCGTAATCATCGTAGAAGCGTTTTTCATGTGCAAAGGTTTAAAATGGGTATAACCCAATAACGCTTCTACTCAAGAATTCCAAACCAAAGAGGAAGATTAATATAAGAAGAAATTTAAATAAAACAGAATAAAAGAGAAGAAATAAAATAATAACAAATAAGTTTATTACATAAACAAAATCATTACAACATGAAGGAGAAGAAGAAGGCTTCGTCGATGGGATCATTGCTTCAAGAGATACCCTTATTGAAGTGGTTGTATAATTGGAGTGGATCCACTTATACTCTGCTCTCAACTTCCCAATTCATGTTCCAACCCCATCAAATGAGAAAAACACCAATTTATAGTGTTGGGGAGGCTAGGTTCAAAGTGGTTTCAAGTGTGAATGGGGAATCTCGGCCAAATATTTTATGCCAACTTTCACCACCCATTTGACCACCAAAACGCTTGAATTGGCCGGACTTACAGAAGTATCAAATGCCAGGATATGGGTCCTTTATCTCGTCTCCAAAGTTGGCTTCAATACAGGCCCAGATAAAGGAGTTATGGTCAAAATACAGAAGCTTCTCCATTCTGACGAGTCCAGATCAACTTTGACTTAATGGCCCATGTTCAACAACCAAATGCACTTTTTAGCTCTAGTGTCATGAATAAACGTTGTAGATAATTAAGTTAGGAACATGTTTAAAAAATTTCCAATTCAAATAATAAATATAAGAATATTTATCTTCGAAATACTACAGTAAACTATAAAGGGTAAAACTAGAATTTTCATCAAATATTCAAATGAATGATCTAATCCCAAATACATTCTAATTAAACATATTTAACACAATGTGAGGAAATTATATAATTTATTATCAATAAAATATTAAATAAAATATTGTTTTATCAACTCCCCCACACTTAACCTTTTGCACTCCTGGGCAAAACCTCATATCAAGTAAACATCAATATCAAATCAAAACCAATTTTAGAACACATATCCTCGAGATCAATCAATTTCACACCAAGAATCAAAAGATATCATGCCTCATAAAAAACCTTATTTCAAGTTCTCCATTTATATCATTCAATATATTTCCACTTCATTTATCCTCCCATGCACAAAACACTTACCTCGCTTGAATTTTCTCTCATCACTCAAATATCAATTTTTTTTGCAATGTCTTTCTCATCCAAACTCATACAAGGGTCACCATAGGCTTGATAGATTCCAACATCGCTACCCGATGTGAGTCAAGGACATATGTTTTTCATGAGGACTTTTCAGGGTTGTTCTGTGGCTTTTGGTTGGTAGGATTTAGATGTGAAAAATTCTGAGGCTGAATAAGGAGGGATTGACTCTTTTTGAAGAAAAATTGCATTAATCTAATTTTCACTTAAATATGGTCTCCTCATTAATCCCCGTAGAATAAATTCAGCTCCATCATCATGAAAAGTCATGAAAAGTTTACACAATTCTTCATTTCAGCATCAAAAATTTTCAATCTTCTCAAACATGATTTTCTTGAAAGTTCCAGATAGGCACAACTTTCCACCTCAATTAGAAGCTCCAAAAAAGGCACAGCTTCACTTGTCATGAAAGCTCCAGAAAAGGCACAGCTTTCAATATAATGTATTTCTTCAATAGAAAACACATCTCTTCAGAATTTAATTTTCCACCCAAAGTATCACAGAATGTGGTGGCACAACACAAGATAGATTCCCCCACACTTAAGCTCAACTAGATTATGAAATTTCACTTCAAGAGTTTGTTGGATAGAGAAAATTGGCTTGTAATTTGGCTAACCTAATAGGTTTTTCATGGATTCTAAGGGATAAAAGGATTAAATATTCAATTTAGGCCATTATAAAAAATGTTTCTTTGAAATATGGGCTTTAATACCAAACAAATACCTCAATAATTTAAACATAAGTACCTCAAACCCTCAATTTTTGACAGGAATATATCAAATTCTGGTTAAATCAAGCATGGTTTGGTTCTCTCAAGAAGTGAGGTGAATGTAAAGAATATGAAAATAATGGTTTAGAATCCTCACAGGAAAGTGATTTCAAATATAAAGACAGTGAGATGTGGCATGGGATTCAAAATTCAGCATACTTTTCATGAAATTACTAAATATTTGAACTTGAAACAAAGTCATTTCAGCATTCATTTAAGCTTAGTTTCAAGGGGTAAATTGCTTCAGTTACTGATATAGATTTAAAAATTGTGATGAGAATCATTTCAGCTCAAAAATTTCAAAAACACAAAGAAAATTGAAAAATAAACACACAAAATTTGAAAAACACACAAAAACAAATTTGGTTTTTTTTAAAATAGGAAAACAATTTAAATTACTAAACTAAAAGGTTCCCTCCCCCACACTTAAAATATTGCATTGTTCTCAATGTGAACCCATGAGATGATATATGCACATGAAATTCAGAATTTTTAAATAGGACAAATAATATAAAAGTGAAAGGGTTAGGAATAGCCTGATGTGCTCAAGTGATGATGGGGTCATGCAGTGTGATAAAATCCACAGCATTAGTAGGAAGTCCCTCAATGTATCTCTTCAAACGTTGCCCATTGACTGTAAATATTCTTCCAGTGTCCTCTTGTGTGATCTCCACTGTACCATAATGAAAAACATTAGATACAATATAAGGGCCTAACCATCTGGAATGCAACTTACCAGGCATCATCTTCAGTCGTGAACTGTAGATAAGGACTTTCTCTCCAACATGAAAATCCCTTTGTTGGATCATTTTGTCATGAGTTGCTTTTGATCTTTCCTTGTAGAGCCTTGAGTTCTCATATGATGACAGTCAAATCTCCTCAAGCTCTTGAATTTGCAACTTCCTTTGAATTCCAGCTTGGGCCAATTCCATGTTGCATTTCTTTATAGCCCAATATGCCCGATGCTTGACTTCCACTGGGAGATGACATGCTTTCCCAAAAATAATCCGAAATGGGGACATACCAATGGGGGTCTTGTATGCTGTCCTATAAGCCCACAATGCATCATCCAAGCGCTTGCTTCAATCCTTCCTATTTGGCTGCACAGTTTTCTCCAAAATTTGTTTCAACTCATGATTTGAAACCTCGGCCTGACCATTTGTTTGGGGGTGGTATGGTGTTGATGTTTTGTGTGTCACCCCATACTTTCGAAGGAGGGAAGGAAAATTCCTATTGAAAAAGTGTGTCCCTTGGTCACTAATTATGGCCTTTGGTACTCCAAACCTGCAGAAAATTTGAGCCTTGAAAAAATCTACTACAACATGAGAATCGTCAGTCCTAGTGGCCTTGGCCTCCACCCATTTACTCACATAATCAACAACAACCAAAATATAAAAAAATCCAAATGAACTAGGAAAAGGACCCATAAAATCAATGCCCCATACATCAAAAATCTCACAAAATAGTATGGGTTGTTGGGGCATCTCATGTCTTCTAGAAATGTTCCCAGTGTGTTGGCAATGAGAGAATGACTTAAAAAACACATGGGCATCATGGAATAAACTAGGCCAATATAATCCAGAGTCCAAAACTTTCCTAGCTGTCCATTGGGGTCCAAAGTGTCCACCACAAGCAAGTGTATGATAGAAATGAAAAACAGACTCAAACTCATGATCGGGAACACACCACCTAATGACTTGGTCACTACACATTCTCCATAAGTATGGATCATCCCAAACATAAAATATTGAATCACTCTTTAATTTTTGGACTTGATGTTTCTTTAAATTTGCAGGGATTTCAGAGGCAACAAGATAGTTATCTAAATCTGCATACCAAGGATGCGTACCTGAGATGGAATAAAGATGCTCATCGGGGAAAGTGTCCCGAAGTGGTACTTGGTCCAAGGTGTCATCCTCTAGTGTGAGAGTAAGCCAACTCATGTGGTCTGCCACCAAATTCTCTGAACCCTTCTTATCCTTTATCTCGATATCAAATTCCTGAAGAAGGAGCATCCAACAGATAAGTCGTGGATTTGTATCTGGCTTCTTTAGAAGGTACCTCAAAGCTGCATGGTCAGAAAAAACAACTACTTTAAAGACCAATAAATATGAATGGAATTTATCTAAATCAAATATGATAGCAAGAAACTCCTTTTCTATGGTTGTGTAATTTGATCGGTCTGAATCCAGTGTCCTCGATGCATAGACGATCACATGTGAACGTCCCTCCACCCTCTGAGATAAGACAGCTCCAACCGCGATGTTGGAGGCGTCACACATAAGCTCAAAAGGAATCTCCCACAGTGGGGTCTGTATGATAGGTGGAGTGGTCAGATGTTTTTTTATCTCATCAAATGAATTCCTTCAAGAAAAATCAAACACAAAATCAGAATCCTTTTGAAGTTATCTTGACATAGGAAGAGAAATCTTACTAAAATCTTTGATGAAGCGCCGATAAAATCTTGCATGCCCAAGGAAAGATCTAACATCACGCACACATGAAGGATATAGTAAGGATGAAATAATATCTACCTTTGATCTATCAACCTCTATCCCATGTTTTGACACTACATGCCCTAAGACAATTCCATGCTCTACCATGAAATGACACTTTTCAAAGTTCAGGACCAAATTCTTTTCAATACAACGATGCAACACATCACCCAAACTAGAGATACATTCATCAAATGAGGATCCATAAACTGTAAAATCATCCCTAAATAACTCCATGCAGGTCAAAATGAAATCTGATAAAATACTCACCATGCATCTCTGGAAGGTACCTGGGGTATTGCAAAGTCCAAATGGCATCCTTCGATAAGAAAAGGTACCGAATGGGCAGGTGAATGTCGTCTTCTCCTAGTCCTCTGCTGCAATGGGAACCTAAAAATAGCCAGAAAATCCATCCAAGAAACAATAGTGTGTCTTCCCAGCTAGTCTCTCAAGCATCTGATCAATAAATGGGAGGGGGGAAATGTCTTTGTGTGTGGAATGATTTAGTTTCCTATAATCAATACACACACGCCAACTGTTCTTCACCCTCATTGGAATTAACTCATATTTCTCATTTTTAACAACAGTAACACCACTCTTCTTAGACACAACCTGAATAGGACTTACCCACTGAGAATCTGAAATGAGAAAGATTATACCAGCCTCGAGCAATTTCTCAACTTCTTTTTTAACAACTTCCAAGAGGGTGGGATTGAGTCTACTTTGTGGTTGTCTCACCGGTTTAGCCCCATCCTCCAAGAGAATACTATGCATGCAAATGGAGGGGCTAATACCTGATATGTCATCCAAGGTCCACCCAATCGCCCTGATGTTCTCCCGCAAAATATTCAAAAGGTTTTCTTCATGTTCAAAAGGGATATTGTTAGCAATGATAACAGGTAATCTCTCACCACTCAACAAGTATGAGTATTTCAGATTTGGTGGAAATGGCTTGAGTTCTAGTGAAGGAGGGTGTAGTATGGATGGAGACATTGAAGGAACTGAAATATGTGCACAAAGAGCATCAGTATCAGAATATTCATCATCAAAATCCGAGAATAAAGCATCAAATCCATCAGCATACTCTATATCCATGTCATAATCAGAGTTCACATGATCAAAATCAGAATATGATTCCATTTCAAAATCAAATCTTATAGAGTCTTGTTCCTTAGAAATGGGTGTGGAAGTACTCTTAGAAATCAAACTAGAACCAATACTCATAATCTCCCTAAGCATAGGACAATCCAATTCCATGGTGTTTTTACTTGGTGGTTCAAAATGGGAGATAACAAAAGAAGAATGGTCCTCTGAGGGGTACTTCATGGAATCCATAACATTAAATATCACAACTTCATCTCCAAATTCCATGGAAAGTGTACCCTCATTGACATTTATTATAGTTTTTGCAGTCTTGAGGAAGGGCCTACCTAAGATAATGGGGGCATGAGAACTTACCTGATCATCCTCCATGTTAAGCACATAGAAGTCTACTGGAAAGATCATGTCTCTTACCCAGACAAGTACATCCTCAAGAACTCCCACTGGATATGCCATAGCTCTATTCGCCAACTGCACCACTACTCTCATCGGTTTTATCTCACTAATCTGCAAGGAAGAGAATACAGAGTGAGGCATCACATTTATTGAAGCTCATAAATCACAAAGAGCACCAGAGAAGTGAAACTCCCCTATGGTACATGGGATGGTGAATGTCCCGGGATCCTTGCACTTTGTTGGCATTGCTAGAGTTGGTGTAATGAGTGCTGAGAAATTCCTTCCAAGGTTGATCCTCTCATTTCCCTTGAGCCCTCTTCGATTGGTGCAGAGTTCTTTTAAGAATTTGGCATACCTTGGGATTTTCTTAATGGCTTCAAGTAGAGGAATGTTGATCTCCACACGCTTGAATGTGTCCAAAACCTCCTTTTACATTGCTTCTTCAGCCATTTTCTTAGTTTGAACAACCCTGTTTGGAAAAGGAAGGGGTTTAGGAGGAACATCATCAATCTTTTTCTTACCTTTATCTTTCTCCATGGATTGTTCATCAGTTGGTATGGAATGCAGCTTCTCTGGAGTTGAGGTGAATCCCGGTGGAATGGTAGGTACAGATGTATCGTTCATTTGCTTCACACTTCAAAATGTGATGGCACTAAAATTCCCCTTTGGATTTGGAGTGGGTTGGGAAGGTAGAATTCTGGAATTCTTACTTACAAGTTCCTGGAGGGCGGTGGCAATCTGGCTCATTTGAGTCTTTAACTCCCTCAGCTCTGAACCTTGACTCTTTAGCTCATTCTGTTGATTAAGAACAATTTGTTTCAAAAGATCATCAGTGTTAGAGTCTACCTTGTGTTGTATATTCTCTTTTTGCTGACTCATTGATGTTTGAGCTTAGAATCTCCTTTGGGGTTGTTGGAAACCCTGTTGGTAAGGTGGAGGCTGCTGGAAGTTTGGTTGAAAAGGGGGCCTTTGTTGTTGTCCAGAGCCATACCTCATGTCCGACTGATCTTTCCACCCTTGGTTGTATGCTGGATCAAACTTATTTTGGGGATATGGTTGTTGTTTTTACTGCTGATATGGTCTCCCAGGGAACACTGCTGCACAATCTTCTATTTCTTGGAGTTGTGGGCAACAGTCAGTTGGGTGGCTTGTCTCAATACAAATACCACAAGGCCTTGAAGGAGAGGGTAGGGATGTATTTTGTGCCAAATCAATTTTCCTCACCATAGTGTTAAATTATTCCAACTTAGTATCAATCAAATTACTTTCAAGAGAATAAGGACTTACCTGATGTACTCCACTGACATGTGGTGTACCTCTATCACCAAATTGTTGGGAGTTTTGGGCCATCTTGTCGATCAACGCATGTGCAGCTACTGGTTTCTTGTCCACCAATTCTCCTCCAGCCGTAGCATCTACCATGCTTCTCTCCATAGGTGTGAGTCCTTCATAGAAGTATTGGATAAGTAATTTCTCACTGATTTGGTGATGTGTGAAGCTTGTACACAACTTCTTGAATCGCTCCCAGTACTCATACATTGACTCCCCTTGGGCTTGCTTGATCCCCGATATCTCCTTCCGAATGGATGTTGTCCTTGATGCTGGAAAAAATCTTTGCAAGAAAAGACGTTTCAAATCATTCCAACATGTTACATCTTCAGGTTGAAAATAATACATCCAATCTTTTGCAGCTCCATCAAGTGAGAATGGGAATGCTCTTAATTTAATTTGATCTTCAGAAACATTTCTTGGTTTTAAAGTAAAGAAAACCACATTAAATTCTTTCAAATATTTATTGGGATCCTCATCAGAGAGGCCATGAAACTTTGGAAGTAAGTGAATTAATCCATATTTCAGTTCAAAGTCCGATTCGAGATTTGGGTATGCAATACAATTTGGTTGATAGTTAATATCAGGTGCAGCCAATTATCGAATGGTTCTATTAAGTTCATTTCCATTATTTCCAGCCATTGGTTCCTCTTTTATGTTTGAATTTTAATTTCTTCCAATTTCAATGCTTCCAGAAGAGAGGAATTCACCAACTGGTTGAATATTGAAACTTTCCGTAGACTAAGAGTGTCTGATTCGTGCCCTAAGGTTGCGTTCAATCTCAGGGTAAAGATCTAAGAGATCTTCGGGATTAGTTCGTGTCATCAATAAATGAAAGATGAGAAGTAGGAAAGTGGACCATAGTAAAATAAAAATTAGAAGTTTGAGTTGATGGTCCAAAAATAAGTAGAAGGAAATAAAAGAAGAAGGAAGAAAAAAATTCAGATTGGGTAAAGACGGATTAAAGATGTCACGACCCGTCCTCGGGGCCCCTGCCGTGACTACCCCAAGCCCGCCTTCCAAAGGCTAGGGGCTGGCGACTAGCACCAAGGCGTAAATCCCGGTAAAAAGGGAAGGCATTGCCTTTGTAAAGTAAACAAGAACCATAGAGTAAGCAAGCGGAAAAGTAAACACTAAGTAAAAACTGGTACAATAGTAAGTGCGGAAAAGTAAGTGGGCCAGTATACAAACCCAAACTGAAAGTAAAGTACAACTCGAAAGGAAAAACAGCAACTGAAAAGTAAAAGCCACTACGCCGAGTTGTCCACTAGAAATCCCACCTAAAGGGTGGGTACAGATAGCTCCACTGCTCCTCAGGTCCCGCCGTCCGCTCCGAGTACGTCCCGCCCAGTGGTTCACCTCCAGGTATCGTTCTGCTCTGCAAACCTCAACCACGATCAACGTTGTCCGTCGTCTACAACCAACACAACGTAGTGCGGGCATAACCCGTGCAGGGGTGAGTATAAGCTACTCAGTAGGGACCCCAAGACCCCCGAAGGTCTCCCAAAATCCACAAATGATAAACCAAAAAGTAAAGATACAATCACGAAGTAACATCCGACACTGCTTAGGTATATGCCCATACATATACCTAAGTCATCATTTCCAATACGCTCCAACCTCTGATCCCAAGTACAACCCAGTCCACACAGGAAAGTATACGTATTCCACATAGGGAAGCAAAATGTAATCCATACAGGATAGCACAGCACAATCCACACAGGAAAGCAACAGGATTTAGCTCACATAGGTATACTTCTTCGAAGACGATAGATATGATCACTGATCCATCTAAGTCGTCGGACCCACAAAGGATCGATAGGTACTAACCCCCGCAAAGACCCACACAGGATCGGGCCCACACATGACCTGTAGGTGCTGGCTCACACAGAACCGCTAGGCGTTGACCCACACATCGGACCCACACAAGATCGGTAGCACTGATCCACACCGGATCGCTGAGTGCTGAAGTCGTCGTCGTCGAATCCACTGAGGATCTCTGCACAGTCGTCGTCGTAGTCACAGTAGCAGTCGCAGCCAACTCTAGGGTTCCTGCATACAGCAAGCTCATTCGGGAGGGTCCGTTCCACGAGCCGAGAGGCTGATACATCAACTGACACATAGTCCTGAGTTGATGTATCCAAAAGTTCTGTATCGTCAATAGTAACTCAACGTCGCAGACGGCGCGTCGATCGGACGCCCCGTCTGAGAGTTATTGGCTTTTTCGTCCCAGGGGCCTGGTTGGTTTTTAAGGCAAAACCAACCCGACCATACTCCACCTACGTCCAAACCTCGGGCAGAGTATGCCAAAAGATCCGTCTCACTAAGAGGAACTCAACAAAGTCGATGGCACGTCAATCGGACGTCCGTAGCTCAAGATATGAGCGTTTCTGCTCCGAGGGCCCGGTTAGTTTCGTCTACGAACCAACCCGGCCGAACTCAAAGTATTCTGAAACCTTGAGTGCAATATACCAAAACGACTGTCTCGTTCCAAAGATCGTGTCGCTGCTGACGGCGCATCGATCGGAGTTCCGTAGCCCGAGTTATGGGCAATTGAAACCAAACGGTCCGAAAAAGGGGGTTTCGGGCCCGGACTGACCCGGCCCGAGACCCCGTGGGTCAGCCCGAACCGGGTCGACCCGACCTGATTCCGGGTCGGCACGGCCCGGCACGGCCCGGCCCGGCTAGGCGCGGCCCGGCCTGGCGGACCGGCCAGGCGCTGGTCCGGCTGGGCACAGCGCGCCCAGCGCGCTGTCTGGCTCGGCCTTTGGCCGAGCCGTTTCAGCAAGGGGGGCACCTGCCCCCCTGTGTAACCCCCCCCCCCCCAAATTTATGGGGGGCCGTTTGAAGCCGGTCGGGGGAATTTAATTCCCCCGGATCCTCCCCTTCCGTTTGGCCCGACCTGGCCGGCCGGTTCCTGCGCAACGGGACCGGTAGTGGTCAGTCCCCTTCCAGCTCTGACACCGGCGGCCCGGTCCGGCCGCCGGTCACCTTGCTCCGCCGCGGCCCAAAACCGGCCGCGACCCTTGTCGTCCGGCGCGGTGCAACGGCACCGTGCCCCTCCGCCGCGGCCCAGCTCCGGCCGCTGCGTCTCCGGTTTTCTTTGACGCAACGCAACTGCGTCGCGTTCTTAAACTTCTTTCCACGACGCGGCGCGACGGCGCCGCACATTTCCTTCCGCAAGAATCCGCATGGTGCGACGGCACCACACTCTCCCGTACCAACCACAAAGGAACAAACCCGAAAAATTAAGGAGGAGGGTCAGCCGTGTTTGTGCAGTCTGACCCCCTCGCGTTATTCGATAACAAATGGTTTAAATCCACTAAGATCTTCAAGTTGGTATTCACGAACAAATAAATAAATAAAACCCCTAACTCGGTTTTAAGAACGGTGCACGTCAACGAGCCGTGGAAGATGAGCGTCGCAGAGGTCGGGCGTCACGGAAGAAGAACGTCGACGTCGCGAAGCGAGGATTCGAAGTCGTTGATGGAGATTTCGTCGTAGAAAACCATCGCGGAAGATACGACGCGGAAGAAGAACGTCGCGTCGCGGATACGGAGTCGCGGAAAATGAACGTTGATTCCATTGTCGTCGAGGTGCATCCGAAGAGGAAACGTCACAGAAGAAGAAAGTCAGGGAAGAAGTTCTCTGTGTTCTTCGGCGGAGAAGTTCTTCGTTGAAGAAGAATATGTTCTTCCCAAAACCTCTCAACAACAAACTCTAACAACAAAAATAAAATAAGTTCCTTTCTTATTTTATTAACACAAAAACTCTTTTAAATTTCAAGAGTTTGAAAAATCAAATAACCATACACAACTCACCTCATTAAACTTGTTACATTAAAGTTATAAGTTATAACTTAAGTTAACAAAATTAAAGTGGGATTTGAGGGGGTTAGAGGATATGAAGGGGTGGGGTTCGTGTGGGCCCCACCACCCTCATAACCTCCCAAGGGAGGTTGGGTGGTTACCCAACTTCCATCAAGAACTAACACTTAGAGTAAAAATAATAAAAATTGTAGAGTAATTATAAAATAAACTTCCACAATTTTTATCATCAAAACTCGTGTAAACGCAACTCCGAAATAGGAGTTCCTAAGCAATTATCGGCGTTGCGGTTCCATTGGTGCCCTCAGAATTCGATTCCGGGCACCAGTTCAAAAGTTAGAAAATCCCGCTCGTTCTTTCACTAAACGTACCCGAGCTAAACTTCGGATAGAAATTCCGGGCACTCCGGGCCTCAAAATCAAGTGCTGTCTGAAACCGCGTTCTTGTAAAATTACAAAGAAAATTAAGAAAAAAATTCCCTTGAATTTTATGGGTCTTTACATTACACCCACCTCAGGGCTTTACGTCCCCATAAAGATACATCAAAACTAGGGAAACAAATGAGGGTACTGAGAACGCATCTGAGTCTCCCGCTCCCAAGTGCTCTCCTGGAGGTTATCATGCTGCCATCTGATGCGCACTAGAGGAATCGACCGTCCACATAGGACCCGCTCCTGTCGATCCTCGATCTCCACCGGGACCTCCGTAAAAGTCGCCCCATCGTCAACATCAAGCTCCCCATGTTCAATGATGTGTGTTGGGTCGTGCACGTTTCTCCTCAGCTGAGATACGTGGAAGACGTTGTCCACCCGGTGCAACTGAGGTGGTAGAGCCAGACGATAAGCCACCTCTCCAATCCTGCTGAGGACCTGGAATGGTCCGATGAAGTGCGTATATAACTTGCCTCCTCGGCCAAATCTCCGTAATCCACGTCGAGGTGAGACACGCAAGAAGACGTGGTCGCCATCCTCGAACTCTAGTGGCCTCCGCCTCCTATCAGCATATGACTTCTGCCGGCTCTGAGCTGTCCTCATCCGCTCCTGGATGACTTGGACCTTCTCTGTCATGGCCTGGACCATCTCCGGCCCCACAAGTGCTGACTCCCCAAGGTCTATCCAGAACAAAGGAGATCTACAAGGTCGGCCGTACAATGCCTCGTACGGTGCCATCCCGATGGTGGAGTGGTAGCTATTGTTGTACGCAAACTCCACTAAGGGTAGGTGGTCCTCCCAGCTATGACCAAAGTCGAGGACACATGCGTAGAGCATGTCCTCAAGAGTCTGAATGGTCCTCTCCATCTGACCATTCGTCTGAGGGTGAAAGGCTGTGCTCAGACGTAGCTGCGTCCCGAACGCCTCCTGCAACCCCTTCCAAAGCCGGGAAGTAAAGCGAGCATCTCGATCAGAGACGATATATGATGGCACACCGTGAAGCCACACAATCTCCTGAATGTAAAGTCTTCCCAATCTCTCCACTGAGCCCTGCTCTCTGATGGGTAAGAAGTGAGCCAACTTGGTGAGTCGGTCGATAATCACCCAGATGGAGTCGTGACCTCTGGAAGTGCGTGGAAGTCCAGTCACAAATTCCATAGATATGTCGTCCCACTTCCACTCTGGAACCTCCAAGGGTTGTACCAAGCCTGGTGGTACCTGATGCTCTACCTTCACCTGCTGGCAGGTGAGACATCGTGAAACAAACTCTGCCACAGCCTTCTTCATGCCTGGACACCAGTGCTTTATTCTGAGATCCTGGTACATCTTCGCCACTCCAGGATGTACCGCCAAGGGAGAAGTGTGAAACTCTCTCAGAACCTCCTCCCGTAAAGCGATTGGTACCATGGTACGTCCTCTGAAAAGGATTTCGTGCTCTGCTCCAAAGGAGAAACCATCAGGTGCATGTCCTGAGGATATCTGTACACGCCGCGTCTCACAGTTAGCGTCCCCACGCTGTGCCTCTCTGACCTGCTGTAGTAGTGGAGGAGTGACTGTGAGAGACTGAAGGAAGGCTGCTCCATCTCTATCCATGAAGGATATCTGCAAAGCGGCTAGCTGCTCTGTCACCTCCTCAAGTAGCTGAATGCCCGTCCTCCTGCTGAGGGAATCGGCTACTACGTTCCCCTTCCCAGGAGTATAGACTATCTAAAAGTCATAGACCTGGAGGAACTCGAGCCATCGCCACTGTCTCAGGTTTAGGTCCTTTTGAGAGAAGATGTACGTGAGACTCTGATGGTCAGAAATGACTGTAAAGCGCTCGCCCATCAGGTAGTGTCACCATGTCTTTAGAGCGAAGACCACTGCTGCTAACTCCAGGTCATGGGTAGAGTAGTTCTGATCATGCGGACTCAACTGACGTGATCCATAGGTGATCACTGCCCTCTCCTGCATCAGGACACATCCTATTCTGGTCCCTGATGCATCGCAGTAAACTACGTACCCTACTCCCTCCTCAGGCAACCTCAAGATAGGTGCGTTGGTCAATCTCTGTCTCAGCTCCTGGAAACTCTGCTGAAATCTGTCTGACCACACGAAGGGTTTCCCCTTCCTCGTCAAATCTAAGAGTGGTGCTGCAACTCTGTAGAAGTCTGGAACAAATCTACGGTAGTATCCAGCTAGTCCCAAGAAACTTCGCACCTCCGTCACGCTCTTGGGTGGCTCCCAAGCTAACACTGCCTCGATCTTCGTAGGATCCACTACAACTCTCGCCTCAGAGATGACGTGCCCCAAGAAGTGGACCTCACATATCCATACCTGGCACTTCGAGAGCTTACCATAAAGCTGGTGCTCTCGGAGTGTCTCTAGTATAACCCATAAGTGGTAGGCGTGCTCCTCCTCAGTCGTCGAGTAAATCAAAATGTCGTCGATGAAGACCACGACAAATCGATCGATGTATGGATGAAAGATCCTGTTCATGAGGACCATTAACACTGCTGGAGCATTGGTTACGCTGAATGGAATAACCAAGAACTCATAGTGGCCATACCGACATCTGAAGGCCATCTTCTGTACGTCCTCGTCTCAAACTCTGAGCTGATGATAGCCTGACCTAAGGTCTATCTTCGAGAACCACTGTGCTCCCTTGAGCTGATCAAAGAGGACATCAATCCTCGGTAGCAGATACTTATTCCTCACTGTCACTTGGTTCAGGCGATGATAGTCGACACAAAGTCGCAAGCTCCCGTCCTCCTTCTTGGCGAACAATATCGGGGAAGCCCAAGATGAAACACTGGGTCGGATGAACCCCTTGCCCTGCAAGTCCTCCAACTATACCCGTAGCTCTTGAAGCTCGGCGGGGGCCATCCGATATGCTGGAGTCGATATCGGGGTTTTCTCGGGGTACAAGTCAATATAAAAGTCTACCTCTCTGTGAGGAGGTAGCCCTGGAACGTCGTTGGGAAAAACGTCTGCAAACTGATCCACCACTGCAGGAAAACCAGGACTTCGCACGTCAACTGCTCCTAGGATGAGGCTAGCCAACTGATGAGTGATGGGATTTCCTCTCCTCTGCGGAAGTCCATCATGTGCTGCAAAGGATCCCTTCTCGCCGGTGAAGGTGAACCTGCTTCCGTCGGTGCGTACACATCGCACCTTGCGCCTAAAACAGTCAATCTGTGCATGGACCGTAGATAACCAATCCATGCCCAAGATGACGTCGTAAGGCCTCGACGCCACTACAAGAAGATCTCAGCTGAAGATCTCGCCTCCTATAGTAAGCTCACACTGCCGGCACCAGTGCGTAATCATCGAGTATGCTTCCGTAGGAGTCTCTAGCCGTAAGGATCAAGCCAACGGCTCTGTCGGAATCTCCGAGCTCTGAACAAGGGAAGCGGCTATGAAAGAGTGACTCGCTCTTGTGTCTATAAGTACTGAATCAAGGGTGGAATAGACACAGATAGTACCTCGAATCATCTCGTGTGCGCCGTGGTCGTAGTCCTCTGCTTCCTGGAGCTGTGCCTGTCTCTGCCTGCCAGCTCCCTGTGGTCGGGGTGGAACTCCTGGTGGTGGTGGTGGTAGAGCCTCAAAGCGTCGCCCACCACCTGCTGCTCGGCCAGCTCCTCTTCCTCGTCCTCCTCCTCCCTGAGGACCGCCACGGTCGACCCTCTACCTCTGCCTCGGTGGTCCCTCAACCGTCTTCTGCTCCACAGAATGGCGGGTCGGGCAGTCACGAGCCATGTGACCCTGCCCTCCGCATGAGTAGCACTGCCTGCCTATCGAAAGACTGGCTCCGCGCTGTGTGCCCCGCACTGCTGAGCCAGTGTCCTGAGGTCGTCTGCCTGAGGGTCTGGTCTGCCTGGACCCCTGAGTCATCCTTTGACTGCCTGCTGTAGAAGACTCTTCTACGTGCCGCCCTGCGGTGGGTCTCGGTGCTGGTGTAGACTCAGCAAGAAAACTCTCGATCAAAAGGGCCCGCTCCAATACTCTTTTCTGAGTCGGAATGCTGAGGGAGATCAGTGATGCCCTGATCTCATGTCTCAATCCCTGATCAAAGGTCCGGGCCCGGAAGAATGGGTCCCGTACCATGTCGGTCGAGTAGCATGAGAGATCAGTAAATCTCACCGAGTACTGAGCGACTGTCATGGTGCCCTTCCGCAGCTGAAGAAGCTCCTGAATGCGCACCGCACGGAGGGTGGCTGGGACGAACTCCGAGCGGAAGAGTCTCTCAAAGTCCGTCCAAAGTAGATATGCCTCATCGTGCACCGGGAGCATCAAGCTCCACCATCGGCCGACTACTACGTGCAGTAGGATCCCAGCGAGGATCACCATGAGGTCTGCTGGTGTCCTCACTAACTGAAACACATGTACCACTACCTCCAGCCAGTCCTTGGCTTCCTGGGGGTCCGTCTCCCCACGGAACCTGGGTGGTCGCTGGCGCTGGAACTCATGCAGTGCACTGAGGCAACGTGCATCGTCAGTGGCTGGTGTTGGAAGCATCGGTGGCTCGGTGGGTAGAGGTACCGCTGGTGCCTCTGCTGTCAAAGGGCCCTGCACCGAGGCCTCATCGCTCAGTGGGTTGTCGTCACGCTCGACTCTCAGAACGCTAGCTGGCTACCGTCGTGGGGCCATCCTGAAAAGGAAATAGGTGCGCCACGTTCAGAACAGTATACCTGGTGAGCTGATACAAAGTAATCACAAAGAAAACTTGAAACACACATGCAATCAATGTTTTCGTGCATTAAGTCGGAAATCAGATGTTAGGGTCCTGGTGTATGGATAAGTCGGCCGCCGCACCAACACTGGACTCCCTGTACTGATAACCACACTCGATACGCTAAACACTATTGCTTCACATAGAAAAACATCAGAGTCCCAAGTTCTGCGGTAGAACCGAACTCCTCTGATACCAATTTTTCACGACCTATCCTCGGGGCCCGTGCCGTGACTACCCCAAGCCCGCCTTCCAAAGGCCAGGGGCTGGCGACTAGCACCAAGGCGTAAATCCCGGTAAAAAGGGAAGGCATTGCCTTTGTAAAGTAAACAAGCACCACAGAGTAAGCAAGAGGAAAAGTAAACACTAAGTAAAAACTGGTACAACAGTAAGTGCGGAAAAGTAAGTGGGCCAGTATACAAACCCAAACTGAAAGTAAAGTACAACTCGAAAGGGAAAACAGAAACTGAAAAGTAAAATCCGCTACGCCGAGTTGTCCACTATAAATCCCACCTGAAGGGTGGGTACAGATAGCTCCACTGCTCCTCGGGGCCCGTCGTCGGCTCCGAGTACGTCCCGCCCAGTGGTTCACCTCCAGGTACCATCCTGCTCTGCAAGCCTCAACCACGATCAATGCTGTCCGTCGTCTACAACCAACACAACGTAGTGCGGGCATAGCCCGTGCAGGGGTGAGTACAAGCTACTCAATAGGGACCCCGAGACCCCCGAAGGTCTCCCAAAATCCACAAAGGATAAACCACAAAGGAAAGATACAATCACGAAGTAACATCCGACACTGCTTAGGTATATGCCCATACATATACCTAAGTCATCATTTCCAATACGCTCTAACCTCTGAACCCAAGTACAACCCAGTCCACATAGGAAAGTATACGTATTCCACACAGGGAAGAAAAACGTAATCCACACAGGATAGCACAACACAATCCACACAGGAAAGCAACAGGATTCAGCTCACACAGGTATAATTCTTCGAAGATGATAGAGATTATCACTGATCCATCTGAGTCATCAGACCCACAAAGGATCGATAGGTACTAACCCCCGCAAAGACCCACACAGGATCGGGCCCACACAGGACCTGTAGGCGCTGGCTCAAACAGAACCGCAGAGCGATGACCCACACAGGATCGAACCAACACAGGATCGGTAGCACTAATCCACACAGGATCGCTGAGTTCTGAAGTCGTCGTCGTCGAATCCACTGAGGATCTCTGCACAGTCGTCGTCGCAGTCACAGTAGCAGTCGCAGCCGGCTCTAGGGTTCCCGCACACAGCAAGCTCATTCGGGAGGGTCCGCTCCACGAGCCGAGAGGCTGATACATCAACTGACACATAGTCCTGAGTTGAGGTATCCAAAAGTTCTGTATCATCAATAGGAACTCAACGTCGCAGACGGCGCGTCGATCGGACGCCCGGTCTGAGAGTTATTGGCTTTTTCGTCTCAGGGGCCCGGTTGGTTTTTAAGGAAAAACCAACCCAACCATACTCCTCCTACATCCAAACCTCGGGTGGAGTATGCCAAAAGATCTGTCTCGCTAAGAGGAACTCAACAAAGTCGACGGCACATCAATCGGATGTCCGTAGCTCAAGATATTAGTGTTTCCGCTCCGAGGGCCCGGTTGGTTTCGTGTACGAACCAACCCGGCCGAACTCAAAGTATTTTGAAACCTTGAGTGCGATATACTGAAACGACCCTCTCGTTCCAATGATCGTTTCGCCGCTGACGGCGCATCGATTGGAGGTCTGTAGCCCGAGTTATGGTCAATTGAACCCAAACGGTCCGAAAATGGGGGTTTCGGGCCCGGACCGACCCGGCCCGCGACCCCCTGGGTCGGCCCGAACCGGGTCGACCCGACCAGAGTCCAGGTCGGCCCGGCGTGGCCCGGCCCGGCGACGGTCCGGCTGGTTACAGCGCGCCCTGCACGCTGTCTGGCTCGGCCTTTGGCCGAGCCGTTTCGGCAAGGGGGGTGCCTTCCCCCCTGTGTAACCCCCCCCCCCCCCAAATTTATGGGGGGCCATTTGAAGCCGACCAGGGGAATTTAATTCCCCCGGATCCTCCCCTTCCGGCCGGCCCGACCTGGCCGGCCGGTTCCTGCTCAACGGGACCGGCAGTGGCCGGTCCCCTTCCAGCTCCGACACCGGTGGCCCAGTTCGGCCGCCGGTCACCTTGCTCCGCCACGGCCCAGAACCGGCTGCGGCCCATGTCGTCCGGCGCGGTGCGACGGCACCGCGCCCCTCCGCCGCGGCCCTGCTCCGGCCGCGGCGTCTCCGGTTTTCTTCGACGCGGCGGGACGGCGTCGCGTTCTTAAACTTCTTTCCATGGCGCGGCGCGACGGTGCCGCGCATTTCCTTCCACAAGAATCCACGTGGTGCGACGACACCACGCTCTCCCGTACCAACCACAAAGGAACCAACACGAAAAATTAAGGAGGAGGGTCGGCCATGTTTGTGCGGTCCGACCCCCTCGTGTTATTCGATAACAAATTGTTTAAATCCACAAAGATCGTCAAGTTGGTATTCATGAACAAATAAATAAATAAAACCCCTACCTCGGTTTTAAGAACGGTGCACGTCAATGAGGCGCGGAAGACGAGCGTCGCGGAGGTCGGGCGTCACGGAAAAAGAACATCGATGTCGCGAAGCGAGGATTCGATGTCGTTGACGGATATTTCTTCGCGGAAAACCGTCGCTGAAGAGACGACGCGGAAGAAGAACGTCGCATCACGGATATGGAGTCGCGGAAAACGAACGTCGATTCCGTTGTCGTCGAGGTGCGTCCGAAGAGGAAACTTCACAGAAGAAGAAAGTCGTGGAAGAAGTTCTCCGTGTTCTTCGGCGGAGAAGTTCTTCATTGAAAAAGAAGATGTTCTTCCCAAAACCTCTCAACGACAATCTCTAACAACTAAAATAAAATAAGTTCCTTTCTTATTTTATTAACACAACAACTCTTTTGAATTTCAAGAGTTTGAAAAATCAAATAACGACACACAACTCACCTCATTAAACTTATTACATTAAAGTCATAAGTTATAACTTAAGTTAACAAAATTAAAGTGGGAGTTGAGGGGGCTAGAGGATATGAAGGGGTGGGGTTTGTGTGGGCCCCACCACCCTCATAACCTCCCAAGGGAGGTTGGGTGGTTACCCAACTTCCATCAGTAACTAACACTTAGAGTAAAAATAATAAAAATTGTAGAGTAATTATAAAATAAACTTCCACAATTTTTATCATCAACACTCGTGTAAACGCAACTCCGAAACAGGAGTTCCTAAGCAATTATCGGCGTTGTGGTTCCATTGGTGCCCAAGTAATTCGATTCCGGGCACCGGTTCAAAAGTTAGAAAACCCTGCTCGTTCGTTCACTAAACGTACCCGAGCTAAACTTCAGATAGAAATTCTGGGTACTCCGGGCCTCAGAATCAAGTGTCGTCTGAAACCGCGTTCTTGTAAAATTCCAATGTAAATTAAGAAAAAATTTCCCTTGAATTTTACGAGTCTTTACAAAATAATAGAGGAAGATAATTAAAATGTATATCAAAATAAATACCTCTAATTGGTTGAAATAATTACTTGCCTCCCCAGAAACGGCGCCAATTTGATAGAGTGCTGTCATGGGCGCCCTCAAATGATTAATGTGATTTTGGGATTCTTAGGTGCAGTAGAGTTGCTGACCAAGGTCGTCTCTCAAAGGAGGAAGTGAATTTAACAACTTATTAATGGTATTCTAAAACAAATAAAATAGAATATAATAAAAACACTAATTTAAAGTATTGGGTTTTGTTATAGTTTACGAATCTAGAAGAAGTTTTCTGGAAGAATATTGTATATTTTTTTAGTTTTTAGTTTTGAAATGAAGTTCGATTGAAATGACACAACAAAAAGATGTTTTTTTAGAAATCAATTTTAAAAGGTGTAATCGATCTAACTCTACCTATTCAATCATTTACTAATCATTATAATTTCAATTAATATCTACTTAATTTTTATCCCATAATTTCTTATCCCTCAAACACTACGAGAGTTAACTTAACCACAAAGATGAAATTACTTAAACCCTAGGCCAGCTTCGGAACACGCAATTGCAGCACCCTGCTTTGATTGTTGTTCTAAGGATAGCTTATGGTCAGTGGTTAATTAGGGCACATATCCATTCTGGAAATGAGGATGAATTTTTTTTAGTGATTATATTTGAACTCTACAAATTTATCCCATGTGGTCTTGTATTACCGATTAAGATCGCGCTGTCACAATTTACACAAAATCTCGACGTCGCGTGTTTTGTATTAATTGTTCAATTTCTTTCTTAGTTTCTTGTAATTAAATAACACAATTAATGGATCATATTATGTGAATTACATTATCTCATTTATTCAATATAAATGAATGAAAAATGATAGAGGTTGATCGATTACTAAAAAGAACTACTCTTCCATGGGTGGCGTAATCATTGTAGAAGCGTTTTTCATGTGCAAAGGTTTAAAATGGGTATAACCCAATAACACTTCTACTCAAGAATTCCAGCCCAAATAGGAAGATTAATAGAAGAATAAATTTAAACAAAACATAAGAAAATAGAAGAAATAAAAGAATAACAAATAAGTTTATTACATAAACAAAATCATTACAACATGAAGGAGAAGAAGAAGGCTTCGTCGAAGGGATCCTTGCTTCAAGAGCTACCCTTATTGAAGTGGTTGGATAATTAAAGTGGATCCACTTATCCTCTGCCATAAACTTCCCAATGCACGTCCCAACCCCACCAAATGATAAAAACACCAATTTCTAGAGTGGGGGGAGGCTAGATTCAAAGTGGTTTCAAGTGTGAATGGGGAATCTCGGCCAAATATTTTATGGAAAATTACACCGCCCATTTTACCACCAAAACGCGTGAATTGTCCAGACTTCTAGAAGGATCCAATGTGCGGATATGGGTCCTCTATCTCTTCTCCAAATTTGGGCTCAATCCAGGCCCAGATAAAGGCGTTATGGCCGAAATAAAGAATCTTCTCCATTCTGACGAGTCCAGCCCATCTTTGACTTCATGGCCCATGTTCAACAACCAAATGCACTTTTTAGCTCTAGTGTCCTGAATAAAAGTTATATATAATTATGTTAGAAACACTGTTACAAAATGTACTATTCAAATAATAAATATAAAAATATTTATCTTCTAAATACTACAGTGAACTATAAAGGGTAAAACTGGGATTTTCATCAAATATTCAAATGAATGATCTAATCCCAAATACTTTCTAATTACACATATTTAACACAATTTGAGGAAATTATATCATTTATTATCAATAAAATATTCAATAAAATAGTGTTTTGTCACTCTTCTACTGACTAATTTTTAGGAGGGTTACAACAACTAATAATATCAACATATATGTCAAACTAAAAATACTTATAACAAGAAAAATGACCCAAAATGTCATGGGTGTTCTCCATAATGCTTTGATAATTTCTTCTTGATATTCATAAATATATTAAAAAACAATTATCTTACAAAATTTATCTTAAATTAAATTTGATATATAAGAAAATCACTCTTTAATTCTATATAATCAATAACATAACAACTTAATATTTCATATACCCTTCATTCATATATGTTCAATGTATTTTATATATTTATATATATCACTATAATTTTTAGAGAATCATTATTTTAACAAATAAAGTGATATTTTGAAATTAAAATTTGAATTAAAAAGTACCAAACTCCTAGAACTTCATCATCCACAAATTTTATAAATAGAATTATTTCTACATAAATCTACACCATTTATCATTATTTTGATAGTTATTAGTTGTACCAAAAATAACCAACACTCCATGCTAGTTATAGGTAATATATTTTTCTTAATACATAATTCTTTAAATAATCACAACATAAAATCCATCATTATAGCGTAACCAATTATTTTATCAATAATTTTTAAATAACTTCCATATGTGTTGTAGTGTACTAAGATGTTTTTCAAAAAAACTATTATTTATTTCTCCATATATCTCAGGGATTATCTTCCAAGGACTTATATATTTTCTTTTATATTCTAATCAATATAATGAGATCTCATCAATAATGAAACAAACTATATACTGTAATGTGATCCAATTTTTTTCAGATATTTTGGTGTGTAATGATATGTTCCCTCATGAGTGATTCTTATATACCTATTTTTTAGTAATCGCATTGAGTAAAACAAGTATAATCTCACATACGTATTCCATATCAAAAAAATCATTATGGGTGTGAATGAATCATACAAAACATTGGTAATTCATAAATTAATCTTTCATTAAATTTATATAAAGATTAAAGGAGTATGTGATGAAATGAATAAAACAATTTGGAATAATTTTATATCCTTAAACTTTGAAAAACACCAGATTAATCTGATATAATTGTAAGAATGATTATTTATTCTTATATAATCATTCAGTAATCAGAGAATATTTATGTTTGTACTATGATGTTTGTCATTTAACATAATAACATCTATAATAATTCACTTTCCTTCTCTATTATACCACAAAATTCATAAAACATATGCAACTTCAAATGAATCCAATCGATAAAAAATGCAATATTTTAAAAACTATTCTAAATACTATCTGTTTGAAATTATTTTAGAGAGGTTTGATGTGGGACTCCCAAACCTCTTGATGGGTATTGTACCCAATTTTTATGATGATGTTTCATGATATTAGTAACCAATTTTTGAGTCATAACATTTGGAGGTATATTACGTGCTAGGTTTCTTGTTCCCTCGCATGTTAGAAGGTTAAGGTAGAGAACCATATGTCAAAATCACTACTTCATCCATTATCAGTTTACCATGGAAATTCTCATTGGGATTCTGAGATCATTGTAGTGAGATGATATGGTAGGGGTGTTAGTAGATTAAATGATGTAGGTCTCACCCAAATGTCCTATCTGAGATACCTTTTGAGTGGTTGATATTTTAATGTCTTATATATAACATATTTTTCATGATCATGGTATTTATTTTAGAATAATTTATAATATAGACCCTTGTTTCACAATCTATTTATTTTAAGGGTTATTCAAGGATATGGAAACTTAATTAAAGCTGATTAAATAATATCAACCATATAAAAATGAGAAGTAATAGTGGAATATAGGGATATTAGATGATACAATCTAGGCTTACATGTTATATTTCTGTGGAGATTGGGTGTACCATCTTGAATTGGTATTTTTTATATAATAAGTACTATCAAAATATGTTATATATTACTCCCTTTAAATATTTACATGTTTTATAATATATCACACCTATTAGTAGATTATATTTTATAGAGTAAAAAATAACCAGACTAGGGAAGGTATAAGAGATCTCATAACTGGTAAACATGATTAGTAAGAGATTGTTCGTCATTTAAAATTGGTATTTTCCTTATGCAGTCTATAAACAATGAACTTTGGAGTTTACTATAGGTAACCAAGTATTATTCTGAGAATCTCATATGTGTGGACATCATTTAGTATGAAATTAATGTAATATATTTTGTGTTTCATAGGAAAATTAGGGATTATAGTGGATTGGTACCTTAACTTACTAGATGACTCTTATAATAATACATTAGGACCCAAATTATTATTTTTTATGCTCCAAAAATTTAGAAGTGTGAGTTGGGATATAAAAACAAGATAGATAGTGTGGATGTTGATCCAAAAATAGACACTTATTTTTTTGGAGTGTATGTCCAAAGATATGATAACTATGATAAGGTTCTCTAGGGGAATACATTCCCATTAATTTATGTGTGGTGGTATTATGAGTGAATTCTGGAGGGGATGTTGGAGTGATGATTTGATATGAGATCCTAGAAGCCGGTATTGTTCTATGAGAAGAATAAAAAATGCTTCTCAAGAATGAGAATCATTAAGGGGGTTTTAAAATAACCCCCTAATTTTTATGTATTGTGTGAGTTAATTTTTTCCTAATTTTGATTTCATTAATAAAGTTTATGTTTCTTAGGTTCAAAAAGTTTATTATTTGGAAGAGGTATTGAGGACAGGTATGAGGCCCTATTACAAAAATAAAGTAGTAGGATCCACTGGGTAGCCAGTGAAAGAGAACTACGGACCCTTTGGAAATTCCAGAGGCCTTACCCCTAGAGACCCAATGTCTAATTTGTAAGACCTTTAATAAGTGTTCGGTAAGGTACCAAGTACTCAGTGGTTTTTATTTTCATATTCCTTAATGAAATTACATATAATTCACTTTAAATATATTCTAAATCCAATCATCATCACTTTGTTCCAAAACAATTTGGATATACCATGGCCCATCATCTGTAATTGTTTATCTTCCATACTTGACTTTTTAAGATGAAAAATGTATCACTGGTTTTTTTCCTCCTTGTTAGATAAGAATTAGAACATATATTATTTTATTATTTTTTTCATGGTTAACTAAAAATTCATTCAAAATCAATAAATTAAAATAACTTTTGGAGGTTTTTAAAATTGGGATGATTGATATTGAATTTCGAAATACAATTCCATGAGTTATCTCCTTGGGTATTATGTTAATAATTCCTCATTATTTTCCATCATTTATTTGGGTTTACATGAACATCTAAAAATAAATTTTATAAAGTTGTGTGTGGTGCTTCTAAAATTTTAATTGGTAAACTCAAATATTCTCTCTATGGAGAAATTGATCTTTATGAGATATGTTTCGAGTGATCTAATATAGTATGTTTTAATCAAATGTGAATAATATGGATCTTTCTTGGGGTTTATACCATAATTTTTATTCTCAATTTGAGTTTTATAACATTAAAATAATATCAAGTGGTTTTATCATATTATTTTAGAATAGGGAATAACATTATGCATTCATGAATTGGATTCATCTATTGGATAAAAAGTTATCTTGTATTGATATATTATGTTATTTAAGTGTTAAATAATCATATTAACTCCCTCTTCAGAGATGGGTTGACATAAAAGGAATTATAGTTAGTGTTTGGACCTTGTATAGTATTAATATTGTTGGGTTTTGATTGGTGCTTGTTATATATTGGCATTTTGATATGTGAATAAGAGTATTCCATTAGGGATTATATTCAAAAATGGTGGTATATATTAATAGGATCGTAGATTTGTTTGTAATATTTATTTATGTGGTTGACTATGTTACAAAATCCTTAGTATTTGATTTTTATTTATAGCGTTTTTATGATACACATTCCTCTAAATTTGATTATTATTTATTAGGTTGGGTATGTTACACTTTTCCCATTATTTGGTTCTTATTTAAGAGGTTGGTTATGTTATACCTTCCACAATATTAAATTACTATCCAAGAGGATGTCTATTTTACATATTATTTATTGTTTGGTTCCTATATAATGGTTTTCTACGTTATTCCTTAAAACATTGATTTATATTATGGAATGTGCTAGAATACTCATGGGTAATAATTGAGTCCTTCCACCAGTTTTTAATAAAGAAAGTTGGCTTAGGGTTTTTGGATTCTTGGTTATAATATGATAACTATACATGGGTGTCTTATAGTTATTAAATATTTATTATTTAAAATGTGAACTCATATATACTGTTTTACTTATGTTAAGGGCCCATTGGTTGTATCCTATTAAGTTTGAAGCTTTCACCTCACAAGTTCACCTTTGTTGGCATAAAGATTTCACTATCTATGATCTATTAATATGGAAGATTTTATGTCAGGTAATCCATAATGAGATGTGTTTCTTCAATATAGAGGTGATTATATGACATTTTTATGGACCCTTTTTCTATAATTCATTCAATTTTTAATTTATTTTTCTTTTTTATTTCCCATGTATATGATCTACCACCTTTGGAGATAAATATTTGGACTAATGATATATGATTATTGTGGGTTGGTTCTATTATGTGATATTTAAATATTAATTTCGTTTGAATCAAACCATAATCCATTATTTTTTTATTTTTTTATTTTTTACCCTTTATATATTCTTTGGGATGTATTAAGTACATTTTATCCCCAATGTAGAGACCTGAAGCTTGACGTACATGGACATTACATTACTTTTGCGGAATACTTGGTACATAACAAAAACACACACAAAAGGATCGTAATAGTTTAGTGTCTTTCGAAACTCGGAACATAATCTTCTAATCGTGGTGAACGATCTTCAATATCTCCCATAAAGATCTTCCCTTTTTTTTACCTAAAACCCTTTTTTATATCCTGGGGAAAAGAAAACATAAAAGGGTGAGCTCAAATTCTCAGTAAGGGTAAACAAAAGAAATATCAATCACATCATATACACAAGCGCATAACTTTTGGAAATCTTAACCTGCAAAAGAGATCATAATTTCATAACATGGGATAAATCATGGCAGTGAAATGTAATCACAATAATAATAACTTAAAACATGAAACTTTGTGGAATTCACACATAATAATAGAGAATCATTTCTTGTTAGTCAAGACTCACTGCCAAGACTATCTTAGTGGACAAAGTCCCTTTCTAAATCGAGTAACCCTCGTTTCAGTCCTGTTTCACTGAACCGGTATAACCTACCGTTCCAGCCCTGTCTATCTCATGAGATATAAAATCTTTACCCAATGCATTTGAGGGAGATATAGGTCCCACCCATCTTATAATGAATCCTTTCTTATGTGTGCCATATAATCATAAATCATACATCATCGCATAACACATGTAACAAAAATAGGATTCTTGAAACATCATGACATCATAAAACAAACCATATAAGGTAAATGACTTCATAAAAATAATTCCCTCACAACATAATCAAATCAATGTAATAATAGAGATAAAAACAGAACTCTATATTATCTTAGATGAAAAAAAATTTTGATAAAACATTTGAACTCCATTCTTGAGGAAAATATCCTTTCTACTTCAAAAACACTTTTCCTTTCTTAAAATGTCATAAAATTCTAAACTAAAAGAAGTTGATTAAAAATAAACTTGAAAACTTGTAAAGTAAGCTTCTTGGAAATAATGTTTTAAAAATCCATTCATGCCATACAAGTTAAAAAAAACATTCTTCGTACTTTTGTCGGAAAAGTCAAAAAGTACCTCGTACGAAAAACGACAAAAGATTCCTTTCATATCTTTTACTAAAAACTCACCGAAGGGTAAAATTGGATTTAAACAATTGTAGGTTGATGGAAATAATATTACATATTGAGGAAACATGGATGTGGATGATAAAATACAGCCCAGTAAATACTTACGAATAAACAATCTCGGATAAAAATGAGATTGTGATATTTCCCTTACCTTAGGTCCGATTTGCTTCGTATGTGTCCAAACCTCCTGTATAATGATTTAAATAATTTCATTGACTTATTACAGAATCCTATTAATTGTTATGATATCATATATGGTTCACTTATGACATTATATTACCCGTTCTTTTGTAAATTCCATGTTAAAGAAGCGTTTTCGGTAAAATCGTTTCATTTGTCGTAGGTGTTTTGACTTGTTGTTCTTGACATTATTATTACTTTTATCATGATTTACTTACTTCCAGAATATAAAATATGATTTATATATCATATATATTCAGTATATATATATATATATAATAGATAGATAAATGAAATGAAAAACACCGTTCATGGAGACGGTAGTCCGTACGTACGCATGAACGTTGTTTTCCTTTCATTATTGTCTTGAATGGAAGTAAGTAGATGAAATAGATATATATATATATACATAAATCTAGTAGCTTTATAATTTCATATATTTCATTATTATTTCTTATATATACTTTATAATCATTCTTAAATGGTTAACATGGAGAATGAATCTCATCGCGTCGTGGAGACGGTAGTCCGTACGTACGCACGAGCGATGATATCATTTCCATAAATATTGAATTGAATTGGAGTGGATTATACAATATATCAGAATAAATATGATGTTGTAATAACTATGTATAGTTATTCTTTACACCATTATACCCATCCATGTAAGGTGGTGGTGGAAAATAGATTACACCACGGCGTGGAGACGGTATTCCGTACGTACGCACGCGCGGTGATTTCATTTTTCCATAGGATGGATAGAAGGTGAATTAGATTTGTTTCATATTTATAATAACATATCAGTATATAAGAAATACTGATGTTATTACTTTATCATGAAACAACTAAAGAAGAAGAAGTTGAAGAAGAAAGAAATTGAAAAGATCGGTAATAGATATTACCTCTTCTTTGAAACGCCTCTTTGAATCCTCCACTTAGGGAACTAAGATTGGTCTTTGAAGAAGACCAGGACCTCTAGGATTATTCTAGGGAAGTGGAGAAGGGATTTTGGCAGTGGTTGGCCGAGCTTGAGTGCTCAAATTGGTGTGAGGAGGAGGGGGGAGGAGGTGTCCTTTTATAAGGGAGGAGAGGGGCACCTTAGGAATACCTCAAAATATTATTTTATATTAATGTCAAAATCGGTTTATAATGGTTCCAAAGGGTCTTATTTAGAAGAAAAAGTGGGGATGGGTCGAAATCCTATCAACCAATAGGATTTAGACAAGTTTAGGGTATTATTTTAACCATATCAATTAGATTTAACTCTAAGTTAAATAATTTAACTTTTACCGTCTCTTTTTGTTTTCTTTCACTATATGGTTAATACACTTACTATAACATGCCAAACGAACCCCAAATTGTTTATTATTAATATATATATCCTTATCTAAGTCATTTGGCCGAACCTTATATTTTTAGGAATAAAATAACAATTAATAATATAATATTTGATTTAAAAACTATTTTGTGTCAATTTTGACACTATTTGATATATGATTTTTGTGAAAGTCATAACAGAATTATATGTTCAAACCAAGTTGATTAAATCAACACTAATATATCATAGTAACCTAGAAAATTAGTGGAATTCATAAAAAGTCTCAAATTACATTTATTTGAGCATTTATAACATCAATTATGTTAACATTTCCTTAAAAGGGTAATTACTGCATCATCGTTGTGTCATAAATAAATTAATTTATTTAAAGTCTAAAAATTATAAATAAAATATCATTATGTAGGAAATCTTTTTAGCTTTCTAATGAATATTTATAGTATAATTTATCTTATTTATAACCCCATATTAAAAATGTTTTAGTTATTAATCTTTGATTTTAACTATTTTAACTATTCATTAAATAAAATAATATTAAATGTCATAATCTAATCCAAGTGGACCTAAATGGTCATATTATATTCATAAGGTTGTTTTTGGTCGAATTACACTTATCCAATAGAATTAGGACATGTTTTAGGGTAATAGTAATATCATATTTACCCTTAGTTACCCTATTTACTATTAACCGTGGTAAAAAAAGTAAAAAGTTACTATTCACCAAAAATTATTTTCATCTCATTGAACCACATTTTAGTCCTTGATATTAACCGTGTCTGTCGGATTTTCGAAATTCCATTCACAGAAGCGGTAAAATTATGTTTTATGCAAAATTCAGTTTTTAACCTACCACTTAGTGGTTTCACTATTCATCAAAAATTGAAAGTTTTCTGAAAAAAGCCAAAATTTCATCCTAAGCTATATTTAATATTACAAATTCAAAAATGAAGTCTATTTTACCAAATTCATAACATAGAAATTGCATTAATTAATTTTATAATTAAATCCCGCTGTTAAAACAAATAGCGTGTTTTTAAGAAACAATATCTATCAAAAGATTGACACTTGATTATGTCTGGTTTAAAGGTGAAATTACATCCAATGACCAACATTGTATTAAATTGTAAAAATATATTCTAAATATACTTTAAAACAACTCAAATTAATAATTTATCACTATTAATTATTTTGATTAAAAAAGTTGTTTTTAATTATAATTTAGTAATTTTCACTATTCATCAGAATATGAAAGTTATCCGAAAAGTACCAAAATTTCATCTTAGGCTAAATTCGATACTTCGAATCCAAAAATGAAGTCCATTTTGAGAGCTAAAATTTCTAAAATTTTAAAAGGTGGTTATTACTATTCATAACGGCTAGTTATAATAATATTTTAATAGCATATCGTTGTTTAGTGAAACTCGGTATTACGTACTACACACGCTATCGAGGAAGGTTGTGATTGCGTGTAATGCAAGGCAAGTCAAGGATGCATGTTGTGCAAGCTCCTTTTTGTGTTGCGTACAACACAAGACATTAGTGAAATTAAAAAGAATATTTTTCATAAAATCTTGGGCTGTTACATTCTACCCCCCTTAAAATGAATTTCGCCCTCGAAATTCGTCGGGGTTATAAATAGTTTACTATTCGAAAGTTTCTTTAATAGAAACCCACATCGTAAAAAGGAATACCAAAACCAATATTTTAAAACAAAAGTATGAAACTTAACGATTACCCAAATAAACAAATCATTGGGTTTCCACATAGGTGAAAATATGGATAAGGAAGAAAAATCTAACCATCATGTTCTGATGGAGAGTGGTAGAGAACATGGCTATGGAAAAGCCAACAATCACAAATCCATAAATTTGTGACGATCTAAGGTATCATCCGATTCATCAGGTATAAGATCACTAGGACAACATTTTTTTGGTTTTCAAGATCATTTCCCTAAAGTTGAAAATTTGAATTAGAATAAATACTTTCTTTATTTTGGTACAATCTCACTGTTGTTCATGCCTTGAACAATTTCCACTTCATCTATTAAATAAATGAAGTTGAATTTGTTATTCGTGAAGTGTTAGCAGATCATGTGATAGAATGACGGGTCATTCCATATGTCTCAAACAAAAGGTTAGCAAAAATTATATACATAAGTCGATCTATAGTGAGATTAATCACATATGGTTCCTAAAATGGACTTATACTTCATATATCATACTGCTTAATATAATAAAACTAGTTTCTACTAAACAGGGACTTCCTGTAGGCTAGTGGTAGGCGATAAAGGCCAGTCGCACTTCGGTTGTGGGTTCGATTCCCACAGCCTTGTCCGAAGCGATGGGCTGTCGCCCGTCCTCCAGGTTGTCCTTTTTCTAAAACTACATTACTATAACATCCCATCGAAAAAAAACTTATATCCTTAAACAATACTCACTTATGTCCAACATAATCCATTTCAATCTTTAGGCTTATCCATAATACTGCAGTCCACTCTCATAACATAGTGAAAACGATTACCAGAGATTTAATACCATCGTTGATCCCCATATATCATAAGATATGTTTTGTTGGTCACATTCCAAACATTCAAAGTCCTTAATCATGTATTCTCTTGAATACCTTAGTGAAAACATGAATTCAGTTTAAAGTTAACACTTTCCACATACCAAAATCCTCAAAATTCTATATACTCAAACCATGATATCACTTAGTCCTTATATCAATCACGAGCTCATGAATACTATTAAACATTTCATTTTCTCGTTTTCCCTTTATTATGTGCATATCATCTTATTTCCAAAAAATATCTCAATCACTTTGAATACCACATCAATAAATATTTCAATACTCAATGATACAACATTATTTTGGAATCCCATTATATAAACACTTAATCATTCCACCACATCGTTTTTATATTCAACATTGCCAATAGTGATCGCATGTGACTTCCCTTTGTCCTTTTCCTTCAGTGGTTGCTCATGTTGATCATCACTAACCCTTGGATTAGGGAATTTATTAGCATAATTCCCCATTTCCTTGCACTTGAAGAATTGAAGTGTTGGTGGTGCGTTCTCTGCAGTGTTTGCTTTATTCACATCATTAGAATCCCGTTTTCCATTACTTCGACACTCAGCTGCTCGATGACCTTCTTTTCCACACTTAAAACATTTTCTAGTCCCTTTAAGACAATCTCCACCATGCTTATTTCCACACTTTGTGCATAAGTAAACATTCATCTTCTTTTCACCATTATTCTGAGATTTCTCCTTGAACTCCATCTTTCGTTTCTTGTGAAAACCATGAGATGGATATGTAACACCAACTTCCATTTCTACCTTGATAGCACAACGCACAATTTCTTCATAGCTACTGAAGTCTCTTATAGCTAATGCCCTTCGAAGACTTGGTTTTAAGCCACTGAAAAATCGATCAAATTTACTTTCAGGCTGGATGATAATTCCATATGCATACCTTGCAAGTCTTGTAAAATTCGCTTCGTATATACCAACTGATTCATCATCTTTTTGCTTTAGTTCAAGAAACTCCTTCTCCATCTTTGTTCGAAGAATACGAGGGAAGTACTTATTGAAAAATAAGTTCTTGAACTCGTCCCATTCCATGGACTCAATTTCATCTCTTTGCCTTGTATTCTTGATAAGATTCCACCATTGAGCAGCTTCACCTTCCAAACGATATACTGCTAAGATGACCTTATCATGTTCAGAACATTGAAGAACTGAAAATATCTTTTCAGTGGTACTGATCCATTGTTCAGCAACAAGTGGATCAGAAGACCCACTGAAAGAAGGTTGACGTTGCCTCATGAAGGACTCAATAGAATATTGTTCCCTTCTCTGCTCATTTGGAAGTCCAGAATGATTCATAGCTTGTGTAAGTATAGCAATAAGATTTTTCACTCCATCTCCCATAACATTTGTTTGTTCAGGAGGACAATCATTGCATTGTCCATTGCATTGATCAACACGGTTCCTTCGTGTTCCAGCCATCGTCTAAAACCCAAAAAGAATAGTGTGAGAGGAAAAAATCATGCTAGGGAAAACAACATAATAAAGGGGGAGTACCTTCAATATCTAAAATCTTAGGTTTAATTCTATGATCATTAGCGTAATTCTAATACTATAACCTATACGTATACTTAACCTTAGGGACATCCCTAGACATAACTTAGAAATATCTCTAGGGATCTCACTAACGTTATCGCATCCTAGTTTCCAAAGGTTGACTAAACTTTTCCTCTGATACCAACTGTAGAGACCCAAAGCTTGACGTACATGGACATTACATTACTTTTGCGGAATACTTGGTACATAAAAAAAACACACACACAAGGATCGTAATAGTTTAGTGTCTTTGGAAACTCGGAACATAATCTTCTAATCGTGGTGAAAGATCTTCAATATCTCCCATAAAGATCTTCCCTTTTTTTACCTAAAACCCTTTTTTATATCCTGGGGAAAAGAAAACATAAAAAGGTGAGCTCAAATGCTCAGTAAGGGTAAACAAAAGAAATATCAATCACATCATATACACAAGCGCATAACTTTTGGAAATCTTAACCTGCAAAAGAGATCATAATTTCATAACATGGGATAAATCATGGCAGTGAAATGTAATCACAATAATCATAACTTAAAACATGAAACTTTGTGTCATTCACACATAATCATAGAGAATAATTTCTTGTTAGTCAAGACTCATTGCCATGACTATCTTAGTGGACAAAGTCCCTTTCTGAATCGAGTAACCCTCGTTTCAGTCCTGTTTCACTGAACCGGTATAACCTACCGTTCCAGCCCTGTCTATCTCATGAGATATAAAATCATTACCCAATGCATTGGAGGGAGATATAGGTCCCACCCATCTTATAATGAATCATTTCTTATGTGTGCCACATAATTATAAATCATACATCATCGCATAACACATGTAACAAAAATAGGATTCTTGAAACATCATGACATCATAAAACAAACCATATAAGGTAAATGACTTCATAAAAATAATTCCCTCACAACATAATCAAATCAATGTAATAATAGAGATAAAAACAGAACTCTATATTATCTTAGATGGAAAATAATTTTGATAAAACATTTGAACTCCATTCTTGAGGAAAATATCCTTTCTACTTCAAAAACACTTTTCCTTTCTTAAAATGTCATAAAATTCTAAACTAAAAGAAGTTGATTAAAAATAAACTTGAAAACTTGTAAATTAAGCTTCTTGGAAATAATGTTTTAAAAATCCATTCATGCCGTATAAGTTAAAAAAAACATTCTTCGTACTTTTGTCGGAAAATTCAAAAAGTACCTCGTACGAAAAATGACAAAAGATTCCTTTCATATCTTTTACTAAAAACTCACCGAAGGGTAAAATTGGATTTAAACAATTGTAGGTGGATAGAAATAATATTACATATTGAGGAAACATGGATGTGGATGATAAAATACAGCCCAGTAAATACTTACGAATAAACAATCTCGGATAAAAATGAGATTGTGATATTTCCCTTACCTTATGTCCGATTTTCTTCGTATGTGTCCGAACCTCCTGTATAATGATTTAAATAATGTCATTGACTTATTAAAGAATCATATACATTGTTATGATATCATATATGGTTCACTTATGACATTATATTACCCGTTCTTTTGTAAATTCCATGTTAAAGAAGCGCTTTGGGTAAAATCGTTTCATTTGTCGTTGGTGTTTTGACTTGTTGTTCTTGACATTATTATTACTTATATCATGATTTACTTACTTCCAGAATATAAAATATGATTTATATATCATATATATTCAGTATATATATATATATAATAGATAGATAAATGAAATGAAAAACACCGTTCATGGAGACGGTAGTCCGTACGTACGCATTAACGCTGTTTTCCTTTCCTTATTGTCTTGAATGGAAGTAAGTAGATGACATACATATATATATATATATACATAAATCTAGTATCTTTATAATGTCATATATTTCATTATTATTTCTTATATATACTTTATAATCATTCTTAAATGGTTAACATGGAGAATGAATCTCATCGCGTCGTGGAGACGGTAGTCCGTACGTACGCACGAGCGATGATATCATTTCCATAAATATTGAATTGAATTGGAGTGGATTATACAATATATCAGAATCAATATGATGTTGTAATAACTATTTATAGTTATTCTTTACACAATTATACCCATCCATGTAAGGTGGTGGTGGAAAATAGATTACACCACGGCGTGGAGACGGTATTCCGTACGTACGTACGCGCGGTGATTTCATTTTTCCGTAGGATAGATAGAAGGTGAATTAGAGTTGTTTCATATTTATAATAACATATAAGTATATAAAAAATACTGATGTTATTACTTTATCAGGAAACAACTAAAGAAGAAGAAGTTGAAGAAGAAATTAATTGAAAAGATCGGTAATGGATATTACCTCTTCTATGAAACGCCTCTTTGAATCCTCCACTTAGGGAACTAAGATTGGTCTTTGAAGAAGACCAGGACCTCTAGGATTATTCTAGGGAAGTGGAGAAGGAATTTTGGCAGAGGTTGGCCGAGCTTGAGTGCTCAAATTGGTGTGAGGAGGAGGGGGGAGGAGGTGTCCTTTTATAAGGGAGGAGAGGGGCACCTTAGGAATACCTCAAAATATTATTTTATATTAATGTCAAAATCGGTTTATAATGGTTCCAAAGGGTCTTATTTCGAAGCTAAAGTGGGGATGGGTCTAAATCCTATCAACCAATAGGATTTAGACATGTTTATGGTATTATTTTAACCTTATCAATTAGATTTAACTCTAAGTTAAATAATTTAACTTTTACCGTCTCTTTTTGTTTTCTTTCACTATATGGTTAATACACTTACTATAACATGCCAAACGAACCCCAAATTGTTTATTATTAATATATATATCCTTATCTAGGTCATTTGGCTGAACCTTATATTTTTAGGAATAAAATAACAATTAATAATATAATATTTGATTTAAAAACTATTTTGTGTCAATTTTGAAACTATTTGATATATGATTTTTGTGAAAGTCATAACAGAATTATATGTTAGAACCAAGTTGATTAAATCAACACTAATATATCATAGTAACCTAGAAAATTAGTGGAATTCATAAAAAGTCTCAAATTACATTTATTTGAGAATTTATAACATCAATTATGTTAACATTTCCTTAAAAGGGTAATTACTACATCATCGTTGTGTCATAAATAAATTAATTTATTTAAAGTTTAAAAATTATAAATAAAATATCATTATGTAGGAAATCGTTTTATCTTTCTAATGAATATTTATAGTCGAATTAACTTATGTATAACCCCATATTAAAAATGTTTTAGTTATTAAACATTGATTTTAACTATTTTAACTATTCATTAAATAAAATAATATTAAATGTCATAATCTAATCCAAGTGGACCTAAATGGTCATATTATATTCATAAGGTTGTTTTTGGTCGAATTACACTTATCCAATAGAATTAGGACATGTGTTAGGGTAATAGTAATATCATATTTACCCTTAGTTACCCTATTTACTATTAACCGTGGTAAAAAAAGTAAAAAGTTATTATTCACCAAAAATTATTTTCATCTCATTGAACCACATTTTAGTCCTTGATATTAACTGTGTCTGTCGGATTTTCGAAATTCCATTCACAGAAGCGGTAAAATTATGTTTTATGCAAAATTCAGTTTTTAACCTACCACTTAGTGGTTTCACTATTCATCAAAAATTGAAAGTTTTCAGAAAAAAGCCAAAATTTCATCCTAAGCTATATTTCATATTCCAAATTATAAAATGAAATCTATTTTACCAAATTCATAACATAGAAATTGCATTAATTAATTTTATAATTAAATCCCGCTGTTAAAACAAATAGCGTGTTTTTAAGAAACAATATCTATCAAAAGATTGACACTTGATTATGTCTGGTTTAAATGTGAAATTACATCCAATGACCAACATTGTATTAAACTGTAAAAATATATTCTAAATATACTTTAAAACAACTCAAATTAATAATTTATCACTATTAATTATTTTGATTAAAAAAGTTGTTTTTAATTATAATTTAGTAATTTTCACTATTCATCAGAATATGAAAGTTATCCGAAAAGTACCAAAATTTCACCTGAGGCTAAATTCGATACTCCGAATCCAAAAATGAAGTCCATTTTGAGAGCTAAAATTTCTAAAATTTTAAAAGGTGGTTATTACTATTCATAACGGCTAGTTATAATAATATTTTAATAGCATATCGTTGTTTAGTGAAACTCAGTATTACGTACTACACATGCTATCGAGGAAGGTTGTGATTGCGTGTAATGAAAGGCAAGTCAAGGATACGTGTTGTGAAAGCTCCTTTTTGTGTTGCGTACAACACAAGACATTAGTGAAATTAAAAAGAATATTTTTCATAAAATCTTTGGCTGTTACTCTCAATGTATGGATTTTTCTCTCAGGGCTAGCCAATACCTTCTAGAGTATTGGGAGAGATTCCTAATTCCATGTAGTGCTCCAAAAAACCCAATAACATGGGAAATGATGATTCATATATGGTTTTATTTTTATTATGATTTTGAATTTTAATATCTTATAACACTAGACGTAGTTATGTGGTTGTTGATACCTTCATTCAGTGGTTATAGGGGGATTCTTCTCACTGTGAGAGTGAGTAACAGAATCAAATAAAGATGTTAAAACTTTTAAAATTTTATTATGAGAAGATTCATGATGGTTAATATATTTATTATATTATAATTATATATTTTTTAATGTGATAGTTGTAATATTATTAGTTTTTAAAACATTAGTAGTAGGTACGAATAGATAAGATAGTTAATGTGGAAGCTTTTTAAGTTTCAATAGTGAAAGGTGTTTCTTTATGAAAATTTATTCATTCCTTAGGGTATTTAGGAAGTGGTTTTTTAGTTTAATATTTTATAATTGGATGTAATTATTGTTATTTCATATATTTCCTATAATTTATTAAAGATATTCTAGTGGAATAAAATGTATAAATTTTTTTCTATTTGTATCTCAGTGTCCTCAATGCTAGAAGGTGAAAGAAGAACATCATATTTTTCCCAAATTATTACATCCTTAAGATGTACCCCATCTTAAAATAGAGGATGTTTCTACAAATTTTATTATAGGGTTCCCATACACTCTTTGTGGTTTTAATATTATTTTAATTATCATTAACTGGTTGATAAAATTAACTCATATATTTTTTATTAAGGAATGAATATTTTGTGGATAATTTAGAAAATCATTGTTTAATGGTTGTAATAAATAATCATTCTTTTATAATGATAATAATATATTATCATGATTCCCATTTCACATCACAAATATAAATGGGATTATATCTTACCTTTGGAACCTAGTTGTGACTTACCATTGAATTTCACCAACAATCTAATTTATAAAAAAAGTGGAAGAATCATAAATTGGTTGATATTATAAGTGCTTGTATATATGAATTTTTTAGGTTGTAGATTGATCATTTACCCATAATTTATTTTTCATGTAATAAAAATTATCATTAAACAATTTAAAAAGAATATTTTGAGGATTTAAATAACTGATCATGTCATTCTCTAACATATTGGGTCGAAATTTGTCACACAACATTAGTTGGTCCAGAATTAGATTAGGGTATGATAAAGAATTGAAAAATTACTTAGGATCACATGGAGACTGGCCATAGTATATTTAATACCTCTGTTGATTATAGATTTTACCATAGGTTTTTTTATACAAAAATTCTTATATATTTCACTATGATGTAGATAGTGTTATTTTTGTAACAAAAATACAATTTTCTCTAAATATTTTTTTATGTATTAAAGCATGTTGGGTAGAATTCCTATTGATTTTTAATACCTACTTGATTAAATAGGAATCATGTAATTTCTAATGTGACCAACCCTCAAATGGATTATTATGTTCCTTCAAATAAGATTTATTTAGGTGATATTGATATGGTAAAGGATATGAATATTATTGAGTATCCAGTGGAAGTTCACCATGTCAGAAATAAAGTGTTTTATATGTGTTTTATTCATTTAGTGAATATTATTTATGAATCTTCTTATAGTATAGTAATTCAATGGGGAAAGGTAATCACAAAATCATGTGAAATAACCTTTTTTAAAATTTTTCTTATGGTATTCTGATGTGGAATTTTACTATAATGATATAATTAAAGTAATAATAACTTTTAAGTTATTTTTTATTATTTTTAATTAACTTTTATTATTTTAAGGATAAATATTTCAAAAAAAAAATATTGTGGGGAATCATAAATTCAATTATTGTGAGATTATTAAAATTCATGGGGTTATTTTATCCTTTTTTCTAATTTGAATGGTATAATGATAATTTTTGTTATCTTGAAATAAATTTCTGAAAACACTTTCAAATTTGGTCCATGGTGTTTACCCTTTAATGGTATTTTGGTAATTTTCCAAGGTGATTGTAATTTTAGGAAAATATTGGTTGATGTTGAAATTAATTTAATAAATTAATTATTTCTATAATTGATTATTTTTTAAAATTTTAATTTAATAAAAATTTGTATGATACATTTTAAGGTTGATGACATGTTTTACTAATGGGGATTTACTGATAGATAATTTGAAGAATTGAATGGGGGGATTAAACAAACATTATGGGAAGTTTTAATGGATTATTATGTCATAATTTTGGATGTATAATAGAGTTTTGAATCATTTTGATCAATTATTAGACCAAATATATTTCATTATTATCTATTTTTAATTATCTCTATTGTTATTCCTTTAGAATTAATGTGCTATTATAGATAAAAGTGTAATATTAATATATGATTGATGGAAATTTAGGATTGATGATCATCATAACATTTTTTTGTGTGACCCAAGATTCCATTTTATAATTATTCTATGTGAATATATGATGCTGCTATTTTTCTTTGATTGGTAGATAATTCAGGTTATTTTGAGATAACTATTATATTTTTAATATTTTAAATAATTTATGGATAATATGAGTTTTATAAATAATTATATTCTTTGTGAATATTTGAATTGATAACTAATTGTGATATGGAAAATCCATAGCTGAAATTAGAAAAATATGGAAATAAAAAATGTGAATTAATGGAATATACATATATTATATGATTATGGAAAATTAATATTGTTGATTTGTGGTAGAATACAAATTATGTTTTTAATTTTAAATATTGTTGAAATTTATTAATGAAAATTATTTTCCAAAAATATTTTTTTGAACATGTATATATATGTAAGAGGGTGTGGAACTTGTTTACTAACATGACCTGACCCACTTAGACCCCAGCTAGGTCAATGGTAAGTTGTGTGTTCCACCCCAAGCCCAACTCTAATTGGACATGGGAAAACTATCTCTAAGAAATAATATTACACATATTGGAGTCCATATCCTACCATAAATTCACATATACATGTTTCTATAAAAAAATATAATAATGAAACCCATTTACAAAACCAATGATAATGTAACATGCATGAAACATTCAATAAATATTTTAATATTACGATAATTTAAACATAATAAGATAAGGGAAAATATATGGCCAAATGTCCTCTAATATATCCAAATTAAAAAAATAGGGAATGATGTACTCTATGTCCAGCCAACTCTAACTTATGAACCAATAACAAAGTCCACCATTGAGCACTAAAAGACTCAGTCTCTATTTTCTCTATTACCTTCAAGGTATTCTACGATGCTATGAGATGAGTAAAAAACACAAGTGGGAATAAATATCATATAAGGGAGAATTAAATCTTACCTAATAAGATTCCCTGAAATAATTAATATGATATTAAACAATATTTTAGTTCAAAAAAGGTAAGAAAATTGTATATTCTTTAAGGGAACACATCAAGCACTGCTAAAGAAGAATATTAATATTTATTTCTCATATTTATTGATATTTTACACTAATGGGAACCTATAACACACACAAAATCCCAATACATGAAACACCACATTGCATCACTTCCATAACTTACAGATCACTTCTCAAGACTCGTATTTGGATACCCTCACATCAGTGAGGATTGAATATCTATCAAATGGGTATCAATCCCTATAGAGGACAAAAACATTAAAACCACATTATTTTAGTATGTATTTCCATTTAAATAATATGTGTAATACCAATCTAAAATGGATCATGATATATGTTATTTAGATAAAATATTACAAATAAATATAAATATTAATAAATTTTGACAATGTGATATAAAACGTCATTAAGAAAACTACAATTTGAATAAAAAAAACTAGTAACTAAAAAAACTAGTTAAATTAAATTCTCATCCTCATAGTTTTCATTGAATATAATGCCTCAAACTATAACTATGAAAAGGATTAATATTATAAATATAATATCCATTTTAAGAATAATGTAAGAAAAAGGATAAATGGTTTGAGATATATTTATAGAGGTATAAGTATATAATATTTTAATTGAAATTATATGGAAGTTGGTATTTTTTTTATTGGTCTTATTTGTCCATTGATACCATCATTATAGATAGTTTAACACCCTGATATTTTAAAAGAATAAGGCCTTGTTCAATATCATAAATGAAATGAAAAATCATAGTCAATAATGAACACCTTGAGACCTTAAAATATTTCTTTTTAAATAAATTTAATCAATTAAATATCTTTTGATGCATGCAACCTAGATATTTTTATGTATTGTAGTGTATTCAACACGCAACACCATGCTCAAACAGCCTATGATATATATAATCGTTCTAACCAAGCCATTAAATTGGTGGTTAAGAAAAATATTAACTACTTTATGTAATATATATATGTTTGTAATACTCTATTTAAATTACTGTTCAATTTTTAGAAAATAAACAATCTACTTTTAGGTAAAGTAATTCTATTCTTCAAATATATGTTTTCATCAAAATGATTTTTATTAATTTTTAGAAAATTATATTAAAACTAGTTTTTTGAATTTTTTTGGGAATTTATTTGATAAAATTAACACCATTTTTTAAATTGGAATATCAAAACACACTTTAAGTGAAATTTATGGATTTCATGGAAAATATTAATTTTTCACTGAATAGTGAAAATATTTATTTTTGTAAAAATGTCATTACTTTTAAAAAAATTAAGTAATTTAAAAGACACATTATATTTTAAAAATGATTTAATGTAAAATATTAATTATTAAGTTATATTTAAACCACTTTATTTCATTTTAATCATCATTTTATTCTATTTTAGTGTAATTTGGTTTTTTAATTTAAAAACTGGATTTTTCTGAAAACTGTTTTGAAGTACATAATGTTTCTACATTTTAATTAATTAAATTAATAAATAATAATTAATATTATAAATGAAATGACTATATTATTTATGGAAACATTTTAAATTATATTCCTACAATTATTATTATTTGACACAAAGTTAATATAAAATCATCTTATGATTCAAACAAATACACATCTCGAAACCCAGATTTTTCAACATGTCTGCGGTATTTTTTAAAATTTTATGAAAAAGTTTCAAAAAATAAAATTCATTTTTTAAATAATTATTTCTTAATTATTTAACTGTTATTTTTAGAAAATCTTATGAAAAGGTTAATTTTTTGATAAATAGTTAAAAATGATAAATTTTAATTGAAAACTAAATTATTTATTAAATTATTTAGAAAAATAAAATATATTTTAATTTTTTAAAATATATATTTATTTCAATTATATAACTATTTATCCAATTTAGTTAATTGTATTGATTATCATATTGAATTTGGATATAAAAACATTGTAAATTGTGGATGTCTTCTCTTTCAAAACCTACTTTCTCGTCGTGTTTGTAGGATTAATTTTTAAACTAAAATTTTCAAATTTTCAAATGTAATTTGACAAAATAGATTATATTTTTTTATTAATCATAATTTATAATTTTTAATAATTTCTGTTTAATTTTTGACCAAATCAACAGTGAAAATAGTAAAAATTATTTACCATTGTTAAGGTAAAAAAGTGTTTATCTTGGGTTAAACTAAGAAGATAACAATAGAAATGACCAATATACTTTTCTAGAATATATTTTATAGAATTATTTATACAATTACACAACTGAGATTCATTAATGGTTTATTTTTTATCCTTTTGGAATGTTTAAAATGTGGGAGCACTCTATTCTTTTCAGAAATTCCAAGTGTGTCCTCTCCCCCACTTATAAAAGGCCACCCAATTTACTCTCTTCTTCACACCATAAAACCCCTTGGTTTTAGTAAATACCTATTAAAATAAATTCCCGACTTCAATACCCACTTCCTAGAAGAATTATTTTGGGTTGAAATCCAACCTATGAAGCCTTTTGGTTCAAAAATATGGAGGATACCTGATGAAGAGAAAATGTTCTTCAATAAGGGTTTATATTTTATTTATTACACCACTACCATAAATTATTCATAAAAAATGACTATATAATATCTTTATTATATTAAATATACTTAGATATTATTCTGTTAATTTAATATCCAAAATTCATCTCCTCTTCCATCAAATGAATTGCCAAATCATTATTTAGGTGTACGGTGGATTACCCCCTCGCAAATTGATGTCATTCATTTTTTTATTACCAACTATCATGGATGAGTATGATGATGTATATAATTTATGTATATGATATTTATAACCTAATTATACCACTTGAGTCGTTATATCATATGTGAATTTTTTATTCCACTCCATAGGGGGTACGATCACATCGCTCATCTATACATCGGACTACCTCCTCATGAGGCGATGTGATTCATTTTTCACTGAAGCATTACATTTAAGGTAAAAAGAGTCAATATAATGAATATATTTCATTTAAATGGAATTTATTATGATATTAATGAGATATTTATCAATATATAAATATAATATATCTTTTTTGTTTACACTAAAAAATTGATAACATTGTTCGTGTATATATGGACAACCACCTTCATAAAGCAGTGTAACTCTCTCTTCATCACCACGCCACATAGATGTTTATATATGTATATTTAAAATAAATAAAATGGTATAAATTATATTATTATCTATATTTAAATTTAAAATATTTCATACCTCATTTTCATAATGATCATTGAAAAATGAAAATGTTTCTCATGATTACGTATGCCCTACACTTTTCATGATGTAAACATAGCCCATTTTTTTACAAAAATCTTTCATCATTGTTTTCAAAATGTATAATAAATGAAAATTATGATAATTAAGTCATGAATGATATTATTGAGATTATATATCTATGTAATATGTGCAATAATTAGATCTTTAATGACAAAAAATGCATGAGAAAACAAGCCAATTAACACATGAAACAATGACAATAATGAAATATTATTAATGAATGGGTGATATGATGTTATAAAAGGATTATATATAAAAATTTAAATATTAAAATAGTTCATTTATATGTTAATAACTTTTTTAAAACCAATATATAGGATTTTAATTCATGTTCGACCAAAAGGAAGCATGAGGTATGAGATTTTCGTCCCACTTTTCACTTCTGTGAGACACATGACATATTCACCTAGTATTTTATTTATGTTGTTTTTATACAATAAATGAATGTATATTATGATAGAAATTATTAATACAGTTTGGGATAATATATCCATTTAAGGATCTCAATTTCATGGGTTTTTGGGATAAAATGTTACCAAATCTGTAAGAGGATTCTATCTCAATTCGCCTTCCTGGATTCATATGTTATGTTATGAAACTATATTCTTAAAAAAGGTGTATATACATAACCTTTGAAATGAAATATCATGAATTTATATATACTCTTGATATTTTATTTTTCATTTAATTTTATTCAAACGTGGGGCTCATGATTCATTGTTACCAAAGCGTTAAAGATTTTAAGTTATAATCTTATCATTTATAAAGATTATTTATGATTATGTTTCTGATTATAAAGGCTTATAATCCATATCTAACTAAGCTCGTGATTTTTTTTTATTTTTTTTATTCATGATATTTTCATGTAATTGTGCCATTTTTCCACACTTTGGTACTCAAAATAATTATGAACATTTTTTTAGGAAATCTAACTTCATTTCTCTCTTCGCTCAGAAATATGTTTTCCTATAAATATTAGTCTTCTAAAAATGGTTTAAAAAATGATTTCAGTAATTTCCAAATAATTTATTGAATTCATTTCCTCACATGTTTTAATTTTTTCAAAAAAAATATTAAAAGATATATTTTGGTCATTTTCTAAACAATGCACTTTTCAAAACATTTTACAGAGAAAAAATAAAGTTCAATTCTTCTTGTAGGACATGTATAGAATTTATTGATTTCCTAGCCTTAATTTAATTGAGGCTTAATTTTAAATCATAAAAGTATATTTATAAATAATTTTCCCCTAATATTATGGAAATTTTTAGTTTTAAAAATTCATTTTCAAAAAAAATGTTTTCTAAAATGTGTAATGTTTTAAAAAGTGATTTTAAAAATTAAGAGGATATTTTCATCAATAATTTAATTAATACTAATTTAATGGTATTTCCATTAATTAATTTCAACAACCATTATTTTTAATTATACTCTATTGGAGATTTGTTTGTTGATAACATCCTAATTCTGTATGTGGATGGAATAAGATTGTTTTAAAGAGATTGTCAAGGAACTCATTTCTTTTATAATGGTTAATCATGTTATAAAAGGAAAAATTATTATTTTTATAATATTTACAATGATATCTAAGCTCTAGGTATTTATTTGTAGTTCTTGGACCTTTTATATGATGGGGTGGCCCAGATAGTGTTCGGTAAGCATGTTATAGCTTATATGATGGGGAAAGCCATATAACGTTGGGTGAACTTGTTACAGATTATATGATGGGGTGACCCATATTGAACTATATAAGACCATTATATCATAAATTATGGTTTCACCCATATATATATATATATATATATAATTGGTTAATATCACTTCTGATTAATATTTATACCACTTGGCCCAGGATTATTGATTCTGATGACTCATTCCTTAACCATGACTCATATTTTATGATCCAAGTATTGATAAGGATGACTTAGTTTATGATTATATCATTAACACTGATTATGTTATTATACCCTTATTCACTTCTTATGTACATTTATTAAATTCAATTTTATATTTTTTTACCCTTATTGATCATTTCATCTCACCAATCTTATGTTTTCATTTCCCCATGTTATCAAGAATGATTTTGAATGAATTATGCCTATATGGGTTTCATATGGATGATGATGATGGATTAATGTGAAATAATAAAAACTTGGTTAAGTGATAGAAATGGTTATTTAAATAAATAGTTATTGGTTATGTAGGATTTTCTTCAAATTTGGTAAAACTCTAAACTAAAAAGGCCCATGAGAGTTTAATTGATCCAATATTTTTTTGATATTTTAATAATTAGATGGTGAAAATTGGGTCACCTATATTTGTATCAAATCCAGATATGAAATTTTATTTGTTTCTACACTAAATTTGGTAGTGTGGGATCAGGGGTGTAATACATAATAATAATTAACGAGTGGTATTCAATTAAAATGGGATCTTCATAACAAAGTCATTAAATTTATTTCTATTAATAAGAGTGACCACGTTATTAAATATATATATAGAATGGATAATCAATGGATTAATGTATAATAAATATACCATAGGATTCAAATTTATCCACGATAGAAAAGGAGGTATCATCCTTGTATTTTTTTCCTAGACCAATCCCAAGATAAACATCAACATGCACTAGATGAAAATCTTCTACAGGAGTAGCTCAAGCTCATTGTATTCACTATTATATTCATGTTATCCGAATAGACACTCATAAATAATACCAATTATTATATATCATAAATATCTTATAAAGTGGTTTCGGGGGATTTTATGTAGAAATTAAAATAATATGAATATTTTATTAAAAATATAATTTCTTGAAAACATTTATTTTTTCATTATTATATGAATGTTTACACATTTTGAATTTTTATAAAATTAATATATCAAAACTATTTTCAATTAAATTAAATAGAGTTTCTAATTTATATTTATAATAATAACTAATGTTAATTAAATAAATAATATATTTTAAATTACAGGGAATAAAATTATTTCGATCTAAAATAGATATTTTCTAAAAATATAGTTCCTATGTGTCTAATATGATTTAATTTTATTAATTTAAAACAATCACTAATAAATAATTATTTTTATGAAATTAATTGACAATATATTAAATAAAATAAATTAAAACTCATCTATTTCTTACTAAATGGAAAGAAATAAAAATAGAATCATTTTATTTCTTAAGAAAAAGTTTTTTCTAAAAATTATTTCTTAAAGCATAATGAACTATTTTATATAAAAATTACATTTTTTGTAATTTTAATCAAATTAAATAAATATCATATAGGAAATCATAATTCTCAAATTAGTTTAAAAGTTAAATTTCAGTTTTATGCGTACAAAATGTTATGGAGGAAACAATTGAGTAACCACAGTGATAAAAAAATGATGAAAATGGGATTAGTTTAGGGGTAAGGGCCAAAAATATCATGGAACATTATCTCTAAATGAGTGTATGAGTTAAATATTATCATAAACATATATCATCTCAACTCTTTTTTCACTTTTTATCTACTTTCCTTGAGATTTTACATTCCTTGCGCAATAAGGAATGGGTATTTATAAAAAATCCACACAAGCTTACCTATAAAATGACCCCTCCACTTGCCACATAATATCACATGTTTCCATTATTTTTCTCTTTAATAACTAACCAAATTTTTATAATAATAAGACTTTGTAACTTTTTGGTAAAATATCATCGTAATGAGTCCAAAATGCTTCATTTCAATGAGGATCATTAATATGACATTTATTTCTTTAATGTAAGTGTTATATTCTCATTAATAAAAATTATTTATCTTATTCATCCACCATATCTTAAATCAAGTTTATGTATTTAATAAAAAAAATTAAATAATTACACTTTTATAAAGGTGTTATTATTATTATTATATAACATTTTCATAATCATGAAATTCTTATAATGCATTCTTTTTTGGGTCTGTTCTACCACCTATAAGAATGATATTATAATATTTTTATCATGAATGCATAGAAAATATTTTCTAATCATAATATATTATAATAATGATTAATTTAATCTGTTTTCATAATTATTTAATGTACATATATATAAGTATATTTAATAATATAACGAATTCTTCTTATTATATCAAAATTCACAAATTAAAAGTTATTTTAACCGCTCTTGATGAATCACCTCCTTAGATTACATAAAATGACTTTTGGACTTCCAAACTATATAAAAACACGTATGTGGCCTTTATGAACATTATGGAGGTGATGGACACAGGATCAAGAATTAAAGACTAGAATCCTCATTCCAATGATAGAATAGAATCAACGTGACAATTAACACCCAAATATTAATGTTTATAAGGAATGATTAATAAATTAGTATGAAGAAATTAAAAATTAATGGTAAAAATTAATATAAATTTAAATATAGTAAAGATATATATGAAAAATACATTAAAATTTATTATACAAGAGGTTAGATCACATCAGACCCAACACGAATAAAGCTTAATGGTTTTTCATCTCAATTTCCCTTTATTGATGCATGTTTCATGTTACATGACAAATATTATTTTATATGATGTACATAATACCTCATTAAATTTGATTTTAATTATAAAATATTAACTTATGTCTTTTACAATTATATTTCATGATATATTATTCATATTTTTTAAATTATTTTATTAACATAATTGTAAGGGTTTTGTTAACTCAATTTTTTTCATTGAGACATAAACATTTTTAATGCTTTTTGAATGATCGCATTTTCCTTCCATAAGATTTATATTTCTATAAAAATAATTCCATTCACATATATTTTATTTTTCCAATTTAATTAATAATATAATTATTTTATAAATTGTTTCTTTTCGAAAAAAACTGATTAAAAATGTGTATATGTTTTTGTTGAATCAATATGTTTTCATTGAGTTATACATTTTATTCTTCGACCATTCTCATAAAATGTTTTTTATATTATTAAATTAATCTATATCAAGTATTATATTATATTTTGTTCTTTGGAAATGTCATTTTCATGTCAAACAATTCTAATTTTAAGTATTTTTTCTACATTAAAATATGATGTTATTATGAAACATTTTCTTCCTCAGTATCAGTTATATATCTTATTGGTCCATATTCAATATTACAAAAAAATATCTTCTAATTTTTAAATCCAAATATTTGTTATCTTTTTTAGTCTTTATATTTATATTTATCTTATTTCAAAAGGATGTTTTATAACTTTTTTATCAATGTTTTTTTCTCTAAAACTACAATAAAATCATAAAAATTCATTTCTTATCATTTCTATTTTTTATCTTCTACTCCAAATTTCATTAACTTATATTTATTTCTTATTATGTTGCAATTATTTGAGTCCCATTTTAAAATATTTTTTTTGAAAATATTATTATTACCTTCTTGGAAATTATTTTTCAATTTAACTCAAAAATCCAGTTCTCGTGATGATGTTAAAAAATTTTATAACAACTCTTCCAAATTTTTCACTTTCATTTTCCAATCTAACTCTAAAATATGTAAATCATATGGAGTTATTATTTATGAATAACCCTTTAAATTATAATATGGTATACTTTTTCGAGTGATAAATTTTTTTGTATCAATAGAATAAATTATTGATATCATTTTATATTAAACTATTTGAAAAATATTATATAACCCATTTTCCTTCATTGGGATTTTCATGGTGAGATATATGAATAGATTCATATAGAATACATATGTAGGTTTATAATTATATTATAGGTGTATCTAATATTTCCATATAGTGCAATTGGTAAAATATTATTTCTCATGAGATAATGATGTTTTGTATGGATATGATTACTAGTAACATTATTCATAATCTTGTTCATTTACATCATTTCTGACAGCACTGTTCACACTTTTGTGGATGGAAATAATTAAGTGTCATTGTGTTTATATTAATTTCCCTTTTCATGTTTTATTATAGCTATGGTCATAAGTTTCTCTTTATACATGATTGTTGTTTTCCATTTCCACACCATTGTGATTTAATATTCTTTTTATTATGTATCATTTCTAGGCTAATCTATATTCCTATGTTAGGACCCTTGGCTCATGATTATTTTATCATGTCATTGTATTCTTACACCAACGTATATGTATGATCCTGTGATGTTATATTCCCTTATTTCAATAATTTTAGATAACTTTTATTATTCAATGTTATTTCTAATAATAAATTTCTCCAATTCTCATGCTTTATCACATGTTTATGATCTAACCTTTATGAATCATTGATAATTTTTTCCCTTACTGAGAATTTGAGATCACCCCTTATTATGTTTTCATTCCCTAATTGATAAATAATTTTATTATGTGTGATGATTATTAAAGGATATTATATTATCATGTTATTTGTTGGTGATATTGAAGAACTAATGTGAAATAAAGAATTTGTGCAGCTAATATTTAAAGACACTAAACCTTTCTGTTCTAGGGTTGGGTATTTATTTATGAGATATAACATTTAAGTTATGTAAATGATGTAAAATATATTCATGTTATTCTTGGGTTATCTCAATTTGTATCCAATATGGGTTTATTTATTTATTTGGATTAGGTTAAAAGGTATAAGAGATCCCAACTGTAATAAACCATGGTCGAACTAAAAAGCATCATAGGCTAAAATGAAGGTTTCATAGGGTAAGACATATTAGGAATCATTTCCTATATTCATGTGATTATTTAAACTATTTATATTAAGAAATTATGGTTGATTACTCTTATTAACCCAAATAGTTGTATAAAATTGGTGGAACCCAGAAGAACCAAGTTATGAATTGATTTGATAGATAATGAGGTGATTTTCTCAATGAGTGATCAAAAAAGATAGGAATTGGAGTTTAAAATATTATTGTTATAATTTCCCATATATCCATAGTTAATATTGTTATTCCCAATTTATGTTTTAGTTTTATTTGTTTTCAATTGATCAGTATCCTGAATGAAAGAAATTTTGTTGATAAAGATGATGTTTGTGTTAGGGATTAATAAAAATCGAACTAATTGTGGTATTGATTAAAATCAGACTCACTGTCGGATAAATAAAAATTGGACTCACTATGGGATTCCTAAAAATCATACTCATCATATTTTGTAAAGAATTGGACTCATTATGATATTCCATTGTAATTAGAGGAATTTTTTTTGAAAGAAGTGTTGGTTTTGCTGGAGAATAGGGGTTAGCATGACTAGGATGTTTCAGATGTGACGATTCTTTGCTGATTTTTATTTCAAATAAATCATTAGTTGAATAGAGAACTTGTGTTACAATAATGATGGGATAATGGGAGAGTGAAATAGATTCTTCCAATTTGAAAAAGATCATATCCAGATTTATCGTATCTGGGTGGTAGAGACAAATAATTGATACCGATTCTTTTTCAAAACAATTGTATTCGGGTGAAATAAAATAAAAGGTGATGTCGATTGAAATAGTGATGCAGATTTACTATAGAATTTTTTTCATCAACCCCTTACCTAAATATCAGCATCAGTATAATCTTACCCATATTGATCAAAAATGTGCTATTGATCGAAAAGGTGATATTGATCAGAAATGTGGTATTGATCGAAAAGGTGGTATTGATCGAAAAGGTGGTATTGATTTAAATGGTCGTATATATTGAAAAGGGTGATACTGATTTACTATATCATCCAATATTCCATCATATGATATAAAAACTTTTCATACCCAAGCCAATCATACTTAAAAAGATCATAATCTACATATCATAATCATTCTGAGTAGAATGTTAGTTTGAATTGCTGAAGGAAGAGACAGGTGAACACTAATTTACTCACAAATGTCTTTTTCAAGTGGGTCCAGAGAAGTGGAGAAGAATATTCTTTGTATTTGATTTGGGTCAATAGAATAAGTGAAGAAGGAGATCAATAATGTAGACAACCATTTCAAAAGGGCTAAATTACTTTTTTCTAATGAGTTTTTCAAAGAAAAAAGACTGTTCAATGATTTGTTGAGGTGGAGATTAACTTTCAAATACAATATTTTGATTCAAATCGATTCTATGAATTATATTCAGAAATTGGATTAAGACAATCAGACTCAGATGATCAAACCCTTGTATTACTCTTCAATTGAAATCATACTGACAATTGAAATTGGAGTTTGGAGGAGAAGAGGTGAAGATTATAGAAGATTCAAGAAGAATCAAGAAGCATTGACAAAGTCATATTTGCTCTGATATTTCAGGAGAAATTCAAATTTTGGAGAATTTAAGTGAGTGGGGATGTTTTTGTGATTCCCACCCAAACATGTTGTGGGTCACTTATAAAAGGATAAAAGTACGTTGTACCTGACTGGTGATGAATTACTATTCACAAAAAAAAGTAAAGAGGGAGGCTATGATTTTTTAGAGAGAAGAGGAAGTCTACGTATTGATATTTTATTAAAGATGTTCTGATGTAGAAGTTAAAGAGAAGAGACAAGATTTTGATGATTTTATTTGGCTGATCATCGTACATAGAATTTATCATACTCAATAGATCATTGTATTCATCTTGTCAATTGTATCCAGGTGATGTTGTCATCAAGATGAATTAATCAGAATGTGATTTTTGTACTGGGTATTTCTATATTGAATATTTACGGAATAAGGAAGAATTTTACTAGGTTTTATCATGCTCAAGTATTGAAGTGATTCCAATTCATTTATATTGTATTTTATCATAAAATCAAACTTGAATAATTGTTTTGGAAGAATCATACTCAGGGGAATTAGACTGGGAGAATCGGACCTAGGAAAATTAGACTCAATTTTTCATAAAAAAATCTAAGTAGTTCTTACCTTTCTTTTAGGTAAGGAATTAAAGAATTATATTTCAATTGAATACATTTGTTGAATTGAAAAGATTCACATGTAACATGAGTTGTTAAACATATGTTGTATTACCCTATTGTTCTAAGAGGGTGAACACGCACTAGTGGGATTGTTTTACATTTCTACACAAGGCTAAGGGTATATCCTACTCATTGTAATCCAAGAAATTTTTTCTAGTAGATTGTATGGTATTGGATTATTTCCAAACCATTCCAAGTATGTAGCTATAATTATTTAATATTGAACCTTGTAAATACATGTGTTCCTATAGATGTGTGTTTGATTTGTTTTTTAGCAGGGAATTGAATATTTAACAGGAGGAAAATGTTTTTTTAATTGAAAAGAAACATAAAATAATGAGTATCACTAATTTACCCCTACCAGTGATATAATACACTGAATGGGAACTTATAATTGTTATCATAGTGTTGGTTCCCTTCTCTTATTCATTGCTGAAGTATTTGAAGAAAAATTTGTGATGGATAATCTGACTTGTGTGAATAGTAAGGGGATATCAATCTTCGATGGAAATAATTATCATATCTAGAAGTATTTAATGATGAATTTTCTTATGTCTATCAGTTATGATGTTCTTGAAGCTGCAACAGTTTTGTTTCCACCCATTGATGATAAAGCTCCACTTACACCAGTTATTAAGAAGCATCTTCAGAATGATTGAAGGGAGAATAATGCTTTATTTTTATCAATTTTTGAAATTAAATTCTTAATAGTGAAAGTAATTTCCACAACCAAAGGTATATGGGATAAATTTAAAAACATATATGAAGGAAACACAAAAGTAAATAAGGAAAAGTTACAAACATCGAGATTGAAGTATAAAGATCTAAAGATGGATGATAATGAATATATTGGGGAATTCATTACCATGGTGAATGAAATAGTGAGTACTATCATATTTCTTGGTGAAAATTTAGAGGATTATATTGTGGTTGAAAATAGATTAATATTCTTATCAGAAAAATTTGATGCAAAAGTTTCTTCATTGAAAGACAGAGATCCAAAAACATTGTCTCTACATGATTGTCATAGTCATATCATTACTTATGAAATCAGAAGGTAGAATTATATGAAAGTAAAAAACAAAAGTTGAGAGAGAAATGTCTTTTGGGGATACCAAGAATGAAAATAATGTTCTTAAAGAAGAAGAAGATGGTGATTCTAGCTCTGAAAATGAGGTATGTAAAAATCATAATGATATTTTATCCTTGTTTTATAAAAATGTGAAAAGAGTTATATGATGGTATAAATGAAAACTTGCCTTAAAATGTATTTGATGTAGAATCCATTGGTAATTTTGTTTCCAATTCTCCACAAAGAGGTAATGAAGAAGAAAGTGATGAAGAAGAAAGTGATGAAGAAGAAAGTGAAGAAGAATAAATAAGGCCAAGAAAATATTGGAAGAAAGAGGGTGATAAAGAAGATTTATATTCCAGGAGGGAAGATAAGAATTTCTCCAAATACAAAACAGATATTATTTTTGTATAAGGAAGATGATAGTGAGGATGTAACAAATTATGGTGAAGACAACACATTTATTGAAATAGTTAATTACTAAAGTTCTTCTAGCAATAAAAGTAATTATTCTAAAGAAGAAGAAGAAAAACAAGAAGAATGTGAAGATGAATATAAAAATTCAATTGAGAATTCTAGAGAAAATACTTTTATTGCAATAATGAATGATGAAGAATTTGAATTTAGCAGTTTAGATAAAGAAGATACTCAACTTGAAACGCATTTGAAATAATTCTTAAAAGAATGCTTGAAAAAGATTAGAAGGCTTGAAAAGAAAAAAAATGGTGGTAAGATGAATGTTTCTCAACATGAAATCATGGGTGTTTTTTCGATGAGAAAGAGAATATGGAGAAATATATTGATGATTTTAAGAAATATCTTGAAGAAGAAAAGATTCGTAATGAGCATTAGGAAGTGAAACTAAAGAAAAAGGAATAAGAGTTGGGACTTTTACAATAAAAGTTATCTAAAGATGAATTGAGAAATACAAGTGTCTAAAACTTCATCAGTGAAATTGTTGAATGTTCCTGTAATGAGAAACTTATGAATGATCAACAAAAGTTACTTTCAATGGGTGAGAATAAGAATGGAATTATTTTTTGAAATAAGAATGTTGGGAATGTTATGCATGTGGAAAAGACCAACAAGGTTTGGAATTCATAATTTTCAAAGAACAATGACTCCCAAAATGTTTTAAAACATTCTAAACCTAGAAAGGTTTCTAATACTACGGGTTTGGATAATATAGAAAATAAAAGAAAGAATCTAATTTATAATAAAAAAAGTTTGGTGGCTCAAAAAAAAAATATAAGAATGTTATTGATAAATTTATTCACAGTTTCGGTCAATATGAAATTTTTATAGGAAAATACTCATTATATAGATATTGCTGGTATTATTGTGGATTTGGAAATATATTGAACCTGAGTTGGTCCAATAAAAACCAATTCTATTTTCCCATAGATTATGAAAGGAAAAGTTTGATAGGGAGTCAATCTCCTTAAAGAAGGAAGTTTAAGAACGTTGTTTGGAAGAAACATGAGAGGTGTAATGACCAAATGTTTTTCAATGAAAATTCCCTTCTCATAAGTATGTCATAAAATCACATAAAAACACAATATAATGAACTAATAAGTGATAAGTGACCTTTAAACATAATTCTGTCACTTACGTGTTTGGAATTTCCAAAATCCGGCATACACGGTTGTAATCAGTAAGTTATTTGGAGTCTGATAAGGAAAACTTAATTTTTGGTGAATAGTAACCTACCCTAATGAATAGTAACATACCCTTATGAATAGTGATATACCCTGATGAATAGTAACCTCACATGTGGTAGTATAAAAATAATATTCAAGTTGGAATTACGATATACCTATATTTTAGAATAAGTTAATGAATGTTTTAAAACTGGTTTTGATAATAAATTATTATTTTAATTAAATATTAAAATAATCATATTTATAAAAAAAATTGAAAAATGGACTTCATTTTTGGAATCTAAATATCAAAAAATGGTTAGGGTGAATTTTTGGTATTTTTCTGAAATACATGAATTTTTTATGAATAGTAAAATACGATAATTTACAATAAATGCTAAATAAGGGATCTATTGAGTCCTTGATGTTGTTATGTTAATGTAAACCCACTTGGTTTAGGATCACATGATAAAATTACTCTTCTTGGTCATGCAATACTTACTATTCCTTATCTTTTGAAGAAATAATAAATTAATGATTATAATATTATGAAATCTCTCCTCTCCTCCACTATAACCCCCCCCCCCCCCTCACTCCCTCTTCTCTTAACTCCTTTCAAGCCTTGTGCCTTTCCATTATTATGCTGAAATATCTCCCCAATCTCATTCCCCACATCCAAAATCTCCTAGCCTCTTCAAAATACCAAGACCTCTCCCCTTAAGAGGTTCTCGAAAGAGAAAGTCTTAAGAGGTAAAATTCATCTTCCCAATTTCTTCTTTTCTTTTAAGTTCTTTTCTTTTTATTTCGTTCCTCACATCCCTTAACCATAATATTATGATAAATCCAGTAATATAAATGTACTAGAATTTTTTCATGCTAATGATATATTTCATTATCTTCTCTCCTTTCCCCACCCTTTTATTTGAAAAAAATGGAAGCACCGTTTGAGATGTGCTAATTTAGCACATTCAAAGACAACGATTTATCAATTTCTATTATTATATTTAATTATGGTCATGAAACAATTTGTGTTATTCTTGAATCAGATTATTATATATTTAATATATCCTATTTTTGAATCTGTAATCCTTTTGTACAAATGGTATTAAGTTATAAAGAAAAACATGTTCTTTGTTATCAAATCCACCGATTAACAAAAACGGTTATCAATAAGGTTATATATATAATAATTAAACTTTACTCTCTAAGTATATTAATTAAAATTAAAACCATGTAATATTATGGATGTGAAATAATAGAATATAACTTCAACTCTGGACAACCAATTTCATCTTTCATGTTTACTTGAATATAAGTGAACTGATCTTCTAAAAACCAATTAAACAAACGAGCCCAAACAATGAAATTGAACCTCATAACTAATCAAAAAGGCTTAGAATGAACTAAAAAAGGTTATAATAAATCAATTACATATAGAATAGTTTCTGGACTTATTAATTAATAAGCTTAATTTGTTTATTCAGGTCTTTAACAACAAGTGGAGAACACCAACGGATTTAAGGTAAGGGATCCTCTCCTTTTCACTCTTAATCAAGATTGTTCTCTATGTTATACCTTTTTTTGTGTAATAAAAAGTGATGGGGTATGTTTTCTCACCTCCCCCATATTTCCCTCTTGATTTATGAGTGATGATAAACCCCTTTTCTTTCTCATCAAGCCCTCTTAGTTACATCTGACACCATGCCAATAAAACTGTAACGAATTCTACCCGAACCTTATTTGTTCTTTTGGGATGCCTTATCTTGCTTTAAAAATGGTTTTATATTATATATTTATGTTAATATTATGAATTATGGTTAGTTATACAAGATTTTTATATCAATACCCCTTTCATAACTTTCTTTCTGGGATATACATGTTTTTAAAAGATTAGCTCCTTAGAACTTTCCGATAAGCAAACCTATTTTAGGGGAACTTCCCGAATGGTTACCCAATTTCAAGAGCACTATATCCTCTTTTTTAAGACATCATTGTATTTATAAAATCCGTATTTTATTATTAAAACCATCTTGGTTAAATTCTGCTTTGATATAAATGATTTTCATCTTTTCTATTTGAAAATCTCTATAGCATTTTCCTTAAAACCGCACAAAAAAGTTTTAATGCTAATGTTTCTAAAATACATTTATCATATGTTGTCACTTCTGTTTGAAACCAGTTACCATGTTATATGACTATTTTACCCTATTAACTTCCATGTATTTTCTAATTCTTTCCTTATATGGACACTTTCATGATACACCCATTGGTTATGATTAATATCATGATTGTGGTACCCAATTCTTTTCACGAGTACCCTTATGTTTATGTATGGTTGATTATGTATGATTTTATATGTGGTAATAATATTTATGTAGAAATAATATTCATGAAAGTGTTGAGATGGGTGCACCCATATAGTGCTCCAATTCATTGGTTAAGTTTAAGTCTCATGAGATGTGATGTGAAACGGGATAGGCGGTTAGCCTTGACCCGTACTGAAATGGGAGACAGGATTAGCAGTTAGCCTTGACCCATACTAAATAAATGTTTTATGATTTTTCCAAATTTATATGATTCCATTTTTATATGATCCCATGATTTTCTTAGAATCCTTCATGCGGCAAAGGCCTCCCATGTTTAGTGGATCTTTTGATCCCCTCTTCGCAGAACAATGGATTAACTCCATTAAAAATATTTTCTCGTTCCTCTAGTGCTGGGAAGAACAGAAATTTGTACTGGAAGTCTATCGTTTTGATGGGGAAGCTAATAAATGGTGGACACTGATAAAGAATACAAAGTACCAAGGGAAAATTGATTACATATATTTATAAGAATTCAAGAAGATGTTTTTCAAAAAATATTTTCCTCGAACACTCCGTCTCAAGATGGAAAGAGAGTTCCTCGGACTCAAGTAGAAGGAAGATGAGTCCATCAGGGCATATGAAGCAAACTTTACTAGGATTTCAAGGTATGCCTCTAGCTTTTTAATGAACACTGAAAGCAAGGTGTATCACTTCTTTTGTGGACTAAAGCCGAGTCTACGAAAAGCATTGGTGATTCGAGACTTTGACCATTATGAGAAGATTTTCTATTGTGCCCTTAAGGTTGAAATAGAGATTGGATACTCTCAGTGGTCTCATGGGCTTAGTGACAAGAAGAGAAAAATGGAGAACAACATGGGTGGTTCATCAACCAAATCCCATGATGGAAAGAAGCCTCACTTTCCCCTTTGCAAAAATTGTGGGAAGAAGCATCTTGGTGACTGTCTCAAGGGAACCAAGAACTTCTTCAAATATGGAAAGTTTGGTCATCTAGCCAAGAACTGCCGAAAGGATATGAAAAATCCGACTAATGTTGAAGAAGAAAGAAAGGTTCAAATAAACACTCAGCCTGTAGTGCAGTGTTACAACTACATGGAGTTTGGGCATTATGCGAACAATTTCCTTAAGTTGAGGGTTGTCGGAGGCAATTAGCAACAACCTCCAAGGCAACAAGGAAGGGATTATGCTATCACTAGTACTGGTGTGGAGCCGGAAAACGATGTGGTGATAGGTACGCTTATTATTCATTCAATAATAGAGAATGTAATATTTGATTCTACTTGTATGCATTCTTTCATATCTTGCAAGTTTAGTAGAACTATTCAAACACCACCTCAAAATTTAGAGGAAAAGTTATCTATGAGAATATAGAATGGGTCAATCATTGCATCCATGGTTTATAACTCCTCCCTGGTTAACGTTTGTGGACTAAACCTCCCATAAAATCTCGTCATACTTCCTTTAGTGGAGTTTGATGCTATTTTGGGCATGGATTGGCTATCTTTATAAAAATCCAATATCAACTGCTAGGAAAGGAAGATCACTCTTCACATCCCAAAGCATCCTCAAATTATTTAAAAATTTAAGGAGGAATATGAATCTCCTTTCGAATAATCATCTCAATTTTGGATATTTTTTCCTTATGAGCAAGAATATCTAGCACAAATAATTGAGACAGAGGAGAGAATCATACTTGAAGACATGCCCATCGTGAGGGATTACACTGATGTATTCCCTGAAGAGTTTCCTGGTCTTCCTCATGAACGAGAGGTTGAGTTCTCAATTGAACTTATCCTTGGATCTCTATCAATATCAATGACACCTTATAGAATGACCATCGTAGAGCTGGAAGATCTAAAGAAGTAGTTACAGGAGAATATGGAGAAGGGTTTTATACGCCCGAGTTCTTCACTGTGGGGTGCTTCAGTCCTCTTCATCAAGAAGAAGGATGGATCAATGAACCTCTGCATTGATTATTGTAAGATCAATAAAATCATGATAAAGAACAAGTATCCCCTTCCATGGATATATGACTTGTTCAATCAGCTTCGTGGGTCCAGTTATTTCTCTAAGGTGGACCTTTGGTCGGGATATCACCAACTAAAGGTGAGGAACGAAGATATTCCCAATACTGCCTTTAAAATGAGGTATGGACACTATGATTTCATAGTGATTCCCTTAAAACACACTAATTATCTAGAAATTTTCATGGATTTATTGAATAGAGTATTTATATATTAACTTGACAAATTTGTGGTAGTATTTATTGATGATATTCTAATATACTCCAAGAGAGAGGAGTAACATGATGAGAATTTGAAAACTGTGTTAAAGACTTTGCAAAGGGAGAATTTGTATGAAAAGTACAGTAAATGTGAGTTTTGGATGGAGGAAGTATCATTCCTGGGGCATGTTATCCCCAAGAAAGGGATATCTGTGAACCCTTCCAAGAAGAAGGCAATTGAAGAGTGGTCGAGGCCAACTTCTGTAACAGAGATCCGTAGCTTTTTGGGTCTAGATGGGTATTATCGACGATTCATGAATAAATTTTCACAATTTTCAAACCTAATAACCAAGCTGACATGGAAGGGAGTAAATTTTGTCTTGACACAGTAATGTGAAGATTGTTTCAAGGAGTTGAAAAAGAGTCTTATCACTACGCCAGTACTCACACTCCCTTCAAGTGGAGAACTCTTTGTGGTGTATAGTGATGCTTTTAAGAAAGGATTAGGCTATGTGCTAATGCAAAATGATAAAGTGATAGCCTATGACACAAGGTAGCTGAAAATCCATGAGCAAAACTATCCTACGCATGATCTGGAGTTGGCGGTTGTGATCTTTGTGTTGAAAATCTGACAGCATTATCTCTATGGGGAAAATGTGAGATATATACTGACCACGAGAGTCTCAATGATATTTTCATAAAGAAAGAGCTTAATATGAACCAGCGAAGATAGATAGATCTCATCAAGGATTATGACTGCTCAATCCACTACCATCCCGGTAAGGAAAACAAGGTGGAAGATGCTCTAAGTAGAAAGGATCATGTATCTCTATCAATTATGATAATTGAAAAGGATCCTATCTTCTTATATTTTCAAAGGACGGACATGGGAATCATTAAAGGAGGAAAATCATCAATCCTTTCTCAAATGATTTCTCAACCATCCCTCTTGGAGAAAATAAAGGATGCTCAAAGAAGGGATGTGGAAATTCAGAAAAGGGTGGAAGCTATCTAAAATGAGAAATCCTCTGATTTCAAAATTGATGAAGAAGGAGTTGTAAGATTTGGGACACAATTATGCATACCATCTGATCCAGAGATAATGAAGGAGAAATTGAATGATGCACCTAGCTCGACCTTCTCTATCCACCCAAGAAGCACAAAGATGTATCGAGATCTCCGAGAAAACTTTTGGTGGGACAATATGAAAAGGGAGATTGTCGAATATACATCAAAGTGCCTCGTATGTCAGCAGGTGAAGGCTGAAAGACAAAAGTATAAGGTGATGATGCAACCACTACCCATACCATCATGGAAGTGGGAGAACATTACCATGGACTTTGTCACTGGACTTCCAAAGAAATCTAGAGCAAACAATGTATATGGTTCATTATGGATTGTCTTACGAAGACAGCTCACTTTATCCCAGTTTGAGAGGACTTCTCATTGGATCAACTTTCATAGATTTACATCAAAGAATTGGTTAGGCTACATGGAGTACCACTATCTATTGTATCAGATCATGATCTGAGGTTCACCTCGAAGTTCTGGAAAAGTCTCCAACATGCTCTAAGCACTGAACTGAACTTCAGTACAGCCTATCATCCTCAAACTGATGGCCAATATGAGGGAACTATTTAGACACTGGAAAGCACGTTGAGAACATGTTCAATGGAATTAAAAAGAGGATGGTACAAACATCTTCCACTTATTGAATTCTCCTACAACAATTGTTTCTACTCGATCATTTGAATGGCACTATATGAAGACCTTTATGGGAAAAGGTGAAGAACACTGGTGTGTTGGGATAAATTCAATGAGTGTAAGCTGCTAGGACCTGAAATGGTTGAAGAAATGGTGGAGAAGTTGAAAACCATTCAGCAGCATATCAAGGCAGCCCAAAGTCAATAGAAGAGTTATGCGGATAACCGTCGACGAGAACTTGAGTTCAAAGTTGGAGAAATGGTATTTCTACGCATATTCCCATGGAATAAGGTCATGAGATTTGGGAAGAAAGGGAAGTTAATTCCCAGGTACATCGGCCCCTTTGAGATCCTTGATCAAGTCGGAGTTGTGGCCTATAGACTGGCACTTCCACCTACCATGTCGAAATTAAATGATTTCTTTCATGTATCCCTATTAAGGAAGTACATACCAGAACCTTCACATGTACTCTTTTCAGAGGTGGTACAGTTGAAGGATGTTCTATCTTATGAGGAGAAGCCAGTAAAGATATCTGATTGTAGAGACAAAGTTCTACACAACAAAAATACTCATCCGGTCAAGGTACTATGGAGAAAACATAATTACAAAGAGGAAACATGGTAAATAGAGGAAGAAATAAAGGAAAAGTACCCACACCTGTTTTTGTCTTAGAATGTAAAATGAAATTTCGAGGGAGAAATTTAATAAGGGGGGAAGAATGTAATGACCCAATGTTTTTCAATGGAAATTACCTTCTCATAAGTATGTCATAAAATCACATGAAAACACAAAATAATGAACTACTAAGTGCTAAGTGACCTTTAAACATTAGTTTTTCAGTTCTGTGTTTGGAATTTCAAAAATCGGGCATTCATGGTTGTAATCAGTAAATTATTTGGAGTTCGATAAGTAAAACATAATTTTTAGTGAATAGTAACCTACCCTAATGAATAATAACATACCCTTATGAATAGGGTTATACCCTAATGAATAGTAACCTCACTTGTGGTAGTATAAAAATAATAATCAAGTTGGAAGTACGATATACCTATATTGTAGAATAAGTTAATGAATGTTTTAAAACCGGTTTTGATAATAAATTATTATTTTAATTAAATATTAAAATAATCGTATTTATAAAATTATTTTTGAAAAATGAACATCATTTTTGAAGTGTCGGAGCCACTGATGAGGGGTATGTTTTTGAAAATCGATGACGCAGATAACTTGATCTCATTCGAATTTAAGAAACTCCCAATTTTTTTCTTCCTCTGTGGACGTCTCGGCCATCTGGAAAGAGCGTGTGGATCAAATCTAGGGGAGGGAGCAGGTAATGTCATTCTCCATTATGGACCATGGCTCCGGGCCAAAATGACCATATATGCCTTCATTCCTGAAGTGGAAAAACAAAAGGATCGTGATCGTCTCAAGGTGGCCCACACAAGTCAGGCGGGAACCAAATAGGGAACGATCATTAGGCTTGGACCGCTAGAGTTCCCTAAAGAGAGCCCAACAAATCAGAGGATTAACAACATGTATACACCCCCCCCCTGAAGGACATAGCCTCAACACTAATTGAGATAGGTAACACACCAAAAGATCCTACAGAACAAAGCGCGAGGTCAATGCAGATGCATGTTGAACCACCAGATCCCGACCCTGACCCAGAAATGAACTTGGTTGACATCCTAACACAGGATAAAGATGGAAAGTCTGGAACTTCACCCCCCCTACTATTTTTGTTCATGGAATACTTACTATTCCTTGTCTTTTTAAGAAATAATAAATTAATGATTATAATATTATGAAATCTCTCCTCTCCTCCACTATAAAAACCTCCCCTTCACTCCCTCCTCTCTTCACTCCTTTCAAGCCTTGTGTCTTGCCATTATTCTGCTTAAATCTCTCCCCAAAATCCTCCCGTACATCAAAAATATCCTAGACTCTTCAAAATACCAATATCTCCCCCCTTAAAAGTTTCTCAAATGAGAAAGTCTCAAGAGGTAAAACTCCTCTTCCCAATTTCCTCTTTTCTTTTAAGTTCTTTTATTTTTATTTGTTTTCTCACCTCCCTTCACCATAATAGTATGATAAATCCAGTAACATACATGTACTGTAATTTTTTCATGCTAATTTTATATTTCATTATCTTCTCTCCTTTCCCCACCCTTTTATTTGAAAGAAATGAAATCACCATTTGAGATGTGCTAATTTAGCACATTCAAGGACAATGGTTTATCAATTTATATTATTATCATTAATTCTGGTCATGAAACCATTTGTGTTATGGTTGAACCAGATTATTATATATGTAATATATCCTATTTTTGTTTCTATAATCCTTTTGTACAAATAGTATTAAGTTGTAAATCAAAACATGTTCTTTGTTATCAAATCCAATGATTAACAAAAACGGTTATCACTATGCTTATATATATAATAATTCGACTTCACTATAAGTAACCTAATTAAAATTAAAACCATTTAATCTCATGTATTTTCAATAATATAATATAACTTCAATTTTGGACAACCAATTTCATCTTTCATGTTTACATGAATATAAGTGAACTGATCTTTTAAAAACTAATTAAACAAACGAGCCCAAACAATGAAATTGAACCTCATAACTAATAAAAAAATCTTATAATGAACTAAAAAGGGTTATAATAAATCAATTACATATATAATTGTTTCTTTAATTACTAATTAATAAGCCTAATTTTTTTTAGGTCTTTAATAACAAGTGGATAACACCAATGGATTTAAGGTAAGGGATCCTCTCCTTTTCACTCTTAATCAAGATTGTTCTCTATGATATGAATTTTTTTTGTGTAATAAAAAGTGATGGGGTATGTTTTCACACCTACCCCATACATCCCTCTTGATTTATAAGTGATGATAAACCCCTTTTCTCTCTCATCAATCCCTCTTAGTTACACCCGACACCATGCCAACAAAACTGTAACGAATTCTACCCGAACCTTCTTTGTTCTTTCGGGATGCTTTATGTTGCTTTAAAAATGGTGTTATCTTATCTATTTATGTGAATATTATGAATTATGGTTAGTTATACAGGATTATTATATCAATACCCCTTTCTTCACATTCTTTTTGGGATATACATGTTTTTAAAAGATTCCCTCCTTAGAACTTTCCAATAAGCAAGCCTATTTTAGGAGAACTTCCCAAATGGTTACCCAATTTCAAGAGCACTATTTCCTTTGTTGTAAGAAATAATTTTATTTAAAAAATCATTCTTTTATCATGAAAATATTATTGGTTAAATTCAGGTTCTATATAAATGATTTTTCTCTTTTCTATTTGAAAAGCTCTATAGCATTTTCCTTAAAACCGCACAAAAATGTTTTAATACTAATGTTTCTAAAATACATTTCTCATATGTTTTCACTTATTTTTTAAGACACTTAACATGTTATATGCCTATTTTACCCTATGAACGTCCATTTATTTTCTAATTCTTTCCTTACATGGACACTTTCATGATACGCCCATTGGTTATGATTTATGTCATCATTGTGCTACTCAATTCTTTCCATGGGTACCCTTATGTTTATGTATGGATGATTATGTATGATTGTATATGTGGTAATAATATTTATGTGTCAATAATATTCATGAAAATTTTGATATGGGTTCACCCAAATAGTGCTCTAATGCATTGGGTAAGGTTAAGTCTCATGAGATTCGATGTGAACCGGGATTGGCGGTTAGCCTTGACCCGTACTAAAGAAACGTTTTATGATTCTGCCACATTTATATGATTCCATGTTTATATGATCCCATGATTATAGGATATTATTTTATAGGTTCCATGTTTTTTATATCAATATGACATGCCTTCTAACTCATGAGATTAATATGTATCCTTATGTTCATTCCCTTACTGGGCTTTTCAGCTCATCCCTTTTTTCATGTGTTCCCCAGGGTACCCTATGCAGATATAAGGACTCAAAGGAAGTTAGGATCTCATTATGGAGATTAAATAAAGAATTGTTTTTTATCCCCATGTTTTATGTTTTATGTACCTAGTCTTCCACGACACTAGACTTAACGATCCTTGGCTGGTAATCTGATGATTAATTATGCTCAAAATCATGAAATGTTATATGTAAAAGGCTCAGGTTGCTATACGAGTAATGGAGTAAATATTGAAAATAGGTTTCAACCATTGTAAAATATTTTTGAAATATGTGATCAACCTGGACACCTTTGAAAAGGATTTCTTGTTTTTTAATCGGCACAAAAAAAGGTTTTAAACCAATATCCGAAGCCAAATGTTTTGAAGGTTAAGAAAAAAATATTTTCTAAGTACTAAAAGAAAGAGTGCTTAGTTATATAGATAAAACACATTGACTTGGCTAAGAAATTAGAGGAAGCACAAAAATCAATAAAATCATAAAGGAAGAAATAGACTTATGAAGAATAAGAAAAGTTGACATCCTCATCATAAGATTATACATATATGGAAAAATATATTACAAAACTTGAGAAGGATGAATATAAATAATAAAGCATGTATAATGAAAAATCAAATAAAAAGAAGAACAATCCAAGATTGATATAAAACACTCGGTCCAATTTTTGTTTCTAAAGAACAATAAAGGTTCCTCCTTTTTTCCAAAATCTTTGTTTACTTATGCTAACATGTAGGTAATTGAATGAGTGAAAATAAGTATGGTGGAATTGATGAGTCTCTTACATTCCTTGCAAAAAAAAGTAATGAGGACCCAAAAAGTTTGTTTTGAAAAGTTTTTTTTTTAAACACCTGAACTTTCTGATGTGTTTGTTGAGATGGGTTTAGGTTAATTTAATCCTAAAAAAATTCTTTCAAGGTTTCCCTCATTCATAAGAATGTTTTAAGAAGGATGGAAAAGCTATTACATGAAAAACAAATTATTGAAAACATTGATCACCTTGATTATACTCTCTTGATTTCTACACCAGGTTATCCCTTATAGACATAGTGTTGTTTAGATAATGGTTTTGTGTAAATAAAATCATCTAATACCCATGTTTAAGAAAAGTCTCGACCTCTAGAAAGGGATATCATTTTCCAATAAGGGATAAACTTATCATGATGGACCCTTTGAATTTTATTGTCAATAAGGGGGAGAGATGAAAGAAATAGGGTGAGAAAGAAAGGAAACAATACCACTAATGGTTTTTATGAGATTGAAGCGTTTGAAGTAGGTATTGGAAAAAAAATACAAAGGGAGGATTGTTAGGCCCAAGTTGTGTTTTGGTTGTATTTTTTTTCAATCGATCATTATCCTAAAAGAAAGAAAGTATGTTGATAAAGATGATGTTTGGGTCTAGAATTGATAAAAACTAGACTCACTATGGGATTGATAAGAATCGAACTCACTGTGGGATTGATAAAAATCAGACTCATCATGTTTTTTAAAGACTCAGACTCACTATGATAGTCCATCTTAATGATAAGAATATATTTTTAAAGAAGTCACTAGTAAAATAAAGGTTTTTAGTGACTACCTATCATCTACCAAACAGTGGACACTTTAGTCCCTTCAGTGCTTCTTATAGTGTCTGCCATTTGGAGGATGCTATAGAGGAGATGGACATGGCCTATGGGGATCACCAAACAGTGGTCGCTATAGGCCAGTTCAGGTTTAGATATAGTGAACTCCATTTGGCAGTCGCTATAGCTCAACCACGTATAGATTTTAGCGATCACCAAATAGAAGTTGCTATATGTTTTTTGTTTTTTATTTTAAAATGACAACAATACAAGAAAACCCACTATATTTCAAAAACACAAAAAAAATTCAAAAATATCTAAACTCATGGGAACATAAATCTCTTCATCTCATTATCTTCCAAGCTCCACATCCATCATCGAATATAACTGCATAAAAAAATTCAAAAAAAAATAGTACAAAAAAAAACTTCCCAACAAACAATTGACATGTAATAACATATTTCAATTCATGTTTAGTATAATAGATCGAAAATATTTGATATTGAATATATATTAATAATTTCGAATGCCTTTTTAAAAATTTAGAATCACTAATTCTATCATTCTAAGTAGACTACATGTCCGATTGATGTGTCTTATACTCGTACACATCACCAATAATAATAAGTCGGTTGTCCTGTGTGTTCATTTCATTACGATGTCGTTTGCTATGCATTTGATTGTTAAACACATGTTTTGGTATTTTATAACACGAGAAGTTCATTTTCCATCACCACCATCACACGACACCTCCAATTGATGTACCGTATGCCCAACCATTTCAAAAGCCACTCACTGATTGTTGTTGTCTGGTTTCATGGCATTCTAAGGTCATTTGACTAGTTTTGACCACCTGACGCATCTTTTTAAAGCATTTCAAACCCTTAAAAACCACATATTCTGTCATACCACACACACTGCATATCTGATTGATGTGTTTTATCCTCATAAACATCACAAATAATAATTAGAAAGTTGTCCTGTGATTTCAAGTCATTCTGAGGACGTTTTCTATGGATCCGACCGTTAAACTTTTGTTTTGTTGTTTTATAGCACATGATTTTCATTTTCCATCACCGCAGTCACACGACACCTCTGATTTATGTACCGTCTACCCTACCATTTCAAAATTCACTCACCAGTTTTTTTTCGTCTGATTTCATGGAATTCTGAGGTCATTCAGCTAGTTTTTACCACCCAGTGCACCTTTTTATAGGGCGACAAACACTTAAAAATATATATTCATCCATACTGCACACACTACATGTCTGATTGACATGTTGTATCCTTGTACATGTCATGAATAATAATTATATTTTTTTCCTACGATTTCAAGTCATTCTAACATCGTTTGTTATGGATCGGGCCATTAAACATCCGTTTTGATGTTTTATGACACCAGAATTGGGTTTTCCATCACTATGGTCAAACAACAACTCTGATTAATGTATCGTATACCCTAAAATTTTTGAATTCACTCATAAATTGTTTTAGTCTAATTTCATGTCATTCTGATGTTGTCCGGCTGGTTTGGACTACCTGACACGCCTTTTTAAAGCGCATCAAACACTTAAAAACACATATTCATCCATACTGCACACATTGCACATCCAATTGACATATTGTCTCCTTTTACATGTTATGAATGATTATTAGAATTTTTTCCTGTGATTTCAAGTCATTTTGAGGTTTTTTTCTATGCTTTTTATTCTTAAGCTTCCATTTTGGTGTTTTATGACACCAGAATTGTGTTTTCTATCACCGCGGTCAAACAACACCTCCAATTAATGTATCATCTACCAAACCTTTCAAAATTCACCCCCCAGTTGCTTTTTTATGATATCATGGTACTCTAAGATCATTTTTCTAGTTTTGACCACCCGACACACCTTTTTAATGGGCCCCAAACACTTAAAAACACATATGAAGTCATACCATGCACACCACATGTTCGATTGATATTTCATCTCTGCTTACATGTCACGAATAATAATTAGACTATTGTCCTATGATTTCAAGTCATTAAGAGGAAATTTTATATGTATTTGATTGTTAAACATCTGTTTTGATGTTTTATGGCACTGGATTTTTATTTTTCATCACCACGGTCACACGACACCTCATATTGACGTACTGTCTGCCCGACTATTCCACAATTCACTCATTGGTTATTATCATCTGATTTCATGGCATTATGAGGTTGTTCATTTGGTTTTTACCACCCAACGCACCTTTTTAAAGCCCACCAAACATTTAAAAAACACATATTTAGTCGTACCTCACACACCGTGCGTCCGATTGATGTTCTGTCTCCTTGTAAACATCACGAATAATAATTATACCCTTGTCCTGAGATTTCAAGCCATTATGAGGACATTTTCTATGGATCTGACTGTTAAACGTCTTTTTTTATGTTTTATGGCATCAGAATTGTGTTTTCCATCATAATGGTCAAATGACACCTATTATTGATGTATTGTCTACCCGACCATTTCACAATTCACTCACTAGTTGTTTTCATCTGATTTCATGGCATTCTAAGTTCTTTCAACTAGTTCCGACCACACGACGCACCTTTTTAAAGCATGTCAGACACTTAAAAACACACTCGTGCACACTGCATGTCCTATTGATGTTTCTTCTACTCTTACACATCACGAGTAATAATTAGACTATTTCCCTGTGATTTCAAGTCATTCCGAGGATGTTTTCTATACATTTGATTGTTAAACGTCCGTTTTGGTGTTTTACGACACCAGAATTGTTTTTTTCATCACCAAAATCAAATGACACCTTCGATTGACATACCATATACCCGAATATTTCAAAATTCAATCACCTGTTGTTGTCATCTGATTTCATGGAATTCTAAGGTCATTCGGTTGGTTTTGACCACCCGACGCACCTTTTTAAATCACACCAAACACTTAAAAACCATATTTAGTCGTACCACACAAATCGCACGTCCAATTGATGTGTTTTCTCCTCATACATGTCAGGAATAATAATTATACCACTTTCTTGTGATTTCAAGTCATTCTGAGGATGTTTTCTATGGATCTTACTGTTAAACGTCCATTTTATTGTTTTATGGCACCGGAATTTCATTTTCTGTCATCGTGGTCATACAACACCTCTGATTGACATACTATCTACTCAACCATATTTAGTCGTACCACACAAATCGCACGTCCAATTGATGTGTTGTCTCCTCATACATGTCAGGAATAATAATTATACCACTTTCTTGTGATTTCAAGTCATTCTGAGGATGTTTTCTATGGATCTTACTGTTAAACGTCCATTTTATTGTTTTATGGCACCGGAATTTCATTTTCTGTCATCGTGGTCATACAACACATCCGATTGACATACTATCTACTCAACCATTTCACAATTAAGCCACCAATTTTTGTTGTTTTATTTCATCGAATTCTGAGGTCATTTGGTTGGTTTTGACCACCCGATGAAACTTTTTAAATGGTTAAAAACACTTAGAAACACATATTCAGTCATACCACACACACCGGAAGTTCGATTGACGTTTCGTCTCCTTCTAAACTTCACGAATAAAAAATAGAGCATTTTCATGTGATTTCAAGTCATTATGAGGACTTTTGATATTTATTTGACTGTTAAACATCCTTTTTTGTATTTTATGGCACCGGAATTTCATTTTTTATCACCACAGTCACACAACCTCTTATTGACATACCATCTACCAGACCATTTCACAATTCACTCCATGATTTTTGTTGTTGTTGTATGATTTCATGGAATTCTGAGATCGTTCGGTTGGTTTTGACCACCCAAAAAACATTTTTAAAGCACACAAACAGTTAAAAAACATATATCCAGTCATAATGCACACACCGCACATCTAATTGACATGTCTTCTCCTCGTACATGTAACGAATAATAATAATTCATATTTCTAGGGATTTCAAGTCATTCCGAGGATGTTTTCTATGCATATGATTGTTAAACTTCTGCTTTGGTGTTTTATAACACCGGAATTTCGTTTTCCGTCATAGCGGTCACACGACACCTCCAATTGATGTACTGTTTTCCCAACTATTTAAAAATTCACTCCATGGTTGTTGTCTTCTGATTTGATAGCATTATGAGATCATTTAGATTGTTTTGACCACTCGATGCCTATTTTTAAATGGCACCAAACACTTAAAAAACACATATTGAATCATATCGTGCACACCACACGTCCGATTGAAATTTTTTCTCCTCATACACATCATGAATAATAATTAGACATTTTTCCTATGATTTAAAGTTATTACGAGGATGTTTTCTTTGCATTTGATTATTAAACATCAATTTTGGTGTTTTGTGACACCGAAATTATGTTTTTTGTCACCCTAGTCACACGACACCTCTAATTGATGTATCGTATACCTGACCATTTTACAATTCACTTACCAGTTGGTTTCAAATGATTCCATGACATTCCAAAGTTGTTCACCTAGTTTTGACCACCTGACGCACCTTTTTAAAGTGCACCAAACACTTAAAAGCATATATTCAGTCGTACCGTGCACACCGCACGTCCGATTGACATGTCGTCTCATAATACACGTCAAAAATAATAATTATTTGGTTTACTTATGATTAAAAGTCATTGTGAGGTCATTTTATATGGATTTGTCCATTAAGCGTCTATTTTTTTGTTTTATGACACTGAAATTGTGTTTTACATAACCACGGTCAAATGAAACCTCTGATTGATGTATCTTCTACCTGACCATTTGAAAATTCACTCACTAGTTGTTTTCATCTGATTTCATGAAATTATGAGGTCATTCGGCTAGTTTTGACCACCCAACGCTCCTTTTTAAAGTTCATTAAACACTTAAAAACACATATTCAACTGTACCGCGCACATTTCATGTCTAATTGACATTCTATCTCCTTTTACATGTTTAAATAATTATTAGAATATTTTCTTGTGATTTCAAGTCATTCTGAGGTTTTTTTCTATGCATTTGATTATTAAATGTCTGTTTTGGGGTTTTATGACACCAGAATTGCGTTTTCCATCACCGCAGTCAAAATAAACCTTTGATTGTTGTATCATTTACCCGACCATTTAACAATTCACCCAAAAGTTATTTCTGTATTATTTCAAGGTATTTCGAGTTTGTTCGGCTGGTTTTGACCACCGACATGCCTTTTTAAGGGGCGTCTAACACTTAAAAACACATATTTATTCATACCACGTACACCACACATATTATTGATATGTAAACTCCTTGTACACATCATGAATGATAATTATACTATTGTATTGTGATTTCAAGTCATTACGAGGACGTTTTCTATGCATTTGATTGTTAAATGTCTGTTTTGGTGTTTTTTGGCACTAGGTTTTAGTTTTCCATCACCACGGTCACACGACACCTTGTATTGACATACCGCATGCCTTACCATTTCAAAATTCACTCACCAAATTTTTTTTATCTGATTTCTTGGCATTCTGAGGTCGTTCGGCTGGTTTTGACCAACTGACACAACTTTTTAAAGTGCTCCAAACACTTAAAAACACATATTTAGTTGTACCATGCACACTGTTGACGTATTGCCATCCTGAACAATTAAAAATTCACTCATCAATTAGTTTCATCTGATTTCATGGAATTCTATAGTCTTTCGGTTAGTTTTGACCACCCGATGCACCTTTTTTAAGCGTGTTAAACACTTAGAAACACATATTCAGTCGTACTGTGCACACCACACATCTGGTTGATGTGTTGTCTCCTTGTACACATAACGAATAATAATTATACTATTAACCTATGATTTAAAACCATTTCGAGGATGTTTTCTATGAATGTTATTGTTGAATGTCTGTTTTGGTGTTTTATGACACTGGAATTACATTTTTTGTCACTACATTCAAACGACACCTCTGATTGATGTACCGTCTACTCGACCATTTAAAAACTCAATCATCGGTTGTTGTAGTATAATTTTATTGAATTATGAGGTCGTTTGGTTTGTTTTGACAACCTGATACACCTTTTTAAAGTGATTCAAACACTTAAAAAATACATATTCAGTCATACTGTGAACACCGCACATCTGATTGGCATGTCATCTCCTCGTACACATTAGGAATAATAATTAGACCATTTTCATGTGATTTCAAGTCATTATGATGACATTTTCAATGGATCTAACCATTAAACGATTTTTTTGTTGTTTTATGGCACTGTAATTGCGTTTTACATCACTGTGGTCACACGACACGTCCAATTGAAATACCGTCTACAAGAACATTTCACAATTAACTCACTAGTTGATGTTATATGATTTAATAGCATTTTGAGGTCATCCAACTAGTTTTGACCACCTGATGAACCTTTTTAAATGGAACCAAACACATAAAAATACATATTCAGTCGGACTGCACACACCGCATGTCTGATTGACGTGGTGTCTCCTCATACACATCACAAATAAAAATAGACTGTTTTCATGTGATTTTAAGAAAATTTGAGGACTTTTTCTATGCATTTGATTTTTAAAGATCCCTTTTGGTGTTTTATGGAACCATAATTGCATTTTCCATCACTGTGGTCACACGACACCTCTAATTGAAAAACCGTCTGTAGGACCATTTTACAGTTCACACCCCGGTTGTTTTTAACTGATTTAATAGCATTCTGAGATCGTTCGATTGGTTTTGACCACCCGATGAACCTTTTTAAAGTGCAAAAACTCTTAAAAACATATATTCAGTTATACCATGCACACCGCACATCCAATTGACATGTCATCTCCTCGTACACGTCACGAATAATAATAAGTCAGTTTTCCAGTGATTTCAAGTCATTCTAAGGATTTTTTCTATGTATTTGATTGTTAAAATTCTATTTTGGTGTTTTACGATGTTGGACTTGTGTTTTCCATCACCACTATCACACGACACCTTCGATTGACATACTGTCTGCCTAACCATTTCACAATCCACTCAATTGTTGTTTTCGTCTGATTTCATGGAATTCTAAGCTTGGTCGGCTAGTTTGGACCACCCGACATACCTTTTTAAAGGTGTCAAACACTTAAAAAACACATATTCAGTCATACTTCACACACCGCACATTTTACTGACATGTCGTCTCCTCATACACATCACGAATAATAATTAGACCATTTTCCTGTGATTTCAAGTCATTCTGATGATGTTTTCTCTGGATTTGATTGTTAAACATCCCTTTTGGTGTTTTGTGACACCGAAATTACATTTTTCATCACTACGGTCACACGACACCTCTGATTGATGTACCTTCTATCCAACCATTTTACAATTCACTCACCAGTTTTTGTCATCTGATTTCATGGAATTCCAAGGTTGTTTGGCTGGTTTTGACCACCAGACACACCTTTTTAAAGTGCACCAAACACTTAAAAACACATATTTAGTCTTACCATGAACATTGTATGCCCAATTTACATGTAGTCTCCTATTACACATCATAGATAATAATTATATTGTTTTCCTATGATTTAAAGTCATTCTGAGGTTGTTTTCTATGGATATGACTGTTAAACATTTGTTTTGATGTTTTATGACACCGAAATTTTTTTTACGTCACTATGGTCAAACGACACCTCTAATTGATGTATCTTCTACCCAACCATTTCATGATTCACTCACCGTTTATTTTTTTCTGATTTCATTGCATTCTGAGGTCATTCGGCTAGTTTTAACCACCCAATGCACCTTTTTAAAGCTCATCAAACACTTAAAAAACACATATTCAGTTATACCATGCACACCAAAAATCCAATTAACATTTTGTCTCTTCATACACGTTAGGAATAATAATTATAATGTTTTCCTGTGATTTCATGTCATTATGAGGTTGTTTTCTATGCATTTGATTGTTAAACGTCCATTTTTGTGTTTTATGACACCTGAATTGTTTTTTTTTTCACCACAGTCTAAAAACACCTCCGATTGACATATCATATACCTCACCATTTCAAAATTCACTCACTGGTTTCTTTCTTTTGATTAAATGTCATTATAAGGTCATTCGGTTGGTTTGGACCACCTGACGAACCTTTTTAAAGGGCCCTAAACTGTTACAAAACACATATTCAGTCGTACCATGCACACTGCATGTTTGATTGATGTGTCATCTCCTATTACACATCAAAAATAATAATTAGAACATTTTTCTATGATTTTAAGTCATTATGAGGTCATTTGGTTGGTTTTGACCACTCGATGCACCTTTTTAAAGAGCGCCAAACACTTAAAAATCACATATTCAATCATACTGCGCACATCACACGTTGGATTAACATACCATCTCCTTGTACATGTCACGAATAATAATTAGACCATTTTCCTGTGATTTAAAGTCATTTCGAGGATGTTTTCTTTGGATCAAACTGCTAAACATCTGTTTTGTTGTTTTATGGAACCGAAACTGCGTTTTTCGTCACCACGGTCACACGACACCTCCGATTAACGTACCATCTACTTGACCATTTCACAATTCACTCACTAGTGGTTTTTTTCTGATTTCATGGAATTCGAAGGGCATTCGAATGGTTTAGACCACCCGACACACCTTTTTAAATGACATCAAACACTTAAAAAACACATATTCAGTTGTACCGCACACACCACATGTCTGATTGACAGTTCGTCTCCTCACGCACATCACATATAATAATTAGGCCTTTTTCATTTGATTTCAAGTCATTATGAGGAAATTTTCTATGCATTTGATTCTTAAACTTCCATTTTGGTGTTTTATGACACCAGAATTGTGTTTTCCATCACCACAGTCACACGACACCTCTGATTGACATACCATCTACCTGAATATTTAAAAATTAACTCCACAATTGTTTTAGTTTTATTTCAGGGCATTCTGAGGTCATTTGGGATTATTTGACCACCCAACGTAGCTTTTTAAAGCATGCAAATACTTAAAAAACACATATTCAGTCGTACCACACTCATCGCACGCCCGATTGACATTTGGTCTCCTCTTACATCATTAAAAATATTAATTATATTGTTGTACTATTATTTTAATTCATTTTGAGGTTTTTTTATGGATATGAACGTTAAACATACGTTTTCATGTTTTATAACACTGGAATTGTGTTTTTTGTCACTACGATCAAACAACACCTTTGATTGGAATACCGTCTACTCAACCATTTCACAATTAACTCTTTAGTTTTTTTTGTCTGATTTCATGGCATTTTGAGGTCATTCGGCTAGTTTTGACCACCCGACTCACCTTTTGAAATCACATCAAACACTTAAAAGACACATATTTAGCTGTATCGTACACACCTCATGTTTGATTGATGTGTTGTCTCCTCATACATATCACAAATAATAATTAGATTTTTTTTCCTATTATTTGAAGTCATTATGAGGTTGTTTTCTATATATTTTATTGTTAAACGTCTGTTTTGGTGTTTTATGACACCATAATTGCATTTTCCATCACCGTGGTCAAACAACACCTCCAAATGACATATCTTCTACCCAACCATTTCAAAATTCACTCACAGGTTGTTTTCCTCTGATTTCATAGAATTATGAGGTCGTTCGACTAGTTTTGACCACTCAACACACCTTTTTAAAGCGCGTCAAATACTTAAAAAACATATTCAGTCGTACCGCAAACACCACATGTCTGATTGATGTTCCATCTCCTCGTAATCATCAAAAATAAAAATCAGACCATTTTACTATGGTTTCAAGTCATTATAAGGAATGTTTCTATTGATCTGGCCATTAAACATCTATTTTGATGTTTTATGGGACTAAAATTATGCGTCCTACCACTATGATCAAACAACACCACCAATTTATGTGTCGTCTACTCGTCCATTTCAAAATTCACTCAATGGTTTTTTTATCTGATTTTATGGGATTTTGAGGTTGTTTGGCTGGTTTTGACCACCCAACGCACCTTTTAAAAGGGTGTCAAACCCTTAAAAACACATATTCAGTTTTACCATGCACACTTCACATCCGATTGACGTGTCGTCTCCTCATAAACATCATGAATAATGATTAGACCATTTTCCTATGAACTATATCTAATTTTTTCAAAATATAAATTTATTATTAATTTATTCTAGGTAATGACATATTATACCAACAAGAAATGGATGTGTGTCTGCATGAGTGTGCTACTCATCAAAGTTGGATGCTCAATCTGGAGTGGACTGAATAATACTCTAATTTTAGAAGAGGTACAACCAAGGCATCATCCAACTACTCATCTGTAATGGGATAATTCAAAACCTGGAAATTAAACTTAAAATAAAGATGAATCTTAATAAATTGAAGTGTTATGTAATATATCATTATTAAAAATCAAGTATACTTTAAAAGAATCACTTAAATCACAAGAATTAAAAAAAACAAAACACAGAGGTGTAAGTAGAAATAAAGGTTCAAGATTAATTATTAATTCCTAATTCATCTATATGATATTAAAATAGTAATGTAAATTACCTCATGCATGAGGTTCGTCCTCATATGGATGACCAATATCACTGCGATGTCTACTAGCTATATTCGGAGCCTACAATATATATAAATATTATGTATCTTAAACATATCAATAAAAGTAAACATGTGTAAGGTTTTTTTTAATTTTTAATGGTGGCACCACTTGTGTACCATCAACAGGACATTGCGTTGTCACTTTATCGATCTATGCTGACATCTGTGATAATATATCCCTATACTCTACACGTAACTACTAGAACCACTCATCCGTATTGCACTGCATAGCCTGCATGGAAGCATCTATCTCAGTATATGTGTGTATCCCTGCATCTCTTCATGCACCCATCACATGTGCTCTAACAATTGCACATTGTGGGACACCACCACCATAAGTCAAAGAATGATCATGACCATCACGCCACATGACATGCTGAAATATTTCATCTCTATGCAATGTACTACGACATTGATCCTCTGGAAACTCTGCTAACTGAGCATCAATTTTTTCCTTAAGCATATACATAATAAATTAATGAAAAATTATGAATAATTTCTATGAAATAAAAATACATTTGTTGCTAAATAATTTTTTTACTATAACACCAGCAACATCAGGTTCACCCACCCTATGAGTCCTCACCCATATTGACATCGTATCGATCATCTCACCCCATTGGTGTAACAATAATAAATGGGTTCACCATGTTATACTACAATAAAAATGAATAGTGATTTCTAAACTTACATCATGTATCAGATGTGACACATGTCGGGTACCAAGTCTGGAAGACGTGCCCTACATCGCCCAATTACATGAATGACGAGCAAAATCAGTCTACATTTAACGTATTAAATTTATAGACATATGAAACATTATTCATATATATATTAAAATCAATAAATTTTACCATTGTTGCCTCACTCAACCAAAATGCAACAAATCCTATCACTGCACGGGAACAATGCCTGGAGGGACTAGTTGTAGAATGTCTGGAACACCATAAAATGGTATCAAGTGATATCTCTTCACCCTTCCCTTATAATCCTTCCATAATTTTTGTAGTTTTTGTGGTATATACTACCCAAAATTAATCTGGAAATAATTTCAAATTATTTTGTTAAAAAAATAGTCAGTAGATATAATAATGATAATAATAATATCAGGAAAAATTAAGCATTGAATTTACCTGAACCTCCCTCCATAATATATCAATCGTATCCTGGGGAAAATAAGTCCAATTATTATTTGTTAGAGGGAGTCTATGTGGGTCTCGTATCATATACCCAAACTGATGAATCAATATAGTTGCACCTTCTCTAACTGGATGAAATGTGTTACCAAATAACACATCTGATCGGTCTCCAAAGTTCGAGGATCGAACCCCTCTACGAGGACCCCTGCATCTATTGTAAGATTCACCAAATACTAATAAATAGAAATTCATAATTCAATTACTATATAACTTAATTTTTAATTAAAAATTATAAATAGTTAGGGAAATATATGCTGAAAATTAAAATCAATTAATTTAAAAAAATGAAAACATACATACCGACAACATCAGGTGAACCACTCTAACCACCCTATGACATACCTAAATTAAAAAAAATAGTTAAATAAATCAATTTTTATACATATATAACTCATAAATATTTTTATAAACATTAACTAGGAAAATAATTATGATCTTTCACTAATCATTGAAGTCTATCATATCTCCTTCACTTGCATCTCTAGCCCATTGTATATCTTCATCTTTTACAGATATTGTTGTTTGGTCAAGTGTTTGATCAAGAAATGCGATAACATCAGGTTCCTCTCAGTCAATCAGAACAACCCCTCTTTTAGACATTTTCACCACAACATTACAATCATAATCAATGCTGACAAAGTATACTTTCCATGCCTATTATGTCAGTATGAAGGGATGATTTCTTACTTGATCGTCTTTATATAGCATATTGTTAAATTTTACTAACGTAAATTGTAATTTATAAACTTTCGATTCACAAATTGGATCGACCCAATCACACCATAAAAATATGTGTTTTAAGACATGACCATAAATAACCTCAATAATATCCCTTGTCAATTTTTAATAATAACCTACATCAACAAAATAGAAACCAACACTATTGTTTTGTGTGGCTCGGTTCACGTCAACATCACTAATATGAAATCAGAAGTTGTTAGAATCCAAAGACTTATAGCGACGTGCTGTAATAAATAGGACATCATCTAGTTGGTTGAGTTATTCACACATTGTATGGGTACTTAAATTGTGCGTCTTTTGAATATTTAAATTTATCATAGTTAAATGGATAAAGGATTGTGAAAATACAACTAATTTTCACTATAAAAATATTAAATCAATTATTTATATGTACATGAGTCTTGAACCACTCATGAAATGTGTTGAAATATTTTTTTTTGATTTGATATTTAGTTGCATGGGGCCTTTTACATTTCAACTCAGTGATATGCATCCTAAATCACAACACAATAAAAGGTATATAATAAAATAAATATAGAAATATAAGACACATCAAATATGAAACTTATTGTATCAATGTCATAACTGGTGGACTATTGAACAATATATATTGATGAGCATGAACCCACTCATCATTACGCATATCAAACGTTATCCCTTTTCCAATTGGACCCTCGTCATTCTAGGAGGTTTTATCTAACATTGTTTCAACCTCATCAATATATGAATCACAGAAATTAGTACACTTGTCCATTAAATATCCCTAGGCAATTGAAGATTCTGGATGAGCTTTGTTGTGCACATACCATTTCAATATATTTAAGTATCTCTCTATTAGATACATCCACCTGAATTGAACATGACTTCTAGAAATGACTTCACCAATTAAATGCATAGTCAAGTGAACCATGACATCAAAAATAGACGATTTAAATAGTTTCTCTAGGTGACATAGTCCAAGTAAAATCTTATCCTAATTCTTTTTCAAATCACTCATGTGATGATTACTTGAACAAAGTTGTCTTAAAAAATTAGAAAGTTCAATCAATGGATTAATGACCTGGGTAGGTAATCAATCATGAATTTCTATAAGAATTAACTATTAAAGCAGAATATTATTATTGTGACTTTTCAACCCCTTCAATGTCATTCTAATCATATTGACATACATGGAAATATGATATCAATAAACATCTGGAACCTCGACAGTCTTCAAACTTTAAAGAAATGTTTGTTTCTCTTTTTTATTCATTGTGTGTTGGGCAGTAGGCTTGTATGCCTAACTACCATCACCCAGCTGCAAATGTAAAGGTATTCTCAATCCGATTTATATAAATCATGTCAAGAATTATTAATGTACATTTATTTCCCCTTGATTTATAAAATGGTACACAATATATTATCACACAAATTTTTTTCAATGTGCATCGCATCCAAATTATGTCTTAAAATATTATATTTCCAATATGAAAATTCAAAAAAAATACTCTGTTTCTTCCAATTATGAATGCACTGTCTATTTGCAGTAGGAATATAAGGCAATGTAGGATCAAATAAATCTTGATAATCATACATTGTATCGATGTTTTACTGATCAAGTTGTGCATGAATTTGAACCCCAGATAGTATTTGAGGTGATGGTTCATGCTCTATATTCCCATCAAATGACACACTGTATTTTTTGAGCCTATGAAATGGAGTGATAAACAACATGTGACCAAGATATTCCCTCTTTATATAGTGCTTAATCCATATATATTTCTTAATTTTATTACAACAAGGTAATGATAATTCTCATTTTGTACTCTAACCTGATAAGTTATCATACGCTGGGAATCGTTAATTTTCCATAACAAAGCATCTCGGAGTCTAAGATTTTCATTATCTACTGATTCAAAATTCATTACACCATCAACCCATAATTCATGTATTTCATCAATAAAAGGTTTCATATAAACATAGATTTTATCTCCAGGTCCTCTTAGTCTATCAATTGGAGTCGAAAGTGAAAAAATTGTTTCTTCATACATACCCATGGGGGATGGTTGTATAGAACCAACACCAATGGACATATACTATGTGTTTCACCAACCATAGACCTAAATGGGTTTAAACCATCTGACTCCAAACCCATTCGAACATTACGATCATCCCAAGAAAAGTCTGAGTGTCTTTGATCAAACTCTTTCAATGCCAAATAATATTTTGGGAGAGTTAATTTATCTACCTCTTTGTTTCTCTCTAAATGCCAAGTCATCAATTTAAAAAATTTAGCTAACATGAATAATCTCTTCAGTCTTGGTTTTAGTGGGAAATAATCCATCTTCTTAGTGGAAACTTTTTTCCCAAGATTCAAAACCTACCAGGAAGAATCTGACTACCTTGATTAATCTCATTAGCCTTCCACGTGGATGTATAGCAAACAATACATGTATTTAATTGTGAATTCTCTTTTTTGAACAAAATAAAATTATTTCGGACACATCAATGGTATCATATGTAAAACAAAGGTCATCGGTCAACTTGTGAGCTTGATAAAATAACTCTAGAATATTTTCTTCAGTAGGGAGTACCTTCTTCATTAATACCAATAACATGTCGAATGAGGTGTCTGACCACATATTTAAGGCCTTCATGTGTAAAAATTCAATGATGAAGGAAAATTTTCTAAATTTATTTCATCCATGATATAATTTAGTACATGCATCATCAATAATTTTAAATAATTTCAATGTTTCTTTATTTGTAGAAGAAGGGGGATTACTCCATCCAATGTTTTCATTTATGACATTACTGTCTTCAGGTTGAAACCGATGCATCATATCATTGAGCATTACGTTCAGATCAACTGTTATCAAATCAACATCCATATGAATAACTTCATATTGAATACATGAAATAGACTCTTCTCCATGATGTGTCCATGTCTTATAATTTTTCAATACCCCATTCAAAAACAAATGTTATCTAACACTATCTTCTTTGAATATATATATATTTGCACATTTTCTGTATGGACAAATAATCAAATCTCTTGGAAATCCACTAGTGAAATCAATGAATTGCTTAATCCCCTCATAATATTTAGTATAAAACCTATCTTCCATATCAATCCACCTCTTATCCATATATGTATTTAATAGAAATAAAATAATTGAAATTTATTATTTAAATTATAAAAAAAAACTAATATCATTAAAACTTAAAAACCAATGAGTTCAAAGCTATTTTTAAGGAAAAATATATAAAGTGGATTGGTTTTGGTGATATGGTGAGATCTCTATATATATTGTGATCTACTTCAACAAGGATGAATGAATTTATAAAACTAGTGTGATTTCATTATAAAAAAACCTACGAGAGAAGATTAGATCGCTTGTGTCATATTGTAATCCTCCACCTGTGTAATATAGTGAACATAGTTCTAGGATAATCCCTATAACCCTTTGATATGTGAAAAATAAATATTCATGTATTATTTTTCAATATCTTATATGGTAAAAATATAGTTTTATTTTTTTGGTCTTTTATTTTCAAGTCCAAGTTTTCATATCACCTATGTGGTGGGGTGTAGGTAGATGTCAAGGATTAATGCTACTATATGAATTAATGTTAGTGTTTGGATGGTATGATGTAAAGAAATTATTTTTGTATATAACTTAATCACAAAAAATGATTATGTGATGTTTAATATTAGTGGTGTGTGTTATGAGAGACTACTTAAGTGATAAGAGTTCATGAAAATATGTATTTTCAAAGGAAATGTGTTGCAGAAAAAGAAATATATGTAATAAGTAGTGATTAAATACCAAACTATGTTGGGAAAAGTATTGTGAACAATCTGACATTCTTTCAATGATTCTATATTAAAAATAGAGAAAAGTTTACTCTATAAATATAACATAGTTCATTGATAAAGTCTATATCACACTTCAAACTTTACATGGATAGTTAAGTTAAGAAAAAATGCATTGTAGGATCAAGATATTTTAGAAAAGTGTACATAATATAGCATGATGATCATCATAATAACTTCTTAACAATGATGTATTTATGTTCTCTAAATCATGTTCTATCAATATATCAAAATAATAATCACTAATATATTTCCATCTTCTTCTTTTATACCTTCAGGTGATAAATTCTTCAATCTATTGTTTCTAGGTTTCTACTTCACCTTCAATGATATAAGAACCCTGGTTTCTGAAATCCTGATTTCATTTCCTCTCTCAATACTAATTTTCACGAATGATATAATGGATTATAGAATTCAAAGAATGAATTACATGTAGGGGACTCGACTACAGATAAATGGGGAGACTCTATTGTAGATCCAGGAAGGCATAGGGGCTCAATGATAGGGATTCGACGGCCAAGATGGACAGGGGGAAATGTGTTAACAGGGGAGAGATGGCTCAAGGAATTGTGGGAGGGTGATACGGTGGGGTTCAATGGGTCATTAGGGATCAATGGTGGCACAAATTTCTGGAGGCATAGCACGGAGGTGGGGGTGGGTGTCTCTAGGTCGTGGGGATGTCTCGGGGTTGTGGGAGGGTGAACAGGGGAGAGGTTTTTGGGATCAGGAAGGGTGAAATAGGGGAGAGGGAAATTTAGGGTGGGGGATAAAAAATATAGTGACCGCCAAATGGGGTCTCTCTAATATCCCCACCATTAAATCTTAAATTTTTATAAGTGAGTGTTGTGTTTTTTATAGAATCAGGGTCAGCATGACTACTATGTTTCAAATGTGATGATGCTTGGTGATTTTTATTTCACATAAATCATGAGTTGAATGGAGAACTTGTGATGCAATATTTATGGAAGAATGGGAAAGTGAAAGTGATGCTACCAATCTAAAAAAATTGTATCCAGATTTATCGCATCTGGTTGGTAGAGTGAAATAAGTTATACCGATTGTTTTTCAAAACAATCGTATTCAGGTGAAAGAAAATAAAAGGTGGTCCCAATTGAAATAGTGATATTGATTTACTATAGCATTTTTTTTCATAAAACCCTTACATAAATATCAGCATCAGGATAATTGTACCCATATTGACAGAAAATGTGGTATTGATCGAAAAGGTGATGTTGATCAGAAATGTGGTATTGATCGAAAAGGTGGTACTGATAGAAAATATGGTATTGATTGAAAAGGTTGTATAGATTGAAAATTTTGATACCATTTTATTTTAAAATCCAATATTCTAATATATGATATAGAAACTTTTTGTAACCAGGCCAACCGTACTCAGAAAAATCGTACTCTGCATATTGTAATCATGCTGAGTAACATGGTTGTTTGAATTTATGAAGGAAGAGACATGTGAACCCTGATTTTCTCTCAAATTTCTTTTTCAAGTGTTTTAAGAGAGGATGAGGATAATATGATTTGTATTTTAATTGGGTCAGGAGAACAAGTGAAGAATGTGGTGAACAATTTATTCAACCATTTTAAAAGGGTTGAGTTACTTTGTTTGGATGAGTTATTCGAAGAAAATAGATTACTGAATGATTTTTCAAGGGGAGATTAAATTTAAAATACAATATTTTGATTCAAATTGGTTATATGAATTTTATTCATCAATTGTATTGAGATAATAAAACTCATAGATTAGACCCATGTATTACTCGTCAATTGAAATCAGACTGACAATTGAAATGGGAGTCTAGAGAAGAAGATGGGAAGATTGTAGAAAAATCGAGAAGAATCAAGAAGTGGTGATGATGTCATAATTGCTTCGATATTTCAAGAGAAATTCAAATTTGGGTGGTGTTAAGTGTGTAGGAATGTTTTTTGGATTCCTATCCAAACCTATTGTGGGTCATCTATAAAAGGATAAAAGTACATTGTACTTGACTGATGAGGAAGTATTGTTCACCGTAGTAGATAGAATCTCCAAGTTTCTAGAGAGAATAGGAAGTCATCATATTGATCATTTATTGAAGATGTTCTGATAGATAAGTGAAAGAGAATAGACTATATTATGATGATTGTATGTAGCTGATCATCATACTTAGAATTTATCATACTCAGTGGATCATCATATTCATCTTGTCAATTGTATTCGGCTGATGTTGGTATCAGGATGGATTAATCGGAATGGGATTTTTGTACTGGGTATTTCTGTATTGAAGATTTTCAGACTAAGGAATAATCATACTTGGTTTTATCATGCTTATGTATTGAAGTGGTGAAGATTCATTTCTATTTTATTCTATTAGAAAATCAGACTTGAAGAATTGTGTTGGAAGAATCGTACACAGAGGAATCAGATTGGGAGAAAGGGACCCAGGAAAATCAGACTCAATGTTTCATAACAAAGTCCAGGTTGTTCTTAAATTTATTATGGGTATGGAATTTAAAATTTTTATTTTAATTGAATACATTTGTTTAATTGAAAAGAAACATGGGTAACATGAGTTGTTACAAAGAGGTTGTATTGCCCAATTGTGCTAAGATAGTGCACACGCATTGGTGGTATTTTTTTCCAGTTCTACACAAGTGTAAGGGATAATCCTACTTGTTGTAATCCAAGGATTGTTTTTAGTGGATTATATGGTATTGGAATGTTTCCAAACCATACGAAGGACGTATCTATTCTTATTGAATAGTGAACCTTTAAATACATGTGTTCCTATGCATGTCTATCTGATTTGTTTTATAGTAGGGAATTAAATCTTTAACATGAGGTGAATTTTGTTTCAATTGAAAATAAACATAAAAGAAAAAGAGTATCACTGATTCACCTCCTCCCCCTCTTAGTGATTCAATACACTGACTGGGCACTTACAAGTATGAACCTCCTAAACCATATCAAACACCATAACACACAAAATAAGAGGAATGATTTATTTTATGGAAGTCTATGTGATAGATTCCCTAAAGTATATAATATTCAACTCTCTACAATCAAACCACGTGTTAAGAAATGCTAAGAAAATTTCATAATAAGAATATGAAAATGTTTCAAGCATATAAGGGTGGTCTATTGAGCTAGTGATTTTCAAATTTGGATGAAGATGCTAGTGAACATAATGGAGGGTATAAAGGTCCCATCAAATGTATCACTCATAGCTCAATGCATCACATTAAATTAATTTTTGAATTATATAAATAAATTTTCTATCCCAAGGGTTTACTAGGATAATAGACATAAAAAACCTCCTCTTATATGGGATATAGGGTAGGCTTATGAAATCCAAAATATTAAAGTGTTAATTAAAAATATTGTTTAATATTACAGGAATCACCCACTCAAGTACTTAATATTACATATTTGATTCTGGTTATAACCAATAGTTTATTTAAAGAATGCTTTCTTGGACCATCAAATCACTACCATAATTACTGAATATATAATTAAAAAATGAATAATTATTGTGGGGTGGATATTGAAATCCATGACTATAACCCCTCTTTTATAGATGTTTTAAGAATTTTCTTTATAAAATTATTATTATTCTGTAATTTTTATAATTTTATGTGATTTTTTTTATTTATTGAACCCCTCTACATACAGGCCATAATAATTTTATGATAGGAAAATAAATTTTATATCCTAAATCAACCTATGATCATATCCCAGTTCATGTTTGACTATGAACTCCCAATGAAAATCACTTCCATTATATGTGTCTTAATACATAATCATGATAAGTATTTTTCTCAAATTTTTGTGGAGGAAATAAACATTGAACAAATTATAATTGTACAATAATGTATTGATGTACTTCCTAAAATATTGCTTCGTTGTCCCCCATATCATGAGGTTGAATTTTCAATTTAACTCACACCTGGTTCTCTTCCAGTTTCAAATAGTCCATGTATAATTTCCGCTATTGAATTGGAATAATTTGAGAACAAACTTCAAGATAATATTGACAATGGAATTATATTAATAAGTGATTCACCATGGGATTCTTTGATTCTATTTTTCAAGAAGAAGGATGGATATTGAAATCATAATATAAGGGCTGAAATCTTAATTATCCAAAATGATTACTCAACCATCCATGAAAGAGATGATTGGGGAGGCACAATAATAATATATTGAGATACAAAGGAATCGTGGAAATATTATATATTTTATCCTTGAAAAAAATAGATTTATAATATTTTAAACTAGGATATGTACATCATCCATGAAAGAGTAAAAATAAATCAATTATTATCATTCTCCAACTGATGTTTGATATAAAAGGATTGTTCAAACTCTAGACGATATACTGAGATCATTGTGAGTGTATTTTAAAGAATGTTTGGAACACCATACTAGTCTATTTTATTTCTTATATAATAAAAATTTCAATGCTAGATTCAAAGTGGAAGCATATAAGGCCTTATATGAGAAGATGTGTAGAACTCTCACATGATTGAATGAATTTGGAGTGGGGAAACTATTGGGATCTGATATTTTTAAATAAATGATGGAGATGTTTCAAAATATCATGTGACATATCAATGTAGTAAAATGTAGATATACGATCTATATTGACAATCATCTATGAGATATAAAGTTCGAATTTTGTGACAAATTATTCCATTAAATATTACCTTAGAATAGGGTTTTCAAATTTTGGAAGAGATGGAAGTTAATACATAGATACATTGGTAACTTTGATATTCATAATCATGTTGGGACTATATCTTATCAATTATTGCATCCAATTAACCTCTCAAGGGTGTATGACATGTTCCTATTATTTCTTTCAAGGAAGTACATACTAGATCCATCATATGTACTAAACAAAGACGTTGTTCTATTAGAACAAGATCTCAATTATGAGTAATAATTAGTGGATATCTTAAATCATAGAAATAAAGTGTTGTGATATAATACCATCTATCGGGTTAAACTTCTATGGTGAAATAATAAGTTTAAGAAAGCTAAAAGGGAACCTAAATATGTTACTTAACAAAAGTATCCTTATTTATTTCATCTAAGTAATGAAATTTCTAGGGATAATTTACTTTATGTGGGTAAACTATAATAGCCTTTTCTTATAGATTTTTTACCCATTAAATAATATGGGAAATATCGAACAAGAATGAATCATGTAATATTTAATTAATACAAAATATTACAATGAAAGATAAAAATTAATAATTTATTACAATTTAATATGAAAACTCATTTAGAAAACTACAAGGGGAATAAATCCATAAGTTCAAAATGTATATAAACATGAATTACTCATACTAATAGATTCTTTGAAGATCATACCTCTAATTATAGCTATCTAAATAATCAAAAATATATGAAATATAATTTTACTTTTTATACCGAAGTAAATAAATAGGATAAATGATTTTAAACACGTATGTAAGGCTATATAATTGTAATATTATTGTTGGTCTTATATTTAAGTTGGGATTTTTAAGATGATGAAATTATATGATTTTTAAATCACTCGTTAGGCATAGGAATAATTAATCAGTTTTATTTGATTAAATTTGGTTATAATAACATTACCATGAAACTACTAGGTATAAATAAGTGTGGTCAATTTATAAAATCTATATAGAAAAAATAAGCAATAGAATAATCTATTAGAAGTCCTTTTTATGAGGCTTATTATTAAGATCATGGAAAATAGGTATCATCGTTATGGTTTTACCTATACCAATCTTAATCCAAACATCAATAGATTTGGATGGAGTCAAATAGTTTTTGGGAGAAGCTTAATATCATGGAATTCACTACGATATCCATGTTATCTAAGCCAACCCATGTGACTAGCCTATTTTTTCATACCCTAAGAACTTATTCATAAGTCTTAAAGGGATTCTTGTGTAAAATTTATAAAGATATAAACATGTGATTATTAATTCAATTTTAATATATATATATTTATTATAAAATGTATTTTCATAAATGTTACTTTCAAATAATGAATTTAAATAAATTTGAATGTTTTTAATAAAAATCCATTGATATTATTGCACTATGGCTTTGTATATAAATGAAGAAACAATGTAAAACAAAAATAATTTAATATTAAAAAATATTTTTTTCAAATATTTTTATATATGTTTATTGTTTATTTTTTCTGAATAAATTAAATTAATCATAATTGAAGAATGATTTATATAAAATTAATTAATAATATATATAATAAAAAAATAATCATTCATGAATTTTTAATAAATTATAAGGAATAATAATAAATTAATTTTATTTCTTAAAATTGAATTTTTTAAAAAGTTAATTTTTAAGATTTATGAATTTTATATTAAAATTTATTTTGAAATTTATTTAAAATATATCTAATAAAATTGGTTTCATATTTTAAATCAATATTTTCAAAATATCTAAAATGGATCATTTATATTTTTATGCATTAAAATATTTTTCCCGACGTAAAAATTGAGTTATCATGGTAAAAGTACTATGTTGTAAATGAGTTCAACAATGGCCTGAGGGCCTAAAATAACATGAAATTGTATCGATAAATGAATTTATGAGGGAATTATTTTCCAAAAATTATCTTATTCTCCACTCTTTCTCTGTATTGGATCCACATTCAATGAGAAATTACATTCCTTACTCATTAATGAATGAGTGTTTGAACAAATACTATTCAAGATCACCTATAAAAGGAACCCTCCACTACCAACCTCAAAGAATATCATTTATTTGATATAATCTATAATACCTTACTAAATTATATATCTAAAAATAAAATCTTATTTTTGGTAACCTCTCTTCACAACAAATAACATCAAATCCTTCATTACAAACTGTCTTTCTAAGAAGAGATTCATGTCGTCAATGTTAGTGTTATATTCTCTCAATTATTCTATTTCATATTCTTCATCAAAAAATTCTTACATATAATTTAACTCTTTAATAATATGTTATTTAAATAATTATTCTTTTATAAAGGTGATAATATTATTGTACTATAACATTTATTTGCTTATTCAGTCATTATAACACGTTATTGTTTGGGTCGGTTCTACCACTTGAATAAATGATGTAATAATATTAAAATAAAGAATGATTGAGGAAATTTAAATAATTGAAATATGAAATAATAATGATAAATCTTTGATTTTTTTAATTATACAATAGAAATATATATATAAGTATATTAATTAATAAAATTATTTTTTTCTGAATAAAAATTCCTAAAACGGATATTATAGCTAATATTGATAAACCATGTCAATAGATTCCATAAAATTACAATTTTACATTATATATACATTAAACACACATATGTTAGCTATATGACCATTTTTATTGTGATGAACACATGATCAAGTATTATGGACTAACACATCATTTTTGAAGCTACTATAGTGAAAATAAGATAATTGACACTTGAATGAAGAATTTTGAAAACAATTATTAACAAATCAGAAATAAGAAACTAAAAATAAAATGTATAAAGTAAAATAAATATAAATATAGTTCTAATATAGATTGATAATAAAACCAAGTTAATTACATGAGAGGATAAGTATCCTTGTAGTTTTTGATTAAGTGGTTTTTGGTTTGTAATTATTTTCATCATGCTTGAAGAACTTAAAAGAGGTATTTGAGGTTGCTGAGATACTACTATATTTATTTGAAAGTTTTTTTATTTGATTCCGGGATATTTGAATTGATTATAATGAAATTATTTCCTTACATTTATGTCTTTTTAATTCTTCTTGAGTTTATATATGCTTTCGATCTAAGGATTGCATGCCTTACATGGTTTATCAGTTACTCACACGGTTGACCAATTACCATGTTGGAGATCAGTTGGTCCTAAGTTTGATCATTTTATCTTATGGTTGATTAATTATTAATCGTTTTGACCCACTATTTGTTCATATGATCAATCAATTACTCATTTAGTCGATTATTTGGTCATGTGGTCAATCATTTGATCATGGGGTTGATATATTGTTCATACATTAGATTAGTTTTTTATCCATATAGTTTATCAACCGTATACTCTTTCAATATATCCACTAACTCATTGTAGAAATCCAAACGTTATCTTTCCAAAAAATTATTCACATACTTATAGAATTTTTTATGGATTTTTTGGATAAAAATTTTGAGTCTCTAGAATTTTTAAATTATAAATAAATTGAATATAAGTATACTCATGGTGATCCTCAAAGGTAAAAAATCATATCTAAAATATAATTCAATTATTCTATTATATTATTTCATAAACAGTGATTAATTTTTAAATATTTTTAATGTTTTGAGATAATTTATCTAAATTAATTTTATTAACATTGATGTTTTATCTTCCAATGATGAATTTATAGATATTAATCTAGAATGTTTTTTGATGATGATTTATTATTCTAGAGTTGAAATTATAATTAAAAACTAGATATTCAATGATTATTTCTATTCATTAAATCTATTATAGAGGAATTTTCAAATACTTCTATGCTGAGAGACCATGTTAAATAATTTTCAACTCAAATTGGTTTCAACAAGGAAGAAAGAATGGGTAATCTTGGAATTCAAAAATTCACTACTTTTGAATTATTTTCAATATTCATTTAAGAAGAGAATATTATGGATTTTTTTTTGAACATCTAAGAAATAAGAAGGTTAAAAGTTTTATTTGACTATAGATATTTAATTATTAAAATTGATAAATATTTAGGAGATTATGGTGCATGTTTGTGATCCAAAATAAATGAGAAAGTAAATGGGGTTTTTTGTGTATGATTAGGTTGAAAATAATCAATAATGTTATTCTTGAAAATAAATAAATTATATAAATTAATTAATGTATTCTGTGTTTTCCAAAAAATTGGGGTATTTTAATGAAAAAAATAGGTAACTTCCTAGATATAAAAAGAGTTGAGAAATATAGAGATATTTGAAGAGAGTGATCATGAAGCTAGAGTTCCAAGATCACCTTCTATATATGGTAGAGCTTGAGAATTTAATGAGATCATATAATTATATTATTTATAAGCTAAAATATATCAGATATGAATGAACACTATAAACATGTAATTTTTGGTTCTTATAATAAGGAATATGTGGTTGGGGGAGTAATAAATAATGAAAATGTGAAGTCTTCACCCAAATGGGTTGATCTTTGTAAAACCCCTATATTTTTTTCTCTCTTATTTTTTCATTTATGAGTATGGTTGAAAATTTACATTTTAGTTCATCCATAAATTAACTGTTTATATAGTTTGATTTTAAATTAAAATAAATTATAAAAAATCCATCTATAATTTTACCATACCCCCTCTCAATGGAATAATTGGATCCTAAATAATTCAACTTACAATAGATTAGGGTCCCTCTTTTTTATTAAATCATGTTCTTATAATGGATAATATGAATTATGTAAGGAATAGGGGTGTGACTACATTTGATGGAAAAAATTTATCATATCTATAATAAAAAAATGATTCCATATCCATTAACACATCCGCTAGATGTTATAGATTCTATATTTGGGGGATTTCAAAAAATTAAATAGAATTATAAAATGAAATTAGTAGATAAAATGAATATTTAAAATTATCATAATATAAAAAATTCTATTATTTTCCCTTATCAAAAAAAAATCTTGAAAATGTGATGGGACTTTAATCTGCCAATGAAATCTTGGGAATGTTGGAATGTATAAAAAAGGGAAATGTGAAAATTAAGGAGGCAAAATCACATATGCGCATAAAAAATTGATAAGACATAATGATAGATGATTAATAGAAAATTTATGGTTATTTTAGTCAGGTAAATGATTTGTTTTAAAATATCCAATGGTTTGGTGAAAAACATGAATAATATAAATTGGTTAAGAATATCATGATGAAGTGCACAGATTAGTGTGAATCACTGAGAGGGGGAGGGGTTGAATCAGTGATCCCTTTAAACTTTTTAAAAATTTATACTTTTCAATTAGACCTCTATGGCAGTTTAAAGCCTCGATCCAATCTTCTTGTGTCTCTCAACCTTACCTCAAATGATGCTGTAAATGTAAAGGCACTGAACACAAGTATTTATAGGGTTTAGTTCATAGACCTACTCTTTACTATGTTGGTTATTCTCCCCAACACAGATTCTTCATTATAATCTTACTATCAATTAAAATGGTTGATACAGAGTCCCGATGTATCTCTCCTGAGTCCCACAGGAGGTTCTTTATACTTCTTCCCACAGTGTTACCAGAGTCCCACTGACCTGCTCTAGAGTCCCACTAAATACTTCTTCTCCTCCCTAAATCACACAGGGTTATTCTATCTCTCAAGTCACATGAGCATGTTCCTTCTTTTATTTCACTTGATTCACTATAGATTGATCTTATGCTCTTCCCACACGGTCTTTCTGAATCACACTTGCTCGTGTATCTCTTCAAAAATATTCAACAGCCTTTGGTAAGGTCAGTTGGCCTTGCCCAATAATTCTAATCACCTTTGTGATAAATACTTAGTGTACCAATACTTAAATAATTTATTCTTCTTATTATGAAGACTTGTCCTCACTTACATATGTAAAAATGGTGCACACAAACTCTTCAAGAATACAAGAATAATTCTGCATAATATCATCTATGTCTGCCTTCTTGGACTCTCAAACGCTATCAACTCAGATATAAGATCTTCTTTAATTCTTTCTAGCTTCAGTCTTAGTAATATTTTAATTCACGCATGGATTTCATGGAATCCAAAAATCTAGGTTTTGGAAATCTCACTACCTTGTTACACATGCATGTGTTCATGCATGAATGCAGGCATATATAATATGTAGCTTGTAAACCTAAACACTCACAGTTATCTTGTATCAACTATTTAGGTTTACTTTATTTGTCTAATGGACTTTTCACTTGATTTCTTCTCATGTGAAAACCCAAATGGGTATCAATCCTTGATTAATAACACTTCCTCTTCTTCCCATCCCTTTATTTTCTTTTCCTTTGGTTCTTTACACACAAACTTGTTCCTTTTAATTTCGGTTCATTATAAGTGTGTTATTCATGTGTTTTCTTCAAACTTGAATTGATGTAGTCCGTGGTTTGGCTTTGTTCTTACACACTCGGGTATCTGAATTCATTCATATTCATGCATATTTATATGGCTCATCTTATTTCCTTCTTCTTTGAAAGATTTCATGCATGTGCACTGTCCACTCTTCTCCTTCTTCATGTGTGCACCCACAATGCTTCATCCTTCTTCTTCTTCTTTCCCACACACCTCGAATGGGTATAATAGGGGTGTACATGGGTTCCTATTCTCAAAAGGATGCATATAAAACCTGAAGTATGTCATGCACTCGGGTTTTTCTTCTTTTGTATCGAGGTATCTCACACGAACTAGATACAGCCTCAACTCCATCTTCACCAAAACTCAAACCCCAGTCTCCTTCTTCATGCAAACCCGAGGAGCATGGATCTTCTTCTTCGTCACTATATCATGAATTTATCAATCATACACATGAACCAAATAGGCTTCTTGCTTCTAGATGTTTCACAAAAATAAGGGAGTTTCAACTCATTGTTCCTCTTTGGTTTCAAAAACCAGATTCTTCATAAGGCATGATGAGGTCTTGTTTAAACTGATCGTGTGTCTGAGGTTTTCCTTTAAACATAGGGTGTGGTTATTCTTCATGAGACAGCTTCGAGAGTGTGTAGAACCTTTCAAAAGTCTATAAAGCTATTCTTCTTTACATATCAAGATGAACAGGGAGTGCACTATTTCGAAACAAGATCACTCGTATATACGGGAGGCAGCAACTCTTATTGTCTTGGTGATCCTCTATTTATAGGCGAAGATTAACTCATTGCTCTGTGTTCAAAACCCATAATATATTCCATGAGATCGGGGATTTGAAAGCCTGAGATCTTTTGCTTCAAAATCTTCAAACGCGGGTAAAATATAATCTGGTAATAATGGGATAATATTTTTGAATGAGGGCTTCTTCTTTATGTTATAATCCTCATGTTCATGCATTTATGAACACATGAAAATCATCTCCTCGAATGTCGAATGACCCGGCCTCATGAAACTATGTTTGCCTTAGCCTACACTTGATCTTCATGTTTTGTTGCATGCATGAAAATCTAGTTGAATTAATGAGTTCTTGATGTCTAGAAAACGCTCATGCATTAGGTTTGATCAACAATGGAGGTCAGAGATTAATCAAGGAGGTTCAGCTTCATATCTGGTGAGCTATGGAGTTGGGAGGTTCAGAGGTTGAAGATGGGGGAGTGGTTGATCTCTGACTGTTTGATTGGATTAGATCGGATAGTGGATGACCTTGATTAGATGGCAGAGCACAAATGAGATGAGCAGCTCAGATTAGTCCAGAGATTAGATAATCGGTGGGGATTGATTCCATGGTTTTAAAAACCCATCCCACATCTAAATGAACATGTGGGTTTCTTGTAGTTTAAGTATCAAGTCGCAGCAGCATACACTCATAATTCTACCTCTCCCTCCACGGTACCACCCCATACTGTGTTCTCCTTGCAGGCACTCTCTGCGCCCACCCTATGCTTCCTACCACCCCGCACGGTGGCGTGTTGCATTGGTTCTCCCATGTGCCCCATTAGGCTTATACATGGCCTGCTCATGCCTATTATGGGCTGACTCGGCCTAGCCTCTGTGGGGTGCAGTCGACCCAGTGTCCCACATGAGCCTGAGGTTGAGGATGGGCAATATCTTTCTTGGTTGGCCCTATATTTTTGAGTTATCCACATATAAAATTTGTTTAACAAAGGTGCAACACAAAATTTAAGTGCATGGACACCTTCAAATCATGCATGGATTCCTTGGTTAATTCTAAACCCATGCATGGTTTCTTTATATCTTCCTCTTCATCATTTTCATTTTGGAACTTAAATCCCAAAGCACATTACTCATCTTCCTTCATCCAACCATGGATGGAGCTCTTCTTCAACTCCTCGTGCATTGAAACACAATGCACAGAAATATTGTAGTAAACAATGTGTTATCTATAACACATCTCTTGGTACTTGAAGATCAGAACAATAAATCATATACTTTTTTTCACCAACTTCATCCAATTAGAAGATACTGTATGGATATTCCAAATTCATCATTCAATAAATTATTGCATGGCCTTTTTCAAATGTTATAAAAAAAATTCATTCAGTGACACATGACTTGGAACTTAAGACTGGTTCCACAAGCGTCTGATTTACTATAGAGAATGATCAATAATGAAATCCAATTTCATTTCATACTGATTCTCTAAGTTACATAAGGTTTGGAACAACTTTACCTCTTTAATCATCAACACCACCATAGTCACTACATTTCCATACACATATTGACATATTATTAACAACAAATGAAACATTATGCTCTATAATCTCTCCCTTTGTATTTTTTTTCAATGTCACCTAAGAACACATTGTATGGGTCAATATTTGTTAAAATATTTTATCCCCCTTGTTGGAAACAAAAAGCAAAGGTTTAGCGAGGTCCATTAAAAAATATGTTCTCCTCCCTTTAAAGAATATTTTCATGAATATTTATGAGAGAGGGATGATGTCGCATGGTTCACATAGCAAATATCCTTTATTTAATCAACTCTAAGTCTACTTAGTCTAACCCAGTGTAGAAAATAAGAGAGATATGACCAAGGTTTTCAATATTTTCCATAAACAACCATACATGTGAAATCATGCTCAAAGTGTATCAATTATTAACCAAGGGGTTGGAGATAATCATATTTATCAATGAAATGCTAAATCCTACACATACTTCACCAAACATATTAAAGAGTTCAAGTGAAAAGATAAATCCCCCCCTTTCACCCCATCTTTTCATAAATCAATCACTCCTCTTAATTAACATGATAAATACAATTAAGAACAAGGGATGAAAGTGTGATTGGAATACCTCATGTTTCAACTTATAAAGATGATATGTTTTTCAAGATTTTTCATGAAATAATCCTTGACATTATCTGCTTCATATTTTCTCCCCCTCAAGGGGTGAAATCCCTTTGATTTACCCTAGTGGAAAATATCATCACATAATCTTTAAGATATTCATGTTGATAATCTTCCACTGTGGAACACTTCAAGTAATTATCAAATCATGAATAATTAATCCAACTTATTATTCTCCACTTTGTTCATCAAATTACAATATTGAGAATGACCATCACCTTCAATTTACTGTAATGTTAGCAAACATATATGACAAAAATATAAGGGAATAAGATGAAACACGTGTGAGTTTATAAATGAGAGCAACTGGGCTAAAAATTTTCTCTCAACCCAAGAATTCCTTTCCTTGTAGCTCTAATGTGTTTAGTACTCTTCATGATGGTGTCTCCTCCCCATTTGACACTTTAATCCTCCATTTTTATCATGGACCCTTTAATTCCATTCATCTTTAACTTGTTTGGATTGTTTTTCCTAACTTCTTCTAATAGTGAAGTAGCTTCCACTGGTTCATGTTTTTCAATTTTCAACATCTCCATTTGTCCTAGTAAAATAGTTATACATTTTTTTTCATGATGTACAACCTTCTTTAACCTTTCACTTAGTAATTGTAAGACACTTGGGTTGTCAGTTTCTGATTAACTCTCATGAAATTCTAATTTTCCTTCATGGGGAATGACATGTTTCCCCTTTTCCTTTGCTTTATCTAGTACTGCATCTTCAGCTCTTTTCAGTTCTCTAGAAATTTGAAATTGATTAGGCCAGATAACTAAACACTCTTTAAAATATTCTAGTTTAGAGCTTCCACATGGCTTTTTCAATGTTTTCAAGTTACCTTTATTATGAAACTTATCTTCAATCAATACTATCTTTTATTATATGGATTTTATTTTTAAGTTCATCTTGCTTCCATTCATTTCCATGGCTCGTTTGCAGTGCTCCATGGTATGAACTTTCTTTCCATGGTAGAAGCATCTTTTCTTGGTAGTGCTTTTGGATCCAACACCATTCAAATTCATGGATTTAGAATCCAAGGTCTTCTCACATTTCCTCCTTGAAATATTCTTGGGATCATTTTCTTTTGGACCATTCTTCTATTTACTTCCCATGGATGCTTCTTCTTTCTTAGCCAGCTTTTGTGATCTTATTTTCTTATATTCTTTGGATACATGTTGAGATGAACATGTACCAACCTTGTGACCACTTCCATTTCATAAATCACATATATTATCAAGCATTAAAAATCTGTTTTCATTATACAGATGCTTCTGGATCTGTGGATGTTGCCTCTTCCTCTATAACCCGTTCCCCCTTGAGATGGGCCTTCTTTTGTGCTTTTTCATTTTGAGGGTTGTACCAAAAATATAATTCACAATTCCCAAACTTGTTTCCACACCAACATTGACCCACAAACCTTGACTTCTTGATATCTTTTGTATAAAATTGTTAGGTCTTCTTCTTGAAGTGTTGTGTTTTCTATGGGGAACCATCTTCCAACTTCTTCTTCTTATCCACCCTAGTCATGGTGGTAGGTTTCTCATCACCTTTACTCATCCATGATTTATTTTAATTTTCTTCTAACCTTAAATTTTTATGGAAATACATTTAGAAACAAGAGTACAATATGGTATGGATGATACCTTTTTCTTGGAGTATGTTACCATTAGATTAAAGGATGATCTGTTACTCCTTTTGTAATCATAGTCCTCAATGAAAGATTGAGTGGAAACATATCTTCTTCTAGTTATTTGGGAAGATCTAGCATGGGGTGATTGATGATTATTCAATATCACCTCCATCTCTAAACATTTCATATTGAGGGAGTTCTTCTCATCCTCAACTGACCTCAACTTACTTTCCCAATTCTTCTTCATCATTATCATTTGGTATTCATGTGCATTCCTTAATTCTTGCAAAGATATGTCAAGCTATTTTACCTTGTTATATTTGTCTTCCATTTGAGAATCTTTTACAACCAAATAAACTTTTTTCAGCTTTTTAAATTAATGAAAAGCTTCTAAAAATACAAACTCAATGAATTATTTCTCAAAAATACTTCCTTGAAATTCTTCAGTAATTTTAGAAAATCATTCCTTGCAAAGAGAAATTGTTTCTCCCTTTTCTTTCAAAAGTTTTGTAAGAGTGTTAGAAATTCCAACCCTTTTATCCAATGATTCTTCCATGGAATTATCTTCTTCTTCCATCTATACTTTTTCATCTTGAAGAACTTTGATACTTTTAGAAATATGTCTTTCCACTTATCTAAGGATATTATTCAGATGTTCTTTGAGTGAAGACTGAAGATCACTAATTGATCTATCATCATCACAGCTTGAAAAGGATTCATCAGAAGATAAATAATAAAAATAGTTTTCAAATGTTGTATCTTTAAAATTACCTTCACCAGAAGGTGTCTCCCCATTAGCAGTAAGAAGCTTATTCATCTTTCTTTCCTGTTTCTTATCCCTATTCTTCAGAGTCTTGGAATAAATCTCCATTTGAGGTTTCTCACTCATTTACTAAAATATACACTTCATAAAGACACCCTTGGATATTTTATTGGTGAACTTCCCTCTGATACCAGTTTAAGTGCTTGGATCAATGTGAATCACTGATAGGGGGAGGGGGTGAATCAGTGTTCCCTTTAAAAGTTTTAAAATTTTATTATTTTTAATTAAACCTCTATGGAAGATTAAATCCTTGATCCACTCTTCTTGTATCTCTTAGCCTTACCTATGATGATGTTGTAAATGTAAAGGCATTGAACACAAGGATTTATAGGGTTTGGTTCAAAGACATACTCTTTACTGTGTTGGTTATTCTCTGCAACACAGATTCTTCACTATATTCTTATTATCAATTGCATTGGTTGATATAGAGTCCCACTGTATATCTCATGATTCCCATAGGAGGTTCTTTATACTGCTTCTCTGTCACACCCTAACCTTTTCAATTTCTTTTATTTTATTATTTTCTATCTTAGTTACTTTTCGTTGGGTTTTGGGTGAACCAGTGCTTAAAAAATTTGGAGTCTGGTTGAGAAAAATGTACGTTTTTTGTTTGGTGTCACTGGGTGCACGGTCCTGGTACGGTTTTGAGACCGCGTGACCTACCCTATTTTCAAAATAAATTAAAACATAATGGAATAATGGAATAATGACGTGCAATAAAATTGAGATAAAATAAAAATAAGAAGTTTAATAAAATTTAAGAAATTATTTTAATGACAATAATAATAACACTGTTTGAGAATATTATTATTATAATTATTATTAGTGTTAAGAATATAAAAATTTATTAAGTTGTCAATATTGTTATAGTTACTATTTTGTAAATATTTTATTAAGTTACTATATTTTTTATTATTTTATTAGTTTTGAAATTTTCGGTCTAGGTGAGCCAAGTCCTGGTCAACTTCGGTGTTTTAGTTGATAAACAAGTTTTTCAGGGCATGACATCATATGGCGCACATGTGAAGAATGATTGTGAAGCAGTGCGGCTTCATCGGGGCCTCCATGTGACCCACCCGTTGTTCAACTAATTAAATAAAATTAATTATTGATAAATAAATAAAATTAAGAGTGTGATAAAAATTTAATGAGTTGTTTCAATGATAATAATAATATTATTATTTGAGAATATTGTTATTATTATTATCGTTATATTTATTAAGTTAATTAAACATATTATTATCACCATATTATTATCTTATTATTATAAATCCAATTATTATTAGGATTTTTTAGTCTTTTTTATTTTATTTTATTTGTTAAGTTTTTTTCTTTTTTTTCTTTTTTTTCCTCCACTCATTCTCTCCCCCATCCTTCCCATCATTTTCATCAGGGCGCACCCCACCCCCTGAAACCCTACCCCCAAGCGTTGCACTCTAACCCCCCCCCCCCCCCCCGGCCTCTCCTCACAGGTGGCTTCCGCCGCACACCCTCCCCGGCCAGCCGCACCGTCCACGCTGTCCACGCCGCCCCGCACCCTCCCCGGCCAGCCGCACTGTCCGCGCTATCTGTGCTGCCCCGCACCCTCCCCAGCCAGCCCCACCATCCACGCCATCCACACTACCCTCTCCCTCCCAGGTAGCCACCACCTGCCTCTTGGCCAACCCTCCACCAGAGCCGCGACCCACCGAACTCACTTCTCCGGTGACCAGACCCCCTTAGTCGAGCCCTTGTAGCATCGTCGCACCCTCTCCCCCGGACGACCACCCTTTCCCCTCGGACCAGCACGCCGCACCTTCCTCTAATGACTGCAACCTTACGTGAGTACCCCACACTCTTTTGGCGCGTGCACCTTCATTCGGGTAGAGCGTTCTTCCTTCATTCTAGGGTTTTGGTCGTAGTTGTTTAGGGTTTTGTTTATGGTTGGTTTGATTTTAATGAATTTTTTGATACCTTGTTTTTTTAAGGTTCATTTTGGATTTGTTGTGGTGAGTTTGGTGAGAATTTGGATTTGCACTCTGAATTTGCGGAGTTTCTATACACTGGTAGGTATTTCCATGCCATAGCATCTTTAGATGATTTCACTTGCTGCTTAATTAAATTTTAATGTGGTCTAATGATAAGATTTCATAGTGAAAATTTTATTTCAGATATGTTTCTATTTGCATATTTGATGAAACTGAATTTTTCTTTGTAAATGCCTTTGTATTTTATGTGTGTTGTGTAGTTGAAATTTTTAGACGTGTTTTAGCTAATTCTTTAAGGTGTGAAAATTGTGTTTTCAAGAACACTTGAGGTGCGGGTGTGATTAAATTGAGATTTTTCAAAAATAAGATAAACTATTTTGACGTGTTGATTTTTATTATGAACTTTGAGTATGTTCTAAGGGTGAAAATGGGATTATTTGAAGTGTTGAGATGTGCAATTTCTTTTAAAATGGTTTTGGCATTTAAAATTTGTGTGTTTTAATGTGAGGCCTTATGCATGCACGTGTGATATTTTATAAATTGAACAATTGTTTATTTATGTGGTTTTTTAGATGCGAAACATCGGTGGAAAGGTTTGGGGGGTTATTTGGTAGGTTCGAAATGTGTTTTCAATTTCTTTGAGGTGTGTGTATATTTAAATGGGGGTTTTCAAAGGAAAATAAGTCATTTTGGGTGTGTGGTATTCTTCTGCACACTTGAAATTAAATTGAAAACTATTTGAAGAATGTAAAACATGTTTTGATATTGTTACCTTGAGTATTTGGTTTTAAGGTGACATATCCATATAGGATAAAGTTTTTTTTGGTGTAATTTTTTATTTTTTTGTGTTGAAATGATTTAACAAATAGTTTATATGATTTATTTATTTATTGAGATGGCACGAAAGTAGTATTTGGGAAAAGTTGAATATGCGTTTGTATTTAAAGTAGCATGTTTTTATAAATTGAGAAATTTTTGGTGTAAACCCACTTTTCATTGCTTGGTGGTGTTTTATAAGTGGTTAAAATGGTTCAGTTAATAGTGTATTTGGTCAAAAACTAGTTTTAAGGACAATTTATTAAGCAAGTGGTTTGAATGAATCTTCTATTTGTAATTGGGTGTGTTTATTTGTGTCGGCCCTTATTGTGTTATTTAAATAATGTTTTCTAAGTTGTGTGAATTGTTTATGTTTTTCTTTGAGTGTTTCCAAATGGGCATTTGTGAAATGATTAGGTAATGGAAAATATATTTTGGAACGGTATTTTGGTGTGCGTGAGTTTTTGAATTGTTTTCTAGGTATGCAAATGGTGACCTTTCTGTGTAATGTCTTTTTTGGTCTGTTATATGAGGAAGCAATATACTATGTGATTGTGAAACTTGATTGAGCATAAGGGAAAACCCCGGGTATCTGGGTGGGAGGACAATAACTAGTGTGCTAGTGATCTGGAGTGGTATCGTCCCTGTTTCACTTAGCTAGACTGGCGATTGCAACACTAACTAAACATATGAATTACTGAGGTTCGTGGTCTTCTAAGCCACGTTTTCTGAGGGTTGTGGTCCTCTAAGCCACGTTTTCTGAGGGTCATGGTTTCTAATCCATGTTTCACCGAGACATGAGTTTCTAGGGTCCCACTCGAGCTAGATAAACCTTAGGGGATTTACCCGCGGTGCTATACTATTCATGATGTGGTGCCTTATGTCGGCATATAGAGGACCACTTGAGTATGTGCATGTTCTTTATAAATTTACTCTTCCATTATTAAAGTATTATTTGTGAAATGGTTTTTCTTTCAGTGTTCTTTTCTTTTCATTCTTAGCTTTTAAATGTTTTCCTTAAAATCGTTTTAAAAGTATAGTTTTAAATGAGCTAGTTAAATTATATTTTTGATGTTGTGACATGGAAACTTTTTATTTGGTGGTATCCTACTGGGACTTTGGATCACACCCTACATACATCCTTGGGTGTATGTAGACTTTGTTTCTTGTGTATTCCAGGTTGTGACATCGTGCTTAGTGATGGTGGTTCTGGATACTGTCAGTCTTCACGTGCAGGTTAGCATTGGTAGCTTGGGGATGCAGCTTCTCGTGTCGCATGGAGGTTGGTATTGTAGTTTTAGTTATCTATTTTTGTTGTTGTCACTTTGGGTTTTTAGTGAAATTGTAGGCTTTAAATCTGTTTATAGTTTAAAGGCATGTTTGGTTTTCTATTTCCAGTTTCATTTTGTTTATCTTATTAGTTGTTTTTCTATATTTTATTTTAGGTAAATCGTTCCCATGTAATTTTTTGATACCCGGGAACTTGTGTCAGCCCGTGGGGATCAGGAACACCCTTCGGTCCATGTTGCGGACCGGGTCGGGCGTCGGGTCAGATGGCGGCCCAGCCTGGTTTGTGAAAAAATGGTATCAAAGAGAGGTTTACTCTCTTGAGTCGTGTTCTTTTGGGATAGAGTCACGGTAGACTGGAGTTTAAGGTTGTTGGAACTCGATGTCTTGGCTACGAGTAGGGTGCCTTGCCAGCACACCTCATGGTGGGACTCAAGTTTCAAAAGTAGGTCGAGGTTTGTCTAAGTCTTTGGTCCTTTTGGTTAATCTTGTTTGGGTTAAATGAAAAGGGAGTAAGGTCAATGGTCTCATCGAGCTCATAGGGCCTGGAAAGTCATGTGGAGCCGATGACATTGTCCTAGAATACTCTTGGTGATGGTGGCGCGACTGACATATGGTCGCCGACCATATGTCTGAGTTTCCCATCGACACTAGTTTCCACTTGAATCATCTTGTGTCTCCTTTGGTTTAATCGGGTTCTTGGGTATCCTTGTCAGCTAGTGTATGCCCCCATAAAGAGTTAGTGCACGGTTGAAGTGAGACCATGGGTAATTCTCTATGGGCGGATCCTCTAGTTGATCAGTGAAAGAACTTTTTCTCCTTGAACATTGAAATATGAATTCACCTTTATTTTGGCGGTCTAGTGGATCCTTTCGCAACAGGAGAGCGTATGTGAGAATAGTTGGAAGAAACTTTGGTCTCTTAGGTTGCCTGAGTTTTTGACGGTGGAGTTTGACATCGTTAAGTCTGTAATTCCTGTCTGGAAGTGGTGAAATAAATTCCTGTGGATAAAAGAAGAAGATGCGGGTTTCTATTTTAATAAAGGGCCTTTGGGTCTTTCGTGTGCCCTTTATTTCGATGAAGTTTTGTGTGACAAAAATGGATGCTGAAGCGGGCTGCGTCTGATGGTGTTGTTTGGGTCGTGGTATGGTCATTCATGACATTAGAAGGAGAAGTTTCATTCGAGGGGTTTCTGAAGCCTGACTACGAGGTAGGAGACGCTTCAATCATCAGAGCTCTAACCATAGGTCTTAGAGTGAAGATGGCGCGTAGTCAGGAAACCCCGGGGTTGTGAGGGACCTCAGTCCAGTGTCCGTTTTTAGTTTGGTAAATGAAGACAATTTAAGTTTTCTATGAATCTGTTGTGTTCTAAGTGGTCCAGTTGGATGAAGGGGTCGTGAGGACCCTGCTTCTTTGCAACAGACCGAGTATTTCTGTCTGTGTGGTTTGGATTTTTGCAGTCAGGATCTTGCGGTGGGGTGTTAAGTTGTGTGGTAAGACCCTAGGTAATCTCATGTTGGACCTTCTATGTCGGTATGTTCCATCTTGTTAAGCTAGTAGGTCTTTATGGCGAGGAGACCCACCGTGGGTCTCATTGAAATTTCCTGTGTGTAAATCGATGCTAGCCTATTTCTAATGGCGGGGAGCCCCTTCGGGCTTCCCCATGTTGTCCTTTGGGTTCTATTCCTAAATATGGTTTAGTATTAAATGATAAGAGTGTTCTTGGGATGTGGTTTGATCTTGTTTGTTCATTCTATTCAGAAGGTGTGGTTTTTGTTTAATGGTGCTTGGGGTGTCTCAGTTTTTGAAGTTGGTTTCAATGGGTGTGAGATTTTCTTTACTTGATCAATCAAATGGAGGTTTTCTAACCTTTGAGGCAGGTGACACTTAGCCGAAAGACTTTTTATGGGTTTCTTGAAGTTGTCATTTAAGTCACTTTCTTTGAGCGCGATGTGTTGGCTCTTTTCACTTTTTGATTATGGGGATCCTCTTTGAACCTTAAGAGAGTATCGATTTCTTCTTTGGGGTTCAATCATAGTTATGGCTTTTCGGGGATGAAAAGCGCTATGGTGGGGAGAATTGTCACACCCTAACCTTTTCAATTTATTTTATTTTATTATTTTCTAGCTTCGTTACTTTTCATTGGGTTTTAGATGAACCAGTGTTTAAAAATTTTGGAGTCTGGTTGAGAAAAATGCATGTTTTTGGTTTGGCGTCACCGGGTGCACGGGCCTGGCACGGTTCTGAGACCGCACGACCTACCCGATTTTCAAAATAAATTAAAACATAAAGGAATAATGGAATAATTACGTTCAATAAAATTGAGATAAAATAAAAATAAGAAGTTTAATTAAATTTAAGAAATTGTTTTATTGACAATAATAATAACCTAGTTTGAGAATATTATTATTATTATTATTATTAGTGTTAAGAATATAAAAATTTATTAAGTTGTTAATATTGTTATAATTACTATTTTGTAAATATTTTATTAAGTTACTATCTTTTTTATTATTTTATTGGTTTCGAAATCTTCAGTCTAGGTGAGCCAAGTCCCGACCAACTTTGGTGTTTTAGTTGATAAACAAGTTTTTCGAGGCTTGGCATCATATGACGCACATACGAAGAATGATTTCGAAGTAGTGCAACTTCACCAGGGCCTCCATGTAACCCTCCCATTGTTCAACTAATTAAATAAAATGAATTATTTATAATGAAATAAAATTAAGAGTGTGATAAAAATTTAATGAATTGTTTCAATGATAATAATAATATTATTATTTGAGAATATTATTATTATTATTATCATTATGTTTATTAAGTTAATTAAACATATTGTTATCCCCATATTATTATCTTATTATTATAAAGCCAATTATTATTAGGATTTTTTTAGTCTTTTTTATTTTATTTTATTTTATTAGGTTTTTTTATTCTTTTTATTCTTTTTTTCCTCCACTCATTCTCTCCCCCCTCCTTCCCTTCATTTCCATCAGGGTGCACCCCACCCCCTGAAACCCTACCCCTAGGATCCTCACTCCCCCACCCCCCCTTGGCCTCTCCTCACCGGCGGCTTCCGCCCCACAACCTCCCCGTCCAGTCGCATCGTCCGCGCTGTCCGCGTCGCCGTGCACCATCCCCGTCCAGCCGCACCTTCCGTGTTGTCCGCGCCTCCCCGCACCCTCCCCAGCCAGCCCCACCGTCCGCACCACCCTCTCCCTCCCAGTCATCCACCACCTTCATCTTGGCCGACCCTCCACCGGAGCCGCGACCTGCAGAACTCACTTCTCTGGTGACCGCGACCTTCCGCGAGTACCCCACACTCCTCTGGTGCATGAACATTCCTTCGGGTAGAGCGTTCATCTTTCATGCTAGGGTTTTGGTCGTAGTTGTTTAGGTTTTTGTTTATGGTTGGTTTGATTTTAATGCATTTGTGGATACCTTGTTTTTTTAAGGTTAATTTCGGATTTTTTGTGGTGCATTTAGTGAGAATTTAGAGTTGTGCACCGAATTTGTGGAGTCTCTACACACTGGTAGGTGCTTCCATGCCATATCATCTTTAGACGATTTCACTTACTTCTTAATTAATTTTTAATTCGGTCTAATGATAAAATTTCATAGTGAAAATTTTATTTCGATTATGTTTCGATTTGCATATTTGATGAAACTGAATTTTTCTTTGTAAATGCCTTTGTATTTTATGTGTGTTGTGTAGTTGAAATTTTTAGACGTGTTTTATCTAATTGTTTAAGGTGTGAAAATTGTGTTTTCAAGAACACTTTAGGTGTGTGTGTGATTAAATTATGTTTTTTCAAAAATAATATAAACTATTTTGACGTGTTGATTTTTATTATGAACTTTGAGTATGTTCTAAGGGTGTGAATGGGGTTTTTGGAAGGGTTGAGATGTGAAATTTCTTTTAAAATGGTTCTGGCATTTAAAATTTTTGTGTTTTAATGTGAGGCATTATGAATACACGTGTGATATTTTATAAATTGAACAATTGTTTATTTAAGCAATGTTTGAGATGCGAAACATTGGTAGAAAGGTTTTTGGGGTTATTTGGTAGGTGAGAAATGTGTTTTCAAGTTCTTTGAGGTGTGTGTATATTTAAATGGGGGTTTTAAAAGAAAAATGAGTCATTTTGGGTGTGTGGTCTTGTTGTGCACACTCGAAATTAAATTGCAAACTGTTTGAAGAATGTAAAACATGTTTTGATATTGTTACGTTGAGTATTTGGTTTTAAGGTGACGTCTCCATATGGGATAAAGTGTTTTTTGGTGTAAAGTTTTCTTGGTTTATGTTGAAATGATTTAACAAATAGTTTAAATGATTTATTGATTTATTGAGGTGGCGCGAAAGTAGTATTTGGAGAAAGTTGAATATGCGTTTGTATTTAAAGTAGCATGTTTTTATAAATTGAGATGTTTTTTGTGTAAATCCACGTTGCGTCGCTTGGTGGTGTTTTTTAAGTGGTGAAAATGGTTCAGTTAATTGTGTATTTGATGCAAAAATAGTTTTAAGGACAATTTATTAAGCTAGTAGTTTGAATGACTCTCCTATTTGTAATTGGGTGGGTTTATTTGTGTCGGCCCTTGTTGTGTTATTTAAATAATGTTTTCTATGTTGTGCGAATTTTTTATGTTCTTCTTTGAGTGTTTCCAAATGGGGATTTGAAAAATTATTAGGTAACGAAAAATATATTTTGGAAAGGTATTTTGGTGTGCGTGAGTTTTTTGAATTGTTGTTTGGGTATGCAAATGGTGACCTTTCTGTGTAATGTCTTGTTTGGTCTATTATATGAAAAAGAAATATACTATGTGATTGTGAAACTTGACTGAGCATAAAGGAAAACCCTAGGTATCTAGGTGGGAGGACTAGAACTAGTTTGCTAGTGATCCGGAGTGGTATCGTCCCTGTTTCACTTAGCTGGACTGGCGATTGCAACACTAACTAAACATATGAATTACTGAGGTTCGTGGTCTTCTAAGCCACGTTTTTTGAGGGTCGTGGTCTTCTAAGCCGCGTTTTCTGAGGGTCATGGTTTCTAAGACACGCTTCACAGAGACATGAGATTCTAGGGTCCCACTCGAGCTAGATAAACCTTAGTGTATTTACCCGCAGTGCTCTACTATTCATGATGTGGTGCCTTCTGTCGGCATACAGAGGACCACTTGAGTATGTGCATGTTCTTTATAAATTTCCTCTTCCATTATTAAAGTAGTATTTGTGAAATGGTTTTTCTTTCAGTGTTCTTTTCTTTTAATTCTTATCTTTTAAATGTTTTCCTTAAAAGCGTTTTAAAAGTATGGTTTTAAATGAGCTTGTTAAATTATCTTTTTGATGTTGTGACATGGAACCTTTTTATTTGGTGGTATCCTACTGGGCCTTTGGATCACACCCTACATGAACCCTTGGGTGTATATAGACCTTGTTTCTTGTGTATTCCAGGTTGTGACATCGTGCTTAGTGATGGTGGTTCTGAATACTGTCGGTCTGCGCGTGCAGGTTGGTGTTGGTAGCTTGGGGATGCGGCTTCTCATGTTGCTTGGAGGTTGGTATTGGAGTTTTAGTTCTCAATCGTTGTTGTTGTCACTTTGGGTTTTTAGTGAATTTGTAGACTTTAAACATGTTTATAGTTTAAAGGCGTGTTTGGTTGTCTATTTCCAGTTTTAGTATGTTTATCTTATTAGTTGTTTTTCTATCTTTTATTTCAGGTAAATTGTTCTCATGTAATGTCTTGATACTTGGGAACTTGTGTCAGCCCGTGGGGATTGAGAACGCCCTTAGGGCCATGTTGCGGACCAGGTCGGGCACCAGGTCGGATGGCAGCCCAGCCTGGTTCGTGACATTCCCATAGTATTACCAGAGTCTCACTGACCTGCTCCAGAGTCCCACTGAAGACTTCTTCTCCTCCCTGAATCACACAGGGTTCTTCTAGCTCTCAATTCACATGAGCATCTTCCTTATTTGAGTTCACTTGATTCATTGTAGATTGATCTTATGCTCATCCCGCACGGGATTTCTGAATCAAACTTTCCTATGTATCTCTTAAAGAATCTTCAACAGCCTTTGGTAAGGTCTGTTGGCCTTGCTTAATAATTCTGATCACCTTTGTGTTCAGTCCTCAGTGTAACAATGATCGGGAAATTATTTATTATTCTAATGAAGAACTAGCCTCACATACATGTGTGAAAATGGTGCACACAACCTCTTCAAGAATGAAATAATAATTCGACACAATATCATCTCTGCCTGCCCTCTTGGACTCTCAAACATTGTCAACTCAGATATAAGATCTTCTTTAATTCTGTTGGGCTTCAGTCACAGTACACTTTTACTTCATGCATAGATTTCATGGCATCAAAACATCTAGTTTTTGGATATCTCAATTTCTTCTTACATTTTCATGAGTTAATGCATGAATGCATGCATATATAATATGTAGATTGTAAACCCAAACACTCACAGTTTTCTTGTATCAATAGTTTAGGCTTAGTGTGTTTGTCTCCGGCATTGTTCACTTAATTTCTTCTCATGTGCTAACCCAAATGGGTATCAATCCTTGAGCACTCACACTTCCTCTTCTTCTCTTCCTTTTATTTTCTTTCCTTTTGTTTCTTTACACACACACTTGTTCCTTTTAATTTGGGTTCATTATAAGTGTGTTATTCATGTGTTTTCTTCAAACCCGAATTGATGTAGTCCGTGGTTTGGCTTTTTTCTTGAACACTCGGGTATCTAAATTCATCCATATTCATGAAAATGCATATGGATCATCTTCCTTCTTCATCGAAAGCTTTCATGCACTCACACCGTCCAATATTCTCCTTCTTCACGTGTACACACGCATAGCTTTGGCCTTCTTCTTCTTCTTTCCCACACACGCGGAATGGGTATAACATGGTTGTTCATGGGTTCCTCTTCTCAAAATGATGCACATAAAACCCAAATGGGTATGTTCTACACTTGGGTATTTCTTCTTCGGTCTTGAGGTATCTCACACGAACCAGATACAGCCTCGGATCCTTCTTCACCAAAACTAGAACACGAGTCTTCTTCTTTGTGAAAACTCAAGGATCACAGTTCTTCTTCCTCACGACTGTCTTGTGAATTTCTCAATCACACACATGAACCAGATAGGATTCGTGCTTCTGGATGTTTCACGCAAATAAGGGAGGTGCAATGCACTATCCCTGTTTGCTTTCATGAACGAGATTCTTCAAAAGGCATGATGAGGGTTTGTTTAATCCGATCATGTGTCTATGGTTTTACTTCGCACCGAGGGTGCAGTTCTTCTTTGTGAGACGGCTTCGAGAGTGCGTAGCACCTATTGAAGGTTTACAGAGCTTTGCTTCTTCGCATAGAAAGACGAACAGGGAGTGCACTGTTTCGAAACAAGAGTACTCGTATATGAGGGCGGCAGCAACTCTTCTCAGCTCAGTGCTTCTCTCTTTATAGGAGAGGATTAATGCATTGCTCCATTCTCAAAACCTGTAAGATATTCCCTGAGATCGGGACTTTTAATTCCCAAGATCTTTTGCTTCAAAATCTTCAAACGTGGATAAAAGATAAGCCGGTAATCATGGGATATTATTTTTGAAAGCGGACTTCTTCTTTGTGGTATAATCCTCACGTGCATGCATTTATTAACGCATGCAAATCATCTCATTGAACGTCAAGTGACCCAGCCTCCGGCAACTACGTTTACCTCACCCTACGCTCGATCTTGTTTTAAAACATTGATTTGTACATCAACTATTGAAGAAGCTTATTCAAACTTAACTAATCTACAAATTAGGTTGAAGGATGATCTTAAATCATTCCTTGACAATAATATAATGCTCACATAGTAAAAAAAATAATGAAAAAAATAAACTAATTAAAGAGAAGAAGGATATTGAAATCAAAGAAACATCCCTTATTGATTAGAAACAAAATTAACTTTGAAATCTACTAAATATGAGAATATTATAAAATATCATGAAGATAGATTCTCCTTGAAATAAGAATAATTTTCTAAGATAAATTTTACATGTCTTGAGGCTAAGAATTTGATGAAAATGATAAAAAGGCATTTAAAAAATTCTCTATAATTCAATGTCGGATCCTCTAAATAAGTTAAAATAACTTTTTCAAAATATTAGGTCAAATTTTTATATGCTAAATCTTCATGTAATTATAATTCCACTGACAATTTATGTTAAAATATAAAATTTCATAAATAATGATCAATAAAAAGGGAATAATCATTCTCCCATTTTAGTATAATAAAAGAGGAACTCTTAGAAGCAATAAAACTCTAAAAAAAAGAAAATTTCATTGCACAATGCTCCAGATATAAATAATTGGATAGTTGCATGGGTAGATTTTATAAAAACCAAGAATATTTAGGTTGCAAGGTTATTATGGGTGTTATAGAGTTGTTTAGAATAAATATTATATATTTTAATATATCATGTCACTACCAAGAATGAGGAATGGTGGTAGAGATAGTCTTCAAGAGGATAGGATATTTTTTTGTAAATATAGGTTTGAAAAAAAAATCAAGATTTTCAACCCAGAGGAGTTTTGAGTCTCTTGAAGAAGTATGTAGCAGGTGTGAATGGTAGGGTGTTTGAAAAGAGATGGAAAATGGATTCCTTTCCCGGGTAGATTCCATATTCTATCAATGGGAAGGGAATTCAAAAATATAAGGATGAGATTTAATGTATTGTTGAGGTTGCATTAAATTCCATTAGAAAAAATACGTGGATTTTTTGGTAGTTGGGGATTCTCCCAAATGAGTGGTGATTTAAGGATTTTGAATAATATTGAAATCATTATGCTAGAGTAATCACATATAGTAATGATTTCTCCTTAAAAATAAAGGGTATTATCTTGGATAAATTGAACCTCAAAACAGAAATCAAGTGATATTTTACATGTGGAATGGACAAATAATAATATCTAAAGTGTTAGTTAGATTTGTGATGATGGATAAGAGGTCACTTTTTGAGGAAACTTGTGTCATTAATGTATTAAGAGATATAAAGGCCACTTCTCATAGAATAAACCCCAATGGAAATATATAATTGGTTGGTGATCCTACAAATTCTTTCTACATGACTGAAAAGGATAAATGTATGTTATAGTATAAAAGGATTTTATATATAGACTTATGGAATCTGAGTAAAATTTAGAAGCATCAATTTATGAGACATCATACCATAGTGAAAATAGAATAAGCTGATGTGTGTAAAACATGATAAAAGGAAAAGATGACTATGAAATCTCATAATAAGGTAGAAATTCTCTCTAACATTCTGCTGAAACTTATACACACTAATTTATGTAGTCTCATAAGTAAAGAGTCAAAAAGTAGTTATTTATATATCAATACATCCATTGATGATTTTTTCTGAATGAACAAATTTATGTTCCACGTTAATAAATAGATGTAGTTGTTATTTTCAAATATTTCACGGTACAAGTTGAAAAATAATTAGTGATTCAAATAATTAAATTAATATTTAATCATGTAAATGAGTTTACTGGTGATTAATTTTAAAGTTATCTTGTTAAACATAAATCAACTATCAATTAACCACATAATATATTCCTCAATATAATGGGGTCATAGAGAGGAATAATATGACTATTGTTGAAATGGGAAAGAAAATTCTATGTAAAACTAAAATTCAAATGTATTTTTTGAGAGATATTGTGTTCACTACTATACACATATAGAAAAAATGTTTTAAGATACCCAAGAAACATTACCCTCATTATTAAATGTGGTGAAAATTGAAGAAAAATATTAACTACCCCAATGGTTTTGGGAGTCCATTATTAACATAGATAATTAGTATATTGTTGTTAATGCTTTATGTTAGAGAATATAAAGGGATATTTATATGGTATTTATTTTATTTCAGTGGTTACATGAGCTGGAACAAAAGTTTTTATATTATTTTGGACTTTTCAAATATCCAGATTGTTGAAAACTAGTGAAAATCATAGCTTCTTACTCAAGAAGATAGTGAAATCTTAGATGAAAACTATAGGAATATTTTAGAAAAACAAGTTGAAAAGTAATATATGATTAGAATAAATGTTAGTTATGTTGACTCATAATATATATATATATATATATATATAACAAAGAATATCCTTTATACAGAGATAGTAAGTAGTTTCAATGGATAAAAAGGCATGTTTATTATGAGAACATTATTTTAGAACATGGTTCTTCGATTTAATCAAGAATAATACAGATGATAAAAAATATTATAGCACTTATATCATAGGTTGAACCAAGAATAGTGGTTGAAACTATTTATCATATTGAATGGGTACATGCTATGAATGATGAATAGTATCATATTGAGAAAAATTCAACATGGAAGCTTATCCAGTGTATAAATGATAATATTTTAATTGAAACTCAATAGGTATTAAAAAATAATATTAGGGAGAAAAATTTTGTGATTAGAAATAAGGCCAAATATATTTTCAATTGGAACACTCAAATGTAAGTTGTAAATTTATAATAAACCTTTGAACTGGTTGCAATGATGGGAACCATATGAATGTGTTTAGGAGTGGTTTCACAAAAACGTTTTAAAGTCTATGAGATTCATTTCAAATCAACCATTCGGAATGATGACCTCGAATAAGAAGTGTTCATAGAACAACATGTTGGATTCTTATATGATATTGATACAATACTAGTATAAACGCTCAAAAAATCCTTATATGTCTTAAAACATGCTTCCAAAGCCTTCTATTCTAATATTGATAGCTGATTGAGGAAAATGGAGTTCATAAAAGCTAAATCAGATAATAGTTTTTTTTTGTTAAATAGATTCCCATAGATTCATTGATTATCTTAGTGTATGTTAATGGTATAATACTTGAAAATGACAACAATATTATTTGTGAAGAGTTTTTTGATAATATAAAAGAACATTTGGAGATGAATCCACTGAGGTGAATTAGATACTTATTTGGATTAAAATTTAAGAATAATATATATAATATATTTATGTTCCATGAAAATTATTCGATAAGGTTTCTAAAAATGTTAGGTTTAAATGAATCCATAGAAGTATAAACTATTATTTTATCTAGAATAATGCTGAATAAAGATGATAATTAATGCAAGGTTGAATAAAATAAGTTTAAAATATTCATTTGAGGTATTCTATTTATTAAAACATCATGAACATACATAACCTATATAGTGACATTATGTGGACATTTTAAAATTGACCTAAAGGATTCATAAAATCATTTTATAAAGAGATGGTTGAGATATGTGATTGGAAGAGTGAAATATGGTTTTTCATAAAATTATAATGATGATAAGAAATTTATTAGGTTCACTAATGAAATTATGGTAGGTGAATATATGGAATGAAGATCCACTTCAAGATGAACCTTTATCCTTCATGAAGGATGTGAGAGTTGGTATATTATAAAGAAAAAATTTGTGACACTTAGTCCAGCTAAGGTAGAGTATGTGGTAGCTACCCATGCATACACATAGGTTATATAGGTGAATGGGAATATTGGAGACATTCAGGTTAATATTGATAGGCCATTAAAAATAATTTTTGATGTTCAGGGTTCTATAGACTTATCAAGTAACCAATGTATTATTTTAGATCCAAAAACATTAAAATCAAAAATTATTTTATTAAAGAAAGTGTTACCAATAGATATATCATGATAAAATATATTTCTACTCAAAAAAATCATGTATATATCTTTACAAAATCTATTACAAGATAATGGATTCTTGATTTGAGGAAAAAAATGGATTCTCGTGCCTCTATAATCACTTGAAGAGGTATAATTTACCCCCACAAGGATTTGGATCATGTTAAAAAGGGGGAGAAATAATGAAACTATATTTTTTAAAAAGGAAAGATAATTATATATTAAATGAGGACTGAATACTAACTTATCATTTGAATCTATGGATAATATTAAATGGGGGATTTCTTTTGAAAGTTCCATTAGATTCATGAATTGAGATGGAGTTTATATTTTTCTCTTGGAAAAAAAATCTTGAAACCAAGGGATGGAATTCTATCAAAAATATAACCTTATCTTTTTCTGTGGTGAAATACAATCTATCATGTGAGATTGGATGTGATTTAATGATTCTCATTATTTTTATTGTGTTTTGAATAGGTTTGAGTTTATTTAAAACATTGAGTGATGTTTTTAAAAAAAACCCAAAGGGGGATATTGAAGTACCCTTGGAGTTCTTGATGAAGTTGTTTTTGGTTTCAATTTTCATCAACATGATTGGAAAATTTAAATGACATATTGAGGTTGTTGAGATGTTACTCGATTTTTTTTGGAATGTTTTTGAGTTGAATTTATGTGGATGTAAATGATTTTAAAGTAATTCTATAATGAATTGTATGATTCTTGAATTCTATTTGAGTTTGTACATGTGGTAGATCTAATGGACACATACCTCATATAGTTGATAAATTACTCATGTATTTGACTAGTTACTCACATTATCAATCTGTGGGACATGTGTTTGATCAGTTTCACTTTTAGTTGATCAACTAATCATGTGATCGATCAAATATTTTTTAATATGGTTGATCAATTACTCATGTGATCAATCAATTGGTCATGTGGTCGATCAATTGCATCTATGGATGATTAATTGTTTATTATTATATTCAATAAGTTGTTTAATCCTAAATTTGATCCATAGCTTCATGATCTATATCCATATAGTCACATTTGACATGGTCAGTCATATTCTTATAGATTTTTTATGGATCTACAGTGTAAAATTTTGAGAATAATAAATTTTAAAATTCTAATGAAATGGAATATGATAATGAACATGGTTATCCTCAATTGTTAAATAAGAATACCTATAATATGATTCAATTTGTTTCATTTAGGATTATATAAATTGTTATTAATTTTTATATATGTTTGATGTTCCAATATGGTTGACCTAAATATATTTTGTTGAGTTAAAAGTTGTGTATGGTGACGAAGAATCTATAGATATTAAATCTGGAGTGTTTTTATTATGATTATTTTTTATTTTGAAGTTCAAATATTTTCTAGTATCTAAATAAGAAGTGATTCTTTCTAAGATGTGAATGGTTGAGTATTTAATATTTTTATGTATTTTTAAAACTTATTGTATTGAGAGTCCATGTTGAAGGTGTTTGAGCTCAAAATTGTTCCATCAAGGATGGAAAAATGGTTATTCATAGAATTCAAATATTCATTGTTTGAGAATAACTCTAAATATTGATTAAAGAAGGAGAAGATTATAGAATAATTTCTTATTGAGTTAGAAATAAATAATAAGGGTAGAAATTTTGTTTCACAGTAAACATGTGTTATTAAAAATAAATAATATTTAGGAGATCACGGTGCATGTTTGAGAGCCTAACAATATGAGGAAAGAAATGAGGTTTTTGGTTTTCAATTTTGTTAAGAATAATAAAAAATAACTCGCAAGAAAATTGATAATGAAATTAAATTAATTATCATATCATATGTTTTCTTAATATTAGGAGATTTAAAAAAATAGAAATAGAGAAATTACATAATATCAAAAGAGTTGTTGCAAATAGGTATAGTTGGAGAGAGAAATATTAATGCTAATGTTCAGATATCATATTCTATATCTGGTGGAGCTTGAGCATTCCATGGGATCACTCGAGACTGATATTAGGGTGCAGTTCTATATTATATATATATATATATATTAAGTGAGAATTTATTCATGCATATTCTTAATGGACAATCAATGGAAATCTATGTCTACATTTACTAAAGCATTCTAAATATCAAGAATATCTTTCTCATCTCTGTTACATATTCTGTATGAAGGAAATATGAAATTACTTACACTATTGTGACTCTAGACTAACATATTGTGTCTCTATACCAAAATTTTATTTTTATTTTTATTTTTTTTATAGGGAAATATTTTTTTTTGGCAGGAGTAACCAATTACATTAAGGAGTAAGTTTCCCATCAAGGGCTCAAAACTTCTTTAAATACTTTTGTTCACCACTCTCTTATTTTGGAAAATCATGAGTAAGGTTGTGAATTTAAATTTGTGTCCCTATGAAAATAAATATATTATAGAGGATGATATTATGTAAAAATAAATTATAAGATATATATCAACTTATTTACCCCCCCACCCAATGGAGTAATTAGATCCTTGTAGCTTTTGGATATTATAGCTCATTACACCAAGTTGGAATATAATGTAATAGTTTTTCATCACAATTTCCCTAATTTGTGACATGTTTCATGATATGAATAAAATTTTATTTTATATATTTCAGTTGATCCATAGTTGAGTAATCTTATCATTATTCAATTTCCATTCATGGGATTTATAATTATATTACTTGATCCATCTTTTATATTATTTTGATTCATTTATTACAGAAGTTGTAAGGGTTTTGTTGACTCAATTTCATTTCATTAAGTCATAATAAATTTTTAATGCATCAAGAATGATTGAATTTCCCACTATATACCTTATTTTTCTCTATAAATATTCCCATCCATGTATTCATGGTTTTACAAAGTAATTTATATTATCATAGTTTTATAAATTAATTCATTTAGAAATAAATGTTATTAAAAACATAAGAATTATTATTAACTATGTTCTTATAATATATTTTTTTAATTTCTCTATCTCAAATGTGATTTTCTTTTTTTCTCTTGATAAATTACATTTTCATATAAAATGATATTCTTTGATGGATTTCTTTCTTTATAAAAACAATACATTGTTTTGAATAATTCTTATCCTCTCTACTAGATATTTCTCCTCCATGTCCATATTATTTCTTACCACAAAGGTTTTATTTTCTTATTTTGAAGTAAAAAATATATATTATCTTCTAATATAATTATATATCCGTTTATATCTTTTCAAAAGGATGTTTTATAAATTTTTCATCAATGTGGTTTTTTTAGAATGTGCACTCATAACATAAATAGTAATTCTTTATCACTTACCAATATTTTTTATCTTACATTGCATATTTATTTATACAACCATTATTTTATTTCAAGGTTCTATTGCTGGAATTTATTTTAAAATTAATTTCCTAAAAATTCTTCAAATTACCAAATAAAAAATTATTTTTCAAAGTAACTCATAATTTTGGTTATTAGTACTTTGTTAAAAAGGTTTTATTATAACTCTTTCAACGATTTCACATCCATTTTTTCTCTACATCCAAAATATCTACCTCCTATGGAGTTATATTCCATGAATGTACCAATAAATTATTTTAGGTTTTACTTAAGGAGATTGAATTTTTGGTATCAACTAATTAAATTATTGATGTCATGTTATGTGATATAATTTGAAAATATTATCTAAATAATTTTATCTTCTTGGGTTTCCATAATGAGAAATATTATTATATTCATATTTAAAACATATATAGTGATTACTATTATGTGAAAGGTGGGACTGATATTTCCCTCCAATGTATTCGGTAATTTTTTATATCACATGAGATAATAATGTTGTGTGTGTATATGATCATTGGTATCTTTGTTCACATTATTATATATGAACATGATTGTGGGTAGATTTTTTCACATGTTTCTCATTGAAATTATCATGGGTATATTCCTTAACAAGATTGTGTATGAAAATGATTGTGATTAGCTATGTTAAAAATATTTTTTCTATACATGGTTGTAGTTAGTTATGTTTACAATGTCATTATAAGAACCAAGACTTAAAAAATTATATAAATTTTTAGGTTTATGTTAAGAATTTGTATTTACTACATTTAAAATATCTTTATGGTTTATAGATTTACCGAATTTGTTCATGAATATTGCATAATAAATCCATAAATATCAATGTATAATGGTTTACTCAATAATAGTATTTTTCAAAAAATAATAATTTTAAAATGAAATATGTTCTATTTTCATGAAAAATCATTAAAATTTTAAAATTGACTTCATCATTGTTCCTAACTATCCTTAAAACCTAGGAAAAACTTTTTAAAATGTAGGATAAGAACAAAATGATCATTATGGTACATATAAAAAGATGAAATGAAAATCTATTTTTCCATTTAAAAACCATGAGATCATGTAAGATAATTTTAGTTTAACATAATAAATTTTGAGGTTAAATAATCATTTGCTTACAAATGAAGTCAGTTTTACCAACCATATATTTTTAGAACTCACTTCATAACAAAAAGAAAAATCATAATCATGAGGGTTTTTTATAAAATATGAGAACCCATGAAAACATTTTCTTAAAAAAAATACCTTTTTACCTATAATGGGAATAATAATTACTTTAAAAATCATCATATAACCTTATAAAATAAAAATATTTCTATGAAAATTCATTATTAAGAAAAAAAGTCATGATGGTGCAGTGAGATATCATCTTCATATAACCCTTAAAAGAACCCTTACAAACGTAATAACCCTCTCGGTTAATTCCTACATAATTCTATAGAAAAAATAACTATCACCCAATGTATTTTAGATCTATATCATGCTCACCCATCATCTAAAAAAAGTATAATAACTATAACATTTGTGAAACACTTGAAAGGTTTCATGTCATCATCAAACTAAGAAAATAATAGTTTTGAACCCATAAGAAAAAAAATTGCATATTGAGATATCCCTTTCCTTTAAAATCTCATTTTAAAAAATACAATACCCATAATAAAGGGAAGGATAGTTTTTCTTAGAATAAAACATGGAATCTTATAAGTAAAACCAAACATCAAATTATGGTTGTGGTTGAGGAAAATCTAATAACATCATATATGATAAAATAGAACATTCCTTTTTTATTTAATGTCCCTCAAGGCTTCTAGGTGGAAAGATGTTTTAAGGTGGGGTGGTTGTAACATACCGTGATTTAGAAAAGATGGAGTTTCCAATGTATTTTAAACTTTTTATTTGGTGGAAGATTTTTTATGAATTTAGGGAACCAAATTAAGGTTTTGAGGGTTTGGATGTCTATAAATAGTGTTTTTGGATGTAGTGTATGTTTTAGGGGAATACCTATTGTTTTTGGGAAAAAAGATGGAATAACGGATGGAAAAGATGCTAAAAATAGCGTCTTCATGTTCTAAACATCATGTAAATCATTTACATGGTGTGTAACGCTTCATGGGGTGTGACCTAATGGATTCATGATGTGAAAGCTCAGGTTCTTGCATTAAATAATACATAATGTGTATCTATTACATTTCATAAAAAACGTTACAACACATGTATCAATTACACACTGTGTAAAATGCATGAAGACTTTTTAAAAATGGGGATATAGGGATTTGTCCCCTCATTTCTTCATGAACAGGAAGCCACTTTCTTGGCATCACCTCCTCCCCTCTCTAAGGGTTCCTTAGATATCCTCCATTGGGTGACTGTTTTGAGTGTAGTCGAAAGCAATGGAAGCCTCTCAATAAGCGATTCACTCCTCTTGCATCCTCTTTCTATTTCTTTCTATATTAGGTGTTTTTTGTGTAAGCTAATAAAACCTATTTTCAAGGTGTTTGTCAAATATTCCAATTTCCCTCATTTAGACTTGAGTTAAATGGAAATACGGGATGAGTGGACCATCCTAAGCATGAGGTAGGTGGTCTATAACTTTTTCCCTAATTCTTTCTCATTTATAACTTACATCATTGTTCCAAGCTCTGGTATTTCTATGAAATTACCTTTAAATGAGAAAGATAATTAGTAGAACCTAATTATTTGTTTAATTTAGACATTTTTATTTAAAATGTAACTATTGGAAGTAGTTCAACACAACATAGACCACCCCCTTAGGGTGTTCTCTTAAACCATCTTATTAAATTAAGAAATTGTTTTTATAATAAAACTACCTTTTAAGGAGCATTGTCTTATCAAATTTGAATGATATAATTAAATGGATTTACTCATAAAGTGGGGTGGATGGATATTTCACTCTATTGTTTCTTTGCGAACAAACCACATCTTATTTTTATTTTCATGGCTAATTTATTGTGGATAACTTGGATTAAATTTAAATTGAATGGTTATACCATGTCATGTGACCCATTTTAAATGTGAATTAATATTTAGGCTAACAAATGAATTAAAATATCAATGATTTAAATGCTTAAGTAAATGGTTTTTACTATTATAATAGAAATGAATAATTTCCGCGACCCACCTTGTACACATGAATTATAATATGGAATGTTTATTAACATGGACTCTTATTTATTTGAATTTAAATAGTTAATTGATTTTTTCATGATGTGACTGATACTTAGGTTCCTTTTTACGGAACACCATGGATGGTATAATAGGTTATTTAATTTATATTACACCTAGAGTGATACTAGGGTTCCAATGTAGGAATTCCTTGGATGGACTCTGTGTGAGTTGATTGTATTTTTTGGGAGTGATACTGAGATTACCATGTAGTAATTAATTGGATGAACCTATTGTATTATTGATATTATATTCCCCATAGGAGATACTACTACTCTATGGGAGATAACATGGATGTACTTAGAGGAAAGATGTTTATACCAAGCCATGAGAAACACTTGGTACCCTTTGTGAGATACCCGGTATGGGCTCGGTGGGTTATGCCATTATACCATACTGAGGGTAATACATTGGATTACTCTTTATGAATTTCCTTGGATAGAATATTACAGTGATGGGTAATTATGGTTCTCTAGGAACGATAATTGGGATTCCTCATTATGGATCTCCTAGGATTGTCCAAGGATGCATCTTTATTAAGAACCTTAATGAATCTTGATAACAGTATAATAAATTCTTATTCATAAAATTAAAGGACACATCTACCATGAAAAAGAACATTCCTAGGTTTGTTCCATGTATTTATTTTCCCTTTATGATAGGCATAGTTATGTTCCCTTGTGAATATTCCCTGTAATTATATACTATTATTATTAATATTATTAGGAAGTCTAGGTGAAAAGACAATATTCCATCGCAAGTATTGGTATGTCTTTTCAGACATTTCATGCATCCAAATATATACATGTTGTCTTATGTTTAGAGGCATTATGGATTAGGTCTAAGTAGGTATGGTTGTCCAGGTAACCCTTAGGAACCTAAGATGACTTGTTTACTTTTATTTATTTACTTATTTTTGTATATACCTATACACTTATGTATTTTATATTCATAGAGAAGATAATGTTTTAGACACCATTAGTGGTGGCCTACTAAGTATATCTCACACCCATATTTTATAACCATTGCACTATGGTACCCAAACGATCTTATTTTTATGGGTCCACAGATTATTTCTATTATTGTGCATTTTTCATGGCAGTTAGGAGCACAAGGTTGAGCTGGTACTCAAGATGATCCTACAGTTAGCCTTTGGGATTTTATATTTTTTTGTATTGTAATACCTGTAGTATTTTTTCATTCTTGTACCTTGTATCATCATCTAGACATTCCTTCATATAATTATATTTTTAATTTGAAATTTTCATTAATTTTTTTATTTATATTTTACTTCTTTGTATTTACATATACTAATTCTACATTCATTTGATTTATTTATTATCTATTATACCACTATATAACTCTGATCATGATGGTATAAGATCTCAACTATACCATCATTGGACCCTCACTGCTAGTTGGAATACTTTGGTGTAAGGGGAGGTGCACTTGAGGCCAGGTAATTGACCGGATGAGGACACTGTTATAGTGGCTCTCAGGTTGGGACGTTACAAATTGGTGGCATAGCTATTTATTTATTTTGTCTTTCTATATTGGTCTGATAGATAAGAGACAATTAATATGTCAGAACTCAGTAAATATTTATCTCTAGGAGTGATCAACCCACACAAGAGGAAAATACCAAGTTTCCATGGATTGGATTATTGTTTAGTATATTAGTTCTGACTGCTGATTATGACTTCACCTTGAGTGATTGGTGTTGTAAGAACCCGATTCTTATTTTTGAGGTACGGGTTTCTTCTTTTCTCTTTTCCTTAAGTGTTTTTGAGAAAATAAGGAAAATGGGGAAAATCCCAAATTTTTTAAGTACACGCCATGTACTTTTGGCCGTGTGGGATGAGTACATGGGGCGTGTGGCCATGTCGGCGATGAAGGGTGTAAAAACTGACTACACACTGTGTAGTGGTCCCTTACATGCCATGTAGTCAGTCGGCAGGCAAATAGTAAGGCGGTGGCCAGCTGTGCGACAGCACACGCCGTGTACTAATGCAGACACGTCGTGTAGTCATGTCGGCAGGTGAACAGTGCCACGCTGGTGGGAAGCCTCCAGAGGAACAGTTAAAAAATGTGAATTATACGTCGTGTACTTGGAAATACACGTCGTGTACTTTGTTTTTTTCACTTAAAATGGGTAGTAGCCTCCTCTATTCACAGGGAAGGATTAGAACGAGAAGAATGAATGAAAGAGGGAGGTCGGAGCTTTGGAGATCCACCGAGCGCACGTCAGGAATCCGTTTCCATCTCGGAGAATCTCATTGGAACCACACGGGTAAGCCCTCCACTCTTCTTAAGTTGTTCTTGCCAATTATTCCTTTAATGGAAGTTATTTAAGTTTAAACAAGGTTTTCTTTCAACCTAGATCTACATCGTTCTTGGGCATTCTGGAATCGGCATTCGTGTATACCGTTCGTTGGTGTTTAAGGTAGGTGTCTTGGTGTTTATTTTCCAACTATCATGTGTTTTTGTGTGTTTTTGAGCTACGAACCCATATTTGGGGTGTCGTGTGGCTGAGGCCGTGGATATTTTAAATACCTAGAATTGTAAAGGTAAATAAATGTGATATTAAAATGTTGTTTAGGATCGCTGCTTGGATCCAGGACCACCCCGGGGGTGCGTTCCTCTGTTTAGCCGTTTGGCCAGGATACCCGAGGGTATGCCTTGTTTATGTTATGCCTTTAAAGTAATGATTTTAGAATTTACTTGAGAGTAATTTCTTGTGTATTGCTTGTTAAATGTTGGGCATGGCCCGGTTACCTGTTTAGCCTGAGGGCAGTGTTGTGATTAGCCTGTGGGCATTGTACTACTTAGCCTGTGGGAAACTTCTTTTGTGCCTGTGGGCAGTTGATTCTGTGCCTATGGGTGACACTTCTTATGCCTGTGGGAAATATCCGTATGCCTTTGGGCAGATTCTTGTGTTGGTTTCTCTTTACCCGATGGTAGGAGTTTACGTGTCTGAAGACATTTTCTATTTACTTAGAATATTCACTGTGGTGATATTTTAAATTAAATGATTAAATGATATTAAAATGGAAATATAATTGGTTAAGTTAGTTACTTTTTTTTACTGCTTACTTTATTGCATTTTACTACTGCACGCTGTTGTTGCATGCTTTCACACAGTTGGGCACGGGCCTTTGGTGGGTGCCTACTGGGAATTTATTTCTCACACCCTGTTTGGGTCATGATTTTCTACCCAAACAGATTACATTTCTGTATGTGTGGATAGGGGCAAGAGTCTCTATACAGGTACCTGATTGTTACTGAGGTGTAAGAGAGCATGGGACTGAGCGTTGGCTCGTGATGCCATGGGCTGTTTTTCTTTTCTGTACCTGTACTTCAGTTGTATTGTATTGATTATGTAACATGTTCTGGCTATTTTATAGAAAAGTGACATGCTGCATCTTCATATATATATGACTGTTGGTTTCTCTTTTTATTATCAGTTATCCATTTCAGTTATATATACTGTTACTGCTTCCGCTATTGTTGTATGTTTTATTCTTTCTATTGCGCTACACTTTGACAAATGAGGGAATAGTTTCCCACTATCAGTCATATGCCCTCACTGCTAGTCGGAAGCCTCTGGCGTTTGGGGAAATGTGCTTGAGGTCACGTGGTGAATCGGGTTTGGGGCACCCGTTGAGTGGCACCCAGAACCGGGACGTTACAAAGTGGTATCAAAGGAGGTTCTTTTCTTTACCTTATTATTTAAAGCCTTAGTCAGGGATAAGAAGGAATGGTAGTTGGTAATAAGTTGTGCCCGGGTGTAGCTAACCCGTGTATAGGGAAAATCCAATTTACCTCGTGTTGTAATTTTTCTGATTTTGCAATTTACAGTTGATTTGATTTCACCATTGGGTGACGTACTTGAGATTGTGTTGTTTATATTTTATCTATGGGTTCTATTTAGTTACAACCCGATGAGATGAGGGTGTTCCATCTCATGCATCATTTAGGAACATGCTAGAAATCACAAGCCATGCATAGTTCCATGCCATGTAGGTGCATTAGAGTTTTCATGATGTTGTGATAGTTGTTGTGCTAGAAAAGCAAGTTGTTGTGATAGCTGCTTGATACATACTTGCTATGTGATAGGGTAATGTTGTATAAGTTTGTTAAAATAATGGATGCCAAACATTGGTTTTTGGGGAGTATGGGCCCTCATTGACTGGAATTTGGTGGATCATTGACTGTTTATTATGTTATAACACATATAAGATGTCAAACTTTTATTAGTGGGGAGTATGAGCCCTCACGGATCGGAATTTGACACTTAGGTGTTGTTTTGCAGTGTTTTCTGGGTTTCGGGGAATTTTCTGAGGCATACTATCCAAAAACCTAGTATACACGCCGTGTAGTACCTTAAACACGCCTTGTATGGTCTTCTGTTCTAGAAGAAAAATAAACCTTTTGAGTACACGCCGTGTACCCAGAGTACACGTCGTGTAGTCTCTTCCCGTGTCACAAACCGTGTGGGCAGTGACATGGGGTAGGGAATTTTGGGGGGAAAACACGCTGTGTACCGGATGTACACACTTTGTAGTGTTGACCTGGAGTCCGCCTATGTAATGAACAACAAGGATGGAGGAGACCTTAGGACATACACGCCGTGTCCATTATGGAACACGCCGTGTAGTCTGGCCTGGGGACCTGGCCATGTAACTAACAACATGGGTCGGTGTAATCCCTTCGTGTACACGCTGTGTGGATATAGAACACGCTGTGTAGTGTGAGTTGTGTTTCCGGTCGTGTAACTAACAACACGGGTCAGTGAAGCTCTTCTAGTACACGCCGTGTACCTGTGGGACACGCCGTGTAGTCTTGACTGGTAAAAGACCGTGTAGGGTTAGCCATGTGGCTAGGGAAATAGGATGGTGTACACACCGTGTGCGGGTATAACATGCCGTGTAGTTTCAATCCGAGTAGTCATCCGTGTCACAAATGACACGGGCAGTTGGAAAATTACACCATACACACCGTATAGTCATTATACACACCGTGTAGTTTTGTTCAAACGGGAGCTGTGTGTATAATGACTACATGACATGTACCTAAGGAGTGTTTTGACCTTGTAGTGTCATGTCGCTGAGACGACCATGCGTTGTTCTCTAGGAGAGCGGTGATGATTATAATCCAGAGATGGTGGGCCATGGGCTACCGGTGGACCCTCCAGCAGAGCCAGATGCGGTGCCAGCTGTTATACCGGACACAAGCGCAGATGCGCAGTTCCGTGAAGGCTTTATGCGGTTCATGCAGACCTTTCCGGGAGCACCGCAGGCTGCCACATCTATGGCTGAGTTGACTCGTATATTTCAGCAGCAGCATCTGCCTACGTTTTTAGGGGATGGCAGACCACAGGCTGTGGAGTCTTATCTGGGGTCGATGCAGACTATTTTCGAGCACCTTGAGACGCCTCCAGGGCAGAGGGTCAAGCTCGCGACGTGTATGCTGCGTGATTCCGCCAAGAGGTGGTGGGATGTTACCACCCAGTCAGAGCATCACAGGGACATCGCGTGGGAAGATTTTCAGGCATCCTTCTATGAATTCTTCTTCCCAGAGACGCTGAGGGTAGATCGAGCTTGAGAGTTCATGAATCTGCAGTTGGGCACTATGTTGGTGATGGATTATTCTGCTCGCTTTACCGAGCTTCATCATTTTTCACCCGTTCTAGTGGGTGATGAGATGTTAAGGGCCAGGCGCTTAGAGGATGGTCTTCGATATGACATCCGATCACTGGTGAATGTTTTCAGGTTGCCTACTGTACATGCTATTGTGAACCAGGTGCTAATTACAGAGAGGAACCTGCAGGAATCTAGTGGTGTGGGCCAGGGTGGTTCAGCACCAGTTTCTGGTACTATTTCTACTAGTAAGAGGAAGAGACAGATGGACTTCACTCAGGGTGGCAGTACCAGCCAGAAGAATGCTTCAGGTGCGCAGGTCATGGGCTACCAGTGTGTTAGAGAGGGGCACAAGAGACCACAGTGTCCACGAGACCCAGTGGAGTGTCGAGCTTGCAGCAGGATGGGTCATCTGTAGTGCTTTTGCAGGGCGTTTCCACTGATGGCTAGTGAGAGGGGTTCTGTGCAGAATCTGCGTGCTGGAGAAGGACCAGTGGCTTCTTACCAGTCAGGGAATTAGAATATGTCAGGGCATACAGGTATAGATGGTGGTTGTGGATAGGGTAGCTAGACACCAGGATCTCAGAGGCAGCAGGGCGGAACAGCTCAGGGTAGCCAGGCTGTGTCGCAGGGTCGCGGCGCTGGGCAGGCATATGCAATGAAACAGACCCAGCAGGAGTAGGATCTCTGATCTTCTACAGTCAGAGGTACTATTCTAGTAGCTTCTATTTTATCTTCAGTGCTTTTCGATACGGGTTCTATACATAGTTTCATATTTGTACCCGTTGTGGAGAGCCTTGGGCTATGTGTTTCTTCTTCTGATATTCTGACGCTAGACACTCCGTCAGGAACTAGAATGGTTGGTGTGCGTCAGTGCAAGGAGTGCCCCCTTGAGGTTGGTGGGTGTCACTTTCTTTGGGACCTCTATGTCTTAGAGATGACAGCTTATGAAGTCATTCTTAGGATGGACTGGTTAGTTCCCTTTCGAGCCTTTGTAGATTTCTATCATCGCAGGGTGAGTTTCACGTCACCAGAGGGTGGAGAGTTTCTATACAAGGGCGAATGGGATGTTCAGGTGAGTTGAGCTAGACCAGAGCATCGTGGGCAAGGTGGAGTCACAGCCCAGATTGCGAGCTTATATCTGGATGATCAGGGGACTTTCCAGATGGATTTCCCTCCGGTGGTTGATCATTTCAGGGATGTCTTCCCGGACAACTTTTCGGGTCTACCTCCGGAGCAAGAGGTGGATTTTTTTATTGAGCTTGTGCCAGGGGTAGCACCGGCGTCCATTCCTCTTCAAAGGATGGCCACACCAGAGTTGCAGTAGCTCAAGAGGTAGTTAGAGGAGTTACAGGAAAAGGGTTTTATCCGACCCAGCACTTCTCCTTGGGGTTCTCTGTTCCTTTTCGCGAAGAAGGCGGATGGTACCCTCAGACTCTGTGTGGATTATCGGAAGCTGAACCTGTTGACAGTTAAGAACCGATATCCCTTTCTGAGGATTGATGATATTTTTGATCAACTTCGTGGGGCACGAGTGTTCTCGAAGATTGACTTGAGATCAGGATATCACCAGCTGCATGTGATACCATCGGATATACTGCTTACAGCTTTTTGGAGAAGATATGGTATGTACGAGTACTTGGTTATGTCGTTCGGACTCATGAACGCACCAGCGTTTTTCATGGCTCTAATGAATCGTGTGTTTCATACTTATCTGGATTCTTCTGTGGTAGTATTCGTGGATGACATCTTGGTGTACTATCACACTCGACACGACCATTCCACCCATCTTGAGATCGTATTGAGTACATTGAGAGATCATCGGCTATATGCTAAGCTCTCAAAGTGCCACTTTTGGATGGACCAGATTCACTTCCTGGGTCATATAATCTTAGAGGAAGAAGTTTTTGTAGACCCAGAGAAGGTGAGAGCAGTAGTTTCCTAGGAGCAGCCTAAGAACGTGTTTGAGATACGGAGTTTCTTAGGGCTGTCTGGTTACTACAGATGCTCCATACAGGAATTCTCCCACTTAGCAGCGCCATTTACGGGTTTGACTAAGAAGGGTGTGCAGTTTGTTTGGTCGGAAGCTTGCGAGACAGCCTTTCAAAAACTGAAAGGAAGGTTGACATCAGCACCAGTCCTGATACTCCCATAGTAGGGGAAGAGATATACAGTTTACTGTGATGCATCAGGTATTGGGCTAGGAGCAGTGTTGATGCAGGGCGATCGATTCGTTGCATATGGGTCTCGGCAGTTGAGGCCACATGAGAGAAAATACCTAATGCATGACCTCGAGTTGGATGCAGTTGTGCATGCATTGTGTTGTTGGAGATATTACTTATTGGGAGAACATTTTGTGGTTTTCACTGACCACAAAAGTCTCAAGTATATATTTACTCACCATGACTTGAATCTGAGGCAGTGAAGGTGGGTCGAGTACCTACAGTCCATCGATTTTGAGCTTGCCTACACACCTAGTAAAGGTAATGTAGTAGCTGATGCACTGAGTAGGAAGACTCAGATACAGGCTGTACAGGAGGCCAGTGTTGAGTGGCAGCTCATGGATTTGTTCTCTGAGATGTATTTGGAGGTGCACGACAGTCAGGGGAAAACTTATCTTTCATCTTTAGCTGTGACTTCTACCCTCCTGGATAGAGTGAGGATGAGACAGCTATCTGTTTCGGAAGGCCTAGTTCAACAGGAGTCGGTGGAAAGTGAGGACCCTCCTCCTGATTGGACGATAGGCGGTGATGAAATTCTGCATTTCCATGGACGAGTATGGGTTCTAAGGGATATACGCGAGGAGCTGATGCGGGAGTTTCATGCTTCAGCTTGGGCAGTTCATCCCAGAGTTACCAAGATGTACCGAGACTTGAGACGTCAGTACTGGTGGTCGGGTATGAAGAGAGATGTAGATGGTTTTGTTACAAGGTGTTCCACCTGTCAACAGGTGAAGGCAGAACATCAGAGGCTATCAGTACTGTTACAGTAGTTACCCATTCCAGAGTGGAAATGGGATGATGTCACGATGGATTTCGTGACTGGGTTGCCGAGGTCACCTCGAGGCAATTATTCTGTGTGGGTTGTTGTGGACAGACTCACGAAGGTATCTCACTTTTGTTCGATCAAGGAGACCTTCAGTGTTGACGAGCTCAGGAAGTTTTATATCTGGGAGATCGTACGTCTTCATGGGGTTCCTCATTCTATCATTTCAGATAGGGATGCCTGTTTTACGTCTCATTTCTGGCAGAGTTTTCAGAGGGAACTGGGTACACAGGTGCTTCTGAGCACGGCTTACCACCCTCTGACATATGTCCAGTCAGAGCGTACGATACATGTGCTTGATGAAATGTTGTGTGCATGTGTCCTAGACTTTGGGGGCTCTTGGGAGAGGCACATACCCCTAGTAGAGTTTTCCTGTAACAATGGTTTTCAGGCGACTATTGATATGGAACCATACGAGGCTTTATATGGTAGGCCATGCCAATCACCTTTGTGCTAGTTAGAGACGGGTGATTCACTTTTACTGGGACCACATCTTGTGTAGGAGACTTCTGAGTAGGTCCAGTTGATTCAGAAGCGGATGGCTACCACGCAGTCTCGTCAGAAGTCTTATGCTGATCACCGCAGACGACCTTTGGAGTTCGTGGTCGGGGATCAGGTTTTCTTGCATATTTCACTGAGGTTGGGACACAGGCGGATTAGGAGATAGGGTAAAATTTTTCCAAGGTATGTGGGGCCATTTGAGATTCTGGAGAGAGTCAGGTCAGTTTCCTATCGGTTGTAGTTACCCCAGAGGTACCGGGCCATGCACGACATCTTCCATGTATCTCATTTGTGTCGCTATCATTCAGACATGTCTCACATTCTTCAGCTCGAGGAGGTTGAGCTTCAGATGGATGTGTCCTTTGAGAGGCATCTGATTCGTATCGTTGACAGGAGCACGAAGGTTCTCCGAGGCTGGTCAGTTCCTCTTGTACAGGTGCTATGGAAGCATGGCCGAGTGCAGGACGAAACCTGGGAGCGGGAGACCGATGTACGTGCTCAGTGGCCGAAGTTATTCACGGTTATATCTTCACCACCCTTATAAGGGCAATTCGGGGATGAATTGCTTTAAGGGGGAAGTTTGTAAAAACCTGGTTCTTATTTTTGAGGTACAAGTTTCTTCCTTTCTCTTTTCCTTAAGTGTTTTTGAAAAAATAAGGGAAATGGGGAAAAATCCCAAATTTTTGAAGTACACGCCATGTACTTTTCCACACACTGTGTACTTTTGGCCGTGTGGGATGAGTACACGGGTCGTGTGGCCATGTCGGTGATGGAGGGTGTAGAAACCTAATACACGCCGTGTAGTGGTCCCTTACACGTCATGTAGTCGGTCGGTAGGAAAATAGTAAGGCGGTGGCCAGCTTTGCAATAGCACACACTGTGTACTCATGCAGACACACCGTGTAGTCATGTCGACAGGTGAACAGTGTCACGCTGGCGGGAAGCTGCCAGAGGAACAGTTAAAAAATGGGAAGTACACGCCTTGTACTTGGAAATACACGCCATGTACTTTGTTTTTTTCGCTTAAAATGGGCAGTAGCCTCCCCTGTTCATAGGGAAGGCTTAGAATGGGAATAAAGAACAGAAGAGGGAGGCCAGATCTTTGGAGATCCTCCGAGCGCACGTCGGGAATCCGTTTCCGTCTCGGAAAATCTCGTTGGAACCGCACGGGTAAGACCTCAACTCTTCTTAAGCCGTTCTTTCCAATTATTCCTATAATGGAAGTTATTTATGTTTGAACGAGGTTTTATTTCAACCCAGATCTATGTCATTCTTGGGTGTTCTAGAATCGGTGTTCACGTATACCGTTTGTTGGTGTTTAAGGTAGGTGGCTTGGTGTTTATTTTCCAACTGCCGTGCATTTTTGTGTGTTTTTGAGCTATGAAACCATATTTGGGGTGTCGTGTGGCTGAGGCCATGGATATTTTAAATTACTAGAATTGTAAAGGTAAATAAATGTGATATTAAAATGTTGTTTGGGATCGCTTCTTGGATCTAGGACCACCCCGGGGGTGCATTCCTCTGTTTAGCCATTTGGCCAGGATACCCGAGGGTATGCATTGTTTATATTATGCCTTTAAAGTAATGATTGTAGAATTTCCTTGAGATGAATTTCTTGTGTATTGCTTGTTAAATGTTGGGCATGGCCCGGTTACCTGTTTAGCCTGAGGTCGGTGTTGTGATTAGCCTGTGGGCATTGTAATACTTAGCTTGTGGGCAACTTCTTCCGTGCCTTTGGGCAGTTGATTCTGTGCCTGTGGGAAATATCCGTATGTCTGTGGGTAGATTCTTGTGTTGGTTTCTCTTTACCCGAGGGTAGGAGTTTATGTGTCTGAGGACATTGGCTATTTACTTAGAATATTCACTGTGGTGATATTTTAAATTAAATGATTAAATGATATTAAAATGGCAATATAACTGGTTAAGTTAGTTACTTTTCAGTACTGCTTACTTTATTTCATTTTACTACTGCACATTGTTGTTGCATGCTTTCACATAGTTGGGCACGGGCCTTTGGTGGGTGCCTACTAGGAATTTATTTCTCACACCCTGTTTGGGTCATGCTTTTCGGCCCAAACAGATTACGTTTCTGTAGGTGTGGATAGGGAAAAGATTCCCTATACAGGTACCTCATTGTTGCTGAGGTGTAGGAGAGCATGGGACTGAGCGTTGGCTCGCGATGCCACTGGCTGTTTTGCTTTTTTGTACCTATAATTCAGTTGTATTATATTGATTATGTAACATGTTCTATATGTTTTATAGAATAGTGACATGTTGCATCATCATATATATGTGACTGCTGGTTTCTCTTTTTATTATACGTTATCCATTTCAATTATATATATTGTTACTACTTCCATTATTGTTGTATGTTTTATTCTTTCCACTGCACTACACTTTGACAAATGAGGGCATAGTTTCTCCACTATCAGACCTAGGCTCTCGCTGCTGGTTAGCAGCCTCTGGTATTTGGGGAAATGTGCTTGAGGTCACGTGGAGAATTGGGTTCAAGGCACCCATTGAGTGGCACCCAGAACTGGGACGTTATAGGTGTACTTTCTATTGTTACTAATTTATGAGTTTTATGGTATTTTACCCTTAGAACAATATGAAAATGAATTAGAATTATATGCATCATTAAAATCATATTGGGATTCACATTCTATGAATAATCTATTCCATATAGGTTGTATTCTTAGACTTCCAGATATAGTGATATGTTCCTTGACTTTTATTCCATGATTCTATGTTTTATTTAGAATTTTTGTCTATATATTATGTTTTTTGATTTTTTTTTCAATGCCACATGAATTATTTATCATTTTTATCTATTTACCATGATAAGTTTATTACTTACCATTCTTTTAATATTATTATAGTATTTATTGTATACCACACTTGGGTGTTTTACCTACTCATGCAGTAGCTTTCCATGTCAGTTTTTCATTCTTTTGGGATTATTTAAAAATTTTACCTATATTTACTATTTTTTATAGCATGAATTGATCTAATTATGATGTAAGGATTATTAAATAAAAATTTATAAATGAACTATGTGGTATTTTTTTTATATATTTATGGTGGCATTCTATTTGACTCACCGATCATGACATGTTTGAGAAATGGACCATTGGTTTCATAGGATGAAGCATATTTTTTGTGGTTAAATGGGATCCAATTTGAAACTTATAAGTGCATGGGTGCTTTATAAATTGGGAAATAGAAACCCATATAATCGAACAATTATATATGAACCTTATACACCTAGAGACTGTTGCATAAATACAAAATCTATTAAATTTTTACTTAAAATGAAGTGGTTTATTATGAACCTTATGATTGGAATGACCCAAGTAGGCCTAATTTACCTCATTATGCTTATGAGATAACCCACTAAGTCTATTTGGAACGTTAATAATTACATCAACTATTTTTGTTTATGGACCCTAGTTGGATTTGATGGGACCCTCATAGGTTTCCTTTTCTTGATATACCTTAGTCATTAACCCCATAAGGGTACGTTTATGTTATATAGGGATAGTAATTTAAAGTATCTTCGTCCACCTATTAGGTTCACATATAGACGTATGGTGGAATCTTACATGAATATTCCCTATTCAATCAATGATATAACTATTATCTTCTCTTGATTTATACTTATACGGGTCGTTAGTTAATTAAAATTTCAATTATAACTTAAATGGTGTTTTCCTCTGTATATTAGAAATGAAATTTTATTTAACTAATCCCAATTGTGAGAACATTGTGGATTAATGAAATGGAAAAAATAAATGAATGTGATAAATTGCCTAATTATGAAAGGATGAATTTAAGTAAATATTGCTTGAATGGAGGTTTGAATAAACATTCATGTGTTCCATGTGGATTTATCTAAATAAATTTTTTGTGTAAATTTTTTCTTATAACTAGTACTTATTGATTATAAAATTGATCCTTTGAAATTTTTAAATATAAAATTAAAATAGATGAATCAGGTCGAATTAAACCTTAATGTTGTGTTTCTTCTTAAACCCTCATGTAAGGGTAGTTGAAGTTTTTCTATGATATTTCCTTATAACGGGAACATGATTGTTAGCCAAGGGATCCGTAACTTTTCTTATTTGTGTTGAACATAAATGATATGGGCTAGATCCATGTGACCTATTCAACATAACTCAGTTATAGGGTCAACCCTTTCTGCTTTAGTATGGGGATAGCCCAGGATAGGTAGTTCCCTTATAACATTAATGCATTTATTTTTGTTCTGATGAGATTTCTGACATGTGGTACTATTCATGAGTGTTTTTCTTATGTAGGAATCTTAGTTTCTAAAAAACACCATTGTTTTAGAGGGTGGACATTCGATAAGTTGGAAATTTTTATAAAAATTAATATCAATAAATGCTCAGTTCTTACAGTTTAGACATTCATAGGGAATTTTTATCCCCATTGTGGATGGTGATACCCCTATTCCTCTTCTTCTATGATGGGATACATGGGAGTTCATCATCTTTATTTGTATTTGTATAGGATAATATGACTCTAGGATAGTTTTTTTAATGGTTCATTGGAAACTATATTTCATAGGGTGGATAAGCGAAGGGATGGTATCAAGGATGTGTTTTTTTTTCTTGTGAAATCTTGTCAAATTATGTGTTGATGCGCATGGTACCTGCTGAGTTGCTAATAATATAGAGAACTATGTGAGTTCAGTGGTAATCATTTAAAAATGAGTTTTTATGCTTGAATCACTCGTCAACTCCAATGTAGAGTGACTTGGTCATTAAGGAAATATTAATCATCCCAATTCATGAGGTGATACTCTAATAGGAATTGGTGTTTGACATAATGGTAAGTTGTTTGGGTTTTTGTGTCTAATGCTAAGGCGTACATGGACGTAACTCAGGAGGAGTGTTATATGTACATCTAGAGTAAACATATTCAATCATTCCTCTAGGTGGTTCATTTCCTAATATCTTTTGGTTTAATTATTTTTAAAGCATGTGGGCCATGTCCTGTAACTACAACAAGTGGTCGATGAGGGCGTGTGTCGTGGGATGAGATCCCTTCTTTAGTAAAGATGACTAGGACACCCCTATTGTGGTGAGATTCAAATCAATTTGGATAATACATGTCCTTCCAAGTAGAAGGAACATGAACAAGTATGACTATTTGGAAAAGGTATATTCTTCTTTTGAATACCATGTTGCTGGTATATTTGGAAACATGGCGATGCTTGCAAGATAGCTCGACAATGTTATGATTGGATGTGTATAGAACCTTTAGAAATGTCATTAGACAAGGATGGAATTTGGTTATTGTTAAAGGGTGAGTGGAATATTCCTCATGTGTTGAATTCATCATGATTGTTAAATGATGTTGTATAGATTGTTACAATCAAGATTTATCAAAAGAACTCATCTAGTCATGATTCGACTTCCCTTCTTGTATGTTGCTGGATGTGAATCATTGGATGAAAACCATTTTGGGTACTTCATATTGATTATGATGGGAGCATATTTTTCTTCTTGGTAATTCTTAATATCCTCTCATATTTACTCTTTTCTTAGTGATGATCATGTCCTCTATCTTGATATTATCTAGAGTTCCCTAAGAGATTGTTGATTTTAGGATGAGCTAAATAATGAAATTAAATGTCGTTATACTTGATAAATAAGATTTTTGGGAGTTTCACTGTTAAAGAATGGTTTTTAGGTTCATGGTAAGTCTTGAGTGATAATTGGGTTCCTGAGTATGAATAACTTGGAATGAATAATGGACATCATATGGCTCTTTAACTTGATTCATATTAGCCTCAGTTAGTGTATAATGCATGGATGTTTCATCTATGTACAAATATATCACCTATAAATGTCGAAGTGTATACTATTTGGAAGACCAACTTGTACTCACATTGAATATTCTAAGGTTATCTTGGAATTCAATTGAGCTCTAATGGTTTATTTAAGGTTGAAAATCCATGTGTGCTAGATCAGGTATACGCCCTTGTTCGTGTTCAGCAGAAGATCATAAATGGATGTAGTGGGTTGAGATGTCAATGTAAACTAGTTATGGGATTTGGTGGGTGTGATCAAAGTAAACACAAGGTGACTTAATAGATGGCATTTTGTTTTGAGAAGTGTTACATTGGCCATCTAAGCCAAGAATTTTGGGAATACTCAGTCAGGCATGGATTGACTTGTTTCATCTTGTTTCATTAAATGTGGTCTCTAGGGAACCACTTTGTGGAACGTTTTTTGGTTGAGGTGAATATATTGGTAATAATCCATGGATTTTTATGAAAATATGGATTTACCATTTTTTAATTCTAAGGATCATGCTGTAAGTGTCGTTATAACTCTAATAGTCTTGTTCATTGGGTAATTTTGATGGTGAAGATATCATGAGTTGAAATTGGATATTAAATATAAGAATTTATTGGTGGTATGTTCCATGGGCTTGTCAGTGGAAGATATAATGAGGAGATCATGTCTCGCGATAGATGGTCTTGGGTAAGATCCATCTTAATGCTCCAATTTTAAAGTGTGAGCATTAACTTGGGTTTCTATAGATTATGTACCAGGTGCTTAAAGGGATGCATGGATGGGTTTTGGGTATTAAAATAGTAATGGGACCATTTAAATGAAGCTAAATGACCATTGTAGGCTAGTTGTTGTTTTTGTTTCCCCAAGTATTCTTGGGGATTAGATGTTTTAAGGTGGGGAGGTTGTAATGTCCCGTGTTTTAGACTGAATGATATTTCCAGTGGAATTTGAAATTTTCCATTTGGTGGACTATTCATTTTGAATAAAGAGAATCATAGTAAGTTTATATGGGTTTTAACATCCGTAAATCACGTTTTTTGGATGTATTTTATGTTTTTCTATGAGTCTCAGAGTTTTTGGGAAAGCAACGAAGAAATAACGGATGACCAAGCTATTGAAAATAGTTGTTGTGAGTTTTACAAGTCATGTAAGGAATTTATATAGAATGAAATGCTTCATGGGGTGCGGCCTAGTGGATTCACTGTGTTCAATCTTAGGTAATTTCTTTGATTAATACATGATGTGTATGTATTACATGTTGTTAAACTATTACAGAATGTGTAACAATTACACTCCATGTAAAATGTGGACAATATTTCTAAAAGGGGGGAAACAGGGGCTCGACCCCTCATTTCTTCAAGAACAGCAGGGAACCCTATCGGTAGTTCTTCCTCCCCTATCCATGAGTTCCTTGGATCTCCTCTAGTGGGTTTTCATGTTGAGTACCATCAGAAGCAATGGAAGCCTCTCATTAAGATATTAACCCCTCTTTCTTCCTCTTTATATTTATATCGCCATCTTTGACATTATTTTGGTGCGAGATAATACACCATGTCTTCATGGATTCTGTCAAATTTTTAGTTTCTCATGTTTTGAATGGAGTTAAAGGATTATATTATATGATTGAACCATCCCATGAATGAGTTATGTGGTCTATATATTTCTCCCATAATTATTTTTTGTTTATAATTTATGTCATCATGTCGTGTGATGGTATTTCCACAAAATTTCATTTCAATGTGAAATTGATTTTATAGAAATTAATTCTCTATTAAATATAGAATTTTTTATTTAAAATGTATCCCTATGATGTTTTTTGACACAACATAAACCTCCCCCATAGCGTGTTTTCTTGTACAACCATATTAAATTAAGGAATTGTTTATAATGAACCCACCTTTTGAGGTGCGTTGTCTTATCAAATTTGATTAAGATAATTAATTGTATTTACTCATATTATAGGTCATATGAATATTCCCAAAATTGTTATTTTTCAAAAAAACAACATCTTTAATGGATTTTCTTGGATCTTTTATTATGGATAACCTAAATTTAATGTAAAGTTAATGGTAGGACCATATCGCATGACCCATTGTTAAATGTTAAATAATCCTTGGGTTAATAAATGAATTTAAATAGTGATGATTGGAATTATTATGTACATTATAAATACTATAATAATAGAAATTAATAATGGGAATGGCCCTCCTTGTGCACGTGAATTATTATGTTGAATGATTTTTAACATTACCTCATTTGTATTTTAACTTAAATGGTCAAGCAATGCGGGTACACCTTGAGCGATACTTGTGTTCCTTTTTACGGAATGCCAAAGAGAGGCTCATAGGTTAATTTACTTTTATTGTGCCTAGAGTGATACTTTGATTCCCTTGTAGGAATTAATTGGATGGACTTTTAGAGAGTGTTTTTTTATTTTCCTTGAGAGATACTTGGATTACCATGTAGGAAATCCTTAGACGGGCTCATAGGATGATTGAGATTATTATCCCCATGGTTAAAAATGGTACCCTATGGGAGATACCTTGGACTGGTATGGTGTAAATATGGTTATAGCATGCCACAATGATACTCAATCCCATATATGAGATACTATAGACATGCTTAGTGGGATATGACATTATACCATACTGAGAGTGATACTTGGGATTCCACTTTACAGATTGCCATCGATGGACTCTTATGGTGATGGGTAATTATGGTTCTCTAGGATCGATATATGGGATTCCTCATTATGGATCACCTCATATAGGACCAGGATTCCTTTTAATAATAACAATAATTCCTCTTGTTAAAGATATAAGAAATTCTAATTTATTAGACTAAGGGACACATCCCACTACTACAAAAATGGGCAAGGGAAGAGCCACCTTTTATCAGTGATAAGAAAAAAGCACTGATAATGGAATGCTTTATAAGTGCTAAAATTTTAGCACTGATAAAGTAATTCTTTATCAACGATTTTTTCTTAGCGCTTATAAAGAGTACACTTTATAAGTGCTAAAAAAGCGCTGATAAAACCATAGTCCCGTATTTTATAAAATCGGGTGTACAGTATCCTCTGTTTATTGCGCCCTCAAGCCCTCGCGGTGTTGTACCCCTGCGACAACTCCCCCCCCCCATATTCTCTTTTTCGGACCTCTACTGCTGGCCCTACTCCTTATCCTCCCCCTCGAACCCCTTCCGTAGATCCCCCTCCCTGCAAACCCGACTTCCTCCTCTCCGCTGGACCCTACTCCCCGTGAACCCTACTCCTCTATTTCTCAATGATGGTGACTCCTCCCGTGCACCTCCCCCTATGGTGGTCGTGCCTTCCCCTCCTGACGTAGCGTAGAAGGCTCCCTAACCGTTAGACGCTTCTTCTCTCCCTCCATCAGGGGTGCGATCTATTTTAGGTAAGTCTCCCACTTCTCCTTTTAGGATTATTTTTGGTGGATAGGTTTTGTGAGAGTATTTTTCTTTGGGGTGATGTTTGGATTCTTCCCCATGATCACCACCCTTTGATTAGATACTAACTAACATAGAGTTATAACAATCTATGTCATGAAATAACACATGTATTGGATTCTTATACTTGGTTAGAAGATGATTTGAACTAAAGTATGACTTTTTTATGATTCCCCATGGGTCTTTATGATGTTTGGAACTAGAATTTATTTTTCACCAAGTGTCATATGTATGAGGGTTTGATATTCTCGTACAGCCTCAAGGTAGACCTTGTTATACATGAATATTCTATTAATTTTGAGTGTTTTTTCTTCATCCTTCTGGTGGAGTGGGTTTATCTATACTAGGTAAAGTGGTATTTTTGTAAACCCCTTCATGAAAAAGAAGAGTTTTGATAGTACCCACCTCATTATTAGTTGGTTACACTTTTCGGGTGTCATGATGTGCTGATGATTGTGTTTATAGGGAAGGTTCTATTTATGATAGTGATTAGGACCCCTCAAATATATAAAGTGTATCCAACCCTGTGGATGTTAAGTTATATTTCCCTTAGATGGTGAGAATGGTTTTATGTGATGTTTGAAAAAATAATACTTTTCTTCCCTATGAATTTTGAGGAATTTTGGAATGCTTCATAAGGGAGACTTATGGTTAACTCTTAGTAAGGATATGGTGTATGCATCAACCCATATACCAGAGATGATGAGTGTCTTTGTGAAGTTATAGTGTTCTAAATTGAATCTCTCCATGAGACGGTTCATAGTGGAGCCTATAATCCATTTAGGTTCATTTATTATTAAACCAAGATTCATGGAGTGGCCTCCAGTCTTCATGCACTAGGGCCATAGAAGATGAGGAGATCAGAGTAGCGCATCCATGGAAAGGTGAATGGTATTATTTGGAAAAGGACTTTGGGTTTAGATAGTGGTATGAACATGTGAGAAGTTGTATTTGGGTGGTTAATTCTTTTTAGGATTGTGGGATGTTTCTTAACTTCGATCAATGGTAAATTCCACACATCTTTCTTTTATGTCAAGGATAATTTAAGGGTGGTGTCAACTTGGTGAACCTCTATGACCATTTGTTCCTAGGTGCTAGTCTAGAAGGATTTTTCTTGAAAATGGGGACACACCATGCACTTCATTGGGTAGATAGTGCTTCTTCCCGGATACCTATTATGGGTATCAAGATTGTTATTTTGAATGGATACTGCTCTAGTAAAGAACTAACCTTGGTGTGTCAGGCCAAGTGATTTTGGTTAAGTACAGCTACACTATGGAGAACCCGATTATGTGATGGGGTGAATTTATTCTCAGGAGATTGTAAATGTATTTCAATTGGTTGGATTGTATTTCATCTCTTTTTATTAAATCCATTAATTTATGTTGATCAATTCATAGACTAGTGTTTTGGGGGAATTCAACATGTAATACTAAGATTTGGATGGATATATTAGTGTTCTATGATTATTCCTATGGTTTGATTTGATATCATAATCTTTTAAGGTAGTGATCTTCTGGGATGTAGGGTTAGCATCACCCACCCAAAGTAGGTGTGTGATGCAAGTCTCGTCTCAGGAGGCACTGTCATTCATATGTACCTCAAGTATATCCCATTACTCCAAGGAGTTTAATATGATTTTGATGGGTATAGACATATCACATTGCATTTTCTTAACATTCATGTTACAGTCAGCGAGGCAGTCGACGAATAGCCTAGGCAGAGGAAGGAACTGGAGAAAGGAGGTCTTTATAGCACTAAAGTTATGGAGGAGATCGGGGAGCAGCATGAGGTGGATGGAACTTTGGATTGATTCTACTAATACTACCCCTAAGTAGACCACTCCTATATTGGGAAGTTAGTGGTTATAATCTCAGATAGTTGTAGTCACTAGAGTCTTTTTACCAGGAGGCTCAAGGAGTGTTTAGAGGTACGATCTATGTTTGTTATACTTTTCTTGTAGTACTATTAGAAATTAGGTACAAGAAACTATTTTTTATAATATTTTCAATTATTTTATAGGTATATGGTAGGTGTTGGTAGAGCCCCATGTTAGTGAGGGAGAGTTATTGAATATTCTTTAGATGTTCATGATAGAATTTATGTTCACTAACCTTAATTTTCTATTTCTTATGTTAATTTGGGTAACAAAACCTATGATATTCCATAGTAATTTTGGAAAAACTAGGTTATTTGTTTCCCCCGTGAACCCCTTTATGTTTGGAAATGTATCCACTATATTAGTTTTCTCATCAAAATTGCATCCTTGTTTTCATTTTATTTGAGTTTGGTCACTAGTTTTGGGCTATTTAATGTGATTATTTTATTATGAAAGAGGTGGATGGTATGGGTGGTTAAAAGGATGTTTAATGTTTTGCTTCAAGGGTGGTGGGTGCTAGAACTATTGGTAAGGGGGTTGGAAAGTGTGTTGATTTTGATGGGGGTCTACCTGGTTCTATTGATTTCCAAATCTTTATTGGAAATGGTTAGGCTCTATTAATCTCTATTTTTATAAGGAAGTGATTCTGTTCTACTGTGTTTGTAAGTCTTGTTTTGTGTATTTGAATCATAAATACTAATATTTTCAATTCAAATAGGATGGAGATGAATAAAGATTGGATGGATGCTAATTGTTTTACAATAGAGTATGAGAACAGAGTGAAAGAGTTCATCAAGTTTGAAAAGGATCATGCAAAGGATTCTTCACAAATCCTTTGTCCATGTTTGCGTTGTTGTTATTATAGAAAAATTACTCCATAGGATTTGGAAGAAAATTTGATATTTAACGGAATAGATCGGAGTTATAAATGTTGGAATAAACATGGAGAAAAAGAGAATGTAGCTACTGGATGGGATAAAACTGCGTTTTATGGATCATCAGATATGAATAAAAATATGGATAATGGAGAAGACTGTGTGGAGGATGTTATTACAAATGTCAATGATGATAAATATCATATTGAGGAAATGACAGGGACAGTTGAAGATGAACTCTGTGATTGCCCAAAATTGTTTGAGAAGTTAAAGAGTTGTGTAAAGACACCATTGTATGTCGGTTGCACTAAATATACAGCATTGTCAACTGTACTGAAGTTGTATAAATTGAAAGCAGGAAACAGATGGAGTGATTTCAGTTTTACAGAACTACTTGATCTCTTGAATGACAAACTCCAGGAATATAATGAGCTACCAAACCGGACATATGAAGCTAAATGAATGCTATGCTCGATGGGTATGATTTCTGAAAGAATATATGTCCGCCCAAAAGACTTTATACTATTTTTCAAGGAGAACCAATCAATTATAGAATGCCCAAAGTTTGGTGGTTCTCGATACAAGAAAGATGAATCCAGTCCTATGAAATTTGTATGGTACTTTCCAATCATTCCAAGGTTTAGGCAACTATATGGAAGTGAAGAAACTGTAAGACAATTGTCGTGGCATGCAGATAAAAGAAATAAAGATGGGAAATTACGTCACCCGGTCAACTCTCCTCAATGGAAGATAATTGATCATGAGTATCCTGAATTTGGAAAAGAGCCTAGAAACCTCCGTCTTGCGTTATCTACAGATGGAGTGAATCCTTTTGGTTTTCAAACCAGTACTCACAGTACATGGCCTGTTATGTTGGTAAATTATAACTTGCCACCCTGGTTATTCATAAAGTAGAAATTCATCATGTTATCTATGCTTATATCAGGACCAAAACAACCAGGTAACGATATTGATGTTTATTTGTCTCCTTTGATCGAGAATTTGAAGTTATTGTGAGATTTAGGTGTTATGTTGTATGATGCTTATAAAAGTGAATACTTCACATTGAGAGCGATGTTGTATGGGACAATAAATTATTTCCCTGCTTATGGAAATTTTTCAGTCTATAGTATTAAAGGAACTCAAGGTTGTCCCATGTACAAAGAAGATATGGAATCAATTAGGTTGAAACATTCATCGAAATCTGTGTTTCTATGACATCGTAGATTTCTACCTCGTTGGTATAAGTACTGATCTTGGACGACATCATTTAATGGAAGTTCATAACAACGCACATCACCATCTCCAATAACAGGTGATTAGCTGTTTGAGAAAGTAAAAGATGTGAACACTGTTTTTGGTAAACCATTTTTGAAAAACCTTACGAAAATCAGTTGGAAAAAAGAGATCAGTTTTTTTTAATTATCATACTAGAATTGTTTGTACGCCAGACATTTTCTTGATGTGATGCATGAGGGAAAAAATATATGTGACAGTGTTATCGGAACGTTGCTAAATGCCCATGGAAAAGAAAATGATGGAATTAAGTCAAGGTTGGACATGGTTGACATGGGAATACGAGAATATTTGGCTCCCTTGAAGGGTGAAAATTGAATGTTTCTTCTTCCAGCTGCTTACACTCTTTCCAAGGAAGAGAGATATCATTTTTTCAACTTCTTCAATGATGTAAAGGTTCCAGAGGGGTATTCATCAAATATCAAGAACATTGTGTCAATGAATAATTTGAAGTTAAAAGGTTTTAAATCACATGACTTCCATGTTTTGATGCAAGATTTAATTCCTATATCTTTATGTTGCATTTTTCCTAAGAATGTTTTTCATACGTTAACCAAACTTTATTTCTTTTTCAAATCTATATGTAGCAAAGTTTTAGACCCAGTGAAATTGCCATCTATGGAAAGAGAAATTGTCATCATATTATGTGAATTAGAAATGTTCTTCCCACCAACATTCTTTGATATGATGGTTCATTTGATGCTTCACTTGGTGAGAGAGAATCAACTTTGTGGTTCTGTGCACTATAGATGGATGTACCCTGTTGAACGGTATATGATGATTTTGAAAGGGTATTTCAAAAATCAATGTCATCCAGAGGGTTGTATAGTAAAGCAATATATTTTATAGGAAGCCATTGAATTCTGTACCGAATACCTATCTGATGTGGAAATCATTGGTCTCCCGAAATCTAGTCACACTGGATGCATTGAGGGTGAGGGAATTTCTGGAAGAGATATTGTGACAATCAATATTATAGATCAGGAGTAGGACCACCTTTATGTTTTTCATAACAGATGGGAGGTTGCTCCATATATTGAAACCCACAAAGAAATTCTTAGGCAGTCTAATCCATCAAGGGATGAAAAATGGATATCAAATACACATAATAACTAGTTTATAGGATGGTTTCAGGACCATATTTTTAAGGAGTTAGATGAAAATCCGAATTCAATTTTAGAATTACTTCGATGGCTAGCCGTCAGACCAAGTGTGTATGTATTATCTTACAATGGTTATATAATTAATGGTTATACATTCTATACAGATGAACATGATGAAGATGGTACCATGAAAAATATTGGAGTTACACTTGTGGCTGAAGCGATGCATGTTTTTGGTAGTAAGGACAGAAATCCAATTTATGTGATTATTTCATACTTTGGCATTATCAAACAAATATGGGAGTTGGATTATACGACATTCCAATTTTCGATTTTTCAATGCAAATGGGTTGATAACAATAGTGGTGTAAAAATATATGAATTGGGATTTGTGAAATTTGATTTTAGTAAATAAGGGTAAAAATATGACCAGTTTATAATGGAATCACAAGCAGTACAAGTATTTTATGTTCCAAATCCTTCAAATCGAAAGTGGTCGATTGTTCTGTTATCATCCAAAACTGCTGAAGGGTCCGATGAAAATTTAGTTGAGGACGATCCTTTTAGTGGTACGTCGCAATCATTTCACAGTGGTCCCAATGTAGATGATGTTTTTTATGTTATAGAAGACCACAATGAAGTGATTTGGATAATCGATAGAGGTGTAAAATCCCTTCAACTTTTGAAAAAAATAAAGAGAGTTCAATAAACAGGTCATATTTTGTTTTTAATATAGATCTTGTTATCTCATGTAATTATCTTATCATTAATGAATTTATGTAATCTAAATTAACTATTCAAACACTTTTGCAGATAATGACTTTTTTACGTTCTGGTGCTCCTAACCTCGAGGATGAACAAGTCTCTCAAGCTGTTGTTGCTGCTGCTACTACGACTGCTCACAGTTCATAGAAACAACAAGTTTATGAACCTTTTGCTACTCCTATTTTTGAGGACCAAAAACCATCAGCACCTGGTGTTGCTATCATTTTATATGAACATGTAGGATCGAAATAATGATGTAGATGCTCAATATACAAGAGGGGGGTGAATTGTATACTTTAAAAATTCCTTTGGAACCTTTAAAGTTGGTTACGGATAACTAAGTTTTCCTTAGATAAGGAAAGTTCTAAGTTTAACAAAGTTAAACTAAGCAAATTCACAACACCTCTAACACCAATTGAAAACTTGGAATAAGGAATGAATTTATAAACTTCAAGTTCTATGTACTTGCTTAAAACTGGAAAGAGATTCCGAAAGTAGGTTCCAGAAATATGGATCTGGAAATTGAAACTTAACTAAAGATTACAATATGAGATTCTACCTTAAAGTGTATAGAATCTAAATGGAACAGAGTAAAAGTAAGGAAGTATAAGAAAGTTATAATTTCCTTACAATACAATATGCAATGAAAACAAACAAGTAGTAAAACTACAAGTAACAATATATAAGTCTTTTAACCCAAAGAGAAGAGTATCCAACAACCTTGGATAAAGGTCCCTTGATATATACTTTCAAGCAAGTCTGTCTTACCCACACCAGGGTAAGCCCTCAATATAAAGATCGGAATCTCTGTCTTGCTATCCCCACAAGCCCTCAACTTCACAGTAGTTAGAACCTTTGTCTTCCTCAGCAAGGAAGCCCTCGAACTTTAAGGTAGTCGGCACCTCTGTCTTCCTATCCCCGGAAGTCCTCAAATATAATCGCCAACATTTGGAGTCGCATGAAGGTTTGAGAGTTAATAAGAGCCTATCTCTCTAGAAATCACTTCAATCATGTAATCACATGAGTCGAAGATCAGTTGTTGTGAGCTCTTTCAAATGAGCTCATATTTATAGGTTCGGTCGACCTCCTTTCCAACGGTCATATTTTCCTTAAAAATCGGAGGGACATGTACACATGTCACTTAACCAACGCTTAGTTTATAACGAAATAAACAACATCGTTTTGTAACAAAACAAGTGTAACAGAAGGTACAACATCGTTTTAAGTCTAACTCAAAAGTTCGGAGTGAAGATTCAGAGTGTAAGAAATATATTAAAGAGTATAAAAATTATAAAAGTGTAAGAAAAATGAAAGTTTGGATTCTAAGAAAAAATAATATTCGGAGTCTAAATAAATTCAGAGTGTATAAAGCAAAGATGATCAGATTCTGTTTAATAGGTGAATTCAGAATGAGAATTCGGAATGACAATTCGGAATGACAATTCGTCATCAGAATTCGTAATGAGAATTTGTAATTAGGATTCGTCATTAGATTTCGGTGTCGAATTTCATGAGAGTTCGTATCCATAATTCGGAATGGAACTTTATTAGAGTTTGTATCCAGAATTCAGAGTGGAACTTCATTATAGTTCTCATCCAGAATTCGGAGCCTAAAACAGAATGCTTCATATCAAGGTTTTAAATGATTCCGAGAATATAGAAATGAATTCGATTCTTATACTTGATAAATATATGGATATAGATAATTAATATATAATAAGGATAATTTTCCTTATAAAAGCGATTTTCCTTATAAAAGCGATTTTCCTTATAAAAGCAATTTTCCTTATAAAAGCAATTTTCCTTATAAAAGCAATTTTCCTTATAAAAGCAATTTTCCTTATAAAAGAAATTTTCCTTAAAGATAAGGTGTTTGTGATTTTCAAAATAAGAAGGAATGGAAAAGTCATAAGGAAAACCTTATTGAGTCAATAATCTCCCCCTTTTTGGAAAGCACAAACATCCTTACGAAAAAGAAAGACTAAGCAGAAAAAAACATTAAGGCTTATCTCCCTTTGCTTATGGATGTTGATGAATACGACTAACTCCCCCTTAGGCTTTGAAACTCTAAGGATTGTATTCTAGATTTCCGGAATAGAATTTCATTAAGAATAAGAATGTCTTCTTTAATGAAAAACCCCCCCTTAGATAAACTCTATTAGAGTTCTTTTTCTTTCTCCCCCTTTCTTAGGGTTCTTTTTCCTTCTCCCCCTTTGTGATTTTCAAAAAGAATTGGAGGGAATGGAAAATATAACAAAGTACCTGAAAAATTAGTTAAAAGATAAGAGCAAGAAAGATTTTCATTAAGTTTGAACGATTAAAAACAAGTAATCTAAGATACAACAAAAGATCGGATTTGTCTATTCTGGATCTTTTTCCTTTGACATAAGACCCTTGAGAATAGTCTTTATCTTCTTCAAGTCTTTATGGTCTTCTTCGGCTTGCTTCTCTAACACAACTAATCTTGCACTTTGAGCTTCAAGCTTTTCTTCCTGGACTTCAAGCTTTTCTTACTAAGCTTTAAAAACTTGTTCTTGCTTTAACAACTTCTCTTCAATCTCAATCTGAAGATCCCTTTCATTCCTCCAGTTTTGAGCAACAGAATTCAGCTTCCCATTCAGATCTCTAACTTCTTGAATCCGGAAATTCTTTTCACCTATCAACTTTTCTTCAAAGGAAGAAGTAAGATCATTTATCTTCCTGTCTTCTATCTCAAAAGCATATTTAACATTATCTTGGAATTCATCCAAGAACCTCATCTCTTCTACAGTTTTCATCGACCAACTAGTCATTTTCTTACAAGACCTTTTTTGGGCTTCATAGCCGACAAAAAAAATTTTAAACTGAGCCTATATCTCAACACATTTATCCATAACCATGGATACAGAGTCTGTTTTCTGATTTAAAGTATGTTGGAGCATCTGGCATCTTGAATCAATACTTGAGAAGGTCAGAATAGAACCCACCAACTTCTTTAATGACTAAACAACAAAGTCATGCCCCAACGAAGATGACTCGGAATCTGAGACTTTGCTTGGAGAATTTTCTTCTTCAAATGTCTCATCCTTCTTCTTAGAAGAATCACCAACTTCCCTTCTCTTTACAGCCACTGAGCTCAGGGTATCGACAACAAGTTTCTTTCCCTTGCCCTTTTTCAGAATGGATTGTTGTTCCGGAGTTTTCTGTTCACTATCAGACACTTGAACAACATTGTCTTCATCATCAATATCTTTTTGTGCACCATCCTCTACATTCTCCATTTGAGCAATATCATGTAGAAGATGTTCTTCCTCTGCATGATAAGCTGCTTCTTGTTCTCCTTTCTCCTCATCCATCCCTAGAGATACTAACTTAGAAGACTCAGCTTATGAAGTTCGGAGCGACAGATGTTCTGAAGGTGTCCCCTTATAATCTTCTACTTGCTTGAATAGATCTCCGGTCTCACCACTACCTTCAGCAACTGCTTCTTTCTCTTCCACTTTCTCAAACTTCTCAACTTCCTCAATATGCTTAGCTTTTACCTTCTCCGGGGTAACATAGTTTCTTCCTGGAGTCTCAGGTAGAGATTCCAAAGAGAAATATCTCGGAACTGGAATGTTTCCGGAGTCCATCTTATTAAACTTCAATAAAGTCTGAACCACCTCAGCTTCAGACATCTTCTTCTTCAGCTTCTTTTGTTTCACTTGTTTTTCTAATTCATATGCTGTTTTTTCCTTAAAGGCCTTAGCCTCCGCAGGATCCAAGCCAAACTGAGGCTCCCCTTGCACTCTTTTCTCTTTGATTTCCCTCCACTTAGAAACTACCTCATCAGGGTAAGCTTTCTTCTTCTTCGGTTTTGGAGGTGCGGAATGAACTTCCTTAGTTTTAAGATTCTATGCTTCAACTTCAACTTCTTTCAACTTTCTCTTCTTCACTAGATTAGAAGATTCGGGTTCAGTAACTTTTGGAACCACTTCTTTTTGAACTGGCAAATCAAAGAACTCACCAGTCTTCCTGTCAAAAGCAACATTAATCCTTTTGAGGGTACCAACACTCACCAACATAATTTTTCAAACTCTTGGATTAGACTTACAAGACTCCTTGAAAGACTCAAGGCACCGAACTATTAACTTCGAGATTATTGATGGATACATTACGATTTGATCTCTCAGATTCCCTTTCTTAACATTCTCAATGGTAATAAGAATGTGTCTCATCTGATTAAACTTACTTAGATTAATCAGAAAATATAAGATAAAGATCTCGCTCTTCTTCAAACTATCTTTGTCACCTTTTCTCGGTACGATAAAGCCTTGTACTCATAATTCTAGAATCCGAAAATTCGTAGACAGACTAGAAATCTTCGGAGCCTTGTCATCTGACAGTCCGAGAGTCTTCAAAGATTTTTCCTTGTCGAAACTTCCCTTTGAATCCGGAAAAACATGAGTGATGAACTCAGTTTCTCCTTCATTTGTCATCCCTACCAAGCTGGCTGCCTTGGAATAAGAAAGCTTATAAGTCTTGACATAAGGCTTAAACGACAATTTCTCCCTACCATCTTCCTTAAAGAAGGAAATTGTATCATATAACTCTATAAGAAAATCCGAATATACTTCATCTTGATTCCCGGGCTTAGACACAACAACATCTTCCCATCTGTTAAGCTTTATGTTCTTGGATATAAGAGAATCATACTTGTTGAAGAAATCAGGATGAACCAACCTTTCTCTATATACTAACCACTGAGAAATTGGCTTAGTGTTTGACATGTCTTGAGAAGCTACTTCCACAGAAATTCGGATCCAAAGACTTCTGGGAAGTTCGGAACGGATATTGCTGAAGATCGGAATAGCCTTAAAACAGAGAGGCAGAGCTTCGGGATGCTGGAGCTTGAAAAACCGATGTGGGACGAGTCTCGGGGTCCCCTTTATATAGGCAAAGAATTTGACTGTTGGTCTTCCAAAATCCATCTAACGGTTTAAAAAAAACTTTGATCTGATCTGACGGTTGAGAACAATCCCGCAAGAAAACTTGAATCCAATCTTTTGAGGTTTTTGTTAAAACAAAGATTTAAGAAAACTATAGTCCTAAAAAAAATATAAGAAAATACCAGCTAGTAAAATATGATTACGAAAACATGAGTAAGGAAATCATACCTTTCGGATTGGCTTAGAAGAATTATTCGTAATGGGTAATATTATTTTTGAAGAAAAATTAACTACGAAAAAATCTTTACTACGAAAAGACATAGTTCGCAAAACTCACTACGGAAAACAAACTCAGTACGGAAAACTCAGTACGAAAAGAATAAAATAAAATAAAAATGAAAAAAAATTATAAGGATTTCAGTACGAAAATTTCATTACAAAAGTTTGAATATGAAAATATCATTATGAAAGTCTCGATACGAAAATCTCGTTACGGAAACACCAGTACGAAATTTTCCATTCCGGAAATTTAGTTCCGAAAAGTTTGAAAAACTAACTTTGAAAAATTTAGTTACTCTAACAATCAAATGTACTCCCCTTATGAAAAGGAGTTTATTACTGTAAGTAGAATTTTTCAACATAAAGTTAATTAAGAAATATTATCTTACGGTTATCATTCCTAAATTCTGTTTAATGTATTCAAATCTATCAGAAGGAAAAGATTTTGTGAAAATATCAGCAAGTTGATCTTGCGTTCCGATAAACTGAAGAATAATATCTCCTTTCGTTTTGAATGGATTTTGTTACCATTTATGTTCCGGGAACATCCAATATCCATGTACCATGTGTTGTTGTTGGTACTCTCTTTATTTTCCTGAAATTAAGAAAAGAATTAGACTTTTGGAATCCAAACTTGTTTGGATCGGAGATTTCCAGATAACAAAATTTTAGGTACCCACATCTTCTTATAAAAATAGGCTTTATGAAATCCTAGAGATTGGGTTTTGTTTAAGGAACAATTCCTTGCCCAGTGACCACCACATTGACACTTGGTACAAAATGGGGCACTTTTTGGAACAAAGTAATTGTTACTAAAAGTTGGTTTTGCATGGGTATAACCAAATCCGGATTTATTTCTTAAAGGTCGTATTTGGGAATACATTTTATCAAAATTTTCCTTACCATGGGTAAAGTTTGATAAACACTTCTTTAAGGAAAAGATTTCGGACTTGATTTTGATAACCAAGTTTTTATCCTCAAAATCATTAGTTTTAAAACTAGAGCTAGGCTCAAAGATACTTTTCTTAGAAATTACTTTTTCTAATTCTTTAGAAAGTTTGTTCTTCTCAGAACTTACTTCCTCAAGATTTTTTGAAATACTTTCAAAATCAGCATTTTTTCTATCAAGATCCTTAGAAAGATCTGATATTTCTTTCGTAAGAATATTATTCCTAGAGTTTTCCTTATCAAGTTTTTTATTGAGTTTAGAGTTCTCAATCTCAAGAAGTTCAGCAAACCTAGAGACTTCGTCATAGGTAGGTGAAGTATTTTCTTCATCAGAAGAGGATTCTTCATCTGAGGAGTCATAATACTTACTATCATTAGAATTTAAAGATACATTGGTCAATGATTCATCATTTCGTACCTTAGCCATAAATCAATGATTGTCAATAGGTAATCTGTTATAAGGCCAAGATTCTTCTATCCTGAAGATTCATAATCAGAAGATTCATCTGAAGAGTCACCACCACTAGCACTCCAGGTGTCACTAGCTTTCAGAACTTTCTTAGCTTTGGCTTTATAATACTTATTTCTGTTCCTGTCTGAATGCCTTTCTTTCCTTTCTTTCTTTTTGAGCAGAGGGCAATCTGGTCTAATATGTCCAGCTCTCTTGAATTCATAACACGTGACTTCTCCATCTTTCCTATCTTTCCTTTCCTTTTTCTTATACTTGGATTGGAAACTTCTTTGGTTGGATATCTTTTTCATCCTTCGAGAAAGATTTACTAACTCATTTTTAGAGATTTCACTTTCACTAGAATCTGATTGAATAACTACCTTCAGAGACTTGGATCTGGTTACTCTCTCGGGAGTCTTAGCTTTCATATGATTTGATGTTGTTGTAAAAGCAACAGTACCATTCCCATTCTTCTTTTTGATGTTTTCAGCATCTCTCTTCATTATTGTTTCATGTTGGAGAAGAGTTCTGAATAGCTCATCAAGAGAAATTTGAGTGACCTTCCTGTTCTCATCTATAGAAGTTCTTTTGGATTCCCACTCATTGGGAATAATATCAATTATATTATCCACAAGTGCTTCATCATCTAACCCTTTTTCTCCCATAGACTGTAAACTATTGACGATAGTCATAAACCTCTGTTGAACTTTTCAAATTGTTTCACCATAAGGAAAATTGAAGCCATGGTATTCAGCTCTAAGCATATCTCTCCTAGTTTCAATCACTTTAGAAGTTCCAAAGTGTGTAACCTCTAACTTCTTCCAGATACAATTAGCTGCTTCACAAGAAGAAATTTGGCTATATATATTTCTATTCATTGAACATAGTAAAGTATTGCATACCTTATAATTGAGTTGATACTTTTGCTTTTCCTGGTTAGTGAAAGTTCTAACTTCCTTATCAGGAATTTTATAATCTCCAGTAAGCATAACAAAGTTGTCCACTCCAGTATTGATAACAAAAGTCTTCATTCGATCTCTCTAGTACTCATAGTCATTACCATCAAATATTGGTGGTCTTGTAGGATTTAGATTATCAATGGAACCAACATTGACTCCTACCATACTAAAAATAATCTTTCGCACACAAACTTATTAGTAGAAAGAAGTTCGTAACCACAAAGTTCAGAATGACAAAGTTCGGAATGACAAAGTTCGAAATTACAAAGTTCGGAATTACAAAGTTTGGAATGAGAAAGTTCGGAATGAAAAAGTGAGCAAGAAAAACTTATACGTGAGTACAAGTATTTCAGATACCTCCTCTGATACCAATTGTAGGATCGAAATAATGATGTATATGCTCAATATACAAGAGGGGGGTGAATTGTATACTTTATAAATTCCTTTGGAACCTTTAAAGTTGGTTATGGATAACTAAGTTTTCCTTAGATAAGGAAAGTTCTAAGTTTAACAAAGTTAAACTAAGCAAATTCACAACACCTCTAACACCAATTGAAAACTTGGAATAAGGAATGAAGTTATAAACTTCAAGTTCTATGTTCTATGTACGTGCTTAAAACTGGAAAGAGATTACGAAAGTAGGTTCCAGAAATATGGATCCGGAAATTGAAACTTAACTAAAGATTACAATATAAGATTCTACCTTAAAGCGTATAGAATCTAAATGGAACAGAGTACAAGTAAGGAAGTATAAGAAAGTTATACTTTCCTTACAATACAATATGCAACGGAAACAAACAAGTAGTAAAACTACAAGTAACAAGATATAAGTCTTTTAACCTAAAGAGAAGGGTATCCAACAACCTTGGATAAAGGTCCCTTTATTTATACTTTCAAGAAAGTCTGTCTTACCCACACCAGGGTAAGCCCTCAATATGAAGATTGGAATCTCTATCTTACTATCCCCACAAGCCCTCAACTTCAAGGTAGTTGGAACCTCTGTCTTCCTCAGCAAGGAAGCCCTCAAACTTTAAGGTAGTCGGCACCTCTGTCTTCTTATCCCCGGAAGTCCTCGAATGTAATCGCCAACATTCGGAGTCTCACGAATCTTCGAGAGTTAATAAGTGTCTCTCTCTCTAGAAATCACTTCAAGCATGTAATAACATGAGTCAAAGATCAGTTGTTGTGATCTCTTTCAAATGAGCTCCTATTTATAGGCTCGGTCGACCTCCTTTCCAACGGTCATATTTTCCTTAAATATCGGAGGGACCTGTATATGTGTCACTTAACCAACGCTTAGTTTATAACGGAATAGATGACATAATTTTGTAACAAAACAAGTGTAACAGAAGGTACGACATCATTTTAAGTCTAACTCAAAAGTTCGGAGTGAAGATTCGGAGTGTAAGAAAAATATTAAAGAGTAGACAAATTATAAAAGTGTAAGCAAAATGAAAGTTCGAAGTCTAATCAAAAATAATATTCGGAGTATAAATAAATTCGGAGTGTATAAAGAAAAGATGATCAGATTCTGTTTAATAGGTGAATTTGGAATGAGAATTCGGAATGACAATTCATCATCAGAATTCGTAATGAGAATTTGTAATCAGGATTTGTCATTAGATTTCGGTGTAGAACTTCATGAGAGTTCGTATCCAGAATTCGGAGTGGAACTTTATTAGAGTTCATATCTAGAATTCGGAGTGGAACTTCATTACAGTTCTCATCCAGAATTTGGAACCTAAAACAGAATGCTTCATATCAAGGTTTTAAACGATTCTGAGAATATAGAAATGAATCTGATTCTTATACTTGAGAAATATATGGATATAGATAATGAAAATATGATAAGGATAATTTTTCTTATAAAAGAAATTTTCCTTATAAAAGCGATTTTGCTTATAAAATCAGTTTTCCTTATAAAATCAATTTTCCTTATAAAAGAAATTTTCCTTAAATATAAGGTGTTTGTGATTTTCAAAACAATAAGGAATGGAAAACTCATAAGGAAAACCTTATTGACTCAACAGAACGTATAGATGATGTTGATATTGATAAAATGGTCAGGGATGAAGGACCGACACCGTAGAAAACACAGGTGCATCGTAGTTTGACGGTGTTAGCCAAAGTTCTTAAAACGAAAAGAAAAGGAATCAAATTTGATGTCAGATGGAATTCATGAGGCCGACATGTGAATCCCAATAAGACTATGTTTAGTAGTTACATTGGAATTTTCACTCGGAAACGCATGCCGATTGACATGGATTCATGGCACCATATTGTGTTTGGGCTTATGGCTGTGATCTGGGAAGAAATTATGGTAACATTATGATATTATTTCTTTAATTTACTAGCAAATAAAATAATGAAAGAGTGTCTTACTCTTCTCAATCTCTTGAAGAGTACATTTATAGTAGATAATTTACACAAGAATTGTGTACTAAGGCTTGGAGGAAGGTGTAATTGAGGTTTTCGCACTATTTTAACAAAATGTCACCTGAAAGATTCCAAAGGTAAAATAAATCCACACTCACCCCTTGTCTATGCTCACCTGATATCCCAAGGAGCATGAGATGCATTTATTGGCTGTCGTGGGGATGAGAAGTTTCAGGTACATTGTGGCTGATAATACGTTGTTTGAGGATATGTATATTCATCACTTTGATTGTCAATATTTCATTTATGAAACAGCAACTCAGTACTGAAAATAAAGAACGTGCATAAAAAACAATATACCACTATCGTAAAGCGAGAATGGGGTACGCTTCACTAGAAAAGAAAATGGTATATATTTTAAATTTACATTAATATTGTTAGGTACCAAGAAACAACATCATAATTATCTTTCTATATTTATATGTAGATTGATGAGTCTAAAACCAAAGACACTTCCATCCCACGTCATGTGTTATGGAAGGAGGCACGTGTGAATAAGGAAGGGAAGCTAGTAGATGAAAACACACAAAAAGTGTAGGAAATATGTGTAAGTATGACATGATAAAAAGATTTGTTTTAAATTTCTATTACATAAAAATAATTAGTTATTTTCCTATATCCGACAGTTACAGGAATCAGCTACTCCTGTAGCGGATGAAGACCTATTATTGACGGTTTTGAAGCGGACAGAACAATACGGTCATGTCAGAGGTGAGGGGTTTGGGGTGACACCCCGAGTATATTATGAGAAAAAAACAAACAGATGATAGAGATAAAAAAATGAAAAAAATGATCGAAAGACTAGCAACTCTTGAAGAATGATTTCAATGGCAGGGAGAGGTGCAAGAAAATTTTATAGGTGGGAAGCAAGGAGAAGACACAACTCAGGAACAACCAGCGCATGAAGATCCCACCCCATCCCCACTAGCTTTGAGGCGAGCCATTCCCCCCAAAGAACTGTCTTAGCTGTGGTAATCAATATTCTAATAATTGTTCCCATGAAATATGAATCATAAAAACACTGATACTTTTCCTATAGTGATCTTCTACAGGGTGATAATGACTCTGATTTATATCTTTCAACACCCATCTATCACCTTATAGTGAGGGCTACGGTGTTCAACATCCCAGAGGACAAGCTGCACAATAGACCACTTTTAAAAGATCATCTGAAAGTGACGATTACTGTAGCTCATGAGCCAAATGTAGAGCTACCTATTCCACTTGATGACGATGATATTCATACGGTTGAAAAGGCTATTGGGACATTCATTTCATGGTCGTCACAACTTGTAAGATTGCATGTGGATAAAGAGGTATTTATTTCCATTTTTTCAAGATAACCCTTTAACAATTAGTGAAAAAGGTTCTGAACCAATGAATGTTATTATAGACAGAGAAAGGGAAGGGGGTGATAAGAAACGTCGGCTCAAAAGCATCTAAAGGATCGACCAACCTATCCCAAAGAGCTACTGAAAGCACAATAACACCACCTATTCTCTATACACATTTACTAGCATTGAAGACTCACAGTTGTAAATTTATAGATGAGGTATGTTTTCATGAATTGGTTTTCTAAAAGCTGATATAATGTGAAAATTATGACTAAATGCATTTTATATTATTGACAGATGTATATATGAAAAACATTTGAATGAATTTTCCCATGAACCAAAATTCAGACTCGTTAGTCCTCATACCACATCAACACAACTAACTAAATTAGAGACATCAAAAAAGGATGAAATAGTGAACGGCTTGCTGAAAACATTTGAAAGAAAGATTACGGATGACAGACTCTTCCCAATACCTACCATGCAAGGGTAAAACTCAGTTATTAAATCATATCAATTATATTTTCACTTCTTTTATTACTTATTCCTTTTTGTGTTTTTAGGAAACATTGGATACTAATTGTGGTGAAATTGGATACTCCAAAGATTTATTTTCTAGATTCAATGTAAGGATATCCAACAAACCGACCACACATGATAGAGTTTTTGAATCTGTAAGACACTACATCCTACGTTTTAGGTCTAAACATTAAGTAATATAATTTATATTATCTTTTACTGAGGATTTTGTTATGATAGGGTGATGTATCATTATCATCTAAAAAAAGGAATGAGGACAGGGGCTAAGAATAAGAAGGCGACCAAGTACTACGTCTGGACAAATATCAGGGTATATATAATAAAATTTCACTATCCAAACACATATCAGCACAAGTTGCTTGTTCTCCTAATGATCAAATTTTTGTAGTGTCCAAAACAAACAAATGATACTGATTGCGGTTATTATGTTTGTAAATTTATGAAAGAGATCATTTTTCATCAACAAACTAGCATCCCTAAAGAGGTATTTTAAAAAACAACTACTATTTCATTTAAATCATTTATTAATTATTTATTTATATATTTTGTAGTACTACGATGACTTTCGAAAAGCCTCATACTCACAAGACGATATAGATTCATTCAGAAACGAGTGGGTCACATACCTGAGGGAAGATTGTACACAAATAGCATGAAGATCTGACTTGGGGACGTGTACAATTGGCGGTCATTTTTGAGAGGGGTTAAGGGGATCAAAAGATGAAACATTGTTGTATGTAAATTCTCGTAGAAAAATTTTAATTGTTATTAAATAAAAAATCCTTTCTCCAATAATTCATTTTCCCATTTTAATAGATGAAATGCACCCGCAACATGAAATAATGATGAACCACTTTTCTTTGAGCTTTGGATAAGAAAAACCAGTAAAATCTCCAAAATACCTTCATATCTGACCAAACGCATTCAGATTGAATTGATACTTTAGGAGAATGATCCATAGGTCATTTGTTACATTTTCAAGTCAACCTCACCTCAATATGAGGCACGGTGTGGCCGGTATCACTCAAAGTGTCTCTCTTTTGTTTAAAATAGACAGAATTTTAAGTGAAAACAACAACTGACGTACGGAAATCCAACCAAACGCATTTGGATTGTGTTGATACTTTAGGGGAATGATACATGGGTCATTTTAGACATGTATGAGTCAACCTCGCCTCAATATGAGGCACGTTGTGGCCGGTATCACTCAAAGTGTCTTTTTTGTTTAAAATGGACAGAATTTTAAGTGAAAACAACAACTGACGTACAGAAATCTGACCAAAAGCATTCGGATTATGTTGATACTTTAGGGGAACGATACATGGGTCATTTTTGATGTGTAAGAGTCAAACCCGCCTCAATATGAGGCATGGTGTGGTCGGTATCACTCAAAGTGTCTCTCTTTTGTTTAAAATGGACAAAATTTTAAGTGAAAACAACAACTGATATATTGAAATCCGACCAAACGCATTTGGATTGTATAGATAATTTAGGAGAACAATACATGGGTCATTTGTGACATATAAAAGTCAACCCTACCTCAATCCAAGGCACAGTGTGGCCGGTATCACTCAAAGTGTCTCTATTTTGTTTAAAATGGACAGAATTTTAAGTGAAAACAACAACTGTCCTACGGAAATCTGACCAAACGCATTCGGATTGTGTTGATACTTTAGGGGAATGATACATGGGTCATTTTTAAAGTGTAATAGTAAACCTTGCCTCAATCGAAGGCACGGTGTGGCCATTATCACTCAAAGTGTCTCTCTTTTGTTTAGAATAGACAGAATTTTAAGTGAAAACAACAACTGACATATGGAAATCTGACCAAACGCATTTGGATTGTGTTGATATTTTAGGGGAACAATCCATGGGTCATTTGTGACATGTACGGGTCAACCCCACCTCAATATGAGGCACGGTGTGGCCGGTATCACTCAAAGTGTCTCTCTTTTGTTTAAAATTGACAGAATTTTAAGTGAAAACAACAACTGATGTATGGAAATCTGACCAAATGTGTTTGAATTGTGTTTATACTTTAGGATAACAATCCATGGGTCATTTTTGACGTGTACGAGTCAACCCTGCCCCAATACGAGGCATGGTGTGGCCGGTATCACTCAAGGTGTCTCTCTTCTGTTTAAAATGGATAGAATTTTAAGTGAAAACAACAACTTACGTAAGGAAATCCAACCCAACGCATTCGGGTTGTGTTGATACTTTAGTAGAACGATCCATGGGTCATTTTTGACATGTACGAGTCAACCTCACCTCAATATAAGGCACGGTGTGACCGGTATCACTCAAAATGTCTCTCTTTTGTTTAAAATGAACAGAATTTTAAGTGAAAACAACAACTGACGTACGGAAATCCGACCAAACGCATTCGGATTGTGTTGATACATTAAGAGAATGATCCATGGGTCATTTTTGATGTGTAATAGTTAACCCCGCCTCAATCCAAGGCACGGTGTGGCTGGTATTACTCAAAGTGTCTCTCTTTTGTTTAAAATGGACAGAATTTTAAGTGAAAACAACAACTGATGTACGGAAATCTGACCAAATGCATTCGGATTATGTTTATACTTTAGAAGAAAGATCCATGGTTCATTTATGATGTTTATAATTCAACCCCCCTAGACACCACCCCACCCCCCTAGACACCCCCATGGACACCCCTCACCACCACCACCACCCAAGACAACCCCCCCTGGACACCACTACTACAACTTGGCCTTTTATCAGTGCTAAAAACTGACATTAACAGCTCTAGAAAAGAGTTGTTAATTCCAGTGTAGATAAAGGGAGGGTCCCCTTTATCAGCGCTCCAAAAAGAGCTGATAAAGGTGGACTTTATCAGTTCTTTTCACAGCGCTGATAAAGGGGGACCCCTATCTACGTCGGCATTAAAAGCGTTTTTCTAGCACTGATAAAGGGGTTCATTTATCAGCGCTATCTTGAGAACTGATAATAGTGCCCTTTATCAGTGCTCTTTTAGTGCTGTTAAAGGAGTCCTTTATCAGTGCTCAAAAAACGCTTATAAAGGCACCTTCCCCTGCACCTGCACAACCAGCACCTGCACAACTGCACACCTGCACAAAATAGCACGTGCACATGAACCAAGAACCGAAAGACGACAAAGCACACACAATATTTTGAAAAACAATTCTATATACATTTACTTAACATCATGAATACAAAAAAAACACATTGTTGTATACATTTCATACAATGGTTTACATGGTTACAATTAAAATTATCCAACAACAATTATAAACATTAATGTTTCATCCTTTGATATCTGTGATCCTCTCTAAAAAATTGTCGTCCACGGTATTTTTTTCCGAACAAAGCATCTGAACTCAAGGAAAAAAATTCACCTATATAAGAAAACAAATATTATGTTAGTAATACAATAATGAAATAAATTAAAACATTAATATGAAATAATACATTAATATGGAAATGTGAAACTAAAATATGGAAATGATAAACTCAAAAGTTTTCATTCTGATAACAATGAAAGGGAATAATGTAAAATCAATGTGTTTTTGGATGATTTATCTCATTTAATAAATATTGATTCTTAATCTAATGAAAAGCTTAACTGGTCACACCGTGTGTCGGATTGAGGTGCGGTTGATTCGTACACATCACAAATGACTCATGGATCGTTGTCCTAAAGTATCAAAACAATCTGAACGTGTTTGCTCGGTTTTCCTTATGTCACTTGTGTTGTTTTCTGAAGTTAATGTCAACTTGAAAATGATATCAGACACTTTTATCCATACTGGTCACACCATGCGTCGGATTGAGGTGTGGTTGATCCTTACACGTCACAAATGACTCATGGATCGTTGTCCTAACGTATCAAAACAATCCGAACATGTTTTCTCGGTTTTTCGTATGTCACTTGTGTTGTTTTCTAAAGTTAATGTCAATTTCAAAATGATATCAGACACTTTTATCCATATCGGTCACACCTTGCGTCGAATTGAGGTGTGGTTGATTCTTACACGTCACAAATGACTCATGGATCGTTTTCCTAAAGTATCAAAACAATTCAAACATGTTTGCTCAGTTTTCTGTATGTCACTTGTGTTGTTTTCTAAAGTTAATGTCAATTTGAAACTGATATCAGACACTTTTAGCCATACCAGTCACACCGTGCATCGGATTGAGGTGTGGTCGATTCGTACACGTCACAAATGACTCATGGATCATTTTCCTAAAGTATCAAAACAATCTGAACGCGTTTGCTTAGTTTTCCGTATATTACTTGTGTTGTTTTCTAAAGTTAATGTCAATTTGAAACAGATATCAGACACTTTTAGCCATAATGGTCATGTCATGCGTCAAATTTAGGTGCAGTTGATTTGTTCACGTCACAAATGACTCATGGACCGTTTTCCTGAAGTATAAAAACAATCCGAATGTGTTTTCTTGGTTTTTCGTATGTCACTTGTGTTGTTTTCTAAAGTTAATCTCAATTTCAAACTGATATCAGACACTTTTAGACATACCGGTCACATCTTGCATCGGATTGAGGTGTGTTCGATTCGTACACGTCACAAATGACTCATGGATCATTGTCCATTAGTATCAAAACAATCCAAATGCATTTGCTCGATTTGATCTATGTCACTTGTGTTGTTTTCTAAAGGTAATGTCAATTTCAAACTGATATCAGACACTTTTATCCATACCGGTCACACCGTGCATCGGATTGAGGTGCGGTCGATTCGTACACATCAAAAATGACACATGGATCGTTTTCTTAAAGTATCAAAATAATCCGAACACGTTTTCTTGGTTTTCCATATGTCACTTGTGTTGTTTTCTAAAGTTAATGTCAATTTCAAACTAATATCAGACACTTTTAGCCTTATCGGTCACACTGTTCATCGGATTGAAGTGCGGTCGATTCTTACACATCAAAAATGACTCATGGATCATTTTCCTAAAGTATCAAAACAATTTGAATGTGTTTGCTTGGTATTCTGTATGTCACTTGTGTTGTTTTCTAAATTTAATGTCAATTTGAAACTGATATTAGAAACTTTTAGCCATACTGGTCACATTGTGCGTCAGATTGAGGTGCGGTTGATTCGTACATGTCACAAATGACTCATAGATCGTTTTCCAAAAGTATCAAAACAATACGAACGCGTTTCCTCGGTATTCCGCATGTTACTTCTGTTGTTTTCTAAAGTCAATGTCAATTTGAAACTGATATCAGACACTTTTAGCCATACTGGTCACACCGTGCGTCGGATTGAGGTGTGGTTGATTCGTACATGTCAAAAATGACTCGTGGGTTGTTTTCCTAAAGTATCAAAACAATCCGAATGTGTTTTCTCAGTATTTCATATGTCACTTCTGTTGTTTTCTAAAGTTAATGTCAATTTGAAACTGATATCATGCACTTTTAGCCATATCGGTCACACCGTGCATCTGATTGAGGTGTGGTTGATTCATACACGTCACAAATGACTCATGGATCGTTTTCCTAAAGTATCAAAACAATCCGAATGCGTTTGCTCAGTATTACATATGTCACATGTGTTGTTTTCTAAACTTAATATCAATTTGAAACTAATATCAGACACTTTTAGCCATACCGGTCACACAGTGCGTCGGATTGAGGTGTGGTTGATTTGTACATGTCACAAATGACTCATGGATCATTTTCCTAAAGTATCAAAACAATCCGAACGCATTTTCTCGGTATTCCGTATGTCAGTAGTGTTGTTTTCTAAAGTATATGTTAATTTGAAAATGATATCAGACACTTTTAGCCATACCGGTCACACCGTGTGTCGGATTGAGGTGCGGTTAATCCTTAAACGTCAAAAATGACTCATGGATCGTTGTCCTAATGTATCAAAACAATCCAAACATGTTTGCTCAGTTTTCTGTATGTCACTTGTGTTGTTTTCTAAAGTTAATGTCAATTTGAAACTGATATCAGACACTTTTAGCAAGACCGGTCACACCGTGCATCGGATTGAGGTGCGGTTGATTTTTACACATCACAAATGAGTCATGGATCGTTTTCCTAAAGTATCAAAACAATTTGAACGCATTTTCTTGGTTTTCCGTATGTCACTTGTGTTGTTTTCTAAAGTTAATGTCAATTTCAAACTGATATCAGACACTTTTAGCCATACCGGTCAAACTGTGCGTGGGATTGAGGTGTGGTTGATTCGTACACATCATAAAAGACTCATGGATCATTGTCCTAAAGTATCAAAACAATCCGAATGCATTTTCTCATTTTTCCGTATGTCACTTGTGTTGTTTTCTTAAGTTAATGTCAAATTGAAATTGACATCCGACACTTTTAGCCATACTGATCACACCGTGCGTCGGATTGAGGTTTGGTCGATTCGTGCACGTCACAAATGACTCATGGATCGTTTTCCTAAAGTATCAAAACAATCTGAACGCATTTGCTCAGTTTTCCGTAAGTGATTTGTGTTGTTTTCTAAATTTAATGTCAATTTGAAACTGATATCAAACACTTTTAGCCAAACCGGTCACACAGTGCGTTGGATTGAGATGTGGTTGATTCTTAAACGTCATAAATGACTCATGGATTGTTTTCCTAAAGTATCAAAACAATCCGAACGCACTTTCTTGGTTTTACGTATGTCACTTGTGTTGTTTTCTAAAGTTAATGTCAATTTCAAACTGATAACAGACACTTTCAGCCATACCGGTCACACTGTGTGTCGGATTGGGGTGCAGTCGATTCGTACACGTCAAAAATGACTCATGGATCGTTTTCCTAAAGTATCAAAACAATCCGAACGCATTTGCTCGATTTTCCATATGTCACTTGTATTATTTTCTAAAGTTAATGTCAGTTTCAAACTGATATCAGACACTTTAAGCCATACCGGTCACACCGTGCGTCGGATTGAGGTGCGGTCTATTCGTACACATCAAAAATGACTCATGGATCGTTTTCCTAAAGTATCAAAACAATCCGAATGCATTTGCTCAGTTTTCCGTATGTCACTTGTGTTGTTTTCTAAAGTTAATGTCAATTTCAAACTGATATCAGACACTTTTAGCCATACCGGTCACACCGTGCATCAGATTGAGGTGCGGTCAATTCTTACATGTCACAAATGATATAAGGCTCCAGCCTTAAACCTTACTTAGTCTTGATTTATTACAAGATTACACATTGAGTATCTTTTCAGGTTTAGAGTTTTAGAGAATTAGATCATGAAACTTGCATTACATTCCAAATTTAAACAAAGTGGTTACATAAAAGACAACATTCATTCTTCCCATCAACAGAAACATATTTAAAATAAAACACTGATTCTTTCTTGACACATCCTTGACACTATCATCACATCATGTACCTTTCCCTTGACCTGTGAAAAACATTTCAAAAAACTTGGGATGAGCATAAAAAGCTCAGCAAGAGTTATAAAAATATGGAAAGGAAACATGAGTTTATATATACATTATAATGAAATCATACTTTACCCATAAAACATAGGCATATCAAATCATGAATAAATCATAAAAATCATAATACATAAAAGGTATCTTGAGGCATTCATAACATTCTTACATAGGGAGTAACCATCTTGGTTACGTTTGGAATACCCACCACAGTATATTCCCTAAATCTCTTCAGAGAAACCTTAACGTTTTACTCCTTCGCGTTACCCAATGCATTGGAGAGCTATATCGGGCTCACCCGCCCTTAGTTTATCACGGAACCACCCGTTTTCATAATAATTCCCAAGAACCTCAACATAATCGTATCACATAAAACATGCATAAAGGAAACATAACATTTCCACCTTTCAATCACAATATATCAATACAACACATTGATATAAAAACATTATGAAAACAATTTTCAATACCAAAATAAAAGATAAGTAAAACATGGTATTTATTTATCTTTTAAAAAAAAGGTATGGCTTGTAGAGGAAGCCGAAACTCAAATAATGGTCACAGCGGCGGAGAAGTCGTTGTCGCCGCATAAGTATGACAAAAACATTCCCTTTTGTCGTTTATTAAACGCTTCTTATAAAAAATATTCCTTTTGAATAAACGTAAAATTCAAAGGGGTTTATACACCGTATAAAAGAAGGTTGTGTATAAAACAAAATATGCCTCAATGAAAGGAGATTGAGACGAAGTCCCATACCACCTTGAAGCTTTAAACATTTTAAACCATTAATATGCATATAAATAAATCCTTAAAAACATTTTGAAAACATGGATATTAATAAGAACAAATAATTAAAACATTTAAAGTGATATTTTGGTTAAAGGGGTTTTACCAAAATTAGAGACACTTGAATACAATAATTGAGGAATAACATTTAATCAGAACTTTATAATATCATGAGAATAAATGGATTCATGATATAATATTCCAAAGTACAGTATATACACCATATATGAGTGAATTGGTGCATAACAACAATGAAGTCTCAATAGAGATGTAAAATGTGATGAAATCCCTTATAAAGAAGGTATCCTTAAATTAAGGATAAATCAATCTCAAAATTATGTGTGACAAATATAAATACACACAATATAATTGTATATTAAGTTTAAAACAATAAAAGGTCATTCACACATATTCAAAGGATGACATATTCAATAACTACATGTTGAACCCAAAGAAATCGAAATTGGGTTAAAAAGTTCCCTTGGTAAAATTCGACAGCCTAATGGCGTCACTTCAAGAATTCAGAAAAAATGAGTTGATGAGAGATAAAAAGGGAATATCATCACTTGGAAATAAAATTTACATAAATCAGGATATAGAATAACATATCCCAACAAAATAGTATGTTAATTAAAAGACATAACAAATGAAGTCTTTTAAAAAGAGGAGGGTGAAAGGTTCCCTTACCGACTTGGGTAACTTTCGAAAAGTACACCCCATCGAAGAAGTGTCATAAAATGAATATGTAAATACCCATAAATGGAATTATATTACAAAAGGAGTGTAATAATGGTCAGTACATAAACCACTCAAAGGAAATTGTGGCAAATGTAGCATAAATCTCACGGGAATAAAAGTGAGATGAAAAATCTCTTACGAAAACTCGGCAGCCTAACGACGCCACTTAAAACTTCCAAAATGGATTGATGAGAGGGAATAGGGTATCTCATCAAATCAACATAAATTTTACAGAAAGATGAATATAAAAGAACATACCCCAACATAACAAAGAGGAGCTTAAAAGAAGTGACATAAAGGAGAGTACTTAAAAAAGAAAGAGAGAGGTTAGATCTCTTACGAAAATTCGGCAGCCTAACGGCGCCACTCAAAACATCCAAAATGGATTGATGAGAGATAATAGGGTCTCTTATCATATGTACATAAAAATTACAATAAGAGTAATATAAAAGAACATCCCAATCACAAGAAATATGAGCTTTAAAGGAATGACATAAAAGAGTGTACTTAAAAAGAAAGAGAGGAGTAGGATCCCTTACCTCGGGTCCAACTTGACTCGATCATTCTTTAATCTCCTGAATAATAAACTTGAATTAATTTATACTTCCTTAAGAACCTTTTTCAAGTTCATTATTCCTTTTATATCACTTATTACCATGTCATAAACATTATATAATCATTTAAGTTAATAATAGTTGTTTTGCCGATATTTGGTTCTTAAGTCGAAAGTGGACTTCTTACAATTACATGTTGTTTGTGTGGCCAGATGTTCATTATATCCAGAATTGTATTCATGATTTAGATATCATATATATCATATATATCTAGTATATTCATGCATTTATAATATTACATAACATTTAGAGTTAAGAAATGAAATGCACCGTTCATGGAGACGGTAAGTCGTACGTACGCATGAACGCTACTTCCATTTCTATTTCATATTTAATGGAATTAAAACATAATTATACATAATAGTATTTTAATTCCAGTATGGTATCATATATAATATCATTAAATATATCCTTTATACGTACCACATATGGTATTAACGAATCAAATCACTTTGAGGGGGCGGTAGTCCGCACTTCCTTAAATGAAGATATCGCGTTTACCCATAATGGAAACCATAAAGGTATTCCATAAATTAAAAAATACATAAGTTTAAGTAAAACATAAACATATTAGATATCATATATAAATATAGTGTCATATTAATGTCCACCTTTGAAGGTGCTAGAAGAATGTTGAACAATCATCATTTCGGGAGGCAGAAATTCACCATCCACGGAAATAGTATGTTCTTTAACCATTAGATGTAGGTGTGTGTAAGTGTATCTCGAATCCTTCTTATAAAAACATCTTAGTATATTTAAGATACTGGATTTTTTACAAAAGAAAAGAATAAAAAGAGTTTAGGGGGTTGGAGAAGTAAAATAAAACAAAAGGACTCAAGTGAAGACATTACCTTAAAATCAGGTAACTTCCTTTGATTTGAGCTCAAAGGCTTCCTTGGAAAGGATTCTGCCCAAATTGAGGCTTCAAGGGGTTGGAGATGGATGTGGAGAGACAAAATGGGCAGGGTTTGGCCGAGCCAAAGGCTTTGGAAGTGTGGGTAAGGAGGTAGAGGTGGGGGCCTTTTATAAGAGGAGAGGAGGGGCACTCTTGGGAAAGTAAAGAAAAGTCACTTTATTTTAAAATGATATTCGGATTTAAGAGGTCCCACATTGATATAATTCGATTATAAGGTGAGAAGGGTTAGAAATAAACTCATCCAATAGGTTTTTGAAATGTTTAGGTCTTAGATATTACATTATCTTTCCATTTTATTTAAATCGTTAAATAATGAGGTTATCGCTGCATCATCATGATGTCATAAATAATTTAATTTATTTAATGTCTAAAAATTATAAAAAAAATACTCTGATGTAGGAAATCTTTTTAGCTTTCCAATTAATATTTATAATCAAAAATATTATTTTTACAACCCCATTTAAAAATTGTTTTAGTAAAACATTTCATGTTTGTCTCATTTTTACTTTAACTTTAAATAAAAAGATATTAACGTCATTTTCCAACCAAAGTGGCTTCATGGGGTCCCCAAGTTGACCCATGGGTTTTATTGGTCGTCCATGACACATAAAATGAGGTTAGGACATGTGTCAAGTTCATTTCATATTATTAAAACATTATTTTTACCTTAAACTACACTAATTACCTCTAATCGCGATTAAAAATTTAATAAGTTATTATTCACCAAAAAATTATTTTAATCCCATTGAACCACATTTTACTTCTTAATGAAAACCATGTATGTCGGATTTTTGAAATTCAAAACACAAAGGTGTCAAATTTTCATTTAAACGGAAAATCAGTTTTTATAAGTACCACTTAGTGGTTTCACTATTCATCAAAAATTGAAGTTTTTCAGAAAATTACCAAAAATTCACCCTAAGATATATTTGATATTCCGAATTCAAAAATGAAGTCTATTTTAAAAAATTCATAACATATAAGTCACATTAATTAATTTAATAATTAATTCCCGCTGTCATAGCAAATAGCGTGTTTTTATGAAACAATAAGTATCAAAAGATTGACACTAGTTTAAGTCTGATTTCAAAGTGAAATTAATTCCAACGACCACTATTGGATTTAATGGTAAAAATATATTCTAATTTCACTTTAAAACCAATTAAAAAGATAATATAATAATATAAATAAATTAGATTAAAAAGTGGTTTGGAATTAAAATACAACATTTTACACTATTCATTAAAAAATGAACTTTATCGGAAAGATACCAAAAAATTTACACAAAGTAAATTTTGATTTCCCAGTTCTAAAGAAGAGTTTTATTTGGTCCAATAGAATGTATAAGAGTGAACAAAACTATATTTAATGACGGTTCGCCATCAAAAGGCGATAAGTGAACCTTTAGTGAAAACTAGGGCATATACGCCTAAAATTGAATTCTTTCCGTATTTTAAGCCTTTATCTTTTATTGGATAAATGTAAAAACATTTAAAAACATATATAATCATATTTTAGTTATTTCTATCCATTCCCTCCAATACAATGGCTACATGTTAACTACCATTTAAAATAATATTATTTTATTCTTAGAGTGCAACGTAAGATTCCTAAGAAACTCGTTGTTGCGTGTTGGGTACGCCATCGAGCATAGCATCCCCTTTAAAGTCATATTAATATTTTATTCACAAATATGGATAAATATGAAAATGTCACATTATTTATTTACCTGGGGTGTTACATCCTTCCCCCCTTTTGGGAATTGTTTCCTCGCAATTTTTAAAATTGAGCTTGGAAACATCCTTGAAAGTCCCACATCGGAACAAGAGTCAGTAAAACAATCACTTTAAAATAAAGAAAGATAAGTACAAAGGTCACCCGAGTTAACCCATATTAGGATTCCGAGTATGAAAATATGGACATGGAGGAAAAAACAAAGGGTCATGTTCTGATGGAGAGTGATAGAAAACATGTTTAGGAGAAAGTTAACCACAAGAAAATCACAAACTTGTGATGGGTTAAACGGTATTCGATTCCCCAGTAGGAAAAGTTAATAGACAACATTTTTGTTTTAAGTTACTTTTTATTGAGGAATTTATTCATAAGGAAACATAATCACTTATCATGTTGACTTTCAACTCTTATTAGATTCCTTACACAAACTCATATTTTCTCCAAAAGATGAGTATTTAGGAAGACTTGTTCACATTAAGAGTACTATAATAAACTTCTAGAGAATCACCTAATCCACAAAAAGAGAAATATATACTTCCCATGTCTTTAGACTTTAACCAAAACCAAAACCAAAAAGGTTAGTACAAGATCAGATAATCCAGAAAAGGATAACCCTTTATAAAAAGAAAATATATTCTTAATCTCCAAAATTTTGTCTAACAAAACCCAAAGTTCAACGAGGACCATCCGATAAACAATTTGTCCATAAAATTCTTCAAAGTAAACCAAACTAAGATTGAAACCCAAATATTTTAAGGATTTAGTCACATAGTCTTCCAAGTTAAATCGTAACATTTATCTCCAAACAAAATTAGTTGCTCTTAATGTCTCGTATTGAAAAGTAATTAACCTAATCACATATCCTCCATGATAGGTTAATAAATTTCCATAGATAACCCAAAATCAACTTACTCTTAATTCATAAAATCATCTAACTAAAAAGAATCAGTCAAACTAACCAGGGACTTCACGTAGTCCAGTGGTAGGCGATAAATACCAGTCGCACTTTGGTTGTGAGTTCGATTCCCGCAGCTTTGTCCGACGCAACGGGTTGTCACACGGTCTGCGTGTTATCCTTTTTCCAAAACTATATAATTCTTAAAACATTCCCCAAAACGAGATAAAATCTTCAAAAATGATCATAACATATTTTAACCTCAAGTTTATCTCATGCCTTTCATTTTCCATCATAACATATAATAACCCATAATTACCTCAAAAGTAAGGATCATATAAACTCTAATGGTTACCTTTATAATTATTACCTGAACTTCCACATCAATTGGTCATCTCGTACATGATGCATTACAAATCATACCAAGGTTCAAGTGGTTGATCATGACTCCTCTCTAGTTGGTTTAGAACAACCATGAGTTTCCTCATTGAATCCCCCATTTCATCCAGTCTCTTAATCAGAGAACCACCACAGTTTCCTTCAAACCTATTGTCACTCTGGTGCCTGCTAGATCCATCCATTTACTAAAACCAAAAAGGTCAGTGTGAGTATATCAACAAAACCATCATATACTAATGAGGAAGATAAACACCAAGATATACTTACTCATTCACTTTATCTAAAACTAGGATTCTTTCTAAAATCCTATCCATTATGGTACTGTCACTTATGCTTAGAGAATACCCTAACCACTAAAGTTATCTAAACCAACCTCTGATACCAACTATAAGGCCCCAGCCTTAAACCTTACTTAATCTTGAGTTATTACAAGATTACACATTGAGGATCTTTTCAGGTTTAGAGTTTTAGAGAATTAGATCATGAAACTTGCATTACATTCCAAATTTAAACAAAGTGGTTACATAAAAGACAGCATTCATTCTTCCCATCAACGGAAACATATTTAAAATAAAAAACTTATTCTTTCTTGACACATCCTTGACACTATCATCACATCATGTACCTTTCCCTTGACCTGTGAAAAACATTTCAAAAAACATGGGATGAGCATAAAAAGCTCAGTAAGAGTTATAAAAATATGGAAAGGAAACATGAGTTCATATATACATTAGAATTAAATCATACTTTACCCATAAAACATAGGCATATCAAATCATGAATAAATCATAGAAATCATAAGAAATAAAAGGTATCTTGAGGCATTCATAACATTCTTACGTAGGGAGTAACCCTCTTGGTTATGTTTGGAATACCCACCACAGTATATTCCCTAAATCTCTTCGGAGAAACCTTAACGTTTCACTCCTTCACGTTACCCAATGCATTGGAGAGCTATATCGGGCTCACCCGCCCTTAGTTTATCACAGAACCACCCGTTTTCATAATAATGCCCAAGAACCTCAACATAATCGTATCACATAAAATATGCATAAAGGAAACATAACATTTCCACCTTTCAATCACAATATATCAATACAACACATTGATATAAAAACATTATGAAAACAATTTTCAATACCAAAATAAAAGATAAGTAAAACATGGTATTTATTTTTCTTTTAAAAAAGGTATGGCTTGTAGAGGAAGCCGAAACTCAAATAATGGTCACGGCGGCGGAGAAGTCGTTGTCGCCGCATACGTATGACAAAAACATTCCCTTTTGTCGTTTAGTAAACGCTTTGTATAAAAAAGATTCCTTTTGAATAAACGTAAAAGTAAAAGGGGTTTATACACCGTATAAAAGAAGGTTGTGTATAAAACAAAACATGCCTCAATGAAAGGAGATTGAGACGAAGTCCCATACCACCTTGAAGCTTTTAACATTTTAAACCATTAATATCCATATAAATAAATCCTTAAAACTATTTTGAAAACATGGATATTAATAAGAACAAATAATTAAAACATTTAAAGTGATATTTTGGTTAAAGGGGTTTTACCAAAATTATAGACACTTGAATACAATAATTGAGGAATATCATTTAATCAGAACTTTATAATATCATGAGAATAAATGGATTCATGATATAATATTCCAAAGGAAACTATATACACCATATATGAGTGAATTGGTGCATAACAACAATGAAGTCTCAATTGAGATGTAAAATGTGATGAAATCCCTTATAAAGAAGGTATCCTTAAATTAAGGATAAATCAATCTCAAAATTATGTGTGAAAAATATAAATACACCCAATATAATTGGATATTAAGTGTAAAAAAATAAAATGTCATTCACACATATTCAAAGGATGACATATTCAATAACTACATGTTGAACCTAAAGAAATCGAAATTGGGTTAAAAAGTTCCCTTGGTAAAATTCGATAGCCTAACAGCGTCACTTCAAGAATTCAGAAAATGAGTTGATGAGAGATAAAAAGGGAATCTCATCACTTGGAAATAAAATTTACATCAATCAGGATATAGAAGAACATATCCCAACATAATAGTATGTGAATTAAAATACATAACAAATGAAGTCTTTTAAAAAGAGGAGGGTGAAAGGTTCCCTTACCGACTTGGATAACTTTTGAAAAGTACACCCCATCGAAGAAGTTCCATACAATGAATATGTAAATAACCATAAATGGAATTATATTACAAAAGAAGTGTAATAATTGTCAGTACATAAACCACTCAAAGGAAATTGTGGAAAATGTAGCATAAATCTCACGGGAATAAAAGTGAGATGAAAAATCTCTTATGAAAACTCGGCAGCCTAACGGCGCCACTTAAAACTTCCAAAATGGATTGATGAGAGGGAATAGGGTCTCTCATCAAATCAACATAAAGTTTACAGAAAGATGAATATAAAAGAACATCCCCCAACATAACAAAGAGGAGATTAAAAGAAGTGACAAAAAGGAAAGTACTTAAAAAGAAAGAGAGAGGTTAGATCTCTTACGAAAATTCGGCAGCCTAACGGCGCCACTCAAAACATCCAAAATGGATTGATGAGAGATAATAGGGTCTCTTATCATATGTACATAAAAATTACAGTAAGAGTAATATAAAAGAACATCTCAATCACAAGAAATATGAGCTTTAAAGGAATGACATAAAAGAGTGTACTTAAAAAGAAAGAGATGAGTAGGATCTCTTACCTCGGGTCTGACTTGACTCGATCTTTATTTAATCTCCTGAATAATAAACTTGAGTTAATTTATACTTCCTTAAGAACCTTTTTCAAGTTCATTATTCCTTTTATATCACTTATTACAATGTCATAAACATTATATAATCATTTAAGTTAATAATAGTTGTTTTGCCGATATTTGGTTCTTAAGTCGAAAGTGGACTTTGTATTCATGATTTAGATATCACATATATCCATTATATTCATGCATTTATAATATTACATAACATTTAGAGTTAATAAATGAAATGCACCGTTCATGGAGACGGTAAGTCGTACGTACGCATGAACGCTACTTCCATTTCTATTTCATATTTAATGGAATTAAAACATAATTACACATAATAGTATTTTAATTCCAGTATGGTATCATATATAATATCATTAAATATATCCTTTATACGTACCACATATGGTATTAACGAATCAAATCACTTTGAGGGGGAGGTAGTCCGCACTTCCTTAAATGAAGATATCGCGTTTACCCATAATGGAAACCATAAAGGTATGCCATAAATGAAAAAATACAGAAGCTTAAGTAAAAAATAAACATATTAGATATCATATATAAATATATTGTCATCTTAATGTCAACCTTTGAAGGTTCTAGAAGAATGTTGAACAATCATCATTTCGGGAGGTAGAAATTCGCCATCCACGTAAACAGTATGTTCTTTAACCATTAGATGTAGGTGTGTGTAAGTGTGGCTTGAATCCTTCTTATAACAACATCCTAGTATATTTAAGATACTGGATTTGTTACAAAAGAAAAGAATAAAAAGATTTTAGGGGGTTGGAGAAGTAAAATAAAACAAAAGGACTCAAGTGAAGACATTACCTTAAAATCGGGTAACTTCCTTTGATTTGAGCTCAAAGGCTTCCTTGGAAAGGATTCTGCCCAAATTGAGGCTTCAAGGGGTTGGAGAGGGATGTGGAGAGACAAAATGGGCAGAGGTTGGCCGAGCCAAAGGCTTTGGAAGTGTGGGTAAGAAGGTAGAGGTGGGGGCCTTTTATAAGAGGAGAGGAGGGGCACTCTTGGAAAGTAAAGAAAAGTAACTTTATTTTAAAATGATATTCGGATTTAAGAGGTTACACATTGATATAATTAGATTATAAGGTGATAAGGGTTCGAAATAAACTCATCCAATAGTTTTTTGACATGTGTAGGTCTTAGATATTACATTATCTTTCCATTTTATTTAAATCATTAAATAATGAGGTCATTGCTGCATCATCATGATGTCATAAATAATTTAATTTATTTAATGTCTAAAAATTATAAAAAAAATACTATAATGTATGAAATATTTTTAGCTTTCCAATGAATATTTATACTCAAAAATATGATTTTTATAACCCCATTTAAAAATTATTTTAGTAAAACATTTCATATTTGTCTCATTTTTACTTTAACTTTAAATAAAAAGATATTAATGTCATTTTCCAACCAAAGTGGCTTCATGGGGTCCCCAAGTTTACCCATGGGTTGTCTTGGTAGGCCATGACACATACAATGAGGTTAGGACATGTGTCAAGTTCATTTCATATTAATAAAACATTATTTTTACCTTAAACTACACTAATTACCTCTAATCGCGATTAAAAACTTAATAAGTTACTATTCACTAAAAAATTATTTTAATCCCATTGAACCACATTTTACTTCTTAATGAAAACCATGTATGTCGGATTTTTGAAATTCAAAACACAAAGGTGGCAAATTTTCATTTAAACGGAAAATCAGTTTTTATAAGTACCACTTAGTGGTTTCACTATTCATCAAAAATTGAAGTTTTTCAGAAAATTACCAAAAATTCACCCTAAGCTATATTTGATATTCCGAATTAAAAAATGAAGTCTATTTTACAAAATTCATAACATATAAGGAACATTAATTAATTTAATAACTAATTCCCGTTGTCATAGCAAATAGCGTGTTTTTATGAAACAATAAGTATCAAAAGATTGACACTAGTTTAAGTCTGATTTCAAAGTGAAATTAATTCCAACGACCACTATTGGATTTAATGGTAAAAATATATTCTAATTTCACTTTAAAACCAATTCAAAAGATAAACTAATAATATAAATAAATTATATTAAAAAGAGGTTTGGAATTAAAATACAACATTTTACACTATTCATTAAAAAATGAACTTTATCGGAAAGATACCAAAAATTTACACAAAGTAAATTTTGATGTCCCGATTCTAAAGATGAGTTTTATTTGGTCCAATAGAATTTATAAGAGTGAACAAAACTATATTTAATGATGGTTCTCCATCAAAAGGCGATAAGTGAACCTTTAGTGAAAACTAGGGCATATACGCCTAAAATTGAATTCTTTCCGTATTTTAAGCCTTTATCTTTTATTGTGTAAATGTAAAAACATTTAAAAACATATATAATCATATTTTAGTTATTTCTATCCATTCCCTCCAATACAACGGCTACTTGTTAACTACCATTTAAAATAATATTATTTTATTCTTAGAGTGCAACGTAAGATTCCCAAGAAACTCGTTGTTGCGTGTTGGGTACGCCATCGAGCATAGCGTCCCCTTTAAAGTCATATTAATATTTTATTCACAAATATGGATAAATATGAAAATGTCACATTCTTTATTTACCTAGGGTGTTACAAATGACTCTTGGATCGTTGCCCTAAAGTATCAAAACAATATGAAAACCTTTTCTTGGTATTCCATATGTCACTTGTGTTGTTTTCTAAAGTTAATGTCAATTTGAAACTAATATCAGACACTTTTATCCATACCAGTCACACTGTGCGTCGGATTGAGGTGTTGTTGATTCATACACGTCACAAATGACTCATGAATCGTTTTCATAATGTATTAAAACAACACGAACGTGTTTTCTCGGTATTCGTTATGTCACGTGTGTTGTTTTCTAACATTAATGTCAATTTGAAACTGATATCAGACACTTTTAGCCATACCAGTCACACCGTTTGTCGGATTGAGGTGCGGTTGATTCTTACACATCACAAATGACTCATGGATCATTGTCCTAAAGTATCAAAACAATCCGAACGCATTTTCGTGGTATTCCGTATGTCACTTGTGTTGTTTTCTAATGTTAATGTCAATTTGAAATTGATATGAGACACTTTTATCCATACTGGTCACACCGTGCCTCAGATTGAAGTTCGGTCGATTCGTACACGTCACAAATGACTCATGGATTGTTTTCCTAAAGTATCAAAACAATCCAAACATGTTTTCTCGGTTTTCTGTATCTCACTTTTATTGTTTTCTAAAGTTAATGTCAATTTCAAACTGATATCAGACACTTTTAGCCATGTCGGTCACACCGTGCATCGGATTGAGGTGAGGTTGATTCGTACATGTCACAAATCACTCATGGACCGTTGTCCTAAAGTATCAAAACAATCCGAATTCATTTTATCAGTATTTCGTATGTCACTTGTGTTATTTTCTAAAGTTAATGTCAATTTGAAACTGATATCAGACACTTTTAGTCATACCGGTCACACCGTGCATCAGATTGAGGTGTGGTTGATTCGTACACGTCACAAATGACTCATGGATCATTGTCCTAAAGTATCAAAACAATCTAAACGTGTTTTCTCAGTATTTCGTATGTCACTTGTGTTGTTTTCTAAAGTTAATGTCAATTTGAAACTGATATCAGACACTTTTAACCATACCGGTCACACTGTGCATCGGTTTGAGGTTCGGTTGATTCGTACACATCACAAATGACTCGTGGATCATTTTCCTAAAGTATCAAAACAATCCGAATGTGTTTTCTCGGTATTCCGTATTTCACTTGTGTTGTTTTCTAAAGTTAATGTCAATTTGAAACTGATATCAGACACTTTTATCCATACCGGTCACACTGTGCGTCGGATTAAGGTGCGGTTGATTCATACACGTCAAAAATGACTCATGGATAATTTTCCTAAAGTATTAAAACAATCCGAACACGTTTTCTCAGTATTCTGTATGTCAGTAGTGTTGTTTTCTAAAGTTTATGTCAATTTGAAACTGATATCGGACACTTTTAGCCATACCGGTCACACCGTGCATCGAATTGAGGTTCGGTTGATTCGTACATGTCACAAATGACTCATAGATCATTTTCCTAAAGTATCAAAACAATACGAACACGTTTTCTCGGTTTTCCGTATGTCACTTGTGTTGTTTTCTAAAGTTAATGTCAATTTGAAATTGATATCATACACTTTTAGCCATACCGGTCACACCGTGAATCGGATTGAGGTGCGGTTGATTCGTACACATCAAAAATGACTCATGGATCGTTTTACTAAAGTATCAAAACAATATGAATGCATTTGCTCGGTATTACGTATGTCAATAGTTCATAAGAGTCTCTTATTAAGTTATTCTTTACTAGAAACTCAAATTATTTCTAAAACCATTCTTCATAATCTAAGGATATGAAACATAAGAAAGGGTGATCATAGATGCTCAATAAGTGTAAACAATGGAGATATCAATGATCATATAAAGATAACATAAGTAGTAGGAATTCACCTTCATTGTCCTATTTATTTACATTCTTCCATCAGGTACGCTGCCCATTCGTTTCTAAACACATCTATATCATCTTGTGAATAGTAGTTTTTGCGACAGTTATAGTAGTACTGAAAAAATATAAATACACAAAGTATTAATAATTATTTTAAATGAACTAGTAATTATTTTCAAAAATACCTCTTCAGAGATGCTAGTTTATTCATGAAATATGATCTCTTTCAAAAATTTACAAACATAATATCCGCAGTCCTTTCCGTTTGTTTGTTTCGGACACTGCAGAAACATCGAGAAAAATAAGTAATCTGTTTTGATATGTATTTGGATAGTGCAATATAATTATATATACCATGCTACTTCTCCATTTGTAGATCTCGTGCGCCTTGTCGTCCTTAGGCCTTGGATTCATTCCAGCCTTTAGATGATATTCATACATCGCCCTATCATAACAGAATCCTCATTAAAAGATAATATAAATTATATAACTAGATATTTATTTATAAAATGTTGGATCTAGTGTATTACAAATTGACAATCTCCATCATGTGTGGTCGGTTTGTTAGATATCCATGAAGTGAATCCAGAAAATAAATCTTTGGAGTATCCAAATTGACTGCAATGAGCATCCAATGCTGCCTAAAAACACAAAAAGGAATAAGTAATGATAGAAATGAAAATATAATTGATATGATTAAAATGTAGGGTTTTACCCCTGTAATGTTGGATTAAAAAGAGTCTTTCAGTCGAAATTTTTCATTGAAACGTTCTGAGCAGGTTTGACATTAATTCATCCTGAAAATCGGAATCTATTTCTTTTTGTTGTGTAGACATGGTGTGAGGACTAACGAGTCCAAATTTGTGTTCATGGGAAAATCCCTTAAATTATTTTTTATATATCCGCCTATGAAAAATATGAAATGTATTTTTCCATAATTATCATAGTATATGAGCTTCTGTAAAATCAAATCATGAAAACATACCTCATATATACATTTATAACTGAGGCGCCTAGCCAGTCGTATGTGATGATTTCAGCTACATCGTCAGCACTAACGAAATCTAATGTTTCCTCTCCGTACATATCTTTTTCACAAACAATTGGTCGATTATTACAGCCTTTTATTTTCGTATCCACATGAGCTTGCAATGATATTAAATGTGGATATAGAACGGGCGGGGTGAAGGTGATCTTAGTAGATCGTTTTGATCAGTTGGTTGATCCTTTTGAGCCACCCTTTCGTTTTAGCTCCTTCCTTTTGTCCTTCTATAATAACATTCATTGGTTCAGCCCTTTTCTAATTAAATGTTAAAGGTTCTTCTTGAAAATGAATTGGAAATGAATACCTCCTAGTCAACATGTTTTTTTACAAGATTCAACGGCCATGCAACGAATGTTCCAACAACTTTTTCCACCGTATGAATGTCGTCATCGTCATTTGGCACGGGTAGCGTGGCGCTCGGCTCATGAGCTATGTTAATTGAAACTTTGACATGACTGGTTGAAAGTGGTATGGAGTGTAGCGTGTCATTCTGCATATTGAACACTGTAGCCCTCGCTACAAGGCGATGGGTGGGAGTTGACAGATATAAATCACAGTCATTTTCACCCTGTAGAATATCATTATAAGAAATGTATCAGTGTCTATGTGATTCACATTTCACAGAAACAAATATTAGAACATTGATTACCTCGGTTAAGTCAGGTCTTTGAGGGGAATGGCTCGCCTCAAAGCTACTGGGGGTGGGGCAGGATCTTCTCGCGCGGGTTGTTCTTGAGTTGTTTCTTCTCTTCGCCTCTCCCCCATCAAAGTTTCTAGCAACTCTCCCTGACTTTGGAATTTTTCTTCAAGGGTAGCTAGTCTTTCTCTCATCATTAGCATTTTTTTAGTTTGTTTATCCTCTTGTTTTTTTTCTGAAAATATGTCTGTGGTGTCACCCCAAAACCTGCACCTCTGACACGGCCATACTGTTATAATTGTTTCAAGGCCGCTGAATGTATGTCTGCATCCGGTGTGGGTGTTGTTGATTCCTGTGACTATGTCAAATAGAAAATATGGGAAAATAAGTAATCATCGTTATGTAATAGTGATTTAAAGAAAAAAAAATTTATATTATGTCATACTTACACATGTTTCCCACACTTTTTGTGTGTTTTCATCTACCAGTTTCTCCTCTTTATTAACACGAGCCTCCTTCCATGGCACATGGAATGGGATGGAAGTGGCTTGATATTTTGATATATCAATCTGTATATAAACAGAGAAACATGATTACAGTGTTGTTTTATGTCACATAAAAGTATTACAGTACTTTTAAAATATGTACCAATTGTTTTTTAATTGAAGTGTACCCCAGCCTTACTTTACGGTAGGGGTTCGCTAGTTTTGCTGCTCGTTCTTTATTTTCAGCACTCAGTTGCTGTTTCATAAATAAAAAACTGTCAATCAAAGTGATGAATACAAGCAATGTTAAACAACGTGTTACCAAACACAATGTACCTGAAAAGTCTGGTCCACGCGATGGTTGCAAAACGCATCCCACTCTCCTTGGGATATCAAGTGTGCATAAAGAGGATGTGGGTGCGGCTTGATTTTCCCTTCAGCATCTTTCAGATGACATTTTTTTTGAAATTGTGCGAAAGCCTCTATGAACCCTCCCTGCCAGTCTTAATACATTTTCTTTGTGTGATAAATATACTATAAATTCACTCTGCAAGAGATGATGAAGAGTTAGTCAATATTTCAGTATTTTATTTTATTTTATTTTATTTTATTTTATTTTATTTTATTTTATTTTATTTTATTTTATAAAATTAAATAAATGATATCGTAATGTTACCATAATCTCTTCCCACATTAATGTTTTCAGCCCGCTGACAACATGGTGCCACGACTCTACATCAATCGACACGCATTGCTGAGTGACGATTCCAATGTAGCTACTAAACATGGCTTTTTTGGGTTTTACATGCTGGCCTTGCTTATTCCATCCCACCTCATATTTGATGCCTTCTGCTTTTGCCTTAAGTATTTTGGATAAAACTATCAAACTATGGCGCACCTGTTTTTTTGTGTCGTTGGGGTTTCATTGCCTACCATTTCCTCGGTTTCTACATCATCATTATGTTCCTCTGAAGTGCTAGCATCAACACTGGGACCAGCAACAACAGGTTGAGAAACCTGTTGTACCTCAGCAGTGGGACCAGCAGCAACAGGTTGAGAAACCTGTTGTACCTCAGCAATGGGACCAGCTGCAACAGGTTGAGAGGCCTGTTGTACCTCAACAGTGGGACCAGCTGTAACAGGTTGAGAAAACTGTTGTGTCTCGGGATTGGGTGCATCAGCAGGTGCAGAATTCATTATCTGCAGAAGTGGTTTAACATTTAATTTAGATCACATAAAAGTAGTAGCGAATAGATAATAACATAATGTAACACAATCTATATTACAATAAAAAAAATAACCTGATTGTTGAACTCTCTTTTTTTAAAAGGCTGAAGAGATTTGACCCCTCTATCGACTATCCATATACCTTTATTGTGGTCTCCTCTGACATACAAAATGTCATCTACATTAGGACCACTGCGAAATGATTGCGAAGTCCCAATGAAAGGGTCATACTCTGTTGAATTTTCATCTGACCCTTCAGTTGTTTTGGTCGATAACAGAACAATTGACCAGTTTTAGTTTGCGGGATCTAGAACATAAAATACTTGCACTGCCTGTGATTCCATTATAAATGGTTCATCTTTCTCCCCTTCCTTACTAAAATCAAATTTCATGAATCCCAATTCATCTATTTTAATAGCACTCCTGTTATCAACCCACTTGCATTGAAAAATCGGAACTTGGAATTCTGTATAATCCAACTCCCATATTTGTTTGATGATGCCAAATTATGACATATTCGCATAAATTGGATTTATGTCCTTAGCACCGGAAACATGAATCGCTTCAGCCACAAGTGTAACCCCACTATTCTGCATGGTACTGTCTTCATCGTGTTCATTAGTATAAAATGTATAACCATTAACTACATAAGAATTGTAAGATAATACATACACACTTGGTCCTCCGACTAGCCATCAAAGTCGTTCTGAAATTGACTCTGGATTTTCATCTGACTTCTTAAAAATATGGTCCTGAAACCATCCTTTAAATTGTCGATTATGTGTATCTAATATCCATTTTTCAGCCCTAGATGGATTCAAATGCCTAAGAATTTATTTTTGGGTCTCAACATATGGGTCAACGTCAAAATTGTTATGCAAAACATAAAGGTGGTCCAGCTCCTGATCTGTAATATTGATTGTGACAACCTGTCTTCCAGAAATTCCTTCACCCTCAAGCCGCCCAGTGTGACTAGATTTTGGTAGGTCAATGCTTTCCACACCAGACAGGTATTCGGTATATAATTCAATAGCTTCCTCAACAATATATCTCTCTGCAATACAACCCTCTGGCCGACTTCGATTTTTGACATACCCTTTCAAAATCTTCATATACCGTTCAATGGGGTACATCCATCTGTAATGTACAGGACCACATAGTTGAATCTCTCTCACCAAGTGGACCATCAAATGAATCATCATATCAAAAAATGAAGGTGGGAAGAACATTTCTAATTCACATAATATGACGGCAATTTCTCTTTCCATAGTTGGCAATTTCATCGGGTCTCTAAATTTGTCGCATATAGCTTTGAAGAAGAAACACAGTTTCGTTAATGTGTGGCGGACATTCTTGGAAAAACTGCAACATAAAGAAATAGGAATGAGATCTTGCATCAAAACATGGCAGTCATGTGATTTCAAACCTTTTAACTTCAAGTTGCTCATTGACACGAGGTTCCTAATATTTGAAGAATACCCCTATGGAACCTTTACATCATTCAAGAAGTTGAAAAACTGATATCTCTCCTGCCTGGAAAGAGTGTAAGCAGTAGGAGGAAGAAATGTTCATTTTTCACCCTTCACTAGTGCCAATTATTTTCATATTCTCATCTCAACCATGTCCAACCTAGCCTTAATTCCATCTTTTGTTTTTTCAGGTGTATTTAGCAACGTGTCGATGACACTATCAAATACATTTTTTCTACATGCATAACATCAAGGAAATTTCTGACATACAGACAATTCCAGTATTTTAATTCAAAAAAACTGATCTCTTTTTCCAACCGATTTTCGTAAGGTTTTTTGAAACCAGTTTACCAAAAGTAGTGTCCACATTTTTAACTTTCTCAAACAATTGATCGCCTGTTAGTGGAGATGGTGTTGTACGTTCTTCTGAACTTTCATCAAATGATGTCGTCCAATATCGATACTTATGTCGTCGGGGTAGAAATCTGCGATGTCCTAGAAACACGGTTTTCGATGAATGTTTCAACCTAATTGATTGTGTACCTTGTTCGCAAATGGGAGACCCTTGAGTTCCTTTAATGTTATATCCTGAAAAATTTCCGTAAGCAGGGAAGTCATTTATCATCCCGTACAACATGGATCTCAAAGTGAAATCTTTCTTTTTGTAAGCATCATACAATGTAACACCTGAATCCCACAATAATTTCAAATCTTCGATCAATAGAGCTAAATAAACATCAATATCATTACTCAGTTGTTTTGGTCCTGATATAAGCATAGATAACATGATGTATTTTCGTTTCATGCATAACCACGGTGGTAAGTTATAATTTACCAACATAACTGGCCATGTACTGTGACTGTTGTTTTGAAAACCAAAAGGATTCACTCCATCTGTAGATAACGTAAGACGAAGGTTTATCGACTCGTTTCCAAATTCAGGATACTCATGATCAATTCTCTTCCACATAGGAGAGTCTGTCGGGTGACGTAGTATCCCATCTTTAATTCCTGTATCTGCATGCCATGTCAATTTTCCTACAGTCTTCTCACTTCCATATAGGCGCCTAAACCTTGGAATGATTGAAAAGTACCATACAACTTTAGTAGGACTAGATTCATCTTTCTTGTATCGATAAGCACCACATTTTGGGCATTCCTTAAGTGATTTGTGATCCTTGAAAAATAGTATACAGTCATTCGGGCAGGCATGTATTCTTTCAGAGATCATACCCATCGAGCGTAGCATTCGTTTGGTGTCATATGTTCGGCTCGGGAGCAAATTATCTTATGGGAGCATGTCATTCAGGAGAGCAAGTAGTTCCATAAAACTGGCATCACTCCACCCGTTGTCTGCTTTCAAATTATACAGCTTCATTACGGATGATAGTTCTATATATTTAGTGCAACCAGTATACAATGGCGTCTTTGCACAACTTTTTCACTTCTCAAACAATTTTGGGCAATCACGAAGTTCATCTTCGACGGTCCTTGTCATTTCCTCAATACTATCTTCATCATCATTCACATCTGTAATCACATCCTCCATACTGTCATCTTCATTGTTCATGCTTGTAATCATATTAGATGATCCATAAAACGTAGTGTTATCCCAGCCACTACTTACATTCGTTGTTTCCCTGTGTTTATTCCAACATGTATAACTCTGATCTATTCCATGACAGATCAAGTGTTCTTCCAACTCCTCTGGACTAATTTTTTTTGAATAACAACAGTGTAAACATGGACAAAGGATTTGAGAATGGTCATATGCATGATCTTTTGCAAACTTGATAAACTCTTTCATGCCTTCTTCATACTCTTTTGTCAACCGATTGGAATTCATCCATTCTTTATTTATATTCATCCTATTTTTAATCCAAAGGTTGGGTATATAGGTTAGGGGAGAAGGAATATGAGTATAATTTAGATAAAAAACTAGATAATTCAAAAATGGTGGGGGCATGCTCATTAATAGAAAATCTTGGGTGGTTCTTGGGATTCATCCATTATCTTCCTCTCTTCGATCCCCCCTGATGAGGGGTGGTTCTTGGGAGTTTTTTATAGTGCGTTAGTGAGTTCTTCCCTCATACTTCCTCCATTACTATCATCCTTTATTTCCCTATGGTTTGGGATGATTTTAACTAGGATTTGTGTGATGATTTCACTATATCATCTTCAAATCAATTCAGATGATGTAGATTTTGTTTGTATTGGCTAGAGGTTACCCTTGTATGATGAACGCACCATGTTTTGTGTGGTTTAGGTGGTGTTGTGTTTCCCAGTGAGTTTTTAAAAGATTATTCCTAATTATATTAAGGTGAATAATTAATTATAAGTTTCTATAATTAATTATTTGGGAATTGTGCCTTGAGATTGGGTCTCAATCATTGGTACAAGATTAGATAAGGCATGTATAGTCTTGGTTGAGGATGAGTTGATCTTGGTGAGGGGGTTACTCCATTTTTTGAGGTAGGTGGACCCTATAATACAAAACCATGTTCCAATTTATGCATGATTGTGAATTCATGCATGAGTATATGTGTTCCAGTGAAAGGGATAGAAATCAAGAGCAACTTAGGTAAATAAATAGGGTGTTTTTGATCCACCAAGAGATAGAGTGAGGGTTCTATTGAATTTTTGTGATTTTGTGATCATCCAAAGATTATGTCTCCATGGAGGTGAGGTTTCTAGTTGTGTTTATGAGAGTATCGGGTTTGGTATGAGATTTTTATAGCCTAGTTAGGTTTTCTAAGGCTATTTTAGTAGGTATTAGAGTCTTAGGCCTAAAGAAGATGGATAATATAGTTTTATATCTCACGTATGATGGGGAACACCCTCTTAAGGATATATAAGAGTCATGGTGTGTGTGATGAGTAGGATATTCCATATAGGTATTGGTGAAGTGTGACATAGAGGATTTCCTCCTTATAATTGAATTAAGAGATATCCAAGGGGAGATATGATATATTACCTAAGTGAGGGTCATGGTAATAGTCTGGATGACTTACCATGGGGTATCCAAGGATCTTAGTGTGAGTTTCTTAGGATGGTCATTATTTAGTTTTAATGAGTTTTAATGTGGGAATTAGAATATGATATAGACTAGACTATCGAGGCCTAGATCAAGTATAGCATGTGGGTTGTGCCATTACCATGTAGAGATGAGTGTGTGTTGGTATCAATGAGTAGAGATGGGTTATGTTTGTAGAACCCAGTAGATTCCCTTATAGGCGGAATTAGAATGATGATAGGTTGGGAATAATTTTCATGTATAACCAAGATGGCTTTAAGGAGATTATTATTCAAGGCTAAATGGGTGGTGACTTTTATCATTTATGGTCAGACCGACTAAGAGATTGGGACTTCATATGACTTTCACCTAGTTGAAGTATGATCATCCATGGGGCCCACCTATTGATGATGTGGTTTAGCTAGTACGAGAGGTTGGCTATCTAGATACCCTCCTTAGATTACTATTATATGTTTTGTGGAATGAGACAAGATAGATGGCCTTTATTTAAGTGATAAGGTGTTGGTAGGACCCTACTTTGAGTGAGAAGGCATTGGTCAAAGGGGATTGGTGTGTGACTTCCATGGGATCCACCTATTGATGGGGCATTTTGACTTGTGATAGAGGTTGGATATTGTGATTCCCTCCTTAGATCATTTTTTGTATGATAATATGATGTGAGATATAGAAATGGGGATCACTTAGTATTGGTTTGGAGTAGTTTTGTGAGAGGTTGTCTATAGAGATTCCCTCCTCAAATTGTTTTTTATGTGATGTGATGGGTGAGACCCACCGTAAGTGAGAGGGGAGCAGCTACTATGTTGTGGAATTAGAGGATATGTGAATCACACCTAATGTGAGAGGTTGGTGGCACTATTATGTTATAAGAAAGGATGTGATATTTAAATTGGTATATGACCCAACCCAGAGGGAGTGGGTAGTGGGCAGGAATCGATAGAAACCCTATTAAGGTTCATTTTTTTCGAACCCAAGGAGAATAGTGTACAATATAGTGTACAATATAGAACATACTAAACATATTTCTCATCCCGTTGGAATGCCTCACCTGATGACATGAATTCACCAACACGGACGGTTCAAACCCTACCTGGCCTAACTATCGGGTAGTATCCAAAATCAGAAAAAGATCTACACTAAGGTCCACTAGACGGAGTGAAATCCTAATCTAGTGTAACAACCTTTCACAAAAAATACTCTCTCTATTCAGGTTTCTATCACAAGGCTATAGTAGGGAGAGCTAATCAAGATCAAACAAGTAACCAACCACATATACATGTGTCACACAAACAAGCATCACACACAAGAATCATACCAAATCATAATTAATCTCAATATTGACAATAAATGCAAACATAATTAATTCATGAAAATTCAATTTTACTCACCTTAAAGAGGAGGACCCGGTGGAAAAGGAGGAGGAGGCGTCGACAGCGGAGCGCAGCTTGGAGACATCCGAGGCAGCGGAGGCAGCGGAGTAGGCGGAGGAGGGGGAGGAGGAGGAGGAGGAGGAGGCAGAGGTGGAGGGAGGAGGAGGAGGAGGAGGCCACGATGGAGGAGGAGGAGGAGGAGGAGGAGGAGGAGGAGTCGCGGCAGAGGAGGAGGGAGGAGGAGGAGGAGGATCCGCGACAATAAGAGGAGGAGGAGAAGTAGGCGGAGGAGGAGGAGAATGAGGCGGCGGTCGCGGTAGAGGAGGAGGAGAAGGAGGCGGCGGTGGAGAGAAGGCAGCGGCAGAGGCGCAGGGTAGGACTTCCGTGATTGATAGGGTGCGGGAGGAGGAGCCGCGGCAAGAGGAGGAGGAGGATAAGTAGGCACCGGAGGAGGAGAATGAGGTGGCCGACCGCGACAGAGGAGGAGGAGAAGGAGGTCGTGGCGGAGAGGAGGCAGCGGCGGAGGCACAGGGTAGGGCTTCTACAAAAGCCTGACAGGGTGCGGGGAGGAGGAGGACTCGGTGGCACTTATAAATCTCGTGGGGACCTTTATCAGTGCTTTTGTAGCACTGATAAATCCATACTTTATCAGCGCTAATAAAAGCGCTGATAAATGTATAAATTTAATAATTTTTTTATATTATTATATATTTATTTAAAATGATATTTATGATAAATATATTTATTTATTAATAATTATAACTCTAAATAAATATATCTTTATTTATACTTATAAAATTATTTGAAAGGTATATTTATATATATATCAATGAAAATATAATAAAATATTTATTTATTTTTTAAATATAATGTAATTTAATTATAAGTGTACATTTTTTAGAACATATATATTATATGGGTAACATAATGAATTATAAATCAATAACACATCAACATGATATGTAATTATAATCTATAAATGAACATTATTCACGCACATATATGATCACATAACATATATGCATGATATATTCATTGACCCCCAGTTCATTGGAAAACACATATATATTCAATAATTTTAATTATACATATATATTAAAAAGTATTATATATTTATAAATAAAAAAAATACATTAAATATAAACAAATATAATAAATATATATATTAAATATAATGAATTAATAAATCTAATAAATATAATGAATTAATATATCTAATAAATCTTATAAATCTAATAAATATATTTATTATTAATCTTATAATTATTTAATTATATATATATATATTTAGTTATAACATGTGTTTTTTATTTAATGTATACAATAAACATTATTTTTGAATATAAATATAATAATTTCATATGAAGTAAAGCGCTGATAAATGTAACCTTTATCAGCGCTAAGAAAAGAGTTGATAAAGGGACATTTAAAGCGCTGATAAAGTCATACCCCTTTATCAGTGCTTTTCCGTTAGCGTTGATAAAGGCAGGCGCCTGCCTTACCCATTTTTGTGGTAGTGAACCCACCAACCCACTGGACGGCACCCCCACCACTCCTAGACACCACCCCACCCCCTGGACACCCCCCACCCCCTGGACACCCCCACCCCCTGGACACCACCCCACCCCCTTGGACAAACCAACCAACCCACCCCCTTGGACAACACCCCACTAACCCCCTGGACCCCCCCCCCCCCCCACCCCCCTGGACACCACCCCCACCCCTTGGACACCCCCCACCCCTCTGGACACCCCACCCCCCCACCCCCATGGACACCCTCACCCCCTGGAAAGCCACCCCCAACCCCCTGGACGCCCCCTGGACACCCCCCCACCCCCCTGGACACCCCCATGGACACCCCCCCACCACCTTGGATATCCCCCCCACCCCCCTGAACACCCCACAACCTCATAGACTCCCCCACCCCCTGGACGCCCCCCACCCCTCCTAGACACCACCCCACCACATGGACACCCCCACCCCCCTGGACACTGCCCCCACCCCCATGGACAGCCCCACCAACCCCTAGACCCCCCCCCTCCCCACCCCCACCCCCCGAACACCACCCCCCCCCCCCCACCCCTCTGGACACCCCCACCCCCTAGAAAGCCCCCCACCCCCCCCTGGACACCACCCCACCCCCATGGACACCCCCCCCCACCCCCTGGACACCCCCACCCCCCTGGACGGCACCCCACCCCACCTAGACACCACCCCACCACCTGGACACCCCCTTGGACAGCCACCCCCCCTAGACACCACCCCACCCCCTTGGACAGCCAAACCAACCCCCTGGACCCCCCCCCCCACCCACCCCCTGGACACCACCCCACCCCCTGGACACCCCCCACCCCTCTGGACACCCAACCCCCTGGAAAGCCCCCCCCCCAACCCCTTAGACACCCCCATGGACAGCCCCCCTCCCCCACCCTGGATAGCCCCCCCCCCCCCCCCACCCCCCTGGACACCCCCACCCCCACCCATGGACTATAACATCACGTTACGTTTTTAGGTACTTTTGATGTTTCTAAGTACCTCTGTTTTGGTGTTGTGACTTGGGAGAGTCCGGAGAACTTTAAAAGTTGTTTTGGGCAAAGAGGAAGTCGCACGGGCGGCGCACGCGTTTGTTTAAACTGTGCGGGAAAACCGTGTGTAGTTGGTCTTGAAGGCAGTAGCTCCTGCACGGGCAGCGCACGGTTTGTCTAACCGTGCGTCCAAACCGTGTAAGATGGGTGGACGAGGCAGAAGCTAACACACGGTTTGTCAAAACGTGTGAACTAACCGTGCGGCCACTTAAATGAGATCCTTGAATTGTGGACCTCACTCGGTTTTGCCTCTAAGTGCCTCGTTTTTTCTCCTAAGTGGACCTAACTCGGGTTTTGTCTTCTCCTTAGGTCAGAGAAGCTTCTCCCATCATTATGGAGGCAATCCAAAGGCTCCTCTTGGTGAATCGAAGCCGGATTCTTGAGGTATGTGATCGTTCTTCATCGTTCTTGATTGGTTTCTTAGATCTACTTCTCATCTTCTCTCGGTTTCTTAGATCTATGCCCGTTATGGGTAGATCTAAGTGTGTGGTACCAAATTTGATGAGATTTGGTCTTTATCTTGCTAGGAGAAGAGATCTAAGGTGGGTTCTTGAAGAAAAAACCCGTTTTCTTGAGCATTATCGACCGTTGTGGTTTTGGTCAAAACCTTCGAGGAAGGTGGTTTCGTCCCGACTTGCCAAATTGATTAACATTGTATTTTCTTTGTTTATTTCAATTGTGGATTTAAATATAATTTCTCAAGTTTTATTTCAATTAAATTGATAAAAACTCAATTCCGGTGATTCGAGATATTTGAAATAGTTTTGGCATGAAATTTGGAAAACCTCAATTCCATTGAATTGGGCGTGTTTATGAAAATTGGATGATTTAAATTGTTGAATTTAAATTGTGTATTTGATGGAATTGATTTCAATTAAATTGTTGAATTTAATTGAGGAAATAAATTGTGTAATGATGGAATTGGTTTTGAATGGATTTCAAACTGGTGAAAATGGCTTAAAATGATTTCATAGAAACTCATTGGTTTTATCTTGTGAAAAGGCATGTTTTGAATAAAATATGTTTTGGTTTTAAATGGAATGAAATTGGAACTTTTGAAATGGAAGAATGGGATTGATCGTATTTTAAGCATTCTTAAAATAGTTCGCCCATCATGTAAGAGCGCATGCAAGCCTTAGGTAGTTAGTGAGTTATTTGGATACACTCTACGCTACGACAACATTCTAAAACATACTTGCGGCGGGTTGAAAGAGCACTGTCGTGGGCGCCCTCAAATGATTAGTGTAATTTGGGGTACTTAGGTGCAGCAGAGTGGCTGACCAAGGTCGTCTCTCAAAGCAGGAAGTGAATTTAACAACTTATTATAGGTATTATAAAAAATAAAAAAAAAATAGAATAGAATAAAAACACTACTTTAAAGGATTGGGGTTTTTTGTAGTTTATTAATCTAGAAGAAGTTTGCTGGAAGAAGATTGTATAATTTTTTTTTGTTTTTAGTTTTGAAATGAATTTCGATTAAAATGACACAACAAGAAGATGTTTTTTTTAGAAATCTATTTAAAAGGCGTAATCGATCTAACTCTACCTCTTCACTTTATTATTAATCATTATCATTTAAATTAACATTCACTTAATTATGATCCCTTAATTTGTTAAATCCCGAACCCTACGAGAATTAACTTTACCACGAAGATGATGTGAATTTAACCCTAGGCTAACTTCGGAACATGCAATCGCAGTACCCTGCTTTGATTGATGTTCTAAGATTAGCTTATGGTCAGTGGTAAATTAAGGCACATATCCATTCTGGAAATTAGGATGAATTGTGTTTAGGGATTATATTTTAACTCTACAAATTTATCTCGTGTGGTCTTGTATTACCGATTAAGATCGCGCTCTCACAATTTACACAAAATCCCGACTTCGCGTGTTTTTGTGTTAATTGTTCAATTGCTTGCTTAGTTTCTTACAATTTAAAAACACAATTAATGGATCATATTAAGTGAATTACAGTAGCTCAATGATTAAAAATAATTAAATGAAGAGGGTAGAAGATAGATCGATTACTAAAAGACTACTCTTCCATGGGTGGCGTAATCATCGTAGAAGCGTTTTGCATGTGCAAATGTTTATAATGGGTATAACCCAATAACGCTTCTACTCAAGAATTCCAGACCAAAGAGGAAGATTAAGAGAAGAATAAATTTAAACAAAACATAAGAAAAGAGAATAAATAAAAGAAGAACAAAGAAGTTTATTACATAAACAAAATCATTACAACATGAAGGAGAAGAAGAAGGCTTCGTCGAAGGGATCCTTGCTTCAAGAGCTACCCTTATTGAAATGGTTGGAGAATTGGATTGGATCCACTTATCCTCTGCCCTCAACTTCCCAATGCACGTCCCAACCCCTCCAAATGAGAAAAACTCCAATTTATAGAGGAGAGGGGAGGAGAGGTTACAAGTGGTTTCAAGTGTAAATGTGGAAATTCGGCCAAATATTTTAATGCAAATTGCACCGCCCATTTGACCACCAAAACACGTGAATTGGCCGGCCTTCCAGAAGGATCAAATGTGAGGATATGGGTCCTCTATCTCCTATCCAAATTTGGGCTCAATACAATCCCATATGTAGGAGTTATGGCCGAAATACAGAAGCTTATCCATTCTGGCGAGTCCATCCCATCTTTGACTTTATGGCCCAATTACTCCATTAAAATGCATTCTTTTGATCTAGTGTCCTGAATAAAAGTTGTAGATAATTAAGTTAGGAACACTGTTACAAAATTGAAAATTCAAATAATAAATATAAAAATATTTATATTCGAAATACTACAGTGAACTATAAAGGGTAAAACTGGAATTTTCATCAAATATTCAAATGAATGATCTAATCCCAAATACTTTCTAATTAAACATATTTAACACAATGTGAGAAATTATATCATTTATTATCAATAAAATATTTAATAAAATAGTGTTTTATCAACTCCCCCACACTTACCCTTTTGCACACCTGGGCAAAACCTCATATCAAGTAAACATCAATATCAAATCAAAACCAATTTTAAAACACATATCCTTAAGATCAATCAATTTCACACCAAGAATCAAAAGATATCATACCTCATAAAAAACCTTATTTCAAGTTCTTCATTTATATCATTCAATATATTTCCACTTCATTTATCCGCCCATGCACAAAACACTTACCTCGCTTTAATTTTCTCTCATCACTCAAATATCAATTTTTTGCAATGTCTTTCTCATCCAAACTCATACAAGGGTCACCATAGGCTTGATAGATTCCTACATCGCTACCCGATGTGAGTCAAGGAAATATGTTTATCATGAGGACTTTTTAGGGTTGTTCTGTGGCTTTCGGTTGGTGGGATTAAGATGTGAAAAACTCTGAGGCTGAATGAGGAGGGCTTGACTCTTTTGAAGCAAAATTACATTAATCTAATTTTCACTTAAATATGGTCTTCTCTTCAATCTCCATAGTATCAATTCAACTCCATCATCATGAAAAGTCATGAAAGGTTTACACCATTCATCATTTCAGCATAAAAAATGTCAATCTTCTCAAACATGATTTTCTTGAAAGCTCCAGATGGGCACAGTTTTCCACCTCAATTAGAAGCTCCAGAAAAGGCACAGCTTCACTTGTCATGAAAGCTCCAGAAAAGGCACAGCTTTCAATATAATGACTTTCTTTAGCAGCAAACACATCTCTTCAGAATTTAATTTTCCACCCAAAGTATCACAGAATGTGGTGGCAAAACCCAAGACAACTTCCCCCACACTTAAGCTCAACTAGATTATGCAATTTCACTTCAAGAGTTGGTTGGATAGGGAAAATTGGCTTGTAATGTGGCTAACCTAACAGGCTTTGCATGGATTCTAAGGGCTAAAAGGATTAAATATTCAAGGTAGGTCATTATAAAAAAGGATTCTTTGAAATAGGGGCTTTAATACCAAACAAATGCCTCAATCATTTAAACCTAAGTACCTCAAACCCTCAAGTTTTGACAGGAATAGATCAAATTCTGGTTAAATCAAGTATGGTTTGGTTCTCTCAAGAAGTGAGGTGAATGTAAATAATATGAAAATAATGGTTTAGAAGCCTCACAGGAAAGTGATTTCAAATATAAAGACAGTGAGATTGGCATGGGATTCAAAATTCAGCGTACATTTCATGAAATTACTAAATATTTGAACTTGAAACAAAGTCATTTCAGCATTCATTTAAGCTTAGTTTCAAGGGGTAAATTGTTTCACTTATTGATATGGATTTAAAAATGGTGATGATATTCATTTCATCCCAAAAGTTTCAAAAACACACAGAAAATTGTAAAATAAACACACAAAATTTGAAAAACACACAAAAACTTTTTTTGGTTTTTTTTTAACAGGAAAGCAATTGAAATTACTAAACTAAAAGGTTCCCTCCCCCACACTTAAAATATTGCATTGTCCTCAATGTGAACCTATGAGATGATATATGCACATGAAATGCAGAATTTTTAAATATGACAAATAATATAAAAGTGAAAGGGTTATGAACAACCTGATGTGCTCAAGTGATGATGGGGTTATGCGGTGTGATAAAATCCACTGCATCAGTAGGATGTCCCTCAATGTATCTCTTAAAACGTTGCCCATTGACTATAAAGCTCCTTCCAGTGTCCTCTTGTTTGATCTCCACTACACCATAAGGAAAAACATTAGACACAATATAAGGACCTAACCATCTGGAACGCAACTTACCAGGCATCAACTTCAGTCGTGAACTATAGAGAAGGACTTTCTCTCCAACATGAAACTCCCTTTGTTGGATCATTTTGTCATGAGATGCTTTTGATCTTTCCTTGTAGAGTCTTGAGTTCTCATATGATGATAATCTAATCTCCTCAAGCTCTTGAATTTGCAACTTCCTTTGAATTCCAGCTTGGGCCAAATCCATGTTGCATTTCTTTATAGCCCAATATGCCCGATGCTCGACTTCCACAGGGAGATGACACGCTTTCCCAAAAACAATCCGAAATGGGGACATACCAATGGGGGTCTTGTATGCTGTCCTATAAGCCCACAATGCATCATCCAAGTGCTTGCTCCAATCCTTCCTATTTGGCTGCACAGTTTTCTCCAAGATTTGTTTCAACTCACGATTTGAAACCTCAGCCTGGCCATTTGTTTGGGGGTGGTATGGTGTTGATGTTTTGTGTGTCACCCCATACTTTCGAAGGAGGGAAGCAAAATTCCTATTGCAAAAGTGTGTCCCTTGGTCACTGATGATGGCCTTTGGTACTCCAAACCTGCAAAAAATCTGTGCTTTGAAAAAGTCCACAACAACATGAGAATCTTCAGTCCTGGTGGCCTTTTCCTCCACCCATTTACTCACATAATCAACAGCAACCAAAATATACAAAAATCCAAATGAACTAGGAAAAGGACTCATAAAGTCGATGCCCCATACATCAAAAATCTCACAAAATAGTATGGGTTGTTGGGGCATCTCATGTCTCCTAGAAATGTTCCCAGTGTTTTGGCAACGAGAGCATGACTTACAAAACAAATGGGCATCATGGAACAAGCTAGGCCAATATAATCCAGAGTCCAAAACCTTCCTAGCTGTCCGTTGGGGTCCAAAGTGTACACCACAAGCAAGTGTATGATAGAAATGAAAAACAGACTCAAACTCATGATCGGGAACACACCTCCTAATGACTTGGTCACTACACATGCGCCAGAGGTAAGGATCATCCCACACATAATACCTAGACTCACTTTTTAATTTTTGGACTTGATGCTTCTTCAAATTTACTGGGATTTCAGAGGCAACAATGTAATTAACTAAATCAGCATACCAAGGATGCTTACCTGAGATGGTATAGAGATGCTCATCGGGGAAAGTGTCCCGAAGTGGTACCTAGTCCAAGGTGTCACCCTCTAGTGTGTGAGTAAGCCTACTCATGTGGTCTGCCACCAAATTCTATAACCCCTTCTTGTCCTTTATCTCAAGGTCAAAATCTTGAAGAAGGAGCATCCAACGGATAAGTCGTGGCTTTGCATCTGGCTTCTTTAGGAGGTACCTCAAAACTGCATGGTCAGAAAAAACAACTACTTTAGAGCCCAATAAATATGAACGGAATTTATCTAAAGCAAATATGACAGCAAGAAACTCCTTTTCTGTGGTAGTGTAGTTTGATTGGGCTGAATCCAGTGTCCTCGATGCATAGGCGATCACATGTGAACGTCCTTCCACCCTCTGAGATAAGACAGCTCCAACCGCGAAGTTGGAGGCGTCACACATAAGCTCAAAAGGAATCTCCCACCGTGGGGGCTGTATGATAGGTGGAGTGGTCAGACGTTGTTTTAGCTCATCAAATGAATTCCTGCAAGAAACATCAAACACAAAATCAGAATCCTTTTGAAGTAATCTTGACATAGGAAGAGCAATCTTACTAAAATCTTTGATGAAGCGCCGATAAAATCCTGCATTCCCTAGGAAAGATCTAACATCACGCACACATGAAGGATATGGTAAGGATGAAATAATGTCTATCTTAGATCTATCAACCTCTATCCCATGTTTTGACACTACATGCCCTAAGACAATGCCATGCTCTACCATGAAATGACACTTTTCAAAGTTCAGGACCAGATTCTTCTCAATACAACGATTCAACACCTTTCTCAAACTACTTAGACATTCATCAAATGAAGACCCATACACTGTAAAATCATCCATAAATACCTCCATGAAGGTCTCAATAAAATCAGAAAAAATACTCACCATACATCTCTGGAAGGTACCTGGGGCGTTGCAAAGTCCAAATGGCATCCTCCGGTAGGCAAATGTGCCAAAGGGACATGTGAATGTAGTCTTCTCCTGATCCTCTAGAGCTATAGGAACGTGAAAATATCCAGAAAATCCATCCAAGAAACAATAGTGTGTTTTCCCAGCTAGTCTCTCGAGCATTTGATCAATAAATGGGAGGGGGAAATGGTCCTTGCGAGTGGTCTGATTTAGTTTCCTATAATCAATACACACACGCCAACTGTTTTGCACCCTTATTGGAACTAAATCATCTTTCTCATTTTTAACAACAGTAAAACCAGTTTTCTTAGGCACAACCTGAATTGGACTTACCCACTGAGAATCTGAAATGGGAAAGATTATACCTACCTCGAGCAATTTCTCAACTTCTTTTTTAACAACTTCCAGGAGGGTGGGATTGAGTATCCTTTGTGGCTGTCTCACCGGTTTAGCCCCATCCTCCAAGAGAATCCTATGCATGCAAATGGAGGGGCTAATACCTGATATGTCAGCCAAGGTCCACCCAATCTCCCTGATGTTCTCCCTCAAAATATTCAAAATCTTTTCTTCATGTTCAAAAGGGAGATTGTTAGCAATGATATTAGGTAATCTCTCACCATTCAACAAGTATGAGTATTTCAGATTTGGTGGAAATGGCTTGAGTTCTAATGAAGGAGGGTGTAGTATGGATGGAGATATTGAAGGAACTGAAATATGTGCACAAAGAGCATCAGTATTAGAATAGACATCATCAAAATCATAGAATAAAGCATCAAATCCATCAGCATACTCAACAGCCATTTCATAATCAGAGTGAACATGATCAAAATCAGAATATGAATCCACATCAAAATCAAATCCAAGATAGGATTTTGTATCAGCAACATGTGAGGAAGTGCTCTTAGACATCAAACTCGAACCAATACTCATAATCTCCCTAAGCATAGGACAATCAAATTCTATGGAGTTTTTATTTGGTGGTTCAAAATGGGAGATAACAAAAGCAGAATGGTCCTCTGAGGGGTACTCCATGGAATCCATAACATTAAATATCACAACTTCATATCCAAACTCCATGGAAAGTGTACCCTCATTGACATTTATGATAGTTTTTTCAGTCTTGAGGAAGGGACTACCTAAGATAATGTGGGCATGAAAACTTACCTGATCATCCTCCATGTTAAGCACATAGAAGTCTGCTGGAAAGATCATGTCTCTTACCCGAACAAGTACATCCTCAAGAACTCCCGCTGGATATGCCGTAGCTCTATTTGCTAACTGCACCACTACTCTTGTCGGCTTCAACTCACCAACCTACAAGGAAGAGAATACAGAGTGAGGCGTCACATTTATGGAAGCTCCCAAATCACAAAGAGCATCAGAAAAGTGAAACTCCCCTATGGTACATGGGATGGTGAATGTCCCGGGATCCTTGCACTTTGTTGGAATTGCTAGAGTTGGTGTAATGAGTTCCGATACATTCCTTCCAAGGTTGATCCTCTCATTCCCCTTGAGCCCTCTTCGATTGGTGCAGAGTTCTTTTAAGAATTTGGCATACCTTGGGATTTGCTTAATGGCTTCAAATAGAGGAATGTTGATCTCCACACGCTTGAATGTGTCTAAAACCTCCTTTTGCATTGCTTCTTCAGCCATCTTCTTGGTTTGAACAACCCTGTTTGGAAAAGGAAGGGGTTTAGGAGGTACATCATCAATCTTTCTCTTACCTTTATCTTTCTCCTTGGATTGCTCATCAGTTGGTATGGAATGCGGCTTCTCTAGAGTAGAGGTGAATCCCGGTGGAATGGTAGGTCCAGATGTATCATTCATTTGCTTCCCACTTCTTAATGTGATGGAACTAACATTCCCTTTTGGATTTGGAGTGGGTTGGGAAGGTAGATTTCCAGAATTCTTACTCACAAGTTCATGGAGGGCGGTGGCCATCTGACTCATTTGAGTCTTCAACTCTCTCAGCTCCGAACCTTGACTCTTCAGCTCATTCTGTTGATTAAGAACAATTTGTTTCAAAATATCATCAGTGTTAGAGTCTACCTTGTGTTGGATATTCCCTTGTTGCTGACTCGTTGATGTTTGATCTTCGAATCTCCTTTGGGGTTGTTGGAAACCCTGTTGGTAAGGTGGAGGCTGCTGGAAGTTTGGTTGAAAAGTGGGCCTTTGTTGTTGTCCAGAGCCATACCTCATGTCTGACTGATCTTTCCACCCTTGGTTGTATGTTGGAACAAATGAATCAAACTTCTTTTGGGGATATGGTTGTTGTTGTTGCTGCTGAAATGGTCTCCCAGGGAACACTGCTACACAATCTTCTGTCTCTTGTAGTTGTGGGCAACAGTCAGTTGGGTGGATTGTCTTAGTGCAAATGCCACATGGCCTTGAAGGAGGGGGTTGGGATGTCTTTTGAGACAATGCAATCTGCCTCACCATAGTTGTCAATTATTCTAACTTAGTATCAATTAAATGACTTTAAAGAGAAGAAGGGCTTACTTGATGTACTCCTCTGACATGTGGTGTACCTCTATTGCCAAATTGTTGGGAGTTTTGAGTCATCTTGTCAATCAATGAACGTGCGGCTGCTGGTGTCTTGTCCACCAATGCTCCTCCAGCTGTGGCATCCACCATGCTCCTCTCCATAGGTGTGAGTCCTTCATAGAAGTACTGAATGAGGAGTTTCTCACTGATTTGGTGATGTGGACATCTTGCACACAGCTTCTTGAATCTCTCCCAATACTCATATATTTACTCCCCTTGTGCTTGTTTGATCCCCGAAATCTCCTTTCGAATGGATGTGGTCCTTGATGCTGGAAAAAATCTCTGCAATAAAAGACGTTTCAAATCATTCCGACAAGTTACATCTTCGGGTTGTAAATAATACATCCAGTCTTTTGCAGCTCCATCAAGTGAGAATGGGAATGCTCTTAATTTGATTTGATCTTAAGAAACATTTCTTGGTTTAAGGGTTGAGCAAACCACATTAAATTCTTTCAAATGTTTATTGGGATCCTCACCAGAGAGGCCATGAAACATTAGAAGTAAGTGAATTAACCCAGATTTCAGTTCAAAGTCCGATTCGAGATTTGGGTATGCAATACAATTTGGTTGATAGTTAATACCAGGTGCATCCAATTCTCGAATGGTTCTATTAAGTTCATTTCCATTGTTTTCAGCCATTGGTTCCTCTTTTATGTTTGAATTTGAATAGCTTCCAATTTCAATGTTTCCAGAAGAGAGGAATTCACCAACTGATTGAATATTGAAACTTCCCGTCGACTGAGAATTTCTGATTCGAGCCCTAAGGCTACGTTCAATCTCAGGGTCAAGATCTAAGAGATCTTCGGGATTAGTTCGTGTCATAGATTAAATAAAAATGAAAAGAAAGAAAGTGGACCATAGTAAAATAAAAATGAGAAGTTTGAGTTGATGGTCCAAGAAGAAGTAGAAGAAAATAAAAGAAGAAGAAGAAAAATCAGATTGGGTAAAGAAGGAAGAAAGAAGAGAGGAAGAGAATAAAATGTAAAATAAAATAAATACCTATAATTGGTTGAAATAATTACTTGCCTCCCTGGAAACGGCGCCAATTTGAAAGAGCGCTGTTGTGGGCACCCTCAAATGATTAGTGTAATTTAGGGTACTTAGGTGCAGCAGAGTGGCTGACCAAGGTCATCTCTCAAAGGAGGAAGTGAATTTAACAACTTATTAGAGGTATTCTAAAAAATAAAATAAAATAGAATAGAATAAAAACACTAATTTAAAGGATTGGGGTTTGTTGTAGTTTATTAATCTAGAAGAAGTTTGCTGGAAGAAGATTGTATAATTTTTTTTTTGTTTTTAGTTTTGAAATGGATTTCGATTAAAATGACACAACAAGAAGATGTTTTTTTAGAAATCTATTTAAAAGGCGTAATCGATCTAACTCTACCTCTTCACTTTATTATTAATCATTATCATTTAAATTAACATTCACTTAATTATGATCCCTTAATTTTTTAAATCTAGAACCCTACGAGAATTAACTTTACCACGAAGATGATGTGAATTTAACCCTAGGCTAACTTCGGAACATGCAATCGCAGTACCCTGCTTTGATTGACGTTCTAAGATTGGCTTATGGTCAGTGGTAAATTAAGGCACATATACATTCTGGAAATGAGGATGAATTGTGTTTAGGGATTATATTTGAACTCTACAAATTTATCCCGTGTGGTCTTGTATTACCGATTAAGATCGCGCTCTCACAATTTACACAAAATCCCGACCTCGCGTGTTTTTGTGTTAATTGTTCAATTGCTTGCTTAGTTTCTTACAATTTAAAAACACAATTCATGGATCATATTAAGTGAATTACAGTAGCTCAATGATTCAAAATAATTAAATGATGAGGGTAGAAGATAGATCGATTACTAAAAGACTACTCTTCCATGGGTGGCGTAATCATCGTAGAAGCGTTTTGCATGTGCAATGGTTTATAATGGGTATAACCCAATAACTCTTCTACTCAAGAATTCCAGCCCAAAGAGGAAGATTAAGAGAAGAATAAATTTAAACAAAACATAAGAAAAGAGAAGAAATAAAAGAAGAACAAAGAAGTTTATTACATAAACAAAATCATTACAACATGAAGGAGAAGAAGAAGGCTTCGTCGAAGGGATCCTTGCTTCAAGAGCTACCCTTATTGAAATGGTTGGAGAATTGGAGTGGATCCACTTCTCCTCTGCCTTCAACTTCCCAATGCACGTCCCAACCCCTCCAAATGAGAAAAACTCCAATTTATAGAGGGGAGGGGAGGGGAGGTTACAAGTGGTTTCAAGTGTGAATGTGGAAATTCGGCCAAATATTTTAATGCAAATTGCACCGCCCATTTGACCACCAAAACGCGTGAATTGGCCGGCCTTCCAGAAGGATAAAATGTGCGGATATGGGTACTCTATCTCCTCTCAAAATGTGGGCTCAATACAATCCCATATGTAGGAGTTATGGCCGAAATACCGAAGCTTATCCATTCTGGAGAGTTCAGCCCAACTTTGACTTTATGGACCAATTACTCCATTAAAATGCATTCTTTTGATCTAGTGTCCTGAATAAAAGTTGTAGATAATTAAGTTAGGAACACTGTTACAAAATTTCAAATTCAAATAAAAAATATAAAAATATTTATATTCGAAATACTACAGTGAACTATAAAGGGTAAAACTGGAATTTTCATCAAATATTCAAATGAATGATCTAATCCCAAATACTTTCTAATTAAACATATTAAACACAATGTGAGGAAATTATATCATTTATTATCAATAAAATATTCAATAAAATATTCAATAAAATAGTGTTTTATCAACTCCCCCACACTTACCCTTTTGCACACCTGGGCAAAACCTCATATCAAGTAAACATCAATATCAAATCAAAACCAATTTTAAAACACATATCCTTAAGATCAATCAATTTCACACCAAGAATCAAAAGATATCATGCCTCATAAAAAACCTTATTTCAAGTTCTCCATTTATATCATTCAATATATTTCCACTTCATTTATCCACCCATGCACAAAACACTTACCTCGCTTTAATTTTCTCTCATCACTCAAATATCAATTTTTTTGCAATGTCTTTCTCATCCAAACTCATACAAGGGTCACCATAGGCTTGATAGATTCCTACATCGCTACCCGATGTGAGTCAAGGACATATGTTTATCATGAGGACTTTTTAGGGTTGTTCTGTGGCTTTCGGTTGGTTGGATTAAGATGTGAAAAACTCTGAGGCTGAATGAGGAGGGCTTGACTCTTTTGAAGCAAAATTGCATTAATCTAATTTTCACTTAAATATGGTCTTCTCTTCAATCCCCATAGTATCAATTCAGCTCCATCATCATGAAAAGTCATGAAAGGTTTACACCATTCATCATTTCAGCATAAAAAATGTCAATCTTCTCAAACATGATTTTCTTGAAAGCTCCAGATGGGCACAGCTTTCCACCTCAATTAGAAGCTCCAGAAAAGGCACAGCTTCACTTGTCATGAAAGCTCCAGAAAAGGCACAGCTTTCAATATAATGACTTTCTTTAGAAGCAAACACATCTCTTCAGAATTTAATTTTCCACCCAAAGTATCACAGAATGTGGTGGCAAAACCCAAGACAACTTCCCCCACACTTAAGCTCAACTAGATTATGCAATTTCACTTCAAGAGTTGGTTGGATAGGGAAAATTGGATTGTAATGTGGCTAACCTAACAGGCTTTTCATGGATTCTAAGGGCTAAAAGGATTAAATATTCAAGGTAGGCCATTATAAAAAAGGATTCTTTGAAATAGGGGCTTTAATACCAAACAAATGCCTCAATCATTTAAACATAAGTACCTCAAACCCTCAAGTTTTGACAGGAATAGATCAAATTCTGGTTAAATCAAATATGGTTTGGTTCTATCAAGAAGTGAGGTGAATGTAAAGAATATGAAAATAATGGTTTAGAAGCCTCGCAGGAAAGTGATTTCAAATATAAAGACATTGAGATTGGCATGGGATTCAAAATTCAGCGTACTTTTCATGAAATTACTAAATATTTGAACTTGAAACAAAGTCATTTCAGCATTCATTTAAGATTAGTTTCAATGGGTAAATTGTTTCACTTATTGATATGGATTTAAAAATGGTGATGATATTCATTTCAGCCCAAAAGTTTCAAAAACACACATAAAATTGTAAAATAAACACACAAAATTTGAAAAACACAGAAAAAAAAATTTGGTTTTTTTTTGAACAGGAAAGCAATTGAAATTACTAAACTAAAAGGTTCCCTCCCCCACACTTAAAATATTGCATTGTCCTCAATGTGAACCTATGAGATGATATATGCACATGAAATGCAGAATTTTTAAATAGGACAAATAATATAAAAGTGAAACGGTTAGGAACAGCCTGATGTGCTCAAGTGATGATGGGGTCATGCAGTGTGATAAAATCCACTACATCAGTAGGATGTCCCTCAATGTATCTCTTCAAACGTTGCCCATTGACTATAAAGATCCTTCCAGTGTCATCTTGTGTGATCTTCACTGCACCACAAGGAAAAACATTAGACACAATATAAGGACCTAACCATCTGGAACGCAACTTACCAGGCATCAACTTCAGTCGTGAACTATAGAGAAGGACTTTCTCTCCAACATGAAACTCCCTTTGTTGGATCATTTTGTCATGAGATGCTTTTGATCTTTCCTTGTAGAGTCTTGAGTTCTCATATGATGATAATCTAATCTCCTCAAGCTCTTGAATTTGCAACTTCCTTTGAATTCCAGCTTGGGCCAAATCCATGTTGCATTTCTTTATAGCCCAATATGCCCGATTCTCGACTTCCACGGGGAGATGACACGCTTTCCCAAAAACAATCTGAAATGGGAACATACCAATGGGGGTCTTGTATGCTGTCCTATAAGCCCACAATGCATCATCCAAGTGCTTGCTCCAATCCTTCCTATTTGGCTGCACGGTTTTCTCCAAGATTTGTTTCAACTCACGATTTGAAACATCAGCCTGGCCATTTGTTTAGGGGTGGTATGGTGTTGATGTTTTGTGTGTCACCCCATACTTTCGAAGGAGGGAAGAAAAATTCCTATTGCAAAAGTGTGTCCCTTGGTCACTGATGATGGCCTTTGGTACTCCAAACCTGCAAAAAATCTGTGCTTTGACAGAGTCCACAACAACATGAGAATCGTCAGTCCTGGTGGCCTTGGCCTCCACCCATTTACTCACATAATCAACAGAAACCAAAATATACAAAAATCCAAATGAACTAGGAAAAGGACCCATAAAGTCGATGCCCCATACATAAAAAATCTCACAAAATATTATGGGTTGTTGGGGCATCTCATGTCTCCTAGAAATGTTCCCAGTGTGTTGGCAACGAGAGCATGACTTACAAAACAAATGGGCATCATGGAACAAGCTAGGCCAATATAATCCAGAGTCCAAAACCTTCCTAGCTGTCCGTTGGGGTCCAAAGTGTCCACCACAAGCAAGTGTATGACAGAAATGCAAAACAGACTCAAACTCATGATCGAGAACACACCTCCTAATGACTTGGTCACTACACATGCGTCAGAGGTAAGGATCATCCCACACATAATACCTAGACTCACTTTTTAATTTTTGGACTTGATGCTTCTTCAAATTTACTGGGATTTCAGAGGCAACAATGTAATTAATTAAATCAGCATACCAAGGATGCTTACCTGAGATGGTATAGAGATGCTCATCGGGGAAAGTGTCCCGAAGTGGTACCTGGTCCAAGGTGTCACCCTCTAGTGTGTGAGTAAGCCTACTCATGTGGTCTGCCACCAAATTCTCTGACCCCTTCTTGTCCTTTATCTCAAGGTCAAACTCTTGAAGAAGGAGCATCCAACGGATAAGTTGTGGTTTTGCATCTGGCTTCTTTAGGAGGTACCTCAAAGCTGCATGGTCAGAAAAAACAACTACTTTAGAGCCCAATAAATATGAACGGAATTTATCTTAAGCAAATATGACAGCAAGAAACTCCTTTTCTGTGGTAGTGTAGTTTTATTGGGTTGAATCCAGTGTCCTCGATGCATAGGCGATCACATGTGAACATCCTTCCACCCTCTGAGATAAGACAGCTCCAACCGCGAAGTTGGAGGCGTCACACATAAGCTCAAAAGGAATCTCCCACCGTGGGGGATGTATGATAGGTGGAGTGGTCAGACGTTGTTTTAGACCATCAAATGAATTCCTGCAAGAAACATCAAACACAAAATCAGAATCCTTTTGAAGTAATCTTGACATAGGAAGAGCAATCTTACTAAAATCTTTGATGAAGCGCCGATAAAATCATGCATGCCCTAGGAAAGATCTAACATCACGCACACATGAAGGATATGATAAGGATGAAATAATGTTTATCTTAGATCTATCAACCTCTATCCCATGTTTTGACACTACATGCCCTAAGACAATGCCATGCTCTACCATGAAATGACACTTTTCAAAGTTCAGGACCAGATTCTTATCAATACAACGATTCAACACCTTTCCCAAACTACTTAGACATTCATCAAATGAAGACCCATACACTGTAAAATCATCCATAAATACCTCCATGAAGGTCTCAATAAAATCAGAAAAAATACTCACCATACATCTCTGGAAGGTACCTGGGGCGTTGCAAAGACCAAATGGCATCCTCCGGTAGGCAAATGTGCCAAAGGGACATGTGAATGTAGTCTTCTCCTGATCCTCTGGAGCTATAGGAACCTGAAAATATCCAGAAAATCCATCCAAGAAACAATAGTGTGTTTTCCCAGCTAGTCTCTCGAGCATTTGATCAATAAATGGGAGGGGGAAATGGTCCTTGCGAGTGGTCTGATTTAGTTTCCTATAATCAATACACACACGCCAACTGTTTTTCACCCTCATTGGAACTAAATCATCTTTCTCATTTTTAACAACAGTAAAACCAGTTTTCTTAGGCATAACCTGAATTGGACTTACCCACTGAGAATCTGAAATGGGAAAGATTATACCTACCTCGAGCAATTTCTCAACTTCTTTTTTAACAACTTCCAGGAGGGTGGGATTGAGTCTCCTTTGTGGCTGTCTCACCGGTTTAGCCCCATCCTCCAAGAGAATCCTATGCATGAAAATGGAGGGGCTAATACCTGATATGTCAGCCAAGGTCCACCCAATCGCCCTGATGTTCTCCCTCAAAATATTCAAAAGCTTTTCTTCATGTTCAAAAGGGAGATTGTTAGCAATGATAACAGGTAATCTCTCACCATTCAACAAGTATGAGTATTTAGATTTGGTGGCAATGGCTTGAGTTCTAATGAAGGAGGATGTAGTATGGATAGAGACATTAACGGAACTGAAATATGTGCACAAAGAGCATCAATATCAGAATAGACATCATCAAAATCATAGAATAAAGCATCAAATCCATCAGCACACTCAACAGCCATTTCATAATCAGAGTGAACATGATCAAAATCAGAATATGAATCCACATCAAAATCAAATCCAAGATAGGATTGTGTATCAGCAACATGTGCGGAAGTGCTCTTAGACATCAAACTCGAACCAATACTCATAATCTCCCTAAGCATAGGACAATCAAATTCTATGGAGTTTTTATTTGGTGGTTCAAAATGGGAGATAACAAAAGCAGAATGGTCCTCTAAGGGGTACTTCATTGAATCCATAACATTAAATATCACAACTTCATCTCCAAACTCCATGGAAAGTGTACCCTCGTTGACATTTATGATAGTTTTTGCAGTCTTGAGGAAGGGCCTACCTAAGATAATGGGGGAATGAGAACTTACTTGATCATCCTCCATGTTAAGCACATAGAAGTCTGTTGGAAAGATCATGTCTCTTACCCGAACAAGTACATCCTCAAGAACTCCCGCTGGATATGTCGTAGCTCTATTTGCCAACTGCACCACTACTCTTGTCAGCTTCAACTCACCAACCTGCAAGGAAGAGAATACAGAGTGAGGCATCACATTTATGGAAGCTCCCAAATCACAAAGAGCATCAGAGAAGTGCAACTCCCCTATGGTACATGGGATGGTGAATGTCCCGAGATCCTTGCACTTTGTTGGCATTGCTAGAGTTGGTGTAATGAGTGTCGATACATTCCTTCCAAGGTTGATCCTCTCATTCCCCTTGAGCCCTCTTCGATTGGTGCAGAGTTCTTTTAAGAATTTGGCATACCTTGAGATTTGCTTAATGGCTTCAAGTAGAGGAATGTTGATCTCCACATGCTTGAATGTGTCCAAAACCTCCTTTTGCATTGCTTCTTCAGCCATCTTCTTGGTTTGAACAACCCTGTTTGGAAAAGGAAGGGGTTTAGGAGGTACATCATCAATCTTTTTCTTACCTTTATCTTTCTCCTTGGATTGCTCATCAGTTGGTATGGAATGCGGCTTCTCTAGAGTAGAGGTGAATCCCGGTGGAATGGTAGGTCCAGATGTATCATTCATTTGCTTCCCACTTCTTAATGTGATGGCACTAACATTCCCCTTTGAATTTGGAGTGGGTTGGGAAGGTAGATTTCCAGAATTCTTACTCACAAGTTCATGGAGGGCGGTGGCAATCTGACTCATTTGAGTCTTCAACTCTCTCAGCTCCGAACCTTGACTCTTCAGCTCATTCTGTTGATTAAGAACAATTTGTTTCAAAAGATCATCAGTGTTAGAGTCTACCTTGTGTTGGATATTCCCTTGTTGCTGACTCGTTGATGTTTGATCTTCGAATCTCCTTTGGGGTTGTTGGAAACCCTGTTGGTAAGGTGGAGGCTGCTGGAAGTTTGGTTGAAAAGGGGGCCTTTGTTGTTGTCCAGAGCCATACCTCATGTCTGACTGATCTTTCCACCCTTGGTTGTATGTTGGAACAAATGAATCAAACTTCTTTTGGGGATATGGTTGTTGTTGTTGCTGCTGAAATGGTCTCCTAGGGAACACTGCTACACAATCTTCTGTCTCTTGTAGTTGTGGGCAACAGTCAGTTGGGTGGCTTGTCTCAGTGCAAATGCCACATGGCCTTGAAGGAGGGGGTTGGGATGTCTTTTGAGCCAATGCAATCTGCCTCACCATAGTTGTCAATTCTTCTAACTTAGTATCAATCAAATGAATTTCAAGAGAAGAAGGGCTTACTTGATGTACTCCTCTGACATGTGGTGTACCTCTATCGCCAAATTGTTGGGAGTTTTGAGTCATCTTGTCAATCAATGCACGTGCGGCTGCTGGTGTCTTGTCCACCAATGCTCCTCCAGCTGCGGCACCATGCTCCTCTCCATAGGTGTGAGTCCTTCATAGAATTACTGAATGAGGAGTTGCTCACTGATTTGGTGATGTGGACAGCTTTCACACAACTTCTTGAATCTCTTCCAATACTCATACATTGACTCCCCTTGTGCTTGCTTGATCCCCGAAATCTTCTTTCGAATGGATGTGGTCCTTGATGCTGGAAAAAATTTCTGCAAGAAAAGACGTTTCAAATCGTTCCAACAAGTTACATCTTCGAGTTGTAAATAATACATCCAGTCTTTTGCAGCTCCATCAAGTGAGAATGGGAATGCTCTTAATTTGATTTGATCTTCAGAAACATTTCTTGGTTTAAGGGTTGAGCAAACCACATTAAATTCTTTCAAATGTTTATTGGGATCCTCACTAGAGAGGCCATGAAACTTTGGAAGTAAGTGAATTAACCCAGATTTCAGTTCAAAGTCCGATTCGAGATTTGGGTATGCAATACAATTTGGTTGATAGTTAATATCAGGTGCAGCCAATTCTCGAATGGTTCTATTAAGTTCATTTCCATTGTTTTCAGCCATTGGTTCCTCTTTTATGTTTGAATTTGAATAGCTTCCAATTTCAATGTTTCCAGAAGAGAGGAATTCACCAACTGGTTGAATATTGAAACTTCCCGTAGACTGAGAATTTCTTATTAGAGCCCTAAGGCTACGTTCAATCTCAGGGTCAAGATCTAAGAGATCTTCGGGATTAGTTCGTGTCATAGATTAAATAAAAATGAAAAGAAAAAAAGTGGACCATAGTAAAATAAAAATGAGAAGTTTGAGTTGATGGTCCAAAAAGAAGTAGAAGAAAATAAAAGAAGAAGAAGAAAAATCAGATTGGGTAAAGAAGGAAGAAAGAAGAGAGGAAGAGAATAAAATGTAAAATAAAATAAATACCTCTAATTGGTTGAAATAATTACTTGCCTCCCCGGCAACGGCGCCAATTTGAAAGAGCGCTGTCGTGGGCACCCTCAAATGATTAGTGTAATTTGGGGTACTTAGGTGCAGAAGAGTGGCTGACCAAGGTCGTCTCTCAAAGGAGGAAGTGAATTTAACAACTTATTAGAGGTATTCTAAAAAATAAAATAAAATAGAATAGAATAAAAACACTACTTTAAAGGATTGGGGTTTGTTGTAGTTTATTAATCTAGAAGAAGTTTGCTGGAAGAAGATTGTATAATTTTTTTTGTTTTTAGTTTTGAAATGAATTTCGATTAAAATGACACAACAAGAAGATGTTTTTTTTAGAAATCTATTTAAAAGGCGTAATCGATCTAACTCTACCTCTTCACTTTATTATTAATCATTGTCATTTAAATTAACATTCACTTAATTATGATCCCTTAATTTGTTAAATCCCGAACCCTATGAGAATTAACTTTACCACGAAGATGATGTGAATTTAACCTTAGGCTAACTTCAGAACATGCAATCGCAGCACCCTGCTTTGATTGATGTTCTAAGATTAGCTTATGGTCAGTGGTAAATTAAGGCCCATATCCATTCTGGAAATGAGGATGAATTGTGTTTAGGGATTATATTTGAACTCTACAAATTTATCTCGTGTGGTCTTGTATTACCGATTAAGATCGTGCTCTCACAATTTACACAAAATCCCGACCTCTCGTGTTTTTGTGTTAATTGTTCAATTGCTTGCTTAGTTTCTTACAATTTAAAAACACAATTCATAGATAATATTAAGTGAATTACAGTAGCTCAATGATTCAAAATAATTAAATGAAGAGGGTAGAAGATAGATCGATTACTAAAAGACTACTCTTCCATGGGTGGCGTAATCATCGAAGAAGCGTTTTGCATGTGCAATGGTTTATAATGGGTATAACCCAATAACGCTTCTACTCAAGAATTCCAGTCCAAAGAGGAAGATTAAGAGAAGAATAAATTTCAACAAAACAGAAGAAAAGAGAAGAAATAAAAGAAGAACAAAGAAGTTTATTACATAAACCAAATCATTACAACATGAAGGAGAAGAAGAAGGCTTCGTCGAAGGGATCCTTGCTTCAAGAGCTACCCTTATTGAAATGGTTGGAGAATTGGAGTGGATCCACTTCTCCTCTGCCCTCAACTTCCCAATGCACGTCCCAACCCCTCCAAATGAGAAAAACTTCAATTTATAGTGGGGAGGGGAGGAGAGGTTACAAGTGGTTTCAAGTGTGAATGTGGAAATTCGGCCAAATATTTTAATACAAATTGCACCGCCCATTTGACCACCAAAACGCGTAAATTGGCCGGCCTTCCAGAAGGATCAAATGTGAGGATATGGGTCCTCTATCTCCTCTACAAATTTGGGCTCTATACAATCTCATATGTAGGAGTTATGGCCGAAATACAGTAGCTTATCCATTCTGGTGAGTCCATCCCAGCTTTGACTTTATGGCCCAATTACTCTATTAAAATGCATTCTTTTGATCTAGTGTCCTGAATAAAAGTTGTAGATAATTAAGTTAGTAACACTGTTACAAAATTTCAAATTCAAATAATAAATATAAAAATATTTATATTCGAAATACTACAGTGAACTATAAAGGGTAAAACTGGAATTTTCATCAAATATTCAAATGAATGATCTAATCCCAAATACTTTCTAATTAAACATATTTAACACAATGTGAAGAAATTATATCATTTATTATCAATAAATTATTCAATAAAATAGTGTTTTATCACGGGTCACATCCCTGACGGGTTGGTGACAAGTCTCATTTGGCCAGTGTCATAAGGACATGTGTATAAACATTTTGCTGAGTTCACATAGAGAGTGCAAAATCCTATAACTGGTTAATACTATCGTACCTTTTGGCAGATGACCGTGTTTCTCGCTTGTTTATTTATATGTGAGATATAAATGTATGCCAATGCTTTTGAACTGCCTTACATGCCTACTGAATTTATATAAAATTTTTTATATAAATGTTTTTCTTAAGCCATTGTTTTAGAAATATTCCATCATTGTAAAACCTTTGCTTAAATTGATTTTTCCACCATTTGAAAATGTATAGCATGTTTTGTTAAAATATGCTTTTGAAATTCCAAACCTGTTTATTTGAAAATAGAAAGCTTTTCTTCGGATAATCCATATTTGGCATCTGTTACGGAATCTTTGGTGGTATCCTACAGGGCTTAGGCTCACACCCTACTTTTGCCTTCGGGTGTTTGTAGACTTTCTTCTTTCAGGATCGAGCAAAGGGAAGGTACCTCTTGGAGGTGGATCCAGCTGTTGATCTTTAGTCTTGGTGAGTTGTGTCCTTAGGGACCTTGGGGCTGTTTTTCCCATCTTTCGTACTTGGGTTATAGTACTTTGGGATTTTTATGCCTCTTTGTATTCTGGTACATTACTCCCAGTGGAGTTTCTTTTTGTTATGCACACTGTCTTGTTTCTTCTCCTTCCGCATTCTTATGGAAAAATCGTTCCCACTTGCATGTTGTGTGATGTCAGGTGCTAGTCACCAACCCGTGGGGATCGGGAACGCCCTTCGGGCTATGTCAGGGTCGGCTCGGTTATCGGGTTACCAGGGTACCCGGGCTGGTTCGTGACAAAGTGGTATCAGAGGGAAGGTTAAGCATCTTGCCTTGATCACAGTATGCCTTTGAGTTTTCTTGTCGGGACTTAGGAGGTAGTTGTGATTGAGTGTCTGGCCAGCTCTCACCACAATGAACCTTAACTCACTAGGGTTGGTTAGGGAAATACAACTTGTGGATTAGTTCTAGTATTTTCCCTGTTTTGATTTGGATAGAGTGGAATCCAAATCTTGTTATCCCTTATTTTAAGAATAGTTTTCCTTGTTACTCAGTTTGGGTGCTAATCTCTGTCTTTTTATGTTGTGTAGCATCATGCCTCCGAGAAGACATGGAAATCAGATCCAAAAAAAGGCTGTTGCTGAATCTCAGCGAGCAAGTCCTGTTGTGGATCCGAGTCCGGTTGAGGTGATTGTTCGCACTGTCCAAGCTCTAGGGCAAGCACCACCTCTAGTTCTTGTTCAGGATCTAGCTATAGATCCTCATAGTGATATTCTCCGAAGTCGGGAGAACTTTAAAAGTTGTTTTGGGGCAAAGGGGAAGTTGCACAGGCGGCGCACGGGTTGTTTAAACCGTGCAGGAAAACTGTGCGCAGTTGGTGTTGGAAGCAGTAGCTCCCGCACGGGCAGCGCACGGTTTGTCTAACCGTGCGACCAAACTGTGCGAGAAGGGTGGTTGAGGTAGAAGCTAACGCACGGTTAGCACACGATTTGTCAAACCGTGCGAACTAACCATGCAGCCACTTAAATGAGATCCTTAAATTGTGGATCTCACTCGGTTTTGCCTCTAAGTGCCTCATTTTTTCTCATAAGCGGCCCTAACTCAGGTTTTGTCTTCTCCTTAGGTCAGAGAAGGTTCTCCCATCGTTCCGGAGGTGATCCAAAGGCTCCTCTTGGTGAATCGAAGCCAGATTCTTGAGGTATGTGATCGTTCTTCGTCGTTCTTGATCGGTTTCTTAGATCTACTTAGATCTACTTCTCATCTTCTCTCGGTTTCTTAGATCTACACCCGTTATGGGTAGATATAAGTGTGTGGTTCCAAATTTGATGAGATTTGGTCTTGATCTTGCTAGGAGAAGAGATCTAAGGCGGGTTCTTGAAGAAGCAACCCGGTTTTCTTGAGCGTTCTCGACCGTTGTGGTTTTGGTCAAAACCTTCGAGGTAGGTGGTTCCGTCCCGACTTGCCAAATTGATTAACATTGTATTTGCTTTGTTTATTTCAATTATTGATTTAAATCCAATTGCTCAAGTTTTCTTTCAATTAAATTGATAAAAGCTCGATTCCGGTGATTTGAGATATTTGAAATAGTTTTGGCATGAAAATTTGGAAAACCCCAATTCCATTGAATTGAGTGTGTTTATGGAAATTGGATGATTTAAATTGTTGAATTTAAATTGTGGATTTGATGGAATTGATTTCAATTAAATTGTTGAATTTAATTGTGGAAATAAATTGTGTAATGATGGAATTGGTTTTGAATGGATTTCAAACTTGTGAAAATGGCTTAAAATGATTTGATAGAAACTCATTGGTTTTATCTGGTGAAAAGGCATGTTTTGAATAAAACATGTTTTGGTTTTAAATGGAATCAAATTGGAACTTTTGAAATAGAAGAATGAGATTGATCGTATTTTAAGCATTCTTAAAATAGTTCGTCCATCATGTAAGAGCGCATGCAAGCCTTAGGTAGTTAGTGAGTTATTTGGATACACTCTATGCTACGACAACGTTCTAAAACATACTTGCGGCGGGTCACATCCCTGACGGGTTGGTAACGAGCCTCCTTTGGCCAGTGTCATAAGGACGTGTGTATAAACATTTTGCTGAGTTCACATAGAGAGTGTGGAATCCTATAACTGGTTAATACTATCGTACCTTTTGGCAGATGACCGTGTTGCTCGCTTGTTTATTTATATGTGAGATATAAATGTATGTCAATGCTTTTGAACTGCCTTACATGTCTGTTGAATTTATATAAACTATTTTATATAAATGTTTTGCTTAATCCATTGTTTTAGAAATATTTCATCATTGTAAAACCTTTGCTTAAATTGATTTTTCCATCATTTGAAAATGTATAGCATGTTTTGTTAAAATATGATTTTGAAATGCCAAACCTGTTTATTTGAAAATGGAAAGCTTTTCTTTGGATAATCTATATTTGGCATCTGTTACGGAATCTTTGATAGTATCCTACTGGGCTTAGGCTCACACCCTACTTTTGTCTTCGGGTGTTTGTAGACTTTCTTCTTTCAGGATCGAGCAAAGGGAAGGGACCTCTTGGAGGTGGATCCAGCTGTTGATCTTTGGTCTTGGTCAGTTGTGTCCTTAGGGGCCTTGGGGCTGTTTTTCCCATCTTTAGTACTTGGGTTGTAGTACTTGGGCTTTTTATACCTCTTTGTATTCTGGTACATTACTCCCAGTGGAGTTTTCTTTTTGTTATGCACACTGTCTTGTTTCTTCTGCTTCCACGTTCTTGTGGCAAATCGTTCCCACTTGCATGGTGTGTGATGTCAGGTGCTAGTCACCAACCTGTGGGCATCGGGAACGCTCTTCGGGCTATGTCAGGGTCGGCTCGGTTATCGGGTTACCAGGGTACCCGGGCTGGTTTGTGACATGGACACCCACCAACCCCCTGGACGGCACCCCCACCCCTCCTAGACATCATCGCACCACCTAGACCCCCCCCCCCCCCACCCCCTTGGACAGCGACCCCCACCCCCCTGAACACCACCCCACCCCCCTTGGACAACCCCACCAACCCCCTGGACCCCCCCCCACCCCCTCTGGACACCCCCACCCCCTGAAAAGCCCCCAACCCCCTGGACACCACCCCACCCCCCTGGACACCCCCATGGACAGCCCCCACCCCCACCCTAAACACCCCCCCCCCCCCACCCCCACCCTGGACACCCCCACCCCACCCCCCTGGACACCCACCAACCCCCTGGACGACACCCTCACCCCTCCTCGACACCACCCCACCACCTGGACACCCCCACCCCCCTAGACACCCCCACCCCCTTGGACAGCCACCCCCCCCCCCCCCCCCGCCCACCCCCCTAAACACCCCCACCCCCTTGGACAGTCACCCTCACCCCCTGGACACCACCCCACCCCCCTGGACACCACCCCACCCCCCTTGGACAACCCCACCAACCCCCTGGACCCCCCCCCCACACACACACACACCGCCCCACCCCCCCTGGACACCACCCCACCCCCTGGACACCCCCCACCCCTCTGGACACCCCCACCCTTGGAAAGCCCCCCAACCCCCTAGACACCACCCCACCCCCCACCCCCTGGACACCCCCATGGACAGCCCCCCCTCACCCCCACCCTGGACAGCCCCCCCCCCAGACACCCACCAACCCCCTGGACGACACCCTCGCCCCTCCTCGACACCACCCCACCACCTGGACACCCCCCCACCCCCCTGGACACCCCCCACTCCCTTGGACAGCCACCCCCACCCCCTGGACACCACCCCACCCCCCTTGGACAGTCCCACCAACCCCCTGGACTGCCCCCCCCCCGGGACACCACCCCAACCCCTAGACACCCCCACCCCCTGGAAAGCCCCCCCTCCCCCAACACCCTGGACACCCCCCCTGGACACCCCACCAACCCCTTGGACGACACTCTCACCCCTCCTAGACACCACCCCACCACCTAGACACCCCCCCCACCACCCCACCCCCTCTGGACACCCCCACCCCCTGAAAAGCCGCCAACCCCCTGGACACCACCCCACCCCCCTGGACACCCCCCATGGACAGCCCCCACCCCCACCCTAAACACCCCCCCCCCCACCCCCACCCTGGACACCCCCACCCCCTGGACACCCCCACCCCCACCCCCCTGGACACCCACCAACCCCCTGGACGACACCCTCACCCCTCCTCAACACCACCCCACCACCTGGACACCCCCACCCCCCTAGACACCCCCACCCCCTTGGACAGCCACCCCCCCCCCCCGCCCAACCCCTAAACACCCCCACCCCCTTGGACAGTCACCCCCACCCCTTGGACACCACCCCACCCCCCTGGACACCACCCCACCCCCCTTGGACAACCCCACCAACCCCCTGGACCCCCCCCCCCCCCCACACACACACACACCGCCCCACCCCCCCTGGACACCACCCCACCCCCTGGACACCCCCCACCCTTGGAAAGCCCCCCAACCCCCTGGACACCACCCCACCCCCCACCCCCTGGACACCCCCATGGACAGCCCCCACTCACCCCCACCCTGGACAGCCCCCCCCCCCTAGACACCCACCAACCCCCTGGACGACACCCCCGCCCCTCCTCGACACCACCCCACCACCTGGACACCCCCCCACCCCCCCTAGACACCCCCACCCCCTTGGACAGTCACCCCCACCCCCTGGACACCACCCCACCCCCCTTGGACAGTCCCACCAACCCCATGGACTGCCCCCCCTGGACACCACCCCAACCCCCTGGAAAGCCCCCCCCCCCCCAACACCCTGGACACCCCCCCTGGACACCCCCATGGACAGCCCCCCCCCCCCCCACCCCCCACCCCCCCCACCCCCCCCCCCCACCCCCCCACCCACCCCCCTGGATACCCACCAACCCCTTGGATGACACTCCCACCCCTCCAAGACACCACCCCACCACCTGGACACCCCCCCCCCCACCACCTCCTAGACACCCCCACCCCCTTAGACAGTCACCCCCACCCCCTGGACACCGCCCCACCCCCCTTGGACAGCCCCACCAACCCCTGGACCGCCCCCACCCCCCTTGGACACCACCCTGACCCCTAGACACCCCCCCTGGAAAGCCCCCCCCCCCCAACACCCTGGACACCACCCCACCCCCCTGGATAGCCCCCCCCCCCCCAAACCCCCTGGACACCCCACCATCTCACCGGACGCCCCCCCCCCCTCCTCGACACCACCCCACCACCGGGACACCTCCACCCCCCTGGACAACCCCACCCCCATGGACAGCCCCCACCACCCCCCCTAGACACCCCCAGCCCCCCGAACACCCCCTACCCCCCTTGGACAGCCACCCCGAACCCCTGAATAGCCCCCTCCCCCCAACCTCTTTAATTATGAATTGAATTCTTTATGTATTTAATTAACTTATGAATTGTGTGTTAATGGTGTATATGTATACTTGTTGTATGGGTATACTTGCTGTAATTACCTTATGAATTATATGTTAATTTTGTATGGGTATACTTGTTGATATGTTGATTTTTTTGTAGGTCTTGTTTGGGTGTGCTGCTGCAGAATTTTATGTTACAACAGACAAGGCATTTATCAGCGCTTTTTTAGCGCTGATAAAGGTATCCTTTATCAGCGCCTTTTTAGCGCTGATAAAAGGGACCCTCCCCATCAGCGCTGTTAAAGCCCGTTTTGAGCGCTGATAAAGCCTGTTTTTGTAGTAGTGTCCACCAAGCCAATGAACATGCTTGGGGTTGGTCCATGTTTATATTGGACCTTTAGACCAGCCTAGTTATGTTCCCTTGTGTTGACACACTTTAAATAAATATATTATTATTTCTATTATATGGATGCATGGGAACTATGCCACAAGTCCATCGCCAATGAAGGTATATCCTCAGAAAATTCATGGATGCAAATATATAGGCATAATAATATGTTCAAAGGCATTCTATATTAGGACAAAGAATGTATGGTCGGTCAAGTGTCCCTTAGGAACCTAAGAAAACATATTTACTTTTATTTATTTACTTCTCTATTGATATACCTTTACACTGCTAAATTTTTATTCACAGACTGGATTATGTTTTAGATATCATTATTGGTGACCTACTTAGTATATATCACACCTTGCTCGAACCTCCATTGCTCTATGGAACCCAAGCATGTCTCATGTTCATAGGTTCAAGGATTATTTCTTGTGTTGTGCATTGTACATGAATGTTAAGAGCACAAAACTGAGCTGGTACTCAGGATGCTCATGGAGTTATCCTTTGGGATTTTATTTATTTTGTTGTATTATATTTCCAGCTTTATTTTTTCTTTCTTGTAACTTTTATCATCCACTGGACATGCATTCATAATCATATATATGGAATTGGCCATTTTTAATTAGTATTTTATTTATATTACGTTAATTTTTCTTTTACTTATACTACTTCCGCTATTTTTTGATTTATTTATTATCACTATTACTGTTGTGTGACTATGTTCATAAGGGTATTGTTTCCCCATCATAACAACATTGGACCCTCACTTCTAGTCAGTAGCATCTAGTATATAGGGAGGAACACATGAGGCCTTGTGACTAACCAGCTTGGGACACTATTATAGTGGCGCCTAGGTCGGGGCGTTACTCTATGGATCACAAATATCCTACTTCTACTTTTAAATATTATCATCTCGGTGAGAGGAATAATATTCACTAAAAATCACTTTTGGTATGGAGTAATAACCCAATTATAGACATATCTTTTTCTCACTCGATTGTATAAGCCAGTTAAAGATGTACCTTTTTCTCACATGATGATATATCTCAATTGACTTTTATAGGAGTCACAACCCACAACCAAGATGAATTTTGTTTGGGAGTTGCAACCCGAACATCCTTTTTAATAGGAATAATAACCTTGGAAAAGAGATTTTGGATGGGAAAAGATTAAAAATACATCAAATGAAAAAATATAATATTAAGAGACCATAACAATAAACATCCGAAATAAATTTATAATAGAAGTTGAATAGCTGAAGATGATTGTCGATGCAGATCGAGAACATTGATTGCTTAAATAGTATATGATCAAACTATAAATTCCTTCACGATCGCATTCCAACAGAAAATCTCACATCATTAAGTGCAAGATATTCTTGAGTACCAAGGAGTGTAGTATTCCATGTTTGAAAATAATAGTTATAAAAAATATACATCTTACCTATTATTTGTAATATCACACTCATTATCATAGAATTATCAAGATCTTTTATTCTTGTAGTAAATCACTATAGCTATCCGAGATTTCCATGTCTTCATACAATTGGCTACATTGAAATCGGCTATGTTATTTTTAATCATCTATGTAGAAATCAACTATGTAATTCTCAATCATATATGTTGCATAATTGGATACATCACACAATAGGTTAAATTTATAAAATGGCTACAAGATTCTACCCAATACGCCTACATAAATCAGCTATGCGGATCTGGGACTGTATATATAGCTATATAACTAAAATCAGATATGTGGATTCCATGCATGTCATCATCTTCAAGCTGTAGCAAGCTTCATATTTGTGTAGCATGACTTTTTGAATCGCGATTCTGTATGAATACTTTTGTGATTCATGGTCAGTTCAGATTTTACATTATATTGATTATAATTCCCATTGTTGGTATAGTGTTCTACATAGGGTGGATTATTATAAGGCATGATATCTTCAAGCGGTGGGATAATACAAAGTTTGGTTTGCCTCACTCGGTAGGTTCAATAATTCCATGTGGTAGGTTGGGTCATGGTAGGCTCAAGTGACTACATGATATATAATCAACTAATGGAAAGATGTATATGTAATTGACTGCATGATATATTTGCAATTGATAGTAAGATATATATACAAATGACCACAATATATATAAAAAATTGGGTACAACCGCGAAAGCGGCACACGACGCAAGGAAGAAAACTACATTAAATTACAAACTCAGGGACTTGACCCAGAGACCTGCCCCTCACCCCCCAAATGACCACAATATATATATGCAGGTAATAATATGAACAAAAAATTTAAAGAGTTTAAAATAAATATCCATCAACCCTATTTAAAACTTTTATTTATCAAAACTCATAGAATATAATGTTTTAGTAAAGAAACTTTCAAGTTGGTTTTCTATTGGAACAAATTCGAGAATGATATCCTCTTTATTAACATGATCTATTAAAAAATGAAATATAACATCAATATGTTTTTTTCAAAGATGATAAAACAAATTTTTATATATTGAAATGAAAGATGTATTTTCATTGTATATAATAATTTTTCATAAATAAAAATTGAAATCTTATAGTTTTTTTAACCAAATATGTTGAGAACAATAATTTACAGCAAAAATATACTCATCCTCAACTATAGAAAATGAAACTAAAAATTCCTTCTTAAAACTCCATGATATTAACCAATCACTAAGTGAAACAAAACTGACATGATTTTCCTATCAAGTCTGTATCTTCGAAAAATAGAGTGAGAATATGATAAAAAATTACAAAAAAAAATATGAATAGAGTAAAACAAACCAGTGTTTGGTATTGCTTTATCATATATAATTATTCTTTTAACAAACTATAAATAAAATTCTTTTGGATTAAACTGATATCATGCACATCTGTAGATAGAGAACATAACATCTAGCCTTGAAGAAGTCAAATAAATTATTCATCCTATAATTCTACCAAACATTTTATCATTTATATATTTTTAATATTCAACCATGTCCAGTTTAGAAATAATGTTCACTAGAGTTCTCATAGTTTTCCTTGATTCATAATGTACTTTATTTACCGAATCAATATCATATTTTCTTTTATTTTTAAATATATCTTCTTTTATTTGTAAAATTAAATGAACAAGGAAAAATTTTAATTCACCCATTAAACTCATATCAAATTCATTTTTCATTAATTTTAAAAATTCATTACTATGAATATCATTTGTAGATCAAAATAAAATATCCTCAACAGATATGTGTACAATTTATAAATCATTCATCTTTTTCTTCTTATTAATTGGAATATTTCTCAAAACAACATTTACTTACTTGGTGTTCCTCGAGTAGCATCCAACAGTCATTAAGGGATGTTGATCCTAATCCCACTCCGAAGCAGAATCCGGGTTTGAGTCTTTGTCACCCAATGTTGCTGGACAACATACAACAAGTCTGTGAAAACCACTTTTGGTCCCTTCGAAGGAGAATCCATCTTGTTCCTTTTTGATTTAATTGATTCCCATCATTCAGCATCAGGTGAGTGGACCTTGCCCGCTACCTTAAGTAGTGATTAGACACAGATCACCCGAGCATCCATTCTGCATATCCATAGCACTAGAGGATTCTTCCAAAGCCACATTACCTGCAAGATCACCCAGTTGAAGCAGTGCATCAGGTGAGTGGACCTTGCCCGCTACCTTAATGTGCGCCGAAGGATGAACTCCCTATTCTCTCGGGCATGGAGCACCAATACTGTTGTCGCCTCTACTGTCTTCTGATGAACCCAACCTACCTCTCGAGGGTATGGAGGCCTCATTCTCATAAGACATCACTGGTTCAAGAACTGCTGCTCGACATCACAAAGCTGATACGTAGAATCAGAAACATGGCGGGATGGACCACGCCTACAATCATTTGCTCCATTCTGACATTTGAACGGATCATGGACTAGCCTCTTAAAAATCTAATAGAAGGAAACCAATGAATCGTAATGAACCTTTTTCTACCACTAAAGCACCCCTTCAATCCCAATGAAAAGTAACTCCAAAGGTGCTTTGATACATCCACTTCGACCCAAATCTGAGGACACATAGAATGGCAAAGAGCTCTAGTACAATAATCCGAACAAAGAAATCGACCCACCATGAAACCAATTAACCTAAAGATTACGATATTCTAGAATGAGAGAGGTATACTAGGCATGGAGATCCAAATTGCAGTGGAAGGAGGATCCCATTTCAAATGAAAATCAAAGGACCGGCAAAAAATTGAGAAACGGTAACCAGAAGCAATCCACGGAGAAAACGCCCGGGATGAGATGAAGTTGGCTTCCGACAAAAAAAAAAAATCAAGAAATTCGTCTAATCCAAAAGCCCAACGATTGAACGATTGTGGAAACCCCATGATTCGGTCATAAACCGGTTAAAGACGTCCACCGAAGGTCAATTCTAGCCGAAATAACCCAGCAAGGAAAAATCCAACAGTGATGAAGCTTCCGTGAATTCCAGAGAGGATAATAGGATCGAAGGAATGCCGTCGATGCACAATTAAACTTTTGGGAAAACTTCACATTCTAGGTAAATGGGGAGAATCCAAATATTAGTGAATGAGGTAATAGTACGAGTACCAGATACCAGAGAAGCCCCAAAGAAGACATCCCCTGCCTCCGAGGGAGCGGGATCAGAAGAGGCAACCATGCCGCCTGGTGCCTATGCCATCAATGGGAGATCCGTGGTTTAGACAACCAGACCTTTGTGGAACCCTGACCGGCTCTTGTAAGTTTATCATACATCACTCATGGAGCTTTTCCAGGACCATAAAAATATATATATAGTATGAAAACATTATTGGAAAATTAATCATTTTTTAAATGAGGTGGTTGATTAACAAGCTTCAAAAATTACACCACTTAAAAAACCACTTTTTACATCAAATTGAAGAAATTTAAAATTTTGATAACATAAAAAATCTTATAGAATCTGAATGGATTGTATTATAGGAAATTTTGAAAATAAATCTTCAAAATCAAATACTAATTATAAAAATCCATATGTAACTATTCTTGGCATATTTCTTAATATATTACTAGACTCATCCATTTTATTTTGAGAAATAGATTTTCTTCAAATTGACTACTTATATTTAGGAAACTCCTCCAAACTCTAGTCGTTATTTATTTAAAATTAATTAATTTATACATTTGGAATCATTCAATGGTTCTTTAACATTAATAGGGATAAAATCAACAATAAAAAGGTAGAATTAGAACAAAAGAAATTCACAACTAATTTTCAAATTCTTATCCATGATTCAATATTTCAAATTATATTTCCTAAATATAATATCCATGAGTTTTACAATTTATAGAATCAGATGAAGTAGATATGTGTGCCCCCTCTACTGATCAATTTTTATTTTCAAGTTTATCTACACAAAAATTGAACTCTTTGTGTTCTCCATCATGATTATCATATTCTACTTTTTGATTTTCATTATTTTCTATGAAATCTACATGCACAGATTCCTTCATTGTCATGATTCTCTTGTTATATAGTACAAAGATTTAAAATTAATTGAATATCCAAGAAAAAATCACTTATCACTTTTAGCATCAAACTTTTCCAAATTGCCTTCAGTATTTATAATAAAAATTTCTATAACAAAAAATATAAATGTGAACAATCATGGGATTCATTTCTTTAAATTATTCATAAGGAACATTCGTTAACATAAGCATAATGTCGACTATATTTAAGATATAGAATGCACTATTAACTAAGTCAATCCAAAAATGTTTTCATAAATTGAATTAATTTAGCGTAGTACTTTCCATTTCAAGAATAATTCTATTTTTTGTCTCTACAGAACCATATAGTTATTTTGTTCTACGGAAATAATAATTATGAAAGCATCCATTATCTTCACAACATTTTTCAAAATCTAGGTTAATGAAATCCCCCCATTATCACTTCTAATTGATTTAATTAAATGAATTTTCCATTTTGAATCTGTTTTCAAAAAGAATTAAACTTATTTGGGGTTTAATTTTTATGACATATGAAATGAGTCCAATATAATCTACCAAAATCATCTAAAATTAAAAACACATATCTCTTTCTATCTAATCTAGAAGTTCTCATGGGTCCAAAACAATCAAGATGGAGTGGTTCTAAACGTCTTTTTGTATTAATATTGTTAACAAATATAAATGTGTTTTTTTCCTTACCCTTTATATAGGAATCACACAAAAAATACTTACATTGAATTTTGGTAGTTCTGGAACCTATCCATGTTTTTACAACATGTGAAATTATCATTTATGAACATGTCCAAACCTTTTCTACCAAGGACTATGGTATGTTTCTATAGCATTTAAATATAGTCATGTTTTTAGAACACCCATTGTATATATCATGAATCTTTATAACACATTAGGATGATTTCATATAAAATAGATTTAGCAGATAATTGTTTTAGTACCCAACATATTTTGGGTCTAACCGGATTTGTGATAATACTTTTAGGCACCCATACTAATTTATGGAATTTATATTAATGTAATATTAAATATAGATTATTAAAAATAAAATAATCAGTATGGAATAATAAATAACTGAATCATAATTAACATTTGTTTTCATAATTACATTTGAAATTGAATATAAATAATGTAACACTTGATACATTCCATTTTCATCTTCTAACAAAAGTAGTGTTGTACATCTAAGGAATATAAATATTATAACAAAACCTAGTTTTATCTCTATTAGTTTTGTTCATAGTCATAATCTTATTAAATTTTTCCTTTCTGTGAAGAAAAACATATAGGTTTTCTTTTAATCTAGTAATTTCCCTTTTAATATTTTCCACTCATTTTTAATAACATCCAGGTCATCACATATTTTTTCATTTGAATATGATCTTGTATTTATTAATTTATTATTTGTCTTGTTTAAGCTTCTTATATTCCATTTTTTTCTTAGGTCATCAAAAACTAACGAAAATCTCATTTCTTGATCTTCATCAGTTCATAAAAAGAAATCTTTCATTCTTTCATTCTCATCTTTGACCATTATCAATTAATGATTTGTAACCCTTTTCCATCATGGATTTATTAAATAAAAACAAATTGTTTTTAATTTTTTGATTTAATTTTCTTAATTCTTCATTTCAATTTTCTATATAGTTCCACCCTTCTAAAAATATCCTTTTGAAGCTTTTTATTCTGTTCAGATAATTATTTAACTTTGTTTCAAAATCAGACTCATAACCTAAACTGGAATCAGAATCAGTTCTTACCTCATACATTGTTTTTTCCAACAATAATAGATTGGGAGATTCCTTTCCACTCTAAGAATCATCCCTACTTGAGTCTAACTCCTCCATACGACTACATCCAACACGATATGAACATTTTAACTCCTTATCATTCTTTTCTTTTCTTTCTTATTTTAATTTTGGACAATATGATTTGATATATCCCTTTCTCCGAAAATCATAAAATATTAATTATAAAACATTGTATTTAAAACTGTTAACTTTTTAAATTCCCCTTCTATGATCATTTTGATGATTTCTTTTGGGATGCTTCATCGAACCTCTCTTTCTTGTCATGTACTTATAAACACCATTAGTAAAATTTTATATTTCATCTTTCTCTCTTTGTTGCAACATAGAATCAAGGGATTGTAAATTTAATATTATATTCGATTTATATAGATTTTATTTTTTCATGTTCTTCACCATTATCATGCATCAACACAAGCTCATATTTAAGAAGTGATCCTATCAATTCATCGATTAATTAATCAGTTAAATACTTACATTTTTCATTCAAGCCTTTCATGGATACTCGCCTTTTATTTATGGATAGTAGTATTATTTTAATAAGAGCATTATTATCCATGGTTTCCCAATTTTACTATATGTTTTTTCAATTTTAGTTAATCTATAGTACATCTCATTGATTCTCTCTTGATAATTAATTCTTAATTCTTCAAACGCGTCCCGATGAATTCCAAATGTGGTTCTCGGAAGATTATATGTTCCATGATGGGAGAATATTAAAGTAATCCAAATTTTAGATGTAGTTTTACATAATAAAATATGGCTATAAATATTTCTATTTAGATAAAAATAAATTTTATTCATAACTTTTCAGTTTAGAATGCATTTTTTAGCATCATTTCTGATTTGAATTTCTAAATATACCACAATAAATTTAAATGTTTTTGACATGGTTTCCTGAAATTAAAGAACTATATTTTCTATAATTAATTCCATATTATATTTAAAATATAACTAATATCATCTATAACACCCCAATACATTAAAATATATTTCTCTGAGAATAAATTTATTTTCATCAACAACATGCGACACACGCAGCACCGAGTTTAAACAAAACACATTTTTGTCACGGTTTGCAAACTTAATTTGAAAATATTGTTTAACACATATATAAAATTTATTTGAAAAAATAAAAATCAATTTTTATATGAATATATAATAATTATAATAGGGAGAATTTTTTTAATTTTTCTGAAATGTTTCATTTTTGGATGAATAGTAAAAAATACTGAATTTTAATTGAAAACTGCCATTTTGTTTAAATAAAATTTAATGATAAAATAAATTTTTAATTTTTTTAAGGTAAAATTAGATAAATTTTATATCAATTGTTATAATTTAGGTCATTATAATAATTTTTATATTTAATTTTGAAATAAAAACATTGTAATTTTTTAAACATTTTCTCTTTAAAAACCCGCTTTCTCATCGCATTTGCGAGATAAAATTTAAATTAAAAATTTCCAATTATTTTAATTTAATTTGTAAAAATTGATTAAATATTTTTAATAAAAATAATTTATAATTTATAATAATATAAACTCCATTTTTTACCTAAATGAATGGTGAAAACAATTAAAATTATTTACCGTAGTTAAGGTAAAAACTGATTTACCGAGGGATAAACTAAGAAGATTGGGTTAAAAATAACCAATCGGATAGTAAAAAACCATTTTTATGGACATATTTTGACCTTATATATTCTATGTTCTATAATATCTTATTTTCTAGGCTTATGTAATGATAATAAATTTACATGTGATTGAATCCTTTCAAGCAATTACTAGTTTTCCACTCACCCCATTTATAAAATGCCTCCCATATCATCCCTTCTATACACTATAAAACCGATTTGGTCCATAATATACCTACCCAAATCACATCCCAAATTCCCTAATATCATTATATAAGCATTATTTTGGGAATAAATTCAACCTATGAAGGCTATAGTGCAAACCTAAAGAGGAAACCTAAATAAGAGGTAACGTTCTTCAATGAGTGTTTTTATTTTATTTATTTATGCACCTACTTAAATTATTATTAAACCATGATTATAAAATTAAATAAGTATATTTAATATAATTTTATGTTTTAATAATAATATAATTATCTAAAACAAACTCTCATTCCATAAAATGGGTTATGAAATCATCATTTATGTGTACGGTGGACTACCACCTCGTGAACTGATGTCATTCGTTTTTCCATTACCACCTCTCACGGGTCAGTATGATAATGGAAATAAAGTATATATATTATATTTATAACCTAATTATACATATGTAATCATTATATCATATATAATTTTTTTACTTTCCCTTCCATATGGGACATTATAATATCGCTCATCTGTATGGAAGACTACCACCTCGTGAAGCGATATTGGTAATTTTTGACCAACGCTTTACATGGAAGATGTTAAGAATATTATTAATTATTTTATATTATATACATTACATAATTATAATATTAATTAAATATTAATAATTTTGAAAATATAATATATATAATTTTATTTCTTACCATCTCACTCAATGAAATATGATAACACCGTTTGTGTACATGTCAATTATCGCCTTCACGAAACGATGTGAATATCTTTTCATCACCACACCACATGGATGATATGTAAAAGTATATGTAAATATATAATATTTTATTTATGTTATTATCATTATTCTAGAAAGATAATATATTACTTACCTTCTTTCTATAATGATCATTGAAAAATGGAAATGGTAATCATGTGTATGTACCGCCTACCATTTTTATGATCATAACATACTTCATTTCTCAAAAAAAATATTTCATGTTTGGTCTTAAAATTATAATTGATTTATAAATATTATAATTATTTAATTATTATTATTATATATATAATTAATCTAGATAATATTCACAAGAACCATATCATTACTGAAAAAACACGCATGAGAAAACAAGCTAATTAACACCCAAAACAATGAAAATATTTAATGATTTTAAACGAACGAGTGATAATTTTTGATAAAAGGATCATATATGATATTATAAATACTAATATGGTTTTATAATAAATTAATATTATGTTTGAAACCACTATATATGAGTTTAAATAATGTTAAATCAAGATGAAGATGATGTAAAGGACTTCGTCTCAATTTAACTTCATTGAGGAATATTTTAATGTTATGCACCTAATTATTTTTTTATGGTGTAAATAATACAAATTTACATGTGATATCATGATTTCATAATAATACATGGTATTTTATGTTTCAATTTTAATTATTTAATCTAAGGTTGTTTTTCTTGAAAATTACCAAGTGGTAAAAGATATTGTACAATATCACTTTATTTTGTGATTGTTAACTTTCTCTTAAAACAATCAATTCCTTTTCATAATTTTTCATTATTAATTAAATTTAACTTAAATTACAATATTATTTTATAATGGATATTATATCTTCTCAAACCTTATATCATTATTACATACAATGTTTACTTGTAAATTTATTTGATAAACTCGGGAAATCTTGATAAATGTTTATCATTTACTCAATAAAAAAAATTTATGATAAATAACATTATCTATCAATTAAATAGACTATTAATTATATGAGTAATTAATTATAACTATAGTGATGGGATGGGCCCTGGATTATATGTCCCCTTTAAAAATCTATAGGTCTCATGAGAAAAATTAGATGGCCAAATTTTACAGGTTTTTACCTGTATTATTAAACTATGTTGTGAAAGGTATCAATGGTAGAGGTATCAAGTGCCTAAGATAGGATTTAAAAAAAATTAATAATTCCCTTAAATAATAATTTAGCTATCATTATCCATGATATTTTCAAAATTATATTATCTATGGATTCATTTCAATTTCAGATTACTAATTAAATGGTATGTGTTACCAGTTTTTTATATTTCCATGTTTATTATCCCTTATCTAATTATCTATGATATTTTCACTATGAAATTATATCTATATGAATTTAAATATAAAATTATTTATTAATGGAATGTTTTATCAATTATTTACCTTACTATTTTGATTATGATTATTGATTCGTGATAATTCCCATTTCATATAACCCTTAATAAGCATTTGAGATCAAACTTATTTTTTTCCTTTCCCTAGGATAAGAAGATTAAATATTTGAATGTGTTTCCAAGGATTTAGTAAATTTTATTTGGTTATTTATTATGTTTTTTATACACATCCCAATGTAAATTGGGTGTAATGTATGAATATGGTTCTCCAAAATTGTTAAATTGATATATCCTTTAACATTTTAATCCATGTATTTATAGAGATATAATAAATCTGGCACTTGTTCTAGGCTATTGGAGTCAGGGTCATCACAATTTTTATCAGAGGATGTTTAGTAGAAACCATGAGAACTTTATTTAGGAAATCATATATTAGGGAACTTAGCCCTATTCAAGACTTTGAGGAGAATTATAGAATAACATCCTAATGTTTTGGTAAAGTAGAGATTATATGGTTTTTCCCTTAAATACATTCCTATCTTGACACTATAAGTGAACATAGTTCTCAAAAAGAGGTACCTAGAAGTAATAACTCCAAAAGGGATTATTAGTTTGGAACCGATCATCTCCTACTACACAACAATGGGACTTACTACCCATCTAGTTTGATAATCCTGGGAGATATGCTTAGGATAATCCACATAATATTTACAACCCATTATGATGGATTTTAAAATAATTATATCCCTAAAGAAACCATTGTTTATGATTCTGAGATTAACAATTCATAAATTTTAATTTATGAAAACTATTACACTAAATTTATAATTATACATTATGATATAAAATTCATAATTTTATGAACTATTACAGTATATTTAATTGGTTATAAATTGTGCCTAGAAGTAATAAGGGTATAAAAACTCATGACCAATGTAGAAATTTCCCTACTAAGGAATCTAATACATCTGGTATTGGATATGATAAAATTATTTCTATATTAGGGAATCATAATCAAGTTTTCATAAATAACCTTTCCCAAATAAAGAAACCTATTATATAGTGATATTCTTCTATTCTAGATCACTTTATGAAATATAAAGACCCTTAATTTAGTGGGACTACAAATCCAATGGTCTCGATGTAATGTATTAATAATCTAGAGAAGATATGTATGGAGTTGGAATGTGTTGAAAATGGAATTTTTACACCTACTATGTATTATCCAAATGATGATGTTGGTCCACGATGGTCATTGATCTTGCATATTAGGGAGGAATAGAAAATATAACTCTTTTAATGGAAGGATTTTAAGGAGACATTCTTCGATAAAAATTTCTCTTGTGAGAAAAAATTGAAATGAAGAAAAATATCATTATATTAAAGAAAAAGGAAGAATAAAGTGTTTATGAGTATGAGGCTGCCATTACAAGGTTATTTAGGTATACTATAGATTATATATTAAAAGTGGAATACATGATTGACCACTTATTTTAAGGCCATAATCCATGACTCTTAAGGGTATTATTCTCTCACAATTTTTCATCATATGATGAAATAATTTTTAGTGCCATCAAAATAGATAATTAATTCTCTAGATATTACATATTCATGGGATAACAAGAGAACAAGAGGTTATACGAATACCATGAAAATGGGAATTTTTCAAACAAGAATAATAAGATGTAGCAATTTATATTGTTTGAGAACTATGGAATGAATCACAATGGAAAATTATTTAAGGGCATGAGAGTCTATTACAAGTTCAATGATAAGGTTAATCTATCTCATAAATTATAGGAAAAGAATAATGTAAATTATTTCTAGTGCTTTGGTTGAAAATAAATGGTGAATTATTCACACCAATGTACAATGTATCAAGGGAATCTACCAAAAAAGAGGCTAAGGGGAGAAAGCCACACATTTTTTATCACTAAAGATAAGGTGTATGTACCCAATGATGTGGTGGAAGTTACTTTAATCCTATATTCAAATTTAGTTATTTCTTTATTTGATTTTGGATCCTCAAACTCTTTTATATCTACATAGTTTTCTAATAAAACTAGACATTTCCATTTTAAGTTAAGAAAAGATTTGTTAGTGAAAACCCCTAAAGGAAGTCTCATTGCAAAAAGGATGTGTTAGGAAATCCCCATTATGGAAAAAACATGATTTATTTTCATACCTTATTATCATACATATGGTTGACTTTGATATAATCCTTAGTGTGTATTGGATTCCAAAATAAGATGAAAAATTTTATTACACGAAGTAGGAAAGTACACATTGTGATAAAGCTATATAATTCCTCATCATTAGAGTAGAGACATTACCATATGATTCATATCTAGATCTACCCATAATAGCTCTATTGAAATATCTTCTTGGTGAAGAAGTGTAAAAAATAGGGATAAAGAAAGAAATATTCAAATTTAGAATGTACCTATTATATAGGAATACATTGATGTATTTTATAAAGAATTAATTAAACATCCCATAGTGTTTGAATTTGAGTATTCCATTGATTTTTATCCCTTATGAAACAACAATATCAAATAATCCCTATAGAATGGAAATAGTGGAATTAGTGGAGTTTAATAAATAACTAGATGAGTTGGGTGATAAGGGATTTAGTCACTTTAGTGTTTTGCAATGGGGAGACCATATTCACTTAATTAAGAAGAAATATTGATCCATGAGTTTGTTCATTAATTATAAGAAAATTGATACTATTAAGATAAATAATAGGTATACTCTTCCTCTCATTGATGAATTATTTTATCAAATTCATGGATCCCAATATTTTTCAAAGATTGAACTTCATTCTAGGTATTATCAATTGTGGGTAAAGAAAGAATACATACTAGTGATCATTTTTGAAATTAGGTATGCACGTAAAAAGTTCATAGTAATTATATTATGATTGAATAATGCACCTTCTATTCTTATAGATCTCCTGAATATGTTATTATAGGAATATATTGATGATTTTTTTCATATTCATTGTACATATTTTGGTGTATTATAAAATCTATTAGGACTATGGGAATTGATTTTGGGTAAATCTTGAGTCTCTTTAAAGGAATGTGTTATATGTTAAATTTAGTAAGTGTGATATTTGGATTCATGAAGTTTCTTTTCCTGGACACATCGTCACTAAGGACCAAATCTCAGTTGATCCAATGAAGATGAAAGCAATATTAGAATAGACTATGAAAACAAACATAACTGATGTAAGTAGTTTCCTTGATTAAGTAGGTTACTATTGTAAATTCATTCATGATTTTTCATTATTGGATAACCTCTTAACCATGCATACATGTAGAGGGGTAAACTTTGGATGGAAAGGTAAAGTGAAGAATGTTTTGATAAATTAAAGAGTAGATTGGTCAATGCTCTAATTTTGACTATAACATCTAGAAGTTATAGGTTTGTGATATGAATTGATCCATCATACATGGGACTTGGTTATGTAATAATGAAAAATAATATAGTTATTTCATATGAATAAAGGAAATTGGAGACTCATGAATAGAACTACCCAACCCATGATCTTGAGTTGGTAGGAGTAATGTTTTCTTTGAAGATATAGTGACATTATAAATATGGTGAAATATATGATATATTGTCACAACCTGACCTATATATTATTTTATCTTATTATTTTATCTGGATTTTAAATTTTTTTATGAGGTTCAGGTTAAATCCCAAATGAGATTTTTTGAGTTTTGACAAAAGTGCACGTTTTTAAGTTGACGTCGCTGGATGCACGAGCAGAGCGCGTTTTGGAAACCCCGCGTGGCCTTGCCCTATCATCAGCACGATCCACCTATTTTTGGAAAATTAATATGAATAAATTTTGTAATTTATTTCGTTAGTTAACATTTTCATAGTTGCTAATAATTCTAATTATTATTATTAAAACGAAATGAGTATTTATATTATTTACATGCTCATCAGTATGATTATTGTTATTCCTATTAGTGTTATGATAAATAAAGATTTATTTCTATTATTATTATTGTAATTGAGGTATTATTATTATTATTATTATTATTATTATTATTATTATTATTATTATTATTTTAGGCCGGTGCACGTGCACCGCACGAATAGTAGAAGCCGTGCGGTCAGCCTGAGTACCGTGCAGTTGTAGAGTTTGAGTCGGTCAAATAAAAATAAATTAAACGAGTTAAAAAAATAAATTTTATTAAAATTATTATTATTATCATTAAGAAGGGTACTTATTATTATTATTGTTATTACTAAAGATGTTTTATTATTATTGGGTATATTATTAATATTTTTGTTATTAATGTTATTATCATTTTATTTTTATTTAGTTTTATTCTATCATTTTATTCAGTTATTTTTTACCCATATTTTTCTTTTCATTTCTTTCTTTCTTTTTATTTTATTTTCACTCTCCCTCTCCCCTTTTTCTCTCCCCATCACGAACAGCCCCCCTGTAACCCTATTTTTTTCTGCCACGACCTTTCCTTCCTTCTCCCTGCTGCAGTGCTGTAGCACCCATGTAACCCTCCTTCTCCCTTTAGCGTGCCAGTATACCAACCTCCCGGCTCCTCCCGCCTATCCTGTGCACTCCCCGCGTGACGCCCCTGCCCTCTCCCGCATAAGCCGCCTCCTTCCTAGATCCTCCTACAGCGCGACCCCCTTCAACCCGTTTCCTTCCTCCTTGTGTGACTCGACCCCCTACCCTCCCTCCTTCCTGGCGCGCCCTCCACAGGCCACCCCTCCTTCAGCCGCAACACCACACAAGCCCACAACCCATGTCCGCACCCCCGTCCGCCTCCCTGTTTGCTTTCCGTAGCCCCTTTTGTCCGGTGAAAACCCTTCCGATGCGGCCCTCTTTTCATCACTGGCGCCTCCCCCCACCGACCTTCTGCACGACACCTCCCCCTCCTGCTTCGCTGCCCAGCGCCCCCAACCCTGGCTTCCGCAACACCAACTTCCTTCATAGCCTCCATTGCAGTGCTCCTGCCCTGTTTCGACCTCCCTGCCCTGTGACATCACTTCACAACCTGCCACCCTTCAGCACTCCACCGACCGTCTACCCTGCCTGCTCGGCCTTCGCCCCGACTTTCCGCGCCCAACTCCCCTACCATTCCACACACCTGCTGCAACACCCTGCCCGCACAACATCGACGCACCCCTGGTTCGGCAGACCCGCAACTCCCTTGTGGTAGTATGTTGTTATTTTTGGTGTTATCCTCATTAGGGTTGTTATTTAGGGTTAAATTTTGTCTTAGTGTGTGTGTTGAATTTTAAAGATAATATTTTTAGTGTAGTTTTGTGATAAAACTTTGTTGCGCACCATGGAAATGTTCTATTAGGTGTCTATCTGATTTATTAAATGTTTTTTTGTGCTATGAAATTAATTTTTAGAGAGTTTCTTATGCATTTTATTTTTGAAGTGGTATGTTCATATGTGGTATGGTGCGGTTTTGGTGAAATCCACTTTGTGCCATCAAATATTGTTTTATTAAATCATGTAGTTGGTTTATTGAAAGTTACAAGGGTTGAAAATTTCGTTTTAGAAATGCGTTGGTGTGAATTTGATCATAAAAGTTTTTTCAAGAGGTTTAGGTTGGTTTCGTGTGTTTAAAGTCATCGTTTAATTTTCAAAATTGTTTTATAAAATTTTAAATGATTTATTAAATAACATGGATGCTGTGAATTTGGTTTTGGAAAAAGTGTCTAGGTGCACATGCTTTTAAATGTTAATTTCATCGTGTTGCGTGCTTTTTTTTCTGGTTTTTCACTCTTAGTGTTTCCTTAAAATGGACTGTTGGCTCTTTAAAATGATTAGTGACTTATTTTGACGTTGGTCGGTTTTTTGTAAACACTTTATGAATTTTAAAGGGGTTTAATTAATAGTATTTATGGTGCGAGTAGTGTTTTGAAAACATAACGGGTGGTTCTTTTATGTTGGATGTCCATTTGAATTGTTTTAAGTCAGTGGTTATGTGTTTTTAGTTATTGTTCATTTCTTGCAGTGTGTTGGCGAGGTGACTCCGTGACACCCCGGTCATCAGATAGTGCGTGCTTGTACGTCTGTGTGAGGCGTGTCGCATCGCCATGTTCGAGCTGCGAGTCGAGGTAGGTCCCCCACTGCACTTGCCTTTAAATTTAGAATTTATTAATTGCTTGACATTTTATAAATTTTAATAAATAAGAAATAGTATTAGATGATAAATTTTTAAATGATCACTCGATGTAAAAAGAGCCGTTTATTTTATACTTGACACTTGAAATATTTTCTTGATGAGCGGACACACAGTAGTGAAATAATGCCTATTTTTCCTTTAAACATAATTCACGGAATTTTAAATGTAGTTCTGGTTTATTGATAAATGATTTATTTTGAAGCGCAAACAAGTGTTTTGGTTTACTTGAGAAATGAGGATTTTCCTTAAAATTCGTGAAGGCCCAATTGGCACTTTAATAAAATAAATTATTTTGGAAAACTCTATTTGGGGTGACTCAGATGTGATATTTGGTGTACGTTGACTGCATGATTTGTGTGTGATGTTTATACTACATGATTGACTTTGTTGAATCACCCCTTTCCTGTTTATTAAATGTGTTGACATGGGAACCTGACATAATAAGTGAATCTTATAAGAATTATTGTTGCACTAGTTTATATTACGCACTGGCTAGTGGCCCTTATTACAAATGACACTCTGCTAGGGGATTGGGCCCCTCGGTTAGACCATATAGGGCAACACTGGGCGTTAGGGCATTATGACGTCATCGAGAACAGGCATGCCTTCAGGATGAGTCACATGTATAGTACGTTCTGGATTGTTCACGCGCTCCTAGGTTCGACCCATGTTTTTATTGAGTGTTTATTTGTATGTGGTGGACGGTTGAGAGGTCTAGTTTGGTTTTTGGCCTATGTGTGCCACCTTTTCCATTTCCCTTAGTGTGTGTTGTGTGTTGTGTGTGGTTTTCCTTTTTACTAACAACTAAAATTTGGATTTCTAAATTCTTTGCAAAAAATGTTTTAAAATGAAATGCACCTGTTTCTTTCAAACAATAAACTTGTTTTTATATTAAAAAGGGCAATGGGTTGTTACTTGTTTTAGAAATGAAAGTGTGTGTGGAAACCAATATTTTATATAATTTAGTTCAAACCTGGAATTGATAAATTCGTTATTTAATGGTATGTGAATTGGGAATAGAATTAGTCAGTCCTACCTACTGAGTTTTAATACTCACGCCTATAGTGTTTTCCTATTTTTAGTTTCTGTTGCAGGTTGACTCGAGATTTCTCTCCATGGGCGAGAGTTGGTTGTGGTTTGGTGAGTGACTCTTGGGGTCGCGAGGTGTTTTGGTCGTGGTCAGGTTAGTTTTTTTGTTGGTCGTTCTTTCTTTTCGTGTTGTTTATTTACTTTGTGTTATTCTATTTTATTTCCACTACTTTATTTATTTTCATTGGGTGAAATCATTCCCTCTTGCTCTCTTTTGATGCCCTGGCGCTTGTCACCAGTCCGAGAGGATCGGGAACGCCTTTCAGGCCATGTCACAGACTGGCTTGGGTGACCGGTTCAGGGTAGACCCGAGTTGGTTCATGACATATATAAACATATCATAAATTCCTAAAATATATCTTTTCACAGAATTAAATCAATATGAAGTAAATGTGGTGGCTCGACCAAATCAAGGATGATGATTTCTCAATACAATACAACCTAGGGAAAATAAATAAGCTAGTGGATGCATTGGGTTGGAAAGATCATGAAGTTATTACCCAAATGGGGATTGAGAGAGATTATTTGTTCATGAAATTGGTAAATATGTATAGGGAATTATGAAGGAAGGGGATACATCACTCATTTATCAAATGATTGTGAAACAATATTTTGTAGAAAAGATTTTTTTTAATATGATTATGATAACTTTCATAAAAAAATTACATCCATTAATGATGAGAAATTATAGGCTTCAATTGTGAAGATGGTATTCAAATTTTTTTGAAAGTGATTAGTTGTTAAAACTATACCTGAGATAAAAAGAGAATTATTGGATGATTCTTATATCTCAAATTTCCTAATACACCTTGGTAGAATAATGACGTATAGGTATTTGAGAGAAATTTTTTTATGGGATAACATGATGGGAGGAATTCCAGATTATGTCTCTAGATGTTTAGTTTTTTAATAGGTTAAAGTTGTGAGAGTATCCTAGAGCATTCATGAATCCTCTTCCTATTCCTATGTGGAAACATCAAGACATTGCTATGGACTTTGTAATAGGACTATCAAAGACTCCTAGAAATAATGATGCAATATAGGTTATCATTGATCACCTAAACAATTATACTGATTTCCTTTCTATAAGATAAGAATTACCTCTTTAGTGATTCAAAAGGCCCTATATTAATGAATTTTTAAGAATTCATGGAACACCTCTTTCAATTTTGTTTGATCAAGATCCACATTTTACAGTGAAATTATGGAAATGTCTTTAGAAGTATCTTGATAATTAGATTCATTTGAGCATTACTTAATATCCTAAAACTGATGGGAGGTCCAAAAGGACTATCCAGAAAACAGAAGAGATTTTGTGGAAATTTTCACATAACATTGAAGGTATGTGGGATCAATATTTACCTTTAGTAGAGTATTCATAAAACACTAGTTTCCATTCAAGCATTCAAATGGTTCCATATGATGAAATATATGGAATTATATGTCATACTATAACCTAATGGGATAAATTTGGTGAAAAGAAACTCATAGGACTAGAACTAGTTGAAGAGACAACAATAATGGTGATGGATATTTAAGCTCACATTAAAGTGGCTCAAAGTAGGAAAAATAGTTATGCCAATAATCGGAGGAAAGATTTTGAATTATAAGTGGGAGATCACGTTTTAATGAAATTATCTCCTTGTAAGGGTTTTGTAAGGTTTTGTAAGAAATAGAAACTAATCCCCAATTATATTCAACCCTTTGAAATACTTAAAATAATTGGAATTCTTGTTTGTCATTTAAAAAGGCGGCCAAATATCTCAATAGTACATGGTGTGTTCCACATATCATTAATAAGTAAGTACATGCTAGATCCAACGCATTTTCTATTATATGATGAAATGAAATTGGAACCTAATCTAACTTAATATGAAGAAACCATCCAGATTCATGATACTATAGAGGAAGTTTTTTGTAATCTTATAGAACATTTGATAAAGAAACATTGAAGAAACATAAAATGGAGGTAGAAATGTGGGAACCATAGGATATTAAGAAGAAGAACTACCCTCATTTTTTTAGAAGGTAATATCGTTGAAATTTCATGGATAAAATTTTTGACAGAGGGAATAATTTAACACCACAAAAAATTACAATATATTTCACTTAGAATAAATTTAATTTCATCACTAGCTTGTGATACATTCAACACCAGGATTAAACAAAACATGGTTTAGCCACGCTTTGTCCACATAATTTAAAATTAAATTTTAATTCATTTATAAAATTAATCATAAAACATAAAAATTATTTTTTAAATCATAGAATTAAAATTATCTTATGGTGAAATTTTGTAATTTTTTGAAATGTTTCTGTCACGACACGCCTTCACCAAAAGGAGGGAAGGGTCAGCAGATTTCCAGGCCCTTCCTTCTTTAAGTTGAAGGAGAGATAATGACCCCTGAAACCCACCTTCAATAGGTCCCGGAGTGGCGACTAGCACCAAGGGTATAGAAATTTCTCACAAATGGAAGACATTACCCTTTTTACTTTATAGGATCGAGAGATAAGGAGAATAAAAAATCAACAACACCAAGGTAGAAAGAAAAGTAAAGCCAAAAATAAACCATTCCCACATTCATGTTTCAAAAGTAAAAGCCATAAAGTGCAAAAGGTGACTACAAGGTAAGTACCAAAGAGGAAAAGAAATACAGCAACTGCAACTGCTCCAAAGGTCCGAGCTAGTAAGGTCCTGCGTGATCCCTGAAGTCCTCCTGGAAACCTGAAAGTAGTTTTATATACGTAGGGTGAGCATACAAGTACACTCAGTAGGGAAAACCAAAGACTCTCGTGCACAAGTGGGGGAACGTACTAAAGTCCCATGAGAAAAGGAGTAAACCAAACACCTATCAAGGTAAACTATCCACCCCAGGACACACCAAGGCACAATCCCCAAATAACGCAAGTCAAGTAATATATATATAATAAGAGCACATTGATGTTTGGGTACCCCGAACCACTTTTCCACCGGTTATTGAGACATCCTATGCATCGGACCAATCCCTCCATTCTCACCGCAGTCCCACTGCCAGACCCGCCCGCACACACCTGGGCCACAACCACACGCAGTCCCACTGCCGAAATCCCGCCCGCACACACCTGGGCCTCAACCGCATGCAGTCCCACTGCTGAATCCCACCCGCACACACCAGGGCCACAACTGTCACATGTAACCATGCCTGAAAACACCTAGGCCAAAACAACCACCACGCCCGAAGACACCTGGGCTAAAGGATCCACTTTCACGCCCGAAGACACCAGGGCCTCATCCCGAAGACGCTTGGGAAACCACCTTCCGCACACACCTGGCCAACCACCACACTACCCCGCCTGAAGGTTCTTGGGATAATAATGGATCTCAGGCCATCACAGCCTGCCCGAAGATACTTGGGCTATCCGGGAAAGGGAGCAGAAAAGGAGCTAATAACCATCCACTAAGAATAGTGTTGGAAAAAACACCCTCCCCCATGAAATGGGGGTGTTCGGCACTAAGTGCTCAACTTGGGTGGGGCGTGAATAAGAAACACAAAGCTACAAGTATATATATATAGGTAACAAGCACTCTCCCAAGCTAGGTTTTTCTTCAGACAGCCTACAGATCACAACAACACTCAAGTTCGAGTCACGACTCACGCTAACAACCCATTTGTACCCTTTATTATTTCACGTTCAGTAATAATGTTTATGTTTAAGCACTATTGGGTAGCTAGTAGGCATAGGCATAAGTCCAGGAAAGTAAACAGTCAAACATCAACCAAAACGCCCACACCCGGTTCTCAACAACAGAGGATTCCACCCCAATTCGTGATATAAACAAGTATCCACCCGGTCTTAAAACTCACAACCACCGAATCCATATCAATAGGATATCCCACCCCCCAAATTCACACAACCACCGAGAGTATAAAAGAACAGGGGATCCCATCCCCTCCCATATTTCCAGCAATCAGCCCGAAGGGAAAACAACCAACTACCACCACCAACACAAGGAGGGCCTTGCCGGTATTTTCAGATTTAAATGACTTAACACACTCCATGATTTCAAATTCCGTGTGTTCTAACCGGGAGTTATCACAGAAGGGTTGATCCTGGTGATTTGAATTTATTAAGCCGGATATACGTGATTAACCAATTCACTTTTAACAGTAGGAGTTTACAACCACAAACAAGCCATTTAAAACATCAGTAGGGTTCATTAGTGAACAAACAATTACCACCAACGACCTCGATTTTCAGGAGGCATAAGACAACACAACTCAACAAGATGGTCATAGAAGAACAACATCAAAAAAATATAAGACAACATCAACAATCACAACCCCCCCCCTCTTTCTTTATAGAATTATTTCATTATCTTTATTAAGTTTGGTCCAACTAGTTCTACAGAAACAAAAGAACGCCCACCCCGCATGATACATAAAAGATAGAGTTGAAGGAGAAATTCCCTACTTGTTCATAGATGATCGACGTTTAGGCTGGGGGCGCGAAACTTTACAGATAACGATGCGGCACGCCTGATGCACTAGAAGCTGTTTGTGAAAAGCCACGATCAAGGAAAGGAGAAACCATAGATAACCCTTAGTTTATAAGAGCCAAGGACGGTTGAGGTGAAAACGCGAAACCGCGTAAGGCGCAGGGGTCGTGGGTTGACCACACGGCTCCACTCGTCACAAAAAGGGGGTCAGGTGGTTTAAGCCGACTCATGAATTGATTAAGTATTTAATTAAAACTCTTATGCACATTAAGGGTCTTAAAAACATGCTTAAACGAGTCAGAATAGGGTTTAGAAGCCTATTTGCGCAAAGAAGCGCTACTAGAAACAACTTTACAAGGCCGGGTGACGCCGATCGGTCTCACCGATCAGTCTCACTGATCGGTCTCGCCAATCGGTCTCGCCGATCGGTCTCACCGATCGCTCTCACCGATCAGTCTCACCGAGATGCCACTCCTTTAGAACCCGTATTTTGGCAAAGGGAAGGACCAAGAGAGTCTGGGTCATCACATCAGATACCTCTCAAACTATTCTCGTCCTCGAGAATTTAAACAACCCAGATGGGAAGGGCGGGTCTGAACAACCACCCAGAAAGATACCTCTCAAGAGTGAACCTCATCGTTACCTAAGAACACCTTCTTGTCATGAACCGAGCAACATACCATGCCAAACTGCCCGGGCATGTGGGTTGGGGAGTCTCCTCCCCCATGTCAAGATATTATCTGCTTTGGGCGGCACTGACTCACCCGCACGGGTTTAATTGCATCCACCTTAATGCATCTCGATTAGGGGCCGGGTTCTCTCTTTCCCCATAGCCAGGGCTTTTCACACACAAGCAGAGGAAGAAAACCAGTACATTTCATAGCCAAAAGACAAAACGTTCTATCACAACAGGTACAACAAGGAACAAAACTCAAAACAACTCGGGGTACTGGGTACGCATCTATGATTCCCTCTCCCACGTACTCTCCTCAAGCCCACCATGTCTCCACAACACACGAACCAAGGGGATGGTTCACCCGCGAAGCACCGTTTATTTGCGATCCTCGATCACCAATGGTGTCTCCACAAAGGTCACGTCGTCCTCGATGTCCAGCTTACCCCAATCAAGGACATGTGATTCGTCGTGCAGATACCGAAGGAGCTGGGACACATGAAAGATATCATGTATCCTTAGTAGCGGCGGTGGCAACGCTAGCTGGTAAGCCACTTCGCCGACCCGCCGTAACACTTGGAAGGGTACGATGAATCTGGGAGAAATTATACTCCCTTTGCCGAACCTCCGTTGCCCACGCCGACGGGAGACCTTTAAGAACACGTGGTCCCCAACCTCAAACTCCAAGGGCCTCCTCCGGGTACTATCATACGACTTCTGTTGGTCCTGGGCTGACTTTATCCTTTTTCCGTATGAGCTGAACCTTCTCTATCGTGTTCTGTACCACCTCTGGACCAAGGATGCCTACCTCTCCTACTTCGGTCCAACACACAGGAGAACGGCATGGCCTCCCGTACAAAGCTTCAAACGGGGCCATGCCAATGGTAGAGTGGTAGCTATTATTGTAGGAAAACTCTACCAGAGGCAAGTGTTGCACCCATGATCCTCCTGAGTCTAGAACACATGCTCGCAACATATCCTCCAAGGTCTGGATGGTGCGCTCTATTTGTCCATCTGTCTGGGGATGGAAAGTAGTTCTAAGGTGTAACTGGGTGCCAAACGCATGCTGCAATCCTCTCCAGACTCGCGAGGTAAACCGTGCATCCCTATCCGATACTATAGACCTCGGAACTCCATGCAACCGCACCACCTCATCCACGTACTTTCGTGCCAAAGCGTCCACAGCACTCGACTCCCTGATCGCCAGAAAGTGAGCCGATTTCGTCAACCTGTCCACTACCACCCAGATGGCGTCGTACCCTCCTTGGACCTTGGGTAGTCCCATGATGAAATCCATCGATATGTCATCCCACTTCCACTCGAGGACATCTAGGGGTTGTAGTAGGCCTCCTAGAACTCGGTGTTCAGCCTTCACTTGCTGACACACTAAGCACTTGGCCACAAACTCTGCCACCACTCACTTAACTCTGGGCCACCAAAACTACCTCTTCAAACCCTGGTACATCTTGGAAACTCCTAGGTGTACCGCCAGGGGTGAGTTGTGGAACTCACTGAGAACCTTGCCGCGCATCACCTCCGGGACAAACAACCTTTTCTGGAAGAGCATCTGGTTCTGACCATCCTCTGTCCATCCTTCCGGAGCATTACCCTGGTCAAATTGGTCACGCATCACTTCACACTCTAGGTCTCCCCACTGAGACTCCTCCACTTTCTGAAACACGGATGAGTGCACTGTCATCTGATATAGGCAGCCTCTGCCACTATCCATCTTCGCATCCAGGTGTAAAGCGGCCAACTCCTCCATTGCCTTCCAGGCGTCCGCCGACTCTCGGACTGCATCCTTCTGCGTCCTCCTGATCAAGCCATCGGCCACCACATTGCCTTTTCCCTCAGTATAAGAGATCTTGAAGTCATAATCCTGGAGGAACTCCACCCATCTCCACTTTCGCAAGTTTAAGTCCCGCTGGGAGAAGATATACCTCAAGATTTTGTGATTCGTGAAGACCACAAAGTGTTCCCCGATGAGGTAGTGCCGCCATAACTTTAGCGCAAAAATGACCGCTGCAAGCTCCAGGTCGTGGGTGGCGTAATTACGCTAATGGGAACATAGCTTCCTGGACCCATAAGAGATCACCACTTGTTGCTGCATCAACAGGAATCCCAGGCCCTATCCTGAAGCATCACAGAACACCTCATAAGCCGCCCCTTCTTCTGGTAATCTCAGCACTGGGGCACTGACCAACTTCTCCTTCAGATAGCTGAAGGCTGACTGGCACTACTCACTCCATACGAAAGCCTGGTCCTTCTTGGTCAGAGCCGTCAAAGGGGCTGCTACTCGGGAGAAGTTGGGTACGAATCTCCGGTAGTAACCCGCCAGCCCGAGGAAGCTTCGGACTTCTACCACATTCTTGGGTGCTTCCCAAGAAACAACTACCTCAACCTTTGATGGGTCCACCGCTACCCCCTGCCCGGACACCACGTGCCCGAGGAAGTGCACTTCTCATGTCCAGAACTTGCATTTTGACAACTTCCCATAGAGCTGGTGCTGTCGGAGGACCTCCAAAACTGTCCTCAGGTGCTCTGCATGGTCCTCCTCTGATCTTGAGTAGACCAGGATGTCGTTGATGAACACAACCACAAACCGATCCAGGTACTCCTGGAAGATGGAGTTCATAATCCCCATGAACACAGCCGGGGCGTTCGTAACACCGAAGGGCATGACTACGAACTCGAAGTGTCTATACCTGCACCTAAACGCTGTCATTGGGATGTATCTCTCTTTCACCCTCAGCTAGTGGTACCCAGACCGCAGGTCGATCTTCGAGAACTATCCTTCCCCTTTCAGCTGGTCGAAAAGATCATCTATCCTTGGAAAAGGGTAGCGATTCTTGATCATCACCTGATTCAGCCTCCTGTAGTCTATGCAAAACCTAAGACCACCATCTTCCTTCTTTGCGAACAAGACCGGAGAACACCACGGTGACGTACTCGGACGAACATAACCCCTCTTCATCAGATATTCAATCTGTATCCGCAACCCCCGTAGCTCCGAAGGTGCCATCCGATAAGAAGCCATCGAGATTGGATGAGTGTCGGGCTGCAGGTCTATCCCAAACATGATATCACGTCGAGGGGGTAGAGTTGTCACCTCCTCAGGAAATATGTACATAAACTCACGGGCGATCTCTGGAACTTCCACCATTTCAGCATCTACTGATTCCACTGTCAGCTCGGTCAACAAGGAGAGGAGAGGTTCCTCTCTCCTGTTTCCCTTCGGACTGCTCCGCTTGCCGGTGAAGGTAACACGCTGACTGTCCAAGTCTGAGAACACCACCCTTCTTCGAAAACAGTCGATGACGGTGCACACAGAAAATAGCCAGTCGATGCCTAGGATGACATCGTATGGCTGAATCTGTAGCAGAAGAAGATCCCTAACCGACTAATGTGGCCCTAACATAAGTCTACATCCCCGACAAATGAACAACAAGTCGGTCTGACCTTCGAATGGTGTTCTCAACACCAGGGGCACTGGAAGTCTCTCGACATCTAGACCCAAGGCATGGGCTAGACTGGGTGCAACAAAGGATTGCGAAACTCCGATATCGAAAAAAGTATAAGAAAGAGTGCTAAACAGACTGATCGTACCTCGAAAAACCTCTGGCCCTGCTGGAACTGCTGCCTCTACAGCGTGCAACTGTCCATGCCCAGATCCCCTGCCCCTCGGCTATCGACCACCTCCCTGACCACGCCCTGGTCGAGGTCCCTGTGGAGTGCCCTGAGGTCGGCCTCCTCCCCCTATGTCTGCCCTCGGAGGAGCGGGAGCTTGCTGTCCCTACTGCTGCTGCCGGAAAGGTCTGGCTGGAAGCTGCTACTGGGGCGGGTGCTGGGGATGACTGCCACTACTGTACTGCACTCGGTCGGGGCACTGACTCCGAAGATGCCCAGGGCTCCAACAGATGAAGCACTGCGGTCCCGGGCCCGAAGGAAAAGGGCGAGGGCCGGGGGATTTAAACTGAAACTGCTGCGGCCTGCTCCCTGCGGGTCGGAACCTGGAGGGTCTTGACGCTGGAGGCCTGGTGCTGACGGTCTTCCCCATCGATGGTCCCAGATGGATCCCCTCTCACGACACTCCCCCTAGAGTATGCATCCTCTCCACCACTTTGGCCTTCTTCTGGACCTCTAAGTACGTCGGTAGGGTAAAGGGGGAAACAACATACTGGAGGGAGGGCCAGAGTGCCTCCTCTAAACGTCTTGCCCGAGACTCCTCGTCGGGAAAGAGGTCCGGAGCAAAACTTAGGAGGTCCTTGAACTTGATCCCTAGCTCCCTCACGGACATACTCCCCTGCTGGAGGGAGAGTAGTTCCTACCTCTTTTCTGCCTTCATCATCGAGGAGAGGAATTCCGCCCGGAACTCCTTCTCAAAATCCACCCAAGCCACCTCAGACTCTCTCCTCTCCCCCAGGTAAAGCATCCAACACTGATGTGCCGCTCCCCACATCTGGCTGACGGCCAGAGGAACCCAGTACTCAGTCGGGGCCCAAATCAGGATGAAGACTATAACTAGCTCCTCTAGTCAGCCTTCCGTCTTCATATCGGAGGTGCTGCCCTCATACTTCTCGAGGACCTGTCGCTGGAAGGCTCGAAGAGTCTTCTGCCACTGGTCGTCCTCTTCCTCTCGATCAGCTCTCTGCCGATCGGCCAAAGTAGTCTCCGGGGCCTCGATCGCCTGTACCACACGTGGTCGCCTTCCAGGTGCCATAGCTGCAAGGTAAACAAGGAATGCCTAAGCCCAAGTAGTGCATAATATCATTCTTAAAACTTCTTAAAAGTTAATTTATTCTTAATTCCAAAGACATCCCAGAAACACAAGAACACAAGTCATTATGATTCATGTACCTTTCCTAGGGTCTCTACCCTGCAATCAGTGTGGCCTCACTTGGTCGTTCGGTAGGTCTAGAGTCCTTGCATCGGATCACGGGGGGCCCTAAAATCCCGTGTCCTAGCCGGTCTTCCCTGGCCTAATTCATGCGCCAAGGTCACCCAACACTATTGCCTTACCGTCCCATGCAATCCTCACTGTGCCTAACTCCAGACTCCATCCTATCTCTCAACCATCACCTATGATACCATTCTGTCACGACCCGCCTTCACCAAAAGAAGGGAAGGGTCAGCAGATTGCCAGACCCTTCCTTCTTTAAGTTTAAGGAGAGATAATGACCCCCGAAACCTGCCTTCCATAGGTCCCAGAGTGGCGACTAGCACCAAGGGTATAGAAATTTATCACAAATGGAAGAAATTACCCTTTTTATTTTATAGGATCGAGAGATAAGGAGAAGAAAAACCCAAAAACACCAAGGTAGAAAGAAAAGTAAATCCAAAAGTAAACCATTCCCACATGCATGTTTCAAAAGTAAAATCCACAAAGTGAAAAAGGTGACTACATGGTAAGTACCAAAGAGGAAAAGAAATACAGCAACTGCAACTGCTCCAAAGGTCTGAGCTATTAAGGTCCTGCGTGATCCCCAAAGTCCTCCTGGAAACCTGAAAGCAGTTTTATATACATAGGGTGAGCATACAAGTACACTCAGTAGGGAAAACCAAAGACTCTCGTGAACAAGTGGGGGAACGTACTAAAGTCTCGTGAGAAAAGGAGTAAACCAAACACCTATCAAGGTAAACTATCCACCCCAGGCCTCACCAAGGCACACTCCCCAAATAACGCAAGTCAAGTAATATATATATAATAAGAGAACATCGATGTTTGGGTACCCTGCACCACTTTCCCACTGGTTATTGAGACATCCTATGCATCGGACCAATCCCGCCATTCTCACCGCAGTCCCACTGCCACACCCGCCCGCACACACCTGGGCCATAACCACACGCAGTCCCACTGCCGAAATCCCGCCCGCACACACCTGGGCCTCAACCGCACGCAGTCCCACTGCTGAATCCTGCCCGCCCACACCTGGGGCACAATTGTCACATGTAACCATGCCTGCAAACACCTAGTCCAGAACAACCACCACAGCCGAAGACACGTGGGCTAAAGGATCCACTGCCACGCCCGAAGACACCTGGACCTCATCCCGAAGACGCTTGTGAAAACACCTGCCGCACACACCTGGCCAACCACCACACTACCCCACCCGAAGGTTCTTGGGCTAATAATGGACCTCAGGCCATCACAGCCTACCCGAAGATACTTGGGCTATCTGGGAAAGGGAGCATAAAAGGAGCTAATAACCAGCCACTAAGAATAGTGTTGGGAAAAACACCCTCCCCCATGAAATGGTGGTGTTCGACACTACGTGCTCAACTTGGGTAGGGCGCGAATAAGAAACACAAAGCTACAAGTATATATATATATAGGTAACAAGCACTCACTCAAGCTAGGTTTTTCTTCAGACAGCCTACAGATCACAACAGCACTCAAGTCCGAGCTACGACTCATGCTAATAACCCATTTGTCCCCTTTCTTATTTCACGTTCAGTAATAATGTTTATGTTTAAGAACTACTGGGCAGCTAGTAGGCATAGGCATAAGTCCAAGAAAGTAAACAGTTAAACATCAACCAAAACGCCCACACCGGGTTCTCAACAACAGAGGATTCCACCCCAATTCGTGATATAAACAAGTATCCACCCGGTCTTAAAACTCACAACCACCGAATCCATATCAACAGTAGATCCCATCCCCCAAATTCACACAACCACTGAGAGTATAAAAGAACAGGGTATCCCATCCCCTCCCATATTTCCAGCAATCGGACCGAAAGGAAAACAACCAACTACCACCACCAACACAAGCAGGGCCTTGCCGGTATTTTCAGATTTAAACGACTTAACACACTCCATGATTTCAAATTCCGTGTGTTCTAACTGGGAGTTATCACAGAAGGGTTGATCCTGGTGCTTTCAATTTATTCAGCTGGATATACATTATTAACCAATTCACCTTTAACAGCAGAAGTTTACAACCACAAACAAGCCATTTAAAACATCAGCAGGGTTCATTAGTGCACAAACAACGACCACCAACGACCTCGATTTTCAGGAGGCATAAGCCATCACAACTCAACAAGATGGTCATAGAAGAACAACATCAAAAAAATATAAGACAACATCAACAATCACAGCTCCCCCTCTTTCTTTATAGAATTCGTTCATTATCTTTATTAATTTCGGTCCAACCAGTTCTACAGAAACAAAAGAACGCCCACCCCACATGATACATAAAAGAGAGAGGTGAAGGAGAAATTCCCTACTTGTTGATAGATGATCGACGTTTAGGCCGGGGGCGCAGAACTTTACGGATAACGATGCGGCACGCCTGATGCACCAGAAGCTATTTGTGAAAATCCATGATCAAGGAAAGGAGAAACCACGACTAACCCTTAGTTTATAAGAGCCGAGGACGGTTGAGGTGAAAATGAAAAACCGCGTAAGGCGCGGGGGTCGTGGGTTGACCACGCGACTCCAATCGTTACAAAAAGGGGGTCGGGTGGTTTAATCCGACTCATTAATTGATTAAGTATTTAATTAAAACTCTTATGCGCATTACAGGTCTTAAAAACACGCTTAAACGAGTCAGAATAGGGTTTAGAACCCTATTTACGCAAAGAAGCACTACTGGAAACAACTTGACATGGCCGGGTGATGCCGATCGGTCTCACCGAGATGCCACTCCTTTAGAACCCGGATTTTGGCAAAGGGAAGGACTAAGAGAGTCTGGGTCATCACAGTTTCATTTTTTGATGAATAGTGAAAAATACAAAATTTTAATTGACAAATGACTTTTTAATTTAACTAATTTATAATTAAAAATTATATTTTTAATTGGTTTTAAATAAAAATTAGTTCAATTTTATATCAATTAATTCAATTTAGGTCATTTGAATCAATTCATGTTTAATTTTGATATAAAAACATTATAATCTTTTGAAAATTATCTCTTCAAAACTCTACTTTCTTATCGTGTTTATGGAATTAATTTTAAATTATTTTTTTCACATAGATGAATTGAATTTGGAAAAATGGATTCCATATTTTGAAGGAGAATAATAAATGAGGTACAATAATTTCAACTTAATTTTTTTACATTTTGAATCTTCAAAATAGAAAAAAAATATTTACTCTGGGAATGGTAAAAATGGATTTACCGGGGGTTAAACTAAGATGATAAGTGTTAAAATGACCAACCAAACCATCAATCACCCATTTTTTATTTACATTTCGACATTTCCACCTCTGGTATTGATAATATCCCATGACAGAGGCTTTTTTCATGATAAAAACATGGGTAAGATTGAATATTTTCAAAAAAAGTACCAACTGTGTCACTCACTCTATATATAATAGGCCACCCATTATCTTCCGTTATCCACACCTTAAAACCTCTTTAGTTTGGCCAATACCTTCCAAAATAACTTCCCATATTCTGTTCAATCATCCTAGAATCCATATTTTCTTCATAACCTAAAGAGGATGCCTGAAGAGGAGTTAACATTCTTCAGTGGGAATTTTTAATTTATTTCATTATCCACATCCTTCAATTATTGTTAAACCATAATTATATAATATCATATATTTAATTAAAATACATGGATATTTTTATAACACATTATTTACATACAACTACCTCCACTTCAATCAAATTGGTTACCAAATGATCATTTATGTGTACGGAGGAATATCGCCCCACAAACTGATTTCATTCTTTTTCCAATTACCATGTCACAACCCGTCTCCTGGGGCCTGTGCCGTGACTACCCCAAGCCCGCCTTCCATAGGCCAGAGGCTGGAAACTAGCATCGAAAGGTGTATTCCCTAAAACCTGGAAGACATTACCTTTATATCCTCTAAACACACACAACCAAGCACACATCAAGATATGAACACAAGTAAACTGTATAGAAAAAAGAGTGTTGAAAGTAAGAGGGGATGAAATATAAGCCCAACAGTAAAGGTACAACTGAAATACAATACAACTGAAGAAAGAGAAAGACAGATACTGGGTTGTCATCCGAGGTTCCTACCTTAAGGGTAGGTATAGATCGCCTCCTCAGCACTCCACATCCTCTCGTATCTTCTGCGTACCAACACGTCGTATGGTCCACCTCCGGGCACTGTCTTGTCCTGGTACCCTCAGCCTCGATCAGCGCTGTCTGTCGTCTAAACCAAACACAACAAGGTGCGGGCATAGCCCATGCAGGGGTGAGTTTAACGATACTCAGTAGGGACCCCGATACCCTCAAGGTCTCACAAAATCCACAAAGGATAAACCACAAAGAATGAAATCAACTGACAACCCTACTTAGGTATATGCCCATACATATACCTAAGTTATCAAGTATACCCATCTCAATCATGAGGAAACACAAGGTCCAACCCAAAATCCCAAATCTCAACTATTCTATAAAGGAAGTAATACCAAAAAGGTGAGTACCACATAGGTACACCACACAGAAGAATACCACCAAGGTATTACCATGAAGGAAAGTACCACACAGGTACGAACTCATCTCACACCAGGTATAACTTAGGTACAATAATAGAGATGATTAGATGTAACTACTAATTCATCTTACTCAGTTAAGAGGAATACCCACAAAGGATCCCAAATTGTAGACCCACACAGGATCCTAGTACATCGTCTGCCCCACACAGGATCCTAGTACATCGTCAGACCCACAAAGGATCCTAGTACATCGTCAGTACATCGTCAGACCCACACAGGATCCTAGTACATCGTCAATATATCGTTAGACCCACACAAGATCCTATTTCATCTTCAGTACATCATCAGACCCACACAGGATCCTAGTACATCGTCAGTACATCGTCAGACCCACACAGGATCCTAGTAAATTTTCAGGACATCGTCAGACCCACACAGGATCCGAGTACATCTTCAGCATATCATCATACCCACATAGGATCCCAGTATATCATCAGTACATCGTCAGACCCACACAAGATCCTAGTACATCATCAAATCTATAAAATATCCTAGTACATCATCACATCCAGCTACAGGGTACCCACACTAAGCTTGCTCGTCTCCGGGAGAGTCTTCTCCTCAAACTAATGGTTGATACTCCAACTACCACGAAGTCCCATGAAGAAGTATCCCAAAGGACCTCCAAGTAATAGGGGTCTCAACGCAACAAATGGTGCGTCAATCAGATGCCTGGTCTGTAAGTTATTAGCCTTTTAGTTCTGAGGGCCCGGTTGGATTCGTTCTCAATCCAACCTGACCATACCCCAAATTTATCCAAATATCAAGTGTTATATACTAAAAGGACCATATCTACCTAAGGTTTAAGATGCCGCAGACGGTTTTTCAAATGGTCACCTGGTGCCAAATTTACAGCCAAAAGAACGTATAGGGTCGAAACTGGTCCGGGTCCAGTCTGCTTCAGGTTGGCTCGGCCCACCGGGCGGCCCAGCTCGCTGGGTCTGGCCCGGCCCGTGCTGGGAAGACTGCGGTGTGGGTGACCACAGTGCAGAGGGGTGGTCACAGTGCGGTGGGGCGGCCGAGGTGCGGTGGGGAGGCCACAGTGCGGCGGTCCCCTGTAGCTGGCTGGATGGCTAGCCATCCTCTCCGCGCGACATGGGCTTGTGCCGCACCTTCACTGGTGGTCGGCTCAGCCAACCATCCTCCCTTTTTCTCCGTGACACAAGTCGCGACCCCTTGTTCATCAGGCGGCATGGATGCGCACTGCCTCCCCCATCATGCGGCTGGCCTTCGATTGACATCTTCCTCCGTCGCAAAGATTTCATCAAAAACCACAATGGATTGCGGAGAGGTCAGGCCATGTTCGTTTGGCCCGCACCCTCCGCGTTAGAGCGGTAGCATGCGATTCACAAATTTTGAACCATGAAGAACATCAAGAACTGGTAAGGGAGGTATTTAAAACATAAAACCCTAACTCGAAGGTTCGTTGATGTGTCACGAGATGAAAATAGTGTAGGCGAAGAGGGTACCAACGATCATCACCTTCGCAACACGCTTCCGAAGTCGAGATCGTGCGTCTTCCTCTTTCTTGGATCTAAAGAACGTTATTTGATGGAGATTAAATTCATCATTTGGAGGAGAATTTCTTTGTTAGAGATGAGTTTCTCCAAGCTCTCCCAATCTTCTCCCTTTGCCACCAATTTCCAACCCCAAAAAATGTGAGGTGACAACTTATTAAATTAAGTTTATCAATTTAATTTAGGTTGGCACAATTAATTGTTGGCACAATTAATTGTACCACATTGGCATAATAAATTTGGAGGAAGTCCATAGGTTAACTATTCATTAATGAGGGAGTTCAAGGGGTTTCTCCCATTAAGAGGGTTCGGGTGGTCCCCACCTTTAGGAATTTAAAATTGGGGTTTTAGTTCAGGTGGTCCCCACCTCTTTAACATTCACATGGGAGGTTTCAACAAATATAAAATATAAGTTTATCTTATTTTATTTTTATTTCCACCAAAAAGTGAAAAACTATCTTTCACCCTCGACCCACTGCGGTCGAGGTAAAGGCCTCCTTAAGTGAATACCGGCGCTGCGAGTTCAACGGTGTCCTTGGATTTCAATTCCGAGCAATAGTTTAAAAGTTACAAAAACCCACTCGCATGTTTACTAAACGTACCCGAAAAAAGATCAGAAATTCATTCTGGGAACACCAGGCCTCGGAATCATGCGCTTTCAATTTTTTTAGACTCGTAAAATTCCCATATAATTAAAAAAAATTACATGGAATTTCCGGGTCTTTACATTCTTCCCACCTCAGGGCTTTACGTCCCCATAATCCACAACTCAAACTAAGGAAACAAGTGGGGGTACTGAGCACGAATATGAGCCTCCCACTCCCATGTGCTCTCCTGGAGGTTCCTGTACTGCCAATGGATGCGAACCAGAGGTATCGACCACCCATGAAGGACCCACTCCTGTCGATCCTCAGTCTCTACTGAAACTTCTGTAAACGTCGCTCGTTCAACAATGTCAAGCTTGCTATGGTCGATGATGTGAAAAGGGTCATGCACGTATCTCCTCAACTGGGATACGTGGAAGATGTCATTTACCCAATGCAATTTAGGTGGAATATCTAGGCGGTAAGCCCCCTTGCCAACTCTACTGAGGACCTGGAAGGGTCCGATGAACCTCAGAGATAACTTGCCACCCCGGCCAAATCTCTGCAAAACTCATCGAGGTGAGACCCGTAGAAAGACATGGTCACCATCCTCAAACTCCAGAGGTCTCCATATCCTATCAGAATAAGACTTCTGCCTACTCTGTGTAGTCTTCATGTACTTCTGGATGACCTGTACCTTCTCCGTTGTAGCTTGTATCATATCTTGTCCCATGAGTGCTGACTCCCCTGGGTCAGTCCAACACATAGGTGATCTACAAGGTCTCCCATACAATACCTCAAAAGGTTCCATCCCAATGGTGGAGTGATAGCTGTTGTTGTATGAAAACTCCACCAAGGGAAAGTGATCCTCCCAGTTGCGACCGAAATCGAGAACGCAAGCACATAGCATGTCCTCGAGGGTCTGAATGGTTCGTTATGTCTGGCCATCCATCTGAGGATGGAAGGTGGTTCTCAAACGAAGCTGTGTCCCGAAAGCCTCCTACAACCCCTTCCATATCCAGGAAGTGAATCATGTATCACGATCAGATACATTCATCGAGGGTACTCCATGGAGCCGCACAATCTTCTGCAAATAGAGGCATCCCAAGATCTCTACTGAATCCTGCTCTCTGATCGGTAGGAAGTGGGCCGACTTGGTGAGTTGGTCGAAGATCACCCAGATATAATCATGACCCCTAGATGTACGTGGAAGTCCCGTCATGAAGTCCATGGATATCTTGTCCCACTTCCACTCTGGGAACTCTAAAGGATGAACTAAGCCTACTTGTACCTGTTGCTCTGCCTTTTCTTGCGGACAAGTGAAGCACCGAGAGACAAACTTTACTACTACTTTCTTTATTCCTTTCCACCAGTGCAGTCGTTGGAGATCCTGGTACATCTTCTCCACTCTTGGATGTACCACTAGAGGGTATGTGTGGAACTCTCTCAACACTTCCTCCCAAAGCGACACTCGTACCATGGTACATCCTCTAAAAAGGATGAAGTGCTCCCCACCTTCATAAAATCCATTAGGTTCCTATCCTGTGGATATCTAAGAACGTCAAGCCTTGCAGTCAGTTTCCCCATACTACTCCTCCCTGACTCACTGAAGAAGTGGGGAAGTGAATGTAAGAGACTAAAGAAAAGTTGCTCCATCTCGATCCACAAAGGATATCTGAAAAGTGGCCAGTTGATCTGTCACCTCACCTAACAGTTGTATACCAGATCTCTAGCTGAGTGCATCTATTACAACATTCCCCTTCCCAGGAGTATTGATTATCTCGAAGTCATAGTTATGTATGAACTCGATCCAACATCGTTGTATCAGGTTTAGGTCCTTCTGTGAGAAGATATACCTGAGACTATTGTGATCCGAGTAGACTGTAAAATGCTCGCCCATCAAGTAATGTCGCAACATCTTCAAGGAGAAGACCACTGCTGATAACTTTAGGTCATGGGTAGCCTAGTTTTTCTCATGTTGTCTCAGTTGTCGAGAACCATATGCGATTACTACTCACTCCTGCATTAGGACACATCCGAGTCCGGTCCCTGATGCGTCGCAATAGACTACGTACCCTAATCCCTCATCCGGTAGCCTCAAGATGGGGGCACTAGTCAGCCTATTCCTCAGCTCCTGAAAACTCTGTTGGCATCTCTCTTACCACACGAAGGGTTTCCCCTTCTTCGTCAATGCTGATAAATGTGCTGAAACTCTAGAGAAATCTGGCACAAATCTCTGGTAGTATCCAACTAAACTCAAGAAACTTCATACCTCCATCACACTCTTGGGTGGATCCCAAGTAAGTACCGCCTCAATCTTCACTGGATCTAATGCAACTCCAGCCTCCGATATGACATGTCCCAGAAAGTGAACCTCTCAGATCCAAAACCAGCACTTTGAGAGCTTACCATAAAGCTGGTGCTCTTAGAGTGTGTCCAAAACTATCTGTAAATGATAAGCATGCTCCTCCTCAGTAGCCAAGTAGATCAGAATGTCGTCAATGAAGACCACCACAAAGCGATTAAGGTATGGATGAAAGATCCTGTTCATGAGTCCCATGAACACTGCTGGGGAGTTAGTTACACTGAACAACATAACCAAGAACTCATAATGGCCATACCGACATCTGAAAGCCATCTTCTGCACATCCTTGTCTCGCACTCTGAGCCAGTGATAGCAAGATCTGAGGTCTATCTTCAAGAACCACCATGCTCTCTTTAGCTGATCAAATAGGTCATAAATCCTCGAGAGCGGGTACTTGTTCTTCACGGTTACCTGGTTTAGGCGCCGATAGTCAACACAAAGCCTCAATCTCATATCTGCCTTCTTGGTGAACAAAATCAGGGCTGCCCAAGGAGAAACACTAGTCTGAATGAATTCCTTCCCCTGTAAGTCCTCTAACTGTACCCGCAGCTCAAGAAGCTCTGTGGGAGCCATCCGATACGCTGGTGTAGATATCGGTGCCATCCCAGGGTACAAGTCAATGTAAAATTCCACCTCTCTTTGAGGAGGTAGACCCAGAACATCATCAGATAAGACATCTGTGTACAAGTCCACCACGATAGGATATCTCAAACTCTCCACATCAACGGCTCCGAGGGTAAGTCTATCCAACTAATGAGTGATCGGTTGCACTCTTCTCCTGGTAAGTCCATCCTACGCTTAAAAGGATCTCTTCTTACCAGTGAAGGTAAACCTGGTCCCATCCATGTAGACACATTGCACTTTTCACCTAATACAGTCAATCTGAGTATGGACTGTAGATAACCAGTCCATACCCAAGATGACGTCGTAAGGCCTCGACGCCTCTAATAGGAGATCCCAGCCGAAGATCTCACCTCCTAGAGTAAGATCACACTACCGACACCAGTTCGTAATCATCAAATCCTTTCCCGTAGGAGTCTCTAGCCGTAAGGATCGAGCCAATGGATCCGTCAGAATCTCTGAGATCTGAACGAGGGCAGTGGTAATAAAATAATGACTGGTACCTGTGTCTATAAGAACTGTAGTGAAGGTGGAGTAGATACAGATCATACCTCATATCATCTCTGGAGCTCCATATTCATAGGCCTCAGCTGCCTGGAGCTAAGCTCACCCCTATCCACCTGCTCCCTATGGTTGGGGTAGACCACCTGGTGGTGGTGGCAGTAACACCTCAAATCTTTGCCCACCGCCAGCTACACGGACAGCTCCTCTGCCATGTCCTCCTACTTCCTGCGAACCTCCTCGGTCGAACCTATGTCTCTGCCTCGGAGGTCCCTCGACCGTCTGTTGATCATCCGTACGGCGGGTCGGACAGTCACAAGCCATGTGACCCTACCCGCCACATCTGAAACACTACCTATTCCTCGCATGACTAGATCTATCTCCGATACCCCACACAACCAATCCTGAGTCATGCGGTCATCCACCTGTAGGTATGGTCCTCTTGGACCTCTGTGACATCTGTATGTTGCTAGCTGCAAAAGACTCTGCTATGTGATGTCCGGTGGTGGGTCTCGCTACTGGTGACTGCTCAGAAAGGAAACTCTCCACTAAGAGGGCTCACTCTAACACCCCAGCCTACATTGGGATGCAGAGAGAAATCATCGAAGCCCTGATCTCTTGCATGAATCCCTGTTCAAAGGTCTGGGTCCTGAAGAATGGGTCCCGCACCATATCAATGGAGTAGCGTGAGAGGTCAGTGAACCTCACTGAGTACTGAGCCATAGTCATGCTGACCTGATGTAGATGAAGAAGATCCTATATGTGCACTATGCGAAGGGTCGTTGGGAAAAACTCTACCTGAAACAGACTCTCGAAGTCTACCCAGAGAATTGTCACCTCACTGTGAACCTGGACCATCAAGCTCCACCATCTACCTACTGCTGCCTATAGAAGACAAGTGGCAAGGATCACCATGAGATCAGTTGGTGTCCCTACCAGTTGGAAGACTCTCACTACGACCTCCAACCAATCCTCAGCTGCATGTGGGTCCGTCTCTCCCCTGAGCCTGGGTGGAATTTAGCGCTGTAACTCGTGCAATGCGATCAAGCGGCATACACCCTCTACTACTAAGGCTGGTGGAAATGGTGGCCCAATGGGTAATGGTAACATTGGTGCCTCTGTTGGTGCCTTTATTGGAAGAGGGCCCTGCACTGAGGCCTCATCTCTCGGTGGACTATCAGTGCGTACTATACCCAGAACCCTAGCTGGTTGTCTGCATGGTGGCATCCTGAAAAGAAACAGGTGTTCCACTATCAATAAGTTATACCTGCTGATCTGAATCAAAGTGATCATAAATAAAACTCTTGAAACACACATGCAATCAGTGTTTTTGTGCACTAAGTCAGAAATCAAAAGTCAGGGTCCTGGTGTATGGATACGTCGGCCGCCGCACCAACACTAGATTCCTTAAACTGATAACCACACTCACTACACTTATCACTATTGCTGTTAAAAAGAAGATCAGAGTACAATATTCTATGGTAGAACTGACTCCTTTGATACCAATTTTTCATGACCCATCCCCCGGGGCTTGTTCCGTGAGTACCCCAAGCCCGCCTTCCATAGGCCAGGGGCTGGAAACTAACACCGAAAGGCGTATTCCCTAAAACTGGTAAGGCATTTCCTTTATATCCTATAAACACATGCAACCAAGAACACAACAAGATATGAACACAAGTAAACTATATAGAAAAAAGAGTGTTGAAAGTAAGAGGCTCTGGAATACAAGCCCAACAGTAAAGGTACAACTAAAATAAAATACAATTGAAGAAAGAGAAAGACAACTAATAGGTCATCCTCTGAGGTTCCTACTTGAATGGTAGGTATAGATCACCTCCTTAGCACTCCACGTCTGCCCGTATCCTTTGCGTACTGCCACGTTGTATGGTCCACCTTCAGGCACCGTCTAGTCCTGGTACCCTCTGCCTCGATCATCGCTGTCTGTCGTCTGCACCAAACACAACAAGGTTCAAGCATAGCCCGTGTAGGGGTGAGTATAATGATACTCAGTAGGGACCTTGATACCCTCAAGGTCTCACAAAATCCACATAGGATAAACCAGAAAGCATGAAATCAACTAACAACCCTACTTAGGTATATTCCCATACATATACCTATGTTATCAAGTATACCAATATCAATCATGAGGAAACATAGGGTCCAACCCAAAAGCCCAAAGCTCAACTATTCCATAAAGTAATACCACAAAGGTAATTACCAAAAAGGTACGCCACATAGAATAATAGAACCAAGGTATTACCAAGAAGGAAAGTACCACACAGGTACGGGCTCAGCTCACACCACGTATAACTTAGGTGCAGTAGTAGAGATGATTAGATGTAACTACTAATTCATCTAACTCTGTTAAGAGGTAGACCCACGAAGGATCCCAAATTGCAGACCCACACAGGATCCTAGTACATCGTCAGACCCACACATGATCCTAGTACATCGTCAGACCCACACAGGATCCTAGTACATCATCAGTACACCGTCAGACCCACACAGGATCCTAGTCCATCGTCAGTACATCGTCAGACCCACACAGGATCCCAGTACATCGTCATTACATCATCAGACCCACACAGGATCCTATTACATCATCATTACATCATCAGACCCACAAAGGACCCTAGTACATCATCAGTACATCGTCATACCCACATAGGATCCTAGTACATCGTCACAGGAAACTATAGGGTACCCGCACAAAGCCTTCTCATCTCCGGGAGAGTCCTCTCCTCAAGCTACTGATCTATACTCCAACTTCCATGAAGTCCCATGAAGAAGTATCCCAAAGGACTGCCATGAAATAGGGGTCTCAACGCAATAGACGGTGCATCAATCAGACACTTGGTCTGTAAGTTATTATCATTTTAGTTCCGAGGACCCGGTTGGATTCATGATCAATACAACCCGACCATACCCCAACATTATCCAAATCTCAATTTGGGTATAATAAAAATACCATCTCTCCCTAGGGTTTCCGGCGCTGCATACAGTCTGTCAAACGGTCGCCCGGTACCAAAGTTAGGACCAAAAGAACGTATAGGGTTGAAACTGGTCCGGGTCCGGTCTGACCTGGCCCCGACCCAGCCTGGGATGACCCGATCCGATTTGGGTTGGCCCAGCCCGCTGGGCGACCCGGTTTGCTGGGTCAAGCCCAGCCCGCACCAAGCGGCCCGCGGTGCAGGGTGGCGGCGGCACGACCGAGGTGGTGCGGGGCGGCTGCGGTGCGGCGGGGTGGCCGCGGTGTGGCGGGGCGGCCGTGATGCGGTAGTCTGTCGTGGCTGGCCAGATGGCCAGCCGTCCTCTCCGCGCAGCGCGGTTACGCGCCGCACCTTCTTTGGTGGCTGGCTTGGACAATTGTCCTCTCTTCATCGTCGTGGCACAAGCCGCAACCCCTAGTTCTCCGGGTGGCGCGAACGCACGCCGCCACCATCATTGTGTGGCCGGCCTCCGGTTGCCATCTTCATCTGTCGCAAAGATTTCATAAAAAACCACAAGGGATTGCGGAGAGGTCGGACCATGTTCATTTTACCTGCACCCTCCACGTTAGAGAGGTAGTATGCGGTTCAAAACTTTTTAATCACGAAGAACATCAAGAACGGGTAAGGGAGGTATTTAAAACATCAAACCCCACCTCTAAGGTTCGTTGATTTTTTGTGATATGAAAACAATAAAGGAGAAGAGGGTACCAATGATCTTCACCTCCGCAACACGCTTACGAATTCGGGCTCGTGCGTCGTCCTCTTTCTTGGCCCCAAAAATTGTTATTTGATTGATATGGTGTTTTTCGTTTGGAGGAGATGTTCTTCATTGGAGATGAGTTTCTCCAAGCTCTCCCAAGCTTCTCCATTTGCCAAAAATTTCCAACTAGGAAAAATGAGAGGTGCCAACTTATTAAATTAAGTCTATCAATTTAATTTACTTTGGCACAATTAATTGTTGGCACAATTAATTGTACCATGTTGGCATAATAAATTTGGAGGAAGTCCACAGGTTAACTCTTCATCAATGAGGGAGTTCAAGGGGTTTCTCCCATTAAGAGGGTTTGGGTGGTCCCCAACTTTAGGAATTCAAAATCGGGGTTTTAGGTTAGGTGGTCCCCACCTATTTAACATTCACATGGGAGGTTTCAACAAAAAAAAATAGAAGTTTATCTTATTTTATTTTTATTTCCATTAAAAAGTGAAAAAATATCTTTCACCCTCAACACACTACGGTTGAGGTAAAGGTCTCCTTAAGCGAATACCGGCGGTGTGATTTCAACGGTGTCCTCATATTTAGATTCCGAGCACTGGTTTAAAAGTTACAAAAACCCACTCACACATTTACTGAACATACCCGAAAAGAACCTCAGAAATTAATTTTGGGCACACCAGGCCTCGGAATCACGCGCCGTCAATTTTTGCAGACTCGTAAAATTCCTATATAATTAAAAAAAATTACATGGAATTTCTAGGTCTTTACATACCACCTCTCACGGTTGGGTACGATGATACATAAAAAGTATATATATGATATATATAAAATAATTATACCTATTTAATAATTATATCATATATACCTTATTACCTGCCATTCAGCTGGGGATATGATAACATTGCTTGTTTGTAAGGTGTACTACCGCCTCACGAAGCGATGTGATTCGTCTTTCCCTAAATCTCTACATAGAAGGTGATAGGCACAAAGTAACTTATTATATATGATATAAATTACATAATTAATATATTAATTAAATATATATCATTCTAAAAACATAATATATATCAATTTATTTCTTACTTTTTAACTCAATGAAAGATGATAATGTTTATCGTGTACATGTGGACTACCGCCTTCAAGAAAAGATGTGACTCTATTTTCATCAGCAAAACACATGGATGATATATATATATATATATTTTATATTAAATAAATAATATTTTATTTATGATATTTTTATAATTATGGAAATATAATATATTGATTACCTCTGTTGCATAATGATTTTTGAAAATTTGAAATGTTACTCATGCGTACGTACACCATACCATCCCCGTTATCATAACGTAATTAATTTCTCAAAACCATATTTCATGATCGGTATTAAAATTATAATTGAAATATAAAATGATAATTATTTCATGATAATTATTCTAGTGATATAGAAACTATATAACATGCACAAGAACCAGGTCATTCCTGACAAAACATCCATTAAAAAATAAGGCAATTAACCCACAAAATAATGAAAATATTTAAATATTATTGATGAAGGGATGATATAATGTTATAAAAGGATCATATATGATATTATAAATACTCATATATTTCTATTATAAGTTAATAACATATTTTAAATCACTATATATGAGGTTAAAAAACAATTGATCAAAAGGAAGTTAAAGGTAAGGGACTTCGTCTCAAATTCACTTCATTGGGGCATGTTGTAATATTTAGAAAATAATTTCGTTTATATGGTTTATATAATTCAACATAACATTTAATTTAATGATTACTTAATAATTAATGGTATTTTAATTTTAAATTTTAAATATTTCATCTTAGTGGATTTAATTGAATATTTCCAAGTGGTAAAATTTATTAAGAAATCAATATTTCTTTTGTGATTGTTAGGTTTCTCTTAAAACAGTCACTTTGTTGCAATAATTTCTTGTTGGAAATTAAATTTATCTTAAATATAAATATTATTTATAATGGATATGATTATTTTCTAAGACTTATACCATTTTTACATATGGTTTTTTCTTTGATGATTATTTGATTAACTAGGGAAATATTGATAAATATGTATCCATGAATCAATATGAATATTTGATGATAAGAAAAATTATTTATTATTTGAATATAGTATTATTAAATATATGATGATTTATTTGGACCTATGGTAAGGGGTGGTTCCCATGATTATATAGAAAATATCTACACTAGTAGATATCATGAGGCAAATTGACTGGTCAAATTAAATGGGGTTTTACCTATAGTTTTAGAATTTCTTATGAAAGGCCTTGATGGAAGAGGTATCATATTCCTAAGATATTTCATCAAATAATTAAGAATTTATTTCATTAAAATTCTAATTATCATTATCCATGATATTTTTACAATGATATTATCTATGGATTCATTTTAATCATAGATTATTTATTAAATGACACGTGTTATAAGTTATTTACCTTTCCATGTTGATTATGCCTTATCTTATTATCTATGGTATTTTCAATATGATATTATCCCTATAAGAATTTAAATCTCAAACTATTTATTAAATAGATTATTTTTTAATTTTTTACCTTTCCATGCAGATTATACTTATTGATTCATTATAGCTTCTGATGTACTTAACCCTTACTAAGTATTTGAACACACACTTATTTCATTTCCTTTCACCAATATATAAAGAGGAAATATTTGAATGAATTTTCAAGGATGTAGTTCATTTTTTTGTTTTATGTTTTATTTTATATTCTAAATGTAAAATGGGTATCAATTTTTTATCTTTTTCTATAAAACTAAGAAACATATCAGTTGGTTAGGATTTGATTCCTTATATGAATTCCAATGTATTAAAGAAGACACTGACTATAGACTACTGGGGTCGAGGTTGTTAAAACATATATTGAAATAGGTGGTTTTATGAGATTTAGAAACTAAAATTTATAACCTTCTATAATAATGTTGTGGATAATTCCTTAGACTATTAGTTATAGGATAATGGTTAGTACCAAAAGATAATGAGAAAGTAATCACTAACCAACTCCTTAAAAGGAACCACACTATAATACCAATTATTATGTTTGAGTGAGATGGAAAGAGGGAATATAGGTGGGTGAATAGTCCTTTTTAAAAATATCAATGAATTATAATTTTCATATTAATAAATAGTACAATGATGAAAAAATAATGTAGTGGAAAATAAAACACAATATTTTTTTAGTATTTTTAATCACCAAGATTATGGAGATACTCTTTTTTAATACACAACTTTTAATATATTCCTAAACAAATATTACATTAAAAACATTGAAGTATCTTATGAGGTCTAGTTTCTTGGAAACTAGGTATATAATACAATAATTGATTAAGGAAAACCCAAAAATAAACATTATTTAATTATTTTGAAATACTCCTTTGTTTATCTTTACATGGTCACCTCACTACATGTAATTTACTAGGGACATAGATCAATATAAATGGGTGATCATAAATCCCAGTATGGTTTAACATATTAAATAAAAAATAAATGATCATCATGGATCAAACAAGGAGAATTACATGGGAGAATAATCAAAATTTATTGATAAATGACATGGAAATGTGGCTACACTATAAAAATGATACATTTATAATCATATCACTATTTTCAATCACCAAGGAATCATAATAAAAAATTACCAAGGTATCATACAACATTTCATCTCTAGAGATTAATTATTTACCCAAGGTACTGAAGAACTATCAGGGAACAACCTTTATATGTCTTAATTCATGTGAGACACACCAATCATAATAAATAATTTCATCAATAACCCAAGGAGAATAAATAATAGGTTTCATATAAAATCATTGACTATATAATTAGTGGTTAAAGACATAAACATCACATCATTTTTGACCCATAAAAAGGGAATGTATCTTTCCTAAATTTAAATCCCTAAATCAGTAAATAATGTTTACATCTAGATTAATTACCATGAATAAGGAAGGGGTTTGGGTATTCACAATATAAAAATATTTCATATAAAATAGGGGTATCTAGTAAATTTGGTAGTATGATGGTATAAAGAACAAATCTAGGAAATGGAATAATGACAAGGAATGATAAAACACTAATTTGGGAGCAATTAGTTAAATATTATAATATGAAAAGATTTTAATTAAATATTTAGAATCCATACTACAAAAGGGGAAACTTAATGGAAAAGAAAATGGTAGAGTTACCTTACCTTGAAGATTTTCATCTTAGAACATGGAAGAGCCTTAAGACCATCAATATACCTTATAGGGACTCTGTTAGAGGAAACATGAACAGAAACAAAAACAATTTTTTAATATTACTTTATATATGGAGAAATAAATTTTCCAAAAAAATATAGTTTTTTCAATTATAATTTCAATTTTACAATTTAGATAGTCATTTATAGGTTTCAAAATTGATTTAAATCCATTAAAATACAAAATATTAACGAAATAAAATACTTTTTTTTGTTGTGGATAAATAAATTATTAAAAATTTATTATATATATTTATATATGAATTCATAAAACATACAGAAAACACAAAACAATATTTTTACTATTTAGAAAAAATCAAGTATTTTACAAAATTATAAAAATCACACCTTAACATAATTTTTATGTCATTATTCCAAATATAAATTTTTATTAAAATAGTTTCCTAAATAGGGGAATTTTAACATTTAAAAAAAATTATCTGTCGAAAAATAATAGTTTTTATGACATAGTCAAATTTCAGACACTTTTAAAAATATTGTAGGACATTATAAAATAGGATTATCATTTATATTTAAATAAATAGTGTTTTGAAAGACTATTTCATGAAAATAAATTGTTATTTATAAAACATGATTTTATTATATACGTGTATATATTTTTAAAAAATATAATTATGTTTTATTTGTATCAAAAAAACTATCTATAAAATTCATTCAATATTTATGTTTATTTTATTAAATAAAAATATTACTGAAATGGGATCGATGAAACTATAACTTCTGTTATAAAAATGAAATGAAACTTTTATGATACTATGGTCTAGATACATAACCCCATATTACCAAATAATATTCCCTAATGGTAAGGTCTGAAATGGTTGTAGAACCATAGGGTGACTCAGCTGACATAGACATATTGGTGATCACCAATATATTAAACTTATCTCATATGTAATTTTCTTCAATCCTCACTTGTTGAATCTCTCCTTGTGATTTTTCAAGGGCGAAACATAGTGATGCTACCTCCCTCCCAAATTCTAAAAAATGTGCTTCAAAAGGCATGACTATTTTGGTTTAGGCCATAATTTGTCATTTTTTCATCAACCATTAGTTTTCATTAACCTTTATAAATAATAATTATAGCAGTAAAATTATTATTAATGGTCATATTGACCAATGGTCAGGTAACTATCATATCTAACAAAAACATTGTGTCACATCCATGTCTTCATTTTTTTGTATTTATTAAATTTATTTTGGCCATACATTTATTCTATGGGTTTCCTTGGAGTTTCTTGAGAAACATGGAAAGTTTGGCTTCCTGAGAGGGTGGACCATGGCTTGTGCACAGTTATGGGAAACTAAGCACCTTGCCTAAGAAATAATACACCATTATTTCATTTTTGGATAGTGAGAAATCACATGGCTATCACATGGTTTGTCAAATAGTGTGACATGTCCCTAGTGGATAGTGGTGGCCACACCATTTCCACATGGTCTAAAAAACCATGCAGGATAACTATGTGGCCTGGCCAGGTCCTTAAAATTTTGATATTTACCTTTTTTCCCTTTTCAGATTTAACCCCAAATCTTCCCCTCTTCTTCCACATGCATAATTTCTAGCACTTGAATTCAGAATCCTATCTATTTCTCCCTTAGACCTCCATTTTTAGGAGGGTTTGGTGGTAAATCTTCAAGATTATTCATGTAAGTTCCTCCATTATTGGTTTTTTTCTCCTTTCTAGGGGTTCTCCCTCTCTTTTAGGGGGTTTTATATCTCCAGTGAGATGGATTAAATTTTAAGGGTTAGATCATAATTCTTAGGGTTTGATCTTGATGTTCTATGTTCAATATTTCCTTTATAGGGTTCTCTTGATTTGTAGTTGTTTTTTCCATAGGAATCTATAATTTTCAACACTTTTGGTTGGTGGTTCCATGCTTTAACATTATTTTATGAACATGATAATCTTACTTGAGTGTTTAAATGTGTTATATGATTTATGTGTGTGGTGTGAATAGTGTTTTTTAATGGAGTTGATAAAAATGTCTTTAAAATGTATTTTATAAAATAAATTGGATGTATTTCAAGTGTGAACCCTTTTTGTGAATTTAAAAGTCTTTTATTAATTATGCAACATTTTTAATAAATTGTACAAGTGGTGCAAAACCAGTTTTAGAATGGTTTTGGTGTGAGTTTTGATTTAAAAGTGGGTTTGGTTATGAAAGTGTTGATTTATCAAGAATATTCATATTTTTTTGAATGTGTATATATGAAAGTGATGCTGCACATGGAATTTGAAATGGTAATTGGGTATAAAGGGAAACCTGGGTGACTAGGAGAGTAGACTAGGACTAGTACACTAGTTGACTTAGAAGTGGTTCATCCCAGATTCATCTAGTAATATTGATGATACAACACTAACTAAATGATAATGATGATTGGAGAACACTAGGATCATGGGGTGTCCCCTCCTAGTGGACCATTCATGCGAATATTGTTGGTTTTGGTTACTAAACCACATTTCACTAAGATATGACATAAATAGTGTGTCATTTCTAGATAGTTCCTAGAGGCTTCTCCCACGACATAGTGCTATTTTGAGATATTGTACATACTATTAGCATATAATACACTTTTTTGGTTATTTAAAAATAATGCATGTTTTCTTTTAAAATGTTTTCCATAAAAAAGTTTCTAGTCATTATTTTATAAAAGATGCATGTTTATTTATCATATAGTGTTTTTATCCAGGAATCTCTTTATTGGGTAGAATCATACTATTCTTTGGCTCACACCCTACTTAAACATTTGGGTGTAACTATACTTGGTTATGTTTGATACAGGAAAAGGAAAGAAGTTTGGAGATAGTGGTTTAGGATTCTAGTGGTATTCCCCTACAGGTGTTGTGGTGGTGGACTAAGGATGATGTTCCAGTTGTTTCATGGTGGTTTTAGATTAGTTTGGTTGTTCCATTTTTTTATTTAGCCCATTTTGTTTTTTATTTAAATATGTAAACATTGAATAAAAAAACATGTTATTCAATGTTTGGTTATGTTTTTTTAGTTTTGTTTTATTTATTATAGCTGGTTTTTATGATTATTTACATGGGAAAAATCTTTCCCACCTTATATTGTCGATACCTAGACACTTGTTTCCAATCCCTGGGTATTGGGAACATCATTTGGACCATGCCATAGGTTGGGTCAGATGTTGGATTGGATAGAACTCTATCCTGGTTCATGACACATTTCCTTTTATACTCGATATATGATCTACAATTTTACTAATTCATTCTGAAAGGTTTCTATAATTCCTCTAATAATATCAATTTTTTTTCTCTTTTAATAGTTTCCATGACAGGTTTAACCTTATTTTAACAGTTCATACCTATGGATTATAGCATTTCATGGTTGATATTATTTGTTTTTTTATCCCTACACTATTCTCATATCTATTAATTGGTATTATTAATTAACATTTAATTTTTTATAATATTATTTTTATATACATACATTGTGAAGGAAAATGAGATAGTCATTATAAAAAAGTGTTATTTAATTAATCTTAGAAGGAATTATTAGGAAGTTAAATTCTATTCCCTTATGAAATTTCTTCCTCGATTTTTTTTTCATATTTCAAAACTAAAGGGGGTATTTTTCCTTCATTTCTTCTTTAGGTTCCCATATAGCCAATTCCAATGTGTGATTTCTTTATAGGACATTCAAAACCCATTTTTACTAATTCCTTAACATTTTTAATCTTTTGTAAATGATATAGACTTGATCTTATTCTTATGAAAAGTCAAATTATAATTACACTCAATTAATCTCAAGTATATGTGATGGATCATACATATAAATTCTCAATTGGGAAAGGTGAAAGAAATCATGTAGATTATAAAGATTTAGTTATAGTGTTAATCGATAATCAACCACTCCAATACGCACCAGAATCTCAAATTGGACAATTTATTTTGCACTTAGTTTCCTCTTATTTATAAATCTCACAACTTCATTTCATAATGATATCTTGAGAAAAAATTATTCCCCAACATGAAATTATATGTCATTCTATCAGTGGTCGGTATATATTTTCAACTAACTCTAATAATATTTTGTGTTTTTCTAAATCACTTATATCTTTTGATTCACCTCATTCGGACCATCAATACCCAATAGTTACCCTTATCTAAATTCATCCTATCATGTTGGAGTTACATAACTTTTTACATAGATATCTTTAAAAGAATACATTTGAATACTTGTGTAAAAACTATTTTTATAAGAGAATTTAATGAGTGGATGATTTTGATCCAAATTTCCTCTAAAATCAAGAGATCTAGCCTATAACATACATTAAAATGTTTGAATTTTCCTCTCAAATATCCCATTAATATTAGGATGATATGTTTTCCTCAGGTTTAAATCTATATTCATTTCATTTTGAATGACCCTATATAATTTTAAAGTAAGTATTATATCTCAAAAAATAATAATTGAGAGTGGTACTCCATGTAGTCTCACTAATTATTAAATATAGAGGCGATCTAGGAATTCTAGGGATATATCCTCTATTATGGAAATAAAAGGGTAATACATTTTCAATCTATTGATGATTACCTGTATAGAATTGTTACCATTGGATTTATTCAGAAGGTTGGTGATAAATCCCATAGTTATGTAATACCACTTCACTAAATGAATGGGTAGTGCTTTTAATACATTTTTATTAATTTTTCTCACTTCCTTAACTTATTGACACACTATGATCCTTATATTATAATTAAAAATTTATCTTTTCATATTATCAAACTGATAAGTATCATGAAGTTACATATATATCTTATTGATTTAGTGGTGTATATATAATGTATATATATGAGATTCATCCATCATATACTCCTTTATATCCAGAATATATGGAATATATTTCCTTGTACCAAATTTCAGAACACATTCTTAATCAATTTTGAATTCATAAAAATCCCATTTTTCATAGCCTCTACCTTATTTTGGAAACAAAGGATCATCTCTTTGAGATGTCTCAATATTATCTAGAAATGATGGTTTATAAATAATTTAGGATAGTATTGATGATGTACATTATTTTATAATTCACATGCCCACCCTTACTAGGTCATTGATCAATGTATCTCTTTCAATCCTCAACATTGTAAGAACCCCGTGATCTTTCAAACTCAATCCACCTATAACGTTTTTTTCTCTTATGGGATGATAATGAATTGAAAATTCATAGAAAATAAAAATCTCCAACCATCTCCTTTGTCTCATGTTTAGTTACTTATGTGTGAATATCTACTTAATACCTTGGTGGTCTGTTTATATACCATAATTTTCTATATATATATATATAGTTTCACCATATCTTAAAAGTAAAAATGAATATAGATATATCTAATTCATGAGTAGGATAATTCTACTCATGTTGATTTCATTTTAGATATTCATAGGAAATTACCTTGTCATTTTTCATTATAACACCTCCAATAACTTTCATAGATTCATCACTATAGATAAAAAATCCTTCTCTGATGGAGGGTAGAGTTAGCATAGGGTCACTAACCATCATCATATTTAGTTATTGGAAACATTCTTCACACTATCTTTTGTTGATAAAAATAACTCATTTTCTATTTAAATATGTTAGTGGATTATAATTCTTTGAAAAAAATTACACAAACCTTCTATAATATCTTGATAAAATATGTAAAATATGAATTGAATTTACTATTATTGGATGAGTTCACTCCTTTTTAGCCTTTATCGTGGAAGGATCATCTAATTTTTTTCACTAGTTACAATGTTCCACAAGAATGAAGCATTTTATAACTAGAATACACATTTCCTAAATTTAATAAATAGAATTTCATTCCTACTAATTTGTAACATCACCCTTATATGACATTCATACTCCTCATAACATTTGGAATATATCATAATATCATCAATAAAGACCATAAAATATTTAATAATTTAGTCCCTATAGAATTTATCCATCATAACCATACATATGGGAAGATAATTACTCAACCCAAAGTGTGTAACAAAAAACTGATAATGACAATATCTTTTTTATAAGGTATTCATTTTAATTTATTCTTTCTTTGACCTCAAATGATTATACCCAATTAATGGTTAATCATAGAGAATAATTAACCCCCTAAAAGTTTTCTGAACACATCCTAAATAATCGAGAGAGGTTTTTTAACTATGATACCATTATAAACTAAATAGTCATTTCATAGCCACGTCGATCCATTATTCTTTTTCCCAATGAAAATAGGTGCTCCCCAAAGGAGATAAACTTGGTTAAATAAAACCCTTGTCTAAATGATCTCGTGGTTTCTTATTTAATCCCTATAAATCCATATATTCCATTCAATATGTGGACTTTGATATTGGATTGGATCCATGTATGATTTTAATTGATAACTCCACCTCTCTTTCTGGGGGAGGTTCAAGTAACTCTTCATGGAATTCAATAATTGTTTCCAAAACAATGGGCACATATCCAATATTTAGACATTATCCTTCTTATACTTCTTTAATAATCATTTCTATAATGAAGGAAATTTGACGTGGTTATTAGAAAGATTAGGGCTGGGATATCTCTTTATTGAAGATAACATACAGTTTTCCCCTTCAAGATAATAGAAGTATCCTTACTTTTATAGTTGATTTTAGAATTATTATTTAAAAACGAATCAATCCCATGCATGATATCAAATTTCACCACTAGATAAACCAACAGGTTTGTAGAGACATTTCACTCACCAATGTTAATAGAGTAATATATATATATATATATATTTGATGCTTTAATGATTCATCTAAGGGTTTTAACTAAAAACTACACCACAAGTACTTTAGTTATTAACATGATGTTCTGTGAAAACATGAATTAAATAGAATAATTTGTAGAACCACAATCAAATGATGTACTTTCTAGATTTGAGTGTATGATGAGAGTACCTTCCAAAACATCATTTAGAGCCATGACATCATATGTTGTGATTGAAAAAGAATAACCTAGATCATGTGTCCAATTATGAGGCTGATATCCCCCCCCATTATCTTTTCATTTGAACATTGATTAGAGAAATTTCCATGCTCCCCACACTTCAATCATTTCATGGTGTGTTGTGGTCACACCATATTCCTTTTTTTATTAACATTTAGATAAAGATTATTTACATATGTATAATAGTTTTGAGATATATTTATATCTATTCATCACTTGTAACACTTCCCACTCTATTATAGGCAATTCCCTAAATTCATAATCACACATTTATTATAGCTGTAATGTTGTAGTTTCATCCAAACCATATTATTTCCATAAATTTTCTCCATCCCTCCCTTCTTTTCATTTTTTCATAAGTCCAGTGGGAATCTCTTCACTCCATTTAAACTTTGAGAGCATATATTATTGTCTCTCCATACCACGTAAAGTCTCATATTACACATGATTTGGGTACACAGGTTCTGAGTCCACAAAATAATTAGTTTATCTTCTTATTAGAATAAATGAAAATTCCTGAATAGTATCATGTAATCATTGTTAAGTTCATATCATAATTACCCATAGATTCATTTTATCTTTATTTCAACTAATTTAATTCCCTCTCTATATTGGTGCAAAGGATAAGAGGAATATACTTATTGAAAAAAAAAAAAAATTTGTCATGTTCCATGGATTCATCTTCATCCATTGGATTCCTGTTCTTGATTAGTGTCCACCACAGATCATATTCTCCCTCTAAGTGATATTCTACCCATGAAAATTTCTATTTATCATAATAATGGAGCATAGAAAATATATAATCTATATTATTTATCCATCATTCAGCGACTAAGGGATTAGAGGTTCCAGTAAACACAGGTGGTTATTGACGTGTGATGGATTAAACTTCATATTTTTACTTCAATAGTGAAGCTAGACAGTCCAAATTGTTTAAGATGCTATTAATCACATAAATTAACTAATTAATCATTATCATGATGTTTTTAACTCATTTTCCCCCGTTATTAAAAATTCCTTAATCTCAATTTTTATTACATCCATTGTTTACATGAGTCCTTCAATTTCCTAATTTTTTATGGATGAATAAAATTGAAGTGATAAATTTGTTTCTATTTGGGTGCTTATAATAAATATTATAAATGAAAGATTAATACTAAAATATTCTAGTATAATGATACTTGGATGATATAATTTGATATTAAAAATTTTTAAATTATTTATATATCCTTTATAATGGTTTGTAAGAGCCATGTGATTAACAAAACATATCCCTAGGGCGTGTCAAACTAAGAGTTAAACAAGGTTGATTTATTATGAACCAGGTGATGATTGAGTCAAATCCTAATGCACCCTTTTCAAGGTTATTATCCCTAGGTTCAACTATGCTAGATCCATATCTACTTGTAGTATCTAGATAGGGATTTAATTGTTTAGGTATTACTCTCTTTATAATTCATCAAAATTTAATGTTTTTTTCTATATTTAAACATATCCTAAGGGTTATTACTAATATTTTCTTATGACAAATTACACAAATAACTAAACCATACCATTGAAACCAATTTTGGAAACTAACCTTTTTAATATAAGAATTTTATAAAAATTCATTAACAAATATTTCATTAATAACTTAAAATTATATTTTGAGGTCTAGTGTCTTGGAAACTTGGTACCAAATACATAAATTACATAAAAAAAACATGAACATAAACATTATTAAATAATTTTTAGAGAATACTTTATAAATCCTTCATAGGTCACCTAACTATAAGTAATTTTCTCAAATCATACATTAATAAAAAATGGTGAGAATAACACTCAGTAAGGGTTAACAAATGAAATGAAACATGAATAATTATCTAGGTTAAAACAAGAGTCAAAATATAAGAGAGTAATCATGTTTACTTGACACATAACATGTAAATATTTCTACTATCATGAACCATCCTAGGTTGAACCTAAATTAATCACCTAAGTCAGTCCACGACATGCATTGAAGGGAATTCCTAATCCCCATGGGTTGGAAACTAGTGTCGGGAATCAAAATGAGACAGTTAGGAATGGTTCGACCCATAAACAAGATACATGAAACTGAATATAAACAAAAAAAAACAAAAAAAAAAACACTAGAAATCGAAATAAAAAGAAACCGAGTAGTAAAACATACCTCAAGTGACCTCGTGGGTCACCATGGAACACAAAACCACACTCTCTCCAAGAGTGATCTAAACTAGAGGAACCTAAAACTGAATAAAATAAACAAGGAGTGATCACTGGTATACTCATTAGAAATTCCAAGGAATGACAGTGACCTATTCCCTTACCTTTAAAAATAAACCCAATTATGCTAGTTTGAAAATAAGACATAATAAAGTAATGTTTTTCATTATTTTCAAATTCAAGTCACAAGTTTAAATTTTTAAGGAATGTGTTTCTGTTCCACTATTTTATCAAAATAGACTCCAAGCATGAATTACCATTTATAAATGTAAAGAAATAAGTTTATATTGAAATGTGGTTTTTTAAAAATGAGACAACAAGTGTGAAACAACTGAAATGAAAATCAGGTCATAATAACTATGGGAAATCCCTAAGTAGCTAGTGTTAGTTGGGGACCTAGGATCCTTTTACCTCAGTGAAACATGGTATAGAAACCACAAATAACTACGTTATCATTAATGATCCACTAGTAGGAAACTATAACCTAGTGGTATCTAATCAATCATCATAATGTTTAGTTAGTGTTGTAAGTGTCAATCCTGCTAGATGAAATTGATACAAACCTCTTTTGTATCATCTAGTGTACTAGTCCTAGTCCTCCCCCTAGATACCATAGGCTTCCCATATTATATATTTAAAGTGGTGGTGAGTTTTCATCCAAATAACATTCATGAATATATCATTATTTTTATTTAAAATCACACCCACCCTCTCACCACCAATCTCCCTCCTTGAACACATCACCTTTTTACAGCACACAACCACACAAAAGCCTTTAAATAGGCACATATGAAAAATTACACATTAACACTTGAATCACATTTCTAAAATTAAGGGGAATGACTCAAGTGGGAAATTTAACTTTTTCAAACCATTTTCAAGTGCCAAATGGGCCACGTTACTTTTCAAGGAATACTTTAATTTTTTTAAAAAAATTACCCAACACTTTTAATTTCAAAATTATTTAATAGCATAATTAGACCACCAATGTACCACACACTTACAAATAATCATGAAATAATTTCTAAACAAAATCAAACCATTTTAGAAAGTAAAACTTATAATCAATCTAAAATTCACACCAAAACCCATGTGATTTTTCTAACATACCAAAGCAAGAGACTTCCCATTTTTTTAAATCACAGAAAAACCCATGTTCACTAAATTAAACATTCATGAACAATATGAACAACACCAAACATTAGGGGGAATACCAACCACACACCACCAAACAATTTTGGAAAACACCTTTAAGCATTTAAAGTGACATTCTTGGAAGCAGATTTAAAAAAAGACCACATTTGAAAACATAAAAGTGAATCATGAAAATAAAGAATGTCCAACATCAAATATAGCTAAGACTTTTCATAGAACATATATATACTATTTAATATTGATTTTTTTTAAAACACTCAAGAAATCATAGAATTAAAATTAAAGGTATATGCATAGGGGACCTACCTCAAGACACACAACTTTAGATGATGGAAACCCTGAACCGCTTCACCTACATGTTTATAAATTTTCACACACACACACACACAAACACACATATATAACCTTTGACCTAGGTATATATTCACCACTCCATGAGAGAATATGTGTAAGGAGGATACATATATATACATTTTCACCCATGTAAATACTTATAAATCATTTATACCGATTACCCAACCCACACTGTGATGACCAAACCACACTAAAATGATGAAAGAGAGTCTAAAAATTACCAAATGCTCTAATTAAAAATAAATTGAACAAGGAAACCAGAGAAACCTCACCCCAACCAGCGAATGAAGAGTTTTAAACAGACTGAATCCACTTTTCCTTCGATATAATATGTCAAAACGTGAAGGAGGGTACCAAAGAGACCTTCTGAAATCCCTAGCAAGGAAAGAAAACATCAAAAATTAGTTAAACCCTACCCTAGGGTTTCGGTCGAACATAATAAGGAAACGGGAGGAAGAAAAATCAGCCAAATGATGGAGGATAGTGAAGGAGAGGACTCATCAAGAGGTTTCTATTAGAAATCCTTAAAAATCCAGGTGGAAATGGCAGTAGAAGGGAGCACAGGAAAGAGGGGGGTCATGCAGCCATGGAAAAAGAGGGAGGAGGGGACCAACGACGATGCCAGTTGCTGACTGTGCCTGGGACAACGGTGATAGCAGTGGTGGGATCAGGGAGGAGGTCGCTAGTGTGGCAGGCTGATCAGTGAGAGAGGGGGTCATCTCAAGGGGAGGGAGGTGCACAACTATAGTGGTGAGGGAGGAAGGCTCGTACAACACACCAGGGATAAAGGAAGAGAAAAAAAAGAGGGAATAGGAAATTACGAAAAAAAATAAAATAAAAAATGAAAACCTAATAATAATAATATAACTAATAATAATAATAATATTATTAATAATATTCTCCCATGAATGATAAAAATAAAAATAAAATACAACACGCCAAGTTGGGGTGTGACAATTCTCCCCACCATCACACTTTCTTCCCTTAGAAAGTCCCAAAAGACTTGGCTGTTCAAAGCTCAAAACAACGACGCAATGATTCTTAAAACAAAAACCCTACCACTTTAGGGTTAAACACTCACATTCCACCTAAGACCTAAATCCTCAAGACCCAGACTACCAAGTAAATAAACCATAAACATGAGACTCACATTTCCAAACACACCACAACATGGAACAACCTAACCACAATCTTAAAACTAACTAGAGTCTACTCATGATCTTCAAGGAACATTCTCCATATGAATAATATTTTGGGCTAACCATCTATATTGTTCAAGGTAGAGTGGAGCAGAGGCAATGAAATTCCCTAACAAGAACACCTTGAAGACTATGTTCTATGTAAAGTTTTACTATGTTTGTATCCCCACCATATTAGGACTCTATTTAAATACTGACTTTCCCAAATCGAAATAAATAAGAAAATAAATCAAGACACCTGACACTGGTGTGATCCCTTAATGTCCTGAGTCACATCCTACCTACTTGAAAGAAGACATTGGTGAGACCCATAGTGGCTCTCCCCACCATATTTGAAACTGAGTAGTATAATGGAACCCATAAGAGAACTCTCAATTTAGTTTCAACTATGTGGATCAAATTTCCTATCATGATCCCACCGACATGGGATGACCCCAAACATAGGGAGAAACATCAACACAAACAAGCCTAAAACCCCTAGTCCAAGGGGAACCCAAACAAAAGAGACATCAGAAAAACGCCATGCCAAACCATAATTCATAAGATCCATAACCTACATACATTTCTAAAAGAGCATCACCTAGAAGCTAAAATTGGTCCAATTAAAGACCAACCATTTAAAGTTTACACTAACAAGGCACAACCATTGAAATATTTTAGAATAGGCCACCAAGACCTCTAAAATAAGGGCCCAAAACAAACAACCATGGGAAAAGAAAATTCAACTGACATCTTCTCTGATGTTGGAGGCAATACGTTGGATTCGAATTCCCCCACAAATAGCATCTACCCGACTGCATGAAATGCTTCACTCTGACACCTATGGATGGAGTCTTGATGTATTGAAGCATATGTTTCACCATAATATAGAACTAACAACCTCCGACTGAGGCTTCATATTCTGGAAAGATTTCTTATAGACTTCCCCATGTGACCCAAACAACCACACCCTTGACAAGCATTCATAATATTATGACGAACAACATTGAGTGCCCACCCAAATCGACCACATTGGAAACGAATGATTTTTTGGTCTTAGGAATGAGAAATAGGAACTAATTAAAGACTCATTCCATGAACATATGCCTCCAGTTCACCCTCTTCACCGGATGGGTAACCCTTCACGAGCACCTTGAAAAACAAGATTTCCATTTTTCACAGTTCACTCGCTACGACCCCAAATGGAAAGGAAAAGGTAGAAATCACCCTTACCTAACCCAAACAAGACCCTTCAAACAAAACTAGGAAAAATTTCCCTTCAAAACTTCTAGAGATCCTAAAGACCTAAAAAAACACTCAACTTCCTCAACTTACATCGCAACCCCTGTCAAACCTCAATCACCACAAAGAAAACAAGCAAAAATGTAAAGAAAATAACCCCACCAAAACACTTGGGGTTTGGCTAAAACTAACAACTAAAAATGACCCCTTGGGGAACTTTGGATAATTCTAGGTAGCATAATTTAAACAATAAGCACAAAACCAACCCAAATCACATCGCAAAACTAGACTCCATATTTAAACATAAATCTTTAACTCAAACTCAAAACATCATTTCAATCATGAAACACCATCTCGAAAACAAGAATCAAGCCCATAGACTGATACATAATAAAAAAACCATAACCAATTTAATATCAACTAAAATAATACCAAAGAAACATCACCAACCAAGCCTAAACCCCTATTTAACAAAAGACCATTTTCAAAACCATCCCATTTCAAAACCATCTGAATTCTAAAATACACTTTTTAAAACCCACTTTACTTTTTAAAATTTCTTAAACAAAAATCATCCCACCACATCACTAATAAGAAAATGCATTTGGAAAACAAAACAAGCCTTGAAAACTGAGCACCCACCACTGGTATTCCATGAAACCTCATATACATATGTTATCATGACAACTCGGGCACCCATGCACACGTACCGACCACCATTCACATCCAATTACATTCATTCATACATGTGGTAATCCATAGGAATACCAAATAAAAAAACCTTCTCATTTAAAAAGAAAACACCCAATATAGATTTGAAGCTACAAAACAATTTTGAAGACATTATTTACAATCCTAAAATGATGTATCTCCAAATTTCCATTTCTATTAAACTCACATTTTACATTCCACAATAACTTCCAAAAAAACCCAAACACATTATGAAAAATTTTCTATTTAACTATTCATAAAATATTTCAAGATCTCAAAAAACATTTTCTAAAACACTTCCCATCCTCAAAAGAACTCATTACATTTTCAAACAAACCAAGATTTCCACTTTGGAAATCCAATTTCAAAAGGCCAATCATAAATTTTGAAACCTAATAAAACACACCAAAACCAACTAAAACGTTCCCCAAGAACATCCCAAAACAGTCAATTCACTCAGTAAATAAAGATTCCAAATTCTAAAATAAACAACTTCCATGAACAGTTTGGTCACATTGTTTGGAAGATCGTGCACAAACTCAGTGAGCACATAGGAAGTCATCATAGGCAATTACATGGTCTGCACATGGCTTTCCATGCTATCCACAAAAACCATGAACTTGTCAAAAATGACCACCAAATTTAAATAGTAAACAGAAACCCCCAAACAAGACCACAAAACTTGAATAAAACTGAGAACCAAGCATGGAATTCGAGGTAAGACCACCCTATACCACCCTGAAAATTCATACATCATTATGAATAGGTGGTGATCAAGCACCGGCCCGCAACCGGCCACCTGAATTCTGAAAATCCTAACTCTAATTTATCAGACAACCACAAAATACATGGGATAAAACTCCCCTCATACCATTTTTTCATTAAACAAACCGTTTCAACCCTAAACTGATCACCTGAGTTGGTCCATGACATGACTCGAAGGGTGGTCCCAATCCCCACGAGCTGGTAACTAGTGCCAGACATCAAAATGAGATAGTTGGGAATGGTTGGGACCATAAAAAAGATACATACAACTAAATATAAACTAAAAAAACAACATTATAAGTATAAATAAAAAGAAACTAAGAAGTAAAACATACCTGAAGTGACCTTGTGGGTCACCATGGAACACAATACCACACTCACTCCAAGAGAGTTCCAAACTAGAGGAACTTGAAACTGAAAAAAATAAATTAGGCATGAGCACCGAGATACTCATTAGGAATTATAGATAATAACAACTCCCTATGACCTTACCTTCAAAAGGAAACCCAATTATGATAGTTTTAACATAAGACATAACAAAGTAACATTTTTCATTATTTTCAAATTCAAGTCACAAGTGCACATTTTTAAAGAAAGCGTTTCTGTTCCACTATATTTTAAAAATTGACTCCAAGCATGCATTAAAATTTATAAATGAAAATAAAGTAGTTCAGATTAAAATGTGGTTTTTCACAAATGAGATAACAAGTGTGAAACAAATGAAACAAAAATCAGATCACAAGAACCATGGGTAATCCCTAAACATCCAGTGTTAGTTTGGGACCTAGGATTTTCATACCTTAGTGACACATGGTATAGTAAACACAGTGAACTACATTCTCTTACATGATACACTAGTAGGGAACACACCCACAACCTAGTGGTATTTAATTAATCATCATTATGTTTAGTTAGTGTTATAATCGTCAATCCATCTAGAATAAAATGAGACAACACACTTATGTATCATCTACCGTACTTATCATAGTCCGCCTTTCTAAATACCCCAGGCTTCCCTTGTGATATATTTCAAATAGTGGTGAGTTGTTTTCAAACTAACATCCATGAACATATAATTATCTTTATTTAAAAACACACCCACCCTCTCACCACTGATCTCCCTCCTTGAACGCATCTTCTTTTTACGGCACAAAACCACACACAAGCCTTTACACTATGATCATATTAAAAATTACACTTTAATACTTTCATCACAATTCTCAAATTAAGGGGAATGCCCCAAGTGGGGTTTTCTACTTCCACAACCATTTTCAAGTGCCAAAAGGGCCTTGTTACATTGCAAGGAATACTTTCATTTTTAGAAAATACAATTACCCAACACTTTTAATTTCAACATTATTTAATAGAATAATTAGACCACCAAGGTACCACACAATTACAAACAAGCATGGAATCATGTCTAAACCAAATAAAACCATTTGAGAAAGCAAAACATTCAACTAATCTCAAATTCACACCAAAACTCATGTGGTTTTCCAAATGTACTAAAACAAGAGACTTCCAACTTTTTTTAAATAACAAAAAAACCCATGTTCAGTCAATTAAAATTTCATGACCAATATGAACAACAACAAACATCATGGTGACTACCAACCACACACCCCAAAACCATTTTTTAATGCACCTTTAATAATTTAAAGTGTCATGCTTGGAAACAAATTTAAAAGAAGACCAAAATTCAAAACATAAAAGTGAATCATGAAAAATAAAGCAATTCCAACACCAAACATCACTAACACTTTTCATAGCATGTATATATACTATTTAATATTGATTTTTTTAAAAAAACTCATGAAATAATGGAATTAAAATTAAAGTTATAGGCATAGTGGACCTACCTAAAGACACGTAGCTTTATACGATGGAAACCTGGGATTGCTTCACCTACACATATACACATTTTCACACACACACACATATATATATATAATATTTTACTCAAGTACATATTCCCTGTGCCTTTAGGGAATATGCACAAGGATTATACATATATATACATGCTTACCTATGTATATACATATAAATATTTTCTACTGATGACTCGAACCCACACCACAATGACCAAAACAAACTAAAATGATGCAAGATAGTCTAAAAATTACGAAATGATCCAATTAAAACTAATTTGAACCTAGAAACAAGAGAAGCCTCTCCACAACCGGTGACTGACTAGTTTGAAAAAGACCGAATCCACTTTACCTAATGTAGCAGATCTTGAAATGCAAAATAGGGAACTCGAGAGACCCGCTACAATCCCTATAAAGGAAAGAATACATAAAAAATATGTTAATCCATACCCTAGGGGTTTGAACGAATGCAATAAGGAAACAGGAGGAAGAAAAATAAAACAAAGGAAGAATGAGAAGGAAGGAGAGGACTCACCATGAGGTTTCTACCAAAAATCATAAAAAACTAGGCTGTAAACAGTGACAGAAGGGATCTCGGGAAGCAGGGGGTCATATGGATGTGAAAGAAGAGGGATTAGGGGACCAACGATAATGGAAGCAGTGGCTTATTCCTGTGAAGACAACAACAGTAGTGGAGGGATTTGGGGAGGAGGCCACCAACGTGATTGGTCGATCGATGAGCATGGGGGTCAGCTCGATGGGAGGGAGGAGAACATATGGAGAGGTGAGGGAGGAGGACTCATGTGATGCACCATGGAGAAAGTAAGAGAGAGATAAAAGAGTGAAAAATAAATAATAAAAAAATAAAAATTAAATAAAATAAAAAATTAAAACCCAATAATAATAATATAATTATTATTATTATTATTATGATTAATATTATCCCAATTTTTTTTAAAGAAAAATAAAATAAAACAATCTAGGTTGGGGATTTACATATACAAAATAAAAATAAACCATTAATAATCCTATCACCAAGGATTATCACTAAGGTGTAAAAAAAATAATTACCAAGGTTATTTACCAAGGTATAAAAAAACATGTAATCTCTAGAGAATAGTTATTTACCCAATAAATTATAGAACTATCAAGAAAAACCCATAATATTACTTAATTAATGTGATATAAATCACTAATAATAAATCATTTCATCAATATCATGAGGAGAATAAATAACATATTCCATATAAAATCATTGAGTACATAATTAGTTCTTAAAGACTTGAACATTACATTATTTTTTTACCCATATAATGTGAATGTGGGTTTCATTCATGTAAATACCTACATAAATAAATTATTTTTACATATATGTGAATTATTGTGGATAAGGATTGGGTTTTGGTATTAAAATTATAATAATATTTTATTTAAAAGAGGAGAATTCAATAAATGATTTCATCAAAATGATGGTGTGAAACATGGATTAGGGAAAGAGAAAAATGAGATGGAACAAATGCCTCCCATTTATAAAACATTATTTTGAAGATAATAGGATAAATAAATGTTATTTAAAAGTAATTAATTCTATATTTATAAGGAATAATACAAAAGGGGAACTTGAATGGAAAAGTAAACAAGGAGAGTTCCCTAACTTTAAACAGTTGCTTCTTAGATCTTGAGGGTAGAACATTAAGACCTTGAAGAAACCTTGGAGTGTCTCTTTATGAGAAAAATTAAATAAAAATCATGGATAATTGATTTGGAGTGGATATGAATGTTGGGATTCATGGGTATTTATAGTAAAATTGGAGGAATTGTTTAATAACTTCTAAATATAGTTTCTAGAATTCTAGGTTGAGGGAAATGAAAAACCATCTTCTTACCCATGGTTTTTGCTCATGGTTTTAGATATTTTATTCATTTTTATATAATTTTAATCTATTAGAATATAAACTCATTTTTTAATATTAATTTGGACATGGAAAATTAAATTTTCTATAAAATACAGTTTATAATATCATAATTTTCATTTTACACTTTGGAATGTAATTTATTGGTTTGGAAATTGATTTAAATCCATTAAAATAAAACAAATATTAATAAAATGAAATATTTTTTTTGTATTATATTATATATAATTAATAATTACATCATTATTATCTATATAGTCATAAAACACACTGAAAAAATAAAATTATATTTTTATTATTCCACAAAAAATAAAGTATTTTATAAAATTATCAAAATTTAAACCAAACATAATTTTGACATATTGATTCCAAATATAATTTTTATTTCATAAAAATTATTACATAAATATTATAATATTAAATTTTAAATGAAAAATCCTTATTTTTTAAAAGATAACATTTTTATGAAAAAGTTAACTTTTTGACACATATAAAAATATTCTGGGACATTATAAAATTATATTATCATTTATTATTAAATAAATGGTGTTTAAAAATAATATTTCATGAAAATAGAATTTTATTTAGGATAATTTATTTTTTTATAAAAGGGTGTATGTTTTTTGAAAATAAAATAATATTTTATTTGTGCCCAAAAATCTATCTATCAAATTGATTCTATATTCATGTGTATTTTATTAAATAAAAATAATATAGAAAATGGGATTGATGAAATAAAAAATTCATTAATATAAACGAAATCAAAATTTTATGAAAAAACTTCTTAATATATAACCCCTTATTACAATAGCATATTCACTAAGGGTAACATGTGTTATGGTGGAAGTTTCATGGTGTGTCTAAACTAACATTTACCTCGTGATTATCTTCACTAACTTGAAATTCCCCACATTCCATTCCATTCAGTCATCACTTATTGAAACTATTATTCTGAAAATAGGATTCATAAGGCATCACTTTACTGGCTAAGGTTTTTGTTTCTCCTTTTTGAATAAACTATCAGTTTTCATTACCCTTTATAAATGCTAATTCTAATGGTAAAATTTTATCTAATATTTTTAATGGTGACGTTATTAACAATGTTTATAGTTTTCAACAGTCATATTCATTATTTTTTAGCTTATGATTAGGTCCAATGATCACTTTTCCTTTAATACCATATATATACTCCACAATTTCACTACTTAATTCCAAAAGTTTTATACAATTCCTTTGATAATGTAATTTATATTATTAATGTTTCTTTTTCTTTTAATAGTTTTCATGGAAGGTTTAATTTTGTTGGGAGAGTTTTAATATGTGGAGTATACAATTGTGTTGTTGGTATTATTTTATTTATATATCCGGATAATATTTTTAGTATTATTAATTAGATTTATTATTTCCCATGTAATATTTTATTTTTAATAATATTTATGTGTTATTGTATTATGAAATATAAATAAATCATTATGAAAAAATAGAGTTATTTTATTAATCATTGAAGGAATTTCCAGGCCATTACAAAGAAACTTCATCTACTCTTTAATATTCTCTACTCTATTAGAAGACATGTATTCACTAAAAAATCAATTTTTTAGGGAGTGATAACCTATATACATATGTAAATTTTTCTCACTTGGTGGTATAATCCAATTACAGAAGTACACTTTTCTCACATGGTGTTATAACCCAATTGACTTTTACTGGAGTCACAAACTATAATGAACCTACCCTTAGGAGTCACAACCCAGCCTTGCTTTTTAATAGGAGTAATGAAAAATTAAATATGATTTTGTATAGAATATCATAAACCAACATGAAAGGAAGACATAAAATATTAATAAAATACAACAATGAAAACCAGAAATAAATTAAGAATAGAAGTTGAGAAGATGATAATGAATGTAAATGAAGCACCAGATCTTCAATCACTTCTGTTGTAGATGATCAAATGAAAAAATCATTCATGATCTCACTAGTGAAAGAATAGTCACAATATAGTTTCTATACTTCTCAATTCTCATATTAGTGTCATAATTTTATATGTATCATTTTATGTGTTGAATAAACAATGTTGAGTTTATTTAATAATGTTCTTATAGATTTCATTACAATGGCTAATCATGCATCATTAACTACAAGATCTTCTTGAGTATAAAGGAGCTAATAAATATCCAACTACCACATTCCATTCTATAAAATAATAAAAAAGAAAATATAATTGATACCTCTTATTTAAATTTTCATGTTCATGATAAAAAAATTCTCATGCTTAATAATTATTTTTGTAAATCATCAAATATATCCAATATTTCCATGTATTTATGAAATTAGATATGTTAAAATTGGATATGTGATTCTCATAATGTCCTTGACCCAGTTCACTCATAATTAATTGATCTTGTTTAGTCACATGGCCTCAAGCATGCATCCTTGTATGTCAAAGTCTATTGACTAGTGGGAAGGTTCCATGATGGTAGAGTGGCGAGACTACAACCTCATGAATAGAGTATCACAATGGTATAATTAATGAATAAATAAAGGAATCATGTTAATGTTAACAAATAAATGAAGGTAAATCATCCAGATAAGTAATAATAAACAAGCCAAGGTGGCATCATAAAAAAATGATAACTATGACATGGAGATATAAAAAAGGTAGGCATAAATGGAAGTAAGAATAAAATGTGTACATTTATAACAAAAAATAAACTGAAAAAAAAAATCTATAATAGTACCATGAGCCATAACCCAGTCCCATGATCCCAAGATCCCATACTATAATCAATAAAGTATACAAGACCAAGAAACTACCCTTGTCCCTAACTACACCCATGAAGTATTCTAGGTAACAAATGGAGTCCCCAATGGGGTGTGAGATATATTCAATAGGCCACTACCAACAACATCTATACAAAGAATTTTCATGTATATAAAGGATGATTTTTGTTGAGAAAAAGATAGGATGTGGAATAATATGTGTAAAATAATACCCATGTTAGTCTCTGATTCCTCAAGGGATGTCCATTGGACTATAAATACTTTTGTTTATCCAGGTAATGTCATAATACATGACTTTCAAGAAGTTAGGTTCTATTATGTGTAATAAAAGTGTAATTTGTTTTGAATTTATAAAATATTACCCAAGGTTATACTAGGGAATACGAGTAATAAAAATATTAATAAAAGGTCTGAGAGGAACATGGAATCCTTGTCCTTAATAGATTCATCTGGATTATAGTACATAAACCATGAAGCCTAGCTATAAGAGACTAAGTGGTATCCATGTTGGATCAAAATGGATATGAGATGGCACAAATACAATAGGTGGGTTGAATTGTATATTTAAAAATTTATATTAAAACCTTTAAGGTTCGTAGTTTACTATAACTAAAACAATTCACAAAGCCTCTTATAAAAGAAAACAAATGATTTGACTAAATCTCAGTTCAAAGATATAATATAATACCACAGGTTATGAAACAATTGTATTCATATTGAATACAAATATTAGAGTAATACAGAGTGTAAATGATTCTACCATATAGCATATAGAATCAATAATAAAAGTGTAAGCTGTAATTAAAACAATTACAAAAGAATACAAATATAAAGAAGAAATAAAATGATTCTATTTCTATTAGAATAAGCATTGGAAAAGTAAAAGGTATTAAAATTCTCTTATCCCAAAGAGTAGGGTATCCTTTCACCTAGGATAATAGTTTTTCCTCACCAACACTGGTAAGCCCTCGATACGATAATTGGTACATCCATCTTGCTATCCCTGAAAGCCCTCAATTTTAAAGGTAACTGACACCACTTTCTTTAAAACACTTGAAAGCCCTCAATATGATGATTGGTTGCACCGTCTGCCTATCCCTGGAAGACCTCAATCATAATCACCTGATTGAACGCACAAAGAAAAACAAAGCACTTATTGAAATACAAAAACTAAGAATGAGCTATTCACATTTTTTAATTTCAGGGATTTCACACGAAGCAAGAGAGAAGTCACTTAGTCTTTCTCTATTACTTGAAAGTAGCTGAAGTTGTTCAAAGTCCATTTCTCTACTTCAAATGACCTTCTATTTATAGGCCTTAGGTTCCAATAGTTATATTTTCTCCAAAAGTCATATTTTTCTGGAAAACTCGGAGGGACATGGACACCTGGCATTGTAACGGTCATATTGACATAGAAAACATGACATTGTTTTAATTAGTTTATAACTAACTCCACGACCTCGTTTTGGTTAAAAAAAAAAGATATATGAAATTGATAACCTGAGAACAATTGATATAAAACATGTGTTTTGATAAAAGTATGAAAACATACATGTTATAAAAGTGACACATGAGTTTGATTAAAATTGATTAGTGTAAAACACTATTATTATGAAAAGTGTATATGATTCCTAATGTGAGTATGATGGATAGAGTGAGTATGATAGACATAGTCATTAAGATAGACAAAATCATTATGATGGACAGAATCACTACGATAGACATTGTCATTACGATACAGAGTCATTACGATAGACATAGTCAATACGACATACAGAGTCAATATGATAGACAGAGTCAATATGATATATAGAGTCATTATTATATATAGAAAAACCATTTTCAAAATAAATCATTTATTTGGGAAGTGAATAAATAAGTTTGTGATTTCCAAAACAATAGACATAAAGGTCAAAATAAGACTTTTGACTTAACAATCTCCCCCTTTTTAGAAAGCACAAAACATGAATTAAAACTAGAAATAAATAATTATCTCCCCCTAAGTTATAAAAACTATTCTGAATAGAGAAATGAATATAAATAACTCCCCCTTAGGTATAGAAATTCTTAAAGATTGTATTCATATAGATTTTCCTTGGTTTTGATTATTCTTCTCTTTAATGTATTACTTTTGAATAAAACATTAAAAATTCTCCCCCTTTGTGAAACTTTATCCCCTTTTATAAAACATTATTCCTATTTGTGATTTACAAATAGAAAAGTATAGTCATTTATGGCTTAAAAATGTTAGAGAAAATTGGAATACAAAACAATGGAGATACAACCATACAATTCATTTAATTTTAAAAGTTATACGATTTTCAAAAGACAAACAAGAAAGAAAGATACAACAAAACATTCATTTTATTTATCTTTATTTATCTTTCTTGATCAAATTATGACGAAAAACCTTCATCTTATTTATCTATTTCTTATCTTCTAAGATATAACCACCCTAGGATTTGAGAATCTATTGTTGGTCTACAAAAAGTTGATCTTGGTTTTTGATTGTCTCTTCTTGAATTCTAATCACTTCTTCAAGAGTATCAATTCTATCTTGAATATTCTTATTTTATTGATTCAACATAGTATTTTGTTTCTTTAGAAAAACTATGTCATCTTTTAAAGATGAAACCTTCGAAAATTATGACTGGAAATCATTCATCATTTCTTGAAACTCTTTTACTGAAGGAGAATCAAAACCATGGGTTTTTGAAATCTGATTCAACCTATCAATAGTTTCCTTTTCAAGCTTATTAAAAGAAATGGAAAGATAATTTGAAATCCTCCTTAAGTATTCAATTGATTATTCATGTTCATTCACTAATCTTTCTATTTTGTATGACCATTTGGTTATGTTGTTGTAAGCCTTCTTATGAGGATTAGAACTATCACTCAAAACATTTAGATCATCCTATATTGACATTACTCTCTTTATAAGATCTCTTACTGAACCAAATTTACTCCTTTTATTCTCTAAAATGAAATAAATATTTCCTTCTATTTTGGGAAAGTGGAGAATAATATTCTCAATACTTCTTAAATCATGAACAATGTAATCACTTTTTTTGAGAAAAATTGTGTGTTTTGAATCAGTATCATCATCGTATGATTCAAGTTCATTGGATCAAATTGAGTCTTCATTAGACTATTTCCTTTTACTTTCTATTTTTTCTTTTCAACCCTTTATTATTTTTTAACTCTTTCTTCTTAACATTTTCACTGATGAAAATTACTTTCTCCGCATGAGAAATTTGAGCCCCTTGATTTAATAGAGAGGGAATTCTTTCTGACTGGGTTTCTAAGGTTTGAACTGGTGATTTATCATCATTAGGATTATGTTGTTGAATTATTTCACTTTGTTTTTGTAGAGAATATTCTTCTTTAATTTTCTTATAAATCTGAAGATATTCCAAAAGAAAGTCATCTTCCTCTTCTTCCCCTTCCTGTTGTGAAGCCGATTGAATAACTTATTACACTATTTCTTTCCCTTTATCTTTATCTAGAAAAGTTTGTATGATTGTCTCTTGTAGAACTTCTTCTATTAGTTGAGAACTTGCCAACTCAACACTTTTTATAATTTTGGTAACACCAAAATCTTGATCTTTTCTTTTCAAAATAATTTTGTTCTTCTTATCATCTTTTAGAGTATATTCTATTCTTATCTTCTCGGCTAGAGATTTAGCTGTATCAAGACCAAATTAAGGATCAACTTATTTTCTTTGTTCTTTTTGCTTTCTCCACTTGGCTACAACCTTTTTACTGTATTTGGTTTTATTTTTAGGCTTTGTACTAATTTGAGGATCTGAATTTTGAGAAGCTACAACTATTGGAGATGATTCTAATAGAATTGAGGTGGATTGATTTGGTGTCAATTTTTCTACATCTTTGATTAAGAGTTTTGGATTTTTATCAAAACAAACATTCAATTTATTTATCTTATTATTTCTTATCCAAGAATCCTTCATCTCATTTAATTCTCCTTTCACTAGAATATTACAAAACATCAAACTTTCAAGAATGAACTTTGTGAGAATAGATGGATACATGATCAAATGAGACTTGATTAATTTAGACTTCACATTATTTATTGTTTCAAAAATTTAACCCATGAGACTTACCTTTCTCATATTTAAAAGATAATCGAACAAAAAATATGTTATAAAGCTTAAAATTTTCTCTATCTTTTTTCCTTGGAATTAGAAACCCTTGTATCCAAAGGACAAGAAATCGGTTTTCTGCAGAGATATGGGCTAATTTTCTTTTCTTCTCACTGACAAGAAAACGAGACTTTTCCCCTCTTTCCTTATTAAACATACACACTTCCTTGGGTAGCTTATTAGAAGGACAAAATGAGTCGCCTTCCATAGAGACATTGATGAAATGTGCTGCTTGTTTTATAGACATTGCAATCTTTCTATCATACACATGAAAGTTAATCATCATATCATTATCAAAAGACACAATATTGTAGAACTTTATAACCTCTTCAATAAGAATTGGATATTGAGATATGGGTTTCTCAATAAAAAGATGTTCCCAGCCTTTGAATAAAATAATTATTTTGATTGTTGAGTAATAACTATCAAATAATTCTCAAGAGACTAACCTTTCTCTGACGAAATCCATTTCTCAAAAAGTATTTGAAGTCATATTAGCAGGATTATTGCCGAAAGACCGAGAAATAAAGTTGATTGACAAAAGAAATGATTGTATTAAGTCTTAAGAAGGGGATCTAAGCTTCGACGAGAATTCTGAAGAACCGGTGCGGGTTTGAGAAGGGGGTTCTCTATTTATTAGCGAATTTGGATGACTATTGGTCTTCTACGATTGAGATTAGAAGATAAAAAATCCAATCAATGAATAATAAAGGGGGTTTTTAAAAAATGATTTTCTTAAAAAAATTAATAAGATTAAAAATGAGAAACAATAACATAAGAGAAAGGAAACAAAAAAATAAAAGAGAATGTATCTGTTAGATATTTCAAGTAAGTTTTTGGTTTCATAGTATTATGAAAGTAGAAACATAATACAATATAGAAAATAAATAGTTGAAATAATGAAAATAAAATATAATCAAACATCAGACCGATGAAAAAAAATTGAATACAATCGGTTTTCAGACCGATGGAAAACAAAGTCAATACCATAAGTTGTCAAGACGATGGAAAACAAAGTCATTAACATAGGTTGTCAAACTGATGTAAAACAAAGTCATTACCATAGGTTGTCAGGCCAATGGAAAACAAATTCATTACCATAGGTTGTCAAGCTGATGGGAAAGAAAGTCATTACCATAGGTTGTTAAACCAATGGAAAACAAAGACATTATCGTAGGTTTTCAAACCGATGGGAAATAAAGTAATTACCATAGGCTATTAAACCGATGGAAAACAAATTCATTACCATAGGTTGTCAAGCCGATGGGAAAAAAGTCATTACCATAGGTTTTCAAGCCGATGGAAAACAAATTCATTACCATAGGTTTTCAAGCTGATGGGAAAGAAATTCATTACCATAGGTTGTTAAACCGATGGAAAACAAAGTCTTTACTATAGGTTGTTAAGCCAATGGGAAAGAAATTAATTACCATAGGTTGTTAAACCAATAGAAAACAAAGTCATTACCATAGGTTTTCAAGCCGATGGGCATACTGTCTAGCCGATAGTCTGTGTTTTAAGCCGATATATAGAAAATATAGACTAACAAAGGTGAGGCCGAATGTCATAACATAAAAAATAAAACAACTAATGAAACAAATAAAATGAATAGAATGATAATCTTAAATAATTATGGTAATATACAAAATATAATATAGTAAAAAAATATAAACAAGAAGAAAAATTGGGTAAAACATTAAACAAAAGACAAATTTTCTCCCCCTAGGAAAAGTAGTGTTTTAATGTAAAGAGAATTGTAAAAATAAAATATAGTTTTTATTCATTATTTTAGTGTAATAATTCCCAGATTATATTTAATAAATTCAAATCTGTTAGAAGGTATTGGTTTTGTAAAATATCAACAAGTTGTTCTTGTGTTTCGATGAATTATAAAATGATATTTCCTTTTTGTGTGTGATCCCTAAGAAAGTGATTCCTAATATATATGTGTTTTTAATGAGAGTGATGTATAGGGTTTTTACTTAGATCAATGAAAATTGTGTTATCACACAATATTTGTGTTTTAGTAAAACTCATACCATAGTCTGTAAGTGTGTGTTGCATCCAGAACACTTAAGTACAACAACATCCAGCTGCTACATATTCAGCTTCAGTAGTGGAGAGTGCAACTGAGTATTATTTTTAGCATGAATAAGAAACTAAAGAATCTCCAAGAAAATGACAAGTTTCAGAAGTACTCTTTCTATCCATTTTACAACCACCAAAGCTAGCATCCAAATTTTTTTAATTCAAAATCATTTCCCGAAGAATAAAAAATGCCCAAATCCAAAGTTCCTTTTAAATACCGGAAAACCATTTTCATATCTTTTAAATGGGATTTTTTTTGGATTTTCTTGATATCTCACACATAAGCATACATAAAACATTAATTCTGGATGAATAGCTGTTAAGTATAGTAGACTACCAATCCTACCTCTAAAAGTTATTTGATCAAATGGTTTCCCAGCTTCATTAAGATAAAGAGTGTTTGAGGTTCCAATGGGAGTACTAATAATTTTATTATTTTCATATCCATACTTTTTGAGTATGTATTTGATATACTTATGTTGAGATATATATATACCTTCTGGTTTTTGAGAAATTTTAAAACCAAGAAAGAATGTTAATTCACCCATCATACTCATTTCAAACTCAGACTTCATTAGATTCGCAAATGAATTTGTTATAGAATTTTGAGTTGATTCAAAAATTATTTCATCAAAATAAATTTAAACAATCATAAGATTTTTGTTTTCTTTATTTATAAAAATATTTAGATCAACTGTTCCTTTAATGTAATTGTTTTGTAACAAAAATCATGTTAACCTATCATACTAATCTCTAGGGGCTTGTATAATTCCATAAAGGGCCTTGGTAAGTTTGTAAACATATTCAGGATGTTTTGTATCTTCAAAACTAGGGGGTTGGTCTATATCAACATCCTCCTGAACATATCCATTAAGAACCACACACTTGACATCCATTTGAAAGAGTTTGAAATTATGAATGCTGCAAAGGATAATAAAATTATAATAGATTCAAGTCTTTCTACTGGAGAATAGGTTTATTCATAGCCTATGCCTTCTTGTTGATTATATCCTTTAGCAATAAGTCTAGCTTTATTTCTTACAATGATACCATTTTCATTACATTTGTTTCTGAAAACCCATTTTACTCCAATAACAGATGTATTATTAGGTATTTCAACCAAGGTCCAGAAATTTTTCCTTTTGAGTTCATTTAGTTCATCTTGCATTGCCTTAATCCAATAATCATAACTTAAGGCCTCACTTGGAGTTTTATTTTCAAATTGAGATAGAAAATAAAGATGTTCTATTTCATTTGTTAAGGAGTTTATAGTCCATACTGGTTGATTTAAATCACCAATGATGTTATCACTGGGATGATTCCTCATCAATAAATGACTTGGATTTTGAAAAATCTTCTCATCAACATAAGGTATAAAGTATTCAGGTGTAAATATATCTGAAATAATTTCATGAGTATTTAAATTTTTTGAATAATCTTATATTGGTTGATAATCAGTTTTGGAAAACACTTCAAAAGTAACATTTTGAGTATTTTTGAAAACAAAAGGATCTATTTCATGAAACATAACATGTATTGTTTCTTCAACAACACAACTGTTTTTATTAAAAACTCTATAAGCCTTAGAAGTGGTGGAATAACCTAAAAATATACCTTCATTAGATTTGGGTGCAAACTTATGTAAGTTATCTTTTGTATTTAAAATAAATACTTTGAAACCAAATATTTTTTAAGTACGAAACTTTTGGTTTTCTCCCTATCCATAACTCATAAGGAGTTTTATTAAGAAAATGTCAAATTAAAACTCGATTTATAGTATAACAAGAATTACTAATAGCTTCTACCCAATTTTTTTCACAATTGAGTATTAACTCAACATGGTTCTTGTTATATATTGAATAATTATATTTCTTCTTTCAACAAAACCATTTTTCTGGGGTGTTTTGGGTGTAGAAAAGTTGTGAGTAATACCTTTTTAACTACAAAAAGATTTAAAATATGAATTTACAAATTCTCCACCATGATCACTTTGAATAGTTATCAATGGTAGGTTTTTATCATTTTTAACTTTAGCAACAAATTTTTTAAAGAAAAAAAAGGCTTCCAAATTTTTAGTGAGAAAATATACCCATTTAAATCCAGTATAATTATCAACTAAGACAAATACAAAGTACTTGCCTCCAATACATCTAGTTTGTATCAAACCAAAAAGATCTATGTGCACTAACTATAATGAATCGGTAGTTGTGACTTCACTGATTGATTTAAAGCTTGACTTATGTTGTTTTCCATATTTACAAGGATAAAAAACTTTATAAAAATCAAACCTAAAATCAGGTAGATTTTTAACTAGTCCTTTCTTAGAGAGTTTATATAAATTTCTAAAATTACTATGTCCTAATATTCTATTACATAAAAAATATTCTTATTTCATTATAATTAGATAAGGTTAGTCTTGTCTCCTAACGTCTTTTAAGTTCAATGTGTAAAAATTCTCATGCCTTTTGGAAGATAGAATGAATTCATCCTTGAAATTGTGAACTAAACATTTATCATTCCTAAAATTCACAAGGTAAACTTCATCACATAATTGAATTATACTAATGAGGTTGTGCTTAAGACCATTAATGAAAAAAAATTATAAATTAACATTTTTCTAAGGAAAACAATATTACCTATAACAATAATATTTCCTTGATCATCGTCTCTGAAGGTAACTTTTCCTCCTTTCGTCTTGATAACATTTTCAAAGAATTTTCTATTTCCAGTCATGTGCCTGGAACATCAAATATCCATGTACCATGTATTGTTATTGTTTATTTTTTTGTTTTCTTGAAACAAAAACAATTAAAATTTTGGAATCCAAACCTATTTGCATCCAGAAACATTATATTGAAATTTTTTTGGAATCTATATCTGTTTTGAAAAGTGAATTTTGTGAAAACCCAAAGATTTCATTTTATTTAAAGGAAAATTTATTTCCCAATTTCTAAAACATTGACATTTTATGAAGAATGGATCACTTTGGGGAACAAAATAGTTATTACTAAAAACTAGTTTTGAATGAGTATAACCAATTACAAAACTATATCTTAAAGGACTAATTTGAGAATACATTTTATCAAACTCTATCCTTCCAGTGATGAAATTTGATAAAAGTTTCTTAAGAGAAAAAATTTCAGATTTTAATCTAATGACCAAATTCTTATCCTCATTTGTATTAGTTTTAGAATTGAGTTTTTCTTCTAAAATATTTTTCTCAGAAATCATATTACTAAAATTTTGAGAAAGTCGGTTCTTTTCAAAATTTACTTTTTCATGTTTTTTAGTAAAAATTTCAATCTCAAGAGTTTTAGAATCAAGATCTTTATAGAGATATGATATTTATCTTGTTAAAATATCAATCCTAGTATTTTTATTTTCAAGTTTTCTAGAAACTTTACAATTTTTCGTTTTCTAAGAGTTTAGAAAATATGGAAACTTCTTCATAAAAAGGTAAAGAATTATCATTGTCTTATGAGGATGTTTCTTCATTAGAATACTAATATTTATCAGGATAATTGTTACTCAAATTCATATTAGTAAGAGATTCAGAACTATGTACCATGTCCATTAATAAATAATAAGGAGTTTTGGAAAAGAGACCAATATTCTTATGATTTTAGGTATCACTATCAGAAGAGTATTTAGAAGAATCACCTCCACTAGCACTGCAGGAGTCATTAACTTTCAATAATTTCTTTCCCTTAGACTTCTAGTATTTCTTATTATTCTTCTTTGAATGTCTTTCTTTTCTATACTTTCTTTTTAGCAAAGTACAATCAGGTTGAATGTTTCATGCTCTTTTAAATTCATAGCATGTGACTTTAAAATCTTTCTTATCCTTGTTACCTTTTGAAGTATTTTTATATCTATATTGGAAATATCTCTTTACAACTATTTTATTCATTATTCTAGCAAGATTTTCAAGATCTGTCTTTGAGTACTCAATATCACCATAATCTGATAAGACTTATACCTTCCTCTTTCTTAACTGAGTTTTCACAAGAGATTGAGACATGGTAGGATTTGATGTAGTAGTGAGTGATACTCCACCATTCTTCCTTTTCAATTTATCTGCATATCTCTTATGTCTTCCTTCATATTGTAATAGTTTTTCAAAGAGATCATCAAGAGTAATATTAGTAATATTTCTAGATTCATCAACTGCAGTCTTCTTGGATTCCCATTAATTTGGCATAATATCATTGATAATCTCAACTAAAACTTCTTCTTCTAAAATTTTCTCTCCCATATCTTGAAGATTGTTAAATATTTTCATAAATCATTTTTGAAACATAACTACTAGTTCACCATAAAGAATTTCAAAATATTTATATCTAGATCTTATCATAGCTCTTATTGTTTAAAAAACTTTGGAAGTAGCAAAATGTGTAATCTCCAATTTCTTCCATATACTATTTACAACTTCACATGAAGAGATTTGATAGTAAATGTTCCTGGTCATAGAACACAACAAAGTATTGCGTACCTTATACTTTAGCTGATATTCAAGTTTTTCTTAAGCAGTAAAAGTATTAACTTCTTTCTCAGGAATCTTATAGTCACCAGTGAGCATAACAAAGTTATTTACACTAGTATTTATGATAAAAGCCTTCATTAGATCTCTAAAATATTCAAAATCATTACCATCAAAAGCAGGTGGTCTTGTAGGGTTAATATTTTCAATTGAACTGACATTTATCATGCCTGCCATCATAAATAACCAAAATCCTTTTTCCAAAAATATAGATTAGTGTATTCAAAAGAAAAACAATGTAAAAATATATAAAGAAGTGGAAAAAACTACTATGATACCAATTTTTGGATCGAAATTGATATGAGATGGCACAAATACAAGATGGGGATGAATTATATATTTAAAATTTTCAATTAAAACCTTTAAGTTACTTAGTTTACTATAACTAGAACAATTCACAAAGCCTCTTATAAAATAAAACAAATGATTTCACCAACTCTCAGTAAGAAGATAAAATTTGATACCACAAGTTATGAAACAATTTTATTCAGATTGAATACAAATATCAGAGTAATACAGAGTGTAAATTATTCTACCATATAGCTTATAGAATCAATAATAAAAGTATAAGATGTAATTAAAAAAAATAAAAAATAATACAAATAGAAAGAATAAATAAAAGGATTATATTTCTATTAAAATAAGCAGCATAAAAGTAAAAGTTATAACAATTATTTTATCCCAAAGAGTAAGGTATCATTTAACCTAGGATAATAGGTATGTCTCACCAACACTGGTAATCCCTCGATATGAAAATCGGTATGTCCATCTTGATATCCCCATAAAACCTTGATTTTACAGGTAGTTGGAACTTCTATCTTTCAAACACTTGAATTACCTTGATAGGATGGTCTGTCACACCGTCTGCCTATCCCTGGCAGAACTCAATTCTAATCACCTGATCAGATGCACAAAAAAAGCACTTATTGAAATAAAAAAAACTAAGAATGAGGCATTCCTATTTTGTAATTTCAGGGCTTTCACACAAAGCAAGAGAGAAGTCACTCATTCTCTCTCTAGAACTTAAAAGTTGCTAAAGTTGTTCAAAGTCCCTTTCTCAGCTTCAAATGACCACTTATTTATATGCCTCAGGTTACAATGGTCATATTTTCTCCAATGGTCATATTTCTCTGGAAAACTCGGAGGGACTTGGACACCTAGCATTATAATGGTTATATTGAAATAGAAAACATGACATCATTTTTATTAGTTTATAACTAACTCCACGACCTCATTTTGGTTAAAAAAGATATATGAAAATAATAACATGATAACGTTTGATATAAAACATGTGTTTTGATAAAATAATGAAAACATACATGTTATTAAAGTAACACATGAGTGTGATTAATATTTCTTAGTGTAAAACACTGTTATGATGAAATGTGTGTACGATGCATAATGTGAGTATGATGGAAAGAGTGATTACGATTGACATAGTCATTATGATAGAAAAAATAATTATGATAGACATAATCATTACGATATACAGAGTCATTAGGATATACTAATTCATTATGATAGACAGAGTCAATATGTTAGACAAATTCCATATGATAGACAAAGTCAATATGATAGAAAGAGTCATTATGATAGAAAGAAAAACCATTTTCAAAATAATTCCTTTATTTTATAAATGAATAAAGAAATTTTTGATTTCCAAAAAAAAGATATAAAGGTAAAAATAAGACTTTTGACTTACAATCCAAGAGGTGAACCTAAGGAATTCCCCTGAAAATGTGTCTAACCAAGTCCATGGAGCATGTAAATTGTAATTCTCGAGCTAAGCATGATGGGGGCCTAAGTGAAGAATCCAAGGCACCTAATATCCTAAGAAATTAGCTGAATCCAACAAGTGTATCTAAGTCATTAAAATATCTATAAAAGAGTGATGTGAAACATCAATACTATTTCTAGGAATTCATGTATAATAAGAAACTGACGAAAATCCATGGTGGGTTTCTCCATTGGAATCTGGCCCAGTAAATTGTGATTTTTACCTCTAAGTTCTCAAGGTATTCCCCTAGAAATCCAAGGATACATCAAGTCATACCACTCTAATAATAATAAAAAGGTCCATAGTAGCGATATGCACCTTACATTTAATGAAATAATCATGACCATGTGATAACCATGCTAATTCATTCACTTTATATAATTCTAGTCCATACCATTTTATTCAATAATGAAAAATTCTATAGAAGGTGTCATACCGTTAATAATTTGATTCCAATTAAATAAGAGACAAGATAAACATGATTTCGCTTTTACAAAGTGTCAATCCATCAACTTGAATTAATGAAATCATTAAGGAAGTAGTACCAAACACACCATTGGAATTTTAGTTATTTATATAAAAAAGGAACATTAGAATATTATGTCACAACCAAAATAGTGGATTAATTTGTGTTCCTTTTCCTAAAACTATATTAAGAGGGTATAACAGGGTATTTATATTAAAAATTAGACAACTAATTTAAGGAGAATTGATTTTATAAGAAATGAACTGGTGAACTAGCACACAAGACAATGTCAATAATTATAAATCATCAATACTTGAGAGAAAATAAATAGAACACCTATAATATTATGTTATAGGTACAGTCATCTAGTATTCACCTTTTGTTTGGCCTAGATCAGAAGAAAATAGAATAATAAACAAATACCTTGAAAATATAAAATATTATATTGCACCGAAATAGCCCCGAAGAGGGATAAACAAACAATGAAATGCAAGAAGCGGATTGATGCAATTACCGAGAGGAATCCAATGAGACAATTGGTGGTTTGATAAATGTATAAAATAAATAGATACTTCAAATCCTAGATTTATGCATGGGAGGAGCTTCCACATAAGGGAAGTGATGTGCATGAGAAATGAGGGTAAAAAGATGAGAAATTATATTTATGGATGGAGTGGAAAATTGTAGTGACCCAGCCCCAGATAGCCCAGAGATGGTGTCTTCTATCAATTACATTGGAATGATTACAAGAAATAAATCCCTGAAGGACCGATAAGTTTAGTAGTCTTGGTAAACTAGCTGTATAAATGAATATTGTATTACAAATGAATACATTGATTACAACATAATTTTTTTTCTTCTAAAAAAATAAACATCTTGAGGATAACTCTAATACATCTATTAAATCCCTTCTTATCATTCATAGTTAGCTTCTTGGATTCCTAGGGAAATAAACATAATAAGTTTGATCTCAAATGCTCATTAAGGGGAAATAGAGTGGTATAAATAATGAATAAGTGAGAATAACCAGTATGGAAAGATAAATAACTAAACAAACATTCCATGTAATCAATAAACTAAATGTAATAACGTAAGAAATATGGGAAGGTAATAACTGGAAACACATTCCATTAAAATAAATAGATAAGAAAAAATAAATATTGTAAGGTATCAAACTAAAACACATGCCATTAAATCAGTGAACAGAAAATAAAATGTATCCATCTATATGTTGATGAAAAATATCATGGATGAATAATAACTGGAACTAATATGAGTGTAATTCTTTATTAATGGACATTGTGTCTAAGGAATATGTGGACCAATTAATGTCAAGATCTATCCTATAAACAGTTTAAAACTAAGTATCTATCTTCTGTTTATTTTTCACAATTGGATTGTCTCATTAGATCCTATCGATGTATCGAGGAGATATATAAAGTTCGGGCTCCACCCGTCACTACATATCCAAATAATTATTCATATTGAATAATCAAAATAAATAATACATCTTATAAAATATCTGTATTGAATAAAGTATATGTATTTATCAATATTTCCCCAAATAATTAAATAAATGTCTAAGTAGACACCATATGTAAAATCATATATGGTTTAGGAAATAGTAATATCTATGATAAATTAAATGGATAATTTAGGATAAATTTAATGTTCAATTATCATGAGAGATTGAATATTTCAAGAGGACTAAAAAATAAATCAAGGCTATGAATGTGAATAATATCCTTGGAAAAATCAATAATAAAACATCCAAAGGATGAAAAAGTATAGTATTAATATAAAAAATCCAAAGTGGATTAAAATAGATGGTTATTTTCATAGATGAAATATAATATTAACTTTTAAAAATATTATTCAGGAAAATATCCTTTTCTTTGGAAAAACCTTTTGAAAATAATTTTCATTGAAAACACCTTAAAAAACATTTTTATAAAAATATACCTTTTAAAATTGAGAAGGAGGCTTCAAAAATATGACACCAGATAAATTTGTACATGTCTTATAAGGTAAAAGGAATATTCCTTTTGTATGACATAAGGTTAGAAAATTCCTTGTTTGGAAAGTGACAACAATATTCATTCTAAGAGGTTGGTAAAAGAGAAAAGGGTAAAAGTTTCTTTACCAAATAATTTTAAAATAATTTTTGAAAATATTTTAATAAAACATGGGTTCTAAAAGAAAATAGGTTCTCCGACTAAAGAGAGAAATAAAATTTTCTTTTCTTATAAACATTTTTAAAACAATTTGAGTACCAAAGAGTGGGAAAATGGTACTAATAAATGAAAATTGTCATTAATAACCAAATAATAATTAAATTTATTATTGAACAATGATAATATAATTTCCTCAAATTGAAATTCCATTGAAATATCATTAGTATTAGTCTTGAGGAAAATAATCTTTAAACATTCCAAAGTGTCTTATACTACTTTGAAATATTTTTAAATCATAAACCTTGTAAAAGAATAATATTTAATTAAAGTATTAAATACCATTAATTAAAAATAATTCATTATGAAATATATAAAAATGGGTATTATATACACCTCAAAAAATATGTAATTAGTGAACACTACATTTATCTCATGAATATAATAAGTGAGATGGAAGTCCCTTACCAATGTGGTAACAAATGAATTAGAAAACCCAAAGGTATTAATCATTAAATAAAACACTTAAATATCAGGAATATAATAGGTTCTATGATATTATATGTCAATGTGGTAGTATGTACAACATATATAAGAAATTGGGTGCACAACAATAAATTATGCCTCACAGAAAGAAATGTGAGACAAGAATTCCTTACCTCACGTTTCTTTTTGGGTGAACATCCTTTAAATTCCTGTATAATAAACTTATGTTAATTTTAATATTTCTTCAAAACCTTTTTAATTTTTTATAATTAATTTTATTTCACTTATTACCATTTTTTTATAACCACTCAAACAATTATGTTTACATGAGGTGTTTTTTACCAAATTTGGTTTATGTGTCAAAATAACAATTATTGGCCATCTATGGTCATAGGGTTACTTATATTAAATATAAATAATAATAAACATAAAATAATTATAAATTTTTTTCATAAATTATACATTTAAAATCAATAATTAAATATGGTTATAAAAATGAGAATATGTTACAATCATGGAGAATGTAGGTCGTACGTACACATGAGTAACATTCCCATTTTTAAATGATCATTATGGTAAAAAGGTAAGTAACTAAAATCTTACCATAATGATAATTATATAATAAATATATATATTTTTAATCATATATACTTATATATATAATTATGTGATGTAAAAGTAATCACATCATGTCGAGGAGGAGGTAGTCCACATGTCCACGAACGATGTTATCTCTTTTAAAGTGTGAGAAGGGGTAATAAAGAAGATTATATAAATATATATATTATATTTCCAAAAATATAATTATTTCATGAATATATTATTTATGTTTTGTATGTCACTTATGTTTATTTATGTCTATTAATTTATACATTCCTTATATCGTGCGAACGAATCAAATCACTTTGAGGGGGAGGTAGTCCACACTTCCTCAAACGAGATTATCATATTTACACAAATTGGATAGCATAAATGTATGTTATAAATAAAAATTACAGAAGGTTAAAACATTATAAATAACATATATACCATATATAAATATATTTTCCATTATAATGGACACCATAAGAGGTGGTAATGGAGAACTGGACAATCATCATTTCATGTGGCAGTAATTCACCATTCATAGAAACAGTATGTTCATTTCCCATTAGATAAAGGTGTGTGTAAGTGTATTTATAACCCTTAGTATAAAAAATACTATTATATTTAGGATACTGGTTTTTTATTTAATAATATAATAAAGATATTTTAGGGGTTGGATAATAGAAATAAAATTAGAGAGATTGGGAAAAGAAGTTTCCTTTTAATTGGGTAACTTCTTTTGGATTAAACCAAAAGGCATCCATGGAAGGTATTATTTCCAAAGGGATGATTCTAGGTCTATTTGAGGGATTTTGGGATGCCATTTGGGTAGATATTTTCTGAACATAATAGGTTAGAGATGTGTGAGAAATGGGTATAAGTGGTGGCCTTTTATATGAAAGGAAAAGGACTCACTTAGTATTCATGAAAAGAAGTTAGGTGTACACATGTTATTACCTAAAAAAAGTCCTAAAAAGTCCTAAAAAATCACCCAAAATCATTAATGAAAGGTTAATGGTCTATATATGGACATAAAATTAATTTTTTAAAAGTTGATAGGTCATTTGGGCCCATAAACGTAGGGTTTTAGTCTATTTTAAGCCTAATTACGCCTTAATCACTATAATTAATTTTAATCACTTTAACTAATAATTTTTGTAAAAAAAATAAGTTGATATTATTATATCACAAATATTATCTTGATTAAAATTTATTACAATGTATATTAAAAATTAAAATCACATAAGTATTAAAATTAATATTAATTGTAATCTCACAGATAGGAAAATTAACCTCATTTAGTAGTAAAATGTTTAAAAGATTATTATGTTTTTATATTGAATTTAAAAAAGTAAATTGATTATAATGAACTAAATTTTATTAATATATGTATAATTAAACCATTTTTTAATTTAAAAAAAAATTATAATATAATATAACATTAATAATTTTTTAAACGAAATGGATGTTTTTAAATAAAACAGAGTAATTTTCACTATTCACTAAAAAATAATGTTTCTCTGAAAAATACCAAAAATCCAACCTAACTTAATTTTTAAATTATGAATTAAAAAATAAATTTTCTATTATAAAATAAAATTTATTAATTTATCAAAATTAATACTTAAAATAGGTTCTTTATTTAAAGGTGGTAAAATGCCGTAATAAAAATTTAGGTTTTTATGTGAAATTTTGGATTTTCCCTAATATTATGCTTAGAAAATATATTGGATGAATATAAAAAATAATTTATTGTATATGTAGCATATTTATTACTTTAATATCACTCATTAATTGTAATTAATTCAATCTATTAGGTTAAAAAAACCTTGTGAACATAAATATAGTTTTCTATAAAATATATCCTTTTAGTATTCAATTGGTTCTTATATTTACTTATAATTTATTTTTAACCAATGTTTTAGCTATCTAAACTATATATTTTCATAAGTTAGGTAATACTATTCATAACTACTAGTTTATATCTTATTATATTAAATAATAATTTTTTAATTACAGATTGTTTCTCGGTAAGACTCAATATTGCGGATAGAGAAATCCATCAAAGAAGGTCGCTTTTACATGTAATGTAGGTCAACTCAGTGTTGCGTTCAGTGAAATACAAAGAAAAAATTTTAATTACTAAATATATTATAAATTATCTAGGTATTATATTACCTTACACGCTTTCTATCTTATTTCATACACACTAACAAATAGATGGTGCTTACTTTAGTTTTTTGGGGCATCAGAGAAATCATAAATTACCCCTATTAAAAGGTCACAAAATTTGGCCACATGAATTTTCAAAACCATGCACTAATAATGAGACAATAACTAAAAAAATCCACCAATCACATGATCTAGGCACATGTTTTGACAACTAGTATGAATCCCATAAAAACACCTCTGCCTCAAGGACAGTAGCATTAAAATAGATGTTTGGATTGTTTTTCATGTATAGAAAAAACCTATAACCCCTACTATACAATGGATCTCCCCACACAGTTTAAAAACTCATTCATACTAGGATTTATGGTTTATATGACAATTTATACCCACATATTTCCTCTAAAACATGGGTCTCTGGGCTCCGTACAAGCCTCAGACTCCTTCAAAACCATCATAACAACATTAGTAATTATATTAAGGATTAAAATAATTAGTTAAACTAAAAATAAAAGGTTTCAATATTCACATAAATTTTTGTATCTTATAGTGTTCCCCATTTAAGGCAACTCATCCTCGATTTCCCTTCTAATGGTGCTAAAGCATCATCTATGAATAAATCCAGCCATTGAGAATATACATTGGCCTCTCTCTACCAAGTATCATTCTATACACAAAATTGCATCCATTTCACCCATACTAGAGGGAAGAAACTGATGTGAAGATCCTTATCTCTATAATTAATTATGTGAGTAGGGTTATCCTCAAAGGAAACATCAATATCCAATTCCACCTCATTATGATGAAAAACATGAGACATGTTTGATTAGTAATGAAGTAACTATGAAATGTATAACATGTCGGAAATTTCTCTATATCTCTTAGGCAGTGATATCTAATAAGATACATATTCTAACCACTCCAAAACCTAAAAATGTCCAATTAAACAAGGTGTCATCTAACCTAGCTACTTTAAACATCAATGCCCCTATCATGTCAATACACACAAGAATACTCGATCCCTAAACATGAATTGTAGTTGTCATTAATGATGGATAACATATGATTTTTTCCAAGATTGAGAAATTTTGATTTTATTTTTGGTAAACTAAACCTAATATGATGTATCCTGAATGAGACGAGGTCCATGAAGTGTGGACTTCCCTACCTCTAACTAACACTGAGATCATCAACATGGATTACCATATTAGACTTCATAAGGATCCATCTGAATCATCACCTCAAAACTGTTATTATAGTAGAACATATCTAGTGGTATATATTTTGCCCAAAAACCTCCAAAATCAATGACTCATTCTCTATGAATTTCCTTTAACACATGTATTTTCTTCTCTAATTTATCTTCAGTCTGAGGGTGGTATGTTTTACTCAAGATTATATGTGTACCCAACACCCTTTGCAACACTTTCATGAACTAATAAGTAAAACAGGTTTCCCTATCTGATAAAACAGTCTATAAGACTTCATTATTTTGAGTAATAATCTAGACATAGAGCCTTCCAATTTCATCCATATAAAATTAATCCTTAATATTTAATAAGTGAGTGACCATCATGAGATTATCGAAGATCACCCATATAGTGTTATTTCCTTGAGGGGATCTTAGTAAGCCAGTAACAAGGTCTATGGTGATGAAATCCCATTTCTAATTAGGAATGGGAATCTAGTGTAAAATACCTACTTGCTAATAGTGTTTTTACTTCACCTAATAATAGGTGTAACACCTGGTAACAAAGATAATTATCTCTCTTTTCATACAAATCCAAAAATATTGATGATGTTGATCATGATACAATTTTTTTTATCACATGTTGTATCACCCATGATGAAGTATGGGACTCTCACATCAATTCCTCCATGATTTATATAGGATCCCAAAAGTATCAATGGATTCACAAGACGTTATACTCATAAGAAATCCAACCTGGTGGTGGGTCCTCAACAGAAACACTCTCTTGTAAGAAATGATCCTTGGGATATAATAGTTGCATTATCTCCCCCCTCTCCAAACATGATGAGGTCATTGTAAATGATATAAGGATTGGTTTTAAATAATTTTAGTTCCCTTATAAATGTATATCAAAGAATATATACATAAGTTTCTACTCACTACTGGCCTCTTACACTACCTGTGTCTGAGTCCTCTAGCTCAGAGCATTAGCTATAGTATTTCCCTAACTAGGCATATAAGACAGATCAAAATTAAATTACTACAGGTATTTAACCCACATAATCTACCAAAGGTTCAATTAATGATTTTAAAGATATAATTGAGGATTTTTTGGTCTTTTAAACCCATATACTACTCTTAAAGAAAATAATTCCTCTAAAAATGTATAGAATGCACCACAACTGCTAACTGAAGATCATGAATTGGGTAATTCCTCACATTTGAACTCAATTGATGAGACTAGAACACTTTATTAGGAATTATCCTAGCCTGATAGCATATGTATCACAATAAACATTATAGATTCTTCCTGGCTCTAGAAGAATCAGGATCTTTACTGAACTCAGTCTCCATTTCTAATCCTATATGGCTGTCTTGGATGATTATGAGCACATTAACTCATCACACTTCTTAGTCAATCTTATAATAGTTTCTTCTCGGTATGAACATTACTAAATAAACCACATTTAATAGTAATACAGACCCAAGAAACTATATATTTCAAATAAATTCTTTGTATTCTCCTAGGAAACCATGACACTCACCTTATCAAGGTCAAGTGACACCCCTGCCTCTAAGGTAATATGAAATAGGAAGAGAACCTTGTCGATCCAAAAAAGGAATTTTATAATCTTAGCATACATTTTCTAGTCACTTATTTAATTAATTACAATATGAATATGATTAAAATAGTATTGTAGAGTGTGAGAATAAACTATGATATCATCCATGAATACTACCACAAATTAACCCAAATATCGGTGGAAAATAGAATTCATCAAAGAAAGAAAAACAGTTGGTGCTTTCATGAGACCTAACATCATAACCAGATGCGCATAAAGACCAAACCTTGTACAAAATATTGTATGAGTTATTTTTGAAGGTATAAATCATAATTGATGGTAGTATAACCTCAAACCTATTTAATTTAAAACCCACACTCCTTGGGACTGGTCAAATAGATCATCTATAAAAGGTTGTGGATATCAGTTCTTAGCTATATGATGGTCCAATCATCAGTAATCTATGAAATTCATTAGGTTACCATATGTATTCTTAGATAAAATTATAGGTGAACCCAATTTAATGTAATAGGCTGTAAAAAATCCTTAATATATAAGTCCACTAGCTACCTCTTGAGATTCTTCAGCTCAATAGTAGTCATATTGTAAGGAGGAATGGATAATGGTGTTGATCCTATCCCTATCTCTATAGGGAACTCTACCTCTCTATTAGGTGGTAATGCAAAAAAAATCAAGTAAAACTTCCCTGAAATGATCTACGGATAAAGGGAAATCAGCTAGATGTATTCCCTCATCCTCTATATAAAGGATACCAATTTGGGTTGTCACTTCATCTAGTCCAAGATTCTCTGTTCCATATCCACTTTCATGTACATCCCATTCACCCTTGTAAATATAACTATCACCCTATGGTTATGTAAACAATACAATTTAGTGAGAGTGGTCCACATATTCGTGATAGGTGATCAAGCATTCAGTAACAAGAATGATATAAAAGACCTTCATCTTGAGGATGAAGAGGTCCTATAAGAAATTATAGTAGCCTACCTTAAGGGGGGATTCCTGATACTAGATGACACTCTCTAAGTGGATTCCAAACAAATTATCAAGTTTCATCACACCAAAAAAGTACTAAATCACAAGACAAAAAATTTCCACATTGGAAATGTCACACATAGTCCTTTAAATTTATTTTATTTTATAATTTCTTGGCTTTGGTTACTCTCTTTTAGGTTTGTGTTGAGAATTAGTTAATGTTTTTTATGTTTGGTATTTTTGGTGGGTTTCAGGCCAGTGCACAGGCACCGCATAGTTATCGGTAACCATTCGATCGGCCTAGGTCACTATACAGCTGACCAATATTTAAAATAAATAAAATCTTATGAAGGTAGAATTTAAAGAATGTTTTAAAAATAATAATAATAATATTATTACTATTATTATTATTATCATTATGATATTATTATTTTTATTATTATTAATAATATTATAATTAAAAAATATTATTATTATTTCTATTACTAAAATAGTTATTGATACAATTATAGAGATTATTATTATTAATATTATTATTAATATTACTAATAATATTATTATTAATATTAAAATTTCTATTAATATAATTATTTAGTTTCTTTTAATTTATTTAAATTTTTTATTTGTTGTGGATAAACCCTAGGGGAATGCCCCCTTCCTCTTTAGCTCCACAAAGCACACCATCCCCCCCTGATTCCCCTTCCCTACGCGATCCCCTTGCTCTGGCCATACCTCCTCTCTGGCAGCAAGATTTCCTCTGATCGACCTGCCTCCTACATAACCTGACACCAAGGGCATGGTCCTTGTATGACTAGACTCTTAGCATATTATCCTCTGGCCTCACTTCCCGACGCATGACCCTCCTCCGTCAGACCACTCAACCTCCTCCTTGTGCATTTTTTTTCCATATTTCCTGAGGTTTCTCCTTCGATCCGCAATGGTAAGACCTTATCACCTATTCTCTTTCCTCACTTTTGTATTTTTAAGCATATTTTTTACCCGACATGATTATGATTGACCTTAGGGTTTTGATTTGATCTGATTTTTGGTGTTATTCGATTTTAGGGTCTTACAAAGGGCCTCTCAGGACCCACTGGTCTATGCTCCAGCAACCACCACTGAAGGCTAGGTAGTTTGGGTCAATTCACTCTACCACCATCGATTTGGGGTATGTTTCTAAACCCTATGATTCTTTCACACCCTCTATTTTAAGTCTATAATATTTTTATGTGTCCCAGGTAATTTATTTGAGGGGCGTTGAACCCTGCCTCTATGTTTCTGTGAATCTAGGATATGTTGTATTGAGTTCTGGTCAAGGTTTGAGGACACACACACATATACTTAATATATGTATAATATATATATATATATATATATCCTCCATGTAAATATTCCCTCATGGTGTATAGAATACATAAATTTCATTATAGATATATATAGGTATGTTTGTGTGAGTGTGGGCCAGTTATGAGTTGTCGTCACCTAATTTGACATGCGTTGGAGTTTCTAGGCTTGGTCTGCTCTCTTTTTGAGGTAGGTTTCCTATGCCCACAAATTTAATTTTAGTGACCTGATTTCTTACATTTTAAAAGAGAATTTTTATTTTTAGGTGTTATTTATATATATACATATATATACATGCGTAGGTGTTTCCATCCATTTCTTTTCCAACACATTCCTTTAATTCTTGATCTTTCCTTCATTTCTTTAAATCTTCTATAATATTATTGTGGTTTATGGGTATAAATCATCATGGTTTTTTAGGATGTAAAATTGTTGTGAATTGTATTTTCAATGTATTTATTAAATATTCATATATATATATATATGCATTCCAAGTTTTCAATGAAATGCCAATTGGGCTTTTAAAACAAATTTGGGTATTTTAATTGTTTTTTGGATTTGGTTATATTATGGTGGAATAGATAATTGTGATATGAGACTTATGTGTGAGTTGTGTGCCTTTTATGCCTCTTTATGGAATAATTATTTGTGATAAAATGTTCTTGGAAATATTTTCCTGGTTTTTAAATGCTTGTATGTGCTTGGGTAATTATGTAGAATGGTTGGGTTTGGTTTAAAAGAAAGTAGTGATTCTGAAAAATGGTTTTGGGTGTTTTCATGGATATTTAAAGTGTTCCATTTATATGAGGGGAAATCCATGGGTGCACGAGGTTCACACATGGATGGGAATTCAAATGAAATAGTAATTTTAAAACATTTATTCCTTTAACCATGGGTCTAAAATGGTTCCTCCTTTCTTTTCCCTTCTCCTTTAAAAACGATTCCTCTATTTATGAATGGTGTGTTGGTACTTTATGTGGCTTCGAAGGGGGGTTTTAAATTTTTCCTTTAAAACTTGGCATGTTTGGTATTTTTTAAAATATTATTGGTTTCTAAATGACCTAAAAGGATGATTAGAATATTTACGTGTGTTGTGTGTTTTATCTCAGTTTTTGAAATAAAGTTGGATTTGGATTAAAGGAATGTTTGACATTGCATATTTTAAAATGGTTTTTATATCTTCTTAAAAATGGTCTTGGAATTATTTTTTGAGTGTACTTTAATTGGACTTGGTGTGAGTCCTGTTTGACACTTGATGTTATTTTGGGATGAAATGTGGTTTAAAAAAATGTGAACGCCTGATTGGAAAGTTAAAGTATTTTATAAAATTATTTTAATGATTATGTAAAATGATGGCTTGGTTAGAAACATACATGTTTTTAAAGAATGTTTTGAATGATTAAGTGGTGTAAAAACCTGATTGGAACCTTCAATGGTGCGAAATATGTTTATGTATATAGTGGGCACCCCTATCTATGATTTCACTTCATGGGTTATCATATAGGGGATGTCCATTTTTGGGGTAGTCAAGTTCGGTAATGGTATGTAAGGTGATTCACACATGCGAGGGACTCTTACATACCCAGTATATTATTTCCATGGGTTTTCTAGGCATCTTTTAGAGGGTCGAGCAATGGTTTTTTATCATCCCTGATTAGATGGGTTGGTACCCATTGGATTAGTTGAGAGGATAGGTGGGATGTGCCATAATATTGGTCAGTTTACGGTATCTGAGTGGTTATTGACTAGGGAGCTTCACCATAAACTGATAAGCATTTATGAACTGAGTATACCTAGGGATCACTTTAGGTATTTTTAGGAAATTCCCATGGTTGTGTATTTGTTTGTTCCTACTTTATTTTGCGGTAATTTTAGTTATTTGATATCATTAAACTTTTAATTTTATTTTATATTAAAATATTTGTTTTGGTACTAGTTGGATTCTAAAATAATTCATTTTAATGACTTATATTCTTTGGTAGTTTATTTATAAAAATGAAATGAAAAATAGGATTATCTTAAAAGTAAAATCATGTTAAATGTTTTTATAAGAGAGTGGAAATGATATTTTTATAAATCCTATTTTAAAACTAGTAAGAAAGGATTCCATTTTAGAGGTGGGGCATCAAGTGTGGTTTATTTTGGCATTCCTACTAAGCATCTTGGTGCTCACATATTCTTTATCTTATCAGTTTCATGTTCTCTCAATTCAAATTTCCCTTAGAGTGAGATTCGTTCAGTGTTTGGTGGTGAACCATGAGGTCGCATGGAGGTATGTGTATAATTTTATTTATTTATGCTATGAGAAATTATTTTTATTTTTCAGTTTAATTTTTTTTATTTGTTTATATTTTTTTCATAGGACAAATCATTCCAACCTTTTTAATATTGATGTATGGCACTAGTTTCCAGCCCATGGGGATCGAGAATTCCATTCGAGCCCTTCCACAGGCTGACTCGGGTGACCAGTGTTGGGTCGACCCGGGTTGGTTCACGAAAAATGGTATTAGAGGGAGGTTATTGTTATTTTGGGTGTCTGGTAGTCAGATATTAGGATTGTCAGGACTCAATAGGTAGGTACTGAAATTATGTCATGAACCCTTGCTCATTATAAACCTTGAGTTGCTTGGGGTAGTCTGGGATTTAAGTATTTTATTCTTATTTCGGATTGAGGGATGGAAACAGAGGCCATCTAGTGTCACTTTGTGATATTAGATGGAGTAGTGACCCATGTGGATTCCAAGTTCACAATTCAAGTCCCTCTTAGCATTATGACCTACTTGGGGAATGTCCCACTACCATATTGTTGAGTAAGTAATAGATGCAAGTCCATCCTTCGGGAAGTTTGGTGTAAGTTGTGATTTGTCTTGGTTATGTTTGGTGTAAGGGTGTTTTGAGAATGAAAATGGTTTTAAAATAAATTTTTTTTCTGTTAAATTGTTTTAAATTAGTAATATGAGTTTTAAAATTTAATTTTTTTTAGTTTGAGAATTTTCTAAATGTTTGGAATTTCTAAGAAAATGTATTGGGTTCGAACCTTGGTTCTTTTATGAACAATTTTTCATGTGGGGGTATGTGTACAAAAAATTTGTGGGGGAACTTATTCATGGATGATGTGAGTGTAATGGATGAAAGGGGATTAACACATGTGAAATAGTTCATGGGATTACTTTGGTGAGTTTTTGAAATTTGAAATTTTTAGAAATTGGTTTCTCTATAAGGAGTGGATTTTGTTAGGGGAAATTTGGTTTCTTGTTTACAAAAATACCATTTAAATAAGGTGATTTTTGAATGATTAAAATGATTTTGGTAAATTTAAATTTGGTTTAAAAATGGTGGAGGGGGTTGTAATTTAGAAAAGTTTCCTTGAAATAAGGAAGTTATAAAATTTAAATGAAAATTGTGTCTTTCAAAAGATTGTTTTTGGTTGTGTTTGTATTTTATTGGTTTTTGAGTCACTCTTTTTGGATCAGGATGTTGATTTTTATTTTACTTAGATTTGATGTTGGTTTTGGTTTGTGTTTTCCATGTTGTTCAAAGAATGTTGCCTAGAAAGGTCTCCAATGTTACCAATGAGTCATGCCTATTTTTTTGTTTTTCTCAGACATTTCCTATTATTTGTGATGATCTTGGTCTATTATAGGTATTAGAATACCTTGAAGAGGTCAAGTGTGTCTTCAGATTATTGGGAACTCCCAAATCTGTCATAGTGTGCGTCATTTTTGGTATGTTCGAAGGTCTAGTTCTAGATGAATGAGAGTTGTTTTCCCCATTTTCAATTCAAGTTAGGATGAAGTGAGATATCTTTAAATACATCTTCGTTTGATGGGTCATACCTGAAGAGGTGAAGACAAATAAAAGGTAAGAGCTGGAGGGTATTCAACAAGGCTAGTGTTTGTTGAAGGCCTACATTGACCACTTTAAGAAACTGGATTCCTTTTCTCCAGAGGTAACATCACAGGATTTGATGAAAACATTTCTATTAATCGAGAGTTAGAATCCAGAGCTCCAGGAGTGGCTCCTCTCATCCAAGGACCATCGTTTTGATAAGCTAGTAGATGAAGTGTTCCTAGAAGAGTTGGTTTCCAGAGCATAGACAGTTGACCATTCAGTGTCTCTTGTTGCTCATAAATGTTCCCCATCCAGAGAGAATTATATGCCAGAGGGACCTGCTTCTAAGGAGTGTCCTTCAATGGTTCTGATTTCTAGTTCTTCATATTATCCTCATGTGTTCCACCAGTTTGGATGGTTGGGGAACTTGAAGATCTCATGTCACATCCCTCCAAAGACATTCCATCATTGTAACTTTCTGGGTCATCTAGAGTAGTTTTCCAGAAAGTATCTCTTGAAGAAGATGTTCAGACTAAGGGATACTCATATCTGACTGTGAGGTAAGAGATGCTTTAGACATCAAAGCTCTAGCCCCATGTCTCAGAGTAAATCTCTTGCATCTTCAGGAGTTTTTGGGGTTATGAATCCTCAGTCTAGTTTCTGTTATCCATGTTGGGATTGGATCATTTAAAGATTTTTCATTATTATTTTCTGCTGTTGAGGTTTTTCCACCATTGTAAGTACATTTTTTCCTTGGGATATTATGATGAACTTGTTCTATTATAATCTAAGAATTCATGTTTGTTCAAATGTGTCCCATTTTAATAGTTTTTTTTCTTTGAGTGTTTAACCCTTAGGTGGGTTAGTTCAGGTTTTTTTTTCAGTTTTGTTCATTTAGAGATATTTATGTTTTGTGGTTTCGATGGATAATTTTTCTAGTTCATTATTTGGTTTTATTTTCTTATCACGAGTTTCCCATGGTGTTGGGGTTTTTTTTATGGTGTTGAAATATTCTAGTTATAATAGAGGAGTTGTTTCACTCTTTCTAGGGAAATTGGTTTGTATTGATTGGAAGTTTTCATGTTGGCCCCCTTCCCATGGTGGTAGGTTTGGGTTTTAATTTCCATGCTAGTATAATCCTTTTGTGGTTAAGAACCCTCTCATGTTCTCCCCTTTTTTTGGGTTGTGGTTTTGTATGGATCGACCGAGTGTGACAAGGGGAATAAATAATCACCCAAAAATTCCTTATTTCTTCTAGTTATGTTCGGGCATGGACTCAATTTTTTATTAACTTTTAGCTTGGTGACTTTATGGTGGAAGAATTTTTTTTGGTGGGGATAATTTTCACACCCTGACCTTTAAATTTATTTTATTTTATTATTTCCTAGCTTTGGTTATACTCATTGAGGTTTGGGTTGTGCTCTAGTTTAAATTTTTTGAAGTTTCATATTTTTGGTGGGTTTCGGGCTAGTGCATGGACACCGTACCATTTTTGGTAACAACATGGTCAGCCCATGTGACCATATGGTTGCCTAATATTTAAAATAAATAGAATCTTATGATGATAGAATTTATAGAATTTTTTAAAAATAATAATAATAATTATTATACTATTATTATTATTAGTATCATTAAGATATTATTATTATTATTATTAAAAAAATCATTATTGTTATTACTATTATTAAAATTGGTATTGATATTATTATTGATATTACAATTTTTATTATTATTAATGATACTACTATTTTTTTAAATTTATAATAATATTATTATTAAGTTTCTTTTAATTTTATTTTAATTTTTTTTGGTTGTGGAGAAACTATAGGGAAATGTAACCCCCCTTCCTATTCCCCTCCACGAAGTGAACCACCCCCCTAATTTCCCTTCCCTATGTTCTCCCTATTCTCCGACTAGACCTCCTCTCTGGAAGCAAGCTTTCCTCCGATCGTCCTGCCTCCTCTGTGACCAGACTCCTAGTGCGCTATCCTATTCTTGACAACCTTTGGGTGCATGATCCTCTAGTCTCCCTTCCTAGTGTGCAACCCTCCTCCGGATGACCTCCTTAACTCCTCCTTGCACATTTATTTCATCCATATTTCCATCAATTTCTCCTTTTATCCCCCATGATAAGGCCTTCTCCCCTATTATCTTTCCTTGATTGGGTGATTTTCAGCCTATCTGTTTCCCTACATGAGTAGGTTGAACCTTAGGGTTTTTATTTGACCAAATATTTGGTTTTATTTGGTTTTAGGGTCGTGCAAATGGACTCTCGAGACCCGCTGGTCCATGCTCTGACAACTGCTGCCGAATGAAATGTGGTTTGAGTCAATTCACTCCACCACCGTTGATTTGGGGTATGTCTCTAAACCATATGATTTTTATGCCCTCTATTTTAGGTTCATAATATGTTTATGAGTTTCAGTTAATTTATTTGAGGTGTGTTGAACCTTACCTCTATGTTTTTGTGATTCTAGGATATGTTGCACTATGTTCTAGTCAACATTTGAGGATTCTCACACATATATTTAAAGTATGTAAATATAATATATTTATATATACTCCATGTACATATTCCATCATAGTGTGGGGTATATGTGAACTGGATTACAAATATATATATATAGGTATGAGTGTGCGAGTGTGGTCTGGTTATGAGTGGTCACCACCTAATTTGACAAGCGTTGGAGTGTCTCGACTGGGTTTGATTTCTTGTTGAGGTAGGTTTCCTATGCCTATACCTTTAATTTGAGATCCATAATTACTTATATTTTAATATCTTGTTTTTAAATTTATCTGTTACTTATATATATACATATATATACATGCCTTTTTGTTTTTGTCCATTTTTTCCAGTTCATTCCTTTAATGCTTGAGCTTTCCTTCACTAATTTAAATCATCTATAATAGTATAGTAGTTTGTGAGTATAAATTTTCATGGTTTTCTATGATTTAAAATTTTTGTGAGTTGGTTTTTCAAGGGATTTCTTAAATATTCCAATATATATATATATGCATGCCAAGTGTTCAATGAAATTCCAATTGGACTTTTAAAACTAATTTGGGTATTTTAATTGTTTGTTTGGATTTGGTAATGTGTTGTGGAATAGATAATTGTGATATGATACTTATGTGTGAGTTGTGTGGCTTGTATTCCTCTTTATGGAATTATGATTTTTAGTAAAATATTTGGGAATGACTTTTCATGTTTTTAAATGCTTATCTGTGTAATGTCCCGGATCCAGGTGCCACTCAACCGGTGCCCCGAACCCGGTTGGTCACATGACCTCAAGTGAATTTACCCAAATGCTAGAGGTTTCCGACTAGCAGCATGGGCCTAGGTATGATAGTGGGGAAACTATACCCTCATTTTTCAAAGTGTAGCACAACATAAATAGTTATAAACATACAAAAGCGAAAGCAGCAAACAATACCCAACTGAAATGGATAACAGTACAAAAGTAAAATATAATAACAGTCATATATATATTATGATGCATTATGTATCTAAGTATATGAAAGAAGCCAAAACAGGATATACTACAATCTAGAACAATACAATACAAAGTATAAGTACAAAAAAATAAAACAAAATAATTTCATAGGAACTCAGACGCATCACGAGCCTAAGCTCAGTCCCCTGATCTCCCACTCCTCTACAACAATCAAGTACCTGTATAGGGACTCTTTCCCTCATCAAAACCTATAGAAATATAATCTGTTTGGCCTGGAGACATGACCTAAACAGGGTGTGAGAAATAAATCCCAGTAGGCAACCACCAAAGGCTCATGCCCTACTGTTAGTGAGTTTGTGCAACAGTAGTGCATAGTAATGAAATGCAGTAAACCAGGAAGTACTAAAAAGTAAAAATTCTGACTAGTTCCATTTCCATTGAATTATTATTTAATAATTCAATATGATTGAATTATAAGTTCCCAAGACTCAGCCTCAGCCGACAATCTCCTAAATGGTGCCACAGTGAAAATCACAACAAACTATCTAACAAGTAAAAGGTAAAACAATACCAAGATTGTGATTTAGCTTGGAAAGTATAACATGAGAAATCACCACAGTGAATATACGAGAAAACTGAGTCCTTAGACATGAAAAACCTTACCCTCAGGTAATCAGAATTGAAACCTGTGGCTGCCCATAAGCATAACGAATATTTCCCTCAGGCGTGCGAGATAATTCCCTTAGGCACGGAAGCAACTACCCGCAAGCATAATAAAAGTAACCCTAAGGCTAAACAAAACACTTTCCCTAAGGCATGAGAAACACTTCCCTCAGGATAAACAAGAAACCTAGCCGATCCCAACACATAAGCAAGTAATTATATACATTTTATCTCAAGAAAACTCAAAGCATGATAAATCACGGCATTCCCTCAGGTAACCTTGCCAAAAGGATAAACAAGGGAATGCACCCATGGGGTGGCCCTGGATCCAAGAAATGATTCCAAACAGTAGTTTTACCTATTAATTATATTACCTATGCAATTCTAGGTATTTAATTAATCAAGGCCTCAGCCATACGACACCCCAAACATGGGTGCGTAGCACAATGGTACACAAAAACGACATGACAGTTGGAATTAAACATTAGACCACCTACCTAGATTTCCTATGATCGATATATGTTAACGATGCCTTCCGAAACAACTGAGAATGGAGTAGATCTAGGATAAAAAATTTATCCATTCAAATGTAAATAACTTCCCCTCTGGAAAGAATTGGTAAGAACAGATCAAATAGAAGGAAGGTCTTACCCGCACGGTTCAAACAAGATTGACGACGAAAGAAACGGATTCCCAGCGTGCGATCGGGAGATCCTCCAAGATCTAGACTCTCCTACAGAGATCCAAACGAGTTTACTACCTCCTCTACCAAATGAGGAGGATACATATTGTTTTAAGCGGAAAAAACTACACGGCGTGTACTTTTCATTTTTTAAACTATTTTTCTGGCGGCTACTTTTCACCGCCGCACTGTTCATCTATCGACATGATTACACAGTGTGTATTTCGGAATACACGGTGTGTACTGATGCTCCGCTGGCGGCTACTTCCATCACCTTACTATTCACCTACTGACTAAGTACATGGCGTATAGTCAGTTTTTACACCCTTCATCGTCGACAGGCCTACATGCCCTGTGTACCCATCCCACATGGCCAAAGTACATGGCATGTGGAAAAGTACATGTCATGAACCCAAAAAATTTGGCATTTCCCCCATTTTCCTTATTTTTCTCAAAAACACTTAAGGAAAGAGGAAAAGAAGAAGCCTGTACCTTAAGAATAAGAACCGGGTTCTTACAAACTTCCCCCCTTAAAGAAATTCATCCCTGAATTTTCCTTCCAATGGTGGTAAAGATAATGATGAGAACAAATCTGGCCACTGAGCACATACTTTGGTCTCCCACTCCCATGTTTTTTCCTGCACTCGACCATGCTGCCATAGAACCCGTACGAGAGGAAATGACCGGCCTTGGAGAACCTTCGTGCTGTTATCAACAATACGAATCAGATGCTCCTCAAAGGATGCATCAGCCTGAAGCTCAACCTCTTCGGGCTGAAAGACGTGAGATGAGTCTAAGTGATAATGACACAACTGAGATACATGGAAGATGTCGTGCATGGACTGATACCTCTTTGGTAACTGTAACTGATAGACAACCGGACTGAATCTCTCCAAAATCTCAAATGGACCCACATACCTCAGTGAAAGTTTACTCTATCTCTTGATCTTCTTGTGTCCCAACCTTGGTGAAACATGCAAGAAAACCTGATCCCCGACCACGAACTCCAAGGGTCATCTGCAGCGACCAACATAAGATTTCTAATGAGACTGTGCAATAGCCATTAGCTTCTGTATCAACTGGACCTGCTCTAAAGTATCCTACATGAGACGTGGTCCTAGTAAAGCTGCCTCACCTGCCTCAAACCAGCACAAGGGTGATCGACATGGCCTACCATACAAAGCATCGTAAGGTGTCATCTCAATAGTTTCTTGAAAACTGTTATTATAGGCAAAATCAACCAGGGGTATGTGCTTCTCCCAAGAGTCGCTAATGTCTAGGACGCATGCACGCAGCATGTCCTCAAGCACCTATATCGTATGCTCTGCCTGGCCATCGGTCTAAGGGTGGTAAGCCGTGCTCAGAAGCACCTACATACCTAGTTTCCTTTGAAAACTCTACCAGAAATGAGATGTAAAACATACATCCCTATATGAAATGATAGAACGAGGGACCCCATGAAGACGTACTACATCTCAGATATACAAATTCCTGAGCTTGTCAACACCGAAGGTCTCCTTGATAAGAAAAAGTGATCTACCTTCATAAGTATGTCCACAACAACCCACACTACATCACTGCCTCGAGGTGACCTCGACAACCTGGTCACAAAGTCCATCGTGACATGATCCCATTTCCACTCTGGAATGGGTAACTGTTGTAACAGTCCGGCTGGCCTCTGATGCTCTGCCTTCACCTGCTGACAGCTGGAACATCTCACAACAAAACCAGCTACCTCCCATTTCATACTCGGCCACCAATACTGACATCTCAAGTCATGGTACATTTTGGTAACTCCGAGATGCACTGCCCAAGATGAAGCATGAAACTCCCACATCAACTCCTCATGTATATCCCCTAGAACCCATACTCTTCCATAGATACGCATCACCTCATCATCACCTATCGTCTAACCCGGAGGAGTGTCCTCACTTGCCACCGACTCCCGTAGAACTAGGCCTTCTGAATTTGATATTTGTCTCATCCTCACTCTATCCAGGAGGGTAGAAGTCACAAATAAGGAAGAAAGATAGGCTCACCCCTGACTATCATGCACCTCCAATTGAATCTCAGAGAACAAAGCCATAAGATGCCACTCACCACTAGCCTCCTGCACTGCCTGTATCTGAGTCCTCCTACTTAGTGCATTACCAACTGCATTACCCTTACTAGGTGTATAGGCAAGCTCGAAGTCGAAGGACTGAAGGTATTCAACCCACCTTCACTGTATCAAGTTCAAGTCATGATGGGTAAAGATGTATTTCAAACTTTGTGGTCCGTAAACACCACAAAATGATCTCCTAAGAGATAATGTCTCCAATAGTGTAACAAATGAAGAACTGCAGCCAACTCGAGATCATGCATCGGGTAATTCCTCTCATGTGGCCTCAACTGCTGAGACCCGCACACAACTACTCGATCTCCCTGCATCAACACTGCTCCCAGACCAATACCTGACGTGTTGCAATAAAAGGTATAGCTCTTCCCTTAATCTGGAAGTATCAGGACTGGTGCTGATGTCAACCTTCCCTTCATCTCCTAAAAGGCTGTCTCGCAAGCTTCTGACTAAACGAAATTCACACCCTTTTTAGTCAAACCGGTCAATGGAACTTCTAAGCGGGAGAAGTCCTGTATAAAGTACCATTAGTAACCAGCATACCCCAAGAAACTCTATATTTCAAACACCTTCTTAGGATTCTCCAAGGAAACTACTTCTCTCACATTCTCTGGGTCTACTGCAACTCCTGCCTCTGAGATAATATAACCCAGGAAGTTAGTCTAGACCATTCAAAAGTGGCACTTTGAGATCTTAGCATATAGCTGATTCTCTCTCAGTGTACTCATAACGATCTCAAGATGGGTAGCATGTTCGTGTCGAGTGTGAGAGTACACCAAGATATCGTCCATGAAGACTACCACAAAAGAATCTAGATAAGGGTGGAACACATGATTCATCAGATCCCTGAAAACTACTTGCGCGTTCGTGAGTCCGAACGACATAACCAAGTACTCGTATAGACCATATCTGCTCCAAAAAGCTATAAGAGGTATGTTCGATGGTCTAATGCATAACTGATAATATACGGATCTCAAGTCAATATTCGAGAACACTCATTCTCCTTAAATTTGATCAAAAATATCATCAATACTTGGCTAGGGATATCGGTTCTTGACCGTTAACTGGTTCAGCTTTCGATAATCCACACAAAGTCTGAGGGTACCGCCCTCCTTCTTCACAAACAGGACAGGCGAACCCCAAGGAGAAGTACTGGTTCAGATGAAACCCTTTGCCTGTAACTACTCCAACTGCCTCTTGAGCTCCTATAACTCTGGTGTAGCCATCCTATAAGGAGGAATGGACATCGGTGCTACTCATGGCACTAGATCAATAGAGAAATCCACCTATCGCTCTAGAGGTAGACCTAAAAATTCATCTAGGAAGACATCCCTGAAACGATCAACTACTGGAGGGAAATCCTTCTGACAAGTTCCCTGGTCATCCAGATATAATCTCTCAATATGGATGTCACTCCACCTCACCCACGATGCTCGGGTATAGCTCGGCTTGCCTGGACATCCCATTCGCCCTTGTATAGAAACTCTACGCCCTCTGGTGACATGAAACTCACCCTACGATGATAGAAATCTACAAAGTCTTGAAAGGGTACCAACCAATCCATCCTGAGAATGACATCATAACTCGTCATCTCTAAGACATAGAGGTCCCATAGAAAGTGACACCCACCAACCTATAGGGGGGCACTCTCTACACTGATGCACACCTGCTGTTCTATTCCCCAACAGAGTGTCTAGCGACATAACATTAGAGGAAGAAGAAACACAGAGCCCAAGGATCTCCACAACGGGCATATATATAAATATATCTATAGTACCCATATCAAAAAGTACAGAAGATAAAACAGAATATACTAGAATAGTACCTCTAAGAATAGAAGGTTCGGGATACTACTCCTTTTGGGTCTGTTGCACTACATACGCCTGCCCAGTGTCGCGGCCTTGCGACACATCCTGCCTACCCTGAGCTGACCCGCCCTGCTATCTCTAAGATCCTGGTGTCTGGCTACCACGACCACGACCACCACCTCGGCCTGAACGTCCTGATGTATCCCAATTCCCTGGCTGGTAAGAATCTTTTGGCCTTGATCCTGCACATAGAGTCTACACAGAACCCCTCTCACTAGCCACTGGTGGAAAAAAACCTGCAAAAGCGCTGTAGATGACCCATCTTGCCGCAAGCTCGACACTCCACTGGGTCACGTGGACACTGAGGTCTCTTGTTCCCCTCTTTACCGCACTGGTAGCACATCACCTGGACACCTGAAGAATTCATTTGGGTAGTACTACTACCATGAGATAAATCTACCCTCCTCTTCCTCTTACCGGTAGAAATAGTACCAGAAACTGGTGCCGAACTGCCATGGCCTGAACCACTAGCTTTCTGCAGGTTTCGCTCAGTAATCAGTGTCTGGTTCACAATCACATGCACTGTAGGAAACCTGATAACATTCACCAGTGCTCGGATGTCATATCGAAGACCATCCTCAAATCATCGTTCCCTCAATGCCTCATCTCCCACTAGAACAGGTGTGAAGTGCTTTAGCTTAGTGAAGTGGGAAGAATAGTCCATCACTGACATGGAACCCTACTGTAGATTAATGAACTCTTGATCTCTATCTTCCCTCAGCATCTTAGGAAAGAAAATGTCATAGAAGACTACATAAAAATATTCCCATGACATGTCTCTGTGATACTCAATCTGGGTGGTAACATCCCACCATCTTTTGGCGGAATCACACAGCATGTATGTAGTGAGATTGACCCTCATCCTAGGAGTCATCTCTAGATGATTGAAAATAGTCTGCATAGAACCCAGCCAAGACTCCGTAGCCTGTGGTCCTCCATCCCCTAAAAATGTAGGCAGATGCTGCTGCTGGAATATACAAGTCAGCTCTACCATAGATGTTGTAGCCAGTGGTGCTCCCTGGAAGTTCTGCATAAACTGCATCAAGCCTTTATGGAACTGCACATCCGCACCTGTGTCCGATATAATAGCTGACACCGCATCTGGCTCTGATGGAGGATCCATTGGTAGCCTGTGGCCTACCGTCTCTGGTGTATACTCATTGCTGCTCTCCTGGCGAACAACTCGAGGTCATCTCGGTGACATGACTCTACATGGTCAAACACATGCCTTAGATTACGAGTATCAAGGACTGAAAACAAGGAGCATAAGAAGGTAACAAGAGAAGGAAAACATTCAAGTGTTTACAAAAACAAGACTACACAGTGTGTATAATAACTACACAGTGTGTTCCTTCAAGTCTTTCACATGGGCGTGTACTTCTTCCAAAACTGGTCATGTAACACCCCAAACACACGGCGTGTTGTCCACACACACGGCATGTACTTGAATTTTCTTCCCTTTCCCGAGTCCTTCTACATGGATTAGCCACACGAATCTCCTTTAAACGAGACTAAATGGCGTGTATAATATCTACACGGCATGTACTGCTTAGATTCCAACTGCCTATGTTGTTAGTGACACGTCCGGCTACTCGGCTGACACTACATGGTGTGTTACGCACACGGCATGTACACCACCCTGTTTCCCCAGCCACATGTCCAAGTCTACACAGTCTCTCACCGGTCAAGACTACACGACGTGTCCCTCAGGTACACGACATGTACTAGATGAGCTTCGTCGACCCGTGTTGTTAGTTACACAACCGGACACATGGATCACAGTACACGGTGTGTTCCAAATAGACATAGCATGTACTATAAAGGATAACACTGACCCGTGTTGTTAGTTACACGACTGGATCCCCAGGTTAAACTACACGGCGTGTGCAAGCTCAGTTTTCTCTGCCCGTGTTGTTAGTCACACGACGGACACAGGGTCAACACAACAAGGCATGTATAATAAGTACACCGCATGTGCCCTCAAAGTTTCATTATCCCATGTTTCTGCCTGCACGACCTATGAAATGGGTAGAAAATACACGGCGTGTACTTAATTTTGTTTTCTTTTCTTCCTGAAAAAAATATTAAATGGTGTGTAATCAAATCTACATGGTGTGTATTCTGGGTTTTTCCTGACATTAATCCTTAGAAACTTCTCTGGAGCCCAAAAAAACACTGAAACCAACAACTAAGTGCGAAATTCCGATCCATGAGGGCCCATACTCCCCACAAATCAAATCTTGGCATCTTATACATGTTATAACCAAGTAAATAGGTCAATGATCCACTAAATTACAGTCAATTAGGGATCATAATCCTCAAGAACCAAAGTTTAGAGTTCATTATACAATACCTCATATAACAATAACCTATCAAATAGCAGGTATTTTATCAAGGCATCTATCATAACAGCATGTATTGTATAGTACAACATCTATCACAACAACATGCAATTTCTAATGCTCCTACATGGCAAGGAAACTATGCATGGAATGTGATTCTAATATGTTCCTAAATGATGCATGAGATGAAATACCCTCATATCATCAGGTTACAACTAAATAGAACCCATGTATAAAAATATAAACAGCACACAACAAGCGCATTACCCAATGGTGAAAATAAAATCAATTATAATAATCATAAACAGAAAATCACAATTTAATTCAAGGCAATATGACCTTTATCTGTACACAGGGTAGCTACTCTTGGGCATAGTTATTACCGAAACCCTTAACAATATATCTCTTTCTGTCATCACCAAATAATAAAATAACTCAGAGAAAAGAAAACTCCTTTGATACCACTTTGTAACGTCTCGGATTCGGGTGCCACTCAATGGGTGCCCCGAACCCGGTTGGTCACATGACCTCAAGCGCATTTACCCAAACACTAGAGGCTGCCGACTAGCAGCGAGGGCCTAGGTCTGATAGTGGGGAAACTATTCCCTCATTTTTCAAAGTGTAGCACAGCGGAAATAGTTTTAAACATACAAAACCGGAAGCAGAAAACAATACCCAACTGAAATGGATAACAATACAAAAGTAAAATATAATAACAATCATATATATATGATGATGCATTATGTCTATAAGTCTAGGAAAGCATCCAAAACAGGATATACTTCAATCTAGAACAATCCAATACAAAGTAAAAGTATAGCAAAGGAAAACAAAACAGTGTAGCAGGAACTCAGCCGCATCGTGAGCCTAAGCTCGGTCTCATGCTCTCCCACTCCTCTATAACAATCAAGTACTTGTATAGGGACTCTTTCCCTTATCAAAACCTACAAAAATATTATCTATTTGAGCTGAAGACATGACCCAAATAGGATGTGGGAAATAAATCCCAGTAGGCAACCACCAAAGGCCTGTACCCAACTGTCAGCGAGTTTGTGCAACAGTAGTGTGCAGTAATGAAATGCAGTAAACCAAGAAGTACTAAAAAGTAAACATACTTACCAGTTTTATTTCCATTTAATTATTATTTAACAATTCAATAATATTGAATTATAAGTTCCTGAGACTCAACCTCATCCGAAAATATCCTAAATAGTGTCGTAGCCAAAACCACAACAATCTATCTAACAAGTAGAAGGTAAAATAATACCAAGCCTGTGCTTTAGCTTGGAAAGTATAACATGTAAAATAACCACATTGAATATATGAGAAAATGTAGTTCTCATACATGAAAAACATTACCCTCAGGTAATCATAATCAAAACCCGCAGGTGGCTGCCCACAGGCATAATGAATATTTCCCTCAGGCGTATGAGATAATGCCCTTAGGCGTACGGAAGTAACTACCCACAGGCATAAGAAAAGTTTCCCTCAGGATAAATGAAACACTTGACCTCAAGCACAAGAAACACTAACCTCAGGCTAAGCAAGAAACCAGGCCAAGCCTAACACATAATTGAGAAATTATATAAATTTTCTCTAAAGAAAACTCAAAGCATGCTAAATCACAGCATACCCTCGGGTAACCTGGCCAAACGGCTAAACTAGGGAACGCACCCATGGGGTGGCCCTGAATCCAAGTAATGATCCCAAATAGCAGTTGTACATATTCATTAAATTACCTACAAAATTATAGGTATTTAATTAATCAAGGCCTCATCCATACAACACCCCAAACATGTGTAGGTAGCACAATGGTATACAAAAACGACAAGGCAGTTGGAATTAAACATCAGATCACCGACCGTGATCACCTTTGATCGATATATGTGAACGACGCCTTCCAAAACAACCGAGAATGGCATAGACCTAGGATAAAAATTTTATCCATTCAAACATAAATAACTTACCCTCGGGAAATAATTGGTAAGAATGACTCAAATATAAGGAAGGTCTTACCCGCACGGTTCAAAAAAAAATCGATGGCGGAAGAAACGGATTCCCGACATGCGATCGGGAGCTCATCCAAGCTCCATCCTCTCATATCAAGCTCCAAACGAGTTTACTGCCTCCTCTGCCGAATGAGGAGGGTACTGCCTATTTTAAGCAAAAAAACAAACTACACAGCGTGTACTCTCAAGTACACGGCGTGTACTTTTAATTTTTTTAACTATTGCTCTGGCGGCTAATTTTCACCGCCACACTATTCATCTGTTAACATGAGTACACAACGTGTATTTTGGAATACACGGCGTGTGATGATGCTTCGCTAGTGGCTACTTCTACCACCTTACTATTCACATTCTGACTGAGTACACAGCGTGTAAATACTAAGTACATGACGTGCAGTTAGTTTTTACACCCTTCATCGCCGACAGGCCTACACACCCTATGTACCCATCCCACACGGCCAAAGTACATGGCGCGTGGAAAAGTACATGGTGTGTACCCAAAAAATCTGGTATTTTCCCCCATTTTCCTTATTTGTCTCAAAAACACTTAAGGAAAGAGGAAAAGAAGAAACTCGTACCTCAAGAATAAGAACCGGGTTCTTACAATCTGTTCTTGGGTAATTATGTGGAATGGTTGGGTTTGGTTTAAAAGAAAATAGTGATTCAGAAAAATGGTTTTGGGTGTTTTAATTTATATTTAAAGTGTTTTATTTGGATGAGAGAACATCCATGGGTGCACGAGGTGCACACTTGGATGGGATTTCAAATGAAGATGGAACATAAAAAAAATGTTTTCCTTGAACCGTGGTTCTCAAATGGTTCCTCATTTCTTTTCCCCTATCCTTTAAAAATGATTCATCTATTTATTAATGGTTTGTTGGTACTTTATGCAGCTTCAAATTTGGTATTTAATGTTACCATTAAAACATGGACCATTTGGTATTTTGTAAAATATGATTGGTTTCTAAACAACATTGAAGGTTGATTGACATATTTAACTATGTTCTGTGTTTTCATCTTGGATTTTTAAATAAATATGTATTCAGATTAAAGGCCCATTTGGAATTTCATATTTTAAAATGGTGGTTTAAATCTTCTTAGAAATGGTCTTGGAAATATTGTGTGAGTGTACTTGAAAAGGACTTAGTATAAGGCCCAGTTTTTACTTCATGTTCTTTTGGGATGAAATGTGGTTTGACCAATGTGAATTACTGATTAGAAACTTAAATTATTTTATGAAATTATTTGAATGTTTAGGTAAAATGATGGCCGGGTTGGAAATTTCCATGTTTTTATAGAAAGTGTTGAATTATTAAGTGATTTAATAGCCCTCTTGGAACCTTCAATGATGTGAAATGTGTATATATATTGTAGTAACCCCTGTCTAAGATTTATCTTTATGAATTATCATGTAGGGGATGTCTGTGTTTGTGGTAGGCAAGTGTGTTGATGGCAGACATGGTGAGTCACGCATGTGAGGTCATCCTACAAACACAATATATTATTAACATGGTTTTCCTGGGTATCTTTTAGAGAGTTGAGTGAAGATTTTTGATCAAACCTGATTATACAGGTTGGTACCCCCAAGATTAGATGATAGGCCAAGTGGGATTTGCCACTAGATTGTCCAGTTTAGAGTGGTTAGTTGGTTATTGACTAGAGAGCTCCATCATATGCTAGTAGGTGGTTCTAAACTGAGTATGTACGGGGATCACTCTAGGGATGTTTAATAAATACTCATGGTTTAATTATTCTCTGTTACTTCTTTCTTTTGTAGAACTTTTGGTTATTTGATCTCATGACACTTTTACTTTTCTTTTATATTAAAAGACCTATTTTGGTACTAGTTGGATTTTAAAAGTATTCATTGTAATGAATTATATGCTTTTGTAATTGATTTATAAAAATGAAATGAAAAGGGGGGTTTTATTAAAAGTAAAATCTTGATACCTATTTTGATAAGATAGTGGAAATCATATATTTTTTAATCTAATTTGAAACTCACAAAAAATGATTTCATTTTATAGGTTTTGAATTGGGCATGGTTTATTTTGGTATTCCTACTAAGCATCTTGGTGCTCATGCCTACTTTATATTTTTTGTTTTAGGTACTCCCAATTTCACATCGCTCTTACAACGAGCATCGTTTAGTGTTTTACGGTGACCCATGAGGTCACATGGAGGTATGTTGTGCATTTTATTTATTTACTCTTTAAGATCTTTTTTGTATTGTTCAGTTTAATTTTTATTTATCTGTTTATCTTTTTTTAAAAGGATAAATTGTTCCCACCTGTTTAGTCTTGATGCTTGACACTAGTTGGAAGCCCATGGGGATCAGGAATGCCCTTTGGGACTTACCGTGAGTTGACTCATGTGATGGTTTCAAGGTCAACCTAGGTTGGTTCGTGATAGGAAATAAAGATAAAAAAAATGTAAAGCACCTGTATTAAAAATAGTTGATGCAAAAGATGATGCTATAAATATGATACCTCTAACTGTAGACAGATCGACACCCAACCCCTCCAATGTAGGTTGTACTGCATACATCTTGCATGGTATATAGTATTGAGCAACAACCTCTCTAGTCTGGGAGGGTCTAGTTGGCTGGAACTACAATTCTGAAGTCTATCCTCCTCTACCACACCCACCTCCTTGGATTCTATGGCATTTGGTACTCCAACTCATAGTTTGGTGTAGAGATTTTGATCCTACTCCCAAAGGCAAAGCTGGTGTACAACCTATTCCACTTAAAACATATAGAAAGGTCCAGTAAAAACTATAAATAAGGCCCATTATGTCGTAGGCTCAGCACTCAACTGGGTCTCAGTCACACTGAGTCTTTACTTGATCTTATCTCATGCATTGATGGAATATAACAGAATTACTAGTGTGGATACTCTTGCTTTTAATGCTCTATAAAAAACCCACCAAACTATAAATCATTTCACATGATGAAATACTACACTACATTAAAAAGAAATAGTAATTCCCTACACTATTTAACTCCATAAAATTACACTCAATAATAAGAGCTTGACTTAATATCATGAGGTAGTGTTCATCTAGAAAAAAAATTACCTTAGACCTGATGGTATACCTAATCCCATCCTCCAAACATATCTCTCTAGAAATATCATCAAAAATGAATGAAGGTGAAAAATTATGAATCTTATTAAAGAAAGTGGAATAATTTATAACAGAGGAGGATTATTTCTCTAGATGTAAGAACAGTCTAGATCTATCATCTCACATTGTCTTCAATGAGAGATAGTCAAAGAAGGTATCTAAAGAAAATTCTCTAAACAAAATATCAATGCCATTCTATCTGAGTAAAGGCATCCAACCAATTCTTTCTAGAACCATGAAGTATAAAAGTGGTGAGGTTTACCCTCTTCTCTATAGTCATATCTAGATTATTAAATATGGACATCATGTCCTCCATCCTTATCTCATTGACTTATGGACTGCAATCCTATGAAAACGTGTGTGGATGCTACTACTAAAACTCTCATGTCATCAATTACATAATATGGGATGTACATATATCACCTTAGATATTCTTTATAGAACATAGAACACATTTTAAAAACTGGGTGTTTGTACTCATGTCAATTATAAAAAGAGTTTCCACATGTTTCCCTACTAGCGGGTTTGGTCCCACTATCTTAGGAATAAGGTCATCACTACATTCATGGTTCTAAACCTGAGTTCATCATGGTGTAATAGCTCTAAAAATTCCAAAAACATGTATTATATAATATATAACATTTAAATATCATAAATAGAAGAATATTATAGGAATATGCCACATTATATAAGACCCATACCCCTCTTCCTACTCATAAAACCAGTCCTGGAATCGTATAAGACCACGATGAAATGATATAGATAATTCCTTCTACCCACTACTAAGGATGGGTCAATGTCAAGTTATATTTTTTATATTATGGTTTCTATAGTTAGTGTTTAAATTTAATGTTATAGGGGAAGACAACATTTATAGTCCAATTGGAATCAGTATTTAATGACAACCATTTCCATTTAAGTATAGAACTTGAATGTTTTTAAATATTTCATTACCTATATCCATAAGATATATATATATATATCAATGTTTAGTTATATTCATATATAATTTCCAATTTATAAGGTACTCTAGTTTATAAATTGAAAATGATACTACATGTAACTACAACTTGGATTTTAATATGGTTCAATTAGATGGATCACTATTCCCAATTTATAGAGGCACACACTCTCTCTAAATTCTAATCGGCATATATATAATTATTTTAAACTAAAATTTCATCTCATATAACCATTGGTTAATTTATAAAATTCAATATAATTGGTTAATTAAGGTGACATTATAACATTATATGGGAAAACACCATTTAGGTTGATGTAGAAAAATTGTTTTTTAAAATTATATATCCCTATAAGAAACGTTAGAAAAATATAAAATATAATTATCAGGGTAAAAGTATTGTGAAACAATATTTCACTTAGTAAGAAAATGTGGCTTGGAACAATTCATGACATATAAATCCCCACATGCCTATAATGATGCCTCAGAAACTACCTCCATGCCATACAAGACAAATTGTAAAAAAATATTCCACAATAATAATGAATGACATAATCCATGTGTGTAACCCAATGGTGACCTCAATTCAACTATAATAAGCCTAATTTAGAACAAAAAATATCATCCCATGTAATCTATCTTTTTCCCCATACATGGGATAATATCTCTTTAACATAGGATCATTACCAAATTCCAACACATCCTAGTCTCATGTATAATAACCCAACAACAAGAAAAAAGAAAATAAATCTATGATACCAATTTTTAATTTCCTGAAATCAGATCATTCATTAGTAATTGAACACGGAAGGTCATGTGGCCACCAAAACTACTACATGTGCACCAAAGGCCACAGACTAATAGTGGGGGTCCATGATGGTATGGAGGGGAGACTATACCCTCATGATCATAGTATAATAGTGATATAATGAATGAATAAATAATATAAACATAATGATGTTAAGATTAAAATGAAGTTAAACCATCCAGACAATAATAATTAACAAGAAAAATTTTAATCATATAAAAAATGATGGTATGCCATGGAGATATAAAAAAGGAGGGAATATATGGATGTAGGAATACAATACAAACACATATAACAAAAAAGAAACCAAATGACAAAAAACCCCAACTTCAATAGCATTATGAGACAAAACATGGTCCTGTGCTTCTAAGATCCCATGCTATAATCAATCAAGAATCCTAGATTGGGCACTTTACCTTATCCCTACCTACACTCATGATGTTTTTTTGGGTACCAATTGGTGGCACAGACAAGTTATGAGATATACTCAGTTAGCCACTAACAACAATGTCTATACAAATCCAACAATTTAATATAAAGTTAGTATTGTTAATATATAAAGATATACAGTGGAATAACATGCATTAAATAGAACTTGTATTGGGATCCAATTTCTCATGGGATTCTTGGATGACTATACCCAGTTCAGCTCATGCCGGTAATGTCTGAATAAGTGAATTAAAAGAAGATAGGGTCTTGCATGTGTAACCAAAGTGTACCATTTTAATTAATTATAAAATAGGACCCAAGGTGATACTAGGGTATCCAAGTTGTAATAATATTAATATATGATTCAAGAGGAAACAATTCATCCTTGACCTTAGTGGGTTGAACCAGATCATAGAATGTAAACTATGCATCCCAGCTATAAGGGGCTATGTGTAATTCAAAGCATGGACCTAAGTAATTATACAAGAAAAGTGTCTAAATGTGTCCATGAATAATTTCCACAATAAATACTAGGATAATCGAGACTAGGGCCCAAGGTAAGATTCCACAATACATCCTGTCCTAATACATCAGTTGAATCTAACAAGTCCATCTAAGGCATTCTAATAACTAGAAATGGGTCATGTAAATCTATGATATTATGATAAGCCATTCATATATAATAATACATTAACCAAATTAAAATGTGGTTATCTACCTTGGAAACTATCCCAATGAATCAAGGTTGTGTCCTCTGAGTTCTCAAGGAGTTATCCTGAGAATCCAATGCAGGAACAAGTCAAACCACTCCTATAATAATAAAATGTTACATATCAGACATAGGTGCATTGTTTTTAATTAAATAACCAAGTCTATGTAATAAAAATTCAAATTAATTCACATTATATAATTTAATTCCATACCTTTTCATTCAAAAATGTCAACGGATATATAAGGTTTCATGAAATTAATAATTTGATCCCAATTAAATAAGATCCAAGATAAACATGATTTCCCTTTTATAATGTTTAAATTCGTCCACATGAATTTATTAAATCACTGAGTATGTAGAACCCAAACACCAATAGAATTTTAGTTAACAATATAAAAAATAGAACGTCAGAATACATATGGAAAACTTAATGTAGTGGCTCAAGTTTATGCCCTTAGCCTCTAATTATAATAATAGGGTCTAATATGGTGATTATATTACAAATTAAACAACTAATTTAAGTCAAAAAGTTCTTATGAGAAATGCATGGGTGAACTAGTTTATGGAACAAAAAAGAAAATTATAAATCAATGAGTCATGAGGGAAAATTCATAGACTATCAAACTTATGTCATTAGAGGAATACTCGTCCAATATCAACCCTTTGTTTACTCTAAATCATATGAAGATGGAAGAATGGAAAAATAACTATAAAATAGGGAATATTATCTCAACCCAAACTAGAAATAAATATGGAGAGATAAACTTTGAAAGGAATGAATTATATTGAATCTCCTACCAAGAGAAATTTAATGAGACAATCGATGGTCTGATTGAAGTCTGAATGAGGGAGATAATTAAAATCCTAGATTTAGGAATGAGAGGATATTCCACAGGAGGGAGGTGTTATTTGAGATAAATTAGTGGAAATAGATGAGAAATTATATTTAAGGATGGAGATAAAATCAAAAATTCACCCCACATAATTAGTCTCATGGTTTGGGAACATGGTTGGAAAACTATGTACCAACCATACAATAAGAACTATACAAAATCACCCCTTGCACGACCTAGGTTCACTCTCTAAATACCATGTGCATCTTGTGTAAAACACATTTGCAACGAGGCCTGTAGTATTTTCATGGTTGTTTGTCCTAGGCTACGTGGTTAGGAAAAACCGAGCACCCCCTACTGTTCACTATATCACCCACACAATTTAATGAAACCATGTAGACTGGATAGCATAGTTTATACTAATAGTGTGTCCCACATGTTTCCTCCAAAACTCAAATAACTAGGCTCCGAACAATCCCTAGAAACCATATAAACCAATATAACTTTATTAGGTAGTAAAATAAGGATAAAACTAAAGAATAACATAAACTAAAAGGTTTTATACCTCATAGAAAATTTGGGATCTTACAATTATCAATGGGCTATGGAAAAATTAACTATGTGGTACTCAATCAACTTTTTTTCATAATTGGATATGTATCACAATTAGCTATCTGGGTGAAATGAATACATGGTTCTTCTAAATATATCAATGTAATTTAGTTATATGGATCAGTAAAAGAAGTTTTGGGTATGTGACTAAAATCATCTATGTCGATTCAGTGAAAGTTTTCATCTTTAAGCTGTAGTAAGATTTGTATATGTATAGTGAGACTTTGTGAATCATGATTTTTTATATGTGATTCATCACTTCAGGGTCAGTTAAGAGTTTATCGTAGTTTTAATATAATTATCATGGTCCTTATAGTGTTTGAAATGTGGTCAATTATAATAATGAGTGGTAACTTCAATAGGTAAGGTAGTATAAAGTCCTAGTTTCTTCACATGGTTGGTTTGTAAATACCATATGGTAGGTTGGGTCATGATAGGCTTAAGTGACTACAAAATATATATTCAAGTGAACACGAGATATACATTCAAGTGATTACCAGATATATATTCAAGTAACCATATGATATATATACAAGTTACCACAATATATATATATATATATATATATATATATATATATATATATATATATATATATGCAAGTGGCTATGTGAAAAAAAATAAGTGACAACAAAAACAATATTTAAGTAACTATACAAACACAATTTATATGACCATAAGAAAAAAATCATTGAACTAAAGAAAAAACATTAATGGAACATAAGAATGGAATTTAACTTAACAAAGAAAAAAAATTATATATGGAGACATCATGAATAAAAAAATAATAAATATGAGAAATTTTAATTTAACAAAACTAAAATATAATCAATTAATTGAGAGGAATTTTAATATTAAAATATTATTAAAATAATTAAATTCAAAACTACCCAAGAGTAACACCCATCCCATTATACTTTAAATGAGTATTAATTCCTATAAAAATATGATCATCCATCAATATAAGACTACATCATAACTGTTTAATCCCTAAATATAGATGCCACAAACATTAAATGTTCTTTATAATCCAGTAATAGTGAGTTCCCAAAATATTACTAAATAATCCCTTCTAAAAATAAAAAATATAAATCATGTCCAAATATTCATCAATATCAAAACATAATAAAAAATATAATCCATTCCTTGTATATATCATTCAATATTTCCTCATCTTTAATAATCATGTAATTATAAATTACTAAACCATTATCTATATGATCTTGTTGATCCCCTTCTTGAGATTTACCCCTTGAACATTAAATTTTATAATTCACATACTCCACACATTTAAAACATTCATTTGATACCTTGAAAATAATTTTATACATCTTCATGGTGTTAACTGAAATACTCATTTTTTCTATTGTAGTTTATTTCTCTATTCCATAAAATACCACATATAAAACATATTCATGTGCATTTGATACATTTACCTTTGTGATTCTTCCCATATTATTGTCACAAAGGATGTTGAAACTATTTACCATCAAAATTGATACACCTAAACTTCCATGTAACACATTTTTTCTCTTATATGGTGCATCGATAAGCTCACCCAGGTGTAGGTTATTAATCATAACTAGTGACAACACGTTAAGAATTACCATAAAGAGTTATCACTAAAACTCTCATTCTTATTATCCCTCATTCAAAAAATCAATTTATTGTCCTTTACACCCTTTTGAAATTTTGTTCTTGTTTTTAACATCCATTTACTAAAACAATAATAGTTAATTTAATTATATCAAATAAAATCATAATAAATCATATAATAAGGAAGATAAAAACAAAGATATCATTTACCATGTCATCTTTTAATCAACACATTTTATTTATCCAAAATAACCAAATTTATCTATAATATACTAAAATTTGTGGTCATATTGGACTATTAACATATGATAAAATAAAATCAAAACCTCTGAAGTTTTATAAACTCTTCCACTGATACCAAATATATTGATCCAACCTTAAAGTATTATTTAATATTGGGTATTAATTCAGGAATTCATTTTTTAAAATTTCAAGGTTCATTATGGTTTCTAGTTTTAATTATTTCAACTCTCAAATAATAGAAACATATATTAAATAGTGTACATTTCCACTTAGTATCTATTTTTTTCACAAAACGATACTTCAAAAATGAAACATGATCATTTTTTATGAAAAATATTCATAATTTTCAAACAAACATCATTATTTTTCATACTCATCCTTAAACCTGATGAAAAACATTTGAAAACATGGTATGATAAAAAAAATAAGTAAGATAAATTTAAAAAGATATAAGGAAGAATCATTACTCAATTTCAAAACTATAATATTACATAAGATATTTATCCTGTGAAAAAAAAAACAATAAACTCAATTAGTTGTTTACATAAACATGGAAACATATTTAATGTCAATAGTTTATATGAAAACACATAAAAAGAAAACATAAAGAAAAAAATCACAAAGATGGGAGTTTTATAAAAAACATGATAATCCTTGAAAATATTTTCTTAAAAATATTACTTGTTACCCTGAAAAGTAGAAAACATTACTTTAAAAAATATTATCATATAGCCTCATAAAATAAATATATTTCCATAAAAACTCATTTTCAAGAATATAAAAGTCATGTTGGTGCCTTGGGACCTCATGTATATAGAAACCTCACAAGAACCCATACATATGGAATAACCTAATCAGTTTACTAAAAAATAATTCTATAAAGAACATAATTAGTACCCAATGCATTATAGATCTATATCGGGCTCAAAAGTAATCATAAAAATTTTCCCATGCCCATAATATACTTTAAAAACATGAAATATTGTTTTTACACTATCAAAATCAGAAAAAATATATTCCTTTTAACCCATAATTAAAACATTTTCAAATATTAATATATCTCTTCCATTAATACCAAATTATATTAAATAAAATACTTACATCAAAGGGAAGGAGGTTTTTTCATTGAAGAAAACATGGAAGCTTATAACTGCATTGAAAATCCAAATAATAGTTGTGATGGTGGAAAATATTTTGATTTCCTATACATAAAAGTAGAAAATTACTTTTGAATTTTGAAAATAAATTCCAAACATCCAATATTAAATACATAAAAATATTATGTTTGAAAATTTGTCAAAAAAATTAAAAAGAGAAATTAAATATCCTTTATATTATATTTATATCAATGAAAATATATCCATAAAATTATTTTAATAATAGAAGAAAATTATTTATAAATTTAATATTTAAAATATGTAAAATTATATTTTAAATTAAACAACCTCTTAGCTTGAGTCTGACTTGTCACATTTATTCTTTATATTCCTAAATAATAAAATCATGTTAATTATTTAATTTTTTAATAATATTTTTTCAGTTTTTTATACCTTTTCATTAACATATAACCCTTTTATTATCAACAACATAATCAATTAAGTTTTCATCAAAGGTTTTAAGAACATTCTTCTCATAATTTTGAAATGGATTGGGTTTGTTGACTATGGTCAATGGGGTTATTTTTTCCTAATACCCATAATCTTAATCATGATATAATTATATTTTTCATACATTATATAAAATTTTATAAAAATACATGAAATATTTACATGGATAAATAATCACAATACTTTGGGGAGGTGGTAGTCCATATATACACATGAATGATAGTATCATTTTCCAATGAATGAAAATGTAAGATATTATAAGATATATCATATTTACATAATATTTATTTTTTCATGAATATAGTATATTTTAATTAAATCTATCATAATAACCATCATAGTGAGGGGTGATGAAAAAAGAAACACATTGCTTCATGGAGGTGGAAATCCACATATATGCATGATGGGTGTTTTCATTTCCCATTAGATTTAAAAAGATACGAAAATAGGTTATATCATATTAATATTAGAATTTTATATTATTTAAGATAATTATTCTATTACTCTATCATGTTAAAATAATATTTTAAGGAGGTGGAAGAAGAAATATACTTAAAATGAGTGGTTTATGTCTTATACCTTCTCCTCAGATATCCTCTTTCTCTTGCACCTTAATTCTCCTAGGTTTTCTATTCTCATGATAACAAGACCTATAGGACATGGGGAGTGTTTTTTTGTAGATATACAGGTCAATATTTGAGAAAATATATTTCTAAAAAGGTATGATAATGAGAGGATATGAGGGTCCTTTTATAAGTTAGGGGAGGGGAACCCATGGAATTACTTAAAGTATTAAATTAATATAAATTAAATTTCAAGTTCAATTATAAAAAATTAAAATATTTAGAATATAAGATAATTATGATCGAAAATAATCTCATCAAATTAGGTTTTTTCAATTTTATGTGTTTATTTCACCTTTATCCTTTAGTTTTAACCCCCATTAACCATTTTGATGAACACCATGTTATAATTTTTTTTACCCTTTATGGGTTAAGAAAGATTATATAAAATAATAAATGACCCATAAGTAGGAAATTATTGATATTATAAATGATATGAAACTATCATTTCCAATTATGATATTCTTATGAATTTTAAATAATTAAATTAAAACATTATTTAACATAATAAACCATCAAATTCATTTTTAGGTCTATTCACAAAGTTTGACTTTAATGACATATAAATTCTAATAGAATTATAATATAAGATTTTACCACATCACTACTATTTTTTATTTATCTCAAAACATTTCAATCTGATTAATTTTTCAAAATTGTATTTCATTTATTGTTTTCAAAAATCATCTAGATGATTTTTCAATTACTTTAATAAGCACTGTGGCGACGTTGTGTAAGTATTTAATGTAAATTTTTCACCACTAAAATTAAAAAATGAATTAAAATGATAAAAAAATAAATTATATTTAAGATACCCATTTAAAAATGAACATAAATTATTGTTAACCATGTAAAAAATATTACTGATATTAAAATAAGGAGAGTGACATTTTAAATTTATCACTTATTGAAAATAATATAAATGTTATAATCAAGTGAATATGAAAAAAACATTTCAAATAAAATAAATACATGTTTTAGGGAAATTTTAATGTTTTAACCCATACTTTGAATCTTGATTTACCTATTTTACCCTTACTTAGGTAAAAATATCACTATAGTCACTATTCATAATAACAAAAAATAGAAGGGATGCATTTAAAAAATTTAAACCAACTAATTACAAATATTAAATCCATTTTTAAATATTCGGCTTATATAATAATAATTCAAGTTTAATATAAATGCATAAAAATCAACGAAGAACTATTTTAAAAAAGGAATTTTTAATCCTACAAATGATTTTATACCAGAATCATGTATAATGCTAATTCTAATGTAATTAATTTGATTATAAATAATAAAATGAGACTTATGTTAATTTAAATACAGATTTAAAACATAATAGGTTATTTCAATTTCATTTTTAATGAAAATAACTTGCAATTTTACAAAAAATGATATTTATCACTATTCACTGAAAAATTAATCTTTTTTGAAAAATCCAAACATTTCACCCTAAGGTAATTTTTACATACTGATTTAAAAAATTATATTCATTTCCTTAAATAAAATTCATAAAAATGGTATCAATTAATTATAATCTATGTATACAAAATACAATAAAACTGATTTTTGAATAAAACATATTTTTGAGGCATAAAATGACAATACAAGAAATTGAGTAATTATTTATTATGAATTAATAAATAATTTTTAATTTTATAAAATATTTGTAAATATTTTCATAATATGTTTTTTACAATTCATACTTCTAATTTTATGTCTAGTCTATAATAATAAAATTAAAATATTAATATTTCAATATTATATTGTAACTCACATAATGATCAGTGTTGTGTGTTAAGAAAGAAATTGATCATAGTATTCCTTAAAAATAAATTTTCATGGTTTAATAGTAATTATTTCCTATTTTTATGCTTGTTCCAAATTTATATGTGATGCCACATTTTTATGTTATACTCTATGGCTTATAATTATTGTCTCATGCGTCTGTATCCTTATTCCATAGTATATTTATGACCATTTGAGGTTATATGTCAATATATCATGCCTTATGAAAAAATATTATGATATTATAATTTTTTAATAAAATATTTCCAACATATTTTTATTTTATCATATTCTTATGATCTAAATATTCGTGACACATTGATAAGTTTTATCTTTATTGGACATCTAAGCTTACTCTTTTATATGTTTATATTCCTTAGTTAATGAATAAAGGTATTATGTATTGTATGTATTGAAGGATTTATTTTGAGAAAATTATTTTTGGTAGATTTGGAATATATAATAAGAAATAAGATATTTATGTAGGTAATATCAAACTATACTAAACATTTGAGTTCTGGGGTAGTGTGTTTATTTGTGATCTATAATGTTTTTTTGTTAAATTTATATAATATATATTAATATTAGGCTTGGGTTTTCTCATATGGATCATGGTGTGGTATATGAATCAGTTTAGTGGGTTACCTACTCTATAAGTTTTGGACCTATTCTCCACCACTAAGGTGGTTTTCCACTCCTCTAAGTGTATTAAGGTCCTATACACTCTTCTTAATTCACCTATATGGTATCGATAACACCATTATTAGTAAAACCATATAACCCAATCCATAATCATGCCTATGAAACTAGGAAGTTGACCAACTTAAAATTCCTTAGAAAAATCCATGATGATGAAGAGAAACATACCAACACAATATATGTGTAAAATTATTAAAATATAATATTCAAATATCCATATCTAACACAATTCTATGAAGATAGGAAAAATACCAAAAATAACTAGTAAATTATATGTACTCTTAAATAAATTGTATAAGTCCCTTGATTGGTAGTTAAAAATACATTACTACAACAAAGATAATGTGTAATCAACTTACATATATTTTCCAACAAGGTTCATGATAGGTGGGGATTATGGGTTATCCTAAAATATACTAATATTTTAACCCCAGATGTGTTATCATTGTACACGGTATATTGGCTATCCCACCTGGATTTTTGAACCAAATGGATAACATTATGTGTAGGAAAATAAATGGTTGAAACTATTAGTATAGTATACATGGAATATATTGGGACTAAGTCAATAAAAAGCACCATTATAGAGGCAAAATAGGTTAAATGTTGATTTAAACTATTATTCTTATTTTAATCCTCTAGGATGTATAAATATTGTTCTTATGTTAACATGAGAATTTTCAATATTTATCTCACTTTATTTATCTCTCTATATCTCTCTATACCTATCCCTTAATCACACAGGATAATAAAGGTGAATTTGAAATGTAAATTGCAAAATATATATGGATTTTACTTCGATCACTACTAATGGATAATCAAAGTAGAAAATAGAAAATGATATGAGAAGTTTACCAGAATCAATTATATTAACATTCTATGGATGTGTGTTTATACGTCATGATCACTCCATAAAATGTAATGATTCCCTTAAAATCCTTTAGAAAGGCTCAAAAATGATCCAAGGTTCACTCCCTATTTTTATCTTATATGAAATGATTTAGTGAAGGTAACAATCGGTTCATAGATGCAAGTTTGTGTCCACATTATACATTGTATTATGCTTGCATAATAATGTTAGATTTATTCCCCTTGTAAATCTAACTTGCTTCTTTTTTCCTTCTTCAAGGACACATGATATCAACTTCTCAATATATGGGTTTAGTTTACGTCTTCAGCAAAATATACTCATAGAAAATCCATTTTCCTATAGAATATAATTTAACAAGAGAATTATCTTATTACTATTACCTTTTTCAAATGTTGGATGTGACTGCATAGTATATTCTTATTCTTTGATCCTTATCTCAAGAACTAAACCGGATAGAGAAATGATATCTTCTTTGTCTCTCTGTGATTATTCTCAAGAATCAGATATAGAAATATTCTCAAACTTTTATCTCTTATTTCTCTATAAAAAATATATTAAATATTTCTCTCTATTATAGAATATCTATAAGTAGTTATATATTGTTCGATGCATCCAAATTCTTTACCTTAGGATTGGGATTAATCTATATTCTCTTGATTTTATATAATCATGTCTAGTTTACCATATGAATTTAGTTTGTTCATAAAGCGTCAATTATTCCTAGTCTATACCTGAAATCTCTATAAAAACTTAATTATTTTAATTTCCTAAAGATACTACCGGATAATCTAGAAACCACTTCATCACTATATGAAATACTTCATTATAAAGTGGTCTCCTTCTTCCTCCATTTGATCATGGATTGATAAAAAATTTTATACTGTGATGCATAGTCAACAATGAAATCAATAAAACTCATGTAATAACTCCTATTCAACTCTCCTTAGATAATGGCATGAAACACCCAATATTTTTAATTCAATAAGCATATCACAACATGAAATTATTTTATGTATGAAAACTGCATCATTCTCACCAAAAATTAGGGAAAATCTATAACAACTCGGCCTATAGGCATCCCATTCTCCCCATAGACACGTGTTGTCCCGTCTATAGGGCCCACCCATTTGTGAAATGGGATCACATATGGAAGTGACCACACTGAGAATGGGATGAATCAATTTAGTATGTCCTATAGAAAATCATTTACCATTTATTACCTCTTCACTTATTTATTTATTGGATTTCACTTTCTCTCTTTTTATTTTATATTTGTTCAGTATAAATGTAGATTTGGAATAAAAAAAGGAAAAGATAACACCAGTATTATTGATGATGTTCGCATGCCTAAGGATGGCTATATCCCTAGTGTATGTTGGTTTTTATCCCATGAACATATATTTTCCTTTTTATTATCAAATAAACCATGACAAAGCATATAGACTTAAATTCAAGAACTGATTCATACAAAGGAAGAGTGGGATTAAAGTCCATTTATACAATGCATTGGAATAGTACCACCTTGAATAAAGATCACATGTGTTGAATTGAGTCCCTCTTACACTTTAATAATTTTTCTCCTCACAATTTAGAAAATATATTGGTTTCCTTGGATACTACAATAAATGGGATATCTTAGATATACAGTAATCATAACGACATATTCTTCTTCAAAAATAATAATATGAATGTGCATTGGTAAGGATATCTCAAGAATTATTATTTGGACCAAATGATAATTAGAATATATTTACTTGTTCATTGATTCTGATTATACTTTTGATCCTTGAAAAAAATCAAAGATATTAATTTATAGTGTCAGATTACAAATCAACTCAACTATTATTCATACAAGTAAGATGCATTTCATGGTATTATAAATATTATAAACCCTAGTACATATAAGTTATTATTTTAATTATTCTACTTTTTATATCAATTATGATTAACACATTAATATCGCAATTATCCTCAATGTTCTTCATGGAATTTCCTTACAGAATTGTTTCAATGATGACACGTAGGGTGTATGACTAGCATGGACTACATGAAAAACCTTTTTATTTTCCTTATTATAACAAAACACATGATATATTCACTAAATATTAATAGATATGTAAATTTGATGTATTCTAGATTCTTCTTAAAAATAATGTGCAGTATTTATTATCAAAAACCCCAGCAAGAATATCTTTCTTCACGTGACTAATATAGGAAGTGTCTCAAATTATTTTTAAAAAGTAAGTGCTTCACATGTATCTTTTTCCCCTTCACATGAAAAATTCACATATGGGGACTTCAAGTTCCTATGACTAAGGTAATCCCATAGATTCTCTTTTTTTATGTGAACTGGTTCATATGGTTCTTATCATCTGGAATCTATATGGGGATTGTGGTTCTTCTTCATGTAAGAGACTTTAACTGAACTCGGTTTTCAAATTTTTTAAAGATAATACTTCACAAATCATAATTTGAATAAGGTGCTACATGGAACACCTTTTTCTCTTCATGAAATGTACTTCACTGATGCTATGTTTCTCTTTGAGATAAATGAGAGGTCTTAATTTTTTAAAGTAGAGTATCTCAATATTTGGTAATATAATTTGATAGGGGAGCATCATTAACTCTGATTATGTATCCAATGAATTAAATTATGTGTTTCATGTCACATATAATAATGGTTATGAGTAAAAACTGTTTTTAAATAACATCAAATACTTTTACCTTTAATGAATATTCCATGACACCAAAAATGGTGGTGCCTCTTATTATGTGAGATCATCTTCTTATTTCATGATATATAACTCATGAGAATGTATAAAAAACATATGCATAATTTTATTCACCCATAATACATCAAATTTTCTGAGCCTCATCATATCCATTTGGTATTGACATTTCCTTTAATTTAAATATTCCAAACACACCAAAAAATTAATTCATGATGATTTGTATGGTTCTTAATGTCTCAATATAATGATATCTCAACACTTTAAAGGTTTTTTTATCTACTATAGATGATAAAAATTTTCTTTCATGAATTATCTTATATAAATTTAGATCCTAGTTATGTAATGGTATGTCATACATAAGGTTAAATAGGTACTGAAGATGATGGGATTTAGCAGGCAGGAAATGAGGATTATTCACATTTGATAGTACATGTTATATCTATATGTTTTTAATGTGTGAATAATTTCTATGTTCATCTATTATCGCACATCAGTCTTATGAATGTTTAGCCTCTGATTAATAAACTTATCTACATAATATACATCTCGATCTAGGAAAAAGGTCAGTGCCTGGAACACATTTCACACACTTTTAACTGATTTGACATGCCATAATATTGTGTGGTCCCTTGGGAACCCTTTTTCACCATGTGAGAACACCCTATGGGAATTATTCACCTTTTATGGCAAGGTTACTCCATTAAATCCCTATGGTTTAGATGAAATCCCAACTTCCGGCCACTAAGGGCTAGCTAGCCTAGCTGGATCTCCCACATGGTTGACCTGCCTCTCACATGTGTGGGATTGAAATGGCCTAACTAGTTTACCATAACTAGCCTATTTTTTTGGTTAAAACCTATATAATATATACATAGTGTAAGTACCAAGTATGAATTTTCAACCAACTTAGATGCCTTTATTATTCTTTTAATTAATTTACTTTTTCATGGTCTTCTTATATTCAACCAACTTCACTTCCTACACACAACTATTTTCATGGTCTTCTTTACTTATAGTAAACCTTATGTTAGTTATGAAACTATATTAACACATGCCTTTATACTTAAGACGAGTTCAAAAATCACAAAAGTTAAAATCCTTTTCATCAAAAATATAATATTTGATCTTTTAACTTTTTGAATATGGATCTTCTTTAAAACATAATCTGGCTCCAAACCTTATTAAGGAAAAATTAATCCTCCTAATATCTTTCAAAATTAAATTATGATAATTTATTGGGAACTTCTTATTTATAAATCTTTGTCCATCCAAAAAAAAAACTCCATTCTCTTCTACTATATTCTAATTTTTAATTAACATATTGACATAAAATACTCCTTCTAAATTTTGAAAAAATATAACACACACAATGTTGGACTAACAGTATCCCCCATTTTATATTTTTCAATACAAAAAATAATTCCATGTCAATATTTTCATCCAATTTTCACATATTATTTCCTTATTCTATCCCCCTTGTATATAATAAATACAACTAATTTTATATGAGGTAATGGTAACATTTAATTATTATAAATGTGCCATAATTTATCCCACACAAATTCTATGCGAGATACACTTGGTGTAGAAAATACGAGGGTTGAGTTAGATAACAAAGTGGTATACTTCAAAAATAGAAATTGATAACAACTTATTAACATTTCCTTATTCATTACATTATATTCTATTCACATGTATTCTAGTTGAAACATGTTCATTTAAATTGATGTAAATATTTCAAGATATTTTCAACCTGAATTTCATGAACCACTTAGCACACATATAAAAAAAATTAAATTGAAAAAAATAATTGTTTTTTCATAATGCCTTGGAACTTTAAAAAATATTCCTAATTTATTGAAATTAATTAAAAAAATTATCCCCTTGATGTTCAGAATAATTCATTAAATATGAGATAATATCATAACAAAACATTTAGGGAAAAAATCATAATCACCTTCTAGAATTAAAATGTGTATGAATTATCAACACTAAAATATTCTCAATACACTCACCCTATTATTATTTACATTATCATGGAATATAATTTCTTTAGGTATTTTTTAATATTCTAATTGATTGATAAAACATGCTAAGATAGAAAAATTTTAGATTTTTAATTGTCATTATTGATTAATTTTCTTACGTTATCCATTTGAGAACCAACATTAACATAAATTAATTACATGGTTACCATATAAATATGAAAAAATTTATTTTGGGAATAAATAGGAGCCACCTTTTCTCCTTAGTGTGAGAAACAAGGATGAGTATTTATTCTTATAAATGATAATTTTTTCTTTTCACCTTATTTTTAATGTTACTCTTAGAATAAACCATCAAAGAACATATTACACCTTGTAATAATTTCATATTATTATATATTAATTCTTTAGATCTTATGATTATTATGCATTCCTTGAAATTGTGACCATCTTGTTTTCACCTCCCACATAGATCTTCATAAACATTATAGTAATTATTTGTTTACATCCTATAAAAAAATTAATTTATTCTTACATAATCTTTTTATTTCTTTGGATTTTTATTTTTCTTATACATTAACCTTTTTTATTTATATTTATATTTCAATAGGTAAAATAATGAAACAATCTTCTGGAATTTGTACCTATATATTGGTTGTTCCACATGGAATGTCAATAATATACTTTACTATATCAATCCTATTATTTCATTACAACATTGAACATAACATTATTTTCTAGGATTTATTTCATCAATATTGTATTTCATGTATTTTTTACTTTAGTCTATGGTGTGACCACTCATTCCAAAAAAGAATCATCATATTCTATTTGGTGTTATTTTCTTTTCAGACTTCTTGGATTTCATTTGATTATATTTTTCATTCATCTTACAATCCAAGGATAACTTATCTACCTTATTCATGAACTTCATGGGAATATTCTTATCAAAATATTTATTATAATTCTTTCCTAAGATGGGATTATATACATTACATTCTTTTTGTGGTCTTTTATTCTAACTTATTATGGTTTTATCCTATAATGGTTTGTACTTTCATTATTTTTCACTATGACCATTACTATTATAGATACAATAGAGATAACCATGATTTAAAAATCTATTGGTGACTAACATATTTTTATATCTATCTTTTGGTATTTATATCACCTCATCTTTTCACCCAATTGAATGTGTGTTTTTTTTGTTACCTTTAATTCACTAAATGGTTTTATTTTTTGGGAAAATAACAATACACTTACTTTCACCCACCTTGGTAGTAATGGATTGTTTCTCACCATTTTTCTTTCCTTATTTGTGTAGATTTTGATTTTCAATATACACACTTCATAAAAAAATATTCAAAAATAAAATTATTTAAAAAGGTGAATGATACCTTATCCTTTATAACTTCTATTTATTAATAATTAAATGATCTCAAGAAGTTACTTTCACCATATATCGATATTACAATATAATATTTCATCTTTTTAGATTTTATGGTATCATATTTAATTTCAAATATTTGTGAATAAAAATATTATTATATTTCTAGATTTGTTATTTTAACTTAAAGATCTATGGATTTCATGTTGAGAATGTATTTTTTCATTGACAAATATCATCAGTTTTCCTTCGATGGATGTGTATATTTTTTTAATATCATCATCATAAATTTTGTTCTTCTTTTTATTAATGTTTTTAGGTCCCTTGATTTTATTGACCTTGAATTATAGCAGAACATTTTTGACTTCAATGATTGTATTTTTCTTCTTATATATGGAATGGAACTTATTTTTAAATAATTAAATGTATTATTATTTATTTATGACTTCCTCAAGCCAATACTTCCCAACTTTGAAGCATCCCACTTCCAACTTCTTGATTCTTTTACTTTTGGTATTTCACTATTTAGTGGGATCTGCACACATAATCACCTTTTGAGACAATACATTCTCTCATTTTTCATCTTCATCTTTAAGATAAGTGATCTTCTTATTAAAATATTATTAAATATTTGTATTGTAACATTTACCACTTATGATTAGTTCTTATATTAGATGATCTTAAAAAAATATCGGATGACTCTTCATAAAATTTTTAGGTAAAAAGGTTATCCAGTTCCTTGGTTATAGTTTGAACAACTAGGTCATTTTCCATGTTGGGAATGTATTTTATAGAATAAAATTATTGGAAAGCATATTCATTTTTATATTTACATAAGAGTGATAATTTATCCTTATTTTTTTAACATTTTCTTCCTTATATTTTATAAGGTAATCAATGAGATATAATTGTAATATTCTATTGATATACTTCCTTCCAGAATGAATTCCATATTTCTTATAGAAGAATAAAAGTGAATATAATTGTGGTGGAACATTTGGCTTAGTTACCAATTAAAAAATGATAGGATAGGTATTTGAATACACTAAGAGGTTTTTGAATCAGTTAGAGATAACATATTAAATCTTTTATCCCATTTTTTACCTCCCCACTTGTTTAATTATTGAATTTCTGTTTCTATAATTTTATATTATCTTTTTATAGTGTAAATGATTATGTGTAATTGAAAATAATCACAAGATAAAATCATGATTGTTGATTGGTTTCACCTCCCTAAGGATGAATACAACCCTAGTGTATGGTAGTTTTTAACCCATTCAAATAGAGATTCCATATTATCAAAAAATAAAGAATGAGGAAGTGTATCGTCTTGAACACATTATCTTGGAACGAAACATGTATAAATAAAGAGTGTTATTATTATCCCTTTGTACAATAGGTTAGAAATCCACAATCTTGAGGAAAGATCACATGTATTGAATTAAGTCTCTTCAGGACTATAATAATTGATCTTATTACCCTATAGAAATCAAATGGGTTAACTTGAATTTAACAATCAATGGGTTTTCATAGATATTCAGTAAAAAATAATTTCATCCTTTTATTTATTCATAATAATATTATTATGTAATGTCTTGTATATCTCAATAATTATTATTTAAACCATATGATAATTAGAATATATAAACTTGGTCAATGATTCTTCTTCTTCTTTTGATCATTGATAGATAATATGAGATATCAAATTTGAGTGTAAGATTCTCAATTAACTCAATTATTCTTCATGCATGTAGGATAATTTTCATGGGATTCTAAATCTTATAAACCCTAGAACATATAATAAATTATTCTTATTACTTCATATGTTGTTTTAATTATACTTAATAACTAAATATCTCAAGCACCCTAAATGTTCTAATTGAATTTTCCATATTTAATTATTTCAATGATGAAACATAGGGTGCATGTCTTTTATATACTATATGAAATGATTTTTTTATTCATATTTTCATACTGAAGTATATGATATCATCAATTCCTTCAAAAAATAGATGTGTAAACATGATGTACCCTACATTCATTACAAAAATAAAGTGTTTTGTTTCTTATAAAAAAACTAACGAGAAAACCCCCCTTAACATGATGGATATATATATAGTGTATTTCTTTATTCACGAAGGTTAAAGTGTTTCATGGGAGTATTATTATCCTTCATGAGAACAATGCACATGGGAGGCCTTTAACTTCATATGACAAAGGTAATCCTATGGTTAATCTTCCTCCATGAAAACTAATTTTACTGGTTCATCTCTTTGTTAAATAAAATAGGTCTCAAAATTATTCTTGATGAAAGAGATATGAATAGAACTAGGATATACACATCACTGAAGCTTATAATTTTTTAACATGGATTCACATATAATAGATTTTGGTACTCCCTTTTCTATTTGTGAAAGGGATTTCATGGATGCTCTATTTCTTAATGAGAGAAATTAAATATCTCATGTATTTTGGGTAATTGATCATAGTGTAGGGTGATATCATTTTGTAGGTGAGGTTTACTACCTCTTTCCATGTATCCACTAACTTGAATTATTATTTTCAAGCCACATCTAATAATAGTGGAAATTCAAGAATGTCTTTAAATAAAATTGTATCATTTATTATTTAATAAATACTCACATGGTATATATTATACAGAAAATTGTATCACCTATTCTTATGTGATATATTACTCTTATTTAATTATGAATAACTCATATGCATGTAGGAAAAACACATGCATCATTTTATACACCCATACTACCTCATATAACACAAACATCATTATCTTAATTTGGAATTTATATGTTATTAAAATAATCACTTTTAAACAAACTAAATCAATAATTCATGGTGATTTTTATGGTGATATATGTACCAATATGATGTTATTTTAAAACTTTATAGTATAGTTTGGATTTTGGAGAAGATAAAAATTGATTTTAATGCATTCTCTTATATAAAGGTTGATCTAGGATGCTTAAGGGTAGGCCATGTGTTAGGGTTACTAATGGTTAAAGATGATGTGTTATAGTGTCTAGATGACTGAGATTATCTATATTTAATGAAAAAAATTATATCTATATGTTTATAATTAATGAATAATGTATATTTTTATCTCTCATACCATATCAGTCTTACAAATGATCAACCTAAACTTAATAATCTTGTTTGTATCATATGCATCTTGATCATGCATCGAGGTCAGCACCCAGAAAAAATTTCACACACTATACCCTCATGGTCTATTCCATACCATTTTGTGATCCCTTAGGCGCCCTTGCATGCCATGTGCACACACCCTATATAAGATATGTTCCCACAATTCCACTGTTTATCCATGCACTCACTATTGTCTATATGAAAATAAAACCTCATATTAACATGGGATAGCAGGTATGGATGTCTCTCCTATAGAGTCAATTATTCTCCAACGTTTATGGGATTGAGATGGCATAGGTGGTTGGATGTGGATGGAAAATTATTTTTTTAACCCCAAAATAATATATACATATTATTATTACCAACTATTAATTATTATACAACTCAAATTTATTCTATTATTCATGATTTTAATTTATTTTTTCATGGTTTTCATAAATTCTTCTAACTTCTATTAATTAAAAGAACTATTTTCATATTCTTATTCACTTATAGTAAATATTTTGTTGTTTTAGTAACTCCGTTAACAGATAAATTTTATTTTAATACCAATTAAATAATCACCAATGTTAAATACACTTCATCAAAAATATAATATTTGATATTTTAAAATCTAGAGGATGGATCTTCTTAAAAAACCATCTTCCTTAATGCCTTTATTAGGAAACTATGATCCTCATAAGAACATTCAAAATACAATTCCCATAATTTGTTGGGTACTTTTTCCTAATTATTTTTAGGTTCTCCAAAAACAATATCCAAGAACTTCTATTATATTTTGATACTTTTTTTTAACAAATTGAAATTAGATACTCATTATATACTAATAAAAAAATGAAACCTACTCATATTGGGCTCACCAATGTTTTGGAATATGTTTTATAACTAATAACTATACCCATAGGACAATAATTTTTTTTATTGTGCTTTTTGTTCACTCCAAAACACCCTGGGAAAATCATAGGAGGTCACCCATCTTTATCACTACTCTAAGACAAACCTCATTTTCAATGGATTCTAAATTTGGTAGTTTGTTGAAAAGAAATATCCACCTTTTGACTTGGGTATTAACTTTTTTAATTTAACCCATCAATATTATGTGTCATTACATCCCACCTGTTAGGAATAATTTCTTCATTTTGGATCCTACATCTCAACCCAGTTATTTCTACCTTACCTCAGGCTAGGTTCCTCCTCTGATACCCATATAATAATTAGTCCCTAGAAGCACCCCAGTCTCCTCACAGACACATGTTGTCCCATACATGGGAACTACCCAGGTGATCAAGTATGTTATCAGACTAAATAATTCCCCTACAAGCTAACACTTATTCCTTCAATGTTCATTTTTCTCACTAATACACACCATGGGAAACTTCCAAAGGGGTCACCCATTCTGATCAATACTAAAAAAAACCTATCTAACTGTGGAGTTCTAATATGGTAGGATTCTAAAAATAAATTTTCTCCTTGTGTACGTATATAATAAAATTTAGTTTGTTAACCATTTTATATTTCAAGGTGTTACAAAATCAATCATGAATCCTATTTATTTTTTAAAACCTGATGATGAAGTGTGAATCCCTAGAAATTTATCCTTACATTAACTAGTCATGTCATTAGAATACTTGTAAATTTATTAATCAATGATCCTTATAAATTACATCTTCTTATCATTCTCATAAGAACACTCTTATAATGGATTGGCCACAATGTCACACTATGATTTTTCTTTTCTCTTGATAGTTTGTAGTGTGAATATTCTTCAATGTCATGGACACCTCTTAAATGGTAGTACCAATGAAACTATTCACCTATCTCTTCATGGTGTGGTTATTTATCCCATGGTGTGGCCAACATTTCTTCTCAAAATCATAAAGGATAAAAACATTCATATGGGGAGAATGACCTTAATAATTTTTTTACTTTTCTATTTTTTTCAAATTGAAACTTCATTAATGGTGTGACCCCTAAAACACCCTCACATTTTAGTATAAATTTCCATTAAAATAAAAAACTACATAGAATAAAATATTTCACATGAAACACCAAAATAAATCAAACTACACTAGATTTTATTGAAAAAATATTTTAAATTAAAAGAAAAAAATTAATAAAATATGGGAATCCAATAGTAAAACAAAAAAATGACATTTCATTAAGATATTATATTATATAAATATATATCTTTATGCATCAAATATTATTATTTAGTGTATTTATAAAATTAAAATAATGATTTTAATTTAAATGGATTGATAAAATCAAAATTTTATAATATAACTAATTATTTGTAATAGTATTTTTTGATGATCATTTAAGATAAAAGTGATATTGTCAAGGAAATTTTATTTTTAAGAATGATGTTAAAGATTTGGATTTATAATATTTATAGCAAAATCAATTAACATTCGTCCAATAGAAATTACTAGTAAATTAATAGGAATAAATTAATTTTAGGATTAAAATATATTTTACTAATAAATTTAATTATTATTTTATATGAATCATTATTTTAAAAAACTAAATATATTATAGTTAAATTATAATAATTTATAATTTTAATATGAATAATATATTAACACAATTTTAATTTTAAATTGATATTAAACAAGTATAAGTACATTTAATATTTGGAAAACTCATTTTACATTAAAAATTGATTTTCGTGGTGGCATAGAAATTTTATATTTCTAAATTTTAGAATTTTAATTTGACCAAATGAACATAATTTTTAGATTTATAATTAAAATTTTATATGAGAATATTATTTTTGTATCTTTCTAAATAATATATTTTTAGGTGAATAATACAAAATACATCTTTTATAGTTACTGTGAATTTTATAATATCATTAGGGTATAAAAATGAAAAAAATGGAGACCTTTTCCCTAAAAAATATGTATTTTGTAAGTAAAATTATATATTTATAAATATCTATTTTAAATTAGAGATCTATGATTGATATTTTAGAACCTAAGTTATATAATTTCTAAAACATGGTTTTATCTGTTATACACTAATTAGTTTACAATGAATTTTTATAAATTTTAAAAATTTAATATAATAAAATGGATATTATATTTTTAAATATTGCTTAAAAATTATGTATTCAGGGAAATTTATATTTTTAGAGATAAAAATAAATTATTGTTGTCAAAAAATGTGTTACCATAGTAAAAGTAAAATATGGTAAAATATTAATAAAATATAAAAGGACTAAAATATATCTAAAATTAAACCCTAATTTTTTGTATGAGAGTTAGATAAAAAAATAATTAACCCCTATCCATTATTTCCCACTTTTGGATAACCTTTTCACGAATAGTTTTTACCATATTACAAAATGTCACCCCTCTCACTTATAAAAGGATAGCTTCACCACCCCACTTATCCTTAAACCGTTAGCCTATTGGTTTAAAAACATAATTTTAATCCATAAAAAATTTTTAAAAACATCATATAGGTCCTTATATCATCAAGGAATCCCAATTCAATAAATTTATCAAATTTTCAAATGATTTGTTTCAAGGAGTAAGGTAAAATTTCAAATCACTCCTTTTTCATTTCTATTCCTTTATTTATTTTTTTAACTCCACAAAATATATTATACCCATTATAAAATAATTAAATAAGTTTCATATGTATATTAAAAAAAATTACGTAAATTTAATAAACATTTTTTACCTTTCTCCCAATCATTCATGAAAATTAAAGTGTCTCTTGTGTGTACTTGCGTATAACAACCTCTATAAACAACAAATTTCATTCTTCATCACTACCTCACAAGTATGGTTTTAATATTTCATTTAATTATTAAATATTATATCTATTTAATAATTATTATTTATTAAAGGTAAATAATTTTCTACCTTTTTACCTTCTCATTCATTAGAAAATGAAAACATGGTTTGTTCATATGTGTAGATGGCCGCCTCCATGGATGATGTGTTTTGTTTTCATTACGTCATTACATGGATGGTTATAAAATATATTTTACAATTATATATAATATTAGGATTTAAAATAAATCATTAATATTTTATTTAATGTATAATAAATAATGTTATGATCACTATAAAGATATTTTATGATATTATTAAGTTACCCAAAAGAAGCTTGTATTGGATCTTGTTATCTTGAACCATAGAAAATAGTTTCTAATAAATGAACATGGGGATTAATAAATAATTAAAATATAATTATTTAAATATATTTTTAAAACTATTAATTTTGATGTTGATATCAAATAATGGTTTTTGATATCGCAATTGAAAACCATGTAAGAAATAATTGAAATTACTAACATATAATGATGAAAATAAACATTAACTGGATAATAATTGTATAATGGAAGATCATAATTAAATAATATAAAATTTAATATATATTATTATGGTTATAAAATAATTTATTTATATTTTTATGTTTCTTATAAAGGATATTAAATTTCATTCATGTAAGTTGTTGTAAAGGTAAGTGTTTTCTTCTAAGATTCCCTTTATTGAGGTATGATTTTATATATTGCATGTATTATTTTTTTCAAGGTGTAATTACTAACCCATAGAATTATTTAAACAAAAAAATATTTAATAACATTATTTTAAATATGATTTTATATTTTCTCTTACATATTCTTTTAATTTATATATTACCAAACTTTAAGGTGTTTTATCATCTCATTTTTAATTCATTGATATATTTTCCATGTTTGCTACTTTTTTTGTGTATATAGTACAATATGGTTAAAATTTATGCTAAATTTCATGAAATTAAGGGGGTTTAAAAATCTATTTCTTATTATCTCCCTCAACGTTTCTTATATTCAAAATATTCCAAATTCATGAGAGATTTTGTTAACTCGAATCTCATTTATTTGAGTTATAATGATAATTCTTAAACATATTTATTATGTTTATGTTTCTTTGACAATAATATTTTGTTATATATTAATATCAATTTCTATATAGGAAAATTAACATTTTTATTTCCAGCACACTTCATTGATGAATTTCTTTCTCATAAAATTATACCATTGTTAAGAATAATTCACATCCTCTTCAATGAGATATTTCTATTCCATGCCTATATTCATTCTTCCCACCAAATTTCTCTTAATTTTATTGTGATCCAAATATATATTATATCTTTTATCATCATATTTTTCTTTACCTATTTTAAAAAATAATCAATTATAATCTTTTTATGATGTGTGTTTCAATAAAGATTATTAAAATATTAATGGTCCTTCCTTTATTAATCATATGTTTTATCTTTAACTCCATATTTCCTCCAAAAACACTATTTATTTTTCAAAACTAAATTACTTAGTTAAATTACAAATAGTGTTTGAAAATATGCTTCATTTCATTTAATTGAAATAAAAATTTTGATATTGACCCATAACTTTATATTTTTTATGATAATAATGTTTTATGAAATTTATTTTTATGATTTTGCTTCAATTTTCCACTTAATCTAAAAAATAACAATATCTTCTGTAGTAATGTTTCATGAAACACTATCTTAATGACATTGTGAACTCATACTTTTAGGTGATTGAATTTTAGGTATCAACTGATATACTTTTGATATAACATTATATGATATCATTTGGAAATGATATGCACACCATTATCCTTTCTTGGGTTTACATGACATAATAAATGATTGATATTTTATGACACACATATGTATAGAAATTGATTTCTGGGGTCCTATATCACACTCTAATGAATTAGTTAAGTTTTAAATCTCATGATATATTGATTTCGATCATGGAAATAATGTGGTTAGAAATTTCTAGAATAATTAGTGTGCATATTATTTGGTAAGTTATGTTAACAAGATTGAGCATGGAAACAATGTAGTTAGACATGTTTATAATATTGAGTGTTCGCACAATGGGGTTATCTATGATTAAAATAAATAGTGGGGACATGATGTGGTAAGATATGGTACATTTTTTTGATTTCATATGATTATTATCATTCCATATTTATATTTTATATGTTTGTATTACAATCCATGGATCGTGATTATTGTCTTGTTAATATAAAATATTATTCCCATGTATTTGGGAGTGTCATTTGAGATTACATCTCAATATATTAGGAATTATGAAAAACATATATTATTCCATGTTTTTTAAAAAGATATTTCCCCCATGTTCATGTTTTCTCAAATGATTATGATGTATCCCTTGATAAAATATTGATATTTTTTCCTTTAATGTGAATTCAAGATCACCCTTCTTATGTATTTTCCTTCCCTGGGCTGCGAAAATGAGTATAACAAATGATATGTAGAGAAGGAAGCATATTATTGCATGATTATACCATAATGTTCACAAATATAGGAGAAAATATATTTATTTATCTAATATCTATATACACTAAATCATTGAGTTTAGGGTTTTTGAAAGCATTTTCTGACATATGACATTCAACTAATGGGATTAATGTAAATTATATTCAAGTTTTATTTGGGTCACTAGTGTTTTCATAATATCTACTTTTTAAATTATATGTATTTATCTAAAAATTCAAGAGTACTGGTTTAGGAGACCTCAATTGGTATCAGAATAGGATTTAGTTAATTTTAAATATTATATTAGTTATTTTTCAGGATCAAAACTAGATAAAATTAGTGAAAACCCTAGTAAAAATTCAAATTATATAAAAATAACCTAATTTTTTTGGTAATGTGTAGAGTGTCTATATTCATAGAAATAACATCCATATCTGGTTAAAAAAGGGGATAAGGACTCTATAATATGTGAACCTATGGGTAATAACCATGAAAAGTGTTGGTTGAGTATTAACTCGACCTTCACTTGGTGCAAGACTAGTGGGCCCAACTATACACCCAGTATGGAACTCCCTAGGGACATAATTTGTTTTATTTACATATAATTTAAAAACCATTATTAAGTATTTGAATATATTATTATTTATTTTTATGATAAATATATAACTAGTAAGATTAGTGATTATAATAGGAAAATAACCACGTGAAACCTTGGTTAAAATGAAGAAGTTATAAGTTTATCCAATTATGTCATAGTTTTAAAAAAATATCGTAGGTTAAAAAATGGATTCATATGAGAATAAATATTATGATTGATTTTTCATATTCATATGGTGAATTACGTAATTTTTTTTCTATATTCTCATAATAGATTCAATTTTAGTACTTGGATGGAAACATGATCATGAAAATGGAAATGTAAAATTTATGTCTATAAGGACCTGGCCTTAAAATGTACTTAATCTTGAATTTTAGTCAATAATATACATTATTACACATTGAGGATCTTTTTGAGTTTAGATTTATATAGAAATAGGATAACTTACATACAAAACATACCATAATCATACATGAGGATACTACTAAAAACAGTTTCCATTTTTTTCAAAATATGAAACATTAAAACATAAAGCCTGATTTCTTTGACAAAACTCCATATCAAACATCATGAATCAATTATTTCTCTTACCCATCCTTATATACTATGATTTGTTTTAAAACATGGGATGCGTATAAAAATAAGTAAGGTATATAGAGATAGAAAGCCTTAGACAAGTGATAACATAAAAACCAATAAAACCCATAATCATAAAAACTCATATGAATAAAAACATTATGTAGTTTCCTTGGGACATATTTACGATATCACTCTTACATTCACCCTTACACATGGAATAAACCTTTTGTTTACTTCCATATCTGGAGTACCCAATGCATTGGAGAGCTATAATGGGGCTCACCCATCATATCTTGAGCTATAACGGGCTCAACCCAACATATCTTGAGCTATAATGGGCTCAACCCAACATACCTTGAGCTATAATGGGCTCAAACCAACATATATTGAGCTATAATGGGATCAACCCAACATAAATAATGTACAAGGAAAATAAAATGGTAATAAATTATCTTGAAATTAGGATAAACGTCTCATTCCATACACATAAAAAAACAATCCTTTTGAAATTTATTAAAGAGAGTTTTAAAAGGATTTTAAAAGGATAGTCCCTTAAAAATATAATTGGAGTGTGAATTAATAGAATGGATTTGATATGTGTATACACTATAAATAAAAATAATACAACATAATATAAATAAAAATTCATCACTCCAATAATCTTAATACCATATAATGAATAATGAAGAAGGTTAACCCAAATAATGGAAATTGGGTTAAGAATTCCCTTACAAAAATCCTGCAGCCTAATGGCTATACAACATGGTTTTAGAAAATATTAAAAAGAGAGGGTACAAGGGTCACCCCTCCAGAAATGAATCATAATATAGAATAGATCAATAATAATAATGAAATAATAACATGATATGGAAACTTTAAAGTTATACAAAATAAAAGAGAACTTGAATGGAAAAAGAAAGAAATTGAGAATTTTTTTACCCTGTAGAGTAACTCCTAAAACATGAATGTTGGGACATTGGGGGCTTTAGAAAACCTTGGTAGGACTAATATGAAGGTAAGAAGGTCAGATATTTGTTTATGAGGAATTTATAATGAAGTTAACGAAGGGATAGGTTGATATTTATAACAAAAGTGAGGGAATATTTTAATAATTTCCAAGAGACACCTCATTAGTGGTATTTGTAAAACTATGGGACAAATCACATATTAATTTACTATAAAAAATTCTACCATATTTATTACATCATTATTAAATCATTAATTATTCCATTAACACATCGAAACACAAAACTATATTTTTACTATTCACTGAAAAATCAATTGTTTTAGAAAAATCTCAAATACTTACCCTAACCATTTTTTGACATGTATAATTCAAAGATGAATTCAATTTTTTGAAAATAATTTTCTAAATACCATTAATTTAATTTTTAAATAAAATAATATTTAATTAAAAAATAAATACTTTTAAAACTATAACTGCTTTTATACCACATTTAAAAATTAACCAAGATGTTATTATCTTAAATCCTTAAGAAAATAAAATAATAATAAAATTTACTATTCATTAGGGTCCAATTAATATTCATATTACTATTCATAAGGGTATGTTACTATTCACCAAAAAACATATTGGTTTTATCAGACTCCAAATAACTTGTTGAACATAATTGTAGATGATTGTTTTTCAAAATTCAAAACATAGAAGCTGCAAAATTATGTTTAAACGATAGTTATAAATATCTACTTAAAACAAAGTTTCATGAATTTCATTTATTTTTTTTAAACATTGGGGTGTTATAATGTCTCTACAAACATGAAAAATATATAAACAACTAAGGAGGAATATTTTTAAAAAAACATGGTTGAGAATCTCCATATATTCCTATTATAAAGTAAAATAAGAGTGTTTTTTCTCACCCATGATAGTGAGTTGTGAATTACATCAAGATTCATTTTAATATTATGCATACTCTTATCTATTTTTATTACTAAAATGTAATAAAATTATGAGGATGCAATTTATTTATGGGGGGGGGGAATGTTACACTACTTATATTTTATTATTTACAAAATTCAAGGAATGATTATAATGTCAATAGATTAACGAAATCAATTTTTTAGATATAATTAATTGATAATAATGGTATTTGGTGTAGAATATTTATTATTAATAAGATATTTTCAAGGAAATTATTTTTCAATTAATGGTTTTAATGAAATTTAATTAAAATATTTATAAGAAAATAAATCAATATCTATATAGTAGTTATTACTACGTAAGTAAATATGAAAGAATTAATTTTATTCTTGGAATTATATTTTACTAAATATGCATTTTTATGTGTTTTTTATATTTATTTTATGAAAATAAATATATTATTATTAAATTATGATAATTTATATTGTTTATATGAATAATATATAAAGACTAATTTCATTTCTAAATGATATAAAATAAGAATAAAAATCATTAAACTTTTAAAAATTCATTTTCCTATAAAAATTTATTTCATGTTCCTATTTAAATAATATATTCCAAAAAAATTGTATTTTAATTGGAAAATAGGATCATAGTTTTTTTAATTTTCATTAAAATATTATATTAGGATGAAAGTTTGGGATTTTTCTGAAAAGATTGATTTTTAGGTGATTAGTACAAAATATTATTTTTACAAAAACCATGATTTTTGTGAAGTCTTAGGGTATAATAATTTCTTAGAAATTTATGAAATGATTTCTATACCCAAATATATATTTAATAAGTAAAATTATACATTAAAAAATATTATGTATAAATTATAAACAATTGATTTACATTTTAGAACCCATGTTATTTTTTAGAAAAATATTACACATTATAAATTTATTATTTATAATTAATTTTTATAATTTTTTTTAATTTAATATTGTAAATTTTATTTCAATTTTTTTAATCACTATTTTTAAATTAATTAAAAACCATTCTTTTAGGTTTAGAAATAATTAATTGTCATTAAAAAACAAGTTATCATTATTAAAGTAAATTATGGTATAAAATTAATTATGTGGAAAAGCCATAAAATATCTAAACACTTATCTATTATTTATGTGTATGAGATATGGTCAAAAAATCATTACTAACTATCAATTTTTCTTAACTTTTGGAGCCACTTTCATAGAATAGTGTATCTCTTACAACAAAAATGTCACTCCTCTCACTTATAAAAGGATTCTTTTGGCACTTCACTTCTCCTCACACCTTAATCCTATTTGTTCAACCAAATTATAAATAAATAGATATAAAAAAATATTATTCATGTACATGAGGTTTTTATATCATAAAAGGACCACCCATAAAATGTGTATTCAAAATTTCAAAATATTTATTCTAAGGATCAAGGAAAAAAATCCAAATAACTCATTTTTTAATTATATTACATTAATTATTCATATACCCCCTCAAACGAAATTCCACCCATAATAAAATAATTTCACCAATAAAATAATTATATTTAAATTTCATTATGTTAATGTAATAATCATTTTCTACCTACCTCTTAACTATTAAAAAAATAAAGATGTTACACATGTGTACGCGTATACTATCTCCACTATGAACAATGTATTTCATTTTTTTCACCACATAGAATAGATGGTAATGTGTATTTATTTATTGAATAATTAATATAATTATGAATTAATTATCATCCAATAATGATAAATCATTATATACCTTAATTTTCTCTCATTTATTAGAAAAAAACATCACTTGTGTGTGCGTGTGGATTACTACCCCCATGGATGACTTGTTTCGTTTGCCCCACTTCCTTACATTGATGGTTATAAAATATATTTTTATAAATATATATTATATTAATAATTAATATATATATATATATTTAATATGGTTATGAATGTATGACACAAAAAATTAATATTGTTAAAAAATAATTCATTGATGTCAGTAAATTACACAATGCATGCTCTTCATTGTCATACTTTTCTTGAACCATGCCCATAGTTTCCATAAAATGAACATGGGGATTGATAAATCATTGAAACAAAATTATTTAAATATATATTTAATATATTATTGATTCCTTTAATATACAATAATGGGGTTTGACATCACCATTTTGAAACATCTGTGAAGCAATCAAAATTACTAACATCTAATGATGAAAATAAACATTAACAAGATAATGAAGTTATATTGGATGATTATAATTAAATAATTAAAAAGTTAATATATATTAAAAATTTCAGGAAACAATTTATTATGATTTTTTGTTTATTATTCGTTAGGCTAATGATATTTCTTAGAAACCAATGTAAAGGTAACTGTTTTCATCTTAATTTACCTTCATTGGGGCGTGATTTCATATTTCACGCTAATTATTATTATATAAGGTGTAAATATTTTCCTAATTAATTATATCCCCATAAATAATTCATAATCATGTGATTTATATGTCTATTTAAAAATAATTATTTCATATGATTTTAATTCATATATTACCCAACTTGTAAGGGTTTGTCTCATCTTAATTTTTATTTATTGAAAAATATACAATATTTACCTTTTTTTGTGTTGAATATAATTCCATATGGATTAATTTATCATAATTCTCATGAAATTCAATGGTTTTACAAATCTATTTTATGATATCTCCTTCAATGAGTTCTCTATTCAAATGATATGAAATATTTAATGGATTCTATTAAATCAAATGTCCTTTATTTGAATTATAGTTTTGGGTTATAAATTTCTTTCTTACACCATAATATTTTATTATATAGTAATTTATAATTTTCTCTAGGAAAAATTAATTTTTAAATTTCAATCCACTTACATAATGTATTTTTCTATCATAAAATTATAATGTTGTTTAGAATAATTCTCATCCTCTCTAATAATATCATTATCTTCCATGTCCATATTCTTTCTTCCCACCAATGTTATTATTTGTTATTTGGAAATTTAAATTTTTATTCTTTCTTTTGATTTTATTATTTTTCATTACCTCTATTAAATAATAACCATTTTTACTCTTTTTACGAGGTTACTTTCAATAAAGTTATTTAAAATATAAATGGTTCTTCCAGTCATGATCATATATTTTATCTCTCACTCATCATTTTCTCTAGAAAACCCTTATGTATTTTTTAAGGCTCTATTATTGAGATTCCTTTTAAAATAGTTTCTGAAAAAAAGTTTCTTCTTATCTAATTGAAAAAAATATATTTTGAAAATGACTTATAACTTCATTTTTATGATAATAATGTTTTTTGAAATGGATTTTTATGATCTTTCATGACTTTTACTCTTTACCTCCAAATTATTAATCATAATTTTAGATAAAATTTATGAAAAACCATCTAAATTAAATTGTGAAATACTTATTTTAGGTGATTGGAATTTTGATATCAACCGATCTGCTTTTGATATCACATTATGTTATACCTTTTTTAATTAATATGAAACACATTTTGTTTCTATGGTATTTCATGGTATGATGAATTATTGATAACTAATTGAACAAATATATTTGTTTTTTGATGGGTGGGGTCCAATATCATCCTCAAATTCATTGTTTAATTACTATATATCATGAGATAATGATAATGAGTATATATGCAATTTAGTTATCCATGTTCATAAGATTGCGAAAGGGAAGGACGCGATTATCTAGGTTCAAAATATTGAGCATGGGAATGATTTCATTATCTATTTTCAAAATGTTGATGGTGGACATGATTAAGGTAGATATAATCATAATACTAATCATGGACATAAATTATTTTTCTATGTTAACAATATTTTGATTCCATATTCTTATGTGTGTGAAACATTTCAATTTTTAATTGTTATGTAACTATCTATGGATCAGGATTATTTTCTCATGACTCTACACTCTTTGAAAATGGTATGTGTTTAATCATTTGAGTTTAAATGTTCTTTTATTATTACTTATAGATAAATATTATTTTTCCATGTTTTTAACAATATATTTCTCCAATTATCATGTTTTCACACTTTCTTTTGATATAACCCTTGGTAAAATATTGATATTTTTTCCCTTAAAGAACATTTTAGATCACCCGTACTTATGTTTTCTTATTCCCTAGGTTATTAATATGATTATAAGATATGTTATGTATACAAGGAATCCTAGTCTGGTGTAATTATGGAGAAATTTTCATAAATATGCAAGATAATATTTTTATGTAGCTAATATTTAAAGACTCTATGACATTATCTTCTGGGGTTATGGGGTTATTTTTTTGATATGTAATATTTAATTTACAAAATTTTTGTAAATTATATTAAATATTAATTTTTTTTCACATAGTTTATAGAAAATATAGTATTTACAGTATGAGTTTTTAGCACCATATCTAAGAGTGTGGTTCTGGGGTACCATACCCCATGTTCTCACAACATGAATAAATCATACATTTTCTCTTAAATTATGAAATAGACTATTAAACATGCTATTTAGGGAACCTAGATCCCTTTTATGTAATTAAATTATCTTATTCATTTTTTCCTTTTCCCAAACTACCATAACACTCTATAATTTTAATTGTATATATAGGTCTACGAATATTTACATATATCCACCATCTCCCAATACATTCCTTAATTTTAACAAATTTATCCCCAACCTACTCTTCACTCACTACATAAATTTATATCCCCCAACATGAAATTATATTCCTTTAGTAATATTTAATCATCCTTTTCTAAATTCCCTTTTACAAGCTCCAACTTATTCCATAACCATACAAGACCAAAATAATCATGTTTTTCACATTATACATTCTTTTAATTATATATTTAATAATATAAATTCTATAAATTAAAAAACTACATCCTTCATATATATTTATATAAAGGGGTATTTTTTATAACATTTCCTTTAATAATACCTTACCAAAAATAACAGGATCATCTTCATACTTCATTTCTATGAAGTATTTATTACACAACCTCTATGTTACCAAATCATGAGACCCTTAGACACAATTAATGTGGTATTTATTACACTTCAAAAACCACATCTCAGTAATAAGAAAAAAATATTTCATGTGTTTACTAGACTATATGCTATATTGTCAAGTAAACTTCCATATCCATATTTTATTGTATTTCCTCTATAATTTCCACTATTTCCTCCTCTGTCATCATCTAACATTCTATATAAAGTGTCTATATCACTTGATTCTACCTCCCACATATGATGGATCTTCTATAATAACTACTCATTTTAAGCTGGTTCAGTCTTCATGTTTGGAACATCATCCCTCTACCATGAGTTTCTATTGGGTAAAAATCATTATCATGCTATCAGGAATTACATTTACCTATTGTTGTATGTTATTCTTATTATTTGATAATAAATCATCTCTACTAGACATATTATTTCCCATTATACCATTTTGGGATACCAGAGTTGAACCAATGGAATTTCATTGAGAAATAGTCATTGAATTTTTCATTATGGGAAAGAAGAACTGAAAGGTGAAAGAAATAATTAAAATATTTATGTGATTCACCATTATTCATTGATCATCACCAGAAAAGTGAAAAATTAGGGAAAATAAAAATAATGATAGTGATATATATCAAAAAATAATTCAAGAAAAAATAATCAACATACCATCGTGGATTTATTATTTCTAAAAATCAATGAAATAAATCAAGAAAATTTTGTCAATAATATATACCAATGAAAAGGTAAAATCATTATCTTAAATAATACAATATAATAATTCATAAAAAATTATAGAAAAAAATTTATAATCCATGATTAAACATGTTCAATTATTTATAAAATATTCAAAATATTGATATGCAAGATCATTCATCATGTTAATGAAAAAAGGAATATTTAGAAATTAGATTATGGGTGAGAGAATAAAAGAGAATAAAAATAATTCTTGAAATAACCAATAGTCATACCTTGAGTCATTAACAATATAGGTTTTAAATTTTTTTCTCCAACTTATGATCGTTGTTGATGACAGCATAAGGGGTGACTTTTTGAATAATAAAGAATGACCTGAAGATATTCTATGGTTAAGGTCTTGGATATGATTTAAAATTTTAAATAAACTTTATAAAAATATATTTATAATAAAAAATTAGGAATTTTGGTGTTTTAAATAAGCACACACTAATCCTTAATTTAGGGTTCTGAAGCATGACAATAAAAATTATACCTTTCAGAAGAAAATCCCTTTATTTCCTATACAACCATTGTGTTAGAATTCCATTTTAGGGATTCATTTATTAGATATTAATTGTACAAAAATTCATTGAAAAAATATATTCAGTATGTTATATATTTTTCAATGACCATCATTTCTAAAAAAACTAACTCCATCACCATCTATAAAAAAAATTCAAAAGATTCAAGAATATAGAATGAGAAGTTTAGGTTACTACATTCTCCTCACCTTAAAATTTTTTATCATGAGAAGAATATTAAAAATAGAGATGGTAATAAACTAACATTTGACTCTCACAATCCACTGATCTATCTTGATGATTTCTTGGATGACATAAGATGAAAACCAGTGGAATCCCTCACCCACATAATATTTTATTCTAAAAAACCTTAATTGAAACTTGGTACTCTAATAAGGTTTTGTTAAGATTGACATCTAATACACCCTTATTGATAATGTCTGGTTAGATCATGCACTTATCACCTCAAATGTGACACATGGAAAACATTATTATTTGAATCCATTTTTAAGGTTTATACTAGGAGAAAAGATATATTGAAAATTTTTATCAAAATAAAAAAAACATTGATGATCCTTAAAGATAGCTTACATCCCTGAAAAAACATCATCAAGTTGTTTCATGGAGAGACCTTTATGAATACCAATTCTCAATCAAAAAAAATCCAACTGTCAAAATTTTATTTTCACATAGGACTTTAGAATACTTTGGGTTATCAAAATAATCTCCTTAACCATCTAAATTTTTTTGTTATCAACTAAACTAGAAAGGGACTGAGAAGTAATCACCCTCTAATCATCATCCATCAAAGGGGTGACAGACATGGTCTCTCAAATATGGACTCAAAAGGTGTCATACCAATGGTGCAGTGGTAGTTATTATTGTATAAAATTTAACTATGGATAATAGATTAAAAAAACTCAAACCATAATATAACATGAAATACCACAATATATCCATGATGTCCTCAATTATTCTTTTGATCAAACCATTTTTTGGGTGTGGAATGTCATACTCAATCAAAATTAGGCACTAAAGGAATCCTTTAGCCTACTCTACAACTGGAACATAAATTAATCATCATGAATAGACAATCATCGATTTAATCACATGTAACTCTACAATATTATCATTCTACAAAAATTAATATATCTCCATTGAAATCTAATGTAAAATAGACAGGAAGGGTAGTGAATTGGTGTGTCACGACCCGACCCATACCAGGGATCGAGCCACAACTACCCCAATCCCACCTCCATAGGCCAGGGGCTGGCGACTAGCACCGAAGCCACAAAAAACTTAGGGAGGCCTTTAGCTAAGAACCTGTACACACACACACAGCCAACCTAATGAAAAAGTGTATAGGAAAAAAATGAAAGGTACCACACTACAATAAAAAGGGAACCAAAAAAATGCATCGACCTCTAACAGTACATGTACAAGAAAAGTAAAGCTGAAAGGGAAAGGGGAAAATTACACACCCAACTTGAAAAGTGACACAACACGGCAACAAGTGAAAAAGTAAAACAGCTGGAAGAGTCCAACTCCTGAATCCGAAGCTACGACCACTGCACGTGATCCAAGCACCCTGTATCCCTAAGCTCCTCTGATATAACAATCAAATTGTCCATCATCTGTAAGGGAACACCAAATGTGGACTAAGACCAAGTAGGGGTGAGTATAATAATACTCAGTATGATGCCTCGAAGGGTGTAGGGAGAAACAATAGAGGTACTGAATAGGAGAGCAGTAAGATAGAACATGGTACAACAAGGGTGAATGGAAAGAGTACACATCCACCCAAAAATAAATATGACCATTTTTAGAAACAAAAATGAGAGAGTAAGGGGATCTCCATTTTACAGCTCACACTAGGTATATGCCCATACATATATCCAGGGCATCTAGATATACTCATAACTCAGACCCGTAGTCTGGAGACGAGTCACACAACTTTGTACCCATGCTAGGGATCCAGTTCAAAGATTCCATGAAGCACTTGTCTGGGAGAACTCACTCCATGAGTCTGGTAGCTCTGATAACATCCGTCTGAGAAGTAATCTTCGTTGGTAAAGGTCACGAGAGAGAGATATACTCATTATGGGAGAACAAACTCTTGAGTGGGAAAGATCATGATACACAGATGAGGAACACTGCCAGGGCCTTGGCAGATACAACGACTCATCCAGATTCACCTGCTAGGTAAAGGATCGACACCCTGTGGGAATAGTCACATCGATAACTGACTCTACCTAGGGTCAAGAATGGATAGAAGATCTCACTCTAGGCCTCTCATAGGGATACCTGACTCTATATCAAAATGTCCTACTGAAGGGATCATACTCACGTAGAAGGAAATGATACCTGACCTTTAGGGGAATGATAAAAAGGGGAAATAAACCAAATAAAACATTTCCAAGATACAGTGGACAAGAACATCAAGCCATGTACTAAGAAGTACATGGCGTGTATAAATGTCACACGCCATGTCTTCTGACCCTGGGTACTACCCATGTAAAATGGCCCGTGTTGTAAGGCTGGTCGTGTAGAACAAGGTATACATGGAATGTAAGAGAGTGGCACACCGTGTTTCTCTATTCGGGGATGACTCCATTTACTCTTTCCATGTGCCCATACACGACTTCAACCCGTGTGTTACAAACCATGTAACTGGTACATGGGGTAACCTATGCAGCTGGCCTGGTCTGGCCGTGTAGTGGAGTACTGACTCCAAATATTTGAAAACCATCTCAGAGGAAAATGAACCCACACTCATGAGGTGGGGATTCCCGTCTTTACCGGAGCAGAGGAGTAAGGAATACTCATTCCTTGAGTCATCAATGGAGTAGCCATCCTATCTCTCACTAAAATAAACACCCTAGTTCTGCTCCTCAGGTTATCGTTCATACCTCAACTACCACTACGTTCCATAAGGGAGTAACCCGAAGGACCTCCATGTCATAAGGGTTCCAACATGATATATGGTGTGTCAATCGGACGCCCAATCTGTAAGTTATTGGAATTTTAGTACTGAGGGTTCTATTGGATTCATGTTCAATCTAACTGGACCATACTTCAAACATCACCAGATAACTGAACGGGTCACACCGTTGCGATCCACACAGAAAAATACACTATATGGACTACCCATTTGTCCAAAATAGATACTTGGTGACAAAGTTATATTTCACTGCCACACACGAGAACCGGGCCTTGTGGGTCCTGCACTTCTACCTCGACATAAAATATCCAAAATTGGTCTTGAAACATACATCTTAATTTCAGGGTTGGAACGTTATAGACGGTTCTTCATTTCGACACTGTAAGAGGGAGATATATCGGATAAAAGACCCCGTAATATTAATAATAATATTATTGGGTGTTTCATGGACCCAAGTCATGAACTAGAATTTAGTTCCAAAATTAGACTTGAATCGAACGTATTAATGACAGGATCACACCACCACTAACGACAATCCAATCAGACGTCACATGTAGGAGTTATGGTAGGTCGATGATTTAATAATAATATTAAATCTATTAATTAACGAGCGTTTCAGGTACCCAATCTGAAAACCCAAAAAATACATCCAATATTGGACTCATAATTCCTATCTCGAAGTTAGGTTCGCACTGCTACTGGTGGTTCATTAAACCGAGATCGCACGGACAAGTTATGGACGAAACACAGTTTTCCCAACAAAAATAATAATAACATTATTATATTATTTTTATTTTTATTTAACCATTTTTTCCTTCAAAGATGAAAAACCCAAGATCAACAAATTTTAAGGTTTTACATGTGCAGCGCATTAGCCTCCATAATTGAGAATTCTTTTATTTATTTTAATTTTATTGTTTTAAATCACAAAACTATTTAAAAATGGAAAAAGGGGTCATGACCTCCCTTCTTCACGCATGGCTAACACCCCCCCCGGATTCATTCTCTCTCTTTTATTTTCTTCATTTATTCTTATCTTTTATTTTATATCATTATTAATATATTTTTCATCTTCTCTCTCCATTCTCCACCTTCTTTCAAAATTTCATTCTCCTGAAACCCACGACCATCCCTTCGCGCGACAGCCTCATCTACTAGATTTGCCGCCGCCGGCCTACCACCATCTTGAACTCCTGCTCAGGCCACCGTACCGCCTACACCAACCACGCTAGACCACCCCTAATCTGTCGTGTTGTCCCGCAGACCGGACCACCTCGCCCTACCGACCTCACTCCACTGGATTGCCCTACTCATGCCAGCCCGATCTTCCACATCACCCTGAATTGCCGGAGCCGCCTCACATGCCACTAGAGCTACCTCACCCAGCTTCCGCAGTTGCCTGATCTCCTCACCGAATTGCTTCCTTGAACCGCTAAAACCCTCGTCGGACCCACGCCATGGGATCTTTCCGTACACTATTCTAGCTTCGATTTAACTCGGAAAAAAGATATGAATGTGGATCTGTGATCCTCGGGTTGAGATCTTTGCATCCATATTCCACTCTCAACGAAACATTGAGTTTTTAGCGCTCTTAATTTTTTGGCGTGCCAAAGAATGCGTGTAGAGCGAAATATAAAAGGGAATGGTATATGAGAGGATCGATGGTCGTGTTTGTTTGAACATCATCGTTGAAAACCAAAAACGTGAGGAATTAAAAAATAGATATTTATCACACTTCAAGATACCCAATCTTAATATAAATGAGAAGAAAAATTGATTCAACCCATTGTTTTTTGATCCATGAATTAATTCATTTAATTCGCGTTCGTCATGAAAATTCAACCGGGGAAAGAAATTCACAAAGATCAATCCTACCTTACATTTGGATCAATTGTTGGTGAAGATCGTGTTCATCAAGATCTATTCAGCATTGAAGAATATCACACTTTCACAACAATGAGAAGAAGTTGTTGCATTTTCCATGCTTCAATCTTCCTGGATCCAAGGCTTCATCATCGTTCATCAATGGAGAGGATAAGACATGAGATGAGAAGTCATCGTTGGAAAAAAGGGTTGTGAGGCCAAGATCTCATAACCATGAATTTATAACCTCCCATCAGTTTAGAGGAAATTAATTAAATAATCAAATAGGAAATTATTTAATTATTTAATTATTCCCCCACAATGGCGCATAAGCCAAACATCCTATGTCGACAAAGGTTATACCTTTATTAGGGTAAAACCTATGTTCTAAATTCATCATTAGTCTCAGATTTTTCATCTGAGTCCCTATTCGAGAGATATTTGGGTTTGGGCTATTAAATTCATAAATTAATAATTTAATTTATCCATTTAATACACTTCCAACGAGTGAGGGGTCTGAACATCCCACTCTGACTTATTTTATGTCGCACCTAGGAGAAACACTGAGTTCCAGACCCAACTGTGGTCTCAGATTTCTAATCCGATCAATAATTTTAGAAATATCCTATTTTCTTTATTTAACCAGATGTGCGTAATATAAAAAAAATTAAAATTTTTATAAAATTTACTTTCAGGTACACCGGGACTCAGAATTGCACGTCGTCTCAGCACCCAGCTCTAGAAATATTATTAGAAATATTTCAAAGTCTTATTAGGCCAAAAAATGGGTCTATAAATTATTTCCTCCTTCAAGATTTTCATCCTCGAAAAGCAAGACCATGGAAACCACTTGGGATTACGAGTGAACACTTATCTATCCTGCTCCTAGGGAAGCCTATAAGTTTCTATGCTATAAAAGAATGTCGACCAAAGGGTTGGTCCACCATCAAAGGATATTTTGAGTTGATGACGTGTGTTGGAACACACATGTATCTCCTTAGTTGCGACACGTATACGACATTGTGTACCCACTCCAACTATTTGGGTTAAGGCAAGGTTGTATGAAACCTTGTCATCTCCTTGAACAGTCTCAAATGACCTGATAGAACTTGGGGGGATAACATTACTTCCCAACCAAACCACTACATCCCATGTCATAATTGGAATCAATATTGGTCACTGGAACAGGGTCTCGTGATTACCTCCTTTAGAATATCCATATGGAAAAAAACCTAAGGATATTTGGTCACCCAGGATTTCACAGTTCATGAATCACAACCGAGACTCTCTTACACGCTCGAGAAGTGAAGGAGTCAACACCGTTGACTGAAGAAAATTTGCACCCTCCTATTCCACCAGGGTCATCTCCAGGGAAGTTAACTGCTCTGAAACTTCCCGCACTAGGTGAGTATGGGACTTCCCGCACTTACCACTAAGGGAGTCTATTACACAACTGCACCTTGAGTGCACAAGTAAGAGGGATTATTCCACTATGATTATAATATGATATCTAGGCTACATATGACCACGTGCATGTGACTGATCATGATAAGATCTCTTACATTGAGATCTCATCGTCTAACATCTGCTAGCATCAATAAACATCTCAGCTATGTTGCGCTCACTATCACAACCAGCTGTTTGGTGTGGCAGGAAGATTTCTACCACCAGTGACTACTCTCACACCACGGCATAGGTGTGGATGCAAAAGGTCACTATTATAGCATAGATATCTCTAAAAATTCCATGCTCAAATGTCTGTTCTTGTAAACTACCATTATAGATTAGCATACCACCAACTCCAGCCAAACCTCTACTGCTCAAGGGTCTGTCTTACTGCAGAACCTTAGTGGTATCTGGTGCAAGAACTCAAGAAGTGCGCTCAAACTGTACACATCCTCAACCTGCTCAGATGGGGCTACATTCTTCTCAATAGGTAGTGGTGATGCTACCTACCCACTTGGGGAAAGGGGCTTGCATGATGAGTCCTGAATTGAGCTATCATCACTCATGGAATCATCGCCACGAACCATAGCTAGTATCCTGGATGGATATCATTGCAGAGACATCCTGAATGTTATCAAGGAGTATTGTGGTCGGACGAGAATATCTATATATCATCAACGACGGGGAGCTGACTCAAGGAGGAAAGTCAAGGACTCAATCCTATATAATGCATGTACCATTGTTCCCTACAACATGTGTCTCAGGGTGCCAAGTCGACAAGAAGGTAATTAGGGTCCTAATGAATGGATACGTCGACCGCCCGTACCATCACTGGACTCATTGTCCTAAGAGATTCTCTCAAGACACTTCAACACCATTTCCCTAAACCCAACCAAGACCGTTTTAGGGAAATGTCCTAACAACATCCCAAGGGTTGAACCACCTTAGATACCACTCTGTCATGACCCAACCCATACTAGGGCTAGAGCTATAACTACCCCAAGCCCGCCTCCATAGGCTAGGGGCTGGAAACTAGTGCTGAAGGCACAAAAAACTTGGGGAGGCCTTTTCCTAAGAACTTGTACGCACACGTAGCCAAATCATTGCAAAAGTGCAGAGGAAAAGAAATAAAGGTACCACACTACTATAAAAAGGGAACCAAACAAAAATTCATCGACCTCTAATAATACAAGTACAATAAAAGTAAAGTTGAAAGGGAAAGAAAAAAATTACACACCCAACTAGAAAAGTTCCACAACCTGGAAACAAGTGAAAAAGTAAAACATCTTGAATATTCCTACTCCTGAATCCCAAGATACGACCACCACACTTGGTCCAAGCACCCCATATCCCTAAGCTCCTCTGATATCATAATCAACCTATTTTTCATTTGAAAGGGCACACCATATATGGGTAAATCCCAAGAAAGGGTGATTATAAGAATACTATGTAGGATGCCCTGAAGGCTCGAGGGAGAAGCAAGAGAGGTACTAAAGGGGAGATTAGTAAAAGAGAACAAGGTACAACAAGAGTGAATGGAAAGAGTACAACTCCACCCAATAATAGATATGACCGCTTGTAGCAACACAAATGATAGAGTAAGAGGATCTCCATCATAATGTTTATACCAGGTATATGCCCATACATATATCCAGGGCATCCAGATATACTCATAACTTAGACTCGTAGTCTGGAGACAAGTCACACAACTGCGTACCCACGCTAGGGATCCAGTTTGAAGATTCCACGAAGCAATCGTCTGGGAGAACTCACTCCACAAGTCTGGTAGCTCTGATAATATCCATCCAAGAAGTACTATTAATTGGGAAAGGTCACGAGAGATAGATATACTAATTACGGGAGAAGAAACTCCTAAGTGGGGAAGATCATGATACATAGATTAAGATCACTTCCAGGGTCTTGGAGGATACCACGACTCATCCAGATTCACCTGCTACATAGAGTATTAGTGCCCTGTGGTAATAGTCATGTTGATACCTGACTCTACCTAGGGTCAAGAATAGATAGAGGATCTCGCTCCGGGCCTCTCAAAGGGATACCTAACTCTATCTCGGAAAGTCCTGCTTAAGGGATCATACTCCTGTAGAAGGAAATGATACATGACCTTCAGGAGAACAAGAAAAAGGGGCACTAACCCAAACGAAACATGTCTAAGATACGGTGGACAATAAGATCAATCCATGTACTGAGAAGTACAAGACATGTAGAAATGTCACACACCGTGTCTTCTCACCCCGGGTACTGCCCATGTACAACGGTCCGTTTTGTAAGGATAGTTGTGTAGAAGAAGGTATAAACATTGTGTAAGAGAGTGACATGTCATGTTTCTCTATCCAGGGAGGACTCTGTTTAATCTGTCCATGTGCCTGTACACGGCTTCAACCCATGTGTTACAACCCGTGTAACTGGCACACAGGGTAACCCAAGCAGCTGTCCTGGTCCGGCCGTGTAGTGGTGTACCGACTCCAAAGATTGGAAAACCATATCAGAGGAAAACGAACCCACACTCATGAGGTGGGGAGTCCGGTATCTATGAGAGTAGAGGAGTAAGGAATAATCGAACCTTGATTCATCAAGGGAGTAGCCATCATATCTCTCACTAAAAGAGACACCCTTATTCTACTCCTCAGGTTATCGGTTATACCTCAACCACTACGAAGTTCCACACAGGAGTAACCCAAAGGGCCATCATGTCATAAGGGTTCCAACACAACAAATGATGCATCAATCAGATGCTCGGTCTGTACATTATAGGCATTTTAGTACTAAGGGATTGGTTGGATTTGTGTTCGATCCAACCTGACCGTACTTAAAATGTAATTGGATAACTGAACGGGTCACACCGTTGTGATCCACACGAAAAAACACACTAGATAGACTACCCATTTGTCCAAAATGGATACCCGGTAAAAAAGTTGCATTTCATCGCCACATGAGCGAACCGGGCCTTGTGGGTCCCACACTTCGACCTAGAAATAAAATATCCAAAATTGTTCTTGAAAAATCCTTCTTAATTTCAGGGTCGCAACATCATAGACGGTTTGTCATTCCGACACTGTATGAGGGAGATATGTCGGATACAAGACCATGTAGTAATAATAATAATAATAATATTGGGTGTTTCAAAGACCTGAGCCACAAACCAGAATTTATATCCAAAATTAGACTTGGATTGACTGTATTAATGATAGTACCACATCGCCACTAACGGAAAGCCAATCGAATGTCACACACAGGAGTTATGGCGGGTCGAAGTTTTAATAATAATATTAATTCTATTAATTCATGAGCGTTTCGGGTACCTGATGTGAAAACCCAAAAAAGACATCCAACATTGGACTCATAATTCCCATCTTGAAGTCTGGGTTGCACTACCACTGATGGTTCGTGAAACCGAGATCTCACGGACAAGCTACGGACGAAACACGGTTTTCCAATAAAAATAATAATAACATTATTATTTTATTATTATTTTATTTAACCGTAATTTTTCTTCAAAGAAAAAAAACCCACGCTTAACCCATTTCAAAGTTTTACATTTGCAATTCATTATCCCCAATAATTGACCCTTCTTTTATTTATTTTTATTTTATTGTTTTAAATCACAAAACTATCTAAAAATGGAAAAAGGGGGTCACGATCTCCCTTCTTCACGCATGGATAACATGCCCCCCAGATTCCTTATCTCCCTTTTCTTTTCTTTATTTATTATTATCTTTTATTTTATATCATCATTAATATATTTTTCACATTCTCTCTCCAATCTCCGCCTTCTTTCATGATTTCCTTCTCCCGCAACCCACGACCAACCCTTCACATGGAAGCCTCATCCGCCGTATCTGCCGCCTCTGGCCTACCACCATCCTGGCTTCCTACTCGCACTGCCGTACTACCTACACTATCCATGCTGGACCGCCCTTTCTCTACCACATTGTCCTGTTGACCGGACCTCCTCGCCCTGCCGACCTCGCTCTGCCGGACCGCCCTAATCACGTCGTCCCAGTCTTCCACATCGTCCCGAACTGCCGGAGCCGCCTCGCATGCCACCAGAGCTCCTCACACAGCTTCCAAGGTCACCTGATCTTCTCATCAATCTACTGCCTTGAACTGCCAAAACCCTCGTTGGACCCGTGCCATGGGATCCTTCCGCGTTCCATTCCAGCTTCTATTATACTTGGAAAAAAGAGATGAATGCAGATCTGTGATCCTTGGGTCGAGATCTTCATGTCTGTATGTCGTGCTCAATGACACATTGATTTTTTAGCATGCTTATTTATTTGGCGTTCTGAAGAATGCATGTAGAAAAAAATAGAAAAGGGAATGGTATATGAGCGGGTAGATAGTGGTTTTTGTTTGGCCATCATCATTGAAAACCAAGAACGTGAGGAATTGACAAATAGATATTTATCACACTTCAAGATTTTCAATCTTTAGATAAATGAGAATAAAATTGATTCAACCCATTGTTTTTCGATCCGCGAATTAATTAATTTAATTTGCGTTCATCATGAAAATTAAACCGTGGTAAAGAATTCACAAATATCAATCCTACCTCAGGTTTGGATCGATCGTTGGTGAAGATTGCGTTCATCAATATCCATTCGGTGTTGACGAAGATCACACTTGCACAATGATGAGAAGAATTTGTGCATTTTCCATGCTTTGATCTGCCTGGATCCAAGGCTTCATCATTGTTTGTCAATGGAGAGGATAAAAGATGAGAGGATAAGTTTTTGTTGGAAAAAAGGGTTTTAAGGCCAAGATCTCATAACCATGAATTTATAACCTCCCATAAGGTTAAAAGAAATTAATTAAATAATTAAATAGAAAATTATTTAATTATTTAATTATTCCCCCAAAATGGCACATAAGCCGAACACCTGACGCCGACAAAGGTTTTATCTTTATTAGGGTTAAACCTACATTCTGAATTCATCAATGGTCTTAGATTTTTTATCTGAGTCCCTATTCAAGAGATATTAGGGATTAAGCTATTAAATGAATAAATTAATAATTTAATTTATCCATTTAATACACTGCCAATGAGCGAGGGGTCCGAACATCCCGCACCGACTTATTTTATGTCGCTCATAGGGGAAACACTGTGTTTCAGACCCAACCATGGTATCATATTTCTGATCTGATCAACTGATTAAGAGATATCTAGTTTTCTTTAGTAAATCTCACGTGCGTAATATAAAAACACTTAACATTTTTATAAAATTTAATTCCGGGCACACCGGGTCTCAGAATTTCATGTCGTCTTAGCGCCCAGCTCTAGAAATATTCTTAGAAATATTTCAAAGTCTTATTAGGCCAAAAACCAGGTCTCTACATGGTGTTTCGATCAATGTTCAATAAAAATAAAGAATACCCCTTAACTAATAATGTAAGAATCATCATGAAGTCAGTTGATATACTATTCTAATTTAACTCTTTATCTTGAAGAGATTTCCTCAAATTGGAAGGAACCTGGGGGTCATCCTTCATAAAATTAGAAGGTGAGGAACTGTGTTATTAGCATAGAAACATTATAATTAATACCTAGACACTAAAACTAAAACTTAATATACTAATATTTTTCATCACTTTCAATGTACCACCAAGGTATATTTGTGAAACTCTCTCAAAACCTCCATATGAATCAAAACTGAAACAATTACTCACCCCTTGAAGAATATGGCATGCTCCATAACCTTTAGATAATTTAACAAGTGTGTCTCATGAGAATATCTAATCTCACTAAATCTCATAATCAATATCCACAAACCAATCCTCCCATAACTAGTGAAGATTTTTGGGTTCCACCTTTATTGATCCCATATAAGAAATATATCTCACTTGCATGAAACTAATCACATTCTGTACTTTTCAAGTACCCTACCTATTAGTTGAACAAGGGATTTACTGATAAGGGAATAAAACACCACATTACCCTTTCCTAGAGTGTATAATATCTCAAATTTATATCCCTATAAGAAATTTAACCAATTCCCATTCCTTAGGTTAAGATCCCATTGAGAGAAAATACACAATTAACTCTTATGATCTATAATGACTATAAATAATTAATTAAGAAGATTAGGTATCTATATCTTCAAGTACACACCCACTATAATACCCAAGTCATGGGTTATATAATTATTCTATTTTGGTCTCAACTATCCTCACCCATAAACAATCATAGCATAACTCTGAATTAGAAGACGCAAAAACCTAGACCAAGTGGCGTCATAATATAACTCATACTCTACCCAATTCTCTGTAAATTGTAAAACTAAATCACTTCTAAAAATCATTGTTATATTCTGAAAGGTATTATAAAAATGGATAAAGAGGATGTAAACTTTACTGTTTGATTAAGTTCCACTATAAGAGTTTTAATCAGGGACACTTCCACTATGAACCTCTTATAATAACCTCCAACCCCAACTAAATTATGCACTTAATATAGCATATTGAGTCACATATAATCCCCTAAGACCTAAAAATTCAAGGGATAAAATATAAATCTTCCTTTTTAAATGAAATGTTCCAGGATATGAACATCTTAAATCAATAATAGAAACTTCAAAATCAATCCATGTAGTTTATGCTCACCATGTAAGTTCAGGACAATCCTTAAATTCTTAGTATCCCATATACCTTCTATTATAGAATAGATATAATCACCTAAGAATGAAAACTAGGATTACTAAACAATACATCAAAAGTACCTCTAAATTCACCTTTAACTCTATCAAATAATTCATGGGCACAAAATAAGCTGAAAAAGTTTTTAGTGTGTTCTACAGATGCAAATCTATGTTGAAGTCGACCTCTTAGTAAATGAAAACCCCAAAAAATTTCAATCAAAATATATACATGTAATCATCCACTATATTAGATAATCTCTCCATTAATAAATTATTAGCCTATAAAGACAATCTCTTTAATAGATTGGTTATTGGATGAGAAATACTGAGTGCTTTTGAAACTCATCCTGCTCGAGGGTTCCACTCACCAAGGAAGGTGCATCTCATTACATCTAATCGATGATATATAACCTAGAATTAATAGTAATCTACCCAATACTAGATTATATATAACTAGTAGATGATAATAATAACATCATAGGGTATTATTGCCACTAAGATTAGATCCTTGAAAAACACTCATTATTGTGATTAATCTCACACTGTCAAATTATATAGATGAGACAATAATCTCCAACAATAAGTGTCTTTGTCTGATGTTATCAGGATATGGTATCTACTATAATTTCTTACTCCCCAAAAAAAAATAACTTCCCATGAAAATAATAGGTTGTGAAAATATCAATGGGTACATGTTCTATAGAAGGGAAGTCATAAATCATACCTTAAACCTCATCAGACACCACAATCATGAATCCTTCTAACACCTTAATCTTACCACATTATTATCTATTATTATTCTATACCTATCATAAACTAAAAAATGGTTTCGATGGTGTGAGATGATTAATTCTTTCTACAACCCTAAGTGCACTAGTACCATTATAATTGTAGTTGTGGAATCTACTAGGAGGGACACCATGTCCTCCCCCATAGAGGCACATGATCTTTTTATTTTATCTAATAATGAGGTCTATATATTATGTCTCCCTAGATATACTCTACTCCCTGAATGTTGGGTAAACATAATCTATGTATCCTATATCAAAACAAGCATAAAATTCTCTATCATTCTAATGGGTTGGAGAAATCTTCAATCCAATGGATATTTTTCCCTATAACCATAATATTGAATATTCCAACATTAAATTATGTGATTATATTGGTTAATTTCATAATGAAATCACAAATGACTCTAATAATATAATTCTTGATCCTACTCTAGCACTAGGTTGTGAATCTTCTAGAAATATTGCAACCATTAAATAAAATTACAAAAAATTTATATATGTGGGGAAAAATGTTGGAATTGTGAAAAAATGAATGTTCCTATGAAGGCTATAGTAAATCATTTAATATGGGAGGTATATATCATAAATAATGTCTTTATTATACTTCACAAGTTCAATGAATCTCATATCATACTAATACATGGTCATTCTTCCCTACTGGAGGTCTGATATCTCATGTAATTGCACTATCCTTAGTGTCACTAGATAGTACATTTCCTTGAAAAGATGCCAAAACTATAAAAAAATATAGATTATCCTCATTGTGAGTCAATGTGATCACTGCTAACTAATGGATATTTTCATAATTGGGAATACTAGTACCAAGAATAACCCACTTGTTATAAGGTGTTGAAAAAAGATAGAAAAACATTGAATAAACTCCAACAAATCTTCTATTTCATGAGGATCTATCTCACCATAGAACCTACGAGTACATTAGTATTGAAACTCAAAAAGTGAACTCTGACATTGGGTAGTTTTATCCTACTATTTGGTGACTACAATCTATGTTGTGGTCACATATTTTATTTTCTTAATTTTTATCAGAAATGTGTCTCCATAATGCCCTTGTACTAAGACTCATCACTTAACTAGTCTACCACATTGGAATAAATCCATAGAACAGGCTCATCATGATCATGCCACTACAACTGATCTACCTATACATGGGGTGGAATATTTAATTCAACATGATAAATTCATTTTTATTAAATCCTATATCATAGATCTTACCCATCAAATATACAAATGAAACCACATGTGAAAATTTATATGATTCATGAACCATTATGTTACTCAATGAAATTTATACCTACAAGTTATGAATTGATAAACTAGTTATTATATATTTGGTGAAAGGATACATCATAAAAGTACACCAATCATGGGGTTCCAATGTATGTTATGAGAAATAATGAACCTTTATCATCATTTCCCTTTATTCTTCTAAAAAACATCATAAATAAACTATATATGAACTCCCCCCTTAGGACTAAAACTATTATAATACCATTATGACATGACCTAGTACACAAAGACCCCATATAGGCACAAAGTAAGCTGTGTTTGGAACCTTATTCCCTTATCTAGTCAGTTATGGGTAAGATAATATCACCAAGAAGGTATATCACACTTATGTGAGGCCATATCCTATCAAACTTAAATACATCCACATGTATCTAGAGAATTTCATAATAAATAAAACTAGGTACATAAAAATATGTAATGACCAAAATCCTATGGCAAGACCAACCATGAACAATATAGAAAAATGTACTCCAATTCACATGAACTCTAACTTGAGAATTAAAAATTCAATTGTCAAGCACAGCTAGGCTCTGTCTCCACGAGCACCACGACCACTAGATAACCACCCAACTATATGAAATTTTCCATAGAAATAGAATGTGTGGGATGAAATAAGTGTATATAGGAGATACATGGTAAAAATAACATGATTAAGTCTCAAGTACTTTCAATGTTTATGGGTTTGGGTTATATCATTCATGGAAATAATCCTTGGGTAGCTGAAAGAGGTTTTATTCTCAATCTCTAAAGGCCTGGTGACAATGCCCTTATTTGAAGATGATTAAGGGGAATCCACCCACTTATGGATATAAACATAAAGTGGAAGGGTCATGCACAAAGGGATGAATGAGAGGAGGTTTCCTCTTCCATGATGATAGAGGGTAAGTGATTATTGGTTTCAGTACCTTTTATAGATTAGGAAACACAATCAGGGTAGAGACTTGCGCCCTTTTATGTGGGGTCTCATTATGACATTTTTACAACATTAAGACTGGGGATATTGAAATTGATTTGACAATCCGAGTATGTTTTATATGGAACACCAATAACACTCTATGGTACCTCAATTATCTTATTAAAATTATAAGTAAATATTGGTATTGAAACAGAGACTACTCACACCTTAAGGGAGGGAAATTTCACCAAAAATAGATATGATAGCAAAGGTAATCATGATGAAACTTTTACTATTTATTATACCAATAAATAACTTCCCCTTGATAACTATTTGATTGTCAGAGGCAATGTAATGGGCTTATATAATTTCATACCACCTTGGTGTATGTTTTCTTCTTAAATAAATAGTGATTTTTTAGTGGATGAAAAAATATATCGGCTCCACATAGTTGGAAAACCCATAGAAACATTTAAGGAACAAGTAAAACTAGATATGAAGGATCTAGATCTTCACAGATCAACTATAAAAAAGTTACACATCGAAGGGAACATAGAACACATTGAATTTCCGAATAAAGGAAACATTTTAAATCTTAACTCCCATGGTTACCATGTAAAATATCATTACTAATAGTGGAATACTCACACATTACTATGAATTTTACATTTTTCGAGGAGGTACTCATCCACATGGAGGACTCCCAACTCATCATTTGGTATGTGTATCAACCAAATGGGTTACCTAATATTTATGTGGATGAATAATTCCACATTACTAAGTGGTTTCACCTACCCCACTAAGTATATGGAGGAACCTCAACCTATTATGAATATGTTGTTAGGGATTTTATCAAACCCATGTCTACTCCATCCATATTTCCATATACATTATCTTCCCTATGAATATTAGTAAATAAACATACTCAAAAAACTTCATAAAAATTCTTAAATGACCACTTGAAATTCATAATATTGTTTTAAGGAAATGGTGGCTATAATAGACAATTCATGTCCAACATCGATACATGGGTGATAAGAAATTAATAACTCCATAGAGAAAACAATACATGGCATGTAATCTTATGTATCTGATGTGTGGCCCTCAAGAAAGATATAAGAGTGTACTAATTACATAATTTTCTTATAAGGATGAACAAAATGGATTATCCAATATGGAATATGATATGTGGGACCTGTGGTTTGGCTCTATGGGTACTGTTGTGGGAACTCAACCCAAGTCATCATTGAACAGAGTGTGTGAACTATCCCATATGTTTTTTTTTGTACAAGATGGATAGCCACACATGTACCTTAGTACATGGTAAATCCAAGGGGTCTTATATAGATGATTTCTGAACATTGGTAAAACTTATGGTATTTATAAAACTATATATACCCTACATCTATAGTCATCGATATATATATGATATGTGTTTAATAGAATTTCTGTCGTATAATCGGGTCAAATTCCATATCTATGTTTCATATAATTCCCTCTATAATTGGAATTTTTACACCATCATCATCACCAAACACATCATCCAATGTATATATTTCACCCAACACATATTTTATTATCTGATGAGTAACCCTTGGTCATCTCTCATGTGAATTTGGGAAAATTCAAAAGCTCGTGGTATTTTCCCTCCACATTAAGCTACTACCGGGGGAATCCCCATCACATCACTACTACCACACCACTGAGATGTTTCATCATGTTCCTCTTCATTGCAAAAAAACTACCACCTCTATTGATTTTATTTTCTATTAAACTATTTTTGAGTACTAGTGTTGAAATATATTTGATTATATAGGTTAGAAGTGAACACATATCATGGGAAGGGAAAAGTGAAATGAAAAGGAAAGTGAAAGAATTATGATAGTCGTATTATTATCCATTACTTATTTTTTAATGAATAACAAACACAACATCTCAAGAAAATAAAGTTATATTTTCAAAAAGTAATTGAAGAAAAAATTGTGAACAAACCACCAAAAAATCATCACATTAAATAATCAATGGAATAATTCATGAAATATTTATTGATAAAACACTAAAGTGAAAATTTATAATAATTAACTAAAAGATTAAGGAATAATAATTATTCAAAAAAATCAAGCATAGATTATTAATGATAATAAATGAATGAATTTCAATATTTATTACCTATTTTAGATAATAATTGATGAAACATGATTAATTATTTATTAAATAATAAAAATATAAACATTCTAAAAAATTTATGATGTTAATGATTTATGATATTTAAATAATTAAATTATGGATGATATAATAAAAAATGGAGAAAAATTCCATGGATAATTAAAATTCATAACTGGAGGGGTTTCCATCATAGCTTCAAAAATTCAACTTTGACTCATGATCATCGATGATGCCACCTTTACAGACTATCCACTGAATCATGAGGAGTATGTAGAATATTCTCTTGGGTTATGGATTTGGAAGTTATGGTATTATAGATATAAATAATATAATATTATATTTATAACAAAAATAACAGTTCATTAGATATTTTGAATAAACATTAGCAATTCCACTGTCTTAGGGTTGGGGGAATTGTCATGAAAATTATACCTCTCCTAGGAAAAAAACCTCATTTTATAGTAAAATATGGTTTCATAATGTATATTTGGGGAATTTATTAAGAGATAATAATTTTTATAATATACATAGGCTAAAAATTATATATTTAATAATTTATTTATTTTTTAAATATCCACGTTGCTACTATAAATGAACCAACTACACGAAAATATATAAATTTTATTAAGAGTAGTCAATGTGATTAATTAAAAATCTATATTGATAAAATAATACCTATTATAAAAGGAATGATAATTATGTGGTGATAAAATCTCTATTATGTATTTTATGGAACCCCTAGATGGGAATTTATTTAATTATACTCCCTATAGAATTTCTATTTTTTTACCTTGGTGGGTGGTGACCAAGATTGTGGGGGTCTGAATCCATTTTTTATTCCCTATAGAAAGATACTACAAATATTTGTGTACATTTGGCGGTAGTTTCTCATATGTAGAGATGCATTTAAAATGTGGTCCTAGTGATTCAATTTGGGATAGGGAGATTTTTTTTTGTGAACACTGAAAATAGTAAGAGGTCCTATGAATGGACTATATACCAACTATTATAGTTCTATTAGGATGGATTGATCTGGAGTGGGTCATTTCATGTGGATATCTTTAAATCATGAGAGTCACAACAATTTGATTTCTTCCACACCATTATTGGAAGTGGTAATTTAATATATTTTTTCAATTGTTTTTTGGATAGTTTATGTGGGAGACACCTGAAGATAGTGATAGTCTTGATGGGTGTAAACCGGTATAAAAATTATAAATTATTGTGATGCCTATACAGTGGGACAATGGTGTGGAATTTTTTACATACTAGATTTTTGGATTGGATAATTTGGTTGTTATATAAATTCGTTTTCAATGGGTGGTTTGGTTATTGTGAGGAATAATATGAATGAGGATTGGACGATATATTTGGGGAGGATTATTTAATTATTTTAATTTATTTTCCTTATATAAAAATGTATCAATTTACATCAATCACATAGACACATTATAATTACATGGATGAACCTAATAGGTTTAATTTTATTCTCTCAACGACTTTATATATAGAGAATTTCAAATAAACTGGATAGATTTGGTGGTGGTTTAGGGTGAACATATCCATGAACATGGATGAATTGTTGAAAAATTCATCTTGTATTATACTATTATAGAGGTATAAAATATTCTTTTGATTTTAGTTTTTATTAATTGTATTTTAATTTTCCTTTTTGACATGGAATTAAAACATTTGTCATATATTTTTGGTTGGGTTTTTCATTGATATTACATTTTTAATTACTTAATTGTTTAATTTTTTTAATGTATTCCATATATGTATGAGATAATATACTTGGAAAAAAATATAAATAAGATATTCAATGTATTTAAAAATGACATAAGTATTAGTAAAAAATTAATTCTCCCCAGGGATTTCATGTAAGTTATAAATTAAGTGATGTTAAAAATGGTTTTAACATATATAATTCAAGTAATATAAGTTCAAACCCCTATAATTTTAGTTTTTAACATTAGTTAATATATAGATTATTTTAAAACTTATTTTTTTATGATAGGTATTCATATAGTCAATTTAAAAATTAAAATTTACAATCATGCACTGGTGATGATTTAATTTTTTCACAACATGTCCTTTAGATATTTAACTTCCCACCTAAAAATTGATCACTTCATGAGAACTATTTTTACAATATCATCCATAAAATTTCATTATCACTATTTATATATTTTCAATCCATTCCTCTTTTTTTTCAAATTCATCTTCATCCCACCTATTTTCAATAGTTTTTGAAATTATAATTTCATTTTTCATTTTCCATTTTTGATTGTTTTCATCAAAGATATATTTTAGTAATGATTTGTTTTTTTATAAATATAAATTCATTAGATTGAGTAAAAATGATGATTCTTATTAAGTAAAATTCCATATGAATGAAAAAATAGGTAGATTTATCGGTTCTCAAATTTTCAATTGGTTTCTACAATTTTCAGGTTCTTCCATTTTGTTTTTTAATAGTATTATGTGTATTGAAACATTTTTAAATAGAATATAAAACATTAAAAAATATTTAGTATAATAATAAATATGGAAAGGTTACTATAATGTTGTTTTTTATACAACCAATGTAATAGGTAAAATTTGACATTTGTTATGACAATAACTGACATCAAAATCAACAACAGTTGGTTAGAATGAATATTTTGTTTTTGGTTTATATAACTAATGTTTAAAAAACTTACATCATCATTTTTGTATAAATTAGATGAAAAATGATATTAAAAGACTAAAAATACAACATTAAGGGGTAATATTCCACTATTGATGAACTAGGCATGTTTTTAAACACAAACATCATAGGTTCCTTCCATAAATTTTAAAATTATAAATTGTTAATAAATAACATTACTACATCTATGTGTAGGTGATAACACCTAAATAACCATATAATTATGGGTAAGATCCACATATACTAAAGCTACCCCATATCCCTGTATAAGAATGATCTCTAAAATATAGTATATATATATATAACAATGTATATATAAAAATTTAAGGACCATAAATAACTATCACCACCAACCTTATCAACACAAAACCCATATTTTTTATTATTACATCCACTCACTATGCTAAAATAATGCATATGTGTATCCATAAATAATCATAACAAAAACAATAATAATATATGTATCCAACAATAACAATATAAAACCATATGTTGGGATGGAGAATGAAAAAAATAGTTGGATTCCATGTTTCCTCTAAACAAGTATTATATTGGCCAACCCAAGTACAATCTCTCCCAGGTGATGGTTGTGTAGAAAATAGTATATGAAAAACTCTAATAATCTAAATCTTAATATAAGTAATTCATATATTCTTTATCCAGATCAACCATCCATCACTATAGTATTTTCTGAACAATATTACCCATATGATATACAACCTCTAATTTAAATAATTGGGAAGGAGAATAGAAATAAAGCACTCATTACATATAATTTACAATAGTATACCAATGTCGACAAGTTTTTATTGAACATGATAAATAATAATTATGTGTTCCTAATACCCTTATATAAAACCTATTTCATGAAATTTATTATAGAGTAACAATTCTAACAATCCCATATCATGGAAACATACAAAATTTTAACACATTAATCTCTTTTTATAACATCAAAATTATTAAAATAATTTATTCAAATTCATAACCATGTTCCATATAATAGTTAATGATTTTCTTTATAGAGGATATAATAGGGTTTTAATGACAATATAATTCCTAAATAGAAGATTTCATGTCCATTATTGATGCATAGTTAAACCCCTTGCTAATAATTGATGTAGCAAAAAATAATGTATTTCCTAACACCCATGTTTATTCAACATAACACTATAAAAATTTTACACAACCTTATGCTACATTAAAATGGTTTATGTGTATGTATCTTCATGATAGTTCATTATCAACATTGAGTGGCACCACACTCACACCATGTATAATTTTCCCCATGTTAGGCACTATATAATTACTATAAAAAACATATCACACAGTGAAAAACTCATGGAAGTGGAATGAAAAATTGTAGGGAGTGGAAATACATAATGAAAGAATAAAATGGACACCTTCCAAGAGAAAATTATTTGAAATTAATCTCAATTTATTATTTTTAAAATAATTATCTTCTTCTAAAGAATTGTAAATAAATATAAATATAATTTACATCACCAAAACCTCATCATAATCTTAAAAATAAATCCAATAATTAAACTTTTATTGTCCAAATAATAATTAAGAACGTATAAAAAGTCTTATTCAACCTTATATTATTATCCAAATATCATTATCTAACACCTATAAATAAAAAAATATAATTAATTTACAAAGAAATAAAAGTGGATATGTGAGTCAATAAACATTTAGTTATCCATTACCAATCACTATAATATAATTCATTATCCACTAGTCACCATTTTTATTCATTCACACACTCAAACTATCTCCAAGACAGTCCACTAAATATAGAAGAGAGTACATTATTTTGAGTTTTCTGAAATATGGGTTCCATAAAACCTATTTAATAGGTGATAAATCCATGCAATCAATCAATTTATCACATATAGTCTGTATTTAAAACATATAATATCTTTGTTAGTACCATTTGCCTACCTTATTAAACCTCCTCACCAAAATACATGAATAGACCACAGATCACCCACCATAATCATGGTTTAATATATAATGTTTCCCCTTACATTTTCCTCTACTTCAATTTCCAACCAAATCTAATTATAAAATATTTATCTATAATAATTAATAAAAATAAATATTTATTTATGACACATAAATAAAATTCTATATTATAAAAAATATTCACATTAAAAAAATTGACTACAAATTTATTCCATAAGTTCAAATAAAATTATATCATATTTTTTTTAAAAAAAAGAAGAAACATTATTTAGTAAAAACCATACATCTCAAAATTTCGTCCAAAATTAAAAATTTACTAAAAATTTAAAATTAATTTCATAAAACCGCACCATTAATCCTTTATTAAAATTATATAAAAATTAAAAAAACATATATTTTACAGTATAATATTTTCAATCATTCAAAGAATCATTTAGAATTTTCTACACATAGAATAATATAACAAATTTTTTCAAATTATTTGTTTGGAAATAATTCATTTTATATTTTATAAAATAATAAAATTACTATTTTCTCATGAAGTGAAAAATGAAAAAAAAAATCATAAGTAAAAAAAATTAATAAACTAAAATGTTTAGAGTTTTTACGCATATATATCACACCATTCCATCCTAAAAATGCATAACCCACTCATGAAATAATGGCCTTCTACTCAACCCCACTACCCATTATGAGTATAAAAAAATCACAGGCCATATATTATTTCCTAGCTATATTCCAATTTGATAAAAAGTCTCTAAAGTTTTTGAATCCTAAACCCCAATCTGCGTTGAATCCATATATCAATGAGAAACCAAACCCATCACTTTAATTGAAAATATCCCATCAAAATATTAATCATAGAATATTGGATTAGAAAATAGATAGACTATAGGGATTAAGAAAACCAAATGTGTTGATATAAATAGTGTTTTATTGTGGTCAATATATTTAAGATAATTTAATGAAATTTTTATTGAAATCTGGTTAATGGTGAAGAGACCAATGAAAAGATGAAATTAATGTTGGTTGGAATTATGAGAAGAGTTTGATGAAAGTGTAGATAAGAAAATTTATATACACTCACACATCCATAATATAATTATTATTTAGAAATACATAATGAAATTAAATTTAAGTAATAATAATAAATAGGATCACTATCTACCACAATTTAACTGACAATTTTCAAAAGATGACTCGGGAGTTGCTTATAGAGTTGCAATTAAAAATCACAGAATTTACCTGGAAGTTTGAGTATCCATGCATAGATTATCAAAAATAAAGGAAACTATAATAAATGGATAATATCTCTTGTATGATGGGTAGAGAAGGGTAAGTTATAAGGTTTAATTTTTGAGGTAGTGGATCTACATGGAAATACTCATGAAGAATATTTCTATGTTGTAAGATGATTTTTGAATTGTGTTGAGTAGATTTGTGATGGTGTGATATATTATTATAGTCATTTATGTTGTTTTTAGTTCAAGTGGATTCATTAGAAATGTTATGATATTGTATGAAGAGGTTTTGGGATAATTTGAATGTTTCCTAAAATTATTAGTTAATGATGAATAACTGATGTATTCATACATATGTTTTTCTTAAAGTTGAATATTAGGAAAGGATTGAATCTCACTAAAAAAAGTAAATTTCACTAGATGATACATAATAAATTTTGGGAGTCACATTTTGATACATAAATTATTTCATATAGTAACATAAGATATTTCTTTGACTAAGAATATATTTTCTAAATATTTTATATAAATGTAAAAATGTCAAGATCTTATTGTGATATGTAAAAAATTTAAATGGTGAATAACATTTTCTTATTGATAGATGACATATAATTATTCAAATGAAATATATTTTTTAAAATTCTTGTTTAAAGGTGTAAAAGGAAAAAACTACACTATGATATATATGGTATTTAGAGAAAACGTAATATATAACAATTAGTTTGTAAGATGTTAGAGAGTAAAAATTATCAATGTAGTAGGCATGTTGTGATATGCAAGATATTATTTATAGTGTAGAATATAAATAAATAAAGGAATAATATTATTTGGTGGATATAAAAGATTTTCATAATAATTCATAATATTTTATTCATAATCCAGAAGATATTTGATCACACTAAAGTGATACATAATATATTATATTTATTTTATAAGATATCCCAGTTAGGAAAAATCATGAATGTATAAATGAAAGTTAGATGATGAATTTCTTATATTTATGTCATAAATAATCTATTGTTAGTGATTTATCTATGACAAAATACATGATATATTGTTTAATGATTGACAAGAAATTTAAAAGAACATTTCCTTATTTTTTAAGTATTTTAAAATATTATAATTTTAAAATCATTAATTATGATCACAATTTGAAAAATTAGTAAAATAAATATTTTAGTAGATTAATTTAGAAGATATGTATTTGTGTAAAAAAATTGAGGAATTTTTTTAGAAGGATAATGATATTTTAATTTCAAAGAAACATGTCCATTTTATTTTTTTAAGAGATTTATTGAGAATACTGAGAAGATCAAAGTGTTGAATATCATGGAATGTCTATATTTAAAATATAGAAATATTATTCATGTTATTTGGTGAATATATTATAGAATAATAATATAATAAAGTTGTGATTTGTATCTAAAAATAAATTAATAATGTATTTTTTTTCAAGATCATGAGTATCAATGATAGAGAACATGGTGACATTTAGCTAGGTAAGATCTTGTTAATTGAGGAAAAAGAAGATTCAGGTGTGAAATAGTTTCCCTGTTATAATATAATATTGTAAAAGATAAATAAAAATGATAAAGTGTTAATTGATCATGGATATTGATCCATATTTTATAAAGGGTTTGAGATTTTATGTTCTTGAAGAAGTTAGAATGATAAATTATTATAATACTATATCTTTCCCATATGTTTAAGATCTTATACAAGATAGTAATTATAGATTCTAAACTACTATGAAGCCTTAAGGAAAGATCATCATTGATTTTGGAATAATTAAAAGTTTAAAAGGAACCTAAAGAAAAAATATCAAACATATTTTGTTTGAGGTACCATTATAAACTTGTGATACCAAGTATAATGAACTAGCTCAAATATTATAAAGCTATTTGGGGATAGTTGTTGTGGGGAAATACTTTCACAAGAGTCTCAGATGCATTTTCCATTTTCAAATAATCACAAAGGTAACTTCACAAGAGTGAAGGATGAAAAGTACCCTTCTCTTATAATCACTTTCCTTTTAGTGATAAAATAATTATCTTGAACTCAGCCCAAATATATTAAGGAGTCTATACCCTTATTAGGATAAAATCTTGAAAAAATATCACGTACTTCAATCTTTGTTAATTTACATCTTTACATGTCCTGTTGTGTGTTAGTGGCTCATATTAAGATCCATTAATATTACCAATTAATTAAATCATGTCTTAAAAGGATAATTCAATATGAAAAAATAATTTTTTTAACACCCTGAGTTCTTGAAAAATGATCATTGTATTCAATGGAGTGTTTAACACGCAACACCAAACTTAGAAGAAATTATAATACCTTGAGACGTTGTGATATATTAATTTTTAAATAAATTAAATATCTAAATAGATTTAATTATATAAAACACTAAGTTATATTATGTTACATTAAACACTTGGTTTATCTTGTATTATATGTAACACTATGTTTAGCTTGTGTTACACATAACACCGAGTTTAATAAAAAAGTGACATGTTATAAAAATATTGTTATGACAGTTATCACCTAACCATTGGAATAAAAGGGTTGAATAGGATTAAATAACCTTTGAAAATATATATAATCACATATTTATTAGTTATCTATTAATTATAAATAAAAAATAATTTTTATAGAAAATAGAAATATTCTCTGCAAAAATGCATTTTTCTAAAAGATGGAGATTTTACACATTAGGCATATAATTTTAAATTAATTTTAAATTTTTTTAGAATATTTATATGATAAAATTAAATTAATTTTGTAAATTTTATTATCAAAATATATTAGGGTAATTTTTTGGAAATAGTCTGAAAATTTTCATTTTTTGAGGAATAATGAAAAATACTAAATTTTAATTGAAAACTGGATTTTTGTTTAAAAATTTTATATTGTTAAATTATATTTTTTAATTGTTTTTAATGTGAAAATTTTAAAATTTAATATAAATTAATCAAATTTAATTCATTTCATTCATTTTCATATTGAATTTTGATAGAAAATCATTATATACTTATGAACATTTTCTCTTTAAAAAGTGGATTTTTCGTCCTATCTACCAGATTAATTTTAAATTAATTTTTTTCACTTATGTGAATTGAGTTTGGGAAAATGAATTTATTATTTGAAATCATAATAATTTATAATTTTCAATACATTAAAATTAATTTTTAACCAAAATGAATAGTGAATACAATAAAATTTATTTATCATGGTTAATGTAAAAATGGATTTTTGGGTGTTAAACTAAGAATAAGGGTTTAAAATGGCCTAAAAATTTGTCCAAAACCAATTTTCATGAACTATTTAAAAAATATATCTTTTAGGTTTGATAATGTACCAATTTAATGGTTTTTTTCATGATAGAAACATGGGTATGATTGAATCTTTTCAATACATTAAAAGTGTGTCACACACATCACTTATAAAATGTCACCCCCTACCCACACTCTTCACAGCTTAAGAAACTTTTGGTTCAACCAATACCTACCTAAATCCCTTAAAAACTTTCCTAACATAATCCCAGAGGCCTTATTTTCAGTATTAAGACAACCTATGTAGGCTTTGGTGCAAACCTGAGGAGAATTCCTAAATAAGGGCTAACATTTTTCAACGACTATTTCTATTTTTTTATTCCTATACCTCCTTAAATTATAATAAAAATATTCTTATATAATAAAAAATTTATATTTAATATAATTAAATTATTTTATTATAATTTCATGACCTAAAAAAGTTTCCACATCCATCAAATGGGATACAAAATCATCATTCTGGTGTACAGTGGACTATCACCTCACAAACCGATGTCATTATTTTTTCCATTAACACCTATCACTTTTGGTTATGATGATGTAAATAAATTATATAAATGATATTATGACATTATTATACCTATTTAGTCATTATATCATATATACCATTTTTAACTTTTTGTTTCATAGGGGTTACGATAACGTCGCTCGTGTGTACGTCAGACTATCGCCTTGCAAAGCGACTTGATTCGTCTTTCACTAACGTATAACATAAAATTTGGTATGAATAATGTTAATAAATTTATGTTATATAAATTAAATTAATACTATATTCATTAAATATTTATCATTATGATAATATAATGCATCATTTTCTTTTTTACACTGAATGATGATAACATCGCTCATGTAAGTTTAAACTATCGCCTTCACAAAGTGATGTGGCTTTCTTTTGACCACCACACCACATGGATGATACATATAAGTAAATCAAAATAAATAATATTTTTTTATGATATTATGATCATTATTTAAATAAAAAGTATTACTTACATCCTCTACAAAAAATTCATTTGAAAATGGAAACGCTGCTCATGTGTATGTATGACGTATCATTTCCATGATTGTAATGAAACTCATTTCTCAAAAACATATTTTATTATTGGTATTAAGATTATAATTTTAAATATTTTTATTTTATTTATTTCAGTATTGTTACTATGGAGATGATGTAACTATGTAATATACGCAAGAACATGACCTTTCATGATAAAACAAGCCAATCAACACTCGAAACAATGAAAGTAATGAAATATTATTAACTAATGGGTGATAATATGTTATAAAAGGATCATATATGAAATTATAAATGTTAATATGGTTATTTTATAAGTTAATAATAGGTTTAAGACCACTATATATGATTTTAACCCATGTTCATCCAACAATAATCATGAGCTAAGGGATTTCATCACAATTTCTATTATTGGGGAACATTGTAATGTTATGCATCTAATTTTATTTATATGGTATCTATACAGACCCTATGAAATGTAATATCATTAATAAATTATAATTAATGGTATATTATTTTTAATTTTGAATTATTTCATCTAATGGGTTTTAAATTAAAAGTAACTCAGTCTAAAATAATATCAAAACTCAATTCCATTTCATTGCATTGTAATACTTCATTATTGTCATTTATATTATAAGATTATGAGTGTAATAAATTCTGGTTATATTGTGTAGTATTAAAAAAATTATGTGGATTTATATTTTGTACACATAATAATTTCATTGATTAATTCCCACTTCAATGTTATGGCCTTTGTAAGAGTTTAGTATACAATCTCATTCTAAACAAGATTGTTTACAATTGTATTTCCAATGAAAAAAATTATTTGATAATTGTTTAATAAACCCTTAAATTTTCTTCTCCTATGGTTATTCATTGACACTTTAAAGTAATAGTAACATTTTTCATTTCATTATTACTTAAAATAAATTGTAAAATGTTTGTAATAAAATTTGACTTCATTTCTATATTTAGTAATAAATCCATTTTCTTACAAAACTATGATTTTTAAAAAGGTTTACAACAATTTTTTTAGACTTTCCAAAATAATTTATTATAAAAATTTAAAATAATTTTTTGTTTTTAAAAAAAATCAATTGAATCTGTATTTAATTTTTAAATAAATTTCTATTTTTATTTTAAAAGAAATATGAAATTAATCTTTATATCATTTTCCAAACAAGGAACTATTATAAACTTGTTACAGTGAAAAAAAATGTAATTTTTAACTTGTTTTACATGAATAAAATTACCCATAATAATGAAAATAATATCATTTAATCTTCCTTTTCAAGTTTATGTGGATAGTTTTAATGTATATTTTTCTCTAATATGTTGGAAATTCTTATTTTTTAAAAGTTGTTTTCAAGGAAAAGGATTTCCAGAATGTTTTATGCTTTATAAAGTATTTTTAAAAATGAAAAGGATATTTTCCTTAAGATTTTTTTGAATATATTTTTACAGTATATCTATTCACTAATGACAACAATTCTTTATTCTTACTCCAATGGGTATATGTTGTATTTATACCATCTATATTCTTTCTCTTCATGAATTATGATTATTTTGACCAAGGATAGTATTGAAATTCACTTCTTTGATCAATTTTTGCAGTTGTTAACATCCCCTTGAATTATTTGATGTATGAGGAATTATTTGTATATAAAATACATGGGTGGGGCTTATTTATAGATATCCCCTCGATACATCAATTGTATCATGGGATGAAACATTTGGCCAGCCTTAGTTAAAAGGGTTTCTATAAATAAATTTTACACTATCATGAGGATTGATCTTTATGTAAATGTATAATGTGCCTAGAAAACATGACATACAATAATCAATCATTTACTTCATTCATAATTTAGTTATTATTATCAATGATATTATCTTTGTATAATTTTTTTTTTATCAATTATTGATTAAATTTCATGTGCTTTCCATTATTTTCCTTTTCATGTTGATTATTCCTTATCCATTTTGAATGTCATGTTATTGATTAAGTAGAACATGTTTTTAGTTATGTACGCTTCCATATAGATTATTATCCATGATGTTTTATCATTGATATTATCTCTGGATGCCTTTCCTTTTCAATTTATTGATTACATGATCTATGTGTTCAGTTATTTACCTTTACATATTGATAATTATTTTTCATTCATGAATTATTTCATTGTACATAAACCTTACTAATAATTTGACCTCACCATAATGTTTTATCCTTTCCTCAAGAATCCATGGAGTTTACAGTGATTGATATGTACTGATATTCCAGATGGAAAAAAGTTATTCTTGAAAAAAAATGTGGTATAATTTTTTTATTCAAATTTAATATAAGAATCTTGTATGTATATAGTTTACGAAGACTTTTAAACTGATCAATCGTTTGAGTTGTGATTCCATTTATATTATTCCAATGTGATAAAGAAAACACTAGAACTATGCTACAAGGGTTGGGTTTTCTATGGACAATATTTGAATAATTTTATTAGAAACCTTGGGAACTATATTTATGAACACATAGATTAGGAATCATAACCCTATAATAATTTTTTTTGAATAAGTATATAAAAAAATCCTAATTTTTTTGTAAGGTACTATGTGGTTTCCAAGAAATACATCCCTATTTGGATACTAAAAGTGGATGTGGTTTTAGACTATAGGTAGCTAAGGGTAAAAACTCTAAAAAGGGAGAATAAGGCTTGACCTGATCATCAAATGGTGCATGAAAATGGTGCTTACTATACTCCTTTTTTGACACTAATATGGTATATGATTTGGATAATTCATGTTTTTATTCTATTTCCATGTCTTCACTTGCCACCAAATTTATTCTACTTAGAAACCATGTTATGTGGCCTTTATGTTCACTTTCTGCATTATTAATAGTATTTTTTATTTAATGCTTTTCGTGATGTGGGTTTTCAATATAATAATATTCAAATATAAAACCATTGATTATTAAGATCAAGATTAAAATATTGGGATGATATTTATTTAATGCGGGGAGAGTGTTACACCCTAGTATTTTTAAAGAAGAACATTGTATTCAACAACATATATGAAATGTAATTCCATGCTTAGAATAAAATATAACCCCTGAGACTTGAGGATATATTTATTTTTAAATAAATTTAATCTCATAAATATATTACATAACAATAAACACTAAGTTCTAATTTTTTACATGAAATACTAATTTTATCTTATGTTATATGCAACACTATGTTTTTCTTTCCATACACGCAATAGCGAGTTTAAAGAAAATGTGACATACTACTAAAATATTATTATGATATTTATCGACAAGTTGTAAGAATGGAGGGTATGAATAGGATTAACTAACATATGAAAATATATATTTTACACATGTTTATCACTTATCTATTTATTATAAATAAAATAATAATAATTTAAAATAAAAATTAAATATGTTCTGAAATCATGAATTTTTCTAAAAGGTGATCTATTCTTTCTTCATGTACATAATTTAAAATTAATAGTTAACAATTTTAAAAAATTTAAATGATAAAATAAAATTCATTTTTGAAATCATAATATCAAAATTAACTTAAGGTAATTTTTTATCTTTCTAATAAGTATCATATTTTGATAAATAGTAAAAAATACTAAATATTAATTGAAAATTTTCTTTTCATTTAAAAAATTTATAATGCTAAATTATATTTTGAATTGGTTTTAAAGTTAAATTAGTAAAATTTTATATCATTTAATCCAATTTAGGTAATTGGATATTTTTTCAATATAATTTTGTTTCAAAAAACATTGTAAACTTTCGAACATTTTCTCTTTAAAACCTTCTTTCTCATCGCATCTATATGATTAATTTTAAATTAAAAATTAAAAATTATATAGAATAGAATTTGGAAAAATGGATTCCATATTTTGAATAATAATAATCTATAATTTCTAATAAGTTCAAATTAAATTTTGACCAAAATGAATACTGAAAACAAAAAAATATTATTAACTTTGGTTAAGGTAAAAATGCATTAACCAGTGGATTAAACTAAGAAGGTTAGTGTTAAAAATGACATACCAAATTTTCCAATAGCCATTTCCTGAACATATTACAACCTTATCTCTTATAGTTACTATAATCTACCATTTTTTAGGCTTTTGGATTTATTAAAACATGGATATGATTAAATATTTTGAAAAAATTGCAAGTACGTAACTCACCTCACTTATAAAATGAAATCCCATATCTATTGTCATTCAAACATTCACACCTTTTTTGGTAATCCAATGTCACTAAATGTACCACTGGGGCCCATTCCACAACTCCGATGCTATACTCCAATAGGTTAGGGTTTTGGGACTAGCACCTAGTATGAATTTCACTAACACGGGTGGCATTTTCTAAGTACCTATGCACACACACACACACATATCCATTCCCAAAAAAATGAATTGTAAAGAAATTAAAAAAAATGCATTTATACATCTATATTCCACAACCATTGTATGATAGAAAATAATGGAAACTAAACTGGGCCAAATACAGGCCCACCAAAAAGAAGTCTATAACACAAGTCCAACCTAAAATTAAAGATATTAGGACTATTGTCTGAATGCTGAAGGAACAAACCTTGGTCTGTCCAGTCTCACAAAGAACTGTCCAGCCTTGGTCCACCTAGGACTCCATCAAAATGTCAATCATCATCATAGTACATGACGTGTGTAGGAAAATATCATTTAGGGGTGAGTATAACAATACTAAGTTGGACACCACAAAACCACACATAATATAAAAAAGAAAATAATGTCATCTATACACAGGTATATTTCTATAATACATATAAAAATACTATCCAGATATACTAAATAATGATACACAGTCTAGGAGTAAGACCCAAATATATTATAACAACCTAGAATTTCTATCAAGAAGATTCCAGAAAGCACTCATCTGAAAGAAAACACTCCTGAGTCTGAGATCACTCCTGGTGTCTATCTGAGAGGTACTTCTCATCAATTCTTTTCATGAGAAATAATATGCTGATAAATCTTAAGAGAACACAATACATAGATGAGGATCATAGTTAGGGCCTTTGGTTGAAACCAACAACTCAATCTAGATTAAGACTCTATGTATAGGATCGGTGCTTGGTAGTATTTGTGACATCAATACCCAGGAATATAACTTGGTCATGAAGATGAATAGAGTATCCCACTCCAAGCCTCTTGGGGGGGTGATTCCAATAACTCTATCTATGAATTCCTTTTGAAGGGATTGTTTTCCTAGGAGTAATAAATGATTTATACCTTCCTTCAGGTAAATGATTAAGGTAATGAAACCTAATGAAACTTTTCCAAGATATGGAGGAAAAGATATCTAATCCATGTAAGAAAAAGTATACGAAGTGTAGAGGGGTTACACATTGTGTCCCTTTACCCAAGGATCAACCAGTGTATACAAACCGTGTCATTCAAACTTTTTATTTATAGCACTACATGGAATGCAGACTTCCCATGTAGTATAATCATGTATTAGTATATGGATCTAGCCAATGTACATATACCATTGTACTAGTACATAGATTCACCCATGTACCTGGTCCAGGTCGTGTCGTGTGGTGGAGTACATGCTGTGTAAGAAACCCGTTTACTCCACCCCATGTATGTGTACATTCCAAGATGAACACTGAGTTACCCATGATAGGACACACACCGTGTGACATGGTCACACACCATTTGATCCTTAACTTTCACCTAAAAACCCTAGCCACTACAAGGGGGGCCCACACGCCAGGTAATCCTAAATTACACATCGTGTATGTCATGATTTTCCAAAAATCCTATTTCTACCTCCCTCTAGAAACCGAACCATTTTCACCTTGGAATCGGTATCCAATCTTTATCGTATCTAGGGATCATCTCAATTAAGCCACGCTATCACTCAAAAAAATGATTCTGGCATCTAATACATTCAAAAAATATATCTCATGATCATTCTCTATTCTGTGTCTAAGAACTCATGAGAATGAAAAATCAGGTATCATCCATCATCAGAATCTCTCTATCACTTTTATCACACATTTGCAGTGTCATGTTAATATTTTTTCTACGATATCAGATCATCGTTCCAAGAAATGAATGTGCAATGATCGATTGAATGCGATTTTTGTTGAGCCAATAAGGTTTTATTTATGAATTTTCTATTCCTTCTTGTTTTGAAAATCACAAACACCTTATACTTAATCAAATCTATATTTTACATCTATAAAGAAAATTTCCTTCCCAAAGGAATTTACCCCTACCATGTTTTCATTGTTCATATCAATATTTTTCTTAAGTATAAAAATCAGATTCATATCTAAAACCTTGGAATCATATAATACTTAGATATGAAGCATTCTGTTTAAGGATCTGAATTCCGAGTACGAACACTCATGAAGTTCCACTCCGAATTCTGGATACAAACACTAAAGAAGTTCCACTCTGAATTCTGGATATGAACTCTCATGAAGTTTCACTCTGAATTTTGAGTATGAACTTTCATGAAGTTCCACTCTGAATTCTAGATACGAACTCTCATGTTGTTCATATCTGAATTATGGATACGAACTCTCAAGTAGTTTGACTCTGAATTCTGATTACGAACTTATCTAAGTTCTGACTATGAGTTCTCTAAATTCAGACTCCAAACTCTTATGAGTTCTGACTCTGAATTCCCATGAACTCTGACTCTGAACTTTGTTAGTTCTGGTTCCGAATACTGGTGAAACCAGACTCTGAATTTCCTTGAAATTCAGACTCCGGATTTCTACAGAATTCAGGTTATGAATTCCTACAAAACAGAATCTGAATATCTCTTTATTATAGACTCTAAATTCCTTTTTGGTTATACTCCGAACTTTCATACTTTTATTACATTCCTAACTTTTATTTACCTCCATTCCGAATATCAGTTTAGTTATGCTTACACATGTTTATTACAAAATGATGTCAAGTTTTTAGTTAATTACTAACCGTTGGTTGAGTGACACCTATATAGGTCCCTTCAAAATTCAAGGAAAAATATGACTGTTGGAGGAGGGAGCCGACCATTGGAGCTTCGCCTATAAATAAGAGATCATTTTAAAAGAAGCTACAACTTTGAAAGAACTCTGACATCTGTGCTTACATGTTGTTGAAGTGATATCTAGAGAGAGAGGCTCTTATCAACTCTCAAGATTCATGCAGAAAGTTTAAACGTCTTGTTCAAACTTTGCCTTGTACAGATTTTCTTCATGTGACTCTGATTTTTGTTGTGTACAATCGAGGGCTTCTGGGGATAAGAATACAGAGGTTCTAACACATTGAAGTTGAGGTCTTCTTTTCTGAGGAAGACAGAGGTTTCGACTACCTGATAGTTGAGGGCTTTCGGGGATAACAAGACAAACTCCAATATTCATATCGAGGGCTTACCCTGGTGTGGGTAAGATAGACTTTCTTGAAAGTATAAATCAAGGGACCTTTATCCAAGGTTGTTGGATACCCTTATCTTTGGGTTAAAAGAGTTATTGTTTGTTACTTGTAGTGTTACTACTTTTTTTTCCGCTGTGAATTTTGTATTGTTAAGGAAAGTATAACTTTCTTATACTTCCTTAATTGTACTCTGATATAGTTAGATTCTATATGCTTTAAGGTAGAATCTTAATCTTTGTAACTTTTGTTAAGTTTCATTTTCAGAATCACTTTTCCAGAATTTAGCAAGTGATTAGAACTTATAGAGGTTTTGTGAATTATCTTGTTTAACCTTGTTAAACATAAACATCCTAAAAATTTCCTTAGGGAATTTTTAAAATGTACAATTTACCCCCCCCCCCCCTCTTGTATCTGAGAATCTCATACTTATATATTTGATCCTATGTTTGGTATCTTAGAGTATATCATACTAAGAGTCATACCATCCTAAAAATTGGTATCAGAGCATTTGGTTCAATATGAATTAATCTCATGATTAGATTCAGAAGAGAATTCTCAGAATTGAATTTTCGGATTCACACTTTCAGATTCATACTTTTCGGAATCATAGTTCATATTCACTTTTTGATTAGATTAACAATTTTTCTTGCTTAGAATATATTTTGTTTACCGACTTATACTTCTAACAAGTTTGTGAGCCAAAGTTTTTCTTAAGGGTGGTAGGCTTAAATGTTTGTTCAATAGACAATCTTAATCCTACTAGACCACCAATCTTTGATGGTAATTATTATGAATATTGGAGAGATCGCATGAAGACTTTTATTATCAACACTGGGGTAGAAAATTTTGTTATGCTTACTGTGGATACAAGATCCCTGATAAATAAGTAAGTTCCTTTACAAATCAAGAAAAGCATTATTACCAACTGAACTATAAGGTACGCAATACTTTACTTTGTTCAATGATTAGAAATATATATAGCCAAATTTCTTCTTTTGAAGCAGCAAATTCTATATGGAAGAAACTAGAAGTTACTCACTTTGGAACTTCCAAAGTAATTGAGACTAGAAGAGATATGCTTAGAGCTAAATATCATGGTTTTAGTTTTCCTTATGGTGAACCCATATGAAAAGTACAACATATATTCATGACTATCATGAATAGCTTACAATCAATGGGAGAGAAAGGTCTAGATGATGAAGCCCTTGTTAACAATATCATCGACATCATTCCAAATGAGTGGGAATCTAAAAGGACTGAAGTTGATGAGAATAGAAAGGTTACTTAGATTACCATTGATGATCTGTTTGGAACTCTTCTTTAGCATGAGACTAGAATGAAGAGAGATGCTGATATTGTGAAGAAGAAGAATGGAAATGGAAGTGTAGCTTTTACTACTACTTCCAATAATATGAAAGCCAAGACTAATGAGAGAGTTACTAGAACCATATCTAAGAAAGTTATTATCCATTCCAAATCTAGTGAGAGTGAAATATCATAAAATAAGTTAGCTAATCTTGCTTGAAGAATGAACAAGTTAACTAGACAGAGGAACTTTCAGTCTAAATACAAGAAGAAGGAAAGGGAAGACAAGAAATATTCTGAAGTTGCATGCTATGAATGTAAGAGATCTAGACACATAAGACCTGACTGCCCTATGCTCTAGAGAAAAGAAAGAAAAGTGATGAATTCTAAAAGGAACAGAAAGAAGTATTACAAGTCCAAAGCTAAGAAAGTGTTGAAAGACAATGACACATGGAGTGCTAGTGGTGGAGAATCTTCATATGAATCATCAGATTGTGAATCTTTTGGACAGAAGAATCTTGGTCTTATAGCTAGGCTACATATTGATAATCATTGCTTAATGGCTAAGGTACACAATGATGAATCATTGAACAATGTTTCTTTGAATTATAATGACAGTAAATATTATAACTCTTTGTATGAAGAATCCTCTTCTGATGAAGATAATACTTTACCTACCTATGAAGAAGTTTCTAGGTTTTCCAAACTTCTTGAAAATGAAAATTAAAAACTCATGAAAAAACTCGATAAGGAAAATTCTAGGAATATTATTCTTACTAAGGAAATATCATAACTTTCTAAAGATCTTGATAAGAAAAATGATTATTTTGAAAGTATTTCAAACAATCTTGAAGAAGTAAGTTCTAAGAAGAATAAACTTTCCAAAGATCTAGAAAATTTAATTTATAAGAAATTTTTTTTTGAGCCTAGATCAAGTTCAAATGTTTCTGAAGACGAGAACTTAGTTATTAAACTCAGATCTTAAATATTTTCTTTGAGAAAGTGTTTATCAAACTTTACCCTAGGTATGGAAAATTTTGATAAAATGTATTCACAAATCTGACCTCGAAGGAATACTTCTGGTTTTGGTTACACAAGTTCTAAACTGATTTTTAGTAACTACTACTTTGTTCCTCAAAGTGCTTCATTCTGTACTAAATGTCAGTGTGGTGGTCACTGGGCAAATAATTGTTCCTTAAATAAAACCCAATCTTTAGGATTTCATAAGGCTTATTTTTCTAAGAAAATGTGGGTACCCAAAATTTTAATTTCTGAATCTTTCGGATCCAAGAAAGTCTGGATTCCAAAAACCTAAATTTTACTTATTTTCAGGAAAATATAGAAAGTACCAACAAAAATATATGGTACATGTACAGTGGATGTTCCCAGCATATGACTGGTAACAAAATCTATTTTGAAAATATTATCAAAATGAAAGGAGGAAAAGTAACTATTGGAGATAATGCCCATGGAGAAAGTTTTGGTATAGGTAACATTGTTCTTCTTGGAAAAACTTTGATTTCAAATATTTTATTTGTAAAAGGTCTTAAGCACAACCTCATTATCATAAGCAAGTTATGTGATGAAGGTTACATTGTGAATTTTAGAAATGATAAATTCCTAGTACAAAATTCCAAGGAAGAGTTTATTCTTTCATCCCATAGGCAAGAGAATATTTACACTTTGAACTTAGAAGATCTTAGGAGCCAAGACTTACCTTGCCTTAGTGCAATGGAAGATCATTCTTGGTTGTGGAATAGAAGGTTAGCACACTATAACCTTAGAAACTTATGAAAACTCTCTATGAAAGGTTTACTTAAGGGTTTACTAGACCTTAGATTTTATTCTTTAAAAGTTTTTGACCCTTGTCAATATGGAAAGCAACATAAATCAAGTTTTAAATCAATTAGTTAAGTCTCAACAAATGATGCACTACAGTTGGTGAAGATGGATCTTTTTGGTCCAACATAAACAAGAAGCATTGGGGGAAAGTACTATGTATTTGTTTTGGTTAATGATTACACTAGATTTATGTGGGTCTATTTTCTAGCAAAGAAGTCTGAAGATTTTTCTTATTTCAAAAGTTTTAGAGCCCAAGTCAAAAATGAGAAAAACCTTCCATTGAAAACTATTCATAGTGATCATGGAGGAGAATTTCAAAATTCTGATTTTGAAACCTATTGTAGTAGAAAAGGTGTTACTCACAACTTCTCAGCACCCAGAACACCTCAACAAAAGGTGTTGTTGAAAGAAGAAATAGAATGCTTCAAGAGATAACTAGAACCATGTTGAGTGAGTATTCTATAGCTAAATTTTTTTGGGCTGAAGCTTTAAGTACTACTTGTTATACTATAAATCAAGTTTTGATTAGACTTTTTCTTAATAAAACTCCTTATGAGTTATGGAATGGTAGAAAATCTAGACTTTCCTACTTTAAGGTTTTTGGATGCAAGGTATTAATTCTGAATACTAAAGATAACTTACAGAAATTCGCACCAAAATATGATGAAGGAATTTTCTTAGGCTACTCCACAACTTCTAAGGCTTATAGAGTTTTTAACAAAAAAACTTGTACTGTTGAAGAGACAGTACATGTCAAATTTGATGAAACCGATCCTTTAGTTTTTAAACAACCCCAACATACATCTTCGGATTTGTTTTCAAAAACTGATTATCAAACTTTGATAGAAAATCCTTCTGATAAGGAAAATGTGCAATAAGATTCTTTGGAAACATTTACCCCAGAATATTTCCTACCCTATGTTGATGAACAAGTTTTAGAAAACCCAAACTAGTCATTTCTTAAGAATCATCCCAGTGATGGTATCATTGGTGATGTGAATCAACCTATATGGACAAGAAGTTCTTTAAGAAATGAATTAGAGCATCTAGCATTCCTTTCCCAATTAGAACCAAAAAGCACTGATGAAGTTTTAGGTGATGATGATTGGATTAAAGCCATGCAAGAAGAACTAAATGAATTTGAAAGGAATAAAGTCTGGAACTTGGTTGAAAGACCTAAGGAAACTTCTATTATTGGAGTAAAATGGGTCTTCAGAAATAAGTGTGATGAAAATGGAGTTGTCGTTAGGAATAAAGATATATTGGTTTCTAAAGGATATAATCAACAAGAAAGAATAGACTATGAAGAAACCTATGCTCTAGTAGCTAGACTTGAATCTATTCGTACTTTACTTGCCTTTGTAGCATTCTTCAATTTCAAGCTTTTTAAAATGGATGTAAAATATGCTTTCCTTAATGGTTATGTTCAAGAGGAAGTTTTTGTTGAAAAACCTCCTGGCTTTGAAGATAGAAAACATCATGATCATGTTTTTAGACTCACCAAAGCTTTGTATGGCCTTAAACAAGCCCCTCGAGCGTGGTATGATAGACTTACAGGGTTTTTGCTTCAAAATAACTATGTTAAGGGAAATGAAAATCCAACTCTTTTCATAAATAAAGATAAGAAAAATGTTTTTATTGTTCAAATTTATGTTGATGAAATTATATTTGGTTCAACTCGGAAATATTTAACTAATTCCTTTTCAGATATAATGAAATCTGAGTTTGAAATGAGTATGATGGGTGAGTTAAAATTTTTCCTTGGTTTTCAAATTTCTCAAAAAACAAAAGGAATCTACATATCCCAACATAAGTATATTAAATATATTCTTAAAAATTATGGATATGACAATAATAAGAGTATAAGTACTCTTATTGGTACCTCAAACATAGTTGATCTTGATGAATCTAGGAAACTAGTAAATCAAACATATTTTAGAGGTATGATAGGAAGTCTACTTTAATTGACAGCTAGTCGACCAGACTTGATGTTTTCAGTATACTTATGTGCAAGATATCAATCCAATCCTAAGGAATCTCATTTAAAGTTAGTGAAAATAATTTTTCACTACTTAAAGGGAACCATTGATGTAGGACTATTTTATACTTCTAGAAATGATTTTGTTTTAAATAGTTTTTCAGATGCTGACTTTGGTGGATGTAGAATTGATTGAAAGAGTACTCCCGGAACTTGTCATTTCTTATGATATTCATTAGTTTCTTGGTCTTGAAAGAAGCAACACTCAGTATCACTCTCCACAACTGAAGCTGAATATGTAGCAGCTAGAAGTTGTTATGCTCAAGTTTTGTGGATGCAACATACACTCACAGATTATGGCTTGAGTTTCACTAAGAATTAAATTTTATGTCATAACACAAGTTCCATTTCCCTTAGTAAAAACCCTACACATCACTCTCGTGCAAAGCACATAGATATTAGGAATCACTTTCTTAGGGATCACACACTAAAAGGAGATATCATTCTTCAGTTTATCGGAATGCAAGATCAAATTGTTGACATTTTCACAAAATCTTTACCTTCTGATAGATTTGAATACATTAAACAGAAGTTAGGAATGATAACCATAAGGCAATATTCCTTAATTAACTTCTTGTTGAATCAATCTCCTTATAGTAATAAACTCCTTCTCATAGGGGGAGTACATCTATTGTGAAATTTTTCAAATTTTTTTCGTAATGAAGTTTTCGTACTGGAAATTTTCGTAATGAAGTTTTCTTACTGGAAATTTTCGTAATGAAGTTTTTGTACAGGAAATTTTCATAATGAAGTTTTCTTACTGGAAATTTTCATAATGAAGTTTTCATACAAGAAATTTTCTTAATGGGAATTTTCGTAAAAAGAATTTTCGTAATGAGAATTTTCGTAATGGGAATTTTCGTAATGGGAATTTTCGTACTCATACTTTTTGTACTAGAGTTTTGGTACTCAAATATTTTTCAATAAACTTTTCAACTTTAAGTTTTTCGTAGTGAGTTTTTCATAGTATGTTTTTCATAGTTAAAATTTCTTCAAGAAGAATATCATCTATTATGAATAAACTTCCTAACAATACGAAAGTTATGATCTTCTTACTTAAGTTTTCGTAATCATATTTTTCATGCTGGTATTTTCTTTTATGTCTTTCAGATTCGTTTCTTCTTAAATCTGAATGTTTTTGTTAAAACCTCAAAATACCAGATTCAATATTTCCTTTCGAGTATGTTTTAAACTGTCAGATCAGATCAGAGAGTTTTTCAACCATTATATTGGTTTTGGAAGATGAAAGGTCACCTCCTCTGCCTATTAAAGGGGACCCCTAATGCTTTCCCACATCGATTTTAAGCTCTCGCGTGTTGAAACTCTACCTCAATTATTAAATCCAGTTCCGAATCTTTCAGTGCTCCTCCATTCCTAATGTCTATATAATCCACTTCACAAGAAATGTCTACTATCAAGACAATCTCAAGTTGGTTAGTCTAAAGGGAAAGGTTGGTCCATCTAATTTTTTTTAGTAAGTATGATTCTCTTATTTCTAATAATATCAAGCTAAATGGGTGGGAAGATTTCTTCATATCAAAGACAAAGGATCAGGATGTTGTTTATACGGATTTTCTTGTAGAATTTTATGAGTATGTTTCCTTCTATGAAGAATATGTCAGAGAAAAATTCTCCTTTAAGAGCTATGGAAAGACTTAAAATCTTTCTTACACCAAGGCTGCAAGATTGGTGGGCTTATCATATGATGGTGAAGCCGAATTTTGTTCACATAAGTTACTAGATGTTCAGGGAAGTTTCAGCAAAGTGAAGGCAATGGAATTCCATATACTCAAAGATGAAAAACAACAAAGATTTCCCATCTCTCCACCAACAACCGGATTCTGCAGTTGTGGGTTCAAGGTTTTTTCGTTCCAAGAAGAGGTGATAAGGATAACCTAAAGAAAAGTGATATCTACATCTTGGATTTCTTGGTAAATCTAAAAAAGATCAATCTGATGAGGCACATTCTTATTACAGTTCAAAACATCAATAATGGGACTTTAAAATATCAAATTATTATGTATCATGCTCTTCTATCCAAGCTAATTATTCGGTGTCTTGATTCTTTCAATGTTGCTTTCACTTCCAAGGTGAGGAATTGTAAGGTGATATTGATTAGTGATGACACCTTAAAAAGGATGAAAGTCGATTTTTCAAAATAGCCAGGTGAGTTTTATGATCTTCCAGAGGAGGAGGCAAAAGTCGTTTCGGAAAATGTAGAGAAATCTGAACCATTTAAGAAGTTAGGCAAGAAGAGAAAGCTGAAGGAAGTGGAGGCTGAAGACAAGACCCCTAAAGCTAAGGAAACACAATCCTCACCTCCCAAGCCAAAGAAACAGAAATCATATCCAGATGAGGTGGTTACTAAATTGAGGGAAGATAAGGAGAAAAGGAAAGAAGGGGAACCACAATTCAGATTGGACCCTGCTGAAGCTAAATCCTTAAGGGAAAAGACTGTTGAATACCTTGAGAAGTTAGGAAAAGAGAAGAAGAAGAATAAGAAGAATATATTTGAAGATGAAGTTGTACAATACCTTTTAAGATACACAGAAGTAGCTTCTGAGAAGATTCCCGTACCAGAAACTTTTGTTGTTCAACCATTACCGGAGACCCCTGGAAAGAACTACTTCACTCCAGAAAAATATAAAGATAAAGTAGTTGTTAAAGATATATAAGAAGAAGTTGTTGAAGAAGTTAAAGAAGAAGAGGAAGTAGTAGAAGAATAAGAAGAAGATAGTGGTGACTTAGATGACTTGATTAAACAATTTGAGGAATATCAAGAGAAGGCAAAACCATCAGAAAAACTACCACTCCGAACATCAGAGGTCGAGTCCTCAATGTTTGTCACTCCAGGAAAGGGAGATGAAAAAGATGGCAAGAAATATGAAGACAAGGATCAAGATAAAGAGAATTAATTTTCCAAGGAATAAAGCTATGAAAATCACTATCTTGAGGAAGGAGCATGGAAGGAAAAACCTGATGAAGACAAGATAGTTCAACTGTCTGAAAGTGAGGAAGAATATCCTGATGAGGAAACCATTCCGAAAGTTGATAAGGGTAAGCAAGTGTTGATGGACACCCCAAAAAAATATATCATAAGGAAAAAGGATGTTGGTGGATCTTCAAGAATAAAGCTTGTGGAAATTAAAGAAGAACATTCACCTAACAAGATATCGGATTCGGAGTCATCTGCACTGGGACATGATTTTGTTGTTGAGTCTCTAAAGAAGTTGGTGGACACAATTCCGATCTTTCCCACCATAGACTCCATATTCCAGATGCTTCAACACAACCTAAATCAGAAATCAGAATCTGTATCCATGGTGATGGATAAGTGTGTAAAGATTGAGGCTGAGCATAGAAATTTTCTCATCAATTATGATGTTCACAGAAAATCATGTAGAAAAATGACTTTATGGTCAAAGAAAATCCATGAGGATTTGACAGAGCTTGATACCTTTAGGAATGATGTGAAAGAAGATTTTGACACCGAGGATTCCAAGATGAATAATCTTCAGGAAAAGCTGAACCTTGAGAAAAATACTCGGAATCAACAGGTGAGGGACCTGAATGGGAAGCTTAACTCAGTTTCTCAAAAATGGAAAGGGGAAAGAGATCTCTGGATTGATATTGAGGAGAAGCTTGTGAAGTAGGATGAATTTCTTAAGGCATATTCTGGGGCTCTGAAGGCTTAATATGAAAGGGTTAAAGCCTTAGAAAAACAAGCTAAGGAGAACCAGAAAGACTTGAAGAAGCTGAAAACCCTGTTGAAAAAGTTAATCCCCAAGGAAAAGGAAGACAAATAGACCAATCTGATTTTTTTTTGTAATGTCTTTCATTGTAAAAATTATTTCAATTCTAATGAAATATCTGGTTGTTTTTATCTTGTGTTATTATGTACTAATGTTTCAGGTACTTTATTTCTTTTCCATTCCCTTAAATTATTTTTGAAAATCACAAAGGGGGAGAAGGAAAAAGAACTACTCAAAAGGGGGATAACGAAAAATCTAAAAGGGAGAAGAAAAATTTCTAAGTTAATAACTATCCTTAAGTAAGGGGGAGTTTTTCATTACGATGTTTTTCATTCCCATGACAATGAAAACTCAATTCCAAAAATCCAGAATACAATACTAAGAGTTTCAGAGCCTAAGGAGGAGTTAGTTGTATTCACCATCATCTATGAAAAAAGGGAGATAAGTTTTAATTTTAAAGTCTAATGAAATTTTTTCTAAGTCCTTATATTCTTTTTCAAAATGTTGTTTGTGCTTTGCAAAAAGGGGGTGATTGTTGAGTCAATAAGGATTTCCTTATGACTTTTCCATTCCATGATATTTTGAAAATCACAAACACCTTAAACTTAGAAAATCTATATTTTACTTCTATAAGGAAAATTTCCTTCCCAAAACAATTTACCCCTACCATGTTTTCATTGTTCATATCAATATATTTCTTAAGTATAAAAATCGGATTCATATATAAAACCTTGGAATCATATAATACTTAGATATGAAGCATTCTGTTTAAGGATTTGATTTCCGAGTACGAACTCTCATGAAGTTCCACTCCGAATTCTGGATACGAACTCCAATGAAGTTCCACTCTGAATTATGGATATGAACTCTCATGAAGTTCCACTCCAAATTCCAAGTACGAACTTTCATGAAGTTCCACTCCGAATTCTGGATACGAACTCTCATGTAGTTCGACTGCGAATTATGGATACAAACTCGCATGTAGTTCAACTCCGAATTCTGATTACTAACTTATCTAAGTTCTGACTCCGAGTTCTATGAATTCAGACTCCGAAATCTTATGAGTTATGACTCCGAATTCCCATGAACTCTGACTCTGAACATTGTAAGTTCTGGTTCTGAATACTGGTGAAACTAGACTTCTAATTTCCTTGAAATTCAGACTCCGGATTTATACAGAATCTAGGTTCCAAATTTCTACAAAACAGAATCCGAATATCTCTTTATTATAGACTCCGAATTTCTTTTTGGTTAGAATCCAAACATTTATAATTTTCTTAAATTCCAAACTTTTATTTACCTTCATTCTGAATATTAGTTTATTTATGCTTACACTTGTTTATTATAAAATGATTTCTTACTATAAGTTATTGACTAACTGTTGGTTGAGTGACATGTGTACAGGTCCCTCTGAAATTCAAGGAAAAATATGACCGTTGGAGGATGGAGCTGACCATTGGAGCTTCGCCTATAAATAGGAGATCATTTGAAAAGTAGCTAAAACTTTGACAGAACTCTGACATCTGTGCTTACATGTTATTGAAGTGATTTCTAGAGAGAAAGGCTCTTATCAACTCTCAAGCTTTGTGCAGAAAATTTGAACGGCTTGTTAAAACTTTTCCTTTTATATATTTTCTTCATGCGACTCTGATTGTTGCTATGTACAATCGAGGGCTTCCAAGGATAGGAAGACAGAGGTTCTAACACCTTTAAGTTGAGGTATTCCTTGCTGAGGAAGACAGAGGTTCCGACTACCTGTTAGTTGAGGGCTTGCGGGGATAGCAAGACAGACTCTGATCTTCGTATCGATATCTTACCCTGGTGTGGGTAAGACATACTTTCTTGAAAGTATAAATCAAGGGACCTTTATCCAAGGTTGTTGGATACCCTTTTCTTTTGGTTAAAAGAGTTATTTTTTGTTACTTTTAGTGTTACTACTTTGTTTTCTGCTGTTCATTTTGTATTGTTAAGGAAATTATAACTTTATTATACTTCCTTACTTGTAATCTGATATAGTTAGATTCTATATGCTTTAAGGTAGAATCTTAATCTTTGTAAATTTTGTTAAGTTTCATTTCCAGAATCACTTTTCTGGAATTTAGAAAGTTATTAGAACTTATAGAGGTCTTGCGAATTAACTTGTTTAAACTTGTTAAACATAGCCATCCTAAAAATTTTCTTAGGGAATTTTTAAAAGGTACAATTCACCCCCCCTATTGTATCTGAGAATCTCATACTTATATATTCGATCCTACGTTTGGTATCTTAGAGTATATCATACTCAGAGTTATACAATCCTAACAATTTGTCAAGCTACGGGACAAGCGAATAGTGTCTGCGATGAATGGTGAATGGGGGAGAGATAATCAAATATAAATCAAGAGGAAGGAGCCTCAATAAAAGTTCATTTTGATCTTGGTTTTTTGTCATTTGGATGTCAATCGAATTAGATTAAATCAAAAGATAAATCTCCCATAAAACCCCATAAATAAGACCATTTCACAAGAAGATCGAACCAAATATCAATGTTTTTATTTATTTGTCTAGGTTCATCGATGAAAACAAGAATAGGTAATAAATAAATAAAAACACATGACCTTATTTGATGCTTTTTATCACTGATAAAGAACGATCTATCTTCATCATCATTGGAAACATCTGTTGAATCTGAGGTGGGTTGATCATCGATCCACAATTAATCACTATTTGTATGAGGGGATTTTATAAGGATCTATCCAAAGGTCCTACGACATATCTAGGGATATTAAAATAACCATGGGATTCCCCTATAATAATATATTTAAATATGAGTAAATTCATGTGCTGGAAAATAGAATAAAATAATTTATTTTAATTATTTTATTCATTTATGTGTCTATGATGAATTTTCCATAGATGACCCATGCCGAATAACGTTAAGTCACTCCTTAGGTAAACCACACATTTTGAGTTCAAATGTGGCCTCATATTTCAAATATGGGAAATTATTTATAATTTATTCCACTTTTCCAGGAAAACCGTCCAAGAGTGATATTTAATATATTTTATATATTTAAAACATTTATTCTAGTCACACCAACCCTCAAAAACATTAATTTTCTTAGTGCTATGCATAAAAATAGTCCATATAATATATAAAAACAATACAAGGAAAATTTAAGTCATTTTATTCTCTCCACCTTTGGGATTTATGTCCCAAAATGCCAAAACAATTGCTACTAAAAAAGATGTGGGTATTGAGCATGAATTTGAGCCTCCTACGCTCATGTTCTCTCTTAGAGATTCGCATAATTCCATTAGAAAATGCACCTAAGTAATTGATTTACCATGAAGGATCCTCTCTTGGAAATCCTTGATCTCCACTGGGTACTCAGCAAAAGTCACTCCATCCTTGATGTCCAACTTTCCCCCATCGATAACATGTGATGGGTCATTCACGTACCTCCTCATCTACAAAATGTGGATAACATCGGGTACTTGGTATAACTATAGAGGTATATCTAAGAGATAGGACACTTTTACAACTCTATAATGTATCTAGAAGGGACTGATGAACCTTGGATATTGCTTTCCCCCTAGCCAAATATCCATAATCCATGTTGGGGTGAAACTCGTAGGATCACATGGTCCCATTCCACGAACTCCAATGGTCTTTGTGGACTATCAGCATAATAATTCTCATGAATTTTTCATTATTCATCTGGTCCTAGATGATCTGAACCTTCTATATTGTAGATCACACCAACTATAGTCCCATGGTTTGTGAATCTCTTAGGTTAGTCCAGCAAAGTGGGGACCTGTAGGGTCTCCCATACAAAGCCTATAATGGTTCCATCCCTATGGGGGAATGTTATCTATTTTTATATGCAAACTCCACCATTGTTAGGTGATCCTACCAACTATGGACAAATTCCAACAATAAAGCACATATTTTTTCCTCTAGAACCGAAATGGTCCATTCAGTCTGGCCATCATTTTGGGGGTGAAATGGTGTGCTTGACCATAACTAGGTCCCAAATTCCACATGTAATCCCTTACACAACTAGGATTTAAATAAAGAATCACAATTTGAAATAATCATCTATAGAGCTTTATGGCGTCAGACTATATCCAGAAAGTAGAGGCATCCCAAGATCACTACTAATCTCTTCTCTAAGAAATCTAGGAATTGGTCCAACTTGGGGATCCAGTCTACAATAACCTAGATGGCATTATGTCCCCTAGATTTATGTGGTATGTCCATCATGAATTCCATATATATCCCATCCCACTACTATTTTTGCAACTCATGGGGTTGATTTAATCCTAATGGAACATGGTGCTAATCCTTCACTTGCTAACAATTAAGGCATCTAGAGACAAACTCTTCAACTCTTTTCTTTATCTCTGGTCACCAAAACTGATATCAGAGGTCCTGGTACATATTTTCCACACCTTGATATACCACTAAAGTATATTTTTGAAGTTCTCCCAGAACCACCTCCCATTGCATCACTAGTTCCATAGTGATTACTCTAAAAATAATGATGTCTTCCCCACATTTAGAATATCCATTAGGAGCATACCCTATGGATATCTAAGAACATAGGTTCTTGTAGTCATTACCCTCAAGAAGTGCCTCCCTGACTCGTTGTAAGAGTGGAGGGGTGACAACCATCGACTGGAGGTATGCTTCTCCATATCCATCCAAAAAGGATAAAACCAATGAGGATAACTTCTTTGATGCCTCATTCAACAACTGTAAAATAGATCTCTTGTAGAGAGAATCAACGACCATGTTTACCTTCATAGAATTATAGAAAATTTTTAATTCATAATCCTGGAGGAACTCTTGCCATCACATATATCTCAAGTTAATATCTTTTTGTGTGATGATATACATGTGACTCTTGTGTTTAGAGTAAATGATAAACTGCTCTCTCATCAGGTAGTGTCACCACCTCTTCAAAGAGAACACTAATACTACTAACTCAAGACCCTGGGTCAAGTAGTTCTACTCATATGGTATCAGTTGGTGTGGAACATAGAAAATCACCACATTCTTATGCATAAAAAAACAACCAAGCGCATTCCCTGATGCATCACATAATACAATGCACTTCACACCCTCCTCTGGAAATCTCAAGATTGGAGCGCTCGTCAAACACTACCTCAACTACTAGAAATCCTTCTGTAAATTTTTTTTCCACAAAAAAGGCTTCCGCTTTTGAGTTTAATCTATCATGGGTACTAAAATAATATAGAAATTAGTTATAAATCTCCATTAATATCCTTCCAACCAAAAGAAGCTCAGCACCTTCAACACACCCTTAGGTGGATCACAAGATAAAACTGACTTGACCTTGGTTGGGTCAACTACCACTCCATCCACTAAGAAATATGTTCTATAAAGTGGTCCACCTATATCCAGAATAAGTACTTAGAGAGTTTTTTGTATATTTGTTTCTCTCTAAGTACATCCAAAACAATTCTTAAGTGTCTCATGTGATCTTCCTCAGATTCTGAGTACACAAGGATATCGTCAATGATGTCTACCATGAACTGGTCTAAGAAATTATTAAAGATCTAGTTCATGAGTCCCATGAACACTACTGTGACGTTTTTCCAAGAAAATGGAATCAATAAGTACTTAAAATGACCATAATGACATCTGAATGTTGTCTTTGGTATATCATTATCCCATACTCTTTGCTGGTGAATGCCTAATATGAGATCAATCTTTGAGAACCATCACACCCCCTCTCAAGTAATCCAATAGTTCATTGATCCTTGGTTGTGGATATGTGTTCTTCATGGTCACCCTGATCAAGTGATGGTAGTCCACACACAATATAAACCTCTTGGATGCCTTCTTGGAAAACAAAATAGGGGTTACCTAGGGTGAAACACTAGGTATCATTAATCCCTTACTCTATAATTCCTCCAAGTTCAATCTCAACTCATGAATCATTGTGAGAGAAATAAGTATTCTAGAAAATTTATCAGTGTCGTACCAGGGTGTTGATTAATACAGAAGTATATATCTCAATGGGGGGTAAACTTGGAACATCTTTAAGGAAGATTTTATTATTCTCCTCCACCACTACTGGAAACTGAAAACTCATAACATTCACTACACTAAGGGTCAGGCTTTCCGACTAAGGAGTAATTGGTTTCACCCTCCTATGCACAAGTCCATCCTTCACTACATGGGTTTCTTTTTCACCAAAAAAGGAGAACCGGGTTCCATAACTATGGAAACACCTCACCCTTTTCCTAAAACATTAAATATAGGAATGAATTGTAGAAATCCAATCCATAATAAGAATGATGTCATAAGGCCTCTACCCTACTACTAAGAGATCCCAATATAAACTCTCACCTACAAGAGTCAAGTCACACTATCGGTATAAGTGCATGATCATCAAGAATTATCTAGTAGAATTATCCAAGCATAAGGGTCTAGTCCATGGTTCAACTGGAATCTCTAATTCTCTAACAAGATATGTGGTGAGAAAATAATGACTACGACCTATGTTTATCAGTACTACAGATAAAGTAGAAAATATATATATTTTACCTATAATCATTCCTGGATCCCCTGGGTCATTTTCTTCAAATGTATATAGTTTTCCCCTCCTTTATCCTCTAGCTCCTTGATCTTGTCTTTGACCACCTAGGGGTGGTGGTGCTAACAAGTTGAAACATCAACCACCTCATGTTTCTCTCCTAGATCCTCTTCTATTTCCACTATCATGCAGACCTTTCATCTCCTACAGTTGTCTTTACCTTGATTCCCCATCCATTGTCTCTCTATTAGCTGAATGGTAGGTCATAAAATCTTTGTAGATATGTACACTATCATCACATGAGTAGAATCACCTCTCTATAGGATGAATAAACCCACCTTATGAGCCCTGTACTATAGATACCTTATCCTATGGCATCCTCCTGAAATATCTACCACTTATAGGTCTCTAGGATAGGTTTTATATCCCTACTTCTGAGGCCTCATCCCCTGCTTTCCCACTATTAACAACCATCGACTATGTCTTCTCATCCAAGAAAATCTCAACCACCAAAGATCGGTCTAGAACCCCATCATTTTTAGTAATGCATAGAGGAATAATGTTGGATCATATGTCTCTATGCAGACCTTGGTTGAAGGTTTGATCCTTGAAAAATGGATCTTGAACCACATCCATCGAGTGCCTAGAGAGGTTAGTAAACCTCAAAGAAAACATATCTACTATCAAGTTTCCCTGCTAGAGCTGCAAAATCTACTAGATACGCACATCCCTTAGCATAGATGGTGAGAACTCCTCTCAATAAAGGAAATCAAACTCTATCTAAAAAAGAGTCTCCTTATCCTAAGGCATGGTAACTAAACCCCACCATCACCCTGCTAAACCATGAATAAGGATTGATACTAGGAACAGAATCTGATTTTCTAGTGTCCTAACTAGACAGAAAACTAGGGTCACCACCTCAAGCCACTCCTCATTCACCTGTGGATTGATTTAGCCTTGTAAAATGAGGGGTATCTCTCACTAAAACTTGAGAATCATGCTCATCCTACACTCTTCATCCTTTAGTACTGCGACCACCACAAGATTCTATATATGTTGTATGGCTGGTGCACCACATATAGGTATCATCTCGAGAATTAGTTCTCGTATCAAAGCCCTATCACAAAGGGTATCATCCTTGTGGTCTTAATGATGAATCCTATCTAGTATACATCATGGATGAATCCTAAAATAAACAATATATACCATAGTTAATGAGTATTTCAAGAGATCTCACTTTATAAAGACCTAGAAACCACCACCCATTCCTATATGATGCATGTACAATTTTTTCCCTGTAACCAGTTTCCTCGTGTACCAAGTCAAAAAGTATGTGATCAGAGTCCTATTATATGGACACGTCATCCTCTACACAAATACTAGAGTCCCTAGCCTTAATGTTTAACTAAAAACACATTAAACAGTTTCCTCAACCAATCCCATAGAATCTTGGTCCTAATGTACAACCAACCACCTCTAATTCAACTATTTCATGACCCATCCTAATGGGTATCATGCCACAACTCCCTAAACATGCCTCTAATAGGCCAGGGGCTAGTGACTAGAACTGAGAAGTCATATAACTAACATGGGAGGAATTTTCTAAGTACCTGTACACACAAAAATATATCCAATCCTCCAAAAATACTGAAATGAAAAAACAATGAAAATACCAATGCATGAATACATCTATATCCCACAACAAGAGTATGATAGGAGTAAAGGAAAGTAAATAGGTCCAAAAACAATCCCACTATAAAGAAGTTTGTAACAGAAGTCCAACCTAAAAATAAAGGTACTAGGAGTGCTGCCTGAAAGATATAGGAACACAGCTTGGTCTATCCAGTGAAACTAATCACCGTATGACCTAGGTTCACCTAGGACTCCCTCAAAAGGTAGATCATCTGTATAAGACTTGAAACATGTGGAATAATCCCCTGAAGTGGTGATTATAAAAATATTCATTAGGAAAACCTGAAACTACAGTGAATATAAAAAATTAAATGCAGTCAGCTCTATAAATGTATATTTCTACAATACATATAAAAAGAATATCAAGATATACTAAATAAAGAAACACCATCTCAGATTAAGCCACAATCATAGTATGAAATCCTAGTATTTTTAGGTTGAAGATTCAACGAAGCACTCATCTAGGAGAACACACTCCTAAGACTAATAGGACTGAGGATTTCTATCTGGGAGGTACTACTCATAGGGTATCATCATGAGAAATAATATGTTGATAGATCTCGATAGAATATGATACATAGATGGTGATCAAATCTAGGTACAATAGGTGATACCAAAAACTCTATCGGGTTTAACCACCTAGGTAGAGGATCGATGACCAGTAGGATTGGTTATGTCAATACTAATAACTCAAACTAGGGAATTAATATGAATAAAGGATCCCACTCTGGGCCTATTAGGGGACAGGATTCCAATAACTCTATCCAAGAATTCTTGTTGAAGGGATATTTTTCCATATAGTAGGAAATGATTTTTACTGACCTTTAGATAAAGGATATTGGGAATAAACCCTAAAGAAACTAGTCCAAGATATGGAGTAAAGAAGATCTAATCCATTTAAGAAAAAACCAGGATGTGTAAAGGGGTTGCATGATGTGTCCCTTGACCCCGGTTTCTTCCCATGTAAAAGGCCCATTTCATTCAAATAGTCTCTATGTAGTACTACACAATGTGCACAATTCCAATGTAATATACCTTTGTATCAGTAAACAGCTCCATTATATGTACATATGGCTATATACCAGTATACGACTTCGCTTGTACACCTTGTCTAGGTGGTGTTGTGTTAGGGAGTACACAATGTGTAGGAAACCCATGTACTACACCCCTTGTCTATGTACTTCCCAAGATACACACCGAGTTACTAGAGACCAGACACATGCCATGTTATGGGGTCAAATTATGTGTGTTTTTTAACATTCTACCAAAAACCGTAGCCACCAAAAGGGATCCCCAAACACCGTGTAAGCCTAGATTACATGCTTTGAGTGTTTGGATTTTCCAAAAACCCTAGTTATTCCAACTACTCGTGCCCATGCTGCATTCTCCTTGGATTATAGATCCAATATCTTAGGTATCCTAGGAACATATCATAAAATCCTCATATTTGCTCGAACAACCAATTCTAGTGTCTAATCCTTTCAAAAAATAGATAGAATGATCATTATTCATTCCACACTGAAGAACGAAAAATTAGAAATCATTGGTCATCTTAATCAATATTTCACCATTTCCAAACCTCCATCATATCATGTGATCCTAAAATTATGATTTCATATCATTTCTCCATGAAACAAATGTGAAATGATCAATTGAATGAGATTTTTTGAGCTTCTGTCCAAGTGAAGAATTCACATAATGAATGATGAATGGGGAAGAGAGAATAAAAAAAATCAAGAGAAATAGACCTCAATCAATTTTCAGGTCAGTATTGGTTTTTTTCCATTATAAATTCAATATAATAAGATTAAATCACAAGACAAATATCCCATACAAACCCTAAAAATAATCCAATCCTGCAATATGATCGAACCCTAGATGAATATGTTCATTGATTAGTCAGTGTTTGTTGTAGAAATCAGAAATGGGGAATAAATAAATCAAAACACATTCCTTATATCAATTTGGTTTGATTTCTAATGAATAAAGATCTATCATCATCATCATTGGTAATATCCGTCTAATCTGAGGTGTGTTGGTCATCGATCCATGATTTGTTATTGTTCATCTAAGAGGATTCTGCAGAGCTTTATCCAATGGTCCTCTAGTGTCTTTAAGGTTTTATATATAAACCTATAATCTCCCCATAATTATATATTTAAAATGATTAAATCACTATATTGGAAAAACTGAATAAAATAATTTATTTCAATTATTTAATTCATTTCTAATTTCGTGATGAATTGTCAACAAATAACCCGCACTGACTAATGCTAGTTTGCGCCTAGGGTAAACCTCATGTTGTGAGTTCAACAGTGCCCTCAGATATTCGATCTGGGCACCCATTTAGAAGTTATTTCACTTAAAAAACCTTATGCATGTGCTATTTAATATATTTAATATATTTTAAACATTTATTCTGGGCACACCAGGCCTCAGAATTGTGCACCGTCTCGGCACTTAGTCTCTAAAATAATCTATATAATATTAAAAATAATAGAAGAAAAATCTGATTAATTACACCTAATACCAAAATTAATCCCTTCCCAACATCACTCCTTTCATCCTAGAGTCCTTATTTTTTCTATAAATCCAACCCCTAAAGTATATGGTGTAAAGATATGGGGGATACCCAGGGAATAGGAAAAGTTCTTAAGCGAGCATATTATTTATTCATCAATCTTCATAAATTATTTTTAATCCATTATTATATAATAACCTCGATGTATTCTATATATTTATGTTTTTTAATAATAATGGAATGACCTAAAACCACATTCACATCCATCAAATGAGTTACTAAATCATCATTTGTGTGTCCGGTGGACTACCGCCTCACGAACTGATGTCCTTAGTTTTTCCAATACCACCTCCCATGATTGGGTATTATATTGGATATAAAGTATATTTATATATATGTATATATTATATTTATAACATAATTAAACCTATTTATTAATTATATCAAATATTCATTTTTTTACTTCCCATTCCATAGGGGATCTGATGATGTCACTTTTGTATACAGTGGACTACTGCCTCCCGAAGCAATGCGATTCATCTTTCACTTACTCTTTAAATGGAAAATGATAATTATAAAGTTAATGAATATATACAAGATAAGTGAAATAAAATGATACTAGTGACATATTTATTATTCTAAAAATATACTATATCATTTTCATTTGTATACTAAAAGATGATAACATTTCTCGTGTATGTGTGGACTACCACCCCCACAAAGCAATGTGACTCTATTTTCACACCACACCACATGGATGATATATATAAGTATATTAAAGGAAATAATATGTTATTTATGATATTATTATCATTACTTAAATAAAAAATGTTACTTACCCCTTTTCCACAAGGATCATTGAAAAATGGAATCATTACTCATGCGTACGTACGACCTACCATCTCCATGTTCAGTACATACATCATTTCTCAAAACCATCACTCATGATTAGTATCAAAAATATAATTTATATATTAATATTAATTTTATATCATTATTATTATTTTTTATATTATGTAACTATGTAAAATAAAAAATAACCATACATTTCATGAAAAAACATGCATGACAAAACAAGGAAATTAGCACCCGAAATAATGAATATGATGAAATATTATTAACGAACGAGTGATAAGACGATATAAAAGGTTAATATATGATATTATAAATATTAATATAATTCTATTATAAGCTAATAACATGTTTAAAACCACTATATAGGATTTTAATTCACATTAAACCAAAAAAATATGTGAGATAAGGATTTCATCTCAATTTTATTTCATTGAGGGAAATTGTAATGTTATGAATCTAATTTCTTTTATATGGTGTATATACTGACCATTTGACATGTAATATCATTAATACTTCTTTATTTATGGAATTTTATATTTAAAAATTAATTATTTTATATATGTGGATTTGAATTCATTATTACCATGGGGTAAATAATTTTATAACTCAATTTATTTTCATTAGGTTATATTAATTCCTCATTATTATTGATATTCAAAGATTGTGTATATAATTAATTTTAATAATATTATATTATATTTAAAATAATTTTATAAGTATTTATAGTTAATACACATAATAATTTCACTAATTAATGATCACATCAATTTTATGATCTTTATAAGGAGTTATTTTAAAATATCATTCTAATCCAGATTATTTATACTTGTATTTCTATTAAAGGAAATTATTTAATCATTGAAAAATAAACCATTCTATTGTTTCATCCTATGGTTATTGATGAACTTTTTTAGCTAATAGTATCATTTTTACACACTTTGGTAATTAAAATAATTGATAAAATGTTTATAATAAAATAAAACTTCATTTATCTCTTTGTTTGGAAATCCATTCAATTCCAAAACTATGTTTCATAAAAAATTTCAAAAAATGTTTTTAACCTTTTTGAAATGAAAAATTTAAGTAATTTTTACCCGATTTAACTTTTAAAAAAATTCAAATGAATTATTATGTCCTTTTAAAAATAATTCTAGATTGTCTTTTACTAAAATTGTGAAAGGAATCATATTGTATTTTTCTAAATAAAGAACTTTTTTAACCATTGTTAAATTGAAAAAGTAATGTTATTCTTAACTTATACAACATGTGCAGAGTTACCCACCATTAAAACCACCATTTCAATGAAATATCCTTTTCATTTTTACAAGTATATTTTTAAAGAATTTTTTTCACTATTATTCTATAAATTCTGTGTTTTTTAATATGATTTTCAAAGAATTTTTTTTCAAAATGTTTTTTGTTTTAAAAATTTATTTTTAAACCAAAAGGATATTTTCCTCATGATTTTTTTGAAGATATTTAAATTTTATTTCTATTCATAAATGGAAATAACCCTTCATTATTACTCTAATGGGTGTGTGTTGTATTGATACTATCCTTATTTTTTCTCTGGATGGATTATGATTTTTTAAACTAAATATAGTATCGACAATCAGTATCTTGATTCATTTTTGTATTAATTTACTTTCCTTAGAATTATTTTAATTTATATGATCATTGAACATTAAATTTTCTTTAAATATCCATATTATTTATCATGTTTTTCTTTATTGATTAACCTGCTTATCATTTCTATGTTTAAAGTTATTTTTTTATCTAGAGAAATATTAATAAATCATTATTCTTTGCTCAGTATGGATATTTTATTACAAGAAAAATTGCTTATGAATTAAATAAATTATTCGATATATGAGGAATTATTTGGACTTTTATGATATGGGTGGGTCCCTTTTATAGAAGTCCCCTTGATGTATTGGTAGTCTCATGGGGTGAAATGGTTGGCCAACCTTAGTTAAATGGGTTTCTATCCATCAGTTTTAAAATTTATTCAGTATAGATCTTGATGGAAAAGGTATCATGTTCCTCAGAAACATGAAATCCAATAATTAAGCATTTCTTTCATTCATAATTTAGTTATTATTATCCCTGATATTATAATAATGATATTATATCAATATGAATTTCACTCTCAATTATTGATTAAATAGAATGTGGTTTCATTTATTTAAATTCTCATGTTGATTATTCCTCATCTGGTATGATTGTTATGTTATTTATTAAATGGAATATGTTTTTAGTTATTTACCATTCCATATTTATTATTTTCTATTGTATTTTTTCATTTAAATTATATCTCAATGCACTTCCTTCTTAGTTAATTAATCAAATGGCATGTGGGTTCAGTTATTTACCTTCCCATATTCAATATGATTATTTATTCATGATTTCTTACATTGTACATAAACCTCACTGGGAATTTGAGATGAACCTTATTTTTTTATTTTACCTATGAGTCCTTGGATTTTACTATGATTAATATAATGATATTCCATATTAGATAAAGTAATTCTTGAAAAAAAATGTGTTGTGCTTTTTATAATCATATGTAATGAATGACTCATATATATATATATATATATCAATTTTACCAAGACTTTTAAACTAATCAATCCATCGGGGTGTGATTCCTTATATCGTATGACAAAGTAATAAAGAAGATTCCATCTCTTAGATAATCAGGTTGGGTTCACCACGATTTGGAAAATTTGGTTCAAATATTAACCCCCCACCCACCTCTCAGTAAAATATTCAATAAATGTAAATTTTTATCTAATAAATATATTATTAGTCATAAACTTAAATAATATTATTTAAACATGGAATTAGAGTCAGTTAATTTTTTAAGACCAGTAATCTAAGGCTAAGGATTACATGATGAATGTTTTTATTGAATATTTTACTTATATTTTTTAGTTCATCAGGGAAATACATAATGAGAAAATTTAGTTATAAATAGATGTATAAGTAATAAAAAATCATTTATTTGTAATTTTTAAGAATAAAAATCACTCAACCAACTTTTTGATACAAAATAACAGATTATATTTCATTATAAGGAAAAATTATCCTTAACCTAATAAATGTTTCAAAGGAAATTTTATGAGAAGGAAAATTAATATATGATACATAATTAATATTTCCATGAAGGGAATGAAATATACAAAGCCTATATGAATATCAGATATAATCAGTTAGAAATTATTGAAATAAATAATAAATAATTTTGAAAATTATCTACAATAAATTAGTAATATTTATGAGTACTGCCTTTAAAAGAATGAAAATTAAGGGGAAGAAATGAATTATTTATTTGAGGTTGATAAAAATTTCAACAACTAAAAATATCTCGAGCTTGTGGTAATAATGTGAAATCTTGATGTAACTCAAGTTGAGTCATCCCATTGAACTTGTATAATACGTACTATGATTGATGTTTTGGATAAGTTTATTATCCCTAAAAACACTACCATTTGTGTTATTAGGGGTTTTATATCATCCAAATATCCATCTACTAAAAGTTCAATAAATTTGGAAACCCTTATACCACGTTTTTTTATTTTAATGCTATTTTATTTTATAATATAGTTTATGAAATGAATTTCCCACATATATGTGTTTATTTTTTTTTGATAAAACCAATACCACATCAAGGGTGGATATGATCAATAGTAGGAAAATATGATCCATGAAATTATCTGAAAAGTATTGTTGTTTAGTAAATGTTTCATGTTATATAAATTACATCTAAATGTAAGATAACAAGGATTTTTTTATGTTCTAAAAGTTTTTGACACCAAGAAATAGAATTTTGGCCTAATTTTTCATTTCCTTAACAATAAAAAATGGTTTAGATTAAGGGGGAGTATATCTGAAATAAAGATATGTTTAGTTGAAAAACGTAAAATTCATTTAAAATGATAATCTTTTCACTAAAAATAGATTTGAATGCATTTAGTATTTGAGTTATAATTTCAGAAAAAGTTTTCAATATGATTCTTTATTCAAGTTTTAATATTTCAATCATGATTCATATTATATAGGAGTAATAAGTCCACCTAATGAGAAAAATAAATAATGAAAATTTGGTGAGTCTACCTTATGGAGAATGAAAACTCAATGTGTTAAGAAAATAAGACCCAAGAATAATTCTGCGAAGGATGATTCACCCCATAAGATATGATAATACTATGGTATAAAATGATATATTATGGACCACTATAAACAAGACATGAACATAAATATTAAATCAAGCAAACTGGAAATATTAATAGAATTAATATAATAATGAAATAAGAGGATTTTTTTGGAATACAAATAAAAGGAGGAATTTAAGAAGTTTTTTAGGAAATGGAAACACTAATATTTGTTAAGAGCTATGTAGAAGGTTAAATAGACTAGATATAATCCTGATAAATGTATGAAAATTCATTTAAAATAAGTGTATATATTAAAATATAAATAAACATATGTAGATTCCATGTTCCTAGAATATACATGAAATAATAATTTCCAAACAAGGAGAATACTAAGTATATCCCAAAATAATTCATGATCATAGGAGCATCATAGTTAGAGAAATTAAGAAAGATGTTGAAATCAAGAAAGAATAAATATTAATTGATATTGAATATGGATATTATAATTACACGTGGAATGAATATTTTGAATATAAATAAGACCATATATTACATAAATATCATATCTATAAAATCGAATGAGGATTTCACAAGAAGAGTTATCACCAAACTAGAGTTGAGAGGAAAATTTATTTTGGGTTTAGAAGAAAATATTCTCCATGTTGGTATCATTAAGGATCTATGAAGAATACACATTATTATCATATTTTTTTTTACATTTTATAGGGAATTTAAGGTTATTTATGTATAAAATAAAAAATTTTAAAGTTGAAAACATTTTATAACTAGAAGAGATAACACTCAAAAAAAAATTTGATTGATATTTTGATGCCTCCTTAAGACATTTCAATTTGTATCCCTAAAAATATTCTTTTAATTAATTTTAATGAATATTATCCATCATAAATATTAGTGGAGTATATCTCTTAATGGTGGAGTTATGATGAATATCTTCCAAATGATATTTCATTATGCAAATATATAAATCTAGAATGGTCTTAGAAGAAGGTAAGGATAAGTTATTATTATCAAAATTTTCATTTCCTTGTGTTGATTGAATCAAATGTTTTTATTATTGGGGATAGTATATTGATAAGGATAGTAACTTGAAGGGGGTAACACTTCTTGTACTTGAATATTTTTGATTTATATGTTGAGTTTAGTGTACGAGGTAAATTACTTGAAAAAATGCTTAAAGAGAACCTAGAACGAGGTATATGTATTTAAATGAGATGATAAATTGTTTTATGGATTAATTTTATATCTAGATTAGTCAATGTAGTTATATATATTGATATTCCTTACGTATAATTATAGTTTATTAATTTAGGGATCAATACATAGAGAAAATTTATGCCGACCTTCTCTTACCTTAATCAAAATTTACTAAGTGTGGAATATTAAATTTCTAATGATGTTTATAGAATGATATATGAATGAAATTCCCTTATACTTTTACCTTCTCGATTATTTTTAGAAAAGGGGGGAATTATATTGATGTTAGAGTTAAAATTGAAATAGAAAAAAATCTAAATGGGAAGATCAAAGTTCCCAAATGAACTACAATGAAGTTTGTTGTATATATGTTCAAAATATAAAAAATAATTGAATTAAATATATACTAATTTTGGGTAATCATTACGATCCCAATGAATGAATGTGATTGATACTGGATAGAATTATGAGAATATTTTTGGAAATTTATTGATAGGAGGATGTATGATGCCTCACACATAAAACATCAAATGATTGGTGAGTTGTAAAAAATGAGATTCATAGAAATTTTTTTATTGAATATGAGAATACTCTCTATCACATGGTACTTAACGAGTTTAAAAATATATATATTTAAAAGCTTTAGGATCATTAATTTAAAAATAAAAAAAAATATGGCTGGAATAGAGAGTAGCCTTCCCAAGATTATTAGCCAACAAGTTTTTTTACTAAGTATATATTATCTATTAATTGATGGTTGGAGAAGTTAATGTTAGAAAATAGAATTGTTAAGGCAGTGTATATACATGTAAATTAACAAAAATAGGGTATATATGATTCACGATTATTTAGGAATTAACTTTGAAAATTTAAAAGAGGTGTAAATAAGTTTTTATAGAAAATAATACTAGAAAAGGTCTAAATCTCTCTATAATATATAATTTTTTTTAGATGATATATAAAATTTTTATGAGTTAAACTATGACTCATAACATGTTTGAAATGTAATATAATATATTCTATCAATATAAAGAATATTTACTTAATTGGACATAGAAATACAACAATGGAAATATATAACAATGATAAATAACATTTTATAAATGTTATTTAAGGTTTATTATTGATATACTACATATCCAAGTATATAAAAAATATATTTTATGAATTTCATGATACAATTAGAAAAATTAAAAATACCACACCATTGTACATAAGACTCTAAATGGAATACAAAAGATACTATTTAAAATGTATAAGATGTTTTATCTCACTGAACTAATACATATGATATTCTCTTTATTATATATGTCTTACCAGTTAAGTAATATTTTAAAAATTAAGATGAATATAAAAATATTATTTATTGATATTCAAGTCATGAGTATCATAATTATGTGGATTATGACACAATTTATGATGATTTATAAGGATTAATTGATGAGAAGAAACTGAGTTCACTACCTGATTATTAAATAATTTTAAAATATATGGATTGGAATTTTATTAATTATGATAAAAAATGGATAATTTTCCAGAATAAATATTTAACCTTTCCAAATGATAAAATGGTTATTTTAGGAATTACAATTGAGATAAGATATTAGAATAAGAATAATATTCTATGATCATGGGGAGAAGGCCCATTTTATTCTATTTAGATATTAAATGATAATATTAATAAGATCACAGTGTTGAATAACATAGAATTTAAATATTAAAAATATAGAAATAATATTCAACTGATTTTGAGAATAAAGGATAGAATAATAAGAGAATGAATTATTTTCACCCTATTAAATAATTATATATTTTCACCATGATATTTAAATAAAATTTAAAATATGTACATTTCCTTAATCTTACAATGGGATATTTCTTATGGCATATGTGTTTCATGTAATTCTATAAATCTTTATTTCCCATTACACTTCTTTGGAGGTGATATATATATATATATATATATATTTGATAATATATTCTTGTTTAACTCAAAACCTAAAATTTAAATATTTTTAATAATTGGATTAACTATATATTTTTTCCTAAATCTCTCTACTGTCTTATTTCATTATTAATAATCCATGGAGGTGACATTAGGTAGGGGACTGATACATTCAATTTCATATACAATTTATGTTGACAATTTAATGGATCACTGACTTGAATTCTATATAACATTAATTTTCATGATATTTTATATGTTTTTAGGAATATTGAAGAATATTTATATCATTTTTATGAATTTATAGTTATTTTAATAGTTTATAATAGTATTCAGGACACTTAGAATGATTCGAAAAATATAAGAGTTGGTTTAATGTAGTGATTTTTGATCCATGATAATAATTTTAGGTTCATAATTTTATGATCAAATGGGAATTAATTTAAAAAACCTATAAATATAATTTAGGTTGTATTTGTTAGTAAATTTGTCTACAAATATTTTTCAGTGACAAAAAATATCATTATAAATTTTTCTTTTGGATTTTAAAGAATATTGGAGGAATTTATGAATTTTTTGTCCAGTGATGTAAAAAATAAATTTTCTATAATGAATGTAGTACACCATAATATATTTTTTAAAGGTTCAGATAATTTAAAATAAGGATTATTCAATGATTCTATAAATTATTATAGGATTCTTCTATGGTGTAATTTTTTCAAATGGGTAATGAAATATCATGTTGTAGTTGGAAATAATTACATTATGATTTTTTGAGTACAATTTAATTAGGAAGAATTTATATATGTCTTTACATCGTGGGTTTATGATAGTGCCTAAATGTAAAACCTTGAATTTTTTATAGATTAGTTCCTTAATAAAGGTGTTTAGGACTGATTTTTGTGACTTATGGGTCTCAACTAAGTTAAAATATATGAATAAATGATGAATCTATTATATTAATCAGTATGATTAAATATTTAAAAACAATATATCCTTATATCCAATCACACTAATTTTTTTGGTTAATGATATGTATCATTCCATGATATTCAGAAGCATATTATGTTTTAATTCATTACACTCTCATACCTCTCATTATATGTTGATGGGTTCTGTATATATATTTTGAATAATTAAAATCCTTCAAACATGAAATACCTAAAGTGAGAGAAAAATATATTTTATGAACTTATTTGATATCTTTGACTATCTAAATTGGTGTAAGTATAGGTTTCACTATCATGAAGGATATGAATAAAATAGAAAATTTATAACCATTCATTAATTATTATCAAATGGATAAAGGAAATAACGAGGTTGATATTACAATATAGATATAAGAGAATATGGTAGATTCTAGAGGGATGTATTCTATAAAGTCATTCAATATTTTTATATGTTTGATACATAAAACCAATGAATGTGAAAATGGAAATTATTTTACCGATATAGGGAATTAAGGGAATATTTCTTCACCAATAGAAGTGAATTTCTTATGGTTTTTGAATTATATGATCAAGACATATGTACTTGATTGAAAGTGAGTCTTTATTTTGTGATATATTTATATGTTCTCAAATTGTGAGTGTTTGTAAAATAGGAGGGATAGTGGGCCCACTCTAAACATCGTTCAAGTAGATTTTTTATATAATTTTTTTATATCAACACATCACCATTATATACTCCATGGATATATCCTAATGAGGGTGAGACAAGTAAAATAACTCAGTTCATGTACTTTATTATTTATATATTAAATAATAAAGAGAAGAGTGTTCATACTGATCATGGAATAAGATTTTTGGATGTGACATTTTAATTTTACATACTCTGATTCACCCCTATCATGGATTAATCCTTATGTGGAATTGAAATTTCATATTAGAATATATAGTATGAAGTTTATACTGATATTATATCTAACCATTATTTTATAATATTGATTTAAATCTTGATGTATTTTGGTAGTAGTTATTAATCAGAGAGGAATTAATATCCTCTTTGAATACAATTTCTAATGATGAAATAGTCAAATGATTATATATTTTAGATCAATCGTTACGGATGTATATATAGTTTTATTAAATGGAATTTTGGTTAACATGGAAAGTGAATCACTCATGAAAAGTGAATGTCAAAATTCATTATTGATACCAATAAAAATATTCCTCCATGTGGAGTTTTTTCAAAAAATTATACAGGAAGGTAATGCCAAATAAATTCTCAAACTCTATAAGGGAGAGGTTTCTAAAATTTTATATAGGAAACCCAAATGTGTGATGGTCTAAATTAAAATTTATTCGGACAAAGTATAGATACTAGAAGATACACCCAACAAAATCCACTACAGTTTATTTAATTGGGTAAATGAGATTATAGAGGATATATATAAACATGGAAAATTATATAATACTTAAAAATCATGAATTCAATACTGAGAATGTTTCTATATTATTTCATTATATTGGATTAATTATTGCAAAAAATAATGTCAAGAATTTTCTTTGGGTGACTTGAAAATTATTTATGTTCCACAATAATTGGGGAAAATGATGATGATTTTTTTGGAAAACATGATATTTAGAGAAATATAATTCAAGGAAATAAATAATTTCACTATTGAATAAAATCCACAGGAGAAATAAGTTGAGTAAGGGATGTTATTCATTTATTCAATCTATAAAATTATAAAATGAAAACTGATTGAAAACAATCCACTCACCATATTTTAATTTTTAATGAGTTTCATCTTGGTAAAATGTATTCCATGAAATTTAATTGTGACATTGAATATGATCCATCCTTGATAAAGTATCATAATGTTTTCAATTGTAAGAAAAAAATTGAAAATAATTTCTTTAATAATAATTACATTCTTTTGCAAGAAGTTACTGACTCAAAAGAGTTATAAGTAGTGAAAAATGTGGATGGGAAAGAACATAAATAACATGTTATTGAATCCTCTTTGACTACCCAAAATGTGAGGTAAAAATAAAAAGTGAAGAAAATTATGTTGATAGTGTGGTTAACTCAACATTAATATTAAGTCTATGAATAATTAAATAGATGTTAGGAAGAATAAGATAAAAATTATAACATTATGGTAAATGAATCTAACATCTACATCTAATAGAATCAATAGGAAAATGATGATTTTAAATTAAAAATTTAAAAGATAAAATCTATAAAAATAGAGAAATCATAAAAAATTGTAGAGTTAAAGATCAATATAAATGAGCAAGAATTAATTATTCATGTTTTGAATAACATTGTGAAAGAAATAATAAAATGTATTGAATACATAAAAAGTTAAATTTTTAAAATGGGATGAACTCTAGAAGATAATGAATCAGTTGAAACTACTGAATTGACCATGAGAATTTTAGTTACATGGGAAGTTAAAAATGTTATTTAGAAATATTGTAATCCCATAAATTTGATTGAGTATTTTCTATAATAAAAAAATTTCAATAATGAATTAAATGAATTATAATATCAAAATTAAATTCATTGAGGTGGATGCAAGAAAAAATATACCATTGATTAGAATAAAACGAAGGAGCCCAAAACACCCTCAGAGGGAAGAGATGAATAAGGGTGTCAACTTTTTATACTAAAGCAAAGGATAGTATTCCCACTTTGGTAGGAACTTGTTAAATCTATATAATGAAAAAGTTTAGAATAAAACCCATCACATGCAAAGAAACAACATAGAAATTTCACATGGTTCACTATTAAGGGATAATCCAAGGATCATATGGTGATAGTGTGTCAGTCATACCTAAATTTCTTAATCTTCACAAATTGTCGAATACAGAAGTTTGAAAATAGTCACTCTATTCCAAGAACACTTCCTTTACAAGATTTTAGGGATGGTACACTACATCCCTCAGAACACTTCCTTTAACTCCCCCTTACTCTCTGCTTTGATAGAAGTCTAACTCAGTTTATTGAATTGAAGTAAAATTCAATATATTTTCCTTAAATTCTTTTTCCCTATCTAGCATGGGTCTCTGATTTCACCCAAGACCTGAGTTGATGCACTCTAAAAGCACTATTTACTAAAACCTGATATTTGTAACTACTTTTCAGGAAGCTCCTTTATAATGCTCTCTCCTTTGGGAATCACCCTTCCATTAGTGAATAAACTACATCTATGAAGTTCACTAACTCAATTCAAAATACCCCATCATCACAAAGAAAAAGCTTCTTAGAATTTTTGGCATCGGTCAAGACTATAGTAGTCTTCCCACGATTTTCAATATTGCATGGAAAGATAAATTCATGGTGTTCCACTAGAATTGTTAAATCAAAGTGACTACATATTTTAATTGAACAATTTCATATTAATGAAGTGGGGTTGCCTCATATTTCTAGGATTTTCCATTTTCGGTGCCTCACCAACTTTAGCGCATTTTACGGAACCTTAAAAAATATCTCTTCGATTCTCCATCAATCATGAAGATCCATTGATATTTTATGTTTTCACAAACCATCCCGTCAACCCATCATGCACTTGCGGTGCTCCAATTCTCATAATTTTGGAAAACACTATCACTATTTTTGATGCTCCAATTCTCGTAATCATGGAGAACACTATCAAAACCTTTGCGCCTTCATAATGCTTGTCGTAATTGAATATCTTTCCACAATAACCATAAAACCTTCACAAACCACCCTTCAAGAATCCATTCTTCATGAAACTCATTCCTTTTATATATATTTTTATAAGTCCTTCAAGGAAAACCACTTTCCACACTGTAAGCCATCCTTTAAATTTTGGACCCCAAAAATTTAGAAATCACTGGGAAAAATGCCACCTACAATACTGTTTTCATCAAGAACTATAAGATACCTTTCCCTGAAAACCCTATATTATTCCTTTTGAGGATTAGAAACAAACACAAACCATACTATATTTCCAGCAAATAGCATCCATGGTTGAAATAGAAATTTTATTTTGTAAAGACCCAAAAATCAACTGAAGCACTAATAAATACACTAAAAAATACACATTATATAAGTTTTTATTAATTCCGAATTATGGGTAATACCAAAAATTTATATTTTATATTAAATATAAACATAAATTTATAATAAAAAAGCGTTAAGTTAAGAATATTTGAATAATATCTTCATTTTTTTCTTGATACTACTTTTTATATGAAGGATATAGACATAAAATCATATATTTCTAATATATAGTGAAAACTAATAGTCCAAGGGAGTCTAAAAGTGTCACTATAAAATATCTTAATGATTCATAAATAAAGAAAAAAACTAAAAATAGTTTTGAATCTTATAAAAATAAAAATCAGATTTATACTTTTTAAAGTAAGTAAATAAAGATTCATAACTAATTGATATTAAATAACATGTTTGGATAAAATAAGAGGGATAAAATTGATTTAGTGGTATATATTTATCTATATGAAATGGATTGAGATAGAGTTTGGATTCATAATATTTTATTTCATTTCCATTTGGAAAAAATAAAGAAAATTATAAAATATTTCAAATATGAAAAGATAGTTTTCAATATTGTAAATGAGGAACTATAAATGGATATTTACTCAAAGAAAGTAAAAAAATAAAGAAAATTTTATAATAATGATTGATTACTTCCCTATTGAAGGTATTAGTAAAAATATTAAAATTGTTAGTGAATTTAGTGACCCAAGTATTTCTTTGATCATTATAAATATGACATGTACATTCCGTGGAAATAATAGTGCATTCATAATGAAAAGTAAGAATACTAAATGAAATTTCTACCATGTGGATTGAAAATAATTCATGTGTTTTCTTACTAATTAGGATGAAAATAATTTGTGGAAAAAATTTCATGGATACATGGGATGAAAATACATTGAATACTTATTGAAACATGATGGAGCATAGGATATCCCTGGGCTAACACAAGATCACACTCTTATATTTTATTTTTACAAAAAAGAGAAGGATATTCTAAAAAACATAAAATTTAATAGAATTGAAGGAAATTAATATTTTAGAATTATTATATGACATTTTTTTGTGTGATGATGTCACTAATTTCTTGTGATGGAATGAGGTACTATGATAACTTCATTGATGATTACAACAAGATAGCATGGTTGATAATGATAATTTATAAATAATATCTATTTATTTATATTACATGATACAATAGATTGGAAGAGAATATTCATAAAAAAAATATTTATGATATTTCAGACATATAATGATACAGAGTTCACTAATATCCAAGTGGAGTAATATCTCAACAATAATAAGACAATGAATCATTCTTTAGTGATGATGATGTATTGGAAAATGGTGTATTTGAGGGGAGAATTTGAAAAATCACTCACATAGATAAAATGATATTCAATGACAAAGAACTGTGAGATTAATTATATAAAGAATTAGTATTCAAATTGATATATATTAATAATATTGACTTATTATATCTGTATAAGGAGAAATGTAATAACCTTAGTTTTAGAACCCATTTTCTTCCTTAAATTATATATATACCATTCTTAAATAGGATTTTTTATTCCATAAAAATATTTGAACTTGTGTAGGAATTAATTTTTTTAAGATATGAATCGATCTAACAATATTTTATTCACTCATAATAAACCATTAAAAAATGTATGTCAAACCATGAATTAAATACCATGGAAAATTAAATTCTTTAAAATTGTGTAAATTAAAATGTTAAAATAAATAAAAAATAATAATATTTTTTATAATTTGGAATCCCATATTTCATCTTCATCCATGAGAATAATCATTAGTAGAACTAAACCTAAAATGGAAAAACATCAAGAAAGGATAATTCATGTTGTAAAATCCAAAACAAAAACAATATAAATGAGATGTTTGAAATTTGATGATATAATGGTATGAATTTATAAGATGTAATGGGGGTAATATATCCATTATATGGCTGTTATAAAAGGGTATATAGTTATATGGTATAATACCATGAAACATGTTATGATTTTTGAATTACAATTATGTAGTTAATATACATAATGCTATTTAGTTGTCGAAGATACAAATATTCATTATAAATAATTAATTTGTAATAAAATACATAATTTCACAATAAAATTAAATTTATTATTTCACTTGAGAAAAATACCATTGATTCTAAATAAAATGTTTTTTAATTATATATTTTTTTAACTTATTAACTTTAAAGAATGATTTAAAAAAATTAGATTGATAAAAATAATTGATTATAAAATTAAAAAAACATCATCCATGAAATAATTAAGAAAATAAAATTAATTTTAATTTAATTATTCTTTGCTAATGCTATAAGATTTTTTTAGAACATTTTTTATAAACATATTATTTATATTTTAATAAAAAGGTAAATATATCTTATTTAGAGTAATATGTTTAATTAAATTTATTATATATATATATATAAACTAATTAAAATTAATTTAATGATTATTGGATAGTAGAAATAATAATTAAATCATTTATTATTAAAAGGGGATATTTATTAAAGAATTGTTCTTTATGTATTGTGTAATTTTATCCCAATAAATTAATTTAATCTCCTTTAAAGGATAATTATAAAAAATATATTTTAGTATAAAAAAAATATATTAATTGATATGTTATAGGATTAAGATCTCTTGAATTTTAAGAATTCTTTTTTTCAATAAAAACATTTTTCTTATATATTTTATACTTTTATTTAAAGATAGATTTCTCATATTTATATATTGAATTAAATTAACATGTTTAAAAATTTTAATCGTCATTTCATAATTGGGTAATAATTTTTTTCATTTTTATGTATAAAATAAGTCACAGAGGTTAAAAATGAGTTACCAGAGTAATGTTAAAGCGATGTAATAAGGGTATAAATAAGTATAAATGACATAAAATATCATGAAAATCTATCTCTAAATTGTATTTGTTTGGGGATTAATTACCCATATCCATTATTTTCCACTTTTTATCCACTTTACTTTTAAAATGAAATCCGTATACATTATGGATTGAATATATGTGAAAATACCACTTAAAACTCTCCTCTAAAAGGATCCTATCTCTAAACTTCAAAAACCCCTATTCTCATAAGGTTATTTATTGAGTCAAGTTTAAATGGTTATTTATTAAGTCCTTATTAAAAAAATATGCATTAATTCCAATAAGTAATCTTAAATCCTTCATTTTCAAGGAACCTCTTTCAAGGATGGAATTCAATAATATTTGTACCAAGTTCCTCACAATCATTTTCAACTACATTATCATTTAAAATATTCTTAAATATCATTATCAACTATAATGATTTTATATTAAAGTATTTACTCTTTTAATAAAATGATATTTATATTATGTAACTCTATGGTATTATTCATTAATTAGTATAAAATGTTCTTGCTTGGGATGATTTCACCACTCTATGAATGATGTTATTCTATATTTATTATTTCCAATATGAATTAGTATAAATACATTAATAATGGTAATATATAATATTAAGGACTAATTTATTTCATGAATATTATTTTAGGATTGTACCATAGAAAAATAAATTTTCATTATAATGAATTAAGTACTTATCATAAAATTACATGAAACATGTTATTCAAAGATCTTGTTCTCGTGAATCATTCTAATATCTTCCATGAAAAGAAAATTGGATTGATTAATTAATTGGAAAAAATTATTTAATAACTATGAGTAATCTAGTAATGATTAAATTTTTATCAATGAATGAGAATCAAATAATCCATTACAATACTTTTATGAAAACAATCAATATCATTAACATATGACAATGATGTTAAGCAATAACTAACTAATATATATGTTATAAATGATTATAATTAAATTTTATAGAAGGTAAAATATATGAATAAGGTTATTAAATACTTGAATAAGATGGTTAATAATATTATACAAGATGTTAAAGTTATTTCATGGATGTTATGAGTAAAGGAATGTTTTTTATGTTTCAATTTCTCTTTTTTGAGACATTTTTTCTATTATCCACCAAATTTTATTTCATATTGTATAGATAATTCCCTATTAAAATTTATTGTATTTATTAAATTTTATTAATTGGGATATATAACTATATTTATGATCTCTCTTTCATATTAATTTGATTCATTTATTAATAACGTTTAAGGAGTTTTTGTTAACAAAACTTCATTTCATAAATTTATGATTATTTTTAATACTTTTATCATGATCATAATTTCACCCCCCACATTTTATTTCTCAAGCATTATTCCAAAAAATTTATTCCTATTATTCCAAAAAATCTATACTCCTAATGTTTTATAAATTATTTATTTTTAAAATAAAAAATATATTTAATTTTTAAGAATTTATCATCTTAATTTTCCATTCATTGTGATATGCTTCATACTAACCATTTATTTTCATTTTTGTGGTTTATATACTTCCCATAGATTTATTTTTATCTAAATTCTTATAAAATTCTTGTGATTTTTGAATGATTATAATATTCTCTCTTTTAATAGGTTTTGACGCAAAAGTTACAAACACCATAGGGGTTTGGGTTTTCTTATATCACTTTAAATCCAAGAATATTTATGACTAAATTCATATCTAGGGAAATTTATTGTTTTTCCTCTCTTAAATCCCATATAATTTCTTCTCCTATAGTTATTTTTTGGTTTTAATTTTCTCCATACCTTTTCATATCCCTATGGTTTACAATTTTACTAGAAGGATATTTGTAAGTGGAGCTAACATTATCTCTTTTTTAGATGGAAATGTTTCTACTACATTGTCACATTAATTATATTATCTTATGAATATACTTCTATATAATTTAATTATTACATAAATTAATTTTCTATTATACTTTAATTTCTATTTAAAATACTAAAATGAATCCTTATACAGTTTTCACTAATGATCATTTTTTATTTTCATTGAACATCTTTATACAATTATGGTAGGAATATATTTTAAAAAAAATTACACATTAATTAATTTTATAATTTTATTAATAAATATTCTTTAATAAAATTACACTCTGGGTTTTTATGGTTTCCCAATGTAATTTATTTCCCTATTTTCTTATAATTTATTACATAAAAAATAAAAGATGTCAAAAGTAAAGGATATTTATTCATACTTTCCAACAAAATTTTCTAATTATCTTATGAAAGTGTATTTAATGTATGAAAATATCATTTAATGTTCCTTTGGATTTATTGTGTAAATAATCTAATAATTCCATCCACATTATTTCTCTAAAAGTCGCATGACAACATCTTAAAGAATTTTATATGAACCATGTTTATTTCTCACATGTTATTCATGTTTTTATGAGATTATGAATGTTTTCAAGTTCAAGTGGCATTCATATGTGTGGTTTTTCATTATATGAAAATTGGGTATGATATATTCTACAAATAATTTTGTTGATTTTTTATATCTCATATGGTTATCTCTTAAAAGGGTGTGAGGAACTATTGGTTACCCAAAGCCCAAAAGAATATACACTACAGGTTGTTATCCCATGAAAAAAAAGTAACATGGGTTGTTATAAAAAGTCTATTATATTATGGAAATGTAGACTACCTAGTTTATTATGTGATGAATGTCTCGATGGTTAACCATGATGCAGGTTTTATTCTCTTATTCTATCCATGTTAAAATGTTATGAATTGTGTCTATGTTGTGTTCATATATTATTGAATCATGTTTACACACTACCAATAATCATGTTTTATTTAAGAAAACTTATTTCATGATTTATGATGTATGATATATGTTTTAGTGGGTGTCATTATCTAATGTAATGTTCATGTATCATGATTATGTTCTCATAACCACAAGTTTTCCATATTATTACTTAGGAAATGTGATTTTTATCTCTTATATTTACTCCTATGTTTCATATAAGATGGAACTTTTATTATGTTTTTATTTCCTATGTAACAGAGATGATATTGATGTAAAATATTTTGATAATAATATCCTGTGTGGAGATGTTTTTTGGAAATATGAATGACTGATTGTAAAATTATAATATCATATATCTAATCTCTAATGAAACTAAAACTATATGTTCTAGGGTGTGATTTAATCAGTATAATAAATATTAAGTATAATGTTGAAAAATATATGTGTTTCATTATTCAGTCATCTCACCTGGTATCAATGATTATGTGTTAAGTTTATATTCTTTTCACCGGATATGAGAGTATGGGTATGGGATTATTCTCTTGGTTTCAAAGTAGGGTTTAGTTGTTTATGGAATTTTTATATGAATAATAAGATTATAAAAACTAGAAAATCCTATGATAGACCAAAATTGTTATAGGATGAACCTAAAATGTAATAGGTTAATATGAAGGTTCCGTAATTTAAGACATTTGGACTAATTTCCCTTATTATATAATTTCTTATAATGATTATTAGTGATTTATACACATAGTAACTTTTTTTAGTCAATGTTTTGAACTAGGCGGAATCTTGTTAACAATGTCATTCATGGAAAATGAAATGGATTTCCTAAAGAGAAACCAAATGATATGGGAGAAATAATGAAAAATTTCATAGAAATGTTATCTCAAGTTATGAAAAATAACCAAAACCATATTGAGCTCTTGAACACACCAAATAAGTAGAAACACACTATTGAATATTTCATGAATCAATGTCCATCCTCTTTTAGTGGTTCTTCTAATCCACTAATTGGTTACTAATGGATCAACAATATAAAACTGGTGTCTTCCACTCTATATATCTTGGAGGATAAAAATTATTTTTTATTTTTTTATCATTTTTAATATGAATTTGATCAATGTTCAACACGAATCAAGAACACGAGGAAATATATAGAAATCAACTCCATGAAAGGGGAGTATTTTTGTAACAGCCCGAGATTTTATAAAAAAAATATTCTTTTTAATTTCATTAATGTCTTGTGTTGTACACTACACCAAAATAAGCTTGAACAACACGCATCCTTAACTTGCCTTGCATTACACGCAAGCGCGACCTTCCTCGATAGCGTGTGTTGTACGCAATACCGAGTTTTGCTAAATAATGATATGCTATTAAAATATTATTAAAACTAGCCGTTATGAATAGTAATAACCACTTTTTGAAATTTTTTAAATTTTATTTTTCAAAATCGACTTCATTTTTGGATTCGGAATATCGAAATTAGCTTTGGGCGAAATTTTGGTAATTTTCGGATAACTTTCATATTTTGATGAATAGTGAAAATTACTAAATTTTAATTAAAAACAACTTTTTCAATCAAAATAATTAATAGTGATAAATTATTAATTTGAGTGGTTTTAAAGTATATTTAGAATATATTTTTACAATTTAATACAATGTTGGTCATTGGATGTAATTTCACATTTAAACCAGACATAAACAAGTGTCAATCTTTTGATAGTTATTATCTCTTAAGAACACGCTATTTGTTTTGACGACGTGAATTAATTTTTAAATTAATTAATGCAACTGATATGTTTTGAATTTGCTAAAATATACATCATTTTTGAGTTCATAATATCAAATATAGCTTAGGCCTAATTTTTGGTATTTTTCTGGAAACTTTCATTTTTTGATGAATAGTGAAACCACTAAGTGGTAGTTAAAAAAAATGAATTTTCATAAAACTTAATTTTACCGCTTCTGTGAATGGAATTTCGAAAATCTGAGAGACACGGTTGATATCATTAAGTAAAATGTGGTTCAATGAGATGAAAATAATTTTTTGGTGAATAGTAACTTTTTACTTTTTTTACCACGATTAAAAGTAAATAGGGTAATTAAGGGTAAACATGTTATTATTATTACCCCAAAACATGTCCTAATTCTATTGGATAAGTGTAATTCGACCAAAAACAACCTTAGAAATAAAATATGATCATTTAGGTCCACTTGGATTAGATTAGGAAATTTATTATTAATTTATTTAAAGAAGGGTTAAAATAGTTAAAATCAAAGTTTAATAAGTAAATCATTTTTAATATAGGGTTATACATAAGATAAATTCGACTATAAATACAAATTAGAAATCTAAAAAGATTTCCTACATAATTGTATTTTATTTGTAATTTTTAGACATTAAATAATTTAATTTATTTATGACACAAAGATGATGCAGTAATTATCTTATTAATGAAATATTGACATAATTGATGTTATAAATACCCAAATAAATGTAATTTGAGACTTTTTATGAATTACACTAATTTTATAGGTTAATATGACATTTTATTGTTGATTTAATTAACTTTTTTCGAACTTATCATTCTGTTATGATTTTCACAAAAATCAATTACTAAATAGTGTCAAAATTGACATAAAATAGTTTTTAAAACAAATATTATATTATTAATTGTTATTTTATTCCTAAAAATCTAAGGTTCGGCCAAATGACTTAGATAAGGTTATATATATTAATAATAAACAACTTCGGGTTCTCTTGGCTTGATATAGTATGTTTATTAACCTTATAGTGTAAGAACACAAGAAGACACCGTAAAAGTAAAATTATTTAACATAATGTTAAGTCTAAATAATAAGGTTAAAATAGGAACCTAAACTTGTCTAAATTCTATTGGATGAGAGTATTTCGACCCATCCCCACCTTAGCTTCTAAATAAATCAATTTTGAGCTATTTAAAACCGAACTTGACTTTATAATAAAATAATATTTTTAGTTATTCCAAAGGTGCCCCTCTCCTCCCTTATAAAAGGGCACCTCCTCCCTCTCTTCCTCACACCACTTTGAGCCTTCAAGCTCGGCCAAAACCTGCCAATTTCTTCTCTCCACTTCCCTAGAAACATCCTAGAGGTTCTGGTCTTCTTCAAAGACCCATTTTAGTGCCCTAAAAGGAGGTCTCAAAGAAGCACTTCAAAGAAGAGGTAATGTTCGTTACCGATTCTTTCATCTTTATTTCTTCTTCCACTTCTTCTTCTTTAGTTGTTTCATTATGAAGTAATAACATCAGTATAACTCATATACTGATATGTTATTATAAGTATGAAACAACCCTATTTCACCATCTATCAATCCTATGGAAAAAGAAATCACCGCGCGTGCGTACGTACGGAATACCATCTCCACGCCGTGGTGAAATCTATTTTCCACCACAACCTTACTTGGATGGGTATAATGGTGTAAATAATGACTATATATGAATATTATAAAGTGATACTGATTCTGAAATATTATACATACACTCCAATACAATTCCACTATCATAGGAACAATATCATCACTCGTGCGTACGTACGGAATACCGTCTCCACGATGTGATGCGACTCGTTCTACATGATCTTAATTTCATAATGATTATATAAATGAATTGAATGAATGAATATGATATATATTACGCTAATACCATTCTGTAAATTAGGTATCTATAACCTAAAGAGAAGAATAAGAATTTATTCGACAAAACATGCATAAGAACAAAAAGTTATAAACACCCGAATAACAAGTAGCAATGAAATATTACTACTAAGAAGCTAAGAATATGACCAAATATGATATCATAAAAATATGTATGATTCTGTAATAAGTCAATAACATTATTTAAATCATTATACAGGAGGTTCATACATGTACAAATCATATCGGACCTAAGGTAAGGGAAATATCACAATCTCATTTTTATCCGATATTGTTTATGCTTTGGTATTTACTGGGGTGTATTTTATCATCCACATCCATATTTCCTCAATATGTAATATTTATATCCTTCTACAATAGTTTATATCCAATTTTACCCTTCAGTGAGTTTTTAGTAAAAGATATGAAAGGAATCTTTTGTCGTTTTTCATACGAGGTATTTTTTGACTTTTCCGACAAAAGTACGAGAAGAATGTTTTTTTAACTTATACTGCATGAATGGATTTTTAAAACATCATTTCCAAGAAGCTTCCTTTACAAGTTTTCAAGTTTATTTTTAATCAACTTATTTTAGTTTAAAATTTTATGACATGTTAAGAAAGGAAAATATTTTTGAAGTAGAAAGGATATTTTCCTCAAGAATGAAGTTCAAGTGTTTTATCAAAATTATTTTCCATCTAAGATAATATAGGGTTCTGTTTATATCACTATTATTACATTGATTTGATTATGTTGTGATGGAATTATTTTTATGAATTCCTTTATCTTATATGAATTTTTTGATGATGTCACAATGTTTAAGATTCCCATTTTTATTACATGGGTTATGCAATGATGTATGATTTATGATTTTGTGGCACACATAAGAATGGTATCATTATGAGATGGGTGGGACCTATGTCTCCCTCTAATGAATTGGGTAAATATTTTATATCTCATGGGATAGACATGGCTGGAACGGTAGGTTATACCGGTTCAGTGAAACAGGACTGAAACGAGGGTGACTCGGTTCAGAAATGGACTTTGTCCACTAAGATAGTCTTGGCAATGAGTCTTGAATAATAAGAAATGATTCTCTATGATTATGTGTGAATGGCACAAAGTTTCATTTTTTAAGTTATGATTATTGGGATTCCATTTCACTACTATGATTTATCCCATGTTATGAAATTATGCTCTCTTTTGAAGGTTAATATTTCCAAAATGTTATGTTCTTATGAATATGATGTGATTGATATTTATTTTGTTTACCCTTACTGAGCATTTGAGCTCACCCTTTTATGTTTTCTTTTCCCTAGTATATAAAGAAAGGTTTTAGGTAAAAAAAAGGTAAGATCTTTATAGGAGATGTTGAAGATCATTCACCACGATTAGAATATTATATTCTGAGTTTCCAAAGACACTAAACTATTATGATCCTTGTGTGTGTGTTTTTGTTATGTACTAAGTATTCCGCAAAAGTAATGTAATGTCCATGTACGTTAAGCTTCGGGTATCTACAATTTTAATAATGTATTTTTAAAAAAATTTATGAACACATCTCACTAAAATGGATAGATAATTCCTTTAATTAAATCAAAAGGATAATGTATCTATTGTTACATGTGAATCAAACCTCATAAGCCTTTAAATCTACTCTTCGGGTTTTATCATTAACACTATAAGAAAAAATCTATCACTTTATTAGTGTATTAAAACCAAGTATCCTAATGGTGTTTTCTATTATATTATTTAGTTTACCTAAAGAAATTTTTAAATATTATAAAAATGTGGAATGGGAGATCATATACTCCCATTATTCTCATAGTTTTGATGGTAAGAAGATAAAAATGGTGTTTTGAAGAAACTCAAATGATAAAACACATAGAAATAATTAAATTAATCCTTCTATGTGTTTAAAATGTTGGAAGACACATCGAGGAAATTGAATTAAATATATAGCTAAAGCCTTTAATTATAAAAGATAATTACAACAAGTATATGATAGTCAAAAAGATAAGAATATTTAAAATAATTATCAAACTAATGCACCACCAGTTTAGGATATACCCTAGTATCTAATGACTAGTCATAAAGCCATTGGATAATGCCATAAAATGTGGTCATCTAAAAGACCTATTTTATCTCATTATACTAGAATATAGGAATCCATAAACCCTATTCACCACACCAAATTAGACCTCTCACACACTCAATAAAATTACAACTTCAAAAAATTGAACAAAATAATGATAAAGTAAAAGACATGAGAAGTTACTTGGTTTGTAAAATGTTTCCTACATCCATGGGAGAAACAATTCTATTATTTCTATTACAATAATATGTTAAAAAAATTATACTTTCAACTAAAAAAACTAGTCATTACAAAAAAAATTACTTAGACTAATTCCAATAAAATACGAATCAATATTTTATGATTCCTTTTGTCACTATGCACATAGTCCCCACATTACTTTTTATAGAAGAATCTATCCAGTATATATAGTTATACTAGACTCTTATAATTGTAGATACCCCTCTATTTATAATGGTGACTACTTATATCTAGCAGAAAACTAAATCACACTTCATGTACCAATAAGAAAATCAAGTTACACTTGAGTCAATATCTTTTGTTTTCTATGTGTCCTAACTATTTATTGTGCACAAATCCATTAGATATTATCATCGTCTAAACTCCTTATCTTCTAGTGGAGAGATTTCACTATCATTTCCTAAGACACAAAGAAGATGTTTCATCAATAATGGATGATGCACATTAACATTAGATGTTTCACTATCATTTCCTAAGGCACAAAGAATATTTCATTATTGTTTCCATTGATCTAAAATTTGATTAACATAACAATAATATCCTACATAAAGAATACATTTTGGAACAGCTATAAACTCTTTGATAGATAAGATATAAAATCATAAATCTATTGGAAACACATCAAGATGTGTTCTAATTTATACATCCATTCATCTAATTCCCACTAAGGAAAAGTGTTTCCTCAAACATTCTTAAACTAACACCTTGGTGAATATGTCTACAAGATATTACTTTTTTTTCTTTCGTCTATAAATATAGAATGTTTTCCACCATCATGTCCCATATTGAGTGATAATTTATGTTGAAGTGTATCATCAATTCATGGAATAATGGATTCAAATCCAAATGTATTGAACTCTAATTGTCAAATAATGACCCTCAAACCTTATAACTCCATCTAAAATCCTCTAAATAAATGTTTAACCATTTCAAATTATTCAAAGGTTTTTTTCAACCACATTATATACTTTTATTTTACTTTATGTAATGATCAACTATAACTATGATATCTAATTTATTTTCATTCATCTATTGGTGAAAAAACCCTGCAGTTCTATTCAAAGAGCACAAATCTATAGAAAATCCATCATTGACATAACCTCATAGTATATCATCAGTTCCAGACCACAAGTTTGTGTATTTTGATCTCTTCGAGTAACAGTTTAATTATTTTATAGTATTTATTTGTCCCCTTTTCTGAATCAACATTAATTTTCTCTCAACTATCATTATGAAGACAATTCCCAGTCAAATAAATATCATGGAATACACCTGACATCCTACCACTGATGAAAATGGAACTTTCACTATTTTCATGAACTTTCTTACATTTTATGTTCCATATCCTTGAAAAATGTAAATTTTTTAACCATTGGAGTTGAGTCTGGACTATATATAGTCATCCCAAATTATTTTATGAAATTTTGGATATAGTCCCATTATTATAGTACCTATGTCCAAGATTTTTTATCTATCTCAATATTTATCCAAATATATTCATGGTATATCTTATATTTTTCATCTCTAACCTTCTAGATAGATCATTATTGAGCTTCTGAATCCTAGTAATGTTTGTTCTACCATGAAAAATATCATCCATATAAAAAATAAGTCTAATTGAAATTCCATCATCCCAAACCTTTCAATAGAAAAAAATACATCATTTCATCAAGTGAATCCTTCATCCTCTATCGAAGCATCAAATTTAGTATTTATATATCTTAGCACTATCTTTAAACTATAGATGAATTTTTAGAATACATACCAAAAACACGTTATGATCACCCTAAAATCCCAATAGTTCCTTCATGTAATTATCTTCCTCAAAATAACCAAGAAAATAATTTATTCTTATATAAATATTCTCTTTATGTAGATTATTAGATGCACCATGATCAACATCATATGGTTGATAAAATGATTAACCACTATTGAATTATTTTTAGATAAGTAAATACCCTACTTTTTTTAAATATTGTCTCCATCATCTATGCCTTGTTCCTCTTCCTAACATACACTTCTTACTTAAAATATAAAAACCTCATATTTATCAATGGAATTTTTTCTTGTGGTAACCCAGTCTTCTCACAAGTTATACTGCTATATACTAAACATATTTCTTACTTCATTAATGACTCCCATTGTCTCGAGTCACTGAGAGTGACTGCCTTATACAACATTTTTTGTTCTCCATTTTCCATTATAATTATTAAGTTCATGTTATCTAGAAACCTATAAAATAGTTTTCTAAATCCAGTAAATCTATTTAATTATACATTTGGAGTAGCATTATCTACCACAAGAAATTCTAATGCTTTGAAATTTGGAGACATAACATCCAATACTCCCACTCACACCATAGAAGCCCAATATTTTTCTATAAAATCTTAAACTGGTATATTTTCCACACATACATTGTTTTAATTTGAACTCCCTAGAATTTGAATCATTTAGGTACTCCCATTCATATCAATTTGGGCATGGTTAGTTGTGACACTTCTTTCTACTTCCTTTATATCCATGTTTTGGTGCTTAAATAGAACCTTCCTATTGAAGAAAATATACCAGATCCTAATAAAATCAAATTTATCAACATCCAACATAAAAAATCAAAATTATTAATTTCCATATCCCAATAAGAAACATGTCATTAAAATTGAATTATGTTTTCCCTATATTTACCATCAACATGAGTATAAATAAAACTTTTAATGATTTTATAGTGAATACATTCTGGTTATTTCTTAGACCATATATGTTCTGAAAATTCCTTTCCCAGTGGAGAATCTAGACTCCCATTGATGAGATATATGGTTTTATTCACTACTTCCACCTATATAGAATTTGTAATTTCTATGGGAACACTAATTTTTCCCCATCTCAATCAATGTATAGTTCATTATATCTATCAAACTCTTCTAATATAGTGTTCCAAGAATAGTTTCTCTAACCCGATCACCTTTTTCCAACAAATGTTCTAAAATTTCTATTCGTTTTCCTCAACACCAATGTTAAACATTATAAATTTTAACATACAACCTATTTCTCTCTCATCCATACCTTCCATTGAATGAATATTCTAATGAACTTAGGCTTACGCCATTTATAAGTAAAATAATTCTTTCCAAGTTTCATCATTAATGAATGTTAATATGTAAATTTTAAGAACTCATATATTCATTTTAGTTGTGGATCTTTTTTTCAGGTGTTTTTGAGAAAAAATGGGAGTTTTGAAATTTTAGAAGTACACGTTGTGTACTTGGGAGTACACACCGTGTACTAGGTTGCCACGGGTAATCTTGTACTGAACATGTAATGGAAGAGACTTGGCTATGTGGGGTGACCTAGAGACCGCCTAAATAGGGGGAAGTTTGAGGAATATACACGACATGTACATTAAATGAACACAGTGTACTTTTTCAATTATTTGTTAAATAAGACTAGGGTTATGTCGAATCCCCATAAACATCTTATTCTGGCCTCATCTCGTTCAGGAGCAACTGAGAGTGATGATTCTTATTTGTGCCACCGATCCACCATCCGTTTTTCGGTTCAATCTCTGGCGGGTGCGTTGGAATACCACCAGTGAGTCCTTCCTTCTTCTTGAATATCTCCTCCTAATTTATTCTCTCTCATGAGTTATTTGAGGTTGAACATTTTTAAAATTTTTATAGATATATGAAATTCTAGGCCGATTCAAGGGCCGAAGTTTGATAGTGTTCATCATATAATATCGAGGTAGGTGGTTTTTTTCTTTTCATTGGTTTTCTTTGAGTTTTATATTCCAAAGTACCGATTACCCATGTTTCAGGTATTTTTGGTTAAGGAAATTAAACCCTATTATTATTTTCCTTAGATTGATTGTTGGATTTAGGGTTTTTGATGTGATATTATGTAAAATTTAATGTTTTAAGGAACACCCCATGGGTGTATTTCCTTGTTTGAATGTTTAGGGTTGTTTGTTCCAGGTTTCCTATGAGGCAGACCTTGTTTCTTTGTCTATCTTGATAGGATGGAACTGTTTGAATTTTACTGCTTATTAAATGCTTTTGATATGAACTGGAATTGTTTATACATGTAGTATTTTAGATTAATTTGGGATTCATGATATTATTTTTTCATGATTTAATTACATAGGGCTATGATAACCTGGTGTAGTTAGACCAAATGGGGAATCGACATTGAGTTCAACCTTAGAGTGTCTATTATATTTCACGCTGCGAGACCAAAGAGGGGATTGACAGTGAGTGCACCCTCAGAGTGTCTATAGTTTACTTTACGAGACCACATGTGGAATTGAAATTGAGTGCTTCCCCAGAGATTCTATTGTATTTCTGTAAAGACCATAGGTGGAATTGATAGTGAGTGCTTCCTCTGAGTGTCTTTGCATTTTATTTCATTACTTGGACAAAGGGGTTAGACTGTGTGAGCTACCCATAGGGTTAATGTAAATATTGAATTTTTGTGATGGTTCTACCAAGACAAAGCACAAGATTGGATTTGGTTGTATTAGTTAGTCTTTTGAGATACCTATTTTTGATACTTGATTAATTGTTGAATATTAAATGCTAATAAAGGTAAATGGAAACTATAGGATTTGGTTACTTTTGTGTACTTCTAGTTTCTTTGCTGCATTTCCATTATTACACGTCATATATACTCACTGACAGTTAGGTACAGATCTTATGTTGGTTTCCTACTAGGATTCATCTCACACCCTATTCAGGTCATGTTTTTGGACCCAAACAGATTATATGGTTGCAGGTATAGATAAGGGAAAGCACCATTCTTCATTAGGTACTTGATTACTATGGATCTAGAGAGAATTAGAATAAGATGAGGCTTGCGATGATATTGGAGTTTATTTTTTTTCTTTTGTACTTTGGTTTAGTACTATATTTCCATCATTGTGATTTGTTTGGTAGTTTTCCAAGACATATGTGAAATACATCATTTATATATGTGCTCCAGTTGTTTATTTACATTCAGTCTTCTATTGTTTAATTATTGAATGGTATTATTATTTCCATTACATTTTAATAGTTGTTATTCCACTAGGAATACTCTTCCAATTAGGGAATAGTTTTTCCACTATCACACCCAAGGACCTCGCTGCTAGTCAGAAGCCTCTAGAATTTGGGGAAATGTGCTTGAGTCCATGTGACCAACTAGGTACGGGGAAACTTTGGGTGGCACCCAGAACCAGGAAGTTACAAAGTGGTATCAAATGGATTATTTTCTTCTTTGACTTACTGTTTAGAGCCTATATACAGGGATAGGAAGGATTAGGTAGTTGGTAATAAGCTATGCTCGGGAGTAACTAACCCGTGTACAGGGAAAATCCAATATACCTAAAATATTGCAATTGTTCCAATTTCGAAATTATTACAGTTGATTTTATTTCACCATTGGGTGAATCAATTATTTTTTGTTGTTATATTTTATATCATTTAGGTTCTATTTATGTGGCAACCCGATGAGATGAGAGTATTCCATCTCATGCATCATACAGGAAGTTGATAGAGATCACATTTCATTCATTTTGTCATGCCATTTAGGATGCATTATAGATTGAATACTGTTGTGATAGATGTTGTGCTAGATATTCATGATGTTGTGATATATGCATTGATATGATATATTCTATTTTTATATGTAATTGGAAAATTTAAAGTTTCTTTTGAATGGGAACCAATCTTTGGTCCCTAAGGTGTTATGGTCCCTCTTGGATCATGATTTGGTTGATCATATTGAACTTTAACTAAATTTTGTTATGATATGGCATGAATATGATGCCAAGATTTGATTCTTGGGGATTATGGGCCCCCATAGAACAGAATTTGGCACATTAATGCATGTTTTAACATTTTATGGGGTTCTGGAGTAGTTTCTAAGGATTACTGTCCGGAAAAAATCCATAATACATGGAATGTGACGATGAATACATTCCATGTATCCTTCTGTTTAGGAAGAAAATTCTTTTCTTTAGTAAACACCGTGTATTGTATGTACACACCATGTAGTCCTTATCAGTGTGAATGACTGTGTGACAGGAGACACGAGGTTGGGAAATTTTGGGTGATACACGCCGTGTGCTTGAAGAACATGTGATGTTGTAAAATCTGTGTATCCAACCATGTGACCAAAGACACAGGTGGGTGAAGCTCAGGTTGTACACGCTGTGTTTTGTTCTTGCACGCAGTGTAGAGTCGACTGTGTCACTGACTGTGTGATTAATGACATGAATGGTCATAACATAAGGGGTACACATTGTGTCTAGGGCGCACATGCCATGTAGTGTTACCCAAGAAGGAACTCTGTGTTTAACTGTGTAAAGGAACTTGGGCAGGGGGAAATGATCAAAGTACATGCTATGTCTCATGGATAACACGCCATGTGTAGGGGTGTTACATGACCAGGTTTGGAGGAAGTACATGCCCCTGTTGAAACCTAAGTAAACACACCGTGTGGAGGGTATGCACTCCATGTAACCCAATTTTGAAAAGATTGATTTTTTTCTTCTCCTAATCCTTTCTTGAACTTCTATGTTTTATTCCTTGATAATATTAGATTGTGGTGTGTTCTTGACCTTACAGAGTCTTTCCACCGAGATGTCCTCTGGTTGTATGCCAGATACAGGGCAATGATCAGACACCGAAAATGGTAGATTAGGGACTACCAGCCGATCCTCCAATTGTTCCCATCTTGGCACCAGCAGTTATACCATACACAGGTGCTAATACTAAGTTCCAAGAAGGCTTCATGAGGATGATACATACCTTCTCAGGAGCACCTCATTTTGCCCCGTCTATGGCAGAGTTTATATGGGTTTTTTAGTAGCACCATCCTCCCACTTTTTTAGGGGATGGAGGAACTCATGATGTAGAGTAATGGTTGTAATCCATGCTATCAATATTAGAGCATCTCAAGATTCCTCCATAGAGGATGGTGAATATCACTACATACATGATTTGGGATTCCTCTAAGAGATGGTGGGATGTGATATCACAAGTGGGACGTCGACGAGTTATGTATTGGGATGAGTTACAACATACCTTCTATGACTAATTCAACTCGAAGACCTTGAGGGTCGACCAAGCCCAAGAGTTCATGAGTTTGGAGTAGGGTACACTCTTAGTCATGGAGTATTCTTCTCTCTTTAAAGATATGCAGTGCTTCACACCCATTCTAGGGGGTGAAGAGTTATTTCTGGAAGGAAGGTTTGAGGATGGTCTCAGGTATGAAATCTGATCTCATGAGAACATCTTCAGGTTGACTTCCATATCTTCTATGGTCAACAAGGCTCTAATCACTGAGTGAAACCATAGGGATTCTAGATCTGTGATCTAGGGAGGATCTGAATCCATAGTTGGTACACTTCTGACTTGTAGCATGAAGCGCTGTAGGGATTCTACGCATAGAGATCCGAGAAGGCGAGATTTTCCTTCAGGTAGCTAGGTGGTGTGCTACCAGTGTGGGAAGGGTAGATATAAGAAATCTTAGTACCCAAGAGGCCCAGTTTATTTTCAATATTTTAGAAATATGGGACATATTCAGCGTTTCTGTAATGGCCTCCTTCTAGAAACTAGTTATGGAGGATCTATCTCGACTCCTCATATCGAATCAAGACCACAAGTCCCACACTAGACTGGGGGATGCAGTTCTTAAGGCCATTCAAACTGAGGTGGTGATCATGGCCATAGTGGTTAGATATAAGGTTTTCTATAGCCGTAGGCTGGATCAGATCAGGGATCTCAGACAGCTTCACAGGGCTGCGATGCAAGATATTCTTTTGCGCTAGAGTAGATCCACTACAAGTAGGATCCTAGACCCTCTACAGTTAGAGGTATGATTTCAGTTTCCTTAGTTTTATCTTACTCTCTTTTCGATATAGGGTTTTTCCCATAGCTTTATATATGTACCAGTTTTGGAGAGCCTTGGGCTCTATATCTTCACTTCTGTTGATATCATGATGTCAGACACACCATTGGGGATTAGAATGGCTAGTGTATGTTAGTGCAAAGAGTTCCCTCTTGATATTGGTGGGTGTCACTTCTTATGGGACCTTTATGTCTTAGAGATGATAGGCTATGATGTCATTCTCAGAATGGACTAGTTAGTTCCCTTCCAAGATGTTGTCAATTTTTATCATCATAGGGTGAGTTTCACATCACCAGAGGACTGATTTTTTTTAAATAAGGGTGAATGGGACATCAATTAAAGCAGAGCTAGACCTGAGCATCATAGGTTGAGAGGTGATACATCCCAGATTGGTTTATATCTGGATAACCAGGGGACTTCACAGTTGGGCTTTCCTCCAATGGTCGATCATTTTAGGGATGTCTTTCCAAATGACTTTTTAGGTTTTCCTCTAGTGTGAGAGGTATAATTTTCTATTTAACTTGTTCCAAGGGCATCACTAGTGTACATTCCTCCCTATGTGATAGCTACACTAGAGTTGTAGGATCTCAAGAAGTAGTTGGAGGATTTACAAGAAAGTGGTTTTATCTAACCCAGTAATTCTCCATGGAGTTCGATTTTCCTATTTGAAAAGAAGGAAGATGGTACCCTCAGACTTTTCATGGATTATCAGAAGTTGATCCATTTGAATCTTAATAACTGATATCCCTTATCGAGGACTTATAATCTCTTTGATCAACTTCGAGGAGATCGAGTGTTCTTGATGATTGACTTGAGATCCGGTTATCATAGGTTGTGCGTTAAACCATCAGATATACCTATTATAGCCTTTTAGATCAGGTATGTTCTATAAGAGTATGTTTTTATGTCATTCAATCTCACAAAAACACCAACAGTTTTTATGTAACTGATGAACTGAGTGTTCCATCCTTACTTGGACTCCTTCATGGTTGTTTTCGTGGATGATATCATAATGTAATCTCACACTCGACACGACCATGACACCCATATTGAGATCCTTTTGAGTAAACTGAGAGAGCATCAATTATATGCTAAGCTCTCAAAATGCCACTTTTGGATTGACCAGATTTAGTTTTTGGGACAAATTATCTCAGATACTCAGTAGACCCAAAGAAAGTGAGAGAAGTTTTTTCCTAGGAGTAGTCGAAGAACATATTTGAGTTATAGAGTTTTTTGGGAATGGATTATTACATAAAATTCCTTATATATAAAATTCCATGGTTATAAGTACCACTGACAGAGCAGACTAAGAAGGGTGAAAAGTACTTGTGGAAAGATTATTGTGAGTCAGCCTTTCAGGAGCTGAAAGGGAGGTTGACTTCCGCATCGATACTGATCTTACTAGATCCTGGAAAGAGTTACACTATTTAATGTGTTCTATCAGGTATCAGGCTAGGAGAAGTGCTTATGGAGTGGGAAGGAGTCATTGTGTACGGGTCTTGGCAGTTGAGGCCACATGAGAGGAATTACCTGACACATGATCTCGAGTTGGCAGTAGTTGTTCATGCCTTGCACTGTTGGAGACATTATCTTCTAGGAGAGCATTTTGTGGTGTACACTGACCACAAAAGTCCCAAGTATATATTTACCTATCATGACCTAAATTTTAGATAGTGAAGGTGGTTTGAGTACCTTCAGTCCTTTGACTTTGATCTTTCTTACACTCCTGGGAAAGGCAACACAGTGGCTGATGCGTTGAGCATGAGGAATCAGATACAACCAATTCAGGAGGCCAACAGTGAGTGGAAGCTTATGTATCTATTCTCTAAGATTCATTTGGAGGTGCACAACAGAAAGGGGAATACTTTTATTTCTTCTGTAGCTGTTACCACTAAACTTCTGAATCAAGTTTGAATGAGGAAGCTATCAGATTATGAAGGCCTACTCCTATAGGAGAGTGTGTCAGGCGAGGACCCTAATATTGGGTGCACTATAGGTGAGGATGAGATCTTGCGCTTCCATGGACGCATATGGGTGTCAACAAACATACATGAGGATATATTATAGGATTTTCATTCCTTAGCTTGGGCAGTTCATCCAAGTGTCACCAAGATATATCGTGATCTACACCATCATTATTGGTGGCTAGGTATGAAGAGAGATGCTTTTGGTTTTTGTTATGAGAAGTTTCACTTTTCATCAAGTGAAGGAAGAGCATCAGCAACAAGAAAGGATTCTATAATAGTTACCCATTCCCACTTGGAAGTGTAATGATGTCTCGATTAATTTCGTGACAGGGTTACCAAGATCACCTTGATGGAATGATGTGGTTTGGGTTGTTATTGATAGACTCACGAAGGTGGAACACTTATTAACGATCAAGGAGACCTTTAGTGTTGATGATCTTGGAATTTTTTATATATGAGAGACTGTATGGTTGAAAGGGGTTCTTCACTCCATCATTTCAGATAGGGACGTCTGATTTACTTCACGTTTCTGGCAAGGTCTACAAAAGGCTTTGGGTAAACAAGTACTTCTGAGTATATCTTACCATCCCCATATATATGGTTAGTCAGAGCGCACGATTTAGGAGATAGAGGACATTCTTCAAGAATGAATCCTAGATTTTCAAGGTTCTTGGGTGAATCACATACCTCTGGGGGAGTTTTCTTACAATAATAGTTTTTAGGTGAAAATTTAGATGGAACCTTATGAGGATTTGTATGGTAGTCTATTGTGATCACCCCTATATTGGTTGGAGGTAGGAGATGTGGCTATGCTGGGAACTCATCTTTTTCAAGAGACCACAGAGTAGGTGGAGTTGATTCAGAAGAGGATGGTTACTCCACAGTTTTGACAAAAGTCTGGTGTTGATCGAGATAGACGACCTATGGACTTTGAGGTCATATATCGGGTTTTCTTATGTGTTACACCAAGTATGGGACACAAGAGGATTATGATATAGGGGTATCTTTCACCGAGATACGTTGAGTCGTTTGAGTTTTTGGAGAGAGTCAAGCTGGTTTCCTATTAGTTGTAGTTACCTCAGAGGTACTGAGCTATATAAGACACCTTCCACATTTATTAGCTACGACATTACTTTTTAGACCAATATCATGTTTTTAAACCTGAGGAGGTTGATTTGGAGGTGGATGCATTATTCGAGGAGAATCCTATCCGAATTATTTATCAAAGCGTGAAGGTTTTCCATGGCCAGTCTATTCCTCTAGTACGGGTATTATGGAATCACGTGCGAGTACATGACAAGACTTAGGAGAGGGAGGCCGATGTGCGATCATAGTGTCCAGAGATGTTCGAGGTTTCTTCTTTGATACCTAGTTAGGGAAATTCAGAGACGAATTTCTTTAAGGGGTAATTTTTTAAGAACCCAGATCTTTATTTAAAATGTAGATCTTGTTTTTGGGTGTTTTTGAAAAAAATGGGAGTTTTTGGAAATTTTAGAAGTACACGCCGTGTACTTGGGAGTACACGCCATGTATCAGGTTGGCATAGGTATCTGTGTACTGGATGTGTAATAGCCAAGACATTGAAATGTGGGGTGACCTAGAGACCTCCTAAAGAGTGGGCCGATTGAGGCATGTACATGGCATGTACGTTAAATGAACATGTAGTGTACTTTTTATTTTATTTGTTAAATCGGACTGGGGCCATGTATAATCCCCAGAAACATCTTCTTCTAACCTTGTCTCATCTAGGAGCGACTGAGAGTGATGATTCTTCTCTGAGCCACCGATACACCATCTTTTCTCCAATTCGATCTCTGAAGGGTATGTTGGAATCCAACCAGTGAGTCCTTATTTCTTCTTGAATCTCTTCTCCTGATTTATTATCTCTCTCGAGTTATTCGAGGTTGAACTCTTTTAACATTTTTCTATATATATGAAATTATAGGCTGATTCAAGGGACAAATTTCGAGAGTGTTCATCGTACAAAGTCAAGGTAGGTGGTTTGTTTCCTTTCATTGGTTTTATTTGATTTTTATATTCCAAAGTGATGATTACCCATGTTTCGGGTATTTCGGGTTAAGGAAATTGAACCCTATTCTTATCTACCTTAGATTGATTGTTGTATTTAGGGTTATTGATGTGATATTATGTGAAATTTCATTTTTTAAGGAACAACCATTGGGTGAATTTCATTTTTCAAATGTTTAGGGTTGTTTGGTCTAGGTTTCCTATGAGTAAAACCTTGTTTCTTTACCTTGCTTGATAAGATGGAATTATTTTACTTTTACTACTTGTTAAATTCTTGTGATATGCATTGGAATTGTTTATCCATGTAGTGGTTGAGATTACTTTGGGAATCTTGATATCGTTTATACACAATTAAATTTCATATGGATATGAGAACCTGGTGTAGTTAGACCACAGGGGGAATTGGCGTTGAGTGCTTCCTTAGAGTTTGTATTATATTTCACGTTGTGTGACCACAAAGAGGATTACCGGTGAGTGTTCCCTCAGAGTATCTATAGATTAATTTATGATACCACATGGGGAATTGAAGTTGAGTGCTTTCCTAGAGAGTCTATAGTTTTCTTGGAAAGTCCATAAGGGGAATTGAGAGTGAGTTCTTCCTCAGATTGTCTTTGAATTTTATTGCATTACTCGGCCAGAGGGGTTAGACTGTGTGAGCTACCCAGAGGCTTAATGTAAATATTAAATTTTTATGATGCACCTGCCAAACCAAATAACAAGATTAGATTAAGTCTTGTTAGGTAGTATTCAGAGACACTTGTTTGTGATACTTGTTTGACTAATTGTTGATTATTAATTTCTAATGAATATAAATGGAAACTATGGGATTTGTTTACTTTTGTGTTCTCATAGTTTCTTTGCTGTATTTCCATTTTTACCTATCATATATACTCATTGACAGTTAGGCATAGATCTTGTGGTGGTTGCCTACTAGGATTCATCTCATGCCTTTTATGGGTCATGCTTTTGGACCCAAATAGATTTTATGGTTTTAGGTATAGAAAAGGGAAAGCACCATTCCTCATGAGGCGCTTGATTATTTTGGAGCTAAAGAGCATGAGACCAAGATGAGGCTTGCGAACATATTGGAGTTTATTTTCTTTCTTTTGTACTTTGGTTTAGTATTTTATTTCTATTATTATGACTTATTTGGTTGTTTTCCTAGACGTATGTGACATGAATCATTATATATGTGCTCAAGTTGTCTATTTACTTTCAAAATTTCGTTGTTTACTTATTTTATGGTATTATTGTTTCCATTACTATTTATTATTTGTTATTCCATGGTTCATACTCTTCCAATGAGGTCATACTTTCCCTACTATCACACCAAAGGCCCTCAATGCTATTTGGTAGCCTCTGGTGTTCAAAACAATGTGCTTGAGGCCATGTGACCAACCGAGTATGGGGAACCTTTGGGAGGTAATCAAAACTAAGATGTTACATAAAGTGACCCATTGTAAGATTAGAATAATCCAGGTCCCCAAATATTCAAGTGAACCAACTCTAGTTTTCACACTCAAGGCCTCTGTGATGACTCACATCATCATGGGTTGTAAAAATCATGTGAAATTTGGACCGTTTTCTTCTCATGTGTATTTAGTGAAATAATTGTAATTTATTCTAATAGATGATATTGGATAATTTTTCTAACCACTTTGTTGGTCCCAAAATTGGGTGTTTACTCAAGGACATGAGTTTCGTGGAAATATGAGTTGTTCTAATTTTCATAGAATTTTTAATATTTAACTAATCAAATATTAATGTTTTCATGTGTGTTCGTTCAGTTGTTTGGGTCCCCTTGTGGTTTGATTTGGTAGTTCCATGGAGAAATCTGGTGCTTCAGACCATTTTTGGGGTTTCTTATTTGGGAAAACCATATACATGGCATTTATTTACATGAACTAACATCATGTGTTCTTCCTATTTGGGTAAGATGAGTTTTTAATTTAACACAACATGTTGTATTACTTGTAAATGTAACTAGTTGTAACACCCCGACCCTAGTTACCCAGAGTCTGTGTATTATTACATAACATTGGCATGATACATGGAATCATGTCCTGAAGGACCGATCAGTTTAGTATCCATTCAAGGACTAGATACATATATAAGTTTTACATTACATTATGAAATAAAAAGATAGAATTTTTTCTTATTTTAACACAATCATATCCCTTAGATTATCCCTACAGGCCAGTGATAATATACTTCTTCGCATCCTGAGAAAAATAAAACATATAAAGGGGTGAGATCAGGTGCTCAGTAAGGATAATAATATAACAAAAACTTTCATTTTTAATATATATAACCTTATCTAAGTCCTTTGGTTGAACCTTATATTTTTAGAAATATTATATCAATTATTAATATATTATTTGTTTTAAAAACTCATTTATGTCAATTTTGACACTATTTGGTATTTTGTTTTTGTGTAAGTCATAAAAAATTTATCATTTCAAATTAAAAATTATTTAATAAACCCTAACATGTCATATTAACCTAGAAAATTAGTTTAATTCATCATAAGTCTCAGTTTACATTTATTTGGATATTTATAATATCAATTATTTTAATCTTTCTTTAAAAAGGTAATTACTGCATCATTATTGTATCATAAATAAATTTAATTATTTAATGTCTAAAATTTATAAATAAAATACGATCATGTAGGAAATATTTTTATATTTCTAATGAATATTTATAGTCTAATTTATCTTATGTATAACCCTATATTAAAAATGGTTTTGTTATTTAACTTTGAATTTAACACTTTTAACTCTTCTTTAAATAAAATAATAATAAATGTCCTAATCTAATCCAAGTGGACCAAAAGGATCATATTTTATTCTTAAGGTTGATTTTGGTTGAAATAAACTTATCTAATAGAATTACTACTTGTGTTAAGGTAATTATAATATCATTTTTCACCATTAATTACCCTATTTACTTTTAGCCGTAGTAAATAAAATTCCAAAGTTACTATTCACCAAAAATTATTTTCGTCTTATTGAACCAAATTTTACTTACTGAGGAAAAATATGTCTCTCAGATTTTTGAAATTCAATACATAGAAGAATTAAAATCACGTTTTATGAAAATTTGCAAATCCACCTAGAAGGTTGGTAAAAGACAGTAAAAAGTTTGATAAAATTATATATATATAATATTTTTATAAAATGAATCCAATGAATTACATTGAACATATATAGGTATTATGTATCTATTTTTACCTAATATAAATTTAAATAAAATAACTTTTTATTTAAATAAAAAGTCGATTTTAAACAATAATGTAGTGTTTTTTCACTATTCATCAAAAATTGAAAGTTTTTAGAAAAATACCAAAAATTAAACCTAAGCTAATTTTGATATTTAGAATCCAAAAATGAAGTCTATTTTGAAAAATATAATTTATAAAATTTAAAAAAGTTGGTATTACTATTCATAACGGCTAGTTTGATTGGTCGTGGTGTGTTAAAACTCCAAGTTGTGTACAATACAAGATATTGAATTATACAAAGGGAAATGTACTATGGAAGCATGGGGTGTTACACTAGTCATGTGTCCATGTACATGGATTGGATGATTTTTGGGGAGTACACACCATGTACTTTGGGTATACCCCATGTAGTGGGAGATGGACCTATGGCCATGTACTTAGGAGGACACCCCTTGTTGGGGTACAAGTCCAGGTACATGGCTTGGGACCCTATTTCAGGAACACAGTGTAAATGTGTAGTAAATGTTGTGTCATTTAGCAGTGTACACAAAGAGATGGGCTGGGTTACACAAATTGGTACCATTTAGGGGTACACACTTTGTACTAGGGAGAACACACCAAGTAATTTTGGAGAAGTACACTACGAGTTACCTTGAGTTTCCTGAGGCACATTTCCAGGGAGGAATTGGAGGGTTACATGTCATGTACCCATAAGTGAACACCATATACATATCCTATGTTTTATTGTTTTTCATGATTTTTCCCCAGTTTTATAATTGGACTTGTGAGTTTTCCATTCGACTTTTTTCCTTGTAGATCATGATGGTGATAACCTTTTTTTAATATAGGTCATCTAGATAGTGTTTTGGATGCACAATCAGTTGTGGGATGTTTTCTTATGGTGGTTCCTGATTCTTTATAGGGTTGGGTTGTGAGTTGTGAGGCCCGTGTGAGGGTGTAATCTTGTTAGTTAGTTATGGATTGTGGATGTCAACTATTTTTGTTTGAGGTTCCTTCAATCAGATTCTGTTAGTTTGGATCGATTTATATCTCAAAGTGGATCATGGTTCTTAACTGTTCATTGGGGCCAATTCCTCAAGGTTAGAGTAGTTTATGTTTATATTTTGTGTTTATAGACTATATCTATTGGAGCCTTTGGGATTATTTGATGACTTTGGATGGAAGTTATGCTTAGGTGATGTTATGCTACTAAGATTAGTCTGAAGGACTCTTAGGGATTCCCTTATTAGAAATTTTATACCATTGTTTGGGTTGTTTTCTAAGAGTTTCTTGAGGTGTTTCTTATGATGAGGATACCATTGTTAGATTATTTTATTGAGGTGGTAGTGAGGACTGGATAAGAAATCTTGTTAATCATGTTTTTCTTTGGGATTCCAATTTGGCACGTTGTTGATTGAGGATCAGTTGGAGGATACTAACGACTACTTGTGGATGTTTCTCATGTAACTTGTGGTTGAGTTATTCATTGATCTTAAGGATCCCCTCATAGGGTGTAAATCAATTCATGTTGTCCTTTTTTTGGTATAGGTTATTTTTGTGGGTGTTACCCTAGATTGTGGGTGTAATAGGGAATTCCCTTGGTAGATATCACTTTGTGTTGTGGCCTTAGGGACTATATGAGCCTCGAGTTTAGAATGACCCTAAGGGGGTCATAGAGAGCCCATGGTTGCTACTTTATTGGATATTAAGATTCATGTTGATATGAGATCATCATGATTTATTGGATGAGAGTATATCAAAACTACTAGTTTAGCTATTTTTTTGCGGGGTTCGAGGTTGGATTTTCCAACATTCAGTTGGCCATTGGTTGTGATGTTTGATGTAGTTTTTATCTAGAATGGGGTTTCATAAAGAGAATATATGGATATCTTGGATTGGGCGTTGTCCCTGATTTGTAATCTAGTTCACCCCTCTACTAGAAGGTTGTGTTCAGATGGTCTTAGGTAACATATGGACGACATGCATGAGTGAAACCCTCTTTTTGAGTGTTCTCCCTAGCTAGAGATTATATTTTTAGATGTTTCCAGTGATCTCAGATGCTAGAGTGGGACCTCAGGGTCTGTGTATATGTCATACCCATGAGTAGATAGTGTCACCATGGATAATAAATCTATTAAGACTACATTAAGAGGTGTCCCATAGGACAGTTTTTACCACCAGGACACTCATTTAGAGCCTAATTCATTCTACATAACTTTTAGGAAACCACCGATTCTCAAATATATGAAGTGGAGATTAGTCACTAGTTAAATTGTTCCATCATATTCCTAGTGATCGGTAGAAGTGTTTTTTTTGTTTGGACACCAACTATTATTCCCTGGGTTATGACATTCATGCATGTTTTATTTATATATCTTGGAGGTCCTATGTAGATCTGGTGGATGTGTTGGTTGATGCATGGATGGGTGAGCCACATCCTATAAATCATCTAGCCCAGGCCATAATAGGGGTAGTGAATCACCCATACACATTGTTGAATTCAATAAATCTGAGGTAAGATTAGAATTTATTATTCCAAATGATACTTTATACAAGGGGACAGTAAAGGGGAAGTTCAAGGTCAATCCCATGAAGACTATGATAAGGTTAGTGACCATTTAAACGAAATCCTTTTAATAGATTCCTCAATTTCACTCTTTAGGTTTTATTTTTATAAAATCTAGGTAGTTTGGTTTTAATTAAATTAATAAAGGAATGAATCATGTTCAATTTCTAGGTATAGGCAAGGGATAATCCTAAATCTATATTGGGATAGACCTTTGTAATAGGATTTTAAATGATTCAAAGAACACCAATTGTACTAACCTAAACTAGAAAAGACTCCATGGTCCAGAGTAATTGGAAACTGAAGTGCATGAATCTTGGATTCTAGGAAGAAATTATTACAGGACATTGGTCATATCATGGTATTCTCTAACTAGGTTATAAACATTCAATTTTCTCACCCCATAGTCAGGGATAATGAAAAATAATGAGATTTAAAATTTTTCTAAACATGGTTACTGGACATAGGGTTATCCAGTTTTGATCTTTATATTTTTATTGGGATAAAACCACCATTACTGTTGACCCCTAATCATAAATGGATTAGTGACCAATGTTGGTGACTATAAAAATAAAGGAAATATCAAGAATTTTGTTCATAATCATAAAAAAAAATTTAAAAGAGACAATATAGTATTGAATTGGAAAGAATCAATGAAAAAAATTGAAAAAAAATACATATCTTACCAGAAACTAAATTTTCATAATGAAAAGGTTTTAAATGAGAAATCCTTAATTAAAAAAATAATAAAAAAACCACAAACTTACTGTAGATGAAGAAATGAATAAATAATGGTTCAATATCTAATGAAGAACTCTGTGTGGGGTTGAAACAAAGCTCAGTATAGAAACCAGTATTATAATAGATGAAAAACATGTGAGGAATCATTAAATGAACTCAATGTTTTAATAAAAACAAAAAATTTAATGAACGAAATCTAGTTTATAATGAGAATGAATGGAAACATAAGAATAAAAAAAGAGAAAAATAAAAATGTGTGAAGCTATAGAGCACGAGGGGTGATTGAAATATAAATAGGCCAAATAGGTGCATGGAATTTAAGTTGTACACATATTTTACTTTCTTATGTGGCTTGGGTCTTGATATATTCAAGTCATGTAAGTTGTTTTTACACAATTTTATTCATATATACTTTCACCACCCAATAATATGTTCGTATCTTTGACTGGGTGAGGCCTTGAAACATGAACCTCATTCAGTCTCTGCATGTCATTTATAAAATTCACTTTAGGTGGGATTCTTATTTATGAGTGACCCACATCATGTAATGGATTCACATGTTGGGTATTGCCATTATGTCTTTATAAATAATCAGGGGTTGGTCTATGGCTCTACTAAAATTTTGTGAATGGATTCTTCATGTCATGTTTATGATACATGGAATTTAAATGCTATTTTGTCACTTTTTTTTAGCATTTATTACTTTAAATATAGAATTCCATATTTCAATGAAATGAAACCCAAACCTAGCTCATTATAGAATTAAAAATGAATAATATCTTAATAAATGTATCCAAAATATTTATATAAATTCACCTTTTCAAATACACCCACACTTTGGCAATTTCTAGTACTCGAGAAAAAATAATCTCAACAGGGAGTTTAAAAGAATGAATTTTTTTAAAAATAAAACATAAATTAAAACTAGGAAAATAAAAAGAAGTGTATCCAGATAAATTCAATCCTCTAGAATCAATCCTACAACAAAAATTATTTAGGTCTCATAGTTCAGTTCCTTTGTCCAAATTATTTATTCTTTTAATTACAATTTCATAACTGTTTATTATATTCAATTATAATTTTTCAATTTACCTCACAATAAATTTTATCTCATAAATTAGTTTAAAAATTAAATAGAGTTATAATCATCCCCTGAATACATGTTCTTAACCATAGGCTTGTATTGATTATATCATCTCCACTTCGTAAATACAAATAAAAAATTAATCATGAGGTCTCCATCAAAAAGGGTTCAAACGAATCTGGGGCTAAGGGTAGGTGGGTGGAAACTAAAGATCATGCTCAAAAGGAGGGTAATATCTAAATTATAATTCATTGAAAACATAATCAATTAAATTAAGTGAATCCACTATGATCAAAAGTTGTACCTACTCCAAGAAGCTTAAACTAGACCCACAAGTGTATGAAGTATGTATCCAAAATGTACCACGTTCCTTTCTTTTTCTTTATCTTTTAATTATTTTTCAAAATTTTTGTTTAGGATATATCTTAGATACATCCCCTAAAAAAATATGATTCATCAGAGAAATCCTTAGTCTTCAAATGGTGATTTTTGGATTTCCTAATAGACAAACCAAAATTATTATCTTTCTTTTTGTCTATTTTTCAAATGAATAAAATATGAGTAAAATTCCAAGAGTAATCATTGATATCTTAATATCAATTTGGTATAAATTCCATAGTAAATCTTCTCAATCATAAAATCCTATGTCCATTATCTGAAAATCACCCCACACTTGTTTAATGGATAATCATGTATATTACCAAGATCTGTGTAGAAAGAGATAATCAGCGTAAAACAACTCTGTCACACCCCGACCACGAATGCACATGTTTTTATTTTTTTCTCAATCCCACGACTCTGGGTAGAGCTGGGTTTGAGACTGAGTTTGAATTTTTGAAGCTTTGATATTTTCAGTGGATCTCGGGCCAGTGCGCAGTCACCACACTGTAAGTGGTCACCGCGCATTCGGTCCGGGTCGGTGCATGGTCACCACGTATTCGGTCTGATCGTGTGTTCGGACCTGGTGAGTGCCCAGTTGCCCACCTGTTTAGATAAATAATATAATTAAATGAATAAATTAAATTGAAAAGAGTTTTATAAAATGTTTAACAATAATAATAACAATAATTTATAATATTGTTATTATTATTATTATTATTATTATATTATTATTATTATTATTATCACTGGATTATTATTATTATTATTATTATTATTCTTTATAAATTATTATTCATTTACTTTACTTTTTTTTATTTTCTTCTATCCTTTTTTCTACTTTCTTCTCCTTTCTTCTTTTCTTTTTTTCCACGCGGTTGCTTCTCCTCCTGTTTTCTTTTTTCTGCGAATTGGCCCTCTCCTCCAGCCCTTGCGCACCCCAGATCCACCTGCTAGGCCTCCGCCCCTCATGCAGCCCCTGCTCAGCACCTCCCTGTGCTCCCTTCAGCCTACACGCCGCTGCCAGCCCTACCTTCTCTGCCATCCCAGTCTCCCCTCTGCCATGCCTCCACCCCTGATGCAGCCCAAGAAGCCCACCTCTCGTGCTACCTGACGGCACCTTAGCTGGCTCCCTCCTCCAGTCGGCGCACCTTCTACAGTGCCACTCCTAGCTCCTACCGCGGTCTGTCTTCCCTCTCACTCTCCCTCTTCCTTGCAGTGCTCATCCATCCCTGCTGCAGCGCCACTCTTTCCCACACACAGCAGCCCCTCTTTATTTCCCGCTGCCCCCTGTCTCCCTGGGTCTTCCCTGGGCCTCCCCTGTGCTCCCTTCTACCTGCTGATATCCCAGCAGCACAAACTTGCCACATCACGACCTCACTAACTTCCTCAACCCACCTCCTGCGCTCCTGTATCCATCCCCTGCTCGGCCCTCCTACCTCTCCCCCTCCCCGGCTAGTGCACCACCCTCCTACTACCCCAGTCCGGCCTACACGCCCCGCACACCATCTTCCTTGCTGCTCCACCACACGCCGGATGCCCTCCATGTTCGCGCCTCCACCATCCATCCACCTCCTGTTACAGTGCCCTGGCCGATCTCGCCTCACCCCCCATGATCTTGCTACCTTTCGCACAAGATCCCGCACCCCCTACTATATCTGATATCTGCCTCCATCACCTCGCACCGCTGCTTCCAGGAACCCCTACGTCGCTCACCTACAGCGACCTGCAGCCCCCTCCTCCTCCTTACATCGTCCGACCTCTGCGAATCCGCCTTCGAACCGTTGTCCGGCCACCGCCGCTTCCCGGCCTCTCCCTTTCATGCTGCCACCGTCTGCCCCCATCACGCCCTCAGCATGACTCTGCCTTTTTGTAGTTATTCAATCGGCGAAGGTCCCAACCGGTGTTCCTCTCCGGCCTGTTCGTGACCATCCACTTCCCCTCCCTTTGCGTGGCATCCCCATTGTGCGCACGTGACTAGCCGCCATGCACTACACCCTTGCTAATCTGGCGCGAACCCCTCTCTAGGTATGTGAAGACCACCTCAGTCTTGTTCTTGTTTGTTCTGATATCTACCGCTGATAAAGAAGCGGATTGATTCCGTTTTGGTTTTTTACCACCATCCAAGGTAAGAGTTACTTTTTATTTTATTGCGCACTCGTTTTTTTAGTGTCTGAGTTGTGTTCTAAAGTCCTATTTTTTTCTATTATTTATAGTGAGGATTATTATTATTCTTATTGGATACAACTTTGGCTTGCCGCGTGTCTTCAAGGTTGCACCACCGTCCGAGGTAATGATCTTCACCTGTCATCTTGTTGTGAACTTTGTTTATTTATTTTTTTATTTTGGGTTCACGTCGTTTCACCTACATTGGGGTTCAGGTGGGGTGTGTTTTGTCTCTTGTTTTGATTATTTTAAATTAATTTTTATGTTTCTTTGTAGTTATATTTGCGATATTTAATTTTTGGGTTACTTCTGGTCAATGTTTCTATGTAATAGATTATTTTACTTTTGTTGCAGCGCGTTGGCAGGGTTACACCGCCTTATTGCGATCATCAGTATGCGCATGCTTGTGCACCTATGCGAGGTGTGTCACGTCATCATGTTCGAGTTGCAAAGTGAGGTAGGTCCCCCACTGCACTCACCTTAATATTTAGAAATTATTAATTTCTTGATTTTTTATTAATTTTAATAAATATAAGATAATATAAGATAATTATTTTTATTAAGTGATTATTTCATGTAAAAAGAGCCGTTTATTTTATACACGACACCCAAAATATTTTCTTGATGAACGAACACCCAATAGTGAAAGAATTCCAGTTTGGACTTTAAACATAATTCATGAAATTTCAAATGTGGTTCTATTTTTAAAGATAAATTATTTCTTCTGAACAAGTGTTTCGGGTTTTCTTAAGAAATCAAGGTTTTTCTTTAAAGTTTGTGAAGGCCTATTTGGCACTTTAATAAAAATAAATTATTTTGGAAAACTCTCTTTGGGGTGACTCAGAGGTTACCTTTGGTGTATTTTGATTGCATATGTTGTGTGTGATGTTTATGCTACTTGATTGACTTTGTTGACTCACCCCTTTCCTCTTTATTATACGTGTTGACATAGGAACCTGACATAGTGAGTGAATCTTCTGAGAACGATTGCTTCACTAGTTTAGATTACGCACTGGATAGTACCCCATGGCAGGGGAATACTGAGTTATTGATACTATGTGGATTGGGCCCCTCAGTTGGTCCATGCAGGTCTTTGCTGAGCATTAGGGAATTATAACGTTATCGAGTTAGTGCATGATTTGAGGATGAGTCACATGTATAGTATGTTCTAGATTATTCATGATCTCCTAAGTTCGACCCATGTTTCCTTTTGTGTTTTTTTGTATGTGGCGGATGGTTGAGAGGACTAGTTCGGTTGCTGGCCCTTGTGTGCCACTTTTTCCATTTCCCTTGGTGTGTGTCGTTTGATATGTGTGGTTTTTCTTTTTTGGCTAATAACTGAAGTTTGAATTTCTAAATGGTTCACATAAATTTTTTTAAAATGAAATATACACATTTCTTTCAAACATTAAACTTGTTTTAAAATTAAAAAGGGAAGTGGGCTGATACTTGTTTTTGAAATGAAAGTGTGTGTGGAAAATAATATTTTATATAATTTAGTTCAAACCTGGAATTAGAAAATTTCGTTATTTAAAGGTAGCGCATTGGGAACAGATATCGGGATAGCCTACTGAGTTTTAATATTCATTCCTATAGTTCTTTTCTATTTTTAGTGTTTGTGTAGGCTACATCATGGGTGTGTTCGCCTTGGGCAACGTTTGGTCGTGAGTTGGAGAGTGACCCACGGGGTCACACTGAGATAGTGGTTGTCTCTTTCGGTTAGTTTTATTTTCTTTTGTTTTTGTTATTTACTTTACTATGTTCATTTATTTTGCACTCCTCTATTTAATTTTTGCTGCTTTATTTATTTATTTTTTCTGGGTGAAATACTTACCATAGCCTCTATTGATTCCCTGGTGCTTGTTGCTAGCCTGGGAGGATCAAGAACACCTATGATACCATTTTGTCACAAACCCACCCGGGTCGACTGAATTGTTTCACGAACCAACCCGGGTCGACCCAGAACTGGTCACCCAAGACGGTCCGCGACATGGCCCGAGAGGCTTTCTCGATCCTCCTGGGCTGGTTCGTGACAAAATGGTATCAGAGGAGGTCGGTACTTAGCAAACCTTGCTTTTCAGAGTGCCCTTTGTTATTTGGGATGTTCGGTAGATGGAGAATAGTACTATCGGGGCTCAGGAGGTAGGTTATGGGTCGGTGCCTGATCACCACCCCTCATGATTAGACCTAAGTTACCAGGGTTAGTCTGGGATTCGATTCACTTTTCCTTGGTCATTTCTGAGTGGGGGATGACAATGAAGGTGAATCGGTTCACTTTGCGGCCTCACATGGGGTGGTGACCCATGTGGAGTCCAAGTGTCTGGTTTAAGGTGCTCTTAGTGTAATGATTTACTTGGGGCATGTCTCACCACCATGTCACTTGGTCAGACATATGCACTAGTTCCTCATTACAGTGGGTTATTACTACTTGTGTTTTGTTTTAGTCTCAGTTTATCTGAGTGTGTATTAAAAGTGAAATAGGTTTTTAAATGGAAAAGTGTTTCTTCCAAATTGTTTTTGAAATTACTAAAGTGGGGTTTTAAAGAGTAGGTGTATCGGTTTAGAAAAACATGGTATGTGTTTAAATTTGGTAAGGAAAAGAAGTGTTTGAACCTTGGAACTCCTTGTGGAGGTTCACACGTGCGTGGGTATGTATGGAAAGTACGTGGGGGAACTTGTTCATAGATGATGTGAGCAGGATTGAATGAATGCACGTGTGACAGTTCATAAAGTTCCATAGGTGAGTTTTGAAAATTTTAAAGAAATAATATTTTTGGAAAAGTGATTTCTCCTTGTGTTGTAGATGTTTGGATTATGGCCCTATTTCCATTGTCTTGTGTTGTTGCCTTGATTGAGTTTTGGGTTGATGCCGGTTTCGATGGTGTTTTTCGTATTATTATGAGTATTCCACCCAGAAAGCCTCCCAAAGTTGTCAATGGGTTATGCTCAGTTCTCAGTTCTTTTTGTTTGTTGCTTTCTTATCAAGGTAGTAGAAGTCTGTTAGAGGTAGTTGTATTGTTCTGAAAAATAGTGTGTCTTCAGGTTTTTGGGAACTCCTAGGATAGTTAAGGTTTGTACTTCCCTAGATTTATTTGAGGGTTCAGTTTTGGACTAGTAAAGATGAGATGTCTCATCGTCGTTGGATTTTTGGGTGTGATTAACGATGATTGAATTCCGTGAAGGTTCCCCACCTGGCAAGGAGTGCGGGCCGGTGGAACCTGTCTCCAAGAAACCATCCTCTTCAGTACCGGCTCCTAGTTTGTTAGACCGCTCTCTTGTGCGCCACCAGTATGGCATGTACAGACATTCTAAGTCATCATGTTTCATCCATTTAAAAATGTACGATCATAGTGGTTGTTTGAATCATCAAATGGAAGGAATTAGAGACTAGAAGATGAAAATGCCTAACTATGAGGCATGAGACGCTTCAGTTATTACAGCCCCAGCCACAGTTCTCGGGGTGAAGCTCGCGTACTGTCAGGAGTTGTCGAGTGTGTGTGGAACCTCAGTCTAGATAATGGCTTAGGCTTTGGAATGGAAATATCCAAAATTTCCCTTGTTCTATTCTCATAGTTATCGTAAGATCATCCTTGTTTTGGTGGCATGATGAGCTCGTTCCCCCACAATCCATGCGGTCTTATCTGCTCTCAGTGTGGTTCTTAAGTTGTTTGGTCTCTTTGAATGGTGTGGTCCCATGAATAAACAAACCAGTTATAATTTTGAGTTGGTCTCAACAGTGTTTGTTAGGGGGATGTTTTGTTTTTCGAAATTGATGGGAGGCGTTGAGTTAATTTCTGGTCCTCAAGTTTCTATATTGTTTCGTAGCAAGCTTTCCGTCATGTCTCAGGTGTGTTGTTCGGTACATGTGGGAAAAATGAATGAGTTTTGTTTGGGAGTTCTCGTGTTTCCCCCCAGGGGTTGGTTTGTTCGGGTTTTCAAGGGTTTTTGTATTAGTGAATTCTTGTGGTGGGGAGAACCCTCTCATGTTCTCCCCTCAATCTCGGGCAGTGGTTTTTCTTGGATTGGTCAGGTGTGACGTTTGTTGGGAATGGTTACCCCAAAGCTCTCAGTTCTCTATGATTTTGTTTGGGAATGAACTCAAGTTATGTATACTGTTGGCTTGGTGACTTTTTGGGGGTAGAAAGTGTCTGTGATGGAGAGAATTGTCACACCCCAACCACAAACGCCCAAGTTTTTATTTTTTTCTCGGTCCCGCGACTCTGGGTAGAGCCGGGTTTTAGCCCGAGTTTGAATTTTTAAAGCTTTGATGTTTTTGGTGGGTCTCGGGCCAGTACGCAGTCACCGCACTGCTAGCGGTCAACGTGCATTCAGTCCAGGTAGGTTCATGGTCACCACGCATTCGGTCCGATCGTACGTTCGGACCTGGTGAGTGCACGGTTTCCCACCTGTTTAGATAAATAATAAAATTAAATGAATAAATCAAATTGAAAAGAGTTTTATAAAATGTTTAATAATAATAATAAATAATAATAATAATAATATTATTATTATTTGATTATTATTATTATTGGATTATTATTATTATTATTATTATTATTATTCTTTATAAATTACTATTCATTTACTTTACCTTTTTTTATTTTATTCTATCCTTTTTTCTAATTTCTTCTCCTTTCTTCTTTTCTTTTTTTACGCAGTTTCTTCTCCTCCTGTTTTTTTTCGTGTGAAGTGGCCCTACCATCCAGCCCTTGTGCACCCCAGATCCACCCGCCAGGCCTCTACCCCTCATGCATCCCTTACTCAGCGCCTCCCTGCGCTCCCTTCAACCTGCACACCGCTTCCATCCCTTCCTTCTCTGTTGTCCCAGTCTCCCCTCCACCAGGACTCCACCCCTCATGCAGCCATAGCATCCCACCTCTCATGCTACCCGACAACACCTCAAATGACTCCCTCCTCCAGCCGGCGCACCTTCTACAGTGCCCCACCTCACTCCTACTGCGGTCCGGCTTACCTCTCACTCTCCCTCTTCCTTGCAGCCCTCATACATCCCTGCTTTAGCGCCACTCGTTCCTGCACACAGCAACCCCTCTTTCTTTCCCACTGCCCCCTATCTCCCTGGGTCTTCCTCGGGCCTCCCCTGCGCTCCCTTCCACCTGCTGATAGCCCAGCGGCACAGCCTTGATGCATCCCGACCTCGCTGACTCCATCAACCCACCTCTTGTGCTCCTGTAGCCAGCCCCCTCTCGGCCCTCCTACCTCTCCCCCTCCCTAGCCGGTGCACCACCCTCCTGCTACCCCGGTCCGGCCTACACGCCCAGTGAACCATTCGCCTTGCTGCTTCGCCTCGTGCCAGATGCCCTCCTCGTTTGCGCCTCCACCATCCAGCCACCTCCCATTGTAGCGCCCTGGACGGTCTCGCCTCGCCCCCCATGATCTTGCTGCCTTCCACACAATATCTCACACCCCCTACTATCTTCGGTACCCACCGCCTTCTCCTCGCACCGCCGCTACCTTGCGCCCCTACTTCGCTCACCTGTAGTGACCTGCAGCCCCCTCCTCCTCCTTGCATAGTCCGACCTTCGCGGCTCTGCCTCCGAACCAATGTCAGGCCACCGTCGCCTCCCGGCCTCCACCTTTCACGTTTCCACCGTCTACCCCCCTCGCACCCTCAGTATTACCATGCCTTTCTGCATCTATCCATCCGGCGCAAGTCCTAGTCAGTGTGCCTCTCCAGCCTACCTGTGACCATACACTTCCACTCCCTTTGTGTGGCAGCCCCGTTGTGCACACGCGACCAGCCGCGATGCACTACACCCCTACTGCTCTGGTGCGAACCCCTCTCCAGGTATGCGAAGACCACCTCTGTCTTGTTCTTGTTTGTTTCGATATCCTCCGCTGATGGCGAAGAGGATTGATTCCGTTTTGGTTTTCCGCCTCCATCCAAGATAAGAGTTCCTTTTTATTTTATCGCGCACTCGTTTTTTTAGTGTCCGAGTTGTGTTCTGAAGTACTATTTTTTTCTATTATTTGTAGTGTGGATTATTATTATTATTTTTGGATATAACCTCAGCTTGTTGTGAATCTTCAAGGTTTCACCACTGTCTGATGTAATGATCTTCATCCGTCGTCTTGTTGCACACTTTATTTATTTATTTATTTATTTATTTTGGGTTCTCTCCATATCGCCTACATTGGGGTTCAGGTGAGGTGTGTGATGTCTCTTGTTTTGATTATTTTAAATTAAGGTTTATGTTTGTTTGTAGTTATCATTGCGATTTTTAATTTTCGGGTTACTTCTGGTCAGTGTTTCAGTGTTTTAGATTATTTTACTTTTGTTGCAGCACATTGGCAGGGAAACCCCACCTTACCACAATCATCGGTCCGCAAATGCTTGCACGCCTATGCGAGGTGTGTCGTGTCATCATGTTCGAGCTGCAAAGTGAGGTAGGTCCCCCACTACACTCACCTTTAGATTTAGAAATTATAAATTTCTTGATGTTTTATTAATTTTAATGAATAGAAAATAATATAAGATAATTATTTTTTTTAAATGATTATTTGGGGTAAAAAGAGCCGTTTATTTTATACATGACACCCGAAATATTTTCTTAATGAACAAACACCCAGTAGTGAAAGAATGTCAGTTTTTACTTTAAACATAATTCATAGAATTTCAAATGTGGTTTTGGTTTTAAAGATAAATGATTTCTTCTAAACAAGTGTTTTGGGTTTTCTTGAGAAATCAAGGTTTTTATTTAAATTTGGTGAAGGCCCGTTTGGAACTTTAATAAAAATAAATTATTTTGAAAAACCCTCTTTGGGGTGGCTCAGGAGTGACCTTTGGTGTATGTTGATTTCATATATTGTGTGTGATATTTGTGCTACTTGATTGACTTTGTTGACTCACTCCTTTCCTCTTTATTATATGTGTTTACATGGGAACCTGGTATAGTGAGTGAATCTTTTGAGAACTATTGCTGCACTAGTTTAGATTACACACTGGTTAGTGGATCCATAGTAGGGGAATACTAGGTTATTGCTGCTATGGGGAGTGGGCCCCTCGGTTGGGCCATGCAGGGCTATGCCGAGCATTAGGGCGTTATGACGTCATCGAGTTAGAGCATGCTTTCAGGATGAGTCACATGTATAGTATGTTCTAGATTTTTCATGATCTCCTAGGTTCGAACCATGTTTCCTTTGGTGTTTTTTTGTATGTGGTGGATGGTTGAGAGGACTATTTCGGTTACTGGCCCCTGTGTGCTACTTTTTCCATTTCCTTTGGTGTGTGTTGTGTGATATGTGTGGTTTTTTCTTTTTGGCTAATAACTAAAGTTTGTATTTCTAAATGGTTCGCAAAAAATGTTTTAAAAGGAAATATACATATTTATTTCAAACATTAAACTTGTTTTAAAATTAAAAAGGATAGTGGACTGATAATTGTTTTAGAAATGAAAGTGTTTGTGGAAACTAATATTTTATATAATTTAGTTCAAACCTGGAATTAGAAAAAAAATTATTTAAAGGTAGTTCATTTTGAATTGATATTGGGCTAGCCTACTGAGTTTTAATACTCATGCCTATAGTTATTTTCTGTTTTTAGTGTTTGTGTAGGCTACAGCTTGGGTGCGTTCGTTTTGGGCGATGTTTGGTCATGAGTTGGAGAGTGACCCATGTGGTGACACATAGGTAGTGGTTGTCTCTTTCAGTTAGTTTTATTTTCTTTTGTTCTTGTTAGTTACTTTACTCTGTTCATTTATTTTTCACTACTCTGTTTAATTTTTGCTACTTTATTTATTTATTTTTACTGGTAAAAATCGTTCTCATAGCCTTTGTTGATGCCCTGGCGCTTTTCGCCAGCCCGGGAGGATTGGGAACGCCTCTCGGGCCTTGTCGCAGACCGGCTCGGGTGACCTGTTCCGGGTCGACCTGGGTTGGTTCGTGACAAACTCTATCATAAAAATTTTATTCATATGAAATAGAAGTAAAATAAGGAAAGATGTATGGTCAGTCTCAGGAAAAGTTGGCTCCAAAAATATTTCCTCAATCATGTTAAAAAACTATTTTTTATTTCATATCCCCAATAAGATATCAATTTATGTTCTGATAGGTTTAGATTCCCCATGTGTCTCTCCAGAAATATTCTCAAAAAATAATACTTTCAGTTAAACATGTCTTCTAGATATGTAAAAATTAGAAATAATCCAACTATATAAAAAATAAATCTCAAGAAAGACTCCCCCACACATAAAATGGGACTGTTTTTTCACTATCTTGGAATGTAACATTATAGAGATATAAAATATATAGAATATATGAAAAAGGAATTGGAACTTTTTGAATTAATTTTATGGAATTGATATCTCATTTTTTGAGTATCATTCCATGGATAAACATTGTGGTTTATTATTTCAAATAGGGAAACCTAAGAAATTTGATAGAATGACAAAATCTGCAATAGATACAAATTTAGTCCATAGGTATTAAACAAGTTGAAAATTTGTGAAGTGGACTGGTGGAAACAATGACTATTAATGATAAAAATCTTATATAAATGTATATATGTGGGTATAGTGAAGTTCAAGAATGTATAATTGAAACTATAAAACAAAAAAGCTAAGTAAAAGATTAAAAATAAAGAAAAAAAGTTAAAATATGGGTTTACTCACATAAATTTCTAAAAAGGAATTCATCATCCAGATGAAGGGACAAAAATAATAGGTAGTTTCATCCATTTTTTCTTAAGTATAATTATTTCTAAAGGAATATGAGGTTGTTTCATTAAGATATTTTACTTGGTGAGGTCAACTACCTTATGAGCGTACTAAGTATGAATCTTGTACAGTTAAAAAATCATATGTTATTTTTATGGTGGGGAACTCTACAGAGCATGGATCTCTAGTGATAACTCCTCTATATGGTGCTCATCGTCAACCAGATGTTGATTCATCTAAATTGGGGAAGAAGATTATAGCAGAACAAGAACATTGATGAACTTGGAATAGGTAGAAGTACTAAAAATGGATAATGTAATACAACAATGAAATAAAAAATAATCCAAACAACTATAAAGTAAAAATGTTATTCCACTAATATATATAGATAAAGGATATAATAGTGATTAATGGAATACATAAAATACATCAAGTTATCACCCAAATAGAGAATAATAATGGGGTATGGGACTAGGAAATAACTAATCATAAAAAAAATTGTCAAGCTATTTATATAGATTCCTCTTTTTAATAGAGGGTTTCTACAGCTATCCCATCCTATCCATATCAGTGATGGAGGAAGGCCTATAGGATCAATTGATATGGTGGGTGTTTTGGTGCTGGAACATTTCTCATTGGATGTTGGAGGCAAGGTACTAATCTTGGTGGTGGTCATGTGTCTTAAAGATGGTTTGATAAACGATACCATAGTAAATAGTGGAGGGGTTGGGCCCTTTCCCCACTGGTCCTTCCTTATCAAAAACTCCAATTGGACTGTAGGTTTGGTCAGTTCAGAGGGTAGTTCGGTCAGGGTATGAGTTGGTGAGGTCATCGCAATGCATGAAGGCACTATCAAAGGTAGTGGGTGGGAGGTTGTGATGGATAGTAGAAATGAAGGAATATTGCATAGAGAGGGACCAATGAAGGAAACATCAAGATAATGGAATACCCTACACAAATTCTACTGGATGAAATGGTGCATGGCACAGATATGTTTAATGTATGATGGGGTGGGTTATGGAGTGGGAAAAGTAGTATTAGACGATTAATAAATATGTTTGTTGGAAGGGAAGGGGGGATGGTGGTTGTTGGGATGGAAGTGGTAGTAGTAGAGGATAAGTCTGGAGTAGGGGAATGATGTGGGGAGGCAAGGGATTTCGGGTTAGTTGCATGCTGAGAGGGGGCCTTATCCACATTCTTCATGTATACTAGTGCCCAATGGTAGATATCACATTACTTTGTGAGAATATATATATTTTAGAGAAGTATAATAGAGATTCCCTCAATATGGCCATGATATATGTAGGGTTTAGTGGTCTTAATGGATCCAGATACATAGAAATATGGGTGATAAATTAACCACTCATAAATGCATCGTGAGTTTGTTTTTCCAACATCCTATATAACTCACCAAAAATTATATCCATGCTGATGGAAGGGCCACCCATCAGTGAAGAAAGGATGAGGACCTCGATCTAGATGACCCCACCATGGGCATCACCATGTTCTAGCTAATCATGAGTGCGGTCCCGATGTAGGATATATAGGGTTGTAGATTTGAGAATTGTTCTCTTCATGGTACAGAGGTTGTAAACACTCTATTGGTCTTTGGATATCCTGTGCTAAAGTATATAATCCTCAGCCTTGTAAGGATTGAGCTGAAAAGTAAAAAAAATCAGTGGAGGAAACTAACTTAGTTCAGTAGATTCCTAGATAGACTATAAAATTTCCTAGTATGAGCTCCCATGGCCGACCTCCGTGTATGAAGTGAAAAAAGTTGATTCCCATATCAAATGTGGAAAGGAACTCAAGGAAGATCTCCCAGAATGTCTCATATCCTACCCATGTGATCAAGGTTAGGTTCAAGTGATACCTGAGGTGAAGGAACTTAGGGTGAATATATATGTTCTCCAAGACAGTGAGATCCAATGTTTTATTCATCTATATTGTCTTGGTCTAGATATGAACCAATCAGAACTCATGTGTAGGTTTAGAAAAATGTAAGCAAGGATGAAGGTCGGGATGGGCATATCCTTGTGATTAGTCTTATTTCCAGTCACCTAAACTAGAAGTGGAATAAGTGGAAGAAGTAAAAGAATATGAGGATGGATATGTGAGAAGGGGTGTGTTCTTATACTACTTGGGAGGCAGAGGTGTTTCATCATGATCGGACTCATGGTCAATGGGAAGGGTGTGAAAAGACATTGTGTGTTTCATGATAGATGGATATAAATTTTCAATAGAGGAGATGAGGAGTTTTGGATGGTGGCAGGAATGAATTTGTGTGGTCTATGGGAGGGAGAAAAGGGGAGGTGGAGGTTCATATCATGGAAGACGAAGCGATGGGGGTGGGGGTTGTCATGAACCTTAGGTTAACTATTTTTTTTGAAAATTATATTTGAAAATTACACTTTTGGTATTGAATACACTGAATTAAAATCATGTGTTTGCAAAATTTTCATCAACCTAACTTTTTAATGTCAAGTACCTATTACGTGGATTGTAAATTTATTTTTGTACTCATTTTTTGGATAGGTCCTCTATAAAATCTTCTTTCAATCATTAAACATCATTAGAATATCATAACCAATCATATCCTACCCCTACTTTCCTTCTAGTCAGTTCTTTATTTATTTCCATAGCTAGACATTTTTAGAAGTATAAGACTTTAGTTTTGAGTTTATTCCTTTTGTAAATTTTTTATTAAAAACATAAGGGGTGAAAGGTCAGATGAATTGTCTTGTCATAGGTGAAGTGCATTTTGTATCCTTTTGAGAAATGGGTCCCTTTTACATAGGATTTGGCATCTCATTATCATTTTTACTTTTCATATGATATTTTTTTCATTATCATGAGAAATGGTTTGACAATTTTTCTACACATTTGTTTTATTAATAACCTTCCCCACATGAAATATAACTTTCTCTTCAACCACTCTAAACATCAATATCCCTACGTTAACATCAATCATCACATTTACTATGGCGAGAAATGGTCTTCCAATAATTAGGGGGTGTCATCTTCCTTTTCCATATCCATAACAAGGAAATTTGTGGGGAAAATGAATTTTTCAATATTTACTAAGTCACCCTCGAACAATACATAAGGTTAATTGAATAAGTGGTATGTATATTGGGGTGATACCTTTGATGATTTTAGTTAACTAATACCTAGCTTATTCTAAAAACTCATGGGAATTATATTTATACAAGTTCCTAGATCACACAATTCCTTTACAAATGTACATGTCATAATAGTGCATAGAATTGAAATAAAATTAATGGTCTCGCATTTTGGTTGGTAATTTCCTTGAAAACTATAGATAATTATTCATTCAAACATATGATTCCAATGAATTCAATTTTCTTTTTACTCAATAGAAATCCCATGAAGAATCATGCATAACCAAGTACTTTTACAATTGATTTTTCAAAATGGAAATTCATATGAAATTATTTAAAAAAATCCAAGAGTTTTTTATATTTCCACTCCTTTATATCTTTTTTATTCATTTAGGAAATGGGGGTGGTGGATTTTATACAGGTGGTTCTATATAGTCATCATCCTTTTCAATTTTTTCCTCAATAATATATTCCTCAAATGGTTCTACCCTTTGAGTTGTCTCCTAACTATCTTCATCTTATTCTATTAACTAATTCTACATTAATTCACATGGTTTTTTAAGATACATAAAATTTTTACCTTTAAAAATAATAGAATTATCCCCTTCCCTCTTATGAGCCTCAATATTACCAAAAGAGTACCCAATATCCAATAAGATAAGTTTTTTAGATTTTTTCGATTTGATGCTCCAGGTTTGATAGTGTTGCCTTATGGTTTTTCATCTCCAAATATTGGGTTGTAATGATTTTTTTTCTTTATACATGAATGCAGTAAGAAGATTTTATAATTTGTTCTAGAGAGGATGAACTTTTGGTTATGGTTGTAGTGGAGCTTGCTAGAATTTTTTGTTGTTGTGCTAGTTGGTAGTGCTGTGCTTGAGGAAAATATTGATGGGATTTCTATTATGTTATAGTATATCGACCTTGCGGTGAGTACCGAGGTGTTTCTTGATTCTTATGTGGTACCTATTCACTCCTCTTCTAGAAAAACCATGGTTTTATTATTGAGGCTTAGTTGGACTCAACTAGTAATTTTTTTCTTGATACTAATGGGGTTGTTGTGACTTTTGTCCTTGTTGATTATAATTGATATAATTAAAATATTTAACTTAGGGATCTTCTATACCTACTCTACAGTCATGGTATGAATGTGGGGCTCAAAAAATATCTCATGATTGAATTTATATTAATGGAGTAGAAGGGGTGATGGTGTAACAGGTAACTGAAATGATTCCAACTTCTTGGTAAGATCCTCAACATAAGCAGTAAGGTGGGTAGTTTTTTTCACCTGATGAATTTCACGATGGGGTGGTCCTCTATAATTTTTCCATAGATCAAAATTGTGACATACTTCAACCAAAATTGAATGGATGACTTCCTTAACCTAGAGCATGAGTCCACCATCAGAAATGACGTCTAATATAGTGCATAAAGCTGACTAAAATCCTTCATAAATTCCTTGTACGACTTCACATGAACACCACACTGATTCTCTATCCTCCTAGGAAAAGTTTTGAATTTAATACTAGAGCTTCCAATATTGGATTGGTGGGATTAAATTTTCTAGGAGCTTATTTTCTAATTGATCACATGTCATGGTTGACTGAGGAGTATGATTCTTCTACCAATCCATGGTCTATCATGCAAGGAGAATGGAAAAAATCTGTATTGAATGTCATCTGATGACATGCCTTGGTTGTCAAAGGTATCATAAACCTTAAGAGAGTTTTAAATATTCTCATGTGGGTATTAAATTTGAATACCACTAAATTTATTCATATTTAGGACCATGTGAATGAGTTAAATATTTGTTTTCAAAGTTTTTACCTAAATAGGTTGGCGTATAATTCTATGCGCAACAACACAATGGTAAATCATAGTCCATTCTGGTGCACTCCTGTTGCACTAGTCACTCACCCTGATTAAAATTTGGTGCATATTGGGGGTCTTGAAGATGTGGCGGTGCAAGATTATCTTTCTCAGCATTGAAAATTAGTGGTTTGAAATTATGTATATATATATGTATATGAGGATTAAATAAAAAATTTCTTATGTTTCCCAGCTTCATGACCGAGTCAAGGGCCCCTAAAACATGAACTAGCCATAAGGAAAAGATATAAAGGGAGATATATTTATGTATAGATATATCATGAAGGTGTGATAAAAGGATAAAATGATTTAAAAATGAAAAGGGGAAGGGAAACAAGAATGGGGGATGGGTGAGGTAATATAATGTTTGATCTAAAGGTTATTTTTCCTGAGCAATAGTAAGTCCCTGGAAATGGTTCCAAATTTTCACTCTCCCAGATCAATCATTGAATTTTTGTAGGCTGAGGTAATATTAGAATTTATTTTCCCATACTAAAATAACTAAAAGGGCTTAATAAATAGGGGCGAGGTAGATCCCATGAGAACTATTGGAAAAATAGTAACCAGTAAAACAAAACTATTTTGAAGGATTCCACACATTCAATCATTAGGTTTGGTTTTATTAAAGTTAGGTAGCTCGATTTTAATTTAAATAATAAAGGAAGGGATCAGGGTCAATTTTAGGTTATAGGAAAACAGATAATCCTAAATCTAACTTGGGAAATTCCTATGTCATGGGCTGTGAAGTGATGCAAAGAACACCAATTGTCCTCGGTCCATCGAATTGGATCAACATAATTTGGAAAATACTTCTTATTAAAGAGTATTTAAAAAAACTAAGCATTGTAATCTTAGAATCTAGGAAAAAAGAATTATAGTCTATTGGTCCAACATTGATCTTCTCCAACTAGGTCATAGTCATTCAATTTGAACCTCCAAAGGTCAAGTATAATGCAAATGAATTAAATTCAAAATTGTTCTAAATCTTATTATTATCCACTAGGTTACCTGGTTTTGTATTTATATATTCATTATGGTCAAAAAACCCTTATCTAGAACCGTAATAGTAAATAGATTACCCACACATTGTGGTGATGACCACAAGTAAGGAAATATCAATCCTGGTGTGCATAATAATAAAATCGTCCCAAATTAGACAATCCATGATTTAATAGGAAAGAATCATTGTCAAAAAAATTTTAATCAATGTGGATTTAACTAGAAACTGACTTCGTTTTATGAAATTGTTAATAATGAGGAATCCAGAATAAAAAAACAACAACAAACTAATTTTAGATAAAGAAACTAATTAATAATGATTGAAGCTTTGATGAAGAATGGTGTTCATTGTTGCATTAGATGTCGGTATTGAAAACAGTACTAAAATGGATTAATAACAAGTGAGGAATTATTAACCACTCTAAAAGATTCAATAAAACAATAAAATAAATGAAATAAATCTAGTTTAGAATAAGGATGAATGGAAACATTGGGAGAAAATAGTAGAAAACTGAAAATGTGTGAAGATCTGGAGAACGAATGGTGATGGAAATATTAATATGCCTAAGAAGTACACATTGTTCAACTCCTACATGTTGTGTACATGATAAAGTGGCTTGGGTCCCAATATCTTCACATCATGTAAGTTAGTTTCATGTTGTGTAATTCTGGTCCACTTTTCTCGCAAAAGAATATGTTCATATCTTTGGTTGGGTGAGTCTTTGAAACATGCATGCCATACATTCTCTTCACATCGTGTATTAAATTCACTTTTGGTGGGATTTATATTTTTGAAATTTTCACATCGTGTTATGGATTTACATGATATGTATTGTCTTCACATCATGAAGAATATTCATGGGTTGGTCTATGGATCTGGAGGCATGATATGAATGGAGTCTACACATCATGTATGTGATGCATGGCATGTAAAGTATATTTTTTGAACATTTTTAGCATTTACTCCTTTATGTCTATAATTCCTAATTCTAAAGAAAACAAATGGAATCATTATGCATTATTGAGTTAAAAATAATAATCTCTTAATAAATGTATCCTAACTATGTATATAGATTCATCTTATCATGCCTATTTACCATAGGTGTCTTGTTATAACCCTCTGGTTGGATGATTTCTTATGTTTTCCTCCTTTTTATACAGTTTTTTCTTTTAGGTCGCCTTATATTTGTTTTCCTTTAGGATATTAATACCACATGTTCATAAACATTTTATGAAATCATATTTATTGGTTCACCATTGTAGGTGGCCTGCTAATATTTATTTCTCTCCCCTCATATGTGCACCTCAGTGTGTGTGTGGACCTAATGTCTACTTTTGGGTTGGAGCACAAGTTTCATAGTGGATGGGGATGAGGCCTAATGTTTCTTGATTGAGTGAAGCTACTTTTGTGGAATATCAATATCGGGCTAGCATAACTTGATCATCATGGATACTAGTTATATGGTTTTTCATAGAATTGGTAGTAGATCCCGTTGTGGGTGATAGTTTTTTCTTTGTTTTTATTTTTTATGAGTCTTTATGATTGTGTTCTACATTCCATTTTTTATAGAATTCTCTATTTCAGTGTATTAAATAGGTGTGTGTTGGTGTTGATACCTATGTCTGGTTTTGGTTATTTTCTACTGTTATTACACACTGACCGGATGGATAGTATATTTACAACATCTTTTAGAAACTCACTTATTATCAGAAGCATCTGGAATATGAGGAGGATTTCGTGTGGCCTTGTAGTGGGCCAGAATGGTTGATGTGTCTTGCTAACCCGATATGGTTCATTACAAAATATTATTAGAGGTTTTTATATTTGTGATTTGGGGATTTAGTAGAGTAGTGGTGTAGTAATGTTTCATAGCTTATGATGGATATCAGTAAATTATGTCCCAAGTACTTTTTTTTATAGGATGTCCAAGTTCCTAGGGCCATGGATTGCAGTTCTAGGTATTTTTTTTATGGTTTTTTGATTTCACCAAGTGTGATTCACTTGAGTTTATGTATTTATGGTTTATTGTAGTTTTTAGATCTTGCTCAGTGTAATAGAGGTCAGTTTTCATATATCAATATATGCAATTATGAGTTTCATAACATATTCATGTGCATATTGTTTTAATATATACATTTTTCTAATGATAGATCATATGGATCATGTGAAGAGTAGTTCACTTGTGTCATAGATTGGGTCACTTTTTGAGGGATGTATGGAGACACTTGTGGGTGGGTTTGGGATCTAGGTGCCATGTTGGTGGCTTGCTAAGGTTAAATAATCCTAAGAGGTGTTTGTTTTGGGCTTGATTTTCATTGAGATGGTTGTTCCCCTAAATTCCCCCAATCATGGTCCTTGGGAAGGAACTTTTCTTTCCATGTATTGTCTATCGGGCCATGCGGTGGGGCCTATGTTCCTTCTACCACCGATGACTTGGGTAGGCGTGGCGTTTCTTCCTTGTTGGGGCCATTGGGTTCCACTATCACCATTATTTGGTTCAAAAAGTCGATTCTTTCTGTTTAAGAAGTGGAGTGGTTGGAGTGATCCCTATCTCATAACTTTCTTGAGAGGGAAGGTTTGGTTGGAATCCTTCCCATGAACATTTTTTATTTTTACCTAGGGTAGTGTGTTGGAATCTTGGTTAGGAGCTTTTTGTCTTGGTTTAATTAACACATGGAGGGTGGTTGATGGTTTTAGGTGTGTTAGAATAGTTTCATTAAGACTTTTCTTATGTTACTGTGAGTCCTATTGTGCACTCGAGGACCAGAGTAAGGAAATACTTGTGTTGGGGAGTGGATAATATGCTTTTTGAGAATTCAATCCTCATTTAAGTGGTTTTTGGGTCGTGATTATTTTAGGTTTTCAGGCTGGTTCTTAGGTTTGAGTAGTTCCAACACACATATCAATTGTGTTCAGTAACGAGCATAGAGTGGGCTATGTGGTTTTTCATTGGGTAGTGGGGAGATGGTAAGGATACTTCTGTGGTGGGATTTATCAAATTGGTTACTATTGAATGTATCTAATGTGGGGAGAGTGTTGTAGACACTATATGACCAGTAATTGGATGATCAAGATGGATTTGGTAGTGAAAGTGCTTTAGGGAGATCATGGCTAATGGTTGTCAACTGATGCTTCTAGAGGGATAAAAGCGTTTGTGGTTACGAGTTTGAGATGACCCATGTTTTCATAGGTTTAGAAAATCTGGGAACATATAATCCTTTTTGTTTTTAGATGAGTTCAGGGGAAATATAAAAATTTCTCTAATTATATGATCACAAATATTTTTTTGATAACTCCATTAGTCCCAAAATAGGGTGTTCACCCTAAGATAAGTGTTTTGTGGAAATATGATCAATTAGAATTTTCATACAATATTTAATATTTAATTAATTAAATGTTAATTTATTCAAACATGTTCATTTGGTTTTATATTCTAAACAGACACTAATATTGATAATACAACTTTGCAGTTGAGTCTGGAATGGGGGGTTTTCCCTAGACAGGACAAAACCTTACATCGGGTAGAGGGATCAATCCTGATACCCCTTTTTTTATTTTACATTTTTTTCTTTTTTCTTTTTCTTTATTCTCCATTGTATGGTATAGAATTATTTGGGGGGGATTAATTCTATAAATATGATAGATTTATAGGTACATAATAGGGTTAGGTAAAATGAGAGGTACCACCACAAAAATAGAGTCATATCAGATCATCATGCAGCAGCTGCAGATCACAGGTCGGAGTGAAGCTTCAGTAGTTTCCACACAGTGGTAGGTTTATTTTATGTTTTATTCCAAGAATACTCAAATTTTAACTTTTTTTATTTTTAAATCATTTTATTTTTTTAGGGACCCTTATGGGTCAATCTGGGAGGTCGATGGAGAAATTAGGTGTTTCATGTCATTTTAGGGGTTTCCCATTCAGTGAAACCATGTGCATGGTGTGTAGTTCAATAAAAACACACTGTATTTTCTTCCTTTTTTTGGAATGTGTTTTTTTATAAGTATTCACCACGATGAATTACTTTTCTATGTACTTGTCCATGTGTTTAAGTACATAGGTTGGAGGCATTTTGGGGAGTACATGCCATATACTCTAGGTGTGTGTCATGTAGTGGGACATGTACATAAGGCCAGTACCTATAAAGACACCATGTGTGGTATATATAGTTAGGCACATGAAATGGGACCCTATATGGGTAACACATCTTTTATGAGTGGTGAACACCATGTAGTTTTATGATGTACATACTGAATAGGGATGGGTTACATGGGCATGTACCCATATTGGGGTAAACACCTTTTTTTCTGAAAAAGTATACATTTAGTAGCCTAAAGAACATGTCTAGGGAGAACCTTGGGGGTTACATGTCTTGTTCCCTTAAGTGTACACCATGTACTTTTCCTTCCATGCCTTGTCTTTCCTTCTTTTCACATCGATGGTAGAATTGGACTATTGAGTTGTCTATTTTTAGTGTTTTTCATGTAGATTGTTAGTTATTTGTGGCCTATGGATACCATCTATTGTTATTTAGGGTTATTTTAAACATATTTCAATAGTTGCAATCAAGTGTTATCTATAATGAGATCTTTGTTTTCTCTTTCATGTTGGGACTAGTTGCTCGAGGTTAGAGTAGTTGAGGTTTAGATTCTATGTTTAGAGACTAGAGTTGATGGATCTATTGTGATGGGTTAATGACTTTGGATAGTGGTCATGAATGTGTTTCATTATTCTATTTTGATGAGTCTGAGTGACTCTCGAGTATGACCTTATGGTCGAGTTAGTACCCTTGGTTCAGTTGTTTTCTATGAGTGGCCCAAGGTGTTGATTGTGCTGAGGAGCCCCATTTTAGTGTAATTTATTAAGGTGGTCATGTGGAACCAATGGGATGACATGGTTGGATTGATATGATTTGGGATTCCTATTGGTAATGTTGTTGATTTAGGATCATGTGTAGGCCACTTAGGGCTACTTGTGGAAGTTTATTGTGCTAGTTAAGGTCAAGATTTTGGTTGATCTTGAAAAATACTGCATAGGGTGTCCCACACTTGTTGTGGCCTTTGGGATGGTTACAGGCGTTTCTATAAGCATGGACTAAGTGCTTGGGTTCATAAAGGGAGTACCATGGTGTAAATTACTTTATTATTTGTCCTTCGGGACTATGTGATCCATGAGATTGGGTTGACCCAAAGGCGGGTCATTGAGAGCCCATGGTGGCTGTTTTGTTAGATGTTGAGATCTATGGTACAGTGAGAGCCTTGTTATTTGTTATAAAAGAGTATAACAATGATCCTAGCTCATATTTGATTTATAGTGGGTTAATTTTTGGATCATACCACATTATTTTGTTCAATGTTTGTGGCGTTTGAGGCAGATTCTACTCAGTCCTGTGGCTTGAGGAGGAGACCCCTGGAATATCTGGGATCAAGAATTAGCTTGAGTTATGAACTGGTTCTATCCTCCATTAGCATAATATGGTTATATATTCCTAGGTAGATGATGTATGATATTTATGAGTTCAAAATTCTAGTTTATCTATAGGTTATATGTCATGGATGTTGTTCATGCTCCCATCTGGTGGAGTGAGAGTCTTGGGATAATGTATATGTTGGGCCCCTGGGTAGATGGTGTCCCCTGAGAGTATACATCTATTAGGATCACATTTGGAGCTATCCCTTGGGACTGTTAATACTACCAAAACCTCATTTAGATCCTAATTCATTATTTAGGCATTTTAGGGCACAAAAATTTCTTATATGTGTGGACAATAGATTTGTTTCCAATTTGATCATTCCTTCAATGTCCTAATTCTCGGTAGAAGAGAATTGTTCATGTCGACACATATGGTTATGCCATGGGGTATGGAATTAATTCATGTTGTGTTTATACATATTAGAGATCCTATATAGATCTGGAAGACACATATGTTTCTATGTGTTTGGGTGAGCCATGTTTTGTAAATCCTCTAGAAAGGGCCAGGGTTGTGGTAGATTTACCACACATGTTTGCACAGAACCCACAAGTTGGATTCTTTCTTGTGTTTGTTTTTCCACATTTTTATACAGTTTTTTCTTTTATTCCATATCTTGTCAGTTTCCAGAAAGTATGAGCATATCACGTGTTCATGTAGTTGTTATGATAGAAGATTTATAGGTTCTCCATTGGGGGTGGCCTACTAATATTTATTTCCCACCCCTCATGTCTATACCTTGGTGTGCGTGAAGACATGATGTCTTATTTTAGGTTGAATATCAAGTTGTAAAATGGATGGGATGATAGAAATTATTGCATTATCTAGTGGAGACTCACATGTAGAGTATTGATATTGGTCTAGTGAAACTCAAGCATCATGGATATTGGGTATATGGTTTGGATTGGCATTGGAAGTAGGGTCGGTTGTATTTATTTTCAGTTTGTTTATTTTGTATGTTTCTTCAACATAGTGGGTGACTTGTTGTTGTGTTTTTTTCATGGTTGTCAGTCTGTATGATTATGTGTTGTATTCTATTTATTATAGCATTATATATTATAATTTATTTAATATTATTACTCTAATTTCGATCGTTATGTATGGGTTTGGTTATTTTCCACTGTTATTTCACTTAGACCATAGGGTATAGTCTCCTCACAACATCTTTTAGAACCTCGCTGCTTGTCGACAACCACTGGAATATGAGGAAGTGCACTTGAGACATTATGGTGTCCTAGATCGAGTGAAATGTTAGGTCAATATGATCTATTTAATTACAACCTCCATCCATTGAAATTTAAATATAGCCTCCTCTACTTCTAAAGAACCCGATCACCACAACTTATGTAATTAGTGTGATTGAGCCTGATAATTACTTTTAGAGTTAGATTTTCCATATTCTTCTCATTGATATGTCTAATCCTAAAATTCCACAACTCTAGAATATAAAGAACTAAAACACTAACAATAACATCTTCAAATAATATTTTAGTCGGATGAAAAGGTCCATTCATTGACTCCTCATGTAAAAAATATTAATCATCAAGTCATCATAATCATCATCATGTAAATTTTTATTCAAAAGGAAAGAAAAATAGGGCATGATAATATTTGAATAAAGAGTGAAAGGCCTACAAGGACATGCAAAGAAAAAAATAGGACTATGGGGGTGTCAAGTAATGGAGACTAAGGGAATCCCCTCTAATAATATTTACCCTTATTAGTGTCAAGCTATCCAAATTATGAAAAATATATGATCTGGTAAAAGTAGTCTGCGACATTGTTTCCCTCTCTCCATGTATGGGTCACCTTAAAATTTTCTCCAAGGATACCATGGTAGTTTCTGATGGAATAATAAACTGACTAGGGAATCATCCCATGGACATGAAGAGCATTTTCCAAAAGCATTGAGTTTGTTTCCTCCTCTATGACATGAAAAACTCTCTGTATACATATAATAAGGCCTTTTTCCTGGCCCAAACCTCTGCTTGGAGAGCTGTTCACTGACCTATCCAGATAGAGAAATCCAAGTACGCAAACCCTTTACTTTCACAAACAACCCCCCCCCCCCCCCTCCATGAATCAAACCCGAAACACATGATCCATCATATTTGAGCTTCAATCCCCTCGAAGTAGAGTTCCAGCATACCCAATTTCCCAACGGAAGACCACCACCTAAAGGAGAATTTTTGGGCTCTGTGTTGAAACACCGCAAGGATACAGAATACCTCTAGTTTCCCAGCACCCTAACCAAGTCAATAAGTGGGTTTTGTGTCCTGGTGACGATTGCGCAGCCCAACAGGGCCACCCCCTTATGTATCCACTAGTTTTTTTCCTACCAAAAACACAAACAACCAGCATGTAGAATCATGGTGTGAGAAATCCTCTATGTGCCACCACTTCCTGAGTTTTCATATCATCATTCCAGGAAAGGGTGGTCTTCCATGGACGAGATAGAGGCAGTCATGAACTCTCCAAAGTACCCCCACAAACTTCCTAATCAATCTACCCTATGGATATCAAGTACTTTCATAGACCAGATATATGTCTAACATCCATAGAATTTAGGAAACTCTCATTCTTTATTTATAATTTAATATATCCTTTTCTAAATACCTCCAAATCCTTTTGGTCTACCAAATAAACTTTACTAGAATTTTTAGACACATAATTCTCTATGTATCTCTCCTCTTTCATTGAATATAATTATTCTCCTAAATGAATCACAAATTACTCCAGTATATTGTGTGAAATCAAAAATAGGTTGTTTCCTCCCTCAACTATAATCATGTAATTTTAACTTTTATAAATGGAATCCCTTCATGAAACCTCTTTATGATTATCAAAATCCTTTTATAGATTTCCCTTTTCCCACACTACCAACATGTAGGACTAGAACCATCTAATTCTCCTAGAATTATTTCATACAAATTATCAACTAATTATTGATTTTGATTTTTTATCTAGTGTGATCATCATAGTATATCTATATTGAAGACCCTTATATATAGTTCTTGGATATCCATTTGTTTGTGATATTCATTCAGGATCAAATTCAACCCATCTTAAAACACCAAATCTATATTGCCTCAGATCCGTATACCTAGATCCAATAATAAAAAATTATTCTTTACATACTTATATAGACAACAACTGAAGTGACCCAAATTTAACTATCCATAATTATAAATCCCATATTAAAAAATTAGTCACATATATACCCTAGACCATTTATTTTTAGAGTTTTAGATAGTTAGGAAAAATATTGAATTAAAAACCCCCATATATTTGTCATCTAAAGGAAACATTTTCCATTACACCTAGAACATATTATTTCATAATAATTATTCAACATTTACAAAAAAAATATCATCACATGATACCCTTATATATATATCTAATTAATACTCATCTTTATAACATAAGTAAATTGAAATAAAATAAGGGTGGGATCAAATTCTTATTTTGGGTAAACATAGTTGTTAACAATCAAAGATCATAAGTGAGAGTAAGATGAGCATAAGGGTCTAATAACAAATTAAAACTTTATAGACATAATATAATAGATTTATTCCCATTAAAACATTATTGATAAATCATTAATCATGGATTAAATTTTGGGCATCAAATTAGATGAAAGTTATATGAGTCAATAATCATGGACCATGTGAAATAAACCTTTGATCAATAAAACCATTAAAAATCGGAAAAATCAAAGAAAACACATAAATGTAAGTTAGGATATCATATTACTCACCCATATTAACTTGTATTTTACACATAATGTAAATGCTTATAATCAATTATTTACAATCATAATTTATCTAGAGAAAAAAATCATTACCTAATACATTAAAAAGATATATTTTAGACTCACTGATCATTATATATGATTTACAATAACTATAACAAGAAAAAAATCATAGGACTTTCATTTCAACATAAAACACATAAAAATATATTTCTTTACTTCATATATTAATTATCTGATGGGAAATAAATGGGGGTCATAAAAATTTCCTTAAAATATTACTATATCCCAACTAGATATAGAAAGTTGATGGTATCATTATATCATAACTCCAATGAAGCATAAAAAAATTAAATGATGTCGATATAAAATGAAAATAACTATATAAATTCATTAGAAATATTCATTGAAAAATAAGGGAAAAAATTATTTTCTTTTAGTAACCTTTTAGACTATAAATTAACAAAACAATGATTAAGGATATTTTTTAAAAATCATGGAATCTCAGAAAAGAAGATTAATAATGAAGAGATGAAATATTTTCAAGAAAAAATGATCAATCATAATATGTTAAAAAATTAATTTATACTTTTGTAAAGAGATTAAAATGTGACTCATGTGAAAAATTTTAAGTATATTCCTCCAAAAACTATTTAAAATAATGTTGGAGACCAGGTAAAATAATATTATAGTATTATTTATTTTTATAAACTAACATTCTTGAAATGAGTTAAAAAACATAGGCCTTTAGAATAACACTTTAAAATTATAAAATAATAACATTTTCTTTGATATCACTTTCAAAACACAATATCGAGCTTAAATAACCCCTAAAATATATTCCTTTAAATTTAATCCCTTTGATGGCTTGGAGAACACACAACCCTAAATAGAAATGAACCATTATATAGTATACCTCTATAACCAAGATTTTAAATTGTTTGGAATTAATAAAATGCACTTAAATATGAAAATTATGTTTATATATTGATTAGATATAAAATGATAATCATTTGAATGAAAAATAAATGTTTTTTTAATAAATTAGATTTTTATAAAAGACTATTCAGTCACGCTTTCTACACATAATTTAAAATTTATTTATACTAATTTAGAAATTTTATTTGATAAAATTAACTTCATTTATTTAAAATTATAATATTAAAATTAACTTATTGTGAATTTTTTGTATTTTTCTAAAAAGTTTTGTTTTTTGATGAATAGTGTAAAATACCGAATTTTAATTGAAAATCTCCTTTTCATTTAAATAATTTATAATTTTAAATTATGTTTTGGAATTTTTTTAAAGTATAAGTAGTTAAATTTTATATTAATTTAACCACTTTATATTATTGTAATATTTTTCATATTGATTTTTGATATAATAACTTTGTAAGCATTTGAAAATTTTCTCTTTGAAAACCTAACTTCACAGCACATCTGTGGGATTAATTTTAAATTAAAATTTTCTACTTATTTGAATGGAATTTGAAAAAATGGATTCCACATTTATAATTATAATAATTTATAATATATAATAAGTTAAAAATAATTTTTACCATAATGAATAGTAAAAACTATATACTGTGGTTGAGGTTAAAATGTGTTTATCGGGGTGTTAAACTAAGAAGATAAGGGTTAAAATGACATAAAAAAATTCAACACCCATTTTAGGAAACTATTTCTACCATTATCACATTATCATCTATTTTTATGAATATTTGGGACACTTTTCCTTGAATTCGACCTATTTAATAATTTATATAATGAAAAAGATAGAAAAAGAACCTTATTTTCTTTTAATATGTATAATGCTTTGAGATAAGAATAGAAACAATATATTTTTTCATTATAAATATTATTTTGAAAGATCAATGATTTTATTATCATGATAATTTATTTTAATTTTATAGATATGAAATAATAACATAAAATTCTTAAGAAATACCAATGCATAAATTATTTAGTTAAAAATTAAATAAAATCAATGATACTAAAAATATTAAAAGTGAAGTAAATTGAATAAATTATTATTTTTTATTTATTTTATATATATATATATATCATTTTACATAGTTTTGAACATAATATATTATAATTACTTCTTTATATTGATATTCATAAATTCAAATTAAAAGAATAATTTCAAAATTTACAATAATATTATTTTATAACAAATGATATTTTATTAAATAATTTAAAATTAAAAAAATACTATTATCTAAAAAGTGATTTTTAAATTTTAATAAATATTAAAAAAATCCAAAAATGTACCTATTTTTCTTTTATAATGACTATATTTTCTGCCAAATTGTAAGAACTATGTTAGTGAGGATAAGGTTAAAATGGTGCTTCTCCATATTACATGACCTTGTGTTAAAATTAGTTTTCAGAACACAAATAAAATTTATTTTATAAATTATATTTTATATTTATAATCCATGTATCCATATTATCAAATAAGTCTCATTTTATTTTATTTTTATCTTATAGTTAACCTTGGTTTAAAATACTAGTTATAGTAGTGACAACCCTAAATGGTAAAAGTTAGGAAACCAAGAATTTAATGAATATTTTTTAAAACATGTGTTTTATTGTGTAGTGGAGGTTTCTATCGACCATATCATCCCAACACCCCTTTAATTATCAATTTTTTAGCCACATTTTTTGAGAGTGACTTCATGTTATTTATTTCTCTAGGTATTCACAAAAATGCAACTTCACGTAAATTATAAAAGGGAAATCACTACCCTCATTTATTTACACCTCTCAAGCCATTTGGATCAACCAAAAACTACCCAAAAACATAAAAAATTCTTTACCTTGATCTTATAATCCTTATTATATTCATAAATCCAACCTATAAAGGATTTTATGCAAACCTAATTATGATACTCAAAGAAGCGGTAAAGTTCTTCAACAAGCATTTTTATTTTATTTCTACATTCACCTACAAATATTCTTATCAAACAATGATGATAAAATTATCTAAGTACAATACATATACTTATATGTTTTGATATTATGTTTATGACCTATAATAATCATCACTTCTATAAAATTGGTTACAAAATCATCATTTATGTATACAGCGAACTACCGCCTCATGAACTGATATCATTCATTTTTCCATTACCACCTCTCATAGTTGGGTATGATGATGGGTATAAAGTATATATATATATATATATATTATTTATAACATAATTATAACTATAGATTAATTATATCATATATACCATTTTAAGTTCTATTTCTTGGGAGATATGATATTGTCATTCATGTGTACGACAGACTAACGCCTCGTGAAGCGATGCAATTTGTTTTTCACTAACACTATACATGGAATGTAATAAAAAAAATTAAATAAATATATGTGATATAAACGATTTAATTATTATATTAATAAAAAAATTATAAATTTAAAAATATAATAAATCATTTTATTTCTTACCTTTTCACTCAATGAATGATGATAACGTTGTTCGTGTACATGTGGACTACTACCTTTTCAAATTGATGTGACTCTCTTTTCATCACCACAGCACATGGAAAAAAAGTATTTGTATATTTAAATATTATTTTTAATTATGATATTATGATCATTATAAAAATATAAACCATTACTTTCCACCTTTCCATAAGGATCATTGAAAAATAGATACTTTACACATGTGTCCATACGACCTACCATCTCCGTGTTTATAAGGTACATAATTTATAAATACCATATTTAATGAATGGTAATAAAATTATAATTAATGTATAAAAATGAACATTATTTCATGATTATTATTCTAGATATGATTATAATATATAATATGAATTAGAATCAGAACTTTTATGAAAAATTAAGAATGAGAAAACAAGGCAATTAACAACTGAAAAAATGAAAATAATGAATAATTATTAATAAAAGGGTCATGATATATTATAAAAGGGTAATATATAATATTATAAATTTTAATATTGTTCAATTACATGTTTAAAACAACTATATATGAGTTTAAATTGCATTTTAACAAAAGGAAGCATAAGGTAAGGGATTCAGTCTCAATTTCATTTCATTCTGAAATATTTGTATGTTACGCACCAATTTATTTTATATGGTGTATACAAGGCCCATTTCACATGTAATATCGTGAAATATTTATACTTCATGGTATTTTAAGTTTCAATTTTAATTATTTCATCCAAAAGGAATAGATATGAAAATTACCAAGTGGTAAAATATATTCTATAATCTCGCTTAATTTTGTGATTGTTAACTTTATCCTGAGGCAATAAAATTATTTTTATAATTTTCCATTTTACATTACATTTCTCTTAAATATTCATATTATTTTAAAATGTATGTTATAATTTCTTAAAACATATAATATTTTTACATTTTGGATTTACTATGATTGTTATTTGATTAAATGGGGAAATATTGATAAATAATTATACTTTACTAAATATAGAAATTTGATGATATAAAACATTATTAATGAATTAAATAGACTATTATACATATGATTAATTAATTATAAATGAATATATATGCGTATAATGGTTTTAGATAACTCCTCATTTCATAAACAAGTCTCAGGAGACAAACCAGTTAGCCAAATGAGATGGGTTTTTACTCAATATTTTTAAACACCATAAAGGATAGATATTAATGGTATAAGTATCACGTGACTGATACAAGGAATCAAATAATTAAGAATTCGTTTTATTGAAAATACAGTTATTATCATCATAAGTGATATTTTAATAATGATATTATCTCTGGATGCATTTTATTATTAGTTAATTGATTAAATGGCATATGTTTTCAGTTATTTAATTTTCAATATTTTTTATGAATTATATTATCTTGTTAGTCATGTTATTTAAATGACACATGTGTTTAATTATTTACCATTTCGTGTTAATTATCATCATTAATTCATGATAGATTCTGTTATACATGGACCTTATTTATCATTTGAGATCACCCTTATTTTGTTTCATTTCCCTAAGTTATGAAGATGAATCCTTTGAATGAATTTCATGATGCTAAGGATTTTCTTTTGTTATGTTTTATTTTTTTATTCCCAATGTAAAATGGGTACCATGTATGTATATAGTTTGTTAAAATTACTAAATTGGCTGGTCTATCATGATTTTATCCTTTGTATTTATGTTAATGTAATAAGGAATACACCGCATCCAGGTAAATTAATTTGGGGTCATTACATGAAGGAGAAACTTTTTGGTAAAATACATCAATATTTTTAAAGTAATTATCTAAATTAAAAATTCATACAAATTTTAAAATAAAAATATCCTTTTGAAAGAATGGACATGATAAAGAATATATAATACTCTAAGTATAAATATATTCAATACATTATATATCAATCTGGTAGTGTATACACCAAATAGATTAGTGTAGGTGTGCAATTAAAAACATGTATCAAAAATAAAATTTGAAATGATAATCCTTTAAAAAATTTGTAATTCTTGAATTAAAAATTTATTGAATAAGAGGAAAATATATGATTCTATAAAATAATTATTTAAATGAACTAATATTTAAAAATACATTCACAGGGAAGTAAATAAACTATATAAAATAAATCACTATGAAAAACCTAAATTTTTTTTAACCAATTAAATTTAAGAATAAAAACCAAAAATATATCATAAAATGTGAACTATGAATCAATAGAAGAATTGATTATGTGAAAAAACTGTAAATACACTTGAATATGTATAGATAAAACATAAAATAATAATATTTCATGATGTATTTAATCTTGGATTAATATAGTTAATCTTGAAAATATATAACCCAATGAAGGGAAATTGAATTATTAATCACATTACTATGTGTTTCAAATTATCCAGATTTGATCTAGCTTCATTGTATGATGAATTTAAATTAATTATACACCAATATAAAAACTATATTTATATTTTTCATTCTATATACCTTTAATTTATAATTTATTATTACCAATTTATTAATATTTCTTTCCTAAAGATCAATATTTATGTTTTAATTATGTGGTTTCCCATGTTTGTCTTGGTTTGATGGTTTTAGAAAATTCATGTTTCTCATGTTTTCAAGATAATATTATTGTAAATGAATATGTATATAAATTTTTTATATATTTATAGAGTTCCATATCCACTTTATGGGACTTATGTTAATGGTTATATTGTAATGCATAAAAATTTTCATTTTCAATAAGTGTTGAATTGACAAAAGAATTGAATTTATAAGTAAGTATAAATTTTAATATTATCGCTAAAAAATAAAAAAAACTTAAATTTACCATTATTAAAACATATTACCTATATATAAAATTCTTTAATCATTCATGACATCTACATTATAACAATTTTTATGTGGGTGGTAAAACCGACCAAAATAATAACACATTATAAGGGTTGAATGAGTATGAACATGTTATTTTATAATAACAATATAACTAAAAAAAATATTAATCATGTTAAAAATATAATATTTTTTCACTACATCCACTTTTATAACCCAACATGTAATATGGTAATAAAAAATGGAACACATCATTCATTTAGGTGATATTCTGAATGTAAACACGAGCATCATTTCCACTTTTCAGTGGATGGAAGGAAAATAATATAGACAATGATTTATATCTAAAGAATAAAAAATATGTCATTAATATAATATTTAATCATTAAATATATCACTATAATTATCCATGTTAGGTGGTGATGAAAAAATAAATGTGTCGTTCCTGGAGGTGGGCATTTGTACGTAAGCACGAGAGAGGTTTTCATTTTCCATAAGATAGAAGGGAATTAGATCGTGGTTATTTGTTCAATATAATAAAATTTAATTTTAATAATTTAAATTATTTCATTATATTTATATGTTAATTTAATATTTATATAATGTTTAATGATAATTGAACTTGAATGAACTCTATTAAGATAATCACCCCTTCTTTTGAAACCCCCCTTTCGATTGATGTTAAGGCCTTTATAAGAGAGGTTTGTGGTCAAAAAAGGGACACCAGAAACATGTATTGAATTTTTTTAAGGTTTTTGGTTGAATTTTTAGAGAAAATATAACTCATATGTGTCTTTTTAATTGTTAAATTGAGTCTCTATTTTAAAAAAAAGTCAATGGAATTTTTGAAAATATTCAATATTTAAATGTCAAGAATGTCATTTTAAAACTTCCAAGTGCCTAATAAATATAATATTTATGATATTATTTATTATTAATCATTTAATTGACCAATTATAAAAAATATATTTTTAAATCAATTAATAAAATATTTTTTAACAATAACTACCATTTAAAGTCGTTTTCAAGATTATACCCATAATTTGTATTCAACGATATCTAGATAAAAATGGAATTAGACATTAATAATTAAAATTACTTATTAATTATAATTTTAATCCCTAAAATATTTAAAAGGATTAATTTCACCCAAATATTATTACTTTTGAAATTTTTAAAATCATTTACATTGACTTTTCTATAGGGTGCATAAGTGTTGTGTTGTCGTTGCGTAATCATTTTAGATAATTATACTATTATTTAATATTAAAAAATAATTTAATATCATAAATATAATTTCATAACCATCATTATAGTACTATATATTCATTCATAATGTATTATTATCTTTAATATTTTCATAATAGAATATTTGAAATATAAACTGAGAGAGTGACTTTCTTGTAAATACTCTTAAATTAAAAACAAAATCAAGTTTATTACCAAAATAATGTTGAAAAAAAATTCATATAGAGAACATAAAACTAAGTTAAGTTAATAATAACCTAATACAAAAAAAATTATGATATATATTTTTTTTTTTATTAAAATTACAATTTTAAAAAATAGTTTTATTTTTTTATCCTTTATTGCGGTGACAAACTTTTACCTTCGCAACTTAACAGTATGAATAAAAATGAAACAAATCATGTTAAATAATTTGCTTATTTTAATTAAAAATAAAAAATAAATTTTAAAATGATCATTTTATAATGGTATTCGTAATTAATTTTAAAATAAATACGTGTAACACAATGAAAATTAGTTTTTAGATAAATGTCTTTTAAACATAAAAATTAATTTACACCCTAATAATGTATATAATTGATCCCCATGAAATTTATTTATCAATAAATAAAGAAATTATAATAATTTGACTTTAAAACACATTCAAAAATTGATTGTATCCATCAATTTAATTAATTAAATTAATTGACCAAAACATTTCTCTTATTAGAATAAAACATCACTTAAGTTTTAAAATTTTAAACAAGAGATTCTAAATTCAAAAAAATATTTTTAATTTATTTATTTTACTTTATAAATATATATTTTGTAAATAAAAATATTTTCACAATATTTTAATTCATTCATATACAGAGGTAAATTAATAAAAGTGATAGTATTTTTAAAACCATTTTTTACTGATCACCCAAAAATCCACCATATTATTAGAAACCCCAAAAAATCTCCTTATGATAATTTAAATATGGTCAATCCAAACATGAAGTTCATTTATTCAAATTAAAATTCTTAAATTTTTATATTTATATTTTAAATTTAAATACATAATATAAAGAAAACCAATTTTATAAAGAAATGCCCCTTTAAAAATTTAATGTTTAAAGACTTATTTAATATCACTTAGCATTAACTTGTTAGTTTATTATTTAACATTTTATATTTATAATTTCTTGATGTTTTCATTTAATTTTAATAAATTTATATTCACTTTTCTTTGGGGTTCTGTATATCACATTCTATTAAACAATATATTCACTCAATGTAATACATACTAAAATCTTGTGGTGTTACAAAAATCCTTTTTTCAATAGAAATTACTCACTAATGTAACCATTATGTACCAAATATATAACGGTGATGATAGTAATATAAAGTCCCATATATTATCCAATAATTTAACTTTTACATATTTGAGATGCCTTTAGATCATGATAAAATAATTCATGTGGTATACCAATGGATAACCTTCTCAGGGACTCATGACGAATAAACTATAAATCATGAACACTTCATTAAGTGTTAATGGATTATCATATGAGACTTGTAGGAATTTCAAGATCTCAAATATGAATATCACTTCACATGTGTTAAAGGCTACATTTTTTTCCAATGATATCCTTATTAATAAAGTTTCTTCTTATCCAATCATTCCTATCACTCTTTACCCATTTTGGCTAGGTTGACTCCTAACATCATAAAATCTCAGTCCTATGGTATATAATGATCCACTATATACATTCTATAGAATCTCAAGTTTATTCTATAAAATATATCATGTCGAACCAACCCTTTTCCCTATGCCACACCTTCTGATGATTGTAAAATTCTACATAAATTGAAATAACATCAAGGAATTATAAAACAATACTTGAGTTAACACAGAGTGTGTTGATGAGTGGCCACTAAACCAATATCTAATACCACTTTTGGGAATCCGACCCAACATCTGATCATTGGACACAAAACCATAAGATCATTCAATGTAGTAAAAAACAAGTCATCTTGAAGGACTCACTCATCTTAGTATATTGTAAGATAAGAAGTTATACATACTACTTACCGCACTGAACTAAAACATGAACACACTCAAGTGAACTCAATACATAAAAAAATTTCAAGTTAAAATAATTAAAGTAAGGAATCATGAATTTATATAATATTGAATAGAATGAATGTGACAAGGAAAAGTTCAATGAACCATCAAATATACAATTTTGATTCAAGTTATTTTAGTTGTCTATTTTGAACTTAAAGAGACCATAATATCTAAAAATATTGATGTTTTCTTGAATTAGTATAAGTAAAAGGAAGGGAGTGACTCTTTTTATATGGTTCATCATCCATAAATATTCTAAAGGTAGTGTACCATTTAGTAGAGTGACCACAACCAAGATTTTCACCACATAATAGTGGATATTGTGGATATTGGTATACTGGATCTTCACTCTGTGTATCACCTTGAATGTATTCTAGTTCTAATAAACATTGAAAAAATCTATACTTCCTATGTTATTTTTTTCAATTTTCATTTCATTCGGTCTAAAGGATGATGTTGAAGAGAGAGAATGAACTTGTTCATTCTAATGGGAGAAAATATACACATTGGTGAGTATTATGAAGGAATATAAAAAAAATTTCCATCACCCTAATTCACCATACTCTCTGGGATCCTAGGGGAACACATTACAACCAATTAGTCCCAAGAAGTTTTATAATGGCCTATAAGCTATGGTTTATATTAAATCTTCTATATATAATTTTTATCACTAATGTAATCATTTATGAATCCCCTTATTTTAAAAGGTACTAACTTTCATAGTTTTTATAATGAGATATATTGGTTATTTTAGGATTTTGGTGATGAATTCATAGAATATAAAAATTAATATGATAAATTTTAATACATAATAAAATATATTAGGATGAAAAGGAAAAAAAAATTAATGAACAAAGGTATTTATAGTGAGGTATTCAGGAAAAATATTCATTGTGTTAATGTATTAGATATTTCAATCAATTTGGAAGAAATCTCTAGGAACACCTTGGAATCCAAGGATGTTGTGAAGTATTATTTATGTTCTGATTGAAAATTGGTTTGTTATAATTTTTTAGTGGAAATCGTTAGTGATAATTTCTTAATGTCAATGGGGAAAGGGATAAACAAGAAGAAAAACATTCCTAAAAAATAAAAAACCCATTTAGTTATTTTTAACTTATTTAAATGAAAAATATATTAAAAATATTTTAATATAATATGATTTCATATCTATAAATCTATATTCACCCATATATTTAGAACAATATTATATTTTCATCAGTGAAGAAGTTGAAACGATATCAAGTTTTCATATAAAAATCATATTGTATAAAAGAAGAGATTTGGTCCTTACCTGAAAATTTGGATTAATTAAGGATTATATATACAGTGAATTTTCAATTCATAAAATAATTGATGGAGGGTAATAAAGGATAAATTATAGAATATTTTTCCCAAAGAGGATCATTGAAAAAAGGGTGTAAATATAAATAATCAAAGTGATTTACTCAAATAACTTACATAAGAGTCGAAGAAACAAATGTTCATTGAGAATAATCATAAAGTTAATTTTATTCCTAAAAAATAGAATGTTAAGAAAGGATAAAATATTAAAAATAATTATTCTCAATGATGGGTCACATGGATTTCCAATTGAAGGAGAAAAATAATTGGTCGAGGATATTGAAGTGATCTTGAAATATGAAAATGGTATGAATATTTTCCCACCCCCATTGATTTATTAATAAGTGTTACATGAAAATTTTAACATCAAAAATTAGTGAGTAACCAAAATTTATATACTATATCTAAAACTAATAGTTCTCCAAGAATAGTTAATTTGATGTGCAATTATAGTAGAGTTATGGGACACACAATGGATATATGTCTAGAATCCACATTGATCATAGAACCTAATGAAAGGTAAAGGTAGATTTATGGATAAAATATTATGTTTATAGAAGACTTAATGTTTTATTTTTATAATATCTAAAAATTTGGTATCATTTAATTTTATTCTAGATGCTAAAATATTCAAAAAGGACATGATAATAAAGAATATTGTTTCTAGATTTTGTATCTATAGTTATGACATTTAGGAGGAGTTAAGAGTAAATATTTAATGGAAAATTGGACTAATTTATGAAAGGATATATGAAATGTGATTTAATAAAGATAATTGACATCAAATATTTCACAAAATTACCTCAACAAGTGGTGTTAATTGTTATGAATAAAACACTATATGTTTTGAATTTTATTTGGAGATGGTTTTCTATAATATAATTGAGATCATAAGGAGAAATATTTATGGGAACTTAAATAACATGTTATAGGATTATATGGAATTATATGTGTGTAATTGATAGCATTGAAATTATTATATTAAACTCATTTTTCCTACACCAAGTTCTGACTCAACGACTATAGAGGATTTATTAATTAATCTTTTCTAAATAGTAAGTTCACTTGATGTAAATATTTGAAGAATGAATATTTGGTAGGAAGGGGAGATGATATTAAAATAAAAATATGAAATTATTTTTAAATAATAGGTCGAATATAGAGATAAAGAATTATTTTCAACAAGTGTATAGGGATTATCATTTCTAATAATTAGAAATTAGACGAGAAGATGTAATATAAGTTGTTGAAGGAGTTAGAAGTTATTTAGCATGTGATATAATTTTACTAACTAGTCTTCAGAACCCAAGGTTTAGTGAATAATTAGCAAATAGAGTTGAAGGTTCAAAAAAATAATTTTTTAATGAGTATAAATTATTGGAATAGATTTATAAGTGGTAAGAGAGTCGAAGGCTATAAAAGTGTTGCATGACTTAGGGGGTTTAACTATCATAATCCCGATTTACTAAATACATGCTAAAATAAATTTAATGAGAGATAAATATAATAAATATATGCATATAGATGAATCTTTGAAGTGTTTTTTTTTGGGGGGGGGTTATATATCATAATCTAGTGTAAGAGTTGTGTTAAAAAATGTGAAGAGTATTTTTTGGCTATTAGACTATAAATTTTAGTGATCAGTTGGGGAGAATAAAGCTATTATATCTATTAAAAGTTCCTTTTCAATTTATTATCAAGGTGGTGAAGAAGGAATTTATTATAAATTCCATGTATTTATTTCCATAGTTATAGTTTTACTATTCCATATGGATTAATAAGAGAATTGAGAACAAAATATAATGGTGGGGAATAATAAAACTATAGGTTTTGTGTTATATTAATTTATAATTAATGTTGGTTTGGATTTCAATCAATGGTAGAGTTTTTAGTGATGGAATAATTTTATTAATGGTAAAGTGGTTATCTATTGGATAATTGGAAGATGAATATGGTAATGAGTAAAAAAAATAAAAAGGAGGAGGTGGCATGCATTCAAAACGATATAATAGAAATTTTCATGTTTTTTAAAAGATAGTGGTTCATGAATGGGATTTATATGATGAAAACATAATTTTTTCACATATTTATGTGGTTAATATCATGGAAGTTTATTTAAAATTATAGAAATCCAAAAATATCTGGAATTTATTAAGAATAGAATTATTTTTCAAAAGGTTGAGTATTATTAACTTAGAAAAGAAACATGAAACATAAAAGATATTTTTGGAAAATGTGTTTTTGAATAGAAGAAGGAATTTGAGTAAGATTAACTCATTACATTTGGAACCTAAGGAATATTATCTAATAATTATCAAATAATGAGTTTGGGTAAACTATAGAGTTGAATTGATGTTGTACCAGGAAGGAATAAATTGTGTTTTAATAAGTTTTTTTATGGGCAGTTTCTTACTATGTAAAAAAATAATTCTATATAAACCATGTTGTAAAAAATTAATTCACTCCAAATTTTATATCACATATAAATAAAATTTTCAATGGGTGTGAAGTGTGAGAAGTTTCACATTGCAAAAACATTGAATTTTCTCAAAAGTGGGAGGTTGAATCATAATTGAAACCTTATATGAAAAGGGTCCAAATATAAATTATGATGGATGATGGAATTATTACATTATATGTGTTCAATGTTAAAACTATATGGGACTTGTATATTTGGGAATAAAGATCATACGAGAAAAAAAATTGGTTTCATTATGAGAATCCAGTTTTGACCATGAGAAGGGAGTCCTGAAATTTTGGTATTACTCTATCTAAGATGAGGCTAATTGATTTACTACATGATAGATATAACAATATAATAATAAATCTCAGATTTATGGAGACCTATATGATCACAACTCAAATTTTAAAGAGTCTAAAATTTGATAGTATCCAGATTTTGTGGATCTACAATTGAATTGAATATAATATCATAATAGAATATACTACACAATAATTTGGGTAAATCAAAACTTTTTCATGTCTTAATAAATTTCAATACACTATAATATGGTAATATGTAATACATGTTAAATATTTTATTTTATGTTAAAATAGATAAGACGTGGTTTCATATTTAAGTGATTTTTATTGACCCGATTGGATATATTTGACCAGATTTAATCATGTAGTATAAATAGTATGATCCCAAAACTAGTAAAGAATAAGAATCAATCCTAACCATGAAAGAATTGGATGGAATATAGGAATACCCAATAAAAACTTTATTTATTAGATATGGAGATATAGTGACCTTTAATTATATATTTTGTTTGAGGTGGGATGAATATATGAGAGCCATTCATACTGGATCTATTGAAACATTTTTCTCATTAAAATAGAATGATAAAAAAATATAGAGTTTCATTGACATGTCTAGATAATTTTGGAGAAAATGGTATTTAGTAAAAATAATAATTCTAGTGTAGATTTATTCTCATCTAGAGACATCTTCATTATCATTTTGATCATGTGGAAGCTGTAATACCGAAATCCATGATCAATAATTTAATCTCATTTGGTACATAATAGATGGAGAAAAGTAAATGGGAGTTCAATAGATCATAAAATATAGAGTTATAATGAATGATAATTCAGTTTTATATGTACAATATGAATATACAATCTTTTATAACTATTACAGTTTCCCTTGGAGTAGTGTGTAGTGAACAAAGTAAGGGAGATACAGTTGAGATTTAGTGTGTCATCCCTAAATCTTGTAAATGTAGTTATCCTTGTAATAGATTTACCAAGAAAAAAATTGAACCCATTAAAAAGTTTTTATTATATATTTTGTAAGACCAACACATCACTATGTGTGTTCTTGTAACACTGTGAGACTTTCTGAAGGAAAATAATATTCAATAGTGTATAAAGTACACAATAGAGAGCTTAAATGAACCATAAATATTATAATTTAAATATGTCCATTATAACATTTTCATTTAATTGGAGAGTATTAATAGGATTAACTAAGTTATACAATAGATATAAAATAAATACTAAACAAAAAATTATTCATTGATTCCTAGGAAATAAGCACTCAATTTTCCATTGAAATCATTTTATGCTTCAAAAATAAGTTTTCTTCATAATGATTATTATTTCTTTTTATGAGGGAATATTATAATTAATTTCTAGAACTTTTTAATTTTCTTATAAAAAGGTTAATATTTTTAAAATCACCATAAAAAATTTATCATAGGTTTAAATTTTGGTATTTTTCTAAAAATATTGTTTTTTCAGTGAATAGTAAAAAAATCATGTTTTTATTAAAAATTGTATTTTCATGTCAATAATTTTTCAATGTTAAATTATATTCTAGATTAGTTTTAAAATTTCAATAGTTTAATTTACTAAACATAATTCACAAAATGTTATGGACATCAAAATTATACTTGAAATTGGTATAAAAATATTTTTATTCTTAAAAATACAATTTTAAGGAAAATCATTTTTTATCACCTTTTTTTAGTTTAATTTTAAATTAATTTCATAAACTTATATGAATATAATCTCAAATTACAGCTTAAATATTTTAAATTTTTAGGACCAATTTTTTTGAATAGGTTGATTTTAATTTTTTTCAATATAAATAGTAAGCTTAGTAAATAATTATCACCATGATAAATGAAAATTTGGTAATTAAGGTTCAGAATAATATGATAGAGACAGAAAAATAACTCTAACACTTTCCTTAATTCTATTGGATGATTGGATATTTTCCATTTTCATCCATATTTCAAAAAAATGGAAACATGGTGAAATATTTCTTTAATTTTTTCCTCTATGATATTTAATTAAAAGGGAAAATCAAAAATTTCACTTTATTTCTTTCAATATCCATAATATTGTGTGATTAGGATAAAAAAATTATATTCAATTATAATTGGTCATTTTAAATATAAATTATTTTTTATCATGGTAATTTATTTATAATTTTTAGTGATGAAATAATTACATTAAACGCTTACACAATGCCAACACGGTATTTATTCTATTAATATAGAAATAAAATAAATTATTTTAAAAAAAATAAAAATGATATAATTTGAATAAATTACTATGTTTCATGAATTTTATAGATAAACATACTATTTTGGAGATGTTTGAAAGTATTATATTCTAATTATTTTGCAATCATGTTATTTTTAAAGTCAAATAATGTGAATAGTTCTTAAAATTACTTTAATAGTAATTTATGTTAAATATATTTTATTATATTTTTAAAAATCATAAAAATATAAAAATAGGATATTTATGATGTGAAATGGTTAAAACTTCCATCCCTTTCCTATTTATGATCCAATTTTTACATTATAGGAAAATCTATGACCCATTAATATTGAAAAAATCATTACCATGGTTAATGTTAAAATTGGTTAACAAAGGGGTTCATCTAAAAGATAATATTTTAAATGATATCAGAACCTGTAAAAATTTCATTGTATAAATATATTAAGAACAAATACTCTTTAACTTCAAATCATGTAGTTTTTTAACCATTTTACTTGAGTTAGACACATATTATATTATAATATTTATCAAATGAAAACTAGAATTATCCCCATGGATCTATAGCAATGGTTTATCGAAACTTTTGGTATAGACATTGTGATAAAACCTATACCCATGGTTTAATAAACCATAGGAATAAGTTTATCTATACCAACAGTATTTTAAAAACTGTTGGTATATCCCCTTATATAGTCAACCTCAATCGGGCTCCCCCTCCCATCCTCATTTGAAGCCCTAGTTCACTCCTATCACGCAATCCTTGGGAAACTACCCCCCTCCACTCAGTATCCCCCTCCCCTCCCTGAGTGATATTCCACCCATCATCTAAGCGTTCTTCCACTATTTCTGGTAGTTTTTTGTTGCAATATTTGAGTGGTAATATTTATTTCACTCCTAATATTTATTTGGAGGTGTTATCCAATTTATAGGTGTTATTTATCTCATAATTCCTCAGGTAAGGTTATAGCGTGTAATTATTATTCCATTGCTGAAAAAAATGGATTTGTTTTTGTGGAAAATTGATTCCATAACATAAATTTTTTTTAATTTATGTGATGCTTTTGGGTTTTTTTGTGAAATGAAATACATTTTTTGTACTATTTGGTGTTTTCTTGAAAAGTAAATTATGCCCTCTTGAATGGTATTTCAAGACTAGTTATTATTAAAATTTTAAGTGTAGGGGTTTTTTTATTGAACTATATTGAAATGTTATTAAATAAAAATATATTATAACAAGAGATTTATTAATATTAATTAGTTTCATAATCATGATACAATAGTGTTTTCAAAAAAAATATGTCATCATTAATATTTATAAAAACAATTTGATATTTCAAAAAGTATATTTTTGAGGATGATAAATATTTTTCCGATTATTGGGTGGTTTCAAATTGTTTTAAAATTTAATTTTTTTATAGTTAATCAAGGTGGATATTATTTGGATTTTTTTTCAAAGGTGTTTCCTCTTTGGTTGTTTAATTATTTATATTTAATACTTTTTTTGGAAATATTTCTATAATGGGGTCCATGGTTTTTTTAAATAATTTTTTTAAATCATTCTGATTAATTTGGAGAGAGGTTGATTTAGGTGGAATAAAAATATTGGGTTGATTTCTCATATTGATTTAACATAGGCCTCCCAGAATGGTCTGCTATGGAGATTATGTACTTGTCTTTAGGGTCATTCCACCTTATAGTTTTAACACTTCCCTATATTTGATTAAAGTTCCATGTACCATCTTCTCTTATTTTTCTAGTATTTTGTATATTTCTATAGAGGTGATATCTAGTGATCAATTATATAAACCATATAGTTCAGGTGGTTTAAATTTTCATCCTAGTCTTGATAGTTGATTGGTGAGGGATATGTTTTAAAGATACTTAATTTTGTACAAGTGTTTTGGAATCACTTCTATAACAATGCCTTGGGTTTTTCATATGATATAACTTATTATTTTTTGGGTTAGATTGTAGAGTATTCTATAATGGTCACTTACATCATGAATTGTATTGAATTTGGTTTCCTATTAGTGTTATTTAATTTCCACTACACTATACTTTTAATTTGTATTTGAATTTGGATATCATTGTAATTATGGTTTATATTATTGATTGGAACATAAATTTTTTACCTATAATATAATGGATAGAATGTGAATATATATTACTGATCATATTTCAACCATGTTTCAAGAGAGTTCTAAAACATTTTTAGGTTTTTCATTTAATAATTCTCCAGATTGTGGTTGTATATAGTGCCCATGATATTAATATGTTGGAAGACCATGGTTAAGCTGGGAAGAAGTAATATGGAATATAAGTAAATATGGATTTAAAACAAACTATTATGTTTGGCATCACAATGGGGATAGGATACAATCTTCTATTATTCATGAATGGAAATAAAGAAGTGGTATAGGGAATTTGATATTTGATCAGTTTCCATTTTTGCATCATCACGAGATAGATAGTATTTTAGTGTAAGAAGAAAATTATATCAATACACATGAGGAAAAGACTGAATTTGATTATTTTTTAGAGTGTAAAATTTAATGGCTGGTGTTAGAACTACAATATATTAGAAAAATATTAAAATAAAAAGATGAAATTTTTAATGTTGATATATAATGAAAAAACAATTCATGGAATTTATAATACCTCTATTGATTATATTATTACATTTTTAGGGAATTTATTCTTGATGGTGTATATATTTCATCAAATCACTATAATACATGGAAGTTAATTAATAATCACATATTTTATACTAATAAAATTCATTCTTGTTCGAAAGATTATAGTTTGTTTTGGAGGAATTAATTGAACTTAAAGGCTATAAATAATGTGATACATCTTTTTGGAAGGAAAATGAATATGGAACACCATCTCATGTTCCATATAATTTCAAGTGTTACTTTACATTGATTCCTAGGATTCAAAATATCTTCATCTATACAAATTGTTTAACTAATATGTGATGGAATGGTAATGAGAGGATTAAAGGTAATGATGAATTGGTTTATCCTGAAGATGGTTTATCATGGTTGGAATTTGATGTAAAAGATCCCAATTTTGTATCTGAGTTTTGTAGTGTCATGTTGGGTCTATCCTATGATGGTTTTGATCTGTTTGGTCTGATTATTATTTCTCACAACACGTGGAATGTTTTTATTCAAATTTATAATCTTCCCCCATGGATGAATAGGAAAATAGCATTCACTTTCTTGAGTATAATAATATCTGGACCTTCTAATCTAATAAATGATATAGTCGTATACTTAATAAGAGAGTTGAAGAAGCTTTTTAATATGGGTGTGCACACATTTGATTCTTCTTTAAAAAATATATTTCAAATCTCTCATTCCCATTTATTGACTATAAATTATTTTTCTACTTATGAAATGATGTATAGTTGGGGAACAAAGGGAAAACAATCTTGTCCTCTTTATATGATAAATATATTATCTATAAGTCTTAAATATCATCATTGTTTTACTTTCATGGGGAATCAACCATTCTTTCCAACGGATCATCAATATAGAAAGAATGATCAGAGGTTTGATAATATTGTTGACACTAAACTGCCATATCAACATATGTTAGGAACTGATGTTCTTAATGAATTGAATGATTTTAGTTTTTCATTAGGAAAATAATATATTAAATATAAAAAAGTAAAAATGATAACACTGAAGAAACTTATAATTGAAAAGGGATAAGTCTCTTTTCTGAGTTTCCATATTTTTCTACCAATTTGTTATGTCATTGTTTAGACAAAATTTAAATTGAGAAAAATATATGTGACATTTTTGGAACTAGAAAACACATCCATGTAATTCACTTAATGCTTACATGCATGATCCAGGAGCGTAGCTCGTTCAGAAAGCTTCGATTTGACTGGTTGTGGAGCCCAAATGATATTATGGATCAAAATTTATGGCCATTCGAAGTCAGACTGCTGGAAATGGCCACCCGAGACAGTTTTAGGGAAAAGTACAGTTTCGCACGCAAGAAGTGAAATCTTGTGCGCAAGAATGAATTTGTTGTTCTTTAAAAGTGAAATCTTACACGCAATAATGTAATGTTGCATGAAATAGGAAAATCTTGTGTGCAACATGTCGCACAAACCTTTTACATGACCAATGATATGTCATCTTTCACCCCAGGCTGCCTGAAAAACGTCCAAGGAGGGTGCACACAAGTTTTGAGAGGAGCGCGCAAGATTATCATCTTCACGCAAGATTCTAACACACCCAAGGCGATGTCAAATGGGCGTTTGCACCCCTGACCCCCTTTTCGTGCCCAAGGTGATTTCAACCATAGCTTTGCATGCCACGACCCTTTGCACACACACCTACCATAGGGTGCGCACAAGATCACTTCTGTGCCCGAAATCTTACGCGCAACCACTCCCAAGTTTGCAGATAAATACAAGGGTAGACCCCACCCCTTAGGGGCTCTCCAGAGGTTGGCCACTGCTCTAGTGTGTGTAAGATTGCCTCTTCCATGCCCGTGTGGAAGAATGGAATCCTCTATATGAGGTCTTGTGTGATAGGTCCCATATGGGTCTACTTTCGCGCGGGCCTATAGTGGTTTGATCCATTCCTGGAATAGTTTCTGCCTAATTTCTATGCATGAAAGATTTTTCGCTTTCATGCAAAACATACAATCTTGCACGCAAGATTCTATGATTACACATAAGACTTCAATCTTGCACACAATAGTACCAAGGTGCTGAATCTTGCACACACCTATGTCGCCCAGTCCAATCTTGCATGCAACCCTCCCCTTTTGCGCCCAACCCTCCCCTCTTGCGTGCAACCCTTCCATCTTGCTTGCAAACCTTCCCTCTTGCGTGAAATCATTCCATCTTGCGTGCAGATCTTCTATATTTCCACCCAGTCCAATCTTGTGCACAATCCTTCCATCTTGTACGCAGATCTTCCATCTTGCTACCAAGTCCAATCTTGCATGCAATCCTTTCATCTTGTGCATAGATCTTCCGTCTTTATGCCCAGTCCAATCTTGCATGCAATCCTTCCATCTTGCGCACTGATCTTCCATCTTGCCGCCTAGTATAATATTGCATTCAATCCTTCCATCTTGCATTCAGATCTTCTATATTTCATGAAAATCTTCCATCTAACCCCCATGAAAAATGGAGAGTCGTACCGCAAAGTTTTTGGGTCGAGACGTCGTCAATTTCCATTGCGCCCTTATGGGCAGTTTCCTTTCACCTATGGGATACCTTGATTTAAGATACTCCTCCACACACCATGAAACACCTTGAGTCATCATATTCCTCTTGGTTCATTTACTATGTCATAAGTTGTGATTCTTGTCATTAATCCCCCTGAGTAACATGAGTTGAACCATTCCTCAACCAACTCATCTGAACCCCATCACCTGACTCATATGCCAAGTTGAACCAGAAAGGGTCACCCTTGCGTAAGTACCAACACCAACCATTTCTAGGAACCTTATTCCCAATAGTCCTATCTACATGACTTTAAACTGTAGTATTCCCTATGTTCCAAACATAGGATGCCTCTTGCTCCAAACAAGAGATGCCTTATGCTCTATACATGAGATTCCAACAGTCTTATCTACATGATAATAAACTATAGTGCACTCTATGTTCCAAACCTAGGATGCCTCTTACTCCAAACAAGAAACGCCTTATGCTCTAATCATAAGATGCCTAATGACATGATTATAGTGGCATAATTTTAAGATCATTGGAATTTGTTCAAACATTCCATCACTACACCTCACGATTTGTGTGTCCTTAATTTGGATCTTCATACACTTCCACGTATGAAGGGACCCCCTAATGGCCTAGTCCCATGCCGCATCGGCTCACCTACCATTCTGGGCCAGCGCCCCAGAAGAATTTGGACAAAACTTTGTGTCAGGTCCTTTGTCTCGAACATAGTAAGTAGTCAACCCTCATTTGTTTATTACCATTTCAGGCTAACTAGATATGGATGTTGTGTTTCTAACATGGTCAATAGTTATCCTCCATCATCATGCCACCCTCACTGCATTTCAAATGTCAGGAATGTGATTTAAACTTTTCATATCCCTTTGTTTGGACTAATTCTAATTCCCTTGGCATTATCCCTCTTGTGCACTAGCACATAGGTAAAGACCTCAACCCACTAGTGGGTTGGGATTACCTCATGGCCTGCATGAGGAAGACCTTCTGGTAGTTTCCATGTGTAATCCCCAGGCACTGTTTCCGCTCCATAGCGGCACCCAGGCTACTTCCTTGCATAAGCCCCATCCACCGTTGTCGCTCCATAGCGGAACCCTGGCAACTTACTTGCATAAGCCCCATTCACCGTTGTCGCTCCAAAGTGGAACCTGGGAAGCTTCCTTGCGTAAGCCCCATGCACTGTTTCTACTCCATAGCGGCACCCAGGCTACTTCCTTGTGTAATCCTCATTCACTGTTGTCGCTCCATAGTGACACCCATGCAACTTCTTTGTGTAATCCCCATTCACTGTTGTTGCTCCATAGCGACACCCCGACAGCCTCCTTACGTAAGACCCATCCACCATTTCTGTTCTATAGTAGAACTCAATAAGCCACCTTGCATAAGTATCATTCACTATTGTTGCTCTATAGCGGCACTCGGGTATCCTCCTTGCGTAAGACCCATCCTCCATTTCCACTCTAATGCAGCACTCGGGCAGCTTCCTTATGTAAGCCCCATCCACCATTTCTGGTCCTTAGAATCACCTAGGTAGATTTCTTCTCTAATCCCCATTCACCACCCTTGATGGACGGACCTTTTCACCGTGATTGTCAGGTCCTTTCCACCTCTTGTTTCTCACACCGAACACGACTCACGTGGGCTTAGAGTAGTAAGCATCGACCATAACACCCTCTCTGGTCAGCCTATAGTGTAAGCCCCAAACACCCACCTAAACTATGTGTACTTTGATCCTTGCTAAGGCACGGTACATAGGAATCCTCCCTGAGGTTCAAGCCCAACACCATCCATTTGTTCAAACCCCCTTCACATCGGCACCCACTCCTCCTATACAACGTTTTCTTTGATCTTTTCCAAGACAAGGTATGTAGGAAGCCTCCCTGAGGTTCAAACCCAACACCCATTTGTTCTAACCATATTCATGTCCACACCCACTCCTCCTAAACTATGTGGTATTTTATCCTTGCCAAGGTGAGGTACGTAGGAATCCTCCCTAAGGTTCAATCCCACCACCCATTGGTCCCGACTATCTCCACATTGGTTCACCAAACACTCCACATGAACTATGTGGTCTTTAATACTTTCCAAGGAAAGGTATATAGGAAGCCACCCTAAGGTTCAAGCCCACTATCCATTGGTTCCAACCCACTTCACGCCGTTCCACCCCAGTCCTCCATGATGTTAACTTGTACGCCCCTTTTGTCCCGCATGACACTAAACTTTCCCCCATCCAGCGGTAAGCCTTTGTCAATCCCCTATCTAGTGGTAAGCCGTTATCAATCCCATCTAGTGAAAAACTGTTGTTGACCCAATTTAGCAGTAAGCCTTTTTCAACCTCATTCATAGGTAAGCCTTTGAAGTCCCCAATTGACGGTAAGTCGTCATCAGATAAAATATGCAAACTTTGATTCCCTTCCACAGGGATATGTAGGAAGCCTCCATGAGGTTCAATCCCATCAACAATATCTCATCCTGATCTATCCCTAAATCCCAAGTGTTCCAGGAAGATCATTCCCCAACCTGGAGGTTCCATTTCCTCTGGATCCCATCCATGTGTCCATTCTCATGGGCCGCCTCCTCAAGTGTCCCATCGTCCCACCGAACTATGAGGCCTTTGATTCCCTTCTATGAGGATATGTAGGAACACTCTTCATGGATCAAGAGCAACAATACTATCACCTTCACGATGGCTCCATCTCATTCCCCCTACACTTTATTAAACTCTCCATCATCCATCCCGATTCTTACCTAGGCCGCCACATCCTAGTGAGATCATGTCACTCATCCCCACGCTGCTCCTTGCGGCACCCATCCATCTAACCATGCATAAGCCCCACTCAATCCATAACCACCCTCCCAAGAGTATCCCTCTTGTGATGGGCCGCTATCCATGCATAATCCCTAGCATGTATCCAAGTTGTTGTGATTTCTGTACACCCCAATTCATCACCCCTTTTAACTACGTGGGTTTTGATCCCTGATGTATATACATGGTACGTAGGAAATCTCCATGAGGTTCAATCCTAGCCAATAGTAAATCTTGGTGTTGCCCCATTCTGGGGTACTCACTCCTTGATCCACCCTCAGTGGTGTCTAGATCATCCTTCACGGTGTGACATCTTACCTTTATGGGACACACTATCTTAGGTCTTCTCTTATTGAGTGTTCTGATCCATCCACTCGGTAAACCTTCCAAGTGTTCCCTCCTAGGGATGTACCAATTTGATCCATCTCTATGGGAAGTTCTGATCACCTTCACTCTATCTCCACAAGATGTTAAAATCATGGCCTACCTCATGTTAAACATGAGATGCCTAAGGAAAACCTCGAAAGGCACGCCTTTGGCACAAACATCTCCGCAAGACGTTAAACTCACAACTTACCTCATGTTAAACATGAGATGCCTAAGGAAAACCTTGGAAGACACGCCTTTGGTGTAACCATCTCTGAAAGATGTTAAACTTGCAGCCTACCCCATGTTAAACATAAGATGCCTGAGGAAAACCTTGGAGGACATGCCTTTGGAATAACCGTCTCCGCAAGACATTAAACTCGCAACCTACCTCGTGTTAAACATGATATGACTAAGGAAAGCCTTGTAAGACAAGCCTTTGGCATAACTGTCTCTACAAGACGTTAAACTTGCGGCCTACCTTGTGTTAAACATGATATGCCTGAGGAAAACCTTTGAAGAAACACCTTTGGTGTAACCATCTCCGTAAGATGTTAAAATCGTGGCCTATCTTGTGTTAAACATGAAAACCCTGATGAAAACCTCATAGGACACGCCTTTGGCATAACCGTCTCTACTAGATGCTAAACACGCGCCATAACCCATGTTAAACATGGGAAGATGAGGAAAACCAAATAGACATGCCTTCGGCATAAGATACCCCACGACTAACGTGTGATGCCTCGGGTTTTTTCCCCTTGAGATTCCCCCTTCTGAGGAAGAATACAGATTTCCCAATGTCCACGCATCAAGAGATGCCCTGACATGATTGATGTTGTCATCTACTTTGACTGAAGGTTGCTACCATGTCAAGACCCCATGGAATGTCTTCATGGAAGTACTATAATTAACCGATATCCACAAAGATATGGCACCAGGAATGAGATTCATGAAACAAAATTTAATCTTTAAGGGAGACCCCGACTAGGTAATGAGTTTTGAGGAGGAATCCATGGAAGGAATAACCGACATCCCATCAACTCGTTGAGATTAAGGAGAAAATTTCCCTCAACAAGGAACGAATGCCTCCCACCTTTGGAAAGCGGGAATGCAGGGCAATAAACAGCTGTGTGCCCTCCACAGATGGATGTGCATGCCCTGGTAAAAGAATCAGAAACAGACATGTTTCATTCAATTATTATTATCAAGGGGAAGACCAAATATGACTTCTGATCTAATTGGGACTTTTTGGATTGGGGTATTCGCCCAGAACTGCATCATATATATATCGATGAAAACAAATGGAATATTCCTTATGCCTCTTATATGATGACTCATTAAATAAAAAATCTATTTTTGGAAGTATTGAAATATATCAGGGTTCTGAATTTATATTCTAGAAACACATTTAAACAAGACAACCTAAGGGATTGGAAACTAAAATCCCTAAAACCTCATGATTACCACATCCTTCTTCATGAATTCATTCCAAAAGAAATCAAGAATTTGAAATACAATAATGTAAGGGTGATGGTAATTCTCTTGTTCCATTTTTTAAAGACCTTTTTTTTAAATGGTTATCAAAGTATTTCCTGATAAAAATTCAAAAATAGGTTTCATTAATTTTTTCTGAGTTGGAAAAAAAATCCTCCATCGTTTTCACCTACATGACAATTTAATAGCTTATATTCCAACTAAAAAATTTCAGAGGTGACCCATTACTTTTTAGTAGATGTGTCCCATTGATATAAATATGTTCACATTGAAATATTATGTCTAAAATTAGAATCATCCTAAAGGTTACATTATTAGAGGTTATCTAGATCAAGAATGTATGGATTTTTGTTCAATGTATTTGTCTAATTTCAGCACATGACATAACCATCCAATGATAAAGAAGAATTATAAGTATGTGTAAATTGAGCCATTGTTTCCATATCTTCCCTAAATAGGAGGAATTATTGGTTCATTTACATTGGATACATTAAGCCTTGGAGATCCAGATATGGCACATTGCATAGTTTTGTTTAACCATGGTCTACTTGATGACTATATCCAGTATGTAATTTAAATATTTATTTGTTTTCTTATACTGTGTCATTTCACATATACATTAATCTTTTTTTATATTATTACGTAGAGAACATACAAAAATTATAAGTATAGTTCATTGATCTTTGACTTTGATAAAAAGATATTCTTTTCATATATAAGATATCCCCTCTTGATTGAAATCAGAGGTATAACCATTACATTAATTAACATAAAATATAGATATTAATTTAATTACATTATTTATATACATTTCAGGTATTGAGTTTACCTATTGACTCTATTTATCATGACTTAAGAGTGTTGGATTTTGGTCCCAATTATTTTTTTCATGAGTGAAAATACTTAATAATAAATGGGTCTACATTTGTTACAACTACTCGAGTGGTGAAAATGAGAACACATTATGATGGTGTTATGTAAACTAATATGATGGATTATTATTCCAGTGAATCTAATAGTCGAACCCTATATAAGAATGGGTCATATTATAGACTTGTTGAGAAAATATTGTTATTTGATTACTACTCTCAAGGTTGAGTCACTATGATGAAATATAAATGGTTTGATTCAGGGATGTGACATGGTACATTTATTGATGATTTTGGATTCAATGTTATTGACATGAGTCGATTCCTATCTGTCAATGAACAATAAATTTTGGTAACAATGGAAAAAATAAGTGTTTTACGTGAACGATCATCTGAGACATGATTACGGTTTCATTAATGAATTAATCTCAAGACATATTTTTCATGATTTTGGGGACAAAAATAAATCCATTTGTGACACCATTGGTTTTGACCAAAATATTCCTTTTGATAACTCAAATTTTCACATTGTGAAAGTCGATGTCAAACCTGAAGTAGTGGTGGGTAATATATAGAAGAAACCATATATGTTCATAGTTTATTTACTTTACATTGACAAGGGTTTATCTAGTTTGTATTATTATAATTAATTTAATTTAGTTTTAGTTTATAATGATATGTTTTTTATTGTTGTTTGGGTTCATTGACTTTATTTAGATTTATTTCAATTTAGAAAATCTGGTTTAAATTTTTTTTAAAAAAATTCTATAATATTGTTTGAAAATATTTTTACTAAAACATGTTATGAAATTTTTTATGACTTCTCTAACTTCTAAGTCATACACATGATTTTTAAAAACTTTTTCTAAATAATGTACATTTCATTATGATAAATATTATGAAAAATACTACAAAAGTTCAAAGGAAGTGATTATTTTATGCTGATTAAAAGATGTGTGAGAATGGGTTTCCTCATTTTCTTAACTTAGTGAATAATAATTGTAATATTTTTCTTCTACATTATGTATAATTTCATCCTCCAATGGCCCGAAGGCCTTCGTTTTTTATTGATTTTTTATAATCCACCTTTCAAGGGATGAGGTGGAACCCTACAATGCCCGTAGGCGAATGATTACATTCCCGTAGTCCATAGAGGAATTCATTTCCCATAGGCACAAACATTACATACAACCCAGACTAACAACTTGTAACTACTCCTCCCCAGCATCTTCATCGTGAAATCAGATCTCCACCTTCGCATGGCTGTTTGGCTAGGCATTCCCATGCATGCACAGGATTTTATATCAAATTTTTTGAGGGACATTAAGTTGCACCAGAGTTGACTCCTCCTCATCCTACTAGTATGGGTTTGACTAGGGATGCTCCTAGACCTAGACAAATAACCCATCACACATGTTTCCACCCTAACCCACTAGAAGACACCCCATCTACTATACCTTTCTTCCTACACATCAGCCTCTAGGGATGTTCCCACCCATGCCACCATCATCTTCTCATTTATCATATTCTCCCCATACCATGTCTATACTGCCTCTGGAAATGTTTACACCTTTACTATATCCATATCCTTTGATGTATCCCCATCCCAACTATCCATATCCTTCCATGTCTATTTTTCCTCTATTTCCAACAATCCATCCAATAAATGATTATTTTGTTCATTTAGCATCTACTACAGTGCATGAAGATCACCCAGAGTATTCATTGCAACAATCACATACTTCAAAGGCTACTAATATAGGACATCCCATGGATCTATCAGAGCCTCTTGAGAATCCTTGATCAGGTTTTATTATTATTATTAGTGTTTTAAATTTATCACATAATTTATTTTATGTATTACCATGAATTAATTATTATTTTTTCCCATTTTATATTATTCGGTGGGATCTTCAAGTTGGTGATAAGGGCACAATGCAGGAAGCCTGGAATTCCCAAACATAAATAATGGTGAATTACAATGAAGAAAATCAGATGATAGGTAAACCAATTTGGTGGTGTATTATATTAAATTTATCCATGTACCATGATATCATTCTGATGAAACCAATCTCATAGAGATATATTGGTAATGGCATCAAGGATAAAGCATTGGTAGAGTTACAGGAAAGTAAATTTTCCAATTTTATATCTATATTATTTTTGCATCTATATGAATTAACGTGTTAGTTTTAGTGTCAATTAAACTTTCTCAGTGGTGAATCTTCTAAGGTTCCAAAGTTTATGGATCTTGGGGAGTTCTAAAAATCATATAATCATGAGTTATATGTAGATTGGATGAGTAGATTTGGCTCTGATCTAGAGGGTGTACCCATATTCCCTAACTATCCAACAAAAAATATCAAAAAATGGTCACATATTGGAAGAGTGGTGAGTTTAAGGTATTTAGAATCTTTAACGGTTTGAATAAAAAATTTAATTCTTATTACTTGTATTAAATTTATACTTTTAGGATGTCTTGGGAAAAAAACAAAAATAATAAAGATTCAATAACGTATATTAACAAATTGGGGCACACTATAATGTGTGAGCATGAGAAGCACCAGGTAATTTATTCTGCATAGAAATAATATCTATATTTATATTGATACATAGTTATATTTCATGCTGAAATTTATGTTTTGTTTTCATTAATCCCATTAATATAAGGCTAAAAATACAAAATTTAAAAGGGAATAGTGGCCAATTCGCCTAATGGAAAAATGTAATAATGGCCTAAATTCTAATTTTCCTTATTTCCTGACATCTAAATGGACAATTGTCTTATGGGTATAATAGAAAATTAGCATAATGGCCTAATGGCCAATTAGACTAATGACCTACTAGCCAATTGGTCTAATGGCCTAATAGAAAATTCGCCAATTGTCCTTATGGCCTAATAGTCTAATATTAAATTGGCCTAATGGAATAATGTTATATTTTCTAATTGGAATAACAGCCTAATGGTCAATTGACCAAATAGCCTAATGGAAAATTGGACCAACAGAATATTGGTTAATTGGATAACTGTCCTAAAGTCTTAATAGCCTAATATGAAATTTTCCTAATGGTCTAATGTACAATTGGCCTAACAACCTAATGAATAATTGGCTTAATGGCATGAAAACCAATTGGACCACTAAACTATTGATCAATTAACCAATTGGCCCAATGGCCCAACAGCCTTATAACTAATTAGGATAATGGATAAATGTCAAATTGGACTAATGGCCTAATGGATAATCGGCCTAATATCCTAATTTCCAATTGGCCTAATGATTAAAAGGAATAATGGTAAATTGGACAATTATCCTAATGTCCTAATAGAAAAGTTTTCTAATGGACAATTGGACTAATGGGGGAATGGTCAGTTTTCCTAATGTCCTAATAGCCTAATGACTATTTGGCCAATTCACCTAATGTCCTAATTTCTAATTTTCCAAATGTTGAATTTGCCTAATGGATTAATTGAATAATGGGATAATGGACAATTGTTCTAACATCTTAAAGGCCTAATGTCCATCTAGCCTAATAGCATCATGGCCAATTAGCCTAACAACCTATTGGTTAACTGGCCTAACATCTTAATGGCCAATTGTCATAAAGGCTTAATGGGTTAATGTCCAATTGGCCTAATATCCTGGTGGAATAATGGAAAATTGGACAATTGGCATAATTTCCCAATCGAAAATTTCTTAAAGGCTTAATGGCCAATTACCCAATTGGTCTAATGGCTAATGGGCCTACTAGCCTAATAGAAAATTATCCTAATAGCCTAATGTCCAATTGAACTAAAGGCCTAATGGTAAATTGGTCTAACATACTAATAGAAAATTGTCCTAATGGTCTAATGTCCAATTGTTCTATTTCCCTAATTTCCAATTGGCCAAATGGCATAATTCCCTAACATCCAATTGGCCTAATGGAAATATGACCAAATGACCAATTGGCCTAATGTCCAATGGAAAATTGGCATGTTGGCCTTATGGACTAATTTCCAATTGGCCTAATTTTCCTAACAGACTTAGGTCCAATTGGAAAATTGGCCTATTGTACAATTGGCCTAGCGAGCTAATTAACAATTAGACAACTATCTTAATGACCATTAAGATTATAAAAAATTGTCATTCCTTATGAATTAGAAATAAAGTATTTATATTTAAAGATTATTAATTGTTCAAAATTGCAAAAATTAAAAATATTCAAATTAGGTGTCTTATTTGATAATATTGAAACCAAGTTAAGAGATTTTTGATTATTGGTTTGATCAAGGATAAAATAAAATTAACTATGTTGATTTTATATTATATAAATGTTTTTTATTATACATTGAAATATAAAACATTTATATTTAATTAAAATTTCACATATATAAATGAAATTCCATACAATGAATAATACGAATTTCATATTATGAAATGTATATAAATAAATAATATTCAAATTTATGGAAGGTTCATAATGAGTATTTAAAATTATAAAGTGTTTATGATTAGATTTTATTTATGATTTTTTCATCAATGTTTATCGCATGTTTAAAGTTATGAATTTTCATAAATTTCAAAGTTATTCCCTATTATTATTATTCAGGATTTTGAAATGATTATATTGTTAATATGTGTAAACTAATCAGTGTTATTTTCTATAAGATGTATTGGGAAATGAAGGTCCTCTGCCTCAGGAAAAATTATTTTTCTCAAGTTGGAAGGAAAAGGATAAAAGTGTAGTAAATTCACAAACACAAGAAAAGATTAAAAGAATTTTTATTTATATTTAAAATATTTATACAAAATTCATAATTAAATATCTTGTTTATATTTTCAACATTCAACCTTGCAGGCCCAAAATGATAAATAAGATCATGACTTCAAGACAAAATATCATTTGAGTGAGGTATTAGGTGAGGATATGTAGGGGATAATCCTATTTCAACCTGATAAAAACATCATCCCCACTAGGTATTGGTCCTCATCAGCCTCATATCAAACCTATCAGACCACTAAGATATAAAGTACTCATGTAGATGTAGTTGAGTCCAAAAAATAGCTTCATTGGAGCATAAAAGAAGTGAATTGATCATCGAACACTTCCAAAAATCTATGTGTATGTTATAAGTCAATAACATCCATCATAGGATGCTACTAATTTTTTATTCATTGATTTTATAAATTTAATCTTTAAATGATGCCCCAAATGATTCTAGTGCAGGTACTAGTGGTGTCTGATATTATGGTGGTGGCGATGATGATAATGATAATGATGGTGGTGGTGATGATGATGATGAAGGAGATGATGATTCTTCAGATGATTTTGTTTATGGTGAGTATATTGTTGGTGGTGATGAGGATGAGGATTTTGGAAATGGGGGAGATATTGATCCCATCTACTTTTTTCTTAGCAGTAAAGGTTCATGTGGATGCTATTTAATGACATGAATTGATTTTTTGTATGGATGTATATGTATGTTATAGTATTGTAAATGGTTTTAAAACTATTAAAAGGAGTTGGTTTAATGATAAATATATAATATTTGTATTTAATTGAATGTGTAATATGTTTTTTATTTTATTTATAGGTTGAGGGGCTATAAGAGTTATTGTTTCTTCAAAATGGGAACAACTACCTATACCAATGGTTTTTAGAACTGTGGGTATATTATTTCTGATGGGTAAATCTATATCAAAAATTCTAAAAACAATGGGTATAGATATATACCCATGGTTTGGGTAAAACTATGGATATTATAAAATCCTCTAAGTTTATAACCACATTTTCTATAAAAACCATGGGTAGAGCTCTATACCGACAGCTCCCAAATACATGGTTCCTGAAACTGTTGGTATAGGCTGTACCCATAGTTTTAGGTGCTATAACCACAATTCTAAACCTTTTTAATAGTTTGTTTTTTAATAGTTTTTCATGTATTTACAAAAATGTCATTAAATATATACTATAATAAAGAATAATTTATTAAATGATTTAAGATTCTTAAAAATATTACCTGTATCCAAATGAATTTTAAGTTGTTTGAAATATCAAACATGGTCAAAATATGGGAAAAATTTATTTTATAATAACTTTCTTGAATAATTTAGTGTAAAAATATTGATACCATGGTAATAGACGAAAGGGTTAACAGGGGTTAAACAAAAATATAAGGGTTAAAAAATCACCTAAACAGTCCCAAATTTTATTTTATGAGAATATTTAGAATCCTCCTAATAATTTAATCCATATTTGTAATTTTTGATACATTTTTACTTGGGAATAATTTATATAATTTTAATACTTTAAGAAATTCCATTAATTCCCCTCCCTTGTCTTATAAAAGGAACCTCCTCTACCCATCTATACACAATTAATAAACATTTTGGCTAAGTAAATACCTACTAAAATATCTTAATTAAATACCTCCCTTCATATTATGTCCCTTTTTGATAATAAAATACAATTTAGGAAATCTTTAAGTATAATTCTAAAGAGGTTTTCTGAAGAAGAGGTGTGGTTCTTAACCAAGAATTTTTCATTTTATGGCTTCTTTTAACTACATAAAATTTTCTTAAAAATGATAAAATTACAAAAAATAATTTTAAATTAATTTATATTCTTTGATTATAAAGTAATAACTAATATACATCTCCTTCATCAATCAAATTGGAAACAAAATCATCATTATTGTATAAAAGACTACCACCTCGTGAATTGATGTAATTTGTTTTCCATCACCACCTCTCATGGATGGTTATAATAATTGATTTAATATATATATATATATGATATTAATTACATTGTTATACTTTTTTTAAATATAATATATCATAAAATTTATTACCTTTCCATCCACTTAAAAATTACATCATCATTCATGCGTACATGTGGATTACTATCTCCACAAAATAATGTGATTCATTTTTTATCACTGCATCACATGGATCGTATATATAAGTATATTTACAGAAATAATATTATATTTATGATATAATAATAATTATATAAATATAAAATAATACTCAACTTCTTTACATCATAATAATTGAAATATGAAATTGTTACTCAAGCATACATACGGCCTACTGTCTCCATGATTGTAACGTAGTTCATTTTTTAAAACTATCTTTCATGGTTGAATTTAAAATTATTATTTATGTATAAAAATTATAATTATTTCATGATTAGTTTTTTTGATATTATGTAATATTAAAATTTTTAACCATAGTCATCATACCGAAGTCACTTTGGAAAAATGAGTCGAATATCAACAAAACATCTGATGTGAACTTAATTCATAATATAATTCATTATAAAATGGTAAAAGGAATAATTAATGTGAAAAAGGTTCTTAATAGAGTAAATAATTAAAATAATTTTATTATTTAGTATGTTTAGTAACATAAGTGATGAGTTAGACTCGAGGTAAGGGACACTTTAAAAACATCATTTTGATTGATTCAATGGTTAATTTTATGAATATTTCACTTTTATATACATATTCATAAAATTATATTATGGATGTGTTTATATTGAGGTAAATGAATTATAAAGAAAATTTTATGTCTAATTTTAGTTTTATTAAATTTATTTCAATATGAATCTTTTTATATATTTTAAATGATATACCTTGACTTTACAAAACACAAAAGGAATGTTCTATTTTGACGTATAAAAAATCAAAGGATTTTTCTACCATTGAAATTATTATTTTATATTGGGATTACTTTATAAGATTCCATGATTTCTCCAAGAAAAACGTTCACATCATGTGTTCTGGACATTTTCAAAATGGTTTTTTAAATGTAATGGATATTTCAATATCTAGAAATTTTTTTATTATGTGAGTAATAAATATTTTTATAATCATGCAAGCTTCCATGTGTTATGATTATTTTGTGGTTATTTGTAATTTTTTATGATGATGTTAGGTTACATTATAAATCATATATAATTTGTTCTATTAAAACCCATTTATGGGTTTTTACATTACAAACCAAGGATGGTTGGGTCCTTTATCTCCCTCCAAAACACCGGGTTCTCTGGAAAATTAAAATGGAAGATTACTATATTGGTTATTCCAATTGTTAGAGTGAAATGGAAAATTATTTCTTAAGTTTAAAACATTATTTATTTATTATTTTTGTAGTTTTTATGAAAATATAATTATTTCACAAGGTTATATAACAATATTATGTTTAAACAATGTTATTTTCTACTACTTATGGGTGAAAAGTATAAAATTTTCAAAAGATTTTTAGGAGTTTATCATGACTTCTAGGAAATGATTGTGATTTTTATTTCCTTTAATATATATAATGAAATGATTTATAAACAATCCTTGGTTATATAATTTTATTTCTTGAGTAATAAATTTTTATTCTATGGGGAAATTTTATTTTAAACAATAGAATCATTTTATGAGTATCCATGGACTAATGGGTTTTTATCTCTATTTTTATGTCCCTTACAAATATTTTATGCTAATCCCTTATTTTAATAAATTTTTCATAGTTTTTTTAAGTATTATTAAGGAAAATGATGTTGTAAAGATGAAAATTGGGAATATGTTTCATGAAAAAAATGTTATATCTTAAAATATCTATTTTTCCCAAAAAATTGATACTTAGTGGAATTATACACTTGAAAAAGTTTTACCTAATTATATAAAAATATAAACCTAAAAGGTCCTTGGGTATTTAAGTGATCCAATATATTTATATGATGTTGTATATTTTGGATGGATAACATTAGTCCACATTTTTTGGTATCAAGGCTAGAAATGTAATGATATTTTTTTTATCACTGATTATGGGAGTGCAGGCTTAGGGATGTTAAAATGCTCTATAGAAATTTTATTGTGCGGGTGAACCATGTAAAAATATTTATTTATTTTGTATAATATTTTCTATTTTTTAGATTTATTTTAATGAAAATGATGATGATGAAGATATATATTAAATTATTTCCTTTCAATGATTGAAAAATATTCATATAATGGAGTGTTACAAGTTTCCAAACCACTAGTTGATTTTGTGTGGATTGAGATTGAGAATGAGTACCGAATCAAACAGAGGGTTGGTTTTGATTATTGGACCTATTTTTGTTGTTTCTTTGGTCACCTGGGTCATCTCCAATAGGCTTGTAGGTGAGATAAAGGAGTTTATTCCACATGTATATTCAACGAAGGTGAGGGAAAGGTTACTGCTTATACGAAATCCTATGTGGCTTCTTTATCCTCTACCCTGAGTGGAAATCTAGAAGAGGTTGTAACTAAGGGTGTCCACACCATCATGTCCCTAGTGCAATATAATGGACCCTCAGGGTATAGTATAGGAATTTCTGGATCAGTATCTTTGAGGCTGAGAGGAAGTTCTCTCCCGTAGCTGACTCATGGTGTTTATGGGGTAGAGGAATATGGGGAATGGACCAAGGTAAATCATAGGAAGGCCAAGTATAGGAGTCCATCCACTACTGATAAAGTAGCCTTAGAGGATACCCCTCTATCTACCCAGGAGTCGGCAGAAGAAAATAAAATCAAGAGGATCTCACATGATAGGATATCAAAAGGGAAGTTAAATCTCATTGATGTTGGGTACAATTCGGTTCATACCGGGAGAAACACCAAGACCTGGAGAGATTACTCATACCTCCCGAAATTGATGACTACTCGATCCTCCAGAAAGGGTATATAGTTTAGGGAGCCTAACCAACCATCCTTCCATGATAAGGTGGATGAGTATAATGGTGAAAATCGTGAGGGTCCAAACCAGTCAAGGGATATAGTGGCATCAGAGGATGTACATGAGGAGAAAAGGAAGGAGGAGGTTGACCTGGAGCTTCTCCTACATTCTGAGGAAGAGATAGCAGATAATGATTTTACTATCGATTTTACAAAGGAGGAAGATGATAGAATGTATGCTAGATCACTGCAAGTTGACTTTAATGAAGCGCAAGCGGGGTGGATCAGCAAACAATACTGGATCTTGCCTCGCAGAATGAATTGAGAAGAAAATAAACCTGGATGAATACATTCAGAGTTGGGATAGGATGACCGACCACTTCGAGGATCTCATCAAAGACAACCCAGATTCAAAGGTAACTTCTATCGCATGGAGAATACATAGTGTGTTTAATTCAAAACTTTTAAAGTTTTTTTGGAATAGTTCGGTAACCTTTTATGAGGTTTGACATATGGTTGGCTTGTAATATGTTTTTATCACTTTCACTCAAAGTGAACTCTTTTATAAAAATTTAACTTGGATGGAGTGTTACTAAGGAGGGAATTTTTTAATATTTTTAACAACCTAATTTACCCCCTCTAAGGGTGATTTGGGACTCTCTCAATAATCCACTGCTACCGACATGAGGTTTTTAGGTGTGATGGATAGAGAGAATCCAAAGAAGAACAACATGACTCATTGTATGAAATTTTTAAATATGTAAACTTCCTAATTATATTTTATATGGTTTTCATAAAATTTATTATAAATTAGAGATCAATTCAGTATAAATTTAAGGGCATTTTTCTAAGATTATTGAGGGACCAAAATAGACCTTCAATACACAATTTTTCATGATTTTGATGTCATGAAGATGCTCAGTGGGTTTTTTGTATCTTATGAATTTTTAAAATAAATTTATAATTTTATATAAAATCATTATATATACTTAAAAAGGTATTTTTTTTATAGTATATGATCCATGGGGGTGGATGTTTCTCTATAAAATCATTCACCTAACTTAGGCATATGTGAAAACTAGAGGGTATATTTAATATCAAGTAAAGTAGTCCCAATAATGTTAAACCATATGTGTTAGATGAATGTGATTCCATGTCAATGTTAGGAATTATAGTTGTATGTGGAAAATTTGGGACATAGTGGGTTCATTTGTGTGAGGGGGGATAGGGTAGATCCTTCTAATAGCACTGTAGGATCTCCACATAAGGTATGAAAAACTGAGAGGCCCTAGGGACTATGTATCCAAGTGTATTTGCTTCCAATTTTTGAAAATGAACCTTTAAGGGGACATATTTTCATGAAATAAATTTTGATTATCTTTGAGTAAATATTAGTGGTTTGGTTAAATTATTCTAAAGTTGGTGAGTCCTTTAATAGTGATACTAGTTAGTTTCTATCCTAGTAAGAGGAGTAGAAAGGATATGGGTATGGCCTTGAAACCATATAACTTCCTATTTGAGGATATATTGATGGAATGGGTGATTTATACTGTGATTAGATGGGTCACACTTATTAAATTTTTATGCTTTTTTTTAATAATGTGGATCGAGAGTTTAAAGACCCATATTTGGTGTTACGTGTGGTATTAAGAATAAAATAAATGAATAAGATCTCCCTTGGGTATTTCGCTAACCTAGGATAGGCGAGTTGGTAATTAATATAAAAGGTCTTTTATCATCAATAATTTTATGGCGTGGATAGTATGGTGAATGTGAAACACCATGGTAGGTTGATTGGTTATATATAGACAGTTTCTTACATTCTTAGAATATGTTTGAGTTAGAATAGAGTTCATGTTTTATATTTATATTTGAATTATTAATTTGAGTACAACAACATGTGGTGAAGTAAATTTATCACCCTAGGAAGAAATGGAATGTTTGGGTATGTAAATTGTATGGTTAATAAGTTCAATTGAGTATGACTAGGGAGTCTATAGGGATGTAATGATCATCTCCTATGATATTTGATAATAATAGGGGTTATCATATTATCCATGGGATTTATTGAGATGGACAAGTTTAGTGAGATGAGTTTGGAAAAAAAAAATACTGTTATAATATAATATAGTGTTAACTATTGATAGGTTTCTAGATGAGGGAAATGATATCAACTATGTTTTTCATGATTCTATTGTTCAAAGTGACCATACTAATGTAGTGTCTTTAGATAAAGTAACTAATAAGATAGTGTCAGGAAGCATTGAGATTCGACATGTTGTGTTATACAACACAAAAGTTCATGTACCCATATCAAGTTATATTATGCCTTTCCCATGTGGGTTTCTTATATTCTCTAAGATTAATATTCCTAGATTTGGCTATATATTTTCTAGTAAGGCTATATTATATTTTATATGTTTTTCAAAAAATTAGTTTTTAATCAAGGATATATTAACCAAATATTCAAGGGATGTTTTCTAGAAAGAGTTTTTCACTACTAGAAATTAGATCTTTCCCAATACTTCTATACCAATGGTTTGCAAAAACCGTTGGTATAGGTCCCCTTTCCCAACGGTTTGGCCAAACCATTGGGAAAGGCCCCCAAATTGGCCACTTTTCCCAACAGTTTGGCCAAACCGTTGGGAAAGACCCTCAAATTGGACACTTTTCCCAACGGTTTGGACAAACCATTGGGAAAGGTGGACCTATCCCAACGGTTTGGCCAAACCATTGGGAAATGTCCCCAAATATGCCACTTTTCCCAAAGGTTTGTCCAAACCGTTGGGATAGGTCTACCTTTCCCAACGGTTTTCCCAAACCGTTGGGAAAAGTGGGACAAAATTCAACATCCTTTACAGAATGAAAATCACAACCAGAGACCTATACCAACGGTTTTAACAACCGTTGGTATAGGTACTTTCATTTTTTATCGGACCTTCGTACCGAGAACATTATATAAATCAAAATTTAAAATATTTATGAGAATACATATATAAATTATGTAATTATGATCACAAAAGTCATGTTAGGTTAGTGGTTGATTCGTTCAATTATAAATGAGGGGTCCTAGGATCAAATCCCAGCGGATGTTTTATTTTTGGAATTTATATACCAACGGTTCTATTACCATTGGTATTGATTTCATATTACCTATACCAACAGTTTCCAAAACCATTGGTATAGGTCTATACTAACGGTTTTTGGAAAACTGTTGGTATAGACCTATCCCAATGGATTACTTGGCTACGGTTCTCCAAACCGTTGGTATAGGCTATACCAACGGTTCCAAACCGTTGGTAAAGGTTAGTTTTCCAGTAGTGTTTTCAGCACAAAAGAGACCATATACATGAGATTTCACATGATTTTGATGTCATCACGGTACTCGGTGAGTTTTAGGATCTTATACCTCTTTGAATTAAACTGATAATTTAATTTTTAATGGTTATAAATAATTAATATTATATTTTAGTATGAGATAGTATCTTAGGAGGTGGATGTATCTTGGTATAATATTTGATGGGACATGGACGTGTGGGACTAAAGGGGGATAGATTTGATATCAAGATAAGTGGTTACTTTAATACTGAACCATATGTGGTGTGTAAATATAATTGTATTCACATAGTAGGGTTTATAGTTTGATGTGAAAATGTATCGAGTGGGTTCATTTGTGTAAGGGGGATATGGTAGATCCTTCTAATATTACATTGTTTTTTCCACAAATTGTATGGGAACCTGAGAGATTCCCATAGACTACGTCTATATGGGAATTATTTCATAATTTAGTCCATAGACCTTTTAGGGAATATGTTTTCATGAATTTTTTTTCATTAGCTTTGAATAAGTATCAGTGCTTTGGGTAAAGAATTATAAAGTAGGTAAGTCCTTGAATAATGATTGGGGATGGTGTATTATGTGGGAAGTTTCAAGGAAAAGTCTATGGGTATGGCCTTGAAACCTTGTAACATTATATATGATGTTGGATTGATAAATTTGGGTATTGTAGACCATGGTTAGTTGGGTCACAAATATTTTAATTTGATGATTTAGTTTTATAGGGTGGTTAAAGAGTGTATGCACCCATCATTGGTGCGTTATTTGGTACTAAGAAGAAACGGTGGGAATATGGTTTCCCTTCGGTATTGCACACTCTTTGGAGAGAGATGTTGGGATATGATAAGAAAGTTCTTTTACCATGAATCCTTGTATAGATGGATAGTATGGTGAACAAGCTACCTTAGGGTAGGTTAAGTGGTTATATATAGATGGATTCCCACATTCCAAGAGAATATTTGTGATGAAAGAGTGGTCAAGGTTTGGAATCATTGTTGATTGTTAAATTTGAGTATAATAGCATGAGGTTAAGCCTCCTTAGGTTCCTTGGAGGAAATGGAATATTTTGGGTATAAAACATGCATGGTTGATGAGTTAAATTTAGAGAAATTGGGAAGTATGTGTTGATAGAATGGTCATCTCATAAAGTCTTTAATATTATCATGGTTTATTATATTAGCCACATCTTATACTGAGATGGATGAGTTTGTTTGGATTATTTAGGAAAGATGTTTTAATATTATAATCTAATAGGATGTTAGGGATGGAAATGTTACAAAATGAGGGCTAGGATATGGGTTATGCTTTTCTTGATTCTTTTGCTCATATTGTACATATTAATATAGTGAATTTGGATAATGTGACTGATAGGATAGTTCCCAAAAGGATTGAGATTTGGGGTGTTGCTCTACACCACCCAAATACTCATGTACCTAATTCTAATTATTTTATGTCTTTCCTAGATGGGATTCTTATATTTTAAAATAATTAAATTCATAGTTTTTTTATGTTACATATTATCTAAATGGGTTTCCAATTTATAGGTCTGACTATGATACAACATACCCAAATGTGTTTCTTATAGGTTATGATGCTTATGTATGTGGGTCTATATTTTTTTATTACTTTATGTACTATGTTTCATGTTTATCAATGATAGATAGGTTGGTAGTGAGACTAGGATTCCATCTAGTATCTTTAGAAATGTTATTAATTGATAGATGAATCATAAGTCTGATATTCCATGTGTGTAACATCTCGTTACGTTTTCAGGTACTTTTTGATGTTTCAAAGTACCCCTGTTTTGGAGTAAATACTTGGGGGTGCGTTTGGGTGAAATTTTTAAGAAAAACAAAAAGTCAATGGCTTGTGCACGGTTAGCGCACGGTTTGATAAATCATGCAATCAAACTGTGCCAACCTAATAGCACTAGACAGTGGGGTACACATGGTGTGCACATTGTTTGGTAAACCGTGTGACTAAACTGTGCGGACCAGCAACCCTGGACAGTGAGATCTGCACGGTGTGTGCATGGTTTGACAAACTGTGCGGTCACTTAAATTTAGATCCTTAAATTGTGGATCTCATCCATTTTGTCTCTAAATGCTTCGTTTTTCCTCCTAAGTGGCCCTAACTCGGTATTTTTATTCTCCTGGGTTCATAGAAGGTTCTCTCTTTGTTCCAGAGGTGATCTAAGGGCTCCTCTTGGTGAATCGAAGTGGGATTCTCAAGGTAGGTGATCGTTCTTATTCTTTCTTGATTGGTTTCTTAGATCTACTTAGATCTACTTCTCCTCTTCCCTCGGTTTCTTAGATCTATGCCTGTTATGGGTATATCTAAGTGTGTGGTACCAAGTTTTATGAGTTTCGGTTTTGATCTTTATAGGATAAGATATCTAAGGTGGGTTCTTGAAGAAGCAACCCAGTTTTCTCGACCGTTGTGGTTTTGGTCAAAACCTTCAAGGTAGGTGGTTCTGTCCCGTCTTGCCAAATTGATTATCATTGTATTTGCTTGATTTATTTGAATTATTGATTTAAATTCAATTTCTCAAGTTTCTTTCAATTGAATTGATAAAAAATTGATTCCATTGAATTGATATATTTGAAATGGTTTTGGCATGGAAATTTGGAAAACCCCAATTCCATTGAATTGGGTGTGTTTATGGAAAATTGGTCGATTTAAATTGTTTAATTTAAATTGTGAATTTGATAGAAATTTTTTCAATTAAATTGTTGAATTTAATTGTGGAAATGAAATGTATAATGATGGAATTGGTTTTGAATGGATTTTAAACTTATGAAAATGGATTAAAATGATTTGATAGAAACCCATTGGTTTTATCTTTTGAAAAAGACATGTTTTGAATAAAATATTTTTTGGTTTTAAATGGAATGAAATTGGAACTTTTGAAATGGAAGAATGGGATTGATCATATTTTAAGAATTCTTAAAATAGTTCTCCCATAATTTAAGAGCGCATGCAAGCCTTAGGTAGTTAGTGAGTTATTTGTATACACTATACGCTACGACAACATTCTAAAACATACATGCAGCAGGTCACATCCCCGACGGGTTGGTGATGAGTCTTCTTTGGCCAGTGTCATAGGGACGTGTGTATACACATCTTTCTGAGTTCACATAGAGAGTGAGGAATCATATAACTGGTTAATACTATCATACCTTTTGGCAGATAACCATGTTTCTCGCTTGTTTAATTATATTTTAGATATAAATGTATGCCAATGCTTGTGAACTTATTTACATTCCTTCTAAATTTATATAAACTATTTTATATAAATTTTTTTCTTAAGACATTGTTTTAGAAATATTCCATAATTTGAAAATCCTTTGCTTAAAAATATTTATTTCCATCATTTGAAAATTTATAGCATGTTTTGTTAAAATATGCTTTTGAGTTGCCAAACCTGTTTATTTGAAAAAATGGAAAGCTCTTCTTTGGATAATCTATAATTGGCATCTATTATAGAATCTTTGGTGGTATCCTACTAGGCTTAGGATCACACCCTACTTTTTCCTTTGGGTGTTTTTAGATTTTTCTTCTTCCAAGATCGAGCAAAGGGAAGGGACCTCTGGGAGGTGGATCCAGTTGTTGATCTCTGGACTTGGTTAGTTGTGTCCTTTGGTACCTTGGGAAACTTTTCCCTTTTTGTACTTGGGTTGTAGTACTTTGGAATTTCATGCCTCTTTGTATTCTGGTACATCACTCCCAGTGGAGTTTATTTTGTTAAGAATATTGTTTTTTTTACTCTTGCTTCCGCATTCTTGTGGAAAAATCATTCCCACTTGTATGTTTTACGATGCCAGGTGCTAGTCGCCGACCCATGGGGATCGGGAACACCCTTCAGGCTATGTCAGGGACAGCTTAGTTATCGGGTTACCAGGGTACCCGGGCTGGTTCGTGACAAATTGGTATCAAAGGGAGGTTTTTTAAACATATTTCCTTGATGATAGTATGCATTTGAGTTTCCTTGTCAGGACTTAGGAGGTAGTTGTGATTGTGTGCCTGGTCAGCTCTCACCACAATGAACCTTAAGTTACCAGGGTTGGTTAGGGAAATACGACTTGTGGATTAGTTCTAGTAGTTTTTCCTGTTTTGATTTGGATAGAGTGGAATCAAAATATTTTTATCCTTCTTTTAAGAATAGTTTTCCTTGTTACTCAGTTTGGGTGTTTATCTATGTCTTTTTATGCTGTGTAGCATCATGCCTCTGAGAAGACGTGGAGCTCAAATCCAAAAAGAGGCTGCTGGTGAATCTCAGCAAGCGAGTCCTACTGTGGATCCAAGTCTGGTTGAGGTGATTGTTCTCACTTTCCAAGCTCTAGGATAGGTGCCACCTCCAGTTCCTGTTCAGACTCTAGTTATATATCCTGATAGTGATATTCTCTGAAGTCATTCCCAAGAGTTCCTATGACAGAAGCCACCAGTCTTCAAAGGCTCCACTGATCCTCAACATGCTGAGGAATGGTTGAGTAAGATCGAATTTCTATTTGGGTTTTTGGAGACACTTGATGCGATAAAGGTGAAGTGTGCCACCTTCGTACTGGAGGGACCAAGTAGGAGATGGTGGGACACGATGGTGATGGCTGGGAAACATGAGGGTTTGGAGTGGAAAGAATTTAGGGTTATTTTAACTGATTAGTTCTATCCAGAATCTATGGTGTTGGCCAAGGATGTGGAGTTTTTCAAACTTGAGCAGGCCAACAAAATCGCGACTGAGTACTCAAATCGCTTTGCTGAGTTGGTACAGTTTGCTCTTGAAATTGTATCTAATGAGAGAATGAAGGCTCAACGATTTGAGTTGGTGATTCGATCAGATATCCATTCTCAGTTTTTCTTACTAAAGCTGCCCACTTATTCCAATGTTCTGGATAGAGAAATGATGGTTGAGATGGATTTGGAAGGAATGTCAGGGTTGTAGGAAGTTCCTTTTCTTTCCAGTGGCAGTTTTGGTTACTTTAAAGTAAAACAGAAGCACGATGTTACTCATGGTGGTTCTCGGAAACACATTCATTCCAGACCTCCGGTAGCACCAGGAGGGGATTCGTTGACTTGCTATCAGTGTGGGAAGCCAGGACATTCTAAGAGGGTTTGCACTGAGCCACCCAAGAACTGTAGCGCCTGCGGATGTTTAGGGCACCTACAGAGATTCTTCCATCACTTATCTACTCTGTGTAGTGTAATAGGATCATCAGCACCTCCAAATACGATGGGGCAACAAAATTCTTCACGTACAAAAGGGTTCCAAGCACAGGAATCCGGAACGAAGCTTCTTCACACAGTGGAAGAGTCGCCAGAGGTAGCTGATACAGGTCCTGCGACAGTGAAAGGTACTATTACTATAGCTTCATCTTTAGTGATAGCTCTTTTTGATACTGGTGAATCTCACTCTTTTATTTCAACCCATATATTTAATCTGCTTAATCTGCCTATGGATATTTTATCTTGTGCAATGGATACTACTACACCTCTTGGTACGGTGAGAGAGAAGGGTATCTGTAGTCCTGCTTGCATTTTCTTTCTATCAGATGTCGAGCTTTTTTGGGAATTTTTGGTTCTCGATGTGAAATCTTTTGACGTCATATTTGGGATGGATTGGCTCATTTCCAATAAAGCCTGAATCAATTGTTATCTTTGACAGCTCTACCTTTCTACACCTAGTGGTGTGCCTCTTGTTTTTCAAGGAGAATGGGACCCAAGGTCAAGCAGAGCTGGACCCTCTTATCCAGAGTTGGGGAAATTTATTTCAGTGTTTGCCTTTGATCTAGAGAGAGATTCAATGTGTGGTGATCTTCCTCCAGTCTTCACTGAGTTTCCCGACGTATTTCCTTCTGACTTCTCTGGTTTTCCAATAGTAAGGGATATTGTTTTCTCTATTGACTTAATTCCTGGTACTCAACAAGTTTCTTTTCCCTCTTACCAAATGGCTCCATCTAAATTAAAAGAAATGAAGTCTCAGTTGGAAGATCTTCTTGAGAAAGGTTTTATATGCCCGAGTGTGTCACATTGGGCAGCACCTGTTCTCTTCTCCAAAAAGGTTGATGGTTCTCTTCGCTTATGTGTTGATTATCGAAGGCTCAATCGAGTTACAATAAAGAACAAATACCCTTTACCACGAATTGATGATTTGTTTGATAAATTGAAAGGGGGAAAGTGGTTTTTAAAAATTGATCTTCGATCTGGTTACCATCAGTTGAGGATAAAGGAATCGGGCATTCCTAAGACCGCTTTTTGGAGTAGGTATGGCCATTATGAGTACCTTGTTATGCCCTCCTACCTAACAAATGCTCCTTTAGTTTTCATGGCTTTGATGAACACGGTTTTTCGTGAGTATCTAGATACTTTATTGGTAGTATTTTTGGATGAAATTCCTGTCGACTCCAAGTCTGAGGAGGAACATATACATCATCTGAGAACAGTTCTGGATCTTCTAAGGAATCACCGACTTTATTCCAAGATTTCAAAGTGTGATTTCTGGATTTGGGAAGTGAAATTCTTGGTACATGTCATCTCAGAACAAGGAATATCGGTTGATCCTAAAAAGGTGAAGGCTGTTATGACTTGGGAACAACCACGAAATGTTTTCAAGATTCAAAGCTTCTTGGGCTTAGCGGGATAATATCTCCGGTTTATTAAATACTTCTCAAAGTTAACTTCTCCAATGACTTCTCTGACTAAAAAGGGAGTGAAGTTTTCCTGGAATGATAAATTTCAGAGTTCTTTTGTTGAGTTAAAGCGTCTTTTGACTACTGTGCCGGTGTTAACTCTTCCTAAGGCTGGGGAAGGTTATGTGGTCTTCTGTGATGCATCGGGTTCAAGTTTGGGATGTGTCCTTATGCAAGGTAATCATGTTGTTGCCTATGGATCTCGTCAGCTTAAGCCTCATGAGAAGAACTATCTTACCCATGACCTTGAACTTGCAGTTGTAATGCACACACTTAAGTTTTGGAGACATTACCTTTATGGAGAAAGGTTTACTGTGTATTCAGACCACAAGAGATTGAGTTATATCTTCTCTAAAAAAGATTTGAATCTTCACCAAAGGCGTTGAGTGGAGTACCTTCAATCTTTCAACTTTGACATTGCCTATACCCTGGGGAAAGGGAATGTCATTACAGATGCGTTATGCAGGAAACTTCCAAATCAGGCTGTGAAAGAATCTTCAGAAGAGTGGAGTTTGATGGCTCTTTTTGCTCAGTTGTATATAGGAGTTCAGTGGAAGGGGAATGAAGTTTCTTTATCCAGTGTTCAGTTGAATTCTGCTCTTCTCAAGTTGATTCTTCAGGAACAACAACTGGATGTTGAGTTCCATAGCATTGGGAACTCTCTTTATGGTGGGGAGACCGACACCCAGTGGTTGTTCTCCAAAGAGGGTGTCCTATGTTATCGAAACCGTTATGTTGTGTTGTTATTGGAAAGGAAGGATGTGATGGGGGTTTTCCATAAATCTTAGTGGGCGGTACACCCAGGAACCACGAAGATGTTCTATTACATGCGGTGATAGTTCTGGTGGCAAGGTATGAGACGAGACATTTCTAAGTTTGTATCTCGTTGCTATACATGCCAGCAGGTGAAATCCGAGCACCAAAAACCTTCCGGTTTTTTTCAACCACTTCCAATCCCTAAATGGAAGTGGGATAAAATCTCAATGGACTTTGTGGTTGGGTTACCTCAAACCCAAAGGAAGAAGAATGCGATATAGGTTGTGATTGGCAGACTGACCAAGTCGGCTCACTTTATACCTATTTGAGATAAAACCAAATTTGAGGAGTTGGGAAATATCTATGTGAAAGAAATTGTTCTTTTGCACGGAGTTCCATCAGCAATAGTCTCTGATAGGGATCCTTGTTTTACTTCTTGCTTTTGGAGAGGCCTTCAGGAGGCATTGGGATCTCAGGTTCGTTTGAGCATGGCCAACCATCCATAGTCAGATGGCCAGACAGGGAGAGATATTCAAATCCTTGAGGACATGCTCCACGCTTGTGTTCTTGACTTTGGTGGATCTTAGGATGATCATCTGGGGTTAGATGAGTTTTCTTATAACAACAGTTATCAATCTGCAATTAAGATGGATCCTTTTGAGGCTTTGTATGGTCGTCCTTGTAAATCTTCTTTATGTTGGTTTTATATGGAATGAAATTGGAACTTTTGAAATGGAAGAATGGGATTGATCGTATTTTAAGCATTCTTAAAATAGTTCGCCCGCCATTTAAGAACGCTTCCAAGCCTTAGGTATTTATTGAGTTATTTGGATACACTCTACGCTACGACAATGTTCTAAAACATACATGTAGTGGGTCACATCCCCGACGGGTTGGTGATGAGTCTCCTTTGGCCAGTGTCATAGGGACGTGTGTATACACATCTTGATGAGTTTACATAGAGAGTGTGGAATCCTATAACTGGTTAATACTATCGTACCTTTTGGCAGATGACGATGTTGCTCGCTTGTTTATTTATATTTGAGATATAAATGTATGCCAATGCTTGTGAGCTACTTTACATGCCTGCTGAATTTATATAAACAATTTTATATAAATGTTTTTCTTAAGCCATTGTTTTAGAAATATTCCTTCATTTGAAAGGCCTTTGCTTAAAAATATTTATTTCCATCATTTGAAAATGTATAACATGTTTTTTTAAAATATGCTTTTGAGTTTCCAAACCTGTTTATTTGAAAAAATGGAAAGCTCTTCTTTGGATAATCTATAATTGGCATTTGTTATGGAATCTTTGGTGGTATCCTACTGGGTTTAGGCTCACACCCTACTTTTTCCTTCGGGTGTTTATATATTTTTCTTCTTCCAGGATCCAGCAAAGGGAAGGGACCTCTGGGAGGTGGATCCAGTTGTTGATCTCTGGACTTGGTGAGTTGTGTCCTTTGGGACCTTGGGACTGTTTTCCCTTTGTGTACTTGGGTTGTAGTACTTTGGCATTTCATGCCTCTTTGTATTCTGGTACATCACTCCCAGTGGGGTTTCTTTTGTTAAGCATGCTGTTTGTTTTACTCTGGCTTCCGCATTCTTGTGGCAAAATCGTTCCCACTTGTATGTTGTACGATGACAGGTGCTAGTCGTCGACCCGTGGGGATCGGGAACGCCATTTGGGCTATGTCAGGGCCGGCTCGGTTATCGGGTTACCTGGGTACCCGGGCTGGTTCGTGACAATGTGGATTTTCATATTTAATCTAGAAGGACATATGTGTATTGAGACTAGAATTTCATTCGGTATCTTCCAAGTATTTCCCATGGGTAGACGGGGCATGTTCTTGGGAAAATATGTAGTTTAAATTATCCCATAAAGGAATGAGAAATGAGATACATTGGGATTTTCCAAAGTATGAGGGGATATGTACCATAGTGTCTTAATTAGCACGTGATGGCCTCAAGGGATTTATTACATGCTATATGTTACAACCTTATTATTTTTTATGTATACATACATAGATACTATAGAATAAATAACGAAGAATTTTGGTGGTTCCCTATTGATGTTTTCTCACTCCTTACATACGAACATTTGTATAAGAGTAAACTTCAATGTCTGGTTTGTAGGTAATAGGTTGGATGGGAGATCAGGAAGAGTGGTTTGATGGTGATTATGATATGGGAGTGATCACAGACTCAATTTTTTTGTATTTTGTTTATTATGCACCTAATTGGCCAATGGGAGATCCTAGTGGTATATATATGTATGTTCAGTATGGGTCTATTTTTTTTATTGCATGTTGTTGTTAATACATTACTGAGGATTATCTTTTAGTTATAATTCCTTTCACGTACTCTAATTTTATAGGATATTTATATCATTAAATGTTATTCGGTGGTGTGATATAGAGAGTATAGTATCAGCAAAGTTAGTTATAGACACTCACAGCTATTCAAAACCCCCTATAATATGGAAATGTATTCTTGAGTTTTGAAACCTTCATCATATCGACACTTATTTGGGAGGGACGCAGTTAATGCACCGGGAAATGGTATTGTAGAATTGTTTTAATTACATTACTATTAGATTATACTACAGAAAAAATAGATATTTACGACGAGTTATTTGCGACGGGGAAGGGTCTTTTCGTAAATAGTCCGTCGGGCGGGACTATTTGCAACAGGACTTTCTTCCTATCACAAATAATTTGTTATTTGTGGTGGGTAAATGGTACCCGTCGCAAAAAGTTTGTCACAAGTTGCGTGCCAAACCACGAGAAGGGTATTTCCGACGGGCTTTTATACCCATCGTAAAAACCCAGTGGCATTTTTTAGTATTTACGAAGGGATTTATCCCTCGTCGCAAATAGTATGTCGGCATGTTGGTATTTGCGACGGGACACGTCGCAAATACGTTTTGAACCACCACCCCTAATTAATAGGGGGTTAGTATTTGCGACAGGTTTCGTTGCAAATAGGTTTGTCACAACTAATCTAACCTCTATATACCCTCATTCATTTTTTCCTCTCATTCTACTCCTTTCTCTACGCCTCTCTCCCTCTCTAGTTATATTTTCTCTCTTAAATTTTTTCCTACGTTACAAATTTTAAATCGGAGCAATATTCATGGCGTAAATCCTCTGAAAGATTCAATTTTACGGTATTTATCTATTTCTTTTATTTTTTAGTTAATTCATTTTATTTGATATTAGTTATAATTATTTTTAATTAGCTACATTTAAATTAAATATGAGTTGGATCGTTTTATTTTTCATTATTTATTTAGAAATACATGTGATTAATATTAATTATAATTAATTAAAAGTTATATTAATTATTATAAATTGGTAGTCATTAGTATTAATTAGAAAAATTATTAATAATTATTAATAATTAGTCATAATTAGTAATAATTAGCAATAATTACTAAAAATTGGTTTTAATAAGTAGTAAATTGAATTAAGTATTTATAAATATTCATAAATTGTAATAATTAGAAGTAATAGTAATAATTAGAAGTAAATAGTAATATTTAGTAGTAAATAGTAATAATTAGGAATAATTAGTACTAATTAGGAATAATTAGTAATAATTAGTAATAATTAGGATTAATTAGTAATAATTAGTATTAATTAGTAATAATTGTGACTAATTAGTAATAATTTGGATTAATTAGTAATTATTAGGAATAATTCAGATTAATTAGAAATAATTAGGATTAATTAAGAATAAGTAGGATTAATTAGGAATAATTAGGATTAATTAGGAATAATTTGGAATAATTTGGAATAATTAAGAACAATTAGGAACAATTAGTAATAATTAGTAATAAGTTGGAATAAATAGGATTAATTAATAATAATTAGTAATAATTATTAATAATTTTTAATATTCAGTAATAATTAGGAATAAATAGTAATATTTAGGAATAAATAGTAATAATCAGTAATAATTGGTAATGATTAGTAATAATTTGTAAAAAATTGTTAATAATTAATGAAAATTAGGAATAATTAGTAATAAATAGTATTAATTTGGAATAATTAGGAATAAAAAGAATAATTAGGAAAAAATAGTAATAATGAAAAATAATTAGGATTAATTAGGATTAATTAGAAATAATTAATATTAATTAGGATTAATTAGCAACAATTAGAACTCATTTGAAATAATTAGGAATAATTAATAATAATTTGTAATAATTAGGAATAGTTAGTAATAATTAGTAATAATTATGAATAATTGGGAATAATTAGTAATAATTATGAATAATTAGGAATAATTAGTAATAGGTAATAATAATTAGGAATAATTAAGAATAAATAATTATAATTAGGAATAATTAAGAATAAATGGTAATAATAAGTAATAAGAAATAATAATTAGGATTAATTATGATTAATAAGTAATAATTAGGATTAATTAGGAATAAATAGTAATAATTAGGAATAATTAATAATAATTAGGAATAATAAGTAATAATTAGGATCAATTTGGAATAATTAGTAATAAGTCTGAATAATTAGTAAAAATTAGTAATAATTAGAAATAATTAGTTATAATTAGTAATAATTAGGAAAAATTATAAATAATATGTAATAAAAGAAATAATTAGGAATAATGAGGAATAATTAGTAATAATTAGGATTAATTAGCAATAATTGGTAATAATTATTAATAATTAGGATTAATTAGTAATAGTTACGATTAATTAGGATTAATCATTAATAATTAGGAATAATTAGGAATAGTTAGGTATAAATTGTAATAATTAGTAATAAATAGTAATAATCATATATAATTAGTTATAATTACTAATAATTATTAATAATTAGGAATAATTAGTAATAATTAGGAATAATTAGTAATAATTAGTAATAATTAGAATTAATTAGTATTAATTAGTAATAATTAGTTATAATTATAAATAATTAGCAATAATTAGTAATAAATAAGAATCAATAGTACTAAATAGTAAAAAATAGTAATAATTACGAATAATTATTAATAAATAGCAATAAAGAGTAATAATTAAGAATAATTTGTAATAATTAGTAATAATTAGTAACAATTAGGATTAATTAGGATTAATTATTAATAATTATGAATAATTATCAATAATTTGTAATAATTAGGAATAATTTTGAATAATTAGGAATAATTAGCAGTAATTAGAAATAATTAGTAATAATTATTAATAATTAGGATTAATTAAAAATAATCAGAATTAATTATTAATAATTAGGATTAATTAGGAAAAATTAGTAATAATTAATAATAATTAGTAATAATTATGAATAATTATGAATAATTAGGAATAATTATTAATAAATAGTAATATTTAGGAATAATTAGTAATAATTAGTAATAATTAGTAATAATTAGTAACAATTAGTAATAATTGAGATTAATTATGATCAGTTAGTAAAAATTAAGATTAATTAGGATTAATTAGTAATAATTAGGATTAATTAGTAATAAATAGTAAAAATGAGTAATAATTATTAATAATTAATAATAATTAGTAATAATTAGTAACAATTTGGAATAATTAGTAATAATTAAGAATAATCAAGAATAATGAGGAATAATTAGGAATAATTTATAATATTCAAGAATAATTAGTAATAATCTGGATTAATGATTATTAATTAGGTTTAATTATTAATAATTTGTAATATTTAGAAACAATTTGTAATAATTTGGATTAATTTGTAATAATTAGGATTAATTAGTAATAATTAGTAATAATTAGTAATAAATAATAATAATTAGTGATAGTGATAATTAGTAATAATGAGTCATAATTATATATAATTAGGAATAAATATAAATAATTAGTAACGATTAGTAATAATTGGTAATAATTAGAAATAATTAGGTTTAATTATTATTAATTAAGATTAATTAGTAATAATTCAAAATAATTTGCAATAATTAGGATTAATTAGAAATAATTAGTAGTAATTAGTAATATTTATAAATAATTAGTAACAGTTAGGACTAATTAGTAAAAATTAGCTCTAATTAGTAAAAATTAGGACTAATTAGTAATAATTAGGACTAATTAGTAATAATTAGGACTAATTAGTAATAATTAGGATTAATTAGAAGAAATTAGGATTAATTAGTAACAATTATGATTAATTTGTATTAATTAGAATTAATTAGTAAAAATTAGGATTAATTTGTAATAATTAGTTATAATTAGTAATAATTAGGAATAATCATGTATAATTATAAATAATTTGTAATAATTTGTAATAATTATTAATAGTTAAGAATAATTAGGATTAACTTTGATTAATTAGGAATAATTAGGAATAATTAGTAATAGTTAGTAATAATTAGGATTAATTAGTAATAATTATGGTTAATTAGTAATCATTAGGAGTAAATAAGAATAATTGGAAGTAAGTTGGTATAATTAGGAGTAGATAGGAATAATTAGGAGTAATTAGAAATAATTAGTAGTAATTAGAAATAATTAGGAAAAATTAGAAATAATTAGGAATAATTAAGAATAAATAGTAATAATTACGAATAAATTGTAATAATTAGTAATAATTAGGATTAATTAATAATAAATAGTAATAGTTAGGATTAATTAGAAATAATTAGGTTTAAATAAAAATAATTCCGAATCATTAGCAATAATTCACAATAAATAAAAATAAATTCTCATTATTTCTAGTAGATTAGAGAAATTCCTTTTGCTCGACGGCTCATCTCTTTACAAATTTCACTCACTAAAATCACAATAAAAAATCGGATCTAACTTTAGGATATCCATTTTCATATTCACGAGAATTGATATGCATACGTTAGAGCATATTTTTATTTCTAATTTCAGTGAGAGAATGTTACAAGGAGATGTGGAGTTGGGAAAATCATCTCTTTTGCCTAATGACTCATCTTCTTGCAACTTTATCTAACCAAAATCACTATGAAAAACTTACTTTGATGCTCTAATTTTAATTTTTGTTTGCACGAGAATGGAGAGAAGTATAGAGAGGCCTCCCTGATCTCCATTCTCATGAATATGAAAATATATATTCATACATTGGATCAAATTTTTCATAGTGATTTTAGTCAGAGAAAGTTGCATGGAGATGAGCTGTCAGGAAAAAGAGCTGCCGCCAATCCGCTGGAAATTATACCACTCATAATAGGTAGTAATTAGTATAAATTAGCTATAATTACTAATAATTATAGGTAATTAGAATATATTATTCTGAATTAGTGTATATTAGTGTAGATTAGTATAAATTTTAAATCAAATACTATAAATAAGTTTAAAATAATATAAATTATTATAGAGTGCTAAAAAAGTGAATTTAAATTTCTTATCTTTTTTTGGAAAGTGTTTGTATTATATAAAATTATTCAAAAAAAACTTATTATTTTATGTTTTTTAGAGAAATATGGAACCAGGAAGTCGAAAAAAGTCATTATTATATGATCACGCTTGGATAAATCAGTATAGGAATCCAAACAGTTCTGGTTTAAATCCTATATATATTAAGGGTGTTGAAGATTTATTATTATTTGCATCATCAAATCTGGAATTTGTTTCAAATGGGACAATTAAATGCCCTTGTCAAAAATGTTCTCTGAGGACATTTGAAATATTTGAAAACATTGGAGGTTATCTATTGTGTTTTTGTTTTCAACAAGATGATATTTATTGTTATCAACATGGTGAACGCAGTTCGAGATAAGATACTAATACTTTTGTTCTAAATCCATCACAGTTACAACATTCAGTACATAATGTGTAAGGTCCATCTTTTCAACAAATTGAAACTCATGATGATACTGATTTAACTCCTAAGTTGAAACCATCTCAATTTTATGAGTTTTCGAGATCCATTGAGGAATACTTATATCCCGTATGAAAGATAAGAAAATTTTAAGCAGTTACAAAATTTAGGGCTATTAAATATAATAATGGAATCCCAAATAGTGGTTTTAATTAGATATTATTTTTTTAAACCACTGTTACATAAATAAAATATGTTGCCTAAAAATTTCTATGAGAGAAAGAGGCTAGTTCGTAATCTGTGTCTTGGTTATTAGAAGATTTAGGTATGTTCAAATGGTTGCATCTTATATTATGGTGAAAATGAATTGTCGAAATGTTGTCCCACAAGTAAAAAATTGAGGTATATATAGGCTCAAGTAGGAAAGTCTATATTTATTCTTATAAAATAGTTGATATGTTTCCAGTTCACACCCAGGTTGCAGCATTTATTTATGTCTCAGAACACATCAACATTGTAGTCATGGCGTAAAACCAATATTGCAACTGGTAAAAGCTTAAATCATCTCGCTGATGGTGATTACTATAAAGATTTTGACAAAAGTGTATCCATGTTTTTCTTTATAATTCTAAAAAAATTGATTAAGTCTTCCTACTGATGGTTTTGAGTCATTTGGTTCTTACGGTAATCGGTATTCATGTTGGTCTATCTTTAAAACTCCATATAATTTACTGACATGGAAGTTGTTGAAGTATCCATACATATTTTTGACCTTATTTATTCTAGTAAATCCAAAAAATAATATTGATGTTTATTTGAAACCATTGATTGATGAGTTAAATTCATTATAGAGTAATGGTGTCAGTACACATGATGTCACTGTGAAAAACAATCCTATTGAAAGCTACATTGATGTGGAAAATTAGTGACTTCCCATAATATGTCATGTTATCTAGATAAAGTACACATGGTCTAAAATAATGTTCATATGGTATGAGAGACAACAAATAATGTATGCTCGTCAATGGAAAAAAACCATTATTTATCGACTGTTATCACAGATTCCTTCCAACCGATCATCTTTTTCGAAGGAACAAATATCATTTCAGAAAAGTTATAATTGAAAGAGGTGAACCTCCAATAATGATCTCTGATACTCAGGTAAAATCAATTTTCTCTTCATTACTTCCCATAACATTTGGACCAACAATAAACCAATAGAAAATTGTTGTCCTTAGGAAAGAACACAATTGGATAAAACATAGAATTTTTTGGGATCTGGCGTATTGATATGATTTGTTGGTTAGTAACAAGTTGGATGTCATGCATATTGAGAAGAACTGTTTTGATAATTTATTTCATATAGTTTTGGATACACTAGATACGAACAAAGATAATGTGAAGGTATGATTAGATCTTTCCCAAATTTGTAGGTGACCAGAACTTGAGCTGTTTAAAAATTTCAGATCACAAAAATTAATGAAACCAAAAGAATCTTATACATTTTAAAAATAAAATTTATTATTATTTTTTCCATGGATTGCATATTTGATACTCCCAAATAGTTATACTTCCAATTTGGGAAGACGTGTCATAAATGGTCATATTATCAGATTAAAAATTCATAACTTTCATGTGACAATGGAAAGAATTATGCCAATTGGATTAATAGGTTTTTTAATTCTATGATTTGAGATGAGATAATAGACATATCATTTTTTTCCAAGACCTTTGTGCGGTGAAAAAAGAATACAATGTAATAAATAGACTACAAGAATATTTTGTTTTAATTTAATGTAAAATAGAAAAAATATTCTCACTATCTTTATTTTACTCAATGGAACATTTGATATTACATTTTCCACACAAGGAAAAAATATAGAGATCTGGAATAGATCCAATTTATGTACCCATTCAAGATATGCATGCCTAAATTGAAGAAAAAAGTTCATAAAAATCATCGATTGAATGATCAATTGTAGAAGCTTATTTACAAGTGGAAATTTCTTTTTTCTACTATAATTATTTTGAATCTAAATATCCCTCAAAACATAAATACATAGGCCATAATGAGGAAAATATTTATGTTGAAATTAGAAATCAATTATCAATTTTTAATCCGCTCGAACTTGGCTTCTGTGGAGTTCATGAATAATGGTTTTTAGATGATAAACATCATAGATATCATACATATGTTCTTCTCAATAATGTATAAATGAAACCATTTGTACTGTGAGTTATCATATCACTTATTATATAATATTTGTTACTGTAAATTAATCTTATTTTATTTTTTTTTGTTATATGATAATCATATCAAGAAACAACTTCAACAAATTACAATAGTTTCTCTTGAAGAATGTTAGAAAAATAATTTTTCCTACTAGTTTAAAAATAGGGTAACATAAATTATTTATGGTTTATCATATAAAATCCATTTATTAATTGTTATATTGATATGTTTTTTTTAAATAGGTATCTCAACGTTCTGATAAAATTGATAATCGATTGTGTGTCTTGAGTAACCCACCATCCAAAAGGGTTAAATCTTATAATTCATATGTCATGAATGGTTTTTGATTTAATACTCATGTATATGGGGAATAAAAAGAACAATTAATAGTGGTGTCTTATTGAGAGGATCTCATCATAGAGAAAGTGAATTTTACTTTTACATCATGCTCGAAAAAATTATTGAATTGTGGTATCTGGAAAAAAATTACATAACAATATTTAAATGTTACTATTTAGAGAAGATTTCATGTCTATCCAACCCATGGAATTATTGATATTAAATATAAGTCTTTTTTCAATAAATGAACCATTTTTATTATCACATCAGGCACATCATATTTATTATACTAATTATTGTGCTACTTTAAAATAGTTGGGTGATTGGTGAAGCATAATATAAATTAAATATTAGGAAAATAAGTTTACTAAAAGTGAATGTGGTTATACTAAAGTAAAATGAATTGAATATTTTCAAGAGACCACTCCAAATCTATCTTTTTTATGATGAGACATGAATATTTGATAATGACACCCTGTTGTTAAGGGTCAATGGTAATGATGATGCTAATGATGTTATAAATGAATTTTAAATGACAAGAGATGATGAAACTGAAACTCATATAGAAATTGATGATGGTGTGGAGGAATATGAAGACATTTACATAGTTAAATATGAAGATGAGGATGAAGATGAATATTAACATGATTAAATGATGGTTATAATAATATATAATATATATCTATATATAACTGTTATTTTTAACTATTTTCTAAAAACAATAATTTCATGTTTTAGATGGACATAGATCTATTTATTCAGTTGCAGGTGGCTAATATACCTTTAGATGAGCTGGATGTTTAATCATTTGAACCTCAGACTACTAGTGGTTCAGAGAGGACTCAGAGGTGGTGTGGTCTTTCCTGATTGATGATTCTTAACTCTATATCGGGGAGATGTCCACATCTTGGCTTCAATCCATTAATGTAGAGGTATGTTTACCTATATATTTTAGTTAGTTTTCATAAATTTATTTATATACCAATTGTTTGATTATTTTTTTATTTTTTCATAGGTTTTCACATATAGTTATTGGGCAGGGGAGCACTGCGTTGAAAAATTATTTTTTATGAAGCATGTGTTACATGGGATGAGATTCCCATTGATATTCATCGCCATATGTTTGATCATTGGCTGGTACATAAATAAATAACTTTTATTTTTAAATTTATTTAATTAATAACATCATATTATAATTTATTTTTAGGATTTATGGTATCCCATCGATGAGATCATGTGTGGAACTATCTGGAAGGCTTGGAAGGGGTTTATACATGAGCGTTGCTGTCATTTTTTTCACAATTTGAGAAGGAAAGTAATGATGAAATAAGGAGTTATAGATTTTGATGAGTCTTGTTGTGGCCACAAAACTTATTACATTTCAACTCAGGTTTGGTATGGATTATGTTCACATTGGTTGGGTGAAAAAATTGAGGGATACATGAGGTGATTCATTGAGCCGGTAGTCATATATTCAGTACGCATAGGGAATATATGGTAATTAATTTTTTAAAAATAATTTATATAAATTTAAATGTAATAGTTTATTTTATATTCAAATAGGCAGTTGAACAACCAAATTTTATGTATTTTGATGTTTATAGGAGGATTTACTATGATCCGGTCACTAGAGAGATTAGAGGTGATCACTAGCATCATATCGTGGTTATTATAATTTATTTTTGAGTTTTAAAATTAACTAAAAATAATATTTTAACTATTTTAATTTTAAATTGAAATTGAAGAAGTCATATGAGGCCACGACGTCCCAGTTATAGACTGGGAGTGAGGCCAAGAGTGAGGGTTAGACCAGTTCTGACCAATTTGATGAGGCAACATGGATACAGGAAACCCAGTATGCCTTACAGAATGACCAAGTTGTTGGTATCAACTCTCGATTCATGCTTGAGAGTTATTATAGTACTGTTGTGATGTCGGCATCTACCTCGAGAGAATATTGTGGATATTCATCAACACTTTATGCACAATATCAAAAGAAACGGTGAGCTCAGAGTGAGGTCATAGAGAGTATGCATAGGGAGTAGGAGGTGATATGTCAATGGTAGTAGCATAGATGAACTAATGGTAGTAGTAGCTGCAAGAAGAGCTCTGACGATAGCAGCAGCAGTAGGAGGGGGAGATGTGTTGAAGGCAGTAGAAGTAGATAGAGTACATGTGATGCCTAACTTGTGGTTTAGGGATGGAGTTCCTTCCACCATCTCCCCCAACTCCTCTAGTGGACCCCCGCTCAGTGATAATTTTTTTTATGATAATTCATTTGAATGTAATTTTTTTTGTAATATTAACTATTTACATTTATATAAAATGAGTTTTTATATTGTTCTTAATAATTCATTTTTATTATTTATTTAATGTTTTATTATTTATTTAATTTTCTATAATTTTATTACTTTATTTAAAATTTTTATAATATTTATTATTTTATTATTTACTATTATTATTATTATTATTTATTTTATATTTTTATGAATATAGAGGTTTTTATTATGTTACTAATATTAATATTATTATTTTCATTAATATTAATAATATTAATAATATATTAATAATTCTATTAATAATATTATTTTATTATTTTACTAATAATATTATTTTTATTTCTTTAATATTAATAATAATAATAATATTATATTATTTTTATTTTTATTTATAATATTAATATTAGTGTTATTATTATTATCTAATATTTTAGTATTATTTTATAATATTATTTTATATTTACTAATAATATTATTTTATTCAATTTTATTTTTTAAAAGATATTTGTAATGGGCCTTTTATGATGGAGGATCCCCATTTCAAATAGTATTTGTGACGGTTAATCATAAATACTTAATTAAAAAATATCAGGAAAAATATTTGTGACTGTACATTTTGTGATGACCGTCGCAAATGCGTTTTTTAAATAATCTCGGGGAAACTATTTGCGATGGGACGTGGGCCCATCGCAAATAGTTTATTTTGCAGTGCCATTTTCTATAATGGGTCATTTATGATGGGGTCCCATCACCAATGAACCATCACAAATAGTCCAATTTCTAGTAGTGTTAGTTATATATGGAGATATGATTGGTGAGAACATGGGACATACACCTGCCTTGTATGTCACTTAAACATGTATGGTAAATTCTCAGGTTTAAAGTGGTTTAATATTGTTATTATTTATTTTTCTTATTATGATTGATTAGTTTATTCAAGAATGAAGTATTAATATGAGATATTTATTTATTTTATTACCCATGTTTAAATGTTGAAAGAGTGTGTGTGTGTTCATGCATCATGTGTAGAATATTGGTGTATTTTGGCTTGTGGATGAGTACTTGTGAGTGTGAAATGTTTTTCTAATGAGAAACTATTTTTGGAAAGTGTTTTCTAGGGAAAAAATTGTAAAAATGTTTTGGAAGAATTTTTGGCTAATTAAAACATAAAAAATAAGTTATTTGGTGTTTTATTAAAAAACTTATTCGTGTCTTGTTAAATAATTTAAATAGAAATGGTTGTTTTTCTTGTAATTTCTTTTATTTGGTGATACTATAGTTATATATGTGTCACTAATGAGAACCCCATAGTGGAGAGGTCTCAATAAGAGTTGTATTTGGTAATTTCTAGAGAAATATATATGTATCTCAAGTGTTTATTAATGCTAGAATATGATGCTCTAGTAAAATAGAGACCCATGAGAGTAAAATGTTAGCAAGTGGTGATTTTTTGGGATGGTTATATATAACTCCCTCTAATGCGAGTTGAATTGTATCAAAGTAAGGTTACAATTATTCCTGTTTGGTTGTTAGTTATGTAATGGTTTTTAGAAGGTTAGGTGATCCTCATTTCATATGGACGAAAAGGATTAGGGATTAATTTTTATGAGTGCTGTATGGGGTGTTATTCCCAATGTTAGAATTATATTGGGTAGATACCTTGGATTATGATCATTACTCAAGCCTTGAGAGACTGATTGTTTTTTCTTATTTATGAATTTACTTCATTATGTTAGAAATAAAATTATAGTTGGTGATTTTAATGGATGTTTTTTCATTTAACAAATGTGTATGTATAGAATTTTTCTTATGATTCAAGCTTAGAATCCATATTTCAGGTTTAGTATGGGATAAGTTCTACTATTTTGGATCATAATTGATGAGTACATATTTGACATGAGTGGGGAATGATGTGTTTTTATGATTCAGTTTCATATAGTGGTTTTATGTAAAACCACTTATCATAGGTGTACCATGTTTCCCTAATATGAACATGTGGGAATAGATTTTCCCTTGGGGATTTATCTCTCTTTATAGAAAGGATATGGGATATGATATGCATAAGAATTTAGCATAAAGCATCATATCGCTTGGATATCATAGTGAATATGATACTTTAGGGTAGTTTGAGTTGTTAGTTATGGATAGTTTTCCACTTCTTTATATTATGGATGAGTAGGAATAATGGTCACATATGGGGATGATCATGGAATGGATTCCTTTAGTATATTAACATATGGTAAATGATCCCCATGTAACCTTAAATTTAAGGTAAGGTTCCATGTATTAAACCAGTATGGTTTATATGTTCACATGATTGTGAATGGTGGATCAATGTCCATGTAATGATCATGAACTAAGGGATTGAATATTATTTGGGGTTATGGTATTATCCTATGGATTATTATGATAATGAAAGTCTAGATAAATTTTTTGTGGTTGAGGTCACCAATATTATCATCAATAGGGGAACTAGGTTTGGATATGTTTCTAGCTGATGATAATGATATGGGATATGTTTTCCATGAATATGTTTTTCATCATGTATATGTTGATGAATCTAATATATAAATAGCATAACTGATGATATAGTTCCCTAAATTCCTAAGATTCAATGTGGTGTTATACACCACCCAAATGACCATGTACTTAGGTTTGTATATGTTTCATTTATCAAGTGGTTATCTTATATTTTATAATGTCATTTTTTTGGTTAGGTATATATTATGTATTTCCCATAGAGATTTACAACATATAGATCTATCTATGTTACCCCTTAACCTGATGCATTTCTTATTAGTAGTAATTCTCATTTATAAAAGTTCGGATATATTACAACTTTCCATGATGAATTTATTATTTATTACAAATGGATATACCATTAGTAAGTCCATGATTCAATCTATAATATTTAGAGTATCATTGATTAATATACTAGTGGTGAGTCTAGGTGGGAATATATATTTTATTTATTATCACTAGTTTATAGAGTTTTACTAAGAATGGGACACCATCTGGAATATTTTGTGTATAACTTATTTTAAAACCAACCATGTACCCAAGACTCTATGTAGTTCACATTATCCCATTAAGGGATTAAAAACAAGATACATTATATTGTATGAAGAAGGTAGAGTAAGGTTTCATAGTAGCCTAGTAATCATAGATGACCTGAGGTGATTGATTGCATGTTGTATGTTACAAATTATATATATATATATATATGAACACACACACACACTCTCACATTTTAAATATAAGGGACCATGTTGGTGATTCAATACTAATTTTTAGGCTCACAACCCTACACAGTTACCTAGGGGCACATGTACACAGTTATGTCTTGTCTTTTAGTACTAATTTGGACATAATATTAGATAGTAGTAGATTAATTGTGTTTGGGAGATTAGAAAAAGGATATATTATGGTTATTTTGGTGATGTATCCACATATATTTTTTATTTTGTTTATTTTTTACTTCATCGGCCTAGTAGGTGATCCTTGTGGTTAATGTATGTTAGTTTAGAATGGGGATATTTTGTTACTATATTTTTATGTTTATTTACTATTAAGGTCTATCTCTTACCTATAATTCCTTTCACTTAATCTTATTTTATATGATGTTTATTTTATAACATTTCACTATATGTTGCGATACCCAGAGTATAGTCTGCCTAGCATTGGTTATTGACTCTTTTTGCTAGTTAAAAATATTTTTCATAAATGGAATTACTCCTAAGTTCACATAACATCATCAGATAGAAATATATTCTAGTGGGACCAATATGGGGTATAACTGTAAGTATTAGGTTTAGGAACATAACATTTTTATTGATAGGAAATATATTATAGAAATATGTTGGATAAAATGTCTACAAAAAAAATAATTTTTCAATAATAGGAGTCTAAAACATTTCATGAGACCAATCATGATAAGAGTTGGATAAAGGATAAGAATTATTTTCTAGTTAAAATTAAGAAAAACTAATCCTGGGAGATTATATCAAGTCTATAACATTTATAAAATTGCATCATAAATAAGGGTATTTTCTAGAATAAGTTGAATGATGAATGAATTTTGATTTAAAACAAAGTACAAATTGTGTGAAAATGATACTTCTAAATTGAATTTATAATAATAATCCACTATATTTAAAATTAATACATGAATTATTAAAAAATAATACACTTAATACAACTTGGATGATCAAGAAGTTTGGTGTGTTTTGGAATCAGGTACATTACATAACAACATAAAATAAGGAATACAACATCTTTATTGAAAACTTCTTTATAAGGCTCAAAATACTTCTGCTAACATAAAATTTCTTGGGATAACTTGGAAAAAAACATAATAAAGGGGTGATCTATAAATCACAGTAATATAATAAACAATTCCTAACACGAATAAGATGATATATATTAGACAATAGGCATTTCAATGGGGTATAAAAAGAGTGGGAATCATAAACATGAACAATGAGACATGATATAGCCTGGTAATCACAAAGTCAACCGGGGAAATGTGGAAAAAAATTAAAAAAATACATCATAAACATAGTAAAATTATAAATCCTCCATGACCTCATGGTTTACAAAGTCCTAGAAATTAATTAGGCACACGCCTTATTGATCCCATTACGATTGACTATTCATTTTGACAGTTATACCAATGTGTTAAACTGGTTTTGTATCGTAAATTCAAATTTTAATAAAAAAACATAACTTCATTTTTTATTCAATTATTTTGTTCTTTTCACTATTAAAAAGGTAAATTTTAATTGTTCTAATGATTTCATCGAATGTTGAGGTGATTCAGAGATCCCACGAGGATGTGAAATGAAAATGTGCCAAACTGCATGGAAGCCCATGAATAAATGTCCAATGTTTTGAATTTTTTGAGACATCCTTGAATCAAAATGGTCTTTTGTTTTGTGAGAGGATCCAAAATTTACTAGGATACAACTCTTATGAAGGAACCCAAGCCCAATTTATCCATTCAGTGTCCCATTCAAATGAATCTTTCCAAGGAATCAAATATGTATAATGTAAAAATTTGTGTTCTGTATTTTTCATATAAATATATTTTTGGGGAAAAAATGTTGCCAAATTTTTTGTGGGGATATTAAATAATTGTAGAAACATGTTTTTTGTTTTTTCCAAATCTAAATAATACTTTATAGTTTCTGAAAACCATGTTCCAATTGGTTTTATGAAATCTGGGGGCTCAAAACAAACTTCCACATTGCCTATAAAATGATACCTTGGGAACCCCATTTGGAAGTTCGGCTAGGAGGAAAGATGATAAAATTTTGGATACTCAAAAAATTCCTCTCATCACCCCTATATTTTCTTGAGGCTATGGTATGTGCTACTTAAAAATATTTTTATTCCTCCCCCCACATGGAGTTCTAAACTCTTTGTGATCACTAGGGGGACATATTGTAAATCCCAAGCACTTTTTTTGTAATAATTGAATGATACTCTTAATTATAGGTTTTTATATTATATTAATTCATCTTATATTCTTATAACATTGATTTATGTATTGGTATTTCATAATCAAATCATATGATCATATATAGGGGTACTTATTCATGTGATTTTTCCCACAACAATCACAAATTCTTATTTCCCCTTTCAATTGTGGTGTTTGTGTGGTTTATATTGTACAATTGAACTCACATAAGCACTAAAATGTAAATTTATTTTCATTTCTTGATAAAAAATTAGAATAAAATACAAACCTTGATAATACATCGACTTCTTCATGTGTTGCCTTGGGAAGATTCAGTTATGAAGTCGGACAAAAATTACCTAATCATCGGTGATATCCGGTGAATCACTGTGTGTTTCTGACTAAACCATAGGAGGTATCCTAGTATAAAATCAATAACATTATTGATCTAGGTGTTAGAAACTAGGTATTAAAATATCGTAACCCTATCTCTTTAAGTGATGAAGGATGAGCATCATGATATTTCCCCGAGTTGATCACGCTTTATCGAATCTATCAATTTTTGGTTACTTGTATCACTATATTTTATATGATTTAATCTTAAATCAGAAAAACCCAAATTTCTTAAAATCCAATGCCCCATTTTATTAATAAAAAAATTATTCTTAAATTAATGATCTAAGGCTCCATCAAGAGACAACCTTGGGTTCCTTCTATACTATAGAAATTCAAGTAAAAGCTAAACATTTAATTTGAGGTGCACAACAATGTGATAAAATTTTGGATCCATTTACATGGATCCAAGATCTTTTTTTATATTTATTTAATTTTATTTTCTTATTTTACTTCTTAATTATTACTCATATCAATATCCCCCACTGCTTTTTATTATTTTTGTTCTTAATTGTGATTTTGTTTTTGTGTGTGTTTCTTCTTCTTCTCTCTCTCTCTCTTACTCTCTATCTAATTATATAGTATAACATTATATATTTAATTTTATCATTTAATTATTACTGAGTTATTTTATTTTATCTATCATTAATCATAAAAAGAAACAAATAATTAATAAAACTTCACAACTATTTTTCATGACCTGATCAGAAAAAAGTAAAACCTCTTGAATTTGACCCAGAAATTGAAAATACAATTCACTCACAAATTAGGTCATCAAGAGTTAGAAAACAAAGTAACACCAAGTTAACCATTTTAGAACCACCAATAGTCTTTAACCAATCCAATATTTAAACAATTAAAACCCCATAAATCATGGATGCATATAACCAAACATTAAAAGAGCTGACAACCCCAGATGCGGAGTAACAACCTATATACATCCAATATCATAAGGAAGCAACCAAATTTAAGTTAATATCAAGCCTCATATGACTTATTCCAAAATTACATTGTCTTCCCAATGATTACCCTCACAAATATCTTAACAATTTTCACATAATGTGTCCACTAAGAAACCCAATAATGTGTCTGAGGGCCTCATTATGTTTAGGGACATTTCCTTTCTCCCTTGATGGTGTATCCAAAGATTGAATATAAAATCTTCTTACCACAATTGTAGGCTATAATGACTTGAAAATAATATTTCTATTAAATTTCTTCCCTACCTCTTTAACCGCATCAATTATAAAAGATATATGTGGAATTATGAAATCACAAGGAGATACCCTTCATGAATATTGGGATAGATTCAAAAGACTTTGTTCAAGTATCCCCAACCACCAAATTAGTGTAGAATTTCTAATTAAATAAATCTATGAGGTTATTTAACCATGGATCATGGAATGATAGATGTTGCAGTTGGTGGTTCCCTAGTTCATAAAACTCATTCTGTCGCTCGTGACATAATAGCCAACACGGATCAAAATGCACAACAATTTGGTACACAAGAAATTGCACCAACTAGAGGAGTTCATGAGGTAAGTCATTCATCCCTAGAAAAAGGTAGATAATAAACTTTATGATATGCATACCCTTATAAGGCAAGTATCTCAAGAACAAGGTAACTCACACTCGTATTTTTTTCCATTACATTGTGGTATTTGTTCTGATAACACTCCTTTTTCTGACTAGTTCCCACAACATCAAGATTCATCTGAGTATTGTGCAGTAGTATTTCATCGAACTCTATTCAAAAACGCACCTCCTTTCAATAAATAACCATTCAGGAAAAATATAAACCTCGTGTGGAAATAATAACCATAGTAATGACAAATAGGAAGTTTAAGCTACCCCATATAGAATTGGTATCAATAAGTCCAAGGTATGAAACCTTTTTAACCTTCAGCTTCTTAGAAAAATCCACCTCATCCTCTAAAATATGAACTAAGACTTAAGGAAATAGTGAATAAACTGGCAACCTAGAACCTCCAATTCCAACATGCCACGTAAATGGTTATTCAAGACCTACGAACTCGAGTGGTATAATTGTTAAACACCATTGGTGAGATAAAGATGCATGGTTATAAAAAACTAGCATCCAAACCTATTGCTAATCCAAAAGACAAAGGTAATGTATGTGAAATCACACTTCATAGTGGTAATAAGTTTCTTCTTCCAATAATTATATAAAAAATATATGTCCCCCTTTTGAAAACTCGCATTCCCTACCCTCAAAAGATTCTAATGATGAAAAAACAAAAATTATAAACAAATTATAATTGAGGATTCTACTGAACAATCCATTTCTCTACCTTTCCCCTAAATAATCTCTAAATATATGAATTTTTTTGATAATGATATTTATAAAGAGATAATGGACACATTTAAAAAGATATAGGTTAACATTCTTATATTTTATTTAGTTAAAAAAATCTCATGATATGGAAAATTTAATAATGAGATTTTTTCCCATAGAAGGTGAATGAAGGGGAACGATAGAGTCACCCAGGAGAGGATTTCTTCAACCTTAATACAACCAGAAATTCCAACCAAATGCAAGGATCCAAGAATATTCATGATACATTTCACTGTTGAGTCAATAAGGTTTTCCTTATGACTTTTCCATTCCTTCTTGTTTTGAAAATCACAAACACCTTATCTTTAAGGAAAAATGATTTCCTAAGGAAAATTGCTTTTCTAAGGAAAATTGCTTTTATAAGGAAAAATGCTTTTTTAAGGAAAATTGCTTTCTTAAGGAAAATCGCTTTTATAAGAAAAATTATCCTTATCATATTTTTATTCATATTTTTCTTAAGTATGAGTTTCGGATTCACTTTCTTGGAGTCATAAAATCTTTGATATAAAAGCATTCTGTTTTTAGGATTCGGTTCTGGACAAGAACTATAAGGAAGTTTCATTCCGAATTCTGGATATGAATTCTGACTTAGTTCTATTCCAGATTCAGGATACGAATTCTGAAGAAGAATTCTCATTACGAATTCCAATGAAGAATTCTCATTACGAATTCCATTGAATAATTCTCATTACGAATTCTAATGAAGAAATCTCATTCCGAATTCTCATTACGAATTCTGATAAAGAATTCTCATTACGAATTCTGATGACGATTTCTCATTACGAATTCTGATGATGAAATCTCATTACGAATTCTGATGATGAATTCTCATTACGAATTCTGATGATGAATTCTCATTACGAATTCTGATGATGAATTCTCATTACGAATTCTGATGATGAATTCTCATTACTAATTCTGATGATGAATTCTCATTACGAATTCTAATGACGAATTCTCATTACGATTTCTGATGACGAATTCCTATTCCGAATTCCTATTCCGAATTCTCATTCCGAATTCACCTATTAAACAGAATATGATTATCATTGTTTTATACACTCTGAATTCATTCACTCCGAACCTTCACTCCGAAATTTCTATTCCGAACTTTTATGTTAAAGTTTAAAACGATGTCGTGCTTTCTGTTACACTTGTTTTGTTATAAAACGATGTCGTCCATTTTGTTATAAACTAACCGTTGTCTAAGTGACACGTGTACAGGTCCCTCCGAACTTTAAGGGAAATATGACCGTTGGAGAAGGAGCCGACCTCACCTATAAATAGGAGCTCATTTGAAAGAGCTCGCTGCTGATGGATGATGCATATGCTGATTGCTGAAAAAGTGCTTACATGCTGTTGAAGTGATTTCTAGAGAGAGAGTCTCTTATTAACTCTCAAAGCTTCGTGTGACTCCGAATGTTGGTGATTACATTCGAGGGCTTCCAGGGATAGGAAGACAGAGGTGCCGACTACCTTAAAGATCGAGGGCTTTCTTGCTGAGAAAGACAGAGGTGCCGACTACCTTAAAGATCGAGGGCTTTCTTGCTGAGAAAGACAGAGGTTGCCAACTACCTTGAAGTTGAGGGCTTGCGGGGATAGCAAGACAGAGACACCGATCTTCGTATCGAGGGCTTACCCTGGTGTGGGTAAGACAGACTTGCTTGAAAGTATAAATCAAGGGACCTTTATCCAAGGTTGTTGGATACCCTTCTCTTTGGGTTAAAAGACTATTATCTTGTTACTAGTAGTTTTACTACTTGTCTTTATTCCGCTGAAATTTGTATCTTAAGGAAAGTATAACTTTCTTATACTTCCTTACTTACTCTGATTAGTTTAGATTCTATACGCTTTAAGGTAGAATCTCATATTGTAACTTTTGTTAAGTTTCAATTTCCGGAACCATATTTCCAGAACCTACTTTTGGAATCTCTTTCCAAGTTTAGTTCGGTGTTAGAGGTGTTGTGAATCTACTTAGTTTAACTTTGTTAAACTTAGTCCTTTCCTTTTCTTAAGGAAACTTTAGTTGTTCATAACTAACTTTAAAGGTTCCAAAGGAATTTTTAAAGTATACAATTCACCCCCCCTCTTGTATATTGAGCATCTCATATTATATTTCGATCCTACAATTGGTATCAGAGGTTGGAAACCTCTTACTCTATACCATTCTTACATTTGGTATCAGAGCCAAGGTTACTGAAATACTTGTACTCACATACAAGTTTTTCTTGCTCACGTTCTATTCCGAAATTTTCTCATTCCGAACTTTTTGATTACGAACTTTTGCTACTAACTAGTTTGTGTGCAAAGTTATTTTTAGTATGGCAGGAATTAATGTTGGATCTATTGACAATCTGAATCCTACAAGGCCACCAATCTTTGATGGTAATGATTATGAATACTGGAGAGATCGTATGAAGACTTTTTTTATCAATACTGGAGTAGATAACTTTGTCATGCTTACTGGTGATTATAAAATTCCTGACAAGGAAGTCAGAACCTTTACTAACCAGGAAAAGCAAGAATATCAACTCAACTATAAGGTACGCAATACTTTATTATGTTCAATGACTAGAAATATATATAGCCAAATTTATTATTGTAAAGCAGCTAACTGTATATGGAAGAAGTTAGAGGTTACACACTTTGGGACTTCTAAGGTGATTGAGACTAGAAGAGCTATGCTTAGAGCTGAATATCATGGCTTCAATTTTCCTTATGGAGAACCTATCTGTAAAGTTCAACAAAGATTCATGACAATTGTCAACAGTCTACAATCTATGGGAGAGAAAGGTTTAGATGATGAAGCTCTTGTGGACAAGATAATTGACATAATGCCCAATGAGTGGGAATCCAAGAGAACAGCTATAGATGAGAACAGGAAGGTTACTCAAATTACTCTTGATGAATTATTTGGAACTCTTCTACAACATGAGACAAGAATGAAGAGAGATGCTGACAACATCAAGAAGAAGAATGGAAGTGGTACTGTTGCTTTTACTACAACTTCTAATCAGATGAAAGCTAAGACTCCTGAGAGAGTAATCAGATCCAAATCGAAGAAAGTCATTTTCCAATCCGAATCTAGTGAAAGTGAAGTTTCAGAAAATGAATTAGCCAATCTTGCTCGAAGGATGAACAAGATAGCTGGGCAAAGAAACTTTCAATCCAAGTATAAGAAAAAGGATAGGAAAGATAAGAAAGATGGAGAAGTTACTTGTTATGAATGTAAAAGAGCTGGACATATTAGACCAGATTGCCCTATGCTCAGAAAGAAAGAAAGGAAGGAAAGGCATTCAGAAAAGAACAGGAAGAAGTATTACAAAGCCAAAGCTAAGAAAGTTCTGAAAGCTAATGACACCTGGAGTGCCAGTGGTGGTGACTCTTCAGATGAATCTTCTGAATATGAATCTTCAGGACAGAAGAATCTTGGTCTTATAGCCAGATTACCTATTGAAAATCATTGTCTTATGGCTAAGGTACGAAATGCTGAATCATTGACCAATGTTTCTTTAAATTCGAATGATAGTAAGTATTATAACTCTTCTGATGAAGAATCATCTTCTGATGAGGAAAATACTTTACCTACTTTTGAAGAAGTCTCTAGGTTTGCTGAACTTCTTGAGATTGAGAATTCCAAACTCAACAAGAAACTTGATAAGGCAAATTCTAGGAATTCTATTCTTACTAAAGAGATATCAGATCTTTCTAAAGATCTTGATAAGAAAAATGCTGATTTTGAAAGTATTTCAAAAAATCTTGAGGAAGTAAGTTCTGAGAAGAACAAACTTGCTAAAGAATTAGAAAAAGTAATTTCTAATAAAAATGTTTTCGAGCCTAACTCTAGTTCAAAAACTAATGATTTTGAGGATAAAAACTTGGTTGTAAAACTCAAGTCCGAAATTTTTTCCTTAAAGAAGTGTTTATCAAACTTTACTCATGGTAAGGAAAATTTTGATAAAATGTATTCTCAAATACGACCTTTAAGAAATAAATCCGGATTTGGTTATACCCAAGCAAAACCTGTTTTCAGCAACAATTATTTTGTTCCTCAAAGTGCCCCATTTTGTACTAAGTGTCAATGTGGTGGTCACTGGGCAAGAAATTGTTCCTTAAACAAAACCCAATCCTTAGGTTTTCATAAAGCTTACTTTTCTAAGAAAATGTGGATACCTAAAATTTTATTGTCTGGAAATCTCGGATCCAAATAAGTTTGGATTCCGAAAGTCTAACTGTGTTCTTAATTTCAGGAAAATAAAGAAAGTTCCAGCAACAATATTTGGTACATGGATAGTGGATGTTCCCGGCATATGACTGGTAACAAAAGCTTTTTTGAAAAGATTATCAAAACTAAAGGAGACATTATTCTTCAGTTTATCGGAACGCAAGATCAACTTGCTGATATTTTCACAAAATCTTTACCTTCTGATAGATTTGAATATATTAAACAGAAGTTAGGAATGATAACCTTAAGGTAATCTTTCTCAATTAACTTTCTGTTGAAAAATCTCCTTACAGTAATAAACTCCTTTTCATAGGGGGAGTACATTTGTTTGTTTATCTAACAAAGTTTTTCAAATTTTGTTTTCAAACTTTTCGGAACGAAAATTTCCGGAATGGAATTTCTGGAACAACAATTTACCAGAAAGGATATTTTCGCACAGAATACTTCTGAAATGGAAGTATTCGTATTGAAAATTTCCGGAATGGAAAACTTTCGTACTGGTATTTTCATAACGGAACTTTCGTACTGAGTCTTTCGTATTGACTTTTCGTGTTTACTTTTTTGTATTAAATCTTTCGTATTGACTTTTTCGTATTTACTTTTTCGTATTGATTTTTTCGTATTAAAGTTTTTCGTACTTAGTTTTTCGTATTGAATTTTTCGTAGTCGTCTTTATATTACCCATTACGAATAACTTTCCTAAGCTAATCCGAAAGGTATGATTTCCTTACTGAAGTTTTCGTAATCATATTTTAATTGCTGGCAATTTCTTATAGTTTGTTTTTGATTTTTGAATTTCTTAATTCTTTATTTTAATAAAACCTCAAAAAGATCGGATTCAAGCTTTCAACCGTTAGATCTGATCTCAGATCATTCTAAACCGTCAGATCAACCGAGGAAGTTGAACCGTCATCCCAATGCCTATATAAAGGGGATCCTATTTTCTCGTCCCACATCGATTTCAAGCTTTTGCGTACTGAAGCTCTGACTCTCCGATTTAAGGCCGTTCCGAACCACAGTTTTCTCAGTTCCGAACTTCAGTCTTTTCCGTTCTGAACTTCTCAGAGATTTCAGATCTGAATGTCTGCAGAGTTAGCTTCTCAAGAGATGTCTTCAACTAAGCCCATTTCTCAGTGGTTAGTCTACAGAGAGCGGTTAGTTCATCCGAATTTCTTCAGCAACTATGATTCTATCATTTCGAAGAATATCAAGTTGAATGGATGGGAGGATGTTGCAATATCAAAAACCGGCAACGAAGATGAAGTTTACTCTAACTTGCTTGTCGAGTTTTATGAGACAGTTGCTTTCTTCGTGGAAGATAATAGAGAGAAGTTTTCCTTCAAATCGTATGGAAAGACATATAAGCTATCTTACACCAAGGCTGCAAGCTTGGTAGGGCTGAGTTATGAAGGGGAAGCTGAGTTTATCTCGCATGTTCTGCCAGACTCCTTGGGTAGTTTCAACAAGGAGAAAGCCTTAGAAATTCTCAGATTGGATGATGATAAGGCTCCGAAAATTGCAACCCTATCTACAAACTTCCGGATTCTGGAGTTATGGGTGCAAGGGCTTATCGTACCAAGAAAAGGAGACAAGGACAGCTTGAAGAAGAGTGAGATATACATCTTGGATTTTCTGATAAATCTAAGAAAGTTCAACCTGATGAAGCATATTCTTCTCAACATTGATAATTTGAAGAAGGGGAATCTGAGAGCTCAGATAGTGATGTACCCGGCAATATTGTCGAAGCTGATTGTTCGGTGCCTAGAATCCTTCAAGGTTGCTTGTAGTTCTAAGCCGAAATTTTGCAAGATCATGTTGCTCAGTGATGCAACTCTTAAAAGGATGAATATAGCTTTTAACAAGGAGTCAGGGAAATTCATTGATCTACCGCCTCAAGCAGAAGTGACTCCGAAAGTGGCTGATCCGGAATCATCAAAGCCGGTAAGGAAGAGGAAACAGAAAGAAGTGGTAAGTGAAGCTGAGGAACCCAAGTCTAAGGAAGTCCATTCCGCACCTCCTAAGCCTAAGAAGAAGAAGACATATACTGATGAGGTTGCAGCGAAATGGAGAGCTGACAAGGAAAAGAGGAAGGAAGGAGATCCGCAGTTCGGATTGGATCCTGCAGAGGCTAAAGCTCTGAAAGAAAAGGCTGCTGATGAGCTTGAGAAGCAAGCTAAGGAAAAGAAGCTGAAGAAGAAGTTGTCAGAAGCTGAGGCTGTGCAAGCTTTGTTGAAGTTTAATGAAATGGTTTCAGCAACCATTCCCGTTCCGAGATCTTTTTCTCTGGAATCTCTACCTGAGACTCCAGGAAGAAATCTTGTAACTCCGGAAAAGGCTGTTACTACTGAGGAAGTAGAGAAAGTGGAAGAGGTTGAAGAAGCGGCTGAAGGAAGTGGTGAGACAGGAGATGTGCTCAAACAAGTAGATGAATATAAGGGAACTCCTTCGGATCACCTCTCGCTCCGAACATCTGAAGCTCAATCTTCCAAGCTTGCTACTCCTGCAATGGAAGAAGAAAAGGGAGAAGAAGAAGTTACTTGTCAAGAACATATTTTACTTGATGCTGCTCAGATGGGAAATGTGGAAGCCAGTGTTCAAGAAGTTGCTGATGAGGAAGATAAAATTGTTCAAGTCTCTGATAGTGAGAACAGATCTCCGGAACAGGTTTCAATTCCGGAAAAACAAAAGGGAAAGCAAATTCTTGCTGATACCCCGAGTTCAGGAAAAAGTTTGAGGAAGGAAGCTGGTAGCTCTTCTAAGAGGAAGTTGGAGCTTATTGAAGAAGAAAATTCTCCTAGCAAGATTTCTGATTCGGAGTCATCATCGTTGGGGCACGATTTTGTTGTTCAGTCCTTGAAGAAGTTGGTGGGAACTATTCCAACCTTCTCCAGTATTGACTCTCGGTGCCAGATGCTCCAACATACAATGAATCAGAAAACCGACTCCGTATCCATGGTTATGGATAAATGTGTTGAGATAGAAGCCCAGTTCAAAAATTTCTTTATTGGTTACGAAGCCCATAAAAGATCGTGCAAAAGAATGACTAGCTGGTCGAAGAAGAATGTCGAAGAGATGAGGTTGCTGGATGAGTTTCAGGAGAATGTTAAGGATGCATTTCAAACCGAGGACAAGAAGTTTCATGAGATGTCTGCATCATTCGATGAGAAATTGACAGAGGAAAAGAACATTCGGAGTCAGGAAGTAAGAGATCTGAATGGAAAGCTCAACTCTGTTAATCAAAGTTGGAAATTTGAAAGGGATCATCGGATCAATTTTCTAGAAAGGATAAAGTCTCAGGAAGAGAAAATGGAAGCTCAGGAAGAAAAGTTGAAGGCTCAGGAAGAAATCATTCAAGCTCAGTCAGCAAGAATAGTTGCCTTAGAAAAGCAAGCAGAGGAAGATCATAAGGACCTCAAGAAGATCAAGACAATTCTCAAGGGGCTCATGTCGAAGGAGAAAGATCCGAAATGACCAATCCGATCTTTTTGTTGTAATCTGTTTTTTGTTGCTGACATTTCAAATATAATGAAAATTGTGCTTGTTGTTTCTATTGCTGTCGTTACTAATCTTTTCAGGTACTTTGTTATTTTGTTTCCATTCCCTCTAATTCTTTTTGAAAATCACAAAGGGGGAGAAGGAAAAGATCTTTAAGAAAAAGAGGAAATCTAATAAGTGCTTATCAAAGGGGGAGAAAGAAAAATACCCAAGGAGATAGAACTCTAATAAGAGTTTGTTTAAGGGGGAGTTTTTTTTTCTTAAAGAAACATCACTCCAGAAATATGAATACGATCCTTAGAGATTCAAAGCCTAAGGGGGAGTTAGTTGTATTCATCCATTTCTTAAACCAAGGGAGATAAGCTTTAATGTGTTTCTTTATTAGAATAGCTTTTTCGTAAGGATGTTTGTGCTTTCCAAAAAGGGGGAGATTGTTGAGTCAATAAGGTTTTCCTTATGACTTTTCCATTCCTTCTTGTTTTGAAAATCAAAAACACCTTATCTTTAAGGAAAAATGATTTCCTAAGGAAAATTGCTTTTCTAAGGAAAATTGCTTTTATAAGGAAAAATGCTTTTTTAAGGAAAATTGCTTTCTTAAGGAAAATCGCTTTTATAAGAAAAATTATCCTTATCATATTTTCATTCATATTTTTCTTAAGTATGAGTTTCGGATTCACTTTCTCGGAGTCATAAAATCTTTGATATAAAAGCATTCTGTTTTTAGGATTCGGTTCTGGACAAGAACTATAAGGAAGTTTCATTCCGAATTCTGGATATGAATTCTGACTTAGTTCTATTCCAGATTCAGGATACGAATTCTGAAGAAGAATTCTCATTACGAATTCCAATGAAGAATTCTCATTACGAATTCCATTGAATAATTCTCATTACGAATTCTAATGAAGAAATCTCATTCTGAATTCTCATTACGAATTCTGATAAAGAATTCTCATTACGAATTCTGATGACGATTTCTCATTACGAATTCTGATGATGAAATCTCATTACGAATTCTGATGATGAATTCTCATTACGAATTCTGATGATGAATTCTCATTACGAATTCTGATGATGAATTCTCATTACGAATTCTGATGATGAATTCTCATTACTAATTCTGATGATGAATTCTCATTACGAATTCTAATGACGAATTCTCATTACGATTTCTGATGACGAATTCCTATTCCGAATTCCTATTCCGAATTCTCATTCCGAATTCACCTATTAAACAGAATCTGATTATCATTGTTTTATACACTCTGAATTCATTCACTCCGAACCTTCACTCCGAAATTTCTATTCCGAACTTTTATGTTAAAGTTTAAAACGATGTCGTGCTTTCTGTTACACTTGTTTTGTTATAAAACGATGTCGTCCATTTTGTTATAAACTAACCGTTGTCTAAGTGACACGTGTACAGGTCCCTCCGAACTTTAAGGGAAATATGACCGTTGGAGAAGGAGCCGACCTCACCTATAAATAGGAGCTCATTTGAAAGAGCTTGCTGCTGATGGATGATGCATATGCTGATTGCTGAAAAAGTGCTTACATGCTATTGAAGTGATTTCTAGAGAGAGAGTCTCTTATTAACTCTCAAAGCTTCGTGCGACTCCGAATGTTGGTGATTACATTCGAGGGCTTCCGGGGATAGGAAGACAGAGGTGCCGACTACCTTAAAGATCGAGGGCTTTCTTGCTGAGAAAGACAGAGGTGCCGACTACCTTAAAGATCGAGGGCTTTCTTACTGAGAAAGACAGAGGTTGCCAACTACCTTGAAGTTGAGGGCTTGCGGGGATAGCAAGACGGAGACACCGATCTTCGTATCGAGGGCTTACCCTGGTGTGGGTAAGACAGACTTGCTTGAAAGTATAAATCAAGGGACCTTTATCCAAGGTTGTTGGATACCCTTCTCTTTGGGTTAAAAGACTATTATCTTGTTACTAGTAGTTTTACTACTTGTCTTTATTCCGCTGAAATTTGTATCTTAAGGAAAGTATAACTTTCTTATACTTCCTTACTTACTCTGATTAGTTTAGATTCTATACGCTTTAAGGTAGAATCTCATATTGTAACTTTTGTTAAGTTTCAATTTCCGGAACCATATTTCCAGAACCTACTTTTGGAATCTCTTTCCAAGTTTAGTTCGGTGTTAGAGGTGTTGTGAATCTACTTAGTTTAACTTTGTTAAACTTAGTCCTTTCCTTTTCTTAAGGAAACTTTAGTTGTTCATAACTAACTTTAAAGGTTCCAAAGGAATTTTTAAAGTATACAATTCACCCCCCCTCTTGTATATTGAGCATCTCATATTATATTTCGATCCTACAATTGGTATCAGAGGTTGGAAACCTCTTACTCTATACCATTCTTACATTCACCATAGGGGAAAACTTATTTTCTGATGAAATTATATATCTAGGTGCTTTAATTAATGTTAAAACTTACACTATATACACTTATCTACAGGTTGGAAAGATTCAACCAATGGGAATCATCATTCAATATTCCAACCAAAGCACAACACACCCATTAGGAGTGATCAAGAATGTACTCATAATAGTTAATAATATCATCTTCCTTAGAAATTTCTATATTATTGAGATGGAAGATACTCAAAAACAAGGAAATGATCCTATCATATGTGGGAGGATATTACTTAAAATACCAAGGATGATTCTCAATGTTCACAGTGGTATGATTTGCACAGAGTTTAGTGGAGAAAAGGTATGTTTTAATATCCTTTATGTTTTGAAACACCCCATTGAAGAGCACTCCAGTCCTACAATATATTCTGTGGAAGTTCTCTCAAATTACACACACACACACAATTCTCTCCTTAACCCATACTCAAATTTAATTTCATCTTCTTCACTCTTAGATGATTTGATATTTGATTTAGTTTTCTACTATTGTGTGGGTTCATCAAATTGTAATTTTTGTGCTTTAGATGATGAGTGTGTTCATTCTGAGGTACCCATGACTGTCGATGGTTCTATAAATATCATTTCCATTTATTATCTTTCCATGGAGAATTAAAATGAGCATATTGATAGTTTCATGGACCTAACATCCCATAAATCCCCTCCCTCAATCCAAAAAAAAATAGAATTGGATCTAAACCCACTTCCATATAATTTAAAATATGCATATATTATGGGTATTGACCAATTTTTCATTATTATTTCCAATAACCTCTCTCCACAATAGTAATAAAAAGTGCTTGACCTTTTGAGAGGGTGTGAAAAGGTAATTAGATGGACATTGGATAATATTTTTGGGATTAGAACATCTATTTGAATGTGTCATATAATTTTAAATGATGAGGATAAGATCATAAGTCAAGATCAACACCGGTTGAATCCCACTCTCCTTGAAGTGGTAAAATTGGAAGTCTGTAAATTAATTACTGTTGAGATCATTTATCCTATATCTGATAATAAACGAGTTATCCTAGGGAAAATTATTCCTAAAAAAACAAGAATAATAGTAGTTTCAAATGAAAGGAATGAATTGGTTCCAACACATGCACAAAATAGTTGGTGAGCCTGTATCGACTACCATCAATTGAATCAATCCACATGAGAGGAACACTTTCCTATACCTTTCATTTACCAAATGTAAGACATACTGACTGGTAAGTCCCAATATTGTTTCCTTGATGGCTATTCAGGTTTTTTTTCAAATCTATATAGCCCTTGAGTATTAAGAAAATACAAAACTCACCAGTCCATTTGGAACATTTGAATACAAAATGGTGACTTTTGGTCTATGTAATGCTCCCAATAATTTTCAGTGATGTATGTTGTATATTTTTTCTTAGTACCCTGAGAATTTTATGGAAGTTTTTAAGGATTATTTCACGGTATATGGAACTTATTTTGATAACATTTTGGAACACCTAGTTTATATCATCCTTTATTGAACTGAAAAATATCTCATATTAAATTATGAGAAAGGAAATTTCATGGTTGAGTGGGGGATAGTTATTGGTAATTTTATTTAAAAAGAGGGAATTAAAGTGGATAAATAAAAAATTTAATAAATTTTATCACATATATATCCAAAATGTGTCTCTAAGATGTGATATTTCTTGGATCATGCTGGTTTTTAACATCGATTCATTAAATACTTTACTAAGATCACACATCCACTATCTCGGCTATTTTCAAATGAATTCTAAATTTGTATGTGATAAAAATTGGGATGATTCTTTAAATTCACTAAAAAGGTGTGTATATAACTTATCATCATCCAACCACCAAGGTGTTATCTCCACTTTTAACTTATGTGTGATACCTCTAACTTTGTAGTTGGGGTAGTTTTATCACCAAGGTTTTAGAATTATTATCATTTAATTACGTATGTTTCATTTTCCCTTAACCCTAACTATCAAAACTACACCACACCTAAAAAAACTCATTTATATTGTTTTTTCCTTGGAAAAATTTTGTTCTTATCCTATCGGGTAAAAAATCATCGCCTTTTCTGATCATGTGGCCCTTCATTTTGTCCTAAACAAACCTGAAGATAAGACCCAACTAATTTGGTGGATGATCCTCCTACAAGAGTTTGGAATTGAGATTATAGATAATAAAGGAGTGGAAAATGTGGTAGCTGACCACATTAGTAGGATTTCCCCACTATTGGACCACCATGTTGACTCATCCCTCCCCATTGGATAATTATTTCATTATGAGAACCTTTGTAATGTTGTGGACTATACCACCTGGTATGTGGATATTGTGAATTTTCTAGAGACATCTTGGATCCCCTATAATTTTAGCACCTCACAATCCTAGATACTTAAGAATGATTAATGATGGTATATTTGGGATGACTCGTACTTGTTGAGAATTTTTAGTGACCAAGTTGTTTCTTGGTCTGTCCCTCACCATGAGTTCAATATAGTTTTGAGTTTCTTTCACACCTTATCTTATGGGGCCAATTTGGCTCTCAATACACTGCTTTAAAGGTAATTAAGTCAGTACTTTACTTTCCAACATTTTATAGGGATGCCCATTAGTTTTTTATGTGATGAACACAATGTCAATTCATAGGGAATGTCTCCAAGAGGGATTAAATTCCCAAACAATCCATGTTATTTTGTGATATCTTTGATGCATGGGGAATTGATTCATGAGTAATTTTCCAAATTCATTTGTCTTTGTGTATATATTATTGGATATAGAAAATATCTCTAAATAGGTGGAAGAAAAGTATACCCAGGCCAATGACTCTTGGGTGGTTATTCATTCTATGTGGTCCCAGATTTTCAATACGTTTGGATTGCTAAGATTCATCATTAGTGATCTAGGTTCATATTTTTTCAATCATAACATGAAAAACTTGCTTCGTAAGTATGGGGTTTTCAATAAAGTATCCACTTCTAATCATCCCCAAAATAACAGACAATAATAAATCTAAAATCAGTAAGTTAAGTGAATATTGGAAAAAATGGTACAACCTAATAGGAAAGCTTGGTGTTTATGCTAGGGTGATACACTTTGGGTGTACTATACAACTTTGAATACCCCAATTGGACTATCACCATACATGATTATGTTTGTAAAGTCTTTTAACCTTCTGTTAAAGGCATATCACCTTGCATATTGGGTTGTTAAACAGTGTAATATGAATCACTCAAATTCAAGTGATTATTAAAAAATTTAGATTCAAGAGTTGGAAAAAATTGGCATGATGCATATGAGAACTCGTGAATCTATAAAGAGAAAACAATGTAAATCCATGAGGGGATGATTCATCAATGAATGTTTCAAATTAGTGAGAAGTTACTCATGTATAATTCTAGGCTAATGTTCCACCCAAGTAAGCTTCATTTACAATGGATCATTCCTTATATTGTTACTGATGTTTACCCTATTAGTGTTATATAGGTTTTTTAAAAGTGTGGATAGAGGTTTACTATCAATAGGAAGAGTGTCAAACACTTCTATGAGTATTTTCAAAATTATCTTGGGCTGGAAATCCAACTGAAGGATTCCACATATGACACCACATAGCAAGTTGTCCCTTCTACCTAACTTTATTTATTGTCTATATTTTTAAAATACTTAAATTTAGGACAATGTAATTTTTAGGTTTGGGGGAGGCTAACATGTAATTGTTAGAAAAATACATATATATATATAATAGAAAAAAACAAAAAAAATATCATTTTATTAATTTTTTGTTTTTAGATAAACATTGATCTTAAAAAGAATATCAAAATTCATTTTTCATTCTTGAGTCAATTGTGTGGAAAAGTCCACTGTTTTTTGAAAAAAAAAATTCCAAATGAATGTTGATATGGAATCTTTTTCTACAATTTTTATTTATAATTCATTTATAGGTGTTTAATGGATTTTTTAAACCCATGCCTCATTATCACTAACCAATATTTTAATCCATTACCTGAGAGACATTCTAACTCATTTATTACATATTCTTTTTTTTAAACACTTTCTCAAGAGTCTCGAGTTATGTAGAGAAACTAGAAGTTGCCTTGATTTTTTTGAATGTATAATATTAGAGTGTGGTATATTCATGATAGAGGATATCATTAATTGAAAATACATTTTTACAATAAACCTCTATTTTTGTCCACCTTGATATTTTCCCCTTCTTAAGCATTAGAGACTATCAAATGCGTGTTATGTCGCCAAATTACAAGCCAATTTATCCCTACCTACCCATCTCTTGTGTAAATTCTTGTTTTACTTTCAACAAGTATGGGGGTGAGGGTTTTTCCATGTGAATTATTAAGAATGAATCGTTGTTATGGATTGATGGGGATGATGCCTACATTTTCTTTAGGAAGTGGGTTTACAAGACATATTGTATTATTGTTTTACACATGTTTCACTTTTTATCTCTAATGAAAATTGTAAGAAAATGTAGTTCAATACATAGATAAAAAAGAACAAAAGGAGAAAAGGAGAAAAGTTACATTTTACTCATTATTATTCACTATTTGGTTGGGACCCACATAAATGGACAATTTGGATAGTGAGTTGGAAGTGATACAATTTTGAGGGGTTGAGTGTGTATGTTCATTGAGAACACTCACTCAATTTTGACATGTTTTTTACTTAAGATTTTAAACACTCCTCTTCTGCCTCATATTTTTATACATTAAAACCTACCAACCCTTGCACCTCAAAACAACCCATTAGAAGTCCTCTTGAGTAGCACACTATTTTCCATGGTAAAGAACTCAGAATCTTTACAAGCATATGGTATGATCACATGAACTCTAGGAAAATATAATAACTGAATATTTATATATTCCTTGAGCGAAGAGGGAAAATTTTCATGGTGAGGTAGGTTGTTACAAGTTTCATAGGTGAACAAATGAATTTGAAAAAAAATTGAATGTGAGAGAAGGAAATTGATATAAAATTTGAATTCATAAATGATATATGATAAATTTAAATTCAAAATAATCTAATGAATTTTATCACCTTTGAATTAGGAATGGTACTTGGTTAGGATATAATACTTTTCCTAAGATTACAAATGGTTAAGTGCGTGGGTGTGATCACACCGCGATTCACTATTCGTTTTTACCCTTCTACCACTGTGTTAAACTGGTATTGTATCATAAATTCAAAATTTAATGAAAAATTGAACCTCATGTTTGATTCAGTTTTTTTTCACTATTAAAAAAATATTTTTCAATTTTTTTGATGATTTTACTAAAGGGGAAGGTGATTTGGAGAGCCTGCGATGATGCAGAAGGAAAATCGACCAAACTACATGGAATCCCATTAATACATATCAACTTTTTTTCATGTTATTCGAAATACATACATTCAAATGGGAGGATATTTTTTCAAAGATCCCAAATTTAGTGGGATACAACTCTTAAGAGGGAACCCAAGACCAATTCGTCCATTCAGGGGCCCATACCAACTGATCTATCCAGGAAATAAAATCTATAGAAAGTCAATCTTTTTGAGCTACATCAGCCCCAGGTGACCTCACTATCATCCCTCATGTAGGTGATTCTAGATCTTCGACTCTCAAAACAGATTCATTCACTTCTTACAGTGGCATACGTAGATCTATTACATGTTCTCTGGAATCACTGAAATGCTGCAATTCATACCAACACTCACTCTAATCCAAAATTGGCGATAGCTTCTATCATCTCGACTATCCATAATGTCAGTTTTCCCTTCATAGCCTATTGAAGAAATTCAATAACTGATCTCATCATCCTTAGGTGGCTGAACATTAGAGGTAACTACCCCAACCCTCTTATTACTCTTGAAACATTCGGGTTCCCACCCTTCATTGGATGGATTAAGTGAAACACTGACAACACCTCGAGGGGGAACCCGGGACCATCTGGCTACTGTGCTATTTTTAGAGACCACAACAATGACATAATTGATTGTATTTATGGACCATGTGACAATGGAACTACCTTGAAAGAAGAAATGTGGGGATTTATCAGAGCTATAAATCTTTCATATCAGTGAGGTTGGCATAATTTATGGTTTGAATGTGACTCAAGTACAATACTACAATCCACCAGGATGTGGATTATTCATCTCAATGAATTCTATCATCACCCATACCTTCTGGGAGGCCAACAAAATCACAGATGGACTTGAAAATAAAGTATTATCTGAGGTAGGACTCGTATGTTCTACTACCCTCCCTTTCGATCTCTTACGAAACCTTGTTAGAGACAAATGTAAAATTTCCTCTTTCTGACTCTTGTAAGCTCTCTTTCTTTATTTTCAATAAATAGCCCTCATGCTCACCTTTCTCAAAAAAAATGGAATCATAGGAATCTAAATGATGAAAAATATTTGTTAGAGATATTCTATGTGTGGGTAAATATATTTTTAGTTTTTTAAAAATTGATATAATACTGTCTTGTGGCCTAATACCATGTTCAAATTGGTTTTATGAAATCTGGGGTCTCAAAACCACCTCCCACATTGGCTATAAAATGATACCTTGGGAACCCCATTTGGATGTTGAACTAGGAGTAAATTTGCTACTAGTTTTTAGACCCAAAAAGAATCATGTAATCATCCCTGTAAGTTCTATAGGATATGGAAAGTTCTATTTCAACATCTTTTTCCTCCTCCCCTCCCATGGAGATCAAAACTCCATGTGATCACCTAGGGAGGAACATGTTGTAAATCCCAATATTTTTTTTGTAATAATTGAATGATCCTTTTAGTTCCTTATTTTTATGTTGTTTTTCTTCATTTTATATTCTTCCTTTATTTAGCTATGTACTGGTATGTCATACTCAACTCATATGATCATGTTTGGGGGAACTCATTCATGTGACGTTTCACACACCATTCACCACTTCTTCTTCCCCCTTTCAATTATGGTGTTTGTGTGGTTCATATTGGTCAATTTAACTCACATAAGAACTACCATTTCCATGTACATTAATTTCATGGTAAAGTATTTAAATTTAATAAAAACCTGGACATCACATCGAGTTCTTCATGTGTTTTCTGGGTGAGTTTTGGTTATGAAGTCGAACACAAATCACCCAATCATCAGCGGTTTTTAGTGAATCATCATGTGTTTCCGACTAAACCCTAGTAGGTATCCTAATATAAAATCAGTAACATTATTTCTCTAGGTGTTACAAACTAGGGATTAATAGATCATAACCCTATCTCTTGAATCTATGAAGGATGAGCATCATGAGATTTCTTCGGGCTGATCATGCTTAATCAAAAATGTCAATTTTTTATTTCTTGTATTGATTTATATTATATGATTTCATATTAAATCACCAAAAAAATTCATACAATATAATTCCCCTTTTTATTAATCAAAATATTATTTTTAAATTAATTATCTAAGGCTCAGTCGAGAGTCGACCTAGGGTTCCTGCTATACTGTACAAATTCTAGTAAAAACTAAACATTTAATTTTATGTTCACAAAAATGAGATCACCTAACCCAACATGAAGTATCATGATAATAAACATTACCCAATTTATTTGAACATTATCTAGGTGAACCCATCACATTCATTTCATTCTCATGCTTAAGTGTGCCACATAGATCATAAAACATGGATTCATTCATCATTTTAATTTCTTCCACAATAAAGGATTGTGGAATAAATACAAGTAAGTACCCAATAAATAAGTATGTGTGTATATTGGTAAATACCCTTGATTGATATATGGGTATGGTATTCAATACACAATTGTTTTTTCATCGAAAATTGTAGTGAAATTCCAGCAACATCATAACATTACATACAAATTCATAAAAATTATTTATTAAAGCACAAGGGGTCTATCATCATTTAAACATCAAATGGGAAGTAATATGAATATGGAAGAAAATTTAAAAACATTATTAAATTTAAGTAGAATTCATATGTTCATAAAGAAACATGAATAAATAAGAGAAGGTAAGGATCCCTTACAGAATTTCAATATAGTAAGGGCTTCGGTAAGGGTCAAAATGAGAAAGGCTAAATGATTAATCAATAAAATAACATCAAATGGATAGTAAATAAATTATTATAAATGAATTAAAATATACCCAATAAAAATTAAATGAACTAATTTCAAATAAGGTGCTTGAATTTGAAAGGAGGAGAGGAAGGTGAGGATCCCTTGCAGAATTTCAGCATAGTAACGACATAGGTAAAGGTCCAAATGAGAGAGGATAAATGATCCATCTTCCCAATAATTTCAATTATATAGTAAGGTAATGATTATAAATGAATGAAATATAACCATTTGAAATTAAAAGTAATAATTTAAATGATATTGCTTGAATTTTATAGGAGAGGAATGTCCCTTACTTGAATGTGTGACTTCAAAGGCTTGGGATTGACTTATTGAGATCTTGGAATGACTTGGGAGGACTCTAGAGAGTTGTTGGAAGAGTATGGACATTCTCCAAGGATTTTTAGTGATGTGAAATGGGAGCATGGGTTGGTTTATATAGGAAAGTAGGGGGATTTATTTATTATTTATATTTTGGACTCTACATAATAAAATATCCAAAACCACAATCCATACAATGGGTTTTCCAATGGTATCTAGAAAATAGAGTGGTTAAAATTATTTTATAAGTCCAAGGGCCAAACATATTAAAATGTTACCATTGTTGATGTGGAGGTGATTCACACTCTTAAATAAATGAATTTAAAACCATAAAACATATCCTAATTTTTGGAGGATTCACAAAGGCATTGTAAAATAAATAAAATAAACTTAGAATATTATTAAATTAAAGGGAAAAAAATATTTGGTCTTTGATCAAATTTATATTACTTATTACATCACATTTGGGTCATTATGATTTCATAAAATACAAACTATATTTACACGGTATTTAATTTTTACCCGAAAATTATGTTGTCTTAGAAAATTATGAAAAATTATCCATTGGATAATTTTTATGTTTTGATTCCAAAAATAATATTAATTTTATCTAAAAAAATTTATGAATATTTTAATTTTTACTTTTAAAATAATGATCGATATTTATTGAAAATGATATATTTTTTACAATAAAAGTATTTGAACCCTAATAAAAAATTACATTTGACTTCATAAAAAATTATATGATCATATATATTTAATAAAAATTATTTAATAATATAATTTATTTAAAATTTTATTTATTTCAAAAAACCATTATTTCATAAATTCATTACTTGAATTTGAATATTATCCAAATATACAATTTTTCGCTATTATATCAAAATAAAAAACATTTTCAAAGTAATAATAATAGGAGGAAAATATATTTATTATTCTATAAAAAATAATGTAAATACTCATAATTCTAGGGTCTTGATACATATACCTTTAATACACCAGTAAACTCCCTAAGAGTAAGGTGTGCGATGGTGGGACATTCATGGGTTGGTTCAGTGAACATGGTTTTGGCCATGATCTCTATGATCAGGAACTTCTCTCGTAAATGATTTCTCTCATGCATTAGCTGTTGGATCTCAACTTTGTCTTGGTCAAGGTAAAGAACCTAAAATGTTATCTCCTCCAGAATATCTGATAAATTGGCTTCGTAGGGAATGATCCTATTGGTTGAGGCCATCACTTTGTCTGTGATAATTGTATTTATTAGGAGCCTATATATACTAATCATGTGATCACTATTCAATTTCTATATTATCAAAGATAATGATTTATAATGGTAAATTAAATCTAGTAGGTTAAAACCAAAGGAGAACATGTGTTTTCTATAACCATCCATCATAATAAGAGATTAAAATAAATAAATAAATGTTAATTTTATTTATAATTGTTTGGGTCATTGAAAAATTTATCAATATAGATGAAATATCTTATATATTCGAAATAATTAAATTATAGTTATACATTGTGGTGTGAAATAATCTCAAGTTATTCTTAATGGATGAAAAATTGACTTTTCCTAATATAGTTCTTAATAAAAAGGTATACATTGAAGCACTAGATAGAATTCCAATACTTGATGATAAAAAATAAAATTAGGTTAATTGAGGAAACCCCTCTTTAGGTCAAGTCATGCATTAAGAGCTTAGTATTCATGACTTGATTAATATTTGAAAAATATTTTATTTTTGTATGGAGGACTTGATCATAATATCTATGAATAAAGACTATGGTCAAAGTATAAAGAAGCTAATTTATATAGATGATTTTTTTTAATACTCAAATAAAGCCCAATCCATTTAGTTGAATGAATAATAATGGAGATAATTTCAAATTTCCTTGACCAGTGAATTGATGATTTTACTTTTATTACATATAATATAATTAAGAACTATGAATTTCATATTATAGTATATATATATTAGGGAAGTTTTAAAAATAGTTTGTGTGAAGGAATTGAAAGTTTGGAAAACACTGGTTTCTACACAAGTGATGATTACAATAGGTGATGATGGAAAAATGGTTTAAATTATGATATACTTATAAATCATTATAAGCCTATTAATTAATAACTTAAAGATATGAAATTTTGTTTAAAACAAGTCAACAGAGAGAAATAAAATGTTTCCCAAAGAATACCACATTATTATGATGAATAGAATACTTTTTTATATCAAAGGTGTAGATGATTTTTTACTAATTTACCAAGGAACATTGTAGTAGGATTTTTTGGGATTTACATAAATCGATTGGATTGGATTGGTATACGATGAAAAGTATAAATCTTGGGGTGAATTTACACTTGTAGATTTATGTATCTCTTTACTAATCAAGTAGTAAGATTTTGTAGCATTTAAACTATGGAATATAAATATATTTCCATTACTCAAGCTACTATATATATTTTTTGGATGAAACTATAGTATGAAAATTTTTGTGTCAAGGTACAGTATCCTATTTTAATTAAATTTCACAACACGAGTGAAATAAATATTATAAAAAAATAGTTTCATCCTTCTAGGATGAATCAAATAGATATATAGAATAAATATATGAAGGATTAAAGTAAGAAAGGTCTGGTGAAGTTTGAGTATGTATATTTCCAAGATCAAGTTTTGATTATCATGATAAAGGACCCATCAAATGAAATTTGAATGAGACATCGGTTTGTTCTTAGAGTATAACTGTCCCCATATACTTCATGGTTTTTATAGGTTCCCCCACTAAAATAATGGTATTTTCTATTCTATAATGGATTTTCAATAGGTGTTACTACTCTTTATAACATCATGTCCTATCATGACCATACTGTCAAGGAAAATAATCATATGACCTCAGGTGTACTCCCTGGTCACTATAAGTTCAATATTGCAACAAAATTTTCATTGAATATAACTTGGGGATATATTTACCTTTAAATTTTCAATCATATTAATATACTAAAATAAACATTACAATAAAAAATTGTGGAAAAAAATATTAAAATGCATTATAATTAAAGAAAATATCCCACAAATTTCAATATGATTCACACATTCAAAAGAGGCAAAAAAAATACATCCCATGTACCATAAGAATACAATAAAATATAATTAATTAGTTAAATAAGATTTAGAAAACCCCTCCACAATAATATAAATCCAAAATAAAATAACTCCAAAAATCCTTTAGGAATTATCTTCTAGATAATAAGGCTTCTTTCATTTACAAAGAACATTATATATATAATTTATAAAAAAACGAGGTATGTTCATACATAAAGTGTGGTAAAAATCCTCCATAGAAACCATGGAAACACAAAACACCCCTTTTAGTTTAAAATGATAAAATAATACAGTTTTAATTCCATTAAATAATTTGATAACATAATTTAGAGTTTTAATTTTAATGTGATAGATAATAACCAAGTAACCTAAGAAACTAGTTACATAATACATCTTATTGTGGCTAAAGTGTTGGTAAAAAAATAAAATAATGGGTAGCTAATCACATTATGTATGTAAACACCATTCCAAACCCAACGATGATATTAACTCTGAACCTAACTCAAGACAAATCCAATACCATTGGCATGAAAGGTTTTGGGGACCGTAGAGAAAGCTGGTGGGCCGATGATTTTAAAATTTTCATCGGCGAATCAATGGGACTTGTCAACACTGATGATCCAAGCCTCAGAGAAGCCTGAGAATCTCGCGTAAATTATAAGGAGCACAAAATAAAAATAAAAATGTACCCATTTCTAATACGAAGTCGTGGTCGACTGCAACTAGTAGATGGAGATCGTCACTTGAAGGATCTATAGCAGGATCCCTCTAGATCATCCAAATGTTCTTCAAAAACCTACAAGATCATCGATCATCAAATTCTGAGTGCTAACAAAGAGATCTGAAAATTCTTTTGACGTCCCAACGATCACTGCATTGAGATTCCTTCGATGCTTGAGAGATTTCTTGATCTGAGCTTCTTGGATCGAGAGCATCTCTCTCTAGAGAGAGGGAGGAGAGAGAGGCTTTCAACTTTCATTCCCTAAAAATGATTGAATGGTATGAATGACCACCCATGAGAAAGATCCTTATCTTTATTTATAGTGGAATTGATAAATACCCAGCTGGGTTCCCTGACCACCATTTATTTCAACGTCCACTAAACAAATAATTTTTATGAACTAAACTCTGCCAATATTATTTATTATTTTATCACATACTTTTAATATATATAAAATATATTACATGAGAAAACTTGATCCATTTAACTCGACTCTCTATCCTAGTTAATATTAAACAAACCATGAATATTAAAATAAAATTTGTTTGATTAATATTATCTCGTATTTACTAAACTTGTTAATATATTAAATAAATTCAATCTCAAATATTTATAACCTGAATATTAATGAATTTATTTAATTATTTTTTTGATCGAAAACTTGGACAACAATCAGACCCCATTGTGGGGACCACTATGTCCATATACCTATTCAATTGAATAAGGAGGATTCTTGAATGCACTGTTGTGTGTGACCCTCTAGGTCATTATCTCGATAGCTTTGAATAAAATATAGAGATTAAGAGTGGATTCTAGAAACTCATCATGGCCCCTAAAGAGATAAGGATTTTTATAGCAATGACAACCAACCTACCAAAACTGACCGTGTATTATAATCTAATTGTCATTAAATATCTCATAAAGTCGGATGCACACTAGTTTCATCGCCCTTTTTCATGATTTATAATTCATTGATCTATATGGATGGATATAAATTTGTACTAAATTGGGAAAATATTTATGAAGGCATCACCATCCTGATCAACCAAGCCTAATATATACGACTTCCTAAACTTGGAAGTGACAAATCCTTTATTGACAATTCAACAATTGTCATACCACCAACTACGCACTCAACACAAGCTACCTTATCACAATTTCAATACCATGGTTTTTTTCTTGCATTAAAGTACAGAATTAAATGAAAAAAATTGGTAATGGTATCAAGTCAGGAGACAAATACACATGTTCTTAGATAAGAACAACCAATGACACCTAAAACATGTGGTGTTCTTATTGGAAAGTCTGTCCTCATGATATCACTACTAGAGATCACCAAGTGAGAACTTCGTGAGAATAAGTCTCAATGCTTATGATCCCCTAGCACCTGATGGTCAGACATTTACTGTGTCCAGTTAGTAATATGTATCTAGAACATAGAACATATATTTAAGATTAATGCCATGGTATCTCGAGGTTATCATTATAGCTTGGGATCTACTATAACCTCTCAACATGACAATTAATCATTGTACATTACCATTACAATAGTGGAGGCAGAAAAGTCTACATGATAATGTTAAGATAATATCATGTATAACTAACTATATACATGATATGGTTATAAAAAGTATGACATAGTTGGGTCTAAGGCACCCACTATTTCAACACTCCCACTTGTACTAGATCCAACTTACTAACCAAACTTGTTAGCTACTCACATGATGGAAATCATGTTTCTTCTAAGTAAAGACTTTAACTATTGGGCCTACTACATTTTCTCCACATGGAGTATCTATTGTATGCGACCTCATCTTCTTGAGTAAAACTTCTCAAGATAAGGTATCCCTGAGTATATCACTTTTTTCTAAAGTCATAAATTGTCAACATGGATAGTAAGAATATAATAATTTTCATTATGATAATACTTTTCTCACTAGTTGTGATTCCAAAAACTGGAACAAGTCATTGCATTTAACTACTTCTTAATTGTCTAAGAAGCTATAGCCTACTCATTATTTGTAGGTATGGCTACCACTGGATTTTATGATATTGACTCGCTCATCACCTTTTCCAAACTACAATGCTATATCAAATTGATCTAAGGATTACTAGTTTGTGTCCCATAAAAACTAGTATACCTTCTTCTCCATATACAAGGTATATATAATTTGTACTTACCAAAGTACAAGATGATAGTTCTGAGTAATTCACTTACATTTCTCCTAGACATGATTGATATCTACCTATAATAAATTATATCCTAGCAGTATAAATTCTTGTACATAACATGGCATACGTGATTGATCCATCGTTGAAGCATATATAACTCAATCTACAAATTTAATCTCATCCCATGTTCCGAACATGTTACCCTGAAGATATTATGCCATGTGACATTGGCAGCAATTCTAATCTTGAATTGTTCCAAATGGTATTTTTCAATACAATGTCATTTTATGTACGATTGACTTGGTCCAAGCAACCGTTAGATCTATTTTGATAGATCCAGTTCCCTATAACTTAGGTTTCTACTTTAAGTTAATCATTGGAGAATTTCTTTTATTCTAGTCTTAACTAATTGTAAGACCCGTATATGTTTTCCATATGTTTTCGAACATATTTCTCTTGAAAACTCTAGTGCTCCCACTAAAATTTGGTAGACATAAGGAAAAGATTCATTCGAAATGAATGTTCTAATATCTTGTTGCTTAATTTAATCCAGAACTAGATTTCGGTAACTTGAAACCTTCATTGGAATTTGATGGTGTCATCATCCCTTTCTGGTTGTGTTGTATAGACACCTTCCATGAAAGTTGATCTTGACATCAAATGACCAATAGAATGATATTATAAGTTTAGCTGTGACAAGGAAAATTCTAATGAATTTAGGCATACCAACTTGGTATAACCAATTGACCATTATTGGTACCAGGCCTATACCATCCATGTATCATCACATTTGAATACCCACCACATTATTCAATTTAGAATCCCCATAGCAATTTGATACATGGAATCCATTAGTGAATTTAATATTGTCAATCATAGCTAATAGTTATATATTTCTTACTTGTATTAATTATTATTCTCAATGAATAATGTATCACCAACCGTGGTGAACTAAAAATCATCACTATGGTTTTTACCCTTCCTATGTAGTATGTGTCACTAGAATGTTCCTATTCCACATGTACTAGTAGAACATGTTCCTATGACAACCATTTGTGCCTCTAGAGCATTGCCTAAGTCCAAGTAAATTCAAATACCACTATCTCTAATAGATATGTGCACCCTTATATAGAAATTTAGTATATCACTTGACCACATATTTTCTATCTTAGGGATTTATGTAATATTCTACGAAACTTTTAGGATATTTATTTAGATGCACCATGTGGTTATCTTGGTGCATGTTTGTTTTTTTTCCTTAACAAACTCTTTGCATCTTAACATGTGATATATGACCTAATGGTTTTTCATCATACTATGACTCGTATGACATCCATTATTCATTTTAGTTGGAATATTGGTTATGGGTTTACACCTTTATTTGAAAATCACATCATGAAATATGATGGAAGTTACTACAGGTTGTAACATTGATACTACTTATATCATAACTCTGATGTATAAAATGTGGGTTTATGAATTTCTCCACACTACATTTTTTTGATCAATGTTAATATGTAAGACTCATCATAGATCCTCCTTATGAACATCAATATTGTGATGTAGATATGGTAACATACATTTAGGAATTACTCCACACTACATTATCAAGATCGATGATTGTTTGGTCAAGATATTCTTCAGCATGCTAGCATGAAGCAACTCATATCATCTTAGAAAACATATACTTCAATATTACATTCCTTAATAACTTAAAGGAATCTTATGAAGTATCTTTACATCTAGTTTCCTTTGGAATACTTTACACTCTCTTGTTGAACTAACCCCAGAAGCTTTGTGGAATACCTTTATTTCTAAAGGTTACTTTGTCTAAACAAAAGATGTCAATAATACCAAAGGTGTTTAGATATTCTGAGCCTAAATACCAGACTGGGTATTTCATTGACTTCTACTTTTAGTTTTAATTGACAAAGAATTATACTGCCACAACTGGATAAGTCTTACATTTTATATTCATCATGTATTTCCTCTGATTCAAGTAAGCCTGAACTATTTTTTGAGTATATTACCACAAACAAAATTCATTAAAAAACATGGAATAATGTCTCATTATGAATAAAAGGGCACGTGAGATAAATGTTTTGGTTATACTCAATAACTTGTTTATTTCTAATCAATCACTTTGAAATTAGAAGTTATGTATTTCTCACCGCTAACTTAGGAATCACCCTTTCTCAGACACTTGGAGAAGACACTTTACTTCATTTAATGTTCCTATAATTACTTGATTACTGTATTTAAATACACATATGTTATTGGAATATTGTATTCAATACCCAAGAAGTATGTTAGAAACATTAATTTATATTGATGAATATACCTGAACGAGAATAGGGTACTTGCTTCTTGTATTTCATTTTTAATCTTCCATAAATTTATTTCATTATGGGATGAAAATAAACTCTTGTTAAATAACCAACCACTTTTCTTTAAAGGACACGACGAAGGTGCCTTTAGCATAACTTTTCATAGGCCTTTTCACATGTCTGTTAATTTATTCTCCATAAGAAAAAAGATGGTGTTATCTTTAATATTTTTATTACTTGGCGAATTTTACCTTAAAGGTAATGAAGTGCTTACTCTATTCCATTTGTTTGTATCCTTAAACAAAACTAGAGTAATAGGGTGTAAAAGGTTTAAGAATAGGATGACATGAAAGATCATGAACTGTCTTTTACATTACAAAAAGTGAGTACAATCATCACATTCAAATCTCACTTAGAATTATCCTTGAACCTTATTTGAGATGATACAACATGTGACATCATCCATGTCTTGATGTAGTGACCAAAACTAACATCAAATGTTGATGATAGAATTATGACAGAATCATCATATTATTGATTTATGAATCTCCTATAAGCATTTTTACACTCTCGCTTCCTCAGTTGTCTTAACAGGTTGAAACACAAGCACCTTGAATTTCCATTATAATAGTAAGGTGTGCAATCTCATATACTACTCTTGGAATTTCGTGCTTGTAATGGCCCAGACCTCTCCGGTCCTTTGTCGAAAAGAAGGTCATGAAGTGTTCTGGAGGGTAAAATGGACTTTTCCCATACTTTTCAGAATTTTGTAACTACACGTCGTGTAGTGTGAGTACATGTCATATACCACCTCGCCAGGTATACCCAGTGTTGAAGTCGTGTCCTTGCCGTGTGAAATAAATGAGTACACGCCGTGTAGCCCATTCTACACACCATGTAGTGTCTCCTCGCGTACGCGTTACCCTCAAACCGTGTGTTGACCAGTCAACAGCTGTGTGCCATGTTGAATTCGTGTCCTTGCCGCGTGAAATAAATGAGTACACACTGTGTAGCCCATACTACATGTCGTGTAGTTCCTCCCCGCATACGCGTTACCCTCAAACCGTGTGTTGTCCAGTCAACGGTTATGTGCCGCGTTGAAGGCCATGTTGGAAACCGTGTGGTGACCATGTGAAATGGCCGAGTACACACCATGTACTAGGAAGTGCACGTCGTGTACTTTTTTTCTCACCTATAAAAGGAGGGGGCCTCTCCTCCTTTTCAAATCATCCCTCTCCTCCCTTTTCCTTCGAGCAGTGCTCTCCCAAGATACTCCAAGGCTCTTTTCTTCCATAACTTCTTCATCCGAACTCCGATTTACGATCTGTTAGTGTCCACGAGATCATAACGATGAGGCAGAACTTCTGATCTTGGATCTGTTGCTTTCCCTTTGGCCTTTTCTTCCCAGTTTCCACCCGAGGAGTTTTTTCCGGGTTTTGATAGAAGCGACGGAGGCCAACAGACGTCTTCTAAAGTTGATTTGGGGGAGCATTGTGATTAGAACCTGTTGAGGTAGGGATTTTACCTTCGTCTCTCTAATTTATGCATCATGTGGGATGGGTGTCCTCTTGCTTTCACGAGACATAGTTGAACCAGTTTAATAAAGATAATAACTTGATTAAAGAACGGGGATGGGGAAGTTGTTATGTTTATCTTTGTTTATCCTATTTCTATATTGTGAATTGAATAGGCTTATGCCTACTGAAAATCACAGTCGTTGGGGGCCTCTTCTTGCACAATTAAATGCTATCATATCTTTCTAGACTATTTATGGATGGAAACTTTTTGGAATGTGGTAATTGGTTAATCACGTAAAGTTGGCTGATTAAATTATTAACCGGAACACTTGTGTGATCACCCCAGTTGAACAAAAATGAAATAATAAACATGTGGGTGCTGGTTAGGGTTTATTTATGTGAAGGGGGTGTTTTGTGGGTTTTTGTGGATTGGGTGAGCAGTGGGGCTGCGGTTGGCTTGGTTTTGGGTTGGTGTGAATGCTATGTTGGTGATGGGCAACGAGCCTGCGATAAATGGTATCAAGGGATGATGATGTATAGGTTTCGGTGTGTCTGTGGTTATGGTGGTTTGAAGTGGGGATGCAGGGATGGGTTTGAATGTGAATGAACTATGGGTTGTGAATAATAAATAAAAGTGGAAGAGGTAATGAATGGTGGGGCATGGTAATGGAACGGGAATAATAATCAATGGGGCTGGTTGGTTAATAAGAAGGGACTTGTTTGTGTTGCTTGTGTTTTCCTAACTTGATTTGTGGATGGCAGGGATATGTTTTACAAACGATTGATATGGTTGGTTGTGGATAATTTCCCAGTAGTTAAGGAACTAATAAACTAATTATGTTGAAACATGAAAACCTAAATGGGGTTGGGGTTGTTTGTTGTATGCCTGATTTGACATAGTAGTGCTGAGGCACATGCTCAGTTTCTCTATTTAGAATCCATAGGTTGGGCTGTGTGTTTGGTATACATATATATATATTTGTATCTTTGTGTTTTGTCGCACCCCACCCATGTTGAGCACTTAGTGACGAACACTCCCATTTCATGGGAGAGGGTGTTTTCCCCTTAGTTACTAGCTCCTTCATGCTCCTTCCATAGGTTGTTATGACTTGAGGCGACCTTACACCTAAGACTCTTCAGGTAGGTTTCGGTTGGGGTGGTTTTATCCCAAGACTCTTCGAGTAGGTTTACTATTTCCCAATAATCTTTGGGATGAGGCCCAGGTGTGTGTGGGCGGGATATGTGGTTGTGAGGCCCAGGTGTGTGCGGGCGGGATATGTTGTTGTGAGGCCCATGTGTGTGCGGGCGAGATATGTGGTTCTGAGTCCCAGGTGTGTATGGGCGGGAAGAGTGTGGTAGCGTCAGGACGTTCGCCATTAGGAAGAGAAGCTAACTAGTGGGAAATGGTGTGGGGTACCCAATACTCTTGTTATTATATACTACTACCTATTGTTTTGTGTTTTGGTGAGTGTGGATAATGAGGTTGGGTGAATATAATTCCATGATAGGTTTCGGTTTCTTCTGTTGTTCTCACGGGACATTAGGATGTCTCCCCACTTGTGCACGAGAGCTTTAGGTTCCCCTACTGAGTATACTTGTATGCTCACCCTACGTTTACTTTCAGGTTTCCAGGAGGACTATTAGGGACGTGCAGGACCCTACTAGTCGGGACAGTTGGAGTTGTTGTATTTTTTTGTACTCTTGTTTCTTTTGGTATTGTACTTTTGAGCTTTCTTGTACTTGTACTTTGATTCAGAATTGTTTAAACATGCATGTGGGATTGGTTTGGGTTTATTTCCGTTTACTTGTTACTTTTTCTTTTGGTATTTGACTCATCCTATTTCTTGATCTAAAATAATAAAAAGAGGGTAATTCCTCCCATATTTGTAAAAACTCATACCCTTGGTGCTAGTCGCCACTCCGGGGCCTACTGGAGGAGGGACTCGGGGGTCATTATATCCCTTTCACCATTGCCAGCTCAGGAGGGGCATCTTTGGTGGGAGGGGGTCGTGACAGAATGGTATCAGATCTGATGGTTGAGAGATAGGATGGAGTCTGGAGTTCGGCACAGTGAGGATTGCATGGGATGGTAGGGCAACAGTGTTGGCTGATCTTGGTACGTGACATAGGCTAGGGAAGACCGGCTAGGACACGGGATTTTAGGGCCCCCGTTATCCGATGCAAGGACTATGAGCCTACCAAACAACCAAGTGAGACTACATTAATTGCAGGGTAGAGACCCTAGGGAAGGTACATGCATCATCATGTTTGTGTTTTACTTGATTTGGGTGTTCTGGGAAATAAATTGAAATAAAGTGATAAAATGAAACCTTGAGAAAATTCCTTACTACTTGGGCTTAGGTGATCTTTGTTTTCTGTACAGCTATAGCACCTGGAAGTCATCCCCAGGTGACTCCGACAGTCGAGGCCTAGCAGATTCAGGCAGTCGATTAGTTGAGGATTAACTGAGAAAAAGATAGCCAGTGGAAAAAGACGATCTGTTATTTCCAGCAACAAACCCTCAAGAAGTACGAGGTTAGCACTTCAGATATGGAGATGGAGGGGTGGCTTGAGGAGCTAGGGATCGCTTTTACTTTGATCTGTGCTCCGAGGGATTACTGGGTTCCCCTAGCAGTCATTCAGCTGAGAAGTGCGGCGTGTCAGTGGTAGATGATCTACCTCGGGGAGAGGTCAAAAGCAGTGGTTCTATGGTCTGACTTTGAGAAGGAATTCTGAGAGGAATTCCTTTCTTCTATGATCAAGGCAGAGAAGCGGCAGGAGTTACTCACCCTCCAGCAGGGGAGTATGTCAGTACGAGAATTGGGGATCAATTTCAAGGATCTCCTATGCTTTGCTCCAGATCTCTTTCTGGATGAGGAGTCTCGGGCGAGACGTTTGGAAGAGGCGCTTTGTCCTTCACCCCCTTCACTCTTCCAACATACTTGGCAGTACAGAAGAAGGCAGAGGTTGTAGAGAGGATGCACTCGCAGGGAGGTGCACCATGAGAGGGGATCCAGCCGGGTTCGTCGAAGGGGAAGGCAGTCAGCAGCAAGTCTCCTGCGACAGGACCTTCCAGATTCATGCCAGTAGGTAGAAGGCCCCAGCAGTTCTAGTTTAGATCTTCGGGTCCTCGTCCCTTTTTCATGAGCCCAGGACCGAAGTGTTTCTCTTGTGGAGGTTTCAGGCACATTCAGTGTCGGTGCCCGACCCGAGCTCAGTACGGTGGAGGTGGACAGGTTCAGCGCCCGCCTCAGCATCACCAGTTGCCAGCGAGGCCCTTCCAGCAGTAGCAGGACCCTACTCCTCTGAGGGTAGACTTTGAAGGAGGAGGCCAACCTCAGGGTACTCCTCAGGGACCTCGACCAGGACATGGTCAGGGAGGTGGTCGACATCAGAGAGGCAGGGGAGATGGGCGTGGATAGTTGCACACAACAGATTTGATAGCTCTGGAAGGACCATAGGTGGTGTGGGGTACGATTTTGTTCAGCACTCTCATTTCTGCTTTGTTCGATTCGGGAGATTCGCACTCCTTTATTGTACCTGGTCTAGCCCATGCTTTGGGACTAGATGTAGAGAGACTTTCCGTACCCCTGGTGCTGAGTACACCAGTTGGAGGCCAGACCAGCGTATCTTGTGTTTTACGGGGATGTGGGATGACGTTGGGACTGCATCGATCTAGTGGGGACCTTCTTTTGCTATAGATGCAGCCATACGATGTCATCCTTGGCATCGAATGGTTGTTTTCTGTTAGTTCTGTTATCGACTACTTCCGAAGAAGGGTCATGTTCTCCGACGTGGATGGGCATCATGTATCTTTTGTTGATGAGAGGAGCTATCAGGTGGGAAGTCGGCATGTGAAACCTCTCATTTCCTTGTTAGACGGGTTATCAGTGGTTTCAGCTGATACAGATATGATGGATGTCCCAGAGGTTTTTGGGGAGTTCCTCGATGTTTTTCCTAAGGAGGTTGTGACTCTACCCCCCCTGTAATGACCTAACATTTTGAATAAATCTTGTTTCTTAATTTTATGTGTTATTTTATTTTATTTTTATACTCAACAAAAATGTTTCATTTGATAACATGAGTATAATTAAAATGAGACCGTTGGGTTTCGACTATTATATGACCATTGGTCAATATGACCGCTGTAAACTAAACGTTCTGATTATTGTCTCTAAATACAAGTAATCTTGGTTAATTATTATAGAAAGAAGATTCGATGGCCTCACCCAGTAGTCTTGGACTGATCGAAGCCCATCTAACAGAACTTGGGAAGGAGGTAGCACCACTGGGCTTTGCTCTGGACCAAACCCAAGCCAAACTTCATTATGTGAAGCTAGAACGGAATCTCCCTTGCGAGAAGTTCAAACTAATAGAAATTACTACTCGTGCGATGTTGGCCGAGCCTCCCTCAGATTCTCTCACCTTAGCACTCCTTACACTTAGGTCCTATGTTGGTGTGATAAGGGGCTATTTAAGGAGACCGTAACGGCCTTGTGTAATCCTTTATTTTAAAAAAAAATTGGGATTTCTTCTTATGAAGGTTATGAATTTTCAAATGTCCGGATAAACATAGTATGCATATTTTTGGTGAATTTTAGAGAAAGGATATTTTTAAAAAAATGTTTATGTAAACCTTAAATAATTAAAAATGTGTAATTATTTTCGAAAAATGGTCTTCTACAATTATGTTCAGTACGAAATTTAGAGTCTAATAAGATCAACTTGATTTTTGATGAACAGTAAATTATGAATAGTGATTTTATGATTAGGATTAGTAATGTGTCCAAATGGATTAGTAATCTCACTTAAAGAAAGTATTAATACAATCTAGGCACCTTGATTAAGTAATGTGATTCAATAAAATGGTTAAATAACGGTTTCATAAATTATTATTCAAGTATTAGTTTTTTTCGAGTGAATAGTGTTTTTTAATTAAAAATTAAATTAAAAATATTTAAAAAAATTATTTTTATAAAATGGATTTCATTTTTTGAACTCAGAGCACCGATATTATGTTATGGAAATTTTTGGGGTTTTTTCTGAAAAAATGAATTTTCGGTGAATAGTGTATTTATTTAAAAAATAAATTAAAATTATTTAGAAAATTATTTCTATAAAATAGAGTTCATTTTTGAAATCAGAGCATTGACATTTGGATAAGGTGAAATTTTGGGATCTTTCTGAGAAAGTTGAATTTTCAGTGAATAGTAAAAATACAGTTTTAGGGTTTCGGTATGTTTAGTGACATCATAACTGTGTCATGGTGATGTCATGAGATATTTTAAGGGTTGGCCGACCTAAGGTGATGGATATTTGTATTGGGGGCCCCATGTGGCCAAACTTAATGGGAAATATCATGGGAGAGCACATGGTTTTGAGAAAAGCACATGTGAGGTGTCCCTTGGCCATTAATGCCTTGTCCCCTCACTTTCCCTATAAATACCAAGCCCTCCTCTCATCCTTTCAACTCCAAAACCATTTTCAACGAAGTTATGGTCTCCTTACCTCCCAAAGAGTCCTCCCAAGGTGCCCCCAAGCCCTCAAGGTCCAAACCATTGAGTTTTAAGAGTTGCGTTTTAAGGTAAGGGATCTGATCTCTCTCTTTTTTTTCAAGAAATATCTTTTATGAAATTTCTTTTATGATCCATGTTCTTATGTTAAAGGGTGTTATTTTATACTCCTATTACTACCCTTTTCATTTTCACATGATGAGAGATCCCCTCTTACTCTCATTATTTTGTTTTATGAAGTTTTAAGTGGCGCCGTTAGGCTGCCGAAATTTTTGTAACGGATTCTTTCTCCCTTCTCTTTTTTCAAGATCTATTTTCATGTAAAGTATTTCAAGTTCCTTTTTATTATGTTGGGGTATGATCTCTAAATTTATCATACTGATCTTTTATGACCATATGATTAGAGACCCCATTTTATCTCTTCAATTCAGTATTTTGAAGTTTTAAGTGGCGTCGTTAGGCTGCCGAATTTTTAAGTGGTTCTTCACCCTTCTTGTTTTGAAGTTCTACTTTCATGTCAATTATTTAAAGTTACTTTTTTTTATGTTGGGGTATGATCTCTATATCTATCATACTGATCTTTTATGACCATATGATTAGAGACCCCATTTGATCTCTTCAATTTAGTATTTTGATGTTTTAAGTGGCGCCGTTAGGCTGCCGAATTTTTAAGTGGTTCTTCACCCTTCTCGTTTTGAAGTTCTACTTTCATGTAAATTCTTTCAAGTTCCTTTTTGTTATGTTGGGGTATTATCTCTATATATATCATACTGATATTTTATGACCATATGATGAGATACCCCATTTGATCTCTTCAATTCAGTATTTTGAAGTTTTAAGTGGCATCGTTAGGCTGCCGAATTTTTAAGTGGTTCTTCACCCTTCTCGTTTTGAAGTTCTACTTTCATGTCAATTCTTTCAAGTTACTTTTTGTTATGTTGGGGTATGATCTCTATATATATTATAGTGATCTTTTATGACCATATGATGAGATACGCCATTTGATCTCTTCAATTCAGTATTTTGAAGTTTAAGTGGCGTCGTTAGGCTGCTGAATTTTTAAGTGGTCCTTGCACCTTTCTCCCTTTTCAAAGTTCTAATTCCATGTCAAGTCTTGAAAGTTACTTTTTATTATGTTGGGGTATGATATCTATATCTATCATACTGATATTTTATTTTCATATGATGAGAGACCCTATTTGATCTCATCAATTCATTTTTGGTTGAATTTTATGTAACGCTGTTAGGCTGCCGAATTTTCATAAGAGAAATGTTATTTTTGTCTTCCTTTCATGTTCTTCATTTCATATGGTATATTTTCAAATTTCATTACCATGTTCTTAAATCCCTTATATTCTGTCCCTCTACTATTTTATGGTTCATTTATGAATGTTTGACCCATGTCCCCTCTCTTTTCAATGTTTTCTAAAAACCTTGTAACATAGCCGTTATGCTGCAGAATTTTCGTCTCAAATTGTCTCTCTCTTTTTCTAAAAATTATTTTATGTTATTAAGTGAATACTCAAAGATCTTATTTCTACAGGGGTATTCACATATATATCAAAATGTTCTATTTTAAATTCTGTTATTTACATACATGAAACCCGCTTTCCCTTTTCCGTGGGTTTAAAGTGACATAAAGATCATGTCTTTAAAGCAGTTTTTAAAACGTTATGATTATGAAATGAAACCCATTTATTTTATGTTATATGGGTTGTTTATGAAATTATTGATGATGATATATGTGGATCACATGATAATAAATACATGTCAAGGGTGCGCCCAGATAGCGCTCCAATGCATTGGGTAAAGACTTAATCTCTAGAGATGACTTTTTAGACTGATACCTTGGTGAATAACCTTGGTAATTTTTAGTGACACTTTGGGGATGGACCTTGGTGAAATGAAATTATTGTCAATATTAAATGTTGCAGATACATCTTCAAGTTATGAAAATGTTATTTTTATTATTATATGCCTCATGATTTCATTCTCATTCCTTAAAGTTCTTTTTATGACCTTATTGAAGTATCTCAAGTTCACATGTAAAATGTTTCTCTTGTTCCCCTTACTGGGATTTTTGCTCACCCTTTCATTTGATGTATGTCCCCAGGTTATGTGATTCAGTAATGAACCTAGGATGAACTTTAGGATAAGCCTTTCAAGTGTTTTAGAATAATTTTTTATGTTTTCATGTTTAAAGTTCCTGGTTTCCAAGACACTAAACCTTAAAGATCCTCAGTTTTGTATAATGTAATGAAATTTTATGTGATAAAAAGGCGGGATTCCATACCCCCCGACGTGACGTTGAGTTCGGGATAGACTTACAGCCTGGTGCCTGTCTGATTTCGATGGACCCTTATCGGATGGCACCTTCAGAGTTGCGGGATTTCGGATTCAGATTGAAGATCTGATGGAGAAGGGTTTTGTTCGACCCAGCGTATTTCCATGGGGTACTCTAGTTTTGTTCGTAAAGAAGGCAGATGGTGGTATCAGGTTATGCATAGACTACCGAAGGTTGAATCAGGTAACAGTCAAGAACCGTTACCCCCTTCCAAGGATAAATGATCTCTTCGACCAGCTGAGGGGAGCAGGTTGGTTTTCTAAGATTGATCTACGATCTGGATATCATCAGCTGAGGGTAAAGGATAGTGACATCTCGAAGACAGCTTCCAGGTGCAGGTATGGGCACTTCAAGTTTGTAGTGATGTCGTTTGGAGTTACAAATGCACCAACTGTGTTCATGGGACTTATGAACCTTGTCTTCCGAGAGTTTCTGGACCGGTTTTTCGTTGTGTTTATCGATGACATCCTGATCTACTCAAGATCAGAGGAGGAGCACGTTGAGCATCTCAGGGCAGTCTTGGAATTCCTTCGACACCACCATCTTTATGGGAAATTTTCGAAGTGTAAGTTCTTGACACAAGAAGTACACTTCATTGGGCCCGTAGTGTCTCAGCATGGAGTGTCAGTGGACTCGTCGAAGGTGGAGGCAGTCGTTTCTTGGGCGGAACCCAAGAGCATGGCATAAGTTCGTAGTTTCCTAGGGTTGGAAGGTTATTATCGGAGGTTCGTTTCGGACTTCTCTCGAGTTACTGCTCCATTAATGGCTTCGAATAGGAAGAAACAGGTCTTCCTATGGAGCGAGCAGTGCCAGAAAGCTTTTGACTACCTGAAGGAGAAGTTGGTCAGTGCTCTTGTACTCAGGTTTCCAAAGGAAGGGTTGTTGTATGAGGTGTTTTTTGATGCTTCTAGCCTTGGTTTGGGGTGCATGATGATGTAGAAGAAGGGTGTGATCTATTATGGGTCGAGGCAGTTGCGCCCTCATGAGCGTAACTATGCCACCCATGACCTAGAGCTTGCAGCAGTAGTGTTCACACTGAAATTGTGGCGAAATTACCTCTTTGGGGAGCGCTTTGTGGTCTTCTCAGATCACAAGAGCTTACGTTATATCTTCTCCCAGCGTGACCTAAACTTACGGCAGTAGAGATGGGTCGAGTTTCTCCAAGACTATGACTTCGAGATCTCTTACACTGAAGGTAAGGGAAACTTTTTGGATGATGACCTGAGCAGGAAGTCGCATAAGGAAGTGGTTCGGGAATCCGTTGATTCTTGGAAAGCAATGGGAGAGTTGGCTGCCTTGCACTTGGATGCAAGGGTAGAGGGTGTTAGAGGCTGTTTGTTTCAGATGATGGTGGAGTCCTCCTTGTTGCATCAGGTGGAAGAGTCTCAGTGGGGAGACTTCGAGGCAGAAGTAATGCGGGATCGTATCGATCAGGGAAACGCTCCAGAAGGATGGTCAGAGGATAGCCGACATCAGATGCTTTTTCATGGAAGGATGTTTGTTCCAGAGGCGATGCGTGAGGAAGTTCTCCGTGAGTTCCATAGCTCAGCCGTGGCAGTACATACAGGGGTTTCAAAAATGTACTGAGGCCTGGGGGAACAGTTTTGGTGGCCCAGGGTGAAACGGGCAGTGGCAGAGTTTGTGGCTAAGTTCCTAGTGTGTCAGTAAGTGAAGGCTGAACACCGTGTTCCCAGTGGGTTTTTGCATCCTTTAGATGTCCCCGAGTGGAAGTGGGATGACATCTCAATGGACTTTGTCACAAGACTACCTAGATCTCAGGGTGGTTATGATGCTATCTGGGTAGTGGTGGATCGACTGATGAAATCAAATCACTTCTTATAAAATAAGGAGTCGGGCCCGGTGAGTGCCTTAGCACAGAGATACGTAGACGAGGTGGTGCGTTTGCATGGAGTTCCAAAGACTATCATCTTAGATCAGGATACTCGGTTTACCTCACGAGTCTGGAGGGGGTTACAGTATGATTTTGGCACCCAGCTACACCTTAGCACTGCTTTCCACCCTCAGACCGATGGGCAGACAGAGCGGACTTTCCAGACATTGGAGAACATGCTGCGAGCATGCCTTCTGAATTTCGAAGGGTCATGGGCGTGACACTTTCCTTTAGTAGAGTTTAACTACAACAACAGCTTCCACTCTACTATTGGCATGGAACTGTTTGAGGCTTTGTATGGAAGACAATGTCGTTCACCCATTTGCTGGGCAGAGGTTGGTGAGACCGGTGCTCTTGGGCCAGAGGTAGTACAGAGCACCACAGAGAAAGTCCACCTTGTGCATGAGAGGATGAAAGTGGCTCAGGACCAAAAGAAGTATTATACTGATCATTGGAGGATTCCCTTGTAGTTCGAGGTGGGATATCATGTGTTCTTGAAGGTTTCCCCTCGATGGGGGAAACAGAGGTTTGGGAAAGGGATTAATCTCTCCCCTAGGTTCATCGGACCTTTCGAGGTGCTGAGGTGAGTCAGCGAGGTGGCATATCAGCTATCCCTTCCACCGCAGTTGGATAAGGTTCATGACGTCTTCCACATCTCCTAGCTTCGTCGGTACTTACACGATGACTCTCGCGTTATCGACTGGGGAGAGTTAGATATGGGAGACGACGTGACTTTTGAGGAATGACCAGTCAGAATTGAGGATCGCAAGGAGAAGGTGCTCTGTAGACTAACCATCACCTTGGTTCGTGTGTTGTGGAGGCATGGCGGCCTCAAGGAGAGCACTTGGGAGTGGGAGGGCCAGATGCACGCTCAGTACCCAGAGTTGTTTTGACTTGTGTTTTTGCTTTGTTCTTCTAAGCTTTGTTTTATGTTATACTCTATACCATTGATATATGGTATGCTTGGCTTGGAGGTTGTGATACTTTTTTTTCCTTGTTCTCTTGAAGTGTGTAACATGTCCGGATGTGTGGGGAAAGGAAAAAAACCTGATCCTTAATCAAGATGCATTAATGCGGATGTGATTGAACCCGTGCGGGCGAGTCAGTGCCGCCTAAAGCGGATAATATCTCGACACGGGAGAAGGAATTTCCCCAAACCACGTTTTCGGGCAGTGTGTTGGTTATACGGTGTTGGGGGAAGTGCAAGTTGAAAAATCCTAATGTATGGAAATGGGAAGACCCAATTCTTAATCAAAACACATTAATGAGGATGCGATTAAACCCGTGCAGGCGAGTCAGTGCTGCCTAAAGTGGATAATATCTCGACATAGGAGAACGAATTCCTAACACGTATGATTAGGGTTGTTGGATGGGTTCCTGTTATAAAGAGAGCCCTAAGAGGTATCTTGTTGGGTTCCTCTGGGTTTTCTTTTGAATTCTCAGGGACAAGAATGTTTTAAAGGGTATCTGATGTAATGGCTCGGACCTCTCCGGCCCTTTCCTTTGTCAAAAACAAGGTCATGAAGTGTTCTGGAGGGTAAAATGGACTTTTCCAACACTTTTCAGAATTTTGTAACTACACGCCGTGTAGTGTGAGTACACGACGTGTACCACCTCTCCAGGTATACCCCGTGTTAAAGTTGTGTCCTTGTCGTGTGAAATAAATGAGTACACGCTGTGTAGCCCATTCTACATGTCGTGTAGTGTCTCCCTGCGTACGTGTTACCCTCAAACCGTGTGTTGACCAGTCAACGATCGTGTGCCGTGTTGAAGTTGTGTCCTTGCTGTGTGAAATAAATAAGTACACGCCGTGTAGCCCATACTACATGCCATGTAGTTCTTCCCCGTGTACGGGTTACCCTCAAACCATGTGTTGACAATTCAACGGTCATGTTCCGCGTTGAAGGCCGTGTTGGAAGCCGCGTGGTGACCGTGTGAAATGGTCGAGTACACGCTATGTACTAGGAAGTACACGCTGTGTACTTTTGTTTTTCTCACCTATAAAAGGAGGGGGCCTCTCCTCCTTTTCAAATAATCCCTCTCCTCCCTTTTCCTTCGAGCAGATCTCTCCCAAGAGACTCCAAGGCTCTTTTCTTCCATAACTTCTTCGTTCGAGCTCCGATTTATGATCCGTCAGCGGCCACGAGATCGTAACGACGAGGCGGAACTTCTATGCTTAGATCTGTTGCTTTCCCTTTGGGCTTTTCTTCCCAGTTTCCACCCGAGGAGTTTTTTCCAGGTTTTTATAGAAGCGATGGAGGTCGACGGACGTCTTCTAAAGTTGATTTGGGGAGCGTTGTGATCAGAACCTATTGAGGTAGGGATTTTACCTTCGTCTCTCTAATTTTTGCATCATACAGGATGGGTGTCCTCTTGCTTTCATGAGACATAGTTGAACCAGTTTAATAAAGATAATAACTGGCTTAAAGAACGGGGATGAGGAAGTTGTTATGTTTATCTTTGTTTATCCTATTGCTATATTGTGAATTGAATAGGCTTATGCCTATTGAAAATCACAGTCGTTGGGGGCCTTTGCTTGCACAATTAAATTCTGCCCTATCTTTCTAGACCGTTTATGGATGGAAACTTTGTGGAATGTGGGAATTGGTTAACCACATAAATTTGGCTGATTAAATGAATAACTGGAACCCTTGTGTGATCACCCTGATTGAACAAAACTGAAATAATAAACATGTGGGTGCTGGTTAGGGTTTATTTACATGAAGGGGGTGTTTTGTGGGTTGTTGTGGATCGGGTGAGCAGTGGGGTTGCGGTTGGCTTGGTTGTGGGTTGGTGTGAATGCTATGTTGGTGATGGGCAGTGGGGCTGTGATAAATGGTATCAAGGGATGATGATGTATGGGTTTCGGTGTGTTTGTGGTTATGGTGGTTGGCAGCGAGGCTGCAGGGATGGGTTTGAATTTGAAAGAACTATGGGTTTTGAATAATAAATAAAAGTGGAAGAGTTAATGAATGATGGGGCATGGTAATGGAACGAGAATAATAATCAATGGGGCTGGTTGGTTAATAAGAAGGGACTTGTTTGTGTTGCTTGTGTTTTCCTAACTTGATTTGTGTATGGTAGGGATATGTTTTATGAATGATTGATATGGTTGGTTGTGGATAATTTCCCAGTAGTTAAGGAACTAATAAACTAATTCTATTGAAACATGAAAAACTAAATGGGGTTGGGGTTGTTTGTTGTATGCATGCTTCGACATAGCAGTGTCGAAGAACATGCTCAGTTTCTCTGTTTAGAAGCCATAGGTTGGGCTGTGTGTTTCGTATACATATATATATCTATATCTTTGTGTTTTCCTGTACCTCACCCATGTTGAGCACTTAGTTTCGAACACTCCCATTTCATGGGAGAGGGTGTTTTCCTCTTAGTTACTAGCTCCTTCCTACTCCTTTCATAGGTTGTGATGGCTTGAGGCGACATTACACCTAAGACTCTTCAGGTAGGTTTCGGTTGGGGTGGTTTTAGCCCAAGACTCTTTGGGTAGGTTTACTATTTCACAAGAATCTTCGGGATGAGGCCCAGGTGTGTGCGGGCGGGATATGTGGTTGTGAGGCCCAGGTGTGTGCGGGCGGGAAGAGTGTGGTAGCGTCAGGACGTTCACCGTTAGGAAGAGAAGCTAACTAATGGGAAATGGTGTGGGGTACCCAATACTCTTGTTCTTATATACTACTACCTGTTGTTTTGTGTTTTGGTGAGCGTGGATGGTGAGGTTGGGTGGATAGAATTCCTTGATAGGTTTCGGTTTCTTCTGTTGTTCTCACGGGACATTAGGATGTCTCCCCACTTGTGAACGAGAGCTTTAGGTTTCCCTACTGAGTATACTTGTATGCTCACCCTACATTTACTTTCAGGTTTCCAGGAGGACTACCAGGGTCGTGCGGGACCCTACTAGTCGGAACAGTTGGAGTTGTTGTAGTTTGTTGTACTCTTGTTTCTTTTGATATTGTACTTTTGAGATTTCTTGTACTTGTACTTTGATTCAGAATTGTTTAAACATGCATGTGGGATTGGTTTGGGTTTATTTCCATTTACTTGTTACTTTTTCTTTTGGTGTTTGACTCATCCTTTTTCCCGATCTTAAATAATAATAAAAAGGTTAATGCCTCCCATATTTGTAAAAAACTCATACCCTTGGTGCTAGTCGCCACTCTGGTGCCTACTGGAGGCGGGACTCGGGGGGTCATTATCTCCCTTTCACCATTGCCAGCTCAAAAGGGGCATCTTTGGTGGAAGGGGGTTGTGACAGTGCTTGTTTAGAAATTTTACTTTGTCCAATATTTATCGAAGTGTTAGTGTGGTATTAATTTTCATTCTTGACAAATAAACTATAACAGATTAGTACTTTTAATGTTGATTACCAAATGTGACCTTACTGATTAATTTAATCATTAAATGTCTCCGAATAATTTTTTGAATTCTAGGAACCCTCTGTACTAGAATCGGAATACTCTTGAGTATTCTAGTGGAAAGGATCCCTAAACCTCCCTAATAGTCTACAATTTTTGGATACACCACAATATAGAGTGTCCAAGGTAGGATTTTAGCTGGCTAACCACATTAACTCTTACTTCCTTGATCTGTTGAGTGAAGTCCCAACTTCAAAATTCATTTAATAATTTACTCAATGCTTGCCTCTAAAATTACAACTAGAAAGCTATGGCTATTTCTTTGCTGCAATTTTAGTTAATTCAACCCACCACCCTAATAAGAACTCCCGGTAGTAAGAGGCATCCTCAGCTATGGCATGGACGACACCCCAAACACTCGGTTTTGTTCAAACATGAATGATGAAAGGCAGTAATGACATAATATTACTTTGAGGGTTTTGTGTTTTTCTTTAGAAAAATATAATCCATTTATACTGAACTTGTTCATCTATATTGTTGCGCTCAAAACTAAACTTTAATAGAAAAACATACACGGCTTATTTATACATTTTATTATTTATTATTTTATGTATTTTCCCGCTGTTCTAAAATACATAAAATAATAAATAAATACATAAAGGTAAATTACTGCCCGACTGGTCTGGAGCATTTAAACAAGCTAGAGGAATCATACCTGATTTGAAGCAAGACTCTGGATGCAACTTTCCCTCGTCTTGTATGTTCACTTCACTTCTGGAACATTGCCTTATCTTGGCGGGGTCCACATCACGTCTTGGAGTATCACCTCATCTTGGTGGGATCTATATCATGTCTCACATCATCTTCATCTAAAGTAAAAAAATACTTATGCACAGGCGAGGGGGACTAGGGGTATAAATGTACATCAGGTGAATTGGACACAGAGGTCCTTATATATTTTAACCGAAAAAGAAAGATGATGCACAAACCATCTACTTAATTAATTACAAGCATCACACGTAGTTAAATAATTAATTAAATAAATGCGACATACATGGGTTGGTTCTCAAGACCAGAATGCAGGTAAATAATGAACGATAAAATTAAAATGTATTAATTAAGTACGAAGGTTATAAAATAAATTAAATGAATTAATAAATTCAAATAATTTAATTAATTATCTGTCCTTTAATTAATTTGATTTTTATATCAAAATTAAATTAATTTAACTTAATTCAATTTAATAATCAAATTGAATTAATTTTCATTTGGGTTTTAAAATTATTAACCAAAATTAATTTTAATTAACTTAATTTTAAAAAATAAAATTAATAAAATTAATAAAATTAATTTTGATTGATTTAAATGGTTGGTCCCTGAAACGTCACTACATGGCCAGTGCGGATCAGGCCAAACCCGCGCAGGTCCATTTAGAGCAGTGAAAACCCATGCAAGGGTATCCTGAGTGAGGCAGGTGTTGGGGCGCAACGGAGGTGTGTGGTACCTCAAACACATAAAACGGGAGCAAGAACGGAGCAACACACGATGTAACGTGGTTCGACCGTCCAGCCTACATCCACAGGAGAAGCAGGATTTCTCTCTATTATCTCTCTGGTCTCGTCGGAGGAACACCAAAATTACAAAAGGATTACAACACACACAGCTCTCACACCACCTACAAGCATGGGATTACATCCGTTTAAATAGAGAAAAAATTCAGGTTGTTCTCCGGTGGTTGGGGTTGGTTTATATACCCCATTTTTTCTCCTCCCACCGCATGCTGCTTCAATGAGGGCTGCCCGTCAAGAGAGACCCGCTGTGCACCAAGTTGTTGCCGATGGAAGACTCTCCACCACAGAATCCTCCCAAATTTGGGAGTGTCCCCCACAAATCTCCCCCTCACGACCAATTTGGGGTAGAAGCTTGACCTGCAATCTCCTTGCAGGTGTTGAAAACTTCATCGGCAAATCGAACACGCTTCTTCACGCCAAATGACGTGGCAGTTCCACCATCTTTAATCGATCTCGGGCTGACTACGGTCTCCATCAAATGATACAACCCTTGGGACTCCTTACCAGCAAACATCGTTGCATCCCCACGTAAGACTTCCAACACTCCACCTGCTATGGAAATCTTGAATCCTCCTGCATCGAGCTTACTTAATGATATCAAGTTCCGCCTCATCCTTGGAACGAATTTCACATCAGCCAGTTTACGAATTTCTCCATCGGGTGTCTTCAATTTCACTGTCCCGACTCCTCGAACCTCGCATGTTGACCCATCACCAAGTCTCACCGAGTCTCGCACCTGCTGAAAAGTATCAAATGTACCTCTCGTCGAACATATGTGTGCCGATCTCCCCGAATCCAGAACCCATCCGTCTTCCTTTGGATTTTGAGTCCGCTCGTTCTTCCTTCTTAGAAAAAGACATTCCCATTTCATGTGCCCGTATCTTTTGTAGTAATGACACTGCACTTCTCCCCGATCAACTCTCTCATCTGAGTGCATGCTTTCCGTTGTCACGCAGATTTCATCATCTGCTGATAAACCTGTGATGTTCGCATCCTCCTCTTCAACTTTCTTCTTCCCAGCAACGTACCGTTTGCGCTCTCCACAATCACTTTTATAGTGACCTTTCTTCTCGCACCAGAAACACGTGATTTCACTCGGATCACGCCCCCTGGATTTTGGCCGCCATTCTTTACCTCCTGACTGTCGATGTCGGCTCCTCCCACATTGATCATCTCGCATCGCCATGATTTGCTTGCCTGAATGCATCACGGGTCTTCGGAATGCCTTCGAATCTTGAAGTGACGTCATCACCTCGTCCAGCTTCAATGTCTCTTTCCCCACGAGCAATGCAGTCACAAGCCCATCAAATGAGCATGGTAAGAATGATAAAAGCAAAAGTGTTTTATCTTCCTCTCCAAGCTTCACACCGAGCCCCAATAACTGTGTCAGGATCTTGTTGAATTCATTGGTATGATCCAACAAATTCGCTCCCTCGTCCATGCGCAAATGGTACAATTTCTTCTTTAAGAACAACTTGTTGGTCAACGACTTCACCATATACTGCTGCTCCAACTTTTTTTAGATCTCTTTCGGTGATGTCTCGTCCAACACCAAGTACTTTACTTCATTCTCCAGACACAGTCGAATTGTGCTGACGACCCGCATCTCGAGTTCTTCCCAATCATCGGCACTAGTTGTCTCGGGCTTTTCTCCGATCAACGGTCTGATCATGCCCTGTTGCACCAAAATATCATTCACCGTGCTTTGCCAAAAGTCAAAATTATTTCGACCATCGAACTTCTCGATATCAAATCTTGGTAGTGCTCTGCCACCCGTCATCGTTGTCGTCGCAAAACGCGATCACCACTGTCGATGTCGCACCTCTTAATCACCACCTGATAGAGTGCGAATTTTCAAAAACTAATCGTACGGATGCGTCCGGAACGGTCGAAATAGTCGGAATCGACTCCTGAATTGCCGAAATCGGACACCAATTGACCAAGATATGGTCAAAATACGTTCAACGGTCCAGATCACCCGCTGACGTGGCGCTGATGTGCCGATGACATGGCACGCCGGAATTCCCGCCGGAATCTTGCCAGAATTGTCGCTGGCGGTGAGAACAGTGTCATCTTCTCCGGCACGGTGGTACTGTTTACCCGCAGGTTTGACCGAACTTTGACCGAGTCTACCGGACTCGTTTCAACTCTGTTTTTATCGCTGCTTGCGCCGTTGGAATCGTCTCGCCGTCCTCTTCACGGATCTGGCCTCAGAAAAAATTTCTGATGAATTTCAATTTTCCGGCCACCGGAAAATTTGTCGTCGGCTCGCCGGTTCACCTCCGTTCGCTCCGTCTCGCTTCTGATACCACTTGTTGGGGTGCAGCGGAGATACGTGGTACCTCAAACACACAAAACGGGAGCAAGAACGGAGCAACACATGATGTAACGTGGTTCGGCCGTCCAGGCTACATCTATAGGAGAAGCAGGACCTCTCTCTATTATCCCTCCGGTCTCATCGGAGGAACACCAAAATTACACAAGGATTACAACACACACCTCTCACACCACCTACAAATGGGATTACATCCAATTAAATAGAGAGAAAAAAAACCAAGTTGTTCTCAGGTGGTAGAGGTTGGTTTATCTACCCCATTTTTTTCTCCTCCCACCGCATGCGCTTCAACCAGGGCTGCCCGTCAAGAGAGACCCGCTGCGCACCAAGTTGCTGCCAACAGAAGACTCTCCACCGCATAATCCTCCCAAATTTGGAAGTAGCCCCACAGCAGGTATGTCCAAACCGGTTCCAGATCGACAGACTTGACAATTTTTGATTTGGGTCTGGGTCAAGGCAACAGTTACCTTGATGTACTAGCGCACTACCCAGCTGGCAGTGGACGGGGAACTTGCAAGGAGGCGAAACAGGCCTCAGGTGCTTCACTGGAGGCTGACTAGAGCATGTATGAGGCGGCCGGTTGAATGGTTCTGGCAGCGGTGGTCGGGAGGAGGCCAGGGCAGACAGGCCACGGTGCTGTGGCTGGGTAGCAGAACGACGACAGGGCTCCATCGGACTGGGAGAAGGTAGGTGCCTCTGGGGTGCCTAGCATGGGTGACCAGCGCGACAAGCAACTGTTCAGAGGCGCTAGGAGGCGCAATGGACCAGAGGTGGCCACGACGGGTGGAGAAGCGGCCGCCGCTGCGTCCGGGGGGAGGTCCTGTCTGGTTGCCTTACAGAATCGCCTGCTTGGGACAGAGGGAGGCATGGGCAGCATTGGCCCGTTCATGCCGAGGAGTCGGCTTGTAGGGGTGGCTAGGATCTACTGCACCGGGGAAGGAGGCGGTTCGCCGGACTGTGTGGTGCCAGGCCGATGGAGCAGGTGACGGGGTGGTCCATGAGCCGGTCGGCTGGGTGTGGGTGCGACGGGAGGATGCCAATACGCCGCAAGGGAGGCTGCAGGGGAGGGCATTGGGATGACCTTTGGGTCTGGGCAGCGCAAGGAGGCGGTGAAGGCCAAAGGCCTGGTTCTGGCAGCGGTGGTCGGGAGGAGGCCAGGGCAGACAGGCCACGGTGCTGTGGCTGGGTAGCAGAACGACGACAGGGCTCCATCGGACTGGGAGAAGGTAGGTGCCTCTGGGGTGCCTAGCATGGGTGACCAGCGCGACAAGCAACTGTTCAGAGGCGCTAGGAGGCGCAATGGACCAGAGGTGGCCACGACGGGTGGAGAAGCGGCCGCCGCTGCGTCCGGGGGGAGGTCCTGTCTGGTTGCCTTACAGAATCGCCTGCTTGGGACAGAGGGAGGCATGGGCAGCATTGGCCCGTTCATGCCGAGGAGTCGGCTTGTAGGGGTGGCTAGGATCTACTGCACCGGGGAAGGAGGCGGTTCGCCGGACTGTGTGGTGCCAGGCCGATGGAGCAGGTGACGGGGTGGTCCATGAGCCGGTCGGCTGGGTGTGGGTGCGACGGGAGGATGCCAATACGCCGCAAGGGAGGCTGCAGGGGAGGGCATTGGGATGACCTTTGGGTCTGGGCAGCGCAAGGAGGCGGTGAAGGCCAAAGGCCTGGTTCTGGCAGCGGTGGTCGGGAGGAGGCCAGGGCAGACAGGCCACGGTGCTGTGGCTGGGTAGCAGAACGACGACAGGGCTCCATCGGACTGGGAGAAGGTAGGTGCCTCTGGGGTGCCTAGCATGGGTGACCAGCGCGACAAGCAACTGTTCAGAGGCGCTAGGAGGCGCAATGGACCAGAGGTGGCCACGACGGGTGGAGAAGCGGCCGCCGCTGCGTCCGGGGGGAGGTCCTGTCTGGTTGCCTTACAGAATCGCCTGCTTGGGACAGAGGGAGGCATGGGCAGCATTGGCCCGTTCATGCCGAGGAGTCGGCTTGTAGGGGTGGCTAGGATCTACTGCACCGGGGAAGGAGGCGGTTCGCCGGACTGTGTGGTGCCAGGCCGATGGAGCAGGTGACGGGGTGGTCCATGAGCCGGTCGGCTGGGTGTGGGTGCGACGGGAGGATGCCAATACGCCGCAAGGGAGGCTGCAGGGGAGGGCATTGGGATGACCTTTGGGTCTGGGCAGCGCAAGGAGGCGGTGAAGGCCAAAGGCCTGGTTCTGGCAGCGGTGGTCGGGAGGAGGCCAGGGCAGACAGGCCACGGTGCTGTGGCTGGGTAGCAGAACGACGACAGGGCTCCATCGGACTGGGAGAAGGTAGGTGCCTCTGGGGTGCCTAGCATGGGTGACCAGCGCGACAAGCAACTGTTCAGAGGCGCTAGGAGGCGCAATGGACCAGAGGTGGCCACGACGGGTGGAGAAGCGGCCGCCGCTGCGTCCGGGGGGAGGTCCTGTCTGGTTGCCTTACAGAATCGCCTGCTTGGGACAGAGGGAGGCATGGGCAGCATTGGCCCGTTCATGCCGAGGAGTCGGCTTGTAGGGGTGGCTAGGATCTACTGCACCGGGGAAGGAGGCGGTTCGCCGGACTGTGTGGTGCCAGGCCGATGGAGCAGGTGACGGGGTGGTCCATGAGCCGGTCGGCTGGGTGTGGGTGCGACGGGAGGATGCCAATACGCCGCAAGGGAGGCTGCAGGGGAGGGCATTGGGATGACCTTTGGGTCTGGGCAGCGCAAGGAGGCGGTGAAGGCCAAAGGCCTGGTTCGGCGTCCCTTCGGTGGGAGCAAGCGCCTCCAACAGGCATGCGGAGGAAGGAGACCCCTGGTGTTACATGCGGACACTGCCTGAGTCCCCTTTGTTTGCTGCTTTTTCTTTCACGCGCTTGTCCCACTTTGAGTTTTTATTTTTTTTTAATTTTTTTAATTTTTAGGACTTCATGTGAAGTCTTTATCCCTTCTCTTTTTTTGAGTCAAGTCAACCCTCTTCTAAAAATTCCACACCCCAACTTTCTAAAGTCAACTTAATAACCTTTCAATTTAATAATAATAAATTTATTGTAATAAAATAATAATTTATTATTATTATATTATTATAGTAATAAAATAAATAATATTATAATAATTGATTTATTATGAAAAACATAAAATTATAAAATTTATAATTTTGCATATAATTTTAATCATATCCAATGATCGATCTAAACTTGATCGGTTCTTTGGAATGAATAAAATTTAATATCCACGATCAAACCACAAGTTCGATCCAATCCGAAAATTTAAAATGGCCATAACTTGGCCGATCGAGATCGGATCAACACGCGGTTTGAACGGATGAGACCGTTTTTGAACCCTCTACTTAATTGTAATAAAATTTTAATTTATAGGCTTAGAAAATCTACACGATCCCTCTGAAACCACTGAATGGTTTTGGGGCCTGCAGCGGAAGCCGGTGGGCCGGGGATTTTAAAATTTTCTCCGGCAGATCGACGAGACTTGCTGATTCTGACGATCCGAGCCCCGGAGTGGTTCGAGGATCTCACGTAAATTATAAGGAGAAAAAAATAAAAATGAAAACTTACCCATTTCAAATCTGAAGTGGAGGTCGATTGCAACTAGTCGATGATGATCATCGCTTGAAGGATCCATAGCAGGATCCCTGTATATCGTACACACGTGCTTCAAAAACCCATGGGAGCATCGATCATCGAATTTTGGGTGCTAGCAAGGAGATCCTATGACGCTTTCGATGTCCTGACAATCAACGCATCAAGATGCCTTCGATGCTTGAGAGATTTCTAGATCTGAGCTTCTTCGATTGAGAGCTTCCCTCTCTAGAGAGTGAGAGGAGAGCGATTCTCTCAACTTTCAATCCATGAAAATGAGTGAATAGTATGAATGACCACCCATGAGAGAGAGTCTCCTCTTTATTTATAGTGTAATTGATAAATACCCAATTGGGTTCCCTGACCCCCATTTATTTCAACGTCCACTAAACAAAAAATTTTGATAAACCAAATTGTGTCAATACTATTTATTATTTTATCACATACTTATAATATATATAAAATATATTACGTGATAAAACCTGATCCATTTAACTTGAATCATTGTCCCGCTTAATATTAAACGAACCTTGAATATTAAAATAACATTTGATCGATTAATATTATCTCGTATTTACTAAACATGTAAATACATTAAATAAATTCCACCCCAAATATTCATAACTTGAATATTAATGAATTTATTTAATTATTTTGGTGATCAGAAACCTGGACAACACTCGAACCCCGTGGTATGGCCCACTATGTCCATATACATATTCAACTAAATAGGGGGATTCTTGAATGCACTATTGTGTGTGACCCTCTAGGCCCTTATCTCGATAGTAGTGAATAAAACCGACAGACTAAGAGTGGAGTCTAGAAACCCATCATGACCCTTAAAGAGATAAGGATTGTCATAATAATGACAACCGACCTACGAACACTAATTGTGTATTATAATCTCTTTGTCATTAAATATCTTCTAAAGCAGGACACACACTTGTGTCGTCATCCTTTTTATTTCTTTATTATTCATTGATCTATCTGGATGGATTTACCTTTGTACAACTTTGGCCATAAACTTATGAAGGAAACACCATCCTAATCAACCAGGCCTGAGATATACAACTTACTAAACTTGGAATCGACAAATCCTTTCTTCACCATTCAAACAATGTCATACCACAAACGATGTGCCCAACACAAGCTACCTCACCACGATTTCAATACCATGGTTTTTGCCTTGAATCAAAGTATATATTCAAATGACACACATTGGTAATGGTATCAAGTCCAGAAACCAATACAGATGTCCATAGATAAGAACGACCAATGACACCTAAAACATGTGGTGTTCCTATTGGCGGGTCTATCCTCATGATCTCACTACTAGAGATCACTAAGTGTGAACTTCAAGAGAATAAGTCTCAATGCTTATGAGCCCCCGACACCTGATGGTCAAACATCTACTATGTCCAGTCAGTAAGATGTATATCGACCATAGAACATATATTTAAGATTAATGTCATGGTATCTCAAGGTTGTCATTATAGATTGGGATTTGCTATAACCTCTCGACACAACAATTAATATTTGGACATTACCATTATAATAGCGGACACATAAAAGTCTACACTATAATGGTAAGATAACATCATGTATGAATAACTGTATACATGATATGGTAATAAAAAGTACGACATAATTGGGTCTAGGGAACCTACTATTTCAACATGGCACACATATAATCATCTAATGATTTAGACTGTCTTAATTATCCCTATGACTATAAAACTTGATAGCACTTTAATAATAAAATAATGAAGTAATGATAATACTAAACACACCATCAATTACATATTATAAATTCATAAATCATCCCACTTTTATCCCATATAAATAATAGATTTATTTCACAAATATGCAAACAAACACATAAGTATCATTCAATATTTATATGCATTAATAAAAAACATACAAAAAGTTCATTTCACATTAAAACCCCATTTAAAACTCTTAAATATACTTTTATAATCAATTCATTAATGACCAAGCACCATACCTTTTACTGATACCTTATATTAATCCAAATGTAATTTAGAACAAATAAAAGTCATTTTAAAACCCCATTCCTCTTTATAAAAAATACCAATATACAATACCAATTTCACTATTTTTTTAATATGTTTTTTAAAAAATTTATAGGTATTTCCATTAAAAAATTATTTTTTTTGTAACAAAATGAAAACTAAACTTGAGGTATTTAAAAAATTAAACGCATTAATTCACTTCAAATCATACAATGGTAGTATGAATTTACTAAAATAAAACATACATTAACTCATAAGAAAAATTAATAATTAATTATTAGTAAAATAAAATTATTATTAATTTCATTATTAATACTAACATAAAATGAAAGATTTAAATCTTTATTTTTCTTACTTATTCATAATTTTCCTCAAATAATTTAAATTTTGAATCTCTAAAACATTTTTGAAATCATGTTTAATGATTAAAATTTGATGAGAACAATTATAAATCAATTAAATTTAATTATCTCATTAATTGGTTCACAAAAGTACTAAATCATAAAATTAGTTCATATTTCATTTAAAATCAATCAATTAAGATCCAAATAATGCATCAGGTCACATACCACACACTTTGAAGATGATTCACACCAAGGATTAAGGCTTATTCATACCTCTAGAAATGTAATTCCATAATTTTTATAAACTACCCGCATAAAAGAAGGATTTGAATGAGACTGTAAGAAAACCATGAGGATTTTTTTACATGGTGTTAGGGTTTCCATGCTCTTTCCAAGGAAATTTCAATGAAACTAACGAATCATGATTCTTTAATGAAATTAATAAAAAACATTCAGTGATTTTATAGAGGAACATAAAGATATTAACAAAAAATAATTTTATTAGAATAACCCCTTAGAAATGTAAAAACAAATGCTTAATCTAAATCACGTGACCATAAATTTTTAGAGATACTAATATTAAAAAGTCATAAACAACTACTATATATATGGTGACTAGCCATAAACCTCCTAAAGTCTTATAGGCTAATCAAAAGGAACCTACATCACTTCTATTCTTCTAGGTACTCAATAACCTATAACCAATTACCCTTTATCCTTGACTCATTATTCTAGAAATTTTCATCACTTTATACCATAATTATAATATGCTTCACTCAAAAACTCACACAATATATATAAAATGGGTAATATTAAATCCAATAAATAAATAAATAAATAACATACCTTGAAATTTGAATTTATCGCAAATTCCCTATCATGGAGATTCTTATTCGCATGAAGAATCACTAAGTATATCCAGTTGATAACTATGGAAAATGAGACCCCATTTCCACTCCACTATCCAAAGTAACCTCTTTTACATGATCATGTTACCATAAAATACATACATGTGGAATAACATTACATAAAATTGTCATATTTACATGATCAATAATAAGAATATTTCTTTTAATGAATGATGAATTTAAATCCAACTGCATATCATCTTACTGGTGCACTTAATATGGATCTAGTTCCTACTTCCTTGGTTATGATGTACATAATATATCATCAATTATGTAATTTTCAAGGATAGGAAAACTCCCCACTTATTATAAGAACATCAAATATCCAAAAAAACATGCAGCTGACATGCCATTATTTCCCAATCATGGATGTCCTAACTGAAGGGATACATACCATTAAACTCGAGAGGTTGAAACATTCTACTAGCATTAAATTTTCTATAATTTTTCCAATTACTAATCAATTTTAAATTACTTACTCCCAATTAGATTTCTCTTGTATATCAAGATCAAATAAATACACAACTGTATTATCAATCCAAAACAACGGTTATTCAGATGACCTCCCAAATAATTCATAAAAAGGAAGAATTTTAAAAGACAATTAGTTTTTGTTGTTATAAACATTATCTATTAAATTCAAAAGAACCTAATAACTAAGAATTACTATAATCAAGATTAACTTTCAAATTGTATCCTCAAGAACCTAATAACTTCATTTAGATTGGTTGTCCATCTATAAATGAAAAGTTATACTAAACATTACTTAAGGACTGGATCATTTGGTATGTTATTCTATAAATGTCATGTAAATCTCATTTCATGATAATATACAATACTCCTAGGTTTCCCATGATGTCAAAAAATATCTTGAACATTGGATTTATATATTCATCAACTATTTAATTCTATTTAATTAAAATAAAATATGATATTTTAGTTAACACAACCAAGATTATCTAATATACATTAATTAATTTTAAATAACTTGGAAAATGTTTCAAGAAATTCATTATAATGTTGTGATAGTGGGTTCACTAAACCCAGATATAAAATACTTTTGATTACCATATAATTCATATAGTAAGATATATATGATGTTCACTTACCATTATTGCGTATACATTTTTGCATCCACTATTTAATGGTAATGCTTATATATTAATTATAAGATAAAAAGGTTATAACGGATCTCAAGCTATAATGAGAACCTAGAGATACCATGAAATTAATATAAAACATATATCCTATGGTCTAGATACATCATACTTACTGAAATAGTTGATGTATGACTATCAGGTGTAGGGGGCTCATAATGATTGAGACTTCTTCTCATGAAGTTCACACTTCGTGATCTCTAGTTGTTGAGATCTTGATGACAGACCTGCCAATAGGAACACCACATGTTTCAGGTGTCATTGGATGTTCCTATCTATAGACATGAGTATTAGTCTCCTAACATGATATCATTACTAGTGCACCATTTGATCGAACACTTTGATTCAAGGAAAAAACCATGATATTGAAACCATGGCAAGGTAGATTGTGTCAGGTTCTTCATTTGTTCTATAACATTGGTAGAATGGCCAAAAAGGATTTTTCTCTTCTGGGCTAAGGAAGTAATATATCTTGGGACAAGTTGATCAGGATGACAGTGCCTTTATAAGTTATTAACCAAGGTTGTCTAAGGTAAATTCATATAGTTAGATCAAAAAATAATAAAGTAATAAAATAGCGATGACATGAGTGTGTGTCCTTCTTTATGAGATACCGAAAGATAGAGATTATATTCTGCAGTATGTGTTCGTAGGTTGGTTGTTGTTTCTATGACTAATATGTATCTCTTTATGGGCCATTATGGGTTTTTGGACTCCACTCTTAGTTTTTCAATAATATTCATTGTTATCGAGATAAGGGCATAGAGGGATACACATAATAGCATATTCAATAATCTACCCTATTTAAATAAATATGTATAATGGACATGGTGGGACCCATCAAGAGGTTTGATTTTTTTCCATGTTACCAATCACAAATAAATAAATAAATTCATTATTATTCATATAATGAATAGTTGGGTTGAATTTATTTACTAAAATTCTTTGCAAGTTAAGTAAATACGAGGATTAATATGAATCGAACGAATTTTATTTTAATATTTCAGGTTCATTTAACATTAGTAGGACTTACAAGTAAAGTTAAATGACTCTATTTTATCACGTAATATATTTAATATATATTAAATTAATGTGATTAAATAAATGATATTAATGATGCAGTTTAGTTTATCATAATTATTTATTTAGTGGCTGTTAAATATATAGGGGTTACGAACCGTTTCCATGTATTTGAGAATCCATTATAAATAGGTGAGAGTGTCTTTTATATAATGAAAATTCACAGTAATATTTCCATATAATCTATCTCCTCTCCCAATTTCTAGATAGAGAAACTATAGATCCATGTGATTGGATTGAGTTCTCCCCCATACATCAAAAGCACGTCGATGTGGTGAATGTCGGGGCGTCAAAGGCGTCTTCAGAACTCTATAGTATCCCCTAAAATTTGATGATTGATGATTCTATATATTTATGAATCACATGTGGATGATCTATAGGGATTATATTTTGTGTCCTTCGAGTAGTGATTCTTGAGACAAGAAGATTTCAAGCACAACTTCAGATCAGAAATGGTATGTTTTCAATATTATTTTGTTCTCTGTTCAATTTGTGTGAGATCCTCAGACCGAACCGGGGCTTGGACATTAGATATGAAAAGTCTCATTATCCCAGTTATGAATTTGTATTAATTCTCAAACCATCATCTTCAACTACACTCCCTAGTACCTTAAATTGGTATTAGAAGGATCACATAAATTCTCTAAGGTAATGAAAAATAAAGTTACATTATAATTTATTAGAGTGTATTAAATCATTCTCAATGGATCCAACCATGATTCGATATGAGGTCAGATAACCTACTTATGTTCATCTAAAAAAAAATTATGGATCAAAATTGGTTGTTTTATGGGTATTAAAATTCTGGGAAAACAAATTATGTTCATGCTTTTGTTTAGGTGTTTCTGGTGAGCCTTGAAAATCAGACTAGGATCTAGCTGGTTTTAGATCATGATAAATAAAAATAGTTAATGGAAATGATAATATTATAATAATTATAATATTATAAAGATAAAATATTTATAATTATTATAATTATTTGGATTATTTGGTGATCAATACAAATCATTGGGTGGTGGATTTTTTTTACAATCAAGTAAAAAACTGGAAAAGATTCCATGGGAGTGGCTGTAGGATTTTGATAATAGAAAAATAGAAAAATTAAATAAACTAATTTTTTTAACCCATTATTCTGATGGGATCCACAAAATGGGTTCCCCTCTATCTATCATTCATGACTGGCTGGTCCCCGAGGGTTACCTTTCCCCGTAGTGGCCAGCGCACTGAGACTTCCCTTTCCCTTCCAATTAGGTCAGTGCCTACTTCACTATCGCCAAACTGGCACCCCAGCGGTTCATCACTGGACCCAGATCCAGCATTCAAGGAGACCCCACAGCTCTCTCCTCCAGCTTCCGAATGTCCACTGTGAGGTCACCGTAGGGCCACCGCCTTACCGTTATAGAAGCCACCACCTCCAACCATCTAGGTTTCTAACACTGGTTAGATAGACTTCCCAAACCCTAAACCTGTCACCCAGCCATGCTGCCTCCTGCCACCTCCCATTAAATTATTTGAATTTAATTAATTCATTTTATTTAATTAAATACCCTATACTTTAATTTATTTCATTTTATTTTTTATCATGCTTTTACACTATCCATTGATAGGTCTTGATCACTGACATGTAAATGTCCAGATATTGTAATTAATTATTTATCTATGTGGGATGATTGTAAATAATTAAGGCAGTCTCCACGTTGTCATTTTTTCAGTAAATATTTATAAGGGCCTAGGTGTCCAATTATATCTATTATATATTGTGCCCTAGTTCCCCATGCATGCGAATGAGTACATTTGTACTTTGACAAAGATGATGTATGACATGCTCCTCACCATGAAGAAGATGGTGTAAGCTGCAAACAATGTCACATCAAGGTGAAATCATAACGAGCAGTGGGCATGCTGGATGGGGGTGAGATGAATCATGAGTCAAGCTACGACACAAGTATGTTACCCTTGTGTCATGGTTGATTCATTGAGTTAAAATTGATCAACCCGTTTTAGATGGTCAAGACCAGTCATGTAGTTTCATTCTTTTATTCATTTATTAATTATTTTATGTATTTTATGATAGTGGGAAACAAACATAAAATAATAAATATTAAAATGCATAAAAATTGATGCATGTTTTTCAATTAATATTCAGTTTTGAGCGTGACAATATAGAATGAAAAAAATTAATATTAATGGATAACATATTTCAATAAAAAATTAAAACCCTCAAGGAAATATTAGGTCATTAAATGCCTTCCATCATTTGAATTTGAATAAAACTGGGTGTTTGGGATTCTCATCAGCCAAGTTTGAGGATTCCTCTTACTATAATAGAGTTATTATGAGATTAATGGGTTGACTTAACTAAGGTTGGAAGAAAATAAGGAACCAAATCTAGAATAATGAAACTTTACAAGAAAATACTAAGAAAAATAAAATTTTATGATTTTATAAAATGAGAATTCACTTAATAGATCAAGGAACTGTGAGTTAATGCAGTTGTCCAGTCAAAAAACCTACCCTAAACACTCTGAGTAGTGTCATATCCAAAGTATGTAGACTATGTGGGGAAGTTCAAGGATCCTCACCACTAGAATAACCAAGAAATAGAGTATTCTGATTCTAGTAAAGAGGGTTCCTAGAATTCGATAAAATAGTGATCCATATTTAATGATATAATTAATCAATAATGTCTAAATCGATTATCAAGATACCAGTACAATCTACACGATTTTATTTTTGTAGAAAATGGAAATTAAACCACAATACACAATGTCAAAATAATTTTACAAAGATAATGACTATGCCAAAATTGGTATTTAGTGGCAGTTTTGGAAAATCACCACTAAATCATGTGTCGAGAAGTAATTACCAATAGTTTTTTTAAAACTATCATAGAACATTTTAGCAGAATTTTAATCCGTCGCTAAATCGTTTTTAATTTTTTTTTAATTTTTTTTAATTTTTTTTAATTTTTTACCATGCTCATGCCCATCTCCATGCATAAGTCCATGTCCATGCACAAGTACATGTTCATGAACATACCCATGCCATATATATATAAATTCTACATTGAGTGAGATTTGAACCCCTACCCATTTTCTTATTCTCCAAAGACTTTACCATTCTAGTGGGCACTTTATGTGGTAAATAAATTGAATTTAATAAACTTATATATATATATTAATTAGAAAAACAAGTAATACATAAAAAATAGATACACACTAAATAATTATTAATCTATAATGATTAATAAATAATAAATAATAAATAATAAATAATAAATAATAAATAATAAATAATAAATAATAAATAATAAATAATAAATAATAAATAATAAATAAAAAATAATATACAATATATAACATATAACATATAAAATATAATATATAACATATAATATATAATATATAATATATAATACATAATATATAATACATAACATATAATAAATAATAAATAATAAATAATAAATAATAAATAATATATAATGTATAATATATAATTCATAATAAATAATACATAATACATAATGTAATGCCCCGACCCCAGTTACCCAGAGTCGGTGCATTATTACATAACATTGGCATGATCACAAGGAAATCATGTCTCGAAAGACCAATCAGTTTAGTATTATTGGAAATAAGATTCATACATAAGTTCAACTTTACAACTTGAAAAGAAATGCAACACAAATATATTCCATTGGAAACACCCAAGCCTCCTAAATAATGTCTGCAAGTCACTCATAACTAACTTCTTCATATCCTGGGAAAATGAAACATAAGAAAGGGGTGAGCTCAAACGCTCAGTAAGGGTAAGAAATACATCAGAATATAACATAAATATTAAGCATGGTGAATAATTGAAACCACATGCCTTTACTAATAATAAACATGAATACTTTTATGACAGGAATATGAGCTGAGTAAATAATGTCATAAAAAAACATAATCATTGGTATTCTACTAGTCGAATGACCACATAAACCATCAATATTAATTTCATAATGAGGGAATGTATAATGCCGGACATTCTGAAACATTTTGTCAAGGCCTCGGCCAAGACATCTAAAAATGATTAAGGCCTCGTCCAAAACCACATATCAAATTGGGAAAGGGCCTCGGCCAATTCCACATCTAGTTGTCTCATGAGAACTACCGATGCATCAAGGAGCTATAGTGGGCTCCACCCATCACTTACTAAGTCCAATACATCCCTCATATGAAAAGGTTTAAACATATCATAAACAATCATATTAAAAATAGAATACGAAATTTCAATATCTTAACCATAAACCATGAATGGTATAAAAATAGCACATCCACAGTCAAACATATCACCAAACTGTCAACACAACATGGAAGTTTTGTATCATAATAAATCAACTTCAAATAAACTTAAGATCCATCAAAAGATGTTGACATAGATGAAATCAAAACCCTTTTTAGAGAAATAACACTTTCTATTTTGAAATCATTTAAGAGTCACATAATTATAAAGAAAACATTTATTTTGAAAATATTCTTATAAGCTTGTAAGGGAAGCTTTGATGATGTTACAATGGCGGGAAATATCCGCACCCACTGTATAAGTTAAAAAAGACATTCTTACCTTAATTTGTCGAAATGGTTAAAAAGGACCTTGTTTGGAAAATGACGGAAAGATTCCTTTATAAACATATTATAAAAAGTCAAACAAGGGTATAAATTAATTTAACCCATATTTTATAAAATAGTAATAATGTTTTGAAATACATTTTTAAGAAACATGGACGTGGATGATAAAGAGGTCCCAGTAGATAATTACGCATAAACACCTTCGGATAATGAAGAGATTATTAAATAAACCCTTACCTTTTACTTTTCCTTGGTTGAGGGTATGATAACCTCATGTATAATGTAGAAATAATTGTTATTAAATTTTACAAGAATCATATACATTAATATGATATCATATATGATCTTTTAACATTGCTTTGTAAATAAATCTTAGTATTATCGTCGTTTCGGGTGTTAACTTACTCATTTTCTTTTATATGTTCTGTTACGTAAGTCGTGTTTGTTATGAATAAGTTGTATATTACTCATATTCATAATGATATCAAGTACTTAAACATTATTTTTAATCACTAAATTATAATTAGACTTGAATGGATATGATGGGGAATGAATCTCATCGCGTTCGTGGAGACGGTAGTTCGTACGTACGCACAAACGACAATATCATTATTTTGATATTAAAATAATATATAATTGGATGGTATATCATATATACAGAATAATTATAATATTATATTTATTATTTAATTCAATGACACATCATTATCAAACCCATCCAAATAATAATGTTTTGAATAACAATTACACCACGACGTGGAGATGGTAAGCCGTACGTATGCACGTATGGTGATATGTCATTGAAAGGATGGATAGAATACTGAATATGGTTGCACCATATTTATAATAATATCATAGTATATATAAGACACTGTAGCTATTATTTTAGAATGTAAACAACAAATAAAAAGGAAGTGGAAGAAGAAAGGAACTTGAAGGAGGGTGGTGAAAACATTACCTCTTCTTTGGGTTCTTCCTTTTGATTTGATCAAAAGGGCTCATTAGGTTGGATTTATGACTAAGGGAAGGACTCTATGATGAAGTGAGGGAAGTTTATAGGGTATTTGGGCAGGGTTTGGCTGATACAAAAGGCTTTGAAGGTGTGAATTAGTGAGAAGGTGGAGTGCCCTTTTATAAGAGGGGTGAGGGGCACCTTAGGAAAAGCTAGAAATATTATTTTATAATAAATTCATATTCGGTTTATAATGGATCCAAACTGATTTATTTATAGGCTAAGGTGAGTATGGGTCTAAATACACTCAACCAATAGGTTTGGGTCACTATATTAACCTTATCTTTTAGATTTAACTCTTAGTTAATTAGTTTGACATTTACCATGTCTCTTTGTATTTTTATATTATTTGGTTAATAAACTTACTATAAACTACCAATCAAACCCCAAGTGGTTCATTAATGACATAAATATCATCATATAAGTCCTTTGACTTAACCTTATATTTTTAGGAATATTATATCAATTAATAATATAATATATTTTTTAAAAACTCTTTTACGTCAATTTTGACACTATTTAATAATTGATTTTTTTAAAGTCTTAAAAACTTTATTAATTCAAACCAAATTCATTTAATCAATAATAACATTTCATATTAACCAATAAAATTCTTTTATGGAATCAAAATTTTCAAATTATATTTATTTTAACATTTATAATAACAATTATTTGATTCTTTCATTAATAAGGAAAATACTACATCATTATTGTGCCATAAATAAATTTAATTATTCAATGTTTTAAAATTATAAATAAAATACCATTATGTAGGAAATACTTTTATCTTTCTAATGAATATTTATAGTCGAAAATATAACATATATAACCCTATGTAATTTTTTTTCTAAAATATGTATGCTTATGTCATTTTTGTATTTACTTTAACTTAATTAATATAAAGTGTCATTATCACTTACAAGTGGCTCCATGGGGTCCAAAAATCGACCCAAAGATGACCATGGTCAGGAATGTATCAACCAATAGGGTTGAGACATGTTTTAAGGTAATTTAATATTATTATAATATTATTTGTTTACCCTTATTTACCGGATTTACCCATTAACCATGGTAAATAAAATATTTACCGAAGTAATTATTCAAAATGTCTAAAAAAAAGTTACCTATTTACACAATTTGGACCTCCTGATTATAAATATTGAATCCATTTTTATAAATTCAGAACACATAATTTGCATAAATTAATTTAAAATTAACTTCCGTTGTCAAAACAAAAAGCGTGTTTTTAAGAAATAATAACTATCAAAAGATTGACACTTGATTTTGTCCAGTTTAAATATGAATTTATGTCCAATGACCAACATTGAATTAAATGGTAAAAATATAATCTAATTATAATTTAAAATCACTCAAATTCATAATTTATCACTATTAATTATTTCGATTAAAAAAGTTATTTTTAATTAAAATTTTGTAATTTTCACTATTCATCAAAATATGAAAGTTATCAGAAAAGTACCAAAATTTTACACAAAGATAATTTCGATATTCTGAATCCAAAAATGAAGTCCATTTTGAAAGATAAAAATGTATAAAATTTCAAAAAGTGGGTATTACTATTTATAACTGCTAGTTGATTGGTTACGGTGTTTTAGAACTCGAAGTTGCGTACAACACACGCTACTATATTATTCAAAGAGAAGTGTACCATGGAAGCTTAGGGTGTTACATTCTCCCCTACTTCAAATAATTTCATCCTCAAAATTTCTAGAATATTACCTCATGAAAAGACTCGGGTGGTTCTTCATCATAAGTTCCTCAGGTTCCCACGTTGCCTCTTCCATCTTATGGTTTCTCCATAAAACTTTTAGCAGACGAGTCATCTGTTTTCTCAGCACTTGTTCTCTTATATCAAGAATCTTGACAGGATCTTCGCAATAAGACAAATTGGGTTCCAGTTATAATTTCTCGTAGGTATGTACATGCGTTGGGTCAGGCATGTATTTTCTCAACAGTGATACATGGAATACATCGTGAACTTTGGAGAGATTTGGTGGCATTGCCAAACGATAAGCTGCAACCCCAATTAGTTCTAGAATTTCGAAAGGTCTTATGTACCTGGGAATAAATTTACCTTTCTTACCGAAATGTATAACTCCCTTCAATGGAGATACCTTCAAGAAAACATGCTCTCCTACATGAAATTCCAAATCCTTCCTTCGGTTATCAACATAGCTCTTCTTCCTACTTTGAGCTGCTTTGATGTGGTTTTGGATTACCTTCACATTTTCCATCATTTCCTCCACCAGTTATGGGCCTACAAGTTTTCTTTCACCAAAATCATCCCAACAGGTTGGTGTGCGACATCTCTTTCCATATAATGCTTCATACGGTGCCATCTGAATACTTGAATGGAAGCTATTGTTATAGGAAAATTCTACCAGAGGTAAATATTGATCCCACATACCTAGAAAGTCAAGTGAGCAAGATCTCAATATGTATTCTATGGTTTGAATAGTCTTTTCTGATTTTCCATCAGTTTGGGGGTGGAAGGTAGTGCTCAAATGAAGTTCATTATCCAGGTATTTTTGAAGAATTTTCCAGAATCTTGAAGTAAAACGAGGATCACGATCAGAAACAATCGATAGGGGTACACCATGAAGTCTCACAACTTCATTACTATATATCCTTGATAGACGTTCAAGTGGTAGATCTTATCTTATATCAAGAAAATGTGCTGACTTGGTAAGATGATCAACAATGAACCATATTTCATCGTTCCTTCTAGGAGTCTTTGGTAGTCCCATGAAAAATTCCATCGTGATATTATCCAATTTCCACTCAGGTATGGGAAGAGGTTTCATGACTCTTCCAGGCTATTGCCTTCCAACTTTCACTTATTGAAAAACCATACATCTTGACAAAAAATCAACAATCTCCCTCTTAATGTTGTCCCACCAAAAATGTTCATTCAAATCTCTATACATTTTGGTGCTCCTAGGGTTTATAGAGAAATTGGAACTATGAGCATCATCCAACAATTCCCTTTTTAGATCAGGTATATCGGGAACACAAAGTCTCTTCCCAAACTTAAAAATTCCTTCTTCATACACAAAGTCACTCAATCTCCCATCATTCACAGCTTTAATCTTCTTTTGAAATTCTTCATCATCAGTCTGAGAACTCTTTATCCTTTCTAGTAAAGATGGTTTGGAAACCATTTGAAAAAGTATCGATGTTTCACCTTCCATGGTTATTCCGATATCCAACTTTACTAGATCCATGAAAATAAGATCCCTTTCAATTCTCATCTTGTTCAAAACTCCATGATCCATTCTGCTCAAATCATCTTCCACCTTATTTTCCTTCCTCGGGTGGTAGTGTATCATGAAATCATAATCCTTGAGTAGTTCAAACCATCTCCTTTTCCTCATGTTGAGTTCTTTCTGAGAGAAAATATACTTCAAAATCTTGTGATCAGTATATATCTCACATTTTTCACCATAGAGATAATTTATCCATATCTTCAAAGAAAATATTACAGTAGCTAACTCAAGATCATGAGTAGGAAAGTTTTTCTCATGAATTTTCAGCTGTCGTGATGTATAATAAATAACTCTATCATTCTGCATAAGGACACAACCAAGTCCTTTCTTTGAAGCTTCACTATAAATAACAAACCAATCATTCTCCGATGGTAGAGTCAATATAAGAGCATTGAATAATATTCTCTTCAGTTCTTCAAAACATTATTCACACTATTTTTTCCAAATAAATTTAACCCCTTTACGTGTGAGCTTCATTAATGGGTTAGCCAATCAGGAAAAATTCTTTACAAAATGCTGATAATAACCTTCTAAACCAATAAAACTGCGTACCTCCGTTATACTCACTGGTGCTGGACATTCTTGGATTACCTTGGTCTTAGAAGGATCAATGGAAATTCCATCCTTAGAGACAATATGGCCAAGAAAATAAATCTCCTGAAGCTAGAATTAAAACTTACTAAACTTCCTATATAATTCATGTCTTCTCAGAGTCTTCAAGATAATGCGCAAGTGATTTTCATGATCTTTGTAGATTTTGAAGTATACCAAGATATCATCAACAAATACCACTAAAAATTCATCAAGACATTCCTTGAAAACTATGTTCATTATATCTATGAATAAAGAGGGTGCATTAGTCAATCCAAAAGGCATTACTGTAAACTCGTAATGCCCGTACCTGGTTCAAAATGTTGTCTTCAAAATGTCTTCCTTCTTCACACACAACTGATGGTATCCAGATCGAAGGTCAATCTTTGAAAAGTATTGATCTCCATGCAGTTGGTCAAATAAATCATTAATGAGAGGTAGGGGATACTTGTTCTTTATTATTATAACATTGATCTCCCTGTAGTTGATACATAACCTCATAGATCCATCTTTCTTCTTAACAAAAAGGATAGGGGCTCCCCATGGAGAAACACTAGGGCGAATAAATCCCTTATTACTCAATTCCTCTAGTTGTTTCTTTAGTTCCACTAATTCCACAGTGGACATTCTATAAAAGGTCTTTGATATGAGCCTTGAACTATGAATTAGGTCAATGGAAAACTCAATTTCTCATTCTAGAGGATGTCCAGGTAAATCCTCTGGAAAAACATCAACATATTCTTTCACGATAGGTACAACCACTATTTGAACATTCCTTTCCTCACCCACAATTATTTCATTCTCTTCCTCCCCAATAATTGAATTTAGTTGAGCTACTCGGGGTATATCTAGATAAGAATTAGGTGGTGATGATTCTACTCTAAAGATAAGGTGTTCCTTATCATCATAATCAAAAATAGTAACCTCCTTCTTCTTACAATAAATTTTTGCATCATGGTCCGAAATCCAATCCATACCAAGGATTATATGAAATTCAATCATGGGTATGATGATGAGATCAGTAGATAAAGAATATTTATGTGCTCTAATTGGGACTGATTCACAAAACTTTGTTGCAATGATACTTACCTTATGAGTTTTGACTGACAACTACCTTGTTAAATCAAATTGGAAATATCTAATTCTCTTAGAAAACTAGGAAGATATGAAACAATGCGATGATCTAGAATCAAATAAAGTATTTTCTAAACTTGAGAAAACCATTAAATTACCTACCACCACGTCTTTCGGAGCTTCTACCTTAGTAGTAGTGATATCATAAGCTTGGCCTTGATCCCTTGGACTTTTCTGAGGTATGTTCCCCTGATTCTTAGGACATTCATTTGCATAATGTCCATCTCCTTGAAATTGTAGCATTGAATATTAGTAGTGTTTTTCTTTCCCTTACAATCACCAACAAGATGGCCTTTCTATCCACATTTGTAGAATACTCCTATTCCTTTTAGATAGGCACCAGGGTTCTTCCTTCCACAATTATCACATGGTGGAAATTCAACTCTTCCCCTTTTCCCTATTTCCTTATTTCCTTTCCCAGAGTGTTCAACAGATCTCTTCTTCTCTTGCTTTGCTTTAAAGTCATAAGACTTAGAGAATTCCTTTCCTGTCTTGATAGCACATGATACAATATCTTCGTATGAAGAGAATGATTGCGATACTAAAGCCCGACAGAGAAATGGTTTTAACCCGTCAAAGAAACGATCAATATTACTTCTTGGGTTACATATATAATCTACAACATGCCTTGCTAACCTTGTAAAGTTAGCCTCAGACTTTGCAACATTCTCATCCTCATTTTTCCTTAGACTGAGAAATTTCCTTTCCATATCTGCTCGATGGCCACGAGGAAAGTATTTCTCTAAGAAAATCTCTTTAAACTCTCTCCATTCCATATTTGATACTTCATCATATTCCTTTGTGTTTTGAATCAATGACCACCATTGATCAACATCTCCGGTGAGGCGATAAACGGCCATGACAACTTTTTCTCTTTCACCACTCCCCAAAGCCTGAAATATTTTCTCTAGGAAAATTATCCATTGCTCAACTACTAATGGATTTTTATTCCCATTGAATGTCGGTGGTTGTTGCCTCATGAAGCGATCTGAAATTGATCTTCCACGATGTGAATCAGGGTGTTCCATATGGGTAATGTTATTATTCCAAACCTGAGTGAGTTGTCCTAGTATGGTGATTAGCTGATCAGCACTAGTTGCATCACTAGCTCCACTATAATTATCTTGAACATGAGGAAAATCCCTACATGGAGTGCGTGCATTGATACAGTTTCCATTCCTTCCACTAGGTTCCATTTCTAAACAACGACATACACTAGATTTGTTTATGAATCGCAATACATAAATCCAAACTTGTAAAACACTTAACATAAATTGAACAGTTTATAGATATAATCCATAATCATAAAAATGTTTTCTTTGAGGAATTATATACTCATAAACCCTTCATAATATTTTTTAAAGAAAATGAGAATTATACTAAACATATCCCCCGGGAGTGTCGTAACCAAGAGTACAACAAGGCCCGTTGTCATGCACCAGTTCTTGTTCAAGTCTATCTCAAAGCGGTGTTTTTGGGTTTTACCCCTAGGTAAATATGTGCCAGAGCTGCCTCTACCTGCTCATATCCAGACAGGGATGCATTTCTCAGAAAACTCACAGAATCTCTACAATACCAAAATTCTAATAAGTTCTTCTATACTAATCCTCAAAGTCCATCTTAGTCCTATGTGTTCTAATAAGAGTTTATCTAAATCTAGCTTCCAAGGTTTGTACTAAAATTCCTTTGATACCAATTGTAATGCCCCGACCCCAGTTACCCAGAGTCGGTGAATTATTACATAACATTGGCATGATCACAAGGAAATCATGTTTCAAAAGACTGATCAGTTTAGTATTATTGGAAACAAGACTCATACATAAGTTCAACTTTACAACTTAAAAATAAATACAACACAGATTTATTCCATTGGAAAAATCCAAGCCTCCTAAATAATGCCTACAAGTCACTCATAACTAACTTCTTCATATCCTAGGAAAATGAAACATAAGAAATGGGTGAGCTCAAATGCTCAGTAAGAGTAAGAAATATAGCAGAATATAACATAAATATTAAGCATGGTGAATAATTGAAACCACATGCCTTTACCAATAATAAACATGCATAATTTTATGGAAGGAATATAAGTTGAGCAAATAATGCCATAATAAAACATAATCATTGGTATTCTACTAGTCAAATGACCACATGAACCATTAATATTATTTTCATAATGAGGGAATGTATAATGCCATAAATTCTGAAACATTTTGTCAAGGCCTCGGCCAAGACATATAAAAATGATTAAGGCCTCGACCAAAACCACATATCAAATTGGGAAAGGGCCTCGGCCAATTCCACATCTAGTTGTCTCATTAGACCTACTGATGCATCGAGGAGCTATAGTAGGCCACACCCGTCACTTAATAAGTCCAATACATTCCTCATATGAAAAGGTTTAAACATATCATAATCAATCATATTAAAACTAGAATACAAAATTTCAATACCTTAACCATAAACCATGAATGGTATAAAAATAGCACATCCACAGTCAAACATTTCACAAAACCTTCAATACAATATGGAAGTTTTTTATCATAATAAATCAACTTCAAATAAATTTAAGATTCATCAAAGGATGTTGACATAGATGAAATCAAAACCCCTTTTAGAGAAATACCTCTTTCTATTTTGAAATAATTTAAGAGTTACATCATTATAAAGAAAACATTTATTTTTAAAATATTCTTATAAGAATGTAAGGGAAGCTTTGATGATTTTATAATGGCGGAAAATAGCCACACCCGCTGTATACGTTAAAAAATACATTCTTACCTTAATTTTTTGAAATGGTTAAAAAGAAACTTGTTTGGAAAACGATGAAAAGATTCCTTTATAAACATCTTATAAAAAGTAAAACAAGGGTATAAATGACTTTAACCCATAGTCTATAAAATATTAAGAATGTTTTGAAATACATTTTTAAGAAACATGGATGTGGATGATAAATAGGTCCCAATAGATAATTACGTATAAACAACATCAGATAATGAAGAGATTGTGAAATAAACACTTACCTTGTACTTTTCCTTGGTTGAGGGTAGGTTAACCTCCTGTATAATGGTGAAAAAATTGTTATTAAATTTTACAATAATCATATACATTAATATGATATCATATATGATCTTTTAACATTGCTTTGTTAATAATATCTTAGTATTATCGTCGTTTTGGGTGTTAACTTACTCATTTTCTTTTATATGTTTTGTTATGTAAGCCGTATTTTTTATGGATAGGTTGTATATTATTCATATACAAAATGATATCAAGTCCTTAAACATTATTTTTAATCACCAAATGATAATTATACTTGAATGGATATGATGGGGAATGAATCTCATCGCGTTCGTGGAGACGGTAGTCCGTACGTACGCACGAGCGACAATATCATTCTTTTGATATTTAAATAATATATAATTGGATGGTATATAATATATAAAGAATAATTATAATGTTATATTTATTATTTATTTCAATTACACATAATTATCATACCCATCCAAATAATAATGTTTTGAATAACAATTACACCACGCCGTGGAGATGGTAAGTCGTACGTACGCACGTATGGTGATATGTCATTCAAAGGATTGATAGAATACTGAATATGGTTGTAACATATTTATAATAACATCATAATATATATAATATACTGAATTTATTATTTTATAATGGAAACAACAAAGAAAAAGGAAGTGGAAGAAGAAAAGAACTTGAAAGAGGGTGGTGAAAACATTACCTCTTCTCCGGGTTCTTCCTTTTGATTTGATCAAAAGGGATCCTTAGGTTGGATTTATGACTAAAGGAAGGCCTATAGGATGATGTGAGGAAAGTTGAGAGGGTATTTGGGCAGGTTTTGGCTGATCCAAAATGATTTTAAAGTGTGAATTAGTGATAAGGGGGAGTGCCCTTTTATAAGAGGGGTGAGGGGAACCTTAGAAAAAGCTAGAAATATTATTTTATAATAAATTCATATTCAGTTTCTAATGGTTACAAACTGATTTATTTAGAGGCTAAGGTGAGGATGGGTTGAACTCCACTGAACTTATAGGTTTTAGACAGGTTTGGGTCACTAAATTAACCTTATCTTTTAGATTTAGCTCTTGGTTAATTAGTTTGACATTTACCATGTCTCTTTGTATTTTTATATTATTGGGTTAAGAAACTTATTATAAACTACCTAGAGAACCCTAAGTGGTTAATTAATGACATAAATATCATTATATAATTCCTTTGGCTGAAAATTATATTTTTAGGAATATTATATCAATTAATAATATAATATTTGTTTTAAAAACTCTTTTATGTCAATTTTGACACTATTTAATAATTGGTTTTTTTTAAAGTTTTAACAACTTTATTAATTCGAAAAAAATTCATTTAATCAATACTAACATGTAATATTAACCAATAAAATTTGTGTATGGCATCAAAACTTTCAAATTATATTTATTTTAACATTTATAATACAAATTATTTGATTCTTTCATTAATAAGGAAAATATTGCATCATTATTTTGTCATAAATAAATTTAATTATTAAATGTATAAAAATTATAAATAAAATACCATTATGTAGGAAATAATTTTATCTTTCTAATGAATATTTATAGTAAAAAATATAAGATATATAACCATATGTAAAATTTTTTTTTCTAAAAGATATATGCTTATGTCATTTTTGTATTTACTTTAACTTAATTAATATAAAGTGTCATTATCACTTACAAGTGGCTCCATGGGGTCCCAAAATCGACCCAAAGATTCCCATGGTCGGGCATGTATCAATCAATAGAGTTAGGACACGTTTTAGGGTAATTTATTATTATTATAATATTATTTTTTTACCCTTATTTACCGGATTTATCCTTTAACCATGGTAAATAAAATATTTACCGAAGTAATTATTCAAAATGTCTAAAAATAAAAGTTACCTATTTACACAATTTGGACCTCTGGATTCTAAATATATAATCCATTTTTCTAAACTCCAAACACAGAAGTGGCAGAAATTAATTTAAAATTAATTCCCATTGTCAAAATAAAAAGCGTGTTTTTAAGAAATAATAACTATCAAAAGATTGACACTTGCTTATGTCCAGTTTAAATATGAATTTATGTCCAATGACCAACATTGGATTAAATGGTAAAAATAAAATTTAATTATACTTTAAAATCAACCAAATGAATAATTTATCACTATTAATTATTTCGATTAAAAAAGTTGTTTTTAATTAAAATTTAGTAATTTTCACTATTTATCAAAATATTAAAGTTATCAAAAAAGTACCAAAATTTTACCCTAAGCTAATTTCAATATTCAGAATCCAAAAATGAAGTCCATTTTGAAACATAAAAATGTATAAAATTTCAAAAAGTGGGTATTACTATTCATAACGGCTAGTTGATTGGTTGTGGTGTTTTAGAACTCAAGGTTGCGTACAACACGGTACTGTATTATTCAAAGAGAAGCGTACCATGGAAGCTTGAGGTGTTATATATAATATATAATACATAATAGATAATATATAATACATAATATATAATATATAATATACAATATACAATATACAATATATAATATATAATATATAATATATAATATATAATATATAATATATAATATATAATATATAATATATAATATATAATATATAATATATAATATATGACATATAAAATATAAGTAATGTATAAATAAAAAATTAATTAACAAATAATTTAATATATGATAAATAAGTAACAAATAAATAATAAATTTATAAATAATAGATAGATAAATAAATAATAAATAAATAATAAATAAATAATAAATAAATAATTAATAATTAATAACTAATAATTAATGATTAATAATAAAAAATAATTAATAATTGATCAATAAGAATTAATAATTAAGAATTAAGAATTAATATTTATAAATTTATAATTAATTAATAAATAATTAATATATTATTAAAAAATAAATAAATAATAAATAATAAATATTGAATAAATAAATAACTAAATAAATAAATAATAAATGAATAATAAACTAATAATAAATTAATATATAGTAAAATAAAAATAAATTAATAAATAATAAATAATAAATAATAAATAATAATCAATAATCAATAATCAATAAATAATAAATAAGTAAATAAGTAAATAAATAGATAAATAAATAAATAAATAAATAAATAATAAATAATAAATAATAATAAATAATGACTAATAATTAATAATTAATAATTATAAAATTAATAATTCTTAATTAATAATTAATAATTAATAATTAATATTAAATATTAAATATTAAATATTAAATATTTAATAAATAATTAATAAATAATAAATATCTAATAAATATATAATCAATAAATAATCAATAAATAATTAATAAATAATCAATAAATAAATAATAAATAAATAAATAATAAATAATAAATTAATAATAAACCAATAATAAATTAATATTTAGTAAATTAAAAATAAATTAATAAATAATAAAGAATAAAGAATAAATAATAAAGAATAAAGAATAAATGATAAATAATAAATAATGAATAATAAATAAATAAATAAATAAAAAGATAAATAAATAATAATTAATTTATAATTAATAATAACTAATAACTAATAATTAATAATTGATAATTAATAAATAATAATTCTTAATTAATAATAAATAATTAATATCTAATATTTATCATTCAATATTCAATATTTAATAATTAATAAATAAATAAATAACTAATTAATCAATTAATAATTAATAATTAATTAATAAATAATGAATAATGAATAAATTAATATATGGTAAATAAATGAATAATAAACTAATAATAATTAATTAATTAATAAATTAAAAATAAATTAATAATTAATGTGTACATAATAACTAAATAATAAATAAATAACTAAATAAATATTAAATATTAAATATAAAATAAATTAATAAATAAATAATAAATAGTAAAATATAAATAATAGATAAATAAATAATAAATAATAAATATTAATTAATTAATTAATTAATTAATATTAAATAAAGATATAAATAAATCATAAAACATTAAGAACCTCTGAAAGCCATAAAAATGCTAAAATAACCATAAAATATGATCTGAGAGTCCTTTTTCAGTGCCAAAACCAATCGAATAAAATATCATGAAATGAGATTCGATATGATATGTGTTACAGGCCAAACATACACCTTGATTGAATGTTATAACCGTTTGAATTTTAGGAAATCAGTGTCTATAACTAAAACCTCTATTTTAGAGGATTTCTGAGCCTTTCTGACAGAATAGAAAGAGACACAATACTCAAAAATTTGGTACTAAAGCTAAATGGCATAGAGCTCATCGCATGCTTTAATTTGATATGTGGTAGATCCCAAACAGAAACCCGAATTAAAAGTTATGGCCATTTGAAGTTCGAGTTTGATTTTCAACTTGAATTTTGAATATATTTTTTCCTTTGATTATCACATGATTTACATCTCACTTGGTTTTTTCTCATTTGATAAACTTCGATTTGTCTAGTTTTGGAGTTGAAATGGACTTTCAAATAACAAATTATGGTCATTTGATGCCGAAGTCTGTTCTTCTACTAATTAAAGATTTGTTTTCAGTTTAAAAATATTATTAAAAATAATTATAAATATTAATTAACTAACACATTATAAATATTTAAAATTATAAATAATAACCTATATTTGATTCTAAATATTAAATAAAAAATAAAAAATAAAAAATAAATATTTTTTACAGTTTTCTTAAATTTTGCGGCGGTTTTGAAAAAAACTCTGCAAAAAAATTGATTTTTTAGAAGATATTTTAAAAAATTTATAAAAAAATATTTTTTTAAAAAATTAGAGGCAGTTTTTAAAACCACCGCTAAAACACTGTTTTCTTTGTAGTGAATGTCTTATCCATCATGATTTTTCATTTTTAGTATAGGGGATTGCACATAATACTTTAATATCAGAAATTCTAGGTGTTGGTGTCCCCAATACCTGCTAAGCCACCTTGGGAAGTGAGAGTGTACAATTTATTATTGGAGACACATGTCTGATGCACATGATGGTTATGTCATAATGTTATCATCAACGACCGATATTAGTTGTGGATACTACACCAATACATTAATGATATTACATGTATTCTCGTCTCTGAGAAGCTTATAAGGAGAAAGAGAAACAATATATGTATTAGTGATGATTACACAAGATTTGTGTAAATAGAAAGATAGATACTGATATTTAAATGGATCTCTTTCTCATGTCATTATCACACATTTACTCTAGTTTCATTGATGATTAGAAAATGAAAATGATGGATTAAATACTCTATTAACTTTTAGGCATGGTTCTCCAAGCAAATAAGAATATTGAAAATAGATAAAAAATTTATTTATTATGGTGAATAAGTTGAAAGACAAGGGGATACGCATAATGAATGAACTGGAACCAAAGGAAATTTTACAACAACCTTTAATGAAATAGTTAATAAATTTCGGATTATTTTATTCACATATCATGAAATAAATCTATAGAAGCTTAATCAAAATGAACTGAATTGAATAAGAAAGTAGTTTCTTCTTCTTCCATAAATATTCATCAATTATAAGTATTGTTTCTAACACACTTCTTTAGTATTAAATACAATATTTTTATCACATATATGAATTGAAATATATTAACCATATAAATATAGAAACATTACAAGAATTAAGGTATATTCTCAAAGCATCTGAGAAAGGGTGATTCCCAAGTCAGTGGTGAGAAGCACACAACATCTATTTTTCAAGTGATTAATTCTAGTAGAACATTTTTAAGTGTTTTCAAAAGATTTATCTCAACTGTGATTTGGAAATAAGGATACATTATTCTAATTTGAAGAATTAATTTTCTTAATAATGTTTTATACTCAACTAATAGTTTAGTGGTACTTCAATCATAGGCAATACACGATGAATATAAATTTAAGACTTATATACGTAGTTTTGGTGAGATAATTCTTTGTCAAGAAAAAATAAAAGTGGAAATCAATGATATAACTAGTATGTTATTTAGAATTAGTGTGGAAAACACCTTTGGTATTATCAATATATTTATTTATGATAATGAAACATTTATATATAAAGGTATGCCAAAAAGAATCCATAATTAGTTTAGCAAGAGATAATGAACTATGAAAAATGTATGCTAGTGGTAAATATACTTCATAAGATTCCTTTAAGTCATTAAGGAATAAAAAATATAAGTATGGTATATGCATATTAAGAAAATATGAGTGGATTCGGGTTTCTAGGATGAATAATATCTTGACCAATCATTTATTGATCAATATAATGTATCATGGAGAAGATATTAAATACACATTAACTTTTCTACATCCTGGCATTTTTTTAATAAGGAGAATCAATGATGAGTCTTACATGTTAACATTGATCAATAAAATGTAGCATGTAGAAATTCATAAACACGTATTTCCTTATATATATCAGAGTTATGATGTAAGTATAAAGAGAATAAATGTTAAGATATATATGAAGTTTACGAACTTCCATTATATTTAAGGATGTGCTTTGAAAATAATAAATATATCATATATGCTAACTATCATGAAAAAAGGAAATCATATGAGTCATAGTATGATGGAAATCCACTATGTAATATGAACATGTGTTTAGATGCAAATAGTTTTTTTGGTTATAAGAAAATGTGCATCAATAAAAACACAATGTGAATCTAAAGTAATTACCCTAAAATTTTATTAGGATATTATAGAAATATGAAATACATAAATGTAATAGTCTATGTAATTGACTATATTTCAATGTAAGGGTTCACATCAATGTTTGAGATAATGGAAGCCAAATTTGACTTGGGTTTAATCAATGCCATATATGTACAAGTAGTTGGAATAAGAAAAAATTCCACAAGCGCATGTGGAAAAGGTATGCTCCATAGACACATACCATATAGGAAGGATAAATCCATGATGATGGTAATATATTCACATCATCTAGTGATAAATTTATTAGTAAGAATAATAACTCCTATAAGAAGGTAGTATATAGAAACAATCTAAAATTTACAAGATCAATTAAAATTCAACAATGGATTCCATGTATCAAAGTACATGGGGTATATTTCTGAATATTGTGGTGGGTATTCATGTCACATGATACATGGATAGTATATGCATGGGATCAACAATGATCAATTGGTAACACAAAGTCATTATGCCTTAATCCATCAGAATTTTATTTTTCATAGCTAATATCTATGTTCATTTTACTCTGTATTTGATGTCATGAGCACCAGTCATGGATGGTATCTATTCAATGCAACCATAAAGGGATGGTGACATCAAATATTCCAATAGGGATGAAAGTTAATAAAATCTTTTTAAGAATAAATTAAGAAACAATATCATTTAATATTCACTTTGATTCAATTTTTTCCATGTTTCAACCAGAGGTTAGTGGGAGTTCCATTTTTTCCAAGTTCAATATGTTTGGTAACATATTGAAAACATCTATTGGTCTTAAATTCTATTAATACCATAATGTAATTAACTCTCTATATATTGACATAAAGTAGTAACCTTACTTATAGGAAATTAGATCTACTGAGGTAGATATAATGGTTTCTTACACCTAGTCAATCATATATTGTCTGAAATGGTGTTGAAAAATACCATCTAGAAAAATTTGAGAGAGAATTGTTACTAGTTTCACATGGAATAAATCTATTCAAGATGACATATGTAGCTCATGGGATGATATTAATATGGTATGTTGAATACCATACACTTCAATGACAGATCAATAATCTATTCCATGATATGTAAAATAATTTTTATTTCCAATATATAATTTATTCTAGGAAAATATCAGTTATATAAAGGTGAAATGAAAGTGATGTAGTAAAAACTATTTGATTATACTTGGTAATGTACAAAAGATATGAACCTGGGATGTGGATAGAAATGATACTTGTTTTAAGGGGTCACAATCTAGTCTTCCTTAGATCAACATGATCGTATTTAGTAGTTAGGCTGTAGGTAATGATCAAGATTATTTCATACAATCTAGCGGTATCCATACCTACAAATACAGAGTACATTGTCACTTCTATGAAATCTAAGAATTAGTTATAAAATGGATTTTTTCTAGTTCTTAAAATACCACCTAGTATATAATTTTATATCATCATGATAAGTTTTTTATGTGTACTAGAGAAGATTTTAAATTTTGACAGTGTACAAAAGGTACATACTCAGGGATACAATCTCTTGATAAATTTTAATCAAGGATATGTGGTTTCACATAATATAATTTCCATGTAGTTGAAACATAAAAGATATAGTAACTAAAGTCGTGACTCGGTAGAAACAGAATTTTAATCATGGGATATATTGTAAGGATGGTTAGAAAGTTGGCTCTAGTGCAAGTGGGAGTGATTTAATAGTGGGTTATCTAGACCCAACTATACAGTACTTTTTATTAGCATATAGTGTATATAGTTAGATATATAAGATGTTAACTTACCATTATAGTGTATAAATTTTTGCATCCACTATTTAATGGTAATGTACATAAATTAATTTTCATATCAAAATGTTATAGAAAATCCAATGCTATAATGAGAACATCAAGATACTATGAAATTAATCTTAAACATATGTCATATGGTCTAGATATATTGTATTGACTGGACATAGTTGATGTCTGACTATCAAGTGATGGGGGGCCAAAATAATTGATACTTATCCTCATGAATTTCATACTTGGTGATCTCTAGTAGTTCATATCCTAAGGGCAGACCTACCAATAGGAACACCATGTGTTTTAGGTGTCATTGGATGTTTATATCTATAGACGTGTATATTGATCTCTAGACATGAGATCATTACTAGTGTAACATTTGATTGTGTACTTAAATGTAAGGAAAAAAACCATGATAATGAAATTTTGAGGTAGTATTTTGTGTTAGGAGCGTTATTGGTCTTATGACATTGGTTGAATGTCTAGGGAAATATTTTTCTCTTCCTGGTTAAAGAAGTAATATATCTCGAGAATAGTTAGTCATGATGATAGTGCCTTCATAAGTCATTGTCCAAGTAAGTCATGGGTAAATCTGTCCATCTAGATAAATAAATAATAAAGTAAGAAAAGGGTGGTGTCACAAGTGTGCATCCCTTATTTTTGAGATATCTAGATACAAAGAGACTCTATTTCACAATACATGTTCATAGGTTGGTTATTGTTACTATGAAGATTCCTAATCTCTATAGGATCCTTGATGGGTTGCTAAACTCCACTCTTGGTATGTGAATACTATTCACTACTATTGATATAAGGTCCTAGAGGTTCATAAAAAATAGCATATTCAAGAATATTCCAAATTTTGTCGAATAGGTATATTGGACCTAGTGGGCCCCACCACGAGGTTTGAGTGTTACCCAAGTTATCGATCATCGATAAATAAATAAATTCATTATTATTCATGTAATGAATAATTTTGTATATTTATTTATTTAAAGTATTTACAGGCTAAATAAATATGTAGATTAATATTAATCAAATGAACATTATTTTAATATTCTAGGTTCATTTAATATTAGCCAGAATTACGAGTCATGGTAATAAATATGTTATATCTTGTAATATATTTAATATATATTATAGGTCTATGATAAAATAAATAATATTTTTGTAGTAGTTTAGTTATTCAAAATTATTTATTTAGTGTATGTTAAATATAAGGGAGTTAGGGAACCCTTTATTGTATTTGAACATCCACTATAAATAGGTGAGAGAGGCTCTCACACAATAATGATTCCCTATAAGATTTCCAAATCCTCTCTCCAATCACGCTTTCTAGAGAGATGAAATATATATTCATGTGATTTTATCAAGTTCTCCCTCATGCATCACAAGCACATAAATGTAGATATCATCAAGGCATCGAAGGTGTTGTTGGATATTTTCAATTGCACTGAAAATTCAACGATTGACAGTCCCATGTATTTTTGAAGCATGTGTGGAAAATCTTGAAGGATACTACTTTATATCATTTCAGAAATGGTCATCAGATACAAGAATATGTTAAACGTGGATTCAGATTGAAAAATGTATGTTTTCAATTTTATTTTTTGCTCGGTTTAATTTATGTGAGATTCTAAGACCGAACATGAGCTCAGATCATCGTAGATGACAAGTCTCATCATCTCGACAATGATCAATTTTAAAATTGATGGAAAACTGGATTACGCTCTGTGCCCTGGTACCATCATGTAACACCATCCAATTTCCACTCTAGAATAGGTAATGACGAAAGCCTTCCTTTGGATCTATGATATTTGTCCTTTACTATTTGATAAGTAAATCATCATCAAATAAATCCATCCATATAACTTTTCATACCTATACACCAAAAGATTTTTTCAACACTATGATATATCTTTATTATAATAGGATGAATTACACATCATAAAATATGAAAACATATCATCACTTTATCTCAATGATCTATCAAAACATAAATCCATACACACAAATACAATAGACAATCACTATAAATATTTTACTTGGGTATCTACTCTAAACCCTATAATTTTCCATGAAGAAACTATCATCCAGAATTTGATCTTTAACCCACTCTCGTATGATTGATCGAGTATAAAGTGGGGGAACAAGATTCCAATATTGCATGTCCTTTTATAGGATCTAACTTGTTAGATCACTAATACAGTGAATAGGTCAATTTGTGATCCCTTTTTTATGAGTTACTCCCCATTGAAATCAACATCTTGAACCATTTTAGGTTCTCTATCCACCCAATGGATTCTGTTAGCCTTGTTGTGTATGCATAAATAAAAGATAAATCCTAGGTCATGATATTTACAAGGTTTTAAATCCATGTTTACTCCTTTACATATTAGTTGGTCCCCCCAACATGGATTCATCCCCTACTTCACAAATGTATCTACAACAGACACACCACTTTTATAATCCAATATAAGATACAACATCTCTATAAAATATAAACCAATAAGGATAGACTACACATTTTCAAAATTTCACCTCTTGATCATGGTTCTCCTCCATGAATATATTGATCAATAGATTTGTATGTATACATCTCCTAGAACATAAACTTCCGATCTTGATGTTCAACTCATTGATCTCGAAACATCCACCAATATCTATGTGATATAGAATTCCTAAATTCACGAAGATAAACTAATTCACGAGATCTATATCTTGTGTGTTCCTCTTACAGACTCCACTACTTTAGGAGTAAACAAATTCTCTACTTTGAGTCGGTATTTCTGTTATATTATCCTCAATATAGTGTGTATAGGGTTCTCACTAAAGGTTATTTTTCTATCATGAATGTACATAGTCTCATGTTTGATCTATCTACCTGCAGTTATTGATAGTTCTACCTAAAATAGAGAGTCCATTATCTAGCCAAAGAAAACCTCTTATCACCTTAAGGGATTAGATAAACTGCCCAAATTCCTCAAAAAACATCCCATATTTCCCCCCATATTACAATAATGTAACATATCATAGACCTTATCTCTATTTATACAGTGTGGATTAAATATTCATTTAATCGAACAAAATAAATATTGCTTACTACTCCAATTTATTCTAGAATCATTACCTAAAAATAAATCCATTGAATATGGAAGTAGTCGAGATATATTCATGTATCACCATAATTAATTATCTCATGTTTGGATCATCACCTATTGAAACACCCTTCACCATAACATAGTAAAGAATCTTGGGTAATTTTGACCTCAACACACTAAACAATATAGTGTGGTCTTCTCCTTTTGTCTATTTGGAATAATCACTCCTCTATAATTCCATGATCACTATTACTTGCATTTTTTCCTTCCTAATGTCTCACATAGTGACATATCAATCGTCAATCTCACCTTATGGAATTGGGTAGGCTGTATTACTTTCCATCTCTTCCTATTGACCATAGCTTCCCATATTCTATCCAAAAACAATACAACAATTTTGGGATTCCTTATGTTGACTATTTTGAATTCTACATCTTTATAATGGGGACTGATATAGTGTGGTCCCTATCCATGTTTTCTGTGTTGGGAAATTTCTTCTCACCATGCCTTATGTTATGAGTGTGGCCTACACCTGGTCTTCTTCTTTATATTCACCACACCCACCTCTATGGAATAGAATTTCAAATATTTGGAAACATTAACATACCATTCCTTGTGATAAAGCATCTTCCTCCTAATCATTTTCTAATATTTAATCAAAAAATATTGTTCAAAATACCAACACATCCAACACAATCCATCGGGAATCCTAAAAATCTCCTTCATTTGATTTTATTGACAATACTCATCTTCATCTTCTTTATCTTCCCAAATTTATACTCCCCTTAATTTTTAATGAATTTATAATTTCAAATAATAAATAATTCTCATCTGGTCTTATCAAAACCATACTTCAATCATTTTGATATTTCAAGGAGAGGGATGATATCACCTGGATTTTTAGCCCAGATCCTTTAATTAATCCACAATAAGTCTATGTGGGCTAACCTGATCTATAGAACAATAGGGATATAATCAATGTTATCATAGTTTTCCATAAAATTTCATCATATGATAACATTCTCAGATAAAATTTATGTTTCCTCATCATGGGGAAATTATAATCAAATTTAACATGAATATTCTATACACATCTCAAAAAACTATCCAAATAGTTCATCTCCTTGAAATATAGATATAACATAATATCATCTTTGATCAATCATAAATACTCCTTTATAAATGTTTTGAACATAAAAATGGATTGAAAGTATGGTTCTCATATATTATTTCTCTATTGATTCAATTTTCCTAGAAATTTAACATTTGAAAACTTTCCCCTCAAATGAGATACCCCTCAAGGAATGATATCCTATCCTCTTTATCATAGAGAAGTACAACATGATAATCTCATAATATTTTTCTATATCTAAATGATAACATCAAGAATATCCTACAATTACATTAATGTTAGCACACAATATACAAATGATTAAATGAATAATGTTTGAATTCCTTATACTTCATGGGAACCCCTTTATCTGAGAGGTTCCTCTCAACCAAGTCCATTATTTATTTATATTATTAATATATTTTATGTTTGAATCATATTTATTCAACTCAGGAATAAATATATCATCACTTATTTGCGAATTAAGTTTCCTTAAAACATTCCCATTTCACTCATACCCCTAAAACTTATTCAACTCATCAATTATGGATGTATTCTCAAAAACCTTTTCATATTCTTTCAATAAAAATTTCATATTTTTATATTTCATCCACATATTCTCAAAAAAACATCCCATTTGTTCTTTCCACATTCCAAGTAAATATAAGTTAAACCAACATGAGTACGCTTTGTGTCTATACCTTCCACACCACAAAAAACATCACCTAAATTAAGATTTCCTTAACTCATTACAGACTTTTCTAGAATGGTGTTGATGTTATCCTCTTTGATATTTCTTTTTCTTATGGGTTTTCTATTTTCTTGGAAGAATCATGTCATTACCTTATATGGAGGTTTTCATCTCATTCTTCTTATATTCACTTTAGGAACTTTTACCATTAGAAATAAACATTATATTTTTAGGTTGAATATGTGTAGGAATAATTTGTTACTTTAATGATCTATTTTAACTATCATGATAATATTATACTCTAATATCAATAGAATTCATGAAATATTATCTATACTACTTTAAATCAGTTTAATATATAACACAGATAAACTATGTCTCAAATAATTATTATACTCTAGCAACTAATTTCTCATTAATATCACATGTCTTCTTATTTTGATCTACTATCACTAGCTTGTGTTCCCTGGTTTCCTAAATATGGGATGAAACTATTTTTATCAGATACTAGTTTTTTCCATTAAAATTACCTTTTACATTTTTATCAAACTCACTAATTCGAGTAGCCATTATCTTATTCTTGTTCTACACCATTATCTTAACATTCTTGGGTAATGAAATTTTCTCAAGATAATATTTCAGCCTACCTCTATATTCCTATTCATGATCTATTCTCTCTTGTCCATCATCATCACTACATTAAAAATGTGAACCTTTCAACACATGAGTAATAATAGTTACTTTATTATCATAATTTCTAGATAGTTTTCATCCTCTCTAAAGAATCTTCTTCTATTGGTGCTGTAATGTTACTTTTTCTCATGATCCTTTTTATTCATTCAAGGGACTTCTTATTCCTCATCTAATTCAGATTCCTTAACCTTTTTATTTGAAAAAAACTATTATATATCTATAATTTTAGAATAATTAATGCATCTAATAAATTTAATACTTTTTGGTTTAATCACTTTTCAAGAACTTATTTGAAAAGAGAGAAAGAGAGAGAGACAATATGATTGATATCTCCATCATCTTCTAAAAATCAGATGTCTTCAACTTATTTATTTTTCCTTTTATCATGTATCTAAAAGAAATTTATACTTTCACTTGATAATTTAATGATAGTGTCTTCCTTATTTCATACATAATATGAATATTCTATATTATATGATGTCAAATATATTCTCTATCTTCTACAGATGATACCTTGAGATCAATTTTTTTTGGAAATTTCCTCATATGATTCTATAAAATAGTATATTTTTTAAGTTTTTCACCGAATCCATGAATATTGATAACTATTTCATTTACTCAGGTAAAATATCTATCAACATATTCATCATTAGCCATCATAATATCTTCAAATATACTCCTCAAAATTTAGAACATGGCTTCCTTCACTATGACATTTCCCTCATAGTTTATCTTTAATTTATCCCATATCTCCTTCATAATTGAAATAACCACCACCTTTCTTCATACCTTCTCTCAAAAAGACATCAAAATAGTATTTTCTTCTTTTCCATACATCTCTATATTTTTTTATCATCATGGGTCATAAGATAATTATTAGAAATGGGTTTAAAAAAATGAATCTTGATCACATACCTCAAGGACAAGAGAAAATAATTTAGGAATAATATTATTACTCTAACTACGATAGTTTATTACTTCAAAGAGAGTAACTCCTTAGTTGTTCATAGGATTGTGATTATCAATCCACCTTGGGTATTTATAGAAAAACGCCTCTAATAGAAATTTTTAACATTTAACTTTATTGGATCACTGAGAGGGGGATGAAAAAAACTGGTGATCCACCTTTTCATTTATTATTACTACCCTTTGAGCTCAACATAATAAACTTGTGAAATTTCTCAACCCACTCATTGGAGTCTCTCAATATCTACTCATATGAAAAAATAGATAATTCGAAACACATGATACTTACAAATATTTTCACCCATGCCTACCCCTTTCCATGATGGCCGGTCCCCCAATATGGATTCATCCACTAATTCAAATAAATATTTACAACAGTGATTCTATATTGTTTACACACCACTTATACAATCCACTAAAAGATACATCATATCTAAAAAATATTATCCAAAAAGTGTATAAAACCCCTATTAATAAATTCCCCTCTTGATGATGGTCCTATTCCATGAATAGAAAGATCAATGAATCTATACATTGACACCATCAAGAACACTGATATATGATATCGATACTAACCTATTGGTCTTGAAATAACCACCAGAATATGGGTAGTTTGGAGTTCCTAAATTCATAGAGGTGAATTTCATCATGATTATAGAGACCCAAAGCTTGACGTACATAGAAATTACATTACTTTTTCGGAATAATTAATATATGAAAAAAATAGACGCCCAAAGAACGTATTAGTTTAGTGTCTTTGGAAATTCGGAACATAATCTTCTAATCATGGTGAAAGATCTTCAACATCTCCCGTAAATATCTTCCCATTTTGTTTTTTTTACCTAAAACCTTTATTTATATCATGGGGAAAAGAAAACATAAAAAGGGTGAGCTCAAATTCTCAGTAAGGGTAAACATGGAGAACATAAAAACAATCCATAAACATTTGAATGTAAAAACATGAACATAAGAAATGACATAAAGCATGTCAGTACATAAGGAATATATCATAAAGGAAAATTAAGCATGATAAAATATCATGTGAATAAAACATGTAATTATGTTAAACCATTAAGAACATGTTATGATTTCCATAGTATCAAAGGCATTGCTGCCAAGACCATCATAGTGGACAAAGTCCATTACTGAATTGGGTTTACTTGCTGTTCCAGCCCTGTATTATTGAACCATATTTTAATTTCTGTTCCAACCATGTCTATCTCATGAGATATAAATCTTTACCCAATGCATTGGAGGGATATATAGGTCCTACCCATCTCATAATGAAATCATTCTTACATGTGCTACAAAATAAACATAATTCATTCATCATAACCCAAAGAATAAAATGGGTTTCATAAACATGATCCCATCATAACGTAATACATATAAAACAAATGGATATAATTTGATAATAAGAAGAATAAAACCATGTAAATAATAGATACATTATACTTTAAACATAAGCATACTAAATAACGTGATCTTAGATGGAAAATAGTTTTGACAAAACACTTGAAAAGAATTCTTGAGGAAAACATCCTTTCTTCTTCAAAATCATTTTCTTTTCACAAAATGCCATGAAATTTTAAAATAAAAGGACTTTTGTTGAAAATAATCATGAAATATTGTAGAGTAATATTCATGAAAATAAGGCATTATGAATCTATAAAAATCCATTCATTCCGTATAAGTTAAATAAACATTCTCCTCATACTTTTGCCGGAAAAGTCAAAAAGTACCTCGTATAGTAAAAAAAGAAAGATCGCTTCCATACCTTGTGTTAAAAGTAATAAAAGGGTAAAAATGAATTTAAACATACATGGAAGAATAGTAAACAATTTATGAAAACATTTTGAGAAAACATGGACATTGATTATAAACATAACCCCAGTAAATACTTACGAATAAACAATCTTGGATAAGAACGAGATTGGAATAATTATTCCTTACCATAGGTCCAATTTCTTCCATACGTTCCTGAAACTCCTGTATAGTGGGTTTAAACATATTATTAACTTGTAATAGAACCATAATAATATTTATGATATCATATATGATTCACTTATGACTTTATATTACCTGTTCTTTTATCAATTCCATGTTAAAACAGCGTTTTGGGTAAAATCATTTCATTTATCATACGTGTTTTGACTTTTTGTTCTTGATATTATTACTTATATCATAATTTACTTAATTCCAGAATGTAAAAAATAATTTAGATATAATATATATTCAGAATATAAATATATAGGATAGATCGATAAATGGAAATGAAATGCACCTTTCATGGAGACGGTAGGTCGTACGTATGCATGAATGCTGTTTTCGTTTTCCTATTGAATTGAATGGAATTAAGTAAATGAAACATATATTTACATAAATAAAGTATCATTATTATGTCATATATTTCATGATTATTTATTATATATACTTTATAATCACTCTTTAATGGTTGACATGGAGAATGAATCTCATCGCGTTCGTGGGGACGATAGTCCGTACGTACGCACGAGCAACAATATCATTATTTTGATATTATATTCGTATATAATTGGATGGTATATCATATAATAATAATAATAATAATAATGTTATATTTATTATTTATATCATTTATACTCATTATTATACCCATCCAAATGATGAAATGTTTGAATAACAAACTACACCACGACGTGGAGACGGTAAGCCATATGTACGCACATGTGGTGAATTTTTCATTCATAGGATGGATAAAATAACTAATATGGTTGTAACATTTTTATAATAACATCAAAGTATATATAATATACTGGATTTATTATTTTATAATGTAAACAACAAAGAAGGATGAAGTGGAAGAAGAAAGGAACTTGAAATAGGTTGTGAGATATTTACCTCTTCTTCAGGTTCTTCATATTTATTTGATCAAAAGGGCTCTTTAGGTTGGATTTATGACTAAAGGAAGGCCTATAGGATGAAGGGAGGATAGTTGAGAGGGTATTGGGGTAGGTTTTGTCCGATCCAAATGGCTTTGGAGGTGTGAATTAGAGAGAAGCGGGAGTGCCCTTTTATAAGAGAGGTGAGGGGCACCTTAGGAAAAACTTAAAATATTATTTTATAATAAAGTCATATTTGGTTTATAATGGCTCCAAATTGATTTATTTAGAATCTAAATTGAGTATGGGTCTAAATACTCTCAACCAATGGGTTTTAGACAGTTTTGGGTCACTATATTAACCTTATAATTTATATTTAACTCTTAGTTAAGTAGTTTTACATTTACCATGTCTCTTTGTATTTTTATATTATATGGAAAATAAACTTACTATATACATCCAAGATAAACCCAAGTGGTTCATTAATTATACAACTACCATTATATAATTCTTTTGGATGAACGTTATATTTTTAGAAATAGAATATCAATTAATAATTTAATATTTGTTTTAAAAACTCTTTTATGTCAATTTTGACATTATTTGGTATTTTGTTTTTCTAAATTCATAACAACATTATTACTTCAAAAAAAAATTCATATAACCAACCCTAATATATTATATTAACCCATTAAATTAGTATAATTCATAAAAAGTCTCAAATTAAATTTATTTGGGTATTTATAATATCGATTATATTAATATTTCATTAATAAGGTAATTACTGCATAATCATTGTGTCATAAATAAATTAAATTATTTAATGTCTAAAAATTATAAATAAAATATTAATATGTAGGAAATATTTTTATCTTTATAATTAATATTTATAGTCGAATTTATCTTATGTATAACCCTATATTAAAAATGGTTTACTTATTAAACTTTGATTTTAACTCTTTTAACTCCTCTTTGAATTAAATAATAATAAATGTCCTAATCTAATCCAAGTGGACCTAAATGGTAATATTTTATTCCTAAGGTTGTTTTTGGTTGAATTACACTTATCCAATAGAATTAGGAAATGTTTTAGGGTAATAATAATATCATTTTTACCCTTAATTACACTATTTACTTTAAACCGTGGTAAATAAAAGTAAAAAGTTACTATTCATAAAAATTATTTTTATCTTATTGAACCACATTTTACTTACTGATATCAAAAATGTCTCTCGGATTTTGGAAATTCCACTCATAGAAGTGGTAAAATTATGTTTTATGAAAATTTGAAAATTCTCCTAGGAGGTGGGTAAAAGACGGTAAAAAGTTCAATAAAATTTTTATATATCTAAAATTGTTATAAAATGAATCCAATGAATTAAATTGAACTTATATAGGTATTATGTATCTATTTTGACCTAAAATAAATTTAAATAAAATAAATGATTATTTAAATAAAAAGTCAGTTTTAACCAATAACTCAGTGTTTTCACTATTCATCAAAAACTGAATGTTTTTAGAAAAATACAAAAAATTTACCCTAGGCTAATTTCAATATTCCGAATCCAAAAATGAAGTCCATTTTAAAATATAAAATTTCAAAAAGTGGATATTACTATTCATAACGGCTAGTTTATATAATATTTTAATAACGTATCGTTGTTTAGTGAAACCCAGTATTGCGTACTACACACGCTATCAAGGAAGGTCACGATTGCATGTAATGTAAGACAAGTTAGGGATGCGTGTAGTGTAAACTCCCTTTGATGTTGCATATAACATAATCAAAACTTATTTCATTTATACATTAAACAAAATCTATACTTAATGTTGCGTAGAATAATTTCCACAAAATGAACTTGAAATTGTGTGTAACATGATCCAAGAATAGTTTGGCAAATACTACAAGCTAATACGGTGTTGCATATATTACAAGATAATCTTGGTGTAGTGTACAATAGAATACATCAATGAAATTAAAAATAATATATCTCATAAAATCTCGGGGTGTTACATTCTACCCCCCTTAAAATGAATTTCGCCCTCAAAATTTTTCAGGGTTATAAATCGTTTACTACTTGAAAGTTTCATTCATAGAAACCCACATCATAAAAAGAAATACTAAAACTTAATTTTAAAAATTGAAGTATAAAATGTAACGGTTACCCAAATTAACTCATTAATAGGTTTCCACATAGGATAAAATAGGTGAAAATATGGATATATAAGAGAAATCTAGCCATCATGATTTGATGAATAGTGATAGAGAACATGGCTATGAAAAATCCAACAATCACAATGCCATAAATTTGTGATGATCAAAGATACCATCTGTTTCATTGAATATGAGGGTACTAGGACAAAATTTTTGGTTTTTAAGATCATTTCCCTAATGTTGATAAAATTTTTCACAAGGAGAAATACTTACTTGATTTTAGTGTAATTTCATCGTTGGTCATTCCATGAACAATTTCCACTTCATCTCTTATTTAACGAAATAAAGTTAAATTTTTACTTCTTGAAATATTATCAGATCTTTCAAAAGAATGATAGGTCATTCCATCTGTCTCAAACAAAAGGTTAGAAAAAGTTATTAAATATACATAAGTCCATCTATGGTGAGGTTAATTGTATATGATTACAAAAATGGGATTAGACTCCAACTATCGAACCGTTTAATAAAATAAAACTAATTTATACTAACCAGGGAATTCCTTTAGGCTAGTGGTAGGTGATAAAGGCCTGTCACACTTCAGTTGTGGGTTTGATTCCCGCAACCTTATCCGACACGACAGGTCGTCGCCCATTCTGCATGTTTTCCCTTTTCTTAAACTATACTATTATAACATTCCAGAAATAAAATCAAAAAACAGTTCTAGCCTTAAACAATACTATCTGATGTTCAACTTAATCCATTCCAACCTTAAGACTTATCCAAAATACTTCTTTCCAAACTCATAGTATAAAGAGAACCATTACTAAAAATTTTATATAACAAGCATGTGAATACCATCATTTATCCCTCATATATCACAAGATATATCTTGTTGGTCACATTCCAAACATGTGATTACCTTAATCATGTATCCTTTTGAAACATGTATTACCATATAAACTTAGTGAAAACATGAATGTTCTCAGAAGTTAACTCTTTCCAGATACCAAAATCTCAAAAATTCTATATACTCAAACCATGATATCACTTTGTCCTTATCTCAATCACGAGCTGATGAATACTATCAAACATATTATTTTCTTCTTATCCCTTCATTATGCACATATCATCTGCTTTCCAAAAAATATTTCAATCACTTTTCATGGTTATCGGTACCATATTCTTATGGAAAACCACAATGGACCAATACATAGATATTCCAATATACTATAAAAGTACCTCAACAACATTATTCTTGAATACCAATACATAAAAACTTGAATCCATCCTCTTCAATGATTGTCATGGAATAATTCCTTCCTTGATTTAGAAGTAACCTCTTAGGTCAGGGCATTGAGTTGGGTAATGACCATGTTCTCCACAGATAAGACATTGAACTCCATAACAGTTTGTCACTCTATGACCCTTCTCTCCACATAGATAACATCTCCCCCTCCATTTTATGTATTCATCAAGGTTCTTCTTCCCTTCTTTATAAATCTCAATATTCTTTTCTCTATGATCCTCACCATGACAACATGCATAAAAGTCCATCTTCATCTTATTTGATGAGTTAGGAATACCACTAAAGTTCACCTTGTTAATCATATATCGTGATGAATGATTCAGCATAATTACAAAATCTTTATTTCTAGGAATTACACAACTTCGTTTATCATAGTCACCAATTTGTCCATTGGATTCAATTTTTACCTAATTCCTTCTAGTTCCCTCCATTGACTAAAACCAAAAACCATGGTGTAAGAAACAATTAAAATAACAAGGAACCACATAATCATAAAAAGTCACTTATGGGATGTATAAATTATCACACATTCTTTAATCCATGAAACCCTAGGTTCACACAAGGATATTCATGATCATCAACATAATTCTAGGATTTTAACCTATAGTTATACTAAACCTTAGGGACATCCCTAGAAATACCTCAGAAATATCTCTAGGGATCTCACTAACGTTTTTGGATCCTTGTTTCCAAAGGTTAACTAAACCTTCACTCTGATACCAACTGTAGAGACCCAAATCTTAACATACATAGATATTACATTATTTTTTCGGAATACTTAATACATGATAAAAACAGACGCCTAAAGACCATATTAGTTTAGTGTCTTTGGAAACTCAAAACATAATATTCTAATCATGGTGAAAGATATTAAACATCTCCCATAAATATCTTCCCCTTTTGTTTTCTTACCTAAAAACTTTATTTATATCCTGGGGAAAATAAAACATAAAAAGTGTGAGCTCAAATACTTAGTAAGGGTAAACATGGAGAACATAAAAACAATCCATAAACATTTGAATGTAAAAACAAGAACATAAGGAATGACATAAATCATGGCAGTACATAAGGAATAGATCATTAAGGAACATTAATCATGATAAAATATCATGGGAACAAAAAATTTAATTGTGGAAAACCATTAAGAACATGTTATGATTTCCATAATATCAAAGGCATTGCTGCCAAGACCATCATAGTGGACAAAGTCCATTACTAAACCGGGTTTACTTGCCATTCCATCCCTGTATTACTGAACCAGATTTTACTTTCCATTCCAGCCATGTCTATCTCATGAGATATAAATCTTTACCCAATGCATTGGATGGATATATAGGTCCCACCCATCTCATAATGAAATCATTCTTACATGTGCCATAAAATAAACATAATTCATTCATCATAACCCAAAGAATAAAATGGGTTTCATAAACATCATCCCATCATAACGTAATCCATATAAAACAAATGGATATAATTTCAACATAAGAATAATAAAACCATGTAAATATTAGAGAAATTATACTTGAAACATAATCATACTAAATAATTTCATCTTATATGGAAAATAGTTTTGACAAAAAACTTGAAAAGAATTCTTGAGGAAAACATCATTTCTTCTTCAAAATCATTTTCTTTTCAAAAAATGCCATGAAATTTTAAAAGAAAAGGATTTTTGTTGAAAATAATCATGAAATACTATAGATTAAGATTCATGAAAATAATGCATTATGAATCCTTAAAAATCCATTCATGCCGTATAAGTTAAAAAAACATTCTCCTCGTACTTTTGCCGGAAAAGTCAAAAAGTACCTCGTATGGCAAACAAAAGAAAGATTCCTTCCATACCTTGTGGTAGAAATAATAAAAGGGTGAAAATGAATTTAAACATACCTGTAAGAATAGAAAACATTTTATGAATTTTTTTGAGAAAGCATGGACATGGATGATAAACACAACCCCAGTAAATACTAATGAATAAACAATCTCAGATAACAACGAGATTGGAATAATTATCCCTTACCTTAGGTCCAATTTCATCTGTACGTGTCTGAAACTCTTTTATAGTGGGTTTAAACATGTTATTAACTTGTAAAATAACCATAATAATATTTATTATATCATATATGATTCACTTATGACTTTATATTACCTGTTCTTTTATCAATTCCATGTTAAAACAGTGTTTTGGGTAAAATCATTTCATTTATCGTACGTGTTTGGACTTTTTGTTCTTGATATTATTAATTATATACTGATTTACTTAATTCTAGAATGTATGACATGGTTTAGATATAATATATATTCATAATATAAATATATATGATAGATCAATAAATGGAAATGAAATACACTGTTCATGGAGACGGTAGGCCGTACGTACGCATGAACGCTATTTTTGTTTCCCTATTGAATTGAATAGAATTAAGTAAATGAAACGTATATGTACATAAATACAGTATCATTAATATGTCATATCTTTCATGATTATTTATTATATATATATTATAATCACTCTTGAATGGTTAACATGGAGAATGAATCTCATCACGTTCGTGGAGACGGTAGTCCGTACATACGCACGAGCGACAATATCATTATTTTGATATTAAAATAATATATAATTGAATGGTATATCATATATAAATAATCATAATAATGTTATATTTATTATTTATATCATTTATACTCATTATTATACCCATCCAAATGATGAAATATTTGAATAACAAACTACACCATGACGTGGAGACGGTAAGCCGTATGTACGCACATGTGGTGACTTTTTCATTCATAGGATGGATAAAATAACTAATATAGTTGTACCATTTTTATAATAACATTAAATTATATATATGATACTGGAGTTATTATTTTTTAATGGAAACAACAAAGAAGGAGGAAGTGGAAGAAGAAACCAACTTGAAATAGGTGGTGAGATATTTACCTCTTCTTCAGATTCTTCCTTTTGATTTGATCAAAATGGCTCTTTAGGTTGGATTTATGACTAAAGTAAGACCTATAGGATGAAGGGAGGACAATTTATAGGGTATTTTGGTAGGGTTTGTCTGATACAAGTGGCTTTGGAGGTGTGAATTAGAGATAAGGGGGAGTGCTCTTTTATAAGAGAGGTGAGGGGCACCTTAGAAAAAACTTAAAATATTATTTTATAATAAAGTAATATTCGGTTTATAATGGCTCAAAATTGATTTATTTTGAAGATAAAGTGGGTATGGGTCTAAATAATTTCAACCAATATGTTTTAGACAGGTTTGGGTCACTATATTAACCTTATAATTTATATTTAACTCTTAGTTAAGTAGTTTTACATTTACCATGTCTCTTTGTATCTTTATATTATATGGTCAATAAACCTACTATATACATCCAAGAGAACCCCAAGTGGTTCATTAATTATACACATATAATTATATAAGTCTTTTGGATGAACCTTAGTTTTTTAGGAATATAATATCAATTAATAATTTAATATTTGTTTTAAAAACTCTTTTATGTCAATTTTGACATTATTTGGTATTTTGTTTTTTCTAAATTCATAAAAACATTATTACTTAGAAAGAAATTCATATAACCAACCATAATATATTATATTAACCCTTAAATTAGTTTAATTCATAAAAAGTCTCAAATTACATTTATTTGGGTATTTATAATATCAATTATGTTAACATTTCATTAATAAGGTAATTACTGCATCATCATTGTGTCATAAATAAATTAAAATATTTAATGTCTAAAAATTATAAATAAAATACCATTATGTATTAAATCTTTTTATATTTTTTAATTAATATTTATAGTCGAATTTATCTTATGTATAACCCTATATTAAAAATGTTTTACTTATTAAACTTTGATTTTAACTCTTTTAACTCTTCTTTGAATTAAATAATAATAAATGTCCTAATCTAATAAAATTGAACATAAAGGGTCATATTTTATTTCTAAGGTTTTTTTTGGTCGAAATAAACTTATCCAATAGAATTAGGTCATGTGTTAGGATAATAATAATATCATTTTTACCCTTAATTACCCCATTTACTTTTAACCGTGGTAAATAAAAGTAAAAAGTTACTATTCATCAATTTTTTTATCTTATTGAACCAAATTTTTCTTACTGATATCAACCGTGTCTCTCATATTTTTGAAATTCTACTCACAGAAGCGGTAAAATTATGTTTTATGTAAATTTGAAAATTCTCCTAGGAGGTGGGTTAAAGACGGTAAAATGTTCAATAAAATTTTTAAATATCTAAAATTATTATAAAATGACTCCAATGAATTAAATTGAACTTATATAGGTATTATGTATCTATTTTTACCTAAATTAAATATAAATAAAATAAATGATTATTTAAATAAAAAGTCGGTTTTAACCAATAACTCAATGTTTTCACTATTCATAAAAAATTGAATGTTTTCAGAAAAATACAAAAAATTCACCCTAGGCTAATTTTGATATTCCGAATTTAAAAATGAAGTCCATTTTGAGAGATTAAATTTAAAAAAGTGGGTATTAATATTCATAACGGATAGTTTATATAATATTTTAATAACATATCGTTGTTTAGTGAAACATGGTATTGCGTACTACACACACTATCGAGGAAGGTCGCAATTGCATGTAATGCAATCCAAGTCAGGGTTGCATGTAGTGAAAGCTCCCTTTGGTGTTTAGTATAACATAATATAAACTTATTTCATTTATACATTAAACAAAATCTATACTTAATGTTGCGTAAAATAATTTCCACAAAACAAACTTGAAATTGTGTGTAACACTAGCCAAGAATAGTGTTGCATATACTGCAAACTAATACGGTGTTGACTATAGTACAAGCTAATATTTTTTTAGTGTATATTATAAGACATCGAATAAATTAAAAATAATATATCTCTTAAAATCTCGGGGTGTTACAATGAGATCTATATCATGTGTGCTCCTCTTACAGACTTTTCTACTTCAAAAGTAAGCAAAGGAAGTCCATTGTGTTTATCTTACGTTTCTCTTATAGTTTATATAGGGTGTATCTATCATGAATACATAGATTATATCACATATAATCTCTCCTTCTATAGGTGTTAATGATCTTACCTCAAATAAAGAGGCCATACACCAACCAAAGGAAAACTATCATAGTTTTAATGGGTTCCATAATCCACCCATAATTCCCCAAAAAGAATCCCATGATTTTAACCACAACTACTCCATAACTGGTTGGGGGTATTCTTTATCTTCTTGAATATTATATTAAATATTTATTTGATCTTATAAAATTAATGTTTCATGATCCAATGATTTATGCTTCTGTCAGGGACTAAAACTGAGGCCAATGATTACCGAAGAATTCATGATTTGTTCATGAATCACCATAATTAATTATCCTGACTTTGAAATGTCACATGTATATAACCCGTTTAACATATTGAGTCTAATAATCATTGGTCATCCCTCAATGGCCCGACAACTATGGTGTGGTATTATCCTTTTTTCCCATTTTTCATATTCATTCCTCCATCATAACAAGATCATCAATATAGTCCTTTTTTCCTTACCCATGTTTTGTAGATAGAAATATAGATAACCACACCCACCTCTTTGACAAGGGACTAACCATGTTTTCTTGTAGCTCCTCAAGTTGAACATAGCTTCCTAGCTTCAATTAGGCAACACTATGCCCATTTTCAGATTCATCATATTTACCGTTCTGGAAGCCAAGGATTCACAACAGGGACTGCTACGGCATGGACCCTATATTGGTTTCCCATGTTATGAATTTTATTCTCACCACACCCTATGCTATGGGTGTGGCTTTCTTCTGGATTTCTACTCCATATTCACCATTCAAACCTCTAAGGTGTGGCCACTCCCATGTATATAAACTTTTATATTCCAGGAAGTGGGATAAATTGTGTCCCTTCTAGTCATTTTACAAAATGAATTCAAACTATATTGTAAAAAAATCTAACAAACCCAACACATTACTTTGGGAAACCTAACATCCTTCTCAGGATACTTAATTATGAAACTTATTGAGAAATGATATAATTTTTTACTCATCCTTTTATTAATGGAATACATCCACCTAAAAATTCCTACTAAAAAATAACAAATGAAATATTCAATCCCAACAGTATATATCATCTTAAAATTGAATGATAGATGATATTCAATCCATCTCCCTTATCATAGATTCTTATACCACTTAGAAAATATATAATTCATCTATGATTATTGGTATATATAATAATAATCTCACCAAAAAATTAATGTTCATAGATCATAAGTGAATAGACCATTATATATAGTTTATGATCAGGGGTAGGGGTGATTCTACTGATGCATCTTATGTTTTCGTGTAGAATCCAAGATTCTATTGTAAATTTTAAACACCATATCTTGAACTATCACGTAATTCACCCTTTAATTATCTTTTATTCATGAATTTTTTAATAGATTAATATAATAATTTTTAATTTTCTGTAATAAATTCATTTTTCAAGTCATCATATAAAATTTAGTTTAGTATTAATTTTTAGACTTTTTTTTTGAAAAGGTTTATTTTTTGTCAAAAATTTTATTTTTAACAAAACTTATAAATTGTATGACTTTAACATTATATAAGAAGAACCAAGTAATTTTTAAAACATATTAACTTATATGATATTAATTTAAGGAAAAATATTATATATTTTTAAATATTATTTTATCTTATAAAACTTATGGAAAATAATTCTATAACTAATTAATTTTTTAATATAAAAAAATTATTCTCAGTATTTTTTTTGAACAAAGTTTTTTCAATAGAGATTTCGTTTTGTATATCCTAGAAAGCCCTATAAAAATATTTATTTTTTAATAAATCAATTTAGGCCAATAAAATTAGTATCCAAAATAATTTTATATTATATATGAATTTAAATCTTAAAATGTTTTTTTGACTAAAAACTGTCTGTATGTGATTAAGAAAATTTATTTTTAAATTAACTTTTCATACCTTTAAAATTTATATTTGATGAAATTATTTTAAAATTTGAATCTATAAGTATCAAATTAGGTAAAATTTATATCTTGATCTTTATCATTAAACTTAAAAATTGTGGTTAGAAATTAATTACCAAGGTAAAAGTAAATTAGTGTAAAAGTTAAAGTAAAAAACCCCCAAAATCCCTAAAACTGACTAGAAAAGGAGTGGTTGAGGTGAGTTATGATGAAAACTAATTTTACTCCTCTATTTTTGTACATTTTTATCTATTTAAACTTGAATATTAACCTTTCAATTTTGAAAATGTAAGAGTAACTCCCAAAACAACAATTTCCTTTATTTATAAAATGGAGACATCTTGACCACTACAAGACCCAATTATTTTGAATTTATACTTAAAAATATGATTTTTTATTTACATAACCCTACTCATAATTAAAAAGCTTTTATTTACCATTAGATTTCATAATGCACTCATTTCCAAGGAGATATACAAGAGATATTCAAGTCCCCTACACGAGTATTATAAACTATCTAGTTTATCTACTTAATTTTATTCTTTTAAATTAATTATATCCACACTAATATAATTATATTAGTATACTTTTAATGATTTAATGTCACTATATTAATTTTATAATCATTTTTTTCATATACCCCATCCATTGAGAAAAATAAAACTATTGTTCGTGTATTGTATGGACTACCGCCTCTATGACGTAATGTGTTTAATTGTCCTTCACCACCATGAAAGGATGGATATAAGGGTCAGATTAAAGGATAAGTATGATTTTAATGATATCATTATGGTTCTATTATGAAATATTCAGGAACTTATTAATGATATTATCAACAAATAATCATGGTTAATTAAATTTTTTAAAATTAGAGTACTAAGAAGATGATCTATTATTCAAATCATGTAAGATAATCATATCCATTAATTATTATTAAACTTATTTAAAAATATTATATATAAAACATATAAAAACTAAATATGATCATTATGCTTCAGGTATGATTATATTAAAATAAAACCACTTCATAACCATTCCTTAAATTAGGGTATGTTCATGTTTGGGTAGGTTTAACCACCTAATTGAACAATAATATGAATTTATATAATGAATGAATATGGTAAAGTAATTAATATTATATTATGATATAAATGTGTAAATAATATTTTTTCCGGATATGTTATATCCACATCTAATTCATCAATAAATAAATCACCCTACCTTTGTCAAAAATCACCAAAACATGGTTATATTGATTTCTTATTCAAGTATACATAATAAAACACTCATGATTGTATTTTTAAAACATTATAAATTATTATAAATCATCCATAATAGTAACTTTAATTATATATTAATAATTTAATTTAGAATAAGTATGAATATAAGAATCATTATTATGAACCTAGTGCATACAATCGAAACTATAAACACGGATGTGTTAAAGATTTGAATAATTCACATAGATAATGAATATTTATAAAGATTATTTATGTAAATATATATGATTAAAGTTAAAAATTAAGTGATTAAGGTGTATATTTTCATGATAAATGAGGTTAATGTATGTTAGTGTAAGTCAAGATAAGAGGTAAGGGTTTTTTCATGTCAAATCCATCTCTTTGAGACAAGTTTTGTATTATTAAACTAATTTACTCTGTGTGGGGTAATTATAATTCCTACATAAGATCAAATATAATGAAATTAATTTATTTAGGGTATTTTAGGATCAATTATTTTCCTTTCAAATGATTATGACTGAATTGATACCCATGCCATATGTGGGGTTATTCCATGTCAATTTTCATTATTTGGGACCAATGTCTTTATCACTATTTATTTTCATTCATGTCATGAATATATTGACATATATAATTTTTTACCATTTTAAGAAAGAAATTTAAAGGAATTATAAGTCAATAATTTTATACCTATATCATATTCTTTTGATTCAATAATTACCATTTCCATAGTGGAAAAACCATCCTATGTTTTGTTAATTTAAAAGTGTTTATAATTTCCATGTCTAGAAAGAAGAAAGTATATGTGGTTGTGGAAGTGTTGCACCTAGAGAAAATCACCAAAAAAAGGTTTTTTTGAGAATAAAATCAATCATCACTCTCATACATGGTGAGTGGGCCTAATATCGCACACCTAATGAGACACTCTTGGGGGATATGATTTGTAATATTCACATGATCTTAATGAATCATGATAAAGTATTTTTTCTACTATCACTTTGGTCTTATAGTAATGAAAACTATTGAAGACAATTATTATCTTCCATGGATGACTTATCATATCAGAAGTACCATTATCCCCATATTAATTTAATGAGGGTACTTCATCTTACATTAATTTCACCCCATGGTTTCTATGACATTTTAGGGATATTATCCAAGACATGAACATTATTCTATTGAATGGAGGAGTATTTGATTTCTTTATTTCTCATTATACAGATGGGAATGTTCTATCCAGTAAGGGGTTCCTCAGGTAATGGTATAAGGGGTCTTGATGAATCTTATGGTTACTGTATTAGTCTAAATTAGGTGATGAGTGGGGCCTATAATTTTATAGTACATTCATGCATCGACAAGTATCATAAGAAAAATATTGTGTGAGTTTTATTGTATACCTATTCCCATAATAGGATAAATTTATTAACACATGACATATAAATTATGTTTTAATTTTAATCATTATGTATTCCTTCAGTATGTGATCAATGATAATTATTATCCATGTTTTATTTTATAATCATGGATATAACATTACATCAATTTAAATTTATTATAGATTCATGTTGTTTATTTTTTATTACTATATCAATTATTTTATATTTATGTTATGTAATCTTATTTTTTATGTTACCCTTTACTAAAAATCTAAGTTCTTTATTATTTGTTTCCCTTCCCCAAAAAATATAGAGGAGGTCTATGTATAATTTTTAGGTCCATGATGGAAGGGTTAATAATGTACTTTCAATGTGTTAATATTATGTCTTATGTTTTCATGTGTATTGTATGTATGTATCTCATCTTCTAATATAGCTAAACTATTAAATACTTCAATAAATATTATATTTTGTACCAAAAATGTAATATAACTACCAGCTCTGGGTTTCTAGAGTCCATGATATTACATGTAAATAAATATATTCCACTAATTGACCCTCCTATAACATTAAACAACCTAAACCTATACTATAGGTGTATTAATACACATAATACTGCATTCATAGCTCATGTAGAATGAGAAATAATTAATGAGTCAATTAATGAATCAATATTATATCATTGTTAGTTTTAAGTGTGAGAAATCATTAATTAACCAATTTGAATAACCAATAAAGACTAAGAGACTCAAAATATCGAACACATTATTTGAGAGTTTCCAATACATCATAATTAACAAATTCTAATGATTCACTAATATTTCTAGTTTAGATAAAACATATATTGGATTATTCCCCTTTTAAATCTAAAAATTGTATTTTTGTATAATTTTATATATTCAATGAGCCCCCAATGTGACCCTGATGATATTCAAAAAATTCATATAATCTTCATAGGATCATGAATAAATCAATATTTCATGGATACACAAAAATATGAAAAAACAATGATAAGGAAGAATAACTCAATTCATTATATCCATAAACATTTATGGTGTGTTCATCACTCAGAACAAAAACACTAGGGACTCAAAATGATCATAGTTCATTAGAAAATATATAATTATAACATATTTATTTTACATGCTTACCCAATGATAACCATACTAAAAATAAATATCTAAGAACCACTAAGATCCAATTCTATATTTATTAAATATTTTATCCACAGAAAATAATAATAATTAATAATGGTATCATAGTTTAACATGAAATAGTGAATACTTAGTAATAAATTCTCATCTTAATTCTTATTAAAAACACTACAGAAACACATAGAGAAATACTTTTCCTACTAAAACCTTTATATATTAAAGGTCATACAACTAATTTTTTTTATTTATCAGAGATCATGTATAGAAATGTAGTAAATAATAATAAATATTATATAGGTATATATTAACAAGTCAATGAATAACTTTTCCTCCCATTATAGAGTTATCCTTATAAAATAATCTCACTTATCATAGATAATAATTAATATATAGAGGTAACCAGTTTCATAAATATTTCTATATAAATCCCCTTACCTAGATACACTATTTATTATTCTACTAAAAATAATTAACCAACCCCACCCACTAGACCCATCCCTTAGGCTGTATGACTCCTCTATATTATATAACCCTACTAGTTCGATCCTTAGTAATCCTTGAAACCTCAAGTACCTGAATTCATAGAATACATATGACTAGTTCTATACTATGGTTCACTAGATCAATTATAAGATAATGGGTTCTATGAGATATCATAATGTCTATTTAAAAAATATATACACAAAACTCATGCAATGATTGATCAAGGGATAATTGATAGGATGAAGAAATAAAATCATAAAATGAACATACCTCACTATGCATGATTTTAATATTCATTATGAATGTGTTTTTTAGGAGATTACATATGAAAAAAGAAATGTGTTATTTCTTATTAATATATATATATTGGCTAATAAAATCATATAACACTTTGGTTGGACATAAATTCTCTAAAATGTTTTCTAGAACATCCTCATCATATAAAAGTAGATAATTGTGATTATGAGAAGGATTCAACCAAGATTATGATCTCTTTTATCTCAAATAAGGTCCATAAATTACATTAAATAGAACTACATCCTTAAATGATTAATCCTATTGAAATATATTTATTTCTAGTGTTATAAAATGGTTAATAAATGTTGAATCTCCTTTCAAAATTAACTTCATTTATTAATATGTTTGTTAAACTTATTTAACAATAAATATTTTAATCTTATATCTTCTCATGGGAAATAAATGGCTAAAGTAATATGATAATCACATTTTATGTCCTTTTCGATGATATTTTATTCCATATTGTATGTGCACCTAAATTTGTTTTTATTTACCACATGAAAACAATGGCCAAAAATTTGTGAAATTCACTAAAAAATGTTTTGTACTTTAGTTCACAATATAAAAAAATATATATTACTTATTCTAAATATTTAAAAACCTTATGAAAAACATCACGTCTTTTTGAATACTTTAAAACTACATTAGGAATGATTATCAATATATCTTTTATTTTTTTTTCAAACACTTTAATCCAAAATCAATCCTCATTTGACTACCATATGTGTGAATTTATGAGTCATTATATAGTTGTTAAAAAATATGAATTTAGTAATCCATTATTATAATAAAAGAGTATCCTATAGAAAAAAATTTTGTTAATCAATTTACAAAGGGGTCTAGCATGATATTAATCAATCAAACTTATATCCCCATAAGAACATTCTAATTATAAGTTGTATCTCTATACATCATATGCATGCTAACATAATCATATTATTCAATACATAGAGTGATAACTTGACATGGAACATGATAGTCTAGTATAAGACAACTTTTTAAATTATGATAAATCAAAATAGATTAAAAATTTGGAATAAATACATCACATTCCATTCATTCAATTATAATATCACCACATCACTTGTCACTTAAAAAAGAATGGGAATGAATTTTCACTTCTAATTTAACCATGGTAATGTTAGTCATGCAATTCATACAAGATGGAAAATATCATCTGGGTTGGACTAAATTGATGACACAATCAAAAACATACCCATAAAACCCCAAATTAAGCCACCATCAAGGATAGTGTAAGAAAGGTATCAAACTATAAATGTTTACATACTAGGTAAATTTTAACCTTAGGTAATCAAGATTTATATTAAACATATACCCCCAAGTATATCAATGAATATACGACATTCCAAATGATATAAATTCACAGATCAATCTAAATAATTATTCTCTAGTTGTTATCTCATGAGTCAACTTTTTATCAAATCCAAGATAAAATTCATTCTAATCATTACATATCATTACAACCTACAATACTTCATGATGATCATTGATTAGGGATAACTCAAATACATACATTGATGGGATAATGTTATTTCCATATTCATGTCATATATTTAGTAAATATGAATACATGGTTAAAGAAGATTTCCTTTATTACAAAACTATAGAACATTTTTTAACCACTACACTCAATCACTAAAGCATCTAATACTAAGAGATTCAACATGAAACTTATAATTTTTTGGAAATATTTTTTTATTAATTGTTCTTCTACATTCCTCTATGTATCCATCTGATATATTATTACATTGAACCACTCAATGTTCATAAGAATGATATGGTATTTTGAATAGATGTGTTTTATCATTTAATGAGACCAGGGTTCCATGGTATGATATAAAGTTCCAATATATTTACAGAAAAGATCAATTTTTCCTCAATTATAGGATCCAACCCAAGTTTTGAAATTAACTTCTTGATCCGAATAGCTTCCATCATAATATTTTATATAATGATTTCTTATGCCTATATTATTTAGTCTATCATGATATCTTTTTTTGGAATACCTAAAACTAATAGCTCTATGATTGTGGAAAAACATGAAACTTCTTTTAGGTATAATATAAACATTAAGATATTCAAAAATAACATCAGTGTAACCCCATATAATGATCTCATCCTTACATCCAAAGACAAATAATATATAATTACTTATTCTCAAGTACAAAAGAATATTCTTATATACAATCTGGTGACTCTTATTAGTATTGTATTGGAATATACTTATTATTATCAAGGAATAAGTAACATTGGATTGAGTACATAATATGAAATACATGATAGATACAACTAAATAATTATATACATCCTTTCAATCTATTTAGAAGGATATTATATACTTCTTGGATTCATTCTATACAACACTGGTATGACCCATTCTTGGAGAACGTCATACTAAAATAATTTAGAACTTTACAAATATTTTTGTTCTTACTTAGTCACATAAACCTCATTGATATAACCCAATAGTTCTCAATACCTAGAATATGGGCTATTTAACTAATTTATTTCATTGAGAAGTACATTCACAACCATGCCTTAATAGAATTCAATGTTAGGGTATATTTTCTAATAAGTAGTGTTTCATCCTTATAAGAAATACCAAAACACAATCATAGCCAACATTCATATTGAGTCATCGACCATTTTTTTTATGAAACTAAAATCCTTGATTGCATTTTCAAATGAGATGTTCCAACTTTGAGAATCTTTCATAAATCCATAAATCAACCATTACAACTTATAAACCATATAAGTCCAATTTAGAACTTTACAACTTTAATTTTGAATCATATATAAATCAAATAATAAATAACCATTAATAAAAGTGTTTTTAATATTAATTTTATATATCACATAATCATAATAAGATGTTATGCCAAGAAATATTTTAATAAACATTACCATTGAAATTGTAGAAAATTTCTCATCACATCCAATAATATAAATTCATTTATAACCCTTTTAAATAAAGAATTCCTTATGGGTAGACACTCTTCCATCTATATTTATTTTCATATAAAAAACCCACTTTTAACTTATGGGACTCACACCTTTACTTGCATCCACGTAGTTCTGTACATGGACACTATACATGGATTTCATGTCATATATCAAGGATTTTAACCACTTTATAAAATAAAAAAAATCTCAACATCCTTTCAACAGGTAGTAGGGTAATTATTTGTGAACATTAATTTGTTATAATTTCCCAAAAGAAATCATTATCCTCTGGTCTCTTGATGAATATTATCGTACCTTTGAGGGCCTTATGCATCTTGAGTGACTTCTTCTTCCGTAAATCATTATGAAATTGACCAAAATTCCATTTCTATAACACATCCTATTTATTGGTCTTAGACTTCTCTATGTTCAAATTTCATCACATTGACTCCTCTATTCATGTGATTATTCTCATAGAAAAAACCATATTGATCTATAATCACTTTGGTTTTTTCAGATGTGTATAATTAATTTCCCTTAGTTTATTTTTTATAACCAAAAAACAAGTACATCCTATATTTAAATATTTTTTTTCAAAAATAAAACTTCATGTGTATATTATATAACAAAAAATCTATATAAAATACACATTTGGATTTTTCCTAGTTTATATATCATATAGTTTATTTATAATAGCTTTATATTGAATTTATTAAGTAATAATATTTTAGTTTCTAGAGAATACCCCCAATATGATAAATGAAAGTTTCATCGAATCATCATAGATAAAACCATGTCCAACTGGGTTTGATTCCTCCTATCAAAAACACTATTATATTGTAGAGTTCCCATAGAAGTGAGATATGGAATAGGTTCACAATCTCTCAAATGATCAGTAAACTCCAAACTTAAGTATCCAAAATCTTGGTATGGTTATCGAATATTAATACTTTTTCCCAATTGATTCTATACATCACTTTTAAACTCCATAAAATTTTTAAAGGCTTAAAAGTTGTGTCTTTTATGAAAAACATAACCTAACTGACTAAAATCATCAATGAAGGTAAAACAGTACCAACAACCACCAGAGTAATTTATACTCATTAATTTATATGAGTCATTAAATATAAGATCCAATAGTCTATTATTCCTTTCAACTTTTCCACTAAAATGTTTTATGAATATTTTTCCTACTAAATTGGATTCTCATGTACTAGATAATTTATAATTTAATAATTATAGAAATAAAACTCTATGTATTATTTGGATATATTTCTTGTATATATACCTATGGTGATAAAGAAAATGATAAGTGGTGTTAGAATAAAACTGGACCATCTTATATTAAATGTTAAAAATAGGATTAATTATAACTGGAATGTATAATCCCTTCATCTTATACACAGTTCTATAAAACATTTCATTAATATATTGAGAATAAATATCATCCTTAATAATGAATATAAAACCTTTCTTTTCCAAATAATATATATAAATAAATATCTTTTATGACACGAACATAATAACATTTTTAAATTCCATAATTAGTCCACAACATAGATTTAGGTTTGAGTTGTTGAAATATAATGAAAAAAATCTTTCTTAATTTACAAAAAATAGGTCTATTTCACCTTTCAACTCATATATATATATATATATATATCACATTTCTAAGTTTGTGATTATCAAAAAAATGGTGTGATGCACACCCGATGTCCAATACTCAAGATTCAAAATTAGTGAAATTTATTTATATAACATTCACATCCATAGGTTCAAAAAGTTACTTTTTGAGAGAAATTATCATATTTAAATACCAATTTAGAATTATATTATTGTTTATACCTATAATGGACCTCAAAATGATATATATTATGTATGTTAAAGTCTACAAAAAAATACATTTTTAGGGTTGAGTATCATGCTTTATATCTTTTCATTAAGAAAATTTAATGAATTTTTTCCCACTAAAAATGATGACCCAAAAGATCATATCTTTTCAGTGATCCCATATCAATATTTCACAAATTAATGACTCATCATTAGCGTGAACCATGTCAATTTTACTATTTGTGTAGGCCATTTTTAATCATATCATATATGAATCTTTGATTGTTGAGTGGATAATACTTTCAACAAATCTATCATATAGATAAAACTCAAATATATTAAAATGGTATCCTAATTATATGTGTTTCCAGCTAAGTGTTATCCAAAACTCACAATATTATATGTTTTCTTAAATATCAATGTTAGCCACATACACTATGCCAACACAATGATAATCCATGGGCACTCGTCTTTCTCATTAACCAACCCAGTAAGATAGTCAAGGTTTTGACATGTGTTTTCTTTGGAAGGAATATCACATGTAGAATTTGTGATATTTTCATTATCACAACATTTATATATTCTTCTTATTCATATTATTTCATGTCAATTTCATCTCATCAAATCATTATTATATTATGATTTATTCTGGTATGTGTCTATTCTTTTAATGATTATTTTTGTAATCACTATTATATACACCAAATTAATATGTTAAATCCATGTAAATGTAGAACCCTGTACATAACACATAGTTTGTGTTACTGAATCAAAATAGGATCCAAATATATTTTCACATATCAAAATGAATCTCATGAAAAAGGTATACAAAAACCTTCCATATAAAGGTTTATAATATTAAAAAATCATTAATCCCCACAAGTGTAACCATGAAATGATAAGTTAGTGACCCTTATTTTTCTAGAAATGGTATAGGCATCCAAGATAATGAATACTTCGATCTAAATCCCCTCTCACCAAAATTCATTACTCATAAGATACTTGAATCCCATCATAATTCTAAAACCTAAAATTTATAAACTATAATCATCCTATAAATTCAAGACTATAACTTCATAACAATCCAAAGTCAAGGTAGATAAAAATTAAATCTTACATTATCATTCCTAGAATGTAATGCATGGTATAATGATTTTTAATAAGAATATTAAATAATTAAAACTAGAGTTTATAACATTTATAATGTATAATAAATTTATATAAATCAATAATTGAAAATGGATAACATACAAATATGAACAATTTGATTATTTAAAATGAGATATAAAACATTAGATAATAAATTTTATTAAAAAGTCACATCTTAAATGGTCTAAAGTCATGAAGATTCTTTGAAATTAAAATTAAAATATATTTTACTATGGAGTAGTGTTCCCCAGAAAAAATTCTTATAATGGGAAATACCATACCTATTATCTATGAGCTGAATCCATTTTGGTATTATATTCATACAATAGGCCATAATTTTTTTATATGAATTTTGTTCATCATTCCAATTTGGGGTAGTTTTTTTGGGGAATCTATTTTATATATCCATTTAATTTTGGGCATGACTTCATAACAACCAAAAAATACTATAAATTTCTACTATTCCATGGTTTATCCTCATGGTGGAGGTCATGAAGTCAAATATATCTCCAAACCTTAGCATAAATACATCAAATCTAATGATATTTTTTTCATTATTCTTTTTATTACAATTTTTCATTAACTATGGTGTGGCCACATTAGTCCCAGACTCTTTTCTTCATAATTATCCATATCATTTACAAAAAAATAATGAACAAAAATGATCATTTTTAATGGGATATTCCATAAAACCTATGAAGAGTAAATTAAATGATTTATAAATAGAAACACACACTATATATTCATCAATAGATGTTATTATTATACAAATTATGGGATTTGTGGTATATCAGTTAGAAGTGGAAGAAAGCATGAAATGTATTCCAAGATTCACAAGGAGACTAATCGATATTATTAATATTAAAAACTATAAAATGATTATACCTCACAATCCAAGCATTCAATATTTATTGGTTTTTAGTTTAATCGATATCCCTTAGAAATTACCATTTGGTTATTTTCTATAAAGTTATTCACCTACCTGTATAATCATAAAATTCTTCTATAGGACTTCAATTCTTTGAATGATGTGCTACCACCTCCACCTCGAAGGAAAATTGTTAGTCTACTGAATAAGAGATATTTTGCTAATTTTTTGAAATCTAATATGTTAAAGGGGGTCTTAAAATTTCATTAAATTAAAAACATTTATTACATGATTAATTATATTGGAATTAAAATATTTCAAAAATTTTGAAATGGTTTTTCAATGTTGTAAAACCTTACCAAAATAACATCATTTATTTATCATCTGGTTAAACTCTTTTAACAACCAATTTTGTATTTATAAATCATCTCAGAATATGTAGTGGTAGTGGGAATATTATAATCATATTGGGAGTCTCTTTAAATGATATTATAAACATTCTATAAGAACACATAGATGTAGAATTTTATACCACAAGAAAACAATAACAGTAGCATGTTGACATTCACCATGTAGTGGTTGGTTATTTACTTCATAATATATAATTCAAGATGCCTAAATATTAAATGAATGATATCCTTTACCACTCTGAGATACCTTATAATAATATTTCAAAATGAATCATGTTTACATATAGAAATTTTATGATTCATTTTCTTAAATAATTTTTCTAAATAGTTGTTTTGATAAATATTTATATACCTTACTTTTCAATCATGATTATTTGATGTTTGTTTGTGTTTTTCTATGTAGAATATTTTCTTCAGAATTACACTCTTCTAATCTAATTTTTAGTCTAAATCATTATAAAATATCATTTTGAATCACCTAATACTTGTATATATAGAAGATAATTTTTATGTGTATCCCATATATTAAGATTAATAGCTTCAATTATGAGGATATTGGAAATTTTGTTATGGATATGTTATAAGAAACACCTATAAATAGAGAAATGATACTCAAGGACCAAATTATGTTGTGTATACATTCAATGGATGATTACAACCTCTATGATTTAGAGAGATTACATTTTAGTATTTTTATATTGATCTTAGTGCTTTTATTGGTATGTTTTATATTCTTATATAAATTTTACATTAATATTATTACTATTTTATTTCCGATATTACAATCAAATAAGACCCTATGATAAATTATTGGTATCTTTAATCCTTTGTTTAGAGAAGCTTTGAGGTGTGATCTTGGAGGTTCTAATATTTTATTCATTGTGATTACTTTTAGAAAACTAATGCATCAAGATCTAGGATGGGATCATCCAACTAGTTTGGATTAAAAGAGAATAATTCTGAGGATCATTACTATTATATCTGTTAATTAATATTTTTTAGGATTGTTCTGAGTTTTATATAGATCTCCTCTGTGTTGTTTTACTTCTATTATATTTTTTAAACATAAATGTAATTTATTCCATATAAAATTTCTTATTTTTTGATGCGTTTTTTATTTCAATTTGTTTGTATTAGTTCATATTGACTACTTATTATTTTAAGTACTTTTAAAATATATATTCATTATAGAGGGATAATTTTATAGTAATATTAAAATCATTGATTCACACCCTAAGGAATCCTCCATTTTATAATAAAAACATTATTAAATAAACTCTCAATTTCCATTATTCTAAATTACTATAGAAAATATATTTTTTATAAAAGATAACCTACTAGTTAGAATATTTGAAAATATGAATTTAAATCATCCACATATTTTTATAATCTAGATTATAAATATTAGAGAGATGTAATGAATCCATTTTTTTAATACAGAGATTGAAAATTATTAGATGACATGTAGATATTATAAGATTTCAGAAAAATAAAATCTAAAAGTTACTCAAGGGGAGAATATAGAATATCTATTTAATTATATAGTATATAACACTATTTTATATTCTATGACATATAATATATACCTAAAATTTTTAATTTGTGATAAAAATAATTGAATTTATAAGGATTTATAGGTTAAAAATTTCAAAACACCTAAATATATAGAAATAAGAAGATTTAGGATATGTTCTGATTATCAAGACTTTTATTTACTATATGGAGAATCTTTCACACAAATACATAAATGATTCAGGACTATTGTAAATAGTCTCTATTCTCTCGGTGAATATGATACAACCAATAATCATATGGTTGAGAATATTATCAATATTCATTCATTAGAATGTGAGTTAAATAGGATATCTTTATAATATACAGACAAATTATAAAGCTAATTCTTGATGATCATATGGGAATGATGATGAAATAGGAGAATAATTTAAATAGATATATTAATAAGTAAAAATGAATAGATAATGTTTCCTTAAAAAATAATTCCTCTACTTTTATTACTACTATAGATAATATATCTAAATTTAGACTTAAACATACATTTTATTCAAAGACAAAAATTGGATTAATGTGATGTTGAGTTTAGTGAGAATTAATTGGTTTAGTTATCCATATATATGAGAGTGCTGTTAAATAAAATTAAACATTCATAAAAATAAAAATCGAGGATATAATAAAGAATTCATGAGAAATCTTGAAATAAGGATAACATCAAACATTCTTATGATGTGATTTGTTATGAATGTAAGAAACTATGAAATATTAAACTGGATTTTATAATGTAGATATAGAATGAAAAGGGATCTAGAAGATTCCCATAGTAAAAGAAATGAAATTCCATAAGGTCATGAATACATGGATTTCTAGTGAAGTCTCATCTTCCAAAATTGGTTCAGATATTGATGAAAGTATGCCAATTTTTGGATTCATTCCTACATTCACTCGAAATGAAACACGTTTTTTAGAAAATCATATTGAATATATTAATACTAAGAATCTATATTATAGTTATTATTTATATTATCAAGATAAAAAATCTCTATTATCTAAACACATCTATGAAAATATGACCAACATAAAGAAAGCATATAATAGGTTTTTTAGTAAATATACTCATTTTAAGGATGGCCATGATAAATCTAATGAGTATATTTTTAAACTTACTTCAAATTTAATGGATAAATATATATTTATTTTACAATACATACTAATGATCTAAATGATGTTTTAACAGTGAAGCATGAAATTGAAAGCCTACAGAAGTTATTATCTATCTTTACTTCTATAATAAGACTTTTGATAAACATTCAGAATGATTGAAACCGATGAAGTCTTTAAATGAAGTTATATTTTATTATTTGTATAAGACATATATTAAATCCAACTATTTTGTTCTGAAAATTGAAAAATATTTATTAAATTTCAAATATGAGGTCATTGGAATAGTATACTCCCTTCATATAATTAATATTTTAGAACCACTAATGCTTGTATTTTTAAGGAATTCATAGCTATTAAAAAAAGAGTTGTCTAGATGTGGGTGTCTTAAAAAAATTATGTAACAAAATTTTAGTATAAATTTTTAGGTACCGGAAGTTGAAACATTTGGTAAATAGGTTGTAGTAGTTCCCGACACAAGACTAGAAAAAAGTTCAAATTTTTGAACTTACAAAAGGTGAATAGTAGATATATTCTTTTAGATAAATCATAAAAAGATGAATAATTAGTATAATTAAAATATTTATCCATGGTGAGGAATTGATTTAAAATGTTCATTAATTTATATAAATTAATCATAACCTCATCAACATATGTGTATTTTTGTGATTGAGGTTACTCCATGAACTTTAGGAATGATAAATGTTCCGTCGCTAGTGTGGAAGATATTTACATATTATTTTCCAATTAATAGTATAATGTTTCTGCACAAACCAAAATGACAGAACCTGATGGAACATTCTATGTCTTACTTTAATCGAGTAAAAGTATATGTTTTGGTAAAGAATATTAAAACATATAAATGTTTAAACCATAGATAATCTTTTCAAATAGAAATATTTAATGGACCTTTTAGAGAATATGTTTAATTATCAAATATTCTATGATCCTTTCTAATAGGTAATGTAACAAAAGTCTATCATTTAACCTATTGGTTAAATCTAAACTTTTGGACCACTATACCTATGGAATATGAATCATTTTGGACCAATATAATCTTTTAGTTTTGGATGAAAAATCTTTTTCTATGTCCAAGTTGATAAATACACCTTAAATAATTGGGTTTTATATCTATCAAATTAATTATAAGAAATATTTTTTTAAAAAAATTCTCTATTTCAAAATAATAAAAATCCTCTCATCATCATTATCAAGAGTGATTGTGGTGGAGAGGTTTAGAATCTTTATTTGGAAATATTTTATAGCGAGAAAGGAATTAAAAAAAATTAATCACCAAGAACAATACAACAAAATAAGGTTTTTTATATATGAAATAAAACTATCTAAGATATATATAAATCTAAAATTATTGATAATTAGATTTCTATACAATTTTTAAATAATTCTTCTAATATTAAATGACAAACTAAAAATCATATTTTTCTTCATCTAGTTTTAAAATAAAACTCTGACGTAACAAACTAGAATCATTAGAATAATAAAAAAATACTTCCACAAATTCTAAACCAATAGATGTTTTGTTCATAACTTATTATTATCATACTTCTTAAAAAAATTTCGTATCTATAAGGGCTACTTTCAGTGGATAAAATATCTTAGAAATCAAGCGCTTGTACTTTTGGTCAGTTTAAAAAGTTTGATTACTCTAAATATTAAAAGGATGCATCCATAAATAAAATTTAAAAAAAATATAAATATCATTCAAAGATAATATTAAAGTTGGGGTTAAAAAAAATATTTTGGATGTAACAAAGGATAAATATCAGAATTAAGTCGAAGATAAATTTTTAAAGTCAAAAGATATTAATTATGTTGGTCAATTTAGTTCTGGAATGAAGTAGATATTCATCCAAAAGAGAGAATGAAGGATGCGAATATTTATTCTTATAATTCAACTAAGAAGATTTTTATAAGGGTTAACCAACATTAGAAAATATCAAAATCAAGAAATATTTTGGTATGTAAAGAAGCCTTTATTGATAAGTTTATCAATAATGAACATTCAATGATGTTGGAATAACTTTAGAAATATATGTTTTGATATATTAATCTTGTGATAAATATTAAAAAGATGGTTTTTATCTATCCATATTGGAAAAATCATGTCGGATTTCGATTGTAAGCATCTAAATAAATAATGTGATATGTTCAATCTAAAAATTAAACTCTCAATAAAATATTAAAAAACCATGATCATAAAATGAAAGACTTGTATAAGTAGATATATGAATTTAAAAAAAAATAATTTCTAAATTTAATTTCAATTTTTATTTAAATTTATTTTAATGAAATATCTAATGAAATTTTTGTTTTAATTCAATTATTTATATTTTTTAAATGTAAAAATATATGTGTTATATTTTTGAAAATCATAATGGGGGTTAATAGTTTGTAACTGTATATTTGGTATGCTAAGCTTTAATAAGGGAGCGTTTTTATAAACACATGGAGTTTTCTTTTCATTATTTCATTTAATATTACCCTTATTAATGTATCTTTTGTTTATACAAAATTGGGATATTTTCGATCCATTTTTTTAGATGAATTCTTTTAGGTCTAGTTTTGATAAATAAAAATAAACATTACTTTTTTATTTGTGTATATTTGAAGTTTGTTTATGTTTTTATGCATAAAATATTTAAATAAAAACTATTTTATTTTTAGAATATTTTGGGTAGAAATTATTCTAAATTATATTAATGAATCATCTCTATATTTTATAAATAGAATAAAATTTTTAAGTGCATACGAAACATTTAGGGTAAAAATTTTCATCCTAGAGATCTCAAAAAGTTTTTTTGTTACAACTAATACATACAAATATAGAAACAATACTGGAGCAACAAGTGATGATATGTATACATTTGAGATCTTATCACAAAATATATGATTGGGTGAGATTTGTTTTTAAATTTTTGGACTATGATAAGTACTTACACTTGTATGTTTTTTATTGTAAAAAAACTAATCATTTATTATCATATTGTTTCTATTTCAAATTTCATAATTGAGTAAGTCATATAATAGAGACTTGGAACTTCCAATATTTTGATAAAAGAATATATGGTGTAAGAGCATAGTGGTTAAGATATTTTGACTGGGGAAGATCCATTTAGGAACCAAGAACATAAAAACATGGAATTTATCCCCCAATATATTGGGTTTAAAACAAAATATTTTTACAGATTAGACAATTATATCATTCTATTAATAATGTTTTTAGGGGTTTATGGTTTTTTATAAAAAAATCCACTAAACTATTTTACATTGTGAATTATGTGCTATATTATCCCTATTTTTTTATATTCTAATTATTCTACTATATGATTTATATAAATGAAATAAATAAATTTATATTTCACTATTTATTTTTGTTTAATTTAATTATTTTAGATTAACCACACATACTTTAAATCCTTAAAAAATATCTTAATGTAGTATAATTTAATATGATTTATAAAATCTTTAATTCACACTTCTTGATGCTATAATACTTGGACAACATAATGTAACTCCTTTGCATCACTCATACATATCAGTTTGGTATGAACATTCTATCCAACATAATAAAAATACAATGGTTCCCATCCTATGAAAGAAGGGGAAAAATATTATATTGGCCACCTGATCACTCTCTCTCACTATGATACTCATTATTCATTTCCTTTTTCATGCTTTTATATCCACCATATCCTACCAAATTCCCCCTCTCTTCCCCAAGACCTATCTTTTCTATTAGAGCCTTATCAAACAAAAGATTCAATTTCTTCCCCTATAGAACATTAATCATATCAAAGAACCTAGTTATGACGTTGAATCAATATTCTGCTCAAAGAAGCCCAAAATATCATCTAAAGACAAAAGGTAATTATGATACAAAATCAAAAAAACATTATTTATGCCACATAAAATTCATGATGTGGTATCTATTATAAATTCAAAATTACTCTCCTAATGGAGGAACATTATTAGTCTCTTTCTTCATATACTCCTTAATTGAAATCTCCTAAAAACCCACTTTTAGATAGGGCTCATCATTACACTTCATCAGTTCCATGTTTCTTTAAAAATGAGTACACCATTTGGAAATAAATATGAAAACTGTAGAAAAAATACATGGTATCAACTACTTCCAACACATAATCACAAATTAAATTGTCAAATTAAACCATCCAAACAACACCATAAAATTTACATCATGAATTTATATTAATTTTTCAATTATAAATTATCTAGGTAGATAAAAAATTATTTATTTAATTTATAATTCATTACTTTAACTAAAATAAAATCACAAATAAATCTAAATCACATGAGTATGCACATTTTACATATCATTACATGATAAAATGATGCATGAATATAATACCACTCATCCTCATCAAGAATTTTTATTCTAACCCTAAAACTTGATCTATAAATTGATTAAATATAATCTCATACCCCTGAGGTATTTTGGACTTATATTATAGTTGTATATACTAGGGACAAACACACAAAACTTCCAAACCATGTATGAACTCCAAATATCCAAATTACCAATTCCCAAAATATCAAGATATTATTAAATAAACAAATTTGATACCATTGTGTAATGTACCATCTCATCACGATTGAACCAATCTGGTGTAGCATGACATGACTACTTCAAGGCCACTAGAGGCCAGTGACAATCACCAAGGAATTGTAAATATTTATTATGAATTATTTTCACTATAAAATAATATTATAAAAAAATACCAAAATAAAAAATATAATATTAATAATAAACAATAAAAAACCAAGAGTAATATGCTCAATATATCTAAGAAAACAACCAAAAAAACATTATATGATTTATAGTTTCAATTAATCCATAAAAATAAAATCCAAGTACCTTATCATATATAATATAATTGAATTATGATGTAAAATAATATGTGTTTATCCCATCCACATAACTCCATATGAATAATAAAATTACTTACAGATGTCTCTTGACGTCATGTTCTAACTACTAAGGCCTCCTTTTATTTTCTCTCAACAGCATTCATATTATTTATATACATGTGAAGTGTTAAAGTGACAGGAATGATAAATAAATCCTTAATCAAAACTAAGGTAAGATAAAAGAGTCTTTTTATTTTAACATTATAATTTTTAAAATTTGGAAATATGTTAATTTTTTAATTAAATAATTTTACAACATACAAATAAAATTATTATGTACTAATAAAGTCACCTAAAAAACCATTCACATGTTTTTTCCAATGTTGGTGTAATTTATGATATGAATCATAGAATGAGTATCTGATCACATGGATTATGTAACCACAATGAAAAACCCAAGGAATGTAATAAAACCTTATTATAACATAAGTACTAACCAAACACCATGGATAAAATATCATTATCTCAAGTCTTTTATTAACCCAATGATACATTTATTTATCCAATTTCCTAGAAATTTCACAATAAAAAAAATCAGGTTAAGATAATCCAAAACAAAATTTTAATACCATCTAAATAATTCATAAATTATCCCAGACTTATACCTCAAAAAGAACATATTTATTTTTATAAAAAACTCATTTGAAAACATTAGTCTCAAATATACTTTATATATATCAATAAAAAATTTACATCAAGAAACTTTCTCATAAAAATCCTTATTTTTAACTCTTAAATAAACTTAAAAATAACCAAGGAATATTATTTTTATTTCCCCATTATATTAACTCAAATGTAATTTCTAGCAATTAAAATTTATTTTAAAGCACAACACGTTATTATTAAAATCACCAAGACATAATAACAATTTCAATAATTTATTAATACATGTATTAACTAACTATACATGTATTTTTTAGAAACCATCATTAACATAAATATTAAGGCTGATACCAAATATATATCTTGTCAAACAATTAATTATCATTAATTAAATTTAATTCATATAATTTTATTATGAATTTATAAAATAAAAACTAAAACAATAACACATAAAAATAAAATTGAGAAATTATATTTTAGCATAAGTAAATAATTATTAATTAGATTAAAAGTGATAACTTTAAATTCATGATTTAAACCTCCATTTTCCATATTTATTTAAAATTTTCAACATAAAATTTCACAATTTCATCCCAAGAACATATTAAATAAAATTTTTATTGGTTAAAATATGTGAAAAATCATTCTAAATAAATTAAAATTAAATCTATCAGCCACCAGTTTATATAAATAATTAAATTACAAAATACATTCACATTTCATATATAATCTGCCAATAAAATGCCAGATAATGTAAAAGATCACCAAAAACACGTTTAGTGAATGATTCACACCATGAATAAAGTATTAATATTTTTTATAGTGTAGAAAATTAATAATTTTATAAATCTAGATGTGTAGAATAACAATTAGAATCTAATAATAAAAAAACCACTATATATTCAAACAAAAAGATAAGGCCTTTCAATCTCTTTCCATTAAAAGAGAAATAATACCAACAAATTAAAATTTCTCAAATAAATAAAGAATAAATTAAAGAAATAAGGTTGGTAGTAAAAGGGAAATATTAGTGATAAAGAATTTGATAAAAATTCCCCTTGAAATTAGGAAAAAGATTTAATTTAATACACATGAGATTGAAATTAAAAAAATTCCCATGTTAAGAAAATAATTTAATAATACACCCATTTATAAGTTACTAGTCACTAACTACCAAGTTTCTCAGTCACCCCTAACCGATCGATGCTCAGTCCAAAGGCATCGTCACTCCTGTCCTTCTCTGAAGAACCTCATACCATACCAATGGGTATCCAATGGTTATTGATACAATATTCTTGAAATTTTTTCTTCTTTATCCCCACTATTTTTAACATCTTTAAATAAAAACTCCAAAAAAACTAAAAATATATCAAAATATTTCAATTAAAGATGAAAAAAACTCAAAAATTAGATTTCTTACACTAATATAAAATGTTAGTAAATGATGTTACTATCTATTATTAGTTAACTGGAAGATATGTTTCTATAATGAATAAATTTATTGTGCTATTTATTTTTTTTGAAAATATTTAAGAATTTTTCTTCGAGTTCCTTGAAAAGATAACAAACAAAACTAAAATTTATTAAATTAAATTTACATAATTTTTTTAGTGTAAAATAATAAACAGTGGAATACTCGAGTTCATTTCAGCTTTAGAAGTGATATTTCGGTTCCTCAAGTGCATCCAAGATTTACTATTATACAGGGATAGGAAATTTAATAGGTGATATCGTAAGTGAGAAAACTGTATGTATTATTATAGGAAGATAAATGTGAATTTTTTTAGACCTCAAGGTTACTAAATGTGTTTTATTTGTTGAAAACAATTAGCACTTATTTATAATAATGATCATGAATCATGTTTTCTTACTATGAATGATTTGTGAATAATGGAATACACTACAAATAATTTGACTAGTACTACATATGTCAACTAATGATTTTTTTGATGGAAGATGTTTATTTATGAAAAATTGTGTTTTAAAAAAACCCAAATAGGTACATTGTTCTTAAAAATAAATTTAACAATTTTCAGGTTATTTTATTGAAAAAAGTGGATAGAAATCCTTAAAAATTTAAAAATACCATTGAAGACTATAATTTTTAACTATAATAAATTTTTAAGGATTTTATAATGGTTTATTATATATAATAAAAAATAACACTTTAATGACCTACATATTATACCATAATATATTTGATTCATGGATAGATATTTTTTCTAAAATATTATTCCATTATCATATGAATGATGTCTTGATTTTTTGTTATGAAATTTTAATGATTAAATCCATGAAATATAAAGTAATTACAGGAACTAATTATACCATGATATATTTAGTAGGTTTAAATTAGTTTGAGTATATACATGTTTTTGGTTATTGGTATAATGATCACACTAGAACATAACACCTTGAATTTTTTATGGAAAAATTTCATTAAAAATTTGTTAATGATTGATCATTGTGACTTTTGGCTCATAACGCAGTTGAAACCATTGAAGTGAGGATTTTGTTTTGATATTATTCATTATTCCATAATATTTTTATAATATATACTTTTATATTCAATAACATGATATTATTTAGGGTACATATGTGTTTTGGGTCATGATTTTTGTTAAGATATAAAGTTTGAATGTATTATTCCACAAAAAATATGATAAAATCTTAATTAGGGTTGTTTGTGTAAATTTTAATTAATTCAATATAATTTGAACATATATATTTTAATGTTGGATAAATTGACATTATTATAATATATGTGATATATTATATTATATAAAAATGTGGAATTATAGGATCCATGATTATATAGGCTATGAATACCACTAGCATATCCTAACCCTTGATCAGTTATCATGAGATAGAAAAATTGACCATAGAGGTTGCTTAAACAAGATATAGATTAAAGAATATAATGGATTGTAGAGATAAAAATTCTAGAAAATTAGTTGATATTTATATTTCACTAATAAATAATGGTAATAAAGAATAAATGGAGGGATTCAGTCAATGTGATGAATATTGAATATATCAGTACACTAATATATTTTTACATGTGATTGTTTTTCATTTGTGTAATAAAAAATGTATATGTTATTGAAAGTGAGCATAAAATCCCAGGTAAATAAAGAATATGCAATTTTAATATTTATTAATATTTGTAAATTAAATGTTAATATTACTTTAAAGGTAATTCTATGTTAGATGGTGTACCCAGTACGCAACAACGAGTTTCTTTGAAATCTTACGTTGCACACTAATAATATAATAATATTATTTTAAATGGTATTTAATTCCTAGTCGTTGTAATGTATGGAATGAACAGAAATAACTTCAAAATGATTATATATTTTTGTTAAATATTTTTATATTTATCCAATAAAAGTTAGGGGCTTAAAATAAGAAAATAATTCGATTTTAAGCATAAATATTCTAATGTTCTTTAAAAGGTCGATTAACCGCCTTTTGATGGCGAACCCTTTTTAAAAATACTTTTTGTAAAATTTATATGTTATATTTGACAAAATAAAATCCTTCTTTAGAATAGAGACATCAAAATTTACTCTGTGTAAGTTTTTTTTATTTTTCCGATAAAGTTCATTTTTCAATGAATAGTGAAAATGCTGTATTTTAATTCAAAACCTCCTTTTAATATAATTTATTTATATGGTTAAATTAAATTTTTAATTGTGTTTAAAGTTTATTTGAAATATATTTTTACCATTTAATCCAATGGTGGTCATTAGAATTAATTTCACTTTGAAATTGGACATAAACAAGTGTCAATCTTTTGATAGATATTGTTTCATAAAAACATGCTATTTGTTTTGATAGTGGGAATTAATTATAAAATTAATTAATGAAACTTATATGTTTTAAATTTTGTAAAATAGAAATCATTTTTGAATTTGGAATATTAAATTTACTTTGGATAAATTTTTGGTATTTTTCTGATAAATGTTCATTTTTAATGAATAGTGAAAAATACTGCATTTTACTTCAAAACTACTTTTTCATCTAATTTAATTATATATTTAGATTGTCCTTTTAATTGGTTTTAAAATGTAATTGAATTATGTTTTTATCCCTTAATATAATTTTGTTCATTGGAAGTAATTTCACTTTTCAATTGGATGTAAAAACAAGTCAATCTTTTGATAAATTTTACTTCTTTAAAACCCATCTTTGGTTGTGACAACGAGAATTATTTTTAAATTAATTACTACAATTTATATTTTGGGAATTTGTTAAAATTTATTCCATATTTGGAATCATAAGGTCTAAATTATGTAATAAAGAATCTTTTGTTTTTGGACATTATGAATAGTAACGACGACAATTATCTTTAAGTATCACGATTAATTAGTAATCGGGTAGTTAAGGGTAATAAAATTATATCAAAATAATATAAAATAACCCCAAAATGCGTCCAAATCCTTTTTATTGTGTCATGGACGACCATGGGATTCCTTGTGCCAACTTATGTACCCCATGGAATCACTTTTGTGTGATAGTGACCTTTTATCATATTATTTTTAAAGAAAAGAAAATATAACCAAACTATGTAACACCTAAGTAAAATAATTTTAATTTTGTTTACATAAATGATCTATTAGACTATAAATATTAATTGGAAATAAAAAAATATTTCCTACATCATGGTATTTTTTATAATTTTTAGACATTAAATAAATAAATTTATTTATGACACCATGATGATGCAGTGATTACCTCATTAATGAATGATTTAAATAAAATGAAAAGATAATGTAAAATCTAAGACTTAAACTTTTCAAAAACCTATTTAATGGGTGTATTTAGAACCCTCATCACCTTATACTCTAAATATATCATTGTGGGACCTTTAAAATACGAAAACCATTTTATAATAAAGTAACATTTCAAGACTTTCCATAAGTGACCCTCCTCCCTCTTATGAAAGGCCCCCACCTCTACCCCCTTACCCACACCTTTCAAGCCCTTGGATCATCCAAAATCTTCTCATATTATCTCTCCAAATCCCTCTCTTACTCCTAGAAGCATCAATTTGGGTAGAAGTCTTTCCAAGTAAGCCTTTAGCTCAAATAAAAAAGAGTTACCCGATTTAGAGGTAATGTCTTCTCTCGAGTTTATTTCTTTTATTTTCCTTCTTCACTCACCACTATCTTCTTATTATTTGATATCATAATAAAACAAGTATCCTCAATATACTATGATTTTGTTATGAAAAGGATTCTACCTAAACTTACACATACCTCTATCTAATGGTTAAAGAACACACTGTTTCTGTGGGTGGCGAATTACTACCTCACGAAACGATGATTGTTCAATCTTCTTTTAACACCTATCATGGTGGCCATTATGATGGAACTGTATTTATATATTATATATATTATTTTTTTGTTTTCTTTATTCATCTTTATTTTTATATATATATAGCAAACCTTTATGGTTTCCATTAGGTGTAAACACGATAATTTCATTTAAGGAAGTGCGGACTACCGCCCCCTAAAAGTGATATGACTCATTCATAACATATGTGGCATATATAAAGGATAGGTTTACTGATATTATATATGATAAAATACTATAATTATAATACTACTATGTATCATTATTTTTTAATTCCAATAAATATGAAATAGAAATGGAAGGAGCATTCATGCGTACGTACAACTTACCGTCTCCATGAACGGTGCATTTCATTTCATACCTCTAAATGTTATGTAATATTATACATACATGTATATTATGAATATATATGATATATATGATATCCAAATCATGAATATCATTCTGGATATAATGAACCTTTGACCACATGTACAACATGTAATTATAAGAAGTCCATTTTTGACTTAAGTACCAAATATCGACAAAACGAACATTATTAACTTAAATGATTACATAATGTTTATAACATGGAAATAAGTGATATAAAAGGAATAATAAACTTGAAAAAGGTTATTAAGAAAGTATAAATTAACTTTAGTTTATTATTCATGAGATTAAAGAACAATCGATTCAAGTCGGACACGAGGTAAGGGATTTCTTATCTCACTTTTAATTCCGTGAGATTTCCATTGTTCGCCACTTATTTGTTGCATGTGGTGTATTGTGTACTGACATTTCATATATATTATCATTATTTTATTTATATTCATGTTATTATGTGATTCATTTATTTTTTATTATCTTTGGTCATACGACTCGATTGATTACAACGAGGTAAGGGGTTTTTATCTCACTTTTTATTCCCGTGAGATTCATGCTACATTTGACACTATTTCCTTTTGTGTGGTGTATTTACTACCCATGATTGTATTATTTGTGTAATATAATTTAATTTATTGGTATTTACATCTTCATTGTATGATCTTTCTTTAATGGGGTGTATGTTTCGAAAGTTACCCAAATCGGTAAGGGAACCTTTCACCCTCCTCTTTTTAAAAGGCTTCTCTTTGTTAAGTCTTTTAATTTACATATTCTTATGTTGGGATATGTTCTTATATATCCTTATTGCTGTAAATTTTTGTCCAAGTGATGATATAGCCTTTTTATCTCTCATAAACTCATTTTATGAATTTTAAAGTGATGCTGTTAGGCTGCCAAATTTTTGTAAGGGGACTTCTTAACCCAATTTCAATTTTTTGGGTTAAACCTCTACTTCTTGATTATGTCATGCTATGAATATGTGTGGTTGAACTGTGATTATTTTAAACTTAATATCCCCTTATATTGGGTGTATTTATATTTGTCACACATAATTATGTAATTGATTTATCCTTAATCTAAGGATACCGTCTTTGCAAGGGACTTCATCTCAATCTCCTTTAATTGAGGCATATTTTGTTTTAATACAATACTTTCTTTTATACGCTATATAAACACCTTTTACTTTTCATTTCATTCAAAGGGAATATTTTTCTATGAAGCATTTTACTAAATGACAAAAAAGATTGTTTCTTTTAACGTACGCGGTGACAACGACCTTTCTGCCACCACGAGTATTATTTGATCTTTGGCTTCCTCAACAAGACGTAATGTTTTTAAAAGAAAATAAATACCATATAATCTATTATGTATTTTGGTATTAAAAATGGTTTTGATAATGTATTTTTATATCAATATATTTAAGTGATATATTGTGATTGAAATGTAGAGATGTTTTCTTTCCTTTATATTTGTTTTATGTCTTATGATTTTATAATGGTACCTGGACATTTGATGGGTGGTTACATGATAAAACAAATGTCGGGTGGTGCCGTGAATACCTAGATGGGTGGTTACGTTATAACATCCAATGTATTGGGTATGGAAGTTAGCCGTATGACTATTCTATTTAGGGACATGTGTGGAAGTCGACCGTATGGTTATTCCATTTAAGTATGTTTATGTTCCAAGTTACCTTTATATGTTATGTGTTCTTTATATGGGTAATATTTTGGTTACAAAAGGGTAAGTAGTGATCTTTTATTCAGTGAAGAGTATTTACTACTTCATAAAGGTGAAAATTATTACATATGTTAAAGTATTCATGGTTTACTTGTTGTTTTGAAAACCTAATAGTTTCATTCTTTGTGTATTCCTTACTGAGATTTTTATGATCATCCCAAGTTTTGGAAATGTTTTTCACAGGACATAAAGTGGAATAGGGTCAAGGATTGGATCAAGGAAAGTCATGCTGTCTAAAACAGGGAATTAGACATGACTTTTTTTCAAGATTTTTTATTTTATGAAAAAAATGGAAACTGAGTAGAAGTGTCTACTTTGTAACTTTTGAGATGTAATAGTTATGGCCTAATTCTCTAAAACTCTAAACTTGAAAAGATCCTCAATGTGAATTATCCATTTAATTCAAGATTAAGTAATGTTTTAAGGCCGGGTCCTTATAGTTGGTATCATAGGCCAGTTTAGATAACTTTAGAGGTTAGGGTATTCTTTAAGCACAAGTGACATTACCATAATGGTTAAGATTTCAGAAAGAGTCATAGTTTTTTTTGATAAAGTGAATGAGTTTAAGATAACATGAATAATTATATCTTAGTATTATATGATTATTTAACTGATATACTCACACTAACCTTTTTGGTTTTAGTAAATTGATGGATCTAGCAGGCACCAAAGTAACAATGGATGTGAAGAAAACTATGACGGTTTTCCGAACGACCAATTGAATGATATGGGAGCTAAAATGATAACTATTATGGTTATTCTCAACCAACTATCTGGAGTCATTATTGACCACATAAACCTTAGTGATTTTTATAAGGCATCATATATGCGAGAAACAAATCCCTACGAAAGTTCAGGTAATAATCATAATGGTAAGTTTGATAAAAAACCTATGTGTAAAATATGTGGAAAGAAACACATATGAAAATGTTTCAAAGGGATAGAAAGATGCTATAGATGTGGAAATGAAGGTCATAAAGTAAGAACCTTCCATGGAAAAAGGAAGAATCTAGTAGACTCTAGGAAATGGAAAGAAGTTCTTTCTGAAGGATCAATTGAATGTTTTAAATGTGGTGTGTATGGTCATTATGAAAACACATTTCCTATGAAAAAATTTCCAGAATGGGATCACCATGATCGTACAAATATTTTTTTTACCAATATCTAATTCCATTAAGATTGAGGATGAAGAAAATGATAATGACTAATGAAAGGTATGAATTATTTCTTAACATATGTTTTCTTATTATTGGAATCTTAGGATATGATTCATGATTTTGTTTGTAGGAAAGAAGTATTTCAGAATAAGTTGTAAAGGAATGGTTAATGGATCATGAAGAATGTTGAATGAGTAAAAAGTCAACATATAAGGGATTCAAGAGTTATGGTAGATCTTAGGATGGTGAAATTATTAAAAGTATTAAGTCTCTTTTGCTGATGGGATTACAATAGAATACTTTTTATAGTATGTGTAACCCTGATGTTTGATATATGAAAATTTTATTCAAGGAATAATTATCTTTTCTTTTGTGGATATAGTTATAAAGAAACATTTTGGTTTATATGATCCTTGAATTTGAGGTAATTACCAGTTAATACATTTTGGGATGCAAAACTAAAGTTATTAGATAACCTTTGTGGTTAAAATATGTTATGGTTATTTTTTATGAATTTATCTCTTTTTGGGGAATTTTATAAAATTATATAGTTTTTTAAAAGGGACAACGCACAGACCGTGTGACAACCTTTCACGTCGGACGAAGCTGCGAGAATCGAACCCACAACCAAAGTGCGACTGGTATTTATTGCCTACCATTGGACTACGTGAAGTCCCTGGTTAGTATGACTTATTATTTTTAGTTATATGATCTTATGAATCAGTAATAAGTTGATTTTGGTTTATCTATGGAAATGATTAACCTATCATGGAGGATATATGACTGGGTTAATTACTTTTTAATATGATACTTTAAGAGAAACTGATGTTATTTGGAGATAAATGTTAAGATTTATCTTGGAAGACTATGTGATTAAATCCTTCAGAGATTTGGGTTTAAATCTTAGTTTGGATTACTTTGAAGAATTTTATGGATAACTATTTATTGAATGGTCTTTGATGAACTTTGGATTCTGTTGGATAAATTTTGGAGGTTGAGAATAATATTTTTTTTATAAAGGATTATCCTTTTGGGGATTATCTGATCTTGTACTAATAATTTTGGTTTTGGTTAAGTTATAAAGACATGGGAAATATATAGTTCTCTTTTTTGGATTAAGTTATTCTCAATAAGTTGATTATAGTGCTCTTAATGTGAACAATTCATCCTAAATAATCATCGTTTGGAGAAAATATGAGTTTGTGTTAGAAATCTAGTAAAAGATGAAAGTCTACATGACAAGTAAGTAGGTTTACTTATGTTTTAGTTAAGCTCATAAATAAATTCCTCAATAAAAATTAACTTAAAACAAAAATGTTTTCTGTTAAATTTTCCTACTGGGGAATCAAATATCGTTTAACCCATCACAAGTTTGTGATTTTCTATAGGTTAACTTTCTCCTAAACATGTTTTCTATCACTATCCATCAGAACTTGACCCTTTGTTTTCTCTTCCATATCCATGTTTTCATGGAATCCTATTATCTGTTGTCTCGGGTGACCTTTGTACTTATCTTTCTTTCTTTTAAAGTGACAGTTTTATTGACTCCTTTTCTGATGTGGTGCTTTCAATGAAGTTTCCGAGCCCAATTTTAAAATTGCAAGGATGCAATTCCCAAAAGGGGGGAAGGATGTAACATCCCAGGTAAATAAAGAATTTGAAATTTTCATATTTATTAAAATTTGTGACTAAAATGTTAATATTACTTTAAAGGGAATGCTATGTTCGATGGCATACCCAGCACACAACAATGAGTTTCTTTGAAATCTTACATTGCACACTAATAATATAATAATATTATTTTAAATGGTAGTTAACGCCTAACTGTTGTAATGGCGGGAATGAACAAAACTAACATAAAAATGATTATATATGTTTGTTAAATATTTTTACATTTATCCAATAAAAGTTAGGGGCTTAATATAAGAAAATAATTCGATTTTAAGCATAAATATTCTAATGATCTTTAAATGGTCGATTATCCACATTTTGATGGAGAACCCTTTTTAAACCTACTTTTTATCAGTTTTATATGTTATATTTGACAAAATAAAATTCTTCTTTAGAATCGGGACATGAAAATTTACTTTGTGTAAGTTTTTGTTATTTTTCCGATAAAGTTCATTTTTTAATGAATAGTGAAAATGATGTATTTTAATTAAAAACCTCCTTTTAATATAATTTATTTATATGGTTAGATTATTTTTTTAATTGGGTTTTAATTTTATTTGAAATATATTTTTACCATTTAATCCAATGTTGGTCATTATAAGTAATTTCACTTTGAAATTGGACATAAACAAGTGTCAATCTTTTGATATATATTGTTTCATAAAATCACGCTATCTACTTTGACAGCGTGAATTAATTATAAAATTAATTAATGAAACATCTATGTTTTGAATTTGATAAAATGGAAATCATTTTTTAATTTGTAATATCAAATTTACTATGGATAAATTTTGGTATTTTTATGACAAATGTTCATTTTTAACGAATAGTGAAAAATACTGCATTTTACTTCAACACTACTTTTTTATCTAATTTAAATATATAATTAGATTGTCCTTTTAATTGGGATTAAAGTGTAATTTAATTATGTTTTTATCACTTAATACAATTTTTTTCATTGAAAGTAATTTTACTTTTCAATTGGATGTAAAAACAAGTCAGTCTTTTGATAAATTTTACTTCTTAAAAACCTGTCTTTGGTTGTGACAACGAGAATTATTTTTAAATTAATTACTGAACTTTTTGTGTTTGTAATTTGGTAAAATAGATTCCATATTTGGAATCATAAGTTTCAAATTATATAATTAAGGCTCTTTTGTTTTTCGACATTATGAATAGTAACGACGACAATTATCTTTAATTATCATGATTAATTAGTAACCGAGTAGTTATGGGTAATAAAATAATATCATAATAATATAAAATGACCCCAAAATGTGTCCAAATCATTTTGGTTGTGTCATGTACGACCATGAGATTCCTTGTGCCAACTTATGGACCCCATGGAATCACTTTTGTGTGATAGTGACCTTTTATCATATTATTTTTAAAGAAAGAAAAATATAACCAAACTATGTAACACCTAAGTAAAACAATTTTAATTTTGTTTACATAAATGATCTGTTAGAAAATAAATATTCATTGGAAATCTAAAAATATTTCCTACATCATGTTATTTTTTTATAATTTTTATACATTAAATATATAAATTTATTTATGACACATGATGATGCAGTGATTACCTCATTAATCAACGATTTTAATAAAATAAAAATATAATGTAAAATCTAAGACTTACACTTGTCTAAAACCTATTGGATGGGTTGATTTAGAACCTTAATCACCTTATCCTAGAAATATATCATTTTTGGACCTTTAAAATCCGAAAACCATTTTATAATAAAGTAACATTTTAAGACTTTCCAAAAGTGACCCTCCTCCATTTTATAAAAGGCCCCCACCTCTACCCCCTTACCCCCACCTCTCAAGAGCTTTTATCATCAAAAATCTACTCATATTATCTCTCCACATCCATCTCTTACTTCTAGAAGCCTCACTTTGGGCAGAAGTCTTTCCAAGGAAGCCTTTGGCTCAAATCAAAAAGAGTTACCCGATTTAGAGGTAATGTCTTCTCTCGAGTTTCTTTCTTTTATTTTCCCTCTTCACTAAACACTATATTCTTATTATTTGATCCCATAATAACACCAGTATACTCAATATACTAGTATGTTGTTATGAAAAGGATTCTACCTACACTTACACACACCTTCATCTAATAGTTAAAGAAAATTCTGTTTCTGTGGGTGGCGAATTACTGCCTCATGAAACGATGATTGTTCAATTTTCTTTTAACACATCTCATGGTGGCCATTATTATTAAAATGTATTTATATATGATATATATTATATTTATGTTTTATTTATGCTTCTGTATTTTTATATATATAGAAAACCTTTACAGTTTCAATTATGTGTAAACTCTATAATTTCATTTGAGGAAGTGCGAACTACCGCCCCCTCAAAGTGATATGACTCGTTCATACAATATGTGGTATGTATATATGATAGGTTTAATGATATTATATATGATAAAATACTGTAATTATAATACTAATATGTATCATTATGTTTTAATTCCATTAAATATGGAATATAAATGGAAGTAGCGTTCATGCGTACGTACGGCTTACCGTCTCCATGAATGGTGCATTTCATTTCTTACCTCTAAATGTTATGTACTATTATAAATATATGTATATTATGGATATATATGATATATATGATATCCAAATCATGAATATAATTCTGGATATAATGAAACTTTGACCACATGAACAACATGTAATTATAAGAAGTCCATTTTTGACTTAAGTACCAAGTATCGACAAAATGAACATTATTAACTTAAATGATTACATAATGTTTATAACATGGAAATAAGTGATATAAAATGAATAATAAACTTGAAAAAGGTTCTTAAGAAAATATAAATTAACTTTAGTTTATTATTCATGAGATTAAAGAACGATCGAGTCAAGTCGGACATGAGGTAATGGATTTCTTATCTCACTTTTAATTCCGTGAGATTTCCATTGTTCGCCACTTATTTGTTGCATGTAATGTATTGTGTACTGACATTTCATATATATTATCATGATTTTATTTATATTCATGGTATTATGTGATTCATTTTTTGTTTATTATCTTTTGGTCATACGACTCGATTGATTATAACGACATAAGAGGGTTTTATCTCACTTTTTATTCCCGTGAGATTCATGCTACATTTGACACTATTTCCTTTTCTGTGGTGTATGTACTGGCCATGATTGTATTATTTGTGTAATATAATTTAATTTATGGTTATTTAAATCTTAATTGTTTGACCCTTCTTTCATGGGGTGTACGTTTTGAAAGTTACCCAAATCGGTAAGGGAACCTTTCACCCTCCTCTTTTTAAAAGGATTCTATTTGTTAGGTCTTTTAATTTACATCTTCTTATGTTGGGATATGTTCTTATATATCCTTATTTCTGTAAATTTATGTCCAAGTGATGATATTCCCTTTTTATCTCTCATCAACTCATTTTATGAATTTTAAAGTGATGCAGTTAGGCTGTCAAATTTTTGTAAGGGGACTTCTTAACCCAATTTCAATTCTTTGGGTTAAACCTCTACTTCTTGATTATGTCGTGCTATGAATATGTGTAGATGAACTATGATTGTTTTACACTTTATATCCATTTTTATTGGGTGTATTTATATTTGTCACACATAATTATGTAATTTATTTATCCTTAATCTAAGGATACCGTCTTTGTAAGGGACTTTGTCTCAATCTCCTTTCATTGAGGAATATTTTGTTTTAATACAAGACTTTATTTTATATGCTATTTAAAAACCTTTGACTTTTCATTTCATTAAAAGGGAATCTTTTTCTACGAATCATTTTTCTAAATGAAAAAAATTAATGTTTCTTTTAACGTACGCGGTGACAACGGCCTTTCCACCACCGTGAGTATTATTTGATCTTTGGCTTACTCAATAACCCATAATGTTTTTAAAAGAAAATAAATACCATATAATCTATTATGTATTTTGGTATTGAAAATTGTTTTGATAATGGATTTGTTATAGAAATATATTTAAGTGATATATTGTGATTGAAATGTGGAAATGTTTTCTTTCCTTTATATTTGTTTTATGACTTATGATTTTATAATGGTACTTGGACATTTGACGGGTGGTTATGTGATAAACCAAATGACGGGTGGTGCCGTGAATACTAGGATGGGTGGTTATGTTATAACCTCCAATGCAATAGGTATGGAAGTCGGCTGTATGGCTATTTCATTTAGTGACATGTGTGGAAGTTGGTCGTATGGTTATTCCATTTAAGTATGTTTATGTTCCAAGTACCTTTATATGTTATGTGTTCTTTATATGGGTAATATTTTAGTTAAAAAAGGGTAAGTAGTGATCTTTTATTCAATGGAGAGTATTTAATACTTCATAAAGGTGAAAATTATTACTTTTGTTAAAGTATTCATGGTTTACTTATTGTTTTGAAAACCTAGTAGTTTCCTTCTTTGTGTATTCCTTACTAAGATTTTTATGCTCATCCCAAGTTTTTGAAATGTTTTTCACAGGACATAAATTGGAATATGGTCAAGGATAGAATCAAGGAAAGTCATGTTGTCTAAAACATGGAACTAAACATGAATTTTTTTTCAAGAGATTTTATTTTATGAAAAAAATGGAAACTATGCAGAAGTGTCTACTTTGTAACTTTTGAGATGTAATAGTTATGTCCTAATTCTCTAAAACTCTAAATCTGAAAAGATCCTCAATGTGAATTATTAATTTAATTCAAGATTAAATAATTCTTTAAGGCTGGGTCCTTATAGTGAGTCATTATTTTATGAGAGATTAATGAGTTCTAAAAATGTGGTTGGTTATAAATCAAAATGTAGAGAAATTCCCCACTAAACCTTATATAATTAGTTCAATTTATTGAATTTTGGTGCATCATCACATCAATATTGTATTCTCATTATACATAATATATTGAGTGTCAAAAACATAAAATATCATTTTATATATCCTATATTACTTTAAAATTCAATGAAGATTTGATGATTGTTCCTGCTAATCACAGAATAAGATCATTTAAGTGGATATTTTAATTTTACATACCCTAACTCTACCCCAACATAGGAAATAATTTCTTTAGGGCACTAAAATAAACCATATAGTTGTTTAAATTTTATTTTTGGTTTATAATTATTTTATTTATTTAATAAAATTATGATTTTATTTTGAAAAATGGTTTGGATTGGTATTAAATTATTTTTTGCTATTTTAATGTTGTTATGATTTGGATATTTATATTTTATTTAGTTATTTATAATAATTCAAGCATTAAATTGTATCATGGTTCAAATTTGTTTAACTTTGTGATCAATTGAAAATAGATTATCTTAATGACTTTAAAGGAATGAATTTTTGATATTTTTTAACATTATAGTTAGTTTAAAAATATAATTATGATTAATTGTATCTCATTTAATTTATAGGGTAAAATATAAAAATTTCGTGTTTGATGGATAGTTGAATCGAAGTATAATTATTCATTGACCGCATATTTGGTTTTCATAAAGGGAAATAAAAACATCATGTTATGAAATGAGGAAATTGTTATATAAACTCTGATTTTATCTTTTTTTATATATATTTTGAGAAAATATTTTTGTATTACTTATAAGAAATTAAATATACCCCATAAAGGGGATTGTAAAGTGAAACTGTCAAGGGTACATATTGAAGTAACCTTGGTTTTTATTGTTATATTTTATCACTTATTGTACTTGTCTATATTAACGTATCATTGTCATCATGAAAAGGGATGGGAATTTTTATCCCCCTAATTTTAAGGTTCACTTTTTTATCCCCTTCATTATCAAGAGGTGTAATGAAGAGGAATTCCTCAAATTTCAACTTCTTATCTAAAAAAAGTATTGATGCCACATTTAATTAGTACAAATTGATATATAATGTGAGGAACTTCCTAAAATTCTTCTACCTTTAATAATACCACTGGGATGTTTTAGGAATATCTCGTATAAATCCAATAATGTTGTTCTTGAGAAATGGGTGGATTTTTTAAATACCAATTGAAATCTATAAATATTAATACTAATTGAGGATTGTAAAACCTAATACCATTTTTAAGTAACACAACATCCCATACCCTTTCTCAATACCCAACTTCAAAAATATATCCATGAGAGAAGTAATTCAACAATAATCAATTATTATATATTTAAAGTGATTGTAGGAACATAGGAAAAATACATTTTCATATCAATTAAACCCGGACTCATATTTATCATAGCATTGTACCTTACAAAAATCAATGTTAATTCTATTTGGGATGAACCATTATAGAAAACAATAGTGACAAGTCTAGACAACCAATTTGTCTACATTTACTCATGTGATACTAGTTTTGTCTTTCTCTCTATTGGGAATATTAAATATTAGTAATCAAGAAAATTCAAAATCCTACACTCACTTGAACAAACAAATCAAAATATTTCATGTTTCAGGTATTCCCCACTAGTTAGAAAAACAATCCCCATTTATGAAAAAAATATTTACACATTAAAATAAATGTGGGAGTAAAAAAACTTATTTATTCAATCTTCATGAAATATGTATATAGATATAGATTTAGAGAAAATTAATTAATATATAATATATTTCTATATTTTACAAGATCCCCATTGAGGGATAATTCCCATAAATATTCACCTTCAATTCCCTATATTTAATCACCTTTAAATTGAATAGTGAATAAGTTGGATCATCCAATAGGTCCTCCACTTGATTCAGAGGTTTGAGATAGTTTTCCCAACCCATGACATTTAGATATGGTCTTATTAATGTTTCCACCATTATATTTATTGGTATGTTAATATTTCAGAAGTATGATCCTATTCACATTGGGTATGTACTTCTTCTAATAAGTTACAATTTTTAACAACATCACAAAGGTTCTTTCCCATTATTCTTAAATAACTTTTACTGTTAACGTATCTATTTCATACATCCAACAAAACATTGACTTTACTTCATTCACCATAAAAACTCCACCATATTATATTTTAATTTTAACTTCAGGGTAAAATTATTCATCTCATCACCAGTGATATCCTCTACCATGTTAATATTATTGTGCATCTTTTTGATTAAATTCATGTTAGTTTTTCAATTTTTTTATCCAACATTACATTAAATGGTTTTTATCACCCATGGTTCGGACTATCTTACCATAATAATATCATATTCTTCTTATTGGTTGGACATACTAGTTACACTTATTCTTAGTAGTTTCAAATGAATCCTTGTTTTTTGTTTCCATGGAGGATTGAACATCTTATTTTTTACATCTTTTACATCTTATAATTACTTACTTTACCAAGGTATAAAATCTTTCATTCTAAACTTTCTTCTCAGCTATTGGATATTTTATTTTATCGTTATTAAATATATGGTACATAGAATGATTATACATTCATATATCACAATTTTGATAACCAATATTTCAAAAATCAAAAAATTTATCAATGATATCAAATTTGTTTTCAGGAGACATATTTTTCTTCATTTGTGTTATCTTATTCACAACAACATGTTTTTTTATTTTCTATATATTTTCTTCCCCTTGATTTCGGAATTATCTAATTACCATATACTGAATTTTGTTTCCCTAAATAAATATCCATATGCCAAAGTCTTTTGAAACACCTACAACTTCCAACCAATCTTGTTATATTCACTTCAGGTGCAAGATGTCTAGCATGAAAAGCTTACCATTTTTTGCTAGAACCCAATTATTTTGGGAACCTTTTAAGGAGTAGTTTCTATAGAAGAAACCCACATTTTTCCTTGAAATATATTGTATGTACCCACATTTTTTCTCTATCATAGTTTTATAGAATATATCAATTGTCCAACACTTCCATAAATTCAAGAATTAGTGAATTACACTTTATATATGTTTTAGGTAACCTTTTTATGTGATCTAGAGGTTGAGGATCCTATACATGATCTCAATATCTTTAATAGACCATTTTTATCATCTTTTAATACAGGACACACTTACAAATTTTTATGACATCATCATTCCTCTAATTTCTTGAGGGATGTATATCTTGTTTTAATTCCAAATCATTAGGTTTTAATTATAATTATGAACACTTTTGTCTGAGGGAGATCTTCTCACCTTCCATTGATCACAACTTAACTTCCCATTAACTCTTAATAAATTCTTTCTAACAAATAACTCTTTGAAATTATTCAAAAATTAAAGAAAATATTTTATTGAAAAGTGCATTAGATTACTCCTTAGCTTTTACAAGCTTTGTGAGAGTAATGAAACATCAAAATTTTTTAGTCAATAAATCTTTTATTTTATTAGATTCTTATTTTAGCTATCATTTTACATCAATTAGGCCCATGATAAAATTATATATGTTTGTAACAACCTTAGTAAGACCCTTATTTAAATAATTTCCAACATATGTGTAAAAATATTCACCTATTCCAATGTATATATTTTCCTCACATCATTCATAGCATGAAAATAAATCAAATTTAGAGTAGAAACCAATAGATTCATCAGATATATTATTATCATTCTAATTATCTTCTTGTAAGGTTATTTCCTCTTCCTTCTTTGATATATTTATCAGCTTCCTTGCCTCTTTCTTCATCCCATTTTTTAATGAATTAGATGAAACTTTCATATATACATTAATATATATAGGAGAATAATTATTTATTTGAGTATAATCATTAAGGATATGAACTAACCACTCTATATAGATGTTTTCATAGGGAATGTTCCTTTGACACCACTTCAAGACTAGTTCCCAACATAACAAACTATGATTTTGTTTTATTTGGTGTTACAACTTCTTAGAATTATATTTCTTAGGATTCCTAACCATATGATAAGGACACATGAATATTAAGGTAAATTACTTGTATTATCAACTATATCCAAGAAACACCCTCACCACATGTGTGACTTGAGTTATGGTGCCTATTCCACTATTTTGTGTAGGAAAGAGAGAAACACTTTGAAAATAGGGAAATTAGTGTATAATGTTGTATTGGGGTGTATAATAAATCAATACAAGGAGTAGGTCTTTAAAAAAACCATTGAAAAAACCCTTGTGTTTTTATGCCTTTTTTACAGCATTATCTGAATAAGGCCATGAGACCCAAGAACTGGATCAAGAGTATATTGGGAGATGAATAAATGTTGAAGATGGATAAAAGGGGAGATGAGTAATGGGAGAGAAGAATTACATTTATTAGCATTTAATATTGGAGAAAAACATTGGATTATAAATAAATCCAATGTAAGAGACTGAAGTATGCTTGGTATAACGGTTATATTTTTCTAACTTATTATAGTTGTCACTTTTAGTGTTATAATGAAAAGGTGATAATATGGGTGATGGACTGAGTGTACACCCATAAAATGATAATATTTGTCTCCCATACACTATGTATAAATAAGAATGAAGAGGTGGACACTTGGAATACCTAGCTGGATTGAATCCTTGCATACCTTCAAATCAGATGCTTGAAAGAGCATATCATCATGGAAGATGAATATAGAATTATATATTTTTGAAGTAAATGAAAATATATATTTCTTCATAAGAAAAATCATTTTCCTAATGATCATAATACATCACTTAAATATAAAAATTCACATATTGAATGAAAATATTTTATTTCTAATGAAGAGTCATAAAGGTATAATCATGTGAATTTAGTCATAGTATATGACCTAATCATACAGCTTCACAATAAGTATTTGAGTCTATTGTTTGAATTTTATTAATTTAATACTCCAATATAATACAAATTAAATCTTCCAAATACTATGAGTATGTATCCATCAAAATACATCTTGAATACAAGTCTCTAAATTTCCCAACATATAGTTTTGGATTATCATAAATCTTCAACACTTATTGAAATTTTTTAAAAGTGTCAATATGAAAATGAATTACTTGGAGTATAACCTAAAGCTTCATAATAATTCTTTTTAAATTTAATTTTTTGGAATCCTCAGTGTAATACTTCAATACTTCAGAATATTCGATGTTTTCACTAGATGGAAAAACCGAGTTTCCATATATTGAATATAGTGAAGATGAAATATTTTGCATGATACATAAGTTGTTCTACAATGAATCAAGCATCCCAAACACTTGTATTATGGTGTGATTAAATAATTAGAATAAAAATAAGATGAACTTAATTATTTTATCGGTAAGATTAATGAAAAATAAAAAAATAGAGTCTCTATAATTTTATAATCCCAAGGAAATAAAATTATAATATTTTTAAGTTGATCTTTTGAGTTTATAATATCATGATACTTAGAGAAGATCTGATCCTAACATAATTTGAGAATACTGAAATAAGAAGATCTATTTCATGTATTTCATGAAGTTACAAGTGAACTTATTGGGTTTTCAATAATAATATAAATGAACTTTCACAAATACTGGAGAATTTTTTTATCATAGCCTATATCAGTTTGATTTGAGTAAATTCAAGTGCCCATGAATAAATGAGTTGTATTTATAAGAATTTTTATATGAATAAAATCTTCATAATGAATCTAATATGATTATGTGTATATAATTTAAATTAACTTCTATAATGTGTTCACTAATAGTTCTCAATATAAAATGAAATGAATTTCATGCCACTAATCTATTTATTATGTACTTTTTTATACACCAACAGAGATATGGAAAGATATTTTTTAGAAGTTATTGAGGTAGAATAAGTTTTTACTACAATATATATATCTTTTTATGATCCCTTAAAAAGTATTTAAAATGAGGAAGCATTTACTGGGGGTATTTTTAGAAGACTCCCTAAAAAGAAAAAGTGTGCATAAGACCTCGAAATACAACAGAAATGAACTTGAAACAAAACAAGTAACAAGTATGAAACCTTTTAACCCAAATAGTAGGGTATCCAACAAAATTGGATAAAGGTCCCTTGATTTATACTTTTAAGAATGTATTTCTTACGTACACTAGGTTAATCCCTCAATAGATATATTGGAATCTATATTTCTATCCTTGCAAGACCTCAAATGTTAAGGTAGTTGGCACCTCTTTCTTCCTATCCCTGGAAGCCCTTGATTGTACTCAACAATAATCAGAGTCGCGTGAAGCAATCTAAACAAGATATTCAGAACTGCACAAATCATAAGAGTATCACTCTAGAAATAGCTTATGAAACAAGAAATCTAGATTTATGGAACAGTTATTGATCTCATTCAAATGACCTACCACTTATAAGAACTTCTCTAAAGGTCAGCTCCCTCCCCCAACAATAATATTTTTTCTCGAATCTCAGAGGGACCTTTACACTTTTCACTTAAACAATGGTTAGTTAGAAATAGATTGTATGACATTTCTTCATAATAAGTGTAAGGAAAATGATGTTACTTAACCAAATCAATGTTTTAGAGTTTATGGAAAAAATAGAATTCAAAACCTTACCAAATAAATATTTGGAGTCTATAAGACATGGATATTCAGATTCTGATTTCCAAAGGATTTGAAACCTAAATTCAATAGATTTCTAAATCTAAATTCCAATGAATTTGGAATCTAAATTATGAGGAATTCAGAGTCATAATTCTTTTGAATTTAGAGTTGAAATTCTGAGGAATTCAGAGTCTCAATTCTAATGAATTCAGATTCCAAATTATGAGGAATTAAATATTGGAATTATGAAGAATTCAGAGTCATAATTTTGAGGAATTTGGAGTCCAAATTCTGAGGAATTCAGAGTTGGAATTATGAGGAATTCGGAGTCCAAATTCTGAGAAATTCAGAATCTGATTTTTAGATAATTCGGAACCTGAATTCCGAGATTTTAGAGTCTAAATTTCATAGAATTCAGAACCGAAATTCAGAGAATTCAGAGTCCTAATTTCAGAGAATTCATAACCTAAATTCGGAGAATTTAGAGTATGAATTTCAGAGAATTTGGAACCTTAAAATAGAACACTCTATATCTTGAGAATTATAGGATTCATAGTTTTTATATGTGAAGCCAAATTTTAGACATAGTAATAAAATGAGTTAAATTTACAGAGACTATAAAATGAACAATGAAAACATAGGTAAGGATAAAAATTTCCTTAAATAAGGGAAATTTTCCTTATTAAAATAATCCTTAGGGAAAAATAGTTTTTATTAAGATAGAGTTTGTGATTTTCAAAATATCGAGGAATGGAAAAGTCATAAAGAAACCTTATTGACTCAATAATATTTAGAGAAATATATGTTTGTTCTTGTAATGATGAAAGTATTTTCCATGTGTGATTATTATCATATTTAATTAAATTATATCATTTTTAGGAAACTTACTACTTATTTTTTCTATTAGGTATATTCATGACTTTCGTATTAAATATGATACGACATCATTGTATGGGTTTTCAGACCCATACTTTTTTCTCCAGTAATAAGGTCAATACATGATCAAGAAATAACATAATATGCTTCTCCATAATTTTAGAATGAAGCATTTAAGTATTCAATTTTTTATTATCTTGATAGGTATAAAATATATATATCATTATAATGTAAAATTTCTATTAATAAAATTAATAAATCACATTATAGTTTTTTATATTAGTGTTCATTGGATGTTGTGTTTTTTTCCTAAGAAAACACCATTTATTGGTTATGCTACATACACAGTGATGTGAAAAACAAATTTAATGTAGTATTTGAGGAATGTGTCATGATATTCTATTTTATATATAATATTAACTTTTTATTTTTTTTATAAATTAAATTATTTTCAAATAGGCAATGGAAGCATTATTATTTGTTAATAAGTTTAAGTAAAGATAAAATATATTATGTGTGTGAAAATGCGACTTAAATTTTATAAAATATAGTTTGGTTGATACTTAAAATTTTACTTCCAATTGAAAATAACTTATTGAGTAGAATTTTTATCATTAATAAGGAGGACTATAAAGGGGATAAATTTTTTCTAGATTTATGTGTGAAATAATTACAACTGGTACAATTAAATATTTTTAAAATGTTATGTTTTTTCTATCACTTTTCCTTTTCTTTATAATATAATTTAATTGATAATGATTGATGGATAATTTATTTTTAATTTTTAATTTCTTTATAATCCTCACTAGTATAATGGGACCGAGATAAATCATCTACAGTGAGTATGGAATGATTATTTCATAAATTTTATTTAGTTTTGGTTCATCTCGTTATATTTGTAGTTAAGATTTTATATTTTTACTATGAAATATTAAAATTTATGTAGTTGTAACCAAGTTGCGATAAAAATAGTTATTAAATAATTATTCTACATGTTTTATAGTTTTTTATTGATGTAGTTTTCTTCTATTAATAGTTATAGAATAATTATTAAAATTTAAATTATTTAAAAATATATTGTTTTTCAGATCAGTTATTCTCATAACGAATGTGAAAAAAATATTCCATAACCAATGTGGAATGTGCTCCAATTTTCCATTTTTGGTGAATTTTCAACATTATTAAAATAAGTAACCAAAATTAAAAATTTATTTTTATGTTTGTTTAAATAACCAATGTAATAAAACTCTATACAATCTCTTATGAATACATTACTTTATAATCAATATTAAAAATAAACAACATGTGCTAAAACCCATTTTCTACACTATTGCATATGTGGGGGCATGTCTGGGTACACATGAAATCTTGGATCATGATGGTGAAAGGTTATCCAGGTCAAGATATGACTACCCATATTGAGGGGTCTAAGATAGTTAGCACTATAGTACATACGTTCGTTGAGATTTTTTAGTAAGCTGATACAATGGAATATCTACATAGGGTTTTCACACATGATCACTTATGGGGATGTGGAATAATATATAGTAATTTCATTCATGTAATTAATAAAATAGCACAAAAAAATAAATTTTCGGTTAATTATTTAAAAATGATTATATAATAGTTGATGTTAAAAATGTTTTGAAATTAGTTGTTTTAATAGTTGACTTAAACCCCTATACATTGGGGGTTTTCAAATATGTTATTTCAATAAATAATAAAAAAACCATGAACATGAAATGTTTAAATATTTATTATTGAAATAATAAACCCTTAATATTTGTATTTTAACTTATATTTATTCAATAACTAATGTTAAAAATGTAACTCTGACAAAAAAATAAAAATATTTGACATCATGCTCACATGATTTTTACTTTCCTTACTATAAATTTATAGTTCCATATATGGACATTTTTGGATCTCACCCACACATTATTTTCCTTCTCACCTAGAAATCAATCAGTCCTTACAATTATTTTTTATTATCGATCACAATCATTAATTTCATTCTCCATATTCCAATTTATCATTCCCATAAAATTTTTCCCCAATATTCACTTCTCATAGAATTATTTGTTTATATAATCTAAATCATAAACAAATATATATCATGAGTATTTTTCTACATTGAATGTTGTGAGGGAATTTAGAGAGTTTGTTAGTTCTTGGAGTTAAATGCTTTTTTAATATTAAAAGTTACACCCATGTTTAGTTAGAAATTAAATTTAACTAAAATGTCATAATTATATAGTTTATATTGTTAGTTATAATTAATCATAGTTATATCAACGTAAATATTCATATTAAAGGATTTTGCAGTCACTATTTTATTTTATAATATCCATATTATTTATTGATTAATATTTTTTCATATTATCTGTTAGTACTCTAAAAAATTCATTACTTTTATAAATTTTTTACCTTTATGTGGATAGTTTTAATTTTTTGTTAACCTTATATAGATATAATAACTATCTACATATCTTTATGTAGAGGTGTGTGTACCATTATGTAAATTTTTTATTTTATAGTTTACACTTACATATGTAATAGTTTACTCTTATGCAAGATATAGGATTACCTTTATGTGAATTACATGTTACCCTTATGTATCCAACATAAAATTTAGATGGTCTTTATGAAATATGTTCTTGAATTTTACACATCCTATGGATTTGGTCTCTACCTTTACACAAGGTTTCCAAAACCTACCTTTATATATATGATATAATTTTTTATTATATTTACAAAAAGTATGAAAATTGTTCTCTACATTTACCCATACTATTATATTTTTATTGTACCATTGGTTAGCATTTTAGAGTGACCTTTACACATGTTTAATCTTACCACTATACGTGTCTCTAAATTATTAGTTTATATTTACACAGTTTATAAAATTAATTTTATGCATCTTTTTTCTTGTGGTATGTTTACTAAACATAAGTAAAATTTCCATGTGGCCAGTCATCTATACTTACACTTTATCAATAACATGGTAAGTTAAGGCTCCTTCATGCTATAGTTCAAGATTCTCCAGGCGGTAAATCTATCAATGACACTTAATACCAACCAACTTCATGACCACACTATTTGTCATTTCTTTATAGAGTAAGTATATCAAATGTTCTTCATGTGCTAACATATTAATACATTCGATAAACAACCCATCATATTACTCGGGCATTATACATTCATGGTTGATTGATTAACCTTGTTTTTGGATCTTGGTATTTTTGGACTATGATTTGTTTTTAGATTCCTTTTTATTTTTGATTCACTTATCTACCAGGGTAATTATTTTGATTACATTATTTGTTTCATAAAAAAATATTATTTATATATAAGCTATGTGAAAGGGGTTTGGATTGTATAAAAAAATTTAAATGGTTATTAAAACCATTCTCTATTTTCAGGAAAAACTTTAGAACATATTTTAAATTTTTTGAATTTATGTATTATAAGAGACTTTTTAATTTTTTTCAAATTAGTGTTTTGTACTATCAATTATATTGAAACTTGTTTTCTTATATTTTTTTAAGTGATTTTAATTGTCATTATTCTAATCTATAAGTTATTCAATTTTTAAATTTTATATTTTGAAACCTTGTCAGACTTATGGTAAATCATTAAAGTATTATTATAGATATAGTTTATAAATAGAAATGAAAAATGAAAAATGGTTTGAAATAGTATTTAGTTTTTTTAATTTAAATAATAATTTTTATAATAATTTTTGAAACAACTTTATCTATCCATGATAATTATTATTATTTTGAACTGATTTACCCCTAAATATTATTTTTTAGTCAATAACATTCTCAATTTAAAAGACTCAAGGTTTCATAGAGAATATAATATACATATATGATACACTTTCGATAAAAAATTTCCAAACACTAAAGTGTTATTCCTTGAACTTTAAAATTTCCAGAAGATCCTATGGGAACAGTTTTTTATCTATTGGGTGATCGGTCAAGAGAATCCAAATCTTATTCAGCTACCAATTATTTAAAGAGAAGTATTGATCTATTTATATTTAACTAAAGGCTGTTATTTAATCTATATTCAATGAATTTCTTCATGTTTTTTGTTTAGAATTTATTTTAATTCTTTTATCTATCTCACATTTTCTAAAACATTTTTTTTATTCTTTTCCAACTAAATAAATTCTGTATATGATGTTGTGACTCCCAAATTCTATAGTCAGGATCTTTAGATTGCGACTCCTATATTTTAAATTCATCATAGGTTATACATTCCTCAAAAATTATATATTTTAGTGGTTGTGACTCCCCACACAAAAGGATTTGTCTCTAGTAATGTCTCTTTTAGAAAAGGTTAGATTTTAAAGGGTTATGATTCCTAATAAAAAATCAGGTTCACAGTTCAAAAAATATCCCCTAAAGAGTAGATAGGCTTAATAGTAGACATAGGTCCAAATTTTTTTGAACTACTATTAAATTTATTTCATTAATTATTTACTTTTACAATAATAAATATCACCTAATGTGCGTGATAATTAACAATTATAATTAACTAATATAATTAATTAGATAAATAATTTTTTATTTTAAATTTTAATATTGTCTACTTACCCACTCTATACCATCTATTATCACCATATCATAACTAATAAGGGATTGATAGTCGCATTGATGAAGAAATAAATGGTAAAAATTAATGATCTTATATAGAATTAAAATCCATGGAATGATCCCTTTTATTCACAATTGATTTTTCTCTTTCGTTATCTATATTCTCATTAATTATTATGATAATTTATGGAACGATAATTATTTAATTTTTTTATTATTATAAACTATTTTATTATTATTTCAAATCGAAATTTAACATTGTAACTTATATTTTTTTTGAATTGATTTTTTTAATCTAAAAAACAATCATGTATGTTTCTAGGTTCTCTGTCAATTATTTAAAAAAACAGATATTTTTAACTTTTATTTCACAAATAACTAATGTCAAAATTTATATAAAATTATATCTTAAATTCATTATACAATATAATCGATGTTTTAAAAAATTTAACATCGGTTATCAAACCTAATGTTAAAAATAAATTTGTAATGTTGCTTGAAAAGATGTCACCATAAAAATTGATGATAAAAAACACAATTTTTTTTATTGAAGTCCTTTCACTAATATTGGCGTGTATTAGTGATTTGATTGAGTGACCTTGTGACAATAGATAGATCATCTGGTTTGGGTTTAATAATGGAATGGATGTATCTGATAGGAGTCTTGAGATCTAGCGTTAGGAGTAGGATCTCAATTGATATTGTAGAAAAGTAAAGATATTATATGGTTTTTCATAGAGGGGATAAGTCATATGTTGGGGGGTTTATAAATCCTCATCTTCTCAATTTTTAGTGTAATCAAGGGTATTATGGATCACATTGGAGTAAAATCATGAAGAATTTTTAGTTTTATAATGTATATTAAGGGGAATAATGTTTTGGTAATTTTATAATATTTAAAATGAAATTTTAGAGATGTAAAGATGTATATAAAACCCTATATTAGAATGTTAAGTATTTATTAAAGGTGAAATTTTGGTGGATTATATTATAACCCACTAAAACCTCAGTGGGAATCCATTAAAGTCTTAGTGGGTTAGTAAGTGGAACTAAATCTTTAACCATAACACAGAAATCCTAGTGGAATAACTATGAATTTTTTGAAGGACATAAAACTTTCAGTGGAGAAATAAATCCACATATTTAAGTAGGTTTATTTTAAATATTTTATTGGGGGTTATAAAAAAATACACTCTTATGTTCCTGTCAAGATAGAGAAATAAAAAATGGTAAGACATGGGTATCCCAACTTACCTCACTTTCTCTCCCATTATAACTTCTCATTTGGAAATGGATCAAAGTATCATTGATGATTATGATATTCTCTCACTATTAGTAAGGTAATACCCCATTTTATTATCAATTCTTACCAGAAATTGGGGGTGTATACTCTAAATCCCTGTTTTATATTATTTTCATAGGTTTCTATATTTATCTCGATTGTGGGTCAATCATTTAGTGATATTCAAGGGGATAACCCTTGTTAGTATAAGGTATGTAGTCCCTAATCTATTATTCAATGTATTTTATGTTTCATCTATAATGTAGTATGATGTCATGGGTATTCATCACATGTATACAAGAATGAGAAAAAAAAGGTTTTAATGCTATATGAAATAATATATTCAACCTATTATGACTGAAATGAATGTTTGGTATATTGGAGATGAATTTTAGAGTAATTAATCACCTAATTTACTTGGTAATATATATTCATAATTGTTTATATATACATTAAATGGTTGTATGGGCTTTGTAAAATTTACGAGGGACATATGTTGGTCTTATAGGATTATTTTTGAAGTTACAATAAAATATGACCATGGGTTTCATGGTTCAATGATAGGTTTCAACTTGTGATTTGGTAATAATAAAGGGGTAATACAAGCTATATGGTTATTTGGGTTCACCTAAGAGGTAATTTTGGAGAATTAATTTGGTTAAATTATGGGAGTCCTCTTAAGGTTTAGTATAAAAATGAGAATAAGTATACCTTGTGTGGAAGGGTGAGTTAACTATTTGGAAAAGGTTTCAATATGGGGGATTTATGAATGAGAAAACTTAGATGGAGTCCTAAAGACTATATAATCACCATTGAGGTGAACATATTATTGGTTATAAATTGTGTAAGTGTAACAAAAATAAAATTTTAATTATAAAATAATGTCTCATTTTTCATTTTAATTTTTTTTATTTCAGTTGATTTGGAGTGTTTTTGGGGGGGTTTTGGGACTTAATAGTTGTTCATTGGAGGTTTTTGAGGTCAACCCTATTGAAAAAGAACCATAGGCATATTGGGGACCTTGTACAGGGAAATTGTGAACTCTATAGCTTGGTAAGTTTCCTAGTAGAGCATGGATCCCAACTGGACAAAGAGTGTGGTGTGTTGAGTGGATGGTGGTGAATTTGGTACCTAGTATAAGCTTAATGGGTACATGGAGGATGTATTTATTGCTTTTAGGGTTATTCTATATAATTTCTTCCTAGAAAACCATTTTAATTCTTACCACTTCCTCCCCAACCCCTACTTATCCATACATCTATTTTCTAATTCTCCTTAACATTCAATGCTCCTAGAATATATTTTTTATATTAGAAGTGTTGTTTATCACAAGGAATTTCTTATTGTGATTATAATGACATGGATGACCTAGATGCCACTTCTTAGTACTATTTACCCTTTTTAATTTGAATTCTTCAATTTTAAGGGTTTATGTTTGTTTTTTGGAATTATTTGGTTTTGGAATGAAATTAGGGACATGTTTTTGAAGCTGTGCTTCATAAGGATTGAGGTTGGAAGTACTTACCATGTTATGGAATATATAAACTGATCCATGGGCTTTCATGTATGTGGGTTCATGTGTTTTCTAGAATTTTTTCTACCTTGGGTTTCAAAGTAGTTGTATCGGCCTGGATTAAAGTAATTAACCACTTAGGGGGTATATATTAGTGGAATTAATTGGGTTTTATGAAACTACACCTTGTAAAGGGGATCTGATAGAGATCTCTGATTAGTTATATAGACATAGCATGACTTTTCAAGGATTGGTTAAGGTTTGTGTTAGATCATATATTTGTATATGGTTTTGATTGATGAATTCCTCAAAATGTGATGGTGATGGGTGATTAAGCATGGATAATATAACAAAACTATAGGGGTTGAGTTGGGAGTAGCCAATGTGATATCGTTATATTATATTTGTGTCTTTTGGTTCTGTGAGGGATAATGTTTGAACCTGATGGATTTAGTCGATAATTAAGGTCCCTAATATGTTTTACTTTTTTTTTTCTGATATATGATTATGTTACCACATATATAATTAGAGTATGATGGACTCTGATGAGGTTGTGTGACCATATCATGAGTGAGAGGATGATTACATGTGTTGTGGTTATATACCAACACACTGTGTAAGAGGGTACTAGAAAAAACTAATGATTTTTGACCTCAAATGAATTAAATGGTGTTGGTCAACAACTTGACATGGGACTATTCCTCGAGTGGGAAGGTTCTTGTCTAAATCTAAGCTATATGTATGGTATTAGATGGATTTTCCATTTGGAATGGAGATGAAGTTGGCATTGTCAAGGTTCATGATATCCTGGTTAGTTCACTATAACCTAAAGTTTATGTATGAGTGCTTGTTTATTTTTTCTTCATCAATGAATTAAATATCATATATCTGTTTCACTTATAATAAGATTCTATTTTTGGTTCCCTATTAGGTTTATTTCTCACATACTATATAGACACCCTTGTGAATGTACATACTTTATTTTCTGAGACCCAACTATGTGCAAGGTCCCTATATCATGTTGATGATAAGGTATAGCTATTTTGGTATCTAAGTGATTCTAGGACTTACTCAGATCATTTTATATCTATAATTCCATATTATTTTGTTCTTTTTTTATCTCATGTATCAATACTCCACCAGTAAGGATCCTTTTAATTGATGTTTAATGACTAAAATACCATCTTTTTTATATTATAGGATGATATTAGACTACATGAATTGACACAATTATTTCTTACTATCATTAATCATTAATTATCTCATATTCCATTTGTTTGTTAAATGATTACTATTATTAAGGGAATATTCTTCCCATTGTATGGATTATGACCTCATGACTATTCAGTAGTTTCTTATGTCTAGAGAGGTGAAAATGAGTCGTTTTGGTGTTACAGTTATGACCCAGTGATTCAAACATGGGTATTAGAATTTGTTATCAGACCACCCCTGTGTTTTAATTTTTATTTAGGATTTGGTAATTTTTTTATAGGATGGTTGGGAAATAGCCAAGAAGTAATGAAATCATATTTCCAACACTTATATAGTTGATATTAGAGTCTTCAGTGTAGTGACATTACTTTTATTAGATGTGCTATTATAGTTTCATAATATTTTTCAATTGATATTATGACTTGAACATTTATTATTTTTTCATCTTTCCTTGTGTGTTTATAGTGTGTGAGTTCATGAATAATGATTCAGGACATTCTTTCACATGGAATATTCTAGATTGTGTTTAATTGATAATGTTTTGAAATGATAAAATTGAAAAAATATTACATTCTTTGATTTAACAAATGCATTTTTGATGACATCTAATAAATTTAAGATGAGTATGTTTATAATTTTGTTATATTTGACTATGACAAAAATTCTTGTGGTGAATGTTGGGTGTATGACTTTGGTAGGTTTGGGTGGTACTTTATTCATGCCTTATGTTGTGATTCCTTATAGAATGTCTCTTAGTGAGGTGTATGTATGTGTTCTTTTAAAATTATTAAATATTTTTATGATTTAAGTATTAAAGGAATTTCTAGTCATATATTTTCACATTTTAGAAAAATATATTCTTGATGGTATCCTATGATACCACCCAAGGATAAGGATAAAGATGTAGCCATGGTTCATAATTATCTTATGATACCTATTGATGTTCAAGAGGGTGCAGCTTATCTTACCATCAAGGATTCTTTAGAGGTTCGGTTCGTCAATCCCTTATAACTAATGGTGTTCCTCATAGTAATAGAGAGAGGAAAGCATGTGAATATGGGTGGACCTATAATGGTAGACTCTATGCATATTTTTTGGATGAGACACACTTTATCTTTATAGGTTATGGGTGGTCCATAGGATATTGAGGATTGGTTTGAGAATATAGAGGGATTATTTTTTCTAGAATAAACACTTGATGAATGGTGGTTGAAGCTGGTGATTTTATTCTTTATTGAAATCTCATTAGATAGTGGGGGATTATGGTTTAGACTATAGGGAATGAGGTCTTGACATATTATTCCTTTAAGGAGCACTCTTTTAAGTATTTTTTAATAATTTACTGATTTTATTTTAAACATATGAGTTTTTTATCTCTAATAGGGTACAATGCCTATGATGTGCTACACTACACATTTTATTGAGATAATGTATTTTTTCCCATATAATAGAAGGGAACGATTCCCAAAAGGCCTATATGTTAATGATTATCCTTTCATTTGATGTGAGGCATAATTTGAGATTTTTTGACATGAATTATTATTCTAATATGGCTGGTAAGGATCTCATTACTAAGAAGGGCCTATTAGAGGATATCACAATAGGCGCTCATCCTATTTTTAGTGGCATAGATGGTGACCATTGTAGTGGACCTTATTATGCCTCCTCTACTTTTAAGAAGGGAGTATTAGTTGAGATGCATTAGAGTGGTGATATGTGGGTAGGGTACTGAATATGATCATTATTACTCCTTTTAAAGGAGTTATCCATTTATTCTATCATTTTGGTTGATCAAGGAATTTCTATAATATATTTTCTAGTTTATCAAATGAGTTTTATGCTTGTGGAAGGATGGGGAACCTTTAGAGATTATATATGAGAATCACTAGTCAGTGTTCAAGTAGAGGATATTGATAGATAAAACACTCTTGATCGTGGTTTGGAGGACCTCATATAGAAAATTGGGCATCATCTAGGGAATTTGGATAGGGAGTAACTCTATGGTCTCTGGGGAAGAAGAAAAAATAAATGCCTCAAGGGTTAGTTAATTTTTTGAGTTAGGGATCACATGGTAAAGGATACAGATACAATAAAAATAGGGTTTAGGCTTTATAGCATTTTCCAACAGATGAAATAAAGGGTCCTTCTCCCACAATAAGTATGACTTTGGTCGATTCAATGATTTATATTGCCCTATTTGATATAGGAGTGTCCTATTACTTTATTTATACTCCTTTGGTGTTTAGAATGAGGTTAGTTTTAGAGTTATATTATAGTATGCTATCTCTTTATAAAACTATTGGGAAGATATTGGATTATATTATGGGATTCCCAGTATTTATTTTAGCAGATGGGGGTTACATACACTTGAGACTTATTCATTTTTTATAAGGAAATATTTGACATCATCTTTGGAATGGGATAGATGACATGATTTTGGAATCACATTGATTTCTACTTGAAGAATGGGTCTTTCAATTCCCTCTCAAGTAAGAATTTTGTCCTCATGTGTTAATGAGACTTGTAGGAAGGTATATTGGGACCTAATCTCAATTGGATAGGGGTTATTACAAAATAGAAGGTGGGTTTGGTTATTGTAGTGGATAAATTGAAATTTCCACTTACTTTTATTCTAATGGTGGACCATTTTACAGATGTGTTACCTAAAAATTTCTAAGGGTATATAAAAACCCTTCTATTTGTTTCATATTTAAACATAATTTATTATATAAATAGCACTAAATACCACTAAATACCACTAAAATATTGATATTTCTAGTGTCTTTTGGGCTTAGGATAGTTACATGACAACTTATAATATAAAATACGACATCTTTATTGAAAGATTCTTTTACATGACCACAAAATTCCTTCGTACTTAACACTGCATGAGATAACCTGAGGATATACATAATAAAATGGTGATCTATAAATCCTAGAAATAGAAAAACATGTAATAACATGAGGAAGATGATACAAGTTACATAATAGGTATATTAATGGAGAATAAAATAAAAATGAACATATAGGCATGATATATCATGATAACCATAACAAGAAAATGTGGCAAAAACATAAAACATAATATTATCATGAGTCAAGGATCATTGCACATTTATTATCATAAGTAAACCCTAACTGCACATGAATTATCATGAGTAAACCATAATTTCACAAGAATTATCATGAGTAAATCCTAATTTAACATGATGTATCATGATACTAAACATTACCCAATGCATTAGAGTGATATCCGAATGCACCATTCATAATCATTTTGTTTTCATGCTTAAGTGTTCCACATAGATCATACATCATGGATTCATTAATCATTATAGTTTATTACATGATAAAGGAAATATTGAATACATAAATATATATTCCCAATAAATAAGTATATGTTTATAATGTTGAATACCCTTGATAGAGAAATGGGTATGGTATTCACTACACAATCATTTTGGCATAGAAAATAGTAGTGCAATTTTAGAAGCATAACAACATCATATTGAAAATGATAAAATGGGTAAATAAAATATAAATGGGTATCTCATCATTTAAAAATGAAATTGATAGTAAGGGGGACATGTCAGATTGTATCCCATCTTGAGCAATTTTAAATTAAGGGGAATATTGTAAATGAGGTTATTGAAAAAAAGAGAATAGAGAGAAATACCTTAAGAAATTTTTAGCATAGTAACAACTTAGGTAAGGGTCTAAATGGGAGAGGATAAATTATACCTCATTAATAATGTCAAATAGACAGTAATAAATTTATTAAAAAGGGATGAAAATATAACAAAACAAAATTAAAAAGACTAATTTAAGAAAAGTATATTGAATTGAAAAAAGGAAAGGAAGGTGAGAATCCCATATAATATTTTGTCATGGTAACATATGTATAAAAAATTTCATGGATGGATTAATGAGAGGGTAAAGGAAGATCTAGTTATTTATAAATCAAATGGTCATAAAGGGGAGTATGTATCAACATATCCCAGCATATGAAAATTGAAATTAAGAGAAATATCACAAAAGGAGTGCACGATAAAAGAGGAGAGTGGATAATACCTTACATAGATATGTGACTCTAATGTATTGGGGTAGGATTCTTAAGAGCTATGGGTGAATTGGGAGGACTCTAAGGGATTTCTTTATTATGTTTTTAATACTATACTGTAAAATATTAAAAACCACAAACCATACCATGGTTTTTCCCATGATTTATGGAAAGTGGGAGTGGAATAATCTATTTTATAGGAAAAATGGCCAGAGATAATAAAATATTTCCCATTCTTATATAGAGGTGAGTCATATTCTTAAATAAATGAATTCAAAACCATAAAATATATTATATGTTTTGGAGGATTCATAATGGATTTAAAAAATAAATTAAATAAACTTAAAACTACTTTATTTTAATTATAAAACATATATTTGGCCGAATATACCTTTTATAGTATTTATTACATCATTATTGGTCCATTACAATGTTATAAAACACATTGTATATGTATAAGATATTTAATTTTTACCCAAAAATTTGACTATTTCAGAAAATTATAAAAAATTCACCATTGGATAATTTCAAAATAATGATTCCAAAAATAATATTTATTTTATCTAAATAATTTTTTAGATATGTGAATTTTCACTTTTAAAATAAAACCTACATTTATTGAAAATTGATGGGTTTTTACAAGAACAATTTTCAAACCTTAATAAAAATTAAATTTTACTTCATTAAAATTATTTGATCATTTATATATGATAAATGTAATTTAATAATAATTTTTTACCAGAATATTATTTATTTCAAAAATTTATTAATTCTTCAAAATAAAGTTCATAATTAACCAAGAAATACTATTTGTGCTTCCAAAATTATTTATAAATTAAAAATAATAGGAAGAAAATATATTCATTATTATATAAACAAAATAATTTACATATTATTATTGTTGGGGTCTTGATACATATCCCTTTATAACCCCAGAATACACCATAAGAGTAAGGTGTGTGATGGTGGGGATTTCATGGGGTTGTTTGGCGTACAAGGTTTGGGTCGTGATCTGAATGAGTTTGAACTTCTCTGATAAACGGTTTTGCTCATGGTTAAGTTATTTGATATCATCTGGGGATTTTTCTAGGGAGAAGCCTAGAAATTATATCTCCCTTGGAAGATATAATAAATGGGATTAATATGGTATGATCATAGTGGTTGATTCTGTCACTTCATTTGTCTATGCCAAAAGGATTTGTTAAAACTCTATATTTATACTAGTCATGTGATCATTTTTCAATGATTATATTATCAATGGTAATGAAACTTAATGTTCATTTAAATCTAATTGGGTATATTAAATAGAAGAAGTGCATGTGTCTTATATATCCATAATACATTTAATTAAATCAAAAGAAAAGGAAATTTTTTCATAAATGTTTAGTTCATTATAACATTCCCACATTAAGAAATTTCTCCCTTGAAATTTATTTTTCCCACACTGAAATAGATGAGGTTTACCCTACTTCATCACCTCCTTTGGTTCCCACATCGCTTCTTCAAACTTTTTGTTTCACCATAACACTTTGACGAGCAGAATTATCTTATTTTGTTGAAATTTTTCTCTGTGATCTAAAATCTTCACCAGCTACTCCGCATAAGAAAGGTCATTCTCCAATTGTAAAACCTCTATAGTGAATACAAGTGAAGGGACTGGTATGTACTTCGATAATAGAGATACATGGAATACATCATGTACTTGAGATAGGTTTGGAGGGATTTCTAGTCTATAGGCCACTACTCCGATGTGATCAAGGATCTCAAAAGGGTCGATATACCTTGGACTAAGTATTCCCTTATTCTCAAATCTCATCAATATTTTCCATGGATATATGTAGAGGAAAATCATGTCTTAAACATAAAACTCTAAGTCTCATCGATGATTGTCATCACATCTCTTTTGTCGACTCTGAGTAGCTTTGATGTGATGTTAGATGGTCTTAACCTTCTCCACATTTTCTTCAAAAATTTCTAGACCTAGAAGTTTTCATTCCCCAACATCATCCCAACATGCATGTGTTCTTCAACTGTTCCCATAAAGGGCTTCATAGGGTGCCACCTGGATGCTTGAGTGGAAAGTTTTGTTGTAAGAGAACTCCACCAAAGGAAGATGTTGGTCCCATCTGCCTCTAAATTTCATTGATAAAGATCTTAAAATTTCCTTGAGTGTTATTATATTACACTTATATTGGCCATCCATTTTATGGTGATAAGATTTAGTAAAGTTTATCTCCATGTTTTGAGCATGCTGGAGAATTTTCCAAAACATTTAGGTGAATCTCAGCTCTCGATCTAATTCAATCGATAATGGTACTCCAAGCAGCCTTACCACATCATTGATGTATATCTATGCCAATTGATTTAGTGAGAAATCCTCTCGAATAAAAATTATGTTTTCAATAATTGTAAGATGATCCACAATAACCTAGATAGATTTTTTTTTCATTTGGATGTCTTCTAAAGTCTAGTGACAAAGTCCATAGTGAGGTTTTTCCATTTCAATGTTGGTATGGGTAATGGTTGAATCATCCCCTTAGACTTATTCTTCTCATACTTCACTTGCTTACATATTAGGCAATTTGATGTATATTCAGTGATCTCCTTCTTCATGTTATCCTACAAATAGTTCTCTTAGAGATCTCAATACAACTTTGTGTTTCCTAGGTGAATGGAGAATGTCGAACTCTTTGCATCATACAAAAGTCCTTTATTTAACTCAGGATTTGATGACCACATAGTCTTGACCCAAATATCCCAATTCCATCTTCATTAACTTTGAACTCCATGGATTTCCCTTTTCTGATAGTTTCAACTTTCTTCTAAATTACCATGCTATCTTTTTGAGAAGAGATTAGCCTTTCAAAATTAGATGGTTAAGAAATCATTTGTGGAAGGATTGATGATTTTCCTTTCTTTATTTTTCCCTTGTCCATCCTTTTCAAATCCGAGAATATTAGATCCATTTTAATTATCATCAATGATATAATTGATGGGTCCTTTCTACATATGGAATCTTACACCTTGTTTGCTTTCCCAGAACGATAGTGGACCGAGTAGTCATAATCCTTGATGAGCTATAACCATCTTCATTGTAGTATATTTATCTCTTTTTGTGTGAATTTATATTTGAGACTTTTTTGATATGTACATATTTCACACTTCCCACCAAAGATATAATGCCTCCAAATTTTTGCCACAAAGATCACTATCTCTAACTCCAGATCATGCATGGGATTATTTTTATCATGAACTTCCAACTGCCTTGAGGCATAGACAATGATTTTTTCATTTTTCATCATCACACATCTCAATCCATTTTTGAAGCATTATTGAAAATTATCAAAAAGATCCCCACTTGTTAGTAGTGTGAGTATAGTGGATGTGATAAGCCTCTTTTTCAACTCTATGAACATTTCTTCACATTCATCATTCCAAGAAAACATGACTCCCATTTTGAGTTATCTTGGTAAGAGGGTTTGACAATTGGGAGAAATTTCTCAAAAATCAGTGATAATAACCAGATAACCCAAGGAATCTATGGATATCTATATCATATTTTAACCTCATCTATCCCACAATTACATTTTTCATGGAAGGATCCATAGATATCCCATTACTTGTGATGATATTCCACAAGAATGAGACTTCGTTCAACCAGAACTCACATTTGTTGTACTTTTCATATAGCTTCTCCTTTCACAAGGTCTTTAACATTATGCTCAGATTCTCCTAATGTTCCCCCTTGGTTTTATACTATATAATAATATCATCTATAAAGACTACAAAATATTTATCAAGGTAATCTCTAACGTCTCTATTCATTATGTCCATGAAGATTTCTAAAGAAAAAGTGAGACTTAATAACATCACTTTGAACATATAATTCTCATACCTTGTACAAAAAGAAGTATTGGGGATATCATCCTTCTTCACTATTCCATGATAATATCCTGACCACAGATTCACCCTGGAGAAGTATCATGCTCCACATAGGTGATCAAACAATTCATCAATTCGGGGAAAATAATACTTATTCTTTATCATGACTTTGTTGAGCTCATGATAATAAATGAAAAAGGCTCATTATCCCATCCTTCTAGTTGATAGAGATGAATAGTGCATCCCATAGTGATGAACTTGGGGGTATAAACCCTTTAACAAAATTCTACTATAGTTTTTTCTTCAGTTCCTTATGTTCCAAAACATCCATCCTATAAAGAGTCTTGGATATTGGAAATTCCCTAGGTATAAGGTCAAAAAAATTGACCTCTCAGCAAGGAGGGAGACTAGAAAATTCCTTGGGAAACACATCATTAAATTCCATCACAAAAGAAATGTCTTTGAAAATGGTTCATTCCTTATAATCAATAATTTGAGCTAGATAATATTGCTCGTATGGAAACAATATCCATGATTGAGATGGTGGTTCTAAAGAATATTCATCCTCCTGCTTTCACTTGTATAGAATCGGTGTTTGATTATCCATATAGAGAGTGATATCCATCTAATGAGAATTTATGTTGGATCTATATAGGGAAATCCAATCCATACATATAATTACATAAAATTCCACCAAAAGAAGTGTGACAATGTTTACCAGGAATTTCAATCCAAACATTGTGATAGGGGAGGAGTTATATACATGGGATGCAAAAGAATGTGTAGAAGAGAATCAAAAAGTGAATTCTCTATTATTTTATGAATAACTAGAATACCTATCACCACTTTATTTTTAGGATCCTCTTTGGTGGTGGTGATGGAAAAAGCTCCCCCTTAATACCTTAGAGGTTGTTGGTTGTCTCTGAAAATCCTTGGCTTTGGGAATTGGTTTTAAAAGTGTCTCCCTTCCATATAGTTATAGCAATGAAAAATTATTTGAGTCTATAATGGATAATTCCTTTCTTATATCAAATTTATGGGTTTCACCTATTGGAAATTATTGAAAAGGTTCCATTCTATTCCTCACCTAAATCATTTCCTAGATCCCCTTAGGCAAATTTCTAGGGGATTTGTTCCATGCCTTTGACACGCAGGGTGGTAGAATTTCTTATAATTGTTGGATTCATCCATCGGACCACCAGAATTAAAGTCCAATTTTCTATTTTTATTTCCATGATACCCCATAGATTTACCAATATCCATATGGACTTTGAGGGAACATCATAGAATTCCCTTGTATCTATTTACATCATGGATTTAAAAGCCTCTCCTTAGACTATGTTTTATCCCACAAAATAAATAGTCAACCTTGAATTCATGGGTAACAATTAAATTGGAGGCGTATCGTGCAAGTCTTGTGATGTTTTCCTTATATTCCCCAACATATTTGTCTTACTTTTTCTTGAGTGCAAATAAATTTTGTTCTATATTAATATGGAGGGTGCGGAGAAAATATTTATTAGAAAACATTTTCCGGAATTAATTCCACTCCGTTACATCAATATCTTCCTTAGGCTTCATAATCTTGATCAATTCCTACCACTGATCATCTTCACCCTCTATATGATAAACATCCAGAAGAACCATATCTTTTTGGGAACATTGAAGGATAGAGAAGATCTCTTCTGTAAAATTGATCCATTTCTCCATGATTAATGGATTATATAATCCACTAAAAGTAGGAGGAATTTGTCACATGAAGCTCTTGACTACAAGTTTATATCTCTTCGGGGTGGGGGGGGATCCTCTTGATTGAGGTTTTGATTCATAACTAGAGTTAATTTAGAGAGTATAGTAACAATCTCTATGATTCCTGCTCCCATTGGATAGGGAATCTTATTGGGACAATCCTCACACTTCCCTTTACATTGGTTATTAACACAATTCATCATATTAATAGATATTGGATAGAATAAAATTAAAATTAAGGTTGATTATATTAAAAAATTAAACACATAAGGGGAATCCAATGACATTAATGGGATCACTTATAAATTACATTTATCTCCTTAACTTATTAGTTTCTTGGATTTAATCTAAGTTATCCATGATCTACTTCCTAAAATATATTGTTATGGGCATTTTATTCTCTTAATAATGGTTTGTAATGAGTTTTTGAATTTACCAAATGATATCCCCTAGGAGTGTCAAAATAGGTGCATAGTAAAGCCTATTTTCATGTTCCAATTTACCCTGATCCAAGACTAGAACACCTTGTCAGAGTTGTTCCTCCTAGGTAAATGTTTTCCATAACCACATCTACTTTCAGTATCTATAAAGGGATTTAGTTTCTTGATAAACCACTTACTCTATACTTACGAATTTTTTTGATGTTTTCTTGTACTAAGTTTAATCCCTAATGATTTTCACTATGGTTTTATAATCCTAATCCCATTAATAACTGAATCTCCATATGATTCCAACTATAACAACCCTACTCTTAATTTCACATTTAAATCTGATTTATTACATAAATTAAACTTAAAACAACTCATAAGATCAAGAGTTCTGGTGTATTTGGGGCTTATAAACCCTACATAACAAATTAAAACATAAAATAGAACATCTTTGTTGAAAAATTCATTTACATGGCCATAATATTCCTTTGCACTTGACATGGCATGTGATAACCTGAGGACATACATATGAACGGGGAGAGCTATAAAGCCCAGTATGGAAATAAACCTGGAATGACACAAGGAAGATGATACATGTTAGAAAATAGTTATATCAATGGATCATAAAATAAACATGAACATATAGTCATGATATACCATGATAATCACAACATGTAAATGTTATAACAACATACAACATGATATTAGCATGAGTCAAGGATCTTGCACATGGATTATCATGAGTAAAACCTTAGTGCATATGAATTATCATGATTAAACCCTAATTTCACATGAGTTATCATGATTAAACCCTCATTTCACATGATGTATAATGATACTAAACATTACCCAATGCATTGGAGCAATATCAAGGTTCACCATTCAAAATCATTTTGTTTTCATGATTAAGTGTTGCACATAGATCATACAACATGAATACATTAATCATCATAGTTTATTACATGATAAAGTAAATTTGGAATAAATAAATTTATATAAACAATAAATAAGTATACGTATATAAAGCTGAATACCCTTGATAGAGAAATTGGTATGGTATTCACTACTCAATGATTTGGCATGGGAAATCATGGTTCAATTTTGGCAGCTTAACGATGTCATATATAAATTAATAAAATGGGTTGATGAGAGTAAAATAGATATATCATCATATAAAAAATGAAATGGATAGTAATGGGTATAGGTAAAAATTTATTCTAACTTATTAAATTGTAAATTAATTGGAATATTGAAAATGAGTTTCTTGATAAAAAGAGGACATATAGAAATCCCTTACGGAATTTTTGGCATAGTAATGACTTAGGTAAGGATCCAAATAGATGAGGATAAATGACACCTCATTGAAATTAAATCAAATTTAATGTAGGGAATTTATTATAGAAATATGAAAATATAAAAAATTGAAATAAAAAAGACTAATTTCAATTAAGGTTCTTGAATTGTAAAGAGGAGAGGATGATCAGGATCCCTTATGAAATTTCGGTATGGTAATAGGTGTATATAAAATATCATAGATGGATTAATGAGAGTGTAATGGAAGATATAATTAATTATAAATCAAATGTATAGTATGGAGAGTATGTATGAACATATCTCAGCATATGAAAATTGAATTTAAAAGACATATCCTAAAAGGAGTGATTGATAAAATAGGAGAGTTGAAGATCCTTTAATTTGATGTGCGGATCAAAAGGATTGGGAGAGGATTCTTCTATGATTTAGGACACCATGGAAGGGAACTAGGGAGTAGTGAAGAGTATGGTTGAGTTTCAAAGAGATTTAGTGAAGATAAATGGGAGCGTATGTGGGTTTATATAGGGACGAAGGTGGATTTATTTATTATTTTGGTTTTCGACACAACACAATAAACTCTTCAAAACCAAATATCATACCATGGTTTTTGTAAAAGGGAGGTGGAATTAATTATTTTATAAGGTAATGGTCTGATGTTATAAAAAATATTTCCCTTTCATTTGTGGAGGTGAGTCACTTTATTAAATAAATGAATTTAAAATATTAAAATATATTATATGTCTTTGAGGATTCATAATGAATTTAAAAAATAAATAAAATAAAAATAAAAACACATTATTTTAAATATAAAACATTTATTTTTACTAATTTACCTTTTATAGTGTTTATTACATCATTATTGGTCCATTATGATATCATTAAACACACCATATATTTATACGGTATTTAATTTTTTTCCAAAAATTCGAAAATTTCAGAAAATTATGAAAAAGTAACCATTGGATAATTTCAAAATCATGATTCCAAAAATAATATTTATTTTATCTAAATATTTTTTTAAATATTTGAACTTTTAATTTTAAAATAAAAACTGACATTGATTGAAAATTGACTGGTTTTGAATAAAATAGTTTTCAAACCTTAATAAAAATTAAATTTGACTTCATAAAAATTATATGATATTTTATATTTTTTAAAAGTAATTTAATAATAATATTTTATTAAAATATTATCTATTTCAAAAAAATTTAATTCCTTAAAATATATTTCTTGATTTACCAAAAAATACTATTTGTGATTTAAACATTATTTACAAATTAAAAATGATTGGAAGAAAATATATTCAATATTCTATACAAAAAATAATGTATATATTCTTATTATTTGGGTCTTGATACATATACCTTTATCACACCATCACAGTCCATAAGATTAAGGTGTGTTATGGTGGGGCTTTCATGGGGTCGTTCGGTTAACATGGTCTGGGTTGTGATCTCGATGAGCTTGAACTTATCCCATAAACGGTTTCAGTAACGCTTAAGTTGTTGGGTCTCAGCTTGGGATTTGTCTAGGGAGAATAATAAAAATGATATATAACTTGGAATCTCTTATTAATGGGATTCATAGGGTAAGATCCTACTGGTTGAGTCCATCACTTTGTCTGTTCCAAAAGGATTTGTTAAAACCCTATATGTATGCTAGTCTTGTGATCACTATTTGGAGTCTATATTATCAATGGTAATGATACTTAACAATAACTTAAATATTATTGGATATAATAAAAAAGAAGTTCATGTGTCTTCTATATACATAAGACATTTAATTAAATCAAAAAATAATTTTATTCATAAATGTTAGGGTTGTTATAGGGTATTCGTATAATTTGATATTGATTTCATAATTTAGCTCACACCAAGATAAGAGATATTCCAATACATTCTTATCATATTATGCCAATTAAGCTGATGGAGTTAAATCTCAAACTCAAGAATCATGGGTTGAAGGTGTTTATATGTATGTGGACCTATCCTTGGGGTGATCTTGTTCTGGTTTCCAATAATAAATATAGTAAAACGAAATTTTTTTAGATTAATTTAAGTAGAACAAGGTCATGGAAAAGAATATTTATTTATTGAATTTAATAGATGACAGTTTTGACTAGTTTAGGGGAACCTGATGTTTCTTTAAATTTGAAAAATGGTCAGGATACTATGATTTGTGCATTAGATTAGAGAATATATTGAAGATATTGTTTAGGATTAGTTGTGGGATATACGATTACCTTGTGACACCATTTGGTCTTACTAATACAGTGACTATTTCCATGAATATCATGAACCCTATTTTCCATACCTACCTAGACTCCTTCAACATATATTTTGCATGACATTTTGGTATACTTATAGGTTAGGGAGTTACATTCCAAGTAAATGGAGTTATCATTGAGTTTTATTTCATCACATAAACTTTATAAAAAGTACTTAATGTTTCACTTCTAAATTTAGGAGGCATGCCTACTCCACTAAGAGATATCATAGGTAGAGAAATCAGTTGATTTAGAGAAAATGGAGGCAACAACAACTTAGAAGTAACCCTTTAATGTGATCGAGATAAATATTATTCTTATCCATGTAATGAATTATTATAATTTTTTAGGATTTATCTTTCTTGGTAGTTACTATGATATGGATAACAAAAAGGGGTGAAATTAAAGTAAACCAATCAATGTGAGGTAATTTTCTAGGAGTTGAAGGTATTAATGAAATTTTTATTAATTCTAATTTTTTCAGACGCAAGCCAGGGTTATGTCATATATTTAAATTCCTCTAGGTTTGGTATAGGATTTATATTATTATAGAGATATAAAGTGGTCACATATAGGTCTCTTTATATATAGCCTTAGGAGAGAATATACCATACTTGGTATTTTGAACTAGCTATTATAGTTAATGCCTTAATGAGTTTGTGTAATTGCCTCTTCGATGAGTGATTGTTCATGAATAAAGACGTTAAGAGCTTGCAGTAAATATTTTTCTCGTGGGATTTGAACTCATGAAAGATTAATTGGGTAGAGTATTTATAGAAATTTTATTTTAAGATGGTGTCTTACCAAGGGAAGTGGAATGTCAGGGTATGGAGTGGAATGTTAGGGAATATTATATTAATATAAAGATATAGTAGTAGGGGATCGAGTATCTGTTAGTGAGTGGAAGCTGATGAGCTTGCTCAAATACTGGAGGATTTATGTGATATAGTTTGAAGAAGTTGTGAATACTACAAATTTTGTAATTACCTAATCATTAGTGTATTAGGTGAAGGATATCAAGGAGAATCATTCTGATTGTCTCATGATTCCAGAATGAATCATGGGAGATGAACATGTCCCAAAACATCCTTTCAATGAGGTTGGGGTCTAATATTTCCACGTTAGGTTTTAGTACCTACTTCTATGAGGTAAGAGTTGATGAGGGACTCCCATACCTCTTCTTAGTCAGTACACCCATGGAAGGCCAATGTATACAATGATATCGTGTGCTAGTTCTGGTGTCCTAATACAAGGAAGTGCATTGTAGGATTTATAAATCGATAACTTTTCTATCCATGGATTATGGTCGAGGACCAACAACCGAGTGGGTTATTTCAACCCTTTCTTGCACTAGTGTATAATTTATAGGAATTGACCATGAGATGTTTCACAAGAGGAAATCGATGGGTCATGATTCCAATGTGTCTAGTAATGGATCTTCAAACAAAGGATACCTATTTCTTAAATATATAGCATACATAGTCAAAAAATGATCCAGGAAATCTATATGTGTGAGTTATAATGTGACTATATTTGTAACCCCTGAGAATAGTATCTTATCAGGATGTGTTCTTCACATTGACATTTTTTAATTGGTTGTAGAATGATAAGTTATTTAAGTTTAATTTTAGTACATCATATAACTCATAGATACATATTAATTTTGAGAGGATGATATCAATTCTTAAGGACGTACCAAGGGAGTGAAATATTGATTTTGGGGAATTATGGGAAAACCATCTATCCTTTCATGTTTTTTTATATAAAAATAGATTCAATTTGTTTATTTAGATGGCTATTTAGAATTTGTTATATGGTCAGTTGTGTCACCCACCATTATGTGGGTTTGAGGTGGGTGAGTCAATAATGATGAGGTCAATCATGGTGCACGAAACCCCCAAGTAACATTAATTATCATGAATTGGTTGGTTATGACCTAGATAAAATAGTACTTATATACAAAGGGTGTCACCTTGGCGGAACATTGGTTTCTAAGGAATTAAGGAATAATTGTACCATTTTATTGGTAAATTTTATATTTTAGATAGGATCCAAATTGTATACTAATTATGGACTCTTTCTTTGGGGCGTCATTATATGCATGATTTCTTTCACATCTCACAGCTCTGGAAGTATGGATGGACCTAATGCACAAGATTGGTAGTGATGATGCTAAGTTAAATTTGGGGGCATAATTTAATTACTGCTTGGTGTGTATCAGGTACGAGGGTGATAAAAACTACAAGGGAATAGAATAACTATTTAAAAAGTCTAGTTGGGATATGAAGCCAATTGGGGGGGGGGGTGAACCAGTGTTGGTGTCTTTAAATCCAATTTATACTTCTAACTTTTTATCCTTTTTCCTTTACCTTTGTCTATTTTTAAGGTGATGGATCACACTTTTCCTTTCTCATTACTCTCTTAATTTTTCCAGCACAACCAAACACATACTCACAAGTGCCGAAAAAAATTATGAGCTTAACATCTCAATGTGTTAAGTCTTGTCCTTTGTGTGAATTGGATTTCCCCAAGATCACACAACCCACAAGAATCATCTTATAGGATTTGTGCTATAGTTTCACAACATTGTGTGGGTATACATCCCACACTACTCAATTTGGTGCATATATCCCTCTGGTACATCCCATACCTTGCAATTTTGTAGCAATGATAGAAAATAAAGAGTCTTATATCCAATTTAGATATCTCCAAGTATTATATGCGATGTCACGATCTCATTCTTCTTCTTCTTTCTCTTTCACAAAAAAATTTCATGAATACCTCTAAAAAAATGGTGCACAAACATTATTCTTTCTCTTTATAATAGAAATTTATGGATACCCGTATTTAAAATGATTCAATAATTATTCTTTACATAAAAACATATATACAAAACACTTGTCCCTATTATTCTCTCTTATTTGTTTTCTTCTTATACTTCATGTACAATGGGACCACATTATATATCTTCATTCCCTATATCCTACTTTAGATTAGAAACCAGAATATAATTGTTCTTTTTCACTTTCTTTGACACAAAATCCATCTTCATGAAAATGGAAAATCATATATCATTTCATTTGGATACAATATATGTATTTTACAATTCAGAAGATATCCAAGAATCATATCTAAATATTTCTTTTCTCCATTGTTGATATTTTATGCACAATAACCCTTTAATTATTTAATTCTATATTAAATTTCAAATTTAAATACAAATATCCAATATGAAACTCAACCCCTGGATCATCTTCTATTAAAAATTAAATATCCAATTCAAATTCGTAGTTATTATAGGAAGAAATAACCACAAAACCTATAATTTTCATACAAGTCATCAAGTCTAATGAAACTACCTAATTTTTAACTTTTATGACATAGCCTCTTCATTTTTGGTCTATGATATTAGTTCAAACATGTTATATTTTAAATTTTTGAGCTCCATATAGTGTGATTTTTTCATTGTGGCATAGAGGTCTCCTAAAGTCTATTAGCATAGAAATAAATGATTATAATACTTTGATGCATGAAAGCCTAACATATTATATAAATTACCTACTTGTGATGTGGTACATTAATTACAAAGTATACTCCTTTCAAATTCTATAGAATTAAAAAAATAATTTATCCACCCCTCAATAGCATGATTCTTATTCCATATCATGAGAATCATATCGCAACACCATTGCGACATGGTAACTCCTTGATGATGTAGAGGTCCTAAAAATTAATGGGACATGAAAAAATACTCAAGATACCATGTGGTGTATCCATTTACTTATGACATGGATTCCTTCAAATTATTAGGACCACCACAAACTAAGTCATTCGCCTTTGAGGATGTAATATCTATTTTACAATGAAAAACTTCTTTTTCATTCATGTTTCATGTAACAATATCTTGTTCTCAAATGTGAGATTACTTCATTAAATATCTTGCATCATGAAATCTTTTCATGATATATAATCACTAAAAACTATCTTAATTTTCATCTTAATTCCACATCCACTCCAACAACATTATTCAGATGAATCCCCTAATATTTATGCAATAAAAAAGATGGAAAACATTGGAAAGTAATACCATTAGGATAAATATCTATACTTCCTGAATAATTCCAAAACCTCTTGATTTCCCTGGTTAAATTATGGAACATAAGGCCAGCTTCTAGTTTTGTCTATCTTAAGACTTCACCCTATACATGTATATTGAAATATAAAATACCCTTAATAATATAATTATATAATTTTCAATATTAAATTTTCTATGGAAGTTCAATATTCAGATCACTTTTCCCTTATATAATAATAAAATATCCCAATAATTTCTAGGAAAGAACATTAAAAAATTTCCAAACTAATCTTCCAATATATTTCATCAAATATTCAAACATTGGGAACATATTAAATCTTTATTGGGAACTTTTAAAATAATCTTGGAATCTCCATAAATTAAAAATCAACAATTCCCCATCACTATATTCATTCAAAATCAAATATATTTCATCTTTTTCAATATATTAACACCAATGGAAAACTCATTCTTAGTAACTTTTTCAAATTTTTTTTAATATACATCCATTAATACTAAAATCTTCATCATCACAATATTTATTCAACATACATAATTTTTTGTCTTTGTCAAAAAATTAAAAAAAAGAAAAATACTTATTCATTGAAAAACTTTGACACAACTAAAACAAAAAAAAGTGATCTCAATAATCTCTCCATTTGAATTGTTTAGAAATACCTACTTTAAGAATTATATGTCAATATGTGAAACTCCACTTAAATCATCTCCACTTAATTCAATCTTCCCCCCCCAATTATATTTCACTTTATCATCCCCACTTTATCATTAAAATTTTATTTATTTTACATTATACCCCCCCTTATTGAAATAAAATACAAATATATTGGGATGGAAGGGTATCATAACATACTTAATAATTTTCTTTTAATTATTCCACTATAATTCAAAATGATCTATGATCAATGTAAAAAATAATAGGGTTTCTTCCAAAAAAATATTGTCCATTTCCAAAATAATGTGATACTAATAGAAATGAGATAATTTAACCTTTTTTGAGACCATCCAAAAATTCAAAATTAAAATAATTGATAAAATAAATTTAATTTTTGCTATAGGAAACAATTGGTACCAACTAAAATAAACATTTCTCGTATCATCCTAGATTTAATACACTCACATAAACACACAAGTAAAAAAAATAAATGGTAATGTTGTAGGATTAAAACAACTCTAACCCTTCTTCATACTTTCACAATTTATATCACTAAATAAATTTATTTCTCCATATTAGTATCAGGTTATAATTTTATTTACTCTGAATAGAGGATTAAGAAAACATACCTCTTCAATGACACCTTATTCAAGCACTTTCTAGAATAATTTGATATATAAAGAATGATAATCCATGTGGATTCTTATTTATTATTTTTCACTTTTCTCCCTATTAAGGATACACTCCAAAAAAAATTAATCATGGTAAAAATATTTAATAGATAAATGATAATATGATTAATATTGAGAATAAACTAGAATAGAAAATATTCATATTTTTTTCTATACTCAAAAACTTTCACATCCTCACTATGGATGATGGATTCAATGTAAGTGATTTGGAATAACAACCAGTGAGAGAAATCTAGGATGGTATCTTCATCCTACTATTATCCATCTTGGATATATCATGCTATGAAATCATCAATAACAAATCCTATCACATATTTAAATTATCAATTTGAGAAATCAATCAAATATGGAATCTTATTACTCTTTTCTATCCAGAATTAATAGCATCCAATCTATCTTAAGATTTACCGTAGATAATATGCTTCACCTTAAATTACATACATTTAAGAATAAATAAAACACATATATGTAAGTCTATAAGGTGGATCTTCTTGATTTTAAATGTGATAAGTGAGGTTTAGATGATTCTATCAACATAGATACTCTAGTCTTCATGTTGCCACAACTGATTTTCCATTTTTAGTTATCTTTTAGTAGAATTTATCTCTTAACACAACCTTCTTATTTTTGATAAATATCATCCTTCATATCCAATACAACCCTCATTCTCTTTATAGATTCTACTTGTTCATGAAAAATATAGAAAAATATTTTATCATTTTATTCATTCATCTTGCATCTTCGTTAAAAAACTTCTTCATTATAAGGGTTTCCATTTGTTGAAAAAATCTAATTAAATTATACTTATTCATATAAAATTTATTCTTACCCTTTAAATTTTTTTTATTGTGCCTATTCTCTCTTTATCTATATCTCTAAATCCACTATCCAAATAACTAAAATATTTTTTTGGTACATTAACACCTTATTTAGCTTCTCCACATAGTATCTTGAAATTGAATTTCTTCCCATAATTTATTTTATATGATGTACTCCTTTTAAAATTCTTGGACTTTCTTTGGATCATATTTTCCTTATGATTTTTATCCCATAAAAACTTTTACTTATTCTAATAAATTTTGGGATTAATCTGGTTTAGAAATTTCTTCAGATTCCTATCCAAAAACGACTTTGCATTCTTCTCAAGTGGCCCTGTCTTCTAGCTTGAATTGGATACATACTCAGACTATTATGAACCACATTTATTACCACCCCCATTTCACCCATCATAGATATCTCCAATATTCTCAAATGTTTTTAAGTAAGATAGGTTCTTATGAATATATATGTGTTTTATATTCTTAGGATTTATCCCTCTTAAACATAGAAATATTCTGAAATTTTGAGATTTATGGATTATACCCATAATTAGTCCCTACATTTCCAAATCTTTAGAACCATAAGAAATTTCAAATAAATTTTGATATTTTATTTTAAAATTATAATAGTTTGAAATTTGATATTTGGGACCATGTTATTTTTGAGCCTTTTAAACTACAGGTTGGGATATTTATATAGAACCAATAATCACAATAGTTATTTCATTGACAAAATCCATGGTGGAATTATTATCATTACTTATTCTCATTTATATTTTTATTGGTTTATATTTTAACACTACAAATTTCAAGAAAACATATTCAATATAATCATAAAATATAGATATGGATGATACCGCTTTATTTGAGACTACATGAAAATGTTTATCATATGATGTAATGATCTTATTTCTACCTAATAGAGGTATTATAAAACATGGATCATCCTATTAATATATTGCGAGGTAGATCCTCCTTAATATATCCCTTTTTAATAAGTGGATTGAAAACTTTCTATATTTTCTAAAATAATCTTAAAATCCACAATTTCTATATTGAGAATATATTTTATATTTTAAATAGTCCTAAGTATATCTCCACATTAACTCTTAATTATTAAAAATTATTCATCAAGAAATTTGATATTCTATTTTAATATTGTGGAAATATATTTAATCCTCTTGTATTTTAATTATAATTACAAATACCTAACATCAATTACATTTTTAAAACCCCCATAAATGCATGGATCTTCTCCTCAAATTCATTAGTGGTCTCAAAACTTTCTCATAATGGTTTGAGTCATTCTTATTCAAATTTTTAGAATTTATCCATAATATACTCACTCTAATCTTATTTTATAGTAACGTTTTTAGAGAGATTTATGAAATTTAGATCCATTTAACATAAATCATCCTTTATGTTATCAACCTCACCTTTAAGTTGGGTGATATATTCTTGCTGATTTTATAAAATCCCCAAAATAAAAGCAATAAATTATTAGAAAAAATAATACTGTATATATTTTAATGTTTTAAAGTATATATATTTTGAATTAAAAAAATATACGACCACCTCAACTTATTTCTTCTTCTTATGAAATTTTTTCCTAGTAATTTTCATGTATCTCATTTTCACTTGAATTCCTTGATCCTGCTAAGGTAGAAGGGTCATAAAACATCTCGGTGTTTGTATAAACCACCTTTACTTAGAAACCATAATTGTATGCATAAGATTTTTTTCATGGTGAATCAGAAGCTTCTTTTTCTTTTGTGATGAGGGATAACTTTAACATCATTATTTTATATTTCCTTATATTTTTATCATATTATTAGTACAAACTAAATTATGATATGAGATAAACATAACTTCACAAGAAAATCACTTTAACTTGAACCATAAAAGAAACATTAAATATTCAAAAGTGAATAACTACAAATAAATAAAATCTAATGAGAGGTGAATCAAGTGTTGATAAAAATATAAATGTTCAGTTGGGATATGAACCACACTGAGAGGGGATGCATCAGTGTTAGGGAATTTAAATCCAATTTATATTTATAACTTCTTACACCTGTTCTTTTACCTCTATCACATATTATGGTTAATCGATAACTCTTGTTCTCTCTCCCTACTTTAATTATTTATTATAGAACAAATAAACACACACACACAAGTGGCACACCAACTTTCAAGGTTCACCTATCAATATGAGAAGTCTTTTCCTTGATGTAAAATAGACTCATCTAAGATTGAAAAACCTACTAGAACCATCATGCATGCTTTAAGCTATAGTCATTTGATATCATATGAGTATGCATCCCACACTACTTGGTTTGGTGCATCCCACACTCTGGTAAATAACGAACCTTACAATGTTGTGATAATGATAACAACTAAAGAGTCTTTTCACAAATTAATATTTCTTAAAACAATATATTTGTTTCATTGATTTACTTATTATTTTATTTCACTAACAATACATTATGAAATGACATTCATTTTTTGTATTAAAATAGTGATGCAAACACATTTTTCTTTCTCTTCACAACAATAAATGATGGTTTCCTTTCTTGAAGAGGTTCCAATACTCATTCTTTACTACAAAAAAACTTCTACAGAAAACTTATCATCAATACTCCCTCTTATTATTTTCTTTTTATACTTTAGTATATAATAAGACTACACTGGATATCTTAATTATCTATTTTATACTTTAATATACAAATAAGAATACACTAGTTCTTCTTAAGTTTATCGAACACATAATCCATCTCCAGGAGAATGTAATATCATGATGTCTCTTCTTCCCTATAGTATCTTGGTATTTTTTAATTTAATATGTAACGCCCCGAACCCAGTTACCCAGAGTCGGTGTGTTATTGCGTAACATTGACATGATCACAAAAGATCAAGTCTCGAAAGACCGATTAGTTTAGTAGCCTTGGAAACACTAGATACATTCATAAGTCTTACATTACATCATAAAGTAAAAAAAACCACAACAACATCTTGTCTTCATATCCCCTCATACTATCCCTACAGGTCATTCATAATATACTTCTCCACATCCTGGAAAAATTAAAACATTGGAAGGGGTGAGCTCAGATGGTCAGTAAGGATAACAATATAGCGGAAGCTTTCATAAATAAACATTAACATTTAAGGCAATGTATAACTAAAACAAAAGATTTTTTAAAATTGAACTTCAGAATAATATGGAAAAAATAAAATTAAATAATGAAATTTACTTATTCACATGGACATTCTAATAGTCGAATAATCACATGCAATATCAATATCTACTTTCATAATGATGGAATGCATAATGCCAGACTATCATAACCACGTAGACAAGGCCTCATGCCAAGTCTACAATAAGATTTTGTCAAGGCCTCATTCCAAGACACTAGTTTGTCTCATGAGACATACCGATGCATCGAGGAGCTATAGCAGGCTCCACCGGTCACTTATTAAGTCCAATGCATTCCTCATATGAACAGGTTTAAACATATCATAAACCATAACATAATCATATCACATAAAATATGCATTAAGGAAACATAACATTTCCACATTTCAATCACAAGATATCAATACAACACATTGATATAATAAAAACACTTTCAAAACCATTTTCAATACCAAAATAAAAAAAATTAAAACTTGATATTTATTTTTCATTTTAAAAAAAGTTAAGGCTTGTAGAGGAAGCCGAAACTCAAATAATGGTCACGACGGCGGGGAAGTCGTTGTCACCGCATATGTAAGAAAAAAACATTCCTTTTGTCGTTTAGTAAAAATGCTTCGTATAAAAAGATTCCTTTTGAATAAAAGTAAAAGTCAAAGGGGTTTATACACCGTATAGAAGAAATTTGTGTATAAAACAAAATATGCCTCAATGAATGGAGATTGAGACGAAGTCCCTTACAAATATAATTTTTTAAATAAAATAGATCTATTATGTGTATTAAATATATTTACACATAAATAAAGTATAAATACAAGATAGGACATAATAATATCATGACATAATTTTAAAGTAGGAGATTAACCCAAAGAATGGAAATTGGGTTAAGAAGTTCCCTTAACTCGTGTCCGACTTGACTCGACCGCTCTTTAACCTCCTGAATAATAAACTAGAGTTAATATATACCTGCTTAAGATCCATTTTCAATTTCATTATTCCTTTTATATCACTTATTACCATTTTATGAACATTATGTAATTATTTAAGTTAATAACGGTCTTTTTTTCGATCTTAGGTACTTGAGTCAAAAATAAATTTCTTATAATTACACTTTGTTCATGTGGTAAAATATCCATTATATCCATAATTATATTCATGATGTAGATATTATATAAATCATATATATCCAGTATATACGTTCATTTATAATATTTCATAACATTTAGAGGTAAGAAATGAAATGCACCGTTCATGGAGACGGTAAGCCATACGTACGCATGAACGCTACTTTCATTTATATTTCATATTTAATGTAATTAATTTATAATTATATAAAGGTATAATATAATTCCATTATAATATAATGTATAATACCATTTACTCCGTCCTTTATACATCCCACATATGGCATTAACGATTCAAATCACTTTGAGGGGGCGGTAGTCCGCACTTTCTAAAATGAAAATATCGCGTTTACCCATAATGGAAACCATAAAGGTATGAAATAAATGAAAAATACAGAAGATTAAGTAAAAAAATAAACATATTATATATCATATATAAATATAGCGACATCTTAATGGCCACCTTTGAAGGTGTTATATGAGTGTTGAACAATCATTGTTTCGTGAGGCAGAAATTCACCATCCACAGAAACAGTATGTTCTTTAACCATTAGATGTAGGTGTGTGTAAGTGTAGCTCGAACCATTCTTATAAAAAAATCCTAGTATATTGAGGATACTTGTGTTGTTACAAAAGAAATGAATAAAAAGATTTTAGGGGGTTGGAGAAGCAAAATAAAACCAAATAACATAAGAGAAGACATTACCTTAAAATCGGGTAACTCTTTTTTGATTTGAGCCAAAGGCTTCCTTGGGAAGAATTCTTCCCAAAGTGAGGATTCTATGAGTAAGAGAGGTAAGTTTAGAGAGTATTTCAGCAGAGTTTTGCCGAGCCAAAAGGCTTTGATGGTGTGAATAAGGTGGTAGTGGTGGGGGCCTTTTATAAGAGGAGAGGAGGGGCACTCTTGGAAAGTCATGAAATGTTACTTTATTATATAATGAGTTTCGTATTTTAAAGGTCCCACACTTATATATTTCAAGGATAAGGTGATAAGGGTTCTAAATATACTAATCCAATAGCTTTTTGACAAGTTTAAGTCTTATATTTTACATTATATTTTCATTTTATTTAAATCGTTAATTAATGAGGTAATCGCTACATCATCACTGTGTCATAAATAATTTAATTTATTTAATGTCTAAAAATTATAAAACAAATATAATTATGTAGGAAATATTAGATTTCTAATGAATATTTATAGTTAAAAATATGACTTGTATAACCCCATTTAAAAATTGTTTTAGTAAAACAACTCATGTTTGTGACATTTTTATTTTAACATTAAATAAAAAGTTTTTAATGTCATTTTCCTACCAAAGTGGCTCCATGGGGTCCCCAAGTTGACCCATGGATTTTATTGGTCGGCCATGACTCATCCAATAAGTGTAGGACAAGTGTAAAGGTATTTTAATATTTTTTTAATATCATTTTTACCTTAAATTTCACTAATTACCTTTAATCGCGATTAATTAAACTTAAAAGTTACTATTCACCAAAAATTATTTTAATCCCATTGAACCAAATTTTACTTCCTAATGACAACCATGTATGTAAGATTTTTGAAAATCAAATAACAGAAGTGGTAATGTTTCATTTAAACGAAAAATCAGTTTTTTAACTACCACTTAGTGGTTTCACTATTCATCAAAAATTGAAGTTTTTCAGAAAAATGTCAAAATTTCACCCTAATCTATAATTGATATTACTAATTAAAAAATGATGTCTATTTTAAAAAATTCCAAACATATAAGTTTCATTAATTAATTTTATAATTAATTTCTGCTGTCACAACAAATAGCGTGTTTTTAAGAAACAATATATATCAAAAGATTAACAATTGTTTATGTCCAATTTCAAAGTGAAATTAATTCTAATGACCACCATTGGATAAAATGGTAAAAATATATTCTAATTATACTTTAAAACCACTAAATAGTATAATGTATCACTATAAAATATTTTGATTAAAAAAGTTTTTTTTAAGTATTTTTCACTATTCATAAAAATTGGAAGTTCTTAGAAAAATACCAAAAATTCAACATAGGCTAATTTCGATATTCAGAATCCAAAAATGAAGTCCATTTTGAAATATAATATATATATAATTTCAAAATGGGGGTATTACTATTCATAATGGCTATTTTGATTGGTCGCGGTGTGTTAGAATCTCGAACTTGCGTACAATGCAAGCTATTGCATTATTGAAAGAGAAGCGTATCGTGGAAGCTCGGGGTGTTACATAATACATATCCAAAAATATTCTCTATAAAATTCATCTCTATAATATATATTTTCATGAATGGTATCCCCCCAATTATTTAGTTTCAAATTTTAATTTCATATTTAAATTGAAATCAACAATATTAAACTGAACCCTTTGATCATATTACGTTAAATAATAACTATCTAATTCAAATTTTTATTTATTATAAATAACCATAAACCTTATAGATAAATAAAATTCATCAAGGATGATTGAACTACCATGTTTTAAACTTTCATGATCTAGGACCCTCCTTTATGATGTTACATAGAAGTTTAAACCAGTTACTTTTTAACACTATGAGATCCTTATGATGTTATATTTTTACTACCACATAGAGGTCTCCCAATGTCTAATGGAATAGAAATAATGGATCATATTTTTCTGTAGTGTGGAAGCCTATATTGTGGCATGAACTACCTATTTCCAATGTGGTACATCAATTACGATGTTACCTCCTTCAAAATTCTATATACATCAAAAACCACATGTTCCTCACCTATTCAATATGGTATTTCTTCCATGTAAGGAAAATTATACTTCAACACCGTTATGATTTCATTACACCTGTTTTTAATAGAGGTCATCAACATTATATAGACCTTAATAATATTCTTAGAGTTATTTATAATTTATCCATTTACTTATGGTGTGGAGTCCTTAAAATAGGTAGGGACACCCAAAAGTAACTCAGTATCCTATTCAACATAATATCAATTTTATGGTGTAAACCTTATTCTTCACTAATTTTTATGGTGTAATCCCAAGTTTTATTGTGTGAGGAAACTTCCTATAATTTATTTAATAATGAACTATTTTCATGATATATAATCACTATAAACTAGATTTAATATCAAATGTATTTCACACTAAACACCTTATCCTCATATAATATGTGATTTCGAAAAGTATTTATGCATTGAAAACCAAATTCCAATACAATGAATCAAATCAACTCCAAAATATTTATTCATCCAACTCATACAATATTTTTGAATTAAAAAATGGAAAATCAAGAAAATCTTCCCATTATGATCAACAACTAAACATCAAGAATAATTACAAACCTCTTTATTTCATTTTTGGAAGTGTGTAACTTATGAACTAATACACTATTTGGAAAGATTATGACTCCATTAAACACATGTGGATAGAAACATAAACCACCTTTCATTATATAAATATAGAATGATCAGAATTAAATTCACTAAGTAACTATAATATTCAGGTAACTTTTTTTACTTCAATAATTTGAATATATCCTAATGATTTTAAGGAAATAACTTCAAAAAACATCCAAACTAGTATTCAAAGATATTTTATCCAATATTCAAAATTTTTTAACATGTTGAAACCTTATTGGGAATTTATTTAACAATAATATTAGAATATCCATCCATTCATAATAAACTCTTCATCATTTCCATATTAATTCAACATCCAAGCTATTTATTCTTTTTCAACTTTTTGAAATAAATAGAAAACTTATTCTTGGGAAATTTATTAATAATAAGTTTATGATCTCCACCCATTTAAACAAAACCTTCATCCTATCCATCTTCATCTAAAATCTAATATATTTTTTCTTTTTTAACACATTGGCCTCAACAGAAAAATCCATATTCATTGACAACCATTGAATGAAAATACAACACACAAAGTGGGATCAACAAACTTATACTAGTGTACTGGGAGTACATGCATATCTACAAGAGACTTGGAATCTGGAGTCTGGAATATGAGACTAGTGGTTGGATTTTTCTAGTGAGGTTCCATCGTAATGATTCTTAAGAATAAGAATCCATTGAGATAGTTTTTTATAGCCCTTATATTTCATGTATTAATTCTAGTCCAGTAATTAATTTTATATTATTTTACCTTCGCTAATTTGGTGTATGTGTGGAAGGATTTGAGAATGAGGATCTATTTGAAGAAGGGTACCAGGGTTACCCTTACTAAAAATGTAGTATAGGGGTTCCAAGTACCTAGTAAAAGGCCATCAAATACTCAATGAAGATCCACAAGGTAAATCAAAGGAAGGAATATCAAAACTTGATAGTTTAGAAGAGAAGATACTACATAACTCTTACTAGTCATGAACCTCAATTTTCCATGGGTTGTCATGCTATAAGTCCTAGATTATGAGTTTTACATATATTTTTTTGTTTATTTTAGCAAATGTTGATCATATTTTTGATTTTTTAAAGAATTTATGTGTTTTAGGGGGGATTATAGCAGGAGTTGAAATGGCATCATGTGGAGATCTCACACAGCTTAACCAACCATCTAGATCCTAATTCTGTGATTTCGTAGGACTTAAAGTGTTATTTGTACAATTAGAACATGAATTGAAGAAACCATGTGTCCAAGTCGAGAATAACCACTAGATCATAATGAAGTTTTGGGCTTGTGTGATATTATTGATTTGGTACTGTTTGGAGTTTGGTAACATAAATGTGTATTTCAAAATAAAAATGATTTTGGATTTTAAATTCATAAATGGATTTTATGGTGAAGTTTTATTTTAAACCGAAACTTGATCCCTCATAATGGGTTTTATCAAATCAATTAAAATTATTTTGGTGTTTAAAAAGTGGATAAGTGATTTTATGAAGAAGTTTTTTTCATTTTTAAATAGTTTCCATGTGATTTTTTTATTTAAAATAAATTTTTTTGATTTTAATATTTCCCAAAAAAGAGTTATTTGAATTTTTTATGTTTTTATTCTTTGTATTGTGATTGTGATTCAACGTAATGGGTTAGTGCTTTTAATAAATGTTTTAATTTGGGTATGGTTCTATCTGGGATGGTTTGGTTATTGATTCATATTTTTGTTTCTTATTATTATTCAAATTACACCTCTTAAATAATTCTCAATAGTCATTGGGTCTAGAGGATCATTTATTATAATTTTTTACTTTATTAATTTTTCTGGTGATACTGTTTTGAGCGTTATTACTTAGGTTTCCTCTCAGTTGTTTCATATAAAATGTGGTACTTTAAGGTGTTACTTATGACTTGTAGATATGGATGGGTCTTTTTAGGTTTTGTTGTTGTTATATTTATGGTTAGACATATTTCATATACTTTAGGCATGGGAAAAAACTTATGAGTGTTATTTGGGTAATTAGGGTACATGTTGAACCAATTGAAAATATGAATATGATTTTGATAGTGTTAATTTCATTGGGATTACCTTGATCAATGTATAAGGTACATTATACTTGGTTACCATTCTATACTTTTAACCTAATATTAGTAATAATGTTTTTTAATGGGTCATACTCATGGTTTAGGCCTATTTCCCCTCTCATTTAGGATATATGTGTATCTCTATAGTCCTTGTCATTACATTATTGTGGTGATATTATGATCATGGTTTCAAGTAGAATTATTATAAGATATTCTTAGTAGGAAAGTGAATATTGGTTCTGTAAGAGTTATGGATTCATCATGGTTGATACTTTCATCTTGCTTCCTTTTGGTTAGAGTATTGGGATGTGTTGTGGAATCTATTAGGGTGCTTCACTTTGGTCTCTTTGATCCACTATGTTGGTTTCTAAATAGTAGGGAAAGTATTTAGTTTGATAAGTGCCCCATTGGGTAAATAATTAAGGTTCGTTGAGAATAAAAAAAAGTTTTTACTTCAGTCCCATGGGGTCAGATGACTAGGTTGATTTAATAGGGAGGTTAAGTCCTCATAATCCCACTAGTGATTACTAGGACCATATAACATATAGGTATCCAACTTCACTCATATATCAAGGAGTGTCTCCATGTGGTAAATTATTTCTTCAATCAACTCCCAACAGATATTAGAAAACTAGGAATCTCACTCACCTATAAGAAACATGGGTAAAAAATCTCAAAAACTTATGTCTACTATTATATATAATCATAAGCCCATGGAGCCTCTCTATCCATGGGATTCATTACCCATAGTAAACTCTCATAGATCTGATCATCCATCAATGATATCAATGCAATATGGGGTTCTAAATAAACTATATATGAGGAATTATCACCCCGCCATCTTGAATATCTACTAGAGGTCATCTTGGTGTCATACCTCTACAATTCCAAGAACATTCCTAAGAAAATATTTCTACCAGTCTTATTAATATCACTTCTTTTGGTATAAAATAAAAGGATAGACATCCCAATACTCTATATTCATACCCTATATAATTAAGTTATCATAACCTAGGAATTACCTCAAGCCTTATCTACCGATTCCTTAGGTCATCACCAAATACTTAAAATATCTATATAGTTTCATTTAAATTTTTCTATAATAAGATTATCAAAACTATGGTTAAACTAAATGAAATTACAATAACCATTTTTATTGAAAATCACATTATAAATTTATATTGATATATTATTCAACTAAAAAAAATTAATAACAAAAATAATCAATCATAGGAAACTATAACCAAACAAACTAATGGATTAGTTAGGTATGATTCCACCATAAAATTATATTGGAAGGAAAAATATAATATATTTCTAATAGTTTAAATAGTATACCCTTATATCTTAATTAGAGTAACTAATCATAAGTATGACCATGAATAACATTTGAATCTTATATGCCTAATATGATGCAAGAAAACACACCCTCTTTCCACCATAGTAAATGATTAAAATCTTACTGATCATAAATATAATAAAAAATGAATCAAATATAGTGATGTAACCCAAACATAATAATGAAAACCAATAATAACCACACTATCCCTCATAACATGGAATTCCATCACACATGGGTTATCTATTACTAGGAAAAAGATATGTACCAATCCCAAAAATCATCCTAGATCCTATATAACATGACAAAAGAATAAATAAAAATAAGATAAAAAATTATTTGTTACCAATTGTTAACATCCCCATTCTATTTAAACACTATTGTGACTAGGACAGGTCACCAAATACATCAAGAGTTCCTCACCACATGCTAGAGGTTGTTGAATAGTTTTGAGGTTATGGTAATATCATAGGGATACTATGTCCCCAAGATTAGTTAAACATAAATAAAACTAAAATTGAACACAATAACAACCATTCCAGTAAACTATAATAACACATTATAGCTACTAAATTTCAACAAAAAATATATCAAACTGTGCTATATCAATATGAGCAACTACATATGTCATAAATTCACAAAGATGCAATTAGGATCCCTAGTGGGATAATCATATATATGAAGATAAAAAATAACCAAAAAGTGAAAAAAAAACTATGAAAGGACTGAAAAAATAGCCCTAGGTTTTGGCCTCGTCACATCCCCAATTCTCCACCCCAACTGACCATATCAACGATAAAGTATAGTCCTTATTTTCTTATATTTACCTATAATCATTACGTTTCCTTGGGAACCCATGATATCATAACTATGTTGTGAGTACCACTCTATGTATCACTACTAATTATGTCCCTAAATATTATTATATAAACAAAATTCATGTTGATGTGTTATAATAAATAATTTAAAAATTTAAAAATAAAAAATTATCAATCGTTGGGTTCCATGGTGATACCCAAAATTAACCAACCATACTTTATCTAGTGCTAGATTTCTTTAAACATAATTCAACTCCACTTGGGGGAATAATTACCCAACCCATAACCACCTCATAAATTACCACTGAAGGGGGGTATATCACCCTACCCTATAACCATGTAAAAAATAACCATATTGGGGGGACGAATACCCTATCCTAGAACCATCTAAAAACTGTCATCACCTTTTGTGGAATAACTCCCCACCCAAAACCATCTCTAGTCTATCTTCACCACCTAAGGGGAATAAGGCCCCACAACGAAACCATATTTATGCATCATCACCCCCACAATGGAGAATAATTACCCATCTATAAACCATATCAAATATACCTAGATAGATAAGCGAATAAACCATAGTGACTTTATAAACAATTATTCAATTGCCGAATTTATCATGAAATATCAGTCACTTCTTAAAATTTAATATAGTCAAGTAATAAATAGTTCAATATTTAGAATCATTCCCAACATATCAATTTCCAATATTATCATCATAGTATTATTTTCAAAGAGATGGAACTTTCCCAATGAATTTTTGAAACCCATATTCCCTAAGGGTTTCCTCCTATGTATCCCACATTTACAACACATTATTATTATAGTGATAATCCAAGGGAATTTCTATACAGTCGGTTGGGTCACTATTTAACATAGGGTACCAATTGGGTTTTCTTTAATAAAACTAGTTTCATTCATTCAATACACACCTCATATGAAAAGAAAAGGTTATGGATTAATAGTTATCAATAGACTACTTAGGGTCCAAATAATAAGGTGCCTCCCACATGAAACGGAACATAAACCATTTAATAAAACATTAATATAAGTTCATATTAAGTATTCATAAGAACAAGTCGTATACATATATAAAACAAGATTATACATGAGGGATAACTTAGGGATAACTTACCTTATTACGGTATAAACACTTCCATCGAATATCATAAGCTGATCTAAAAATTTAATAATTAAATAATAAAATGAATACCATGAAATAAGGAATAAATTGACATAGTCTGTGAAGGAATATTGATTATAAATAGGAATTGAAAAATAATCATAGTGGATTGGTAGACTTACCCCTATCTATCACTCAGAATAAGAAGGACTTGGAAAAATGATGAATGTTGAAGAACCCATATTGGAAGAGAATGGATCAAGAGTGAACAAAGGGAAAAGGTGTATTGGTGTAAGTAATGAGTAACCATATAAATCCACTTTTAATATTAAAAACATTAATTTAATTAATTTATTTTAAAAAATAAATGGTTATACATCACGGGATGGCATACATGTAATAGTGTAATGGCCCTTTAGGGTCACCCTAATGAAATATCCCTACGGGTCATGACATGGTGCACCTGTCCTAGTTAGATCCCAAAATAATAGTCTATAGGCCATCATAGTTTTTCCTTATCCCTTTATGACATGAATTGATTTCCCGTACCAACTTCACAGTGTGATCCTAAGGTCACATCATGGTCATCCTTTCGCATATAATTTCACAAAGGAATGAATGAGGGTGTAATACACATGGGTCACCATATTGATATGTAAGGTTCATGATTATGGAATGATTACCTAATATATTACTTGATCATATCACTCCTCATCAAATATAAAAAATAATTTGTATGGATTTATAATACAATATGTAAGGTCCATCATCTCGTCATGACACCCTCAAGTACAACATGATTTTTATACACAACAATTTCAAAAATTCACAACCAAATATGTAATGGTTATAATAATTATGTGACACATTATTATATGTTCTGATTATTATATCCCATAATTAATCCTTACAACAAAAGATTTTATTTTTATGCAATACCTACTATATTACAAAGTTTGTAGTGACCTTGGTTTTTCCATATCTAAACTTAAATATGATTTTATTATCAAATTACAAAGACCTCCGCAGAGAAAAAATATTAAATTTACCATATAATAAGGCCATAGTAAAATAATAAAGTTTATTTTAGTGTCTTTTTACTCTTGTATTTAGTCAGTATAGAATTATGATCATGAGAAGTCCCCAATAAAAAAAATATTAGGTATAAAATTATTATTTTTATGCCATTCATGTGTATTCTCAAGAACTTTTTATTTTAATTTAATCAAAGTCTTAAATTGGAAATAAAGATAAAAATTTGGATTCAAATTTCAGGTATTTAATCTAGGATAGGTGTAAACATTATTCTCATCAAGGCTATCTTTTTTGAGTCATCATAGGTGGAATAATGAATGAATGAATTAATTACTCATTAAATATGGTGAAAACATAGGTGAAGCCTATGTAATTTTTATTATGTTTTCTCTCAAGTGCTTGCCTCATTTTTTAGTGGAACCACCCTCGATAGGGGAAGATAAGATGGATCAAAGTTTTGGTGGTACAAATATTGGATAGTAGCAACATGGATGGTTCTATAATGACATTGATGAATGGATCATCAGGTAAAGAAACACATAACCATGGTTTCACAATAGATTAAATCGAGGACTATTATTATTTGACTCATGTAATTGTTATTTTTCATGATCCATTATTCATGGATTTTTTATTATAATTGATTAATTTAGACCCACTATTCAGGGATGACTTTTTTATGATTATTAATCTATTTTATCGCACCCACAATTTTTATTATAAATACTTATCCTTGAATTTCTTAAACCCATTCCATGAGATTCATTCTATTTAATGAATTGAATATCAATTTTTTTAGGATTTTTATTGTTTATTAGAGGATCAAAAAAGGCCAAGGATAATACTAAGATATTATTAACAAAGCAATGTAAAAAAGATCATATATGATATCATAATAATGTATATAATTATTTTATAATTTAATAAAAATTATTTCACCATTATATAGGAGGTTAACCTACCCTCGACCAAGGAAAATTACAAGGTAAGGGTTTATTTCACAATCCCTTCATTATCCAAGATTGTTTATACGTAATTATCTACTGGGACCTATTTATCATCCACATCCATTTTTCTTAAAAATGTATTTGAAAACATTCTTATTATTTTATTGACTATAGGTTAAAGTCATTTATACCCTTTTTTTACTTTTTATAAGATTTTTATAAAGTAATCTTTCCGTCGTTTTCCAAACAAGGTCCTTTTTAACCTTTTCGACAAAATTAAGGTAAGAATGTCTTTTTTTAACTTATATGGTGGGTGTGGCTATTTTTCACTATTATAAAATCATTGAAACTTCCCTTAAAATTTTAGAAGAATATTTTCAAAGTAAATGTTTTCTTTTATAATTATGTGACTTTTAAATGAGTTCAAAAAAGAGATATTTCTCTCAAATAGTTTTGATTTTATCTATGTCAACATCCTTTGATGAATTTTAAGCTTATTTGAAGTTTATTTATTATTATACAAAACTTTTATAATGTATTTAAGTTTTTTTATTTGTTTGACTGTGGATGTGTTATTTTTATACCATTCATGATTTATGGATAAATTATTTACATTTCGTATGCTAGTTTTAATACAAATGATTATGTTATGTTTAAACCTGTTCATAGAAGGAATGAATTGGACTTAGTAAGTGACAGGTGGATCCCACTATATCTCCTCGATGCATCAGTAGGTATCATGAGACAAACTAGTGTCTTGGCACAAGGCCTTGAAAAAATATTATTTTTAGTCTTGGCACAAGGCCTTGAGTATGTGGTTATGATAGTCTGGCATTATGCATTCCATCATTATGAAAGTGGTTATTGATATTGCATGTGATTATTTGACTAGTATAATATCCATATGAATAAGTAAATGGAATTATTTAATTTTATTTCTACCATATTTTGATGAAGTTCAAGTTTAAAAGTATTTTATTTTAGTTATACATTTCCTTAAATGTTTATGCTTATTTATGAAAGTTTCCTCTATATTGTTATCCTTACTTGGCATCTGAGCTCACCCCTTTCTATGTTTTATTTTTCCCAAGAGGTGAAGAAGTATTTTTTGAATGACCTGGAGGGATAATATGAGGGGATATGAGTGTGGTCTATGGATAGAAGATGTTGTTGTAGTTTTTCATTTTAATATGTAATGTAAACTTTATTAATGTATCTAGTGATTCCAAGGCTACTAAACTAATCAGTCTTTTGAGACTTGATCTTTTGTGATCATGACAATGTTATGTAATAATGCACCGAATCTGGGTAACTGGGGTCAAGGTGTTACATATGGTTAATATCTATAAAGTCAAATGAAAAGGTGACTGGGGAAATATTTGTTACATCTGAGACTTGGTTAAGGTGGTTGATTGTGTAGCAACAGGTGTGGTCTAGGTGAGAATAGGATGGTAGTGGTGGTCAAGAATAGAGAAATATTAGTGACATGAGGGTAGGTTCTACATATGTTTATTGAAAAATATATATATTATAGAGGTGGTAGGTGGAAAATGTTGGTGATAATAGATAGTTAGTGACATTTGAAGATGGTTACCCAAGTGACATCCTAGGTGGATGGAACCTCAAAAACAACTTTGGTTCTATACATAAGTTAGGGAACTAGATTTTGATTCCTGTACAATACATATGTCCTCATAGGATTAAAAAGTTCCCCACCCACCACCTGGAAGGTGAAGGAACATTTTTTGGTGCAATTTGGCCTTGCACGAGGCCAAGGCCATCGACCTACATATGATGGATTCTTTGTGGGATCACCTAGGTTGGGTCTATCGGACCTTAGTGGGCATGTTAACTTTATGTGTGGGACCACGTTTTAGTGTTCCTAGGTGTTCATTGGGAAAATTTATCACTATGTGGTGCACCAAAGGGTCACCAAATGTCCATACCTACACCTTTGGGGTGTGTTTTTTAGATATTATTCATTTGGTGTCCATTTGGATAAAATATGCAGAATATCCTGAGTATTTCCCAAGTAGATCAAAATGGTATGGTCTGTTTATCGATATGGGGAAGTTTTTTAGGGGATAATGGTGTATATTTTAGTGGGATCCATAAATACAATAATATTATTCATTCATGATAATTAGTGTGATCTCATCTTATAGGTAGGTTCAGGTTCCCACTGTTTACCCAAGACATAAGATCCTTTATATTTTAGTAAATGTTACAGATAAGGTCAATTATCCAACCATATACCAAAGTGTATTATCCTATAACTCATATAATATGTAGGGTGAGAAATATTCTTTAATTAAATAGGCTTCAAGATCCTCAATATATCAATCGGCTTAGAGTTAGGGTGAATTATCCCTTCCATATACATGGAGCATATGTTTTTCTAACACATCCTACAAGAAGGGTATAGAATGTCCCCAATTGTCTATGGATCATCATTCCCCATAAATGGGTTTTAGTCCCTATATTTCGGCATCTTCCATCTAGGTTTTCATTTCCCATCATAATTAATGTTAGGTACATAGGTTTCATGACATTAGTAGATCAAATACTTGATCAGTGGTACAATATTGATGGATTAGAGGGTGTGGTGATCCATTAATAGATGATCATTTTTATTAATGTGTTGGTTCTCCTTTAGGTTTCTAGTGTCTATGTGGGAGTTGGTGAGGTTTATCAATAATGATTATTCAGTATTTCTAATAGCCAAGGAAACCCTTCATTGCCTTTAATTTATGATGAGTCTCTAGTTAGAGACATTAGGATTTGTGTAAATTTTTATATTTTGAGTATCCATACTTTATTTTTATATTCAAACCATATTGGGTTGGTACTAAAACTATTGGAACTTCTTCATTCCCTTGAGAATCTTATTTTTAGAGAATATTTAGACCGACTTCATAATATTGCTCCTCGTTACTTTTTAATTACATATTTTTGAGATGACTTATTGGTTTGTTTTTTTACTTCAGAATATTGGGATTCCCAATTGAGTATGTTTATACTCAAACCTTCCGGGGATTTATGTCCAAACATGTTGTGATTATGAAGATGAAATAGGGTGCGTAGGTGGTCTAGGTGGATGGGGATATAGTGTGTCTTGTTGGGAGTTGACGTATGGTGGAGACCTTAGTGGATGGAATTTTGGTAGAGCATGGATGTGTCGAGAGGTGGTAGAAGTGGGTGGAATTTCTTTTTGGATCCATATCTCCATAAGGGACTAATTATATTAGCATAATGTATTAGTATATCTTATTTTTATTTTAGTATGGTGTCTTTTTTACTTTTATATTATGAGTTATTTACTAGTTAATCTTTGAGGATCTTAGCATTTTCACATGCATTTTATATAACAAAGTTAGTTTTATTTGACATTTTGAATTATTTTTCATGTTTAGTTGTGTTCATTATTTAATGGTTTATTAGGATAAGGCCTCCAATTTTGTGAGACATGCCTATTTATTTATAATCACCAACACTTATCCTATTAGTGGTGGGATTATTGTTGCACTCTCAGCTTATCACCTATAAAAATGGGTCTCATTAGACTGGGTCATGTCAAAGTGGTATCAGAGTATGATTTTCAAGGAGATAGAGTTTAGTGTTATTTGTCATGTGAGTAATAGTTTGGTAACATTTGTAAAACAGTATTAATGGGGAATTTAGTTAAGTTATATAACCATGGAGACCATTGTAGGTTCATCTACTGATGTATCCTATCTCTAGGACACAAATAACCCGATAGTCGACCCATGGATCTTAGATATCAATTTATGGTATATATAATTTGGTGAATTTTTTATATAACTATTGGTTATGATATGTAATGTCTTTACTTTGTCAGTTCATCCATATATACTCTACTCCTTTTTACCCATCCATATGTTTCTTGTATATGGAGGCATGGTCGTGAAGATCACAAGCTAGTAGTTGGGCCTCTATTTAGCTGCTAATAAGTGATTTGGATTTTTTTTTGAGATTTGATTGAGATATATTATTTCCCTATAACATGAGGCAGTTTATCTTTACTTCCATTTTATTAAATACCTTTCTTATAGAGGAGATGGAAGTTCCTATAAATTTTTATGAGATTACCCATGTGTTGGGTGTGTTGTGTGTGTTCTAATAATAGATACCCTATAGGTTTATGAGGTGATACTAACCCTTCAGGGATAGAGGTTTGGTTATATTCTATGTCACACATTTCTATTTAGATCATATTTTTATAGACTATATATTATTCTTGAAACAATATTCCTATATGGCATGTTAATTTTTTAGCAGAAAAAATTTCATCAAACTTGTAATAGAATCGATCTACCATGGTTTGATTTTGATCCCTTTTACTAGGGTAAAGTATTGATTATGGATGTTTTAAGATCTACATGGTAGTTTTTTACATATTCTACTATGTGTCAAATCCCACATTCCTCATGAAGTATTCCCAATTAATATTTTCTAGTGAAATTACAAAAGTAAAATGGTATATATAGAGAATTTGGAGGTAGTGTTTTAGATATTTGGTTGTGTTTTCATCCAACACGGCCTCTACTAGATCCATCTGAGTGAGTATTGGAATATTATAAATTCATTATTTGGATGTACTGTATTTTTAGGTATAGGATAGAGTTTTCTAGATGAATACCATAGTGGTTTCATGTATAAAACCTCATATGGGATCTAACATTGAGATCAAAGAACTCTTTTTATAGGCCCATATGATTACTATAGAGTTATTAGTGGAAGATCCAGTGGTGTAAGGTTATATAGATATGGGTGATGTATCGATAATTTCTTATTAACGCCACTTTAAGTATGATAATGTCATGTACAAAGTTTTTCTAGTAAAATCTATGGGAAGATGCATGAAACTGATGTATATACTTGGTTATAAACATATATACTTCAGAGTTTGATTAATTTCCTCTATTTATGGACCTTAATAATAGATTTAATTTGTGAGAATTATTCTTTCTATAGTAGGTTTGCAAGAGTGTGATATTTTGGTGTAGCCCTTTGTTAGACCCCTTCTAACTAATGAGAGTTTCTACTATTACTGATTTTTCTTTACTCACCCCTTCTAGTTAAGTGAGATCCTCATATTTAAGGATAGGGTTTGCGAGTCAAAATTTATTTAAGATTTAAATGGAAAAATTGATCAGATCATAGAATTGTTCATGTTCCTTTATGGGAAGTGGTCTTTCAGAATATTCCTTTGTGATATTGATGAGATGACGTGGAACATAAAATAGTGTAGGATTGTTACCATTTCTGGTTTTTGGAGGTATTATTCAATAAATGAGATGATTCCACCATTAACAATGAGTGGTATGTTATCAAGTGTGGCATCTTGAGCCAAAAAAATTGGGGATAAAGTTGAATTTCCATCAAATGGTAAGCATTGATTTATGTGTCATGTACATTAATGAAAATATGTAATCATGAATGCGAATGAGTTCATGATTTCCTCCAAAGGGTGAACCATGGTTGTTACTTGCTGTGAGGTCAATGTATATATCTAAATTCACTATGAATATAACATCTCATGTTATAGATAACTGGAGAGATAAAATCCCCTAGGGAGTTTATGGGGTATATGGGTTGAATCCATCCTCATATCAATTCAAGGAGGTGGATATTCAGAATTCAGGTGTGACACTTGTCTTATCATTATAGTATAAATGGTTTAGTTACATTATAAGAGAGAATTATGGACACTATTTATTAACGAAGGGGTCTCTAAACTCACCCCTTATGTGTGAGTGTCCCATAGTGGTGATTTAAATTTTTTGGTACTGTGTGGTTGGATATTATTAGGCTATATGATCGAAGAGTTTTTTTCTAAACTATGGAATCATATATCTCATATTACCATGTGGGTAGTGGTTATCACATGGTGTTGGTATTAAATGGTAGGTGAACATCCTAAGTAGATATTATGTTTGTGTTGTGTGGCCATTACTATGGATTATACAGTGGATCATTATGGGTGTACCCATCACGTTGAAAATCCTACTTTGTATAGAAAGTGGAGATTTTGTTGGGGGTGTATTTTGGACACTCAATAAGAAGTTATCATGGGACCTAGATCTAACAGAGTATGATTATCTGAATAGAGAGGACTATTCTCTTTATATTTTAGTGTATTGGGTCACTCGATGGGTAGTAGTGTGTTATTGTGCAGTTTGATTTGGTTATTGTTTTCACTAATTTTCTCATCAGTAACATTTTTTAAATAGAGATGAAAAGACATCCAAGTTATCTTAAAATGTAGGTGTGATATTTTTTGAAATCAAGTTACAGATGAAGGATTTCTATGAATGTGTGTGAATACTTTTTCATAAAACACCCATGTTTCCCTCAATCAAAATACTAGAGATATTGGGGTTGGTTCCTTGCCAATAGGTAAATTTATATAAGATGTTTTGTAACCCAATAAGTGTGAATATTGATGTATTGTTTTATGTTAATGTAAAATATGGTAAATTTATCTATGATGAAGTGCATCATGGATTGGTTTCCATCATATGAAATTCATCCATTTCACTCTTTAATGCTGGGGGGTGTGGTGATCCCACCAAGGGTAACCATGAAAATAATCCTTTTAGAGTTGTATTACAATGGTTTATGATTTCATTCCATTCCATAAGAAATAATTAAATTCATATAAAAAATTATTTTGTTAGAAGAGGATTAGAAAGGCTCAACTGGACAAGATGCATGATTCCAAAAAGTTTTTTCTTCAAGATATGTAGGAGACGGTGAATTCAGTAGCGAAAGAGGATGTTCCCTTATAGGGAAATGGTATACCAATTTATATTAGAGGTCAAACTTTTGAGGAAGAAGTAAGATCATATAATGGTGGGATATTTATTTATGTAGGTTTGTTTTAGATAATCCTTGTTTTTTATCCCAATTTTTTACTTTTTGAGGACAAAAACATATTAAGGTGGGGTTGATAAAGTTATCTAAGTTATTATTCATCTAATCATAGCTCTATTTTGAGTTTAAATGTCTTGGGAACTCCTCAAGGGTAAAATGGTAAATTAAACCTACCAAACAACTTCAGAAAAATTATTTGGAGGTTATGTTGATTTCAATGTGTGGTGATTACTCTAAGTTAAGTCATCATGGAATATCGGGTATGATAAGGCCTTGAAAAAATATATAAATTTTAAAAAAATTATTTATATTCCACATGCATGTATTATTAGAAATTGTTATTTATTTTTTAAAAATAGTCTCGAATGGGATATCAAACACCATGGTTTCATAAAAAATAGAGGTTTTACCCTATGATAAGTCTAATTTTTTTTCACATCAGGGTTCTCAAATTTGGTCCATCATAGGTGGATTTATTAGTAAACTAATTATTCATTTAATATGGTGATACCCTAGGTGTATCTGATATAAATCTTATTATGTTACCTCTATTTGGGAATACATGTTTTTCATTAGCATAACCCTAGAGGGAGGAAGAGAAGACAAATTAGATTTTTGGTGGAATGAATGTATGATTGAATGAGAAAGTTTGGTATTGTGACAAAATAGATGATCAGATCACTTAGAGCTGACAAAGAGAACTATGGTTACATGGAATATTGAATATATGACTGTTTTTTGATGAGTTAGGGATTTTTTTCATGATCCATTCTTCATGAATTTTATAATATAATTGATCAAATTAAACCCAACTTTGCAGGGGTAATTTCCTGAGGATAATTATTTTATTTTATTCACCCCTTAATTTTTATTGTGAATCAATGTTCTTGAGTTATAAAATTATATGGGATGAGATTAATTTAGTTTTTTGGATTAAATATATAAAATTGTTCTTGATTTTATGAGTTCATTGGAGGATAAATGAAGATTAGGGACTCATTATTCTTCTTCTCTCTATATAACTCTTATTATTCTAATTTCTCTCTCTTCCCCTCCCTTATTCTTCAATACTCTCTCTCTTATATTCCTCTATTTTTCATGTGGAAGAAGATCCACTAACCTTATATGTAGTTGAAATTAGTAAGGGATGAAATAAAAATGATGAGAAGCATCATGAAACATCAGAATATCAATAGAGGTGGTTGATGACATAAAGACGAGCATGATTCAGGTGAGATGATGAGGGAGAAGGTGGTCATTAATGTCTACATGAGGAAATATTATGAATAGGTCAACAATGGTTGATTTAATAGAGGTAGTGGGTGAAAAAATCTAGTGATAAGTGATGACCAACAATGCAATGGCCCCAAATTTTATAAATAAAACTCCCCTTGTGATTAAATTAAATATCTTCTTTTCTGTTATTTTTAAAGAAAACACATGAACTTATTGGGTTTTATTATATTTTAATGGATTTAAAAATCCATTAATCATCATTATTTCCGATACTATATCCATTAAACTGTGATCATATGATTAGTATAAATATAGGGTTTTGATAAATCTGATGGACAAAGAAAAAGAAAGTGATTGCCTCAACCAATAGAATCGTACCATATGATGCCCATTTATTAGAGCTCCCAAGGGAGATAACATCATTGGGATTTGAACTTGAAAAATACCAAGTTGATATCCAATAACGTAATCCTGAGGAAAATAGTTTACAGAAAAATTTCAAGCCCATCAAGATCATAACCCAAACCATGTAGGTTGAACCACCCCATGAATGTCTCATCACTAAACACCTTACCTTTAGGAATGTTTCTAGTATATTAAAGGTATAAATATATCAATACCATACTAATATTTATATTTATATTGTATTTTTAATAGAAGAATGTTCATATTTTCTCATTATTTTTACTTTATAAATGATTTTCCTTTTTATAAAAAAACACAAATTTTATTTTTAATTAGTATTCAATTTCAATTAAGACGTTTATTTTGATGAATTAATGTATTTTGAAAATAAATAATATTTTAATATTATTACTAAATAATTTTAATGAATTATAAATGATCGTATAATTTTAATGAATTCAAATTTAATTTTTATACGGTTTGAAAAGATGTTGTTGTTAAAAAACCAAGAGTTTTTAAATAAATATTGATTTTTATATTAAAAATGAAAAGTAAAATATTTCAAAAACTATTTGGATAAAATGGATATTGTTTTTTAATCGTAATGACTAAATTATCCAATGGTTATTTTTTCATATTTTGCTGAGATAGTCAAATGTTTTGGTAAAAATTACATACGGTATTAACATATGGTGTGTATTATGATGTCATAATTACCCATAAGCGATTTAATAAATACTATAAATGGTATCAAAGACCAAATATATGTTTTCCCTTTAAAATAATTTTATTTTATATTTATTTTATTAATTTTAAAAATCCATTATGAATCCTCCAAAAAAATTAATATATTTTAAGGTTTTGAAATATTTTCTTTTAGACTATGACTCACTTCCACATCAGCAAGGTATTATTTTATTAGGATAGGCCCTTGGCCTTATAAAATAATTAAAACCTCCCCAATTTTTTAGAAACCATGGGATAAACCATGGTAAGGTTTTTTTTGGTTTTTTTATTATATGGAGTCTACAACCAAAGTCTAAGAAATAATAAATAATTCCCTACTCATTTCCTATATAAACTGACACAATATAAACTTTTTCTTCACTAAAAACCATTACAAAATGTAATTCATCTGCCCTCACATATCTAGATTCCTCCCATGTTTCCCTCAAGCTCTCTAGAAGCTTCTCCCAAGAATTTGGAGTCACACACTCAAGTAAAGGTTCTTTTCCTTCTCATATTTATTCAAGTTTATTCAATATATTATGCCAACTATTTATAATTCCTATAATTGGGAAATGTTTTTTCATGTACCTATTACTATCAATTTGTACTCCAAATTTTAAGAGACCCATTTTTCTCTCATTAACTCATTTCATGAATCTTTATGTGACATCGTTATGCTGCCAAAATTTCCCTGCGATTTTCCATGCCAAAACAATTTCATAGTGAATATTATGCACATTTCTTGTCAAGGGTGTTAAAATTAATTCACTTATACTTATTGATTTGGGACTTACATGTATGTATTAAAAACTCCATTATCATGTAATAAAATATGATGATTAATTAATCCATGTTTTATGATCTATCTGGAACACATAAGCATGAGAATGAAATGCATGTGACATGTGCACTAGGAATTATATAGTGCTCCAATACATTGGGTAATATTTAGTATCATGAGATGTTATTTTGGGACAAGGTGTAAACTTGATTCATTAATTAGATTTTTTCATCATGATGTCTTGGTAGTTATCCCGGATCTTTGTTTATAATTAGGTGTTATAAGTTGTTTCCACATTTCCCATGTTTCCATTATGATTATCATGGTATATCATGCCTCGTTATTCATGTTTATGATTATCAATATTTTTATACCCCATTGATATTCCTATTATATAACATGTATTAATTTATTCGTGTTATTCCATGTTTATTCCCATGTTGAGCTTTATATCTCACCCCATTATTTTTTATGTTCCCATGTTATCTCACGCAGTTTTATGTGTGAGCATGTTAAAGAAGTTTTGAATAAGGGTGACATTTTTTATGTTTTAAATTGTTGTGTAATGTACCTAATTACCAAAGACACTATAATTATTGATCTTACTAGTTTTATTATTTGTAATATTATATAATAATCATGAATTGATGTGTGATAAAGAGAATGGTTGTCATAAATCATTTTAGTGACCTATAGTCTAGGTATTGGGTATTTTGTCTAAAACCACAGTGAAATACAGAATTCAGTGGTTCTTGGATCTTATCTCCCCACCATCTTTATAATATCATGGTATCATAAAACACACCAACAACCACATGGTAGTGTAGGTTGGCCCGGTATGGGTCCTAGGACACTAGAACATGTGTGATGCATGTCAAATGGGAGCACCCAAATATGGACCTCTTAACATGGATGTGCTCATTCCATGAATATGGATCCTCAAACCTATACACATGGTCACTTAGGTACCGATTTACATAAATGTATTTGGGTATTGTACCAAACAATGCGGTGTTTCTAGGGGATACCACATGGCATGGTATACTCCTTCATGGTATGTTTTATTAATCTTCATTTTTGGGTTTCCATTTTGAACTAATAAATAATCTATCCTGAGTATTTTTCAATATATATCACAACTATGTAGTCCTATTTCCTATGAAAGGAAAAATATTAGGTAGAATAGGTAGATTTCAATATTAGATATGAAGGGCTAATGACTAAGATTTAGCATGATGATTAGAGAGATCTTATCCTGTAAGTAGGGCCATTTATCTACTCCTGTTTACATGAGGGAACATGATCCTCTATCCATAGGTAAATTTTATAAATAGAGTTAGGTATCCCCTGTATAACCTAGTGTGGGATTCTACGTGTCATCTTATATATAAGATCCAGTATCACCCATGATTACACATAGAATGAGATCATTTATCCACATTTCAGTTTACAGATAGGGAAAGTTATTTCCTATATAAAAAGTTCTTAAGATTCACTATCTAATAATATATGTAGGATCAAGCATCTCACCTATTTACACAGGGTATGGGATCCTCTATCTTCATGTAGTACTCCCTCAACTGAGGTGTCTTCCAGAAAGGAAAAAATTTTAATTCATAATTTCAATGAGGTTACACAAGTTTCATGTAATTGTATTTTAGTTACATTATTAGTGGTATGGTATTGATAGATAAGAGTGTTTGGTTCTCCCTCGATATATGAGCATGTTTTAGGAATGTGTCATCCCTCTATATGGTTTCCAATGTCTATGTGGTAGTTATTGGGGTTGAGTGGTTTGGATGATTCTAGACTTGTGTATCATCCAACACCCCTTGGTTGCCTTCGAGATATGATGTAATATTTAATGGATACTTAAAAATATGTGAACTTTTTAGTACTCTATGAATTATGAGTTTATAATAAGGTTTGGACTTTCATGGGTTTGTTTTGAAATGATTGGGACATCTTCATGTCCCTAATAATTCTCATTATGGATCACATCAGAATTCTATTTCTTATCTTCCACCTGGTTAATTTTCTTTACCAGAGTTTTGAGATAAATTGTTTTTTGGTTTCTTGGAATCACATTTAGTATGTTTATACGCAAAATTTTAAGGGATTTGTTCCCATACATGTTTTGTTTAAAATACAACCCAGGGATAATAGGTGGTTTAGGTGGATGTGGAGTTGGTATAGATTTTTTGGAACTGAATCCTAGTAGAAAACTTTGTCGATATGGTGTTGTAGAATTAGAGAGGTTCTTATAGGTGAAAAATGTGGTATATGTTCATTCTTGTAGATTTCATTCTCCGAGGAATTCATCATCATATTTTCTTGTGTTTTCCTTTCCTTTTTGGTTTTTAGGTGTGTATATTTCCCCTTTTTAATTATGAGTAACATACTTGTTTATCTTTTTATATAATAGCATTATAAAAATAATTATATATATCATAGTTATTTTTATTTTTATTTTTAGTGTTATTAAATAATGCTTAGAAATGTGCATCATGTATAGGTTCATTAGACTTAGTAATCCTATTATGTGAGATATTCTTACTTGGTGTTATTGACCATATCTTAATATATTAAAGGAGGTTAGGGGTGTTACCCTAAGATTATCACTTCCTAATAGGGGTCCTTGTTGGTTGGGTCATGTCACAACCATTTATTGTTGTGGGGACCCGGACCAGGCCCTAACAATCACAAGTAAAACCCACCATAATGTAATTCCTTTAGACATGAAGTGACCCCTCCAGAGGCTAGGATTATTACATCTCACATAGACATATTTCACTATGTGACCCAAACATTTTAGTATAAGATGGTTCCTCTACAGTAAATTCCCATCCACTTGCAACCAATTATCAACACCAATCCTAGGTAAACCCTTTAAAAATAACTACTAGGTTCCTTGTTAACACCTCAATCATTTTTCCCTCAATATGATCCATGGGTTATCACTCATGATCAATCCTCTCCATGCTTCTTGAGGGGTTACATTATACCTCCTGTATTTCAAAAACACCCAATGAATATTATAATCATTATTGACACATTTAAACTTATATTTTTTTGAATTATCCTGTATAGGATTAATTCTTTAATGAAACTATTGGTATAGGTCAATCATGAGTCAATGTATATATTATTTTTCTGTATTAATCTATAAACCTATGTTTATAAAAAATAGATAATACATTCAATTACAAAATATAAAAAATAACAACATGGGTTTATTATTCATCCAAACATCATGACATTCCAAGATATTATTAAAATTATTATAATATTTTTATTGAATATTTTTTATAATTATTTAAATTAATTCTTTAGAACATTAACATTTATAAGATTCCACTAAAAAATTATAAAATAGTTTCCAAAATAATGCCCATAAATTTTTATTAATTTATTAATGAATCTAGGTTTAGAAATATTATAATTTTTTTTTTAAATTTTATATGATTTGATGAAATATTATGAAATCACACTTTTGATTGATTAATTATTAGTTGAAGGAGATTAAAATACATAAATTTTTAATTGAATCCCTTGAATGACTCTGATTATTTTTAATGTAATATAATTCACCCGGTTATTTTAAAATGTTTTGAGATGTAATTAATGAAAATTTGATGAATTTTCGTGCTTAAATATGTAAACATAAGGTGTTTTCTTAGTTTTATGTTGAAAAATTTAAAATAAAGTTAAAATTGGAAAATTGTTTGGTTGAAAATGTTACAATTATAGAATATCACCATTATAAAATCAATTATATAGTCCTAATTTAATTTTGTGCTCATTTTCATTATAATAATTATCATTTTACCATTGAACAATATATTTTGAGAATTAGTCAATTTAAAATCAATAGTTTATTTGATAATAAATAACTATGTATATAGTATAATTTGGGGTCAATCACATAGAGAACATGGGTTTTTCTTAGGCTATGTATTAGATCAATTATCAAGGTGACACCAAAAAGTGTGTGGAAAACCAAAAATCAACAAAACCTTTCTTTAGTTAGTGAAACAAAAAGTATTTCTCAATGGTTGGATTTAAATACAAGGGGATAGATAATTTAAATAGTAATTTAAGATCCTAATCACTAAAATATTTTAATGTTTTTGAATATTTATTATGTTTTTTGTGGAATTTATAGATCCATTGTCCAGTACTTGAACAATATAACTAGAAAAACCAAACCCATGGTCCACTGACAGTTTTATAGAATATTTCAGGGATTAATCACCCTAAATTAAAAAAGTAGAAATCCCAATAATGATAAAATAATATAAAATTTCTTCATGTTTTGTTTAACTCATTATAAATCGCTTTTGATTATTATTTATAAAGAGAAAAATTAAATATTAATTCATAAAAGAATCCAAAAACATATCATAAATGTAAAAATAATTATTCAACAAATATATTATCATTAGAAAATAATTTAGAAATATCACACCACAATCAGGTAGTGAATATTTTATAAAACATGGGTATAGATATTTGGATAAATAAATAAGACAGAAAATATATTAAACCTCATATTTGATGTAAATATAACCATGTTTCTGAGTATTTAATGATCCTCACATGAAAAGACTTTAATAAACCTTATAAACCTTCGTTAGATTCAATCCTATGGTTGGGGATGAGTAAAAATACTCAAATAACCATTATAATATTACAATATTAAGTAACATTGAAAATTATACTCCCTAAAATTCATCAAAAATCAATTAAAATGGGGATTGGTGGTTAGTGGAATATTGTAAGTTCCTAACACATGACTTGGAGATTGTGCATGAGACTATGCATTTAATTTTGGAGGGTTATAATATATTCATGGTTTTAATTAATTCTTTAGTGATTTAATGTTTTCCTTTGAATCCATTTTTTTATTGTAAAATTTTGTAACAATTGACCCCATTTACTAATAATAAAACACATGAACATGGTGTAATTTTCACCCTAAATAAAGATAAACAATTTTTTTGGGTAACTATAATATTGTCCTAATATACACATACATCTGATATTATTTGATACATTTGGAAGTTAAAATCGCACAAAACCTTATGACACAAAATGGGTGTATTAAACTTGCCCACAATTAATCTTTACTTACCTCAATTAAACTAAGGAAAACATTTAAAAGTTGAATAAAAGGAAACTAGTTTTAAAACAAAAATTATATAAATTAAATTATCATGGTTTTTAATTAATATTAATTTAAAATCACACAATCACCCATCATAACTCACGAATCTTCGAAGCAAGTAAGAAAAGTACGGTCAAGCTCATTTTTCAAATTTCCATACTTAAATAAAAAAATTTGAATACTGAATTCCACATATTAATTTAAAATAAATTCACCATAAATATATATATATATATATATATATTCTCATATACTTAAGTAAGATAAAAAATATATCACTAATAACAAATGGTAGGTTAATAATTTCATAGGCCAAATAACCTCATTAATTTGAATCATTGGAGAATAGTAGAGGAACATTGTTGTTTTTTCCTATTACATTATATCTATATTTTTTCATGAGGAATGATACTAATATAGTATTATTATACCCATTATTCATGTAAATATCCTTGATAGTTTGTTAAAAAACAAGATATCATGAAATTTATACTATATAATAATTGAATATGTAGCATAAAAAAATTCAAATTATCACTTCTCAAAATTTAAATTAATAAGAAAATAATATCAAGAATATAATTAATTTATGATGCATAAAAAATATAATATTTAAATAAATCAATTTAAGTTTAAAATTTAAAATATTTTACTTGAAGTTTCTTCAACCAACTCACCAAAAGGAAAGGTTTATGAGTCTAATCATATACAAAACATCAAGATGATTCAACCAAGATATTTACCATTTTACTAAAATTCATGAATGATACATAGAAAATAACTTTAAATTAGATATAATAGAATATCATCATATATATGATATTTTCATTATTTAAGTGTGGCACACCTGAGAATTGTCCATATACTTAAAACCAATGACAATTATTAATATCCAATTTCAAGGTTGGTATGTCTATAAAATATATGATGTATCATTAAATCAAATTAATGAAAAAACCACAATATATTAGAAAAATGATATTATCCATGTGGTTTCTCATGTCACATCCTAATTCCTATATGAATGAAAATTCCAAGACACCATTATATCATCCAATGTGGGACCTAAAGAAAATCTAATAAAAGACATGAACCTAAAAGATTATTCATCAATGATATTCAAGATTCATGAATATCATTTTAATTTTCATTAAATATAAATAAAATTCACTATATTAATAAAAAATATGATCCTAAGGAATAAAAATAAGTTCCAATGTTGTTAAATTTATTTAGTGATATAAAATAAAAAAAATAAAAAAATAGAAAATATCTATTTTTATTTTTTGAGTTTTCTCCAACTAAAAACTATATTTATAGTACATGGTTAAATCAAATTTTTAATCAAAAATCAATAATAGATTAATGGATAGTGATTCCTCTCAACAACCCATCATATGTTCAAGGTTCCTCACAATCATATTGAAAATTTATATTCTTTTAGAGGATGTTGGTGTTTTTCAGTAGTCTATAATTGTGTAAAAATAAATCAAAGGTGGAATACTTTATCAAATATAGTATTTATATCCCCCACCACCCAACATAAATATAGTGTAAAAAATATTGATTCAAAAGATGTGGGTACATATGTATAGTTCCCCTCTCAGGTTGTTCAATATCTACATATCTAATATTTTCAAAACTTTTAACAAACCCTTTAGAGTTAGTAAAACAATAAAATGGGTATTTAGATAAAAAATTGAATTAGAATTAAAATTTATTAGGGATTTCTTAGATTATATTTTAATTTTTTGTAAATGAAAAATAATTTTGGTCATAAAATTTTTCTGAAAAATTAAAATCTTCATCAACACATGATTCCTCAGTTGATGTAATAATTAGATATTCAATTTAATCATTTAATTTTTTCTAATTACCTTTCTAAAAATTAAAAAAATATTAAATTAATTATTATATATAGAAAATGTATATTAATACTTCATATTCCAAAATTCCATGACTTTATAAGTGTTTTCACCACCCAAATACTCATTTAAACTACTATTTCTATATAAGTGTTGGGTTTAAGTGGTTTTTCTATTTCTAACATCCCAAACTCCGCCCATTGGATTGGGTATGATTGAAATGAAACCCCCCATAGGTTAATACCTAAAAAACCAAAGTTTTTCAATAAATTCCCTGGGTATACATCATCACTGTGGGTGATTTACCCTTATATAAGAAACAACCTACAATCCAAAAAATACAAGACAATATATATATGTGATAAATTAATCAACATAAGGAAAAAATCCATTGAATAGAATAATCATAAACCATCTACAATAAAAAGTCACATTATAAAATAACAATACCAAATGAGGCTATAATACCAATGACCCGAGATGAAATACACAGTTCCCACATGATACTATTCCATACTCTATTATATGGGTAGCTCCAAGCTCCCAGATCTATCACTTAAGACTGTAATATCCATGTTCTCTACAATAAGAGTAAGAGGTATTCCCCTTACCTATAACATGATGAATAGTATCAGCACATGTACTAAGATTCATATTCATGGGTCAAGTATGAAACTCAGACCCTAGCCATCACATGGAAGCACATATCCAATGTTTAAAAATTCAACACCGATAGACATGTTTTAACATAAAATTATCCAAAAATACATAATAAAAAAACATAATACCATGGAAATCATACAACCAGGCCAGGGTTTTCACAAACCAAGATCATCATTTTTTAAAAAAATCACAAAAAAATAATTTTTATTAACCATGTTGTTGGAAAGACAACATTCTCTTGTTGAAACCATTTTACACCAAATAATATCCAAACATGGTTTATCTGAAATATTTAGGATAGAAAAGTAAATTAACATTATAATTAAAACAACTTGATTCTTGGTTATTAAAATAATGTGAGTGATAAATAATCCACCAATATCAACTATTATTGTCTAAAGGAATATGACAGGAGAGCTCTAGAAGAAATAAAATCACCTAAAGTTGTATATGGAAACCTCTAGTTAAATAAATTGGTCATGTGAGGAAGAATGTGATTTTAAATAAATTAATAAGGGTAAAAATAAAATTAATATTCCCTTGAAATAACACACAAGTTTTCCCTTCAAAAATGATTTCTTCCCAAAAAATTTGGTGGTAGTTTCAGTTGTTTTGTGGAGATGACTAGAACTATGGTGTGTTGGTTCCCACCATGATTTTAGAACCCTTGACCACACCCCTACCCCATAGAGACCCACCATGGAATACTAGTATTACCTTATCCATTTCTATCCCACCATGGATTTAACCATGGAGTGGTTTATCCTCCCTTTATATTTACACCACACCAGTACAAGTTAGACCACACCTCGACATAGCCACCACACCCACCAATATGGAATGTTGGTCCCCCTGTTTCCCATATGTGTACTCCCCAAATGTCATGACTTCCAAAATGGTTCGATCAATGAAATGTTATCCTCTTCATCATACATACGTCCCACTATGACCATAGTCTCGAAACAAGCTAGACCATAACCTCCACCATGGTTATTAACATAGTGTGGTGAGTCCTTAAGAGGCCAAAACTCACTTATTTCTTACAAGAACCCATCTAAACTACTTGAAACAAAAAAACCAACCCATAACTCAAAAAAAAACAATAAATTAAAGTAATTCCACAAACTGGGTGTGTCAAAAATTTTATCGTAGATATTTTCTTTACTAAAAAACCAAATATTTCAAACCAATTAGATTATTTCACTTAAAATTTAGTGAAATATTTCATATTAAAAAATAATTTTTATAAATTTTTATTTTCACCCAAATTAGATAAATTAATTTTATATAGTAATTGGGAAAATTATATATTTTTATTGTAATATTTACACCAATATTTATCACATCCTTGTTGTTAATGTTTTTTCTATTAATTATCGAAAGAATCGTAGAATAGAGGAAGATAAACAAAAGGTTTTAGGTAATAATCCTGTAATAATTAGTTATTTGATGAATATTAATATTGTAATTGATTACCAAAGGTAGTGGTTTCTTAACTTTCATATCTCATATCACAAAAATAGGGTTTTCCAAATGGATCGTACATATTTAATAATGGTAACAAAATTATTTTTTTATTTTTTTAAAAAATAAAAAAAGGAAAACATATTAAATTAATTATTCTTAATGAGTCTTATTTCTACACAATTACCCCAAAAAATGGTCTAAAAACATTATCATGATGTCATGATCACCTATCATATTTTAATTTATAATTTACTTTAAACCAACTGACTATGTTATTACTAAAAGTTTGAATCAATATCATAGATAGAAGTAGTATTCCTTAGGATATATATATATATATATATATTTGACTAAATATCTAGGGTCAATAAAAAGTGATTATAAGACAAAAAAATATTATCCTAATTTCATGCTAATGTATGTATGTTTATATGGTTTTATTGAAATTCATGGCAAATTATAATGTTACAGATGTTTTGTGATTATTATCACTAAATTAGTTTTATTTTAAGAACATGCATTATAGGATTCGTGATTATCTATGATTCCTTATTTTAGTACATGAAAAGTAACCATAGAGAAGTCTTAACCTTAGTCTAGTGATGGATTTAAAAAATATTTTATAGATTACTAAACTAAAAATATAAAGATATAGAACCTAATAGTTTTGGTATCCCATAATATTTACCCATATTTGGTTTTAATCAATCTAAACCTCTTGGAACAATGATTTAATGAGGTATAAATAATAAATTTGAGTCCCAACATAATACATACACAAATATTAAAATAAAAAACAACCAATTAACTAAAATCATATCAAAACCACATTTTCCATAACAATTAAACTATAATAATGTAAAAAATGTTTCAGAAAACATAGATCAAGGTGTTTAATTGATGAAATAAGATGGAAACATATAGTAATCCCCAAATAAAATGAAAATATAATTATGTTCCTTGGTCTGGGATTATCATCACATTAATGATACACTAATCCACCCAAAAAATACATCGATTGGTTATCTATTAGGGTTAATATTAACTTACAAGAATCAAATGAACATAATTGGACCCCCTACACTCAACTTGAGTTTAATATACAATCCTTACTCAATAATTTTCAACAATAGAGTGAAATGATGGTTGTGGGGTTGTTGAATCATTCACCATCAGAATGAACAATCTAGAGACCATGTATGAGGTCCTGAATTTCTTTTTTGATGGATTATAAATGTAAAATTAGTAATTAATTTTTTTGACAATTCTTGAGACCATGAATTTCCATATGGATTTGTTTTTATTGATACACAATTCTATAAGGTGGAACCATAATCAAACCACGAAAAACCTAAAAGTAATTTTTTTTAAAACTACTCCAAATAATATAGCATTCTTAGGGAACTTCGATTTTAGATAGATAAAACTAAATAGATATTTTAAATAAAATAAAACACACATTAGATTCTATTTTAACTATTTTTAAATAAAAAGCATACAAATAAATTTTGTACATAACATATGCATCAATCCTTATAATAAAAAATAACCATTATAAGATTAATATTTTTAAAACACACAATCTAAATATTTCAAGTCTCTAAATGAAAATATTATACAAAAAAACTCCTGGATTGAAAATTAAATGTTCTAGATATCCGTAATTGGTGTCCTAGTATTTTTTATTTTATAGTTCCAAATTACTATTATCTATTTAATGTAAAACAAATGATATGAACATCTAAAAAATAAATTTCCATTAATTTATATCCATTAAATTCATTAAGTATTATAATAATAACCATTTCTTAAGATTTTAGAATTATAAGTTTTTTTCACAAATCAATTTCATATACATACTACCCTCTAATGTGTAATAATAAAAAGAATAATCATGTGGAAAATATTGTACCAATTTTATTATAATAGGTTTGTTTAAAAATTAATTTAAGATAAATAATAAAATTACACACACTCCACCTTATATAACATGGGTCCAAGTCTTCCATAAACTAAAAAATTTATATAGACATGAGTTATCATGTCTATCATCCTTCTAAAATTATTGTATGAAAGGTTACCCACTTATTAAACAAAAAATATATGTTTTTTATATGATTTACCCTCAAATTTTCACACCAAGGGAAATTCAAAAGGGTACCCTATCCAGATATTACTTCTATACATGAAATTTTAACTGTATATTTCTTATCTAGTAGGATCCCATAAGAAGTCACCTTTTTTCATATAGAGCCCCAGTTAAACAATTAAATATTTTATAATATAAGCATATTGTAATTAATAATTTATATGATTTTTGATGATAATTTTAGTTTATTCATTAATTAAAATGTTTTAATTTGTATTTAAAGATATTGTCAGAATTAAATGATATGATGAAAGCAGTTGTGTATTTTCTTTTTTTTATGTTTTTAATTGTATATCCATAAAACGTTGGGTTATGTAATTGTTTGATTTTACAGGATAATATATTTATTATCCACTTATATTATTGATATTTAGGAGAAGAAATGATTAATATGGTATTATATAACAAAACTCAATGTTCCAATATCATATTTCATGGATTCTAGTTTATGTGCATGTGAATGGTTTTTGTAAATATAGGAATGGACTATGAGATATATTATCCTATATTATACTATTTTCAAATTTCTTAATCTATCGAGAAGAAAATTAGAAATTTTATAATTTTATCCACCATTTTGGTCTATATATAATCTATATTTACTTATCCATCGAGATGGGATCTGGATGTTTTGTCATATAAATCATAAATCAGGTCTCTAAATTTTACATATTTAGTGAGTCTTTAAAAGGTAAGATCTAAGTCCATGGACTTTATAATACAAAGTAATTTATAATTAATATTATATTGATATAGTAAGCATGGGAATGTGTTGTATATCTTTATCTTATTATTTGTGAAACCTCCTTGGACACATGTCCTTACCTCAAATAATTATATACCTCCCAAACCATCTACCTAAAAAAAATATAACCACTAATCCAATTTACATCCCCATATTATCTTCACAGAGATACTTGTCTCTTGGATTTACAGCTCTACTTACCTCCCTCTTTCCATTCATCATAGTTCACCTTCTCAAAACTCCCTCTATCCCCAACTCCTCATCCTTCATCCTCTACCTCCCTACAACTTCCTCTACCTCACAACCTCAATGAATTTGCTTACCCATCCACAACACTTCTTATACCAGACTCCTATCGTTATCTAATGAAGCCTGATCACCAACTTTAGTATGTTACCCTACCTCACTATCTACCTTCAACTCCATACGAATAGATCTGAATAAATATTTAGGTTCTATATCCCCATCTTTGACTTCTATAATTTCACTAACATCATGGAGGATATGCATGAATTAGACCACTCTTGTTGGTTCATTTATATATCTATTGATTTTCTAGTCATCAAAGACATTTATGTGTTCATCCATCCATGAATTCTCACAAAACACTTATGAAATTCGTCACACAAGTCTAATTCCTACCCTAGTGTTTGATATTAACAACATTATAATTAATATTCTCCACAAAATTTTAATTCCTAAAGAACTTGAATTCTTTCTTTCAAACCCCATATTTAATAACCTCCCCTAAATCCATTACATCAAATTTTGATCAGTTTAGGAATCTATGACCTTCATTCCCTCCATAACTAAGGTTTCTAGTCACATTTATCAAAGGAATCAGTCATATAAACTTTCTAGAATGTCTTAGATGGATCATCATTTCTATTTTTTTCAATTCTTTCCTCAAAGGTCATAAAGTTCATGTTGGGGTTTCTCTTGAATTCTATTTATAATGTGGTGAATATTGGTTGATTCTTTCATTTTTGGCTCTAAAAGATCAATAGAGAGTTCCCCTTAGGCTTTAATGTGACTTCAGTAAGCACATTTCTTTTCAATTTTATCTTTATTAATTTTTTTTATATATAAAAATTATCTTAAATCCATTCCCAATAAGTAATTTTTTTCTTTTAGGGACTTTCTTAATCAATTAACATGAGAAGTTTCGTACTATAACTATATTAAAGACCATTTTTGTAGAATTTGTTCAACAATTCATTCACTCTAAAATGATATGTTGTTGATATTTTTCATCGATTTTATGGTCTCTAACAATTGATAAATAATCACTACGGTCTAATCTGGATTTGTTCCCTTACAATTTCTTTCAATTTAGTTATTAATTTTAACCATTTTACAAGTATGATACCTGAGTTTCTAATAAATATTTTTCTTCTTTATACCTTTATCAATCAATTATAATCTAGATACTTTTACAATAAATATATTACTTGTTTATGGTTAATTTTCATTATTATTTATAAAATTCACAAAACATTTAGAGTAATTATCTGGGAAAAAAATTCTTAACTTTTTTCTATTTCATTATTTCATTTCAGGCCTTTTTTGGGTAATTTATATATCTATTCATAAAATAAAGAATTATTCATTAATACCAACTTCCATTGAGTTTGTGTACTCTAAAAATAAAGAAATAGAGTTCAAGTTTTGTAATATATTTCTATCCTTGAAATTAATTTTAGTTTATGTAATTATTTTTTCCATATTATAAGTTTTCTACATTTGTTTTCATTAAATATGTATACTCATTTTAAACCCTACATAATATTTTAACATACATAGTTTTTTACCATAACTATGTCACCAATGAACAAATATTCTTCTTTATTAATTATTAAATTCACTCACTATTAAGAAGATTTATCTTTTAAATCCAAATTTAATGTTTTATATTTTATTATTTCATTTTAGGTTATTTTTATAGAATTTATTTTTTTATTAAATTATTTTCTTCATTCCTAATGGAATACTATTAATATAAGTTTCTAACTTTATGTATATATAATTAATTGAGAAAATATTATTATGGTGATAAAGGGAATATCAATAACTATTCATAATTTATTTTTTTTGAAATTTTCTTTCCTTTACTTAGGATTCTCGTTCATAAATGTTTGATATCTTTACCCACATGGATTTAACTATGTTTTAGTTCATGATTTTCATATATAATTCTTTGGATAAGGTAGTTCTCTAAATATACTGTATAAATAAAAAACTCATGCAACCTAAGATACATACCAAAAATTATATTTAGTTTCCCTTTACCCCTTAAAAATAATGTTTATAGAATACATGGTGAAAGGTATAGGTAAAGTAAAAGTGAGGGGGGAGTGAGGGAAATTATAAAGATTTATTGGGGTCAGTCCAAACTTCTCCTAAATGTCCCATTCATACATTGAAACACAAATACATACCCAATGTTTCATTTTATTTCATTTAAATTAAAAATAATTATTAACGATTATCGCATGTTTCTTATTTTAATTTCAAAGATAGATAAATCTTAATGATTTACTCTCAAAAAAGAAATTAACTTAGTGATTCATATATTATTTTCACATGTTTCTTCTTCCACTATGATTACCTTCCATCTTCTATGTTTTCAACACTAAACATCTAACCTTTATTCCAATTTCAGGTTACTTTTCCTTTAATTTTCCTCTTCCCATTAATATTTTGATCTCTAATAGTTGTTTCAATGCCCCTATTCACTCATATTATTTCCCCTAATCGTCACTTTATTATATATCATACCATATAACATTGAATTTTATAACATAAAAAATATTTCATTTTAGTTTTCTCCAACAATATTTTTAGGATTGACCCATGAAGTATTTTTGTTTAATATTAATTTTGAATTTCTATACCAAGAAGTTTAAATACATGTACACAGTCATTAATTAGATTACTATGGGATAAGGAGGCGATTTTATATAATCATATGCAAGATTAAAGGAAGTAAAATTGGATGGAAAATAAAATCAAATCCCTATTTTTACTATCAGATAGTATGCATCAACTTGGAATTTGCAGGAGGGTAAAGACATTTTAATGTTTTATTAAGGTATTTTATATTTTGAATTATATACATTATGTTTTTAATCCTTTTATAATTTTTTAACTTATATAGAGTTTTCATTTCAATTAATAATTTTTTTAAAAAATTTCCATAAAGGGTTGGTCATGAATATTATTTAGTCATGAGCTACATTAAATCCAATTTGTTGCATGATTTTCATTTGGAAGAACATTTATATAAAAATATTTATTATGTTATCATAGATAATAAAAATATTCTAAATTATTCATGGTCTATTAAACATATGAAATCTCAAATATATATATATATATATAATATCAAATTGTAATATTCTTAACTCAATTTATCCTTAATACATGTATGATTATAATTTTCACTATAATTATACCATTATCTACTTGATTTATTGTTACAAAACATACTATCCTTATATGTTTATATATTTTATGGAATTTCTTATTAAACATGTTAAATACATTATAAGTATTATCTTTCATTAAATACTGAAATAGACTCAAAATTTGAATATATTTACATTTATAACTTACCTATGTCAACCAAATATTCAATGAATCCGACTGACAATAAGAAAATAATATATAGATAATAAAATCAAATTTTATTGATTCATAAGTTAAAAATAAAATTTAATCATACTTAATCCATTATTTTTTGTTTCAATGTAACTAAATTTTTAATTATTTAATTATCTATATGACTATATATTCAATTTTTTCAAAATTTATAATAACAATACCCAAAAAAATTAGTCATTAACATTCATTAATATTATATTTTTAAATCATTGAAGTTTTATTTTTTGGAAGAAATATAAAATTTTCTATATTTTAGTTTCAACTATATTTTCATTAACATTGATAATTTATATTACAGTTTTGTCTTCTATCTCAAGTTAGTTATCCTCTAAAAAATAAAAATAAATAAATTATATATATATGTATTCATTAACATTTTTTGGTAAAAATACATCAAGACATCCACTCAGTGTTGGAGGTTTGACTGTGTTTGTTGAAAAATCCATATGACTGCAAATGAGGTTGGTTTATGTAGTTGAAGTAGGTTTTTAAAGTGGTGTAGTTTCATAGTGTTTGCCAAAATTTTGGGCCTCAAAATTAGGAGTTTGTTTTTGGAAAATGAAGGTTTTTTGTAGAGGTCTCACAGTTTGTGGACCAAGAATCACAGTTCACAGACCCCAAATGAAGTTTGTAGAATAAATAATAAAATCAAAAGAGTATGGATTTCCACACAGCAATGCTATACAAACTACAAAGCACGATATGTAGACAGTGTAGGGAAAATTGTTCACGGGAGGACTTTCCATTTGTGGGAGGTAGGTAGTTTGGGGAAGGATGGAAGTTCATGGGATGGATTTTCATTTTCGGTTGAGAGGTGATGATTCATTTGTAGAAGATATCAGCCACCATAGAGGATCAAGGTTTTATGCGGACAACAAAGGAGAAAAAATAATGTTGGTGAGAGGATCATAGTACACGATAAAGGCTATACCACATTAAGGATTTGGGGAAATGTAATTAGTGATATTTTCTGATCTATGTGCCTATATAAGAAACACTAATCATATCATTAAGGTGAGATAAATTTTAATTAGTATTCATCATTACTTCAAGAATAATTTGGATAAGTTTGAAGTAGTTCATGACGGAGGATTCCATGAAGGAGAAGACATTCAAGAAGGAGGATTCAACAAAAGGAGAAGAGTTCCATGGAGAAAGTATATGGAATGGGTTTTTTAGGGAACTATATCCCACAAGTGAAGAAGGTTCTAAATAGGAGAGGTGGTTTGTGGGACATCATCCCTCTCTAGAGGAGAATTGGTATGTAGAAGAAGAATCCATCCATGAAGAAGGGATGGTCACTGGAAGGAAAGTTTTTTCATGTAGAACTTGAACCATGTTGTGAAAGGTCGTTTACATAATATTTGAGTAAGTCCATGAAGTGAATAAAACAATTTCTGAAAGTAATCTAAAAAAACTAACATTATATAGAATAGTGTATTTCATCTCTGGGTGAAAACTAGACTTCAAAAGAGTATCTATCTAGAGTGGAGGACGTGCTCTTTCATGAAAATAAAGGGAACTAATAGTCCATAAACTCTGATTGGATCCCTTCCAAGAGTAGTGATCAAAGAAAGGGAAAGATAAGGATCCTTTCCACTGGCAGTGAGCTAGATAATGAGATTAATGGAGTAACCATTTGTAAAGTATTGATCTAACCCTAAACCTTTAAAAGGCAGTGAGCATGGGCATAAAAGTGATATAGCCCAAAACTGAAAATTTGGTAGTGAGCCTTATTGAATTTGTAACATCAACACAAATTCATAGTATGCTCCTTGGATATATCCAAGTGAGGGTGAACCAAGTAAAATATTTGTGTCTCATGCATGATTTTATTTGTATTTATACATTGTTATGGGTTAAAGAGAGAATTGTGTTTTGTTTAATGAAGAATCATTATACAAAGAGGAAATTGTTTTAATCTATCATAATCCTATTCACCCCCTTAGGGTATTAATCCTAATTCGTATAACAAGTTCTATGAATAATTAATCTAGAAATTCAAGGATTTAATTTTCATATTCCATAAGTTCAATAAGAAGTTTTTTTAATTATTAACATAAAAGGATTATTAAAAATATGTTTTTGTACATATTTCAGTCTTTTATTCTAGAATTAATGTTTAATATATTTTCCAAAAATAAGACAATTTTAAATACTTATAATAGGAGGTTAATATTGTATTAATTTTTTAGTAATCAGTATCAAATTCTACAAGGAATTAGTTTTTCCCTTGTAACACTTTAAAATATTTTTAAGAATATTTATGGAGCTAGGTGAAGAGTCTGCATAGTATTCAAGGGATCATGGAGCCTTAATATTGATATAATAAAAATGTTAAATATAATATATGAAACATACATAGTTTTAATAAAATAATGGAATATCACATGATTATCGTTTCATATGAGAAATTTGATACCTTCATTAAATAGATAATGTGGGTTTTATAATAGGTTAGACTTAATCTTTGTACATGCAGGGTGCTTTGTTTAAGGGAAGTCATGGGAAGAATAAAAAATAAATAAATAAATTAAATAATATAATATTTATTAATTGGATATGAACAAATCCTCTTATATTTAAACATGGATATGGAAAAAAGCTATGGTTATACACATAACACTAGATATTATAAAGGGTTATAGAGGAGATTTTAACAGATAAAAATAGAATCATGGATCGATGATCAGTTGGCCCAGAAGTTTTCATCAACAACACATTTCATACATCTTAAAAATGACAACAATGTGAATGTATTTCTTCATCTGAAATTGATCCAATTTTGAGGTTGAGTTTTTTTACTGGATTAATCCCTTTTTTATTCTCCCATATCTAATGTGAATTAATTCTAATAGAAAAAGTTAATTCATGAAATAATTTTTGGGTTATAGTCAATTTTTCTTATTCTAGGAATTATGAACTGATAAATGTATTTTTGGTCCTTATTAATTATTTTAGGTTCATAATTTTCTCTATAAAAGGATTAAGGCTAAACATAACAACATATGCCATTTTTCACCCACTATTGTGTTTTTTGATTTTATACCCTCATTTTTCAATTGATTATCATCAATATTTCATTTGATAAAAAGTTCAACTATTCCCTGAAACCGATCATTACACAGTAGATATTTGCATCAACATATGATTACAACATGTTTGAATTTGTGATTGAAGGAAAGATTGTGGTGTGATTATGATTATAAAATATCAGGAGTTGGTTCAATGTTTTTTTATCTGGAAGGTTGGAATTTCAGCGATGCGGTATGATGGGATATGATTCCAAAGTTGATGGGTTCTTAGAATCCGGCCACCGATGATGGCTCAGTCTCCAAAAAACCTATATCTAAGTATTATAGTTGTGATTTTTGGCTGCATTAGAGGAGTAGGAGAAATTTATGCATAAGAATAAGGATAAAGGGTTTCTAGAAAATCTTGAAATACATAGCTTATTGTTTGGAATATCACAAGTTGTGTGGAACCCCATCTATGGTGGATAGGATGTACACATAGAAATAATATCTTTCACTATGTGACTTTTCACAAACTATTTGAATCTTTTATAGAGACCCAACGTGTACAACAGGGGTACATAAGCACATAGATGTCCAATATACATGTTCATGAATAGAGTACATGTACATGGGATAGAGAACATGGGAAAGGTAATGATCATTGTACATAGGCATAACTAGATTACATGAGCATAGTAATGGACCTGAGTAGGTTTGAGATTTTAGGGACACACCATTTTTTATTATAAACTTCATGCAACCCATATAGGGTGGGTTGGATTCCCCTTACTATTAATTCTAAACAAGTATCAGTAGATTATGTTCCCTTGGTCCATTCCCATGAGGGAATAGTGAGGCATCCCATCCTAATAATAGGATTAGCAATCCCCTATATGGGTTGGTTCTAGATAGGTTTAGTTGTCCCTTATTGTGTCACTAAGTGTGATCATATATAATTCTTCCCTAGGATGGGTTAGGTATCTTATAATAGACTTCTAGGGAATGTGATCCCTATCCAAGTGGGTTATTCTCGATAGGGATAAGTATCCACCATAGGAAATGGGTTTGATGCCCTATATGTGTATCGACATCCTCTATGTTCTAGTTTGTACCTCTTTATAGATATGGAATATGTGAACAACAACTTGAATAAGCTCTATTAGTGTTAGAAAGACCCAAGCAAGTTCTCTAGGATGAAAATTACCTTCAATACTCATGCATAATCCTAGGCATGTAGTGTGGTTATGACCTTACATTGAGACTCAGTGTCTATATTTGTACATATGTAGGTTGTTACTATCCTTTCATAGATGAATCTATCTTTGATGCTCTGCATTTCTTGATTTCAGGGTATTATACTTGGTATGTTTATAGTCACCTTTTCATGGGATCTACCCAATGTGGAATGTCTTATATAGATGATAGGAATTTTGACGGAGTATATATATAACCAGGATCAGGTGGATCTTATATTCACTTGAAGGACCAAAATAAGTTGTAAGAGTTTCATCTTTAAAGTAGTCCCCTTTTTTACTTGTGGTTTGGACTCTTTTTCATCTTTGGTGGGCTTGTATTTGTCTATTAAAATTTCTCATACTTATGTCATACTCTAATGTGGGATTTAGTTGTATTTTTCATGTTTTTTTATTTTTCTATTTCTTTTTCGTATTTTATTTGTGTTTATAAATGTATGCATTAGTATATGTACCTTAGGATAATGACTACCATGTGTGATATATTACTACTCAGTTCTACTCACCTACCCTTGGCATATTAGAAGAATTATTGGGCTACCACACTCGACTTTCATCTAGCCATGTGGACCCTAGTGTGACTGGTCATTATAGAGTTGTATTAGAGAATAGTTCATATTAGTAGAAGAGTTTGGAGATATTATAGCTATAAGGTTTGGTTTGGTAACTAATAAAATTTTGTTTAAGTGTCTTAAGATTGGATCTCAGGATATGTAACCTAGTGATAGTGTAGTAACTAATATTTATATTCACCAAGACTCTGATAATCTTTTTGTTAACTCTGTAAATGTAGGAATTGATTATAGGGAAAACATCAATACATGCATTATATAGGAATGAGTTATGGTTTCCATGTCCTTATTAATTCATCTCCCCAGACATGGTCTTTGACCAAGGTGTGTCATGGCGATTCCATGATGCCTTTGTGATGAAATCCAACTATGATTATATAGTTGGATCATAATGATAACCCACTTAGAGATAAAGATTCAGTTCATAGGCATGTTCCAGAGGTGGTACCTCAATGTGGTTCTCCAATCATACCCCCACCTATTGATCAATAATTTGTATTGGAATTACTATAAGATAACATGAATAGGATGATCACACTTCACATGTTCTAGAAGTAGTGACCCATCATATTTTGGGGTGAGACATTCCCCCATTTTTAAGAGGAATAATTCAAGGTAGTTGGGTGAGTTCTCCTCCTTGTTAGGATCCCTCTAGACCCAATGGTGGTCCTAGTGGCGAGCCTTCTCCATATCTCTATAGGGTGATGGTGGAGATTGGTTACATAGATGCATGATATGTAGACTCTCACTTTTAATGAGTTATAGTGAAACTTCAGTGTAGAGTCTTACCTAGATACATTAAGGGAAGAATGTATCCATGAGAATCTAGAGCTCTAGTATGACAGCATGTCAATTTCAGAGTATACATCAATGTTCACAAACCTCTCATGTAAGTCCATGGATATGGTTTATGATGTTAAATTTCAATAAGGGAACCTAGAGTTTCACCTTAAATGAGATATCTATCATATAGTGGTATCTATTTATATCTGTTCCTATATCATGGTGTTGGAGCATGCCTTGGTGATGGAAATCCTTCTAGCTGATAAGTCACTGATAGTTGGTTCTGGTAGTAGGAAACTAATATATGAGACCTCAGAAGGTGGTAGTGAATGACATAATCAGGTATTTAGGTGTGTGAGGACATTTTAGAGACAATATAAAAATATAGGTTCTTCCATCATGAGATCTCAAGATAGTTCTAGTCAATTGAGGGAGATGTGATTGTACTATGGGGATGGAAAATGACATATCATGCAAGATTTTCTAACTAACTCTATAGAAGATAGAGATATAATATTTGGACCAACTTGGTAGAGTAAATGGCTAGATCATGGTGTTCTTTAGGGTATAATACATGGAAGAATATATTGGAGTGATGTGGGAGGTGGTGGATATTTTGATCTTTTTCCACCACCACCCCTAGGTGGTCCTCACCAGGCTTAAGGAGATGGTGGTAAGATATGTGGGGTGATATATCCCGTAGAGGTTTATGACCCAAAGGCTCCAGGGATGATTCAAGTTATTAAATGTGTATTCTCTACCTTTTCTATAGTGTTGATAGATATAGGTGTGATCCACTCTTTCTTTTACACATCCCTTGTCTGAGATAAAGAGATTCCAATAGAGCCTCTGGCTCAACCCTTGTGTTTGGAGGATCTTATGGAGGGAGATTTAGTAATCACACACTTTTATTTATATAGTGAACTAAATCTCAGAGGATAGGTATTTTTATTATATATTTTAATAGACATGATGAGGCCCTACAAATTCATACTAGGTATGGACTGAATCTCCATATTTCAAATGTGTACTAACTATTTTAAGATGAGGTTATAGTGCATTCAAGTTAATGGGATGGATTTTTTTCGTTGATGATAATATAACCTAGGTAGAGTAGGATAGGTTTATACATAGCAGGATACATCAAACCTAGTGTCTCCCCTTGGGAAACCCCAATATTGTTCACTAAGAAGGCGAATAGTAGATTAAGTTTATGCATGGATTACCATCACCTAAATCATTTAAAAATAAATAATAAGTATCCACTTATGAAAATCTAATACCTCTTTGACCAATTGAATGCAGTGAGGTGGTTCTCAAAGATTGACCTCAGGCTAGTCTATCACCAATTATGAATTATAGAGGAAGATATACTGAAGATGGAATATTTATATTTATATGTTTATTATAAGTATTTTTTACCCCTTTTATCAGGGATATTTCTCTTGTAGTGTTCATGAGACAAATGAATAAAATCTTCCAACCCTTTTTAGATTGGTTCATGGAATTATCCATCGATAACATCCTTATGTACTCTGTGTCATAGGAGGAGCACAAACAAAACTTAAGGATTGTCCTAGATATACACCTAGAGAACCATTATTATAGGAATCTATTGAAGTGTCAAATTTTTATTTAAGAGGTACACTCTTTGTTCTTGTTTAATCATAAGAGGATATAATAGTATACCTAGAAAAGGTGGAGGCAGTACTAGTTTGGGATACACTCAAGAGTGTGACTGAGGTTAAAAGCTTCCTTGAGTTATAGAATACTATTGAAGTTTCATGCATAGATTCTCCTAGATATTAGTTCTTATGGATAACTTTTATTGAAATGGTTATAATTTCATGTAAAAATAAATATTCCCAAAATATTTGTAGGAGTTGTGATAGAGGTTGATGAGTGCCCCCATATGGAGACTGCCCGAGGTGGGTGTTGAGTATGTGGTGTTTTGTGATGCCTTTGTAACTAGGCTTGGATGGGTTATGATTTAGGGGTATGAAGTGATTTCTTATGGGACACAATATATGATACCCCATGGGAATAATTACACAACCCATGTTTTGGAGGTGGAGGTAGTAGTTTTATCCCAAAATATGTGGCAACACTACCTTATGGGAGAGTGATTTATCATTTATTATGAACAAAAGATCCCCAAGTATATATTTTTATAGAATTATATTTACTTGATGTATTTTTGATGACTAGAGTTCATACACGATTATGAATTTTAGATATTCAACACACCCATATAGGGGATCATGGTTATAGATGCTCTCAATAGGAGATCATGTTCACAATAATTGAGTGAGGAATAAAAGTAGTTGGCCTCATTGTAGTTTTTCTTAGTAGATGAGGATGGTGCATCTTCCCTATAGTAAATTTAAGTTTCCCATATAAATCTTTAGTGTGTTATAGAGGGTTATCTTAGAGATATGGATTGTGAGGACATGCATGGATATATATCCACAATACTTTATCTTTATTGATTTTCTAAAGAATAGGTTATCATTTTTTTAGGTTGGAAGATGATACATGTCATGATATGAGAGGAGGTACTTAGGGAGTTCCATACATCCACATTATTAGCACATCATGGAGTGGAGAAAATGTACTGAGACCATTAGAATCAATTTTGGTGTCTTGAGGATGAAGAGGAGTGTAATTGAAATTATATTTTGATCCCACACATCCCATTAGCTGAAGGTCAAGAACTAGGTTTCATTATGATATCTAAAACCCCTGAGGTTCCAGAGTTGAAGTGGGATAATATCTATTTGGATTTCATGATTGGAATTATATGATAATATATAGTTAACAACACTCTTTGTGTGGTTGTATATGGAATCCACAAGTTATCCCACTTTTTATCCATATGAGAGTAGAGTTTTGTAGAGATATTGTGATTCCATTATTATAGTAAATACTTCTGATTCATGAAGTTAACTCAATGATAATACCAAGACACGATGATAACTTCACATCATGATCATTAGGAGGATTACAGGATGCCTTTGGGACTTATTTGTGGTTACGCATGGAATTTCACCCCTTGAAAAATTTCTAGACAGAGCATACCATTCAGATTCTAGAGGATTGACTTCAAGCTTGTGTTTTGTAATTTGGTTGTAGTTGGTCGGATAAGGTACTCTTGTTAAATTATACATATAACAATAGATACCACTTCACCATTATTATGGAACCATTTGAGGCCTTGTACAAGAAGCCCCATAGGATATAAATATGTTGGACATAGTAAGGGAATATTATGATAATGGGACCCAAGATTGTTCGATTGATGATAAAGAAGGTGAAGATCATCCAAGAATATATAAGGAATTCCCAGATCTAGTATAAGTCTTATTCAGAATGATGATAGAGGAATTTTGTGTCAGATGATGGATCCACGTGTTCAACAAAGCCTCACAACAATGCGGATTGAAAATGTTTTCCCAAGGTGTACATTTATCTCTGAGATTCATTTTTTCCCTTCTAGATACTATATAGGTTGGGATTGGTACGGTACCCCTTAACCCTACCACTGAAGTTATATTAGATACAAAATGTATTCTACATGTTATATTAGAGGACGTATGTGAATGAATCATTGAATGTTATTGACTAGGGTGAGTTAGACATCAAGGATGGAACTACATTTTCATAGTACTATTTAGAGATTGAGGATCGGTATGAGAGGATCCTTCATGGGTGAGTGATTACCTTGGTGAATATTTGATGAAATCAATGGAATCTGTAGGAGTGCACACTGGATTTGGAAAACCAGAAGTGAACATTGTACCCTCATCTATTAGAGTATGATTTTTTATTCTTTGGATTAAAATACCTAAGGTCGGGGTATTTAATGAATCCATTTTCTCTTTATAATACATTGAAATATTTTTAAATAATATTTTTAAAGTTAGGTGTGGATTTGGTTTCGGATTCCCAGGCCCTTGGAGCCTTGGTGTTAACATAATTAAAATATTAAGTATAACTCATAACAAATGCATAATTTTTTTTGGAAATAATGGAATATCTCACAAATAGTGCTTTATATGTTAAATATGATACTTAAATTAAATCACGAATGCAAGTTTTACCCAAGGTGTGACATGATATTTGTATATGTTAAGTGTTTTGTTTAACAGTAATCATGGGAAAAGTAATAAAAATAATAATTAATTAATAAATTTATTTTCCATGATCTAATATTATTCTATTTAAATGTTCTTATGGATAAAAAATAGGGTTAGATACATATCCCTAGAGATTAGAGAAGACCATGGAAGTGATATTGGCACACGACAATAGTATTATTGATCGACGATCAATTTTCCAAGGATTTTTTCTTCAACAATAGAGTTCTTGGTTCTTTCCAACAACGACATGAAAATTGTTCTTCATTAGATATTAATCCAATTTTGAGGTAGAAATTTTATTTTTATTTGATTAATCCTTATTTTGATTCACTCTTATCGAACATTATTTAATTCCTTTATAAAATTAAATCATGGAATGATTATTCATTTGTAGTCAATGATTTTTCTTCTTGGTAATTGGAATTGAAAAAATAATTTACCATTATTGATTCTTTGATGTTCATCATTTCCAAATTCAATGAACTAAGGATAATGTGAATGATGGATGGTGTTTATTTCCCCACTTTTGAGTTTTATGATTTTCTCCCCTACTTCAAATAATCATCATTAAATTTTTTACTACTTATTGTTAGACTATACATGGAATCTAACCATTATGCAATCAATCATTGGAATAATGGAGAATTACCATAGGTTAACCTTTAGGATTAATTTTAAGATCAAGGTGTGATGATGATGATTAAAGATTCAAAGTTGGATCCAAGCTTTTTCATATGGTGGGTTGGTGTTTTGGGAATGTAGTGTGGTGGCAGAATATTCTCAGGTAGATGGGTGGCCAGAATCGAGCCACTAGTGATGGATTAGGCTCAGAAAAACCTAGATCTGAGTTTTATAGGAAATATTTTTGACTGGAATAGAGGATGATTCAAAGTAGGTGGATACATATGAAGACTCTAGATTTCTAGAAAATCTTGACAAACATGGGGAGTAGCTCCAAAGAATAGACTCTATGTGGAACCCCTTACATAGAAGTCTGGGTTTAAGCATAGAAATACATATCACACACTTTGTGACTTTTCACATGACATGTGACCCTTGAGAGGTGGCATTTAATGTTCCATAGGAGTACATAGGCATGGAAACAACCATTGTACACGGGCTTGACTAGAGTACATCGGCATGGTTCAAAGGACACATTCACTCACCCAAACTTGGTCTGGTCTATGCTTAGCAGGGAAAACCCTATATTTCATATACACACCTTGTACCGATTACAAGGTAGGCTGGATCCCCCCATTCTATTTAAACAAGATGATCATCAATAGGGTATTTTCTCTTGGTCCATCCACATGAGGCTATTCTAAGGAATCTGATCATGAGCATATGATTAGTTATCCCCTCTATGGGTTGGTTTTGGATAGAGTTAGGTATCACTCCATGTGGTCCAGGGTGTGATCCTCTATCACCAACCTTGGGGTTGGACCAAGAATCATATTACTACATTTATGTTCATGTGATCCCCATCTTGGCGGGTTAATATAGGTAGGGTTATGTATCTCACATAGGCCCTGTGTGTGATCCCCTATATTTGTATTGAAAATATTTAAATTCCAACATGTAGTGCTTCATGATAAGGCTTAATCGGAGTGAACTCTAAGATGAGATGCATCAGTGTTATAAATACTTGGGTCAGTTCTCTCAGATTGGAATTACTTTGAATCTTCAATTAAAATCCAAGGTTGGTAGTGTGGACATAACCTTACTTTAAAACCTGGTGTCTATCTTTGAGCATATCCAAGTTGTTATAATCCTTTATTATGCGTTGACTCTCTCTTGGATAACTTTTGTTTACTAAATTTCGGTTATTCTACTAGGTGTGTTTTCCCTCACCCTTGCAAGGGATCTTCCCACACATGTCATTTCTGATATAAAAAACCCTTTTTATAGAGTCCTGGGACAACCATGATAAGGGGGATCTTAGTTTTTCTTGATAGAATACCGCCAGTTCTAAGAGTTTTATCTTGAGAACAGTCATCTTTTTACTAGCAAGTTGAACTCTTTTTAAAGTTTTGTGACCTCTTGTTTGGGCCTTTTTCTTTCCCGTAATTTTCACATATTTGTGATTTAGTTCTATGCATGCATGTTTGGTATCAGTAGTGTCTTTACTTTTGGTATTTTATTAGTTTTTAGAGATTTATGTGTGTGTGTTTATATATACCTTAGGATAAGGCCAACCCTGTGGTATATATGATTTATTGGCACAAGTTTCCATCACATGCACAATTTGAGGTTGGATTTGGGTGTCAGAATTATCTTATTATATGTCAAGAGAGAAACAATAGATCAAGTCGTAAAAAATTAAACCATAATTCTATGATCGGGTTTCATAAAGTGTTATCAAATAGACCCTTTGAACAAATATCCTATCCTAAAAATTATGGTTGGCACTATGGATCTTTATTTAATTCCTTTTGTTCACATATAATTTTTTTTTACATTTTCTTAATGCACATTCTAGAGTTCTCCCAAATCTCATACACTAGTTACATTGGGTTTTTTATGTTTATTATAAACAAATATACATAGATTTTTTTGAATATTTTTAATAAAAAATTAAATTTTCTTTGAAAATTTTTAATAAGAAATTAATCTCTTTGTATTAAAATCATTGAAATTTTCTTCCAACGTGATTTCTTTTAGTGGAAAATAGGTGTTATATTTTTAGATTGACTTGTAGTGTAAAGACCCAGAAATTCCCTATAATTTTTTTAATATATGGGAATTTTACGAGTCGGAGAAAATTGACAGTGCGTGATTCTGAGGCCCGGAGTGCCCGAAATAAATTTATGAACTTTTTTTCTAGTACGTTCAGTAAATGTGCGAGTGTGTTTTTGTATCTTTTGAACCGGTTCTTGGAATTGAAATCTGAGGACACCATTGAACTCGTAGCACCGATATTCACTTACGGAGACCTTCAACTCAACTGCAGTGGGTCGACAGTGAAAGATAATATTTGTGATTTTCCTGAAATAATTAAATAAAATAAAAATGTCTAACATTTTTATTTTAGAAACCCCTCAACATGGGTTATGGTGGTGGGGACCACCCGAGCCTAAACATCCCATGTGAGTGTTAAGTGGTAGGGACCACCTGAACTAACCTCCCAATTTAAAATTAAGGGAGGGGACCACCCAAACCTCTTAATGGGAGTGAAACCAATCAACTCCCCATTAATTCTTTTACTACATTAATTTGAGCCAATTAAATTGATGCAATTAAATATGACAACACCCCATTAAATTGTCAGATCCAACCAACAATTAATGAAATGTGTTAGCATTTTAATTGTTCCAACCTTACAAATCTACTTAATTAAAATTAATAAGTTGGTTATTTCTCATTTTGGTGTAATTGGGAAAATTGTTGGCAAAAGGGAGAAGCATTAGAGAATCATGGAGAAAATCATCCCCCAATGAAGAATTCTCTCACCAATGAGGAACGTCTTCAACTATGACGAACCGAAGAATGAGCCTGGGATTGAAGGAGTGTGGAAGGCATAACGATCATCAACATCTTCGAATTCTTACTCACACCAACATCAATGAACCGTCGAGGTAGGGTGGTTGTTTGAATTTCTTCCCCTTACCCATTCTTGATATTTCATCGTAAAAATCAGGAAGAGATTATAGCTGCTTGCTACTGCTCTAAAGCAGAGAGTGCAGCCTAAGAAAATATGGTTGAACTCTCCAAAAAACTTGTGTTAAATTGTTGTGTTATTTGTGATGGAGGAGGAAGGAAAACAACATCGGTGGGGCATGAGAACGGCAGTCGGCACTGCCGCCGTCCACGACGAAGGTGCCGGTGCCGCGGTGCCACCCGCAGCCTCCGCCACCGCGGCCCCCACCGCCCAGTGGCCTTCGTTGCCGGCAGCCTTTGCCTTCCCATTGACTTTTTGACATGCAGCCCCTGCGACCCTCTGCAGCCCCCTCGTGGCCTTGCCGCCCCACGACCCTCCACAGCGCTCGCGGCCTCGCCGTCCTGCAGCCTCACGGGCCCCACAACACTTCACGGACCCCGTGGCCTCACCGCTCTTGCAGCCTCCGTGCCGCTCTACGGCCCCTATGCCACCCTGTGCGGGACGGGCCAGACCCAGCGCAGGCCAGGCCAGAGCCAGTGGACTTGGTCGACCCAAACTGGGTCGGTTCGGTCCGACCAGGTCGGATCGGACCCAGACCAACTACAAACTTCTCTCTCTATCGGCCATAAATTTGGCACCAGGAATCCGTTTGAAAAAATATCAATGGAGCTATAAACATTAGAGTGATACGGTCCCTTTTGTATACCCCTCTTGAGATTTGGATAAATTTGGGATATGGTTGGGTTGGATTGAGCACATATCCAACCAGGCCCTCTAGTCTAAAAGGCTAATAACTTACAGACCGGGCGTCTGATTGATGCACCGTCTATTGCATTGAGACCCCTATGAAATGGATGTACTTTTAGATACTTCTTCATGGGAATTTGTGGCAGTTGTAGTATCAACCTATCGCTTGATGAGAAGACTCTCCCGGAGATGAGAAAACATAGTTCGGGAACCCAGTAGCTGGCTGTGACGTGAAGAATGAATAGCGATCCTGTGTGGGTCAACACCAAGCGGTCCTGTGTCAGTCAGCACCAAGCGGTTCTGTGTGGGTTAGCACCGATCAATCCTGTGTGGGTCAGCGCTGGGCAATATTATGTAGGTCAGCACTGAGTGATCTTGTGTGGCTCAGCACCGAGCGATCCTATGTGGGTCAGCAACAAACCCCCTTAATAGAGTAAGATGATTTATTAGTTACATCTAATCATCTCTACAACTGTACCTAAGAAATACCTGGTGTGAGTTGAGTTCTTACCTAAGCGCTAATTTCCTTTGTGGTAATACCTTGGTGGTATTCTTATGTGTGGTGCACCTGAGTGGTAATTACCATCATGGTACTTCTTCCTTTGTGAAACAATTGAGATCTGGGACTTTGAGTTGGACTCTGTGTTTCCTCATGATTGAGATGGGTATACTTGATAACTTAGGTATATGTATGGGAATATACCTAAGTAGGGTCTTCAGTTGATTTCATGCTTTGTGGTTTATTCTTTTTGGGTTTTTTGAGAACTTGAGGGTCTCCGGGTCCCTTCTGAGTATTGTTATACTCACCCCTACATGGGCTATACTCACACTTCATTGTGTTTGGTATAGACAACTGACATCACTGACTTAGGAAGAGAGTACCAGGACTGGAGGTAGCTTGATAGTGAACCTTAGATGAGGCATACCACAGAGATGACTGACCGAGAGCTGTACCTACCCTTCAGGTAGGATCCTTTTCAGGTGTTCATAGGAGCTGTTCCAGTTTACTTGTACTTTCAGTTTCTTGTACTTTCCAGTTGGGCTTGTATTCTAGACCCTTTTACTTACTTCACTCACTATGTTTACTATTTAGTTTACTGGAGTTCATATCTTACTGTGTGCTTGGTTTCCTTTTCTTATAGGCTATAAAGGAAACACCTTCCCAGTTTTAGGGAATCCACCTTCGGTGCTAGTTTCCAGTCCCTAGCCTGTGGAAGGCGGGCTTGGGGTAGTCACGGCACGGGCCCCAGGGGACGGGTCATGACAAATTGGTATTAGAGGAGTTGGTTATACCGTAGAACATAGGGCATTGATCTTTATTTTCAATGTAAATAGTGTTAAGTGTAGTGAGTGTCGTGATCAGTTTAGGGAATCCAGTGTTGGTGCAGCGGCTGATGTATCCATACACCAGGACCCTGACATGTGATTTCTAACTTAGTGCATGAAATCACTGATTACATATGTGTTTCCAAGAGTTTTCTTTGTGATCTCTTTGAGTCAGCTCACCAGGTATAACTTTTTCATCATGGTGCACATATTTGTTTATAGGATGCCTCCACACATACAACTAGCTAGGGTTCCAGATATAGTACAAACTAATAGCCCACCAAGCAATGAGGCCTCGGTGTAGGGGCCTCATCCAGCGGAGGCACAATGGGTACCATTACCTATTGGGACACCGATTCCACCAGCCCCAGCAGTAGAGGGTCCACGCCACTTGAGCACATTTCATGAGTTCCAGTTCCATATGCCACCCAGGTTCAGGGGAGAGACAGACCCATAGGTAGCTGAGGATTGGATGGAGGATGTGGTGAGAGTCTTCTGACTGGTGGGGACACCAGCCGATCTCATAGTGATACTTGTCGTCAGTCTTCTATAGGTAGCAGTAGGTAGATGGTGGAGCTTGATGATCCAGATTCACAACGAGGTGACACTTATCATGGTAGACTTCGAGAGCCTGTTTCAGGCAGAGTTTGTTCCAGCGACTCTTCGCGTAGTGCGCATAAAAGAGCATCTTCATATATAGCAGGGCAGTATGACTGTCGATCAGTACTCCGTGAGGTTCACTGACCTCTCACGCTAATCCAAAAATATGGTGTGGGATCTATTCTTCAGGGCCCAGACCATTGAGTAGGGACTCAGGAGGGAGATCAGGTCTTCGATGACCTCACTCAGCATCCCGGTGTTGGTGGGGGTGTTAGAGTGAGCCCTCATAGTGGAGAGTTTTCTTGCTGAGTAGCCACCATTAGTGAGACCCACCACCAGAAGTCATGTAGAGGAGTCTTCTACAACTGGCAGCAGACAGATTTCACAGAGGTATAAGATGACCAGACCTACAGGTAGATGATCGCATGACTCAGAACTGGTGGTGTGGGGATCTCAAGGCAAAGAAGGACATGAAAGGATCATGGAGTTTTACTCATGCAGTGGGCAGGGTCCCATGGCACATGACTGTATGACCTGTCATACAGACGATTAGCATACGATCAAGGGATATCCCAGGAAGAGACAAAGGTTTGACCGAGGAGGTTAGTAGGGAGTAGGTGGATGTGGCAGAGGAGTTGGTCATGCTGCAGGCCGTGGGCGACAATTCGAGATGTTATCGCCACCGCCACCAGGTGGTCCAACCCGACCACAAGGAGTAGGAGTACAAGGAGAGGCTCTACTCCAGGCAGTTGAGGCCTACGATCATGGTGCTCTGGAGATGATATGAGGTACAATCTTTGTCTACTCCACCTTAGTTGTTGTACTTATAGACACATGTGCCAGTCATTATTTTATTTCCACTACCCTCATTCGAAGCTCAGAGATTCTGATAGTGTCGTTGGCTCGATCCTTACAGGTAGAGACTCCTACGGGAGTAGATTCGATGATTATACAATGGTGCTGACAGTGTGATCTTACTATAGGAGGTGAAAGCTTTGGTTGGGATATCCTAGTAGTGACGTCGAGGCCTTACGACATCATCTTGGGTACGGACTAGTTATCTATAGTCCATGCTTATATTAACTGTATTAGGTGCAAAGTGAGGTGTGTCTGCATGGATGTGACTGGGTTTTCCTTCATCGGTGAGAAGGGAGCCTATACAGAACATGATGGACTTACCCAGAGGAGAGTGCAACCGATCACTCATCAGTTGGCTAGCCTTACCCTTGGAGTGGTTGATGTGGAGAGTCCTATTTATCCTGTATTGGTGGACTAGTACACATATATCTTTCTTGATGATGTTCTGGTTCTACCTCCTCGCATAGAGGTGGACTTTTACATTGAATTTTACCCTAGGAAGGCACCGATATCTACACCAGCATATCAGATGGCTCCTATGGAACTTCATGAGCTGTGGGTATAGTGGGAGGTCTTACAGGGGAAAGGGTTCATTCTTCCCAGTGTTTCCCCTTGGGCAGCCCCGATTTTGTTCTCCAAGAAGGAAGATGGGATCTTGAGACTTTGTTTCGACTATCGGCACCAGAACCAGGTGACGATGAAGATGAATTACCCACTTCCAAGAATTTACGACCTCTTTGATCAGCTGAAGGGAGCACGGTGGTTCTTGAAGATAGAACTCAGATCAGGCTATCACCATCTTAGAGTACGAGATGAGGATGTGTAGAAGACATCTTTTAGATGTCAGTATGACCATTAAGAGTTCTTAGTTATTCCATTCGGTGTAACCAATGCTCCAATAGTGTTCATGGGACTCATGAACAAGATCTTTCAACCATACCTTGATCGCTTTGTAGTTTTCCTCATCCATGACATTTTGATCTACTCGGCTACTGAGGAGGATCATTCATATTGTTTGCTGGTAGTACTAGACCCACTCCGAGAGCACCAGCTTTACGGTAAGCTCTCGAAGTGCCAGTTTTGTATCTGAGAGGTTCACTTTCTAGTACATGTAATATCATAGGATGGAGTTGAAGTAGATACAGTGAAGATTGAGGTGGTACTTGCTTGGGATCCACCCAGGATTGTGACATAGGTATGAAGTTTACTGGGTTTGGCTGGATACTACTGAAGGTTTGTTCCAGATTTCTCCATATTTACAGCACCTTTATCAGCATTGTCAAAGAAGGGGAAACACTTCATTTGGTCAGAGAGATGCCAGTGGAGTTTCCAAGAGCTGAGGTAGAGGCTGACTAGTTCCCCCCATCTTGAGGCTTCTATAGGTGGGTGTAGGGTACATAGTATACTGCGACACATCAGGGACTGGGCTCAGATGTGTCCTGATGTAGGAGCGAGTAGTGATCGTATATGGTTCTTGATAGCTAATACAACATGAGTATAAATACGCTACCCATGATTTGGAGTTATTAGTAGTGATATTCTCCTTGAAGATGTGGTGACATTACTTGATGGGCGAGTGTTTTACAGTCTACATTGATCACAAGAGTCTCAGGTATATCTTCTCTCAGAAGGACCTGAACCTGAGACAATGATGTTTTCTTGAGTTCCTCTAGGACTATGACTTTGAGATATTCTATACTCCTTGTATGGGGAATGTTGTAGTAGATACACTCAGTAGGAGGTCTGGTATACACCTGTTAGGCAAGGCAATAGAGCAGCTGGATGCTTCTCACATCTCCATTGTGGATTGGGATGGATCAGTTTTTCTTCAGTCCCTTACAGTCACTCCCCCACTTCTTCAAGGAATCAAGGAGATGTAGCATGGGGACGCTGAAGGAGAGGCTCTATGTGCTCAGATATCTATAGGGTAGGCACCTGATGGATTTTCTGAAGTTTGGGAGAAGATCATCCTCTTTAGAGGACGTACCATGGTACCAGTGTCGCTTCGGGAGGAAGTGATGAGGGAGTTCCACACATCCCCTCTAGTGGTATATCCTGGAGTAGTGAAGATGTACCAGGATCTCCGAAAATAGCACTGGGGGAAGGGAATGAAGAAATTAGTTGTAGAGTTTGTCTCTCGGTGCCTCACCTGTCATCAAGTGAAGGTAGAGCATCAGGTACCAGCTGGCTTGGTTCAACATTTGGAGGTCCCAGAGTGGAAGTGGGATGTGATATCCTTGAAATTCATGATAGTACTTCCACATACATCCAGGGGTCATGACTTGATTTGGGTGATCGTTGACTGACTCACCAAGTCGGCCCACTTCCTACCAATCAGAGAGTAGGGTTCTGTAGAGAGCTTGGGATGCCTCTATGTGCCGGAGATTGTGCGGTTACATGGAGTATCCTTGATGATTGTCTCCAATAGTGATACACATTTCACTTATCGGATTTGGAAGGGGTTGCAGGAGGATTTCGTGATGCAGCTTCATTTGAGAACCACCTTCCATCCCCAGACGGATGGCTAGAATGAGCGGACCATACAGAACCTTGAGAACATGTTGCGTGCTTGTGTCCTCGACTTCAGTCTCAACTGGGAGGATCAATTTACTTTGGTGGAGTTTTCATACAACAACAGTTATCACTCCACCATAGGGATGACACCTTTTTAGGCATTGTATGTGAAACCTTTTAGATCACCTTTGTGCTGGACTGACCTAGGGGAGTCATCAAAAGTGGGACCAGAGATGGTACGGGCTACCACAGAGAAAGTGAAGATCATCCAGGAGCGGATGAAGACTGCACAAAACAAGAAAAGTCTTATGCCGACATGAAATAGATACCTCTAGAGTTCGAGGATGGTGACCACATATTTATACGGGTCTCACCCCGATGATGTTTACTTAGATTTGGCCATGGAGGAAAGTTATCTCCGAGGTTCATCAGAACTTTTCAGGTCCTCATCAGAGTTGGTGAGGTGGCTTACTGCCTAGAACTCCCCCCTCAGTTGCACCAGGTGCACGACATCTTCCACATATCCCAACTAAGGAGATACTTGCATGACCCTTCTCACATCATCAACCACGGTTAGCTAGACGTCAATGATAGGGTGAATTTTGTGGAGGTTCTAGTGGAGATTGAGTATTGACAGGAGTGGGTCCTTTGTGGGTGGTCGATACCTTTGGTGCGCATTCACTTGCATCACGGGAACCTCCAGGAGAGCATATGGGAGCATGAGGCCCAGATACATGCTTAGTACCCCCACTTGTTCCCTTAGTTTGAGTTGTGACTTACGAGGATGTAAATCCCTTAGGTGGGGAGAATGTAAAAAATCATAAATTCCATGTAAATTTTTTTAATTTTTGGGAATTTTACGAGTCCCAAAAAATTTACGGCGCATGATTTTGAGGCTCGGAGTGCCCGGAATGAATTTTTGAACTTTTTTTCTGGTACATTCAATAAATGTGCTAGCGAGTTTTTGTAACTTTTTAACCGGTGCTTGAAATTGAAATCTGAGGACACCATTGAACTCACAACACTGGTATTCTATTAAGAAGACCTTCACCTCGACCGTAGTGGGTTGAGAGTGAAAGATGATTTATGTTATTTTCATGAAATAATTAAATAAAATAAAATTTCTAACATTTTTATATTAGAAACCCCTAAACATGGGTTATGGTGGTGGGGAACACCCGAGCATAAACCTCCCATGTGAGTGTTAAGAGGTGGGGACCAACTGAACTAACCTCCCAATTTGAAATTAATGGAGGGGACCACCCAAACCCTTTTAATGGGGGAGAAACCACTCAACTCCCCATTAATTATTTTCCTCTATTAATTTGAGCCAATTAAATTGATACAATTAAATATGACAACACCCCATTTAATTGTTAGATCCAACCAACAATTAATGAAATGTTTCGGCATTTTAATTGTTCCAACATTACTAATCAACTTAATTCAAATTAATTAGTTGGTTATTCCTCATTTTGGTGGAATTGGATAAATTGTTGGAAAAAGGGAGAAGATTTGGATAATCATGGAGAAACTTATCCTCCAACGAAGAATGATCTCGCCGACGATGAATGTCTTCAACTACAATGAACTGACAAACAATCCTGGGGTTGGAGGTGTGTTGCAGGCGCGACGAACGTTGACATCTTTGAAATCTTACTCGTGCCAACATCAATGAACCTTTGAGGTAGGGTGGTTGTTTGGATTTCTTTACCTTACCCATTCTTGATATTTCATAATTAAAATCAGGAAGAGATTATAGTCACTTTTAATCACTCTAACATGGAGAGTGTGGGCAAAAAAAACATGGCCAAACCTCTCCGCAAATCTATTGTTTAATTGTTGTGTTTTTTGTGATGGAGGAGGATGAAAACCAACCTCAGTGGGGCATGAGAACGGCTGTCGGCACCACCGTCGGCTGTGAGGAAGGTGACAAAGCAACAACGCCACCCATAGCCAATCTGCCTCATGTGGCCTCTGCTGTCCATGGCCTCCGCCGCCCGTGGCCTCTGCCCCCCGTGACCTCCACCGCACGCAGCCTCCGTTGTCGGCGTCCGCCGCCGCCCCACGACCTCCCTCACCTGTGGCCTCTGCCGTCTTGTGGCCTCACCGCCTCATGACCCTCTATGGCCCCCATGACCTCGCCTCCCCACGAACCTCTATGGCCTCACCGCCCTGCGGCCCTTCACGACCCCCCACAGCCTCACCGCTCTACGGCCCCTGCTTCCTTGCCGTTCCGTGGCCTCTCAGCCCCAGTGGCCATTCATGGCCCCCGTGGCATCGCCACCATCGCGGCGTCTGCACTGCCCTCGCGGCCTTGCGCCATTCCGTGTCCCTTGCGCCACCCATCGCGGGTCAGGCTGAACCCAGCGGATTGGGTTGACTCTAACCGGTTCGGGCCAGGTCGGATAGGACCCGGACTAGCTAAATGATTCTCACTCTATCGGCCATAACTTTGGAACCAGACATCCATTTGAAAAACCTTAAATGGAGTTTTAAACCATAGAGCGAGACAACCCCTTTAGTATAATCCACTTGAAATTTGGATAAAGTTGGGATACTGTCAGGTTGGATCGAGCACAAATCCAACCGGGCCCTTGGGACTAAAATGATAATAATTTATGTATTGGGGATCTGATTGATGCACCATCTATTGCGTTGAGACCCCTATGATGTGGCAGTCCATTGAGATACTTCTTCGTGGTACTTCATGGTAGTTGGAGTGTCGACCAGTGGTTTGAGGAGAAGACTCTCCTAGAGACGAGCGAGATTAGTGCAGGAACCCAGTAGCTGGCTGTGACATGAAAATGAATAGAGATCCGGTGTGGGTCAGCACCAAGTGATCCTATGAGGGTCATCACCTTGCGATCCTTTATGGGTCAGCACCTAGCGATCCTATGTGGGTCAGCACCTATCAATACTATATGGGTCAGTACTGAGAGATCCTGTGTGGGTCACACTAAACGATACTATGTGGGTCATCACCGAGTGATCCTGTGTAGTTCAGAAGCAACCTCTTAATAGAGTAAGATGATTCAGTAGTTGCATCTAATCATCTCTACTACTATACCTAAGAAATACCTGGTGTGAGATGAGTTTGTACCTGAGCGGTACTTTCCTTTGTGGAAATACCTTGGTGGTATTCTTCTGTGTGGCATACCTGTGTGGTACTTACCATCATGGTAATCCTTCCTTTGTGGAATAGTTAATCTTTGGGATTCTTAATTGGACTCTGTGCTTCCTCATGATTAACATAGGTATACTTGAAAACTTAGGTATATGTATGAGCATATACCTAAGTAGGGTTTTCAGTTGATTTCATTCTTTGTGGTTTATCCTTTGTGGATTTTGAAAGACCTTGAGGGTCTTGGGGTCCCTAATGAGTATCGTTATACTAACCCATGCACGGGATATGCCCACACTTCGTTGTGTTTGGTGAAGACGATGGACAACGCTGACTGAGGACGAGAGTACTAGGATTAGAGGTAGTTCGAAGGTGGACCTTAGACGAGGAGTACCGTAGATATAACCGACCAAGAGTTGTACCTACCCTTCAGGTAGGATCTCTGGTGGGTGTTCATAGGATTTGTTCTAGTTTAATTGTTCTTTTAGTTTCTTTTACTTTCCAGTTGGGCTTGTATTCTGACCCCTTTTACTTACTACACTCACTCTATTTACTATTCAGTTTACTTGAGTTTGTATCCTGATGTGTGCTTGGTTGCATGTGATTACAGGTTATAAAGGAAATTCCTTCCCGGTTTTAGGGAATACTCCTTCGATGCTAGTCGCTAGACCCTATCCTATAGAAGGTAGTATTGGGGTAGTCAAGACACGGGCCTCGGGGGACAGATCGTGACATGTAGGAACGGTTTTTATTTAATAATTTGATTATTTCATCTCCAAGTGTTCTTTTTATGTTGTAATTTTGTATATTAGAGGTGTATCTATACAATGATGAGTGAAGAAATGTAATATTTACTACTATTCACTATTACTTATTTTATGTTTTTTGGATTTTCATATTTTTATTCTCTTTCAAATTGTCATTATCTGACTTCAGTTTTAGTTCCTTATATTTTCATTTTTTTACTTTCCTTGACTATTCAGTTGTTTTCAATTACTGATAGTACATAATCAAGTTTCTGAAACACTTTTCTTCATTAATACAATTTTATTTTGGTTACACTAACAGGAGTCTATATTTTTATTTTATTTAAAATATTATTTTTTTATTAATATAACATGTTTTTCTTTTAATTTTTTGGTTGTATTTCATTTGATAAATTTTTTATTTTCATTATACTTTTCCATACATTATTTTAATTTTTAATGGTCACAAGATTAATTATTTATTTTTCCTTGAAAAGTATCTCATACATTGAAAAAAATTCCCATTGATCAAAAGTACAAATACCTATTGTATTTTTATTTTTAAAATAGAATTATTATTTGATTACTATTCAATTATGTTAAATTGTTTTCTAAATTAATATTAAACAACAATAAATTTCTAAATATGTAACCAATACATACGTTATTTTTTTCTAATGGAATTTAAGGGATACCAAAGTTTAGTGACAACCCATATCTGTCACTACCTATCATGGTATGTGCCTCAACCGTTGACTATATTTTTCTATGTTAACTATATTAATTCTATTAATTCTATTTTTCATTAGTGCTAACTATATTGTTATGGTTGATTATATCAATGGTATTAATTATATTTTCTAGCATTAATTCAATTAATGGTATTTATTATTTGAAAATATTTTTTAGTGTTAAATATATTTAGATAATTAAATCCATCCCTAGATTTTGGATAGTGGGGGTTTCATTCCAAAACTTATCTATTTTGTTATATTTTCCTGTAGTGATTTTTTTGGTTTTTATTCGCTTTCCTAGGAACTAATGTGGCCAAAAAACTATTATACCTTCGTATTCTTGGTACTTCAATTGATTCCTTTCATCCCCAACATTATTCCCTACACCCCATCTCTAACATTGATGTTTCATATAGACTACCTTAGTTACCTCCTGCGCCCACACCTTGGGATTCTCTTGAGGCCTCTACACCTTCCATTAAACAATTCTAATTTTTAATTTATGTTAGTTTGTATGCATATTATACCAATAAAAATATATTTTTGTGATTTTATTTTTAAAATATTTCAACTAAAATATCACATGTGTAGTAATCATTTGGTGGTGGGAAAATTTAAGTGTTTTGAATTATGGTAGCTTCTATACATACATGGATTTGAAATCTAAATATTAAATTTTTTATTAAGGGAAAAACTTGTTAGTTTTATTTCTTATATAGTAATTTACATTCTTATTTAACATCCAAGTATTAAAATTGCTTTAATATATTTATTTTTTATTGCATAGAGAAATTTTCTTCCATATTTAAATTTGGAATATGATACTGATGGGTTGAATGAAGGCTCTGAATTGACCAAAAGCACTAATTTGGTGGATAACCATAAAGTTTTTTTATATATTCTATGGATTATTCTTCAATTTTATAAGAATTAAACATTATGAAAAATAAAAATTTTCCATCTAATATTGACATAGAAAATCCTGATACCCAAACATAGGATATTTTTCAAGTTAAATTCATGATTTATTTCAAAATGATTAAAATAAATATTACCTTTTCTTTGGAAGTTTCTTCAATTAAAATATTATCAATCATAAAAAAAACCTTTTTCGTATTACCTTCATCATGCTTGTAGGATCCAAGTGTAATATCCATTAAACGACAATCCACACGTGCTCCTTTGATCTTTGAACAACACCAATGGAATATTAGGTTGTAGCATAGTAGATCTATCATCCCCTATTATTCTTATAGATCTCTTAAACATTCTTTGGTCATGAAGGATTATATCCTATTTTTATCTTTCTTAAGATGGGGATAGAAGGATGAATTTGGGAGAGAAATCTGTTATGCACAATGATTCTCAATTCTTGATTTACTCTATACAACCGACATAACTATCTATTTATATTGTTAGGGTTTGGGTTAAAATATTATTTAATTTTATACCAACCCATAAATAATATAATAAACTTTTCCTTACCTCATTCCATAACATTATTATTATTATTATTATTTTATCGCTTGAGATAACTGGAATAACGATGAATATTATTTGATCATATTGTAAATTAATATTTATCACCGAGAAATAAATTACTTTGTTCAACCCCCTCATCATTTATTAAATACCCAAATAATTATTAAATTGAATATTTTCAGCAAAATAAATATTTTTTTCTCAAGCTCATGAGAATAAATATTTATTACATATTCAATAAATAATTTATGATTAATAAAAAATGAACAAAATTATTCCTCTATCTAGATAATAATGTGTATTTAAATAATTAAAATAAAATATAATTTAACTAAGATCATTGGAAACAATTATTATGTGAACCTATAGGATTCCTACCCATTGAAATTAGGTAAACTTTCCTAAATTCCATGATTACATTATACAAATGGGTCAATTCACCCAAGAGAACGAAATTAACGTTGGAGTGTTAACCACCACATATGAGTGATTAGTATGTAATATAATATCATTTTCACAATATCTCATTAATAAGGGTTGAAATTTATGTCATCAACATATATTTGTGGTACATATTTCTTTAACTATATGAAATAAACTCATCATTCTACCATGGTCATGGAATTTAATGTTACAGTTCAATTACAATAAAATGTCAAATATATCAACTTTCATAAAGATAGAAGGGATAAATCCTTCATCAACTTATTATTAATAATATTTTATTTTTGATGCACCTAACATACCCTACTTTCCTTGAACATTTGGAATCACGGTTTTGGACAATAAATCAAACTACATGAGTCATGACATGCATTAATAATAATCATAAATTCTAAGAACCATTACATACAATATAAAATAGGAATGTTTGATGGAACAAGAACATTTATAATTCCTACTTGTGAGTCTTATCTCATAATCCCATATCTTGAAGATTACCAAGTGATAAATTTATGATAATAAGTCTCATCCACTTATCAGTATTCACTTATGACAATCAAGATTTTGATATTCCCATCATAAAATGTTATCCAACTATAGAACAAATATTAAATAATGATATAATGATATTTGAAGGTTCTCATCAAAGTGGGGAACTGGTATGCCCATTTCAAATTGAGAGATACACTTGGAAATTATCAAATTATTGTTATATAGAATAAAAATTAATATATTTTAAGGTATTTTTATTAATACAATTTTTTTTAAATATAAAAATAATCTGAAGTACAAAGTAGTTGGTTCAAGGGAACTAAATTAAATAGTCTCCCACTTTTACTAGAGACAAGAGATAATGATTGGGTAGTTCACACATGTTAAACATGATTCTAGTAAGTATGTATATAGCTTATAGGCCTATGATATTTCAATTCATTGGGATAGTAAAATTATGTGTTTGTGTGTAAAATATCTTTACATAAACATTACTATATTTTCAAAATTCTTCATGCTTTGATATAAAAAATTATCCACATATTATTTCAATGTCAGAATCAAAAAATACTGATTAAATCCATTTTCAAATACTATCCTAATAATGATAAATATCTTTCCTTTGGTATAACCCATAACTAGAATAGTAATTTTTTAAACCACTTTAAAAGCTTCATCAAAAGACACAACATATTCAGATATTGTAGATATGGAAACCACTAGATGTAATATGTTTTTCTTGTATATTACCCCATCTATTTTCTACAGTGCCATATTAAATTGAACTAAGTGAATAAAAGTGCTCAATGTACTTGAACACTAGTATACCCACTTCTCTATCCACATGGAACAAATCCAATTTTACTTTTCAAGTACTGTCTGATAGTTCTAACTATAAGTTGATGTAATTAAATTAGATCAATTTGATATTTACTTCATATTAATTATGAATCAGAAATATAAAACTTCAGTATATATCAAGGTATATGAGATGAATTCCTAGAACAAATTCTTGTGAAATTATTTTAATCTCTATAATCTCTTACTAGGCCCATGAATGTTCTCCTGGAAGGATTATATGTGAAAAAATTCAGTCTTGAATTTTTTAAACATGTATTTTCTATTCATTGTTAATATATATACTATGAACAGTTTAAAAAACCAATGGATCTACTTTTTATCTTGTTCCCTAGTACATGGTTCAACTTTAATTTATACTTAGATATATTTCATTCATTAGTCTTTAAAAAATGGAAATATACAATAATTATCTTCCATATGTCATCAATATATATATCTTGAAAACTTATAGTGCCCCCACTAACATGTTTGGGACACATGTCACTCATTCATATACAAATAAATTTTCTATGATCATTATGTGAGATTTATCCATGCATGAATTCATGTAATCTGTATATATCATTGGAATTTTTTAATGTCCCCAACCCTTTCTAGTTATTCCTTTCATAAATATACTCTAGGTTCTCCTTTTGGTTGCATTATATAGACATATTTTGTAAGGATTCCTCCAAATGAGGCATCCATAACTATCAATGCTCCCAATATGATGATCATATAATTATTATTTGAAAATTATAATTAAAAAAAAATATTATTCATGATGATTGGAATAATTATCTTATCATAGATTAAACCTCACAATAGTTAATAAAACATTATTGGTACCATCTTGTACCATCCATGTTCAATTTATCTTGAATACTCAACAACAGTATCAAGTATTAGGAACATTCAAAATATATAATCCTCAAATTTAGATAATGGAGTCCCTAAATTGAATTTGTACATTATTTCCAACATTATCATATTATCATTCACTACTTATTTGTATGTATATTTATTCTAAAAAATATATATGTATCACCCACCATAGTTACCATAAACAACCTCTCTACTTATGAATTCCTATGAAGTATGTGTCTCTGGAACTAATCCTCCCACAAAGATCAATGGAGTCAAGTATTCCTTTACCAAGTCATGTTCCTCCATATCCTTAACCAATATAGGTTATGTTCTCTCCAACTATCTTAAAATATATTGGTTAACTTTTTGTAAATATATTCATTCATGATAAGGCGTTAATTTCATTAGTGGCTATATGATCATTAATGTAAATACCCCCACCCTAGTAACCCAGAGTTGGTGATTAATTTATTATATTTCCACTAGATACAAGTAATTTAATCTCGAAGGACCAAATTGTTTAGTAGTCATGGTAAACTGGATTCATACATAAATCTCACATTAAATTTGGAAAAATAAAATGAAAAAAATTATTAAAGTAAATATTATGAATCTTGGAACTCATTCAAAGAAACATTCTTCATATCCAAGGTCATGGAAAAAATAAGGGTTTTCTTAGATGTTCAATAAGGGTCATGTACAATGTAATCTATAATGAGTAAATAAGGAATAATCAATATGGAAAGGTAAATAATATAATTTTTTTATTTAATCAATTTCTTGATCATGAATAATAAAATGGTAGAAATAAATAATGATCAAATAATTCCATATAACTAATCACATGAGATTGAAACTTATCCAGGAATATCATTACTATTCAAATTATCTCATAGAAATCAATAACTAATCACATAATGATGGAATGAAAAATACCAAACATCGTAAACATACTTTCAAGGTCTTGTTCCCAAGTAGATTACATAAATAGGTAAGGCGATGACCAAATACTCAAACTAGTTTGTCTCATGGGAACTACCAATGCATCAAGGGCCTATAGTGGTCAATGTTGTTCACTTACCAAGTCAAAATCATTCTTTATTTTAAAGGGGAGACTAACAACAAAATATATAATCAACATAAAAATTCATATTGATAAACTTGTAAACAAAATTTTAATATTTACCAAGTAAAACTAATTATAAAAAATATAAATAATGAATAAGGAAAGTATCAATAAAACATATCCCTATTGAAGCATAAAAAACATTAGTTTCATTGATGAATTAAAATACTATAAAAATATCGTTAAAAACATTCTTCAGGAAAACACATAATTCATTTTAAAACCCACTTTTAAAAATTAAAAATTGCATGAATATTTGAAAAAAAATTCTTTGAAAAAAATCATAGAAACATTTAAATGAAACTCCAAATAAATGAGTAGTTTTGATGGTAGTAAAAATCCAATCATTTTGAGAACATTAAAATTAATATTACTTTCACATTTTTTGAAAAAAGTTCAAAAAGTAGCATGTTTGGAAGATGAAAAGAAAATTACTTTTAAACCATTTTTTGAATTTTCATACATGGGTAAAAATGTTTTAATAAATCATTGGAAAATATTAAAATATTATTTAAAACATTTTAAGGAAAATATGGATATAAAATAAAAATATTCAAGATCGAGTAGAAAAAAATCTATTTTCCTCACAATTACGATTTATGTATATTGAATACTTAAAGTGTGGAAACTGAAAGGGTAAATTAGAATTTATAATAATAACCTTAGGATAATAAAATAGTTTTGTATTAATATAGAAATATAAAATAATTACCTCATTAGAGATTTGAACATAAATAATTTTGAATAATGAATAGATTGTGAAACAAACACTTACCAATTTTTTAAATTTAATATCAAAACCCCCATGAAAGAAATTACATCAAATGACACATTAAATAAAATTAATATATATAATCACGATATAACATTCAAAGGGGAATTAGATACATGTAATAAAAATAAATAGGGGCATAATATCAAATAAGTCTCACTGAAGTTGATATTGAGATGAAATATCTTGCAAAGATCATTCTATTCAAGTGATAATTAATCAATAAATTGATTATTTATTTCAAATGTAAATACAAAAAAATAATTGGAATGAAAATATAAAAATATCAAAAGTTATCACATGCATAATCTTATAATTTAATATATAATGAAGAAGCAATATAACCCAATGAAATTAAACCGTGTTATGAAACCGCTTAACACTTGGTGACCTTTAAGATAAATCCACACGATGATACATTTTTAATTAAAACATAAAATACCATGAAGTTTTATGGATTCATGATATAACATGTAAAATTGTAGTTTATATGTCACGAACCAGTTTAGGTAGCCCTCAGATCCAACCTTTTATAAGGCCTGAAGGGAATTCTCGATCCCCCTAGGCTGGTGAAAAGTGTTCGAGAATCACAAGACCTCCATTCTGAATGATTTTTTTCCAAGTCTAATATAAAAAATGAAATAAAATAAATTCAAGATCTAAAATAAAGCAACCAGATGAATAATTCAAAATTAACTACAACGATCAAACCAATTCCAATATAGATAAACAATAACAAAAATAGAAACATATATCTAGAAAGGGAAGATAAAACACTAAACAAAACTAAAAAAACAAATAATTAACTTGAGATTATCTCAAACTATCTCTATGAAACCTCTAGCTTCCCACCACCACCCAACTCACCCCATGTTTTCCATGATGAATAAGAAGAATCCAAATAAGAACCGAAAACCTAAATCATATAGGCGTGATCAAAAAATCATACTAGGTTATTTCAACCCACTAAAACTAAGAAATATGTTTCATAATTCAATTCATCAATGATAGTTTGAAAATAGATCTATAATGTAATATTTACACAAATACATTTATGGAAAATGAAACACTTTTGTAATCCATTCCCAAAATATTTATCTTTTTTTTTTCAAAACCAAATGTATGAATTTTGAAAACCAAGATACTAACCTAATATATTTTTAAAATACACACAAGTCGATTTTCAATTTCACCAAAATCATCCCACTTACCTATTTTTAAATGAAAATGGATAGCTTAATACATTTCACTAGACAAAGACAACTTTATAAAAAACAGAAAATTTTAATTACACTTTACATAACTCACACACAATAGCCTTTAAACACAAAATAGGTTCTAGGAATATCTTTGAATGCTCATTTTTAATGGCAAAAAACTCAACACCCACACAGGACATCCACAACAAGAAAATAGCATATATCACAAGAATATAACAATGAAAAACAAGAAACACAAGAGCAGGTTCCATAATAATGAAATAATGGGAAATGATACAAACAATAACTAAATTAAAATCTTGTATCACTAACCAACTATACAATCAAATGTGTCATGGTTTCTACCTTGGGAATATTAATGTGCCAAGTATCTAACTATATAAGTGTGTATCCACCCAAACTAGATAACAATATATGATAAGTCCATATTTTCATCCCACTGGTCCACAAAACCATCATTGCAATAACAAACCCCGACCTATACCTTATTTGTAGAACAACTAGTGGAAAACTATAAGTGTTTAAACCAACTAGAGAAATAAGCTATATTTTCCACTTGGTACCTAAAATCTCATGACCAATATGGAAGTGAGGTGTATGTTAAAGAATTCATTTCCACCCACATGGAATAACCATACCTACCCTCACCACCCAATGATTTGATGACCCATATCCACACATAACATGAACTCAAGGCATAACAAGAACATTTCTGCATAGGGGGAGTAAACATGCCTCACATAGTGATCACAAAACCATGTTGGGGGAATATAAAAAGGGGAAATCAAGGAGTTCCATTCACATAAAATATTTAAAACCAAAATTCCAAATGAGACTTTAAATTAAAATAATGGCTTGGAAGACCAATCCCTTTGAAATTCCTTAAAATATTTTCCAAACACCATTTGGAAATTGACGGAAAACACTAAGGTATTTAAAACATATAAAAGTCAACCATACATAGAAAAATTCTTCTTTAAAAATCCAAAATATGTATAAGGGTATTCATTTCAATCAAACTTTTAATAAGACACCAATTTATACATTTTAATATTTTCAGTGGAAACACAAATTCCTTTAAAATATTTCAAAGATACCCTTAAATAAGGGTCTTCCCCACTGAAATCCAAACCAAGTAAAAAATGGAAATTGTTTCCCATAAAACCATTTAAAACAAGGCACCTTGAAAATTCATAATGGGTAATCCCCACACACATTTCAAATAACCATTTTAAATGATCCCAAGAATGCCTTTTATAAAATAATTCAAGTTCAACACCTCCATTCAGAACCATATTTTTCTTCATTAAAAACCAAAACCATGTAAAAACCCCCTTAATCAGCATGGAAACTATTTCAAAAATCCATTTGGTAATTTAATCAAATCATAGAATCAATAAAGATTGAATTTTAAATAAAAATACACATTGAATTCACATGAATACCAATTATGGTAGGATCAAAACATAATTAAAAGGTTTAAAAACAACACAACTCTATTACATATAGTTACACTTTCATAAGAGGGGAGTTTATAAATCACAATAATAATTGAAATTCCAAAATGAAACAATTTCATAGTAACACCATCCTCAAAATGAAGAGAAACTAGCTAAAATATATTGAAGTGTGTCGTCATCAATGGAGACTACTCCCAGAAAATTATTAATGTTTTCTAGAACCCATAGACACAAAAATACTAATCATTATAACCAATAACATCTTAAAATAGATGCACATGTAGCTTGGGTTCATTGATAATGTAGGTAAACGTTATTCAGAGGAAAATATTGGATGAAATCACCTAAAAACTCTTGTAAATCATCAAAGGAAGGGAAAGAATAAAAGTTGGAGGATGCTAGAACTCCCCCAAGAACTATCAAGGGACAATTAACATAAATGGGAAGAATCAGGTTGAAACTCCTTAAAATAAAAAAGGGAAATTTTGGAACAAAAAAAGACAATTTAAACACCTAGACTGTTCACTCAAATTTGCCACACGGTTTTCCAAACCATGTGCCAACCATGAACTGACCACTACATAGGTCAAGAACACCCTCAAACGGCTATCCCTATGATATAAACTATGAAACAAAGAATGATCCAAACATTCCATTCATCTCTATAAAAAAATAATTATCCCACCAAAGGCTTTCCACATGGTTTACCAATGCATGTGTCTTGTGCCACACCAAACACACACCAAGGGCGCCATACAGTTTCTCCTAGGGATCACATAGTTTGGAATTAATCATTTAAAACTCATGATGAAAAAACAAGAATATTTAAGAATTAAATTAAAAGGATATTTGGGAAGGGAGGTCAATAAATTTTACTCTAACAAATCACCTTAACTGTGATATATCAAATTTTTCTATTTTCGAATCCATAATTACATAGAAACTCAAAATGTGCCTCTACTTCACCAAAGAACACCAAAAGAAAAACATCAGGAAATTAGATGGTGTCACAAATTCCCCACCATGAAACTTTATTCCCTTATAAAGTATGTGGTCAAAACGAGAGGCAAGGAAAATAAAAGATCCCAAGAAGACATAACTAAATGAACCACTCAACATGAACCAACCTCAAGGACAACAACTAAGATTCTAAAATCAATCAAACTGATCAACCATAAGATTCCAAACATCTCAAAAAAAATATCTCCTGAACCTCAAATAAGAATACCTATAAAACAAGGGAGGACTTAAATAGTCTTCCCATACTTTATAGTTCCTCTAAAATGGCCTCCCAAAAATTTATAGTTCCACTAAAATGATTGAATGAAATAAAAGCTACTGTGAAACTCAACCCTAAAAAAACTATGATAGAAACACACTCTCAAGAACAAATTATTTCAATCCAAAGTAAGAAATAAAATCACCAAGAAGCCTAAAATTAATTACAACATAACATACCTTAGTTCATTAAATGCACATATAACTTAGGGTCAGTACTGGATCACCCCCACATGGTGTATACCACAGAAGGTCCATAGTCAAACACCAATTAGTATACCACATTCTACCAGTGAATAACATAACCAAGTTTCCCAATCATTAAACTAAAGTCATATCTCATGTATAAAAAACATGAACCACTAGGATCAACCAAAATCAGGGTAACAACCCAATATCACCTAAAAATGTTTTCCTAGATAATGATCATCAATGAAACAACACTCACAACCCACCTACAGAAAACCAAAAGTGGTTGGAGAGGAAATTTTAAACCATAATGTAATAAAGCATGATATATACCATCATTAAAACCATATATAAAAGACATCCCAAAAGGTGATATCATCCACAAAACCAACCAGAATAATTAAACCTTCAAGTAGATGATCGTAAGAAACAAATAAAGGTCTCCAAAACAAATAACAAAACCCATCCTAAAAAGGATCAAACCCAAGAATTATTATAAAAACCTATCATAAAAACTTCTAAAGATGACCCATAGTCCATAACATGAGAAAAAGTGAGGATACATGAACACTTTAACCCCTTTTATAGCCTCAATAAAGAACCATTGGGCAAACGACTCCCTAAAAAACTAAAAAATAAACCCTCATACTATAATGTAGAGACCAAGGAATACACCAAATAGTGTAATACCAAAAAATAATCCATTTAAAAATATCATTTAAAAGCTTCATGTGTCCCAAGAGGATCAATGATCACCTCAATATCTTCCAGCCACCTCCCTACTTCTGTAATTCATTGGCCACCAATCGAAATGAAAATATTTTATCCATCACCCCACTCATAGTATGGGTAGGAAAAAAAATTAGAGAAACCATTTCAACCACTCTATTTGAAAACAAAAACAAAAACATGAAATTAATCAAGTCATTTCCAAAAATGAAAACTAAATAATTCCACCATATGGTAAGAATCAATGCCACAACAACAATCTCCTAAACTAGGAAGACCATAACCACATCAAAAGAAATTTTTCTTTTGGAAAACACTATTTTAAATACACCAATGAGTTTTTAAAACATCCACCACCAAGGATTTTCTAAAAAACAAATCCAATATAATCTTTAAAACAAAACAACAGTAGTAGAGCACACACATTGCCTAAATAAATATGAATGCAAAATCCCTTCCAAAATCCCATTTCATTTTGTAAACCAATAATACAAAATTATAATAAAAACATGTTTTACTATTTTAAAACACTTTACAAACTTTTTTTAACCTGAAAATTTTTGTTGAATCGTATTTTTTTTTTCAAATACCACAAGGGAAACCACAAATTTATAAATCATTTCATAAAACCATGGGAATTCACTCTTCCTATTTTTTTTCTACAAACCAGGTGTTAATATAACATGTTCTCAAAACCCATTTATTTTAAATAAATAAGTTTTAAAAAAACCCATATGAACACAAGCACTAAAAAGACATCCAAATAGGATCATAATAGCCACATCCCAAAAAGGCAGAAAAATACTCCTTCCACCTCTAATAATTAAAATCTACTTTTGGAGAAATCTAGAATCAAGAGAAGTACAAAAGGATAAATGGGGAGAAAACATATTATGCATGCCTTGACCACCACTTTTTGGGAAATTGGGTGTCAAATATTCAACACAACCTATAAAGAAGGATAGACCAACCACATCAGCACCACATTGTTTCCTAGGTCATGGGATCTAACTGTGTGGCTCGAGTTCCCTTTCAATTCACCCTGAAACCAAAGAGTATCCCCCTAATATCATATACACAATCAAATACGGATACAACAAATTTCAATCAAATCACATAAAAACCATCAGAAACAACTAAAAGCAACCTCAAATCCAGGATTGGAAACTCAATTTCCCCTAGAAGGTTGACTCTTGGGACAAACAAGAGCTAGATAGAATCTATATTCTCTTACCTCTTAATATTCAACAACTTTAACCTTCTATATACTAGGAAATCACCAAATAACAAGGGAAGAATATAGATTTTATGTTACTAATAAATAAAAACTCAAATGTCTGATACAATTTTATCATGAACAAGCTCAAGATTCCATCCAAACAAGCACATCACACAGATCAAAGGGAAATACCGATCCCCAAAGGCCAACCATAAGTACATGTGAATCACGAGGACTCGTTTGGGAATTATTTCTTCCACATCATAGATACAAAAATTGAATAATATAAATTCTTGATAAAAAATAAACCAAATCACCAAACATTTCATTATCAACTAAAATTATCCAACCCATTGGAATATAGATAAATAATATTTGAAATAGAAAGATACAGCCAGATAGGATATATAAAATACTAAAAAACCAAAAACCATAACAAAATAAATTTAGTTGTTCATGAGACATCTCTATGAAACCTCTTTTTTCTAACCACCACCAAAATAACCCCATGTCAACCATGGAAAAAAGAAGGATCCAATAGAGAACTGGGAACCTGAAATATATAAGCATGAGATAAAAATCAAAGTAGGTCACAACATCCCACAAAAAATATGAAATATGTTTCATAAGTAAATTCATAAATTCTAGTTTGAGAATAAATATAGAAAGTAATATTTACACATATACATGTTTGAAAACAAAAAATCAATAACTCATTCCCAAAACATGTGTTCCAAAACCAAACATACTCATTAAAAAAATAAATCTAATAGCCTAATCCATTTCCAAAATCCACACATGATCATTTTATATTTCTTAAAAGTAACCAAATTTATTTATTTAAATGAAAATATTTACATTAAAATATTTCACTAGACAAATCCCCTTTTAAGAAAAAACTACAATTTGAAATACACTTTAAGTTAGTCACACACAAGAGCCATCAAATCCAAAATAGGTCTTTGGAACATCTTTAAAAACTCATTTTCAAAGGAAAGTTTCTTAATGTCCACAAAGGTCAGGCATCGTAATCAAGCACTATAAATCACAAGAATATAATAATGCAATACAAAAAAAGATAAGGTACCTTAATAATGAAATTAGGACAAATGATACAGATAATCATGATATCAAACTCCCCTCAATCACTAACCAACCAAGAAATCGAATGTGTCATGGGTTGTACCCTAGGTTTCCTAATGTTTCTTGCATCAAATTGTACAAGTTTATAATCACCCAAGATATCTATTAGCATAATATAATTTCATACTATTATCCTATTACCCCACATAGAATCAAAATAATAATAAATCCCTACATATCCCTTTTTCTCAGCACGACTAGGGAAAAACTAACAGCATCTGAACCAACTAGAGAAAAAAATAGATATTTCACATAGTACATATCATCCCATGAATAATAAAGAAGTGATGTTTAAAATTCAAAAACCAAGTCCAACCACAAGGCATAACCATAACTACTCTAATTCCTGAAACTCAATCATGGAAAACCTATACAAACAAATAACATGCACTCAAGGAATAACAAGAGAATACACACATAGGGGGAGAAAACAAGTATCACATAGTTATAAAAAATCTATATAGGGGGGAAAAGAAAGGGTAAATTAAGGGTTTCCATTCACATATTCTATTTAGAACCAAAGTGTCTAATGGGTTTTTAAAATCACATCACAAATTATAATTCCTTTATCTATCCCATTCATTAAATTAATTTACAAACACCATTTGGAAAATGATGGAAAATATCCATATTTTTAAAACATTTCAAATTAACCCTTGCATTAGGGGTCTATTCATTGAAAATACAAAACAAGGTCAAAGGCCTTCATTTACATCACACTTTTCATAAAACACCTCTTCAAAAAATTTAAGAGTTTCATTAGAATCACCCATTTATTTTAAAATGATTCAAAGATACCCTCAAAAAGGGTAATCCACCTTTGAAAACCAACCCATGAACAAAAGGACAATGATTTTCCATCAAACCATTTAAAATGATCTACCACAGAACAAAACAAGGGGTAAACCACATACACATTTCAAATCAACATCTAAAATTATCCCAAGAACCCATTTCATAAAATAATTAGAGGTTAACACACCCATTCAAAACCAATATCCCTTTAAATACACATTTTCACTCATTAAAAACAAAAAATGAGTCAAAACCCCCTTAAAAACATGGAAACCAATTCAAAAATACATTTTTTAATTTCATCAAAGATTAGAAACATTACAAATTCCATTTAAAATAAGAAAACGTTGAATTAAAATGAAAAACCAATTTTTATAAGATTAAAACACAAATAAATGGTTTCAAAACACTACAAAACTATTTCATATAATCATAGTTTCATAATAAGGGAATTTATAAAAAAACACACTTAGAATTCCAAAATAAAACAATTACATAGAAAAACCTATCCTAAAAGGATGAGAAACAAGATAGAATCCCTCTAAATATGCTTACTTCAATGGATACCACACCCATGGGATTAGAAATGAATTATAAAACCCCTAACCCTAAAATGTATATTATTAGGTCTAGCCATAACACTAAAATTTATCAGCATGATAGCTTGTGTTCATGGTGGAATCCAAATACAAGAGAAAGGGGAGGGAAAATGTTGAATGATGGATATAGAGGAAGAACTCACCTCAATCCTATTTAAAATCATAAAATGGTAATAATACATGGTGTATGTGGTTGTAACTCCTACAAGATCTCCCAAGGGATCTGTCTATGTGAAGGGTGAAAATAGGGGGCGAAACCCCTAAAAATACAAAAGGGTACATTTGGGGGAAAACAAAATTTAAACACCTGGACATGTTACATGGTTTGTCTCCACAGATTTATTAACCATGTTCCAACCATGAACTAGACACTTCCTAGGGAATTCAACCCATCTCACGGTTCTAACAAGGCTCTATATTATTGATAAAACTATGTTCAAAATGTAACATTCATTATTTTTATAAATTACAAATCCCACCACAAGATTTCCACATAGTTTACTAGATCTTGTGTGAGTTTTGCACCACACCACAGATACAGAAAGGAACCCACACAGTTTCTCCTAGGGTACACATGGTTTAGAAATAACTATTAAAATCCCATTCAAAAAAACCATGTGTAATTCAAAATTAACTAAAAATTCTCCATGTGAATGGAGGCTGTATGCTTTCCCTCTAACTGTGCACCTTAATCACACATAGAAGAAAAACCCTAACAAATTTACAATATCTGAGACAAAATTCCATGGAAACTCAATATGATCCTCCAATTCACTAAAAAAACCAAAATAAGAACACAATTCCATGGTGGGGCATCATAATATACACGAAAAAAATTATTTTGTGCGTAACATTAAAATATTACTCAATGAAAAGAAATTGTGACGAAATACCATACCTCAGGTCTGAATCATAAAGTATGTTTTTATATTCATGAATAAACAAATTATATTAATTATTTAAATTCTTAATAATGTTCTTCATTTTTATTATTCCTTTATTTTATTTAATACCATGATATATTCAATTACATAATAAATTAATTTCACATCAGATGCTTTGATGATATTCATTTCATATATTCAAAATGACTTTGATAGTTTTATTATAGAAATAGAAGTCAATATTCAATAATTTAAAAAATAATAATCATTACATAATAATAATTTTTCAAATTAATTATAATATTTCATCCAACCAAAAAATATGGTTATGAAAAATGAACTACGTTGAAATCATGAAGATGGTAAGTCGTATGTATTCATGAATAATATTTCCATTTATCAATGATCATGATGGAAAGATCATAAGTATTATTTAATATATCTAAAATGATAATTATAACATAAATATAATATTATTTCTTTAAATAAACTTATTTATAACATTAATGTGATTTTTTATGAAAAATGAAACACATCGCTTTATGGAGGTTGTAATCAACACATACGAATGAACGACGCTATCATTTTTAAATAAATGAAAACTTAATAAATTATATGATATATTATATTTAACTAATTATAAATATTTCATTAATAATATATGTAAATATATATATATATATAATGTAAATAATTTAATAAAACCATCCTTTTGTAGTGGTGATGGAAAATGAATTACATCAATTCGTGAGGTAGTATCCCACCATACACATGAATGCCTATTTTTTGTTTCCTAATTGATGGAAGAGTTAATGGATATAGGGTATTTAATTAAAAAAAATTGTTAGTATATTTTGGATATTTATTTTATTATATCATCAGGTTTTAAAAATATTTGATGGAGGTGGTTGAAGAAATAAAACAAAAATGATTGGTTAAAAATGATATATCTTCTTCATAAAACCTCTAGGTTTATACCCAAATCCTTCATAGTATGGTTTATAATCAAACCAATGAATCTAGTAAGTGGTAAGGTAATTAATTAATTTATTTGTGAAGTAATATTTCTAACAAAAAGGCATTTTTTGTTTCAATAAAAGAGGATATTTTGTGCAATTTTATAAGTTAGGGGGGAGCTTCTGTAATTTCCAAATGTATTAAATTAATAAAAATTATTTCTCATGAAAAAATGGATCAAAAATTATATATTAATAATATATTATGAATATGTTTATAAATACTATCACCTAATAAAATTTGGATAGTTTTAGATTAATTTTTTCCTTTATCATTTTCTTTAAACACGTGTTAACCCTTTTTGACCATTACAATTGTAACAATATTTTTACACTTTAGGGGACAAAATAGTTACTAAAAATAGAAAATTAGTAAATAAATAGACCATGGTTGATATTTTCAACCATTTCCCTATGAATTTATTGAAGATAGGATTTCTATGAATTTTAAATCATTTATTAAAATATTATTTATTATAAAATAATATTAAAGTCTTTTTTTGTATTAAGCAATTAATTTTAAGTCTAAAATATCAATAAAAAGTTATAATTTCATAATTATCCATTAAAACGTCAATAATAAGTTATATTCATCTATAAAATATTAGATACACTATAACTCACTTAAATAACATTACTTTTAGTATTTTTCAAATAATTTATCTTATTTTTCTATAAATTGAATAAATATCATGTTAGTGATGGGAAATCATTTAAGGTAATTAAATAATTTAATATAACTAGAAATAAATTAAAATTATGAAAATAATTTCATTTTTCTCAAAATAATCATTAATATTCATTCACAATTTTATTTTTTTCTCAATTTGAACAAATAAGAAATATTTAAAATTAAGAGAGTACCATCTTTGTATTTTATTTACTTAAAAATTTCATATTATTCATTTTCATGGAAAATTATCTAATAAACAATTAAATATCTAGAAAAAGATGATAAGAGTGAAGGGATGATTGATTCATAAAAAAGTAAGGTAAATTTATACCATTTTATTTCAAGAAACCTTTATAATGTTGAGGGATAATTTTATTATCCTGATAAAAAACACCATAAAATATAGTTAATTTATATATTTTTATTTTATAAGAACAATTTTATCATTTGTTTTTACTTTGATCAATTTTCACTACATTCCCCAATCCAAGAAATGAATATCCAAGAAGATTTTTTTTATGATTCAATCAAAAAAATTAAGATTTAATGGATTGTATACTACATAAAATAATATCAATATTTTCTCATATAATTAATTTTTTTTACAGAATGTAAGATAATAATTAAAATGAATAAAAAAAATATATGAATAAATTATACATTAATATCAAAAATTGAATAATAATTTTTTTTGACATAAATCATTCCATAAATAAAAACCCTATATCCAAAATAACCTCAATAACATCAACATTAATGAATTTTTTAACCTAAAATGTTATTTAAAACCCTTCATCATACACAAAAAAATATATAATAAAAATATTCTTAAATAATAGATTACTTTAAACAATATATATATATATATATCAACCTAATAAAAAATATCTTGAAATATCATTAATCACATAAAAATCATAAAAATAAAAAATATTTTATCTTAATATATTTTAACCAAAATCAACAGAATATTTATATGTCAAACCATTTGATTAAAATTAATGTCAAATTAACCAGTGCATCTTGTTGGCCAGTGGTAGGCATGGCACACATTTCACTCTTTAGTTATGGGATCAAGACTCATAGCCTTTCTAGATATGATGACTTACTTCTGAACATATGGTTTGTCCTTTTTCTAATACTATAACAATATAATTCATATAAAATTTCAAAAAATATGAAAAAAATATGAAAAAATAAAAGTAATCATCAAATCTATTTTAACCATTGAGGTTTTCTATACAACTTATTTTTTCGAAATCATATAATATTAGTTGACTATTATTACCTCAATATAATTGATAATATTATCCCTAAAGGTTATCAACACCTTAAAACTTATTTTCCTTAATTATTAAATCATCATTACTCCAATAAAATTTTCATTAAAATAAATACTAAACCCAAGGTTTGTTTTACCATAAATTTATCCTAAAATATCAATAGTCATGTTAAAATCTTATCACATCATACCTAAAAAAGAAGTATCTATGATTTTAAACAAATTATTAACCTTATACATATCATCCCAAGATGCTTTGGGTATATCCCATATCACTATGGAATATCATAGTTTTCCAATATTCCTTAATTCATTATAATTGTCCACAGATAAAATGTGAATTAAAAAAATCATATCTTTTAGGATTATCAAAATGGGTCCACAGTAAGGTCGCACTCAATATGGACTAGAATGATACCTGAGATATACTCAACTAACTTATTTTTATTTTATTAACACAAGATAAATCTATGAAAAACACAAATCTACCTCAAGATAGGGATGTATTGATAGAGAAGCCATATAATTTTTACCTTCATAAAAAGGATTTGATGTTATCTTATAATTAGAGATACCCTTATAGTTTTCTATAGGGTGATGTTATCTAACATATGTGTTAATTAATCCATTTCCTAGAGAATTTTTCCAAACATCATCCAATACCAACTATAGAGACCAGAACCCCATTTTACTAGAGTCGTTGGTTACATTATTACACTAGTACTAGATAATAGGAATCATATCTTAAAGTACTGAATAGTTTAGTAGTATTTGTAAACTAGTTATATATATGAATATCACATTACATTTCAAAAAATAAAATACAAAACTTAGTGATGGTAAATATTTTTCGTAATTAAACTCATTCAGTGATTCCGTCCTCATATCCCAAGGAAAGGAAAAAAATATGGTTGATCTTAGATACTCATTAAAGTCTATGTACAGTTAAATCAATCCTGATTAAATAATATTTAATCAACATGGAAATGTACATAACTAAAAAATCATTCCATTTAATCAATAACTTGAGCATGGAAAATAATATGGCAATAATACATGATGATCAAATAATTCCATATAATTAATAACCTGAGAGATAAACTTATCTATAGACAACAAACCTGTTCAAATTATCACATGGATTTCAATATCTAATCTCAAAATAATGAAATGCACAATTCCAAAAATTATAAACATTTATTTAAGGCCTCATACTAAACATCATATATAAATAGGTAATTAAACATCCAAATATCCAAACTTGTATGTATCAAGAGATCAAATGATGCATCAAAGTGCTATATTAGGTCTTGTACATCAATTACTAAGTCCAATTCATTTATCATTTGAATGGGTAAACTTATAATTCAATACATATTCAATATAAACATTCATATTAAAAAACAATCATATGAAATTTTAATATTTCCCATGTAAAACTGATGATAAACCATCTAGAGAAAGAAAAAAAATGGTAACATTATAATTTTCCCCAGTGAATTATAAAAAATATTAAGGTTTATTATCTTTTATGGATATAAATACCATTACATGATAAATAAAAACATTATTAAGTAAAATACACTTTTCATTCTAAAATCCACTTTAAAAACTAAAAAATTTCTTAATATTATGAAAAAAAAATTATTTACAAAGAATCATGGAAACATATAAAATAATATTCAAATAAGTGGGTGATAATGTGGCCTGAAAATTCCACTCATGTTGAGTACGTTAAAAATATTTCTTTCACATTTTATGTAAAAAGTCAAAAAGTACCATGTCAAGAAAATGAAAATAATATTCATTTAAAACCATTTTGGAAAACTTCAAACATGGGAAAATTTTCCTTAATAAATCATTCTATAATATTAAAAATACTCTTTAAAACATTTGAAGTAATATATGGATTTGGAAGAAAATGATTCCAGAAAAAGAAGAATAAATCTAGTTTTCCTTAAAATCATGATTTTAGTATCAAATGTACTAAAGATATAAATGTCAATGAATAAGTTATAATTTATTTAAATAACTATATGTGAATAAAATATTTTAGGTTTAAGATATAGAGATTAAATAATTCCACCGTTTGAGACATAAACATAGATAATCACTAATAATGATGAGATTGTGAAATAAACCCTTACCACATTGGTAACTTTTGAACCATAACCCCCATAAAAGAAATAACATAAAATGAAATATTAAATACCATGAAAATAAATATATTTATGATATAAAATATCAAAGTAACAACAGATACACCTCATAAAAATAAATAGGTGCATAATACAAAATATGTCTCAATGGGGTGAAAATTGAGAACAAATCTCTTTCAAAGATCATACCACTGAAGTGAAAATTAATCAATGAATTGATTATGTGTCTAAAATGTAAATAGAAAAAAAAATGTTGAAAAAAAATATAAAATAATAAAAGATTATTATACAAATATAATTATAATATCAAAGACAATAAAAAAATAATATAACCTAATGAAAGGAAACTAAGTTATGAAACCCCTTACCACATGGTAAATTACAAGTCAGATACCCTTAAATGAAATTACTTTATTTGAAACATAAAATACCACTAATAATTAAGGATTAATTATATAAAATTTAAAAGTTTAGTATACACACCATAAAATATTATTTGGTGTATAACATTAAAATATTCCACAATGAAAGGAAATTGAGATGGAATCCCTTACCCTAGGCCAAACTCATCACAAATGTTATTTATATTCATGAAAAATAATTATGTTGATTATTTATTTAATTAATAACAATTTTTTTATAATTCCTTTTATTTTATTTAATACCATGTTATATTTAATTACGTAACAAATTAATTTCTCATTAGATGTTTTGACATCATTTAGTTCAGATGTCCAAAATGAATTTGACAGTTTGACTATGGTAAAATTGGTCACTGTTCTACAATCTCTAAAATAATAATAATTAAATAATTATACTATTTATACATATATTATTAATTTTAATATATCTATAAAATATGGTTGTCAAAAAAGACCTATATTACCATCATGTAGATAGTAAGTCATACATACGCATGACTAACATTTCCATTTTTCAACGATCGTGATGGAAAAAAATATTAATTATTTTATCTACTAAGAATTATAGTTATACCATGAATATCATATTATTTCTTTATATACTCTTATATATACTAGTCATTTGATTTAATTTTGAAAAATAAATAACTTCGCTTCAAGGTGGTGGAAATCTACACATACGCATGAATGATGTTATCATATTTAAATTAATGTAAAGGTAATAAATTATATGATATATTATATTTAAAAATTAAAAATATTACATAAATATAATATTTATGAATTAAATATATTATTATAACCTTCCCTGAGCAGTGGTGATGAAAAATGAATTACATCTTTTTGCGAGGCCGTAGTTCGTCGTACACACGAACGATGGTTTTTTTTCCTAATTTGATGGAAGAAGAAATGAATGTAGTGTATTAAATTAACATAAAAACATCTCAGTAATTTATAAATATTTATGTTATTATATTAGAGTTTTTTAATAATAATTGAATGATGCGGATTAAGTAGTAAAACAAAACACTCGATTAAGAGCGATACCTCTTCTTTGGACAACCTATTTAGGTTTACACAAAAAGATTTATTAGGTGTTTTAAACAATAAAAAAATTCCTCTAGTGTGAGGAAATTTATTTTTTAGGTATTTTATAAAATAATAATGTTTTTATGTGTGGAGAAAATAGGACAGTAGGTTCCCTTTTATAAGGGGTGGGAGGGGAAATTTTAAAATTTCTTTAAGTATTAAATTAATATAAATTATTTATCATGGAAAGCTTGATCAAAAATGATATATTTAGAATATAGGATTATAATGGGTCGATATAATATTACAGAATATAATTTTGACAAGATTAGATGAGCATTTTACCCTTATCTTTTTGTTTTAACCCATTTTAACCCATTTTTAAAATTACCATGATAACAATGTTTTTACACTTTAGGGGTAAATAAAGTTACTATAAAAAATAAATTTATCCAATAAATGGAGTATTTATGATATTTTAAACCATAACCTAATCAATGGGGTGAATATAGGATTTTCTCGAAATTTAAATCATTTAATAAAATATTATTTTTTTAATTATCTTAAATTTCATTTTTGGAACTATTCATTTAATTTAACTTTGCAAATATCAAGACAAATATGGAATTTGATAATAATACATTAAAATTTCCCTAATATATTATATTCATCTAGAATTTTTTTCGATCACTCCATATAATTTAAATTATAGTACGTTTAATATTTTCAAAATCATTTATTTAATTTTACTATAAATTGAAGAAAAATCGGGTCAACATTGTGATAGATTTTAAGGTAATTAGCTAATTTCAAAATAGATTATAAATTAATAATTATTATGAATATAACTTCATTTTTAACAAGATAATCATTAATATTCATTCAAAAATTTATATTTCCTTTATTTGAACATATAATAGATAATTACATGAAAGAGAGTTACATTTTGTCTTTTTATTTAATTAAAATATTATATACTTTATTATCATGGAAAAGTGTCTAGTAATTAGTTAAATATCAAAAATCAGGTTATTATGGTATTAATAAATTCATATAATAAGAATTAAGATGACAAATTATGTCCCTATAACTTATTTTTCACATGGGTTAACATGATATACCCTTTTAACATGGTGATAAATTTCTTCTATTTTTGTTATTCATTATGAAAAAAATTAATATAGTGTTATTAAATAATTTAAATTATGATGGATCAAAATATTTAATCCATTCTACCAAATTCAATCTATATAATTGAAAAAAATTCATTTTATATCAGTTCGAAAAAGCTAGATGAAAAGTGGATTTTTCAAAAAAGAATGTTTTCTTAGGTATATATAGTTATTATATCAAAACTCAATATAAAATTTAATTAAATGACTTAAATTATATTATTCATAAAATAATTTAAATAATAAAACTTTTATAAACATTTTAAAGTAAAATTTATCTTTTATAATTCTTTTAATGAAAAGGCCTCTTTCAATAAAAAATAATTTCACTATTCCTCAAAAAAGTAAGCCTTCAAAAAATTCTCATAATTTATCTCAAATAAATTTTTGACATGATGATTTCAAAAATATTATCAATTTATAAAATAAAATTTATAAAAGTCATATAAATTAATTATAATATTTTTTTAATGAAAATCAATAAAATCCATTTTTGAGGAAAAAATATTTTTGAAAAATAAAATGAATTTACTATAAATTGATTGATTGTTAACTAAGAATTTATCAATAATTTAGTATTGATTAATAAAATTATATATATTTCATAATTTACTTAATTATATTTATAAACATCAATTTAGTGGATAATTTATAAATTTCATATTTAAATAATATATTTCATGGGTCATTTAAGAACGATATTGGGTGCCATATCAGCTATTGAACATAATGTTCTTCTAAAATCATGGGGTATGTTAGTAAAATCAATTGTACATTATTGTTCTATGTTAATCTATAGCTAAAAATATATTTTAACAAAAAAAATTAAACAAACATTTGTGGTAGAAACCTAATAAATTCGTATCATATTACAGCTGATTTTATATCTATTAAACAATATTGTTGGGATATGGTTAGGTTTTTCAATTTTATTTGATTTTTTTTGTAAAATAATGTTACATTTGAAATATATAAGACCTTTTATTGTAATTCCAATTACTATAATCATTATATTTATGTATATAAGGAAATTTTGATTTGGGTATACATTTACATCACATGTGCAATCAATTAATACTTGGATATGATGTTCTTCGATAATCCCACTCAACGATTCCTCAATATTTACCAAGTGAACTCATTTTCTTCATAAGGTATTTCTGAATTTTTTTAAAGGAATATAATGAACTATATAATGTTTCTTTTAGATATAGAATAGTTTATATGTCCATGTTTAACGAGATTTATGTTTTGTGGGATACCTTAATTTTAAAATGTTTCTTTATGTAAAACATGATCATTATTTTGTTTATACACTCAGTATCTTAGAATAATTGAGACTAAAAATCTTTTAGAGGTATAAACAAGTGAAAAAAAGTGAGTTTTATTTTATAATTAATTTTCTCACTATCATTGGGTAAGAGTATTATTTTTATTATTCATCATTCACTATTTTAGTTATCTATGATTCAAGATTTACTAAATTGTAGATTTAGCATTAAAGTTCCATAAAAATATTTATTCCAAAATTTAAATGACACCTTGTTTTTTCTAGCTATAAATTGAGATGAATTTTTGGTAACACTTATTATAAACATGAATTAATCCGTTTGGCAATAAGAAATAGTTATCTATCCTTGGATGATATAGAAATCTCCACATATGATCTCCTTTTGAGTTTTATCTAAAACACTTATATTATTCCACATTGATTATTTTTAAATACATGTATGTTGTATTCATATTCCATTTAATACACAAGTAGTTACTAGAAACTACATGAATATATCATAAGTGGGTGCATCTTCTCACTTTTTTAATTCCTTGAAATTTATTTTTCAGTACCCTTTCTTTCCACATAAGAAGAAAGTATCAACGTATTCATTATTCTTACTTTGAATATTTTTTCTATTTAAAGCATGATATAGAAGATATTTTTTATTTATATTATCCAAGGTATCTTCATAATTTTCTTTAAAACTTTTCACAAAAAGGGGTGGATATATGTGTTTCAACCAATCCTTATCTGCTTGGTAAAGTATGCATAACTGTTTTCTGATGGACCTATCCATTTATTCTATCTAATCATGGAAAATGATGATAATCTTGGTGGAAAGAATAATAATATAAGATTAATTCATATTTTATTATCCAACTGTAAGCCTAATTTCATTATATGATCAATATACCTTATCATTTTTAAAAGATGATCAATTTCTATATTACCTTATTCTAGTTTACACTGATATAGTGATCGGAAAATATTATTTATTTCAATCTTTTCCATACATTTCTCAAGAAAATGAATATGTGATATTTTGGTGTAAGAATATAGGATGTCATATTCATTTATCAACTCACTAGATATAGTTGATAATATAATACAACATACATAGGAAGCATCCTCAATATATCTATTATAGTCATTCATTTCACCATTGTTCACATTCTTGGGAGGATTAATAAGAATTATGTATTCCAAAACATAATAATTTTTTTATAATAATATATCTTATAAACAACCCAAAGTTAGGGAATGATCACAGTGTTTTCAATGTTTTTCTTTCCATGTTTCTTTAATAATTAAAATATATGATTAATACTTAACCTCATTACAAATTGCATGATATATAGATATTTTTTAATATTTATTAAGTCTCCCACTATTTTTCAAGTCACAAAAAACCTCACCATTGGATTCATAATTACATTTTTCTTATACATTCTAATGGAAATTATCAATATACCCCAACTCATAATCCATGTGATGTCCCGGTCTATTACACAAAGGTATTTAGGTAGACATTTTTTTTTTCCAATTGTAGCCTTCCAGATTCTTGATCTACTGAGTGGACTCCCCAATCCAGAAATCATGAATCATATTTCCCTAACACTCACCTCTTAGTAACATAATGTATATAGAGGGATACTTATATTGATGTAAATTTTTTTAGTCGACCCAAAAATATCATAATAAGTCCATGATAAAATTATGTTTACTAACAATGGTTGTTAAAAAACATAGTTCTATGTATTTTATTCCTAATTAAGTAATGTAAGGCTAATATTGAATAAATTTTAAGTTGAGGGAAATTATTTATTATGCATAATTTTTTTCTTGATTTATCCGTTATATGTTTTTTAATAGTAAGTTAAATTTACTTCAGTTATTAACCATGTTTTTTATAAAAAATAGTTTATCACAATCCATTTATTTATATTTCAGTATGGCATATTGGTTCATTTATTAATGTGATTGCGATCTTTTATTGATGAAATAAATAATCAAAAAGATATAAATAAATAAATAAATAAATGATATGATCATGATCATGATCTTTTATGACAATTAATCTATTGAGAGGACAATAAACTAACCTATGACCTAGGGCAAACTCATGGTTCCTTTTTTGGCATGAGTTGTAACACTCCAATTATCCACCCGTGTATGACCTAGGATGGAATCATATTGGTTCCATATTGAACCACCTCCACACCCCTTGGGATACTCCTTTTATAACATTTGTTTTTAACTCACACATAAGTGAGGGGAAAAAAATATTGGTCAATGAGAATTACATAAATCACATTGGAAACACAGGTCTTACATAATAAAAGAGGGAGGATTGGCTCATAGGACATCATATTAAATAAAGTATTAATTTATTTCAAAACAACTCAATAAATTAAATCAAATAAATCCCACACATATGAATGTATTGGTATAGATCAATAATGTTCATACACCTGAACCAAATACATAAAATTACAGTTGTAAAAATTCATTTAAATTGATTATTAGTTATTAATATAAAAAATCATGCATTAATTAATTAATTTCCTTTTATCATGATGAAAATATGTATTTTCTTGGATATAACCATAAAAATTTAATTCATTAACAATAAAACCCTCAATAAAAATTACAGATAATTACATTAAATTAATTGAGAATTTATTAATTCTCTAAAATCTTTAATACATTGTCAAAAAAATGGGTGATAACAGTGTAATTAGATTTTAATGTTATAATCAATTATTTTAATGTAATTTAATTATATATTTTATTTGGAAACTACAGGGGGTGTACAATCTAGATACATGTCATGTTCCTTATTTTTCATGTATTTAGGATAAACACATAGAGATTCGACATGTATCTTATATAAACTACAAGATGTGTAGTAACCAGCAACACATTGTGTATCCTTCTTTGTATGTGTCTACACAACCCTAAAAACTACTTGGCATATTCTTATAATTTGGGACCACACCATGTCTACTCTAGTTACATGCCATGTGTTCCACTTGATGTGTGTTCGTGCAACTCCCAAAAGTACTTGGAATTGTCTTTGGACATGGGACCACACAACATTTACTCTAGATACACACTGTGTGTCCTATTTTTTATATGTCTATTGGACTCTCTAAATATCTTAGTGTTTATTTTAGACATGGGAAATAATGAATTAAAATCTATATACAGTGGCTAAATGCTATGTATTTCATTAATTGCATAGTATTTCAGTATAACATGGTAATAAATCATGTATTTAACCATATGGTTAACACAAATTTCACTTTGAAAAAATGTAGACTAAACAGTGTGTATGATAGCTACATAACCTATAATCTGAAAAGTAATTTTCCATGTTGGCATGTTTTACACGTGGTGTGCAATTAATTCACCACTATTGATAATTGATCAGTGTGTCATGTATCTTATGATACGTACAGGTGTAGTGTACTTGGGTACACGATTTTCACTCACACTACAAGTCATATAACACAGTCTTAACAGTTAGAATCATTGAAACTTTCCAAAAAATCTCTAACAATTATTTATTTATTATTATAATTTTATAAAAATGTGATTATTTAATGAATTACTTTAAATTTTGTAAAAATGTTAATTAAATATCAGATTAAAAAATGAATAATCTGGTGAAGAAATATCTAACCACTATTGTGCATAATCAATCAAAAATAAAATAAATATTTATAAATTTAAAAATGAACCCACTAATTCTATTTTATGGTTCCACATGTGGAAAAAATGGTTGGTGGGAGGATAAAACTAAAGGATTTATTGGATTTATGGATCCTTTTCCAACATTTCAAGATATAAATATCATGAGAACTCAAATTTTTCTATTGAATATCAACATATAAATTCCCAAAACCTAGATAGATTATCATCTCACATTAAAATTATAATTTATTTAAATATTATTATAATAAGGATTACCTCATATTAGGAACCTTCTTTAATGAATATTTTTTTTCATCATTTAAAAATATCCTTTTAGATTACCGTCATCGTGATTATATGATCCAAATATATAATTCCTCTAGCGGTGATCCACATCTTCTGTATTGATCTACAAACAACAATGAGGGAAGGTTAGCTGCTAGAATGATGGATCTATCATCTTATGTTTTTCATCTTGATATCTTTAAGATCCTTCTGGATTAAAGTATTCACTCTTGTTCTTCTAATTCTTTAGAGGATGATAGGAGGAATTTGAGAGAGAAGTTTTTTATTCACAATGATTCTCAATTCTTGATTAACCCTAAAAAATATACAGAAACATATACTTATAGAGTTAGGGTTTAGGATAGAATATTACTTAATTACACATTGGCCCTTAAAAATATAATAAATTATACCTGAACCCATTCCATAATAATAATATTATTATTATTATTTTATGGATTGTGTTAAATACTACAATGATGAATATTATTTTACCCACTTGTAAATTACTATTTATCACCAGACATTATCTTGGTTCGTTTGTCCCTCCCAACATTTATCGAACACCCAAATAAATATTTAATTAAATATTTATCCATAATGTAAATATTTTTATTCATATTTGGGTGAAGAAAAATTTATTAAATATTCAAAAAATAGTCTAAAATCAAAAAAAAACTATAATAAAACTATTCCTCAATCATGATGATAATATTTATTTAAATAATAAAATTCAAATATAATTTAATCGAGAACCACAAGAACACTTATTCTGAAACCCTCGATATTATTTCTCACTGTCATTAGAACGAATTGCCTAAAGTACAAGATTAATATTTAATAATGATTCAAATAAACTAATATAAACAACTTAATTTCAAAACATCGACAAACACATATGAGCACTTGTTGTGTAATATAGTCCCTTAGTTATAATACCTCATCAAGAATATTTCACATATGTTTTACTGAAAAATATACTTAATACTTATTTATTTTACTATCTTAAGTAAACTAATCTTTAAACAATGTACATGAAATTTACTTAAACAGTTACAATTAAATCAATTATCCAATACATCAATGTCCATAAATATAGAAGGGGTAAATCCTTCTTTGAATTATTATTAATAACATGTCATTCGTGAAACACCCAATATACCTTACTTCCTATAGATATATGGTCTCATATTGTTTTTCCAGAAAATATATGTATAAAATTCAGGGAATGAATTAATAATTATCATAAATTATAATGACCATTAAACACAATACCATATAGGAATATTTTATGGCACATAAATATTTTGAATTCAAACATTCGAGTCTATTCTCATAATCTCCCATCCTAAATATTACCAACTAAAAACCACATAAAAAAATCTCTTCCACTAAAGAGTAATTTCATCTGAATGTTATGATTTTATTTGTCCCATCATAGAATGTTATTCAATTGATGAAATAAAATTTAATAATATCGTTATGAAATTTTAAGGTTCTAATTGTAACATGGAATTGATATACCCATTTCAATATGACCGATTCTCTATAACATTATAATATTAATCTTATATATAAGAAAAATCAATGTTTCTTAAGATATTTATAATAATATTCAATTTATTAAATATATAATTATTCTAAAGTGAAAATTAGTTGGTTCTATAGGAATAAATTCAACACTTAAAAACACATCACATTCACATTAAACACTTTCTGATCAATGTAGTGTCCCACTAATAATGTATTCAACTTCAAAACGGAAAAAATCAAGATATAAAAAATAGACTAAATGTATTAATTTATAACATTGAATTATATTATCAAAATTCATATTTTAAAATAATAATTTCTATTATATATTTTTTGGTTTAGTTTGAAGTGTTCTCATTTTCCAAATTTTTATAGTATCAGTTACATTCACTTCTTCATAGATGTTATTCATAAATGATAGTCTATTCTTTTTCTAAATACTAGGTGATCATTTCAGTGGGTGTTTGATATTCTATGTTTGTAGGATTTTCATTCCAATTCCATTTGTGGAGGTCCTCCTCAAAATAATGAGTAAGTGGAGTGGCGAAACAACTTTTGTGATGAAAAAATGATGTTTGATGATAACAATTTTTCATGATGTATATTATTCAAAAATGTTCATAAATTAAATACATTGGGGATTTGTTGTCTCTAATTTGATTACATGTTTTATTTTTTTTCGATTATGTGTTTTTAGGATTTTTTTCATTATATTATTTCATTATAATGACAAAAATAAAATGCAAGTGAACATATGTTATTATGGGAGTAATCCAAGTGGTTTTATTTTGGGGGAGATGTTTTTTACTAATCCACATGGTGTTAGATCTCTTCAAAACTCAATCTTTTTGGGATTTTTAAATAAAATAAGTTTTTTTTTAAAGTGATAACCCTTATAAAAACATATCCTAAGAAATATTAGCAAACCCAATTCAACAAAAAAATAATGAAACAAAACCTCAAACTAAATATAAGTAAGAGATAAAAAACACATAATTTACTAACAAATACTAAAACACCAGAGGAATTGAAACTTATATAAGAATCACTTGTCATTTTTCTATAATATATAAGAAGTAGGATTACCCTATTTTTCATCTCCTCTAATTTACTAATCCACATCTTCAATGGTAATTTGTAAGATATGTTTATAGAACCATTTTATCCCTTCAATTTCACTATATATGAAGTGACATTATCATCTTTAAAAAGGTATAATGTAAAAGGTCAAAATCCAATAAAATTATTATTAGTCAATAAATGTTTTAGTTGGAAGGTTTATAAATTTTCACCATCCCATATGATGTGAGAACAACACCCATTATGGACTAAGATAACACTAAATACAATATAGTAGGAAAAAACCTCTATGGGATGGGATTACCACTATAAAGGCCGATGGATCCACCAGTGATAACATCTGGAACAACCAAGATAGGTATTACCCACTATTGGGTTGGAATTCAGACTAAGGGAAAAGACTCGAATAAAAGGAGTGACAAATAGGAATCTCGTTTCATGGAAACAATGAACCTAGGGTGAAACAACAAATGAAGAGCATTAAAAGAGATAAAATCCAAGTGTGAAAATTATATAGGAAAGTACCAAAAAATTAAGAGGGAAACATAAACACCATCAACACAAAAGGGACATGTTACAATATATTTGAGTGACTGAATCATTTTTAATCCACTAAAACATAGAAACAAAATTATAAAACAGAAACAGTGATATGATGATGGAAGAGAACATTAAAGTAAGGAACCAAAACCCTTACTATAAGAGAGTCAATAAAAATACTTTCATATGTGATATTAAAAAATGAAAGAGGATCGTCCATACTTGGTTCAAGGAACTTCAGTAACTGATTGATTAAACCTCAAAGATAAAAATATTTCAACTGAGAGCTTATAAGGAAGAGAGATCTTAGCTGAGTGGGAGGTGGTGGGATTGAAACACTAATCACTCTCAAGCAAGAGAGTTCTCATAGGTAAAACCCCAATAAATTCTTATTGTTAGAATTGAATATTGATGATAATGTATATATTATAATGTATTTGAGAGGTTGAAGTCTGCATGAATGCAAATTTTTTCTTTTATACCCCAATACCAATCATAGTTATGGTTGATAAAGATTACTGATGAGGCTGTAATTAGATATTTGATTTTTTATTTTATTATGGTTTGGATAGACAATTATTTTAGTTAATTTTCATTATTATTCACAAAATTTTATTATTCTAACTTTTATTTAGAGTTTTTTTATTATTTTTTTAAAAGTAAAAAATGATTAAATTTTACTCACCCACTTACTTTCCATCTTGGGTATCATCATTTTTCATACATTTATAGGTTATTTTGGATATTAATGTTAATGATGATTATTGATTAATCTCTTGGATTTTATAAATTATAGGTCATTGTAATATTTCAAATTATTTATAATAAACATTGAGATATATAAAAATTTATTATTCTACATTTTTATTTTAATTCATAAAAATCTTGTATAAAATAAAGATTGATATTGAAGGCTGCTTTACTGGTGTAAGAAAAGACCATAAGCCTATAAATGATTATATTATTATGCTTTATAATGAATTGAAGGAATATATTGATGTTTCCATACAATTATTGAATCATCCTATTGATTAAAATGGTAATTAAATGTAGAAAAAAGTATAATGGAGATAAGAATAAGATCAAGTCGTGAGATGAAAATGGTAGTGTTTTGTGTTTAGCTACATAGGTTAAGAAATTTGGGATGAATTATGATTTGGAACGATCTAGACCAAAATGAACCTATTTTTTCTCATAAGAGATTCTCACGCATTTTTGGGATCATTCCCAATGAAACTAATCGCTATCACTATAAAGGATCTCAAATAGGTTTTAGGGATGCTCATGCTAGTATATGAATAGGCTATTATTATGATATTTCTCATAGAAACATAAAATATCTAAGATAGGTTCTTATATATGAATAAATTAAGTTTCATTAGATACCTATTTAGTTACAGATTTTTTTTTTCAAACTATCAAAGGGTTATAGTTTTCTAGAGTTCAATGAGTTAATAATATGTTTCTTTACACTACACTATGTTATAAAGTTGCTATTGAGAAAATTAATACTTCATTTAGTCTTAATAAAAAATTTATTTTTTTGATGAATAGGGTGTTCAAGGTTAGTTTGATGAATTAAGTCAAAATATCAAGGGTAAAAGGAAGATAGAGAGACAGAGATAGAAAGGCTAGTCTTGTGCAAGATAACTATTCATCAAAGCCAGAGTGCACTTGTGCTCATTCAATGGCCCAAAAATGTGAGGAGGGGATGAATTTCTATTTATCTCATAGTGATTGTGATTCTATAATAAATGACCACACATCATCGTATTATTTTTTTAATTTTTCTTATTATTTCCTTCTATTGAGGTGTCCACTACCTGCTAAGTGAATTTAATTAATAAATTTTTTTATTTGATAGAGGTTAAATTCATTGGTGTAATTTCATACCAATTTTTTTATGAAAAAATATATTTAGAGTATAATGACACCCATATTTGTGATTTTGAACAATATTATAAAAATAGAAGTTAATAGGCTATTGAAGGTGGTTGTATTGTGTCACCTTAGGATTCATCACTAAAATAGGGTAGGGGTCTGGAGAAATTGGCTTTGAAAAATGTGGTATCAGATTGATGGAAATTTAAATTAGAGTTTCAAGAAGTCACATGCAAGGATTGTGTTGGGATAATGTGTCATTAAAATTTCATAACCAAAGATATAGAATTTAGGTTAGGTAACCCAACTAATTGGGTGGAAAATAATTCATTACTATAAAAGGACCTTCGTCATTTACTAACAAAACATAACATTGAATACATATCTAAGCATTGTATTTTTAAGGTATGGGGTAATATATAATATATTTTCATATATTTCATTATGATTGCATATATTATTGTTTGGATATAGATCATATGGAGAGGATTAAGTGATATATTATTTTTTAATTTTTTACCCATCATGTGATCTGGTCAAGTGTTTATATTTTTAGTACATAGATATCAAAAAATATTCATCAATTATCCATTCCTGAAAAATGTGAAGTGGTGTATTATGAACATATGGTATTTTATTAATAAAGTTATGAGAAACATTCAAAGGTTAATTAAGTGTGGTATTTGGTATAATTTATGCTAATTTTTTTGGGTAATAAATCTTATCAAGAAACAATGGATCAACTAGATATTATTTACATTGTTTTTTATTTAGTGTACACTCTATATATAATTCACATGGTTTTAGAAACTTTCATAAATATTTTTTTAATTTATAATGGTTTGAGATAGTTTTGAAGTGAAAAACAGATTTTTCCAATCTTTTTTCAAAATTCTTAAATTTTATTTGAGTTTACAAATGAGAATTATCTACAGATATTTTTGATTCCACAAAAAAAGTAACAAAATTTTCTAGCCAATTTAATTATTTAGTATTATATTCTTTAGAGACAATAATTTATGAAGATTTATAAGCTTAACATTTTGAGTCAAATTTGTGGTTAATAACCAATTTTTTGTAGATGAATTTATGTATAAAAACTGATTCAAATGTTATATATGTTAAATTATTTTTGATAAGTCTTGGGATGGGATAATGAACCATGAAGGGTTCCTTCATTGTGATATTAGTAATAGTGTGTTTGATTATACATAATATGATCCCCCATTATTCAAGAAATTTTTGAGGGCATCATGTAATAATTATTTTCACAATAAGTTATATGTGTGACTTTTTGTGGAAATTTATCTTCTATTATATATATAGATTTGATAGAGTTAGAATGTTTCTTATGATATGGGATTAAAAATCAACAATATAATTTTTATCTTTATTATATAGATTAAAAAAATTATATTGAATTACATTTACATTATATAATATTTTCCTCATAAAATAGAAGATCCAATATAAGTAAGGAAAATTGGATAAGAACCCTATTCTCTAAGAAAATTAGTAAAAGTGAAATATTAGTGATGAGTTAATGTTAAGAGGCATCATAATCAATTGGGGGAGATACATTGTGAATAGTCAGTTGATAAAATTGATTATTAAATATTATAAAGTGTTTTAATTATGAATCAATATTTTAATTATTATTTAGTGATAAAAAAATTCCTCTAAATAAAATACATAATTATCATCTTTAGCTTTTATAAAAGGATATGAAACTTTATTAGGAGTTCCATGCCTTGTATCATTTATTTTCACTACATATAATCATATCTAAATGTGGTCAATGTTTTAGAAAAATATTATAACCCAAAATACATATTATTCTTATTAGTAGGATAAATTTATTGAATTTTATGAATTTTATTAATGAATATATATGATGATTATCACTTCCCAGTGGTTGATAATAAAAATTTTATAATATATCCTATATTTTGTTCAAAGAGGATTGGAAAATTCTAGCGATTCTATTAAGAGGTAATTTTCAGCATTTATTCCCATGAAAATAAATGTTTTTGGAAGTTAGTATTATAATTATTAATTATAATGTTTAATTTTATAAAAGTAACTCATGTTTAAAATTAATTTGTTATGGTTTAACCATGTAGTTGTGGAATTTTATCCTTGGGGTTTCACTATTTTAATTTTCATTTTATTCAAATTAAACTACACTATATAATATTCTATTATTACAACATATTATATTATATGTAGTGTATTTTTTATGGTAAAAGGTGGTAGGTGATGTAGAGACATGGTTTCCTTAGTCATATATATTTTTGTTGTTTAGTTATTTTTATCTTTATTGAGTAGTTTATGGTTATTTATACAGTTTTATCTCTATCTATTACTTATGTTCTAGTTTATGGTTTTTGATGATGAGAATTCTAAAATATTAGCATAATATAATAACTTAGAAACATTAATTTGGGGTTTCTTAAATTTCAAATTGGATTATATAAATTTTTTATTTTCATAACATAGTATGTATTTTAAATGTAAATGGTAGGAATATATCTCTATGTGTGTGTGTGTGCACATGTATATATACATACAAACATAAATTCATTGATTCTTACATATATACATTCATCCATCCATACATACATTCATAATATATATATATATATATATATTAATATAGGTTTGGTGATAGAGGTTATATTGGGAAACAAATATAATAATTTTGTTTGATGAATATATATATATATATAATCATATAGTGTTGTGAATGGAAATTTTCAAATGTGATTAGATTTTTTTTCATTGGAATATAATGTTTAAGGTGAGATATTGCTAATATTTATTATTTTTTGATGTATTAATTTTACATTATGATTTAAATTGAGGATTATTAAATATATTGAGTATGTGTGTATTGACATTTAATTGATACAAAATTTCTATTTTATAATGGAATTTGTGTAATTTATTTAAATATAATTTTTATTTATTAATTTTTTATGTAATCTATAGATGGAGAATTGAGGATGTAAATCAAATGAGTTTAATAAATGATTATATTAATATTAATTTGTGATGGGGATATTCCATTTCCTCTTTGTGATGGAATTAAAATTGATATGGAATTTTTGGTAGAATTTATATTGTATGGTAGTTTAAAATAAAAAAAATATGTGTAAATAATATTTAATATAATTATTTATGTATTTAATGTGTGTGTAATGACATTGAATAAATACATTTCATATTATATATTATAAATTAAAATTATTGTTAAATGATATGAATAAAAAAAATATATGATTTTCATATTATACAATTTATATTAAATTGATACATAAATGTTGGGACTAAAATGTATATATTAATTTCATGATATATTTTTATGGATTATAATTAGTGGTCTATAATTTGATCAATGTTAATAATGATTTTATCTTACTAGTGTTTTAATTATGTTAATATTTAACTGAAAATGTTTCTTTTTTTATATTATTATATATTTTGGAATTTATAAAATTTATAAATGGTTATCTAAAAATATTTTTTGAAATTTTATATTGTCATGTTTTGTGTATTATAGTGAAAATAGGGATGAAGGATCCTTGATCAATGGTTTTTATGTGGTCCATTTGTATATAATTAAATTTTTGAAATTAATGTGTGGTTAAAATTGTATTAATAATTTTGTTACGTTCGGACATTAAATATCATTAGAGAACATTAATGTAAATATATAAGTTATGGTTCCCCATTCTTTTTAAAATTAATATTTTTATTCCTTTTCAGTTGAAAAAATTTTAGTCAGTTTAAATGGTATTCTATAATTATTCAATATATAGTGGTGGTCTCAATTATTAATATTATATTGGACTATAATCGAGGGACATACAGAATAGTGGTGGAAGATATTATGATAAAAAAATTCCAATTGTTACAACTCAAATGCATAAAATTATTACAATCAAACAATATTAAATGAAAAAAGGAACATTCTTCTTAATTTTGTTGTTTTTATTGAATTTCAATTTTTTCCTTGTTATAAATACTCTGATATTTTGGTATGTTTTCATTTTAAATTCATTATTTTATAACTTATTTTATTTTTCATTAATTTATATAAAGTAATTTTCAGTTTTTGTTGGGTTGGGGAAGGTGTGGAAGATCAACTTGATAGTTTTGTGTTAATGCATTATTAGAGGAAGTATTCAACATATAATTCATAATTATGAATTTGAAATTTAATTATATATATATAAAGGTGATTTTGATCTATGTAGTAGTTACCATGCAAGGGTAATGCATGTGGGTTCATATATAGAATTAATGTATGACATTAAAAGTAATTTCCAAATGAATTATGTAATTGATTTAAGACTCCATAATTTTCATATAGTTTAATATGTTAGTTCAAATTTGTTATTTAAAAATTTAATTTTTTTAATATTATTTATCTAATGAATTAAATGGATGTATATAAGTAGTTTTAGTGTCATTCAATTTCAATTTTGTGTCTCTTTGATATACATAACTATTCGTTTTTATATAAATTTCTCACTAGACCTAAAAATTATATCTAATACGATGGTTTTCTATATTTTAAGATTAGTTAATATCAAGTATTTCTGATATGGTTGTTTTAGTTTGTTTGTTGTCTGTATTATAATGATTTTTTTCTCTTCTAGTTGATGATTTTCTAAAATAACCAAAAGTATCCAAGATTCAAATAATATTCTATTGGATTTATCATTGTTTCGATATGAGGTATGCAATATCAAACCATTTTACTTCCTTAATCAATTTTATTTGTAAAATATAGAAAATGTGATACTTTATTTGATATAAGGGATTCCAAATGGATTCCTTATTGATTTTGGTTTTTAGTTAAATTAATTTTGAAGCTTATTGTTCCTATTATGTTTGGTTTTCAAAAGTGAGAATTATTTAATAATGAGTTTCTCATGATGTTATTTTTTAAAAATAAAATAATTTGAAAATTAAAGAGTTGTTTGTTTTTAATTTTGTAAATTTCATTTAAATGTAAATTTTAATATTTTTTAAGAAATATTTAATTTTATAATGGTTATAAAATCATATTTTAAAATTATGATAGTTTAATAAAATGATGAGTATTATGTATAATGATTTTAATTTCATAAAAACAAGTTGTTAAATGTGTTGAAATTTTTCATTTAATATAAGAATGGTAAAAAAAATGAAATCTAGAAATTATATAGCCAGGTTACACCATGATCCTAAATGGGTAGATGATATGACTATGTTATGATATGATAAAAAAGGTGTAGATGGCATGGATACATTACACCATTATAACAAATTTATAAAATTATCTAATTAAGTTACCCCATGATAAAAATAGAATAATATAAAGAATATGATATATATGTGTGAAAGAGAAATGTGAATAGATATATTAATCTAAGAATTTATGAAAATTGTCCCTAAAAATATATTTTTTATCATAATATTGATCATTTGATTAAGAAAAGAGATATATACTTCATTGGTGTGTATAATGATTTTGAATTACTAAAGTATTTATTTTCATTATTATAATGCATAATTTAATATAGTGACTATTTATGATTTGATAATTTTTTAGGACGTTACTTTCATCCTATTGAATTCAAATGCGAAAATTATATATATATACACAATTATTACATATATAAATATTTTTTTATTACATGATATAGGTTTTCATGACCCCCTCCCCATAAAGTGTACCCATCTTGGGCCAATAATGTGAGAAGGGAGACAATGACCCTTGAGTCCTGCCTCCAGAAGTCCCTAAGTAGGAGACTAGCACCGAGGGTATAGTGAACACACAAATGTGAGGAATTACCCTATAAGAGAACACATGTTAAAGAAAAGAGATAAGACAGAAAACAACCAACTCCAACTTAGACTAGAATATAAAATAAATCCCAAGCACACATATGTAATGTCATGCAAGAATTACTAAAATTGAAATGGAAAACTATAAGTACCAGAAGAAAGTAAAACATCAGCAACCACGAAGCCCAAACATCTCCTTCAACCCCAAGCTATTAGTACCCATCCCAAGCTCCAACTAGCTCAAAGTGACCTGAAAAATAGTTTATATAACTTAGGGTGGGTATAACATTATACTCTGTTGAATACTCCTTGGAGCCTCTTGTGAAAAAGTAAATAAATAATGATAAAGCATAGTGAACAAAAATTGAAACTAACTCATCACCTAAACAAGTAAACCAAGTTCAAAAATCACCATGGATACTCTCACAAAGTATCTCATACAATATTATATAATATAATAATGAATATCAAGGTTACCCCACTACCACTTCCCCACTGGTTTGCCGCTTTTCCCCAAAATCGCACGTGCTAGGAATGTATTTCCAAAAAGAATTTCTTGAAGACACCTGGGCGAAGAACCACAACATGCACCTCATGAAATAAAACCACCACATCTATATAAACAAGGTAAATAAATAGTTTTCGAGATCCACCATAGCTCGTATAAATTATATCATATGTCGAGTATTAAACCTCAAGGCATTATAGCCCATACACCAACTAAGGATCCTCAAGCCATCATAGCCTATACATGTTAAATCTATAGTATTCCATAGAAATATATATCTAGAATATATGTGTGTGAATTTCCACAAGCAATTACATCCCTATATACACATAAATGGGAAAAAATATCCATTATTCATACCATCAAAAGTATCTATCAAGAGAAGAGAGTGGGGCCAAAGGGGGTAGTCATCCTTGCATCCTCCAATCGAGATGTTGGGAAAAAAAACCCTCGAGCTCAGAATCCCTAGGGTGTTAGTATCCCTAACAAAAAGGGTTGGGTAGAGTTTAGAAAAAGAAACATACATGATAAAATATATCTCATAAACACACTAGGGTAAAAACCTAGTATTAGACTCAACTTCATCTACCATCACTCGGACACCTGGCTGCAACTGTTTAGACTACATATCCTATAAGCAAACAATCTTTTAGAGAGATTTATTAAATCATCTTGTCCATTTTTATCAGTTTCAATTTACATAAATTAATTCTTTAAACACTAATTAACAATTATTCATTGAAAAATAACATTTCATTAGTATCACACAAAATTCCATGCACTCCTGGGATAACCAAACCAAGTCCAGAGATTCTTAAAAATAATACCTCAGCATTGAATCCTAGAAATATCCAAACCATTGGGTTAACATCGTTTATTAAATCATTTATTAAAAACATTATTACTTTCCCATATTTACAGTTATTTTAGAAAATCATTCTAAGCTACCAAACACATGGGGCTCAACACGGTGAGTATATGAACTACCCATCAAGTCCTTGCCACATAAAGTAGGGGGTATGCCCATCCTTCTTATAGAATCTAAACATAGAAAGTATGTGTCAGGACACGTGCATCTTCACTCCTTTTAGATGGAGGGTAAAAAAGGCCAATATCCTAATTCAATAGGAAAAGTAAAGTAGATAAAGATCCAACAAGATTTAGAAAAAATCAAACATTTAAATCAATCTCGTTTCATCATCTCTGGTGTCCTCCCTAACACCAACATACATAAACCAATGCATCTCACCACTATAGCTGTAAACATCTTCCAAAACCACTGAGCCTCCTGGCCCTACATCTTACAACATCCATCGGGGCTCATAACACATCAAAAGTTGTAGGAAAAAAAAGAAACTTGACTCTTATCCCAAAACAAGGCATTCTGCCTTCTCACATAATGAGTTCTTGTGGCTCCAAAGTAGAAGGCACATTGCCTTAAAATAAATATGGAAAATCAAAACCCTATAAGGCATTAATTTTTATTGATCAACCATCTCTTTAATCCATATTTAATTATAGGATTCATTATTAATAGGTTCCATCTATTGGCATCCCAAATAGAAAGATTTCATAACAATCACAAATTAATTGAACATGCTTACTACATAAATTTTATTATCATAAATTTACAAGAGTAGCAACCAAATTAATTTAAATGACACTTTATCTTTAAAAAATTGTTTACAATTATTCCCAGTTTACGTTGTTTACCAATTTTTTAACAAAAATGACATGATAAACAAGGCAAGAATAGATATAAAAATATCTAAAAAACAAGAGGCAATAACATACATTTGATACAATTTTATTTATCTGGTTCAAATATTTATTATGTCAATTCCATTGTGATATAGTGGGGTAAAACATTCTAACTCTACAGCTAAATAAAAAATAATAGAGAATCCATTAATCCTCTACCTCAAAAGGTTTTTGATGCTCTGTCAAGACCCCCTACCACCAATGATGCCCCTCCTGAGATGACAATGGTGAAAGGGAGATAATGACCCCCGAGTCCCACCTCCAGTAGGCCCCGGGGTGGCGACTAGCACCAAGGGTATGAGTTTTCACAAATATGGGAGGCATTACCCTTTTTATTATTTAATATCGGGAAATAGGACAAGTCAACCACCCAAAAGGAAAAGAACAAGTGTATAGATATAAACCCAAACCAATCCCACATGAATGTTTAAATAGTTCTAAAACAAGGTACAAGTACAAGAAAGCTCAAAAGTACAATACTAAAAGAAACAAGTACAGAAAACTGCAGCAACTCCAACTATCCCAACTAGTAGGGCCCCGCACGGCCCTGGTAGTCCACTTGGAAACCTGAAAGTAAACATAGGGTGAGCATACAAGTATATTCAGTAGGGAAATCTAAAGCTCTCATGCACAATTGGGGAGACATCCTAATGTCCCGTGAGAACAACAGAAGAAACCTAGCAAGGAATTCTATCCACCCAACCTCACCATCCACACTCACCAAAACACAATCACAACATGTAGTAGTATATAAGTACAAGAGTATTGGGTACCACACACCATTTTCCCCCTCTAGATAGTTGTTCTTCCTAACAGTGAACGTCTTGACGCTACCACACTCTTCCCACCCACACACCTGGGCCTGACAACCACGTATCCCACCCGCACACACCTGGGCCTCACAACCACGTATCCATCCCGCACACACCTGGGCCTCATCCCAAAGGTTCTTTGGAAAATAATAAAACCTTCCCAAAGAGTCTTGGGCTAAACCACCCCAATCAAAACCTACCCAAAGAGTCTTGGGTGTATGGTCGCCTCAAGCCATCACAACCTTGGGAAGAAGGAGCAGGAAGGAGCTAGTAACTAAGGGGAAAACACCCTCTCCCATGAAATGGGAGTGTTCGGCACTAAGTGCTCAACATGGGTTGGGTGAGATAAAACACAAAGATAAATACATACATACATATATATATATATATATATATATATATAGATACCAACACTCAGCCCAACGTATGGCTTCAAACAGAAAACTAAGCACGTGCCTCGACACTGCTACTACGAAGCATGCATACACCAAACAACCACAACCCCATTTAGGTTTTCATGTTTCAACAGAATCAGTTTTTAGTTCCTTAACTACTGGGAAAATATCCACAACTAACCACAATGGTCATTCATAAAATATATCCCTGACATCCACAAATCAAGTTCGGAAAACACAAGAAGCACAACAAGTCCCTTCTTAATAACCAACCAAGCCATTGATTAACATTCCCGTTCAATTACCATTCCCCACCATTTATTAACTCTTCCACTTTTTATTTATTATTTACAACCCATAGTTCGTTCACATTCAACCCAACCCTACAGCCCTGCTACCAACCACCATAACCACAACCACACCGTACATCATCACTCCTTTAATACCATTTATCTCAGCCCCGCTGCCCATCACCAACATAGTATTCACACCAACCCACAACCAAGCCAACCACAGTCCCGCTGCTCACCCGATCCACAACAACCCACAAAACACCCCCATCACATGCCACGTATCCAAGCCAACAACCACATGTTCATTATTTCATTTTGTTCAACCGGGGTGATCACACAAGGGTTCCATATTTTAAATCAGCCAACTTTACGTGATTATCCAAATTCCACATTTAGCAAAGTTCCATTCATGAAAACGGTCTAGAAAGAAAGGGAAACATTTATTTGTGTAAGAAATGGACCCCAACGACCATGATTTTTAGTAGTCATAATCCTTTTCAATTCACAACATAATATCACAGGATATAAAAAAATAATGTAACTGCATTCACAACTTCCCACCCCCGTTATATAAGCCAGTTCTTATCTTCATTAAACCGGTTCAAAAGTGTTTCACGTAAACAAGAGGAAACCAACCCCGCATGATGCACAATTTAGATAGACGAAGGTAAAATCCCTACTTCAATAGGTTCTGATCACAACGCTCCCCCGGATCAACTTTAGAAGAAGTTCGTCGGCGTCCGTCACTTCTGTCGAATCCCGGAAAAACCTCCTCGGGTGGAATTTGGAAAGGAAAGGCCTAAGGAAAGACAACAGATCCAAGCTCAGAAGTTCCGCCTCTTCATTATGATCCCGTGTCCGCTGACGAAATGTAAATTGGAGCTTAGAAGAAGAAGTTATGGAAGAAAAATAAGCCTTCGAGTCTCTTGGGAGAGCTCTGCTCAGAGGAAAGGGGAGGAGAGGGGTGTGTTGAAAAGGAGGAGGGGACCCCTCCTTTTATAGGCATGAAAAACAAAAGTACACGGCGTGTACTTTATGGTACACGACGTGTACTTGGCCATTTCACGCGGCCACCATGCAGCTTCCAACACGGCCTTCAATGCGGCACTCAGCCGTTGACTGGTCAACACACGGTTTGAGGGTAACGTATACGCGGGGAGACACTAAACGACATGTAGTATTGGTTACACGGCGTGTACCCAATTATTTCACACGGTAAGGAAACGGCCTTCAACACGGGGTTTACCCGGTGAGGGGGGTACACAGCGTGTACTCACACTACACTGTGTGTACTGAAAAAATTCTGAAAAGTGTGGGAAAAGTCCATTTTACCCTCCAGAACACTTTGTGACCCTCTTCTTGACAAAGGAATGGGCCAGAGAGGTCTGAGCCATTACATTAGATACCTATTATTACATTCTCATCCCTGAAAATCCAAAATCCAAAATAGAGGAACCCAACAAGATACCTCTTAGGGCCCTCGTTATAATAGGAACCCAACCATCAACCATAATTATAGGTGTTAGGAATTCCTTCTCCTATGTCGAGATATTATCCGATTTAGGTGGCACTAAATCGCCTACATGGGTTTAATCGCATCCTAATTAATGTGTCTCGATTAATAATCGGGTCTTCCCACTTCCATACATTAGGATTTTTTTCAACTCACTCTGCCCCCAACACCGCACAACCCACACACTGCCTGAACACGTGGTTTGTGGAAAATTACTTTTCCTATATCGAGATATTATCCGCTTTAGGTGGCACTGACTCGCCTGCATGGGTTCAATCGCATCCTCATTAATGAATCTCGATTAAGGATCAGGATTTTCCCTTGCCCACACACCCGGACATGTTACACACTCACAGAGAACAAGGAAACAAAAGGTCTCCTAACCGACAAGCCAAGAATTCAATATATCAAAGGTACAGAGTACAAAAACAAAGCTTAGAAGAACAAGGAAAAACACAAGTCAAAACAAATCCGGGTACTGAACGTGCATCTGGGTCTCCCACTCCCAAGTGCTCTCCTCGAGGCTGCCATGCCTCCACAACACATGAACCAAGGGAATGGTTCATCCATAGAGCACCTTCTCTTTACGATCTTCAATTTTGACTGGTTGTTCCTCGAAGTTCGCGTCGTCTCCCATATCTAACACTCCCCAGTTGATAACGTGAGCATCGTCATGTAAGTACTGACGAAGCTGGGAGACGTGGAAGACGTCATGAACTTTCTCCAACTGAGGTGGTATGGCCAGATGATATGCCACCTCGCCGACTCGCCTCAGCACGTCAAAAGGTCCGATGAACCTAGGTGAGAGCTTTCTCCCTTTCCCAAACCTCCTCTACCCCTGTCGAGGGGAAACCTTCAAGAACACATGATCTACCACCTCGAACTCCAAGGGCCTCCTCCGACGATCAGCATAAGACTTCTGTCGGTCCTGAGACGCTTTCATCCTCTCACGTACAAGCTGGACTTTTTCTGTAGTGCTCTGCACTACCACTGGCCCAAGAGAACTTGTCTCACCAACCTATGCCCAGTAAATGGGTGAACGACATGGTCTTCCATACAAATCCTCAAATGGTGCCATGAAAATAGTAGAGTGGAAGCTGTTGTTGTAGGAAAACTCTACTAAAGGAAAGTGTTGTACCCATGATCCTCCGAAATACAAATGCATTCTCACAGCATGTCCTCCAACGTCTGGATAGTCCTCTCTGTCTGCCCATCGGTCTGGGGGTGGAAAGAAGTGATAAGGCGTAGTTGGGTGCCAAAATCATGTTGTAACCCCCTCCAGATTCGTGAGGTAAACTGAGTATCCCAGTATGATACTATAGTCTTCGGAACTCCAGGAAAATTCACCACCTGATCTACATACCTCTGTGCTAAGGTACTCAACGGGCCCGACTCCTTAATTGCTAAGAAGTGAGCTGATTTCGTCAGACGATCCACCACCACCTAGATAGCATCATAACCGCCCTAAGCTCTGGGTAGTCCTATGAAGAATTCCATCGAGATGTCATCCAACTTCCACATGGATACATCTAAAGGATGCAACAAACCACTGGGAAAACGGTGTTCAGCCTTTACCTGATGACACACAAGGCACTTAGCCACAAACTCTGCCACTGCCCGTTTCACCCCAGGCCACTGAAACTGTTCTCTCAGGCCTTGGTACATTTTTGAAACTCCCGAATGTACCGCCAAGGCTGAGCTATGGAACTCACGGAGAACTCCCTCACTCATAGCCTCCGGAACAAACAACCTTCCATGGAAAAGAATCCGATGTCGGATGTCCTCTGACCATCCCTCTGGAGCGTTTCCCTAATCGACATGATCCCTCATTACTTCCACCTCGGAGTCCCCCCATTGAGACTCTTCCAGCTACTGCAACAAGGAGGACTGCACCGTCATCTGAAACAAACAGCCTCTAACACCCTCTACCCTTGAATCTATGTTCAAGGCAACCAACTCTCCCATCGCTTTCCAAGCATCAGTGGATTCCCGAACCACTTCCTTATGTGACTTCCTGCTCAGGGCATCAGCCACAACGTTGCCCTTACCTTCAGTGTAAGAGATCTCGAAGTCATAGTCTTGGAGAAACTCAACCCATCTCCGCTTCTGCAAGTTCAAGTCATGTTGGGAGAAGATATAACGCAAGATCTTGTGATCTGAGAAGACCAAAAAGCGCTCCCCAAAGAGGTAATGTCACCAAAACTTTAGTTTGAACTCTACTGCTGCAAGCTCCAGGTCATGGGTGGCATAGTTACACTCATGAGGACGCAACTGCCTAGACCCATAACAGATCACTCCCTTCTTCTGGATCAGAACGCACCCCAGACCAAGGACATAAGCATCACAAAACACCTCATACAACAACCCTTCCTCTGGAAAACTGAGTATGAGAGCACTGACCAACTTCTCCTTCAGGTATTCAAAAGACTTCTGGCACTGCTCACTCCATAGGAAGACCTGGTTCTTCCTAGTCAAAGCTGTTAATGGAGCAGAAACTCGAGAGAGGTTCGAAAAAAACCTCTGATAGTAACCTGCTAACCCCAGGAAACTACGAACTTCTGTCACGCTCTTGGGTACAACCCAAGAAACACTACCTACACTTTCGATGGGTCCACTGAAACTCCATGCTGAGACACCACGTACCCAAGGAAGTGTACTTATTATGTCAAGAACTTACACTTCGACAATTTCCCATAAATATGGTGGTGTCGAAGGACTTACAAGACTTCCCTGAGATGCTCAACGTGCTCCTCCTATGATCTTGAGTAGATCATAATGTCATGGATAAACACAATGACGAACCGGTCCAGAAACTCTCAGAAGAAAGAGTTCATAAGTCCCATGAACACAGATGGTGCATTCGTAACTCCATACGGCATCACTACAAACTCGAAGTGCCCATACCTGCACCTGAAATCCGTCTTCGAGATGTCATTGTCCTTCACCCTCAGCTGATGATATCCTGATCGTAGATCAATCTTAGAAAACCAACCTGCTCCCCTCAGCTGGTCGAAGAGATCATCTATCCTTGGTAGGGGGTAACGGTTCTTGACCGTTACCTGGTTCAACCTTCGGTAGTCTATGCATAGCCTGAGACCCCCATCTGCCTTCTTTACGAACAAAACTAGAGCACCCCATGGCAACACGCTGGGTCAAACAAAACCCTTCTCCATCAGATCGTCAATCTGAATCCGCAACTCCCGCAGCACCGAAGGTGCCATCCGATAAGGGGCCATCGAAATCGGACGGGAACCAGGCTGTAAGTCTATCCTGAACTCAACATCACGTCGGGGGGGTAGAGTCACAACCTCATCGATAAAAACATAGAGGAACTCCCTAAAAACCTCTAGGACTTCCATCATCTCTGTATCAGCTGGAACCACTGATAACCCGCCTAATAAGGAAAGAAGAGGCTCCACATGCCAGCTTCCCTCCTAATAGCTCCTCTCAACAATAAAAGCTACACGCTGCCCATCCACGTCGGAGAACACGACTCTTCTCCGGAAGCAGTCGATAATGAAACTAACAGAAAAAAACCAGTCAATGCCTAGGATGACATTGTATGGCTGCATCTGTAACAGAAGAAGATCCCCACTAGATCGATGTGGTCCCAACGTCAGCCCACATCCCCGAAAAACACAAGATACGTTGGTCTGGCCTCCAAATGGTGTACTCAACACCAGTGGTATAGAAATTCTCTCTACATCTAGTCCCAAAGCATGGGCTAGACCAGGTGAAACAAAGGAGTGCGAAGCTCCTGAATCGAACAAAGCAGAAATGAGAGTGCTGAAGCTCTATGATGTCGTCCACCTCCATGACCATGCCCTAGTCAAGGTCCCTGAGGAGCACCCTGAGGTCGGTCTCCTCCCACAAAGTCTTCCCTTGGAGGATCATGGTCCTGCTGCTGCGAGAAGGGCCTCGTCGGCAATTGGTGCTGCAGAGGTGGGCGCTGAACCTGCCCACCTCCACCATACTGATCTCAGGTTGGGCACCGACTCTGAACATGCCCGAAACCTCCACAAGAAAAACACTTCATTTCTAGGCTCGTGAAAAAGGGAAGAGGACCCAAAGATCTGAACTGGAACTGCTGGGTCCTGCTCCCCACTGGCCTAAACCTAGAAGGTCCCGTTGCAGGAGACCTGCTACTGACTGCCATCCCCTTCGATGAACCAGGATGGATCCCCTCTCGTGGTGCACCTCCCAGAGAGTGAATCCTCTCTACAACCTCTTCCTTCTTTTGTACCACCAAGTACGTCGGAAGGGTGAAGGGGGTGACAGGATACTGGAGCAAAGGAAAAAGCACCTCCACCAAACATCTTGCTCGAGACACCTCATCCAGAAAAAGATCTGGAGCAAAGCGCAGGAGATCCTTGAACTTGATCCCCAACTCTCGTACTAACATACTCCCCTGGTGAAGGGAGAGTAACTCCTACCGCTTCTCCGCCTTGATCATAGAAGAAAGGAATTCCTCTAGGAATTCCTCCTCAAAGTCAGCACACGAAACCTCTGCCTCTATCCTCTCTCAGAGGTAGAGCGTCCACCACTGTCGCGCCACACCTCTCAGCTGACTGACTGCTAGGGAACCCAGTACTCCCTCGGAGCATGGATCAAGGTAAAAGCGATCCCTAGCTCCTCAATCCACCCCTCTGTCTCCATATCCGAAGTACTACCCTCGTACTTCTTTATTTTTTGCTGCTGGAAAGAATAGAGAGTCTTCTTCCACTGGCTATCTTCCTCCTCTTATTCAATCCTCAACTGATCAACCACCTGGATCTGCTAGGCCTCGGCCGTCTGAGTCACCCGGGGACGACGTCTATGTGTCATAGATGTATGGTAAAAAAAGATCTCCTAAGCCCAAGTAGTAAGGAAATTTTGCAGGGTTTCATTTTATCATTTTATTCAATTTCTTTACCAGAATACCCAAATAAAGTAAAACACAATCAAGATGATGCATGTACCTTCCCAAGGGTCTCTACCCTGCAATCAATGTAGTCTCACTTGGCCGTTCGGAAGGATCAGAGTCCTTGCATCGGATCACGGGGGGCCCTAAAATCCCATGTCCTAGCCGGTCTTCCCTGGCCTATGTCACAAACCAAGATTAACCAAAACTGTTTTCCTACCATCCCATGCAGTACTCACTGTGCCTAACTCCAGACTCCATCCTATCTCTCAACTATCACCTCTGATACCATTCTGTCATGACCCCCTCTCACCAAAGATGACCCTCCTGAGCTGGCAATGGTGAAAGGGAGATAATGACCCCCCGAGTCCCGCCTCCAGTAGGCCCCGGGGTGGCGACTAGCACCAAGGGTATGAGTTTTCACAAATATGGGAGGCATTACCCCTTTTATTATTTAAGATCGGGAAATAGGACAAGTCAACCACAAAAAAGGAAAAGAACAAGTGTATAAAAATAAACCCAAACCAATCCCACATGCATGTTTAAATAGTTCTGAAACAAGGTACAAGTACAAGAAAGCTCAAAAGTACAATAACAAAAGAAACAAGTACAACAAACTGCAAAAACCCCAACTGTCCCGACTAGTAGGGTCCCGCACGACCCTCATAGTCCTCCTAGAAACTTGAAAGTAAATGTAGGGTGAGTATACAAGTATACTCAGTAAGGAAACCTAAAGATCTCATGCACAAGTGGGGAGACATCCTAATGTCCCGTGAGAACAACAGAAGAAACCTAGCCAAGAATTCTATCCACCCAACCTCACCAGCCACACTCACCAAAACACAATCACAACAGGTAGTAGTATATAAGAACAAGAGTATTGGGTACCCCACACCATTTTCCCCCCACTAGCTAGTTGTTCTTCCTAACGGCGAACGTCCTGACGCTACCACACTCTTCCCACCCGCACACACCGAGGCCTCACAACCACGTATCCCAACCGCACACACCTGGGCCTCACAATCATGTATCCCGCCCGCACACACCTGGGCCTCATCCTGAAGGTTCTTGGGAAAATAGTAAAACCTTCCCGAAGAGTCTTGGGCTAAACCACCCCAATCGAAACCTACCCGAAGAGTCTTGGGTGTAAGGTCGCCTCAAGCCATCACAGCCTAGGGAAGAAGGAGCAAGAAGGAGCTAGTAACTAAGGGGAAAACACCCTATCCCATGAAATGGGAGTGTTCGGAACTAAGTGCTCAACATGGGTGGGGTGAGGTAAAACACAAAGATACAAATATATATATATATATATATATACCAAACACTCATCCCAACCTATGGCTTCTAATAGAAAACTGAGCACGTGCCTTGGCACTGCTACTATGAAGCATGCATACAAAAAACAACCCCAAAACCATTTAGGTTTTCATGTTTCAATAGAATCAGTTATTAGTTCCTTAACTACTGGGCAACTATCCACAACTAACCACAATGATCATTCGTAAAACATATCCCTGTCATCCACAAATAAAGTTAGGAAAACACAAGCAGCACAACAAGCCCTATCTTAATAACCAACCAACCCATTGATTAACATTCCCATTCCATTACCATTCCCCACCATTTATTAACTCTCCCATGTTTTATTTATTATTTACAACCCATAGTTTGTTCACATTCAACCCAACCCTGCAGCCCCGCTTCCATCCACCATAACTAGAACCACACCGTACATCATCACCCCTTTAATACCATTTATCGCAGCCTCGCTACCCATCACCAACGTAGTATTCAAACTAACCCACAACCAAGCCAAACGCAGCCCCGCTGCTCACCCGATCCACAACTACCCACAAAACACCCCCATCACATGACACGTATCCATGCCAACACCCACATGTTCATTATTTCATTTTGTTTAACCAGGGTGATCACACAAGGGTTCCATATTTTAAATCAGCCAACTTTACGTGATTATCCAAATTCCACATTCAAAAAAGTTCCATTCACGAAAACGTTCTAGAAATACAGGGAAACATTTAATTGTGCATGAAAAGGCCCCCAATGACTGTGATTTTCAGTAGGCATAAGCCTATTCAATTCACAACATAATATCACAAGATATAAGAAAATAAAGTAACTGCATTCAAAACTTCCCACCCCCGTTATATAATCCAGTTATTATCTTCATTAAACCGGTTCAAAAGTGTTTCACGTAAACAAGAGGAAACCCACCCCGCATGATGCACAATTTAGAGAGATGAAGGAAAAATCCCTACTTCAACAGGTTCTGATCACAACGCTCCCCCGAATCAACTTTAGAAGATGTCCGTCGGCGTCCGTCACTTCTGTCGAATCCTGGAAAAACCTCCTCAGTTGGAAGTTGGAAAGGAATGGCTGAAGGAAAGACAACGAATCCAATCTTAGAAGTTCTGCCTCGTTGTTACGATCTCGTGGCCACTGGAGGATCGTAAATCGGAGCTCGGACGAAGAAGTTATGGAAGAAAAAGGAGCCTTCAAGTCTCTTGGGAGAGCTCTGCTCAGAGGAAAGGGGAGGAGAGGGGAACCCTCCTTTTATAGGCGTGAAAAACAAAAGTACATGACGTGTACTTGGCCTTTTCACACAGCCACCACGCGGCTTCCAACACGGCCTTCAACGCGGCATGTGGCCGTTGACTGGTCAACACACGGTTTAAGGGTAAAGCGTACGCAGGGAGACACTACACAACATGTAGTATTGGGTACACAGTGTGTACCCACTTATTTCACATGGCAAGGACACGACCTTCAACACGGGGTATACCCGGTGAGGGGGGTATAGGGCTTGTACTCACACTACACGGCATGTACTTACAAAATTATGAAAAGAGTGGGAAAAGTCCATTTTACCCTCCAGAACACTTCGTGACCCACTTTTTGAAAAAGGAATGGGCCGGAGAGATCTGGGCCATTACATTCTCTTTGCATGAGAACTACCCACACAACGGATCCCGATCCCCCCCCCCCCCGCGACAACAACATCCACCTGAGGACGTCGCGTCATGACCGCACCAACTGACATCTAACAAAACTCCATTAGAAACATGGAGATCACTTTCCATAACATGGAAAGTAGAATTGAGAGAAGAAGGATCAAATAAAACAAAACAACGAAGGAAGACCACACCCTCTATCGATGACGGATCGACACATACTGCTTGCATCAAAACTAGCGGTGCGCATGTAGAGGGAAGAAATAACAAAGGGAAATGATCAAAGGATTATGGTTCGATGAAACCACTCATAGGGAACAAAGTCTTGGAGTTCGTCACATGGAGAGAAATTATAAGGAATAACAAGGAAAAATATATCTCAGCCTTTTGAAAATCTAAATGGTGCAGTGGTTTAAGATACCCCAGATTTTCCAATAAGATTAAATCAATCATAGATCATTTTTTTATAGAGTAAAGGATTTCCAACCATTAGAAAAATTAAAATATGAGTTGTGGGATTTGAATCGGCCTTAAATCCCTTATAATGAATCCTTGAATGAATTTTACGTCAAAGAAAACTTATAAGGGGAGAAAATGTGGGAAGCGGGAAACCCTGTCTACATATATATCACTAACAGCACCATTCACATATGAGACACCAAAACTAACAGTACAAATGAATCACCAACGCTGACAATACAAATGACTCACAAATGCCGATAGTAAAATTAACTCACCAATGCCAACCGAACAAATGAATCACCAACACCGATAGTAAAAATTGCTTACTGATTCTGACAGAACAAATGACTCATCGATGCTAACAATATAAATGACTAATTGATACTGATAATATAAATGACTCACTGACACTGACACTACAAATGACTCACTGAGGTAAAAAGTAAAAATGAATCACCGATTTTGACAGTACAAATGACTCAAAAACACCGATAGTACAAAACTAGAAACACTGTTCACTGAACTAAGAATTTGGAAAATTATTGGTAATGAGTCACCTTGACCTCCCGTAACACCTCAAGAACCATATTTCAGAAAATGAATGGACTATAGTGATCCATGCCATTAAATAAAATACCACTCATAACATTCTCATCCTCGAGAATTAAAACCCAACCTAAAAGTAAATAGAAAAAGGGGCCCAAACAACAACTCGTCGAGAAACATTTAAAAATATAAGAGGGCACAAAATGAAAAAAAATAAATCCATATCATAAACACAAAAGGTATCAAATAAAAAAAGAACATCATTATATGAAAAAAGTTAAACATCAAACAACTCAAGGTTATAAGCACGTACATGCGACTCACATTCCAATATACTCTCCACACCACCGTGTCACCACAAGACATGAACCAAGGGGATAGCACACCCATGCAATTAATTCTCCTTCTAGTCCTGGATCTTTGTAAGTCACTCTTTGAAGGTCGCATCATCGTCAAAATTGATCTTTCCCCAATCGATGATGTGAGATTCTTCATGAAGATAAAGATATGAAAAACAACATGTATCCATCTCATCTATAGGGAAAGTGCTACCTGATATGTCATAGCTCCAATATGAGTCAACACCTCAAACGGCCTAACAAACCGAGGATAAATATTACTCACACAACCAAACCTTTGCTTCCTAGGATGAGGAGTTTTCTTTATAAACACATGATCCCAAAAATCAAACTCCAATGGTCTCCTCCTATGGTCATCATAGGAATTCTAATGATCCTCCACTGCCTTTGTCCCCTCAAGAATCACTTTAACCATCTCTGCCATATTCTGCACTAGTTCCGGTCCTAGAATTGCTAACTCTCCAACCCCAGTCCCACATAATGGAGATTGTAAAGGTATACAATACAAGGATTCAAAAGTAACCATAATGGTACTGGAGTTAAAAACACTATTGTAAGTTAACTCCACCAAGGGTAAGTTCTTCATCCACGAACCTCTAAAATCCAGGACACAAGAGTGAAACATGTCTTCAATAGTATGGATAATCCACTCTATTTGACTATACGTCTACGGATGAAAAGCAGTTCTAAGGAATAGTTGAGGACTGAATGAATGATGGAGACCTCTCCATGCCCTATAGGTAAAACAAGGATCTTGATTGGAAATGATCATCCTCTTAGGACTTCATGGATTCTCGACACCTCCTCCAGATACGGCCCCAACAAAACCTACACTGATCTTAACTCCTTGATTTCTATGAAGTGAGATGATTTCATTAAATGATCCACTACCACCCATTAGCATCATTTCCACCCTAATATCAAGGTAAACCAATAAAAAAGCCCATTTATATGTCCTCCCACTTCCATTTAAGAACATTTAATGGCTGTAGAAAACCACTAGGGGCACGGTTCTCGGACTTCACCTTCTGGAAGATGAAACATCAAGACACAAACACTGCAACTGCATGCTTTAACCTAGGCCACCAAAACTAACTTCTTAAGGCTAGGTACATCTTTTTCACACTAGAATGTACCTATAAGGGAGAACCATGGAACTCTTTTAGAACCATCTCATGCATTGAAAAAGGAACCAAAATCCTTCCCTGAAAAAACACCCGATGTGTTTCATCCTTAGAACAACCATCAGTGGCCTCTCCATAAACAACTCAGTCTCTCTAGAACTCCACCATAAGATCCACCAATTGGAACTATTCTACCTAATCCACTAGATATGACTGGAACAAAATCTAATAAAGAAAAACTCTTCCCCCAACTTCTCATATATCAAGATTTAATACTAAAAGTTATTCTATTACTCTCCATGAATCACAATATTCATGAAATGAATCACAATGTGACTTCATTCTCAGTGTATCAGCTACAACATTCCACTTACCATGTGTACGTGAGATTTCAAAGTTTCATACCTGTAAGAACTCCATCCACTGACGCTATTGCATGTTCAAGTCATGTTGGGAGAAAAATTCCTCATGCTCTTATGATTGGTGAAAACCAAAAAACGCTCACAAATGAGGTAATTTATCCATGAATTCAAATAAAACACCACTACCAAAAACTAAATATCTTGGGTGTAATAGTTACATTCATGGGGATGAAACTTATGAGACCCATAAGAAATGGTTGATCTCTACTACATTAGAATGCAGCCAAACCCCATACGAAAATCATTGTAGAAAAAAACAAACTGAACTCCCTCTACTGGAAGACAAAGAACCATAGCACTTACCAACTTCTCCTTCAGATATAATAATGTTACCTAACAAAAATCAGTCAAAAAGAACACCTGATCTTTCTTGGTCAATGTTGTTAGAGGATTCAAAACCTAAGAGAAATTGGCTATGAACCTCTTATAGTATCCTACGAGAAAAAAGAAAAATTTTCACCTCTAACACTGTCTTGGGGTTTCCCAAGACACAACTGCTTCTACATTTGATGGATTCGTAGCTAATCCTAGATGGGAAACCACATGCCCCAAGAAACTAACTTCTCGATCCAAAAACATACACTTTGAAAACTTCCAAAACAGTTGATGTCAACGAAGAACTCCCAAAACAGCATGCAAATGCTCTGTATACTCCTCCTCAAATGTGGATTACACAAGGATGAAATCGATGAAAACTACCACAAAATTATCCATGAACTCCGGAAACATATAATTAATCAACCCCATTAATAATGTTGGATCATTTTTTACACTAAATGACATTTCAACAAAATCGTAATTCCCATGACGGCAATGGAAAGCAGTCTTGAGGATATACTCATCCTTCACATGCATCTGATGATATCCCAACCACATATCAATCTTGATGAACCAACTTTCACCCTTCAGTTGATCGAACAAATAATAAATCCATAGAATAGGATATTTATTCTTCACTATCACACTATTCAAGCGATGATAATCAATACACAACCACAAATTTCTGCCAACCTTTTTCACAAAAAAAACTGTTGAACCCCATGATGACACATTTGGCCTAACAAAACCACACTGTAACAAACCACCGAGCTATATACATAGATCATGTAACTCATAATGGGACATATTATACAGATACATAGAGATAGGAGAACCTCCTAGATGTATTTCAATCCCAAACTCGATCTCACATCGAGGGGGAAATGCTACAACCACTTCTGGAAAGACATCTGGGTACTCTTCTATAACCCTGGGAAACACCAATAACTAAACCTCCAAGGAACATAACATCAGTTAACCATTAAGAATGATAAGGATGGAACACGCCTCTGACACATATGAGGGTCTCACTCGCCAACAAACACTTCTAGCTCTCCATCAGCATCAAAGAACACCACCTTCCTATGGAAGAAATATATGATTTCCAGCACTAGATACAACCAGTCCATGTTCAGGATGAAATCATATGGTTATATCCATAAACATATGAAATCTCACCAAGAGCGCTGCTACCCCAAAAATAGCTCACCATCTCTACATACTTCAAACAAGTCATCTCGACCTCAAACTAGCGTAGTCAACACCAAGGGAACTAAAAGCCACTCTAACTCATGCCCCAAAGCATGGAAACTAGTAGTTGGTAAGAAATTGTGTGTGGATCCTGAGTCAAGAAAGTCATAAAACCAAGTAGAAAACAAGTAAAGGGTACCTCGAATGACGTCTGGATCACCCGACATTGGAAACGCTAAAGTATGAATCTGACCACAACCAACTCCATGGAATCTCTGACCTAGTTGATGACCAACACCACAGTTATCATCTTCCCTCTACATATGGGGAGAATCATTGTGTTTTACTCTAACTGACCCATCTTCTCTCTGTTGATCCAAATATGGTGTAACCTGCTGCTGCTGCCTCGGCTGAAACTGCCTCAACAGAGGAACCTAGAGTATAACACCTGGTGCACACTGACAACTCATAAAGTCCAAGAACTCTCGCTACTGATGAACTCAACCTCTACATAAAAAAATATCTTGATCCCTTGTTATAGGAATAAGAGTCACCACCCCTAGAGAAATGAGATGTTGTGGGTTCGGACCTACCCCCGTCCAAACATAAACTCTTCTTCCCAAAAAACAGAGAACCCCAAACCAAAACTCTACTTCATGAGGAATCCTGACGACTCCCCTCTTGTGAATATATGGTTCTAGATAACATCCCCTCGATGAACTCTTCACTCTCCATCACCTTGAGATATGTCTTCAACATAAATGGGGTGACCTAGCATTAGATCCCCAGATGCAAAGCCTCCTCGAAATTCCATGCCCTAGCCTCCTCATCTAGAAACTAGTCCGAAACATATCGCATAAGTTTTTTGAAATGAATCATGAAATCTCACACACTAGAGCTTCTCAACCGAAGGGTAAGAAGATAATGTAGACTGGATGCCTTCATTGTCAAAGAAATAAACTCAACTCTGAACTTGTCTTAGAAATCCTCCCATGAAACTGTCGACTGCCTGTGATCCCCGAAGAAAGAGAACCACCACTTTCTCCCTACCCACACAACATCATCACAACCAATTACACCTAGTGATCCTTTTGAGAGTGGATAAAACTGAAATTTACCTCAACCTCTTCAAACCATTCCCCTGTGATTGTATCTGAAATGGATCCCTTATACTTATGCAAACTATGGTGATGAAACTCTCAGAGTGTCCTACTCCATGTGTAGTCATTGTCAACCTCCACTCTGCAGCGATCTGTGGGCGCAGCCTATAAAAAATATTCTACGCGAACTTGATGAGGAGTCAACCTAGATCCATACCTACAAAATAAAAAATAGTTAGAGCTCCTAATCCTAGAATACAGAAGACTCAAAAATAATTAATTAATTAATTTATTATAATCATTTTATGTTAACCTATCCTAAGTTCTACCCATTCAGAAATAAGAAAAAGGAAGAATGATGAATGATACTTTCCTAGGTCTCTACCCTAAAAGAAGTATCACCACATTTAGTATCCAATTTAAGCTTAATGTCCCATGTGTTAGACAATAGTGGTCCCTAAATACGTGTGTCTTAGCTGGTCTCTAGTGTTTAAAGAACTTTCTAAACTTGACTGACACTTTCTCCCTACCAGCCCATGCAACCTCGCATGTGCCTAACTCCAAACTCTATCCTATATCCCAACCTCCCTATTATACCACTCTATCAGGACCCCATCTCCACAAAGTGTACTCCTCCTGGGATAGAAATATGAGAAGGGAGATAGTGACCCCCCGAGTCCCACCTCCATTAGGCCTCAAGTTGGCGATTAGCACCGAGGGTATAGTGAACACACAAATGGGAGACATTGCCCCCTAAGAGAACACATGTGAAAGTGAGAGATATTAGATAGAAAAAAACCAAATCCAACGTAGACTGCAATATAAAATAAATACCAAGTACACATATGTAATGTTAAGTAATAACTATTAGAATTTAAATGGAAATCCCAAGTACAAAAATGAAGTAAAATAGCAGTGACCACGAAACCCGAATAGCCCATGAAACCATAAGATTGTAGTACCCAGCGTAATCTTCAACATTCTCCAAGTGACCTGAAAAATAGTTTATATAACATAGGGTGAGTATAACATTATACTCATTAGGATACTCCTTGGATTCTCTCATGCAAAAGTAAAGAAAGCGTGCTAAAGCACAGTGAACAACAAGTGAAACTAACTCATCACCTATATAGGTATACTAAGTTCCCAGCCTCACCAAGGTTACTCTCAACAAGCATCACATACAATAGAATAGAATATAATAAATAATATAAAGGGTACCCCACTACTACTTTACCATTGGTTTTCTGCTTTTCCACAACATCACACGTCATAAGCATATCTCGACAAAAAGGATTTTCCATAGACACCTAATAAAAGCACCACAACATGCACCTCGTGCAACACAAAAACCATATCCACATAACCAAGGTAACCATGCAGTTTTCTTTTTCAACCACAACTCTCATAACATGTATCATACATCGGGTATTAAACCTCAATCCATTATAGCTCATACACCATGTAAGGATCCTCAAGCCATAACAACCTATACACATTACACCTATAGTATTCTATACAAAAATATATTCAGAATATATGTCTGTGAATAACCACAAGACATTGCATCCCTCAATACAAATATATGGGGAAAACTAACCGTTGTGAATACCATCACATGAAACTACCAAGAGAAGCGAGTAGGGCCAAATGGGGTAGTCATCCATCCATCCTCCCATCACACTGTTGGGGAAAGCACACCCCTCCTAGGGCTCAGAATCCCTGGGGTGTCTGTCTCCCTAACAAACAAGGTGGGGTAGTGTATAGAAACAAAAATGTATATGATACAATATATATCACAACTAAACTAGGGTAAAATTCTTTTCTTATACTCAACTATAGCTAACGTCTCTCGGACTCCCAACTACCACTGCGAATACTAGATATCCTATAAGAAAAAAACCATTTAGAGAGATTTATTAAATCATATTGTACATTTCTAGACATTTTACTTTATGTTAATTAATTCTTTAACCATTAATTAATCATTATTAATTCAAAATTACATTTCATTAGTATCACACCAAAGTTCCATGCCCTCCAGGCATAACCAGACCAAGTCCATAGCTTATCAAAAATATTACCTTAGTATTGCATCCTAGAAATCTCATACCCCTTGTGTTAACATCGTGTATTCAATCATTTATTAACAAAATTATCACTTTACCTTAATTCTAGGTATTCTAGAAATACATTCTAAGCTAACAAACACAAGTGGCTCAACACAGTGAGTAGATTAACTACCTGTCAAGTCCTTTCCACCTATAGGTGGGGGTAGGCCCATACTTCTTCTTGAAGCTAAACAAAGAAAGCGTGTGAAATACCCCATTCATCTTAACTTATTTTGAATTGAGGGTAAAAAAGACTAGAATACTTAAGCAATGGGGAAATAAAATAAGATAACAAGCCAATAAGATTCAGCAAGCATCCAACATTCACATCCAACTTGTTTCATCATCTCTAGTGTCCTCCATAACACCCACATGCATGAAACGATGAACCTCAACACTCTAGGCGTCAACTGCTACCACAACCACTGAGCCTCACTAACCACACATCTTACAACATCCATCTGGTCTCATAAAACATCACAAGAAGTAAGAAAACAAAGAAAATGGGATCTTGTCCCAAAACAAGGCATTTTTCCTTGACAGGAAATGGTCTCTCATAGCTCCAAAGAAGAAATAATTTAACCTTACAAGAAATAGGGTAACTCATAACCCTAAGATGCCTTAAATTTTATCAATAAACTGGCTCTTTAATCCATATGTAATTAGGCGATTCATTAATAGTAGCTTCCGAGTATTGGAAACCTAAGAAGTAAGTTATCATAGCTATCACAAATTAATTAAACAGGCTTACTGCATCAATATGATTATCATTAATTTACAACAGCCACAACCATATTAATTTATATGCCTCTTTAACATTGAAAATTAATTTACAATTAATCCTAGTTTACATTTTTTGCCTATTTTCGATCAATAACAACTTGATAAATTAGGATAGAAAATTTATCACACTATCTAGAAAAATAAGAGGTAATAACATACGATCGATACCAATTTATTAATCAGGTTCAAATATTTATTATTCCAATTCCATTATTATCTAGTGGGGTAAAACATGTTAACTCTATAGTTTCATATAAAATAATAGAGAATCCATTAATTCACTAACTCAAAATGTTATTGATGCTCTTTTCATGATAATGACCCACACAATGGATCATGATCACCTCCTCCCACAACAACAAAATCCACCCCAGGACATTGCCACATGACCGCACCAACCGACACCCGAGAAAAATCAATTTGAAACTTTGAGATCACATGACATAACATGTCTTGGAGAAATGGGAGAAGAAGGATCGAATAAAACATAATAATGGATATATATCATACCTTCTATCGATGATGGATCAACCAATACTACTTACTCCAAAATAGGTGGTGCACATACAGCAGGAAGAAACATCAAGGGGAAATGATCCTTGGATTAACGTTTGATCACAAAACTTATATGGGAAGAAAGTCTCAGGGTTCCTCACATAGAGATAAAGGAGAAGGAATAACAAGTAAAAATATATCTAGGACTTTTGAAAATAAAAATGGGGAAAAAGTTTAAGATACGCTATATTTTCCATTAATATCAGATTTTTCATAGATCATGTGTTTTGACCCAAAAAAATATTACCGACCATTAAAAAAATTAAGATAGGAGTTATGGGATTTGAATCTCCCTTAAATCCCTTAAAACAAGGCCTAGAATGTGTTTTACATCAAATAAAACCTAAAAAGAGTGAAACTATAGGAAGTTGGAAACACTATTCACAACTATCTCACCGACAACACTATTAACATATGAGATGCCAATGATAATAGAACAAATGAATCACTGATGACAACGGTACAAATGACTGAGGGATGCCAAAAGTACAAGTGACCCATCGACGCTGATAGTACAAATGAGTCACTAGCGCTGACAGTACAAATGACTCACTGACGCTGACAACACAAATGACTAACCGATGCTAACAGTAAAAATGACTCACAAACACCGATAGTAAAAATGACACACCGATGATGATAGTAAAAATTACTCATCGATGCCAATAGTAAAAATGACTCACCAACGTTGATAGTAGAAATGACTCATCGAAGACAATAGTACAAATGAATCACTGACGTTGACAGTACAAAAGGATCACCGATGCTGATAATACAAAACTAAAAACATTTTTCACTAAACTAGAAATTTGGAAAATTGTTGGGAATGAGTCACCTTGACTACCAAGAACACCTCAAACACAATATTTCAGAAGAGTAATGAACTGGAGAGGTCTGGGCCATTACATGAGATTTCTCCCAATGAATTCTCATCCTCAAGAATTCAAAAACAACCTAAAAGGAAACATAAAAAGAGGTTTGAACAACCAGCCATCAAGATACCTCTCAGAAGAGAGAAATCCAAAAAAAGGTAACAAAAGAAATCCATCTCAAAAATACAAAAGGTCTCTAATCACAAGCAAACATCGTTATATGAAAATAGTTAAACATAAAATAACACAGGTTATTGAGAAAGTATCTACGACTCACGTTCCCATGTACTCTCCTCCACACCACCATGTCACCACAATACACAAACCAAGGGGATAATATGGAAATGAAACACCATCTCCTTGCAGTCCTGGATCTCTACAAGCTGCTCCTTGAAGGTCGCTTCATCATCAACTTTGATGTCACCCCAAATTGATGACATGAGAGTCATCATGAAGATAATGATGGAGCCACAACAGATTAAAAACATAATGTATCTGTCTCATATGTGGTGGAAGTGCTACCCAATACTCCATAGCTCCCACATCAGCCAACACCTTGAAAGGCCCATCAAATTGGGAAGAAAGATTACTCCCATGACCAAACCAACGTTAACCATGATGAGGAGTTAACTTAAGAAACACATGATACCCAAAATCAAACTCCATAGGTCTCCTACTACGATCAGTATAGGACTTCCGATGACCCTGGTGTTCCTTCATCCTCTCACAAATTACTTGAACCATCTCTGTCGTATTCTGCACTAGCTCTAGTCTGAGAATTTCTAACTCTCGAACCCTTGTCCATCACAATGAATAATTGATATGTCGGCCAAACAAGGCTTCAAAAGGTTCCATACCAATGGTTGGGGGAATTTTTTTAAGAGAACTCCACCAAGGGTAAGTGCCCCATCCATAAACCTCCAAAATCTAGGACATAAGAGTGAAACATGTCTTCAAGAGTCTGGATGGTCCCCTCTATATAACCATCCTTCTATGGATAGAAAGTAGTGCTAATTCACAGGTTGGAACCTTATGAATGATAGAGACCTCTCCATACCCTAGAGGAAAAATGAGGATCTTGATCAGAAATGATCATCCTTGGTACATTGTAGAGTCTCACCACCTTATCCAAATATTTCCTCAAAAAAACCTCCTCTGAGCTCAACGCCATGATTTCTTTGAAGTGGGATGATTTAGTTAAATGATCCACTAACACCCATATAGCATAATGGACTCTTTGGGATTGAGTTAAACAAGTAAAAATTCCATTTAGATGTACCCCCACTTTAATTGAGGAACATCTAATGGCTAGAGCAAACCACCAGGAACACAGTGCTCAATTTTCACCTTCTAGTACACCAAAAATCAAGATATATACTTCATTGGTGTGTTGATGGATTTTTAATTAATAATGTTTTAATTTTCAATATTACCATGCATAATTTAATATAGGGATTGTTTATGATATGAAATTTTTTCTGGGACTTTACTTTAACCCTAGTGAGTTCTTATGCTAAAATTATATATATACAATTCTTACATAAATACATATTTTTTATTACCAGATATAGAATGTAATGACCCCCAACCCACAAAGTGTACCCCTCCTGGGTTGGAAAATTGAGAAGGTAGATAGTGACCCTTGATTCCCACCTTCAGTATGCCTCGGGTTGGTGACTAGCACCAAGGGTATAGTGAACACACAAATGGGTGGAATTACCCTCTAAGAGAACACATGAGAAAGAGAGAGAGATAAGATAGAAAACAACCAACACAAACTTAGACTGTAATATAAAATAAATCCCAAGTACAAATATATATTTTCATTCAAGAACTACTAAAAATGAAAGGGAAAACTGCAAGTACCAAAAGAAAGTAAAACATGAGTGACCACGAAGCCCGAACAACTCCTGCAACCCCAAGCTAGTAGTACCCAACCTGACTTCCAAACAGCTCAAAGTGACCAAAAAAAGACTTTATCTAACATAGGGTGAGTATAAAAATATACTTAGAATGATCCTACCCAGAGCCTCTCATGAAAAATTAATGAAAGTGTGCTAAAGCACAGTGAACAACAAGTAAAACTAAATCGTCACCAAAACAGGTAAACTAAGTTCCCAGCCTCACCAAGGATACTCCCACAGAGTATTGAATACAAGAGTATATAATATAATAAATAATATTAGGGGTTCCCCCACTACCACTTACCCACTGGTTTTCCGCTATTCCCAAACACCGCACATCCTTAGCATATCTCTCCAAAAAGGCTTTCCCACAAACATTGGGAAGAAGCACCAAAACATGCACCTTATGCTACACAACCACCACGTCCACATAACCTTGGTAACCAGGTAGTTTTTGAGAGCCTCCATGTATCGCAAGACATTTATCATACTTTGACTATTAAACCTCAATCCATTATAGCCCATCCATTAGGTAAGGATCCTCAAGACATCACAACCTATACACGTTACACCTATAGTAGTCCATAGGTATCTAAATAAAAAATATATATATTTGTGAATAACTACAAGCCATTACATCCCTCTACACACATATATGGGGAAACCTAACCATCTTGCATACCATCACAAGTAGCTACGAAGATAAGAGAGTAGGGCCAAGGGGGGTAGTCATTCATCCATCCTCCCATCAAGATGTTGGGGAAAACACCCCCCACTTTGGCTTAGAATCCACAGGGTGTCAGTTTCCCTACCTGATAGGGTGGGGTATCATATAGAAACACAAAATTACATGATACAATATTGATCACAACCATACTAGGGTAAAATCCTAGTCTTAGACTCAACTGCAGCTAATTTCTCTCGGACTTCGGGCTACCACTCCTAAGACTATATATCCAATAAACACACAACCTTTTAAATAGCTTTGTTAAATAATCTTGTCTATTTTCCTCAATGTCACTTTACGTTAATTAATTATTTAACCATTTATTAACCATTATTAATTCCAAATTATATTTCGTTAGTTTCAAACCAAAGTTCAATGCCCTCCATGTATAACCAAACCAACTCCACAACTTCTCAAAAATATAACCTCACTATTGCATCCCAACATGCTCCAACCCCATTGGTTAACATCATTTATCCAATCATTTATTAAAAAATTGTTACTTTCCCATAATTCCTGGTATTATATAAAATAATTCTAAGATACCAAACATAAGGGGCTAAAAACGGTGAGTATATAAACTACCAGTTGAGTCCTTACCAACTATATCAGGATTGTAGGCCCTTTCTTCCTAGAGAAGCTAAACATGGAAAGCACGTGGATCACCCCATGAATATTATCCTCTTTTGGAAGGCGGGTAAGAAATAACAGATTCTTTAAGAAGAGTAGAATCTAAAGAAAATAAACAACCAATAAGATTCACAATGCACCCCACATTCACATCCAGCCCGTTTCATCATCTCTAGTGTCCTCTCTGACACCCACATGCATAAACTGATGCACCTCACCACTCTAGGCATCAAATGCTACCACAACCACTAGGCCTCCCTACCCCCAAATCTTACAACATCCATCTGGGCTCATAACACATCACAAGAAATAGGAAATATCAAAGCAACTGGGTTCTTGGCCCTAAGAATGGAATTTTTCCTTCACACAATGAGCTCTCATGGATCCAATGTAGAAGGTACTCGGTCTCACAAGAAAGAGGGTAACTCAAAAACATACAAGTCATTAACTTATATCAACTAATTGTCTCTTTAATCCATATTTAATTATCCAATTAATTATTAGTAGGTTCCAACTATTGGCAACCTAAACAAAAATCTATCATAGCTATCACAAATTAATTAAACATGCTTACTGCACCAATTTGATTGTCATAAATTTACAACCAAAACAACCAGATACATTTACATGCCTCTTTAACTTGAAAAATAAGCATATATTTAATCCGAATTTATATTCTTTACCAATTTTCTATCAAGAATGACATGCTAAACATGGTAATCATAGATATCACACGATCTATAAAAACAAGAGGCAATAATATACAATTGATGCCAATTTATTTATCTGGTTTAGATATTTATTATATAAATTCCATTGTGATCTAGTGGGGTAAAACATGATAACTCTATAGTTTCACAAAAAATAATATAGAATCCATGAATCCCCCACCTCAAAAGTTTCCTGATGCTCTTTTTATGAGAATGATCCATGCAACGGAGCCAACGAGCTTGTACCCTAGTGGTACAAGCTCCTGCTTGGAATCCAAAAGACCCGGGATCAAATCCGGGTAGTGGTGAATTTCTGGGTATTATAGCAGGGCACTGTAGCAGTATTGTAGCAGACGTGGAACTATTGCAGCGATGACACTGTAGCGGCAGAGGGACTGTAGCAGGAACTATAGTGGCATCGGTTACTGTAGCAGGTACTGTAGCAGCGTGGGTACCATAGCAGTACTGTTCACTGAGGGGTCCTTTGGGCCAAAAAATGGGCTTTTAAGCCTTGTATTCAGGAAACTTGGCCTTGGGATTTTAAAGAGGTCTTTTCTTTAAATAATAAATTGAGGCTTCGACCCCAACCTTTTAAAAAAAATGATCCATGCAACGGATCACGATCACCTCCCCCCATGACAAATGCATCCACCTGAGGATGTCGCGGCACGACCGCAACAAACCACACCCAAGAAAACTCCATTAGAAATATGAAGATCATATTCCATAACATGGAAAGGAGATAAAAGAGAATAAGGATCGAAGAAAATAGAAGAATGGAGGTATATCATACCTTCTATTGATGATGGATCAATACTTTCTACTTGCACCAAAACAGGGGGTGCACCTATAGCAGGAAGAAAATTCAAGTTTAAACGATCCATGGATTATGGATCGATCACACCACTCTTATGGGAATTATGTCTTATGGTTCCTCACACAGAGAAAAATTATAAAGAATATCAAGGAAAAGTATATATCGCACTATTGAAAATCCAAACGGAGTAACAATTTATGATATGCTAGATTTTCTATTAAGATTTGATATTTTATAGATCATGCATTTTGACCGAGTAAAGGATTTCTAGCCATAAGGAAAATTAAGATAAGAGTTATGGTCTTCGAATCAGCCTTAAATACCTTAAAACAGGGCCTTGAAGGCATATTACATCCAATAAAATGTCAAAGGTGTGCAATTATAGGATGCTCAAAACACTGTTCACATCTGTCTCATGGACAACACTGTTCAAATATGAAATGATGTCACCGACAATATAAATGACCCACTGAGGCAGACATTAAAGATGACTCACCGACACCAATAGTTCAAATGACACACAGACACCGATAGTACAAATGACTCATTGACGCTGACATTACAAATTATTCACTGATGCCGGCATTAGAAATTACTCACCTACACTGACAGTAAAAATGGCTCACCGATGATGATAGTACAAATGACTCACCGACACCGATAGTACAAATTACTCACCGACAATGATAATATAAATGACTCACCAACATAAATGGTATAAATGACTCACTAACACTGACAGTACAAATAACTCACTGATTCTGACAGTACAAATGACTTACAGACACATAAAGTACAAATGAATCCTCGAGGCTAACAATAAAAATGACTCACTGATTCTGATAGTACAAATGACTCATTGACGCAGAAAATACAAATGACTCACCAACGCCGAGAGGAAAAAACTGGAAACATTGTTCACTAAACTAGAAATTTAAAAAAGTGTAGGGGAAGAGTCACATTAATCCTCTAGAACACCTGAAACACCAAACATCAGAAAAGGAATTGACTAGAGAGGTCTGAGCTATTACATAGGTAATAGAAAAAACACCTAAGTAGGTTCATAATCATAGAGATTTCATGGAGTTTTGGTGATGGTTACATGCGGTAATTCATATGTTGTATATGAATTTGTCATTAGGATTATAGACTGTTTTATTTTATAAAATTTGTATTCTTTTGGTAATATTCTATGATTTTTTTATGTTTTTTCCTTGTGATTTCTGCTTTTTTTGTATTGAATCACTAGAGGGTAACTCACTCCCCATGGTATTCTTTAAACCATCAACATCAGTCTCCAACCTATAATGACCAAGATTTATAGTTGATACCTTTTTTCCTTTTCACCTCAGTAGTGGATTCATGTTGGGGTGGGACATTAAAAAATTGTATCTCTAACATCTTATATTTAAGAATTAATTTTCATCCCCTAATTTACTTTTTTATAGTTTATAATGAATGGAAACATAGTTGGAAAATAAATATTATAACATATAAAACAATTGAAAACACATTAGTCACTCATAATTGTACATTACAAAAAAGTAAATGAAACCAAGTATTACATACAAATAATTATTACACACCATGCATTATTACACCTCTTAAAAGTTCAAAAAATAAAATGGGACAATATATAAAAACTCATATTATTTTTTAGGACTAGAAAATCTTTGGGATCATCATCACCCTTATAAATAATTATTTGTATAACTAATCCTAAAATGGGAAAACAACATGAAATGAAAAATCATGTTGTAAAATTCTAATAGAAAATTGAAGGAATGAATTTGATTTGAAAAGATTTAAAGGGATGAATTTATAGAATGTAATTGGGGGATATAATATTTATTGGTCCTTTATAAAACAATACATAATTGTTTGGTATAATACTAGTAACATACTACCATATCAAAATTATCAATATAATGTTAATATATATAAAGTTTGTTTTGATGTTAAAAATGTAGATTTACATTACCAATAATTTAATTGAAATAAAATAAATTATTTTGGAATAGAATAAAATGATACACATTACTTTGTGAAAATGCCTTTTGTTGTAAAGAAAATATTTTTATGAAATATATATTTTTATTAAATTTATTATTTTTAAAGAATTATTTCAATAATATAGATTTATGATTATAATTAATGGTTAGAAAAAAATAACCTATAATATATAATAATTTAATTATAATTAAAAATAATTTAATCATTAATTTCCAAATAAATATGTTTTATATACAACCATTATTTTTATTATATATTATATGATATTATTTAAAAGTTAAATTAATTAAATTTAAATTATGAAATTTATTGAAATTAATTTTTTATATATATAAACTAATAAATTAACATTCATCAAAATAGTATTATTTGATAAAGAATAAGAATAAATTTATTTTTATCCATAAAACATATTTTACAAAAAAATATTTCTACATGTTATGAATTTTTATTTCAAAATAAATTTTAATCAAATGAATATTATAAAATTAAATAACTTTCTAGGAATCATATTTTTAAAATTATATAATAAATAAAATTTCATCTTTTTGGTAAAAGAAGTTACTAAGGTAAAACGTGAGATACTACAGTAAATGGTAAGATGTGGATAAAGGGTGAATTTAAGTTTTAAAGTCATTGAATATATCTATACCTCATCAGTTAATATACAGAAGAAGTATAATCTATAAAATTTAAGAGGTTGCAGGTGAAGAAAAACACTAGATTACATGATGCATTATTAAATATTTTAACTTAGACATGTGTTAATAAGAACAGCACTCCTGTACCACGTCCCATTAGGAAGTTAGGACGCACCATAGAGCCCTCCCTTGATAAAATAGTGAAGAATACCAAGCATGGACCTCTGATCCTTCATAAAAGTATGTATAGGGGAGATAAACAGTTTCATGCTCATGTAAATTCAAATATATTGGTGTGCATTGAGCATAATCGATATCATCAAAGCAGTATGAAAATAATATCTATCTCTAAAGAATAGTTGGAATTTTAATCTTTTGATCTACAAATTATGTTCGTTAGAAAATTTATCATGTATAGGCCTTTACACTTTTTCCTAATAAAGTCCCTAAAATCAATATGATTTATGAGTTTTCCTATTTCTCTATTTAATTATTCACATGTGTTTTTGGTTTTATGTCTAAAAATTATTTCTATCTGATTTGTATTAGAGGTTCTGGGTCCTTTAATGGATTTTTAATGAAGGAATTGAAATGGTCCTCAGATTTCTACATAGAGATTGAGTCTCACATATATAATAACACCACTCTTTATTTCACATAAATACATGATTTAATACATAAATTTCACTTATTAATACCTGAAATATTGATAGTTCTAGTTTATTTGGAAACAAGTTACATTATATAACAATTTAATATAGGAAAAAAATCATAATTATTGAAAACTTCCTTAACATGCCTGCATATAAAACTGATTAGGATAACTTGGGGACATTAATAAGAATGGTTTGGGCTATAAATCATAGTAATGGAATAAACATTCAATAAGGTTATAAAAGTTATAAAATAGGTATATCAATGGGGTATAAAAAGTTTTGAATCATAAACATGAGCAATGAGACATGATATAGCATGATAATCACAACATGGGAAATGTGGAGACAACATAAAACACTGCATCATAAACATAGGTTAAGGCTAACTACTGAGATATCATAATGGAAAAATTCCCAGAAATAAATTAAATTCACTCTCTATCCCAATATGATGTATCATGAGACAAAACATTACCCAATTTATTGGCATTCTATATAATTTCAGGTGCACCTGTAACATTCATTTTATTCACATTCTTAAGTTTCCCAAATAGATCAAAAAAATGGAATCATTTTTCATCACATTTTATTCCATGATCAAGGAGTGTGGAAAAAATAAATTTAATCCCTTAATTAAATATGTATAAGTGCATAAATATGAACACCCTTGATAGGTATTGGGTATGGGTATTCACTACACATTTTGTGGGATGGAATCCCATGGTAAAATTTTGACAACATAACGGGGGCACATTAATGTTCATGAGAGAGATTAATGAGAGAGAAAGGGGTATATAATAATTTATAAGTCATAAATCTAGTATGGGGGATATAAACACAACCCAACATTAGATATTAAAAATAAAAGGGCATAAAATGAAGAAGATTCAAGAATAAAGTGGAGAAAGAGAGGATTTCTTACTTGATTGTGGGACTCCACGTGCATGGGATGATCTTATTGATAGATTTTGGAACCATAAGAGTACACTAGAGAGGGTATATTAGAGTATTTACATTATACATGGAGTTTTAGTGGAGATAATGGGAGCTTGGGTGGTTTTATATAATAAATGAGGGGGATTTCGTTATTATTTAGGTTTTCAACTCTACATAATAAAATAACCAAACCCACAAACCAAACTATAATTTTATCCAATTGTTTCTGAAAAAATGGGTGTGTCTATAATTATTTTATAAGTAAAATATCTGAAATAAATAAAATAATACCCTTTCTTATGTTGAGGAGAGTGATACTCTTAAAGAAATGATTTTAAAACCTTAAAACATATTAATTGTTTTGGAGGATTCATAAATTATTTTGAAAAATATAAAATAAAATCACATTATTTTAAATTTAAAACATATATTTGATTTTTTATTACATTTATAGTATTTATTATATCACTTTTGGGTCATTATGTTTTCATAATACAGATAATATATTTATAAAATATTTAATTTTTACTCAAAAATTCAACTGCTTGAGAAAATAATGAAAAACTCACCATTAGATAATTCTAACATTATAATTCCAAAAATAATATTTATTTTCTATAAATAATTCTCTAAATAGGTGAATTTTTAATTTTAAAATAGTAATCATCATTTATTGAGAAATGTTGATTTTTTTGACAAGAACAGTTTTTGAACCCTTACAAAAATTACATTTCACCACCTTAAAAATATCTCACCATTTATATTTAATGAAAATTAGTTAATAATAATATTTTATGGAAATATTAATTATTTCAAAAAACCATTAATTCATCAAAATAATTTATTTAATTGAATTTGAATATTACTAAAAAATATAATATTTATTTTATTATATCTAATTAAAAATCATTTATAAAGTAACCATAATAAGATAAAAATTTATTCATTATTATATAAAAAATAATGTACATACTTATAATTCTAAGGTATTGATGCATATTTATTTAATACACTAGAAAATTCTCTAAGCGTAAGGTGCACGACTGTTAGACTTTCATGGGGTGGTTTGGCGTACATGGTTTGGGTCATGATCTCGATAAGATTGAAATTCTATCATAAATGGCTTCGATCATGCATAAGTTATTGGATATCATCTTAGAATTGGTCAGGGGGAAAACCTAGTGATCTTATCTCCCTCAAAAACTATGATTAATGGTCTTATTAGGGTATGTTCCTTATGGTTGAGGTCATCACTTCCTTTATCTGTCTCAACAGCATTTGTTAGAACCCTATATAACGCCCTGACCCCAGCTACCCAGAGTCGGTGCATTACTTCGTAACATTGGCATGATCACAAGAAAGATCAAATCTCGAAAGACCGATTGGTTTAGTAGCCTTGGAAACACTAGATATATTCATAAGTTTTACATTACATCATAAAATGAAAAACTACTACAATAACATAATGTCTCCATAATCCACACTCATATCCCCACATAATATCCCTGCAGGTCATTCATAATTTACTTCTTCACTTCCTGGGAAAAATAAAACATAGAAAAGGGGTGAGCTCAAATGCCCAGTAAGGATAACAATATAGCGGAAACTTTCATAAATAAGAATAAACATTTAAGGCAATGCATTACTAAAACAAAAGACTTTTAAACTTGAACTTCAACATAGTATGGCAAAAGTAAAATGAAATAATGCCATTTACTTATTCACATGGATATTCTACTAATCGAATAATCACATGAAAAAATCAATAACCACTTTCATAATGTTGGAATGCATAATGCCAGACTATCATAACCACATAGCCAAGGCCTCGTGCCAAGACTACAAATAAGATTTTGTCAAGGCCTTGTTCCAAGACACTAGTTTGTCTCATGAGACCTACCGATGCAATTTTTTCAGAAGATACTTATGTTTAAAATTGATAAAATATACTCCAGTGTTTTTATGAAAACAATATGCAAGCTTCTGAAAACAAAATAACTAATTATGAGACTTCCCGATTAATTACAGGCCATGATGGGTCCACTCCCAATCCCTTCCTATCTACCAAACTCGAGAGTCAGGTTTTCTGAAAACATTTTTAAGCTTGCGTTAAATACGTATACATTTGCACTGAATTTTCATATATTTGAGAGAAATATCTCTCTTTTGAAATCATTTAAAAATCAAATAATTATAAAAGAAAACCCTTTCTTTGAAAATATTCTTATAAGCTTGTAAGGGAAGCTTTGAAGATTTTATAACGGCGGAAAATAGCCGCACTCGCCGTATAAGTAAAAAAAAACATTCTTACCTTAATTCTGTCGAAAAGGTTAAAAAGGACCTTGTTTTGAAAACGACCGAAAGATTCCTTTATAAACCACTTATAAAAGTCAAAAAGGGTATAAATGACTTTAACTCATATTCTAGTAAATAGTAAAAATGTTTTGAAATGCATTTTTAAGAAACATGGATGTGGATGATAAAGAGATCCCAGTAGATTATTACGTATAAACAACCTCGGATAATGAAGAGATTGTGAAATAACCCTTACCTTGTACTTTTCCTTGGTTGGGGTAGGTTAACCTCCTGTATAATGGTGAAATAATTGTTATTAAATTATACAAGAATCATATATATTAATATGATATCATATATGATCTTTTAACATTGATTTGTTAATAATATCTTAGAATTATCGTCGTTTCGGGTGTTAACTTACTTGTTTTCTTTTATATGTTTTGTTACGTAAGACATGTTTGTAAAGGATAGGTTGTATATTATTCATATCCAGAATGATATCTAGTCCTTAAACATCATTTTTAAATCATCAAATGATAATTATTCTTGAATGGATACGATGGAGAATGAATCTCATCACGTTCGTGGAGATGGTAGTCCGTACGTACGCACGAGCGACAATATCATTCTTTTGATATTAAAATAATATATAAATGGATGGTATATCATATATACAGAAATCATTAACATGTTATATTTATTATTTACATGAGTTACACATCATTATTATACCCATCCAAATAATATTATATTGAATAACAATTACACCACGACGTTGAGACTGTAGTCCGCACGTACGCACGTATGGTGACATGTTATTCAAAGGGTGGATAGAATACTGAATATGGTTGTACCATATTTATAATAACATCACAGTATATGTGAGATACTGGAGTTATTATTTTATAATGGTAAGAACAAAGGAAGAAGAAGTGGAAGAAGAAATGAACTTGGAGAAGGGTGGTGAAATCATTACCTCTTCTTCGGGTTCTTCCTTTTGATTTGATCAAAAGGGCTCCTTAGGTTGGCTTTCTGATCAAACTAAGGCCTCTAGGTTGTAGTGAGGGATGTTGGGAGAGTATTTGGGCAGAGTTTTGCCGAACCAAAATGCTTTGAAGGTGTGAAGAAATGAGAAGGAGGAGTGCCCTTTTATAAGAGGGGTGAGGGGCACCTTTGGAAAAGCTAGAAATATTAATTTATAATAAATTCATATTCGGTTTATAATGGCTCCAAAGCTTATTATTCAAAGGTTAAGGTGGGGATAGGTCGAAAACCAGTCAACCAATATAATTTAGACATGTTTGGGTACTTATATTAACCTTATCTTTAAGTATTAACTCTAAGTTAATTAGTTTCACTTTTACAATGTCTCTTTGTATTTTTATATAATATGGTTAATAAACTTACTATATACATCCACGCGACCCCCAAGTGGTACATTAATGATGAACCTATCATGATATAAGTCTCTTGGCCGAACCTTAGATTTTTAGGAATTTAATATCAATTAATAATATAATATTTGTTTTAAGAACTCTTTTATGTCAATTTTGACACTATTCAATAGTTGATTTTTGTGAAACTCATAACAGATTGATTACTTCGAACAAAGTCAATTAAATCAATCCTAATATATCATATTATCCTAGAAAATTAGTTTAATTCATTAAAAGTTTCATATTATATTTATTTGGGTATTTATAATATCAATTATTTTAATTTTTCACTATTATAGTAATTACTGCATCATCATTGTGTCATAAATAAAATAAATTATTTAATGTCTAAAAATTATAAATAAAATATCATTATGTAGGAAATCTTTTTATATTTCTAATAAATATTTATAATCTAAAATCCAACATATTTAACCCTATGTAACAATTGTTTTGCGAAAAGATATATGCTTGTGTCATTTTTGTATTTATTTTAACTTAATTAAAATAAAGTGTCATTATCACTTACAAGTGGATCCATGGGGTCCCAAAATAGACCCAAAGATTCCCATGGTCGACCATGTATCAACCAATAGGGTTAATACACGTTTTAGGGTAATTTAGTATTATTATAATATTATTTTTTTAACCCTTATTTACCGGATTTACCCTTAACCATGGTAAATAAAATATTTACCGCAGTAATTATTCAAAATGTCTAAAAATAAAAGTTACCTATTTACACAATTTGAACATCCTGATTCCAAATATGGAATCCATTTTCCTAAATTCAAAACACAGAAGTGTCAGAAATTAATTTAAAATTAATTCCCGCTGTCAAAACAAAAAGCGTGTTTTTAAGAGATAATAACTATCAAAAGATTGACACTTGTTTATGTTCGGTTTAATTGTAAAATTATGTCCAATGACCAACATTATATTAAATGGTAAAAATATATTCTAAATATACTTTAAAACCACTCAAATTCATAATTTATCACTATTAATTATTTTGATTAAAAAAGTTTTTTTTAATTAAAATTTAGTAATTTTTCACTATTCATCAAAATATGAAAGTTATCCGAAATGTACCAAAATTTCACCTTAGGCTAAATTCGATATTCCAAATCCAAAAATGAAGTCCATTTTCAAATATAAAATATATATAATTTAAAAAGTAGGTATTACTATTCATAACGGCTAGTTTGATTGGTTGTGGTGTGTGTTAAAACTCAAGGTTGCGTACAACACACGCTATCACATTATTCAAAGAGAAGCGTACCGTAGAAGCTTGGGATGTTTCATTTTAAATTTTTGATGTCCCTATTTAGTCAAAAGTTTATAATATAGTATTTAAAAAGGGTTTACTATTAAATTTGATAAAAGTGCAATACTGAAAATGAATTTGTTCTTGCATTATATCTAAGAAACTCATAATATGGATTCTAAAATTATAAGGATTATATAAACATTAAAATTTATCTAATACTATTCATAACCTCTTTTGAACGGCTTTTTTTTTGTAAGTCATGGTGTGATTGAACTCGGTGTTGTGTGTAGTGCAAGTTAATGAATTATTTTGAAGAAATAACACACTATGAAATCTTGGGGTGTTACATTCTCCCCTCCTTCAATAAATTGCGTCCTCGCAATTTGAAATTGTTCTTCGAAAATAAAAGGTTGAAAATAAAAAATATCTTTATGGGAAAACCCACATCGGAAATTGGGTTACTAAAATTTATTCTTAATATGAGGAAAAGAGAAATGAAAGGGTCACCACCAAATTATGATCTCGATTAGGAGAACATTGGTGGAAATTAGAGACATATAATTGGAGGAAAAACGTAAATATTTATAGGTAGTGATTGAGGTCATCAATCACAAACAAGTATAAAATTTAGGTCCTTAAAATCATCAATCTATGATGATTTGAAATACCATCGGTTCAACAAAACATAGGGTATTGGGATAACACATTTTTGACGTTTCAAAATATCTTAGTTGAAATCCCACATCGAAAAATTAATTAATGAGGCCTCTATTTTAAATAAAGAGTGGAAAGTATGAAGATTACCGAAAATAACACATACTAGGGTTCCATGTAAGAAAATATGGATATGGAAGAAAAATCTAGCCATCAATTATCTGATGGAGAGTGGTAGAGAACATGGCTATGAAAAGGCCAACAATCCCAAAGCCATAAATTAGTGATGATTTAAGGTACCATCTAGGACAACATTTTTGTTCTAAGTTCCTTTTATTAATGATGAGGAATTTATTTATGAGATTGGCTAAGATCATAAGGAGATATACTTAGTTTATAATTAGAGTTTTATCCATTAATAAATTTCTACCAATACTCATCATTCACTCGTAAAAAAAAATTCTATTTATACTATTCATAGAGGGTTCCAAAATAAACGAATTTATAATTCATCTACCAGATCTTTTAAAAAGCTACTTTATTTAATCCAGGACATCTCGTGGGATAGTGGTAGGTGATACACCCTTGTCACCCTTCGGTTGTGGGTTCAAGTCTCGCAGCCTTGCCGGACGCGACGGGTTGCCGCCCGACCTCCGGGTTGTCCTTTTATGGCAATCCAAAATAATCCAAACTAGAACTATCCAAAATACTTCTATCCAAACTCACAGTCCAACATTTATAAGTAAGGTAAACATAATGTAGAACCTTTTTACCCCGTAATAGCATATGAATACCTTCATCATGTATTCTTTTAATACACCGAAACATCCTGAATTACCATATTCCTTATTGATTACATTCATGCTCCCTTATTCCATATAGAGAGCTGGATATACTTCATTAATCCAAAAATGTTTTAAACCCCAACAATGATGGAATATACAAATCATTAATCAGTTCCAGGGTAGTCAAGAATATCCAATATAATTTATCCAAAATAATCACATATTATTCCAAAATCACTACCTCAGTATCAGAACTATATTCTCTCAACCATATATTTTCCAAAAATTTATCCTGCTATTGAGTCACTTTTCTTTGTTCCACACAATCTCAAGTCCTTAATGAAATAGTACTGCAGTACAATCCTTATATACTCCATAATTATTATAACAAGTACATTGTTGATACAACACTCAATTGACATAATCAACATAAGAACTCTAATCATTCCTCTCCATCTGTGGTAGTATCATAACTTGATTATTATCCAATAACATTATTTGCAGCATAGTCTGATGACTGGGACATAGGTTCGCGTAGTGTCCAAACTCCTTGAAAATGAAGCGTTGTACATTTAAAACCATTTTCTTACCCTTGCAGTCACGTACTTTGTGCCCTTTTCCTCCACACTTATAACAAACTGCCATTCCTTTCAGGCAAGTTCCAGGGTGTTTCTTTCCACAGTTACCACATATGGGAAAATTCTTCTTTTCCCTCTTCCCTTTATCCATCTTTCTCTCTTCTATCTTTTTCTTCTCTTTCTTCCCTTCAAATCCATAGGACTCAGTAAAATACATGATATTATTTCTTCATATGATGATAATACATGGGAGACTATTTCTCTTATAAATTCTAGCTTAAGACCATGAAAGATATGATCCTTCCTTCTCTTTGGATCATGTGCATTTCTGGAGTTCTCATTCCTTCTACTGGGCGCCATTTCTAAACAATGGCATAAACTAGATCAGTTTATGAATCAAAATACATAATCCCATACTTATAAAACACCTAACATAAATTGAACTATTTATGGATATAATCCATAATCATAAGAATGTTTTCTTTGAGGAAGTATATACTCATAAACCCTTCATAATGATTTGTAAAGATAGTGAGAGTTATCCTAAGCATATCCCCCGGGAGTGTCGTAACCAAGAGTGCAGCAAGGCCCGTTGTCGTGCACCAGTTCCCGTTCGAGTCTAGCTCAAAGCGATGTTTTCGGGTTTTATCCCTAGGTACATCTGTGCCAGAGCCGCCTCTACCTGCTCGTATCCAGACAGGGATGTATTGCTCGGAAAACTCACAAAATCTCTACAATACCAAAATTCTAGGAAGTTCTTCTATACTAATCCTCAAAGTTCATCTTAGGTCTACGTGCTCTAATCAGAGTTTATCTAAATCTAGCTTCCAAGGTTTGTACTAAACTTCCTCTGATACCAACTGTAACGCCCCGAGCCCAGCTACCCAGAGTCGGTGCATTACTTCGTAACATTGGCATGATCACAAGAAAGATCAAATCTCGAAAGACCGATTGGTTTAGTAGCCTTGGAAACACTAGATATATTCATAAGTTTTACATTACATCAAAAAATGAAAAACTACTACAATAACATAATGTCTCCATAATCCACACTCATATCCCCACATAATATCCCTGTAGGTCATTCATAATTTACTTCTTCACTTCCTGGGAAAAATAAAACATAGAAAAGGGGTGAGCTCAAATGCCCAGTAAGGATAACAATATAGCGGAAACTTTCATAAATAAGAATAAACATTTAAGGCAATGCATTACTAAAACAAAAGCCTTTTAAACTTGAACTTCAACATAGTATGGCAAAAGTAAAATGAAATAATGCCATTTACATATTCACATGGATATTCTACTAATCGAATAATCACATGCAAAAATCAATAACCACTTTCATAATGTTGGAATGCATAATGCCAGACTATCATAACCACATAGCCAAGGCCTCGTGCCAAGACTACAAATAAGATTTTGTCAAGGCCTTGTGCCAAGACACTAGTTTGTCTCATGAGACCTACCGATGCAATTTTTTTAGAAGATACTTATGTTTAAAATTGATAAAATATACTCCAGTGTTTTTATGAAAACAATATGCAAGCTTCTGAAAACAAAATAACTAATTCTGAGACTTCCCGATTAATTACAGGCCATGATGGGTCCACTCCCAATCCCTTCCTGTCTACCAAACTCGAGAGTCAGGTTTTCTGAAAACATTTTTAAGCTTGCGTTAAATACGTATACATTTGCACTGGATTTTCATATATTTGAGAGAAATATATCTCTTTTGAAATCATTTAAAAATCAAATAATTATAAAAGAAAACCTTTTCTTTGAAAATATTCTTATAAGCTTGTAAGGGAAGCTTTGAAGATTTTATAACGGCGGAAAATAGCCGCACTCACCGTATAAGTAAAAAAAAACATTCTTACCTTAATTCTGTCGAAAAGGTTAAAAAGGACCTTGTTTTGAAAACGACCGAAAGATTCCTTTATAAACCACTTATAAAAGTCAAAAAGGGTATAAATGACTTTAACTCATATTCTAGTAAATAGTAAAAATGTTTTGAAATGCATTTTTAAGAAACATGGATGTGGATGATAAAGAGATCCCAGTAGATTATTACGTATAAACAACCTCGGATAATGAAGAGATTGTGAAATAACCCTTACCTTGTACTTTTCCTTGGTTGGGGTAGGTTAACCTCCTGTATAATGGTAAAATAATTGTTATTAAATTATACAAGAATCATATATATTAATATGATATCATATATGATCTTTTAACATTGATTTGTTAATAATATCTTAGAATTATCGTCGTTTCGGGTGTTAACTTACTTGTTTTCTTTTATATGTTTTGTTACGTAAGACATGTTTGTAAAGGATAAATTGTATATTATTCATATCCAGAATGATATCTAGTCCTTAAACATCATTTTTAAATCATCAAATGATAATTATTCTTGAATGGATACGATGGAGAATGAATCTCATCACGTTCGTGGAGACGGTAGTCCGTACGTACGCACGAGCGACAATATCATTCTTTTGATATTAAAATAATATATAAATGAATGGTATATCATATATACAGAATCATTAACATATTATATTTATTATTTACATGAGTTACACATCATTATTATACCCATCCAAATAATATTATATTGAATAACAATTACACCACGACGTGGAGACGGTAGTCCGCACGTACGCACGTATGGTGACATGTTATTCAAAGGGTGGATAGAATACTGAACATGGTTTTACCATATTTATAATAACATCACAGTATATGTGAGATACTGGAGTTATTATTTTATAATGGTAAGAACAAAGGAAGAAGAAGTGGAAGAAGAAATGAACTTGGAGAAGGGTGGTGAAATCATTACCTCTTCTTCGGGTTCTTCCTTTTGATTTGATAAAAAGGGCTCCTTAGGTTGGCTTTCTGATCAAACTAAGGCCTCTAGGTTGTATTGAGGGATGTTGGGAGAGTATTTGGGAAGATTTTGGCCGAACCAAAAGGCTTTTAATGTGTGAAGAAATGAGAAGGAGGAGTGCCCTTTTATAAGAGGGGTGAGGGGCACCTTTGGAAAAGCTAGAAATATTAATTTATAATAAATTCATATTCGGTTTCTAATGGATCCAAAGCTTATTATTCAAAGGTTAAGGTGGGGATAGGTCGACAACCACTCAAACAATAGAATTTAGACAGGTTTGGGTACTTATATTAACCTTATCTTTAAGTATTAACTCTAAGTTAATTAGTTTCACTTTTACAATGTCTCTTTGTATTTTTATATAATATGGTTAATAAACTTACTATATACATCCAAGACACCCCCCAAGTGGTACATTAATGATGAACCTATCATGATATAAGTCTCTTGGCCGAACCTTAGATTTTTAGGAATTTAATATCAATTAATAATATAATATTTGTTTTAAGAACTCTTTTATGTCAATTTTGACACTATTCAGTAGTTGATTTTTGTGAAACTCATAACAGATTGATTACTTCAAACAAAGTCAATTAAATCAATCCTAATATATCATATTATCCTATAAAATTAGTTTAATTCATTAAAAGTTTCATATTATATTTATTTGGGTATTTATAATATCAATTATTTTAATTGTTCACTATTATAGTAATTACTGCATCATCATTGTGTCATAAATAAAATAAATTATTTTATGTCTAAAAATTATAAATAAAATATCATTATGTATGAAATCTTTTTAGCTTTCTAATGAATATTTATAATCTAAAATACAACATATATAACCTTATGTAACAATTGTTTTTCTAAAAGATATATGCTTGTGTCATTTTTGTATTTATTTTAACTTAATTAAAATAAAGTGTCATTATCACTTACAAGTGGATCCATGGGGTCCCAAAATAGACCCAAAGATTCCCATGGTCGACCATGTATCAACCAATAGGGTTAAGACACGTTTTAGGGTAATTTAGTATTATTATAATATTATTCTTTTAACCCTTATTTACCGGATTTACCCTTAACCATGGTAAATAAAATATTTACCGCAGTAATTATTCAAAATGTCTAAAAATAAAAGTTACCTATTTACACAATTTGAACATCCTGATTCCAAATATGGAATCCATTTTCCTAAATTAAAAACACAGAAGTGGCAGAAATTAATTTAAAATTAATTCCCGCTGTCAAAACAAAAAGCGTGTTTTTAAGAGATAATAACTATCAAAAGATTGACACTTGTTTATGTTCGGTTTAATTGTAAAATTATGTCCAATGACCAAAATTATATTAAATGGTAAAAATATATTCTAAATATACTTTAAAACCACTCAAATTAATAATTTATCACTATTAATTATTTTGATTAAAAAAGTTGTTTTTAATTAAAATTTAGTAATTTTTCACTATTCATCAAAATATGAAAGTTATCCGAAATGTACCAAAATTTCACCTTAGGCTAAATTCGATATTCCGAATCCAAAAATGAAGTCCATTTTCAAATATAAAATATATATAATTTTAAAAAGTAGGTATTACTATTCATAACGGCTAGTTTGATTGGTTGTGGTGTGTGTTAAAACTCAAGGTTGCGTACAACACACGCTATCACATTATTCAAAGAGAAGCGTACCGTAGAAGCTTGGGATGTTTCATTTTAAATTTTTGATGTCCCCATTTAGTCAAAAGTTTAAAATATAGTATTTAAAAAGGGTTCACTATTAAAGTTGATAAAAGTGCAATACTGAAAATGAATTTGTTCTTGCATTATATCTAAGAAACTCATAATATGGATTCTAAAATTATAAGGATTATATAAACATTAAAATTTATCTAATACTATTCATAACCTCTTTTGAACGGCTTTTTTTTTGTAAGTCATGGTGTGATTGAACTCGGTGTTGTGTGTAGTGCAAGTTATTGAATTATTTTGAAGAAATAACACACTATGAAATCTTGGGGTGTTACACCCTATATTTATACTAATCATGCGATTATTGTTCAATGTCTATATTATCAATGGTAATGATACTTAACAGTCATTTAAATCTGATAGAATAATAAAACCAAATATGTTCATGTGTTTTCTATAACCATATTACATAATAATACATTTAATTAAATCAAAAGTGGAATATTATTTATAATAGTTTAGTTCATTACAATCTTACCCCTTAATAACTTTCTCCCACAATAATTTTCATTTCCTGCACTAAAACATATGAGGGTAACTATTTTTCATCACTTAATCTGGTTTGCATGTCACTTATTCAAAACTGTGCGTTCTCAACAACACTTTGACCTGATGCATTATCATATTTCATATAATTTTATCTCTATGATCTAAGATCCTCATTAGATTCTACCCATATGATAGATCATTCTCTAATGGTACCTTCTATATATTGAGTACATGTGAGGGGCATGTTATGTACTTTATCAATAGTGATACATGTAATATATAATGTACTTGAGATATGTTAGGTGGTGGTGGAATTTGGTAGGTCGGTGCTCTGATATGATCAATGATCTCAAAGTGTCCAATGTATCTCAAACTAAGATTTCCCTTCTTCCCAAATCCCATCAGTGTATTCCATGGAGATATGTAATGTAATACCATGTCTCAAACAACAACCTCTTGGTCTCATCTATAATTATCATCATAGTTCTTTTATCAACTCGTAGGGGACTTGATGTTCTACTGAATGGTCTTAACCTTTTATACCATTTCCTTGACCATTTTATGACATAACAGTTTTTATTCCCCAACTTCACCCCAACATGCATGTGTTCTAAACCTCTTCCAAAAAAAGATTCATAGGGTTCCATTTGGATGCTTAAGTGAAAACTATTTTTGTAAGATAACTCGGGCAGAGGTATATGTTGGTCCCATCCTCCTTTAAATTTCATAAAACATGCCCTCAACATGTATTCTAGTGTCTGAATAGTCCGTTGAGATTGGACATCGATTTGAGGTTGATAGGACATACTAAAGTTCATCTCAATGTTTATATAATGTTAGAAACATTTCCATAACCTAGAGTCTAATCTCAAATATCGATTGGATACAATCAATTGTGGTAGCTTATATAGTTTTACCACTTCTTTGATATATATCAGTGTAAGTAGATCCAGTGATAAATCCTCTCAAATCACAATGAAGTGTGTTGTATTTATAATAGGATTCATCAGAACCTAGATAGCATAATTTCCACCATATTTCTTCAGATGTTCATGGAAAAATTTCATAGTAATGTTTTCCTGTTTCCCTATAGGAATAGGTAATAACTACATCACTGTTGACACCCACAAAATGAGCATCATCAAAATCACAAAAGAAAGTAATACCTGAATATGGTTATTATTTTCTCACAAAAGAAAAGCAATTAGAAGGTAGAAAAATATCACAAAACATGTGATACAACAAGATACTAGTGATTATGTGACTAGAATAGGGTTACATGAAGGAACCAAGTGATGAAGATAGCATGTAGTAGGTCCCATGAAGCCCCCTTTGAAAATTCCTTATGATCTCAGAAAGTTGCCTTAGGTAACCAAAGGATGTGCAGTGGCATCAAGGTAATCTCCCCAAGGATGTGCAGTTTGTCAGTATTAAGAACCCAACAATCCAATCCAAAATCCTTGAAAAACATGGAAGAATATATCCAAAAGACGGAGGCCCCATACGGTTGAAAAGATCATGTGATGCATGACTGATGGGTAGGGTAATTGTCCCTAAAAACATCCAAGAAAACTCATGATCCCCAAATACTTTTTAGAATAAAACAAAGGAAATAAAAGAGGGATGAGGTGGATGCCTCTTATGGTCGTAAAATACACATTACATGCCCTTGGCAGATCGTAAGAAACCATGAGATCCTGGTGACATGCCCGCCTCGCCTCACAAAATACCTTTGTCTTGTTATACTCATCGTGTGAAAGGCCTGTAGTATGTCAAGGTAACCATGTACTTCCCCATTAGATCCCAAAGGATAAATGAATGGATTTTTCCACAAAATGATAATTCATATCCATAAGACCTCTATTGGTCATGCGATACATCATCAAGAGGTAGATTAATTGTATTTTTAATTACTCATGTAATTGTGCATGAATCTCAAAACTTTGTAAAATAAATCAAAGTAAATAAAATAAGGATGAGGCAGGAGCTAATCATAGTCATAAAATAAATGTGACATGAAAATCCCACATTAATATAGGATAAGACTCCTAAAAAGGTTACTTGAGATCTTACAAAGGCCATGCAATAGCCACAAATGATCTTGAAAAAACCCATCAGACATATCAATATGAGAAAGAAAGTAATTCCTTTGGAATATTCTGCATGATTCAATGGGTCCCCATTAATTGGAAATTATCCAATAAAAGAAAAGTTGATGGTAGGGACTTGCAGTTGCTGAAAATCAGGCAACGTATTCAAAGCGATCCATGGGAAAGGGTCTAGAAGTCTCATGGAACCAACCCCCATCTACGACTCGATCTTGGATTTACGCTAGATACACCGTGAAAACTGGTGAAAACCTACGTCACAAGGCCTATAAATTCCCCACCATAACATGAAGAATGGGGGAAGGGATACCTATTGCAATGAAGAGAATAAACTTTCGAAATTTCACATGGGTCCCAGAGAATATTTCTCGAGTTATATGATCTTGTGAACGATAAGTCTTTTGTCAAGTCATATATCAGTGAATATCTAGAGATATCATGTGCCATTCATAAATCACTTCACATTATCATTCATAGATAACATTAAAGGCTTCTGTAAATATTTGTGAAGAACATACCTCACATCTTTCAGATCACACTAGACTCAAAATAAAATGACACTGAATAAATTTAAGGCATTTTTAATATAAGGGATAGAAAAATGATTAAATATAGAAGACTTAAGAGAGGAAAACATGTTTGATGACCCTCCTACACTTCAAATGATCCATCCAAGACACACGAAAACATCAAGATATATCATCTAGATCTCACAACACTCCTTTAGCATGCCACCCGGGTTACCCAAAATACTCTGGACATGTCAGAGAAAGTAAAAAAGTTCCCTTGGGCATGCCATTGTAGTCTCATGTATCCCTATAGGATCATATTCGAAGCCTTGTAATGTCCTTCAGATACATATCCTAATTCATTTTCCGGTTCCATATGATGTCATCCAAGTCTTGCATTCACATCTGGGCATGCCAAAAAAAATTTGAGACACCCTAAAGAATGTTTTTCGAGACTCACGACACCCTATAGACCGGTTATTCAAGTATTGTGATACCCTCTAGGATTGTAATCCAAGACATGTGACACCCTATTATAAATGTCATATTGACTCTTACGACACCATCGATTTGTGTCAGCCAACTCCTATGAATTACGCCAGGGAAAGTCGACCAGATCATGTGGTACCCTTTGGACATGCCATCCAAGTTATGTGATGGATTCTGGATTAAAACATCTAGATCTAACATTGTTGTCTGGACTATCCATCCATGATCATGTGACAACCTTTGAATATAACACCATGGTTATGTGAATTCCGTTAGAATGACCAACTGGATCATCTAGTTTTCTTTAGATATGATAGGTAGATGATCTTCTATATATCTGGATGATTATAAAATTAGTGCATGATAGGTAGAAAGGAAGGACATATCAACTTGGGAAACCTCAATGTGTAATCCTCGGTCAATGGAATTATGGAGAGTTAGATTCCTACCATAACCAAGACACATAGGAAACCTCCTAGAGGTTTGATATCATTATAAATTAGCAAGGGGAACCTCAGTTTGTAATCCCAGATCAAATGAACTACTGGGACTCTAATTCTATCGATAACCAATATATCTATGAAACCCCCTAGAGTATTGACCTCTATATTAATCATCTAGGGAAACCTCGGTGTGTAAGACACAATCAAGGGAACTATAGAGACTCTGATTCCTTCCATAACCAAGACATGTCGGACAGCTCCTAGAGGATCCAGATCTATATTAACGATCAAGGGAAACCTCAGTGTGTTATCCCTGATCAAGGGAACTACGAATATTATTATTCCTACCATAAATAGGATATGTAGGATGCTTCCCATAGGTTTGACCACTATATTAATCATTTAGGGAAACCTCAGTGTGTAAGACCTGATCAAGGGAACTTTGACAACTCAGATTCTAGTCATAACCAGGATACCTAGGACACCCCTAGAGGCTCAAGATCTATATTCATCATCTAGAGAAACATCAGTGTGTAAGCCCCGATCAGGGGAACAGTGGTAACTATGATTCCTTCTATAATCAAGATATGTAGGAAACCACCTAGAGGCCCCATGATTAAAGTACAACTATATATTATAATGGGAAAAGAGTATAGAAGTGTGTGCATATCTCCAGTTCAATCAAAGATAATTAACCTTGTATAATGGAGACACAAAATGTGAAGTCTTATATCCCTACACAAACTTTTCTAAAATGCCAATAAATTTTAGCAACATTTGAAGAACTGCACTAGAAAATTATAGAACTATTGTAGATAAAGTGATTCGAACATACTCCAATCCATACAAAAAAAATCTGAACACTCTGATTAACACGAACAAGTGGTTGTACCATAGGAAGCATGCATTCATTCTCCCATCTAGGAGGATGGTTGGAATATTCTGATAAAGTATGAGGCATCAGATAGGATCATACTCACATTAAAACCAGGGATCAATAGGTGAGATTGGCAAGTGCCTCAGGATAGGGGCACATGCATGTCAAAAAAGTCTGATGGAATATTATAATGGGCCAGGATCAGGCTCATATTTCCATTTTGGTCGGGGCTCACCATGTGAGTGGGGAACAAGACCAGGGTAGGCTCATATTCCTGTCAAATAATTCCAATGGTATAATCCAAAGGAACATGATTGGAAATAGATCCCCATTCTAGATGGGGATGACCTAATGGGAATGGAAAAATCCTTGGGATAAGATTATATTCCTTTGAGTGAATCTTCCTAGAATATTCTAGCCGATCATGGAAGTTGAGCACATATTCCAACTTATACCAATAAATGACTCCACTGTCATCATTCCAAGAAAATATAGGAGGAGGTTCATATCACTTATCTAATTATAGAGGTATGTCAGAATATTCCAGTGGAGAAATTCATATTCATACTAGGATCATATTCATGTTCCAACCAAGGCTCACCAAGTGAGAGTGGCACATTCCTTGGGACAAGCTCATACTCCTTCCAAGAAAGACTATTGGAATAATACATTGTCTCAGGATTGGGGTCATATTCTTTCCTTGATGGAGGCTAACCAAGTGAAAATTGAACACACCTTAGTATAAGATCATATTCCTATCAATAATGAGATATATTATCGGCATATTTCAATAGCTTCTTAGTAGTGGGTGCATATTCCCACAGCACCAGATGGTTATATATAAGTTCTTGAAACCATTATACCTTAGGCTCATATACCTACACAATTCTGAAAGGCAGGTCAGCATACTCCAATCATGATGCAGAGCATGAAACATATTCTAAATATGCTCAACATTAGTATTCTTGAGGTCATTAGAGAAACATTCACAGAACCATGGTATTTCATCAACTCTTCCATAGAAGTGGAAGCAGAAGACGTTCATTACCCTGACAGTCCTCCTCATGGTAGTGTAGATATGGATCACATGAACTCTACTGCTGACATCTATTGTGGTAATCCTCCCCATGGTAATATCTCCCACATATAAGGAAATCACCCCTACCTAGACACCTTTGAATAGATAGGTTTTCATACCTCTAAAACCTTCGTATAGAGAGGTGCTAGAAACATTAGGGTAAACTACATATCAACCCCATAAACTTACAAAATCACTTTTCTCCCATCAACAAGCGACCATCAGATCCATATTCTATGGCCTAACCAAATGGAGGCATGTATTTATGATGAAAAGGAAGTTAACATTGACATATAAAGATAGTTATCCAAAAACAACCTCCCCATCATGTTTTGGCCCCTCACCACTTCTAACTATGAGATACCAGATGATCTAGAAAAAGATGGTATGTTATATCTATGCCATAACATGTGGGATAGTGATCAGTGACTAAAGGATTGATATATAAATTATCCAAGATATGAGTTTCAACTTCATAAAATCAATACACTCTATTGCCAGCTAGACATAGATTCTATCTTCATAGAATGGTATCCAAAACTGGAAATGTACAGTGAAAATATGCAACATGCTTGTCTCCATTGAATCTTGAAACTTCGACAACTAATCTCTAAATCCACTTTATGCATCAAAATTCAATGAATGGGATATTATGGTGCATTAAACTTTTATAAACAACTATAAAAATAGAACCCCTTAGATTCGGAGTCCTGTAACGTTGTAGTTTCTAGAGAAATCATGGTACAGGGTAACGATTGGTCTAGGTGTTCACTACAAAGGAATTCCCCCACTACAAAAATTCCTAAACATAATGAATAAAGGGAGAGGATATCCAATAGAATATCAAATTGGTCCCCTATAAGCAATGAGAATGAATCTTGGAAATGGATTCTAAAGATGTAATAATCTGAACAAATTCCTGTAAAGAATGGTTCTCATCATGAGCCACCACCGCACCCAGATCCCACATGAGCATAGTTGTGCCACATCAAACAAGATACAATAGTAGTTTCCATAGTTTCTATCTAGGAGTGGATCCAACCCCTTGGTTTAGGGGAGTATCTTCCACCACCTCCACCCCAAAAATCCTTAATTCTTGAGTGGATCCAGGATATATCCTCGGTAGCTACAGGAAAAACTTATCCCATAAGGATGGGGAGTATATATATGAATCACTATCTCTAGGATCATCATCCCCTGAGAGGGTATTGGAAGAATAATTGGTGATTCCATATCACCACCACCCCACTAGGATATGGGAATTCATGAATACAAGTCTATCCATGGAATAATAAAGTCCAAAATTAGAATCATTGGATACAAAAAAGGGACTAATCAAATCCAATTGTAGCCCCAAATGACCCCCACCCCATAGGGATGGGGGAATTTTCACCATCATCATCACCATAGAGAAAATGATACTTCTTTTGGTTGGGAGAAATATGGTCCATGTCTCACATACCCCTCTGACCTCTAGACGAACCTTTGTTGGTCAGGGACCATATGAAAACCACAACCAAAGACTCCCTCAAAGTCACTATTTATTGGCCAAGGCAGTAGGATTGTATGAAAAATGCGATCAGATCCACCTGGGGTCACAATACAAAATGGCCCAATATAGAAAAGTGTTACAATAGTGACCCTAAAGAAGGAAATTCAAAATCATCTGGTTTCGTTGAAATTAATGGCATAACCACCATTTCCTAACATGCCTCTATGAATATCATCATTCTAAACATGGAAGATATTGATCAAGATAAAAAAATATAGAGGGACACAACATGGAAAACGTACCCTAATAGAGGTTGATTTGGATTCACCAAAAGAAGATTCATGCACCCAAAACTAGAGAATAATCCAAAATATGGAACCTATGAACAACGAGTTACCACCTCTCCAGTAAAACCCTACCAAATAAAAATGAAAAGGTGGGGATAAATCTCGATCACGAACCAGAATAGTTGATATTCCTTCCATGGAGGAAAAATATTCACAATATGAGAGTGAAATATAAACTCTCTAGAAAATAAATGAGGAGCTACTCTGGGAAAATATTCCTACTAGGTATCATCTTTAGGAAGAGGTGAATATTCTCCCTCCTATAAATGGTCCTCTGGAAAGAGCATTATCTAAGAATTAGACTGGCTCTAGATTCTGTTAGCTACTCTATATAAATAGGAAGTCAAAAACAATCATGAGTTCCCTATGTTGTAGATACAATATCTCCCTCACTAGGGAACTAATTCATTTATTGGAAGAATTGATAATTAGCGGGAGATGAAGGAAGGAAAACATCATTGGCCCCGCCCTCTCCCTATAGACAAGAGATGGATCAGACTATAGTTTCCCCGGTTTTAAATAACATCATCGAGCCCCTTGTACAAGAATAAAATCCATGGAAGGGAAACACACATCTTTGTAGCCTGATAGAAATCCATAGTTGTCACTATCAAGCCAGTAGCAGTGCCCATCCAAGCACCTAGGTAGGGTCTAATCCTCATAGCACCTCATGTCAAGTGGCAACAACCATAGAATCGCCTATGACCATAAGTATAGAGAAATCAGTGTCTCTAGGGATTTGGGGAATGGATGAACAATGTATAATCCATCCAAAAAGAAAACATCCCTGATTATTTCTTATCATCCATGGACAATAACCTACTTAGGCTCCCATATCCTATGAAGCTTGATGAGGTCAACCTCACTCACCATTCCAACTACTTCCCTTACCATAGAGGGTGGGTCATAACATCCAATACATCATCATATTTAAATAATTTCTTCATGTAATGGTTGATTATTGATAGGTGGATTTAGAAAACTCCCCATAGTGGGTGGCATGCAAGACTGTTGTCTAGTTAAAAGAAGAAGATGGGTGGTATAAAGTTTCATCCAGGCATGCGTGAAAGTTTGACAACTAGATGACCCAAAAAATTGTTTATTGAGCTCATGACTCCCTAAAAGAAAAGTTTTGTAGACCCAAGATATCTCCACCCCCAATGAAGGATAAATCAACAGTGCCTCCCAAAGTTGGGCAAGATTATCAGAAGTAGGAAGAAAGAGAAGAGAAGGAATTAGATTCTACTAAAAAATAAGACCTAACTCTTGGAGATTTCTTCCTTAGAAAATCTACAGCATGGGAATCACCACACCAAATGAGATACTCATTACATGAGGAGATCATATTTGGTTCTTTCAACATGATAAACTTGGCATACCCCTTCTTCCAAGATGAATATTCACCTGAATATAAATTTCCCACACATAAACAGGGAATAAGTGGTTGCATGTGCTAAAATTGAGGATACATGTGACAACGCGGACGTTTCCTGACCCAATATTCTAATCATATCCCTATATATGACATATATGTAGCTGATACTCTAGGTAAAATTCTCCAAAAAGACCAAAAGAGGTAGGGAGGAGCCCTAGATATCTCCTGCAGCCACCCACATCCAATTGTCTTGTGTAGCCACTTAGAAGGAGTTCAATATGATCAACCTAAGAAATAGGGAAGGCCGGTGTGACCTTCGTCATTAGAAGAAGATATTACCTTGACATCTGAACAAGCCCCAGTCCTATCTACCTCAAATTATTCATCTCCTAAACTGCATGCCTTAGAGTGTCCCCATATCTGGAACCATCAACCATTGGAACAAAAGTATGATATTATGAAATTTCTATGTTTTGTCCCATCCAAGATCTCAATCCTTGATGTGTTTCGTCTTTAAAAAGAACTCGAGGAAGAACTTAAAAATATTTCTAAATCCCATAGGTTTTCATGAAATAATTCACTATTACCAAGGTCTATCGAGTGGAGAACATGTCCTGAGAATGTCATTTTACCATCTCATTCACTAATTAAGATCAGGAAGAGGCCATCTAAGGGAACATCAGACCCCCTATATGTCTTAAGAATACTCAATAAGGTCAACTTACAAATGGATTTGATTGATAATTATTCTAGGAACAATATTATCCATGTTTTAACCCTATGATGATTGGGATATGAACAAGGGTACATATCTCCCATAAAGATAACCATTTAAGGGTATGATAATTGTGAGAAAATACCTCTCGGGAAGATCAAACATGAAGCCCAGTTTGGGGAACTCACATCTGATGTAGATTTCATGATTATCCATCAATACACCACATATAATGTTATACTTGAAATTACCTATCTCCATAGACACCTGGATGTATCATCAACATTCCATCAGTGACCGAAATACCCAATCAATGGAAAATTGGGCATACTATATGGTGACAACTCACCCTTAGAGACTTGTGGAGCCATATATGTTGAATAATATTTCTATAGGAAAGAAATAAATAAACCAATAATAGATGATGATATACATGTTATATCCCCTAATGGATTGGGGACCACCCCTATAATCACTAAAGTATGATCAATAATGACTATAAACTACACATAAATCTGGTTGAGGTAACAAATATGGTCTCAGATGTCCATAACCCTCCAATCCTTAGTGACAGTGAAAAAAGACATCTTCAGCATCACTCAGTGATGGATTAGATAGAAAGAGATAATTATGTATCTTCTAATAGAATCCCTCCCCTGATAGTGATAGATAAACCCCCATGTTTCCATCTTTACCTGAAAATGATTCCGGGTACCCAGAAATGGAAGAGGATGAGGGTAACCTTAAGAATTCCCCTCCCTTAGTAGGAATGTGTCTCCACCACCATAGATTATCTCAAACCAATAAATCTAGTAATGTAAGAAAACCCACGACCTATTCTGATTAGAGCCTCTATTACCCTAAAAGAGAAAGGGATGTTCATTGAATTTCTAAAGCAGCACCAATATGTATTCGCTTGGAACTACACAGAAATGCCTAAGATGAATCCAGATGTGGATGTGAACCATCTCAGAATAACTAATGATAATTGAGGCTTTAAGATGGTAGTTATGAGGATTTAACCCTCTCATTCCACCAATGTGGAGGGGGTGTCTGACAAGTTGTTCAAAGACAACATTTACAGAGAAGTACAATACCCGATATGGATTTCCAACGCCGTCCCTTTCAAGAAAAGGAATGGGAATAATATTGTATGCATTTAATTCATAGGCCTTAATCATAATTTCCTAAATGAAAATTCCCCATATTGATCATAGAACCCTTGATTGATGAAACTACTAGATTTTAGGCCTTTTCTTTCATAGATGGGTACTCAGGGTATTATCAGATTAAGATATCCCTAAAATATGCAGAATACACTACATTTTGTGTACTTAGAGTGATATTATTCTATCAAGTTACATCCTTTAGATTAATGAATTAGGGTGCTATATATTATCTTTCCATGAATCAAATATTTAATTTATTATTAGGAAGATAGTCGAATGTTATATTGATAACCTGGTTGTTAAATCACGATATAAAAGTGATCACTTCATAGATCTCCAAAAAATATTCAACAAACTATAATAACATAGTCTAAGGATGAATCCATTCAAATGTAATTTTGTAGTAACATTAGGAATATTCCTTGGAATTGTGGTATTCCACCAAATAACAATGGTTTATCTAAATAATACTGGTGTTATTTTGGCAATGTCACCCCAATAAATCTCAAAGAACTGAGGGGAATCCAAGGAAACCTTTCCTATATTCGGATATTCATAGCCAACCTAGAAGGAAAATATCTCCCCTTCATTAGGTTAATGAAAATGGTAATCACCTATCAATGGGATGAAGACTATTAAAAATTCAAAAGTATCAAGTAGTACCAGTTGCACCCACTGATTTTGATGCTTCTAATGGAAAGAAGGATACTAATCTGATATGTGACAGCCATGGAGTGCTCACTGGGAACCCTCCTCTCACATAAAAATGATGTGGGAAGTGGTAATAGTCTCTACTACCTAATTCAGATGATGATATGTATTGAGAATAGATATTATGATATTAAGAAGAACTATCATGCACGTATCTCCATTGTGAAAAAGTTAAGGAATTAATTGCAGCCCCACAATTTCCATTGGGTCTCTCATATTTATCCTCCCAATTAGAATATTGGTTTTCCTATGTTGACTGGGTGCACGGCTCGATGTGCAAGAATTATAAAGAAATATGACATTTAGTTTATATCATAGAAGTTAGTGAAAGGACAAGCCCAGGATAAATTTTTTACAGCACATCATGCCCTGGAAAATACACCGACAGACACTGAGCTTCCATATATAGAGGTCTTTTATGCCTATGACACTCCCCAATCATGCGAAATATATTTTTATGGTGCCTCCTAAAGTTACATTGTGAAAACTAAACCTAAATCAGGATTTATTAGGAGTCATATTTGTCTCCCTTAAGAAAAGTGTTTTTCCCTACTTTTTCTCACTATCTGAAGGCTACACAAATAATGAGGTAGAATATGAATCCCTCATTGATGGCATGAAACTAGACCTAAAGCTACACATAGCCTACCTTAATGTAAAAGGGGAATTATAATATGTGATAAAGTACATAAATGGGGAATATTCCACTTAAAAGGAAGAAAAAACCCCTCTCACTAGCTACATCAGGGGATTGGTGGCAGAGTTCCCCTTTTTTCCCAAGTTACATCATGTTCCCCAATCAAAAAATGTCCTCACTGACACATTATCCAATGCATCCACCATCCTGGCTGACCCTAATCAGGAGTAATCAATCTTCCATATCACACATCGAAGAATGGTCTCAGTGATTTTAATTTGTGATATGGAAGAAATCAATTAGGTATAAACCACCCCTAGATGCATGGATCTTATGATTGGGTGCATCTATAATGGGATTCTCCCAACAGATCATGCCTGAAGGGAATAGATTCTATGTCGTGTAGAAAATTTCACTCTGTAGGATGTTCCAAATGAGAATAAATTCCTCTAAAAACAATAATTTGATGGAATCCTCCTCATATGCATAGCATAAGGGGAGATTCTCATCATTGTGGAAGAATTCCATGCAGGATATTACGACGCCCATCGATTTGGAACCAATATCTCCCACCAAATCAAGAGGTTGGTATATTACAAGAAAACCATGATATGGGACAGTGTGGAATTCACCAAGAAATGTCATGCATTCTAGATTCATGAAAACTTTGTCCATTAGTCACTGAAATTTCTACAAGCACCTTAATATTCTTTTTCATTTTATATATGGGGAATTTATGTTTTGGGTCATATCCCCCTATCCATAGCTAAGTAGTTTAAGTACATCCTTATTACTAATAACATCTTTTGCAAATTCATTGAGGTAATACCCCTCAACAAAGACAAGATGAATTATATAATCAACTTTGTAAAGTCTCGTATCATCAACTATTTCAGGGTCCCCCATATAATATTGATGGACAATGAAACCCACTTATATTCTACATAGTTGAAGAGATTGTACCATGAGTACAATATTGAGTCCAATCACTCATCTCTCTATCATGTAGTAGTAGAAAATGGATATATAGAGGTATTCAATAAGACTCTATCGAATATACTCCAGAAGAAGGTGAACAATGATAAGAATTATTTGCAAGATAAGATCTTCTATGTTTTATAGGCCTCTCATACTACCATGTCTACATGCACACAGGTGACATCATACCTATTTGTGTACGGGACCGAGTTAGTGCTACCCATATAGCTCTAGTTTTCTTTTATCTGAATAGACATTGGTGGATAAATATCAAATAATTAATAGTCACAAAATCGGATAGAAGAATTGGAAAAACTATATCATATTAGGTTACACACACTACAAAACTTGGAGGTCCATTAGAATTGGATCACATTGTCCTTAAATAAAAGTGTTAACCTCCATTCATTCTTCCATGGAGAATTGGTGATAGATCTCAAAACCCCAATGATAATGGGAAATAATCCCCCAAAGTTGGAACCAAAATGCGAAGAGATTTAAACCGTACGCAAGGTTTACCATAATGAAGCCTACTCATTATCCACTACAGATGGGGAGTGGGTTACACCACCCACCAATGCGAGGTTTCTCTAGAAATAATTTTTATATTATTCATCACCATGGGAATCCACATCAGTGTAAGTTTTGTAATTCTTATTGACCACATGACGTTAAAATATACAGATCTAACCCTATCCACATGATGTTAAACTATAAAGAGACATCATGGCAGCAATAAGTTAAACTACATGGATCTCACATCCTTACCATAGGATATAAAACTACACGAGTCCATAACATCCATCTTAATTTACATCGAGTCACCCACATCCTTACTGTATGACATTAAACAGCATAGGTTTCACATAAGTACATATGGAATGATTCACATTTCCAATGAGATTAGTAGGGATGCAAAGATATTATATCCAGGTCTAACCACAACATGATACAAAATTTCTCTATCCTCTTATTAAATACCTATAAAATAGTGAAAGGAAACCTTTTTATTCTTTTTTTTTCTCACACATAGAATAGCTCACATGGTATTAGGAGTATCGGTGAGAGAATCCTCACACAAACAAGGAATAATAACTTCCGAAAGGCCCATATAGGTCATAAATGAAAGACCATAAAAGGCATACTATGAGTTGTCATTCCATGACATTAAACTTCAAATTTAATGTCCCATGAACAACATGAAACAACACACTCCTATAGACCTTTCCCAAGAGGATAACTACAGTTGGTTTTGGCCTTTTACCAAACCACGATCCACTCCTTACCTATTCATGTTGGGGAACCATAATCCTTTCTACGTGACATTAAACTACAGGTTTCTTAATGAACTACATCTATCTTCATTCATGTTTTCATTAGATATGTAGTGATTCCCATAGTTTCATCCTTGGGCCTAATTGCAACATCACTATTTTTTCACATTGGTCTATCTTCATCCTTTCTTCGTGACATTAAACTACATGGTTCCTTAAGAACTAAGTGTGAATAGATTCTAATCATCACATGATACATAATTATATCTTGATCTTCAATCCCGATCCCGACTAAAACAATTAATGGAAATAATTTCCACCTATACATATGGGTTAGACTGGCATAGAGTTTTTCTGACACAAGAACTATGTATGACTTTATTCATGTCTTCACGAGATACGTAGAAACACACATAATTATATTTGTGGGCATAGTCACAATACCACAATTTCATGTCAGGGGATCCACACCATTCCAACATTATGTTAAACTATATGGGATTTGAAGAACTACATGTGGATTGATTCCCATCATCATAGGATATATAGTAATGTTTGGATCTCAAATTCTATACCCATATGCAACAACCGATAAGAAATGAACCCCAAATTCATAATAACCAAGTCACACAAGCTCATTTTTCCTATGTATAAGAAAAATATGCAATGTACTTTCTTATGTACATAATATTTCATGCACAAAATTTTCACATCGATTCCCACATCTTTATTGTATGACATTAAACTACATGGGAATACATCCATACCACATGATGATAAACTAAATGAATGTACATTCTTACCGCATGATGTTATTTTTCAAGGAAAAAAAATTGGTTATATGACATTAAAATTGGACAACAAATATATCCATATGACATGATGTTAAAATGCAAGGAAAATTTCCTTATCGATAACATTAAACTATGCGGGAATACATCCTTACCATATGATGATAAAAAACATAAAATTACATCCTTATTGAATGACATTAAACTTCAAGGAAAATTACTTGGTATCATAACATTTAAACTACACAAAAAATATTTACTTACCACATGATGTTAAACTGTAAGGAAAATGTCTTTACTACTTGGTGTTAAACTATACAGAAAACATCCCCACTACATGATGATAAACTGTACAGACCACCACCCATTTTTCTTTCTGTATTGAAGGACCACAAGAGCCTCACCTCAATCAACCAGAGTATGTTTCACTTAAACACATTTCAAAAGAACCTCAATTAATGTTCTATACATCATGTTTTGAGTACCTTAGGTTTCCAAAAGCATTTCATATCCCCTAAAAAATATATCGGTTTGACGGTGCTATTAATGCAAAATGGCTTGAGACCCAAAAACCGGTGAAATCTTAGACCAATATAATGGGATTTATAATTATGACATCATTGAGGTTGAAATAAACACCTTAGAGTGATTTTAACCTCTCCCCATATGACTGCCCCATATATTTACTCATGGTCTCAGAACTTAGAGTCTTGATTTACAACATTTTCATCTCTCGCTTAGAAGAATTTTGGAATGCTCTGGACCCTAGGAATCCTAATTAGTCTCTTGCATAACATATATCATATTAGTTTCATATGAGTCGTGGCCATAAAATTAAATCACTTTGGCCAAATATATATGACCTTAAGCTCGAGCATATATTGGTCTAAATCACAAGACCTTAAAATATTAGAAAAAGATACATAAAATATTTAGGTTGAAAACATGCAAAGGGAATCCTGAGAAAAAGTCACGTCTTCACTCACTAAACTCTTCATCTCTTAAGTTTAGGAAAAAATAAGGGCACAAAGAAATAATTCATAAAGATCATAGGTTCTACTCTGTTGCCCTTGTAAAATCGAAGCTATTATCACTAGAACCCTTGGTTCAAAAAAAGTTAGATCGATCATTTTCCACTTCTCATCATCGTGAAAATATGTTTTCTAGGTAGTGACGCAAATTTTAGGGTTCTCAAACCATTCATGTATATTACATTTTTTACAACAAAAAATTTATGATTTGAATGTCTTGGATCTCCATAATCCTTCCATTGAACTTGTAAAAGATTTCTGGATTTAGGGGACCCTTTTTTTAAAATGAATGTATGACTTCGGCTCATGAATATGTGCCCATGGTCATAAACCAAATGCATCACTCTGCAAAAAGGACATTCCAATCCTCATAAGCCCTAAAATCATCACGAAAGTACTCAAAACCTCAATGTGTATGAACTACTACTGGTATTACAGTCAAATTTCAACATCTAAATCTAAAAACTTTGAAGCATGACTTATAATCATCATACTAAATTATCCTTGTGTATTCGAAATTCTATATGTTTCTTCACCGTGTTTTATACCCTTTCTCTAGGGCTAAAAGTTAAACTTAATTACATAAAATTTGATGGTGCACACCTCATGATTCAAAACCATAGGGAATAGGGCTTGATCTCTTTAATATAGAACTGAACTACCCTGGAGTGAAAGAAACCTTCCAAGATATTTTCCCTCCATTACCCACCCTCATCATCTAGATATTGAAGTATTTATAAATCTTTCATATCCCTAATAAATAAGTGTAGAACATCTTTCACTGGTCTATTCCACTAACACATATGGTCTCTGACCCACCAAATAAAGGCATCTCCTCCTTTTTAGAAAGGAGATTAAATCTTTGTGAGCCTTCGTAACAGTGCGGAAGAACTCGGTACATCATAGTGTTACAGGTCATCATCGACATGAATACCCCATCTCATATTCATGGACTCAAAATCTTGGGTGTTGATTTACATCATTAAAACTCCAACTATCCAGGTGGACCTAGAATATCTAATATTTCTCCGTTAACTAATATTACTCCAATAAATCATTCATAGCCCTGAGAAAATATACCAAAATTCAAAATACCCTTTCTTGAATATTGACTCATGCATATGGATCCTACATATGAACCTATGGTAATAAACCAAATGTATCACTTTGAAAAAAAGATTTTTCTGGCCCTTATGAGCCTCAACTACACCACGACCGAACTCAAAACCTCATAGTGTTTTATCTCATTCATGGCATGTCTACATCATATCCCATTATCATCTATGAGGTCCGAGCTAAAACACCTTAAACTAATGCAATTGAAGTTCCAAGATAAAATACCATACACTACATAACATAAAAGTCAAATCTAAAAAACCTTAAACTAAAGTGATATCATGTCCGAGCTAAAAGACCTTAAACTAAAGAAATAGAAGGTTCGTGCTAAAAGACCCTAAGCTATAACACATTGAGGTCCAAGCTAAAATATATTAAAATAGTATAATATAAGGTCTAAGATAAAAGATATTAAACATATGAAATATAAAGTATGAGATAAAAGACATTGAGCTAAAGATATATTAGGTCCAAGATAAAAGATCATAAACTACAACACATGTGTTATTTAGATTAAATATGGTTATAAGGAAAACTACAGGAACCTATCATAATCAAGTGACTCTAGCCAAGACTATCATATTTTAAAAAATATAGAGCACTCTCCCTCAATGGAATGTATCCTACCCAAGAAACTCTTTTATAAATCAGCTAATCTCAACATAATTGGAATAGATTATTAGTAGAGAATCACCTATTGGTGGGAATTAATGAGTAATTCTCAAAAGTAATATGTTATGGTTTAAATATTCAGACACATACATTTAGGTTTACTTGATTTTATGAAAAGGATAGGCAGTGTTTGTGATTCTAAAAATATTAGAGCAATGAAATGTCATGCACATCATGCATGAAAGAAAAATGGATAGTAGTATGTAAAGTTTGGAAAATTCATTTATTTATTGTTTGAAAAAATAGGGAAAAATATCCATATTTAGAGTCTCTCCAAATTATGAAAAAGAGAATGCATCATAGGAGTCTAGATAATATAAAATTCAATTGGTTTCACCAAAATGGTCGGTAAGAGTCTGACAGGAGGTGTCAATGCTATGTTGAAGTATCACTCGCCCTGCTTCTTCAGCTTCTACCCCAGGACAAAGAGTCTCACCCAAATCTGTTAACTATAAAACCATATTTTGGTAGGTTTCCAAGTAATATGAAAATGTTGAACATTCATAACTCAAATGATTTATGATTTCCTCACATCACCATATTTGTAAAGTCCATGCATACATCTGAGACTATAATTAAGATATCAACTAATGACCATGCTCCAATGCCTTCGATGTCTCCCTAAAATTCTTAGAAAGAGGATCTTCATATACAAGATTGATCAAATCTCTTTTAATTATGTCCTGATCAGGGTGAGTCAGAATGATTTGCTTCATAAATTTATACAAAGGTTGTCAGTCAAAACCACCTGCCCCCAAGCCATGAAACAACTGGTGAATATGTTTCCCCTGGTCATGGAATACTTCCAAGGGGGTATCATTAATCAAGGAATGAATCCTTTTTCAAATAATCCTATGCTATGTATGATCTTATAAAATATATGGAGTGGGAATTATAAGAGGAGGACTAATAGGTTCAACCAATGTGAAAATAAGCGAAAAATACATAGATGAATTTTTCTAAATAATAATATCATCTGTAGGTGTGATGGGGAATTAATTTTCTCAATAGAATCTATTTGACCATCAAAATAGTAATTACTCGAATATGGTCTCTTTCTTAACATCTCACCCATATCTTTGATCAACTCCATTTTCACCACTAACAATGTGGTTGGGGAGGAAAAGGGATTCTCCAAATGAAAAACCAACTTTTTTAGCATGCTGTTTGATTAAGCTATTACTAAAGCCTAGGAATAATCCTAGGCAAGGAATATAGAATCATTACAAAGTGAATGTATGATATCAACCTTAGTATCTTCATGTACCAGCATCTCCCAAAACTGGAGGATGACTCCAAGATGTCCCTTTCTGGGAATTCCAACCAATGTAAGAGGGGAGACACTTTGAATGTACCAAAACTAACAAGCGATTTGATAAGGTGAATAAGGTTCATAGATAACTAGTTCTTCAACTATAGCTTTGAGAACCTCATCCCAGTGAGAGATCATAAACAACCTTTCATTAAGGGAACCACTACTATTATCAATACTTAGTCAAGTCGGTCCACAGAAAGAAGTAAAATCAAAGCTGTCAGACTGGCTCAACACATCTTTAACCTCAATAGGGCTTAGAGACAAGGCCCCAACCCCCAATATATTCAACATTTTGGGGCAGGATGAAGAATTAGGGATCCATGTGGCATTTTAATATTTATAATAATGAATGTGCTCCCCTAATTAAACAAATAAATAAGGGAGGGGATCACTAAACTTGTAAGGGGTGATACCTTATTGAATATGACCCTGAAGTTGGTAAAGGTGTTCCATGAGTTCCACTACCAAATTAAGGCACCATCTTTCCATAAGTCACAACACCATCACTAATTTTCTATCTCAGATCCCTAACTGCATGTCCATATATAGGAAAATCCATAGATTTAAAAAGAAAACTTGTTGATAAGGGCATCAATGAGGATGTATAATAGTCTACCTTTCTCCACTATAGAAAATAAAGATATTGATCCAATCATTGACTGAAATGAATGAAAATTTTGTTAGCTCCTTCTTTAATTTTTTCTTAACTATAATAATCATCTCCCTCACTAAAAATGGGTAAAACAAGGGATTATACCATACATCTTCAATAGGAATGAATTCACCATGCATCTCTCCAAGAATAAGAATACCACCTAGTTAGTAGATGTCCCATAAGATGATACACACTTCACTATGGGACAGGTGGAATTTGTTGGTTCTAAGACACCGACATTTGATCATCTCTCAAATAAGGTCAGTTTGGCGATAAACAGTGAATAGGGAAATCCAAATAGCTTCATGAATATGAAATTTGTATATATGATCATCAAAATCTATAAAAATTTACCTAACATGGAAGGTCTATTCCCTTTCATCATAGAAATTACCTTCATAACATGGATCCCACTTTGAACCCCATCCAGCACCAAGTTTGTTCAGAGGATAAGAAAATATACTCGAATATATCTGATCAAAGGGATGATTAGAAATGTAATATTCATCTAGACCAAAGGGGTGTTTCCCAACATATAATATAACTCAAGATATTGGGCTATGATCAGTCGACCTTACATGGAAATTAATGATTGGACATAATCAAGAGAAGCCTACACCCAGTAAGATGGAAAATTAATGTTTGGAGGTGGTATATGAGAATAATCCAACAGACCGAACTCATATAGAGAGAGTGTTTGAGAAAAAGGATTTTCCCAAAGCTCATATAAGAGGAGACTCTTCAGACTATCATTATCAGTATATATAAGATATCAAAGATTGGAATTTCTATTCATAGAAATAACCACCCTTTGATTGTTAGTAGCTGAGGAAGATTGATGATAACTAAAATCTATTTGAACAATAGTAAGTTTCATATGTTATACAAATAGAATATAAATTATTTTCAAAAGTAAGACACATAATAAAGTGGCATCATCATACGCATCAGAAGAATCAGTAAGGTGTTCACAAACCACATAATATGTTCATGAATCACCAATAACCCAAAGGTATCATGGGTCACATAATCCATCGGGGTAGTGTGCAATCTCATGAACACTATGAGACTTGAAATCATGTGACCTAGACATGGTCACATGAATCACACAATAATCAATCGATCATATGGTCAATTCAGTGGATCCTGTGAAACCATAAAGATAATCATAGTACCTCATGTCTAAATTTAAAGTAATTAACAATGGATGGTTTTTAGATGGATCACAAAAGTGTGAGAAAAAAAATTGGTCTTGTAAGGAATTTCTTGCGAAATAGGCTCATGACGAAGGCTAGAGAATGGTTCACACAATCAGGATTCATGAAGAGGTCTTGCAATAGGGGGCTCACAATAGAGTAAAGGTGAGAGAACTCTGGAAGAATGGTAGCCGATGGATAAAATTTACCTTCATCCCCCCAATATATAGGTAATTTCTCATAATACCATGAATTTCCTATTAGACCAAACATCACCCAAAGCACTGATTTATGACATCACCAAAGACTCAGGCGGGAATTTATTTACCTCAAAACCAAGTCTTTATCCCCACAAGAATCACTCCTGAGGTTGGGAATTTTTTGATTCCTGCCAAATGAGAATTATAAAAGTCAAAAAAGGATGGAATACCTAAATATGCGTATTATTTTCTTATAAAAGAAAAGGAAGGAGAAGGTAACCAAATATCGTGGATCAAGTGGGCCTCCAAGATATATGTTATCGCATAACCATAATAGGGTCATATGAAGGATCCAAATGTAGTGGATATCCTGTAGCATGTCCCATGAATCCCCTATTGAAAATTCATTTTGATATAGAAATGGTTCCTTGGACAAACAATAGACATGTGGCATCCGATAGTAATCTCCCACAGGCTATGCGGGTTTTTAGAAGTAAGCACCTAGCAATCCAACCAAAAATAATTGTAAAATAGGGTGGAAGATATCCTAAATATAGAGTTCCATTGCTGTCAATATTATCATGCAACACATCATCAATGGTAAGGGTAACTTTTCTTTACACCATCAAAGAAAAAATGTGATACCCCCAAGAATTTGTATAATAAAATAATGGAAATAAAAGTGGGAGGATGCAGATGCCTCTTTTAGTCATAAATAACATGGGACAAACCCCTAGAGGACCGTAAGACAATGTGAGATCCTGGTGACACGCCTTCCTTAGCTCGCAAAAGCCCTTTTCCTTATCAGCCTCATTGCGTGAAAGGCCAGGAGTATGTCCAAAAAACCATGAACTTTCCCTTTGTCTCCCTAAGGATAAACAGATGGATTTGTCCAAAAAGTGTTAACACATCTATATAAGACCTCTATTAGTTACATGATGCAATATGAAGAGGTAGATTAATTATTATCTTTGACATTACTTATGTAATTGAGCATGAGTCCAAAAACTTCATAAAATAAAATAAATGAAATAAAAGAAGGATGGGGCAGTAGATACTCTTGACCGTAAAACCCTTTTGAAGTGCTAATCCCAAAGTACGGTCTCACAAGGCTCGTAGATAGGTCACCTAATAATGTGAGAAAGTCTTTCAATAGGTGCCCCTGATCTCACAAAAACCCTTAGACATGTCTATATGATAAATAGGAATTCCTTAGACCTACCTCATATGATTTATAGAGTCCCCATTATTTTAAAATAATATAATAAAATAAATACTAATAGGAGGTACGCACAGTCACTAAAAATCAAGTGATTCCTTTCGAATGATCCACAGTAAAGGGTTGTGAAGATGCATGAAGCCAGACACCTTCTTTGACTCTATCCTAGATCTATTCCAGATACCACACACAAACCGGTGAAAAAATAAGGAGGTGAGGTCTATGAATTTCTCACCCTAATATGAAAAATGGGTAAAGGGATGCCTATTGTGACAAAGAAAATAAACTCCGGGAAATTTTTCACTGGTTCTAGAGAGGATTTCTTGAAGTGGATTATCTCACAACTTGAAATTCTTCTATCAGGAAATATGCTGGTGAATATCATGAGAAATCATGTTCTATGAATAAATCACTTTGTATGATCATTCATATATCACAAAAATGGAATTTGGCTTGACGTGTGAATAACATACCACACATCTTCCAGATCAGATGAGACTCAAAATAAACTGACACTGAATAAATATATGTAAATTGAAATATAAGGTCTATAATAAATATTAATGTTCGGAGGCTAAAGTGAATAAAACATGTTCACTAACCCTCTTGTGCTTCACATTATCCATCCAAGACATGTGACAACACCAGGATATATCATCCAAATCTCATGATACACCATCAACATGCCACCCAAGTTACATGAAATCCTATATACATTTCAAAGAAATTCACATGGTCCCCCTTGGCATGCCAATTTAATCTCACAAAGCCCTCTGGGCTTGTCACCCAATCCTTGTGAAATCTTTTAGATACATATTCTAACTCATGTAACAATGCCAACTCATGTCAACCATGTCTCGCAGTCGCATCAGGGCACTCCAAATTTCTCTTGTGACACCCTTTGTATATGTTAATCGAGACTCGAAATGCCCTCCAGAAATGTTGTTCTCGTCTCGCAATGCCCTCCGTGCGTGTCAACCAATACATGTGATAGCCTACAAGATATTTCATATTGAGTCTCACGAAACCCTCCATATAAATTAGCCAACTCTTGTGAATGACCCCATGGAAAGTCGAATGGATCATCTGACACCCTATGTACATGTCATTAAGGTTATGTGATGGATTCTAGAACAAACCATATGGATCATGTGATGTTCACTGGACAAGTTAACCTTGATTTTGAAACAGTGTATGGATATGCCATATGGTTTATGTTAATTCATTTAGAAAGACCAACTGGATCATTTAATTGTCTTCAGATATTCCAGTAATATTCTCTCATGTATACCAGGATGAGTGGAAAATTGGTTCATTATAGGTCAGAAAGTAGGCCAGATTAATAAGTGAAAACTCAGTGTTTAATCCCCAATCATGGAAACTATGATGAATCTGATTCATACCAACCTAGGATACATATGACACATAACATAGGCTCAAGCTCTATATTAATCATCCATTTAAACTTTAATGTGTAATAACCAATCAAGGGAACAATAGAGACTCTAATTCCTTCCATAACCAAGATACGTATGACCCCATATAGAGGTTCAAGCTCCATATTAATCATATTGGGAAAACTTAGTGTGTATTCCCCAATAAACTAAACTATGATTACTTTGATTCCCACCATAACCAAGATATATAGGACAATGATCATATTTTCAATATCCATACCAAACATCTCAAGGGTTGTACCTATTCTTAAGTCCATCATCTTCAAGAAATGAACTTAATTGTTTTCTATCCCTTGTTTCTCAAACCCAGCATAGATCACATCTTCTTAGGGAGTTGAAATAGTCCTATAATTCATATCATGAATCTCCACTAGAAAATTAATTGTATATATGTAATCCCAATGAGCATCATGACACATTCACCTCAACATAATAGAATCTACCTTGGGGATAGTCGTAAGGGTGAGATTGAACTATGAGAACTCTTATTCATAAAATAACCAGGATATGAAGTATGCCTTCAAAATTCTTAAGATAAAATAAACATCTATTTCAATGTAATCCATGTGTAAATGACATTTCAACCATCGGGATCCAATCATTCCCATGGTCTGATCACTCTAACTCATCCATCAGCAGACTTAGAAATAAACTAAACTATGATGTCTCTGATTTTTCCATAACTAGGATACGTAGGTCATATCCTTGAGGCCTGATTTCAATAATAAATCCTCTTAGGGAGGTCCTAGAACATAAGTCCCACATCGTGAGAAATGAAAAAATTATCATTTTCTTATCCTTGTTTCCCACACCAAGAATTGAATACATGGGATAAAGAGATACAATAATCATATCATCTCCACTATAAGTCTCTATAATGATAAGGGAAACCAAAATTTATAAGACATGGACAACTAAACTATAAAAACTCTAATTATCACTATAATCATGATACATAGGATGTTCCTCTAGGAATCTATCTTGAACACCTGGTGTCCTGTACCACCCATATATGTCCTTTCCACATTATGTTAGACTGTATGGGTCTATCCAACTATGTGGACTTTGATTCCTATAATAACTAGGATACGTAGGATGCCTTATAGTGTCTCAATCCCATACTCAGAATATTAACCACCACCTTTCATAGAATCACATTCCAAAGGTCTTGGTTAAACTACCTTAGCACATAATAAACCATCCATTACTGAAAAACAACAGAGAAACTTGTATATATATATATGTGTGTGTTTTCACTAAAGTGAACCCAGTCTTTTGAACTAGAAATTGAATTAACCTAGGATTTTTTTAGTGTAAGTGGTCCCATATCAGGATAAAGAAGAGATTAAAAAACATATCTTAAATCTATAATAGAGTTCCAACGTATAAAATAGTTCCCCCAAAAAGGGTGTGATGAGCCCAACCTCCCATCCTCTCAACCAATAGAAGTACCCAAGAGTCATTGGGCCTAAAATACCATTTGATCATTGGAATTTTGGAATGTAGGTATGTACCTAGCTACATATGGGGGAACCATTGGGGGTTTCTATTTAATACTCAACAAACAGAAAATTCGATGCGAGTGATTGAAGAAGGTCATAAACCCTGATAATAAATCAAACCATTGGGAACAATACCATTCCACGTCACCCAGAATCCCGAAAAAACAATCATACCCTTAAAGTTTTTTATTTCTACCTTCACTTATGAAAATAAAATAAATATTAATTTATATTATGTGATCTCCTTCTTCATATTGTCCAACAAATAGCGTTCTTGGACATCTCGATACATATTTTTACCAAGATAGATAGAGAAGGTTGAGATATGTGCATCATCCAACAAATACTTCTTTGAATCAGGAATTTATAGTACACATGGTCTCGAACCAAATCATACAAAACCTTCTTCACTAACATCGAACTATGAGGTTTTCCTTTTTCTTATAGTTTCCACATTCTTTTGAATTCACACATCATCTCTTTAAGCATCCTTTAACCTCTCTAGAAGAGGTGGTTGAGTAATCTTTTGTTAAAGGATAAATGATTCTCCTTCCTTTATGATTCTTATGTCTATCCTATCAAAATATAAGAAGATCAGATCCCAATAAATTCTCATCAATGATAGAATTTTAGAATCCTTTCAAAATAGAACATCTTCCACTTTATTTAATTTTCTTGGATAGTATTTAATTGATCAGTCAAATCCCTTGACTATCTCTAACCATCTTTGTTGGTGCATATTCATCTCTTTTTCTGTGAATATATACTTGATGATTTTTGATATGTAGATATTTCAAACTTCTCCCCAAAGAGATAATGTTTCCATATTTTAAATGAAATGATCAATACAGCAAACTCTAGATCATGTGTTGGGTTGTTATGTTCTTGAACATTCAACTAACTTGAAGTATATGATGTGACTTTTTCATTTTGAATTAACACACAACCCAAACCCTTCTTCGAAGCATTGTTGAATACTATGAAAAGTTCTCTAATTGTAGGTAGTGTAAGCACATGTGCATTTAGGAGCCTCATTTTTAGTTCCTTGAAGCTCTCTTCACATTCCAAGAAAACTTTATTCCCTTCTAAGTTAACTTGGTTATATGGTTTGATAATTGTGAGGAATTTATCACAAAGAGATGATAGTACCCATATAATCTAGGGAAACTATGGATATATATCCAAGATATTGGACTTATCCATCCTTCAATTTCTTATGTCCTTGAAGGGTCTAAAAATATCCCATTTATTATAATGATATGACCTAAGAATGGTACTTCCTTTAAGGATAACTCACATTTTACATAATTGGCATAAAACTTATCCTTTTTCAAGGACTTTAGCATAGTACTCAAATTATCCTCATGATCCTCCTAAATTTTGGAGTATATAGCAACCTGAGCCTTTTATATATAACATTTCATGGTTTAAACATAATTAATCATCAAAGTACAAGCCAAGTATCGTTAAGTCTAGTGTCTTGGAAGACTAGGTACATATAACAGAAAACATGGGGCTAACAAAAACTTATTTATTTAATCTCCATAAAGAGATTATAACTTCATTTGATCCCTTAAATCTGCATAGGGTACCCTGGGGAACACATGAACAAAGGGATGAAATAAAAAGCCTAGTAAGGGAATTAACATAATGATACATCTCAAGCACATGAGTTAGGAGGCATGACATAATGATATTCAAAGCATGAAACTTATAAAATAATTTTATATAACATGGGATCATATAAACATGGAATCATATAAGTGTGGCAGAATCATAAATCATATCTTTATTACGGTTCAAGGCTAACTGCCAATCCCGTTTCCCATTTTAGTACGGGTCAAGGCTAACCGTCAATCCCATTTCACATCGCATCTCATGAGACTTAACCTTACCCAATGCATTAAAGCACTATCTGGCCACACCCATCTCAACATTTTCATGAATATTATTGCCACATGAATATTCTTACCACATATACAATCATACATAATCAACCATACACAAAGATAATGGTACCCATGGAAAGAATTGGGTACCACAATCATGACATAAATCATAACCAATGGGTGTATCATGAAAGTGTCCATGTAAGGAAATAATTAGAAAATAAATGGATGTTCATAGGTTAAAATAGGCATATAACATGGTAAGTTCTGTCAAACATAAGTGACAACATATGAGAAATGTATTTTAGAAACATTATCATTAAAATGTTTTTGTGCGGTAAAGAAAATACCATAGAGCTTTTAAAATAGTAAAGAAGACATTATTTTATATAAAACCAGAATTTAACCAAGAATGTTTTTATAATAAAAATACATGATTTGCAAAGATAATGGTGTATTAAAATAGAAGATAGAGTGCACTTGGAATTGGGTAAAAGGTCAGGAATTAAAACTAGTGTGCTTATTGGGAAGTATTGAAGAGAGATTAACTTAAAAGAATGTATATACCCGAAAGATAATGAGAGATGGATATTAGAACATGAGTTTGGAGCATATAAACAGAATTTTGAAGTTATACATAAAAGAAAATACAACATCATTTTGGTAAAAAGAAAGATGGAGAAACCTGAAAGAATAAAGGATGTTCGGGTAGAATCCATCATGGTTTATTGGCATGGTATCTGGTGTAACTAAGAGGTCTTGATGAGAAATATAAGGGGTTTCTCATCACTTATAAAACATTAGGGAAGTATGGGGAAGGTGTATAAATGTACCCCATCACTTGGTATTACAAAAAAGGCATATCATAGAGAACAATCTTGATTAAGAGTAAGAAATGGAGGATCTCTTACCTTAAATCCGTTGGTATTCTCCACTTGTTGTTAACTACCTAAATAAACAAATTAGGCTTATTAACTAATATTTCTAGAACCTCTTCTATATTCAATTTATTTACACAAGAAGGCATAGAATAGAGAAAAATCTTGATTAAGAGTAATAAAAGAAGGATCACTTGGTATTACACAGAAAGGAATAACATAGAGAACAATATTGATTAAGAGTAAGAAAGGGAGGATCCCTTACCTTAAATCTGTTGGTGTTCTCTAATTTTTATTAACGAACTGAATAAACAAATTAGGCTTGTTAAATAATATTTCCAGAACCTCTTATATATTCAATTTATTTATTATAACCCTTTTTAGTTCATTCAAAGACATTTTGATTAGTTACAAGGTTTAATTTAATTGTTCGGTCTCATTGGATTACTTGGCTTTAAAAGATCGGTTCACTTATATTCAAGTTTGAATTATATGCAAGATGAAAGTGGTTGTTCAGAATTGAAGTTATATTCATTATTTCATATCCGAGAGATTACATGGTTTCAATTTTAATGGGGTTACTTAGAGTTAAGTCGAATTATTATATATATAACCATAGTTATAACCTTTTTTGTTAATCGGTGGATTTGATTACAAAGAATGTTTTTTTCTTTATAAATTAATTAAAATTGTACTAAATGATTACAAAACAAAAAAATAGGATATATTATATATAATAATCTGGTTAAACCATAACAAAAATGGTTTCATGATCAAAATTAAAGATAATAATAGAAATTGATAAACGGTTGTCCTTGAATTTTCTAAATTAGCTCATCTCAAACGATGATTTCATTTCTTTCAAATAAAAGGGTGGGGAAAGGAGAGAAGATAGTGAAATATACCAATACCATGAAGACATTCTATTACATGTATGTTACTGTATTTATCATACTATTATGGTGAAGGTATGTGAGGAAAGAAATAAAAAATAAAATAACTTAAAAGGAAAGAATAAATTGGGAAGATGAATTTACCACTTGAGACTTCCTATTTTCAGAACCACTTAAGGGGAGAGGTTTTCGTATTTTGAGGAGGCATGATATAATGATATACAAAGCATGAAACTTATAAAATAATTTAATATAACATGGGATCATATAAACATGGAATCATATAAATGTGGAAGAATCATAAATCATATCTTTAGTGTGTGTTAAGGCTAACCTCCAATCCTGTTTCCCATTTTAGTACGGGTCAAGGCTAACCGCCAATCCCATTTCACATCACATCTCATGAGACTTAACCTTACCCAATGAATTGGAGCTCTATCTAGGCTCACCCATCTCAACATTTTCATGAATATTCTTGCCACAAAAATATTCTTACCACATATACAATCATACAAAATCAATCATACCTAAACATAAGGGTACCCATGGAAAGAATTGGGTACCACAATCATGACATAAATCATAACCAATGGGTGTATCATGAAAGTGTCCATGTAAGGAAATAATTAGAAAATACATGGATTTTCATAGGTTAAAATAGGCATATAACATGGTAAGTGGTGTCAAGCATAAGTGAAAACATACGATAAATGTATTTTTGAAACATTAGCATTAAAACATTTTTGTGCGGTTTTAAGGAAAATACCATAGAGCTTTTAAAATAGTAAAGAAGAAATTATTTTATATAAAACCAGAATTGAACCTAGAAGGTTTTAATAATAGAAATACAGAATTTAAAAAGATAATGGTGTCTTAAAACAGAATATAGAGTGCACTTGAAATTGGGTAAAATTTCAGGAAGTTCCTTTAAAACAAGTGTACTTATTAGGAAGTATCGAAGAGAGATTCACTTAAAAGAATGTATATCCCCAAAATAGAGTGAGAGATGAATCTTGGAACATGATTTTGGAGCATATAAACATAATTTTGAATTTCTACATAAAATAAAATACAACATCATTTTGGTAAAAATAAAGATAGAGCAACCTGAAAGAATAAAGGAAGTTCGGGTAGAATTCATTATGGTTTATTGGCATGGTATCAGGTGTAACTAAGAGGGATTGATGAGAGAGATAAGGGGTTTCTCATAACTTATAAAAAATCAGGTCAGTATGTGGAAGATGTATAAACATACCCCATCACTTGATATTACACAAAAATTCATAGCATAGAGAACAATCTTGATTAAGAGTAAAAAGAGGAGGATCCCTTACCTTAAATACATTGGTGTTCTCCACTTGTTATTAATGACCTGAATAAAAAAATTAGGATTATTAATTAATAATTACAGAACATCTTCTATATTCAATTTATTTATTATAACCCTCTTTATTTCATTCAAATCCTTTTTGATTAGTTACAAGGTTGAATTTAATTGTCTGGGCTCGTCTGATTACTTGGCTTTAAAAGATCAGTTCACTTATATTCAAGTTTCGATTATATGCAAGATGAAAGTGGTTGTTCAGAATTGAAGTTATATGAATTAGTTCATATCTTGGATATTACATGGTTTTAATTTTAATTATGTTACTTATAGTGAAGTAGAATTATTAAATATATAACCTTAGTGATAACCGTTTTTGTTAATCGGTGGATTTGATTACAAAGAATGTGTTTTGATTTATAAATTAATTCCATTTGTACCAAAGGATTACAGAAAAAATAGGATATATTATATATAATAATCTGGTTAAACCATAACACAAATGGTTTCATGACCAGAATTAAAGATAATAATAGAAATTGATAAACTGTTGTCCTTGAATGTGCTAAATTAGCACATCTCAAACGGTGCTTTCATTTCTTTCAAAAAAAAGGGTGGGGAAAGAAGAGAAGATAATGAAATATACCACTAGAATAAAGAAATTACAGTACATGTATGCTAATGTAATTATCATACTATTATGGTGAAGGGAGGTGAGGACATAAATAAAAAAGAAAAGAACTTAAAAGGAAAGAAGAAATTGGGAAGAGGAATTTACCTCTTGAGACTTCCTCCTTTGAGAACCTCTTAAGGGGAGAGGTTTTGGTATTTTGAGGAGGTTGAAAGATTTTAGACGTGTGGGAGGATCTTGGGGAAAGATTTGGGTAGAATAATGGAAAGGACCAAGGCTTGAGTGGAGTGAAGAAAAGGGGGAGTGAAGGGGGGTTTTATAGTGGAGGAGAGGAGGGATTTCATAATATTATAATCCTTAATTTTTTATTTCATCAGAAGACAAAGAATAGTAAGTATTCCATGACAAAGATTAGTAAAAGGGTCATGTGAATTCAAACCATGGGTAGTGAAACCATCCATTATTCTAGGAATATTCTATTTATCTTATAATGTATATATAAAGTAAATTATCGTATTTTACTATTCATCAAAATTTCAAGTATTTCAGAAAAATACCAAAATTTCACCCTGACCATTTATCTAAGTGTAGAATCCAAAAATGAAGTCCATTTTTCAAAAATAATTTTCTAAATATGATTATTTTAATATGTAATTAAAATCATAATTTATTATCAAAAACCAGTTTTAAAACACTCATTAACTCATTCTAAAATATAGGTATATCATACTTCAAAATGTAATATTATTTTTATACTACCATAGGTGAGGTTACTATTCAATAGGGTATATCACTATTAATAAGGGTATGTTACTATTCATAAGGGTAGGTTACTATTCACCAAAAATTATTTTTGTTTTATTAGACTCCAAAAAACATCTTGAACACAACCGTGTAAGTTAGATTTTCAAAATTGCAAACCCAGAAGTGACAAACTTTTGTTTAAAGGTCACTTTAGCACATAGTAGTTCATTATGTTGTGTTTTCATGTGATTTTATGACATAATTATGAGAAGGGAATTTCCATTTAAAAACATTGGGTCATTACAGAGTATATTATAATATCATCTATAATGTCTACCAAAAAATTGTTTAGGTTATCTCTAAAGTCACTATTCATGAAATCTATGAATATTTTTTAGAATTAATATTTCCAAATTACATTACTATGAACTAATAGTTCATGTAACTTGTATGAAAATTAGTGTTTGGGATATCCCCCTTATTCAACCTAACTTGGAAATATTCTGAAAGCAGATCCACCTGGGATAAGTATTGTGCTCCACATAACTAATTGAATAAGTCATCAATCCGTGGAAGATGATACCTATTCTTTTTCATGATCCTGTTAAGCGCACGATAATCAATACAATGGAGCAGCCCATCCTTGTTCTTGATGAGCAGGAATTGTGCACCCCAGGGTAAAGCACTTTGGTGTATAAACACTTTATCCAGATTCTCCAGTAGATATTTCTTTAGCTTGTTAATTTCCACAATATACATTCTATATTGAATCGTAGAAAATGGAAATTCCCCTGGTATAAGATCGATTGAAAATTAAACCTCTCAACTCGGAGATCCTCAAGTTCCACAATATCAATTCTATAATGATTCTTGAATAATGAAAATTCTCCTGGTATAACATTGATTGAAAATTAAACCTCTCATCTAGAAGGTAGACTAGAAAATTCCTCATAATACACATTAACATATTACCTCACAATAGTCATGTCTTCATGGATGATTGTTTATTTAGACTCAATCATTTGATCCAGATATGCTAGCTCATAGGGTATTAATATCCATGCTTTGGATGATGGTTCTGATAAATATGCCTCCTCCTTTTTCACTTTTATAGAATTGGTGGTCGATTAGTGATATAGAGAGTCATTTTCTTCTCGCGACAATTTTGTTGGCTATATTTTGAGAAGTCCAATACATTCCCAGGACAACACTAAATTCCAACAAAGGGGGTATGAAAAGGTTCAATGGAAATTTCATCCCACAAATTTTGATAGGGGAGGAGCTATATACTCATGATGCAATAATTTTCCCATTTATCCTTTTCATTGATAGCTCCACTTCCATGTTATGTGGTTGTGTTTGAATAGTTCTACTAAACATTCATGATATGAAGGAATTCATAAAACAAAAATAAAAAAGAACGTTCCCTATTCATGAATGAATAACTAGCATACTTTCCACCACTTCATTACCAGGATCCACCTCGATGCCTGTGATGGAAAAATACAACCCTTGTTTCCATGGAGGTTGTTGGTTGTCTCTGAAAATCTTTGGATTAGTGCATTGATTTTCAAAGTGACTCAGTTCCTTGTAGTTGAAGCAATGAAAAATTCACTAAGGTTTGACTAAATCATTCCTTTAATCCACCATATTAGTGTGTTTCCCCTATCAGAAATCACTATCTAGGTTACCTTCCTTCACATGCCTAAAGCATTTCCTCATCCCCATTATGTAATTATTTTGGTGCTACTTTATGCACCATTGATAAGGGGGATGTTAAAATTTCTCATCACCATTATATTCCTCCATTGGACTGCAAGAATTAAGATCCACTTTCTGATTATTATCTCCATTATAACTTTGAGATTATCTAATATTTATTTCTACTTTTAGGGAACATAAAAAAATATCCTTATATCTAACAAATTCATGGATTGACAAGGCATTTCATAGAATAGGTTTTGTCTCATCAAATAAGAGGCCAAACCTGTATTCAGGGGTAACGAAAACTTCATAGGAATAACTTGCAATTATTAGTGAGTTTTCCTCATATGACCCAATAAATTTGTAATATTTTTTTCTTTAGGGAAATAAAATCACTTTCCATTTTAAGTTAGAGAGAGTGAGGAAATTATTTATCAAAAATCATTCTATAGAATTCCTTTAACCCAATCACTTCAATCTCTTAGGTTTTTTATTCTTGATCAATGTCAAACTTTGATCAATTTATCCATCTATATGATAAAAATATAGTGAAACCTTCTCTTTTTTGAAACATTGAAGTATGGATAAGAACTTATCAATGGATTTTATCCATTATTCCACGATTAAGAGATCAGATGATCCATTGAAAGTTGAAGGAATTTGTCACATAAAGGACCTAATTTCACCTTGTTCTCTCTTTGGGGGATTTGGATGTTCCTCCTTAACTTGGTATCTATTTATAACCTGAGTTATCTATGAGATTATCTTCAGGAAGTTTTTGATTTCTGCTCTCACCGAGTTCTTCATCTTGTTGGGGTAGTCATCACATTTCCCTTCACCTTCAATATTTACAAAATTCCTCCTATTTACGGTCATTGTTTAGAATAAAATAAAAATTATGGATGAGTATTTTTAAACTAGTAAACACCTAAATCATAATTTAATAACATTAAATGGGTAACATCTAATATACATTTATTTTCTTAACTTATGGATTTCTAGGCATCAATCTATTTTATCCTTGATCTATTTCATAAGAAATATTCTTAAGGTATTTTTTTGTTCCATTAATAATGGATCATAACCAACTTATGAATTTACCAAATCATATCCCTCTGGAGTGTCAAAACATGTGCATAGTAAGGCTAAATGTCTTGAATGAGGTGACACCGAGTTAGGCCTAGTACACATTGTCGGGGTTATTACCCCTAGGTATACCTATTCCAGAACCACATCCACTTGTATTATCTAGATAGGTATTTATGTTCTTTATAAACAAATTACTCCATACTTACCAAAATTTATTGATGTTTTCTTATACTTAGTCTTATCCCTATTGATTTTTCTAGATTTTTTCAAATCATAATCCCAAAAATAACTAAAATTTTCTTCTGATACCAAATATAAAATGCATGTTATTTATTTCACATTAAAACATGATTTATTAAAAAAAATAAACTAAATAAATCTTAAATGATCAATAAGTATAATTTCTTTTGGAATTAGTTACATTACATCAAAATTTAAAACTGGAAAAATCATCATTATTGAAAAATTCTTTAAAATGCTCGCACTTAAAACTATATGGGATAACATGGGTACATACATAAGAAAGGGGTGAGATATAAATTCAATTAAGGGAATAAACATGAAATAAGATGATACATTTAATAAAATAGACATATCAAGGGGGTATAAAAATATTAGGCATCATAAATATGGACAATTATACATAATATATAATGATGACCATAACATGGGAAATGTGGAAACAACTTAAAACATTACATCATAAACATATGTCAAGGATGAAATCCAATAAATAATAATAGAAAATACCCATAAAGTAATTAGGTTCACTCAGTCTCATAAAATGATGTCTCATTAGACCAGTCATTTCCAAATACATTATAGTGCTACATAATTCTTGGTGCAGCCATCAATTTTATTTCATTTTCATGCTTAATTGTGTCACATAGTTCATAAAACATGGAATAATTTTTAATCAAATTTTATTCCAATATCAAGAAGTGTGGAATAAATAAATTTAAGTCCTAAATAAAATAATTATAACTTCATAAAGTTTAACACCCTTGATAGAAGTTGGGTATGGGTATTCATTACAAATTTATAGGCATGGAATCCCATGGTGAAATTTAGGCAGCATAATAGGGGAACATAAATGTTCATGAGAGGGATTAATGAGAGAGGAATGTATATCTTATAATTTTTAAATCATAAGGGAAGTGTGGGGGTAATTTAAAAAACACACTCTAATGTTAGGAATTGAAAATAGAAGGGCATAAAATGAAGAAGATTCTCGAAAAAAGGGGAGAAATATAGGATCCCTTACTTGAGTGAGCAACTCAAGATTCTTGGTAAGAACTTCTTGAGACCTTGGGGTTCCTTGGGAGAAATATTGAGAGAATATGTAAGAGTAATGATGTTTTATAAGGAGTAATAGTGAATAAAAATGGGAGATTAGGTGGGTTTATATAGATAATGAGGGGGATTTCTTTATTTTTTACGTTTTGAACTCTAAAAAAAATAAAATAACCAAAACCACAAACCTTGCCATGGTTTTTAACCATGGTTTCCACCAAATGAGAGTTTTTATCATTATTTAAAAATTACAAGGTCCGAATTTAATAAAATAATACCTTTTCTTATGTATAGGTGAGTCATAATATTAATGAAATGATTTAAAAACCATAAAATACATTAATGGTTTTGGAGGATTCAGAAAGGATTTAGAAAATTATACAAATAAACATAAAATATGATTATTTTAAATTGATAACATATATTTTTCTTTGCATTCAATTTATAGTATTTATTACATCACTTTTGGGTTATTATGTTATCATAATACACATTGTATATTTATACGGTATTTAATTTTTACTAAAAACTAGAATGTCTCATAAAATTATGGAAAATTCATTGTTGGATAATTTGGACGTTATGATTCCAAAAATAATATTTACTTTATCTAAATAATTTTCTATATATCTTCATTCTAAATTATAAAAGTGTAATATAAATTTATTGATAAATTATGGGTTTTATGTAAGTAATATTTTTTGGACCCTTATAAAAACAACATTTGAATTCATAAAAATTATATGATCAAATATATTTAATAAAAAATATTAAATAATAAAATTTTATTCAAATATTATTTATTTTAAAAATCCATTAATTCATCAAATTAAATTCTTTAATTGAGTTTGAATATTAAAAAAAAATTATTTTTGAATTATTGTATCAAAATAAAAATCATTCATAATGTTACTATAACAAGTTGAAAATATAACCATTAATATATAAAAAAATAATCTACATACTTATAATGCTAGGGTATTGAAACATATCAATTAAATACACTAGAAAACTCCTTAAGAATAAGGCGTGTGATGGTGAGACCTTCATCGGGTGGTTCGACATACATAGTTTGGGTACTAATATTGATGGGATTGAACTTCTCTTGTAAATGTTTTTTCTATTGCATAAGTTCTTGGACCTCAAATTATACTTAGTCAAGGTAAAATCTCAGTGATTATATATCCCTTGAAAGATCTGATAAATGGGATTCATAGGGTATGATCTTACTGGTTTAGGCCACCACTTCCTTTGTCTATGTCAGTTGGATTTGTTAAAAACCTATATTTATAATAATCCTGTTATCACAATTAAATGACTATATTATCATTGGTAATCAAATTAAATGGTGTTTAAATATAATATAATAATAAAACTGAAGAAGTTCATGTGTTTTCTATAACTATAATATATAATAATACATTTAACTAAATCTAAATGGTAATTTTATTTATAATAGTTCAGGTCGTTATAATATCTCCCATATCTGGTTAGGGTTCCCTAGTTTTCTACTTCATTTATTTAAATAGGATTACCTTTTTTATTACTATATTAATTAAGAAACCCACTAAATTAGAATATAAAAAAACCCTCTCTCAACCATATGTCACTAGATTCTAGGAAAAAATTGATATCTACTAACCTCTATCACCCTACGGTTGGATCCAAAATAGTGACACTAGATTATTATTGGACCTAGTATTTGAAAAACATCCTTTTTATTGTAGTAAATTTTTTAAAAATTGACATTCCAAAAACAATTTGGAAACACGCCTTATGTTTCACATTCCCTTACATAAATTAATTCAATATAAGTGGAAATTGAGAGAATAAAGGGAGGTTGTTGCTTCCTATAGATATAATAGGGATTGAGATGAAAAAGATTTTAATCAAGATCTTATTGGACCTCATAAAACTCAACTACATCCAGTAGATTTCTCTATATTTAAGAACGTTGTTTTTAATGCTCAACCTATCAATGAGGATAAGTAAAATCTTATGAAACTCGAGCCTCTTTATTTGGAGATCACAAGTGTTAATCCTTTATAAGAGGAGGATAATAGTGTCCATTATAAAGATATGTGATATTTAATTGATGATTATGAGAAAGCTTATTAGAATGAATATGATTATCTTAATTCGAGTTCTAGAAATGATAAAAAACCAATAATTGATTCAGATGGCTTCATAACTCTAAATCCAAATAAGACTCAGAAATTTAGGGATCATTATAACCTCTAGATAACAATTTTCACTATATCCTTAGAGCCATATGGGAAAGAAAAATTATATATTCCCCCAAATACTATAACTATTGAGCATAATATTGTATCCTTTGTAGAAGATGTTTGGAAAATAATAAATAATTATAAAGAAGATTACCCCATTCTGAGTGAATCATTTTATTATAAGGTGGAGTTGGGAGAGGAACTAGAATCTTGTCTTGAGGGGTAAGGTACGATCGTAATCCAAAAATAAAAAGATAGTGATATTTTTGTAGAGACTTAACTTAAAATCAAAAAGATAATATTCATTAAAATGGTGGAGAAATTTAAATGAAATTAAGGATTTAATTTCAGATACATTCCATGGAAATGACTTATAATATTTCTTTCTTGGTCTTTTAATGCTGATTTGAGTCTTATCTACTTACTAGTTTCAATATTGATGTTGATTCCAAATTTTTTCTAGTTTGTTTGGAATTGTGTTTTTTCGTGTTACTTTTTGTCTATGTTAGGCCTTTGTTTAGATCCTTGTATGTGGTTATAATTTTATTTAAGTTTTTTTCGAATGTGAGTATTTTGAGAAGTGAGAGAATCTAAGGATCATTTGGGTTATATTTTTAAATGATTTGATTAATTTTCAATCCATTGGATCAGAGTCAATAATTTTCCTTGTAAGAATTTTATGGGAAACAACCATCACTTTTACTTCAAAAGGATGAAAATTAAGGTATTTTTAAGGGATCAACTAGGAATTTATCATCATAAGAATGTGTTTAAGATTTTTTTTATGTTGAATTTTTTTTATTATTACAAGTTAATTTTTTTTCCTTAATCTATATTTCTGGGGGTTGAATTGATGTTTCCAAACCACACTTTTTGTATAATTTTCAATTAGTGGGGATGAAATGAATGTTAATGAGGATCCTTGTTCTATTTATATTTCAAATATTGCTTATATTTCCATTTTTTATGAACATGGGAGTAACACTACCTTTAAATATATGTTTTCAATTTTTTAGAAATTTTCAATCAATTTGAAGATGGTTTGACAGTTATGTATATTTTTGAATGCTAATTTTTTAGGTTTTTATTGATTTCTGGATTGATTTTATGATATATTATTTTGAAATATTTATTGCTTTGTTAAATTAATATTAATGTATTTTTTTCTCATAAATGTTATGATCTTGATTCTATGATTAAAACATGTTTTATGAGTTTTCTGATTTGGTACTACTAAACTGTGGTGTCACTAAAGCATCAATTTTCATGATCTAGTGGAAATTATATTGGAAATAAAATTAGTTTATACTAGTCTTGATATTAATTATCATGAAATGTTGAATTTGGGATTATTTTTTGATGATTAACCACTTTCATTTTTTAAATGTTGTAACCTCATTACACCTTGTGTATGCCCAGAAACTTTTATTTTATTTAATAAATTTGGCATAGATTATGGTTGGATAAATGATTCTTACTTCATTTTATTCAAAAAAAATTAATTTATGGAGTTGATTATTATCAAACTAATTTTTCCCTTTAATAATTATTGAGTCACTTTCTATGAAAAATTATTTTTCTTATACACAAAAAATTGTTTATTGGAGAAAATTATACTCCTAGCTTATAAAAAGACCCTGCAACCACCCTTTCTAAGATAGAAAAAAATAATATTCTATATAATAATCCTCCCATATTCCCTCTAAATTTTATCCATTTCATGTTTTTAGGTTTTTTAGCTCAATAGTATTACCCAATTTCTTCAAAACTAATAAGAATTCTAAGAGAAGATATGTTATTTTCATTATAATGAATGACTACTTATCCTTATTTTTTATTTATCTTATCATCTTAATCATAAAAATTATGATTTATCACATTAATTAAATCTCTAAAATATAATTATGCGTATATAATAATGATATTTTATTAAAATTACTTTACAGTCCTACTCATCTAATGATTATAACATGTTCTTATTTGTTTTGATTGAGACAGCTACATGGATGACATTATAAATATTTACCATTATTGGTTAAGAAAAATTAATTAATTATCTGACATGATATTTATTAGGAAATAATTTTTCCTTTATGTTTTTGGAATGGTAATATTAAAATTTAACTAATTTTTAGTATACCACTTTATATTACAAATTACTAAAATAAGCATGTTATGTATTCCATCTTGGATAACTATACCTAAAACATCCATATATTGTACAATAAAATGAATAACCCCTAATAGAATTAATATTATAGTACATTCAATGTTCTAGAGATTAACAAGTTATTAATGTATAATTATTACCATAATATCCATACCAAAACTGACAAAGAACAATTAAAATTACTAACCGTAAATTATCAACAAAAACTAAAAATAAGATATAACTTAGTAAAAAATGATGATAAAGTGATAATATAAATTTTAAAAAATATTAATAGGTCACAAAAATATATGATTAATTGGTCTATTCTTATTATATTGGGTGTTAGAGTATATCTAAGAAAGCAGTCCAGGGTAACCATTTTTTGTTGACTCAATCTCCTTTAATTCAATTGTGCACATTCTCCTTTAAGAATATTATTCTAATATTAGTTTATTATACACTATGATTGTATTATTTTATATTTAATCTTTGTTTTATTTTATATTTTTAATTCTTTATTATATACTAATTTTCAATTGATTCTAAAATTAAAAAATATGATATTGTAAGGGGAATTATCTTGATCTCTCTTTTGGTTGTGATTAATTATGTATTTTTGTCATTGGGGGGAATTGTATGGTATTTACATATAGAATATCCACTTTCATTTATTTATCATAATTTTTAAAATTTAAAAGGCTTTATATTTTTATCTATTGATGAATTCATATTTACCCTTTCTCATATCGGTATGGGATTCACTCTAAATATTATTTTATTGAATCTTATTTAATATTTTTCACTGATTCCAATTTATATGGTGTATACTGTAACCTATTTACATATTTTCATCATAATGTAAATTTTATTCATGTAAATTTCATCTCTATTTTATGATCACTCTTTCATTGGATTTTGATTGATGCATTACTAAATTTTTTAGGGTTATCTTGACTTGATATACGGTTCGTTGAGCCCTCATCTCTCTTATTTGACTATGTTCTTATAAGTTTTTATATTATTAAATTTTTCTATATCATAGGTTATTTCCTTTTTTTATGAAAAACATGTTTCATTTCTAAATTAATTTTTTTATTAATTCTTACTTTGTAAATATGTGTTATTAAAATGAAAAAAATTATTCATTTTTATTTTGGATATTTTTATATAGTAAAGTTCCTTCTTACATAAAACATTTTATTATCTTATTTTTAAATCCAAATATATAGTATATTTTTTTTACCTCTATTATTTTTCTTCAATTATTTAAAAAATAATTTTTTTATCACATTCATCTATGTGAGTATTTTAAAAAACCATTAAATTTTATTAAAATAAATTTTTCAACTCACATGAAAAATTTTATCATCCAATAAAAATTCCTTATAAATTAAATTTATTACTTTTAAAATTTTCATTATTAGGAAATTAATTTTTAAAATAATTTTTTTGAAGCCTTTTTTCATATTTTAAAATTATTTCAAATGTGAATTTTATCATAACATTGATGAATACATCAATGAAAAGTCAATAAAAATATTTTCATGGTTTTTCTTCTAATTTACACTTTTTTCTCGAGGAACCTTTTAAATGATTTTTTTTATTATAACCACAAAAAAGATATAATTTTCTTTAGAAATATGATTATAATTATTTTAGATGTCAAAAATAATTTTTAAACCATTTCCATATTTATCATCTATTATTTTAACATGTCGTAAAATATAAGGAATTATATTTTTTAAACTTTAAACATTTATTAACTTTCTATTAAGAAATTTTCAACTCTTTTGAAAATATTTTATATTTCATCCTCAGAATTTTCCTTGTGTGGTTTCCCCTCTCAGTGTAACTATTTTCAAGTATATTTAATCTAAAATAATCTTTTTCTTATTTATCAAATATTCCATGTATTAATGGTGATCTCTATGAGAGGAATGATCAATCATTACCATTTTCATGAATTATCAACATCATTGTGTAAAGATAACCTTTGTTCCAATGCCTTTCAATTAAGAGTAACATATACTTATTTCTTTTGATTAAATGGTATTCACTAATATAATAATAATTTTTTATTTAGTGGGGGAAATAATTGATAAAATTGTATATTCATTTATTCTATATAGTAAACTTTTTAAAAAATAATTGGTTTATAATACATGTACTGATATATTGATTAATATTTAATGTACCATCCACTTTCATCCTTTGGATTAAATTTATAACTCATTAAGGTTTATATGTGTCCGATTTTGAGTTAATAATTATATGAATCTTCTTTGATTCATGTGGCAGACAAATCTATGGTTTATAATTATGTTATGGGTGGGAAAAGAATTATATATCCCCCCATGCATTGGGTGAAACTTTATATCTAATGGGGTCATTTTTTATGGGACATTAGTGATAACTAGAAAATTCTAGTAATTAATAATTATATTGTATTACAATTTAATACTTTATAAATCAATGGTATAAATTTATTAGGATAGATAAAATAGAAATTGTAAAACATTAAAAATACCAGTACAATGTAAATTTTACCTGACCCATATTCCCCAATTAACATCGTGATTATAGTAATAATAGAACAAAATAATAATAATAAAAGACACATAATTTAAAAGTTAAAAGAACTGAAAATTTGAAATATGATTCAAGGTATTGTATTAGAATAATTTATAGAAATTAAGAGTAAACTCGACTACATAATTATGAAACTTAGGTATTATATCCATTGGGTATTATGATCATTTTGAATTATAATTAAAATTTGATAGTTAGGATTAGATTACATTAAGGGTTGTGGTGAAAGTTTATTGGCATATAATGGATGAACCATGTAATCGACTAGTAGGAACATCCCATATGAAGTTCATTTTACCATTCTTGAGAAAGAGATATAATCAATGTGTTACACCCTTGAACAAGCCTAGTCAGAACTTGAACAACTGGGGATGGAGAATAATCATCTATTAGAGATGTTAATGTTAATGGAAATGACCACCAGATTAATGTTGTATGAATCACCCCAAAAAAGTATCACCACTAAATACCTCTCCCTTAGGTATTTTTCTAGTTTGGTAAGGGTTTAAGTATCTAAGGGTTATCTATAATTAAATGCATACAATTCCTTTAAAAATAAAATTGTTCTTAATATAATACCATATTTTTTCATCATATGTATAATCCTGATATAAATGGTCCAATTTTTATAATTATAGGATGAATTTTATTAAACACATTGTGTATTTGGAACTGATATGTCAAAATTAGTGTATGGTGAATTTTTGATAATTTTATGGGACAGTAAATTTTTTCCCAAAATAATAAAATAAAATAAGTATATATGTTATGTATTATGAAATAATTTTAAATTTTGAAGTGATTTAATAATTAATATAAGTTACACCATGACCAAAAATAAATTATTTTTTTAATATAATTATTTTTACTGAATTAAAATTATTTTATAAACCTATAAATATCTTTTAAAAGTATAAATTGTAAATTATGTTTTTAAAAACAATATTTTGTGGAAAATATATATTCACATGGAAGAGGTAATATAAAATAATGTATTTCAGTTTTAAAACTCTAGTATGTTAAAAACTATGCCCTAAATTTATAAAAAATTAGCTAAAACAATTGTTAATCTAATGTTTTTTTTATTTTACACGACCTATATTTTTTTGGCATATGATTAGAAATTAAGCAACAATGATCTATCATTTGATATAAATACCCAACCAATATCCCATTAAACTTAATTCCAAATCCATTTACCATGATTTTCCAATCATTTTATCTCTTTATAGTCTCCCTAATGATTTTTTGTGGCTCTAAGGTTCTCATCTCAATCTTTAATAAATTTCATTTCAAGGTAAGGGTACATAACTGCTTTTCTTTATTTAATTGTTTTGTTATTTCCAATTCCTTTTTATTTAAATATCAAATTTTATTATGCATCTTCTATTTAAATTCTTTATTATATTATCAATGATCAATCACAATTCTCTATCATTATACTACATTCATAAGTTGTTATAATGCTCAAAGTATCCCATAATCATAAAGCCATCCTAAATTTAGGAAAACAAAATAGTGTGTGTGGTTTTCTAATAAATTTTATCCCTATATGGATACAAACAAGTGGATTAATATATATCATATATAAACCTAGGGGTAATAACAATAAAAATTCAGGTTAGTTATTAACTTAATCTTCACTCATTACACAACAAGTTTGCCTTTCTGCAAACCTAGTGTGGTAGTCCTATGGGATATGTTATAGATGATTCAGAAGATATTTACCAAACATAATAAAGGATTTTGTTATATTTATATGGGTATTTATATATAATTTATTTTATCATCCATAACATCAAATAAATTCATTTTAATTCCCTAACTCATTGAACATATTAGATTTTATAAAACACCCAATAACTACAAATCATTTTTCTTAACTTGATAATGGTATTTATTTGAAAATTATAAATTCTTAGTTACACTTTACACGAGTCAACAGTATTCACTTAGCTAACCTTATTAATTCATTAACTAGGAAAAAATATTTTTCAGACCATATACGGAAATATATTTTTAGATAAGACTCGTTTGGAATTTATTATAATTTTTCATATGTTGTTCATTATTGAAAATTATTCTACAAACATATGATGGAATTTATTTGAATTTTATTTGAAAAATAAGTCCTAGAATAATATATCCCCTTAGTGCACTGGTAAGTCACATAAGACAAATAAGATTGGGTAATTAGAGCATCAATACCCATTATGTATGATGTCTTGGCATAATTCCTTGATCGTATGTTTATAATATCTAGTTTTATGTATTCTTAACATTTATAACATTGTCTAATCATTTCCTCAATTATTTTTATATTCATCCATGGACTATGTTATATGGAATCAATTGTTTATGTTCCAATTATATTACTAATTACTTGTTAGTTAGTATTTTATGTTATTCCGTGTAATGAAACTTGATAATACCATTTACTTTTGTTTCCCATTTTCATAAGTAATGAAGTGGAATACTATATAGTATCTTCCCTAAGGAAAAAAATGAGTAATAATGATTTGTAATAAAATTTGGTAATTTTTCATTATTTAATTTAATTTATATGTATATAATGTCTTGGGTACTACTAAATATTGATGTTGGGAATGTAATATATTCAATATGATTTCCATGTTATAAATAACCCAAAAATTATGGGTGATTATGGTTGGGGAATTATACTTGGTATTAGATCATGATTCGGTTGAAAACCTTGAAACTATAATTAAATGACTATATGAAGAGAACATAGATTTTATCTTTGTAAGATTATTTATATTATTCTAGAATTATAACAGCACATAGATGTTCCCAACTCAATTACATCATTTAAAGAAAATATTGCATTACAATACATTCCCCTGATCTTTTAGTTTATAATTTTAGATAATTGTGACTAAAATAATTACTAAAGAAAACCATGTTATTTGTATCAATTGAAAAAACAATTAATTACATATGAAGCTACATTATCCATAGTGATTTTTATCATCTCTATAAAATTCTAAAAAAAAAATTATAAAATTTATTATTTTACTATCTTCATAACCATAGAAAATGGAAACACCATAAATGGGAGATAACAAATTATCAGCAAGTGGAAACATAAGTGATAATAATCAAGAATTATAAGAGAGAATAATATGCTCACATAGGTATAGTTTTGATAAAAATTAAAGTTACACCCCAAGAAACCTAGATCATAAATCATGGAATAAGGTATATCATAACATAATAAATGAATCAAAATTTTGTGGAGGCATGAGTCAAAATACATGATCCATGTGAAAATAACATAGTCAAGATAATAAGAATAAAATTAAGGCATTACAAGTAAATTTAGCAAATCCTTAAATGAAAGGAATCAAAGAAACGTTTCACAACCATAAGTATATATGAACATACCATAGTGTAGAAAGATTCACCACCGGATTCCCAAAACAAATAGGATAATACATAACTATCTTACTCGTATAGTGTAGCAGACATCACTACCTGATTCCTCTAATAGAGTGGGCATCACCAGCTAATTTCTATAGTGGTTTTAGTATTCTAAACTAGATTCACATCATCATCTCATGGGATAAAAATCCTTAACCAATGAATTTTAGAGTGATATAAGATACCACTAATCATCAACCATACATATGATTTACACTTTAAAATAATAATTCATCAGAATAATTAACCCATGGAACCAAAATTATTTCCACATACTTTTCAAGTGGAAACATTTAAGGAAAATATTCACAATTCCATAAATAATCATAAAATTTTTATCCCGTGGAAAATAAACATGCATGCAAGAATATTTAGTAAACCTATAGTTAAATAACATTCAATCATGATAAAAATCATGTGTTATTTACACTATATAGATAAAGGGTATAAGTTAAACACAATAATTTTTCCCAACCAATCTATGTATGATAAGTAGGTGAATACCCCCACAATAAAATAAATCAAGAATAAGTTATTCTTAGAGTAATGGTATTAGAATTAAAATTATAATTATACAAAAAAATATATTTGTTAAGACAATGGTCACGATGAATCATTCATCCAAGAGAGAATGAAAATATATAATCCATCCAAATAAAGAATTTGGATAGTTAAATTTGAAAAAACATCCTAGATCAAGTATAGGATATGTCAAAGGAAAATTAATTACATGAAAAATAATTTTATTCAGTATTGGAAAAATCACTTTAGAAATAAGAAATATCGGTGATCTTTTGAAATCATTTTAAAAGATATATTTTTAAATTTGGAGAAAAAATAATTTTTATTTTAATAAATCTTAAAAATGTAGACATCCCTTTTTAAATCAAATAAAAAAGTTGGCAGGAATATCTTTTCTCATTAAAAACACTAAAACTAATAATTTTAAACATATTCATAAAATGATGAAATTATGAGTAACTTTAAAAATCTATAATGGAAAAGGTGAAGTGAAAAATTTGGAAAATATTTAAATTATAAAAGGATACTTAAATAAATGTTTCCTTGAAAATCAAAATGATTATAAAAAGAAATGTTGGGTGGAAAATATGTTTGAATACCTTTTTTTGAAAACTCACTTCATAAAAAGTTTATTGCATTATAGTTTTTAAAATGGGTAAAGATAATTATTGGAATCATGGAAATTAATCCATAATTTCTCTCCTATAAATAGAGAAGAACATTAGAAGGAGGAAAAATATTGACTTAAAAAAATTCAATCAAGATATGGATGTTCGTTCTTAATAACATTATACTTTTAGGTTAGGGAACAATCAAGTAGGAAGATTTTAATTGAAGGATAAATAATCCCTATAAATATAAAAATGGAACATCAAATAAAATTATAAATAAACTAATAAATTTAATATTGATAGTTAAAGCTCAAACTAAATCATATAACTCAAAGAAATATATTTAAGTTACCAATGTCCTTTATAGAAAACATAGTTTATGAAGTAAGATAATTTTAAAAGTTAGATTTATTTGTTAAAAAATTAAATTCATATAATTTAGGAGAAAATACCACATAATAAAATAATAGGGTTTTATTTACCCACATATATGAAATATGTTGAATAAGAACAATTGTAACATAATAATTATTAATTGTGTTAACAAAAACCCTTAAAATTGAGGATCATTTAAATAAAAATCTACTAAAAGATATAGATTTAAATTGAACATACATTACCATGAATAAAAGGTATCTAATGATATAATAACTCAATTAGGAATCATTTTAATATATCTAATTTTCTCAAAGGTATTTACTATTATATATCGGGATTATTTCATTTATTTGGCCCTTATAAGGTTACCTAATAGAGTCTTCATGGTTGTAGGGGTGTCAGTGGAGTTTTTGGAGCCCAGAGCCCCAAAAACTAGAGAAGAAGACATAGACACATAGTTATAAAAAACTATTCCACCCAACCCACACATTTTCCCTAACTATGTAGGGTGAGATAGTGAGGTGTAAGGGGTCCATGTCTTTTTTTTGTAGCAGTGTGATCCCATGAGCACAGTCGTGTGAGGGGAAATATCATTTTTTATAGTGGATTTGACAGGAATTGTGCATGGTTAACCAAACAATGTTCCTATGTCATGTGGGGTCCCTAGTTAAGTAGAATAGGGTGTATGGTTGGTGCATAGTTTGGAAAACTTTTTGGCCTGGTAATTAAAGGGTAAATTACAAAATTTCCCTTGAAATGTTCAAAACCAACAATACTTATCTCCACCTTTGTTTTTCTACAATATTATCCACCTGAACTTCCCTCTCCTCTATTATTATAGATATTTATATATCACTCATCTGTTATCCAAATAGTTCACCTTAGGGTGCATTAGAAATATTGAGTTAATCTCTATACTCCTCTTCTTTCTATTCCTCATTTCTCTTCATCTTTGTTGTCATATTTTTGTGTGACCTCAGTTGCCCGATTTTTTGGTAATCTGATTGTTTCGTCCATAACTATTGTTCTATATTGATTTGAGGGATTAAAATGGAAAGGAAGTCTTCTATTTGGCTAAGGTAGGTGGTCTAGTCTTTTCTCTTAAGTATTTCTTATTTCTATATGATTCGTCGTTGTGCTAAGTGCTATAATATTGTGGAACTACCCCTAAAACAATAAATAAATTAACCTAAGTGGTCTTTCTTGCTCATTATGACCCCATAATATGGTTAACCACATCCAAGGTCATTATCCTTGACTTGTTCCACCCCTTTTGGTGTTTCACTCCTTGATATCCTATTGGACCACTGAAATAATTAGTTAAACAACACTTTTAGGGTGTGGCCTTTATAATAAATAATTTGAAATAATAAATGGAATTAGGAGAATGGTTAACCTTGAGTTACACACCTTCATACTTTCCCCATGTCTTGGTCCTATTATTATTCTTTATTCCTTATTAATTATGCTTTATAATTATGTTGTTTACCATGTACCTTGTGCATTATACCTTGATTACATATTATGTCATGTACTTATTACCATGTGCCTTATATCTTAGATGTTTGGTTGGAATTAATTTATTTTCTATATTGCTTATCATATGGATACTGAAATTCCATTTTGATGTTATGTGGTTGTATTAGTTATTCCTCAATTGTTTATGGGTCAAGAGAGAACATGGGTCTCAACATAAAGAATTCGTGGATGGATTCTCTGAGATATGTACCTAGATCTTTTGGACGTGTAGGAAGTAACCCTTGGCTATCCTTGGATGGACTCTCATGGAGTATTATTTATATTCATGAGTGACACTTGTTCTTTAGGGGAGAAACTATGGATGGGATATTTGGAAAGATGGTTATATATTCCCTTGAGTGATATTAGGTCTGTTATTTGAGATACCTAGGACAGACTCTGATGTTACCATGTGAATTGTGATATAAGGGATTCTGTTATGGGTCTCCTTGGATGGACTTTGTCGTTTTGGTTATATCATATGATCATATATCAAACCTTGGGATTCCTTTATGGATCTCCTTGGATGGACTCAAGATTCCATTACTAGATTTGTCGAACTATTTTATTGGATTTTATGTGATGCCTTTTTATTATATTATGAACAATCCTAATCAATGTAATAGTGACTCATCTTCTAATCCAAAGCACAAGTTTGGGGTATTCCAAACTTGATGAATTATTTATGTTTTCCCATGTTCGTACCTTATTACTTGTATAGGTCCTCTTAGTTTAGACATTTATCTTAGGCCGAAGTAGATAGTATTGATATGGTATCCTTTAAATAACCCAAACTGAATTAATTATTTATTAATTTATTTATTACCTCAAATTCACTCTTATTGGAACAATGTTCATTCTATATGGCATGAACCAGATTGATCTAAACACCGTTGGTGGTGGCCTACTGAGTATATATCTCACCCTTCTTGGGTCTCCTTTAGTACAAAGAATTTTTTATGATTGCAGGTATAGATAAATGGATGTTCACATATTTCTATTCTTGATTTATTTTTGTAGGATGGATTACAAGGATAGAGGACCGAGACTGTGTTTGAGATTCTAGTAGTATCTTCTTTTTCCTTTTTTATATTTTTGTCAGAATGTGTTGTATTCTTTTATCCCCTATTCACCATGTTCACTTTTTTCATAGTTATATGGAATCATGATCATCATTTTTTTATTCTTCATCTTATGTAAGTTGTTAATTCTTATTCAATGACTTATAGGTATTATTATTGTTATTATTCTACATTCCCTTTCTTATTACTTCTTCTACTATGGTGGGTTACTAGTCATGTCATTATATTATCTTATTCTATTTGTTATTATCTCTTTTATAATGATTCATTCCTATTTGATATATGAGGTCATAATCTCATAATTGACACACCCTAGTACCTTTATGTAAGTATGGAACCTATGGTATATGTGAAGGCGTTCTTGAGGTCTTATGGTCGCCCATCTTAATGCATTTCTAAGTGGATTTCTAGGCAGGACACTACAAAGTGGTATCAGAGCCATTTTTCCCTTATGTCTTACTATTTTGGTATTTTATGGGAGAGTATGAGTATTGGAATTTGGTAATGAGAATGTACCTGGGAGTAGCTAACCCATATATAAGGTAAATCCAAATAACTTGGGATGGGTAAATGCAGTTCTGTTTTACGCCCTTTACAGTTTTACAGTTTTCACCATTGGGTGAAGCACATGGTTTATTTTTTTATATATTGTTAAAAAAATTATTATCACGAGTTTATTTATCCTAACCGAGTGACATGAGGGTGTATAAAAACATGCATCATACTAGAAACCATAGGACTAAAATATCATACATTATGCCATCCCATATTTACTTTCTGCATGTAATTATTTTATTTCAGGTGTTTATTATTTGTCCTTGATTGTTATTTATTATAGTGTTCCAATTTTTCTATTGCATGACATGATTGGTTCAATTAAATTTAAAACATCAACCTAAATAGTTTTTCCTCCAATATTGATGTTGATTCCTTCATTATCAAATGATTCCACATTAGTTGATTTTATTGATTCATGAAAACTGAAATCTATGAAACAAGTACTTATAAAAATCGGAAAGCGAATTTTATTCAATCAAGTCACTATATATGACCTCTTATATCCTATTACCAGAAATAAATTCCAAATCACAGTTAATTAGCTTTCCAAATTCAATTAATAAATAGTTTTGTGCCATATAAATTTGGAATTGGTGATGCCACTAACTAGTTTAATATATCCAAATCCAAATAAATTTGAATAAAATTAAATAAATTAAAGTTTTAAAACAAATATGTTATAATTATATTAAGATTAAAAATATAATTTAAAAGTATTTTTCATATATACCTTGCATTTGACACTCTATATATTGGATCCTCTACTGTGGGATATGAGACCTTATCCTTGACCCGACCATATTCATTTTCATTATTCCATTTCTCCCATGACTTGTTATGATCCCTATTTCTAACTAGACCTAGATTTAAGAGTTGGAAGAGAGGTGTGACTTTATTATAGGAAGTCATTATGCATGTTCCTTCCTTTTTCACTTTCCCTATCTGTTATAAATTCTATCTAAGGAATGTGATTGGAAATTTAAGATTTATTCTATAGTGATGTCTTTAAGTTATTAACCAAGAGAGTTTTGACGAGCAATCTCTATAGGTGGGGTCCCTGATCCACCTACAATACCTCCTATAGTTCCACCTATGGATCCTCATGTATATCTTACATTTGGTACTGATTCTCAGTTCCATGTCTGTTTAATTCAGTTTATGTGGTCTATTCAGGGTGCTCCAAGTCCAGCTACAATTATAGTATAACTGACACAGGTTTTCCATAAGCATCATCCACGCACCTTCTTAGGGGATCGAAGACCTTAGTCTACTAAGTGATGGTCATAAGACATGGTATGGATCCTCAAACTTATTTAGATTACTCTATATAATACGATCAGGATCTCTACATACATGTTCCATGATTCCTCCAAATGTTGGTGGGACATCATCTCTCGGGCGAAGTGTCATTGAGGTATGGTCAGGGTAGACTTCAAGACAACCTTCTTTGATCAATCCCTTCCACAGAACCTAAGAGTAGACCATGAAAGGGATTTTATGCATCTTCAACAGGGATCTAGGCCAATGTTAGAGTATTATGATCTGTTCTCCAAGATCCATCATTTTTCTCCAACATTGACTGATGATTCGTTGAATAATACGATATGATTTGAGGATGGGCTTGTGTATGTACATTGGTCATAGGTGAACATATTCTGATTCACTACCTTAACACAGATAGTGAACCAAAACCTTATTATGGAATGGAACATGAGAGATTGTAGCAATGTGAGTCAAGGTGGTTCAGTTCCGAGGTAGGGTGATGGTTCATCTGGTAGTATGAAGCACCATTTTGAGGGTGTGGATAGGGGAATAGTAATCAATATGAAATGAAATGAATATCATGTGGTATGTCTCTAGTGTGTCATACCAGACCAAAAGTAGCCTAAGTGCACAAGAAATCTGATCAAGTGTTGATCTTGCAGCAAGATGGGTCACCTTTAGTACTTATTCCAATCATTTTCTCTAGTGTTTAGTGTAAAGGGATCAGTACCAAAGCCTTTTTTAGGTACATGATCCGTAACTCCATGTTTGGCTGGGATTTGGCCTTCTACCATTTGATCAGGTCGAGGTTGTGGTTATATATGGGGAAGTCAGGCCTCAAATCTTCAATGTCAGAAGAGTGGATCTTTTTAGGCTAGTCAGGCAGTATCTCAGGGCCATGGTTCATGCCATATCTATGAAATATAGCATTCACCCAAGGAGTAGAGTCTAGGACCTTCTACTATGTAACACCCCGAGATTTTATGAAAAATATTCTTTTTAATTTCATTAATGTCTTGTGTTTTACTCTACACCAAAAGGAGCTTGCACAACATGCATCCCTAACTTGGATTGCATTACACGTAATTCGGACCTTCCACGATAGCGTATGTTGTACGCAATATCGAGTTTCGCTAAACAACGATATGTTATATAAACTAGCCGTTATGAATATTAATACCCACTTTTTGAAATTTTATAAATTTTATCTTTCAAAATGGACTTCATTTTTGGATTCAGAATATCGAAATTAGCCTAGGGTGAATTTTTTTATTTTTCTGAAAACTTTCCATTTTTGATGAATAGTGAAAACAGTGGGTTACTATTCAAAAACCGACTTTTGATTTAAATAATTATTTATTTTATTTAAATTTATTTTAGGTCAAAATTGATACATAATACCTATATAAGTTCAATATAATTCATTGGAGTCATTTTATAATAATTTTAGATATATAAAAATTTTATTGAACTTTTCACCGTCTTTTACCCACCTCCTAGAAGAATTTGTAAATTCACATAAAGCTTAATTTTACTGCTTCTGTGAGTGAAATTTCGAAAATCCGAGAGACACACTTAATATCAAGGACTAAAATGTGGTTCAATGAGATGAAAATAATTTTTGGTGAATAGTAACTTTTTACTTTTTTTACCACGGTTAAAATTAATAATGTAATTAAGGGTAAAAATGATATTATTATTACCCTAACACATATCCTAATTCTTTTGGATAAGTTTAATTCGACCAAAAACAACTTTAGGAATAAAATATGACCATTTAGGCCCACTTGGATTAGATTATGACATTTAATATTATTTTATTTAAAGAATAGTTAAAATAGTTAAAATCAATGTTTAATAACTAAAACATTTTTAATATAGGGTTATAAATAAGTTCAATTCGACTATAAATATTCATTAGAAAGATAAAACGATTTCCTACATAATGGTATTTTATTTATAATTTTTAGACGTTAAATTATTTAATTTATTTATGACACAATGATGATGCAGTAATTATCTTATTAATGAAATATTGGCATAATTGATGTTATAAATACCCAAATAAATGTAATTTGAGACTTTTTATGAATTATACTAATTTTATGGGTTAATATGACATGTTATTATTGATTTAGTTAACTTTTTTGAACTAATATTTCTGTTATGATTTTCACAACAATCAATTACCAAATAGTGTCAAAATTGACATAAAATAGTTTTTAAAACAAATATTATATTATAAATTTTTATTTTATTCATAAAAATATAAGGTTCAGCCAAATGAATTAGATAAAGTTATATATATTAATAATAAAAAAATTGGGGTTCGTTTGGCTTGTTATTGTAAGTTTATTAACCTTATAGTGTAAGAAAACAAGAAGACACGGTAAAAGAAAAATTATTTAACTTAAAGTTAAATCTAATTGATAAGGTTAAAATAGAAACCTGAACTTGTCTAAATTCTATTGGATGAGAGGATTTCAACTCATCCCCACCTTATCTTCGAAATAACTCAATTTGGAGCTATTAAAAACCGAATATGACTTTATAATAAAATAATATTTTTAGTTATTCCAAAGGTACCCCTCTCCTCCCTTATAAAAGGGCACCTCCTCCCTCTCTTCCTAACACCACTTTGAGCCTTCAAGATCGGTCAACCCCTACCAATTTATCTTCTCCACTTCCCTATAAACATTTTAGAGGTTATAGTATTCTTAAAAGACCAATCTTAGTACCCTAAGAGGAGGTTTCAAAAAGGCGTGTCGAAAGAAGAGGTAATATCCGGTACCGATTCTTTCAACTTTATTTCTTCTTATACTTCTTCTTCTTTAGTAGTTTCATTGTTAAGTAATAACATCAGTATCACTCATATAATTATATGTTATTATAAGTATTAAACAACCCTATTTCACCATCTATCCATCCTATAGAAAACGAAATCACCGCGCGTGCGTACTTACAGAATACCGTCTCCACGCCATGGTGTAATCTGTTTTTGACCCCCAACTTACTTTGATGGGTATAATGGTGTAAATAAATAACTATATATGATTATTGAAAAGTGATATTGATTCTGAAATATTATACATACACTTCAATATAATTCCACGATCATGGGAATGATATCATCGCTCGCGCGTACGTACGGACTACCGTCTCCACGACGCGATGAGATTCACTCTCCATGTTAACCATTCATGAATGATTATAAAGTATATATAATAAGTAATAATGAAATATATTACATAATAATGAAACTGGATTTATGTGTATATATAAGTATGTCATCTACTTAATTTCATTCAATTCAATAAGGAAACAAAAACAGCGTTCATGCGTACGTACGGCCTACCGTCTCCATGAATGGTGTATTTCATTCCATTTAATTGATCTATCATATATATATATATGTATATACTGAATATATATTATATATAAATCATATTTTACATTCTGTAATTAAGTAAATCAATATATAAGTAATAATATCAAGAACAACAAGTCCAAACACGTACGATAAATAAAACGATTTAACCCAAAACGCTGCTTTAACATGGAACTTACAAAAGAACGGGTAATATAAAGTCATAAGTGAACCATATATGATATCATAACAATTAATATTAGTCTATAATAAGTCAATGACATTATTTAAATCATTATACAGGAGGTTCGGATACATACGAAGCATATCATACCTAAGGTAAGGGATAACCTTTCCAATCTCGTTCTTATCCGAGATTGTTTATTCGTAAGTATTTGTTGGGTTATTATTATCATTCAAGTCCATGTTTTCTAAAAGTGTTTTTAGGTATTTTTAATGTCCTTTTTACCCATTTTTTCTTTTACTACATGGTATGTAAGGAATATTTCTTTCTTTTATGTTATGAGGTACTTTTTGACTTTTCTGACAAAAGTACGAGAAAAATGTTACTTTTAACTTATACGGCGTGAACAGATTTTTACGGTTTTATAAAGACTTATTTTCATGAAGCTTCCTCCAAAATATTTCATGATTATTTTCAAAAAAATAATTTTCATTTAAAATTGCATGGAATGTTTTGAAATGAAAATGATTTTGAAGAATAAAGGATATTTTCCTCAAGAATTCATTTCAAGTGTTTTATCAAAACCATTTTTCCATCTAAGATGATATTATTTCATATGTGTATGTTTCATGTATATTGTATCTATGATTTACATGGTTTCAATTTTCTTATGATGAAATATCCATTTGTTTTATATAGATTATGTGATGATGGGATGATGTTTATAAACCCCATTTTATTCTTTGGGTTATGATGAATGTTTTGAGTTTATTTTGTGGAACAAGTAAGAATGTTTTAATTATGAGATGGTTGGGACCTATATCTCCCTCCAATGCATTGGGTAAATTTTTATATCTCTTGAGATATACTTGGATGGAATGGTAAGTTAATCTGGTTCAGTGTTATAGGACCGAAACGAGGAGTGAACTTGATTCAGAAAGGGACTGTGTCCACTAAGATGGTCTTGGAAGCAATGCCTTGGCTACTATGGAAATCATAACATGTGATTAATGGTTTCCACAATTACATGTTTTATTCCAATGCTATTTTATCATGATTGATGTTCCCTTATGATATATGCCTTACGTACTTCCAAGATTCATGTCTTTGCTCAAGATTTTGATGTTTAGATTTTATGTTCAAGTTTTTGCATTCAAATGTTTATGGATTGTTTTATGTTCTCTATGTTTACCCTTAATGGGCATTTTAGATCACCCTTTTTATGTTTTATTTTCCCCGGGATATAAAGAAAGGTTTTAGGTAAGAAAAAAAGGGTAAGATCTTTATGGGAGATGCTGAAGATCTTTCACCATGATTAGAAGATTATATTCTGAGATTCCAAAGACACTAAACTATTACGGTCCTTGTGTGTCTGTTTTTGTTATATACTAAGTATTCTGCAAAAGTAATGTAATTTCCATGTACGTCAGGCTTCGGGTCTCTACAGTTGGTATCAGAGGAAAGGTTTAATCAACCTTTGGAAACTATTATGCGAAAACGTTAGTGAGATCCCTAGATATATTTCTAAGGTATGTATATAGATGTCCCTAAGGATAAGTATACATATAGGTTATAGTCCTATAATTACAGTAATGATCTTATAATTAAACCTAAGATGTTATATATTTAAGGTACTCCCCCTTTATTATGTTGTTTTCCCTAGCATGATTTTTTCCTCTCACACTATTATTTTTGGGTTTTAGATGATGGTTGGAACCCGAAGGAACCGTGTTGATCAATGTAATGGAAAATGAAATGATTTTCCTCCTGAACAAACAAATGTTATGGGAGATGGAGTGAAAAATCTTATTTCTATACTTACACAAGCTATGAATCATTCTGGACATCCAAATGAGTAGAGAAGGTAACAATATTCTATTGAGTCCTTTATGAGGCAATGTCCACCTTCTTTCAGTGGGTCTTCTGATCCACATGTTGTTGAACAATGGATCAGTACCACTGAAAAGATATTTTCAGTTCTTCAATGTTCTGAACATGATAAAGTCAACTTAACAGTATATCGTTTGGAAGGTGAAGCTGATCAATGGTGGAATCTTATCAAGAATACGAGGCCAAGAGATGAAATTGAGTTCATGGAATGGGACGAGTTCAAGAACTTATTTTTCAATAAGTACTTCCCTCTTATTCTTCGAACAAATATGGAGAAAAATTTCTTGAACTAAAGCAAAAGGATGATGAATCTTTTGGTATATACAAAGAGAATTTTACAAGGCCTGCAAGGTATGCATCTGGCTTTATGATCCAACCTGAAAGTAAAGTTGATCGATTCTTCAGTGGCTTAACACAAAATATTCGAAGGGCATTAGCTATACGAGACTTCAGTAGTTATGAAGAAATTGTGCGTTGTGCTATCAAGGTAGAAATGGAAGTTGGTGTTACATATCCATCTCATGGTTTTGACAAGAAACGAAAGATGGAGTTCAAGGAGTAATCTCAAAAAAATGGTGAAAATAAGATGAATGTTTCTTTAGGCTCAAAGTGTGGAAAGAATCATGGTGTAGATTGCCTAAAAGGTACTAGAAAATGTTTTGAAGTGTGGAAAAGAAGGTCATAGAGCAGTTGATTGTCAAAGTAATGGGAAAAAGGTTTCTAATGATGTGAATAGATAAAAGACTACAGAGAACTCTCCACCAATACTTCAATGCTTCAAGTGTAATGAAATGGGGAATTATGCTAATAAATGCCCTAATCCAAGGGTTAATGATGATCGACGGGAGAAACCTCTTAAGTCAAAGGACAAAGGGAAGTCACATGCAATCACTATTGGCAATGTTGAATATGAAAATGATGTGGTGGAATGATTAATTGTTTATGTAATGGGATTCAAAAATAATGTTGTATATAGTATCGTGGAATATTGGAATATTTATGTATTGGTCTATTGTGGTTTTCAATAATTTTATGGTACCGATAACCATGGAAAGTTTTTGAGATATTTCTGGAAAGAAGATGATATGCGTATAATAAAGGGATAAGGAGAAAATGAAATGTTTGACAGTATTCATGAGCTCATGACTGATATAAAGAAATAGTTATATCATGGTTTGAGTATATAGAATTTTGGGGTTTTGGCATGTGGAAAGAGTTAACTTTTTACAGCACTCATGTTTTCACTAAGATTCAATGGGTATTCATTTTTCAAGAGAATACATGATTAAGGCCTTCGAATGTTTGGAATGTGACCAGAAAGACATATCTTATGATATATGGGGATCAATGATGGTATTAACATGCTTGTTATACGAACTCTCTGGTAATTGTTTTCACTATAATATGAGAATGGACTGCATAATTTTGGATAAGCCTAAAGATTGGAATGGATTATTTTGGACATTAGTTAGTATTGTTTAAGGCTATAACTTTTTCAATATTATGGATGGGAAGTTATAATATTGTATTTTTAGAAAAAAAGGACAACCTGCAGAACGGGCGACAACCCGTCACATCAGACAAGGCTGTGGGAATCGAACCCACAAACAAAGTGTGACAGGCCTTTATGGCTTACCCCTGGCCAACAGGAAGTCCCTGGTTAGTACAAACTAGTTTTATTTTATTATACAGGATTATAGATGAAGTATAAGTCCATTTTGGAACCATATATGATTAATCTCACCATATATGGAATTAGGTATATAACTTTTGCTAACTTATTTCTGAGATAAATAAAATGACCTATCATTCTATCACATGATTTGCTAAAACTTCGCGAAATAAAAATTCAACTTCATTTCTTAAAGAGATAAAGTGGAAATTTTTCAAGTCATGAACAACAGTGAGATTATACCAAAATAAAGTAAGTATTTATTCTAATTCAAATTCTTCAATTTTAGGGAAATGATCGTGAAAACCAAAAATGTTTTCCTAGTGCCCTTATATCTGATTAATCAGATGATACCTTAGATCATCACAAATTTATGGCTTTGTGGTTGATGGTTTTTTCATAGCCATGTTCTCTACCACTCTCCATCAGAACATGATGGTTAGATTTTTCTTTCATATCCACATTTTCACCTATGTTCTCCTATGTGGAAACCCAGTGATCAGTTATTTTGGGTAACAGTTACATTTCATACATTAGTTTTTAAAGTCAAGTTTTGGTATTCCTTTTTACGATGTGGGTTTCTATTAAATAAACTTTCGAGTAGTAAACCATTTATAACCTTGACGAATTTCGAGGGTGAAATTCATTTTAAGGGGGGTAGAATATAACACCCCGAGATTTTATGAAAAAATATTCTTTTTAATTTCATTAATGTCTTGTGTTGTACTCTACACCAAAAGGAGCTTTCAAAACACACATACCTAACTTGGCTTGCGTTACACGCAATCGCAACCTTCCACGATAGCATGCGTTGTACGCAATACCGAGTTTCGCTAAACAACGATATGTTATATAAACTAGCCATTATGAATAGTAATACCCAATTTTTGAAATTTTATAAATTTTATCTTTCAAAATGGACTTCATTTTTGGATTCATAATATCTAAATTAGCCTAGGGGGAATTTTTGGTATTTTTCTGAAAACATTCAATTTTTGATGAATAGTTAAAAAACTCGGTTACTATTCAAAAGCCGACTTTTTATTTAAATAATTATTTATTTTATTTAAATTTATTTTAGGTTAAAATTGATACATAATACCTATATAATTTCAATGTAATTCATTGGAGTCATTTTATAATAATTTTAGATATATAAAAATTTTATTGAACTTTTCACCGTCTTTTACCCACCTCCTAGGAGAATTTGCAAATTCACATAAAAATTAATTTTACCACTTCTGTAAGTGGAATTTCCAAAATCTGAGAGACACGGTTAATATCATGGACTAAAATGTGGTTCAATGAGATGAAAATAATTTTTGGTAAATAGTAACTTTTTTCTTTTTTTACCACGGTTAAAAGTAAATAGGGCATTTAAGGGTAAAAATGATATTATTATTACCATAACACATGTCCTAATTCTATTGGATAAGTTTAATTCCACAAAAAACAACCTTAGGAATAACATAAGACCATTTAGGCCCACTTGGATTAGATTAGGACATTTAATATTATTTTATTTAAAGAATAGTTAAAATAGTTAAAATCAATGTTTAATAAATAAAACATTTTTAATATAGGTTTATTCATAAGATAAATTAGACTATAAATATTAATTAGAAATATAAAAATATGTCCTACATAATGGTATTTTATTTTTAATTTTTAGACATTAAATAACCTAATTTATTTATGACACAATGATGATGCAGTAATTATCTTATTAATGAAATATTGACATAATTGATGATATAAATACCCAAATAAATGTAATTTGAGACTTTTTATAAATTCCAGTAATTTTATAGGTTAATATGACATGTTAGTATTGATTTAGGTAAAAAAATTTGAACTAATAATTTTGTTATGATAAGCACAAAAATCAATTACCAAATAGTGTCAAAATTGACATAAAATAGTTTTTAAAAAAAATATTATATTATTAATTGTTATTTTATTCCTAAGAATATAAGATTCGGCAAAATAACTTATATGAGGTTATATATATTAATAATAAACAACTTGGGATTCTTTTGTCCTGTTATAGTAAGTTTATTAACCTTATAGTGTAAGAAAATAAGAAGACACAGTAAAAGAAAAATTATTTAACTTAAAGTTAAATCTAAATGATAAGGTTAAAATGGAAACATAAACGTGTCTAAATTATATTTTATGAGAGGATTTAGACCTATACCCACCTTATCTTTGAAATAACTCAATTTGGAGCTATTAAAAACCAAATATGACTTTATAATAAAATAATATTTTTAGTTATTCCAAAGGTGCCCCTCTCCTCCCTTATAAAAGGGAACCTCCTCCCTCTCTTCCTCACACCACATTGAGCCTTCATGCTCCGACAAACCCTGCCAATTTAACTTCTCCACTTCTATATAAACATACTAGAGGTTCTGGTCTTCTTCAAAGACCAATCTTAGTGCCCTAAGAGGAGGTTTCAAAAAGGCGTGTCGAAAGAAGAGGTAATATTCGTTATCGATTCTTTCAACTTTATTTCTTCTTCTACGTCTTCTTATTTAGTTGTTTCATTGTGAAGTAATAACATAAATATCACTCATATACTAATATGTTATTATAATTATTAAACAAACCTATTTCACAGTCTATCCATCCTACAGAAAACGAAATCACCGCGCGTGCGTACGTACGGAATACCGTCTCCACACCGTGGTGTAATCTCTTTTCGACCCCCACATTACTTGGATGGGTATAATGGTGTAAATAAATAACTATATATGATTATTGAAAAGTGATATTGATTTTGAAGTATTATACATACACTTCAATGCAATTCCATGATCATGGGAATGATATTATCCCTCGTGCGTACGTACGGACTACTATCTCCACGATGCGATGAGATTCATTCTCCATGTTAACCATTCCTGAATGATTATAAAGTATATATAATAAGAAATCATGAAATATATGAAATAATAATGATACTGGATTTATGTTTATATATATGTATGTCATCTACTTAACTTCATTCAATTCAATAAGGAAACGAAAACAGCGTTCATGCGTACGTACGGCCTACCTTCTCCATGAACAGTGTATTTCATTATATTTAATCGATCTATTATATATATGTATATACTGAATATATATTATATATAAATCATGTTTTAGATTCTGGAATTAAGTAAATCTGGATATAAGTAATAATATCAAGAACAACAAATCCAAACACGTACGATAAATAAAACGATTTAACACAAAACGTTGCTTTAACATGGAACTTATAAAAGAACAGGTAATATAAAGTCATAAGTGAACCATATATGATATCATAACAATGAATATTATTATTTAATAAGTCAATGACAATATTTAAATCATTATACAGGAGGTTCAGATACGTATAAAGCATATCGGACCTAAGGTAAGGGATAACCTTTCCAATCTCGTTCTTATCTGAGATTGTTTATTCGTAAGTATTTGCTGAGGATATTGTTATCATCCAAGTCAATGTTATCTAAAAATGTTTTTATGTATGTTTAATGTCCTTTTTACCCATTTTTTCTTTTACTACATGGTATTTAAGGAATCTTTCTTTCTTTTACTTTATGAGGTACTTTTTGACTTTTCCGATAAAAGTACGAGAAAAATGTTATTTTTAACTTATACGGAGTGAACGGATTTTTATGGTTTTATAAAGCCTTATTTTCATGAAGCTTCCTCCAAAATATTTCATGACTATTTTCAAAAAAATAATTTTCATTTAAAATTGCATGGAATTTTGCGAAACGAAAATGATTTTTAAGAATAAAGGATATTTTCCTCAAGAATTCATTTCAAGTGTTTTATCAAAACCATTTTTCCATCTAAGATGACATTATTTCATATATGTATGTTTCATGTATAATGTCTCTATGATTTACATGGTTTCACTTTTCTTATGATGAAATATCCATTTGTTTTATATGGATTATGTGATGATGGGATGATGTTTATGAAACCCATTTTATTCTTTGGGTTATGATGAATGTTTTAAGTTTATTTTGTGGCACAAGTAAAAATGATTTCATTATAAGATGGGTGGGACCTATATATACCTCCAATGTATTGGGTAAAGATTTATATCTCATGAGATAGACATGGCTGGAACGGTATGTTAATCGAGTTCAGCGTTACAGGACTGAAACGAGGAGTGAACTCGATTCAGAAAGGGACTTTGTCCACTAAGATGGTCTTGGCAGCAATGCCTTGTCTACTATGGAAATCATAACACGTGCTTAATGGTTTCCACAATTACATGTTTTATTCCCATGCTATTTTATCATGATTGATGTTCCCTTATAATATATTCCTTACGTAATTCCAAGATTCATGTCTTTTCTCAAGATTTTGATGTTTCGATTTTATGTTCAAGTTTTTTCATTCAAATGTTTATGGATTGTTTTATGTTCTCTATGTTTACCCTTACTAGGCATTTGAGCTCACCCTTTTTATGATTTCTTTTCCCCAGGATATAAAGAAAGGTTTTAGGTAAGAAAAAAAGGGAAGATCTTTATGGGAGATGCTGAAGATCTTTCACCACGATCAGAAGATTATATTCTGAGTTTCCAAAGACACTAAACTATTACGGTCCTTGTGTGTCTGTTTTTGTTATGTACTATGTATTCCGAAAAAGTAATGTAATGTCCATGTACAACATGCTTCGGGTCTCTACATACTATATGAGGTACTATCCTATTAACCTCGTCTTTATATTCCTCCCTTTTTGATATAGGTGCATTGAAATCTATTCTATTTTCTATAACTATGGAATTTTTAGGCCTAGTGATATAATTCTCTAGTGGTGTAATGAATCATGATACACCATTAGGGGTCATATTAGAGAATATATGCAATTTCAATGAGTTATCCTTAAGTTAGGTGGGTACCATTTCTTGTTGAAATTTCTTATCCTCAATATGAAAGGATTCTATGTCATTATTTATGTGGATTGGCTAGTGACTTATCATTCCCTTGTTGATTTTTATCATCAATAGGTGTCATTCACATCACCTGATGGAAACAATTATCTATATAAGGGAAAATGGTATATCTAGGTAAGTTTATCTCAACCTGAGCATCATGGGTTTGGTAAGGTAACCATCTAGATTGTGAGTCTCTTTATGAGAGACTAGGGATTGCATCTTATATAATTCTCTTTTGTTGTGGATCTTTTTAGGGATGTCTTCTCTAAGGATTTTTCTATCTTACCTCCTAAGAGAGTGATCGATTTCACCATAGGCCTAGTGCTTGGCATGACACCATTATCCCTTACTCCTTATATGATGGAACCTACAAAGCTACGGGAACTCAAGAATCATCTTGAAAAACTATAGAAAAAGGGTATTATGTTTCCCATCACTACACCATGGGGTTTACCTTTAAATTTATCTAAGAAATAGGATAGTACACTCAGATTTTGAGGGGATTATATAATTTTAAACCAGATTATGGTGAATATCTCCAACCAACTTCCTCCTATAGACGACCTCTTTGACATGCTATGATGAGCGACCATTTTCTCCAAGATCGATTTGAGTTTGGGCTGCCATCATGTTTATGGAAAGAATAATACATACCACCTAAAGTGTGTTAGAGTATATATATCATGTTAAAGTATCTGGTAATGTCATTCGTTCTGAATAGTTCACCAACATTCTTCATATCCCTCATGAATTGGGTTTCCACCCATATTTTAATTCATTTATGGTGGTATTTGTAGTTGACATATTAGTATATTATCACACCAAAAAATACCCTGAAAACCATTTTGAGATCATGTTTAATACACTAAGACAATGCCAGTTATATTAGAATCTCATCAATTCCCACTTTTGGATTATTAAACTTTACTTCTTAGGCCATATATTTTAAAGTCATGTGTATTTATTAACCCATAGAAGGTGATCACCATGATTTATAGGGATAATCCCAAGAATGTGTTTGATATACATAGTTTCTTAGGGGTATATGGCTATTACAGGTAACTTCTCATGCATTTTAGTGCCTCTTATGAGACATAAAAAATGGTGTGAAGTTTGGTTGGTTAGAAGCTTGTGAGATAGATTAACAATAGTTAAAAGAGATAAAAACTTAAGATCCGATCCTGATTCTATTAGAGATGGTCAAAAGATATACTGTTTATTTGATTATTCAAGAATTATGCTAGGAGGGTTCCTGGTATAGAGTTATCTGGTTATAGTGTATGGTTTCCACCAATTGTCACATCACGAGATGAATTACCCTTTTCACGACCTTGAGCTACCAGTCGTGGTTCATGCTATATGCTATTAGAGTAATTATTTATTGGTTGATAATTTTATTATTTATATGGATCAAAAGAGTCTCAAATACATATCCTTTAATAATGTATTGTATCTAAGGAAACAGAGGTGTGTAGAGTAACAGTAGTTTTTCAACATTGAGCTTTCTTATACACCTAGGAAGGATAATGGCATGGATGATGCCTTAATATAGAAGAATTAGATATAGGTCATCCAAGAGGCCAGTAGTGAGTGTAATTTTATGGATTCATTTTATAATACGTACATGGAGGTTCAGAAACCACACTAACAATCAGATAGGGCAGGACGATATCCAATCGAATCTAGTTACCTTAGAGGTACCGTACCATGAATGATTTCTTCAACATATCATAGCTTCGTCTATATGATGATGACATGTACCATTTGTTGGACCCCGAGGATATAGAGATGAAGGAAAATAAATTATTTAAGGATAATCTGATACGTATTGTTTAACAGAGCACAAAGGCACTCTAAGGTAGGTCATTCCCATAATTTGGGTGTTATGGTAGAACATCCATGTTCAAGATGGTACCTAGGAGCGGGAGGCCAATGTATGTGAATAGTGTCTAGAAAACTTCCCAGATGATGGTTTTCCACCCTTGTAATGGAAACTTAGAGATGGGTTGTCTTGGTAAGGGTAAGTAGTAACTTTCCAAATTTTCCTAAATGTACGAACCATTAGTTTTCAACTTAATTTCCATTATTTCTCCCTTGTAATGTTATCTAATGGATTCTTGTGGTTAGAAAGGGTGTTCAGGCTTATTTGGATACTAGATATCCAAACAGTGGATAAGTATAATAGAGTGCATGGTTAAGAGAAATCATGCAGCCCTACCTACATGGTTTCCCTAACCATGTGGGGTGAGAAAGTGGGGTATGGGGGGGGGGGGGTGCACATTTTTCCTATAACAGTAAACCCCAATTGAATTCTCGTTTTAGGTTTACTATCATTTTTTATATTTGATTGTGCACATCTTGCACGTGGTTAACAGACTCCTATGCCTAAGCCTCGTAGGTCCCTCTTTAAGAAGAATAGGATGCACAGTTGGCTTAATATTTATCCAACCATGCATCCTAGTAATTAAATGAGAAATCCAAAAAACCCCTAAAATGTTTAAAAACCCTAATTCCTTTCTCCATTTTATTTTCCTCAAGCCTTGGCTACCCGAAGCTCCCTCTCCTCCCATGTTAGGGATCCTTCTATCTCCCTCATCAATCGTCCAAATCATTCATTGTTGGGTTCATTGGAAAGCCTGAGGTAATATCTAGACTCCTCTTCTTTTCATTCTGTGCTTATATTAATCTTTTTTGCGCTATTTTTGTGGGACCTCATTTTCCCCATTTTTATGGAATTTGATGATTTATTTTATAACTATTGTTCTAGATCTATTATAGGGATAACGATGGAAAATTGGTCCTCTACAACAACAAGGTATGTTGTCTAGTTCCTTCTCAAAAGTTTCATTGATTTCTACAAGATTTTATGCTTTTTCTATGTGATAGACCCTTCTAATAGCACCCCTAAATTTCTAAATCAATTAACCTACGAGGACCTTCATGATCATTGTGTCCCTAAAGAGTATAGATTCACATATGAGGTTGTTCATCTTGACTTTTACCACCCATTTGTGTGATTCCTTCCATGATAGCCTATTGGCCCACTGAAACAATTGGTTAAACAACTCTTACGGTGTGTAGTCCTTGTAATAATTTCATTGAAATAATAAAAGGAATTGGGATAATGGTTAACCTTTAATTTGGAACCTTCGACCCCACCCCATGTCTTTGTCCCAAGATTATGCTTTATACTTCATTTATTATGTCATGTACCATGTTCCTTGTGCATTATAACTTGCTTACATATTATGTATTATAATTATTTTCATTTTCCTTATGTTTTAGATATTTGTCTTCAATTATATTTCCTATATATCTTTCTTATCACATCAATATTGAAATGAAGTTTTGATTTTATTTGATCATGTTTTCCATGAATCACTTTATTAGGGTTCAGGAGATAAGACAAGTCCTGAATTAAGGACATCATGGATTGAATTTCCATTATTTGTACCTAGATCTACTGGATGTTCCAGGAGATACCCTTAGATAACCTTGGATGGGATCTCTTGGATGATTACTTATACTCATGAGTGACACCAGTTCCCTAGGGGAGAAATCAGGGATGGGATCATTGGAAATATGGTTACATCATGTCTCATGTGACACTCATCCCCCTATGTGAGATACCAAGGATGGACTCAAATGTTACCATGCCAAGAGTGATATGAGGGGTGCCATTATGGGTCACCTTGGATGGACTCTATGGTATTGGTTATATAGGATGATCATTTATAAACCCTTGGGATTCGTTTATAGATCTCCTTGGATGGGTTTAGTATGCCATTACTATATTTAGTGGACATATTGTTTGTATTTTATGAGATTAATTTTTATTAAATTATGAACATTCTGAAATGATGTTCTAGGGACAAGCCTATTAATACAAAGAACACGCTTGGGGTCAGTCCATAATTGATGCCTTATTTATGATGGCCCATGTTCATACCTTATTAGTTATACTGATACACTTGGTTTAGACATCTGTCTAAGGCTGAAGTGGGTAGTATCGACCAGGTATCCTTTGATGAACATAGACTAAAGTAATTATTTTTTTCATTTTTTTATTTCCATGAATTTACTCTTATTGTAACACTATTATCTTATTCCATCGGTGGTATCCTAATAATTATATCTCACACCCTGATTAGTCCACCATTAGTACCCAAGAAGAATTCATGATTGCAGGTATAGATAAAAGGAAGCGGTTAACATTCGATGCTATATTGAATTTTCTAGGATAGAGTGCAGGGGAAGAGGATTGATCCGATTCTTGAGATTCTAGTTGAAATAGCTTTTATCTTTTTGTATATTTTTATTTAGATTGTGTTATGTTCATTTATACATTATTCCCTATGTACAAATTTTTTTATAGTTACATAGCATCATGATAATCATCTATTATTAACTGTTAAACTTTAACCAGTTGTTTAATCTTCTTAGATGATTTATATTACTTATTGTTATTATTACTTTATTGTTTGTTTTTTATTATTTCTTCTGTTATATAGGGTTATTGGTCTATTAATTATAGTGTCTTCTTCCTTTGGTTATTATCTCTTTGATAACGATGTTATCCACTCTAATCTATGAGGGCATAGTCTCTCCACAGACAAACCCAAGGCCCTCACTATTAGTTGACAGCCACTTGCAGACAGGGAGGTGCACTTGAGGTCTTGTGGCTGACCATCTTGAGTTCCGCTAAGTGGAATCCAAGTCAAGATTATACAATAATATACAACATGATGTGGGATTATTTTTCATGAAAACCGCAATCAATAATTTTTTCCCAAGTGAAATTCAATATAAGAGTCACTTGATTGTCTCTCAAGGAGGATGTAAATTGAGTTTAAAAACTATCACTTTTGTTTTGTTTTCATTTACAATAAATGTAATTTGATGATTTTATTTATAGTTCAAAAATAAAATATACTCACAGACTAAAGTGAAATAAAATTTAATGGAACGATATAAAAATTGAAATAAAATAAAATGGATTTGTAATCAGAATTAAAATAATGGTTGTAGAAAAGTATAAACCTCTCCAACACTCCCCTCTTCATTGTATAAAAATATTAATCAATTGAATTTCTAAATGCACCCCCAAGTACCCCCAGGTGAACACTCAATTTTCAATTTAACTTATATCAAGACCTCAATAATATTGTTGTCTTGCCAATATATGTTATTCAACTACTTGAAGACCTCCAAGAAATCAAACCTCATTAAAAACGCTATACTCAATGGTAGAACCTCATCCATGAAATTAAATTAGTGAAATCAATTAATTTAATTATAGATAGAACAACCATCAAAACAATATGGTGAAAATATATTAAATAAGGAAAAAACTTCATTCATTCAAAATTATAAGTTCAAAAGAAATTCAAACATATATTACACAATAACCATGGAACTCGGAAGAGATTTTTCACCAATTTTTTCCATCCACCGCCACTTAGTGCTTAGTCACTCATCATTTGGGAAGCCTCTATCTTCACCATCACATCATTTATGGATGGAATATTTATCAATATCTCAATCTCTACTGTGGTCAGGCATGTCTCCAAAATGACATTTTATCATCTAGTGGATGTCCTTGGGTGTGTCACTACTCCCTCTGGTCACCGAATATCTCAAAGCAGCAACTAATGTGTGTTTTTATATGGAAATACATTAAAAACCCTAGACACATATTTTTTATATGTGTTGAAACTTACACAACATGTAATCCTTCTATCTTTAGCCATCGTGAATATCATCATAATATTATCCAAAAAAAATTCCCAAAATATTTCATATCATGTAATGTAGTTACGCGACGCATTATGGTCATTCACAACTTCTAATGATGTCATGACTTTTCTTGCGATAAAAATAATTTTTGAAAATGTCACATTGTGTAATGTAATTACCTAACATGTTATTGTGCTACTATAGTTTTAAATCTCTAATTATTTTTTCCAAAATCTGGTGCCATTCCAATTGACTTCTCTTATGGTTCTAAGTGTCTTTTATCTGCACCCTAAAATACAAAAGATTTTGAAAATAGTTAACATTCCAGAATTGTGCACTTTTATATTTCAACCTCAAAACATCCCTAAATTTTAAAAACAATGAAATTTCACATAAAATGACACATTGGTGGGTTATAATTCATTAAAATATATATGAAAAATACTGTCAATTTTATCTTTATCACATCATATAAAAAAATTAGGTGCGTAATACAAAACTGGTCTCAAAGAGAGGATTTTGAGATGAAAACACTTGTAACTTTTTTAATCCTTGATTCAATACCCCATGAGTGAATGAAAAAAGAATAAAATATTTAAAATCAAGAAATATAATTTAATAATGATACAAAATAATAGTGGGGATATATTTTAACCATTAAAAATAAAACATGGTGTATAACAAAAACATGCATCGAGGAATTTGAATTTGAGACAAAGAACCCCGACCTTATTCCAGATTCATTCAGTGCATGCACTTAACTTCTGAAATAATCAAATTAATTTTATTATATACCTTCTTATAAACCTTATTAATCTATATTTTATTTAATATAAACAATTCATTATTATATTATATTTGTATGTTATATTGTTTTTTCTTATGTTTTTGTGAAAATTGAATTATTTTTGACTTATTCTAGAGATTTTAGTGATTGAATAAAATATTTTAATATTAATTTAAATTCATAAAAAGACATTAGAAGATACAAAATAATATTATTTTAATTAATTACTTATAAAAACATTAGTATTTAAGTTCCCATAGTCATCCATGATATAGTTTTTTAGAATTGATCAAGTTGGTTGTTAAACCAATTCCAAACATGAACACACTATATCCTGATGGGAGAGTATGGTTAAGAAAGTGTATAATATATTTAAAATAAATAAATATTATGTTTTTTATATATTTTTATGTTTTTTAATGATATTTTAATTTTTTAGGAAAAATAATTAAAAAGAATATGAGAAATGAAAAATATTACTTTGTGGAGGCGATAGTGTGCACAAAAAACTGTTAACATTATTTTTTTCTAAGTGAATGGAAATGAATAAATAAAGGTTTTTACATTAACATAATAGAACTTAATTATAATAAAGATATTTAGGTCAATATAAAAAAATTTGTTAGGATATTTTTGGAAAATAAAAATTAATAATAAATGGTGGGGAGTAAGTAATACTCACTTTGGTCCCTTAAACTTTTTCTTGGAAGTATACTTGGAAATGAAGGGAAAAAGATAACATATATAAATAAAGGGATTATGAAAATTAGATATAATTCTAGGAGGTAAATCTTTTAGAGTTTAATTGTGAAATTAAATTTAATTGGTTTTTAATGAAGTGTATATATTATCCAATTTTATAAGTGAGGAAAAGGTAACTTTCGTGAATACAATTTACTTTTCAATGATATTATTACACTATTCAAGGGTAAGTGTCTCCAAAAGTTTGAAAAAAATGTACTGTGTGGTATAATTTTGAAGATGATACCAAAAATAATTATTTCCACACATCTTTTAAACATTTTCTAAGTTAGTTTTTATTATATTTTCACATTTACCTTTATTTTTGTTTTTAATGGGGTAACTAGTTTTTACCCAAGTATCATATGTTTTATTAAACCTAGAAAATAACTAGTCTTAATAAATATGGATTTTTTGAACCTAATTGTAATCTCCATTTAATACAATACAATTTATAAATATGATAAAATTAAAAATTGAATTAAAATATTTTACATATAGAAAAACAATTTTATTGTAGAAAAATAGTGTTTTAACCATTATGAGTTCTAAAATATGATATATCAATGGTCACCAATTAAATGTGTGTAAATATAATTATATATGATTTATTCATAATATTTTATTCTTCATTTAAATTTTATTAATTTGGATAGTTAGATAAAAAATAAATAAGATAAATATTTTTTTTTAAAAATAACAATTTTACAATTATCGTGGTCATTAACTTTAATCAGAGTAACCATAATTTTATTAAAAAAAATTAAACTTATTTAATAATATGGTCATGTTGATCTAAAATATTTGATCTATTTTTTGGATTTAAATTCTATAAGTGATGAAAATTAATTTTTTAAATATAACTGAATAAATCAGTTCTTTAAGTAAAATATTACTTCTTCTCCCAAAAAGATATATGTGGGTTTTATAAATAAAAAATAGTAAATTTAAATGATTTATTTTAATTTTAAATTTATATATAATATAAAATTTTTTCAAAAAGAAATAATTTCATTCTTATATTAAGATAATGTCATAAAAGTGACGGTTTTAGAAATATTAGTATTTTTTCACTATTAACCGAAAAATAATTGATTTTGAGAAAAATAATAAAAATTAATATTAAAATAAAATTTAAATTCATAATATATAAAAAATTATTTTTAAAAATTCAAATTAAAAATTTTAATATTTTAACATTTAAATAAAATTATAAAACAATATGAAAAACTATTATTTTTTGAAAATATATATTTATAAGATAAACCATTCTCATTCATATTTCCTATAATTTAATAATTAGTGATAAAAATTATTATTATAAAATAAATTATATCATCATTAATCATAAGTTTCTTGGAATGTAAATGTATATCTCAATAAAATTCAATATATATAAAATACATTTTTCTCCAGAAAATGATATTATTATTCATTTAAACAATACCAATTGAATTTAAATTATATTTGTAGTAGATTTTAATTTATTTTTATAAATCTTTCAAAACTATGTTACACCTATTTATTCCCACTAATTAAAAGGATATTTTTTATTAGTCATAACTAAATATTTATATATTATCTAAATATATAACAGTTTCTCTTCAGTTTCATGTAATGTGTTGATAAAGCTACCAAACACACTATTTATTTAAGAAGAATGTACCAAGAAATATTGGTTAATTACATTATTTATCCATTAAATAAATTTTATCCTTATAGTTTTAATTTTTACTCATTAAAGAAAGTAGATGATGATATTCTTAACATATTCCCCATTCGGGGTTTAACCTCAAATACGACATATACCATACTCTCTTAGGATATATCAAGTTACTAATATTTATTCAAAAACATTATCAATTAATAGAATCATATTATTACACCCCCTAAATAATAGAATAAGGTTATTTTATTTTATGTCTTGTATGAAACGCAACACCAGGAGAATAAAAGAATATAACAACCGAAGACATTATGATATATTTATATGTAGATAAATTCAATATTTTAAATAGAATAAATTATGTGAAACACTGAGCTTAGAGTTTATTAAAAACAACATAAATTTTTTATTTATCTATAAGAAACACTTATGCTATCTTGTGTTACACACAATAATGAATTTCTTAGATTGATTGTGTTACATGCAAGGCTCAGTTTTACGAAATATTAATAATATTATAATTTAAAACAAAAATTACCTCCAAATTGTTAAATTATAATTTATGAATAAGATTAAATAAATGTTTAAAATATATGGTTTACATAAATAAAAAAATGAATTCATTGGTTATAAATTAATTTTAAATGAAAACAAAAACCAATTGAATGTAAAGGGAATGTTTTTATAAAATAAATTATCCACCAGGAGAAGTTATGTCTTAATAAATTAAATTAATTTATATTATTTAATGATATTAATGAAATATATATTATTTATTCAATAAATTGTTTTTTACATTCAACCAATAGGATTGTCAGGAAAAAGATAAGAACAAATCCAATTTCATCCATAAAAGCAATATTTTTCTAAAGGCATTTTTCCCATCTTTTAATGGTGCACCAATTTTATAAATAAATTTTTGATAATTTATAAATTTTATATAAAAAACTAAAATTATTTTTAAAAAATGTTAAATGTAAAATTATTTTAGGATAAATGTTTGGTATTTTTCTGTGAGGTTTCTATTTTTGATAAATAATCAAAAATACAGAATTTTAATTGAAAATTAACATTTCATATAAATAATTTATAGTGTTCAATTATAATTTTCATTAATTTAAAGTATTATTAGATAAATTTTAAATATATTAATACAATTTAGATCATTTTACTAATTTTTATATTGAATGTATTTATAAAAACATAGAAAACATTTTAACATTTTTTTAACAACCTATTTTATTGTCCCGTCTACGAGATTTATTTTAAATTAATCTATGAAACTTTTGTGATTGGAATTTTGAAATATGGATTCCATATTTGGAATCATAAAAATTAATAATTTCTAGTATGTTCTACATAGTTTTTGAGAAAAATTATTATTGAAATAAATTCAAATTAATTATATTGATTAAGAGAAACACTAGCTTAACAATGAACTAAACCCTAAACTTAAGGGCCAAAATGACCTAGAAATGTGTAAGAAGACATTTTATAGCCATATTTCAAACATATAGCATATTGTTTCAAATTTGGTTTATTATTTTTGGTGCATTATGTAAGATAGACCTCCCAATAGTGTTTTGTATTTTATATTTAGAAGAATGTCTCTCCTCTTCCCCTATAAAAAGGCACTCAACCCCCTCAATTATTCACACCTCTCAAGCTATTTTTCTCTTCAAAACCATACCCAAATAAGATACCAACGTACCAACCCTAATCTTATAATCATCTCTTTTCATAGAAATCAAAACAAATAATTATTTTGGTATAAACCAAATGGAGTTACCGAAATAAGTGATAACATTCTTCAATGGTCAATTTTGTTTCATTTACTTCTCCAGCACTTCAATTATTTTTATATCATGATTATATAATAACATCCGTATATTAGATAAATTTATATGTTTTTATTTCAAGGGTATGACCTACACTCACACATAATTCCATCAAGTGGGATATGTAATCATCATTTGTGTGTGTAGTGGACTACTACCTCACGAATCGATGTTGTTTCTTCTTCTATTAACAAATTTAAGGGTTAGGAATAATGATGGATTTATAGTTTTTATAAGATATATATGATATTTATAATGTATTTATTCTTGTTTAATTTTTATATAATACATACCTTCTTGTTTTTGTTTTTTTGTATTTCCAATAACTCCCTTCTAGAACTCCTTTTGATCCAATGGTGTCCTTACAACATTCACTAATGCATGCACTAACTAATGCTTAGTCTTGGTCTTATTCCACATATATGATTCCATCCCCAACCTAGTGTCTTCAATGTTGGGTCTCAAACTCACTAGTTTTGGAGTATCACCAACATAGTACCATCCCGACCTTGGAGGCCACCCGACATGCCCTCTAATTGACTAATCCCCACCGCTCTTCTGGTCAACGGTGGCCAGTGGTCCTAAATTAGATTTACCCAACCATTATCTTTAATTGATTTGGGAGGCTTTCCCCATAACACAATAACTAGCCCCTACCTTAATTCAGTGGGTGGATCAAGAGTCCATATACAACCTCATCCAGAAGACATAGGGGTCCTTATCAAGGGATCCTTCCAACATTCATCACTACAAACATCATGTGGTTGTGATCCCTTAACATGATGATTGTTCAATCCTCAGACAACCGGCCCAGTTAATCTAGACACGGGCATGGAAGGCAGCCCTTAGGGGGTATCAACTAGTCAATAGGGAGTTGGTTCACACCTATTCTCCCTACATAGAATCCCACAAATCCAATTTGGTGGAAAACATCAACTGGGAACATACACCCATCCTCTTTAACTTAGCCTACCAGTAGTCACATTTGGAATCATCCAAGTAAGCCCACCAATAAAATTTGGTAGCACACTTTGAGTGGGAACAAATACCCACCCACCTTAATTTAACCAGACAGCAGACTTCCTGGTGGCATCCAAAAAACCTTACAATCAAATATGATGAAATTCATGATAAAGAACATACACCTGAATGAACCAAACAAGTCTACAAGAAGACTCATCAAGTAGAACTCAAAGAATCCATCTAAAAAATATGGAGGCAAGTCAGAAGTAGGTGAAAACACCTACCTGCATTCATCAAGCCTGCCAACAGTTTTGTCTGGTAGCTTATAGAGAAGTCATAAAGAAATCCCTAATGATGAGAAGGGGTAAACTCAACTCTTTACCTCCAAAAATGAGTATTTTCATCATCCACATGCATTAAAGGGAGGATAAGAGAATGCATACACACCTAATCAAGATACAAAATCATCATATATCCTTGTTCTGACTGATAAAGTCACCCATCATATCCTAGAAGTGGTAAAATGGTAGATGAAACTCCCTTACCATGTCCTATAGACCTTCTAGGAAATCATAATAGTAAGGATAGTAGTTCCCAAGGGAAGGACAGATTTATTTTTCCCTATAAGTGGGGTGTCTCTTTAGTATGTCACACCTGAGCAGATACAGACCTTTGCTCCCATCCAGGAGGGTCATGGGGAAAACTCCCCCATACTATGTGGACAACCATATCGAGAACATACAATGGATCCAACTAGAGTTAATTGGCCCATCCTAATGGCCACTCCAAGGCAAGCATAAACACCTTCCCATGAAAACTAGTTCTCCCAACAGGTGGCCCCAATCACTCATAATAAGACATCCAAGAAGAATCCTCATCAAACACAATTAGAAAATAAAAATGTTTATCTACTTTCCCACTTCACTTAATGATGGAGTTTATGAATCCCTCATAATCTTATATGTAACAGCTTAAGATCATATCCTCTTGCTATTAAATTATGAGAGCAGTAGCAGTAATTCCAAAGGTCCTCTATAGACACTTCACCGTGAAGGCTTTCTTAATGACCACAATCTGATCAATCTTGAAATTCCATATCTTGATTAGATCTACAGAATCCCTCCATATTTTCAAAAGATTTAGTAGCAATATTATATTCTCCTTACATTAATCCACCATGGTGTTCCTCCCCATGATGATGTTTGTTGTGAAAGTTCTCTATATAGTAGTGTTTCACATTGTAAAAAGGGTCCTCCCTTTGATGATGTAGTGATGGGAAAGCCCTTTTACTGTGAGGAACTTGTGAAAAAAAGATCATTCATGTCTGATACCTATTCATTGGCATGTGAAATCCTTTCTCAGCTCGAAGATAGCTCAAGCCGATAGTCATTCTCTAAACCACCCTTGGGTCACCTACCATTCAACGTAATAGAGGAAGCCCCCACCAATCTCACCACTTATAATAAACTGATAGGAAAGCATCAACTATGGTCATACTAGATAGAGAAACCTCTTAAAAAGACAATGAATATGTCCTAAACATGAGAAAAAAATTGTCTAATTATGACATACCATTAATGTTTTGGACTTTGGTCACCTCTCAACATAGCATTCTAGAGGCACTGTTAGAAGATTATGTGCATGATATATACCTCAATATATGGAAAAATATTCTCCATTAGAAATAAAAGGTATCAACCTACGGTGAGTATCAAAGTTACTTCAAGGTAATATAAGGTTTGTAATAACAAAAATTACTTGGAATCACTTCTAGCTTTATAGAATCCAAATATAAAGAAACTGTAAGGATCCCTTCAATGTTCATGCCCTAGTGTATTAATGAGGTAGCAATATCTGATTTCTAATACCTCATCTAGTGTTCATGTTCGAGGATGGGGTGAACATAGAGTGTTAAATTTCACCGTTCTCCCTAACCAGCAAAGTTTTCTAAATGTTGTAACATGAAATTTTATATCCTCATATCGGCTTAAAATAATGGAATATGTTCATGATATAATACATGCTAAAAAAATTCCCTAACCAACTCTCACTGATATATATCCATAAGAGAGTAGTAAATTGAAATAATTTTGTGTCATACATTTGAGAATATCAAGAAAGCCTCCCATTTTGGGGAAATGAATTGTTAGATAATTCAAATGTCAAAAAAAGTGTAATGGTCATTAGAAGCATGTGATTTAAGTGTGTGTTGAATGATGGACGCATCCCAAAATTAAACATAACTCTATAGAATCCTAAGGGAATCTTTATTAATAGTATCCATGTCAGTTCAATAGAAACCCTAGTCTACTAGGCAGGGGTATTTTTTTTTAAAAACCCTTGAGGTTAGAAAACCAGTCCTGAATGGTTTCTAACAACCCAGCCCTTAGGGCTGGGAGGTGTTTCCCCTCAACAACCCCATCCTAAATGGGAATTAGTATTATCTATATTAGGAAATATTTCATAGAATATATCCTCCCAATTCATCCAATTATGTGATCTAGTACCTTTATTATGGATGTGCATGACTGAACTGTTTGGATAATCCCTTCAGATTATAGTCTCCCAAGAATCTCACAAAGAATAATCAAAGGAGATGACAATGCCTTGTGGAGGGAAAAGAAGAATACAATCTGGGAAAGATAGTAGTAGAATTATTTCAATTATTTTTTCATTAGTGAATGTCATCAACACCACCCTCAAAGATTCTATAGAACACGAGACCAATTCATAGGAGTTAGAAGATGATGTTCCAATTGATAATGTGGTTCACAAAGAAACAATTTAAGAATGTGGGCTTACCCAAAACAAGAGTATTACCCTAAATCTAATAATTCCCTCAGGAAATCCATAATTACTCCCTCAAAATGCATCCAATAGGGAGAAGGGTAAGGGTTAAATCATGTCTCACTTCCCTATCAGGAAGGTTATTACACTTTCATATGAAGAAAGGATTTCTCATCAAGAAGATGATATTAAATAAATAGTGAGACTCAATGCAGAATTACTCCGGGGTAGTCTTCCTACTAGATATTTTATACAAGAAGATCCTCAAATGGAACATCCGGCTGGCATACCTCAACAAAGATGCTTTTCTGTAGCCACTAATGTAGATCTAGAACATCTGCTCGATATGGGATACCACCACCGATATAAATGGATCTTGAAGTACCAGATCAATAATTACCTCCATTGGGTTCATAACCAAATAGGTTCATGAAAATCTTTACATTCCTTCCCATATAGGTTACACACACCAAATACTAGAAGTATTTCCATCATTGGCCCAACCGACTATCGCACATGTTCAGGATTTTGCTGTAGCACCCATTTAGGATTCATCTCGGTAGACATTCCTCGAATGATTATGAACACTATTGAGTCACTAATGATTTGATAGAAGCCATGTAATAAAGACATGATAAAATATAGCATAAAAATAATAATGTTCTTGAATGCACATATCTAAATCCTCCCCCAAAAAGCCTTAGAAATCTTACGTTTCTAATTTTTAATGGATCAAGAGACCTGGATCAACACTTGAAAAAACTTTCCTTTCACTGTGATCCCATGATGGGTACCCATGAACTATAGAAGGCAATGAAACTTAGATGCTTCATTCAATTAAAGAAAGGACCATCCTTTGTGTGGTACACCAGTCTTAGGGCTCGGTCAATCACTAGATGGGAAGAACTCCATCATAATTTTCTCTTCCAATGTAGATCATTACTGAAAAATACAATAGTTTTTGATCAATTGAACTGTAAGTATCAGAAAAATAAAAGATTATTATATTTAATTTCTCGATAGAAAGGATTGAAATACTCCTTGAACATATCATTCCCTCAATAGGTGTTGTTTCATATCTATATAGAAAATATCCACAATATATTTCACACATTGATTATACCTAGAAAATATATAGAAGGGGTTACAAACAATTAATACATTGCTTAAATAGTGAAGGGATCCATCATAGAGACCAAATATAAGTCTAGAGTAATTCCATAAACTTAAGATAAGAGAGTATAGAAAGAATAGGATGTTATAGTTACACTCAACCTGGCCCTTGTACCCACTCCTGCTTCAAATCCCAAACTATATTGTGTAGCTCCTCATCTCTAGAGTCTGCAAAAATGCATTCCTTGTTAAAATAATAAAATATAGTAGTGGAAAAAATAGGTTAAAGAGATGAAAAATATGTTCTATTTTTTTCTAAATGACCAAGTCCCTTACTAATTCATCTCAGCATTGGAAAAAACATGTTTAAGTTTAAAAATCCTAGTAAACCCAATAAATAAGGTAAAAATATGTAATAAATCATTTACACTTTAATCAAATTCTTGGGCATCACATCCAGGATTGTTTTTCTTTAAAATACCTCCTAAAAACTTTGGTGTAATCTGGGAAAGTAAAGCTAAAAAATTTCCCTGCTCACGTTGTGTATGTTTATATCACTAAAGAAGAGGAGGATGATGGATGGAAAGAACTAAAGATAAAGATTAAATAGATGTTCAGTGATTAGATGTCCATAAATAAAATCAACCAGACTCATTATATCCTCTAATCAAAGTTGAAAAACTTGATAGTTCCTTCAACTTATTCCTCTGCATCAGAACCAAATTCATCGTCAACTCAGTCCTCTGAAATCCAATCAACTAAAAAGAAACATGGATAGAAGATAAATAAGAAATCACATGAAGATGAGAATATACCAAAGTAATATTTTTCCTTGAATTTAGAAGAACTCATGCCAAGAATCCCAAAATAAAGGGCACCACCCCACCAAAAAGAAAAACAAGAGTCAACCCATCAAATGGAATCTTCATCATACGGGGAGTTCAACTTATGTTCCATTAACTTTATTCACTTAATAAATCCCTTCGTAGATGATTATCATGATTATGAACCCAATTTTCCTACGATTTATTGCGTAAATAGGGGTAGAGGGCATCCAAGTCATGGTAGTAGGGGAATACATGGTTGTGTGAGGAGTCGCAACTTTAACTCAGCCCCTACTCAAACCGTCGTTGTATAAGAAACTCTAGGGAAATATATCTCATAAGCTCATTAGAAACAAGGGAGTTACTACCCTAAAAATGATAGGGTCTAACCTGAAATGATCACCCTTGAATACCGGTCATAGGACATATCATCATCTACTTAACCTCAATGTGAAAGCAGACCTAGTTGACCTAATTCACCAAGAGAGGAAACACATTCATCTCTTATTCCAACTAATAGCCCATATACATCAGGAACATTGTTTCCCAAATCACATACAAAAGAACATATCCATATTGGGTAGTACATACTTTCAGACCCAAAATATGATATTTTGAGGGAACACTCTAGCCAAGTTTTCAATATTGGATTCTCTGATTCTATCAAAAGATATTTGGGAAGCACTTTTCGAGGCCATATCAATTCCCAAGGAGTCTTAAGTTGAGGTTTCCACTATTGAAGTATATGGTCCATAGAAATATCCTATAAAATTATATATGATCATCTATTTCATAGAATAGGGTAAGGATTCCCACATATAGGGGCACATCAAACACTTTTATATGTGTGGAAGGGTAAATTTCACTTAAATCCAACGACCCTTTATTGACAATGGATTAGGACCCAAAATCATTACTTTTCAAATACTTCACTTACAGAGTTTTAATGAGTCTAACTTATCCCCATCAACTCTGATGTTATAGGGTTGTAATAAGAATAAGAAAAACCCTCTTTGTGAGATCACACTCAAAACTCAATTTAAGGATCTTGGGACAGAATCAAAATTCATGGTTGTACACCAGGATACATCCTTCAAAGTTGTGATGGGAATACCTTAGCTACATCAGCATGTGTTCATTCGTTTTTATGCCACCAATGCCTCAGATATTATATCTATGGTCAAATTGGGACATTTCATAGTGAAAAAGTTCTATTTAAATTCTATGAGTCGTAGTATATTGGCAAATAGTTTAACCATAAGGGAAGAAAATAATCTACGGTTGATGATTCCACTTGAATCAATGCCTTGAATCATCTGGAAATGATTCTAGATAATCATTTCAAGTAGAACAGTGTAGAGTACATGCTTCCCATAAACTAAATTAAAGGGATAAACCCAAATTCAACAACTCATTCAGTGACTTTCATAATGTCACTTGTGAAAACTAAACCCAATAGTACATGAGAAGCTAACAAATATCCAAATATTAATGAAATCCTGGAAGAAAATGTCTTCATTTCATCCCCTAAACTTCAACAAATATCTGTTTCATCAGCTATTCAAGAATAATTTTTCATGTAAATTAGAGAAGATAGAGATGCTCATTATCAATCTCCCATCTCCCATCGAAACTCTAAAAAGGAATTGTGTCATTGATTGAGGCAGTAATTATTGCATAATCTTTTGGATGTCCAAATGATGATTCCATCCCTAACTTTGAGAATCTTTCTTCGTCACCTACCACCCAGGAATAGGGAGAAAGAAGAAAAGTGAGAGGAAGAGGAAGATGAGAATGACCTTAAAATTACACTCAATCATTTTAAGAGGGTGTCTATACCACTGTTGATGAACTCATATAAATAATCATGGTACATATAAAGATCCATGTCCCACTCTGGTCAGTTCTGACCGAAATTCTGATGAAAGGAGTTACATACATACTTCCTGAATAAAAAACAGGATGTGTTTTCTTGGAACTACATAGATATTCCATGACTCAACCCTGATGTTTCCACCCATCACTTGGGTTTTCTTGAATACCATCGGGGGTGAAAATTTTCCTCCAGACAAACACACCCAACTCATGCCTCTAAAATTGAGGCTAAATTTTATAAAGTCATCAAATATTACTTCATCTAAGAGGTATAATATCCAAAATTTCTAACCAAAATTATTCCCATAAAGACGAAAATGGGAAAATCAAAGTTTTAATCGACTTTAGAGATCTCAACCAGAATTTTCCAATAGATGAATTCCTGGTTCTAATCATAAAAATATTAATTGATAAAATGGATGGTTACCATTACATCTTTTTCAGGGATGGCTATTCGATGTACAAACAAATTCGGATGGCCCTAGAAGATGAATAATACATAGCCTTCAGATCCCCCAAGGATTGTTTTTATATTTTTAATGCCCTTTGTATTGAAGAAGGATGTATTTAAAAACTTTCATGTTATGAATCACATCTTCAAACCATTTTTTATAAAGTTTTATTAATTGTATGTTGATGATATATTGGTCATTTCCTAAAAATGTTCTGATTAATTGGATAACCTTAAAAAAATGTTCAAAAATCTATAATAAAATATCCTAGAGATAAAACACATAAAATGTGATTTCAAGGTAACCTTATGGATGATTCTTGGATTCATTTTCAGCCATCACAACATCAATGTTGACATGGAGAAAAAACCGTCCTTAATGTTCCACCTCCTAGAAACCCTAAAGAGTTGAGATAACTTCATGGAAACTTGGCCTACATCCAGAGATTCATAGCCAACCTTCCATACAAGTGTTTACCTTTACCAAACTAATGATGAAGGGGTCATGTATCAATGGATTAGTGATTTATAAGAGGCATTTGATAACCTCAACAGGTACATTTTGATCCCACCATTACTAATTCCATCTTTTGAGGGAAGGCCACTAATCTGATATGAGATGACCCAGGAGTGATCATTGTGTTCCTTCCTTGCGTAAAGGAACAATGTTGGGAATGAAAACCACCTTTATTATCTCATTCAAACCATTATTGATGATGAGACTTGTCATTCAGATATATATAAGATCTATCTAAAATTAATATTTTCATTTTATAAGCTAAGGCACTACTTGCAGCATCATGAGATCCAATTGGTCTCTCAAAATAAACTGATCAGATTTATCATTATTTTTCCAATGTTGATAGGACATCTGACACAGTGGTTAGTCATTCTACAGTAGTTTGATATATAATTCATGCCTCAGAAATTAGATAATTTTCATACCTTGGAATATTTCCTTGTTGAACACTCATCTATAGAAATGACCTCATTATATTCTGAACTTCCAAATGAAGAGATATTCCCCATTCAAGGTGGCCACAAAACTTGGGAAATATATTTTTACGATGCGTGCTGGATCCCAATAGGTAAGATAATGGAAGACCCTATGCTCAAAAGAGTTGTGTCAGGGATTGTACTAATATTCCTGGAAAAGGTAGTCTTACCATAACCATTTCTAATATCCGAAGGTTGTACCAACAGTGAGGCAGAATATGAGGCCATCATTTTAGTCCTAGAACTGGTACTCCAAATACCAATGTACCATTTTGAGGTGAAAGGAAATTTCGAGTAGTTAATCAATCATATCAAAATGGATTACCCCCATCAAAAAATAGGTGTTTATTTCTATACTTGACTATGTATGAGAGTTTATGGTAGATTTACCTTTAGAACCAACATCGAATCATGTCCCACAATCTCAGAATACCAAGGAAGATGCATTTAAAAATGAAACTATAGATATGGAAGATCTAAACCAAGATAAAACAGTTATCAACATTTCTCATTGCCAGATGATCTCACCTTTTTTTCAAGTCATAAAAGATGTGATCAATGAAGTGAGTCCTATCACCGAGCCACATGGTCCTACAACCGTGTGGATGATTCTAATCATGGGATTCCTCCAAGATTAATTACTCCCATAATATATTGCTGGGAAAGTGAAAATCTGATAGTGAGAAGTTAACTTTACTCTTTATTATGGCCCAAATCACCATAAAGTCCTCAATAAATGAGGATTTGATGGATTCCTTCTCAGATGTGTTGATGGAGAAGAGACTATGGCTATTATGAAAGAAGTACATATGGGAGCCTATGGTTCCCACTAGTCAAGGTATGGGAATTCTAATAAAATCAAAAGGCTTGGATACTTCTTTCCTTCGATGAAAAAGGATTTCATAGAATTCACCAAGAAATTGCATTCCTTCCAAGTGCATTCCAACATCATACATCAAACCCTGGAGTTGTGGCATACAACCAAATAATTCTAACCATTCTCCATATGGGGAATGGATGTTGTGGGGACATACCCTCTGGATACAACCAAAAATTTTAAATACATCTTGACTTATACTAATCTCTTCTCAAGAAAGGAAGAGGTGATACCCCTCAAAAAATTCAGGGCAAAAATAATTACCATATTCATGAAAGCCTAAATAATTACCATATTTGGTGTCCCTCACACGATACAAATAAAAATTGTCACAAACTCATGATCTACTATTTTTTAAAATATATATTAGGAACATAATATCAAATCTAACCATTCATCCCACTATCATGCTATGTTTAGCAACCTTCCCTGAGTGCCTCTGAAAATGGGCCCCCAGATGGTGGGTTACAAGACTTAAGCGCATCTCCCCAAACACCAGAGGCTTCCAAATAGAAGCGAGGTAATTGGGTAAGTCTAGTGTGAGACTATTACATCATAGAAAAAATTTATATCATGGAGGAAGGTAATAATATAATATATCAAGTAGAAGATGAAATAAGAAATGCAACAGACAGTAGCAGAAGAAGATTAATGACCCAATAGAAAAATACATGATAAATGTAGAAGGTGAAATTTCATAAATGATACCAAGATGATCTCAATTTATGATTACAAATATAAAATAAATAAAAGTGTATGGGTATAGGGTACAACCATATACTACATGCTAACAAATAATCAAAAGACCAAAAAAACTACCAAATGGCATCTCAAGTGTGGCTTGATCCTCTACCCCAAAGATCTATCCAAACAAGAAATGGAATTGAGAATTGGGAGAGGAATGCTTCTGTGTGTCTATACCTATAAACATAAAGTCTACTCAGGTTCCAAACGACTCCCAAGAAGGGTGTAAGATATAATCTCGGTAGCCTGACACCCAAGGTATCTAGAACTTTCAATTATGTGAAGTAACCCAAAAGGAGTGTGACAATGTATATTAGAAGTAGGAAACACAAATAATAAAAATAATAGTAACTTGGCCCAAGTTCTCAAGAGGAAACCCATCCAATACCACCTACTTCAGCCAATGCCAAAAGTCTGAATGAGATACCTGGTAATGTAAAATATATGTAGCAAGGCCTCTATAACATGATAACTAAAAGAAAATGGAATACCCCCAATCTTGTTATTTAAATTAGGTTCTAAAACATATGTCAAAACTAGTCACAATAGAGGAACAAGAGAGTATCACAAAGAATAAGGAAAAATCTTTGTTGCATCAATAATAGAATCTCAAGAATTTATATTAAAATTGATAGGTACAGAGGTGGTGTCTAAGATCATCCCGAAGTTATCGCTATAGTACATCCATATAATAATCTGATGCCACCAAACCCATCCAAGGGGATCTATTTCAGAATCCTAGGTATCTCCAATGGTGTGGTAACAGTGATCCCATACCAAGTATCGCACATATGGGACTGAGTCTCAACTAAGGAATGGAATAGCCATATTTCCAATAGGTCTGTCCTCAGTTTCCCCTTAGGGAACCAGGGTCACTCAATAGTATATGAAAATCCTAGGGAAGACCATGTCTGGTGATCCTAAAAGAAGGCTTCCCGAGTTCATTTTGTTCTAACCTATCGAGCATAGGGTGTACAATTGTGGGTTTTTAATACAGAAACCATGTTCTCTCATCACCCCTGTTACCTGAAAACAAATGAGGGACACATATACATATATCCCAGAGAAATCATTCATGATTGTAATCATTTAGGTAACCAAGCAATTCCATCATCATAACTCAGGTTAAATAGAACATGGAATTTATTAGTGTAAGAAGAGGAAATAACATTTAAATAAAATAAAGGTACAGAAAACCTTATAACCAAATTATTTAGGCAAAAAATCACCATAAATAATTTTATTCAATTTAAGCTTCAACCTAAAGTATCACAAAAACAAACATAGTTGATAATTTAAAGATCCAATGCTAATAGTAAAGAAAGTCTGATTATTTTGGCACACTTTTAGGGGTTTTTAACGGGATAAAAACAAACTTGGAAGAGTTCACATTAAGAAAAGTCGCAGGGATCAAGGCGAAGTAGTTTAGTTAAATTAATAGTATTTAATTGAGATTTTTCAATAGGAACCAATGAGTGGAAAATTGGTGTGAAATGAATAACAAAAATAAATAAAGGGAAAGATCCTTGAATCCCTACCTCAAAGTCATATTATCTCCCAAGTCCCACAACAACATTTGATTTGGCCTAAAACATAATAAATCATGTGATTTTGGAAAAACCCAAATTTCAGGTAAAAATAGTCCACATCAAATTTCACAATGGAGAGTGGATGATGTAACACCCCGACCCCAGTTACCCAGAGTCGGGGCATTATTACATATCATTGGCATGATCATGAGAAAGATCAAATCTCGAAAGATCGATTGGTTTAGTAGCCTTGGAAACACTAGATATATTCATAAAGTTTTACATTACATCATAAAGTGAAAAACTACTACAAAAAAATAGTCTCCATATTCCACACTCATATCCCCACATTCTATCCCTGCAGGTCATTCATAAATTACTTCTTCACATCTTGGGAAAAATAAAACACAGAAAAGGGGTGAGCTCAAATGTCCAGTAAGGATAACAATATAGCGGAAACTTTCATAAATAAGAATAAACATTTAAGGCAATGTATAACTTAAAACAAAATCCTTTTAAACTTAAACTTCAACATAGTATGGAAAAAATAAAATGAAATAATGCCATTTACTTATTCACATGGATATTCTACTAATCGAATAATTACATGCAATATCAATAACCACTTTCATAATGATGGAATGCATAATTCTAGACTATCATAACCACATAGCCAAGGCCTCGTGACAAGACTAAAAATAAGATTTTTACAAGGCCTTGTGCCAAGATACTATTTTGTCTCATGAGACCTACCGATGCATCGAGGAGCTATAGTGGGCTCCACCCCTCACATATTAAGTCCAATGCATTCCCATATGAAAAGGTTTAAACATAACATAAACATTCGTATTAAAACTAACATACGAAATGTCAATACTTTAACCATAAACTATGAATGGTATAAAAATAGCACATCCACAGTCAAACATGTCACAAAACATTCAATACAATATAGAAGTTTTGTATCATAATAAATCAAATTCAAATAAGCGTAAAATCGATTAAAGGATGTTGACACAGATGAAATCAAAACTCTTTTTAGAGAAATATCTCTTTCTATTTCGAAATCATTTAAGAGTCTTATATTTATGAAATAAAACATTTTCTTTGAAAATATTCTTATAATCTTGTAAGGGAAGCTTCGAAAATTTTATAATGGTGGAAAATAGCCGCACTCGCCGTATAAGTTAAAAAAACATTCTTACCTTAATTTTGTCGAAAAGGTTAAAAAGCACCTTGTTTGGAAAACGACGGAAATATTCCTTTATAAAACTCTTATGAAAATTCAAACAAGGGTATAAATTACTTTAACCCATATTCTAGTAAATATTAAAAATGTTTTGAAATTCATTTTTAAGAAACATGGATGTGGATGATAAAGAGATCCCAGTAGATTATTACGTATAAACAACCTCGGATAATGAAGAGATTGTGAAATAACCCTTACCTTGTACTTTTCCTTGGTTGGGGTAGGTTAAACTTCTGTATAATGGTGAAATAATTGTTATTAAATTATACAATAATCATATACATTCATATGATATCATATATGATCTTTTAACATTGCTTTGTTAATAATATCTTAGTATTATCGTCGTTTCGGGTGTTAACTTACTCGTTTTCTTTTATATGTTTTGTTACATAAGCCATGTTTTTCATGGATAGGTTGTATATTATTCATATACATAATGATATCAAGTCCTTAAACATTATTTTTAAATCATCAAATGATAATTATACTTGAATGGATACGATGGAGAATGAATCTCATCGCGTTCGTGGAGACGGTAGTCCGTACGTACGCACGAGCGACAATATCATTCTTTTGATATTAAAATAATATATAAATAGATGGTATATCATATATAAAGAATCATTAACATGTTATATTTATTATTTACATGAGTTACACATCATTATTATACCCATCCAAATAATAATATATTGAATAACAATTACACCACGACGTGGAGATGGTAAGCCGTACGTACGCACGTATAGTGACATGTTATTCAAAGGGTGGATAGAATACTGAATATGGTTGTACCATATTTATAATAAAATCATAGTATATATATTATACTGGAGTTATTATTTTATAATGGTAATAACAAAGGAAGAAGAAGTGGAAGAAGAATGGAACTTGGAAAAGGGTGGTGAAATCATTACCTCTTCTTCAGGTTCTTCCTTTTGATTTGATCAAAAGGGATCCTTAGGTTGGCTTTCTAATCAAACTAAGGCCCATAGGTTGTAGTGAGGGATGTTGGGAGAGTATTTGGGTAGATTTTGGCCAAACCAAAAGGCTTTGAAGGTGTGAATAAATGAGAATTAGGAGTGCCCTTTTATAAGAGGGGTGAGGGGAACCTTTGGAAAAGCTAGAAATATTAATTTATAATAAATTCATATTCGGTTTCTAATGGCTCCAAAGTTGATTATTTAAATGTTAAGGTGGGGATAGGTATAAAACCATTAAATCAATATAATTTATACAGGTTTTGGTTACTATATTAACCTTATTTTTAAGTATTAACTCTTAGTTAATTAGTTTCACTTTTACAATGTCTCTTTGTATTTTTATATTATATGGTTAATAAACTTACTATATACATCCAAGCGACCCCCATGTGGTCCATCAATGATATAACTATCATGATATAAGTCTCTTGGACGAAACATAGATTTTTCGGAATTTAATATCAATTAATAATATAATATGTTTTTAAAAAACTCTTTTATGTCAATTTTGACACTATTCAATAGTTGATTTTTGTGAAACTCATAACAGAATGATTATTTCAAACAAAGTTAATTAAATCAATCCTAATATGTCATATTATCCTAGAAAATTATTTTAATTCATTAAAAGTCTCAAATTATATTTATTTGGGTATTTATAATATCAATTATTTTAATTTGTCACTATTAATTATTTTGATTAAAAAAGTTGTTTTTAATTAAAATTTAGTAATTTTCACTATTCATAAAAATATTAAAGTTATCTGAAAAGTACCAAAATTTCACCTTAGGCTAAATTCGATATTTCGAATCCAAAAATGAAGTCCATTTTAAAATATAAAATATATATAATTTCAAAAAGCAGGTATTACTATTCATAACGGCTAGTTTGATTGGTTATGGTGTGTTAGAACTTGGTGTTGCGTATAACACACGCTATCACATTATTCAAAGAAAAGCATACCGTAGAAGCTTGGGGTGTTACATTCTCCCCTCCTTCAAATAATTTCATCCCCTAAATTTCTAGAATACTTATCACATGAAAATTCTTGGGTGGTTCTTCATCATAAGTTCCTCGGGTTCCCACGTTGCCTCTTCCATCTTATGGTTTCTCCACAAAACTTTTACCAGACGCGTCATCCGGTTTCTCAGTACTTGTTCTCTCGTATCAAGAATCCTGACGGGCTCTTCGCAATAAGACAGATCGGGTTCCAGTTCTAATTATTTATAGGTGAGTACATGGGTTGGGTCGGGCATGTATTTCCTCAATAGAGATTCGTGGAACACATCGTGAACTTTGGAGAGACTTGGAGTCATTGCCAATCGGTAAGCTAAAGCCCCAATTCGTTCTAAAATTTCAAAAGGTCTGATGTACATGGGAATCAATTTACCTTTCCTACCAAAACATATGACTCCCTTCCATAGAGATACCTTCAGGAAAACATGATCATCGACTTGAAATTCCAAATCCTTCCTTCGATTATCGCTATAGCTCTTATGCCTACTTTGAGCTTCTTTGATGTGATTTTGGATTACCTTCACCTTTTCCATTGCTTCCTCCACCAGTTCTAGACCTACAAGTTTTCTTTCACCAACGTAATCCCAATAGGTTGGTGTGCGACATCTCTTTCCGTATAACGCTTCATATGGTGCCATATGAATACTCTAATGGAAGCTATTGTTGTAGGAAAATTCTACCAGAGGTAAATACTGATCCCACATACCCTGAAAGTCAAGTGAACAAGATCTCATCATGTCTTCTAAGGTTTGAATAGTCCGTTATGATTGTACGCCTGTCTGAGGGTGGTAGGCAGTGCTCAAATGAAGTTCAGTATCCAGGGATTTCTGAAGACTCTTCCAGAATCTTGATGTAAAATGGGGATCACGATCAGAAACAATCGATAGGGGTACTCCATGAAGTCCCACAACTTCATTAATATATAGTCTTGCTAGAAGTTCCAGTGGTAGATCTTCTCTTATAGCAAGAAAATGTACTAACTTGGTAAGATGATCAATAATAACCCATATTGCATCGTTCCTTCTCGGAGTCTTTGGTATCCCCATGAAAAAGTCCATCGTAATATTGTCCCATTTTCACTCCTGTATGGGAAGAGTTTGCATGACTCCTCCAGGGTGTTTCCTTCCAGCTTTCACTTGTTGAAAAACCATACATCTTGACACAAAATCAGAAATCTCCCTCTTCATATTGTCCCACCAAAAATGATCCTTCAAATCTCTATACATTTTGGTTCTCCTAGGGTGTATAGAGAAATTGGAACTATGAGCATCATCCAACAATTCTCTTTTTAAAACAGGAATATCGGGAACACAAAGTCTCTTCCCGAATTTCAAAATTCCATTTTCATACACAAAATCTCTCAATCTCCCATCATTCACAGCTTTAATCTTATTTTGAAATTCTCCATAATTAGTATGAGAACTCTTAATCCTTTCTAGTAAAGATGGTTTGGAAACCATTTGAAAAAGCATTGATGTTTCTCCTTCCCTGGTTATTCCCATGTCCATATTCACTAGATCTAAGAAAATTGGATCCCTTTCAATTCTCATCACATTCAAAACTCCACGGTATTTTCTTCTCAAAGCATCTGCCAACTTGTTTGCTTTCCCCGGGTGGTAGTGTATCGTACAATCATAATCCTTGAGTAATTCAATCCATCTCCTTTCCCTCATGTTGATTTCTTTTTGTGAGAAAATATACTTCAAACTCTTATGATCAGTATAAATCTCACATTTTTCACCATAGAGGTAGTGTCTCCATATCTTCAGAGCAAAGATCACAGCTGCTAACTCGAGATCATGAGTTGGATTGTTTTTTTCATGAATTTTCAACTGTCGTGATGCATAGGCAATAACCCTATCATTCTGCATAAGGATACAACCAAGTCCTTTCTTCGATGCATCACTATAAATAAAGAACCCATCATTCCCCGATGGTAGAGTCAATATAGGAGCATTGACTAATCTTCTCTTCAGTTCTTTGAAACATTCTTCAGACTCTTTTGTCCAAACAAATTTAACCCCTTTACGTGTGAGATTCATTAAAGGGTTAGCCAATCAGACAAAATTCTGGACGAAACGTCGATAATAACCTGCTAAACTAATAAAACTACGTACCTCAGTTATACTTGTTGGTGCTGGCCATTCTTGGATTTCCTTGGTCTTAGAAGTATCAACAGAGATTCCATCTTTAGAGACAATATGGACAAGAAAAGAAATCTCCTGAAGCCAGAATTCACACTTGCTAAACTTCCCATATAATTCATGTCTTCTCAGAGTCTTCAGGATAATGCGCAAGTTATTTTCATGATCTTCATAGCTTTTAGGGTATACCAAGATATCATCAATAAATACCACCACAAATTCATTGAGATACTACTTGAAAAATCTATTCATCAGATCCATGAATACAGAGGGTGAATTAGTCAATCCAAAAGGCATTACAGTAAACTCGTAATGCCTGTACCTAGTTCGAAATGTTGTCTTCGAAATGTCTTCCTTCTTCACACACAACTGATGGTATCCAGATCGAAGGTCAATCTTTGAAAAGTATTGAGATCCATGAAGTTGGTCAAATAAATCATCAATGCGAGGTAGGGGATACTTATTCTTTATTGTTATAGCATTGATCTCCCTGTAGTCGATACATAACCTCATAGATCCTTCTTTATTTTTAACAAAAAGAACAGGGGCTCCCCATGGAGAAACACTAGGGAGAATAAATAACTTATTACTCAATTCCTCTAGTTGTTTCTATAGTTTAACTAATTCTACAGTGGTCATTCTATAAGGGGTCTTCGATATAGGCCTTGATCCAGGAATTAAATCAATGGAAAACTAAACTTCTCGTTTTGGAGGATGTCCAGGTAAATTTTCCGGAAATACATCTACAAATTCTTTCACAATAGGTGCATCTTCTATTTGAACATTCTTTTTCTCACCCACAGTTATTTCATTATCTTCCTCCCCAATAATTGAATTTAGTTGATCTATTGGGGGTGGATCTAAATAAGAATTAGGTGGTGACGATTCTGCTCTAAAGATAAGGTATTCCTTATCATCATCATCAAGAATTGTAACCTCTTTCTTCTTACAATAAATCTTCGCATCATAGTTCGAAAGTCATTCCATACCGAGGATTATATAAAACTCAATCATAGGTATGACAACGAGATCAGCAGATAAAGAACATTTATGTGCTCTAATGGGGACTGATTCACAAAACTTTGTTGTAATGATACTTCCCTTAGGGGTTTTAACTGACAACTCCCTTGTTAAATCAAATTGGAAATATCTAATTTTCTTAGCAAACTGGGAAGATATGAAACAATGCGATGATCCAGAATCAAATAATGCATTTGCTAAACTTTATGAAACCATTAAATTACCCTCCACCACGTCTTTCGGAGCTTCTACCTCGGCAGTAGTGATAGCATAAGCTTGGCCTTGATCCCTTGGCCTTTTCTGAGGTAAGTTATTCTGACGCTTAGGAAATTCATTTGCATAATGCCCCATATCCCTGTAATTGTAGCACTAAACATTGGTAACTTCCTTCTTCCCCTTGCAATCACGAGCTTGGTGGCCTTTTTCACCACACTTGTAACAGACTCCTGTTCCCTTCAAGCAAGTACCGGGGTGTTTCTTACCACATTTACCACAGGATGGATATTCAACCTTTCCCTTATTCCCCTTATTTCCATTCCCAGATTGATCAGTAGTTCTCTTCTTCTCTTTCTTTGCTTTAAAGTCATAAGACATAGAGAATTACTTTTCGGTCTTGATAGCACATGAGACAATGTCTTCGTACGATGAAAAGGATTGTGAGACTAATGCTCGACGGAGAAATGGTTTTAACCCATCAAATAAATGATCAATATTACTTCTTGGGTAATGTATATAATCTCTAGCATACCTTGCTAACCTTGTAAAGTTAGCCTCATACTTTGCGACATTCTCATCCTCCTTTTGTCTCAGACTCAGAAACTGCCTTTCCATATCTGCTCGATGGTCGTGAGGAAAGTATTTTTCTAAAAACAGATCTTTGAACTCCCTCCATTCCATATTTGATACTTCATCATCTTCCTTTGTATTTTGAATCAATGAACACCATTGATCAGCATCTCTAGTGAGGCTGTAAAATGCCATGATAACTTTTTCCCTTTCACTACTCCCCAAAGCCTGAAATATTTTCTCTAGGGAAAATATCCATTTCTCAGCTACTAAGGGATTTGTACTCCCATTGAACGTTGGTGTTTGTTGCCTCATGAAGCGATCTTACATTGATCCTCCACGCTGTGGATCAGGGTGCTCCATACGGGTAAGGTTATTATTCATAACATGAGTAAGTTGTCCCAGTATGGTGATTAGCTGATCGGCACCAGTTGCATCACTAGCTCCACTATAATTATCTTGATCAGGAGGGAAATACCTACATGGAGTGCGTGCATTGATATGGTTTCCATTTTTTCCACTAGGTGCCATTTCTAAACAATGGCATAAACTAGATCAGTTTATGAATCAAAATATATAACACTTAACATAAATTTAACTATTTATGGATATAATCCATAATCATAAAAATGTTTTCTTTGAGGAAGTATATACTCATAAACCCTTTATAATGATTTGTAATGAAAATTAGATTTATCATAAGCATATCCCCCGGGAGTGTCATAACCAAGAGTGCAGCAAGGCCCGTTGTCGTGCACCAGTTCCCGTTTGAGTCTAGCTCAAAGCGGTGTTTTCGGGTTTACCCCAAGGTACATCTGTGCCAGAGCCGCCTCTACCTGCTCGTATCCAGACAGGTATGTATTGCTCGGAAAACTCACAAAATATCTACAATTACAAAATTCTAGGAAGTTCTTCTATACTAATCCTCAAAGTTCATCCTAGGTCTACGTGCTCTAATCAGAGTTTATCTAAATCTAGCTTCCAACGTTTGTACTAAACTTCCTCTGATACCAACTGTAACACCCCGACCCCAGTTACCCAGAGTCGGTGCATTATTACATAACATTGGCATGATCACGAGAAAGATCAAATCTCGAAAGACTGATTGGTTTAGTAGCCTTGGAAACACTAGATATATTCATAAAGTTTTACATTACATCATAAAGTGAAAAAATACTACAACAACATAGTCTCCATATTCCACACTCATATCCCCACATTTATCCCTGCAGGTCATTCATAAATTACTTCTTCATATCCTGGGAAAAATAAAACATAGAAAAGGGGTGAGCTCAAATGCACAGTAAGGATAACAATATAGCGAAAACTTTCATAAATAAGAATAAACATTTAAGGCAATGTATAACATAAAACAAAAGCCTTTTAAACTTGAACTTCAATATAGTATGGAAAAAATAAAATGAAATAATTCCATTTACTAATTCACATGGATATTCTACTAATCTAATAATCACATGCAATATCAATAACCACTTTCATAATGATGGAATGCATAATGCCAGACTATCATAACCACATAGACAAGGCCCCGTGCCAAGAATACAAATAAGATTTTTCCAAGGCCTTGTTCCAAGACACTAGTTTGTCTCATGAGACCAACCGATGCATCGAGGAGATATAGCGGGCTCCACCCATCACATATTAAGTCCAATGCATTCCTATATGAAAAGGTTTAAACATAACATAAACATTCGTATTAAAACTAGCATACAAAATGTCAATACTTTCACCATAAACTATGAATGGTATAAAAATAGCACATCCATAGTCAAACATATCACAAAACCTTCAATACAATATAGAAGTTTTGTATCATAATAAATCAAATTCAAATAAGCATAAAATCCATCAAAGGATGTTGACATAGATGAAATCAAAACTCTTTTTAGAGAAATATCTCTTTCTATTTGGAAATCATTTAAGAGTCTTATATTTATGAAATAAAAAATTTTCTTTGAAAATATTATTATAAGCTTGTAAGGGAAGCTTCGACAATTTTATAACGGTAGAAAATAGCTGCACCCACCGTATAAGTTAAAAAAACATTCTTACCTTAATTTTGTCGAAAAGGGTAAAAAGCACCTTGTTTGGAAAATGACGGAAAGATTCCTTTATAAACCTCTTATGAAAAGTAAAAAAAGGGTATCAATGACTTTAACCCATATTCTAGTCAATAGTAAAAATGTTTTGAAATTCATTTTTAAGAAACATGGATGTGGATGATAAAGAGATCCCAATAGATTATTACGTATAAACAACCTCGGATAATGAAGAGATTGTGAAATAACCCTTACCTTGTAATTTTCCTTGGTTGGGGTAGGTTAACCTCCTATATAATGGTTAAATAATTGTTATTAAATTATACAAGAATCATATACATTCATATGATATCATATATGATCTTTTAACATTGCTTTGTTAATAATATCTTAGTATTATCGTCGTTTCGGGTGTTAACTTACTCATTTTCTTTTATATGTATTGTTACATAAGCCATGTTTGTCATGGATAGGTTGTATATTATTCATATACAGAATGATATCAATTCATTAAACATTATTTTTAAATCATCAAATGATAATTATATTTGAATGGATAAGATGGAGAATGAATCTCATCGCGTTCGTGGAGACGGTAGTCCGTACGTACGCACGAGCGACAATATCATTCTTTTGATATTAAAATAATATATAAATGGATGGTATATAATATATACATAATAATTAACATGTTATATTTATTATTTACATGAGTTACACATCATTATTATACCCATCCAAAAAATAATATATTGAATAACAATTACACCACGACGTGGAGACGGTAAGCCGTACGTACGCACGTATAGTGACATGTTATTCAAAGGGTGGATAGAATACTGAATATGGTTGTACCATATTTATAATAACATCACAGTATATATATGATACTGGAGTTATTATTTTATAATGGTAATAACAAAGGAAGAAGAAGTGGAAGAAGAAAGGAACTTGGAAAAGGGTGGTGAAATCATTATCTCTTCTTCGGGTTCTTCCTTTTGATTTGATCAAAAGGGCTCCTTAGGTTGGATTTCTGATCAAACTAAGGCCTCTAGGTTGTAGTGAGGGAAGTTGGGAGAGTATGTGGGCAGAGTTTGGCCTAACCAAAACTCTTTGAAGGTGTAAAGAAATGAGAAGGATGAGTTCCCTTTTATAAGAGGGGTGAGGGGCACCTTTGGAAAAGCTAGAAATATTAATTTATAATAAATTCATATTCGGTTTCTAATGGCTCCAAAGTTGATTATTTAAATGTTAAGGTGGGGATAGGTCTAAAACCATTAAACCAATATAATTTAGATAGGTTTGGGTTACTATATTAACCTTATCTTTAAGTATTAACTCTTAGTTAATTAGTTTCACTTTTACAATGTCTCTTTTTATTTTTATACTATATGGTTAATAAACATACTATATACCTCTAAGAGACCCCCAAGTGGTCCATTAATGATATAAATATCATGATATAAGTCTCTTGGCTAAACCTTAGATTTTTAGGAATTTAATATCAATTAATAATATAATATTTGTTTTAAAAACTATTTTATGTCAATTTTGACACTATTCAATAGTTGATTTTTGAGAAACTCATAACAGAATGATTACTTCGAACAAAGTTAATTAAAACAATCCTAATATGTCATATTATCCTAGAAAATTATTGTAATTCATTAAAAGTCTCAAATTATATTTATTTGGGTATTTATAATATCAATTATTTTAATTTGTCACTATTAATTATTTTGATTAAAAAAGTTCTTTTTAATTAAAATTTAGTAATTTTCACTATTCATCAAAATATTAAAGTTATCCAAAAAGTTCCAAAAATTTAACCTTAGGCTAAATTAGATATTCCAAATCCAAAAATGAAGTCCATTTTGAAATATAAAATATATATAATTTCAAAAAGATGGTATTACTATTCATAAAGGCTAGTTTGATTGGTTATGGTGTGTTAGAACTCGGTGTTGCGTATAACACACGCTATCACATTATTCAAAGAGAAGCGTACCGTAGATGCTTGGGGTGTTACAGATGAAATTCAAAAAATTTTTATGTGGAAGATTATCCTTACTGGGAGATTCATTGCACTTTTAGAAGCATTGAAAATAGAGAAAATATGGAGTCCTAGTGGGCTTTTGAAGGGAGAGCGGGGGAGGAGGTCAGGGGACAGCAAGGGGGTGCTATAGGGGTGATGCACCAAGGGGGGAGGAGAGGGAGAAAAAGAAAAAAAATGATAGGAAATAAATAAGAGAAGGAGGAAAAAAATAAAAGAAAGAAAAAGTAAAAGAATAAAATAAAATAAAATAAAATAAAAGTGAAGAAAATGGAAAATAAAATAATAATAATGTCTTAACCTGTTTTAAATTATTTTTACTCTTCTCATGGATGGTTTTTATTTTATTATTTATCTTCATTAATTTTTTATATCTTTTAATTCCTATAAATTTTTTTTATTTCTTTTAATAATTTTTAATTATTATAACCAGAACATTGTTCAAGGGTACAATGTATTATTTTACATAAATCTCATGAAACTATTTAAATAATTTAATAGCTACTCGGGACCTGAAATAAACTTCACAGACGAGCTCCATGTGTTGGTTAAATAATTTGAACTAAAATTTTTAAATGGTATGTAACTTGACTAAAGCAGGGACATTATAGCCTCCCCACCTTAATACAACTCATCCCCGAGTTTTCTTTTTGAGGGTAGTGGAACATCGTCTGAGAAAAGTTCTAGCCACTGCACAAGTACATCAGTCTCCCAATACCAAGTCTCATCCTGAATGCATATGTGTTTCCATAATACCTGGACTAGAGGAACTGACCTACCTCGGAGTACCTTTGTTCTATGTTCGATGATACAGATCAAACGCTCTGCAAAGGATGCTTCTACCTCAAGTTTGATGTCATAAATATCAATTTAATGAGACCAGTATGGATGATAATGTCGAATCTAAGATACATGGATGACATTGTGCATGGAAAAGTACTTATGAGTTAACAGCAACTAATAGTCTAACGGATCAACACTCTTTATTATCTCAAACATCCCAACATATCTTAGTGATAGCTTTCCATGTCTCCTGATTCTCTTTTGACCCAACCCCATAGAAACATATTGAAATACCTAATGTCCCACCTCAAACTATAGAGTCCTATGACAACAATTGATATAAGACTTCTATCAGTACTTAGATATTTCCATACACTTATGAATTAACCGAACATGCTTAAAAGTATCCTGAATAAGATGAGGACCCAAAAGAGCTACCTCACCTGCTTTGAGCTGGATTAGAGGTGAATGAAATGGTCTTATATAGACTTCCTCATATGGATCCATTTAATTATGGAATGGAAGTTTTTATTACAGGAAAAATCAATTAGAGGAATGTGTTTCACCCAAGAGCCACGAACATCAAGGATACAGGGCCGCAACATATCCTGTAACACCCTAATGGTCTGCTTGGACTATCCATTAGTATGGGTATGATATGAAGTAATCAAAATTAAATCCAAAACAATTTCCTTATAAAACCATTGATAGAATCAAGATATGAAATGGTCATCTCATTCTGACATGATAGAATGGGGAATTCCATGAATTTGAACTATCCTCTGAATATAAAGCCTCCTCAACACATCAATAGACATGGTCTCCTATATAGGTAGGAAGTGAACAACTTTGTTCAAGTTACCAATGATCACCCATACTTCATCACTTCATCAAGGATATATTAGAAATCCAATAAAGAAATCCATGGTGATGTCATTCTGTTTCCACTCAAAAATGGAAAGAGGTTGTAGGAGCCTAGTTGATCGCTAGTTCACTGCCTTCACCTACTGACAGGTGGAGAATAGTGTAATGAATCCCACTGTTGGTTTCTCCATACTTGGACACCAGTAATGATGATATATATCTCTATACATATTGGTAAGTCTAGGATGAACATCCCAAATAGAGGCATGATATTCACTCATCATCTCTTCCCAAATTTTAGAAGAGACCCATAAATGGACATGGTAGATAAGAGTTTCACTGGTATCAACAACCCAACCAGGATGTGGGTTTTCTCCTATGATGATATACCTAAAAATGAGACCCTATGGATATGATAAATATCGCATTAAGACTCTATTTATAAGAGATTATGTCACTACAATAGCTTCTGGAACTAGTTTTCTGCGCTGATCCTTAACCTCCAGATGCATCTTAAAAAACAAATCCATCATCTTCCACTCACTGCTTGCTGCTTGGATGGCTTGTGTCTATATCCTATGGTTCAAATTTTTATCCATGTAATTACCCTTACCATCGGTATAATAAATCTCACAGTCAAACAACTCCAGGTATTCAACCCACTTGTGCTACCTCAAATTCAAGTCTCACTATGTGGAGATATATTTAAAGAATTTATGATATGTGTAAACAAAGAACCTATCACCCAAAACATAGTGTCTCCAATAGAATAGAGTATGAAATACATCTGATAATTTAAGGTCTTGTATAGGATAGTTATACTCGGGTGGACTCGACCAATGGTATCCATAAGAGACGACTCGATCACCCTGCACCAGGATTGCACCTAGTCTGATTTCTGTAGCATCATAGTGAATAGTATAACTTCTATCTATCTTTGGTAGAATCATTATTGGAGCTATCATGAGCCATAATTTTAATTCTTAGAAAACTTTTTCACAGGATTCATACCAAATGAACTGCACACCCTTCATATTCATGGTCGTAATAGGCGCACGTAAGCGGGACAAGTCTTTTATGAATTGTCTATTATTTAAAGAAATCCCTAAGAAACTGTGTATGTGAAAAATATTCTTGGGATACTCCCAAGAAACCACTATTATCACCTTCTCTGGGTCGAATGATACACCCTCCTCAGATATGATATGACCCAATAAGTGAAACTTATTGATCCAAAAGTGGAATTTAATGAGCGTCACATATAGTTGGTGCTCTCTCCATGTACTCAACACGATATAAATATGGGTTTCATGGTCATTTATGGAGAATGAATACACCAATATGATATCTATGAAGACTATCTTAAATAAATAAAGTTATGGATGGAAAACCTGATTCATAAAATCCATGAAAAATATTGGTGCATTCATCAGACTTAACAACATAATTTAAAACTCATACAAGACATATATTCTCTAGAAAGTAGAATGTGGTATATCTAATGTTCTCACATTCACCTGATGATAGCCCAACATTAGACCGATCTTCGATAAAATATTTTCTCCTCAAAACTAGTTGAAGAGTTCATCTATACAAGGAAATGGATATCGATTTTTTATTGTAATATGGATGAGTTGATTGTAATCCACACACAATCTGAAGGAATTATCCACCTTCTTGGTGACAAGGAATATTGAACCCCACAATAATGTACTAGGTTTTAAAACCTCTTCACCTCAAGATCTTGAAGATAATTCTTGAGTTCGTGTAGCTCTGTTGGTGCCATCCTATAAGGAGGAGTGGACATTGGTGCCGCACCTAGCACTAAGTCGATAGTGAAATCAACATCCGTCAAAAAAGGTAAGCTGGATAAATTGTTAGGGAATACATCCCTGAAACAGTCCACAATGGTAGGAAACTCCAATGACTATAGTTATTGATCGGTCATAAAGAGTCTTACTTTCTGAGTTGTCACCCGACCTAGCCTAGAATTCTTGGGTCCAGCTCAGTCTTATTTGATATCCCATTCTCACTTGTGTGTAAAAGTGATTCCCTCATGTGTTGTGAAGGAAAATTGATGGAGATATCAAAACACTTGGAATGATAATTAATGATATATTACATACCAAAAATGAAATTAAAGTCAGTCGTCTCGAGAACATAGAAATTCTTAAAGAGGGAAGAATCTAAATTAGAGGCCACAAGGATAGTACCTCTAACTCTATATGGCCCTGGAATCTACTCCACTGGTATTGGATGCACTAAATGATCCTCAACCATGATATACTACCTGACTAGCCTCAACAAGTCCACTATGTCAACTCTGAAGTTCTGGAACTTGATTACCTCAGTCGCAACCTCCACTACCTCATCCTGATTGGCCATTGAAAAATGAACTCCCTTCCTGATGTGGACCCTTTGATCCCATACCTGATGGAGGTGATTTATGGAATCCTCTACCACTAGATTATGAATGAAAATAAAGGAATAAACACTGAAGGTGGATAATCATGAAACAATCTTGGCACTCCATTGGGTTTCTCAGGCAATGAGGCTTCTTATGGTCATCCCTACCACACTGGTAACATATGATAGTGATGTAAGTACAATCCATATGGCTGTAATTTCCCCTACATGTACCCCCAAAGCGATGCTTCTTAATGTCTGAAGAACCATTACCATGCTTTGGAACTGAACCAATGTGGCTCAAAGGATCAGTTTCCCTAAGATTTCGTTCCATAATTAGGACCTAATTCAGGATCTCTATAACAGTTATAAAAAAAATACATTCACCTATGAGAAGATGGAATTTCCAAGTCCATCCTCAAATCGTCTTTCATTCATCAATTTGTCACTACTCATAGAATTAGAAAAACACTGGAACTTAGTGAAATGAGTAGAATACTATAACACTGAATTAGAGCCTTGCTGAAAATTAAAGAACTACATAGCATTATCTTCTCTCAAAGTTTATGGAAAGAAGATATCATAGAAAGATGTCTGGAATTATGCCCCAACCATATCTCTAGGTTTCTATGACTATGAAATGATATCCCACCAAATCATAGTGTATTCATGAAGAATAAATACATAAAGTTTTACACTCTTCTCTAGGAGTGTCTCAAGATGGTCTAAGATGGATTTTATAACTTAAATCCATGATTCTACAGCATTGGGACCGCCATCCCTTGAATAAGGTGTGAGGATTTTTCCATAGAAAAATCCAGCATAATATCTGCCATATTAGAGGTAGGTTTAGGAAAATTTTTATAGGACTACATAATCCTAAGAAGATTATACCTGAACTAAGAATTGGTGCCCAGTGGAAGGTCATGAGGAGGTTCCATAGGAGGCACTGTAGGAATCACTGCATGAGGCACTATGGGAGGTTCCAGACCTACCAACTCTGGAATGTTATCATCTCTATTCTTCTAGAGTACAACATTAAGGCATCGTAGTGGCATTTATCCCCAATTGGAAAATTCACACCTAAGATGATATTTTATGGAAAATGAGGTAAACAAATCAAGGAGTAGTAAGAAAAGGGAAGGCATGTGGCCTCCCTGGTAAAGTTATGTCAAAGTCTAACATTCCGACATAAGGTGACCATTTCATCCTAACAAATGGTATGAACTTTAAATTTATAACTATAAAGTATTGTAAAATATTACAACAAAACACAAAAGAACCCACATGGAAATAGGAATATACATGCTAGAAGTAGATATTGCATGGAAATATGCATGTCATTTAAATTCATAAGGTGAATGATATGAAGAATGTAAATGAAATTACCATATCTCATAAGGATACATAAATCATATTTTATCATCTTAATAATATCAATATGGAAACCCACCTTCTTATTGCATAACATTTGATTACATTTTACAAACAGATGATCATTACAGTTTAGTGTATTGGAAAAAAGGTACATAATATAAGAAAACATAAAACATTATTATATTAAAATAGAAAGGATTATTCAAGGTTCATCCTATCCACATTTATTTCACCTCATAACTTAGGGACATACATCAAAGGAAAGGGTGATCAGAAGGTTTAGTAAGGAAAACAAGTGAAATAGTTTACATGTGAACTTGAGAGACATCAATAAGAACATGGGGAATATCCTAAAGGTACGATAAAGAGTCATTTCATAATAATAATAACTTGAAACATAACTTGAAAATTTTTCAATAACATTCAATTTTGAAATTCATAAGCATACCTCCATCCTCCATCCTCATGGTGTCATAAAAATTACCATGGTTATTCACCAAGGTATCATAAAACTTATCATATCTAGAGATTAATTTATTTACCCAATGCATTGGAGTGATATAAGGGTGCACCCATAATATGGATTCATTTTAATTTGATCCACATATATCATAATAATACTTTTCATAAATAACTAAAAATAATAAAATAAATGGGTTTCAAATCAAAATCGTGATGTTTTAAAAAGTGCATAAAAACAAGATCATTATGTCATTTATAACCCATGGAAAGGAAATGAGGGTTTTATGTATGTAAATTCCAAAATAAAATGTATAATTTTTAGGCCTTTATTAATACCCATGAAATGAAATATGTTTGTGTATTCACATAAATAAAATAAGATACTTTCTTGACAAAAAGAGTGATTTTGAGACAAAAATTCTGCAACATAATCACTATACTACATGGTTTTCGAAAACATTAAAAAGAGAGAAGAAAAGGGTCTCCCATCTATAAATGAATAATAATAAATTATAGGGATATAATAAAATGTAAATAATAAGATGGAATGGAAACTTGAATGTTATACCACGTAAAAGCGAACTTGAATGGAAAAAATAGAAGTTGAGAATTCCCTTATGAAAATTCGGCAGCCTAACGGCGTTGCATAAAATTCAGAAAAAAAATTTGTTGAGAGTTGAAAGGTTATATCATCATTTGGAAATAAATATTAATGAAATAATTAAATATAATAACATAAATCATCATAATAAAATGGAAACTATAAGACATAACATAAATAATGTCTTGACTAAAAGATGAGGGTGAAAGGTTCCCTTACCTTGAAGAGTGACTTCAAAAACACAAAGGTTGGGACCTTGGGTGGAATGAGGCTACCTTGAGAAGAATAATTGGGAGGTAAAATACAATAGCTTCATTAAAGATTAATTTTTAATGAAATTAATGAAGGAAAGGGTTGGAATTTATATCAAAATTGAGGGAGTATTTTATTAATTTCCACGGGACACATCATCGGTGGTATTTGAAAAAACATGATCTTTCCCATGGTATTGGCCACTTGGGACACCTCATAACATATTTTATTCCACAAGATTCAACAAGAATTACTAAATCATGATTACATCATTAATGATGTCAATTAAACACACTAAAACTTAAAACTATATTTTTACTATTCACTGAAAAACATAATATTTAATAAAAAACTCAAAAAATCACCCTAACCTAATATCGATGTTCTGAATTCAAAAATGAACTCCATTTTATGAATATATATTTTTAATTGTGATAAATTTAATTTTTAAGTAAAATCACTATTTACCGGAAAGATACTAATACTAAACTAATGATTTTAGAAATAATTATTTACTTATTCTATTATATAATATTACCATTCAAAATGCCTAAATTATATTTATACTTAGTTTTGTGAGTTTACAATTACATTGGTCATATTAATATTTATAAGGGTAATATTACAATTCATAATTTAGTATTCACCAAAAATTATGTTTATCTTATTAGACTATAAATTTCTTACTGATCACAACTGTATATGTCTATTTTTTTAAAATAATTTCATGTTATTATTTATTTAATGTTTAAAAACTATTTTAAAATACTCTTTTTTCAATATTCATCAATAATATGAAACTTCTAAAAAATATTCCTATATTAATTTTGAAATTTGAAATTTAAAACATTTACCATAATAAGAAATAAAAATTTTATTTATACAAAAGGATTACACAAAGTAAGGCCTTGTTACATAGCCTCTTTTAACACTATCATAGGACCTAAGAGTAAGGTGTGCAATGGAGATAGAATCTTGGGGAAGCTCGAACAACATTGCTCGAGTGTTTATTTCTATCATCTCGAACTTATCCTGTAGAAGATTTTATTCAATATTCACATGTTGAAGCTCAGCTTGTGCTTGCTCCAAAGCAAATCTCAGTGATGCCACCTCCTTCCAAAGCTCTAACATATGGGTTTCGTATGGCCCGAGTCTACTGGATAAGGCCATGGACTCTTATTTCTGCATTATTTATTTATTATTATTTATATTTTAGAAACAAATTATAATGTTAAAAAATATTATTTCGTCTTGCAGTTATATAGACCAATGGTAATATAACAGTCAAAACCAAAAGGTCACATTTCATTTATACTTACATATTTTTTAGTTATTATTACACTGTAAGACATAAATTTTTCATAAAAATAATATTATTCAAAAGTTCGGGTCATTAAATTATTTTCCCCTTGATAAATTTCATCCTTGAAATTTCAACTCGTACCCTCATAAGAGAAAAGGTGTGAGTACTTCTGCCTCATAGACTCCTCTGGTTCCGATGTGGCTTCTTTATATTTTTGGATCCTCCACAACATTTTAACTGGGTGGGTAGTCTTGTTGTGTAGAACCTTGTCTCTACAATCAAATATCTCCACCATCCACTCCTCATAACATAGGTCATGTTTCAGTTGTATCACCTATGGATTTAGTACATGTGAAGGGTAAAGTATGTTCTACCTCGTGAGGGATACATGGAAGACATCCTGAACTTGTGCTGGATTTGGAGGAAGTTCAAGTCGATAGGCTATCGCTCCTATGTGATCAAGGATTTCAGAGGGGCCAATTTACATAGGGATGAGCATTCCTTTCTTCCAAAACCCCATTACTCTCTTCCAAGGTGAGATTCAAAGGAATAAATTTTCACCAACATTAATCTCCAAGTCCCTTTGATGGTTTTTAGCATAGCTCTTTTTCTGACTCTAAGCAACCATAATGTGTTACTGGATGGCATGAACCGTTTCTTCCATCTCTTGCACAAGATTAGTCCCAAGAAGATTTCTCTCACTAGCTTCATCCCAGTAATTAGGAGTGTTACATTGCTTCCCAAATAAAGCTTCAAAATGTGACATTTGAATGCTTGAGTGGTAGTTGTTGTTGTAAGAGAACTCAACTAATGGGATATGTTGATCGCATCCACCCTTAAATTCGATTGACCGTGTCCTCAGCATGTCATTAGGTGTTTGAATATTCCTTTCAGATTGAACATCATTTTGGGGGTGATGGGTTGTACTGAAATTCAATTCGGTACATAGATAATTTTAAAAACATCTCCTGGAATTTGATGTGAACCTTGGATCATGATTAGATATGATAGAAATTGGAACTCCATGCAGCCTTACCATTTACTTCATGTAAATCCTCACAAGTTGATTAAGAGAGAAATCTTCCAAAATAGAGATAAAATGGGTAGTCTTCGTGAGATGGTCCACTATAATTTATATCCCATTGTTTCCTTTGGATGTTCTCGAGACACCAGGGACAAATTCTATAGTGATATTGTCATACTTACATTCTAGTATGGGTAGGGGTTGTAATACCCCTTTAAAAATTTGTCGCTCTTCCTTCACTTTTAGACATACCAGACACCTTGTAGTGTAGTAAGCAATCTACCTTTTCCTATTATCCCACCAATAATGATCACAAAGGTACCATACCATTAAGTTCTTCTAGAATGTGTAGAGAAAGTAAAACAACAAGCTTCATCCATCAATTCCTTCTTTATTTTTTGAATAGATGGAAGACATTGTCTTGTATGAAAATTCAATACACTTTCTTGATCAATATTGAACTCGGTAAACTTCCCATCCTTCATAGCCTCAAACTTCTTTAGTAATAAAGGATCTTCTTTCTGAGCCTTCTTGATATTCTCTAGTATTGATGGTTGATAAATCATTTGGGATAGGTTTGATGATGTACCTTCCCTTATAATTCCCATGTCCATTTTCACTAGGTCTTGGATCAAGGGATTTCATTGAATCCTTATCATGGAAAGAAAAACTGGGTATTTCCTACTTAATTCATTAGTGAATTTGTTTTCTCTTCTAAGATAAAAATGAATTGAACAATCATGGTCTTTAATAAGTTCCAACCATCTACTTTATCTCACGTTCAATTCCTTTTGGGTGAAAATATACTTCAAATGTTGATGGTTTGTGTATATATCAAATTTCCCCCAAAAAATATAGTGCCTCCATATATTTAGGGAAAAAACAACTGTATCCAGATCAAGATCATGCGTTGTATAGTTTTGATCATGATTCTTAAACTGTCAAGATTCATAAGCAATCACCCTACCATTTTTTATGAGAATTCACCCAAGACCTTTCAGAGATGCATCACTAAAAATAATAAATCCTTCTCTACATGAGGTTAGAGTTAACATGGGTGTAGTAACCAATCTCTTATTCATCTCTTGGAATCTTTCCTCATACTCCTCTGTCCAAATGAACTTGACCCCTTTTCAAGTAAACTTGGTTAATAGATTGGAATGTCATGAAAAGTTTTTCACAAACCTCCTATAATATCCCTCTAATCCAAGGAAACTATGAATCTCTATTATTTTTTTAGGTTGAGTCCACTCCTCTACAACCATTTTCATTGTAGGGTCAACTGTGATTTCTTTATTGGTTACAATTTTCCCTAATAAAGCAAATTTTTTTAATTGAAACTCATATTTGCTGAACTTTCCAAAAATCCTCTCCATTCGTAGATTTTGTAAGACTACCCTTATATGATCCTCATGATCCCTGAGAATTTTGAAATATATCAAAATATTGACAATAAAAACTACCAAAACGTTATAAAGGTATTCCTTAAAGATTCTATTAATCAAATCCATAAAATAAAAAGTGCATTAGTTAGTCCAAAGGGCATAAAAACAAACTCCTAATTCCCATATCTTGATCAAAATGTGGTTTTTGGAATATCTTCCTTCTTCACCCTAAATTGATGATAACCAGATCGATGATCAAACATAGAGAAGAATTGAGCCCTAAAAAGTTGGTCAAATAATTCATCTATTCTTGGAAGAGGGTATTTTTTCTTCACTGTGATCATGTTCAGTTCCATATAATCAATGAATAGCCACATTGATCCATCCTACTTCTTCATAAAGATAACAGGTGATCCCTAAAAAGACACACTCGGTTGGATAAAACCCTTATCCAAAAGATCTTTGATTTGTTTCTATAATTCCTCCAAATACACATTTTTCATCCTATATGAGGTTTTTGAGATCGGATGAGATCCAGGTAAGAGTTCAACGGAGAACTCAACCTCTCTTTCTTGGGGAGGTCATGGTAACTTTTCAATAAATACATCAATGTATTTTTGGACAATGGGGACATTTTCTATCCTTATACTCTCATTTATTTCTTCTTATTCACCAATCAACTCCATATAGTTGGATATAGGAGGTTCTTTTAGAAAAATATCATGTCGAGAAATCTCTCTTTAGAAGATAATTGTAGGTCTCCCATTCAAGACTACTAAGATTTCCTTGCTTCTGCATTTGATCTAAGAATTATACATTGATATCCAGTCCATCCCTAGTATAATGCTGAATTCCAATATGGGAATGACTACTAGATTTGTGATAATATTTTACTCACTAATGTAAATACTAGTGTTTTTCAATATTGTTGATGTTTGGATAATCCCCCTAGGAATATTGACTGATAACTCTACTTTTATCAATTCAAGGGTTGATTCAAAATTCTTTAAAAACTTTAATGAAATAAAAGAATGCGTAGAACCGGAATAAAAAAATATAATTTTTAGCTTTGAGATAAAAACAAGAGTACATTCCACCACATCATTTGGATCTTCAACATCATCTGTCATGATAGAAAAATCACAACCTTTATCCCTTGGACTTTGCTGAGGCTTATGGTGATTCCCCTTCACTGCCCTCAGATTTGGTTAGTGATTAGAAAAGTTCCCAAGTTGTCCAAACTTATGGCATTGAACTTCAGGTAGGGCCTGAACCATATTAATTTTTTTAGTATTAGGAATTTGAGGCTTCACCTCACTATGATAATTCTTCATGATATGACCATCTCTTCTACACTTGTAGCACCTCCCACTCCTGAGTAGGTAGTTCCCCAAATGATTCTTTCCAAATTTATTATATGTGGAATGTTTCACTTTCTTGTATCCTCTTCTAAGATAAAATACCATCCTTAATCTTGGCTCCATTGATCTCTTCTTGTCATTGTATTTGTGATACCACATTGTCTCACCGAACTCTAGTTCGACTTTCATAGCACTTCACACAATCTCCTCATAGCTATAATAGTCTTGGTTGGATAGATTCGTATTCAGATGAGGTCTTAGTCCACCAAGGAATCTTTCAACCTTCAAATTAGGATCCATGATAAAGCTTGAGGTGTAATGGGAAAGTATAGTGAAGTTCATATCGTATCATCCAACTGATTCATTCTCCTTCTAGTTTAGCTCTAGAAACTCCTTCTCCATATTTATTCTCCTCAAACGAGGGAAATTATTATTAAATAAGACCCCTATGAACTCTTTCCACTCCATAACATCAACCTATAATCTTGGTATTATGTTTTTAATTAGTTACCATCATTGGTCATGTTCTACCTCTAAGTGGTAAATATCCAGCGTGACCTTCTCTTGTTCTGAATAGCAGATCACAAAAAAGATATTTTTGATAGAGCATATCAACTATTAACCAATCTATGGGTTGGAAAATCCACTAAAAATTGATGGTCATTGATGAAAAAAGGAATAAATATAAATTTGTTCTTGTTGTGGTGAAGTTGGTCTCTCGTCTTGATTCAAGTTATCTCCCATAACTTGAGTCAGTTGGTTTATCATTCTCATGAAAGTTTCCTTTCCAACTTCTATTGGAGAGTCGTCAGCGAATGGTCTATTGGGGACACCATTTACATGGTTCCTCCTATTTCTTTCCATTTTATTAAAGAATAAAACCTTAGTGAGAAGTTCATTTTATTTAGAAATATTTTAACTATAAAATATTTTTATGTCTTAAAACAGCATGCTTAAACATATTATTCTTTAACAACAATTACATTTCTCTATAAATCCTTCATAATGATTCATAAAAAGCTTGTGACCCTGAGAGTGTCAACCTAAAAGTGTGACAAGGATCATTTTCATGCACCAGTTCTTTTCTGATTCTATCTCAAAGTTTTGTTTTTGGGTTTTACCCCTCGATACATCTATGTTAGAGACACATCCACTTATTTGTATCCAGAAAAGGATCTATTTGTTTGGAAACCACTTACTTAATATTTCACCAAAATACTAGGGATTTTTTCTATATTTAAAATTTTATATGGATTTCTTCCAAGATTCTTCATATCCTAATTTCCAAAAATAACTAAACTATCCTTTGATACAAACTATGTCGTCCCACCTTCTTATTACATACCATTTCATTACAGTTTACAAACATAGGATCTTAAAATTTTAGAGTCTTGAAAAAAGGTACATAATAAATAAAACCTTAAAACATTAATATATTTCACTTGAAAGTATTATTTAAGGTTAATTATATATTAATTATTTTATCTCATAACTTGGGGACATACATCAATGGAAAGGGTGAGTAGAAGGCTTAGTAAGTAAAACTAGTGAAACTGTTTACATGTGAACTTCAATGATATCAACAAGAACATGGGGAATATCATAAAGGTACAATAAATAGGCCATTAATTATAATAATAAATTGAAACATAAATTCAAAATTGGTCTATAACATTTAATTTATACATTCATAAACATATCACTAAGGTCCATCCCCATAGTGTCATAAAAATTACCAAGGTTATTCACCAAGGTATCATAAAAATCACCTTCTCTAGAAATTAATTTCATTAAATAATTCATTAGAGAAATATTAGGGCACACACTTAATATGTCTTTATTTTCATGTGATACACATATATCATAATCAAATATTACATAAATAACCCAAATATAATAATAGAAATGGGTTTTATATAAAAAATGTGACATTCTAAAAAGTGCTTAAAAACAAGATCATTATGTCATTTATAACCCATGGAAAGAGAATGGAGGTTTTATGTATGTCAATTCTAGAATCAAATATATAATTTTAGTTCTTGATTAATACCCATGAAATGAAATAGTTTTGGTTATTCACATGAATAAAATAAGATAATTTCTTGAGAAAAGAGAGAGATTTTGAGACGAAAATTCTACAGCATAACGGCTATACAACATGGTTTTTGAAAACATTAAAAATAGTAGGTACATGGTTCTCCCATAAATAAATGACTCATAATAAATTATAGGGATATAATAAAATATAAATAAGAACATGGTATGAAAAAATTAAAGTTATACCACATAAAATATAACTTGAATGGAAAAAAGAGAAGTTGATAATTCCCGTACGAAAATTTGGAAGCCTAACAACATCACTTAAAATTAAGAAAAAATCATTTGATGATAATGAAAAGGGTCTCTCATAATTTAAAAATAAAATTTACATCAATAAGTATATATAAGAAAATACCCCAACATAATAAAATGGAAACTAGAAGACATAACCTAAAGGATGTCTTGACTAAATGATGAGGGTGAAAGGTTAACTTACCTTGAAGGTTAACCTCAAAAACACAATGGTTGGGACCTTGGGTATATTTGGGGTACCTTGAGAGGAATCCTTGTGTGGTAAAAAAACCAAAGCTTCATTGTGGAGGAATTTGAAGCTCAACTTGGGCATGGTCTTGAGAAAATCCCAGTGATGTTACCTCAATCCCAAGCTCTAATAGATGGGCTACTAACTACCTGAGTCTAGTAGATGATGCCATAAAATATTCTTTATACATTAATTATCCATTATTATTTTTATTTTAAACAAAAATTATAACATTAAAAATTATTACTGTTTCCATTATTCATATTGATCAATTGTCATATAACGGTCAAAACCCAAAGGTCACATTTCATTTATATTTATATATTTTTTATTGATTATGACATAGTAAGGCATAAATTTTTTGGAAACAAAATATTATTCAAAAGTTGGGTCATTAAAACCAATACCAGTAATAGCATAAAACATGTGTGTCACCCATTGATGAATTCGTAACAACAATAAATGGTATAATCAATAACTGATATCCTAAACCAGGTAATGTGGGTTTCCCCTATACATGGGTTAGCTATGTCCAAGCATAGGGTAAGGTCTAAATCCCTATATCATAGTCTCACTTTTAACAAAAATAGAATGAAAAAAGAAAAAAAAAAGAAACCCTCTGATACCACTTGTGTGCATCCCACCCCGAGTGCTTCTAAAAATGTGCCAAGAGATGGTCAGCCACAGGACCTCAAGCGCATCTCCCAAAATGCCAGAGGATGTAGACTAGAATCTAGGGCCTTGGGTAAGTCCATGGGGAGACTATTATCTCATACAAAAAGGTATATCACAGAATAAGTTAATAATATAATCGAGCATGTAGCGGAAGAAATAAGAAAAGAAACAGATAGTAGTAGAAAAAAATAAATGACCCAATAAAAAATATATAATAAATGGGAAGCTGAAATTTCATTGTTGATTCGATGATAATGTTAATGTATGATTCAAAATGTAGATAAATAAAAGTGCAGGGGTACGGGGTGCAACCATAGACTACATGCTAACAAAGTCTCAAAAGAAAAAAATAGAAACTACAACATGCACTACCACAAAATTGGGTTCCCGTAGTGCCACCCTTTATTAGTTCTTTTTTAGCTCTCTTAAAGGGCCCCCGTTAACCAGTGATTTTTTAATGGCACTGACAAGGGGGGGGTTATCAAATCTTTTTCCCAGCACTGATTAATTTCAATAAAATTATGAAAAATAGTATATTGTTATATAAGTATATTTATATCGATATAAATATAATTTGTATTTTTTAAATATGTTTTAGATATGTATAAATAGACTATTACATTTAATATATATGAAATTGAGTGAAAATGGATTTAAAATATTGTAAAATATTTTAATAATTAATAATTTTCTAAATATCGTAGATTAATAATTATTTAATAACAATTTTATGACACAAAAAATCCAAAAAATTAATAAAAGATCTAAAATAATTTAAAAATGTAACTCAAACCTCAAAAGAAAATAAATTTTGATCTAGGTGTCCGTTTGAGCTCTACAGCATATAAAATCAAATATTGAGATGATCTATACGTGCTAATCACCCAAGGGAACCTTATGTCACATTATTCAAGGCCCAAAAATACCTAGAAGGCCTCCAAAACTGAGTTTTTAGTCAGGATACCCTGATTTTTTGACATTCAAAAAGGTATAAATTCTGATCTAGATGTCCCCTAGGACTTTACCACATATCAAATCAAATATTGTTTCATTTTATTTGATATTACTAGTTAATAAGTTGAAACAAATTTTTGGATTATAAGTTATGGTCATTTTAACATTTTATGGCTTTTCAAATACACATATATATGTATTTATTCGTAAATATATATATGTTTGTGTATGTGTGTTTGTGTGTGTTGTATATATGTATTTATTTATTTATTTACTTCTTGATTAACACACATAAAAAACATATTTTATAAATATATTTAAAACTAATCTTATAAATATATATTAATATACAAATAAATATACGGGTAAAAAATTGTAACTAAATATATATATATAAATAAATATAAATACATATTAATATAAGAATATATATATATATATATATTAATATATTAATAAATATATATGTATTAATATAACTAAATATATTTGTATTAATATGAATCTATATTAATATCCAAATAAATATAACTATATATATATAAACAAATACATATAACATTAAATGGAGAAAAAAATAAATTTCTTAGTGGTAAAGGTGCTGGTGCGCAAGGGGGGAGGTCTTGAGTTTGAGTTCTTGTGGAAGCAAGGTTCGCGGGCGCAAGTGGGAGGGGGTTTCATGGGAAAGGCAGCGTGCAATGAGAGGGAGGGGGCTCCGCCTAACGCTGATAAAAAGGGGGTTAAGTGCTGTTAAAAGTTCCCCTGGATTATATATTCTTTTTAATTTTTTTAAATTTTTTTACTTTTATCAGAACTTAAAAAAATTGCAGATAAAAGGTTTCCATTATCAGTGCTAAAAACGGCTGATAAATGACTGTTTTATCAGCGCTTTTTTTAGCATTGATAAAAGAACCCTTTTATCAGTTTTTTTAAGCACTCATAAAAGGGGCCTTTATTAGCACTTTTTGGAGCACTGATAAAAGGGACCACCTATCTTTTCCTAGATTAATGTCACTTTTTCAACATTGTTAATTCTATTTTCTAGTGCTGGTAAAGGCCATATCTGCAGTAGTGATGGCATATCGAGTGTGGCTCGGTCCTCTACCCACAAAGCTCCATCCAAAACTACATTGAAGTCAAGCATCATAAGTGGAATTATTCCCTGTATCCATAACTATTAACATAAGGTCTACTCAGGTACCAAACAATTCCAGGGAAGGGTTTGAGATATAATCATATTAGTCTGACACTGAAGGTATCTAGACCTTTCAATTTTGTGCAGCAAACAAATAGCATCGTGGTGATGTATAATAGAAGCAGGAAACTCAAATAATAAAAATAAATGTTACTTTTCATGGTTTCTCAAGGGGACACCCATACCATACCACCTACTTCAGCCTATTCTAGAAGACTGAATGAGATACCTGGTAAAGCAGAATATATTTATCAAGGCATACGTAAGATGAAAACTGAAGGAAAGGTGCATACCCTCAAGATTTTTCTTTGTCTTAGAGTCTAAACCATATGTCAAAACTAGGCACACTAAAGAAACTAGAGAGGATCACAAAGTATAAGGAAAATTATATATTTCATTAATAAAAGCATCTCAAGAATTTATATTAAAATTTACAAGTATAGAGGTGGAGTCTGAGCACGTCCTGAATGAATCGCTATGGTACATCCAATCAATTATCCAATGCCACCAAGCTCATCCAAGATGATCCATTTTGGAATTCTAGGGATCAATTGAGGTGTGGTAACCAAGATTCTATACCGAGTATTGTATATAAGGGACCGAGTCTCAATTGAGGCTTGGTGTATCCATCTTTCCAGTGGGTCCATCCTCGATTTCCACTTAGGTAACAACTCTCACTCAATTTTATATAAAAATATCAAAGGAGCCCATTCCTGGAGATCCTAAAACATCGCTTCCCAGACACATCGTGTTATAACCTATCAAACCTGATGAGTCCAATTGTGGTTTCTTAATATGTAACCCAAATTCTATCACTAGCCGGATTATCTGCAAACAACAAGAGAGGCACATATACATATATCCTAGAGTAAGCATTCATAATTACAACCATTTCAGTAACCAATAAATTCCAACATCTTAACTCAGGTTAAACAGAACATGGAATTTATCTACATTATAAGATTCAAAAACATTTAAAAAAAATCAACACACAAAAAACCTTATTAACAAATTATTTAGATAAACAATTCACCTTAAATAATTTTATTCAATTTAAAATTCAACCCAAATTATCACAAAAACACATGTAGCTAATAATTTAACGAACCAAGGATAAAGGATAAATATATTTTGATAATGTCATCACACTCAAAGGGGTTTCCAATTTCATGGTGAAAAAGTAGGAAGGGTTCTTATTAAGAAATTTTTCAAGGATCAAGGACAAGTACTTTAAAAAATTAATATGCTTTAATTGAGATTTTTTGATAGGCAACGAAGAGAGGAACTGTGATGAAAATTGAATAACACAAATAAATAACAGGAAATATGATAGAATCCCTACCTCATATTCATATTATCTCCCACATCCCATGAAAACCTTTTATTTGACCCAAAATGGAAGAAATCATGTGATTTAAAAAAAACCCAATTTTGGGTAAAAACATTCAATGGAAGATTTTGTGATCAAGAGTGGATGAAATCTAACGATTCTTGTCACATAAGATTAGGATTATCGAGATATTCACTTCACTTCTGATGGTTTTGAAAATGGATAAGAGACAGAGCTACAATAGGCATATGAAGGGAGATTAGAGGAAGAGTTTATGGCATTGCAAGAGGGTGCTATAGGGGCGGCACACCAAGGAGGAGATGATAGGAAGAGGAAGAAAAAAACGAAAGAAATAAGGGAAGGAGAAAAAAAAAGAAAAATTAAATAAAAAAGATTAAAATAATACAATAAAATAAAATAATATTAAAGCGAAGAGAAGGGAAAATAATAATAATAATAATAATGATGATAATAATAATGGCTAAACTCGTTTTTAATTATTTTTACTCACCTCATGTACTCTTTTTATTTCATTATTTATCTTCATTTATTTTTCACCTCTTTTAATTTCCTTAAATTTATTTTTATTCCTTTTAATTCTTTTAAATTATTATATCCTGAACATTGTTCAAGGGAACGATGCATTATTTTACATCAATCAGATGCAAATATTTAAATAATTTAATAGCTACTTAAGACCCGCAACAGACTGTGTGGGCATGTAACTTGGGACAGTCTAAGTATTTAGACTAAAAAAATTAAATGGTTTGTACCATGATTGAAGCTCGGATGTTATATAGTTTCTAATGGACAGATAGATACTTTCACTATGAATCTATTAAACATAATCTGGAAGATAGTGGATAAAGATAAACAACCTTGTCCTAACAAGCTCTTGTATTCTTTATGGTAATATCGGACTATGACCCCTACTACTACATGGGAAACCCCATAATCATTTGTATACAGAATAGAATTAGTCCTTCCAATTGAGTTTAAATTACCAGTGCTCAGTATTTCTATTTGTGACCAACTATCTGCAAATGAGTTGTCTCAAAATTGACTAGATTAATTGGAGTTATTGGATGAAAAAATATTTAATACCTTTCATCAGTTGGAAGTCTATAAAAATTGGATAGTGTGGGTCTTTAATAAAAATTCCTTCCTCTTTTAATTCCTTTGAGTACAATTGGTATTGCTCCTTAACACTCCAGTGATACAAAAACAGAAACCTCCAATGATTGAGTCAATGTTGGATGGGCCTTAATCCATACACAAATTCCACTCTAACGGATCTTATTCCTTGATCTAAATGGTTGGGTAAATTATAATGACTCCAACCAATGAAAATTACATAAAGAATTATTTCATTTAATCACATGAAAAATCATACAAACTGTAGGACATTAAACTTCATAGCACCATATATGTCCCATCAGCATAATGTTAAACTGTGTAATTCATATTTGTCATATGACCTTAAAAGGCACAACATAATGTTTGTGCCACACAATGGTAAACTACCTAATATCATTATCCATGTCTCAAAATGTTAAACTACATGAAATATGGTCCAAGTTGTATGACTTACAACTAGAAGAGGCTATCCATCCTCACAAAATGACATTAAACATCTTGGTTAATGTCCCTCCCATTTGATGTTAAAAAATCCCCAAAGTACCATGAGTTGATATACTCCTTGTGGATCCTTAAAAACAGGCCTAAATCCCACTTTTATGTCTTAATCTCAGGCCTCTAACCCCTTAGTAGGTCGATATTCCCTCATGGATTGACATGAGGAAGAAAAGATGGGCAGATCCAATGCATAATCCCCACTCACATCATTTCCACTCCATAATGGAATTTGGAACCCCTGTATAAGTATTATCTACAGAAAGACCAAATTCATTATCTCATAATGGTAAAGTGCATGATCTATCTAATAAATACGTGTGGAATGATTCTCATTCCAATGGGATGTGTAGTGACACTCGGATTTCCATCCTCAGGATGAGTCGCATCAAAAAAAATATAACCCCTTCGGCCTGTGTATGGGGTAGACCTACACAAGGAACCTTTTAAGAACTACATGTGTCTTTATTCTTGCACTAGAATGATATGTAGTGACACCCGGGTCATATACCCTAGTCCAACCACAATATTTCATTTATTTCATATGACCCTCATCTTTATTGCAAGACACTAAACTGCACGGTCAATGTCCTTGCCACATGACATTAAACATCTCAATTAACCAAGAACTACGTGTGTCTTGATTCTCAATCCAATGAGGTATGTAGTGATGCAAGGATCTCTAATCCCAGTTCTAATCATGAACAAAATGATAACATCCTATATTCCCTGTGTACGAACCAAATCTACACAAGGAACTTTTCAGGGATATATGGATTAATTATCATTATAATGATATTCATAGTGACGTGTGAACCTCATGCCTTTGTCCCATCCATTAATTTTTAAAATATTAAACACTATTTAAAAATTTAAAATCCTCATTCATGTGAGAAATGTTTTTCTAGAACCATTTGTGATTTGATTCTTTCTCCAGTAAGATATGTAGTGATGCCCAGATCTCCAATCTCAGGTCCCACCGTAATAAAAAATCACTTACTCCCTAAGTATAGATCACACCTACACAAGGAAACTCCCAAGTACTATCTATGTCTTGATTCTCATTCCCATGAGATTTTTAGTGTGATCTATATTTCTATCCTAAGGCCCAATCACAACATTTCCCCTTTTTAATGTTGGTTCAGCTTCATCCTTACAACTTGATGTTAAATTTTACAACTAATGTCCTGAAAGGATGACTATAAAATACATGACACCATAATAAATACATATGGAAATATTCTCATCATAATGAAATACATAGGTATTCCTTGATTATACCTTCTAGACCATCCACTACAAAAGACAAAATTCCCTTATCCATTTCTTGTTCTTCCTTTGTTCAATGGGAAAAACTTTTTTCCCTCCTTGTTTCTCACACTGAGAATAGATCACATGGGTTTAGGTTGTTTGGTAATAATATTCCCTATATAAGTAAGGCATATAAATTAATATTTGGGTTACCATTTTCCTGTTTTCAATACCTTAAAAGGCACACCAGAAATCCCCCTTTCTTGAAAATAAATTGAACAATTGTTTCCTTAAGAAATACATGTGGTTTGATTATCATTTAAATGAGGTACATAGTGACATTTAGATACTTAATCCTAGACACAATTGAAACATAATACCAAAAATTTACCTAATCTACCATTTATGAGTTAGATCTACATGAGGGGATCTAATAAAAGTTCTCACCCTAGGCATGAACTTGTATCCAAATACCCCCACATCCTCCACACATAAATTCAATCACTTTAAGGGGCCTTTATCCTCAGAACTATGTGTTCATGGATAATCATAAAATTATGATACATAGGGAGTCTTAGACCTTAATTCCTTTTCCCAACCAATAGGTACAGGAAACAAATCCCCCATTATTAGCATACAAATTAATATCTATCGAGGAGCTTTCATTTTGGGACCCCTCATCAAGGGGTTCTCCAAGGAAAAAAATATGTAACCCTTATACATATAAGTTAGACCTATGAAATGGAATACAAGATCATTTCTAATATCATTCAAAACTTTTTTTTCTTAGACATAATCCTTCCACATTCCATACTCCTAATCTTGGACACTTTCATATCTTCATAACCATTATGTGGATTCTGATGGTAGGATATCTGATACCTAAGTGGTATTTTTCCTTACAATGTTGTAACAAACCCCAGTTGAATTTTTAAAAAGTAGACCAAAAAATTATGTTTTCATCTAAATTATTCCACTATTTTACTATGTTATAATATACCCAAGTTGGAATTTCATAAATCCACCCGCAAAATTGGTTTCTCAACCAGCGGTAACTTCTCCCTTGGAAGAATCATCTTCTATCCTCATAATATTTGAATACATTATGTTGGAACCCATGATTCAAAATAGTATAAGTTTTTTCCTCACATATATGTCTCATATCATTTTTGTAGATCTATAACACTATGAGACTGTGGTTTACAACTTCCACCTTCATGTCCAATGTATGTAGGAGTGACCTTGGATCGATAAGCCACGTCCCACATATTGTTCCAATAATAAATAAGTCCAATTAGTATGATCTAAAACTATAGGAACCATATTACCATTGATTGTTTTATACATGCATAGAGAGCCTATTCCCCCTAATTATTTGGAAATTTTTACTTGAATACTCCTTCCATATTTAGGTCATTCTTCCCACAAACCAAACTATGTGCAAAGAGAAATATGAATATCCACAAAAATCCATTGTCTTTTAGAGATAAAATATTATAATTATTGAAGAATCATTTGCTTAAATATTCTATAATATTCCCCAATTGGACTTTCATAATGTATCCTACAATATGGGTTTGTCAGTCAAAAGATGATATGATTGAATATGTTGTAACACACCCTAGTTGTATTTTCATAAAATAAAACTCATAAAGAGTTTTTCAAGAAGTGGTAATTTTATCCATAGGAGATACCACCTCTAAAAATATAATCCCTTTTCCCATACCACTCTTTATATCCAAGGATCTCCAAATCAAATCATACAAATTTCAACTCTCACACCTAAATGTGGTAGAACATTTCCAAATAGATTATCAAGAATGGGAGAACCATTAACCTTGAGGTCAAATCTAAATACCTTAAATTATATCCTCTAAAAATTTCCTTTTTCTATGACTTTAACCAGTATAGAAAAATACCCTTTAAAAATGAATTTAAACTATATAGAATAATGTCCTTGTTGAATGAATTTAAAGTGCATAGAATTATGCCTTTTCTATATGAATTTAAACTACACAGCATAATGTACTTATTGTATGAAATTAAAATTAATAGCATAAACATCCTTGTCCCATGATGGTAAACTATATGATAATTTCCTTTTAATAAGAATTTAAACTAATCAGTCGGTGTCTTGAATGAACGGAATTAAATTGCCTGATACTTTAACCCTTGCTAGAAAAGGGTCATCCCTCCTACCATTGGTCATCAAATGAAATTCTCCCCCCTTCACACAAGCCAAATAATGTATTGGTGTTTTCTCATTTATGGGAAGTTACAATATAGATAATATGTTCATTTCTAGACATCTTCCCTTGGAAAAACCAATCTTCATGGTCTTGAGAAAAATGAATCACTATAAACTTCCTTCGACCATTAGAAATAAAATGCTAGAATTTTTTAGAACTCTTTTTCCTGAATATTTTATAACACACCCTAGTTGTATTTGAAAAATCCACCAACAAAATGGGGTTTTATTCCTAAGTATACCAAAACATGAATATGCAGTTCATACCCTATTTGGCCTTGTATAAAACAACCCTCGTAATAGGTTTGTCGACTTGTGGTAACTTATCCCTCTAGAGATACCTCATCTATTCCCTAATATCATATTTTATATTATAAAACCAACAAATAATGGCTCAATATTCCCATTGGGAGTATTTGAATAATTTCGAAACATTCATGGACATCAAGGCTTGTTCATATTGTTACTTCAAAAATTTACAGCCAAAATTGCTCAACCTAAAACACTATCCTTATTTTTCTGACATGCATGAAATTAAACTTCCCACAAAAAGAGACATAGTACTCACCAGACTAAAGACCCTTAAAAGCCACTCAGGAAAAAAGTTGAGTCTCATCTTGCTATACCTACACTCAATATGGTCTAAACAGAAATCATTTAATGAAATGATAAAATAAACAAAGTGTGTATGGTTGTCCATATAACCCTAGAATATTCAAACTATGATCGCTAAGCCACACGACATAGGAGAAAAATTATAACATTCACTCATCCTTGTAATTATAATTATAATGTGATGAATTCTAGAAAAAAGAGTCATCTTTCATTGTTATATTATGAATAAATTAAGGAAATTGGTAAAAAAACAAGTGATTGGAAAAAAATTTCCCTTTCATTTATTTTTGAGATGCAAGGGAACTTTCACATTATGGAACTTCTCTATCATATTTTATAGTTTAACCTAAATATAGGATTTGAGAAGTTGAACTATACCCTAAGAAACTAAGGAAACTTCACAGATCTCATTTGTTTGTGTAGCAATAGCCTCCTCATCTTTACGGAGCTTCTCTTGATCGGAATTGAAGACATCTATCCTTTGTGCCAAAACCCCTGATAAGGATTGCTGGATTTGAACTATTTCCCCTTTTATGGAATTTAATTCCACTTCAAGGTGTATTATTTTTAGAGACTTCTCAACAAGGAAATATTGAGATTCTTCCACCTTCTTGGAGTGGCAGACATTAACATGGATTACAATAGCTTTGAGTTCCTCAAACTAACCCACCTACTGTGCCTCAACCAACTACAACCTTCACTCCTCCTCCATTTCCTGGATGATTACTTTTACCATTTTATGGATCTTGTGGTAATTAAACACTCCATATAACATCATGTAATGTTTTAATATAATTTTTATAAGTCACAATGGATTATCCTCTAGAGGTATCACCCCTGTTATCTTCCAAATATCTCACCAAACAAGGATACATGTAGGGTAAAAAGCCTCCTACATATCTATATCAGAATCTAGGAAACTCTTAGAGGGAGGGACATAATTTAGGATCATTTAACTCAATGAGATTTATTCTTACACTCCCTCTAAAATAGCCTCATCTTCAACTACTAATGTTGGTGGAGCTATCATGGAAGCCCCTATATCAAGTCCAGTCATCAAAGAAGGAACCTTATGATGAGAAATATTCACATGAATTGAGTCCTTAGTTAGGATTAGAGGCTCTGGAGGATCTCCCACTTCAGTATTTTTAACTTTCATAACCTTGTAAATAGAATTAGGGTGGATTTGGATGCTCTATTTAGGAATAGTTTTGGAAACCTTATCTGTAGACATAGGTGCACAAGTTGATATTTGATTTGAAGCATAAATTGAAAGAAAATAAATAGTGTTTGTAAAGTGAAAGAATGAAAAAACCCATGTCCATCCAATTCCTTAAGAAAATACCAGAAATTTTTATGGGAACCTAGAATATAAATATCTAGATTTTCAATGTCTTGGATAATTAAATACATAAGTTCATGATACGTATCCTAAAGTCTCACAACATCCCCACTAAGAAGGGTATCCATGACTTTTTTCTCAATAACCAAATTTGCTCCAACAATGTTCCCCTCTATTGACTTATTAGTTGGCACAATGTCGTTAAGCCTTATAGAGTCAATATTAGCATAAACACCTTCATCACAGTGTCTAATATCCCTATCCACCACTTTTAGGGAACAATGGGATCAGATTTTACTTCTTCATTATCCTTATATGTGGGAAATGGATCTCAAATATCATGAGAAGAGGAAATTTAGAAACAACACATGACATATGAAGGAGTGAATTTGACATTAAAATGGCCCTCTCCCCTATACAAGGAATTGGGGGTAGACGTTGATGCATCTCTTGAAACCTCATATATTAGATTAATGGATTCATTAGCATGATTTTGGTCCTCCCTTGGGGTAACATTCCTAATCCTTGAAGGATCATTGTGAGAACCCTTGAGTAAATAAAGTGATATAGATTCTATAGAAGACAGATATGGACAAAAGCGTATGTCAAGTAGGTAATTATATTAAATGATGATACTGAGACATATTGTGATGCATGAATTAGGCCAACTTCATCAACCTCTTTCTATACCTCTCTTGAGACTACGAAGAGCATATATCAATCCTCTTAACAAAAAGGACTTGGTGGGATAGTCGAGGATCTCCTACCATTATTTTATCCATCATGGTCTTCTAACCTGGGAATAGTTCCAGGGATTCAATGGAAAAATCCAATACCCAAATGGAGGTACCTATAGGTCCATACCTCAACTTCCCAGAAGCCTCTACCACTAGTCCCCCTTTATCTAGTCCTTTCTCCTTCTTCCCATACAAACTGTAAATAGAAATTCCATTAAAATTAATGATGGTGGACGAAAGAGTAGAAAATTGAATGTGGGAAAGAGAAATAAATCTGCATGTTTAATGTAGATGTCCCATTCCAACATGAGATAAATAAACCCCCCTGACCCCTAATGCGCTCCTTTATCCATCATTTCATATACTCTCCTTGTGGTTGAGGTATGATCATCAGTTATGTATATCAAAGCCTCCAACGCTTGGAGATACCTCATCACATAATCTAGATCACCATCAGGGTGAAAATTGAAGGGTTATTTGATATTACCCATCTCTATTATTCATAGGTTAGTATAGAAAAAATATCATTCATATCTCACATAGTGAGTTATGCTCTCCCAAACTTATATATCTAAAGGTCACACATAATTTGGCTCTGATGTGTCTGGTCGCGAGGTGTACCTGACTTCTATTGACTTGGAATTATTTTCAGGCCTCCTTTCTCACTCATAAGAATGATGGGATGAAACATGGGCCTCCACCTGATGGTGATGACAGGATCACCTTGGATCAGGAGGTGTGATCTACTCAGCCCTATGCTTCTGCAAATCATTTCTTGGTATTGCATCGAAGGCTCTGGAGCTTCAGCATCATCATCTTCAACTTGTGCCTTCCGACCATGAATACCAGGACCAGTAGTTTTCATGGAATTGTACTAGGAAACCCCCTTCTTATATCCACCCTGATGGTATAAATAAATGCACAACTTGGCATACCCAACCTCTAGCTTGATTGATGTGTTTGAGGGAGTCTTCGTGATTTCTATTTTGGATACCTCCATCACCATCTGAATATAAAGTTGTCGAGTCACCAAAAGATGCTTCACTAGCCTAAAATTTGTAGGGGAAATGATTATTTACTATTTAATACATTTAAATTAAAGGTAAAATCAATATAGATCATAATCCTCACACATAATCTCACATTTAATGTGGGCCTCCATAACACTGTCTCAAAATTCTATCTTGTATGACATAAGATCATAATTATTCTCCTTTCCATCACCATAAAAAGTCATTTTCTATGGGTTACTATATATAAAGAAGTTAAATTACCCCAATACATTCCACATTTTTGGTCCTTCATCATACTTCATGTTAAATGGTTTAATTTTAGAGACAGTCTGAATGAATGGGTGGAATCAGCTGTCAATGATTTCAAATGGGCTTAGCACCATGTATGAACTTGAGTGTATTGTGATACACCCCCAAAACACTTGAAACAGACCTAAAATTATAAATGGTACCTTATTATAGTATTTATGCATGAAACATCAGTAAATTCTTGATAATACTGGGGAAACCAACTTGGTGTAATTCCCCTATGCTAATTTGGATGCAATGAAAAAAGTTCCTATACTCACACCACCATTATACTCATGAGCTGAGAGAAGATAAATACATAGCCACATCGAAATAATTCCTTTAGGGTGAATCTTTGTGTAAACTTTAGGACTGATCATATAACCCTACTGGGTATATTGGGCCTTATCTAGTGTAGGACATAATATGTTGTAAGTGCCCCAATTTTCTGTGGTGGTACATATAGTAGGATGCTCGGAAGTGTGAACTTCTCCTACTAGTTCTACGAAACCCTCCATCCACAGTTCCAGATGGATGTCATCTTTGGGGAAAGGGTATTTGATCTATATTTTCTTCCCCATATTAAAAATCTAATGGAACAAAGGTGGTGTCCCTTCAACATCACCCCATGTTGTCTTCAGTGGGATGAACTCAGCAAACATATCCCTAAGGATGGGGCATCAAAAATTTCATATACATCACATAAGATGATTTTAACCTCACTATGATTCAAGTGGAAGGAATTTTTTTTGTAGACTCCACTAGCTCAGTAGTTCCGGGATGATATTAGAGTTCTTGTATACATAAGTTTTCCCTATTCAAATGGCCTCATATATGTGGAAATCCTCCAACTCCTTACTACATTTTGCACAGGTTTGGCCCACCTAGTATTCCCAAGTCCACTAAGGACTAACTCCCCCTCTAGATAGAAATTCATATTCCTACATCCATCCTTTCATTTGATCTATTTATAAAACACAGAATTCTGAACCATATAAATGAGGCCCTTATTCTTTAATATGCGACTTAATATTTGTAGTGAAGATATTTTAATGCATAATACAACATATGGGAATGGTTCCATGCATGAAAAAAACACCCATTGATGAAATTTTTACAAGGGAGAAGTTTGTGAGCTTCAAAAAATAGGATTACAGAAAGTATCTCTTAAACCCAGGGATGAGATTATCCCTCATAAGTCATTTCTTATATAGGGGAAAGTAGAAGATTCATGGGTAGTCGCATTGATATGGTATCAAAAACCTCACAATATCTTTAATAGATGATTTATCTATATCATAATAATCTTGCCCAATAGCTTTGATCATCTCAAATAAATGTGAAATAGCTTGTTTAGTAGGTTTCAATGATGCATCCATTGAAAACCTACAAAATAAGATTAAATATAAAATTAAAGTCAAAATATTTATTTAAGAAACATTAATATTTCAACTTGGTAGACTATAAATATTGTCAAAGGGAAGGACCTTTATAGGACCTTTGACGAGGTGGCTCACGCAAGCCCTTCAACCTGGTGCCTCATGCAAGTCCTTCGACTAGAATCTATGCACATTCCATTCAATGAGGTCCTTAGCAAAAGATACTCGATAAGGTCCTCCATGTGTAGCACCGTGTCTCAATTGGTTATACCCTTGGGTACATTTTGGAAGAGCTTCACAAAAGAGGCAATTTTGTAGAGTGGAATAGATGACCTATGTGGTGAGACCAAAAATTAGAAACTCAAAATATATGTAAAATGACAAAAGGGGATACAAGTATTTATAAACACCAATGGCATGACCCATTGAGTTTCACACATATCCAGCATTGCGGAACTACGAACCATAACTACACTGACACCCTATAAAAAATCCCAGTGTGATTCAACAACCCCACCTATATCATATTTTCCCCATTCTACTTTAGGACTAGGCCCCAAAATTTCAATCAGATCCAATCCTAAGGGGAGGATTTTTTTACACCTAGTTTTATCAAGGAGGATGAAAATTTTACGAGGAGAACTTTGATCATGTTAAATTGATAAAATATACCTAATAGAAATAAACGGACTTTCCCAAGTTGACCTACACACACACCCCTACGCCCTGCACACTATAAGGCCCAAACAACCCCTGCATAGAACCAAAGAGAAAGGTAACCCTATGCTAGTCACCTGTGTTGTATACCTGTATTGGGTAGATCATTCAACTAGGGTAACCTATTTTACTATAAATAAGACCCTTGGGCTCCTCATTTGAATGACTAAAAAAATATGAAGAACCCCAAGCTCTGGACACATAGCCCCTTCACCCAGTTCTTCAAAAATTATTCAGGTAGTTATCCAAAACTAGATAGAAGAGGGAATTGAGGGGGATAAGTGATATTAAAGTCTCTTAAGGGTCCGAAACAGAAGACACCAGTGCGAGGATACATTTCACCCTAGTGAGCAACCACCTAGGCAAGGTCTCATTCCTTAACAAGGGACTTACACGAGACCCCTCTAGGAACACCAAAGGAGATCTAGGGTTCCTAAAATAAAGCCTCACCCATGTGTAGTTTCCATGGTGGTCAATTGGTAAAGGCATACCCAACTCACATAGTCATAAACACACATGTTTGAAACACTTATAGTTCATCCAAAACCTAGCACGGTGCACCTCTTACCTCTAATCCAGGACTTGTATGAGCCCCCCTTGTGAGTCATTTTTTAAAGCCTCCAATGGAATGAATCCAATTCCTATGGCTCCATTATCTTAAATGGAAAAATTTAAAACATCCACTAGATCCTTCAAAATTTAAAAACCATGGTAAAAGGAACCCCAGCGTGTCTTCTATTTGGATTGTTATTCCTTCAGTCAAATATTTCCAACATTTGTCTTACCTAATGGTTTGGGTCCTCAGGGTGCATGTATATTTCTATTCCTTCGATCATGAGGACCCCAACCATAGGGATTTTGTTAGGGAGTTCCCAGTCTCAAATACAAGGCCTTGAACCACATCCCACCTTTCTCATATCTAAGAACGGGAGCCTATAATTCATATTTGGGAGGGTGAGGATTACGCTTACTTTTCAATTAAACATGGAATGTGATCCTCCTCCCTTTATATTAAACCAATTTTAGGGAATCCCTCATGGAGTAAGACCCTAGCCTTTCTTGAACGAGGTTGCACTCCTACTCCTCCTCACCCCCTCAGTTACTTGGTCAGATTGGGGATGGGAACCATATTCATCTCCTATTTTCCCCTAATTTATTTCTTCCTTGTTCTCCATACCCTAGACTTGGTATGGGGTAAAGGAATGGGAAGGAAGTGTCGTAGACCTAACCTCTTCCACCAGTGAAGAAGGAAAAGTGGGATTTTCCAAATCTTTCTCATCCCCTTCTTTCTCACACCGAGCATGGCTCAAATGGTCTTAGAGTTTATTAATGATCATGACATCCAAAAAATACATCACACTTATTTAACTATGAGAAATTTGATTCCTACTATAATTAGGACACATAGGATATATACCTAAGGTATGAGATCATTGGGAATCCTCCTTAGGAGAAATATTCAATCATAGCCCCCAATCACAAGGGAATCCCTTTTAAAAGTAATCCCCAAACTAATCCTCTCAAAGGGTGACACTACCCTATGAGACCAACCTTCAAAGAACCTCCATGGGTGAGGATCCCCATTACTAAACTACATGAGTTCTGATTCCTGTTAAAATGGGATACATAGGAAACCTCTATGAGGTCCAAACCCAACACCATAAAGAACCCATATTATCTCTTTGGACCACATTACTAGTAGAGTCTCATTAAAATTGGGATTTCATATCCCTTTTAGGTTCCCTATGATTATTTGGCATAATTCCCACACCAAACATTGAATAGGATCCTTTAACCCAGATGTCCTTGCAATATTAAGTTAAAATATATGGTTGGGTCCTTATCACCTGACCATAAAATGAATAATTTTCCCCATTAAGTGGAACTAAACTATATGGGTTCTGATTCCTTTCACAATGATATATAGGAAGACCATTTATGGGTTCCATCCCAACATCAAAACAACACATGTATCCTTAGATTATGATACACTCTAGAGCTCCCAACTACGTGACTAGAAAACCAACACTATCATAATAATGACCAAAGAATATCTAATTTGTACATATGGGAATACCATAAATGGGGAACTTTGGATATATGCAGATATCTCCCTTGAAGAAGAACCTCAGACACATAAAGATTAGTCTAAGCTTCTATGATCTATATTTACCAATAATTGACTATTAATTCAAGGGTATTACACATAATTATTGGGAAATAATGAAGGATTTTTTATCATATATTAAATCTATGATAAAGTCCTGGAGTAGGAAACAATCCCCCCCCCCAAATGGGTGTGATGATACTAAATTTCCAACCACTCGACCAATGTGAGTTATTAATCATTTTTGGGAAAACTCCCTAATAAGTTACTACCTTTTAAGAGAAGGTCCCTAATGGATATAGAACCATTGGGTGTTTCAAGTTCCTCAAAGAAACCCATTAGAAACTATTTGGAAATAGTGGACCTAATGTGAATGATTTCATACAATTCAACCCCTAGCAATCAACCTTCAGGAGAAACCATTCTGTTGGAATAAAAAAATTATGAACTCGATGTGAATTACTTAAATGTAGTACCACATTCAGAAGACAAAAAAGGATATACTACCTCATATTAATCGTACCATTTGTTTCCCCACCCAATCATATTTCCATCAGAAACAAGCATAATGTATGATTATGGTAAATTCAACTTTAGTATGTTCTTTTTCTAAATAAGAGTATATAATTTTTTAATTATACTTTTTTCAATGTGATTTAGGTTTATATATAGAAATGTATTATTTATTTATTAATGTGGATAAATTTGAGTAATATAAATGAAAAAACTAGAATATTACAAACATGTTTGATTTTAACAAGTAGCTCTATATTTTTTTTATTATGTTAAACATTATAAATTTTAATATGATCACAAGAATTTATTGGTCAAATAATTTTCAACCAAATATTTAATTTTATTTTAGTTAAGTGGATTTATTTTCTCTTTTGGATGAATCATTTAATTTTAATTGTGAATGTGATATTCATACATGTTGAGGAGGAAATGGTAGTTAATGACCATCACTTCCCAAAAAGAAAGAGTTGTTCACACTTTATTTGAAGGGAATAATGAAGTTGTTTATCTTATATAATAAAAAACATTCTTAATGTATTCACTAATTATTTATTATGTTTACTTTTACTAAGGGAGATTGTGTGTTCTATTTAATTAATACCTATATCTAAGCTAGTATCTATTATTCTTTTTCGAAAGATTCTAATGAAACATCAAATTTTTTAAATTTAGATTAAGGACTAATTAAATAAACATATTTATAAGATAGAGATTTTTTTCATAGCATTTTCTTGTGTTTTTTTCAAAAAAAAATAAAATGGTAGTTTAAGGATCTGTATAATGTTTACATAGTTTTTACTATGTGAAAATTAAGAAAATTCTTACACTTCATTAGATTTATTTTTTTTATTATTTGAGGGAATATTGGTGGTTATCCAAGTTTGATTGTAACAATCTGAGATTTTAGAATATATTCCCCTTAAATAAAATTGATGCATTCGATAGCTTGTGACGCACACAACATCAAACTTAAGAGAATAATGAATTATTATAATTAAATTTAAAATATATTAATAAATAATTAAATATAGAATAATTTTTAAAATCATTTAAGTTCCTATAAGAAGTAGGAATTTAATTATTCTTGAAAAAAATGGTTTGTTTGAAAATACAATTTCATTATATTTTATATATTTTATTTAAAATCTAAATTAATATTTTTTAGATTATTAAATTTATTTAAAATGTATTTTTTATATATTTAAACTAATGAATAAGAAATCATATATTGATTTTAAATTTATTTAAAAATGAATAAAAAATCAATTAACAGTAAAAAGTGATATTATTTTATTCAAAACATAATTTTATGTGTGAAATGTAATTTTATCTTAATAAATTATATGAATCACTAATTATAAATAGTTTTGAAGAAATTTATTTATAATATATTCCCTAAAATAAATTACAATTTATCTAATATTTTTTACTAGGAATGGAATGGGAATAAATTCATTTTATTCTTAAAAAATGATTTTTTTCTAAAAAAATATTTTTAAATGTTTTGTACATGGATATTAGAATTAATTTCTTCAAATTTAACAACTTATATATGATAAGATGAAATTAAATTCTTAATTTATGAAATATGTGTTATATAAACATAACTGAAAAATATGTAAAACAATTTTCCTGAACAAATATCTATTTAAGGACTAAAATAAATCATTTCAATATATTATGTCAAATTTTCAAATCAACTCATGAATTTTTGGAACCTAATTGATATTTTATTCTAATAAAAAAAATATTTGTCTTTTTTTCTTATTAAAATATTCACAATGATTCATTATGTATTAGATTTATTTTAATGTTATAAAAATATTATTTTTGTATCATTTATACAATAAATTACCTGGATATAAATTCTTTACATGTTTTTTGTGTAAATTTTCTATTATTCTTAAAAGGTCATTTTTTCCTTAAAAACTATTTTCCGTGGCCTTTTCCAAACTTGTATCAAAATTAATTTTTGACTCATTTATAAATTGAATCATATAAAATAGATTAAATTTTTGGGATTTAAATTATCATATTTCTTAATTATTACAATTCCAATTTTAGTTATAATTAATTATTACCATGGTAAAAGTCTTCCACCATATTAATTGTTAAAATGAATAATAAGGGGGTTATACTGACAGATAGAGATTTGAATATCACTAAAAATAATAAAAATATTATTGGTTGAGTGGATTTAATTATTAAACTATATTATCCTCAAAATTATACATATTTTGTGACACTTTCCCATTAAAATAACTTTATGTTATTTTAAATTTATAAATATTTACATATGTGTCACTCCTATCACTTATAAAAGGGAACCTTCTCTCCTCACTTCTCCACACACATTGTGAACCATATCTTGACCATACCCAAATAATTTCCCAAATTTCGTCCCCATATCATAAAGGTTCTTTTATCTGAAAAATAACTACATGATAAGGCTCAGTGTGTAATAAAAATTAAGATATTTGAGGAAGTATTATTTTTCTAAACTTACCTTTTTCAAGTTTTTGTCTTTTCTTAAACATCCTAAAAATATTCGATGAACATTTAAAATCATTAAATAAGTATATTTTATATACAATTTTTTTTATGTGAATGGTAAAATAATTTTATATCTTCTTTATATCAAATGGAAAATGAAAATGTTTCTCATGATTTTGTGTAGACTACCACCTCTAGGAAAGGATGTTATTCATGATTTTATTGTCTATAATGGAAGGTTATATAGATGTATTTAATTAATATTTATTATATTTATGATATAAATTTTATTTTAAAATATAAATTATTATAAACCTTGCATTATTTATAATCTTTGAAAAATGAAAACATCACTCATGCATACGTGTGGACCACCACATCCACAAAGTGATGTAATTTTTTTTCATCACTACCTTACATGTATGGTTATAAAAGTATATATAATGAATAAATATGATATATATTATATTTTTAATATTTATAGATTATGAAAACATGTCTAGGATGTAAGGATAGTAATCATCGACCCAAAACATATGTGGAAAACATAATAGTTGACATCGGAATATTTATTTTAATAAAGAATTATTAATATATTGGTAATCAAACATTATAAGGGAATAACATAAACTAATATAAGATAAAATATTTTATATATTTATAATAAGTCTAAATTTTTTATATAGGAAGTTATAGTATGTTTGAAGCAATTACAGACTTGAGGTTAATGATTCTCGTCTCACTTTTCTTTCTTTGAGGCATATTCCATATTCAACACTTTTTTCATATTTTATGGTGTATATATTAAACTATTTATTTTTATATCATACATTAATGATGTTAATGTCATTTAAGAATCCATATTATATTCTATTATTCCTGGGATATGGATTTAAGAGATACAAATGTTGTAATGGTTTCCTCATCTTAATTTACCTTCATTGAGATATGTTCTATATTCAACAACTTTATTTTTTCTATCTTATATACTACCTATAAATTAATTTTATGATTTTTTATTCAAAATTCTGTAGATTTATAAATCTATATAAGTTTATTTATTTTATAAGGATTTGGTTCAATGATTACCTAATTTATATGGGTTTATGTTACAATTTCACTTTTTTTAGGATTATCAATATTCCAATTTCAATTTTTAGAAATCATAATTTATTTCTATTATAAAACCCATTTATTTTATTTTATTCAGAATATATGTGGGGTTTTTAAGTATTATTTCTAATTATACCTTATTTGGTAATTAAAAGGACTAAAATAATTTTTTAAATCAAAGTAGTCCTTATCTTTTTTGTTTGTTTGGGAATATTTTTCCTCCATATCTCTATTCTTCAAAACAATTTTGTAAAAGTATTTTTATACACATGAATTTTTTATAAAGTTATTTTTTAATACCCATGAATTTCTTTACATATTCTTAAATTAAATATTTTCAAACGTTTCTTGTATGAGTAAATTTTTAATTTCTTTACAAAAATGTAAAAATAATTTTTTCCTTGAACGTTTATGTCTTGAGAATATTGTCTTATCATTATGTCATTAATTTATGATTTAAATTAATTTAAAAAATTATATGGTATTTCAAAGAAAATTAAATTCTATTAATTCTATTAATTTATATTTTTTAATTTTTTTTAAATAAAATGATATTTGTTATCATATCATGTGAGATAATAGAATGTGATTTTTCTTGTGGGTTCAAATGATTTTTTCAATGGTGTTATGATGAAAATGTTCACGCTTATAAATATTTTGTTCAAGATATAATACATGTTCAATATATATGACGACATGTGTTCCAATTATATTTCTCTCTAAGGAATTAGGTAATTATTTAGTCATCAAATAAAAAATATTTGAGATAATTGATGATGTTACTCTAATTGAAAGGGTTATATGAAATATTTTAACATGGTTTAAATATAATTCATTAATATTTCTTCAATATTCTATCTATTCTTTCTATGATATTTAAATGATTTATTTAAAAACTTTTTATCTTCACATGTGGATATTATTTATTTCCATTGCTCAAAATTTATTTTTAAAAGGTTATCATTTTTATGGGATTCCATAATTTTTATTGGGATTGTGGATTTCCTTTTTATATATCCCTTACTAAGACTTTTATTCTCATACTGCATTTTAAAATAATTTTCAAAGGATATGAGGATATGTAGTAACTATAACAATGTTAATATTTTCACTATTGTGCCTCATATTAATTGAAGAAAAAGTGTTTGAAATGAAAAAGGGTGTAAATTTAAGAACTTATTTTTTAGGGAAAATGTATAATCTGTGTAAATTCTCACATTGTAAAGTGATGGTTTTCCTAATTCTCTAAAAATCTAAACCAAAAACATCCTAGTTATATAATGAATCAAATCCCTTATTATAAATATTATATTTACAGATTGATTATGTTATATGTTGGATTATTCTAATTAATTTGTGGTTTTAATGTTAAAAATTCATGTTTTATTTATTAATATTATGTTTTTATTTACACTTACATAAGTATTTCATATTTATATTTTCCTTTACGTAAGTGATAATGAAAAATAATTTATATCTTTTGGATGCATTTATTTAACAATTTATCATTATTTATTTAATAATACACTGGAGTTTAGGCAATTTTATTAAGGAATAGAAACTCAAATCTCAAAGTTGTACATTCTAGAAAAATAGAAAATTCAACCATGAAACATATTCACAACATGTATTCCTATACCACAGAATTCTTACTCATAAAAAATTTACAAGATGTGAACCAGAACCTGACTTCAAGATATTACACAAAGTGAAATATTCAAAATCTAAAACCCAATGATGATACATAACATGAAATATTTACACAACAAGAAAGTTTTGAAGTCTGAACCCGTTGAAGACATAAGGCATCAAAAATAGGGAGATCCAAGATCTTTAGAGATCTTTAAGGATCTAAAGTATATGACATGAAACCCAGTTACACAAAATTAATTTCTTGATGGATAAATCACTTAAATCACTCTCATGATATGAAATATTTACATCTTGTGAACCATTTCGGATTATATATACTAGAGAAACCACTAATGTTAAATCATGCATACATAGGTGGTCGAGAAATATTCTTTTCTCTTTCATTTCTTCTATATTTTCTTCCATACTTAGTTTTATTAATTTTATTTCCCATTTTTTCAATCTGTTTCTACTTTTAACCATTGTGAGACTGTGGATTTCTCATTTTTTTGTTCCAACATTCAAGTTTCAATTCCAATTTACATTCAACTTGAGTTGTTGGTACATTCATATCTACTCATCATTCTAGTAAATATTTTATTGATTTTAAATTATTTCAATTTTGGATTTTTTATGTGGATTTTTTAACTATCATGTCATGCATGATTCATATTTATATTCCTTTGATTAATACTATCATGTGTGGATAATCTTCTTAGGGTTAGAGGTCAAGATTAAGGGTGGATCTAAAACTAAAAAATCACTAAATCAAAACATGTTTAATCTATTGGATAGTAATTAGGATAAAAAAAATTGTAAATCCCATTTGGCTACATGAACCTAATCTGGGTAATTCAAATTGAAATTATCTAACCTAATTCAAGTTTATAATGGTAAAACCAATATCCTTTGATTCTTTCTACTATATAATATAAGATTATTTCACCTAGGTTTTTTAGTTTCTCTATACCACATAGTAGTTAATATATTAGGTAGATCCAATTGGTTGGGCCAAAACCAGTTAGTGAACTTTTCATTACTTCACAACTTAGTCCATAAGACAATAGAAAGTTGTATTTAGAATTATTTTTTCCTAATCCTTGAAATTGACCATGATACCTTATTTTACATCAAAATTAAAAACCAACATATATAAGTCTTAGTAAAAACCAACCCTACAATAGTTCATGATGAATCGTACTACGAGGTTCTAACTGCTTGGTTCCCAGCCTGACAGCTTGCCCCTGGGGATTTGACCCTGTACTGATTCTATATTAATTTTATGTAGATAGTGAAGTTCAGGGCTTTATAAATTCTAATCTGAAAAACACCAATGTAGAATCACGATGTAGGGTGGGTTTTTAAAATTATTTCATTGTTTTCAAGTATTAGTAATGTCTTAAGCACGGCGACCTCTAGTATGAACCTGTGATTACCTTATCAACTTTCTTTTTCCGCCAATATTTTTACAATTTGCACACACTAATTTTCTTTTGTATCTGCTTATAGTTGACTATTTCATGCACTAGGGTCCTCTAAATCAATCTATGAGCTTGTAATGTCCACAATTGGAATCTTTTGATCCATAAACCAATAAATCTCTCTCTACATGTCATCATTTCATCTTGGTATAGAAAAGTAATCTTGTGTTACCTAATCAGCAAAAATGTAAAATTATTATAGAAAATTAATTATTTTCCATTTTTTGTGTTGTTACCAATATCATAAATCAACATGTCCAAGCACATATGATTGAAATTAAAACTATACTAATATGTATGATCAATAACCCATGATTTTTTTGGACTTTAGAATTAATACCCCCATGAATACAAATCTAATTTCATAAAATTAAATGATAACTTTCAAAATAAATGTGTATCTTCTGATCCCAATAGACTTGGGTTCCTTCCCTTCTTCTTATGTGATAGGATAAATTATTTTTTCAAAATCTAGGTTCCCAAATTCATCATGACTTGGGATTATTTAGCCATGAAATTAATATAAAATAAATAACCCTAATACAGACTTGGAAGCTGAGAAACTATATCCAAAATATCACCCCAGAATGCAGAGACTTGTATTGGGAATCTTGGGGTTGCATTAAGGATCTCACTCATAAGCCCCAAAATCATGGGCATTATGTGTGACTATAATTTCAATAATTTTACCATGTACTAAGACTATCGAAATGCATTGTAGTGTATGTCACTATTGATATTAGACTGTTGATAAATATTCCAGAAGTTAGCAGAGTGATTTTTGATGATATTTCACACAACATCAATCTATGAAAAAGAGATCTAGGACTAGCCTATAATGGAATTCCCCATGTGGAAGATAAAACCTTCATGATTGTCCAAATTTATTCCCTCATGAAAAATATTGAGAGCTTTTAGTTACCAACTCTACCGCCAACCCCACCAACCCCTATTATAGAAATACAAGCCTGGGAAATGTAAGAAGTCCCACACTTATACCGATACTATATATAAGGGATCGAATAACCTCAAAGTCAGTATTTTAATGATTTAAATTATAAACAAAAAAATAAATAGTTTTAAAAACATAAATAATATCACAAATAGTAATATCAACAGAGATAGGCTCAACGTATTTACTAAAAAAACCAAGGTTTATACCAATAGATGAGTGGTCACATGCAACCATGAAATCAGGGACCACCTGGGTACTAACCTTGTAATATAGCTCCATAACCTAAAAAAATTAGAAACTACCTTTTCACTATAGAGATATGCAATTTCCTCCCATTTAGAAACAATAATTTTTACAATCTCTACCAAGGTACCAATTGAAATATCCACCTCTGTAGTGAAATATTAAAAAAAATCTTACTGTTCTCATTCAGAAGTAAGATCATACAATGAAAAACCAAGAAAATGAAATGACAAACTGAAGAGATTATCAATGAAACCTTGAACATTGAGTGAGAAAAACATACAAAACTTTATCAAATTTATTACCAAGTACATTTTCTGATAATACCAAGACACATCCAAGAGAAGAGGCTAAGGTTGTGGCCCTTAGAAGTAGAAAATAGATGAACTCTCATCATTCATTTATTGGAAAAGAATAATGGTTTAATGAACCTAAAACATGTGCTCCAATCATTATCAAAGATATCAATGAAAGCACACATAATGTCTGTCAAGAACAGAATTTTGAATCTAATCTCACTAAAAAATATTATTTATAAGAGAATCCTAAAAAATAATAAGATTATTTTTCACTTCTACCATACTCCCCCCCCCCCATCATCTATTTATAGATATGATTAGGAAAGGAAATATATAAGGGAAATACAAAAAGTATTTAGACATGTTTAACCAATTACACATCAATATCCCCTTTTATAAGGTCAGAACTCTGATTAATTATTACACCATTTTCTTAAAGGATTTTCTCTCTAATAAAATAGAAATGGTAATTAAGATTCATCTCTTTTAATGAATAATACTCTATAGTTGTTTATCAGAATCTCCCACCCATGATGCGAGACCCTGAAATCTTCTTGATTCCATACACTATAGGGACATGAAATTTTAAATGATCCATGTTCTATCTTAGTGAAAGTATCAATCTTATTGCTATGAGTGGGTTTCATCAATTAGGGCTCAAATATTTGAAAATAAGAGTTTCACATCTACTGGATTATCGATCAGTTAAGTACCCTCAAGAACTACTCAGGGAAATCTTAGACAAGGTTGGTAAGTTCATCATTCTAGATGATTTACTTATCCCAGATATGAAGTAAGAAGGTGATGTCCCCATCAATCTAAGGAGACCATTTATCACCACTAGAAAGAAATTTATTTATTTTAAAAAAGGAAGTATGATTTTTAGATTCGATGAAGAATAAGTAGTATTTGAATTAGTGAAAACTTATAGACAAGGGGATGATTCATTTGATTGTTTGGTCGTATTTCTCACCGATTAGGAATATGATTACATGTCTATTAAGGATAAAAGTGAGACCCTATAGCCTAATGAATATTATTTTAGTGATTATGATGATTTTTGTTATATTGAACCTCTAACCACGGATACCATTTCAATTTTGCATACCCTTATTCATTAAGCCATTGATATTGTAATTAAAGTATCTAAAAAACAAATTTAAGTAATCATTCTTATAACATGTAGTTTTAATACAAGTAATCATCAATTTGTAACTAAATAAAGTGAAATAAGATAAATTAATTGAAGTCCTTAAAACTCATAAAATGTCAATTTTCAAGGGGGTTTATAAAACCTAGGGGATTGGCCCTTTTTTTCACCAACATAATTCTTCCAAATGAAGGTGTTTAAACCAAAATTTCATCCACATAAGATAATCACTCCACTGATGAAAGAATTACTCAAAAAGAAATTACTAATTCTTCGTGATGCCAGTATAACATTTCCCATCAATGATAATGAGTAGGTGAGCTAAATGCAAGTCATCTTAAAGATAGGTGGATTGATCATTGTTAAAAATGATGTAGATGTGATAATCACAACATGTACTATTACTATGTAGTGAGTATATGTTGATATTAAAATTTTATACATGGTGACTAAAATATATCATTTTTAACTCAGCTTCATGGATAAGATATGGGATTAATTAGTCAGGAATAAATTGTATTTATTTCTATATAGAAATTTCAGATAAAATCAAATTCAAATTGACTAAGGAGATTACTCCAAAACCACACTCAAATGTCATTTCAGATCATTTACCTATAGATAAATTCCATTTGGAATATGAAACACACATAAAATTTCAATGATGCATGAATAATGTCTTCTATAATATGGCATAAGAATTACTAGAGATCTTCATGGATGATTTTTCTATATATGGATGATATTTCAAATTATACCAAAGAAATTTAAACATAGTATACAATGTTTTGAAAAACATTACCTAGTTCTAAACTAATAAAATTGTCATTTTGTTCTCCAAGGAGGCATAATATTCATACCTAAAATATCAAAGGATAGAATTTAAGATGTTTATATAGGTTTAAAGGTGATTAAAGACTTACCTAAACCCATGATGGTAAAAGGTATCAGGTGTTTTTTTGGCCATGTGAGATTTTATCTCCACTTCATCCAAGACTTTACTAGAATATCCCATATACTAACACACCTCTTATAGAATTATATTCCATTAGATTTAAATTAAGAGTGAATATGGTCATTCAAAACATTATGAATAGTCTAGTGGATACTCCTTTTAGAATATCACCTGACTTAGATAAGGATTTTAAATTAAGGTGCAATGCTAGTGATTTTATATTGGTTCTATTTTAGAATAGTGAGTTGGACAAATCTTATGCATTTTCTATTATTCCATTAACACATTGAATGAATATCATGTCAATTATATGACCATGGGGAATTATTTATTGGCAGTCATCTATGCTTTTGAAAATACTACACATACATTGTTCTCTCTAAATCAGTGGTCTATATGGATCACGAAACACTGAAATAACAGCTAAGTAAAAAGGATGTCAATATGTCGGTAATTTGCTTAATCCTATTATACTAAGAATTTGACATAGTCATTAAAGACATAAGAGGTACTAAAAATTTAATTGTTTATCACTTATCTAGACTTACATTGTCGATCATTAAATATGAATATAATCTGAGAATTGAAAAGGTATTTCTTGATGATAATATTTTTAATATAAATACACAAGAACAATTTTGGTTTTCTAATATTGAAAAATATGTTTCGAGGAGACCACATTACACCCACTTCGACTACCAGAAAAGGAACACATTATTGGTTGAGGCATCAAGCTATTACTTTGATGAACCACAATTATTTAAGTGTTGTACTAATGGTTTTATGTGAAATTGCATCTCAAAAGATGAAATTAAAAGAGTGTTCAAAATGTGACACACATCCCTAGATATAGTAAATCATGGACCTGAAATCACATTGGGTATGATCCCCTAAAGAAGATAATTCTGAACCACACACCATTAGGATATGAGGCTCTTTTTTCAAATCTATGATCAGTGCCTAATAATTGGTGCCATTGGAAAACAAAACAAACCGCCCCTAGAAACCTATACTTGAAGTTGAAATATTCAATGTATGTTTAATTTATTTCAGAGGATCATTACCTCATTTTTATGGGACATATTACATTCTACTTGGTGTGTACAATGTATCTAAGTAGGTAGAATCCAAATCCACCACCCATGACCCAACTATGGTGGTCATTAATTTATTACAGAAAAATAGATTCTCAAGATTTGGATGTCCCTGATTTCTCATTTGTGATCAGGGAACTCACTTTGAAAGTAATTTAAGGAAAAAATTATGGAAAATATGAAATTTTTCACCACACTTGAACTCCCTAGCACCCACAGATAACCTGGTAATTTGAATTTTATAATAAGGTTATTTAAAAAATTATAGATAAGACAATGTCTATAATTAGAAAGGAATGGAGTCTCAGATTAGATTATGAACCTTTGGTGTATCATAGAGTGTATAAAGGACCCATATACACTACTCCATTCCAACATATTTAAGGGAATCCATGTCACTTTCCAGTCAAATTATAGCATCACTCTTATTGGGAAATTAAAAAACAAAATATAGATGCTCAAAAAGTTGGGGAACTCGGAATACTAAAAATGGATGAGATGAAAAATATTAGAAGAAAATCATATGAAAATTCATGAATTTATAAATAAAAGATGATGAAATTATCTAACCAATCCATTACGTAGTGAATTTTCACACTAGGGGATAAATTTTTACTCATTGATTTTAGACTAAAACTATTCCCCAGGAAGATGAATCTCGATGATCAGTTCCCTTAAATATTTTCAAAGTTTCCCACTATAGAAAAATTGAAATTAAATGATTAAAAGGACTACCCTTTATGGTCAACGTACAAAGACTAAGAATTTATCAATAATTACTTAATGAAGGGTGTTTCCTTTCATAGAAATTAATTTGATTCAAAATTTTGGTCGAAATCTCAATGATAAAAAAAGTACTGACTGGGAGGCAACCCAGTATACTTTCCTTATTTAGAATATATTTTATCAAGATTGGGTAGGTTCAGTAATTCTATAAATAGTTTAGTGGTTTTTTTTTATTAAAAAATTCACAAATGAATCAATTCACGTCGTGTAAACATTACACAACATGAAAATTCTAGGAAAGAAAAATTCATTCCTGTATTTTAAATTTTTTGTGTATAATACACAATATAAAAATTATAGGATATATTTATGTTGTGAACCTAGGGTTCATGGCTTTTTTCTCCTCATCCGCTAAACCCCAACTTTTTAGCTTCTCAGTCCCCTATTCTCTTCCCCTCTCCCACGCATTCAACCTCCTCGTATTATTATCCCCCAAAACCATTTTCTTTTTGTTGATTCAATAAGGTTGCCTTATGAATTTTTCATTTCTCTATGTTTTGAAAATCACAAACACATTTTCCTAAAAAAATAATCATTTTCTAATAATTGTTTTCTTAATGAAAATTTTCTTTCTCTAACCAAGGTTTTACCCTAACCTTGTTTTTCTTTATCTTATTCAATGTCTTCTTAAAACCAAGTCAAATTTTTCACTAAAGTTAAAAATTCATATCCTTATCAAAAAGCTCATAATAAAATAGTTTATTAAGATACCAAGTCTTATTGAAATTAAGACTCCGAATTTTCCAAAATTTAGACTTTGAATTCTCTGAAATTCAGACTCTTAATTCTCTGAAATTAAAAATCCGAATTCTCTAAAATTCAGACTCCAAATTATCTGAAATTCAGAATCTAAATTCTTTGAAATGAAGATTCTAAATTCTCTGAAATTTAGACTCTAAATTATCTAAAATTAATACTCTTAATTATCTAAAATTCAGACTTCAAATTCTCTGAAATTCATATTCTGAATTCTCTAAAATTCAGAATTTAAATTCTCTGAAATTTAGTCTCTAAATTCCCCAGAATTCATACTCTGAATTCATCATAATTTAGACTCCATATTCCAAAAAAATCATATTCCTAATTATTTATAAAATAGATTCCAAATATCCATTTGTTTCTAGAATCCAAATTTTTATATGTTTAGTTTATTAATTCCATTTTTCTTTAGACTTAGATTATTCATGTTTGGATAAGCTACTAAATTTTCCTTATACATGTTTTATTATAAAATTGTGTCATAAATTTTTTTTCTAATTAACCATTGTTTGAGTGACATGTGAATAGGTCCCTCTGAAAATCAATGAAAAATATGATTGTTAGAGGAGGGAGCTGACCATTGAAGTTTTTCTTATAAATAAGATCTCGTTTTAATGATCTCGTTATTAATATATTGACTTATGATCCTATATATTACATGTAGTAAAGTAATTTATAGTGAGATAAATTCTCTGGTGCCTTGTGTGTTTTATGAAAAACTTGTTTATCTTTGAACATCATGTTTGGTTTGCTCGGTGCGACTCTGATTATTGTTGAGTACAATTGAGGTCTTCATGGGATAGAAAGATAGAGGTGTCGAATAACCTAATGTTTGAGGGATTGTAGGGATAGTAAGACAGACTTAGATATTCTTATAGAGGTATTATCCTAGTGAGGATAAGATATATTTTCTTGAAAGCATAAATCAAGGGACCTTTATCACAGGTTGTTGGATACCCTACTCTTTGGGTTAAATGATTTCCTACTTGTTTACTTGATAGTTTTTTTAAGTTTTATTTTCACTTTATATTGTTAAAAAAATTAATTATAGATTTCTTATAGTTTATTGTAATTTTACTTTCTCTGATAAATAAGTTTATATACGCTTTAAGGTAGAATCTTTCTCTAAGTAAATTGTTCTTAAGTTTCTTTTTCAGATTCATATTTTTGGACCCTAAAATTTTTTGTTGAATAATTAATAACTATAGTGGGTTTGTAAATTTACCTTATTTAAATTTTTTAAACATAGTTTTCCTTATGGTTAAAAATGAATGTTTTTTAATATAAAATTCACCTCCCTCTTGTAATTGATCATCTACACATTCTATTTTGATCCTAAAATTGGTATCAGAGGAGGTCACTAAAATTCTTATACTCATATATAAGTTTTCCTGCTCATGTTTTCCTTGTTCTAAATTTTTCATGCTTTAATTTTCTTGTTCAAGTTTTACTTAAATATTTTTATCTTTGTTTATAAACTTTTTCTATTAACATGTTTTGTGGAAAATTAATTTCTTATAGAATTATAGGTATGAATGTTGGTTTCATTGATAACCTAAACCCTACCAGACCACAAATCTATGATGGTAATTTTTATGAGTACTGGAGAGATAGAATGAAGAATTTTTTTAACACTAGAGTGGACAATTAGGTAATTCTCACTGGGGAATACAAAATTCCAGACAAGGATGTCAGAACCATCACTAATAGGAGAAACAAGAATATCAATTAAATTAAAAGGTATGCAAAAATTTGTTGTGTTCTCTGACTAGGAATAAAGATAAGCAAATATCTTCTTGTGAAGCTTCCAGTTGTATTTGGAAGAAACTGGAAGTTAAACATTTTGGGACTTCTAAATTGATAGAAACTAGAAGAGCTATGTTAAGAGATGAATATAATGGATTCTTATTTTCTAATGGGGAACCTATTTTCAAATTACAACAAAGATTTATGACCATTATCAATAGTCTTCAATATATAGGAGAGAAAGGTCATTATAATGAATTTCTTGTAGATAAAATAATTGATATCATGCCTAATTAGTGAGAATCTAAAAGGACAGTTATTGATGAAAATAGAAAAGTATCTAATATTACTCTTAATGAGTTATTTGGAACTCTTATTCAGCATGAAACAAAAATGAAGAGAGATGTTGATTTCAACCAAAAGAATAATTATAATTGAACGGTAGCTTTCACTACTGCATCTAAAGCCAAGACTCCGGAAAGTGTAACCAGATATAAAGCAAATAAAGGTATTATTATATCTGAATAAATTGAAAGTGATCATTCAGATAATGAATTAGCCAATCCTTCTAGAAGGATGAACAAGATTGTGGGAAAGAAATATTTTCAGTATAGATATAAGAAGAAAGATAAAAAGGACAAGAAGATTTATGAAGTAAACTATTATTAATGTAAAAGGGTTGGACATATCAAACCTTATTTTCCTATGATAAAGAGAAAATACTGGAAGGAAAACCGTGTTTAATGAAATGTAAACAAGTATTGCAAGTCTAAGGCTTAGAAAGTCCTAAAATTAAATGACACCTGGAGTGTCAGTGGTAGTGAATCTTTAGAAGAATCATCATAATATGAATCCTCTTGTTAGAATAATATTGGTCTTATATCTAGAGTACTTATTAAAAATAATTTTCTTATGGATAAGGTACACAATGTTGAATACTTAACCAATATTTCTCTAAATTCAAATTTTCCTAATGGAGAATTTTAATAATCTTCAGATGATAAATCTTCCTCATTAGATGAAAACACCTTACCTTTATTTGAATAAGTTTCTAGATTCTCTAAACTTATTGATAATGAAAATTTTACTACAAAAAAGAATTTATAAAAAGAAAATTCTAGAATATATATTTTAACAAAAGAAGTATCATTTCTTTTTAAAGATCTGGATAAAAAATCTTTTGATTTCAAAAATGTTTCTAAAAACATTAAGGAAGTTAATTATAATAAATATAAAATTTATAAGGATATTGAAAATGTTATTTCTAATAAAAATATTTTAGATAATAACCCAATTTCTAAAACTATTGACTTTGAGGATAAGAATTTGTTCATCAGACTAAAATTTGAAATTTTTTCTTTAAAGAAAGTTTTATCAAATTTTACTTCGGGAAAGAAATAATTTGATAAAATGTATTCACAACTTCTTCCTTATAATAATTTTTCTGGATTTCGTTATACTCTTGCAAAAACAGTTTTTAGTAATAATTATTTTGTTCCCCAAAGTGATCCCTTTTGTAATAAGTGTCAATGTGGTAGACATTGGGAGAAAAAAATTCTTTAAATAAAACCCAATCTCTAGGTTTTCAGAAAACTTAATTTTCTAAGAAAATGTGGATTCTTAAAATTTTACTTTATGAAATTTCCGGATCCAAGAAATTTTGGATTTTGAAAGTCTAACTCATTTATTTTTAGGAGAATAAATAAATTAGAAATAGAAATACATGGTACAAGGATAATGTATTTTCCTGACATATGACTGGTAACAAAAACATTTTTAAAATTATTATCAAAATGAAAGGAGTAAAAGTAACCTTCAGAGATAAAGATTAGGGAGAAATTGTTGGTATAGTTAACATTGTTCTTATTGAAAAAACTTTGATTTCAAAATTTTTATTTGTTAATGGTCTTAAGCAAAATCTCATTATCATAATCTAATTATATGATGAAGGTTAACTTGTGAATTTTAGGAATGATAAATTCTTAGTACACAATTCCAAGGAAGTTTTTATTCTTTCCGCCCATAGGCATGAGAATTTATATACACTAAACATAAAAGACCTTAGGAGCCAATACCTACCTTGCCTCAGTGCAATGGAAGATCAATCTTTGTTATGGAATATAATACTATGACACTTTAACCAGAAGAACCTATGAATACTCTCAAAGAAAATACTTGTTAAAGATCTATCAGAGCATATATTTGATTCTTTAAAATCTTATGATCCTTATCAATATGGAAAGAAATATAAGTCAGTTTTTAAATCAACTAGTGAAGTCTCAACTTCTGATACATTACAGTTCGTGTATATTGATCTCTTTGTACCCACACGAACTGGAAGTATTTGTAACGTACCGGTTCTGGGTTCCACTCAACGGGTGCCCCGAACCTAGTTCGCCACGTGACCTCAAGCGCGTTTCCCCAAACGCCTGAGGCTGCTGACTAGCAGCAAGGGACCGGGTCTGATAGTGGGGAAACTACGACCTCCTTTGTCAAAGTGCAGTACAGAGGAATACAAATAAAACATTAAATGAACAGTGGAAGTAGTAAATCATACACAACTGAAATAAACAACAGCAGTGGATATAACCAATAGTAGATAAATAATGATGCTACATGTCTCAAGTTCTATGAAAATAGCTAGAACATGTTATATATCAATACAGTACACCTAAAAGCGGAGTACATCAAAACAAAGAAAAATAGCTCACAGCGGCATCGCGAGCCTAGGCTCGGTCCCATGCCCTCTTACTCCTCAACAACAGTCAAGTACATGTATAGGGACTCTTTCCCCTATCCACACCTGCAGAAACGTAATCTTTTTGGGTCGAAAAGCATGACACAAACAGGGTGTGAGAAATAAATTCCCAGTAGGCACCCACCAAAGTCTTGTGCCCAAATGTGTGTAAGCATGCAACGATAGTGTGCAATAGTAAGTGCAATAAAGTAAGCAGTACTGAAAAGTAACTAACTCAACCAGTTATGTTTCCACTTTAATATTATTTTTAATCATTTAATTTAAAATACCACCTTAGTGAATATTCTAAGTAAACAGTCAAAGTCCTCATTCACTTCCAACTCCTACCCTCAGGTAAAGAGAAATCAAACCCATAATCTTCCCACATGCACACGGTATTTGCCTACAGGCGTAAGAAGTGTTTCCCACAGGTACAGAATCATCTGCCCACAGGCACAGAAGAAGTTTCCCATAGGCTAAGTCGTACAACGCTCACAGGCTAATCACAACACCGCCCTCAGGCTAAATAGGTAACCAGGCCATGCCCAACATGTAAATATGCAGTAAAAAAGCAATTCCTCTCGAGGAAATTCTACAATCACTACTTTTAAGGCATACCCTCGGGTATCCTGGCCAAACGGCTAAACAGTGGAACACACCCACGGGGTGGTTCTGGATCCAAGAAATGATCCCAACTAGCATTTTAATATCATAATTAAATACCTAATAAATTATAGGTGTTTAATATAGCAATGACCTCTACCTCACGACACCCCAAAATGGGTTCGTGGCACAAAAATGCCCAAAACACACGACAGTTGGAAAAATTAACACCAATCCACCTCCCTTATATGCCAACGAGCGCTATACGCGAACGTCGATTCCAGAAACGCCCAAGAACAACATATATTTGTCGAAGAACAAAACTCTCTTAACCTAAAATAAATTCTGTTAGGAGAAGAATTGGTAAGCAACACGCTAGGAGAAGAGAGGGCTTACCAGCGTGGTTCCAACGAGATCGTCCCAGGCGGAATCAGAGTCCAGACGCTCGATCGGTGGATCTCCAAAGTTCTGGTCGTCCACTCCCGCTCCTTCTTCCGGTTATAAGCCTTCCATGTGAACAGGGGAGGCTACTTCCAGATTTAAGTAAAAAAAAAAAAAGTAAACGGCGTGTACTTCCTTCATTTAATAGTTCCTCTGGCGGCACCGCCACACTGTTCATCTGTCGACATTAGTACATGACATGTACTCCTGAGTACACGGCGTGTACTGCTGCCCAGCTTGCGGCTGCTCCACCGCCTTACTATTTTGGCCTTCCGACTGACTACACGGCGTGTAAAGGACCACTACACGGTTTGTAGTCGGTTTCTACACCCTTTTTCACCGACATGGCTACACGCCCCATGTACTCATCCCTACACGGCCAGAAGTACACGGCGTGTACATCCAAATTTTAGGATTTTTCCCATTTTCCATATTTTATTAAAAACACTTAAGGAAAAGAGAAAAGAAGAATCTCGTACATCAAAGAGAAGAACCAGGTTCTTACAAACTCCCCCCCCCCCCCCCCCCTTATAGCAATTCATACCTGAATTGCCATTCCAAGGGTGGAGAAGATATATCTGTGAACAACTCCGGCCACTGAGCACATACGTCAGCCTCCCGCTCCCAGGTCTCGTCCAGCACTCAGCCATGCTACCATAGCACCCGTACGAGAGGAACTGACCGGCCTCAGAGAACCTTCATGCTCCTGTCAATGATTCAAATCGGATGCTCCTCAAAGGACGCATCTTCTTCCAGCTCAACCTCCTCAGGCTGAAAGACGTGAGATGGGTCTGAATGATAGCGATGAAACAGAGATACATGGAAGACGTCATGCATGGATCGGTACCGCTATGGTAACCGTAGCCGATAAGAAACCAGACCGACTCTCTCAAGAATCTCAAATGGTCCCACATACCATGGTGAAAGTTTACCTTGTCTCCTGATCCGCTTGTGCCCAGCCTCGGTGAAACACACATGAAAACCAGATCCCTGACCATGAACTCCAAAGGTCTTCTACGGTGATCAGTATATGACTTCTGACGAGACTGTGTGGTAGACATCCGCTTCTGAATCAACTGGACCTGCTCAGACATCTCCTGCACGAGATGTGGCCCCAATAAAGCTGCCTCACAAACCTCTATCCAGCACAAGGGTGAACGGCATGGGGTAATGTATAAAGCCTCGTATGGTGCCATCTCAATAGTCACCTGAAATCTATTGTTATAGGAAAACTAAACTAAGGGTATATGCTTCTACCAAGAGCCCCGAAAGTCTAGGACGCATGCACTCAGTATGTCCTCCAGCACCTGTATCATACGCTCTGACTGGCCATCAGTCTGAGGGTGGTAGGCTGTCACTACTGGAATTGGGACCTATACCAACACTTATTTCCCAACAGTTTAAAAAAACTGTTAGGATAAGTGTTTTTACGCTGGGTTTTTTCAACGGGGTAACAAAACCATTGGGATAAGGTATTTTAGGTTGGGTTTTTCAAACGGTTTAACAAAACCATTGGGATAAGGTGTTTTAGGCTGGTTTTTTCCAACGGTTTTGTTAAACCATTGAGAAAGAAAGTTTTTTAACACCCAAATTAGGGATCCTCGTCCTGGACCATCCCCGACCTCCACCTCCTGGCCCCCTCCCCCCTCCACGATCTCTATCTCCTCCCAGCCTCCACCTCCGCCTCCCGGTCCCCTCCCTCTTGTCTGGCGGCATTCCCCTTCCCCTCTCAGCTCCCTCTCCGACGATGACGTCCCCCTCCCCTCTCGGATCCCAGCGATGTTCCCCCTCCCCTCGCATCTCCCACTCCTGGCGACATCCCCCTCCCCTCAATCTCATCCTCCGACGTCCCCTGATTCCCTCTCCAGTCGCACGCGAGACCCCCCATGGTCGAACACCCCATGAGACGTCCCCCCTCTCGGCTCCCTCTCCTCCCACCAGGGTTCTTGATCAGTATTTTCCCGTTGATATACTCTTCCAACTATTTATCTTAGTGAACTAATATTTGTTATCTTGTAATGGATTTTTTTCTCTAACACTTTTTCAGGTACATATGATTACAGTAGAAAACACCCCCATGGCATACCAATTTTCCCAGGGAGCTCTCAATTCTCTTTTATTTTCATTTTTTCGATATCCATTCCCACAAACTTTAAAAATCCCTACCATACCACTCTAACTTGTATTTCATTGACAGTAGGGACACTACCTCATTTTAAGTGTGGGGGAGTTTCTCACAGTTTCACATGTGATGCAGTTGGATTTTTTATTATTCTCACTTGTCTATGAGACATTTTTCAAAATAATAAAAATGATTTAAACTTGAGAATCATTATGCCCTTGTTGTTAAAAAAAGTTAAGTGTAAAAGTTATAAGGAACATGTTTGACTCCTACTTAGATTTTTTTAGAATGGTTGCTAAGTTTAGGGAATTAATTCAAATTCAAAATCTTTGAAATAATGACTAATTAACATATTACTTAGGATTTATGACCTTTGTGATTGCCATTTTTTTATTCTCACTACCCAAGAGGACTCTAATCCTTCAATTTCATACTCTTATCTGGGCATATTTCTTGATGGATTCCAGGGGCATGTAAACTTACTAGAACTTACACTGAGATCTTATCTTAGTCATGACTGAACAATTATAAAACTAAAATGATTTAGGACTCTTTCATAGACAATTTTCCCTAAGACCCACCTGACATCTATCCATCATTCATCACCTAGTTTCCATTAATGGCATATTAGAATGAAGCAATTTCAATCCTATTTCCATTCATAACCTACTTATTGTACAATGCGTATGGATATCTTTGAACAAGTGTGGGTGGGACATTCAAAGATCATGGGATGCTTCCACATCCAGAGATGTACGATATGCTCACTTGATTATGTGGTTGCAATCCATTTACCATTTTTTGTGTTTTGTTCGTAATCTCTTCCTTTTCAAAATAAAAAAAAAGAAAAGAAAGGAAAATTGTTATGGGTTGTTTACTATGAAGGTCAAAAATCACAATTTTCGAGACTGAATAATCCCTCAAAGGATTATCTGTGGTTTGTTGATGGATATGATATCTATCCTAAGAATATTATTTGACGTAGATCACTTGTATACTGTAATACCATGAGGTGTGAGTGTGAGGAAACATTGGAAGATAGAGGAGCCTTCCATGAGATGGAATCGTTTTTCTAAAACATCATGTGGGAACATTTCTGGAGTATGTTGGAGTTATGAAATAACCCCAAGTGTCTCCATGAGATAGCATAAATAACCCCAAGTGTCTCTAAGTGTCTCCATACATCGTATCATCCTCACATGGGTTGGCCACTCACCCAATCCTATCAAACCTGTCCCGGTCTATCCTCTCAGTCACATAGTCTAGACTCATCTCTCGAGGATTATCCCATGCCTCGATTCACATCTCATCATCCAACAAGACAAAGAGGACTATTCACCTTATGATTGTCCTAGTCACAAAAGCACACCATGTAGAACCCATCTACATTATATTCTCAATAATCCGGTAAAGAACCTCATCAAAATCATGTACTATAACCCAGCCCCACTAACCAGGTTCCATACTAAGCTAAATCACACCAAGACTCTTGGCATTATAACGCCAATCTGTCCAACAATACCCAATACTTACACTAGCATCTCATACTTCATCTCGTTAGTTGAACTCTTGAATCATTAAATGGAGTAAAACCTTTCATAATACATTTTATATTCTCAGAGGGACCATCCCACTCTAAGAACCTACCAAGATTCCAATCCATATTCATAAGTATTTCCTCATCAAACGCTAGATGTAAAATTGCAACACCTATCACTACAAGGCCCAATCCTCTTAGGAATATTTTACTTGATCTAAATCCTCATTGTTAGTGAAATTAATCACATTAAAGCACATAAATGTCAATTGAACCCTACATTCCAACAATTATTCATGTGGACAGGCCCTATGGCAACAGGCTAAGAACTAAAACCATAAATAATAATGCCAAATACATGCATCATTTTTAAATAAATATATCAACTGTAAACATAAAAACCAAGAATAATAAGACCTCATCCCTTGTATCGAACAAAACCAAACTAAGATGAAACTCGGACCAAATTGATTATATACCATTAATAGGAAGAGTAATTTTTAATTAATAGGAATTTACTATTTGATATTATCATTTTGAAACATTGATCTTTTTCCCCTTTTCTTGCAGGAACATGATTTGACCCATGGGGCACTATGGTACTTATATGTTGGGTGGTGATAGGTATAGTCATAGGAGATAGTTATGTTTTAGTTTTGTTTTTATTTTATTTTCTTTGTCGCACTGGTCACTTAGATCTTTGACTACTTTCTATGGACAGAGGGTACTTATATTCTGCGAAGGGGGCTGGAAGGAGTTCAGATTGATTCAGTCCACCGAATTTGATCCGAGGTAAGATTCTATGGTTACTACTTGTCTCGCACCTCATGTATTTGGGGATTTAGTGTTTTTTTACTCCATATTATGCTTTCGGTAGGGCGTTGGATCGTTTCGTGTTGGTTCGTGTGGATTTGGCTCTCCTTTGCCAATCTAGGTAAGGCTTTAATGCCATTGGTTGGTTTTTTACTGGTTATGTAGCGTCCTTCATTTGTTTTAAGGTTCTTAATATCCTTTGTGTATTTCCTTTATCCCTGCTCGTTGGTTTCGAGTCGCCAAGTCATGGGTGACTCGCCTGCGTGTGCATAGGTAAGTAATTATATGTATGTGGGTTCCCCCGTTACGTGTATAGTCACCCATGGTAGTGATTATGCACGTATGGGGCTAGGTGTACACATGTATATATATATAAATGCATACGCAGGTGAGTGGAGACTGATATATGCATATAAGCATATGTGCAAGGATCCCCTTGCACATGCTCATGGCCATGCAAGTGTGTGCATAGGGGCTAGGTGTCCTTGCATGTGTGTGAAGGTGTGTATACCCAGTGGAGGAGCAACAACGTTTAGTTAGAAAGATCCAAGAGCCGAAGTGGACGGCTTGGTTCCACCTTGAGGTAGAGTCCCTCTCGTAGCCTCTTTAATTTAAAAATGCTTTAAATTGAATTTATCTTCTTTCTTAATTCTGCTTAATTATATTGGATTGCATATCTTGAATAGGTTTTCTTTAATATAATTGTTTCATTTGATAAATAAAGTCATGTTTTTATAATAAAACCCCTCCAACGGAGGTGCGCTATCTGTGAAAACTCATAGTGATAGTTTAGTCTATATGATTCTTTTTCGTCGTTTCGTTTCCATTTAGACGCTGGACCGGGCCAACATGTTGCGTTCACGCTGCGGTCACACTGTGGTAATTCCATGATTTGGCCCTGCTCTAGGATGACACCTTGCGGCGGTTCGCAATCCTGTCAGGATTCGATGTATGATACCTTGATAGAGCTTTAGAGACATTACCCATCCATAGTAAATGGGGAGGGAGGCGAAGACCGGAATGTTTCCCCGCTTCCTACCGCTCTCTTCACACCTGGCCGGAAGATGCTACCCCGCAGATGTCGCTGGATCGGACCAACACGCCACGGTCACGCAGCAGTCACGCCGCGGTCACGCCGCGGTCACGCCGCGGTCACGCCGAGGTCACGCCGCGGCCACGCCGCGGTCTTGATAGAGTTTTAGATACATTACCCAACCATATTAAATGGGGAGGGAGGCGGCGACCGGAATGTTTCCCCGCTTCCTCCCGCTCTCTTTGCTCCTGGCCGGAAGATGCTACCCCACAGATGTTGCTGGACCAGGCCAACACGCCGCGGTCACGCCGCGATCACGCCGTGGTCACGCCGCGGTCACGCCGCGGTCACGCCGTTGTCATGTCTCAGTCACGCCACGGTCACGCTGCGGTCACGCCGCGGTCACGCCGCGGTCACGCCGCTGTCACGCTGCGGTCATGCCGTGATTTGGCCCTACTCTAGGACGAAACCCTGTGGTGGTTCGCAGTCCTGTCGGGATACTTCTCATATCCCTAATCCGCACTTCTCCAAACCCTCGACACCAATCCCATACTCCTCCTGTCCTCGCTGTCGCTCCCATATCGACCACCCCTCGCCGCCGCTCCCATCCCAACCACCGCTCACCGCTCGCCGATCGTCGATCCCCGCTCATCAGCGCTCACGCTTTTTTTCTAAAAACTCTATCAGAACCCATAACCCTTTTCATTTTACCCTAAACCATAGCTCAACGCACCCATATGGAAGATTTTTCCCAATAGCTCGACACGAATCCTACTTCCCAACCGACTCTCGATGCGAACCCTACTTCCCAGCCCGATAGGACTGGTTTTCCAACCCTCAATTCTTCCGCATTAAATGGGTATGTATTATGATCCCCTTACAATTTTAGGTTGTGTTTGTAACCTTGCTTCCCTACCTTATCTCAAGGGTTCTAACTCTACTTTCCAACCGGTCATCTTATCTTTGATTCAATTAATTTTTGTTCATTCACTTTAAATCAGTATGTATGCCTTCATTTATTTTTTATTTTTTGGTTCCATTTCACTGCAATGTACTGTCTATTATGATCCCCTTATGAACAAAAGCAATATATCATTTTAGGTTGCAGTTTTGTTGTAATTTACCTATATAGAATCATTTTGATTGATATTGAAGAGGTCAAAATGAGGTGGGGAGGAGGGGGGGATGTGCTGGAGGGGGGGATGGTAAGGGGTGAGGTGAGGAGGAGGGGGGTGGACAGGGGGTTGGAGGTGGCTGTGCAGATGGGGTAGAGGGGGGGGATGTGCTGGGGGTGAGAAAAGATAAGATATAGGGGTGAAAGAACATCCATGTTGATGGCAGCACCAATACATTAATGACTAGAAAAACCTGATCATCGATCAACAACGTCTCCTACTGATCATCTATCAACAACGCACCCAATGGGGTATATAAAAGAAATGAATAACCAATGAATTATCAATGGTCCTCATGAAAATCATAAAAGTTTTACCTTACAGGGGCTCTATAGTACAAGATTGACCACTCCACATGGGCATTATTAATTAATAGGTATAGAAAACATTGGTCACTCAATCAGTAACAAGCCCATTATGGCATCTTCAAGAGTCCCTTTGATGCATATAAACATCTTAAGGAAATACGACCATAACTTCTATCCCACATCATCATATCATCCCAATGGTTGCAATAGTTCCAATCCTAAAAAAAGGCGGTAATCCTCAACTGTTCTAACCTTGAGAAATAGGTACCAACATGTCAGGATAAAACAAGATCTCTTCATATATACTACTTGATTATAATTTACAGGATCTATATGAAAGAACATTGAATAGAACTAGCTTAGATTTCACAATCCATTCCAACTAATGATCTCATAACCCTCACACATGATTCTCATCTCACAACCCAACCTGATGGAGGATTCTGAATCCAATCCTTGAAGAAATCCTGATAAAGAATTCTTTTAGTCCAAAACACCATAAAGACCACATTCAAACATAGAAAGTATTCCATCATGGAAATTTATATGAAAAACTGATCAAAATTGAATACTCATAAGTCGAATTCTGACTCCAGGGTTAAAATAGGGTAAACACAACAAGGAGAAAAAAGTACCCAACCTGTAATTTAGGTACATGATATGTAACCCAAAATGTCCCCTCGTTCCATGTGACATAGACTGCTCAGTGTGTACTTTTCCAAAGTACAAATCATGTGTTCCGGTATATGATGTTTACCCCCACCTGGGTACATTCACATACAAGGCCCCTCTTAGCATGAAAAATTTCCTACTACGTGGAATGTATCACCCAATACACAATCTTTACCCAACATATAGTTCCCATGTATGTACCTATCCATATATCCCCACCCACACAAGGTCTACCCATGCACAATGCCTATACATGTACCTCGCACTAGATATAGATTTATACCCCACATGGTCATCTGCCACTAGCACACCCTGAGTCACCACTACATGGCATGTAACCCACCCCCTTGTATTAATCTTTTAGTTCCCATAACCTATCTTTCCCAAGTACGAAGAACAAATGACGTGTGTTCTGAAAACAACACATCATGTACATGAATTATCCCAAACTACACCCCCCAAAAATATCCCAAAACACATAATTTCTCCAAAGTATCCATTGATTGAATCCTGAATGGGTCACCAAAAACCCAAAAAATACGATTAAAACTTAAAATCAACTACCCTATGGGAATTTGTGGGGGAGGCACGGGTGTTTGGCGGGGGTGAGGTGGGGAGGAGGGGGGATGTATAGGGGGTTTGGTGGGGAGGGGGTGGGCTGGGCAGGGGGGTTGTACAGGTGTGGGGGGTGGATGTGTAGGTGGGGGGCTGGGCAGATGGGGGAGGGGGGATGGGCAGGGGGGTTGTGCAGGAGGGGGTGGTGGTTGTGCAAGTGGGGGAGGGGGTGGTATGTGCAGGGGGTTAGGCTAGGCAGGGGGAGGGGGGCTGGGCAGGGGGTTGTGCCGGTGCGAGGTGGTGGTTGTGCAGGTGGGGGAGGGGGTGGGATGTGCAGGGGGTTAGGCTAGGCAGGGGGAGGGGGCTAGGCAGGGGGGCTGTGCAGGTGGGGTAGTGGGGGGGGGGGGTTGGGTAGGTGGATGAGTATGGAGATGAACTTGAGTTCCTTGAACCCAATTAGAGAACTGCAGAATGATTTTGTAGTACCCGAGTATATCGGATAAGGCACATTCATGGAAGAATCTATAATTATAGCCATGTCCCTACTTACACTATCAATGTTGTTGAAACCGTGGAAGACCCATTTAGTGAGTGTACTAGGAGAAGGAAAATCCCCATGCATAATCCAACCAGGTACAATTACTATGGAATGTACTAATGTTATAACCACCATAGATCAAGATTAATACGTCATTATGTTGAGAAAGATCTGACCCTTGTACCTTTATTTAATGATAAATGTTAGCAATATTTGAAAATATTACATTGACTATGATTTTTGATTTAATATCATTCCAATGTTGACACATTCTCATATGTGATATGATGAGGAAAATATAGAACCTTCCACATAGATACTACAACTCTGTGTCCAATGAAAGAAATGTCCATAAGTCCAATTCATGCTCAGGGATCAATTTGGAGACCTCATTTCTAAATCATAATTTATAGTAATTCAGTAGGATCAAAACTTCATTGACTTTTTAGGAAGGCCTCTTTAAACTTTTCTGACCACTCAAACATAACTACATTCTTAGTAATCCTAGTCATAGGAACTTCTAAAGGGGAAAAGTTTTAAATGAACCACATGTAAAATCTGAACAAACAAATGAAACCCACAATCTCAAACATGTTTCGTATGCCTTATCATGACACCTAAACCTATACATTCTTTGGGTCCACATAAATTCCCACATTATAGATTACGTGCCTAAGAAAACATACTTTATGGAAGCATAAGTGACACTTTGAGATCTTATAAAACATATAATGTGGTCAAAGTGTACAAAAAATCTATAGGTGTACAATGTGTATATCAATGGTCGGTGAGTATATAAGGATATCATCAATAAGAACCACAATGAATGAGTTGATATATGTATGGATGATCTCATTAATGAGATCCATGAACACCATTGGATTAATTTTAAACATGAAAGGAAAGTCAAGATATGTATGGAAGATGCTTTAATAATTTTTACACCATTTTTAATATGAAATCATATATATACATTCATTCAACTAATCAATTCATGTCCTTAAAAAAGTTCCACATGTCTCATTACTACTAAGTAAAAAATGGAAAGGATCAATATTTTGCCTCATGTACCTCTTTATTACCTCTTTATTACCTCTACAGAAGTAGTAATTTACTGCTTTCAAAATAGTAAATTATCTTCACACATGTCTTTTCTAGCCCAACATATTTATATGTATCCACTACTTTTACCCTTATAAAAGCCCTAGACTAATACTTCTCACTCAATATAGATCATCACTCAACTCCCAACATCTTCCATACTACTAAAGGTAGTGTCTCATACAACTATATATCACATACCAACCTTCTCACTTAACAAACATCCATGTTAATACATTATGATCAATGTAAATCCATTTTCTAAAATAATACCATATTAACCACGGTAGGTCTAATATCACATTCCAAACGCTCCATTATCACTCATGGTTGGGTTCATCTAGAACCTTATCACTCAAGGTGAGGCCATTATATTGACCACTACCTTATCAATCATGGAAGGGTTAGATATCATGTTATAATATGATAACTTCATTATCACTCAATTAAGGGTCATTCTAGCACCTTATCACTCAAGGTGTTGTCATTCCTTATTATATATCACTATACTTGTTAGAATTTCTCACCCAAGATGTGTATGAAATAACAACAAGGGAATTTGGTCCATATCATAGCTCACCAGATAGGTACAAGGTTCTAGTTACTCGGGACCTATTCCCCCTACCTTATCAATCATGTTAGTGTTAGATTTCATTTTATAATATGATAGCATCATTATCACTCAAGTAAGGGTCCTTCCAATAGCTAATCACTCAAGGTGTTGTCATTCATTAAGATATTTCACTATACTTGTTAGAATTTGTCACACAACATGTGTATGAAATAACAAGGACATTTGGTCCATATCATATCTCACCAGCTAGTGTACCACCATGAGGACCATGATCCCATGTGATAAATGGCTAATTTTTATGATTCTCCCTATGGATCATCATTCAAATTTCAATGGATACAAAAAACATCTATGTAAGGTATATACTAAAATTCAACTGGATTTTCATGGAGGATTATTTGAATGTTTTCATTATAGATTGGGGATAGAATATTACCTTGTAATCTTATCCTCTTAGAATATGATAGAAAATTTCCAATGTGATCCCAAAAGATGATGTAAATAATTCATAACCACTGACAAACACCATGTTGGATGTCATCATAGAAAATCCCCTTGAAAATTAGGCATGTGATATCTCTCATGAATCAAGTAAATATCTATCCCCATATAATCTATGTGTCACAGAAGCCTGACCAATATCCCTCTCTTAAACACAAACCAATACCTTGATAAATGCAACAATATAACTAAATATCTTGAAATTATAGAAGTCATTGCCCCATATTATATGATTCCCCCATCATTATAATCTAGGAACAAAAGGGTTATAATGGTCATAGTGTAAATATCCTTCTAGGTTATTATATTGAATGATTAAATTCATCAAAAAAATATCAAATTTATCCTGGAGTAATCAAAACAAATAACCCTTATTCGATAGATCATGATTGAGGCAGGGGATTCTTCATATATGAGTTATAAACTTGAATTTCTAATATCCCCCTCCCTATTTGATCAAAAAGACAACATTTTGTTGGTTCTTGGTCTCTCTACCACATCAATATGTGAACTATACAAGGGGAAGGGATGTGAGTAAGACTTCAAAAATGAGATGATTATTTATATGTGTTTTTGGGTGTTTTTTTGTGTGATTGCAAGTGATTGAAGTGAGTTTTTGTGAGTTTTCTATGTGTTCAGTGGTTTGTTTTCTGTGTTTGCAGGTTTCAGTGTTCCTATGACAGAGTGGTGTGTGCAGTGGTGTGTTTTTTTCTGTGTGCAGTGGTGTGTTTTCAGTGTGTGCAGTGCTGTGTTTTCTGTGTTTTCTGTGTGTGCAGTGGTGTGTTTGTAGGTTGAAGGTTGCAGTGTTTTTGTGAGTTTTCTATGTGTGCAGTGGTGTGTTTTCTATGCGTTTTCTATGTAGTGGTGTGTTTTTTGAGTTTTTTATGAGTGCAGTGGTGTGTTTTATGTGTTTGTAGGTTTCAGTGGTGTGTTTTTGTTTATGATTGCAGTGTATTTTTGTGAGATGACAAATTTTTGACAGATTTTTCATTGCAGCCTGCAGTATTGCAGGCTGTTTCATCTTAAATTAATGGGGGGTCTAACCCAATGGTTTCAAAACCGTTGGGTTATACCTTTGTGTTGCATTTCCCAACGGTTCAAAACCGTTTGGTTATACCCATGCTGCTACCTTTCCCAATGGTTCAAAACCGTTGGGGTATACCCTACTGCTTTTCCCAACCCTGCTGCTTTTCCAAACAGTTCAAAACTGTTAGGGTATATCCTATGACAACGGTTTTAAAACCGTTTTCATACCCCTGTGCGCTGATTTTTCCAACAGTTCAGCTAAACCGTTGGTATAAAAGAAATCTAAATAGCCTTTCCCAATGGTTCAGGGTGAACCGTTGGTATAAGGCTTTCCCAACGCCTCACATCCCAACGGTTTCTAAAACCGTTGGGATAAGTTTTCCCAACGTTTTGAGGGACTTTCCCAATGGTTTTAAAATGTTGGAAAAACATGGATTCCCAGTAGTGTGTGCTCAGGAGAAGTTTTGTACACAATGCCCTCTGAAAAATCTGCCAAAAACAAGATGTGAAGTGGGTGTCCCTATCAGAAACGATATAACGAGGGACCCCATGAAGACGTACGATCTCTCAGATATACAGCCTTCTGAGATCGTAAACAGCAAAGGTCTCCTTGATCAGCAAGAAGTGAGCTACCTTCGTGAGTTTGTCCACAACAACCAACATGACATCATTGCTACAAGGTGACCTCGGCAATCCAGCCACGAAATCCATCACGTCATCATCCCACTTCCACTCCGAAAAGGGTAAATATTGTAACAACCCAGCTGTTCTATGATGCTCTGCCTTCACTTGCTGACAGGTGGAACACCTCGTAACAAAACCAGCTACATCTCTCTTCATACCCGGCCACCAGTACTGACGTCTCAAGTCGCGGTACATCTTGGTAACCCCGGGATAAACTTCCCAAGCTGAAGCATGAAACTCTTGCATCAGCTCCTTGCGTATATCCCCCAGAACACATACTCTTCCATGGAAATGCAAAACCTCATTGTCGCCTATCGTCCAACTAGGAGAAGGGTCCTCACCTACCACCGAATCCCGTAGAACTAGGCCTTCTGAATCAAAAAGGTGTCTCATCCTTACTCTATCCAAGAGGGTAGAAGTCACAGCTAAAGATGAAAGATAAGTTTACCCCTGACTGTCATACACCTCCAGATGCATCTTAGAGAACAAAGCCTTGAGCTTCCACTCACCACTGGCCTACTGTACTGCCTGTATCTGAGCCTTCTTGCTCAGTGTATCAGCTACTGCATTACCTTTACTAGGTGTATTGGCAAGCTCAAAATTGAAGTACTATAGGTATTCGACCCACCTCCTCTACCTCAGATTTAAGTCACGCGGAGTAAAGATATACTTGAGTCTTTTGTGGTCGGTGAGAACCACAAAATGTTCCCCCAATAGATAATGTCTCTAACAGCGCAATGCATGTACAACTGCAGCTAACTCGAGATCATGCATCGGGTAATTCCTCTCATGTGGCCTCAACTACCGAGACCCGTAAACCACAACTCGGTCACCCTGCATCAACACTTCTCCTAGCCCAGCACCTGATGCATCACAGTAAACTGTATAGCTCTTCCCCGGCTCTGGGGGTATCAGGATGGGTGCTGATGTCAACCTTCCCTTCAGGTCCTGAGAAGCTGCCTCGCAAGCTTCCGACCAAACGAACTTCACAGCCTTCTTAGTCAGACCTGTCAAAGGTGCTGCTAAGCGGGAGAAGTCCTGTATGAAACGTCTGTGGTAACCATCTAGCCCTAAGAAACTCTGTATCTCGAACACTTTCTTAGTATGCTCCCAGGAAACCACTGCTCTCACCTTCTATGGGTCTACTGAAACTCCTGCCTCAGATATGATATGACCCAAGAAGTGAATTTGGTCCATCCAAAATTGGCACTTTGAGAGCTTAGCATATAGATGATGCTCCCTCAGTGTACTCAATGCGATCTCAAGATGGGTGGCATGTCCGTGTCGAGTGTGATAGTACACCAAGATGTCGTCCACAAATACTACCACAAAAGAATCAAGATACGGATGGAACACACGATTCATCAGAGCCATGAAAACTACTGGCGCGTTCGTGAGACCGAATGGCATAACCGTATACTCATATAGACCATACCTACTCCTGAAAGCCGTGAGAGGTATATCATATGGTCTCACGCGCAGCTGATGATATCTTGATCTCAAGTCAATCTTCAAGAACACTCATGCTCCACGAAGCTGATCAAAACGATCATCAATCCTCGGTAAGGGATATCGGTTCTTAACCGTCAACTAGTTTAGCTTCTGATAATCCACGCAAAGTCTGAGGGTATCGTTCGCCTTCTTTGCAAAAAGGACCAGCAAACCCCAAGGAGAATTACCGGGTCGGATAAAGCCCTTTTCATGTAACTCCTCCAACTGCCTCTTGAGCTCCTGCAACTCAAGTGTAGCCATCCTATATGGAGGAATGGACACCAGTGCTACTCCTGGCACAAGATCAATGGAGAAATCCACCTCTCGCTCCGGAGGTAGACCCAAAAAATTTTCCAGGAAGACATCCCTAAAATGATCAACAATAAGAGGGAAATCTGCCTGACAAGTCCCCTGGTCATCCAGATATAAGATCGCAATCTGGGCTGTGACTCCACCTCTCCCACGATTCTTGGGTCAAGCTCGACTTGCCTGAACATCACATTCGCCCTTGTATAAAAACTCTCCACCCTCTGGGGACGTGAAACTCACCCTACGGAGATAGTAGTCTACAAAGGCTCGAAAGGGAACAAGCCAGTCTATCCCGAGAATGACGTCATAGCTCGTCATCTCTAGGAAATAGAGGTCCCAAAGGAAGTGACATCCATCAACCTCAAGGGGGCACTCTTTGCACTGACGTACACCAGCCGTTCTAGTCAACAACGGAGTGTCCAGCATCATAACATCAGAAGATGGAGAATCACATAGCCCAAGGCTCTCTAAAACAGGTATAGATATGAAACTATATGTACCACCTGTATCGAAAAGTACTGAAGATAAGATAGAAGCTACTAAAATAGTACCTCTGACTGTAGAAGGTCTGAGATCCTGCTCCATCTAGGTCTGTTGCACTGGATATGTCTGCCCAATGCCACAGCCCTGCGACATAGCCTGGCTACCTTGAGTTGTCCTGCCCTACTGCCTCTGAGATCCTAGTGTCTGGATACATCGGTCACGAACACCATCTCTTCCTGGATGTCGTGACGTATTCCAATTCCCGGACTGGTAAGAAGCTACTGGTCCTAATCTCGCTCGCGGAGTCTGCACAGAACCCCTCTTACTAGCCATCGGTGGAAACTCCTTGCAAAAGTGGTGCAGATTACCCATCCTACCGCAAGCTTGGCACTACACTGGGTCTCGTGGACACTGTGGTCTCTTGTGCCCCTCTCTACCACACTGGTAGCACATAACCTGGCCATCTGAAACATTCTTTTGACTGGTACTGCCACCCTGAGAGAAGTCCTCCTGTCTCTTCCTCTTTCCAACAGAAAAAGTACCAGTAACTGGTGATGAACCGCCCTGGCCCACACCACTAGATTCTCGAAGGTTCCTCTCTGTTATCAACACCTGGTTCACAATAGCGTGTGCAGTACGCAACCTAAAGACATTCACCAGTGCTCGTATGTCATTCCGAAGACCATCCTCAAAATGCCTGGCTCTCAACGTCTCATCACCCACCAGCACGGGTGAAAAGTGCTGAAGCTCCGTAAAATGAGAAGAATAGTCCATCACTGACATAGCGCCCTGCTGTATATTCATGAACTCTCGAGCTCTATCTTCTCTTAGCATCTTCGGGAATAAAAATTCATAGAAGACTACCTAAAAGTCTTCCCACACCATGTCCCTGTGATGCTCTGACTGGGTGGTAACATCCCATCACCTCTTAGTGGAATCACGCAGCATGTAAGTCGCGAGATTGACCCTGCACCCTAGAGGCATCTCAAGATGCTCGAAAATAGTCTGCATCAACCCCAACCAAGACTCTACAGCCTGTGGTTCACCATCACCTGAGAATGTAGGTGGATGCTGCTGTTAGAAGATACGTGTCAGCTCGGCCATAGATGTGGCAGCCCACGGTGCTCCCTGAATGGTCTGCAAGAACCATAATAAGACTTCACGGAACTGTGCCTCCGCGCATGTGTCTGGTATAGTAGCTGGTGCCACATCTGGCTCTACTAGAGGATCAACTGGTAGCCCATGGCCCACCATCTCCGGAGTATTCTCATTGTCGCTCTCCTGGCGAATAATGTTCGGTCGTCTAGGCGGCATGACACTACAAGGTCAAAAACACGTCTTAGAACAAGATTATCAAAGACGTAAGATGAAGAAACCCAAAAGGTAATAGGAGGAATAAAGCATTCAAAATTTGGAAAACAAGACTACATGGCGTGTATACTGACTACACGGCATGTACTTGACTTCCCTTCCCCTTCCCGGGTCCTTCTGCATGGCTAAGCCATGCGGATCCCATTTGAACAAAAACTACATGATGTGTATTTCATATACACGGCGTGTATGGTGTTATTTAAAACTGCCCGTGTCGTCTGTGACACGGCCAACTACTCGGCTTGACACTACAGGGCGTGTTACACCCGCACACGGCGTGTCAACAACCCTGTTTCCCAGTCACACATCTAAGTCCACACAGTCTGTCCTCGGAGAAGACTACACGGCGTGTCCCAAGGGTACACGGTGTGTTAAAGGAGAGGTGACACCGACCCATGTTGTTAGTTACATGGTTGAGTCCCCAGGTCACACTACACGGTGTGTACATTATTGAAACGGCGTGTTCTGTGAAGGATTTCACCGACCCATGTTGTTAGTTACACGGACAGACTTCAGGTAAAAACTACACGACGTGTATATCTGGTAGACGGTGTGTTTTACCCAAGCTCTTCCCTACCCCGGGTCACCGCCCACATGGATTGTGACACAGGAAGAGACTACACGGCGTGTACTCAGAGTACATGGCATGTACTTAAAAAGTTCATTTTTCTTCTCAAACAGAAGGTCATACACGGCGTGTTTAAAAATACTACACAGTGTGTATACTGGGTTTCCAGACAGTATGTCTCAGAAACTTCTCCAGAACCCAGAAAATACCGAAAACCAACACCTAAGTGTCAAATTCCAACCCGTGAGGGCCCATACTCCCCACAAATCAATGTTTGACATCTTATCTGTGTTATAACTAATAAACAGTCAATGATACACCAAATTCCGGTCAATCGGGGCCCATACTCCCAAAAAACCAAATTTTGGTGTCCATTCTATAACATTCTTACACAAAATACCCTATCAAAAAGCAGGTATTTATCAAGCAGTTATCACAACATCATGCTTTTCTAGCACAACTACAATCACAATAGCATGAAATTTATAATGCACCTACATGGCATGGAACTATGCATGGCATGTGATTTTTTCCTAAATGATACATGAGATGGTATACCCTCATCTCCTTGGGTTGCAACTAAATAGAACCCACAAATAAATTATAATAGTACAATATCAAGTGTGTCACCCAACGGTGAAAACATATCAATTGTAAAATTTGGAAAATCAGAAAAATTGCAAAATACGAGGTAGACTGGATTTTCTCTATACATGGGTTAGCTATGCCCAGGAAAAGCTTATTAACAACTACCGTTCGTCCTATCCCTGAATAAGGCTCCAAATAGTAAGTCAAAGAAAAAAACCACCTCTGATACCACTTTGTAACGTCCCGGTTCCGGGTGCCACTCAATGGATGCCCTAAACCCGATTCTCCATGTGACCTCAAGCGTGTTATCCCCCACGCCAGAGGCTTCTGACTAGAAGTGAGGTCCCAGGTCTGATAGTGGTGAAACTATGACCTCATTTTTCAAAGCGCAATGTAGCGGAATACAAATAAAACATACAACAAACAGCGGAAGCAGTAAATCATACACAACTGAAATAAACAACAACAGTAGATATAACCAACAGTAGATACATAATGATGCTACATGTCTCAAGTTCCATGAAAATAGCCAAAACATGTTATACATCAATACAGTACACCCAAAAGTAGAGTACCACAAAACAAAGTAAAACAGCCGGTAGCGACATCGTGATCCTAGGCTCGGTCCCATGTCCTTCAACTCCTAAGCAACAGTCAAGTACCTGTATAAGGACTCTTGCCCCTATCCACACCTATTGAAACGTAATCTGTTTGGGCTGAAAAGAGTGACCCAAACAGGGTATGAGAAATAAATCCCCAGTAGGCCCCCACCAAAGGCCCATGCCCAACTGCATGTAAGCATGAAACGACAGTGTGCAATAGTAAGTTCAATAAAGTAAGTAGTACTGAAAAGTAACTAACTCAACCAGTTATGTTGCCACTTTAATATTCTTTTTAATCATTTAATGTAAAATACCACCTCAGTGAATATTCTAAGTAAACAGCCAAAGTCATCAGTCACGTCCAAATCTTACCCTCGGGTAAAGAGAAATCAAACCCAGAATTTTCCCATAGGCACACGGTATTTTCCCACAGGCGTAAGAAGTGTTACCCACAGGCACAGAATCATCTGCCCACAGGCACAGAAGAAGTTGCCCACAGGCTAAGTAGTACAATGCCCACAGGCTAATCACAACACCACCCTCAGGATAAATAGGTTATCGGGCCATGCCCAACATGTAAATATGCAGTAAATAAGAAATTCCTCTTGAGGTAATTCTATAATCACTACTTTTAAGGCATACCCTTGGGTATCCTGGCCAAACGACTAAACAGCGGAACACACCCACGGGGTGGTTACAGATCCAAGCAACGATCACAACCAGCATTTTAATATCATAATTAAAAACCTAATCAATTCTATGTGTTTAATATAGCAACGGCCTCAGCCACATGACACCCCAAAATGGGTTCGTGGCACAAAAACGCACAAAACACACGATAATTTGAAAAAGTAACGCCAAGCCACCTACCTTATATGACAATGAGCGCTATATGCGAACGTTGATTCCAGAAATGCCCAAGAACAAAGTAGATCTGTCGAAAAACAAAAATCGCTTAACCTCAAATAACTTATGTTAGGAGAAGAATTGGTAAGCAACACACTAGGAGAAGATAGGGCATACCCGCGCGGTTCCAACGAGATCGTTCAAGGTGAAATAGGATTCCAGACACTCGATCGGTGGATCTACAACGGTCTGATCATCCACTCCTGCTCCTTCCTCCGATTCTAAGCCTTCCCTGTGAACAGGGGAAGCTACTGCCTGATTTAAGAAAAAAAAACAAATTACAATGCACGTACTTCCTTCATTTAACTGTTCCTCTGGAAGCACCTCCACACTGTTCATCCGTTGACATGAGTACACAAAATGTACTCCAGAGTACACGGCGTGTACTACTGCATAGCTGGCGGCTGCTCCACTGCCTTACAATTTTGGCCTGCCGATTGACTACACGGCGTGTAAAGGACCACTAAACGACATGTATTCGGTTCCTACACCCTTTGTCGTTGACATGGCTACATGCCCCGTGTAATCATCCCTACATGGCCAGAAGTACATAGCGTGTGGAAAACATACACGGCGTGTACTTCCAAAATTTAGGATTTTTCCCATTTTCCATATTTTATTAAAAACACTTAAGGAAAAGAGAAAAGAAGAAGTCTGTACCTCAAAGAGAAGAACTGGGTTCTTACAGTATTTGAGGCAAATACTCAATATTTGTTTTAGTTGATGTTTACACTAGATTTTCATGGGTATATTTCCTAGAAAAGAAATCTGAAGACTTTTATTATTTTAAAACTTTTAGAGACCAAGTTAAAAATGAGAAATTCCTTCCATTGATAACTATTCGTAGTGATCATGGAAAATAATTTCAAATTTTAGATTTTGAAACTTTTTGTAGTAAGAATGGTATTACTCATAACTTATCAGCCCCATGAATTCCTTAACAAATTGGTGTTGTTCAAAGAAGAAATAAAATTCTTCATGAAATAACTAGAACCATGTTTAGTGAATATTATGTTGCAAAACAATTTTGGGCCGAAGCTATTAGAACTTCTTGTTATACTATAAATCAAGTTTTAATCTGTCATTTTCTTAACAAAACACCTTATGAATTGTGAACTGGTAAAAACCTAGAATTTCTAACTTTAAAGTTTTTCGATGAAAATTATTCATTCTAAATACTAAATATAAGTTACATAAATTTGAACCCAAATCCGATGAAGGAATTTTCAAAGGCTATTCCACTACTTCTAAGGGTTATATTTTTTTTAATAAAAATTCATGAACTGTTGAAAAATAGTTCATACTAAATTTGATGAAATTTATCCTTTTGTTTTTAAACAACCACAACCTACATCCTCAGATGTGTTTTCAAAAACTGATTATAAACTATTGATAGAAAATTCTTCTAATAAGAAAAATACTCAAGAAAATGCTTCTGAAGTATTTACCCTAGAATATTTTCTACCATATTTTGATGAATCGGTTTTACAAAACCCAAATCAGTTTTTTCATAAGAATCATCTCAGAGATAGTATCATTGGTGATATAAATAAATTTTAAAGGACTAGAAGTTATTTAATTAATGAAGTAGAGAATCTGGAATTTCTTTCCCCATTAGAACCAAAAATCACTGATGAAGCATAAGGTGGTGATGATTGGATTAAATCTATAAAAGATGAGAGAAATGAATTCAAAAGGAAAAAAGTCTAGACCTTGGTTGAAAGACCTAAGGAAACTTCTTTAATTGGAGTAAAATGGGTTTTTAGAAATAAATGTGATGAAAATGGAATCATAGTAATAAATAAGGCTAGATTAGTTTCTAAAGGCTATAATCAACAAGAAGTAATAAACTATGAAGAAACCTATGCTCCAAAAACAAGACTTGAATCTATTCATATTTTACTTACCTTTACAGCATTATTTAATTTCAAACTTTTTAAAATGGATGTGAAGTGTTTCTTCCTTAACAGATATGTTTAAGACGAAGTTTATGTTGAAAAACCTCCTAGATTTAAAGACAATAAATATCCTAAACATTTTTTCAAACTTACCAAATCTTTATATGGAATTAAAAAAGCCTGTAGATACTCATATGATAGACTTACAGAATTTTTGTTACAGAACAATTATCTTAAGGAAACTACTGATCCAACTCTTTTTATAAATAAAGATATGAAAAATGTTCTGATTGTTTAAATATATATTGATGACATTATATTCTAATCAACTCATCAATATTTAACCGGTTCATTTGTGAATCTCATGAAATATGTGTTTGAAATGATTATGATGGGTGAGATGACATTTTTCCTAGGTTTTCAAATTTCTCAAAAACCTGAAGGAACTTATATATCATAACATAATTATATTAATTATCTTATTAAAAAGTATGGATTTGACAACACAAAAAGTATAATCACTCTAATCAGTACCTGAAATACTCTTGATCTTGATTAAGCTAGAAAACTAGTAGATCAAACATCTTTTAGAGTTATGATAGGAATTTTAATATACATGACAGCTAGTCATGCAAACTTAATGTTTTAAGTATGATTATGTTAAATATATCAATCTAATCCAAAGGAATCTCATTTAAAATCAATGAAAATAATTATTCGATACTTAAAGTGAACCATGGATTTAGGACTTTTCTATTCTTTTGGAAATTATTTTTAAAAAAAAAATATGATACTGATTTTGGTGGATTTAGAATGGATAAAAAAAGTAAATTTAGAAATTTTCATTTCTTTGGACATTCATTAGTTTCTTGTTTGTGCAATAAGAAACACTCGGTATCACTTTCCACTGCTGAAGATGAATATGTAGCCAGTGGATGTTGTTGTGCTCAAGTGTTGTGGATACAAAAAACACTCAGAGACTATGGCATGAGTTTTACCAGAACATAGGTATTGTGTGATAATACAAGTTCCATTTCAATAAGAAAAAAACAATGCACATCAATCCCATTCAAAACACATAGATATTAGACATCACTTTCTTCGGGATCACACACTTAGAGGAGATATAATTTTTCAATTTATCTGAATACAAGATCAACTTGCTAATATTTTGGAAAAATATTTACCCTTAGATAGATTTGAATGTATTAAAAAAGTTAGGAATGATAACCTTAAGTTAATTTTCCATATTATCATTTTTTGAAACTTATATCCTTACATTAAGAAACTTCCTTTCATTTGGGGAGTAAATTTATGATTTAACCCAAATTTTCGTACCCAAATTCTTTTATAAAACTATTTTTGTAACAAAAAAAAAATTCTTTTCCTTAATAATTTTTTTTTCTATCACTAATTTTTTTTCACCAAAATTTTTTCAGAACCCAAAATTCTGAAATCAAAAATTTACTTTACCAATAAAAGTTTTTCGGAATCAAAGATGTTTAAGGAAAACCTTATCTAGAATAACATTATTTTTCTAAACAATCTGGGAGGTATGTTTCCCTGCTTAAATTTTTGTAATTTTTTACTTGTTGGTATTTTTATTATTTTAAGAAAAATATATCAGATTTACTTTCCTTAAAAATTATTTTTCCTTAAAACTTCAAAATATTAGAATCTACCAAATCCTTCTTTGGAATTAATCTCAATTGTTAGATCATATTGTGCTTATTTCAACAGTTGGATCAAATATGGAATTAGAACTGTTTCCTCGAAGCCTATATAACCCCCCCCCCCATTCCTTATCACGTATCAGTTTTCAATACACTATGTGTTGAACCTCTGCTCCTCCTCAAATAGGCCGTTTAGTTTTCCAAGTCTTCTTACACTCTGGATGTCTTCGGAAGATTCTCTATAGAAATAGATGTCTTAAAAAAAGGAAATCAAGGATTGGAAAATATATAGGGAAAGGTTAGTAGATCCAAAATTATTTTCTAAGTATAATTTGTTGATTACGAATAATATCAAGCTAAATGGATAGTAGATTTTTTTATTTCTAAACTAATGACACAGGATTCGATTTATCCTAGCTTGATTATAGAATTCTATGATAAAGTAAGTTTCGATGTGGAAGGTGTAAGGGAAAAGTTTTTGTTTGCAAGATATGGGAAAACCTATTCTCTATCTTTCAATATGGCATCAAATATTCTAGGAATTATGTATGAAGGTGAGGAAATTTTATGCACTCACAAGTTTCAAGATCAGTCAGGAAGCTTTGAAAAGGAAAAGTTAATTGAGTGCCTTGCACTCAAGGGAGTAAAATCACCAAAGATAAACCATCTGTCAATGAATGTAATATTTTTAGCTTTAGGGGTACATGGGTTCCTAATTTCGAGAAAGGGATACAAAGAATCCCTAAAGAAAAGTGATATCTATATATTGGACTTTTTGTTTAACCTGAGAAACATAAACCTCATAAAGTACATCCTTCTTAAAATATCCAATATTAAGAATGGAACTCTAAAGTCTCATATTATTATGTATCTATTGATCTTGTCAAAGATCATAGTTATTTTCTTAAAATCCATTAAAATCCCCTATAGTTATAAACCTAGAACCTTCAAGATCATGTTGTTGATTGAAGATACTTTGGGAAGAATGGAAGTTGTTTTTAGTACCAAATAAGAATAATTTTATGATCTTTATGAAATTGAGATTGAATCTTTGGTTAATAAAGGGGAAGTAGGAGAAACTTCAAAAAAACTCAGAAGAAGAGACAAGAGAATAAACAGGAAACCAATGAAAAATATATAGTTATTGAAACTCAGTCAGCTCCTCTAAAGATGAAAAAGCAAAAAACATTCTCTAATTAAGTGGTAGAGAAATGTAGGGAACAGAAGAAGATAAAGAAAGAAGGAGATTCAATATTGGGATTAGATCTTGCAGAGGAAAAGGCCTTTAAAATTCAGGCTACTGAAAAGATTGAAAGGGAAGAAAAATAAAAGAAGTTGTAAAAGAAAATGTCTAAAGGTGAGATTATTCAATCACTTCTCAAGTATACTGAGAAATCATCTGAACGTATTTAGGTGCCATAATATTTTCTCTAATAAAAAGTAACATTAGAAACACCTAGAAATAAAATGAAAATTCTTAAACCTATTGAGGAAGAAGAAATAGTTCAAGAAGAAGAAGTAGAAGAACAAAAGGTGGAATAAGAAGATGAAAGTGATGATGTGATTAAGTAAGTTGGAGAATACCATGAGAAGGAGAGTCCTTTAGAAAATATTTTCATCAGAACTTCTCAGGTGGATTCAACCAAAAATGTTTCCCAAGGAAAATAGGATGATGGATATGAAGAGGTTGATAAACCTACTGATGATGAGAGTAAAAACCATGATTTCGTCCAAACTAATGATGTTAATGAATATTATGGGAAAGAATAGGTTGATGAAGATAAGATATTCCAACTCTATGATAGTGATTATGAGTCTCTGAGGGTTGATAAAGTTATTCCAAAAGTGGAAAAAGGAAAAAATGTGGTTGTTGATACACCTAAGAAGGTTGTGATTGTTAAGGTTAATAGAGATGTTGGGGGATCATCGAAGGGAAAATCTGAACAGCTATAAAAAGTATCCTCTCATACTAGGGAATCATATTTCGAATCTTCATCTTACATGGGTTAGGATTTATTTATTCAGCCTTTTAATAATTTAGTGAACATAATAACTTTGATCCCTAGTATTGATTCGAGATTCCAGTTGCTTCAACTATCATTCAATCAGAAGTCAGATTTGTTAAGCATAGTGATGGAAAATTTTAACAATCTTGAGAAATATTTCATAACTTTTCATATTGGTTATTATTCTCATAGGAGATCAAGTAAGGAAATAATAAAATGGTCTAAAAGAATGATTTATGACATGAGAATCTTTGATGACTTCCAAGTGCACATGAGCCTTAGCACAGTTGGTGAGGACTCCTTAAGTGCATCAAGGAAACACGGGATCAAATCCAGGTAAAGGATAATTTCCAGGCACTGTAGCCATACTATAGAAGTATTGTAGTAGGAACTATAGAAGCACCATAGTGGGAACTATGTGGTTCTATAGTAGGTACTGTAGTGGGAACTTTAGCAGGCACTCTTTGGCACTGTAGTAGCCGAGAATATTCCCCCGTTTGGGCCTTCGGGCCACCGATTTGGTCCTCGAGTCCTTTAAGGCTTTCAGTTCACCCAGGCCTTCAGGTTAGTAAGGCCTTCAGGCCACCTCAAGGCCTTCAACCCACCTTAAGTGTATATGTAAACTAGACAACCTACAAGGAACAAGCTTCAGAAGGAGGATGAGAAAGGAGCTTTCACCATAGTAGAAGCTAAATGGATTGCAAGAATGAGAGGGTATGGAACCTGCCATCCGGGCAAGTCTGTGCATGCATGGGAAAGCCTAATAAAACATCCATGCAAAGGTGGAGAGATGATTTCATGATGAAGATGCTGGGGAGGAGTAGTTAGAAGTAGTTAGTCTGTTTTGTATGAATTATTTGAATCATACGGGCAATGAATTCCTTTAAGGCCTACGGGCCATGTAATACTTTCTCCTACGGGCCTTGTATGGGTTCCACATCACCCCTTGAAATGTGTATTATCAAAAATCAATAAAAAATGAAGGCCTTTGGTCCATTAGAGAAGGTTTATGACTACCAATATTCACTAAAATATTCTTTTGACAAGTCAGATGATAGAATAAAAAATATTTCAACAAGTTTTTTAGAAAAGATGAATCTTGAGAAAGTATCCCAAAGATAAGATTATAAAGATTAGAATGAGAATTTAAATTTATTTTATGTAAATTGGAAGAGAGAAAGGGAGCTCAGGGAAGAGTTTCAAGAAAAGTTCAATCAATAAGAAGAAGTTGTGAAATCTCAGGAAGAAATCCTAATGTCTCAAGATGAAAAAAATCAAGTCTCTAGAAAAGAATAATGAGGATCATGATCAATTGCTCAAATGGTTTTATGAATATCATAAATATCACAATAATTTAAATGCTACCTTGAGGAAGATCATAACAAAGGAAAAAAAAAGATGAATAATTTTCCTATCAAGATGTTCTTTTTTGTTGTTGTTTTGTTACCCTATATCAATTTTTCCTATCATAATGAAAATTATTCTATCCTTAAATTTTTTTGTTTTGTATAGTTCAAATATTTTAGGTACCATTTTTTTAATTCTCTCCATCCCTTTTTGAAAATCATAATGGGGGAGAAAGGAATGATCAAAATAATACTAATTATAATGAGGATAATTCCCTATCTAAGGGGGGATTAAGTAAGGTGGAGACTTCTTAAAGAAGATTTTTTTAAACAACAAAACTCCACTTCTCAAAGAAATACAATAATATGATACTTAGGGATTTCAAAACCAAATGGGGTATTAGATATATTCATCATAGTTCATAAGTAAAGGGATAAAAGTTTTGTTTATAGTTTAAAAAGAAAATTACTTGTCTCTTATATTCTTTTTTGAAAAGTTGTTTGTGCTTTTTAAAAAGAGGGAGATTGTTGAGTCAATAAGGTTTACTTATAAATTTTCTATTCCTTTATGTTTTGAAAATCACAAACACATTTTCATAATGAAAATTATCTTTCTCATAGAATTATTTTCTTAAGTAAAATTTTCTTAATCGAAGCAAAGTTTTACCCTTAACTTGTGTATCTTTATCATATTCAATGTCTTCTCAAAACCAAGTAAAAATTTTCACTAAAGGAAAAAATTAGGATCCTTATGAAAAACATTGAATCATACAGTTTCCTAAGTAACCAAATTTTCCTGGAATTTAGACTGTAAATTCTCTAAAATTTAGACTCCAATTTCTCTAAAATTCAAACTTCAGATTATATAAAATTTAGACTTTGTATTCTATGAAATTATGACTACAAGTTCTCTGAAATTTAGAGTTTGAATTATCTAAAATTCATATTCTGAATTATAAGAATTTAAGACACTGAATTAACTAAAATTCAAACCCTGAATTCTCTAAATTTCATAATTCAAATTCAATGAAATTCATATTCCTAATTTTCTAAAATTAAGACTCTAAATTCACTAAAATTCTGACTCTGAATTCCTCTATATTCATCTAAATTTAAACTATGAATTAATCAGAATTCAGAATCCTAATTCCTCAAAATTAAAATTCCAAATTCTTTATAAAACAGAATCCAAATATCCTTTTTTTTTTCTAGAATCCGATTGTTTATATGTTTAAATTCTGAATTCCATTTTTCCTTAGACTACAGTTGTTCAGATTTGTCTAAGACACTTCATTTTCCTTATACATGCTTTTATTATGAAACGATGTCATAAAATTTGTTTTTAACTAATATTTGGTTGAGTGACACATGTACAGGTCCCTCTAAAATTCATGTAAAAATATGATCGATAGAGGAGGGAACAGAATATTGATTTTTTTCTTATAAATAGGAGATCATTCAAATGAGTTCAATATCAATCTATTAACTAATGATCCTAGAGTTTTCATGCAGTGAAGAGATTTCTAGAGTGAGAAAGACTCTCATGAATTGTGTGTTTTATGAACATCTTGTTCAGTCATGAAAATATTGTTCATTTTTCCTAACACGCCTTTAATTTTTTCTAATTACAATCGAGGGCTTCTAGGGATATGAAGAAAGAGGTGCTGACTACCTTAAAGTTTGAGGGATTGTGGGGATATCAAGACAGACTCTAATATTATTATCAAGGGATTATCCTGGTGTGGGTAAGACAACCTTTATTGAAAGTATAAATCAAGGGACCTTTATCCAAGGTTGTTGGATACCTTACTCTTTGGGTTAAAATATTTCCTACTTGTTTACTTGTTTGTTGTTTCATGTTTTATTTTTGATGTATATTGATAAAGAAATAAAGTATTACTTTCTTATACTTTCTTGTACTTTAACTTACTCTAATCAAAAATATTCTATACTCTTTAAGGTAGAATCTTTCTTGAAGTAAAATGTTCTTATATTTCTTTTCTAGATTCATATTTCTAGACCCTAAGAAAGTTTGTTTTATAGTTAAGAACCAAAGAGGGTTTGTGAATTTACCTTTTTTAACTTTTTTAAACATAGTTTTAATTAGGTTTAAAAACAAAAGTTTTTAAATCTATAATTCACCCCCCTCTTATAATTGAGAATCTACACATTCTATTTCAATCCTACACTCTTCCCACACCTTATGATCTATTACCTATATAAACATTATCTAACTATTTGTAGGGATACACCAAAACCATCAAAAATGTGGTCCGGCATGAGGATCCTCCTCTACCCAAGCATCCGTATTTGGATCCTCTGCCACTATCCATAGATCCCACCCCCTCACCATCGTCATCAAGATCCACCAACCCCTCATCTTCTAAAGAGTGGGAGTCCTCATCTAGCCTATCCTATGGTGTTTCCCTATCCCACACTAATACCCCTACCTCTAATTCTTTTCACTCGAGCAACATGTGTGATTGGTCCATCTATAGGATAAGCCTATGAGGACCAACTATCCTCTATACCTAGATGTTCTTGATTATATCCACATTCATGGGGAGTCTCTGAATCATCTTAGTAAGATGCATCTCTCCAACATCATTGTGGTACATGAGAATATGTACCAGGAACTATTCTTGGGGTTCTTTCCTGTATTGGATCTCAACATTTTTAATGTCACATTTCTTCTTGGTGGTCATCCTTATGATCTCACCTTGGGATATTTCCATTTCAGGATCAGTATTTACACCACTGATTTCATTGATTACTTTTCCAATAGTGATTTGTGACTAGACATAAGCAAGGAGGATGAGAAAAGGATTTGGGTATTGATAGCTCAAGATCCTTTTATATTTCAAGATACTCATACAATGAAGAGAATGCATTTATGGGGTTCAACTTTACAGATTTTCCATTGGGATCTTTCCCATGCCTGGCTAGCTAGAGGAGATTCTCACGGGTGCATCAGTCAGATCAAGGTTATCATCTTAGCTATTTCCATGGGTGACCTTTCCATAAATAAGGCTCACTATTTCACACTACACTATGTTATCCAGGTTTAGAGGGCATGCGGTATCCTTATGGGAGGCAGTTTCATCACCCACCACACCCATCATCTCGGTGTCTTTAATACCGCTCAACCTCATTCATCTCTTGGGAAGATGGAGTCTACATATCTTATCAAGATCTATTATATGGGTCTTTTTTAGAAGATATATGGGTGTTACTAGTGGTTCCCTTAGTATATAGAGGATTTTGACTAGTCACCATCACATCATGACCCATCCCAAGCTCCTACACATGAGGCCCCTACCTCTTCTGGCCCAGCCCTAGCTAGTGCTTCCACTACTTCACCACTACCTACTACCACTACACCTACCCAATAGTTTCCCTCACACATCTATTCTATTCTCTAATGTATTTTGGATAACTAGTAATGAATCGACATAAACTTTATTATTCCCTTCACTAAGTTGTCTTAGTTTCCCATTGTATCCTCATCTCATTCCACACCCACACATCTACCCACCCACCACCTCCTACCACAAACCTAGATCCTATAATTACCACCCAATCATCCACCCCTTTCAACCTTCTCTCGAACCTCATAGACTTTGATTCCTAGCAGGACTTCTTAGAGGATCAGGATTGATAGAGAAATGGCCCATGCTTTCCTTCCATATCTGAGTATTCATTCATTGATCCATCTACCATACATTCGGCCCTAGTATGCATCAACACCTCCCCTCTGCCTATAATGACCAAGCTAGCTTCTAGCACCAAGGAACCTTGTATAGTGGTCCATACACCCATCCACACCTCCATATATATGATAGAAATGGAAGGGCATATTCATACACCCAGTATTCGGTGGGAATCTTATGCGGATAGAGGCAACACAACCTACACTATTTAGTTATTCCCATATACACCTCCCCCATTGTACTCTATTTAGGTCTATTTTTGTACTCTCTATGTAACCTCTATTCCATAATGTGTCATTTATCATATCTAATCGATGATATATGATTTTATTTTAACTACAATGCTTGTTGTATTTTTCTCATTCTTACTTATGCATCCATTAATGATATCTCACTCTCTTATATCATCCATGATTATCAATGAGTCTATTACACTACCCTATAGCCTCCCATAAGAGGTGTTTCCTCATGTTGATGACATAGTATATTTACTCCAGGAGATACATATTTATACACTATATGAGTCCCCTCTATGGAAAACGTGGATACTCCAGCTTCCCTATGAGGTCTTTATCAAGATCATTCCTAAGGTGTTTAACCCACCAAGATCCCCTGTTAGTTTGAGGGTACAAACACCAGTTCATGCAAGAGGTGGTGGACATCTAAGTTGGTGTACATCATAGACTAATTATGTTTTCTATCATTTTATCTAATGATGAAATTGTTGGTGATTATTGGAGGCAACCAATAATTTTGTTCATAGTTTTAGATGAATTGTTTAGGAACTTTTATTTTTTTCTCCCTTTTTCATCTTTTATTTGTCATTCATTTGATACTTCATTGTGGCATGATTCATACATTTATCCTATCAGTTTTGTACTAATAGATACTATATGCACTAGTTCATTTTTCTTTTTTACATATTTATTACCCCAAGTGTACTAATGGTTTATCTAGTGCATGTGTCTTTTTCTTCTAATATTTTTTCAGTAGAAACATTTCCCATAACCATCCACTGATTTCAACCATGGAATGACTTCCATTACATAGAGATATTGATTCCCTATTTTAAATTCTAAATTTCCATTTCAGATTTTTCTATGATACTATTTTAATCTATCCCACATCGCTTTATAGAACAATTCATACACAATTTCATTTTATGCGTGGGGGAGTCATTTTTGTGATTTATTATTTGTAAACTTTTATTTTGTTAGGTTTTCATTATTCTAGGACAAATATTTTTATTGATATCATGATTTAATTTGAAATCTCGTTACACCTATTTAATTAAAAGATAAATTTTCATTAGATATTTTTGAAATCCATTTCTATTCTAGTTTATAATGTTAGCATGATTGTGAATTGAGTAATTTATTTAAAATTATATATTCTTGTAATTTCTTGTTATTGACATATTACTGGATATTATTCCCTGAGTAATTTTCGTTTTTTTTTCTATTGAAATTCCTCATAGGATTCTGGACCTACATTTTTATATTATTTCTTACAATATTTATTGAGAGATATTAGGGGCATGTAAACCTATTAGAACTTGAATTTGAATATTATCAAGATGGTGATAGAATAAAAACATAGTTAAAATGATTGATGAATTTATATTCAGGAATTTTTCCTGAAACCCACATGTAAATTTATCCTTCTTACACCCATAGAAATTATGAATGACATTGTTAGGATTGAGTCATTTCACAAGACCATTCTATCCCTTACTATCCTAATCTTGATATAATTTCATTATTATTTGAATAAGTGAGGATAATATGAACATTACTAATGGGTATATTATTTTTAATACTACAGATATGTTTGGTGATTATTTAACAAGATCTAAGGGAAGTGGTTCATGGTTTTCTGATGTTCCATTCATGATTATCTTGTTTAAAATATGATAATAAAAAAAAGAATTTTAATTTGGTTTGTGTATTGGGAAGGTCAAAAATAACCATTACTAGAACGTTGAATCTTATGATAGATCACACATGGTTAGGTTATGCATGTCAGATCTAGCCAAAATATAAAATTTGAAAAATAAATAAATATGCTACTTTTGTTGCACTGTAAAGACACATTTATAGACCTACCATGTGCATTTTAGAGTGTGGAAATACCAATTTATAAAGGATATTTTTTGTTATATTATTCCTAATGATAATGCATTTTAATTTAGTGTTTACCTTCATTTTTATATTTATTTTTATCATCTACCAACCTACCCTCAATGATAGAGTCATTTGAACCTTATTATTGAATCCCTCATGATTAATTTTTTGTTCATCTTTATGGAGTGAATATGTTAAACCCAATTCAGGCCAATGGTTTGAAAAATGTATTCAAGGTCTCAACATAACTTCAGTTTCATTATACCTTGAGTGATGAGTGAAAAATAATTGTGTGGTAAATTGAAATATGGGTATTTCTTCTAAGTAATAGTTGGGGAATTGTAATTAAAGGAATAAATAATATAAATAAAGAATTTAACTATGAGGCATGACTTATTTTCTCTATAGTAGTGATTCTAGAGGACTTTCTTTTCCCTTTAGAACTTGGTTTTATTTCCCTAGTTGTTATGAACATTTCCTGTTTAAATTTTTTTTAGTTGGAATCCCAGTTGAGATGATTTTTTCTTGAGGACAAGAAACTATTAACTATGTAGTAATTTGATAATCTAAGTTCTTATATTTATTTTGGAATATTTTATTTAATAATTTATCAATATTTATTCAATAATTCACTAGTTTTTGGTAGTTTTTGGTGGGGATAGAAACTTTACTCTAAAAGGATGAGATATTGAAAAAAAGAGAAAATTGAGAAATTACACACCATTAAATTGATTCACGATGTGTATTCCTCATGAACAAAACAACTACCCATGAAACCATTAAAATATATGAACTAGTACATGATAAAAATATATTAAACAATTTTAAATATTTTAAATATGAAACTCAATTAAGATACATAACATGAATTGTTTACACATCATGAAAAATTTGAAGTCTGAACCGACCAAAGATACAAGCCATGAATACAAGGAGATCCAATATATTTTTAGATATTAAGTACACAATATGAATCCCATTTACACATCATGAATGTCATAATAGAAAAGTCACTAAAAGTAATCTCATCACATGAAACAATTATATGTCATGAACCATTTGGGATTTTACATACCATAGCACCCCCGATGTAAAATCAAATGTACACAGGTGCCCGATCCTCTTTATTTTATCCTTAGTATATTTTTTTCTACTAGACATAGTTTTACTACTTTTTATTCCTATTTTTTTAATCCTTTTCTGTTTTTTTTCCTTCTTATGATTTTGGGTTTAAAATTTTATATTCTAATGTTCAAGTTCCAATTCCAATTGTCATCCAACATCAATTATTAATGTGTTATTCCTTGTTCATTCATTCTAGTAAGTATTAGATATAATTTTAAATTATTTGAATTTTATATTTCATTAATTTGAATTTTTAAATTATTATTTCATGAATACTACTTATTTCCATTCCTTCAATATGTACCTTCATGTGCAGTTAATCCTATTAGGGTTAGGGGTTGAGAGAAAAAGTGTCTTTAAACCTAATGAATCTCTGAACTAGAATATGGTTAATATTTTGGGCATTAATTAGTTTAAAAAAAATTTAATCCCATTAAATTTTATAATCCTAGACTTAGGAATTGTAATCAAAAGTCCCTGGCCTAATTGGAGTTGAGCAAGCTAGGTATAATAGAAAGTGATGCTCTCTACCATAGAATATAAGATTATTTCACATAGGTTGTTGAATATATCTAAAACATACAGTAATTACCAACATAGGTTTATCAAAAATATTTATTTATTATTATCTGTTTTATTTATATTTGAGAAGTGACTACTTTACTTGTTATATTTAAGATCTTTCATTGTATTGGAGTGTACTTAGTTGTCACTTCTTATTATTTTTAAAAAATTTATCCCACTTAAAACTTTGTAATAGTCTGTGTATATCTTGGACTAATTTTTGATAACTTTTATATAAAAACCTGATGTATATTGCAGATCAGGATTATTTTTTAATAAACTTCTTGAAAGTAGGTTATTTATATGAAAAGAGGATTAGGTATCAGTATGATACTGAACCTCATGGTTTTTTTCATGATGTGTTTCTTTTTTTTTGAAAACCAACATGTTTTAGTTTTCAAAACACTTAATAAAAACTATACTCTACTAGTTATCCTTAATTACTATTTTATATACTTTTATAGAGTGATTAGATTTATTTCAAAAGTCAAAGTGATTTTGAAATTTTTTCAACTAAAATTTGATCAGGCCTTCAATGAATATTTCAAAAACTATAAATTATATATTTCTATTATTTCATATAAATGAGCTATTTTGAAAACTGGGTCATTTATTCATTAATTTTTTTTAACAAAAATAATTAATTGGAATCTTAATTCACCCCCTCCTGAGTTGTTCATTAAGTCAAATATTTAGTATCAAAATAAGTTTTTTTCTTTTATTACATTTAAACATGATCATGTTTTTATTAAGGTATTTTTTACTTACTTTTTATTCTTTAATTTCTAATTGTGGATTATAAGTCTGAAGGTCATGCCACCAATAGACCTTCCAACATTAATGGTCAAAATTATACTCAGTGGAAAATAAAAATGAAACCACACCATGAGAGCTTGAGATTTGGTACTTTAGGATCTATTAATGGTAAATATAAAAAAACTAAAATTACCATAAATAACTGTTAAGCCCCATATAAATTTTATTGTGATTAAAAATGTAAAGATACTAATTATTTAGTTTGTTCTTTAAGATAGGATGAATTTAATAGGATGTCATCTTGTGATATGGCTCGTAAAATTTGGGATACCCTTTCTATATCCCATGAAGGAACTTCTAACATTCAAGAAATGAAATTAAATATATATAGTATCAACTATGATACTTTAAAATTAATAAATAATAAATATATCCCTAATATGTATATTAAGGTCAATGAGATCTTAAATACTATGATTTCACTTGACAAAACAATGATAGAAAATGATCAAGTGATGAGGATATTGAGAATTATACCAGATTGTTAAAGAGGAACTATAGTATCTATTTAGAAATCATATAAAATCAACAGAATATCAGTAAAATATATAATCAAAAGGCTGATGATTAAAAATGAAGAGATAATGGTGAACAGTTAATATAACAAACCAAAGAGGAAATATACAACCTTAAGTCATCATAATAAATATAAAGGGAAGTTTTTAGTAAATATTATACAAGTGGAAGTGTAGTTGATAAAAATAGTGATGAAGAAATGGGGTAGCTAAAAAGGTGATTTAAGAAGTTTTATCAAAATAAAATATTCTTTTATAAGTCAATTTATAAAAATAATTATGCTAAAAGAGGATATTGGAGGAAGTATTGCAAAAATGATGACTCATCTAATGAGATTTCCTACTATGAATGTAATAGGAAAGGAAACAAAAAATTGAAAATATGAAGCTAAAGTATAAGAAAAGGTATGAGGATAAATAGAAAAGATAAAATAAATAAATATAAAAGAAACTTTGAGTGAAACAGAATATATATCCAGTGACTCATATTCAATCCAAGATGATGTGAATGAAAAAGAAAATATATAATTTTTTAATACTTCTTATGAGGTTCCTCTACTTATTCTACTCATATATTTGATTTTTATAAAAATTGTAATGAATATTTAAAGGAATAAAGTGATATGATGGAAGATACCATAAATTAATTAAATGATAAATACCAAAATCTAAAAAAGATTCATGTTTTATGTCATATAGATAAATCTAAACTCAGAATAGAAAAGAAGAATAATGAAAATATTTTGAAGGAAAATAATGATCTTAAATTCATAAATCAAAAGCGTAAAGAGGATTTTTTAATATTTTATTAATATAAATAAAACATTGAATATAGTATTGGGTGAAAAAAAACCAAAAATCCAAATCTTAAATTGGATATGGATCTGTACAGCAATGGAAGCTTTATAAAAATTAGTTCATTCCTAGTTAAAAATATGATTTTGATTTCTATGGAAACTACAGAATTTCAAAATAACTATAAAAATTCTGCACCTAAAAAAGATTCTATGTCTAAATCTATTAATTCTATTATAAGAAAGCCCGTGAAAAAAAATATCGACTCTAAAATCTTGGATTTATAACCTATATAGACACAAATAGATCAAGGAACCAAAATCAATGTACATTTAATTAATTATAGGAAAAATTATTGAAAATAATATTTGACTGGAGACTACTAAAGATTCCGGAATTAAATAAAATTTGATTGAGTACATTTCACTTTTGGTGACAATTCACAGGGAATGATTTTTTGAATTTAGAAAATTGGTAACTCTAGATCTGTTCTTATTTCAAAAGATTTATTTTTTAATTATTTAAAATATAAGCTAATTATAATTTATTTTTCACGTGATGGTGGTTTTAATGTTAAATTTGTAAAAAATTATTGACATATTTATCATTCTAATCATGGTTTAGTATTTAATACTTAATGAAATGATAATTTATATTTTTTTAATTTATATTCCTTATTTTCTCAATCTGGTTCTTGTTTGAGTGATTTTCATATAGAATAATTGTTTGTGGCATATGATATTTGGGCATTATAATATATACTCACTTAAAAAGATTAAAAATAAATGTTTGGTGAAATATTTTCCTAAGATATAACTTCTTAAAGACAACATGTGTAATCATTGTCAAAGGAAAATAAACAAAAATATATTTCAATTTGAATAAATAGGTTTCTACTGATCAACCAAAATAATTGGTTTATATAGATTTATTTCGACCATCTAGGGTTTTTAGTTTAGCTATAAAACTCTAGTATTATTTCATTTTTTTATTATTCCAAATATACATGGGTGTTGTTTCTTACTCATAAAAGTGAAGTTCCTTCTTATTTTTCAAAATATGAAAGTTTATTAGAGAACCTTAGTGGAATCTCCATTAAAAACCTAATAAGTGATTATGAACAACAGTTTGTGAATAAATAGTTTGAATCAATCTACTAACAATTTGCTTATACTCAAAATTTTCTACACCTAGGACACCACATCCAAATAGGATTGTTTAAAGGATAAATAATAATATTTAAAAAAATCCCAATCTATAATCAGTGAATGTGAAAAACCTCTCTATCTTTTGAATGAATATATTAACACAACATGTTATGTAATTAAAAAATTTCTTATGAAATCTATCTTGAAAAACTCTATATGAATTATGGAATGTTAAAAACCCAAAAGTAAAATATATTAGTATTTTTTGATGAAAATTATATATTCTAAATATATAGTATAATTAGGATAAAGTTTACCCAAAAATTGATAAAGGAATTTTCCTTGGTTATTCAACCAATAGTAAGGCATATAGAGTCTATAATAAGATATTTAAATTTGCGGAGAAAAATATTCATTTCACTTTTAATGAGATAGATCAACATGAACTCAAACCTGATCTAGAAAATAATGAGGATAATATATCAAAATTGAATATCAAAAATACCTCTAAATATTCTGATCCTTATGATGATTTTCCAAATAAATATCCTAGTAAAGAGAACCAAATTATTTTTAACCAAGAAGAAGGAATTGTAAATCCACCTACTTCATTCTATAGAACCACTGGAAACTTCAAAAACCATCCCATAAAGGTTAATTTAGTATAAAGGTACTCAAACCCAAACCTCACTAAGAAAAATAGGTTGAACATAAATCCTTATTATCAAAAAATAAACCAAAGAACATCAATGATGTAATCCATTATGTTCATTGGGTAATGTCCATGCAATAAGAATTAAACTAGTTTAAAATAAATAAAGTTTGGAAGTTAGTAGATAGACCTAAAATAACCCAAATATTTACACCAAGTGGGTATATAGAAATAGGGTGGATGGGTCTCTCACAATCATTAGAAACAAATATTGATTGGTTGCACAAGGATATAGTCGATAAGAAGGTATTTACTATAAATAAGTATTTTCACCAGTAGTTGGAATATAATCAATAATGATACTACTTTCTTATGTAACACATTTAAACATCAAACAATATAAAATTGATTTAAATAGTTCAGTTTTAAATATTTATATTATTGAAGATATTTGTGTTGATCAAACCAAGGTATTTGGAAATCCTAATTTTCCTAATCATTTTATTAAATTAATATAATCTTTGTATGGTTTAAAACAAGATCTTAGAGCTTGGTAGGATAAGACAGTCACTTTTTTGTTCCAAATGGTTTTAAAAAAGGTTTTGTTGTCCCTATTCTATTTATAGAATTAATTTTCAAGTATGTTTTTTTAGTTCAAATATATGTTGATGATATTATTTATGGATCATCTAAACACCCCTAGTGTTCTGAATTTTATAAAATGACAAAAAATTAATATTAAAATAGATTAATGTGTGAGTAAAAATTATTTCTTTGTTTTCAAACTTTTCAAAACAAAGATGGAATAGTATTAATTCAAAGAAAATACATAAATTATCTTTTAAAATGATTTTATATGGATAACACTAAATGTAGTGACACTCATATGAGTAGAATTTGTAATTTAGATCTAGATGAGACTAGAAAGTAAATTGACTAAACAAATTACAGAGGTATGATTCAAAGTTTATTATACTTAGTTTTTAGTTGACCTAATGTTATGTTTACTATGTATATGTGTACCAATTTTCATGTAAACCCAAAGAAATTTCATTTATTTTTTTAAAAATAATTTTTAAATACCTCAAAATTATAACTAATTTTGGACTACTATACTCTAGAGTATCATCATCATCATTTATTTTTATTGAATATGAGAAAATATTCAAGGAAGTGACAAAGAGAGAAAGAAATTGGGGGGCTAAAGTAGTATAACCTGAGGGAATCAGCTCAAATAATATTAACCCCCATAGTTTTCAAAAATTTGAAGTTATAAAAGTAAGAAACTATAGAATCTTGATCGGTAAAAGATGCAAGATGATCTGAAACCTTAAAATCATCACCCTATGTGTGTCTGAAGTGGTTGTTGATGGGAAGCAGGCCTAGGAATTTCTTTATGGTGTAGGTAATTGACTAGGGGTAAAACGAGTGCCATGCAGTGAGTTGAGGAGAAAGAAGGAATTATTTTTTGATTCTGTGATAATGATGCCCCCCGTCGGCAAAGGGTCGGAAAAATGATCAAGGTTAGGGACTCCGCTTGTATGGAGGAACCACAACCACAATTTGTAGTGTTCTCCAAAATGACTGAGCCCATGGAGTCACAGACAACCCCTCCTCCTCTCATGACACAAGATATGAAAGACCCATCGTTATTCAGTTTCAAACCCATGATTGTTGGTTTCCATTAGACCCATTGACTTCTTAAGTTGCAACCAGGGAGGGTTCCATGAGAAGGTATTTGTAGAAGACAGAGAGAAGGGGCTTCCAGTCAGCTATCAATGATCTGGACCATATCGATAAGGATACACCTTTTTCTAGAAATGATGTCCCTACAAGAAGATTGGATCCCCTCATTCCTATATTCATTTCTAGCCTTTTAAAGAAACCAGCAGCTGACATGAAAAAACGTAGTCCTTCCCAGTCTCTTTTCACCCTTGACACCCGAGACATGAAACCATTAGACCAGGAAGGAAGCATCAAGAATGGATTGGGAGGAGAAGGTAGTAAACTCGCCAAAGAAGTTCCATAACTCCCATTCCCATTCTCCCTAAAAAATAGATGGTTCACACTATCTTATTTATGGTCTTTGCAACAGGACCACCGGGAAACCATGTTAACACCACATATTATGATATTCTCATCAATGGAAACATAATTATTTATAAGACTCCAAGTGAAAAATTTGTACTTTTTTGGGATTCTCATGAACCACAAGATCTCATTATAGTATTTACCATGTTTCTAGGGATATAGGGACTGATGAGAGACCTTAGTGGAGAAGTTTCCTAAGCTAGATGGAGAGAAAACACACCTGTCTAAATCCGTACTAATTTCAATGAGGAGTAATTTTCCTTGTTGATCATTGTTTAAAACTTCTTTGATAAAGACCATGAATCTTTTGGACTCTTTGAATGTGATATTATATGATGGAAATAATGGAAAATAGACAACCATTCCCAACTAGTTGACATGATAGAATGACAAATTACATTCCCTGATGATCCATCAGATTTGGGGTCAGAGGGCAGAGAACAGGGGGAGCAGGATAAACATTAAAAGAGAAATATATCCATATTCCATCGTTGGGCTACCCACGTAAGGTCTACACGTGATCTTATCCCGTAATGTACAGTGTTCATGGATTTCTCAACATAGTTTAGCATGCATGTAGAGAAAGGTGTCAGCTAGGCTACGAACATTGATCATACCTTCGTAGATAGGCTTTGACATCTTTCCCCAGGTGACCCAATGACATTTTCTTCAGCCTTCGCATCCCATATAAAATGATCAAGGATCTTGTTGATATTTAATATGACCCATTTCATGATTTTAAGATAAGATAGGGAATGAACTGAGGTGGCACGAAGAACACTGTTAACCAGTACAATCTGACCCCCAATAGAGAGGTATCTATTATTATAGTTGATGACCCTATTACTGATCTTACTAATTATGTAATCAAATTCATGTATACGAAACTTGTCTAGGGATATAGGGGTGCCTGATTATTCTATTGGAAAGTTTCCACATTGCATGTCTAGGAGGTTACATAGAGAGGCAACCTACCTAGAAGCACGTATTTTGGAAATGAAAATATTTATTTTGGATTTGTTGATGACATCCTAACTTTAATGATAGTACTCATACAACACCTTGATAAGGCCACAAAATTATCTCCTTATAGAATTAATGATAATCAGAATATCATCTAAAAACATGATATGGGATATTGGGGAAGATTACACTTTCTTCTATACAGGAACATCTCTCCATTTCTCATGCTTCTATGGAATATATGGATAAGAATATACTAGGAGAGAATGATGAGTCTTGAGGATATGGGTCCATCCTACCTTAAACAATGGGTAACCTTGAGGAATCCATGGGACATCCCCATGAACTTAACCTCCAAACCCAGAGGAAATAAAGCATCTAAAAAAGAGGTCATTTGACAAGGGGTAGAAGACCATAACATACAATAACTTATTGATAAATCTTCATCCAATTTGGTTAGATGCCTTGTTCATATCAAATTTAATGGATATGTTTGAGCTGTGAGCCATGGTTTTGATATCCCTAACCATCTCTTGGTCCAATGAAATATCACCCTGAATTGAGTGACCCTTAAAAAATCTAGGTTTCTTAAAGGATAACAACTATGGTAGGTGGACAGATAAACTTATATTGATAATACTAGAAAGTATTTTGTATGGTAAATAACTCATACTAACTAGGAGATAGTGGAGAATGGAGGAGGGGTTTCTGATTTTGGGAAGGAGGACCATTTTAGTGGAACAAAAAACTCTAGGTAGGCTCCCTCCCCAGAAAAATTATTGGATGGCCTTAGTCAAGTCACCTTTAACCACATACGAAGAGTCTCTATAGAAGGATCCTAGGAAACCTTCTGGCCAGAGAATGCTATCATCTTTAAGGTTCATTATTACCTCATATATTTCATATTCTTCTATAATAGACCTCAGCACCACATTGTCTTGGAGGGAAACTTGATTGGAGATTGCTTTTATGAAACTTGCATCTCCTCCCAGGTATCCATCAGGAATTCGTGGGTTCGGTCCATTAAGGAGGTCTTTAAATAAAGAGTAAGAAATATTCCCCACCAAGTCCCTATCATTTTAATATGACATGTCGCCATTTGGATGTTGCACTAAACAATGTGATTCCCCTCCATAATACATGCAGGAAAGTATTTGGTGTTCCTGTCACCCTCATCAATCCATACGATTTTCAAGGTCTCCCTCACCATGCATTTATATTGGAGTATCATGTCAGTTATGTTGAGTCAATAGGGTTTTACTTATGACTTTTCCATTCCTTCATGAAAGGGGGAGATTGTTGAGTCATTAAGGTTTCCTTATGACTTGACCATTCCTCTTGTTTTGAGAATCACAAACACCTTAAGGAAAATTTCATTTTACCTCTATAAGAAAAATTTCCTTCCACATGGAAATTTACCTTACCTCATTTTCATTGTTCATAACAATATTTTTCATAACTTTAAAAATCAGATTGTAACCAAAAACCTCAGAAACATATAATACTTAGATATGAAGAATTCTATTTAAGACACTGAATTCTGGTTACGAACTCTCATGAAGTTCAACTCCAAATTCTGGTTATGAACTCTCATGAAGTTAAACTCTAAATTTTGGTTATGAACTCTCATGAAGTTCAACTACGAATTCTAGTTACGAACTCTCATGAAGTTCAACTCCAAATTCTAGATACGAATGTTATGAAGTTCGACTCTGAATTCTGGATATGAACATTCATGAAGATCAAATCTGAATTATAATTATGAACTTATGTAAAGTTCAACTATGAATTCAGATTACGACATCTGGTTACAAACTTGTCTAAGTTCTGACTCTGAGTTCTCTGAATTCAGACTTCAAACTCCTATGAGTTTTAACTACAAATTATCATAAACTCTGACTCCGAACTTTTTAAGTTTAGGTTCCGAATTCTTATTGAATCCAGACTCCAAATTTCCTTAGAATTCAGACTCTGGAATTCTATAAAATTCAGGTTACGAATTCCTAGAAAATAGAATCCAAATATCCTTGTATTATAAGACTCTGAATTCCATTTTGGTTAGACTCCGAAATCTCATTTCCTTACATTCCGAATATTGGATTTTGGTTATACTTACACCTGTTTAGTTATAAAATGATGTCTTGCTTTTAGTTATCAACTAACCATTATTTCAGTGAAACATGTACAGGTCCCTCCGAAATTCAAGGAAAAATATAACCGTTTGAGGAGTGAGCCGACCGTTGGATCCATGCCTATAAATAAGAGCTCATTTGAAAGATCTCAACACACTTCGATACAACTTTTCAAGACTCTTGACAAAGTACTGGTGAAGTGATTTCTAGAGAGAGAGACTCTTATAAACTCTCAGGCTTCATGCAGAAAGTTTTGAACTACTCGTTCAAACTTTTCTTCATGCATATTTGCTTAGTGCAGAGGTTCGATTTCCTTGAAATCAGAGACTTCAGGTTGTGAAGTCAGAGGTGTCTATTTCCTTACAAATTGAGGGCTTGTGGGGATAGCAAGATAGATATCGATCTTCGGATTGAGGGATTCCCTGGTTTTGGGTAAGACAGGCTTTCTTGAAAGTATAAATCAAGGGACCTCTTATCCAAGGTTGTTGGATACCCTCCTCTTTGGGTTAAAAGAGTTACAACTTTTTACTTGTAGTACTTTGATTTCCAATGTGTTTTTTTTGTATTTGAGTAAAGTATAACTTTCTTATACTTCTTCATACTTGTAATCTGATTAAGTCAGATTCTATACAGTTTAAGCTAGAATCTTAGTTGTTTTAAATCTTCGTTAAGTTTCATTTCCAAAATCACTTTTCCAGAATCAAACAAGATATTAGAACTTTGAGGTGTTGTGAATTTTGGTTACTCAAAATTCCCTTATGGAATTTTTAAAGAATACAATTCACCCCCCCCCCCCCTCTTGTATTAGTATCTCATTTTACATATTATATCCTACATTTGGTAATGTAGAGTATATTATACTCAAACATACCATCTAACAATTGGTATCAGCGGAGGTTACCTCTGAATTAATCTCACGATTAGATTCAGAAGATAATTCATAGAATTGATTTTTTAGAATCATATTTTCTGGATTCACAATTTTTTGGAATCTATTTTTCGGAATCACATAGATTGGATTCATTTTTGCATAGAGATATTATTGCTCTATTTTTTCCTTGCCTAGGATATTTTATCTTGTTTACAAACTCATATTACTAACAAATTTTTGTTCCAAATATTTTCTTAAGGATGGAAGGTTTAAATGTTGGCCTATAGATAATCTAAATCCTACCAGACCTCCTGTTTTTGATGGAAATGATTATGAGTACTAGGGAGATAGGATGAAGACATTTGTTATCAATACTGGAGTTGATAACTATCTAATGCTGACTAGAGATTATAAGATTTTGTATAAGGAATAGAGAACCTTTACAAATCAGGAGAAATACGAATATCAAACAAAATTCAGAGTGAGAAATACTTTATTGTGTTCCATGAATAGGAACATCTATAGTCAAATATCATTGTGTGAAGAAGAAAATTCAATCTAGAAGAAACTTGAAGTTACACATTTTGGTACATCTAAATTCATAGAGACTAGCAGATTTATGTTGAGAGCTAAATACCATGGCTTTAACTTTTCTTATGGAGAACCTATAAGCAAAGTACAACAAAGGTTTATGATTATCGTGAATAGATTAAAATATATGGGAGAAAAAGGCTTGGATGATGAGGCTCTTGTAGATAAAATCATAGATATCATGCCAAATGAATGGGAGTCCAAGATAACAGCTATTGATGAAAATAGGAAAGTCACTCAGATTTCCTTAGATGAGTTATTTAGAACTCTTCTTCTGTATGAAACCAGAATGAAGAGAGATGCTGAGAATGTTAATAAGAAGAATGGGAATGGAGGAGTATCTTTTACAACCACTTCTTTACTTATGAAAGCCAAGACCCCAGAAAGAGTAACTAGATCAAAGTCAAATAAAGTCATTATTCAGTCAGAATCTAGTGATACAGAAAAGTTAGAGAATGAATTAGAAAATCTTGATCAGAGAATGAACAAGATTGTTGGTCAGAAGAATCATCAGAATAAGTACAAGAAGAAAGACTACAGAGATAAGAAAGATGGAGAAGTTACTTATTATGAATGTATAAGAACAGGTCATATCATACATGATTGTCCCTTGTTTAAAAAGAAGGATAATAAGGAAAGGAATTCAGAATGGAATAAGAAGTTCTATTGATCAAAGAACAAGAAAAGTTATAAAGATAATGATACTTGCAGTGTTAGCTGTGGAGACTCTTCAGAAAGTGAATCTTATGAATATTATTAATTAGCACATAAGAACATTGGATTCATTGCTACTACTTCTTTCCCTAACACATGTCTTATGGCCAACGTATGCTCTACCGAGGCATTAACAAATTTATCTATTGATAAGAATTATTATTTCGAAAATAGTACTTCTAATGAAGATACTTCATCTTCAGAAAATGAATAAATACCTTCATATGAAGAAGTTTCTAGATTTTCCAAGTTACTTGAAGCAAAAAAATTGTAAAATTTCTTTGAAATTATACAAGGCAAATACTGGGGAAGAAATTCTTACAAAATATATTTCAGATCTTTCTAGAGATCTTGGAGATAAAGATGATCTTTTAGAAAAACATTCTAAAGACCTTGAGAAAGCAAATTCTGCTAAGGAAGAACATTCTAATGATCTTAAGAATACTATTTCAAAGATGAAAGTTTTTTAGGAAAAATCTAACTCTAAGGAAATGATTCCTGAGGATAGAAATTTACTCATCAGACTGAAATCTGAAATATTTTCTCTCAATAATCTTCTTGCAAACTTTACCTCTGGGAAGGAAAATTTTGACAAGATGTATTCCAAAATTAAACCTCATGGAAACACTACAGGAGTAGGTTATACTCACCAAAAATTGGTTTTTAAAAACAACTATTTTGTTCCTTCTAAAGCCCCTTTTTGCACTAAGTGTCATAGTGGTAGGCATTGGAAGAAAAATTGATCCTTGAATAGAGTTGAATCTCTTGGGTTTCATACAGCTTATTTTTTTAAACAAATGTGGATACCCAAAATTCTATTGTCTAACAATTCCGGATCCAAGAAAGTTTGGATTCTGAAAATATAACTTTCTTATTTTCAGGAAAATAGAGAAGATACCAACAGCAATACGTGGTACATGGATAGTGGATATTCCAGAAATATGACTGGTAGCAAAAACTATTTTTGAAAAGATTATCAAAATGAAAGGAGGAAAAGTAACTTTTGGAGATAATTCAAAAGAAGATATCATTCTTCAATTTATCGGAATGCAAGATCAACTTGCTGATATTTTCAAAAAATCTTTACCTTCTGATAGATGTGAGTACATTCAATGTAATTTAAGAATTATAACCATAAGTTAATACTTCTTAATTAACTTCCTGTTGAATCAATCTCTTTATAGTAATAAACTCCTTTTCATAGGGCGAGTACATTTGTTTTCAAAAAAAATTTGTAATGAAGTTTTCAAAAAATTTCTTAATGAAGTTTTCAAAATTTTTCATAATAAAAATTTTCATTGTAGGATTTTCAAGATTTTTCATAATGAAAATTTTCATATTCTGTTTTTCAAATTTTTTGTAATGAAATCTTCGGACCAAAAATTTTCATGATAAAAATCCTCAGACCTGAAGTTTTCATAATGAAAATATTCGGATTGGGAATTTTCGTAATAAAAATCTTCGGATCGGAAATTTTCATAATGAAAATATTAATATTGAAATTTTTCGTAATGGAAATTTTCAGATTTAAATAATTCATAATGAAAATTTTCGGATTTAAAATTTTCGTAATTGAAATTTTCGGATTTCAAATTTTCGTAATGGAAATTATCGGTTTTGAAAATTTTCGTAGTGAAAGTTTTTTTCACATTCAAGTTTTTTTTAGAATCCAAAGTTCTTCAATAAAAATATTCCTTAGTATGAATAATCTTTCTAGCAATCCAAAAGTTATGATTCTTACTTGAGTTTTTCATAATTACCTCTTACTTGCAGTTTGTTTCTTTTGTTTTTAAAATTTCTCGGATTCAATTTTCCATAAATCCAAATGTTTTTATTTTAAAACCTCAAAAGATCGGATTCAACCAAATTTTTCCTTGTGCCAATTATTTCAACCGTCAGATCAGATCTGAAGAAATATCAGCCATTAGATTCAAATGGGAAGTTTAACCATCACTTCATCACCTATATAAAGGGGAACTCGAAGGGTTGTCCCACATTGGTTCTCAAGCTTTCGCGTCTCGAAGCTCTTCTCCTATACAAAATCCTGTTCCGAATTCTTCAGAAGTTCTTAGAGTCTGAATGTCTGTAGAAGTCCTTTCTCAAGGAATTTCTACTGTTAAGCTGATTGTGGAATGGAAAATTTACAGGGAGAGGTTAGTTCATGCAAATTTCTTTAATAAGTATGACTCTATAATTTCCAATAATATCAAGCTCAATGGATGGTAAAGTATAGCTATTTCAAAAACAAGAGCTCAATATGTGGTGTATCTAGACTTTCTGATAGAATTCTATGAATCAGTTTGCTTCTTCAAGGAAGAAGGTAGAGAAAAATTCTCTTTTAAGAGTTATGGGAAGACATACAAACTCTCTTACACTAAGGCTGCGAGCTTGGTAGTGCTATAATATAAAGGAAAATCGGAATTTAACTCTCACAAATTACCTGAGGTTCAAGGAAGTTTTGTTATGGAAAAGGATATGGAATGCCTTGGGCTCAAAGAAAAAAAAGACAAAAAATATTTCCCATCTATCCACTAATAATCGGATTCTTTAGTTATGGATTCAAGGCCTTATCATATCGAGAAATGCTGACAAGGAGACCCTGAAGAAAACTGACATGTACATACTGTAATTTTTAGTAAACCTAAGGAAGGTCAATCTCATGAGACACATTCTCATTACGATTGAGAATATCAAAAATGGGAATTTGAGAGCTCAAATTATTATGTATCCTACCTTACTCTCAAAGCTGATAGTTCGGTGTCTCGAATCCTTTAATATTCCCTGCATTTCCAAGGAAATGAATTGAAAAGTTATGCTGATTAGTGATGACACTCTTAAGAGGATGAAGGTTGGCTTCTCCAAGGAGTCAGTAGAGTTCTATGATCTGTTTGAGTAAGAGGCAGAATCGTTTACAGAAAAAGTTGACAAAGCTAAACCTTCAAAGAAAGGTGAGAAGAAAAGAAATCTAAAAGAAGTGGAAGAAATAGATAAAACCCCTAAGTATAAGGAAGTCCAATCCACACCTCCTAAACCAAAGAAGCAGAAAGTCTACCCATATGAGGTGGTAGAAAAATGGATTAAGGATAATAAGAGTAGAAAAGAAGGGGAGCCACAGTTCGGTTTGGATCCTGATGAGGCTAAGGCCTTGAAAGAAAAGGCTGCTGATGAACTTGAGAAGCATACCAAGGAAAAGAAGATGAAGAAGAATATGTCTAAGGAAGAGATTGTCGAATATCATTTAATAGACACTTAAGTTTCATCTGAACAAATTCTTGTACCAAAATATTTCCTTGTAGAACAATTTTCAGAGACTCCGAGTAGCAGGACTCCGGAAAATCCACAAGAAAAGATTCTGGAAGAGAAGAAAGCTATAGAATAATAACAAAGAGATGGGAACAGTGGTGGATTTGATGATGTGATCAAAAAAGTTGAAGAATATCATGAAAAAGAAAGTTCTTAAGAGAATTTGTCAATCCAAACTTCCCAAGACGGATCCTCAAAACTGGTTACTCATGGAGATGATGAGAAAGGAGAACAAAAATAATTGAATAAGTTGTCAGAGGAAGAGATTCATAATCATGACTTTATTCTTCCTGAGGATATTGAAGCTGGAGCTTAGAAGGAAAAAGTGGATGAAGATAAAATTGTACAGATATCCGGAAGTGAGCAAGAATATCCTGATGAAGAAGAAGATTTGAAAATCAGTAAGGCTAAAAAAGTATTGGTTGATACCCCAACAAAAGATATTTTGAAGAAGAATGAATATGGAGGATCCTCAAAGAAGAAGTTGGTAGAGTTAGAGGAAGAACCATCACAATGTAAAATGTCTGGTTCAGATTCATCTGCATGGGGACATGATTTTGGGGTTCAGACCCTGAAGAAGCTGGTGGATTCCATTCTGATCCTTCCATCAATCGATTCTAGATGCCAAATGATTCAGCACAATATGAATCAAAAGTCAGACTCTGTATCCATGGTGATGGATAGATGTGTTAATATTGAGGCCGAACACAAAAATTTCATGATCCATTATGAATACCACAAAAGTTATTTCAAGAAAATGACCAAATGGTCTATGAAGATTGTTGAAGATATGGAAGAGCTTGATCAGTTCCAAGAAGACGTTAAGGAAGACCTTACTACTGAAGATACCAAAATCAAAAATCTTTCAGACAGATTTCAGGAAAAGCTAACTCTTGAAAAAAATTCTCAGATTCAAGAATTCAAGGATCTGAATGGGAAGCTGAGTTATATTGTTCAAATCTTTAAAACATAGAATGATCTCTGGAGCGAGATGGAAGAAAATCTTGTGTAGCAAGATGCTTTTCTGAAAGCCCAAGAAGAGGCCATCAGGGCTCAGGAAGAAAGGATCAAGGCATTAGAAAAGCAATCAGAGGAAGATCACAAAGAGCTGAAAAAGCTAAAGACCATTGTGAAGATGCTAAATCCCATGGAAAAAGAAGCAAAATAAATCCCACTCCTATCTTTCTTTGTACTTGTTTTTCCTTGTACTAATACATTCAATCTCAATGAAATTGTGGATGCTTGTTTTTGTTTGCATGTCTATACTAATATATCAGGTACTATATTACTTTTCCATTCCCTCAAATTCTTTTTGAAAATCACAAAGGTGGAGAAGGAAAAATAATTCTAAAGGGGAGAAGGAAAAAGGATTCTAAGTAAGTGGGAGATCTCATTATGAATATTTAAACATTCAAATGAAAATTCTCATTCTAGAAATTTAGAATATGATGCTTAGTGTTCTAAATCCTAAAAAGGAGTTAGTTATATTCACCATTATCTATGAACAAAGGTAGATAAGATTTAATTTCAAAGTCTAAGAAATTTATTCCAAGTCTTATATTCATTTTCGTAAGGATGTTTGTGCTTTCCAAAATGGGGGAGATTGTTGATTCGATAAGGTTTTCCTTATGACTTTACATTCCTTCATCAAAGGGGGATATTGTTGATTCATTAAGGTTTCCTTATGACTTGACCATTCCACTTGTTTCAAAAATCATAAACACTTTATCATAAGTAAAATTTCATTTTACCTCTATAAGGAAAATGTCCTTCCCCAAGGAAATTTACCTTACCTCATTTTCATTGTTCATAACAATATTTTTCCTAAGTTTAAAAATCATATTGTAACCAAAAACCTCATAATCATATAATACTTAGATATGAAGCATTCTGTTTAAGACTCCGAATTCTGGTTACGAACTCTCATGAACATCAACTCTGAATTCTGGTTACGAACTCTCATGTAGTTCAACTCTGAATTCTGGTTGTGAACTCTAATGAAGTACAAATATGAATTTTGGTTACGAACTCTCATGAAGTTCAACTCCGAATTCTTTTTACAAACTCTCATGAAGTTCAACTCCGAATTCTGGATACAAACGTTATGAAGTTCGACTCCGAATTATGGATACAAACATTCATGAAGTTCGACTCCGAATTTTGATTACGAACTTATGTAAAGTTCAACTACGAATTCATATTAAGAATTATGGTTACGAACTTGTCTAAGTTATGAATCTGAGTTCTCTAAATTCAGACTCCGAACTCCTATGAGTTTTGACTCCAAATTCTCATGAACTCCAACTCCGAACTTTGTAAGTTCAGGTTCCGAATTCTTATTGGATCCAGACTCTAAATTTACTTGGAATTAAGACTCCATAATTATATAGAATTTAGGTTCTGAATTCCTAGAAAACAGAATCTGAATATCCTTGTATTATAAGACTCTAAATTTCATTTTGGTTATACTCCAAAATCTCATTTCCTTACATTATGAATATTGGATTTTGGTTATACATACACATATTTAGTTATGAAACGATTTCATTATTTTAGTTATCAACTAACCATTATTTGAGGGACATGTGTATAGGTCCCTCTAAAATTCAAGGAAAAATATGACCATTAGAGGAGGGAGTTGACCGTTAGATCCATGCCTATAAATAGAAGCTCATTTTAAAGAGCTCAACACACTTCAACACAACTTCTCGAGACTCTTGAAAAAGTGTTGGTGAAGTGATTTATAGAGAGAGAGACTCTTATAAACTCTCAGGCTTCATGCAGAAAGTTTTGAACTGTTCATTCAAACTTTGTTTCCTGCAGATTTTCTTAGTGCAGAGGTTCGATTTCCTTGAAATTAGAGACTTCGGGTTGTGAAGTCATAGGTGTCGATTTTCTTACAAATCAAGGTCTTGCGGGGATATCAAGAAAGATACAGATCTTCGGATTGAGGGCTTACCTGGTTTTGGGTAAGACAAGCATTCTTGAAAGTATAAATCAAGGGACCTCTTATCCAAGGTTGTCGGATACCCTCCTCTTTGGGTTAAAAGAGTTACTACTATTTACTTGTAGTATTTTGATTTCCGTTGTGTTTATTTTAGTTGAGGAAAGTATAAAACTCTTATACTTCTTCATACTTGTACTCTGATTAAGTCAGATTCTATACACTTTAAGGTAGAATCTTAGTTGTTTTAAACTTTTTTTAAGTTTCATTTCTGGAATCACTTTTCTGAAATCAAAAAAGATATTAGAACTTAGAGGTGTTGTGAATTTTGGTTACTCAAAATTTCCTTATGTAATTTCTAAAGAATACAATTCACCCCCCCCCCCTCTTGTATTAGTATCTCATTTTACATATTCGATCCTATATTTGGTATTGTAGAGTATATTATACTCAAACATACCATCTAACAAGTTAATTAGTCCTTCTTACTGGAGACGTCTTCGAAAAACCGGTCCTCTCAGTCTGCCTAAATGATGGATTCATGTAATTAAATCTCTTTTATGGATATTTCCATATCCCTATCTCTCAGAGGAAATAATTTTTCCCACTCATAGAGATTTATTTTAAGCCTAATTAATTTATTTTTAAAGTCAATCCACACTCTCCCTTGGGTGGGCTCTCTCCATGAGTCTCCTATAATTTGATGACAGTCAGGGAAGTTGGTCCAGTGTTGGTAGAATCTGATGGTATCCAAACTTTCCTAACTCGTAGAGAGGGAGACAAGTATCATATAGTGATATGAGATTCTATGCATAAGGTGACTAACTATGATAGTGTAAAATGAGGATATGACCCACATGTTAGAAAGGCATTATTCCAGATGAATCCACAATCAGTGAGCCCCATGCTGGTTGTTGCACCATGTGAACTGATCACCTATGTAACTGAGGTCCGTTAGGCCTTTTCCAACCATGAAGTGGGTGAACTACAAGATAGATTTACTGGGGAAGGGTACCCTTCCCTTATTCTCCTCTGGGTTAGCGATATCATTTAAATCTACTCCCACAATACTGGGATAGCTACCGGGATCAAATTCATTGAGATCATTCCACAGGTTTTCTCTAGGATGAGTGTCACATATATCATATATAAAGGATGCAAGGCTTACTCATCTATCCTTAATGGCCTTGGTTGTAATGTTAGAGTAAATCATTTTTCTGATTATGTAGATGATCTGTGGCCTTTAATGGGATTTATCGATAAATATAGTTTCATTATATAGCGGTTATACCATAGTCTTTATTCATTATTTGTAGTGGTAGAGAAAGATATTGATACTTCTTGAATAGAATAGTGTAAGTCACATGTCTGGAATTTCATTCAAGAACAAATATGGGATAAATAGTTCTTGATCAATAAGTTACCCTTATATCCATGATTAGTTCACATATTGTATCTTTTTTTATTTCAGTTTTTGAGGGTAAAAAAATTAAAAATAACATTGATAATTGTAAAGGACCTAATGTTACCTTACAAGAAATGAGATAATTTATTAAAATTACAAAATAATGGAATAAATGAGTATTAATGGGGTCTATATCCAATTAACTATGAGAATTTAATTTTTTAAGAATCCCATTCAGGATCTTAATGGGGATACTACTATGATAAGGCTTATAATAGTGTAACTAGATGGTGAATGTTGACTTATTTTTGAAGTTTATTCAAAAATATTGTATCCAAAGAATGGATATTTTAGTATTTTGATGTGGAAAGATATATTATTCCAATATATGTTGATAAAAAGTTATAAAATAAAATTTTCATATATCTGATGGTGCACATAATGGGGTTGAGCAAACCTACTTCATGTTCCAATTCTCTTGTTTCTCCTAAGTTAATTTTTGCGATGTAGGAATCTAGAAGACTTTTTTATAAAGGAGAATAAATGGTAACTTAATTTTATGTCTTATTTTTCATTAAAATAACATTTAAAATAAAGATAGAAAATTGAAACCCCATGTTAAAGATATGTTAGTAGATAGTGAGAGGTTGTATGAGAATTTTAACCCTATGGATTACCCTTCCAGACTAAGAGACTTAGTTGATCCTGTATTGAATCCAAATAAAATAATTTTTTTATATTAAGATAAAGAATTTTATGAGTCCATTGATAAAGTTGAATAGGAATATATTGATGAATAAAAGTAATAATTTGTTCCGTTTTTAGTTGAGGTGAGGAGTGACCCTAATATTGTCAAGAATCCAAAAGTTTCCTTTTGACCAACTGACTCTACACTTTATTTACCTTCTAAAGAAAGGTTATCGAAACATGATGAGGATTTAGATAATGAGGTTTAAAATTATTCTCATCTTGAAGAATAAAATTCAAATAGTCCTAAGGATTTTATTTATTTATCATATAAAACATTATATGATATTTATATGGAAGATGACGATAAGGAAACAATTCCTTTCTTGACTACTTATGAGTCTTTTAAGACACTAAGTGGTGATTGGGATATAGAATCTCAATTTTTTTTACTAATTCATGCTATTGTAATACCAAATGAGATGTGGTAATGTGTTACATATGATTAGGATGCACCTTATATGGGGGAGAAGTCCCCATGAATAGATGTTCTTGTTCTTATTTATTTAGATTCCAATGATGATCCTAATGAAGGTATTCCACCACAACATGGTGGACTTTCCATTTATGTTTCCAAGAAATATTATAAAGGATTTTTAGTAAAACATATTGACCATGCTTATATTATATAACATTTCCCTTTATTTTTATATGCCATTAATGTGAGACTAGTGGAACAACCCCTAGTGATTGGTGATGAAGCTAGTCTGGAGACTACTGTTCCACCTAGATAGGAGATTATCTCACCTCCTCCTTCTTTTCCCCATACCAATTCCCTAACACAAGAGGATTTTTATTCATTTATGGACAATATATTATCTAATATTCATTTATTGGTCAGAAATTTTTCTTTCCCATATAAGAGTCTCATGGAATATGATATTTATTTGATAGTATCTTTGGTTGAAACTCACCTCCAACCTAAAATATTTCTAAGTATTGGAAATTTGGAAATATATAATAGATTGTAAACTGAATAGATTTGATTTTTTATACTCTATCTTAGAGGACATGAGACTAGATATAACTCAGAGATATATATTTCAGAATGGAAGGTTAAAATACCTTTCTACAGCTAGAGCTTCTTCTTCAAAATTGTTTGCCACTTTTGTACCTTCTTTAGTTGATGTTGTGTTGAACAAAAATGATATTAAGGAAGAGAAACTTGTTTTTTTTTGAGAATTTATCTACCTATAACCAAGATTATCATCAATAGATAAAATATTAGGGTGAGTATATATATATATATATATATAATTTCGTTATATAGTGTTTTAATGAATAAATAAATGACAGTGTAAACATAACCAAATCCATTAAATATTAACTATATATGATTTTGGCCAAAATGGAACTTAACTTTCATTTCATGCTTTTTTCTAAAAATCTAAGTATTACACCTGTAAATAAGGATTTAAATGAGCATGTCAGTCATTTTAAGAATTTCTCCTCCTTCCAAAATATGTTTATACAGGAAAAGATAGATTTATTTTTGGTAATGGTGAAAGGTGGAAGGGTCATTAATCAATTTGTGGTGCTACTGGATCCCTTCTTGTATACTTCCAAGAGAAAAGTCATTGCACCTCTATCTATTCACATAGAAACATCTATTTTTCTCCAATTTCATCACCTTTGTAGACCAAATCCATAGTAATTAGTTATTTTGGGCTAAATTCTATTGAGGCAGTGATAAATTTGTAGCTAGTTTCTTCTGGTAATGTATCCAGGCTTGATTCACCTCGATCTACCCCTACTCATGTCCCAAATATTATTGGAAAACAAAAATACTTAGATGATCTTACGTCCCTGTATAAATATCATTCATCTGATTCATAATATGATTCGATATAGACTTTTATTTTTTTTATTAATTTTGTATTTAATTATCTTTTCTATTAACAATACACCAGTATCCTCTATTCATTTTTATTTCCATTTATATATTTTCTATTATCTATGAATTTTTTATAATCCTAAAGGGGGATAAAATAATGTGTGTAGATAAATTATGAGGATGATTATTCTTATGTTTTAAGGAAATTTTTATTTTTTCTATCTATTTTGTTTGAAAAAAATAATAATATTTATTTTAAGACCTTTAATTTATTAAAATCCTCTATTTTTTTATATCTTTTTCACCCATAATTTCTGATCATTAAAAAGTGGATGATCATTGGCCTAGTCTAAGAAATTCCTTTTTTAAAATTTTCACATATCATGTTTTATTTATAATTATTAAGTGTTTATTTTCCCTTAAAAAAGTATTACATGTTTATCTTTGCCCATACATAAGTATCTAAAAATTTATTTTACCTTTATGTAACTATCTTAAGTGTTATGTTAAGTTTACATAATATTTAGAGTACCCTTATGTGAGCTTTTTAGTCTTTGTTTTTCCCTCACGTAATATTTTTGTACCCTTACAACATTTTTTATATACCCTTACCAAAGCTTTATAATCTGTACTTTACCTTTATGTGATTCCAATTTACCCTTATATATGGATCTATTTACCATTATGCAAGATTTATAAAATCTAGGCTACCTTTATGTGTGTATCCTTTTACTATTACACAAGCCTTAAAAATTACTTTTCCCTTAAAAAAATTTGTTTATCTTTAAGAAAAATGTTATCTAAACCTTAATCAATGTATTCAAATGTTTTTTTACTCCTATAAAAATTTAATTGTAAAATTTCTAAAATTCAATGTTTTTATTGTTAGTACCAGCATGATAACACTAGTTTAACATTTATACCACTGGAAGAGTTAATGTTATCACTAGAACAGTTCCTACTACCACCAAAGTATTTATTTTACCACTAGTTGAAATCTTTTACCACATGTGAAAATATGCTACCACCAGAACAATATTCGCACCATTAGATTACATGGACTTTTGTTAGTTCAAATTATATTACCACTAGATAACTCTACTACTTCTATAAGAATCTTTCAACTTTCAGTTCGCTTCTTCTACCACCAGGCCATGTCTGCTGTCGTTAGTGAAGGTGAGATACCACGAGTCGAGATATAATACCAATAGTTCAGTTTTTTCTACCAATAGTTTAATTTTATACCAAAAATCGAAATCATGATGTCATAGCTATATAGAATAAAATTAAAATAAATTATTCAAATTAATTGCTTAAGTTGTTTCATGTAATGCATAGACAAGTGGATTTAAGAATGATATATCTTAAATGACTATATATATGCATTAAATACAAAGTCATATTTTCCATATTTTCCTATTATAACATGGAATTATCTCATTTTATTATTATATTTAAATGGGTATTATAGATTATAAAAATGTACAAAATTAGTGTAACCCCTCATGTACAATTTTTTGTTGGTTTGTTGGCTAAATGGATGAATACTTTTTATAACTGTACAAATCTCAATGATTTAGTGTTTATCAAAAAAATCAAAACCTTGTAAAGAATGATAGAACAATGATCAATTACTAATTTAAAGACAATCCAAAATAATAATTAGAACACTCCGAGTAATATACTTACTTGATCAAATTATCAATAATCAAAAAAACTTTTATAATCATTATTTATTTTTCTTTGTTTTAATTACATTTGAGTTGTGACTACTTTAACATGTGAATTTAGTAGCATAAGGTCCTGTACTTTATTGGATAGTACTCAGATACTCTCTTCTTATTCATTTTAAAACTCTTATCCAATGTAAAAATATGAAAGAGGAAAAATGTAGCCTTGAATTCTTTGTGAGAAGATTCATGTAAAAACCCAATCAAGGTTATGGATTAAGTTTATTGTTTAATAAACTTCTTGAAAGAAGTATATTTCTAATTGGGGAGTATTATGTCTCCAATTGAGATGGATATTTTTCTATGTGTCTCTTTATTTTGTTATTTTCTCTTTCAAAACGAGATTATTTTAAATTTCAAAACTTTTATTCAGAACCATACTTATATATGTTTAATTATTTTTTTATATATTATGTTTAGAGTTATTATATTTATTTGAGAAGTTAAAGTGATTATGAAATTGTTTTAACTGGTCTATGATAGATCATTTGGGAAATGTTTCAAAAAAATTATATTATATATCTATACTATTTTGGTTAATTGGGGTGTTTTTATAAACTAGTGGATTTATTCTTTAAATTTTTTTTTTAAATAATTTTAAACTCAATTCAACCCTATTGAGTTTTCCACTTGGACCAATATTTTGGGTTTACATATTGGTCATCTAGTCATCAATCTAAAGATTATGTTTCTAGAATTGGATATATATGTACTATTTCGGGACACGGTAGTTAGTATCAAAGGATTGTTTAGAAAACATTGGTGTTTAGGAAGTTATCATATGAGGATTGTTTTGGAGTTTTGAATACCATCAAAGGTTAATATGTCTAAGGTTGATCAAAAATTTAAAGGCATAAGCTTCCTTTCAATATTTTATGTGATGAGATAATATAGTGATTAATGATGTTTTTAGAGTGGTTTGAAATTATTAAGGAATATGAAAATCTAAGGTTTAACTTTTGAATTAGTTTCAAGGTTATTTGGGAAGAATTTTATTAGGGAAATATGTTGAAAATAACATATAACCTTTACGGTTAATATTTTCTCTAATGTTAAGGTAATTATGGTTAATTAGGATAAAGAGTTATTATATCTTTGAAAAAATATTTATTTTCAAATTGATAACCATGGGATTAAAAAATTGATATGGCCATCAGGTGGTTAAAGTTATTTTGAAATAATTTCACAATATATTTATAGAACATGATATTATGAAGGTGATGTAATTTTTTTGGCTGATATGGGATTTTATGTTAAAACTATTAATATTTTTTGAGGAAAAATATTGAGTTATCTTTGGGAAGGATATACTAATTTATTGTGTTTTATTACATGGTGAGTTGGGTTATTTTTAAAAATATTTGTATATTTTGGAGAGTATATGATTAGGGAAAATATATTTTTGGCATGTGGATTTTTTATTTATTAATTTTGTTTGATGATAAATATTAAGTTGATTTTGGAAGAAAATGTAATCAAATAAATTTTACTTTGGGTTATGAATTCGAACTAACAAATTTTTAATAATTTTAAGGTTATTTATTTGTCAAATTATTTATGTTTAACTTTTGGTGATATTGTCGAGGTTTTGGAGATTAATGTATCTTTTCATTATATAGTTTATTCATTATCCATACTTGTGCTAAAAAAAATTGGGTTTAGTAAAAATCTAGAAAGATGTAAAGACATGTAAATTTCAAGGAAAATTTATTTTTCTTAATTCTTTGAAATTTTACGAGTCCACAGTTTCGGACGGCACCTGATTCCGATACCCATTGTGCCTGGAATAAATTTCGGAAGTTTTGTTATGGTACGTTCAGTAAATGTACGTGTGGTTTTTACTATCTTTTGAACTGGTGCTCGGAATTGAAATCTGAGGGCACCGATGAACTCGCAGCGTCGGTTTTCTCTTAATAGAACCTTTACCACGGTTGCATTTTGTCGTATGTGGTAGTTAAAATTTGGGGATTCATTAAGAATTAAATAAAATTGTTGTGTTACAATTTTATTTTAAGTGGAAGTTATTTACTCCAAAGGAAAGTTGGAGGTGGGGCCCACACTCTACCTAACTTCCCATGGGAGGATATAACTAAGGGTGGTGAGGCCCACAAGGGCCCCTAACTTCTCACCTCCCCTCAACTCCCTTGAAATCCCCCATTTAACTCCCCTCCTTAATTGTGAATCTTCACCTCCTTCTCTCTCTCCCATAAATTTTGCCAACATGTTTTCATTTATGATCAATTAATGAATTGAATTATCTAATTTTTGAATCTTTTTTTGAAATACAAGTGTGAATAAAATAATAGCCTTTGCTATTTTTTTGTGGGCACTTGTTGTGTTGGGAGAACCTTGGGAAAGCTCTGTAGAAATAAAAAGAAAAAGTGTTCATCTCCAACGGAGAACAACTTCGACGGAGAATGCGAAGGACTTCTCCATCGACGCTTCCCTTCAAAAGCACCCAGATGTCCATAGAATCGACATCTGTATTCCATGACACCCGACCTTCGCGATGCTTATCTTCTGCGACTCGTTGATGTGCTCCGCTCTTGAATTTGAGGTAGGGGGTTGCTTCAATTTTTTATGGAATAAAATTATTCTTCGTTCTTCATTGAAACCATGTTTTATCTTCGGCCATATGATACCGCCTAATGTGGAGGGCGCTGGCCGAACGAACACGGCCCAATGACCCTCCTTTGAACCTTGTTTTATTTTGATGGAGGTGGTCACGGAAGATGTGGCGTCGACCAGAGTAAGTGGCGGAAATATGCCGGCAGCGAGTAGAGGAACCACGGCTCGCATTTGCGGGCCGCTTGGCCAAAGAAGAACTGGACGGCTGAAGCCGATCGGGCTGGAGGAATGCGGCGCCTCTAAAGGCGTTGCGCTGCAGAGAACTGCAGCCCGCACTTTGCGGACCGCTTCGGCGGCGAACCAGCCGGCTCGTCAACTGGCCGGGTTGAAGAGGTCGTGACACCCATAGGTGTCGCGTGGGAAGACAGTGGCCTGATCGTGTAGGCCGCTCGCGCTAGGAAGATAGGCCGGCTTTGGCCGGCCGAACAGGAGGGCGGCGCTGCTCGACGCTGCCGGTTCGAGAAGTCGGGGGGTCTCACCCCACCGTGCCGGCGCGGCCGAAGGGCTGATCCGTGGCTGCCGAGGGTCGCGCCGTCCAGGCCGTGCCCCTCGGGCCGGGCTGTGCCAGCCGCGCCCCGCCGGGCCGGGCTGCGCCCCCACCGGGTCGGGCCATGCCCTTGCACGGGTCTGACCGCCTTCCACGGGTCGGGCCGTTCCCCACTGGGTCGGGCCGCACATTATCGGACCCGGACGACCCCTAAGCCGGGTCGGACCCCCCGAGTCGGGTCGGGCTGACCCGCCAGCCCACTGGGCTTGACGGGCCAGTCCCGATTCACTTAAACGCGAATAACTTTAAGACTACGCATCCGATCGACACGCCGTTGGCGGCACTCGGATCCTCGTGATGAATCGGTCCTTTTGTGATACTCTAAGTGAGTTTTGGACGAGTTTGGAACATTTCTGAGTTTGGAACGAGCATATTTTCAACCGGGCCCCTAGAACGAAAATGCTAATAACTCTCAGAACGGGCGTTTGATTGACACGTTGTCTGTTGGGTTGGGTTCTTTTTGATGAGAGGGAACTTTGGGATACATCAACTCTGGACTTCGTGATAGTTCATGTATCAACCCCTTGGCATGAGGAGCGGACCCTCCCAGAATCGAGTGTGCTGTGTGTGGATTCCCTAGAGCTGGCTACGTCCACGACGATTATCGTACTGAGATCCTCTGTGGGTTCGACGATGAATATAATCGTACTAGAATCTTCTGTGAGTTCGATGACAACGACAACTGTACTGGAATCCTCCGTGGGTTCAATAGTGATGACTATTATACTTGTATCCTAAGTGGGTATGATAGTTTTACTTCTGTACTTTTATCCAGAGTGGGTTCGGTCGAGTTGTTGGTCTAGTATTCTACGTGGGTCTGATAGCTTCGTTGGTCTAGTATCCTACGTGGGTCCAAAAACTTAGATGAATCAGTGACTACATATGATCACCTCTATCGTTATACGAAAGATGTATACCTATGTGAGATGAGTCTTGACTTTCAATCATTATCATCGATGTGATTGACTTACAATCCTATGTGGACTGGGTTGTGCTTGGGATCGAGAGTTGGAGTCGAACTGTGATTGATAACTTAGGTATATGTATGGGAATATACCTAAGTATAGTTGGTTGATACTTCGTGATTGTATCTTTCTTTATTGGTTTATCCTTTGAGGATTCAGGGAGACCTTCGGGGGTCTCAGGTTCCCTGCTGAGTATCGTATACTCACCCCTGCACAGGCTATACCAGCACTGTATTATGTTGGATGCAGACGACGGACAGCACTGATCGAGGTGGAGGCTTGTGGAGCTGGATAGTACCGGGAGGTGGTCCACTTTGCGAGACGTACATGGAGAGGAAGGCCGAACCCGAGGTGCTAAGGAGGCCATCTATACCCACCCTTCAGATGGTATTTCCATAGGACGACTCAGTGGTTTCTATTTTACTTTACTGTTCTTGTACTAGCTTTTCGGTTGTACTGTACTTTACTATTGGGATTGTATTTCCGGCCCCCTTTACTTTCAACACTACCTTTTGTATTCAGTATTACTTAGTGCATTCTTCTATTGTGTACTCTATTGTGTTTGTAACCTTTTATAATGGAAATTCCTTCCCTTTTTATCGGGATTTACGTCTTTAGTGCTAGTCGCTAGCCCCTGGACTATGGAAGGCGGGCTTCGGGTAGTCACGGCACGGGCCCCGAGGATGGGTTATGACAAATTGGTATCAGAGGAGTCGGATCTACCACAGAAATCATGACTCTGGTCATTATTTTTTGTGAAGCAATAGTGTTAAGAGTATTGAGAGTGGTTTTCAGTCCAGGGAGTCTAGTGTTGGTACGGTGGCTGACGTATCCATACACCAGGACCCTAACATCTGATTTCTGACTCAGTGCACGAAAACACTGATTTCATGTGTTTTTCAAAAGTTTTGTTTGTGATTACTTTGTGTCATATCACCAAGTATATTGTTTGACTGTGGCGCACCTGTTTCTTTTCAAGATGGCCCCACGACAGCAGCCAGCTAGGGTTCCGAGTTACGGGCGATATGGAAGACCACCGAGCGGCCAGGCCTCCATGCAGGGCCCCATCACAGCGGAGGCACCAACGGTACCACTACCCGTTGGGTCACCGATACCACCAGCTCCAGCAGCAGAGAGTGCATGCCGCCTGAGTGCATTGCACGATTTTCAGTGACATAGGCCGCCCAGGTTCCATGGAGAGAAGCACCCACAGACAGCTGAGGACTGGCTGGAGGTTGTCGTCAGAGTTTCCATATTGGTAGGGACACTGGTCGACCTTATGGTGATCCTTGCAATGGGTATCATACATGCAGAAGTAGTTAGATGGTGGAGCCTAATGCTCTAGGTTCATGACGAGGCGTCTTTACTTTGGACGGACTTTGAGAGTCTATTTTGCTCGGAGTTTGTTCCATCCACCCTTAGTGCGGTGCGGATACATATGTTACTTCATCTGCACCAGGGGATTATTACAGTAGCTTAGTACTCAGTGAGGTTCACCGACCTCTAACGCTACTCCACGAACATGGTACAGGACCCGTTCTTCAAGTCTCGGACCATCGAGCAGGGATTGAGGCAAGAGATCAGGTCTTCAACAATTCCCCTCAGCATCCCAACATAGGCAGACGAGGAAGAATAGTTGGTCGAGCAGCAGGTGGTGGATGACGTTTCAAGGCTCTACCACCACCACCACCAGGAGTTCCACCCCGACCACAGGGAGCTGGCGGACAGAGGCGGGCTCAGCTCCAGGCAGTCAAGACCTATGACCACGGAACACCTGAGATGATTCATGGTATTATATATGTCTACTCCACCCTTGCTGCAGTGCTTATAGACACAGGTGAAATTCATTCTTTTATTACTGCTTCCCTTGTTTGGAGCTCGGAGATTCCAACAGAGTCATTGGTTCGATCCTTATGGATAGAGACTCCTATGGGAGCAGACTCGATGATTACACACTAGGGCCGGCAGTTTGAGCTTACTCTAGGAGGCGAGATCTTCGTCTGGGATCTTCTTGTAGCAACATCGAGGCCTTACGACATCATCTTGGGTATGAACTGGTTATCTACAGTTCATGCTTAGATCAACTGTATTAGGCGCAAAGTGTGGTGTGTCCCCATGGATGGGAGTAGGTTCACCTTCACTGGCGATAAGAAATCCTTTTCATTGCAGGATGGACTTACATGGAGGAGAGGGCAGCCGATCACACATCAGTTGGATAGTCTCATCCTCAGATTGGTTGATGTGAGGAGTCCGAGTTTTCCTATTGCGGTGGATTAGTATGCGGACGTTTTTCTTGATGACGTTCCAGGACTACCTCCTCGCAGAGAGGTATACTTCTACATAGACCTGTACCCTGGGACATCACCGATATCTAATCCAACATATCGGCTCCTTCCAAGCTTCATGAGTTGCAGGTACAGTTGGAGGACTTAAAGGGGAAGGGATTTATCCGACCCAGTGTTTCACACTGGGCTTTTCCGATTTTGTTCGCCAAGAAGGCGGATGGGAGCTTGCGACTGTGTGTCGACTACCGTCACCTGAATCAGGTGAATGTGAAGAACAAGTACCCACTCTCGAGGATTGTAGACCTCTTTTATCAGCTCAAGGGAGCACGATAGTTCTCAAAGATAGACCTCAGTTCAGGCTATCACCAGCTCAGAGTTCAAGATGAGGATGTGCAGAAGATGACCTTCAGGTGTCGGTATGGCCACTACAAGTTCCTGGTTATGCCTTTCAGTGTAACCAATGCTCCAGCAGTGTTCATGAGTCTCATGAATAGGATCTTACAGCCTTACCTCGATCGATTTTTCGTAGTTTTCATCAACGACATACTGATTTACTCGACTAATGAGGTGGATCAGGCCTACCACTTGCAGGTTGTACTGGATACACTCCGAGATCACCAGCTTAATGGTAATATCTCGATGTTCTAGTTCTGGATTTTAGAGGTTCACTTCTTGGGACACGTCATCTTGGAGGCTGTGGTAGAAGTGGATCCAGAGAATATTGAGGCAGTGCTTGCTTAGGATCCACCCAGGAGTGTGAAGGAGGTGTGGAGTTTCCTGGGTCTAGCTAGGTACTATCATAGATTTTTTCCAGACTTCTCAAGAGTTCCATCACCACTTTTATCTTTGACAAAGAAGGGGAAAACCTTGGTGTGGTTAGAGAGATGCCATTAGAGCTTTAAAGAGAAGATGTAGAGTTTGACCAGTGTTCCCATCTTGAGGCTACCGGAGGAGGGTGTTGGGTACATAGTTTACTGCGACGCATCAGGGACCGGACTCGGGTGTGTCATGATGTACTAGTGAGCAATGATTGTCTATGGTTCACGAAAGTTGAGACAGCATGAGTAGAACTACACTACCCATGACCTGGAGTTATCAGCAGTGGTCTTCGCCTTGAAGATGTGGCAGCACTATCTGATGGACGAGCACTTTACAGTCTATTCTGACCACTAGAGTCTCAGGTACATCATCTCGCAGAAGTAAATGAACCTGAGACAGCGGCAATGGCTCGAGTTCCTCTAGGAATATGTCTTTGAGATAGTCTATACTCCTAGGAAGGGGAACGTTGTAGCCGATGCTCTCAGCAGAAGATCGGGCATTCAGCTGCTAGGAGAGGTGATGGAGCAGCTAGCTGCGTTGCAGATATCCTTTGTGGATATATATATAGAGAAATCCTTCTGCAGTCTCTCACAGTCACTCCTCCACTTCTTCAGCAAGTCAGGGAGACACAGCGTGGGGACGTTTACTGTGAGATGTGACGTGCTCAGATATCCACAGGACAGGCGCCTGACGGATTTTCTGAAGGAGGGGAGCACGTCATCCTCTTCAGGGGACGTACCATGGTACTAGTTGCACTACAATATGAGGTGCTGAGGGAGTCCCACGCTTCCCCTCTAGTGGTACATCTAGAAGTGGAGAAGATGTATCAGGACCTCAGAAGATAGCACTGGTGTCCAGGTATGAAGAAGGCAGTAGCAGAGTTCGTTTCACGATGTCTCACTTATCAGCAATTGAAGGTGGAGCACCAGGTACCAGCAGGCTTGGTGCAGCTCTTAGAGGTCCTGATGTGGAAGTGGGATGGGATATCCATGGATTTCGTGATGGTTCTTCCATGTACATCCAGAGCACAGGACTCTATTTGGGTGATCGTAGATCAAATCACCAGGTCGGCCCACTTCCTACCGACTAGAGAGTAGAGCTCAGTAGAGATCTTGGGACACCTCTACATTCAGGATATTGTACGGCTTCATGGTGTGCCATCGACTATCATCTTCGATCGAGATGATCTTTTCACTTCCCAGTTATGGAAGGTGCTGCAGGAGGCTTTCGGGACGCAGCTTCGCTTGAGCACTGCCTTCCATCCTCAGACGGATAGTCAGACTGAGAGGACCATTCAGACTCTCGATGACATGCTCCGTACATGTGTCCTCGACTTTGGTCGCAGCTGGAAGGATCAATTACCCTTGTTGAAGTTTTTGTACAACAATAGGTATCACTCCACCATCAGGATGGTACCATATGAGGCATTGTACGGCCGACCCTGAAGATCACCTTTTTGTTGGACTGACCCTGGGGAGTCAGCACTTGTAGGACCATAGATGGTTCAAGTTATGACAGATAAGGTGAAGATCATCCAGGAGTGGATGAAGACTGCATAGAGTAGACAGAAGTCCTATGCTGATAGGAGGTTGAGACCACTGGAGTTCGAGGATGGCGACCACGTTTTCCTACGTGTCTCACATTGACGAGGCCTATGGAGATTTGGCTGGGGAGGAAAGTTATCTTTGTGCTTCATAGGATATTTCCAGGTCCTCAGCAGAGTAGGAAAGGTGGCTTACCACCTGGCCCTTCCACCTCAGTTGCATCGGGTGCATGACGTCTTCCATGTATCTCAGCTTAAGAGATACATGCACGACCCGTCCCACATCGTCGACCACAGGGAGCTGGACATAGATGATGGGGCGACATTCCTGGAGGTCCCGGTGGAGATCGAGGATTGACAGGAGAGAGTCCTATGTGGATGGTCGATTCCTCGGGTGCGCATTCACTATCAGCACGAGAACCTCCAGGAGAGCACATGGGAGCAGGAGGCTCAGATGCGTGCTCTGTCCCCCCATTTGTTTACCTATTGTGTGTGGTATCTTTACGGGGACGTAAATCCCTGAGGTGGGGGTAATGTAAGGACCCATAAATTTCAAGGAAAATTTATTTTTATTAATTCTTTGGAATTTTACGAGTCCACAGTTTCTGACGGCACCTGATTCTGAGGCCTGGTATGCCTGGATTCAATTTTGGAAGTTTTGTTCGGGTACGTTTAGTAAATGTACGTGCGGGTTTTTCTATCATTTGAACCGATGCTCAGAATTGAAATCTGAGGGCACCAATGAACTCCCAACATCGGTTTTCTCTTAAGGGGACCTTTACTGTAGTTTCGTTTTGTTGTATGAGGTAGTTAAAATTTTGGGATTCATTAAAAATTAAATAAAATTGTTGTGTTACAATTTTATTTTAAGTGGAAGTTATTTTCTCCAAAGGGAAGTTGGAGGTGGGGCCCACACACTACCTAACTTCCCATGGGAGGATATAGATAAGGTTGGTGGGGACCACATGAGCCCTAAACTTATCACCGCCTTTCAACTCCCTTGAAACACCCCATTTAACTCCCCTCATTAATTGTGACTCTTCACCTCCTTTTCTCCCTCCCATAAATTTTGCCAACATGTTTTCATTTAATGATAAATTAATGAATTGACATATCTAATTTTTGAATCTTTTTTTGAAAAACATGTGTGAATAAAATAATAGACTTAGCTATTTTTTTTGTGGGCACTTATTGTGTTGGGAGAACCTTGGGAAAGCTCTGGAGAAATAAAAAGAAAAGGTGTTCATCTCCAATGAAGAACAACTCCAACAAAGAACTCAAAGGACTTCTCCATCGATGCTTCCCTTTGGACGAACCCTGACGTCAATGTAATCGATGTCCATATTCCGCCACACCTGAACTACAAGATACTTATCTTTCACGACTTGTTGATGTGCTCTGCTCTTGAATTTGAGGTAGGGGTTTCCTTCAATTTTTAATTGAATAAAATTGTTCTTAGTTCTCCATTGAAACCCTGTTTTATCTTCGGCTAAATGATACCGCCTAATGCGGAGGGTGCTGGCCAAATGAACATAGCCCAACGAACCTTCATTGAACCTTGTTTTATTTCGATGGAGGCGGTGACGGAAGCGGTGGCGGCGACCGGAGGAAGCGGCGGTCGTATGCCGGTCGTGAGGAGAGGAACTGCAGGCCGCATCTACGGGCCGCTCAGCCGAAGAATAACCGGGAGGATGAATCCGGCCATGCTGGAGGACCGTGGCGCCTCTAAAGGCGTCACGCCGGCTCATCAGCTGACAGGGTTGAAGAGGTTGTGGCACCCGCAGGTGCCACGTGGGAAGACAGCGGCCCGCCCGTGTGGGCCGCTCGCGCCGGGAAGACTGGTCAGCTTCGGCCATCCAGACAGGAGGGCGGCGCCGCTCGGAGCCGCCGGTTTGGGTAGTCGGGGGGTCCCCCCCCCCCATACCAGCTCGGCCAGCTGGCTGAGCCGCGACCTGCCGCGGGCCGCGCCAAGCCAGGCTGGGCCGGGCCCGCCACGCCCCCACCGGGTTGGGCCGCGCCCTTGCGTGGGCCGGGCCACCTTCCACGGGCCGGATCGTGCCCCACCGGGTCGGGATGGACATTATCAGGTCAGGTCGACCCCTTAGCCGGGTTGGGCCGACCCACCAGCCCACTGGGCTTGACGAGCCAGGCCCGATTCACTTAAATGCGGATTACTTTAAGACCGCGCGTCCGATCGATGCACCGTCTACGGCACTGGGATCCTCGCAACGAAGTGGTCCTTTTGTGATACTCTAAGTGAGTTTTGGAAGACGTTGGAAAAAGACCGGGTTTGGAACGAGTGTATTTCCAACCGGGCCCCTGGAATGAAAATGCTAACAACTCTCAGATCGCGTGTCAGATTGACGCGTTGTCTATTGTGTTGGGTTCCTTATGACGAGACAGAAATTCGGGATATATCAACTATGGACTTCATGATAGTGGATGTATCGACCCCTTGGCTCAAGGAGCGGACCCACCTAGAATCGAGTGTGATGTGTAAGGGAAGCCTAGAGATGGTTGCATCTGCGACGGCTACCGTACTGGGATCCTCTGTGGGTTCGATGATGACGACAATCATACTGGAATCCTCCGTGGGTTTGACGACGACAACAACTGTATTGAAATCCTTCGTGGGTTTGACAGCGATGACTACTGTACTTGTATCCTAAGTGGGTCTGATAGTTTGACTTTTTTACTTGTATCCAGAGTGGGTCCGACATAGTAGCTGGTCTAGTATCCTATGTGGGTCCGACAGCTTGGATGGTCTAGTATCCTATGTGGGTCCGACAACTTCGATGAATCAGTGACTACATCTGATCATCTCTATCTCTATACGAAAGATGTTTTCCTGTGTGAGATGAGTCTTGACTTTCAATCATTATCATTGATGTGGTTGACTTACTATCCTGTGTGGACTGGGTTATGATTGGGCTCGAGAGTTGGAGATGAACTATGATTGATAACTTAGGTATATGTATGGGAATATACCTAAGTAGAGTTGTTTGATACTTCATGATTGTATCTTTCTTCTGTTGTTTATCCTTCATGGATTTTGGGAGAACTTTGGGGTTCTCGGGGTCCCAACTGAGTATCGTATACTCACCCCTGCACGTTCTATACCCACACTACATTATGTTGGATGAAGACGACGGACACCACTAATTGAGGTGGAGGCTTGTGGAGTTGGACGATACCTGGAGGTGGACCACTTTGCGAGACGTACACGAAGCGGATGGTCGGACCCAAGGTGTTGAGGAGGCCATTTGTACCCACCCTTCAGGTGGGATTCCTAGAGGATGACTTAGTGGTTTCTGTTTTACTTTACTCCACTTGTACTAGCTTTTTTTGTACTGTACTTTCCTGTTGGGCTGGTATTTTCATCCCCCTTTAATTTCAGCACTACCTTTTGTATTCAGTATTACTTAGTTCTTTCTTCTTTTGCGTACTCTGTTGTGTTTGTTTACTTTTATAAAGGCAATGCATTCCATTTTTATCAGGATTTATACCTTTGGTTCTAGTCACCAGCCCCTGGCCTATGGAAGGCGGGCTTGGGGTAGTCAAAGCACGGGCCCCGAGGATGGGTCGTGACAAAATAGGAGGACTAACTTTCCATACATTTTTTGGATATTATGATGTGCTAAAAGTTAATTTTATTTCTTCATGAATCATTTATGAATCATGATAATTTATCAATTAGAATATAAAATAAATAAGAGATGGAAAACAAATTGAAACACAACCAAAGGATGAAATTACTTTTTTGAATGGAAAGAAAAAAAGTAAGTATATTTCCTAAAATTCACCATATAATTGATAAAATAATTCCTAAAATCCAATAAAGTTGAACATAAATCTATTGATCATTATCCCTCAACTATCATGACAATATTTTGGAAACATATTCACAAGTCTGAGTCTTATAATAGTGCATAAATGGTTTTATAATTATTTAATTAATGAAAACTAACTTTCCTGCAAGAAACATATATATTAAACTCTACATATAATTTTATTACTCTACCATGATTCATTTTTTGGAAATACAAAAAACAAATTTATGATAATATAATTTATTAAGGGAGATAATATAAAACCCTAATATTTTAGAATGTATTTCTCTTTAATAAATTTGAATCGTTTAATAGCTTGTGATGAACACAACACCAAACTTAACTGAATATTGATTTATTATAATACTAAATAAAATATAAAATAATAAAATTAAAGTAATTTTAATTATTAAAATTTATTAGGTAATTATATGAAGTACCACTTTATTTATTAATAGATAAGAAAAAAATGTTTAGTTTTAATACATAGCTTTATTATATATTATATGTTTTATTTAAAAGATAAATTTCTCTTATTTATAATATAAAATTTATAGAAAAATTATTGTTTATACACATAAATTTATTAATAACCATTCATATATTTTTTTATCATTTTTTTGTAAATGAATATAAAATCATTTGATGGTAAAAAGATATATTTAAAAAAAATATTTTTAAGTGTGTCATAAATTTTTAAATTAATAAATTAAATTAATAATTAATGATAAATAATTTTGATTTAATTTATTTATGTTAAATAAAATCAAATCATTTAATTTTAATCTATTGGTTGTTACATGTAAATGAATAAGAATGAATTCATTTTATGCTTCAAAGATATATTTTTTGTAAAAATGGTTTTTATGTGTTTTGTGCATGGATATTAGAATTAATTTATTACACTTCTACAAATTTAATTTTACAAAATTAAAATACTTTTTTAATTCATAAAATTTAAATTTGATAAGGTTTAATGTTTTAGATTTATTTTAGAAAAGTTGATTTTTAGGTTAATAGTGAAAACATTGATTCTAAAAATACAGTAACTTTCATGGCATCATTATGATATAAGAATGAATTAAAAACATAAAAAACTTTTAATTGGAAAAAATGTATTAAAAGTGTAAAATATGACATTTAAAAGTATTACATTGAATTTGGAAACCCATGATTGAATTTTTACAACCTAAATGATGTTTTATTATAATAAAAAACTATTTCAATTCTTTTCCTTTAATTAAATATTCACAAGGATCCACTCGTTTTTTGATATATTTTAAATTCCTAAAAACATTATTTTTATACATAATCCCATAAATTTCAGGGAGAAAAATTCTATTCAATGTTTTTGGGTTAATATATTTTTATGCTTAAAAAACATATTTTCCTAAATATGTTTTCATTCCATATTGCGTACATATATTAAAATTAATTCCTTAAAACATTATAAATTGAATACTATAAAATAGAATCCATATTTATGATCATATTGTTATAATTTTTTAATGATACCAATCTCATTTTTAATCATAATGAATATTTACCACGGTAAAAGTTGTTCACCACAGTTAATGTTAAAATGAATAACGTGAGGGTTAAACTAAGACATAAGGTTTATAATATCTCTAAAATTTGTCTAAATATGACAAAATTAGAGTATATTAACCTTAAATTATCTTCTCTTCTTATTAAAATATATTTTGTGTCACTTTACAATGAAAGTCAATTTATGTTATTTTAAAGTTCTTAATATTTGTATGGGTGTCACTACTTTCACTTATAAAAAGGAACATACTCTCCTCACTTGTACACGCACTTTGAGTTCCCTATATTGAAAAATATCTATCCATATCACTTACCAAATTTCAACCTCATGTCTTAGATGTTATTTTCTCTCAAAATGGTCAACTTAATAAGGATTAATGTGTAAGCCATAAAAGGATGCCTGAGTAAGAGGTATTTGTATTAACTAATATTTTTCATGCTTCTTTCTTCTTAAACGTCCTTAAAATATTATATAACCATGTTAAAATAATTAAATATTTTTTAATATATTTGGAAAAAAATATATGTTAAAGGTGTGACCATTTTATTTCTTTTTCCCATTTAATGAAAAATTAAATCATCGTTAATGCATTCATGCAGACTATCGCCTCTATGAAGTGATGTAATTAATTTTTCATCACTATATATGATGGATGGTTATATATATAGATTTAATGAATATATATTATATTTATGATATAATTATGATCAAATATAGATATTTTTTTATATAGATTCCTTTTTTCCATGAATTGAAAAATAAAAATATCATCCATGAGTACGTGCTGACTACGACTTTAACAAAATGATGTAACTAATTTTTCATCACTGCCTTATATGTATGGTTTTAACATTCTATATAATGAGTAAATATTATATTTATTACATGATTAATATTATTTATATTACAAAACCATGACCAAGATGCAAGTACCATGGTCATTAAAGTGAAATAGATGTGGAAAACTAAACAGTTGACACCAAAAAGTTTATTTTAATTAATAATTGTTAGTAAATGGGTAACTTAAAATTAAAAGGGAATCATATATAATAATATCAGTATGAATATTTTTATAATATATATTTATAATAAGTCTAAATTTATTTATACATGAGGTTAGACTGCGTACAAATAAATCCAGGACTTGAGGTAAGAGTTTCTTGCCTCAATTGTTTCTATTTGAAATATGTCATATTTGCTAATTTTTTATATTGTGTGGTGTATATACATACCTATAATTTTTTTTATCATACTTTAATTAAAATAAATTTATTTACAAATATATATCAAATTATATCTTTCATGGGATTTTAGTTAAATAGATACAAATGTAGTAAGGGCTTCCTAATCTTAATTTCCATTTATTATTATACATTCAATATTCACCCATTATTTATTTTCTCGTATATATAATTACCATGAAATTATTTTATTTTATTTTAATTAAAATTATTTTTATTTAAAAATATAAATAGGGTTCTTAATTTTATTAATTTTTTTTCAAAGTTAACCAATGTTGTAAGCATTTATTTTATAATCTTGCTTTTTATCCAGATTGTTTATGATTTTAGTTACATTATAGGAAATTATTTGTTATTTATCATTTAATTCCCATATATTTTATTATACTTTGGTTATTTCTTTGGTTTTAAATTATTTTTTCCATTTTTCCACTCATTGGTACTCAAAAGGACTGAAAGAAAGTTTTTAATCAAAAACAAATGTATCAATTTTGTTAGGATGGTAATATTTTTCCTTCATATCCTTGCTCATAAAAATTAATTTATGGGTGTTTATATCTAAATATTAATGTTTTATAAAGGTTTTTTCTACTACCTTTGACTTTATTTACAAATTATTAAAATTATATTTTCAAACCTTTCCAATACGACTCACTTTTGACTTTCTTTATAAAAGTGAAATAAGATTTTTTTTATTAAACTTATATAACATTAATTTATTATATCATCATCATGTAATTTCAGAAAGATTTAACTTTATTTAAAATTTCTCAATATTTTTCAATGAAAATAAAATTCCCATTATTCTAGGATTTTTTTTTTAAATAGAAACAAATAGAAAAGGATATTTTTTCTTTCCTTTCAAATAATATTTCTAATGTTTATTTTTGTGTTTTTAATATATTTCAAAAAACTATAAGTATTATTATTATTCAATTGGTATATGACCCAATGATACCATCCACTTTATTCTATGGATGTCTATTGATGATGGTTTTTTAAGAATGGTTTTATGAAACCTATTTTTTTCACAGGTAAATTAAGATATGATAAAATTATGAATGCCTTTATGATCTTATGGAACACATATGTTTGGTTTTCATTATGTTATTGGTGGGACTGAAATTATATATTCCTCAAATTAATTGAGTTGTTTTTTATATCTCATGAAGTTACATGGGTGATTAAACCATTCCCAAGAGGGTACATGGGACGTTTTTTCAAGCCTTAGAGGGTACAGATAAGGATTTACTAAGACCAATATGGGACATGGGTGATTAGACCAAGCCCAATAGGGTACACATTTCATTTTCTCATTCCAAATAAGTTACATGAGTGGTTATCCCAAGACAAATATGTGATTAATTTTATGGACAAAATCCCTAACAGATGATTTCTATCCTTGTGCTTATGAAAAACTTTCATAACGCAAACTTATATCTTAGGGTTATGATATTCTCTAAAGGATAATGATTTATTATTGATGAATATATACTATTATGAATCATGTATTTTATTATGAAAAATCCTTATGAAAAGACTGATATTTATGGTTTATGAATTTTTAGGTATGATATCACAAGTAGTGATCAAGTTCCCATACCCTGAAACTTATATTATTCTAACCAATTATTATAAACTGACATCTCTCATGTTTTACCTTAATGGGAATATAATCACAACCTTATTTATGTTTCAATTTCCCTTGTTTATGAATAAGAGTCATACATATAAAAATTTTAACATACTATCATGTGTAGGGACATTTTTAAGATATATTGAAGACTTATTTTTCAATAATACAATTATGTATAGTGGGGAAAATTTCCTTTCAGTGAGGAAGATAAAATTTTTATTTAGTAATATATTTATCACTATATCTAGTTGTGGGGTTATGAGGTGTTATAATAATATTTATTTAGTTTTTTATTATTTTAGGTATAACAAAGTACATGCATAAAGACTACTTTTATAATTCATTATTATCATTCTTAATTTCAACTAACTTATTTTATTTTACCTATACTAGTGGTATTTTCAATGAATTTATGAAAAAGATAATCCATACATACATTGAGTCCTTTATTATCATTTTTATTAATGATTTATTAATATATTCTCAATAATAAGTAAAATATAAAGAATATAGAGAATATTTTTTTGGATACTCTGATATTCTATAATATTTATCTTAAGATTTCAAAATATCATTTTTAGATCAAAGAGGTGAATTTTTTGGGCCATATAGTGTTAGAATATAGAATATAAGTGAACAAAGAGAATTTTATAACATATATTTATTTGGATTTACCCCAGAATATCTTTGAAATTAGCTTTTTTTATAAACTCATGGGATATTTCTCATGTTTCATTTATAAAATCACTTAGTTAGTGGTAGAGATAGTGGATTTCAATAAAAATATTAAAAAATTAGTGGAATTATCAACGTGAATAATTCTTTTATGAGTTAAATAATAGAATTACCTAAGCAATGACTCTTATCATACTTGATTCAAGTATAATATTGTTTATTTATTTTAATGTATCTAGTGTGGTATAAGATGTGGATTGATGAAAAAATTTAATATTGTGGCTTATAGTTCCTGGAAACTTTTACCACATGATAAAAATTACATTCATCAAGATATTGAGTAGGAAAAAGGTGTTCATGATTTGAAATATTGATCATAATGTATATTTGATGAGTTATATATAGTTTATATAAATTATAAGTGATTGAAATTATTTTTTCCCCAATAAATATATAAAATTATAGTAGAAAATAATTGTTGAGTATCTCAAATATTTTTATTTTGAGATGGATAATACTATAAGAAAGGGAATTTTGGTTATTGATTCTCTTAGTTGGAAAACATAGTTCTATATGGTCTAAAAATCCAGGAAATAATATAATATTATGTAATTTTATTTGGATTTTAATTTGGATGTGGAAGTGGAATAAGGTGAAGATGTTGTAGATTATTTGAGTATTATATCTCCCTTAGTGGAAGGGGGAAGATTTGTTAAAATTTAGAGGCAATTCAAGAAATACTATATTGTGGGTAGGATATATCTAACTAAACTATGGACCCACCATTATCTTATATGTGAAAATAAAAGTTATGGTTCTAATACACATGAGAGAAGTGTTTATACAGGCTTTTCATAATTCTTATAAAACCATCTTTTAAAGAATATATTAAAATAGGATATTATATCAATAGTTTAATAAAAAATGGATAATTTTTAAATTTTTATATTTATATACCAAAATACTGGGGTTGTGTATTTTTATTATTATAGGACTCCAAATGGATACTAGTGATGATTTGAATTATTTTCATTGGTGGTTTATTATTTTCCAAATGGCAAAAAAATCGGTTTTGAATCAATTTAAAAATAATTATTAATTTTTTATTTAATTTAATTATAAAATTATACATGTCGTGTTGTAAATGATATTTTTGGTATCATTTTGAAAAATAATAAAATGGTACATGGTATTAATGTTACTACCATCATTATTAATATTTAATATGATTTTAATATGTTATGATTATTGTTTTTCATTAAACAATGAAAAGTAACTACTTTCTCCTTGAATGGGGGAGACACACGTGAGTCAAAACAGGGGAGGATCTCTTCCTCCTTTAATATCCATATCATATTTGTTTTTCATGGATATTCAAAATTATAGGTAAGTTAGTTTCTCTTCACTCTCACTTTACTTTCTCTCTTTATTCATATTTCCCCACATGCAACCTTTCTACTAGGTTTGGGATTTCATGTTGGGGTTTCACCATGGGATGTAGAGACCCATTATTCTAATAGGTATATCCCTCATGAATACTATAAGAGGCTTCAATGATGTGATTTCATACCATTGTTGACGGCTCTAGCATTACATCACTCACCAGTAAGAATTTATTCATATTCCATCAATATAAAAATTTCCTAGGTCTTGTTACGTAAAATATAATTAGGTATTTAGTGTGTAATTGATAAGGGATAACCTAATATTTTAAATTCACTCAATTTATTTTAGTTTTGGTGCATCTGCATTACTCTATGCATATTTCTAGACTCTGGTATTAATGAAATTCATGTATCCCTTTGGATTAATATTGAGGTTAGATATTTAAAAAATTTGATGTTTGTTTGATATATTATATGACCTTAAATTAAATGATATCTTCTTTCTATTGACCCCAAGAGTTATGTTTTATATATTTTTATATAAATTTATTAGGAATTTGGTGATAACTATTTTAAATTAGGATTCAATTAAATAAAATTATAGTTGTTTTTTATGATAATTTTTTGGTTTATGAATGTTTCATGTTGTTTATTAATTTATATAGTGGTATATTTTTATATAAAGTATAAATTATGTCTTCTTTTAGAAATTTATGGAAACCAATATATTTTCAAAATGTAATTAACATTTATAATGAAATAAATTAAAGGGTTTCATGGAATGTTAGATTGGGATTAATGAGGATACATTAAAATATTTTTATTAGGTATTTTAATGAATAAATGGGTTTATGTTTTATTCTAAATACTCATCACATGGTTTAACCTCTTTTAAATTATATCCCTAATTAATAATGAATTCCAATTATATAAGGTTGGTTTGTCATTCGATGGTGGATAATGGAAATTTAATTATTTTAATCACTTTATTTTGATTAATTTAAGTCTATTATATAATAGTAAACTCTATGGGAATTACTTGGGTATATAGGTAGAAATTTATGATTATTATCAATTTTAGATGTTTTTGTTACAATAGAGACATGGAAATCCATTATAATTTAAAATACTAGTGCATGAAGGTCCCTTGTAAATTAAATCAAGGATGCCACATTCTTCCTCTTAATGGGGTTTTCTACCTTAGACCCATAAGTACTTTTTGATTATTCATTTTAATGGTTTCCATTAAAAACTATTCATTTTTTTACCTTATCTATGAACTTGTATAATTTTATTACTTATATATATATTTTTTATTATGATTATAACTTATGAAATTGAAATAAAATAAATTTAGGTATTCTTTTCCATGTTATTGGTTTTCAAAAAAGGTATTAAAAATGATTTTATAATTTTAATCCAAACTATCATTTTTATTATAATTTTATAGAATTTGCGTAGATTTCTTTTTTCGAAATTACTACAGGGTATATATATACTCACCACTTTTATATTAACTCTATTTAATGTAAAAATATGTTTTCATGTTTGTTGATTTTAGATAAATCATTAGTATCATTCATGGTATTTTTTATAGTTCATAAAGTATTCTCACATGGATATCAAATATAATTTGGCGTTTATTCCTAGAGGATTTCATCCATTTTGTCCATGGGTATACATTTTTTATTTTTCAAAAAAAAATTAAACCATTTGTACATATTTGACTTTTTGTTTCTATATTTATATAATTAACATATATACTTTCATATATTTTTTAAATTTTACATATTTATATAAATCCAATTTAGGGATTAGTTATATTCGAATGATAATTTTCCCCCATGTTGTATGTTTACCCATCGCTATTTTTTGGTAGCCTCTTATAGTGAGGGGGAGATGATTGAGAATACTGGATGGACAGTTAGGATTACATGTAAATCTAGGAAAATTGGTTAAATTTCATGGTCAATTATTCTTCTATATTTTGTTATGATGTATCATTATTTTCAAAAAACAACTTTCTCAGTAAGGAATGAAGAGGGATATTGAAATATTTGTTTCGTGATGTATTAATTTTCTATACATAAAGGTAGAGAAACATATGCCTACTGGTATATTACGAACACTTACAATTCCACTATTGAAATAAGATAAGTTTACTATAAACATTATGATAGGTCTTATGACAACCCCTTATGGTTGAGATGAATTATATATTATAGTGTATTGATTAATAAAACCATTAGGTTTCTTAATATTCCAAGTGACGCAAATTTTTCATGATTTAGGAAAGTTGTATGTGTGAGAGATAATCGTGAATCATGGGTAGAATAATTTATTGTGTTTGATAGGGATTTTATATTTATATCTTGATTTTTTTAGTAATTAAATTAAATTTATATGTACAACTGAATATAAATATTTTTTATCACCTAAAAATTGTGGATTAGTTATGAAAAATATTAAATTTCATGAATATATGTCACATGATTATATTTTTGTTTTGGATTAGGCCTGGAAAGATGATTTGGCATCATAAAAGATATATTATAAAAATTTATACCAAGTATCCATTCATATGGAATTTTTTTAGTCTTTGTATAGGAGACCATGTATATCACATTTTAATTAGATAATGGTTGGTAAGACATCATTGATTTCACCTATAATTGTATAAGAAACTACTTATCAGGTGAAACTAATTTATTTTTAATTTTCTAGAGATCAAATAAAAAAATACTATATAAAAATTTGATTCCATAAAATAAAATTTATGGGGTGTTTTTGTGTGTTTTTTAGGTTTCTCCATGATTAGACACTAAAATGTTAAATAATCAAGGGAATTTGTCACATTATTTTACTAGTACTTTTAAGATTTTAAATCTAATTAGACAATTTATTTATAATTTATATTTATTTCCATCGAATTTTGGTATATATGATGTTTTTAATACATAAAAACTAATTCATTATAAACTATATCAATCTACAATAGTTAAATGTGTTAATATAAAATTATACATTGGTGATTATTTTATTCATCGTATAACATGTATTCTGGAGAAAGGTGAGGATATGTTATGGGGAAATAATGTACCGCTGGTACAAGTGTTATGAAATCATGGTGAGGTTCAATAGTGTAATATTCCACCCCAATCTGTATCCACTGAGTGGTGAATGAACTGGGGGAGTATTTATAGGACCTTAGGCGAGCCTCCCCATATGTCATATATTGTTGAATAGTAATGTGAGTCTAGGTTATTAACCTGGTAAATCTAAACACCCATATCAAATTAGGTAATGATAATAAAAATAAATTAAACATAATCTAAAAAAATTATCTGAGTATGAAAATGCAATAAAAATGAATAATAATAAATTAAATGCAACAAAAAGGAATTCATATAGACTCACTGGCCACCCACTAGGATGGACACATATAAAAAACTAATAAAATGATAAAATAAAAGTACAATAGGATTTACTACACCCCCAAGCCTCACATAGTCCCAATCACCAATCTTTTCTAATCTATACTGCCTGATCATCCAACATCGGGCCTCCACCCAACATTAACCTATGATTAGTGCAGGATGTTTGGTCACCCAAGTGTCATGACTTCCCAAGTAGGGTGTGAGTAAAACTAAATAGAATACTAAAAATGTAGTCTAATTTATTAATATTAAATAAAGGGACTAAAAAAGTGATGTACTCAACTAAATAAATAAATATAGTGTAGAAGCATAAATAAATAACCATTAGTGATCCTCAATATCATAAACTAAATATGAGGTCAACCCAAATCTACTTCAGACAGTTACAAAGTGTATTTGATAACATTAGGCAATCATACTTACCAAAATAATTCTAAAAATCTAATTCTAATGAGTGTGTCTTGGGGAATCAAAATAATTCAAAAAAATTACTCATCACCTAGATCTAGGAAAAACCCTTCCAGGTAAACAAGTCATCTGAGTTTAGGGGTGTGACTCTCCCTATATGGAATAAACTCATCTAAACCCAAGGAACACATCCAAGTAATCACAAACCATTTCACATCAGGATCTGAGGATAATGTCCAAGGCATCCCAAACTCATTATAAAACTCATGGGATTACCGTACTGGTAATCATCCATGTTCGAGTCTACAGAGATAATATCCCTATCAGACATCACAACTTGGTGGATTTTACATCCCCACATATAGATCCATTGAGAATACCTAAGGAATCCAAAACCCATATGAAAACTAATGGTATTTGTCTAATGAGAATCCTATATTATCCAAGTCCAAGATGTGACACTCCCTATTAGCCATCACATCATCCTAGTCTAGGGGTCTAGTTTACCTTACCTTAAATCACATCCTAGTGGACTATAAATCCAACCACACATATCCAAGGAGAGTTTCTAAGGCATCCAAAACCATAGAATATACATATTGGTTTACTTTCCACTAAAAATATGGATCTAATGAGAATTTCCTAGGTATCCAAAACCATAATATTAAAAAATATCATTGGTAAAATCATTCCCACATAAATCATATCATATAATGTATCCTAATGGGGTCATCCATCAAACCAAACTTGTCTCAAAAATACAAGGTAGACCCCATCGGTGTCAACATCTCCCTAGGTAACCCTTTGTGTTCTCCAAGATCCTATTATTGTTTGGTCACTCTCTATAGGTTCTCTTATCTCAAACATATCTCTCTGGTTAACACTTATCACGTTAGAGGTAATAGTGTCCCTCAGTATCCTCAAATCCTCATTGATGGTGGTTTGTCTTCATAGAAAAGTCTCGTAGGTATAATACTAGATTGGTGGTAATAAAACCATCTCAATACCCAATTCATCACTAATCAAGTCCTCACATGTCTGACCCAACCAATCCTACGTAAAATACATCTACTCAGGGTACTCACATATCAGAGGGAGAAGATTACGTTTCTCTTACTCATCCCAGTTATCCAAATAGATCGAATACATGTAAACTTCATCACATGACCCAATCTGTCCAACCAAACCTAACTCATCATCCACCTCTACCTGGTGGTCATTAAGAAAACCTAACATAAGTTCTGCTTCAAACCATTTGTTTACTTTAATTTAAATCATTTCATTCACACCCCTCAGGGTCCAAACATATTAAGTTCAATCCATTATAACTAGTACCTTGGACATTAGTTTTTCAGGAAATCAAGCTAGTGCATGAGGGTTCATCATGGCCCTTTTCACTTTTTATTGTCAAATGATTTTATTAAAATTAAAATATATAATTTATTTTTAAAATTTTATTTGGCCTTAGTAGAAAGACTATATATCATATTCTAGATAAATAAAACATAAAATATTTACATTATACTCTAGGACCACATACCTCAAACAAGAATCCATTTCCTTTTCATCTCCCTACCCAATAGATCTTCCAAAATCCCATAAATGGATTACCAACAACTATCCATCATCATGAGGCCCAAACTCATGCCAATAATCACAAAAAAAATATCTATAATAAATAATATTTATCTAAAAAAATTAATGTAAAAAAGAAAAAATTCCAAAAATTCACTGTTCAACCTCACCACATTGAAATTGTGAATGACGGGGTCTTATCCACTCCAGATTCACCCCTAGGTCCAAGAAACACAAAATAACCAATTAATATCAATTATTGAATGACTTATCTAACCCCAATCCATCCAAAAAATGAAATAAAACCATGAAACAACATACCTCAACCAAAATGGCACAAGATGGCATGTTGATGTTGCCTACCCTCTATGAAAACTAAGAAAAGTCACCATATAATTAAGATGATTCCACTATGATCTATTGTAATATGCATTAAAACTATAAACTATAAAATAGAAATGCAAGATGAACAATAATGGAGAGAGGGGAGGAAGAATATTACCTCTCACAATGTGAAATTTATACCCACAATGCCCCAAATCAAGGGGGAAGAGTGGGGTAGGGTTGGCTGAAGCCACCCTTTGTGATCCTACCAGAGAAAAAAGAAAGGGGGAAAGATCCCATTTTTTAATAAAACACTACCTAGGCTTCAGATTCATGATTTCTTTTCTATATTTTACTCTAAAATGTTGAACAATCCTCCAATATGAAACCTCGACATGAGTTCCACTTTTCACCAAAAGTTGATCCACCACTTTCCATTATAAATGAAACACCAAAATAGAACATAACCATGCCCATCCATATTGAGACACTATATTGGTGTAAAAAATAATTATCTATTTTATGGATATCCTTACTATAATCCACATATCATAATGATCAATCTGGATTAATAGTGCTCCCCTCTATTGGAACCGCCTACCAAAATGAATTCTCACCGGTCCAATAACTTGAACAATGTGGTTTTCATCACACCAATCCCAATTAATTATGAAAACACCATTAATAATTTGTTACCAAATCTCATCTCTAATTTCAAACCAATTCAGATTATTGTCCATTTCCCACACATAGGGCCTACATATGCTCACCTTTTCTCAAAATGTCCTCACCAAACATTATAATTCAACCATCATACAAAAAGTTTCATACTTATGTAGTCCCCAATCCAATGCATCCAATATAATACAAAAACACTATCACTAAATTTCACTAGATGATTCCCCCTGAATCCCACCATGAATAATGCTTTTCCCATTAAACCATTTCAAGTATTGGGTTCACCCCATGAATCAAGAAATGATTTGAGTTTTCCCCAAGAACCATGTCAAGAATCCAAATTCACCACTTAAACCATGTCATGAACCAAGGTTCACCCATAAAACTTATAATAGAAAAAGGTTCACCCCTTGAACCATGAAACAAATTGAGGTTCACCCCTAGAAATATTTTATGAATCTCTCTCATATCACATCAAATTAATCCTGAGGATGATGCCAACTCATGAACTCTGTCCCAACCCCATATGAAACTCAAGTATGGTATTTGAAAATAGACCAAACAATCTCATTTTATGGCTCACTAATATCTAAAATCTTCCTCGACCATCCAATGGTCAGTCCCAACATTGAAATGACCAAACCAACAAGGGTTTGAACCTCTATGAACCATGATCTATTTATTATTGTACATAGTGGTTGGATATGGTCCTCCTAATCCTACCCAAGGGAAAATGCATCCATCAATCATGTACAATTTTCAAATCATGAGAACATCATCATTAACATTCAATTAATTACCATATGTAGTAAGGTTTATTCTCTTAAATTACTAATAATAACCTCCCCACTATTTGGCTACACTCATACCGCTCCTCAATCATAATATCTCTGAATTCCATAATCACACACATTTTTCTCCTCCCAAATCATGCTCCATTGATTTGTACATCACCAAATTATTCTCACACACCTACTTCACCAAACATGGTATTTTGACATGTCAATCACATCCATCCCAAATCTCCCTTGATTCTCCTCTTCCAATTAATCATATCACTTATTCTACGGTCTATTGAACTATAACTCACCAAATGATGTTGTCTCAAAACCATAAGTATCTACCAAAATCTCACCGCATAATCAAAATATCATGCATATAAAATAGGTTTAGGCACTTGAAGAATCATATCCATACAAAATTGGACCTTAATTCCCAAGTACTACCAACCAAGGTTCATTCCTTTTGAAATTCCAATGCAGAATTTTACCTACAATATATTCCTAGTAGCACCTCTGGTGAAAAATCCAATAGAAAGGTACTTAACCGATTATTTGATGTTTATAATATCTAAGTAATCTCCATGTTCATATCCTATATCTATTATCATACTAAATTAAACATCTCAAAACCCAAATAATCTACCCATGCTTTCCAGCACTAAGGCACTCACATGACTAGGCTAGCACCTCACATGGGTCATCCTAATAAATCTCATCTCATCCTCCAATATCAATGATCTCACTTACAACCTTATCCACATATTAAGAACTAAGTTTCCCCACCTAACCCACAGTTTGTATCTCACATAGGTCACAACTCAAAACCGACACCTCTCTATTATGATATAGAATATCACACAAAAAACTCATGTGAAAAACAAAAAACTCTAGGGTATCACGTGTACATATACATAAAGCATCTCATTCCAAAATGATCAACCCTACTCAAAGGCACTGATTCTTACGAGGAATCCACATATATAACAACCCACCGAAAGAATCTGAAACCTTAGGATAATCCTTAGTAGGTCACCACATACAAGGGTATCCACATCAAGGTTCACATTCCCATCTCTTAGCATATAAATATATAATCTCATGTCCCTACCAGGGGTTTTGTTGAGTACATCATAGTTGTATGGTTTAGTTAAGTATAATTTCACTAAGAAACTATACAAAAAACACCATGTCTATTGTTTTTTACATATTAAATAACTAATTATATTTTTTTCAAAACCAATACAGTAATAACAGAAAAGGGGTTCATCACTAAGGAATCTATTGCATGTGATGACCTACTAATTATATTTATGCATCTCCTACCTAGAGGGACTGCATATATGTCATCATCAAGCATTTCATCGAATATCTACATGACCTATCATTAGATGAAAAATATAATGTTGTCCACTTTAGTTAATTACCATTCTAATTTATATGTAAAAACACCCTATAAGTTTCCACTAACACTTTAAATAGTTTAACCATATATCATCAGGGATACAAATCACACAAAAACACATACTTTAATTGTTTCCTCCATGACAAATATGTTGTATGAACATTGTACTCTTGTAAAATTTCTAAGAGACAAAAATACACTGACTCAAAAATAATAAATCTCAAAAACCATGTGATACTTGTTAGGTGAAAACCATAATATAATAAAAATAGAAAAATAAAAAGATATCCCAAATCCTTGTTAACCTGGACTTCTTACTAAAAAGGTGTTCATGACACAACATTCTGGTATCTGTCATATGATCTTTAAAATTCCTATGTCATATATCTACCATATTATTAAATATTAAGAAAAATTAAAAACCTAATACACTCTTTGTTATCAGTCACATAAATACTCTGATACCACTTTTTAATGCCTCCCCTCAATCTGTGGCCACTAAGTAGTTCCTGGAGTAGGGAATTCATCACTTGACTGCATTCCCACCTATCTATAAGATAGATGATGCCAACTAGAAAGGGTGTCTAGGGTAGTACCAAATGGATACCATACCCTCACATAAAAGTATGCAATAATGGTAAAAATAAACAAATCTTCATCAATAATAATCATCAGAGCATGTAGAAGAAATAAATACAACACTAAATAATAAATGAAATGCAACATACATGTACTAATATATACTCATAGGCATCCCATTGTGATAATCACATTTATAAAATGAATAAAAGAATAAAATAAAATTAATATAGACTATACTAAATTATCAAGCCTCAAATCAACCCAATCTCTAATCAAGTATGAGCTATGCCAGTATATCATTCAACTCCATACCTCTTCCCAAACCATACCTATGATTAGTAATGGATTCTAGAATACCAAAATATCAGGAATTCCCTATCAATGTGTTAGTACAACTTAGTATGGAACCACAAATGTGGTCCCGTATATAACCAAAAAATAAAGGGTTTACCAACATGATATGCTCAACTAAATAAATAAATACAGATCATAAGCATAAATAAATAAACATTTTTGATCCTTGGATTCATCAAGTAATCTTGGGATCAACCCAAACCTATTTTGGCTGATGTCAGGGTGTTTATTAACATGTCACACAATTGTGATATACAAAATCAGGCTCAATATCCAATTACTAGGAGTGTATCCATGTAAATAAAAAACATGCTCAAACGCTAATGTTAGTTCAATCTATGGAAATCCATATTAAGGAAAAACATATCATCCAATTTTAAGGGTTAAAATAACCCATTCAGACATCACCTTATCAAGATAGAAGGAGTCTGTCTATGGAATCCAAAGCCATATCGCATTTCGATCCAAGGAGAGAGTATGAGGCACCCTAAACTCATATAAAAATTTAAGGGAATTCCTTACTTGGAATCATCACCATATGAGTCTCGAGTGTGAATCTCTCTATTAGACATCATATCTTAGAGGACTATGAATCCCACTATTTGGATTCAAGTATCTTGTCAAAGGTATCCCAAACACATCAGAAAACTAATGGGATTTATCAAATAGGAAACCATCATCATCTGATTCTAGGGTGTAATTATACCTAATAGACATCACATTTTCCAAGTCCAATTATGTGTTTATCTCTATAAGATATCACATGTTAGTGGAATATACATCCCATAATATAGATCTAAGGAGTTATCTCAGTAATCCAAAACTATAGGAACCATTTCTTAGTGTATTTTGAATCCCCTCATATGGATCTAAGGAGCATGCCCAAGGAACCCTAAACCAAATCCCAAAAACATATTAATGGTAAAATATCCCCCCTAATTATCTCATATAATTTATATTTATGGGGTTGGTCATATTTCTAAATCTGTCACATAAATATGAGTCCATCCACTCAAATTCATGACATATCAATTCCATATCCATAAAAAGATTAGTTTTGATTCAGGTTCTACGGTGATACTTATAATCATCACTACCCATTTCTCAAACACACCCTTTATCAGGGTCAACATCTCATTGGTGCACCCTCAATGGTCCCCTAGGTTATATCATATCTATATCACCCTCCATTGTTCATTTTATCTCAAACACATCTCCCATGTCAATACACATCACCTCAAAGGACATTGGGTCCCTTGATATCATTAAATTCTTTTCGAGACCTCATTTTTATCCTAGGAATCTCCCATAATAATCACACTATAGAGGAAAAAATAACCACATCTCATTACTGAAGTCATCCTTAGGTGGGTCCTTATGCACCAATCATATCCAATCCTACCCAAGGAAAATCTACCCTGGGTAATCACATCTTAGTGAGGGAGGAATAATCTCCCCATTATAATCTCAACTATCCTAATGACTCTAAGGTGTATAAAGGTCCTCACATATCCAACATAGTCTAACCAAACCCATTCATCACCTACCTTCACCTCTGGGTATTTAAGGGAGCCTAAAACTAGGTCTTATATATCCCATCCATTTACATTAATTTAATACATTTTATTTTAACCCATTAGGTCCTAAAAATCTTAGATCTAGTCAATTATAACCAAATCTTCAACTATCGGCAGCTGAAAAAATAAATCTAGTGCACAAGGTTCCATCATGTCCCTTGGTAATTTTCAGTTCAGACATTTTATTTCAACAAAAATAATTCATCTAATTTTTGATGTTTGTTCACCCTCAGTGGTGGGACCACACATTAGATATTACATAAATAAAATACATAAACCATGGGGGTACACTCAATGACCACCAACCTCAAACAAGAATCAATTTACTTTTTATCTCACTGACTAACAACTTGAATTAAGCCCAACCATGTCAAACCGACCTCAACCAATAATCATGGGGCCCTAACTCACACCAAGAGTTAGAAAAAAATTATTTAAATAATTTATAATTATTTAGAAAAATTAACTTTAATAACCATAAATTACTAAAACTCACCGGTCAACCTTGTTAAACAAAAACTAAAAGTGATGGGGTGTGTCTCACTCTTGACACTCCCCCCAAGCCTAAGAAACACAAAATCCACAGTTAATATCACTATATTAACCTCAAATTTAACCAAAAATATATGAAAATATATATAAAATGGAACAACAACATAACTCAATCGAAACTTCATGTGATGGAAATAAGATATTGCCTTGGGTCCCCCTCTATGAAAGCTAAGAAAAATCCACATCAAAATCGGTCAATTCTAAAATGATTTAGTTAAATCGGTATCAAAACCCTAAATCAGAGAAACCAGATCAAGAGAAAATACACCAAAAACATATATATAAGATTTATAAACTCATGAAATAACATTTTGAGTTCTAGTTCTAAAATGGAATTGTCTAACAAATCAAGAATTCAAATTACCCTAGAATTTCACAACTAATGTAGACATGGGGTATTTCAGAGGGTAAATATGGGAATAAGATATAAAAATGATATATAATTACATTAAGTTATTAATTGTAAACAATATAAGATTATTTTTTTGTTAAAGATGAATTATAATGGACGTATTATAAAGTCCCAAATATTTTAGTGAGTTTTCTTATTTTTAAATTTTTGGTTGTTAACTTAGTTATGTGTTATTGAATTTATATAATGAATGTATATTTTTTAGGTTATGTATAAATGGAAAAAAAATGGATATGGTATAATATGTAACATTTTGAAGTATGTTATAAATACTATGTAATGGGGAATCTAGAATTTAACTTACTACATAAAAGTATTTCAAGAACTTCTAAGGCAATATAGAATTGATTTCATAGTAAAGGTGATGTGTGAGGGAGATGTGTAAGGGTTGTGTTTTAAAGGTGGTGTGTAAGGGTTTATAAGAAAAAATATTACATAGGGGTAGTGTATGTGGTTTTATCTATAATTAATTTCTTATATGGTTATTATATATAATGTTTATTATATTAGGGTTATTTGTGAGGGTTGTTCTATATGAGGGTTGATTTACATGTGAGGGTCATGTGTATGGTTTAATGCATCTCATTGATCTCTGATATTTTTTAAAATTATCTTATGATGTGTGGCATCAATTTAGGACATCATAATTTTTATATTTTTTATTCTATCAGTTTTAATCTTTGATCTTATAATTTCTAAAAATATAAGTAATTTAAATAAGGAATTTAAGGGATTGATATACGTGATTTTTAAGATATTTTATTTCTAATTCCTTATTTAATTTTAAAAAAAAACAAAGTACAAATATTAAATTTTCTCACTCTACTAGAAACTATTATAAACTTATGAATTTCTTTACTATCAGTAGATTTAATTTTTTTTAGTTCCTTAGAAATATGGTTAATAAATCATTTGGATTTCAACAGAGATTATTTTAGTTTGGATGCGACTTAGATTCTTTTACATTTTTTCATAAATTAAATGAATAATTGAAATTCGTGAATATATATTGGATTCATATAGTGTTCCCTCAAATTTATCACTAATTTTGTGAGAGGTGAGAGATCTCAAACCATTGTTATTCCTTGATCATTTTTCATTATGAAATTTTGAAAATGTGATGTTTGATTTAACATAATGAGTAACAAATTAGTACCATAGAGGTTTAATTTATTGATGACATTTTTTTCGAGTTTCTTATTCCTACGATGTAAAATTTTCATAAGTGAAACATATTTTATAATCTGTTTTCATTTAGGTGTTTTTTGATATTTTTTTAAATTGATAATTATGCAAATATTTATTTTAATTTGGGTAATGTTTATCTAAATTTGAGTCTTATAAAATTTTGAGAAAGGTTTAATATAATTATTAAGAAATTAATATTTGATTATTCTGATGGTATATGAAAATTATCTTGATTGTGATTAAAGTTATTAATTTCATATAAAAGAATTTCTATATCTGTTGAAATATTTCATTTAATCTATAGAATATATAATTAATGTGAAATGGATAAGTGATATGGATATAGAATTCTAAAATTTAAATGGTGGAGAATATATTTATAAGATATTCTATGAACCAAATGGTAAATTACATGGCTATGTTATGCCACTATCAAATGAAGAATGTTATGTGTCTCTATTGTTCCATGATAAAAATGATATAATTTTAAGAATATTGTAAATATATGTGAAATTAGGGATGTGAATGGATATTCTATACCACAAATTTCATAAGTTTACACTATGATAATTATCTTGATAAATTTTATTTTATAGTATTATTTATAATATGATTTAGTAAAGATATGTATACTATATCAATGAATCAAATTTATTTTTGATTTAACTATTTAGTTTCATTTTTCATTGCATCATATCATATAGGGGAATATTAAGAAATTGGATTTTTTTGGGATTTTGGTGCTATCCTAGTAAGTTTTTATGATTACACATTTTATGTATCATTTTTTTGTACATATATATTCAATTTAATACGATGTTGGTAAAGTGTAAAGAGCTTATGTATGTTCCTGATCCCAATGATGTCATAGATTTTGGGTAATGGTTTCTTTAATTATTGTCAAATACACGAAGTTGTCCACTACTTGTTTTCTTTTACATGTGTTCGTGAATATATTTTGAAATGAATTTTATATTTGGATCACAGCTTCTTTATTTGACCATTAAATACATATGGGACTATTGTAGAATTAACTTTTTCTAAATATGTTTTTTAACCCTGTGATTTTTTATTTTATTGTGTTGATTCATTATAGTGTAAATTTCTTCCGACTGAATTTTATGATACCTATAGGGTTGGTCAACAAACCATTATTAGAAAAAAGTGTACTTAAGGCATAGTTTCATTTTTCCTTGGTATCTTGTTCAAGCTAGCGTGGGGCATTATAATACTTCTCTATTAGTTTTAATTTTTGATAATTTAAAAAAATTTCTACTTAAATTTTATTTTTAAAAAAAGATAACCCAATTTAATTTTTTATTTTACACCTCTATTTGATAAAGATACATGAGTGTATATGTTTTAATATTTTTTTTATGAGTGTAAATTTTTGATAAATCATATTGGTAATCAACTAATGATAAGGATAATAATTGGATATTTTAATTAATGGTTAATAATATTGTATATTAAGGTAAAATATTTAACAATTATATCATATTCCATATAGTTTAATTTAGTAGGGGATTAGGTAACACATACCCTTTACTTTTATCAAGTAATGGGTCAGGATTCTTATCTTTCTATGTTATTTTAAACCAGAAAATTTGATTTCCAACACTTTTATTTTATTTCAGGGGTTTTAATAAAAACGTATTTTCACTATATTTTTCATTTCACTATATAAAATATCAAATTTTGTATTTTTAGGCTATGTTTCTTTAAAAAAATTAATCTATTATTTATTTAAAAATCCATTTTAAATGGTTTTTTAACATTTAAATCCAACTACATATTGAATCGTATAAGTTTGATAACATTATGGATTTATACGACCCTTAAAAATATATCTTTAAATTTAATAAAATTTATAATTGTAAAATATGAATTATATATATATTAGAAAAGGAACAATGAATCAAGAAACCTATAAAGAAGCATTATCAATGTAGATAAAACATGTAACATCAAAGGAAGTATGTTCCCTAATAATTCTATATTTAATGAAAAAAATAATGAATGTTTTTAAATTAGATAATTAGGATTGAATATAGCATTGTTCCTAGTGTGTAATCTCAAACTCATAAAAGGAAAAACAACTAAACTAAATGTATGAAATACAATGTGATTTACTAGTTAATGAAAATATAATTTTTTTATTTAAAAAAATATTTATAATTTTAATGTTCACTTAATAACTCTTTGTAACAATCACATGCATAATAAAAATTAAAGTAATGTATTATGTATTGTTTGTTATTTATTTACAATTTATTTTGATAAGATTAGTTATGTGGTATGGTATTAAATAATTATGACTCCCTTAATGTCACTTTAATTTGTATAATATTTTATTTATTAGGAATATCTTTATTTTTAATATTAATAGTAAAATTTTTATATATTTTTTAGAATTCTGGACAAAAAAATTCAAGTTAAAGGTTACTGTAACCATGTACTTGGACTGTGTGCCTTGAAATTCTAAGTCTAGTGTGTATACAAGATTGGATTCACTATAATTCAAACCATGCATCCCCCAAAATATATAAATATTTTTAGCTTTAAAAACATATATTTAATTCAAACACAACCAATTTTATACATATTTTCATAAGAATATTCTGAGATCTCAACCACCATATCTTTCCTTGGTTTATAACCTCCCCCTTAGAGATATTTACTATTTTTAGTTTGGATTCGGAAGGTGAGTAACTCAATTTTATATCCACTCATCATATTCTTCTTTTTACTTACATTTCTTTTCAAAAAAAAATTCTTTTGTGGCTTATAGTATCTTTTTATAAAAATTTAATTAATGTTTTTCCAATTTTAGAGATTTTATTATCCACCTTAAGTATGTAGCTCTTCTATTTTTGTGGAATGACTTCATTTTCAATGGATTCATCAATTTATGATTCGTATCTTAACTTAATTTCCTTTGTTCTATAAACCATGGCTTCTTACCTATTTTAAACGGTCTTTTGACTAATATAAAATTTACACATACTAATTGTTATATTTTGGTGATGGTTTTGTCATTATTAAGGCTTGGTTTTAAATTATATTAGTGATAGGATTAGCAAACATGTGTAGAATTAATTTTACACAAAATTATTCCAAAAAAAATTAAATGAAATTATGAATATAGTTTTTCAATGAAATAAATTCATTTTTTTCATGGGATGATTTAATATAAATTATAATTAATTATTGAAGTTTTTTCATAAAATATTTTCATTGGTAGGGTGTTTTTTGTTTATTTAAAGTGTTTATGATATGTATTACACATTTGAAATAGTTTATCACATTTATTATGAATTACACAAATATTAAATGGTTTTAGTGAATATATATGGAAAGTAAAAAATTATTAGTTTCAGGATGTATATTTAGATGATTTAAATCTTATCAATTAAGGGAAATATCATTGGAAACCATCTATACTTATGAATGGGTTTAGTGACAAGTATATCACTAAGTGAGAATTTGTATTGCTATGTTTTTCTCCCAATTTAGATTATGCACTACATTAAATAGTCTCATTTAGAATCATTCCCTATCCTGTTCTATATAGCCCTTCTATCTAGTTTTGATTACAAAATGCCTTGTGATTTAACAACTAGTTTAGGGTGATTCTCTAGTCAGTGGATAGTGTGAAAATGGATTGGGTTTGAAGTAAAGGATCATAGATTCTATTTCCATAGTCCCATAAGTGGATCCCTATGATTCTATGTAACAACCCAAGCTTCCACAATATGCTACTCTTTGAATAATACAATAGCTTGTGTTGTAGGCAACTTCAAGTTCTAACACACCACGACCAACCAAACTAGTCGTTATGAATAGTAATACCCACTTTTTAAAATTATTTAAATTTTATTTTTCAAAATGGAATTCATTTTTGGATTCAGAATATCAAAATTATCTTAGGGTGAATTCTTGGAATTTTTCTGAAAACTTTCAATTTTTGATAAATAGTGAAAAACACTACGTTATTATTTAAAACCAACTTTTTATTTAAATAATTAATTATTTTATTTTCATTTATTTTAGATAAAAATAGATACATAATACTGATATATTTTCAATGTAATTTATTCCAGTAATTTTGTAATAATATTAGATATATAAAATTTTATTGAACCTTTTACCGTCTTTTACCCACCTTCTTGGCACGATAGAAAATTTGCATAAAATGTAATTTTACCACTTCTGTGAATTTAATTTCAAAAATCATAGATATATAGTTTATATGAGTAAGTAAAATGTGGTTCAATAATATGAAAATAATTTTTGGTGAATATTAACTTTTGGCTTTTATTTACCATAGTTAATAGTAAATAGGGTAATTAAAGGTAAAAATAATATTATTATTACCCAAACATGTGTCTTAATTTTATTGGATAAGTGTATTTTGACCAAAATCAACCTTATGAATAAAATAGTGTCCTTTTGATCCACTTGTATTAGATTAGTACATTTATTATTATTTTATTTAAAGAAGAGTTAAAAGTGCAAAATTCAAATTTTAATAACTAAACCATTTTTCATATAGGGTTATACATAAGATAAATTAGACTGAAAATATTCATTAGAGAGATAAAAAATATTTCCTACATAATGGTATTTTATTTATAATATTTATATATTTAATAATTTATTTTATTTATGACACAATGATGATGTAGTAATTACCTTATTAATGAAAAATTAAAATAATTGATATTATAAATATCCCAATAAATGTATATTGATACTTTTGATGAATTCCACTAATTTTATAGAATAATATCACATGTTTTGGTTTATTCAATGTATTCTGTTTTATGTAATCTTGTTGTTATGACTTTAACAAAAACAAAATACCAAATAGTGTCAAAATTGACATAAATGAGTTTTTAAAACAAATACTGTATTATTAATTGATATAATATTCCTAATAATATAAGGTTCGGCCAAAGGACTTTTATAAGGATATATATATCAATAATGAACCACATTGGGTTCTCTTGGAATTTTATAGTAAGATTATTAACCATATAATATAATAATACAAGAATGCATGGTAAAAGTTAAACTAGTTAACTAAGAGTTAAATATAAAAGATAAGGGTAATATGGTTACCTAAACCTATCTAAAACCTATTGGTTGAGAGGTTTTTGACCCATACCAACATTATCATAGAAATAAATAATTTTGGATTCATTATTAACCGAATATTATTGTATAATAAAATAATATTTCATGTTTTTCCTAAAGTGACTCTCACCTATCTAATAAAAAGGTACTTCACCTTATCTCAAAATCATAACTACAAAGCCATTTGTCTCGGCCAAACCCTACCAAAATATCTTCCCAACTACCCTACACTTTACCTAGAGGCATTAATTAGATCATAAAGCCAACCTAAGGATCCCTTTTGATCAAATCACAAGGAAACACCCGAAAAAGATGTAATAATTTCACAACCTCTTTTAAATTTCTTCTCTTCTTCTACTTAATCTTTATTTGTTATTCCCACACCAAAATAATAAACCCAGTACCTTAAACATAATTTGATGTTATTATAAATATCTTACAACTATATTTATTATTCTATTCATCCTATGAATGACAAGTCACCATACGTGCGTACGTATGGCTTACCATCTCCATGTCATGGTATAGTTTGTTATTCAAACACTTTATTATTTGGATGGGTATAATAATGAGTATAACTAATGTAAATAATAAATATAACATGTTAAGTATTATGTATATATGATATATCATCCAATTACATAATATTTCACCATTAATAGAATGGTATTATCCCTCATGCATACGTACGGATTACCGTCTCCACGAACGCGATGAAATTCAATCCCCATTATAACCATTCAAGAATAATTTTTATTTTATGATTAAAAATAATGTTTAAGAAAATAATATCATTTTGGATATGAATAAAATACATCCTATCCATAATAAACATGGCTTACGTAACCAATCATATAAACGAAAAAGAATCAGTTAACACCTGAAATAATGATACTATTGAAATATTATTAACAAAGAAATATTAAAAGATCATATATGATATTATATTTATGTATGTGGTTCTTATATAATTTAATAACAATTATTTAACTATTATAAAGGAGGCTAACATACCCTCAAACAATTAAAATTTCAAGGTAAGGGTTAATTCAAAAATCTCTTCATTATTTGAGGCTGTTTAGACGTGAGTATCTACTGGGACCTCTTTATCATCAACATCAGTGTTTTTTAGAAATATATTTCAAAAAAAGTACTATTTACTAGACTATCAGTTAACATAATTTATACCCTTTTTGGAATTTTTATGATATTTTTATAAAGTAATATTTCCATCGTTTTCCAAAAAAGGTCATTTATGACCTTTTCAACAAAGTTAAGAAAAAAATGTTTTTTTAACTTATACAGCGGGTGCGGGTATTTTCTGCCATTTTAACACCTTTGAAGAATCCCTTACAAGCTTATAATATTATTTTCAAAATTAATGTTTTCTCTTAAAATTACAGTAATTTTAAATTATTTAAAAATAGAAAGAGATATTTCTCTCAAATAGTTTTTATTTCATCTATGTCAACATCCTTTGTTGGATTTTTCGCTTGTTTGAAGTTTATTTATTATGATACAATATTCCATATTGTATTGAAGGTTTTGTGATATGTTTGATTGTAGATGTTTTATTGTTACACCATTCATGGTTTATGGTTAAAGTATTAACATTTTGTATTCTAGTTTTAATACGAATGTTTATGTTATGTTTCAACCTTTTCATATGAGGAATGCATTGGAATTAGTAAGTGGTGGGTGGAGCCCGCTATATCTCCTCAATGCATCGGTAGTTCTAATGAGACAAAATAGTGTCCTGAAATAATTCCTTAACAAATTCTTTATTTTTAGTCTTAGCACGAGGCCTTGACTATGTGGTTATGATGTCTGGCATTATGCATTCCATCATTATGAAATTGGATATTGATATTTCATGTGATTATTCAACTAGTATAATATCCATGTGAATAAGTAAATGGAATTATTTTATTTATATTTTCCATATTATGCTGAATTTTAAGTTTAAATGTCTTATGTGTTAGTCTTATACATTGCCTTAGATGTTTATGCTTATTTATGAAAGTTTCCTCCATATTGTTATCCTTACTGAGTATATGAGCTCACCCCTTTCTATATTTTATTATTCCTAGGATTTGAAGAAGTATTTTATGGTTGACCTATAAGGATAGTATAAGGGATATAAGTGTGTTCAAATGGGGAAAATGATGTTGGTTTTTATCTCATGATGTAATGTAAAACTTATGTTTGTATCTAGTACTTCTGAGGCTACTAAACCGATCAATCCTTCAGGACTTGATCCCTTGTGATCATGCCATTGTTATGTAATAATGTACAGACTTTGGGTAACTAGGGTTGGGGTGTTACAGTTGGTATCATAGGAAGTTTAGTACAAACCATGGAAACTATATTTAGAAAAACTCTAATTAGATAACATTACCCTAATATAGACTTTGAGGATTAGTATAAAATAACATCCTAGAATTTTTGTAATGTATAGATTTTGTGTATTTTACAAGGAATACATCCCTATCTAGATACGAGTAGGTATAGGTAGCTTTGGCATAGATATACGTAGGACTGAAAACTCTAACATGGAGTTTTAGGCTTGACTTGGGATATCCGGGTACACGACAATGGGCCTAGTTTCACTCTTGGTTACGACACTCTCAGGGGATATGCTTAGGATAATTCAAATTTTATTTATAAACCATTATGAAGGATTTATGATTATATACCTTCTCAAAGAAAACATTTTTATTATTATGGATTATATCCATAAACTGTTCAATTTATGTTAAGTGTTTTCCAAATTTTGAATTATTTATTGCGATTCATTAACTAATCTAGTGTATTCCATTGTTTAGAAATGGTGTATAGTGGAAGGAATTGAAACTGTCTCAACACACGTAATCCATATAGAGATTTCCCTCTTACTCAAGATAATTATAGTGAAGATGGTGATGAAACTGGTACTGATTAGCTTATCACCATACTGGGACAACTCACTCAGGTTATGAATAATAACCTTACCTGTATAGATCACCCTGATCCCCAATGCGAAGGATCAAAATTAGACCACTTAATAAGGAAAAAACCACCAACATTAAATGGGACTACAAATAAAGTTGTAGCTGATCAATGGATAAGTATCTTAGAGAAAACATTTCATGCTTTGTGGAGTAGTAAAAGGAAAAAAGTTGTCAAGGTAGTTTATCACCTCATGGGAGATGCAGATCAATGGTGGTCATTAACTCAAAACACAAAGGAGGATGAAGAATCATCAAATATGGAATGGAGGGAGTTTAAAGAGATTTTATTTGAAAAATAATTTCCTCGTGCCCATCGAGAAGATGTGGAAAGACAATGTATGAGTCTGAGGCAAAAGGAGGATAAGAATGTCGCAAAGTATGTGGCTAACTTTACAAGGTTATAAAGGCATGGATAAGATTATATATATAACCCAAGGAGTAAGATTGATTGATTCTTTTATGGGTTAAAACCATTCCTTCATCGATCAGTAGTCTCAAAATCCTTCTTTTTGTACAATGATATTGACTCATGTGCCACCAAAACAGAAAAGTAATTCTCTAAGTCCTACGACTTTAAAGTAAAGAAAGATAAGAAGAATACTCCTAAACACTCTGGAAATGGAAATAATGGGAAGAAGGGAAAAGTCGAATATCCATCCTGTGGTAAATGTGGGAAGAAACACCCTGATACCTTCCTGAATGAAATGGGAGTTTGTTATAAGTGTGGTGAAAAAGGCCACTAAGGTCGTGATTTTAAGGTAAAGAAAGAGTCTATCAATATTTAATGCTACAATTGTATAGAAAAAGGTCATTATGCAGACAAATTTCCTAAGTGACAAGGAAACTTATCACATAAAAGGACAAGGGAGAAATGCTAAGCTTATGAAATCACTACTGCTGAGGTTGAAGCTCCAAAATACGTGGTGGTAGGTAATTTAATGGTTTCCTCATGTTTATCCAATGCTTTATTTGATTCTGGATCATCGAATTGTATCATATCTTCCCAGTTTGCTACGAAAATTAAATATTTCCAATTTGATTTAACAAGGGAGTTGTCAATCAAAACTCCTAAGGGAAGTATCAGTGCAACAAAGTTTTGTGAATCATTCCCCATTAAGGTTTATAAATGTTCTTTATATGTTGATCTCATCATCATACCCATGATTGAATTTTATATAATCTTCAATATGGATTTTATTTCGAACCATGATGTGAAAATTTATAGTAATAATAAAGAGGTTACAATTTTCGATGTTGATAATAAGTACCTTATCTTTAGAGTAGAAATGTCACCACCTGATTCTTATCTAGATCCACCCCTAATAGCTATACGAAATTCAATTATTGGGGAGGAATAGAATGAAATAACTATGTTTGAGGAAAGGAATGTTCAAATAGATTATGTACCTATTGTATAAGAATAGTGTGATGTGTTTACAGAGAATTTTCTTGGGCATCCTCTCGGATGAGAAATTGAGTTTTCCATTGATTTAATTCCTAGTTCAAGGCCCATATCGATGACCCCTTATGGAATGTCCACTGTGGAATTAGTGGAACTAAAGAAACAACTAGAGGAATTGATTAATAAGGGATTTATTCACCCTAGTGTTTCTCTATGGGGATCCCCGCTTATTTTTGGTAAGAAGAAATATGGATCTATGAGGTTGTGAATTTACTATAGGGAGATCAATGCTATAATAGTAAAGAACAAGTATCCCCTACGTTGCATTGATTATTTATTTGACCAAATTCATGGAACTAAACATTTTTAAAAGATTGACCTTCTATCTGGATATCATTAGTTGTGTGTGAAGAAGGAAGACATTCTAAAAATAGTATTTCGAACCAGGTATGGGCGTTGTGATTTTACTGTAATGCCTTTTGGACTGACTAATGCACCCTCTGTTTTAATGGATATAATGCATATAGTTTTTGAGGAATATCTTGATGACTTTATAGTGGTATTTTTAAATGATATCTTGGTTTCCTCCAAAAGATACTAAGATCAGATAAATCACTTGCGCTCTATTCTGAAAACTTTCAAAAGAAATGAATTATATGGGAAGTTTAGGAAGTGTGAATTCTAGATTTAGAAGATTTCATTTCTTGGCCATATTATCCTTAAGGATGAAATCTGTGTTGATCCTTCTAAGACAAGAGTAATACAAGAATTTCCAACACCAATGAGTATAACTAAGGTATGCAGTTTTATTGGTTTAGTAGGTTGTTATCGATGTTTCATCCATAATTTTTCCCAATTTTCTAACCCATTAAGCAAGCTCACATGTAAAGGGGTTAAATTTTTTGGGCAAAAGAGTGTCAAGAATGTTTTTAAGAACTGAAGAGAAGATTAGTCAATGCTTCTATATTGACTCTACCATCAGGGAATGATGGTTTGTTATTTATAGTGATGCTTCAAAGAAAGGACATGGTTGTCTCTTTATTCATAATGATAGAATTATTGCCTATTCATCACGACATCTAAAAATTCATTAACAAAAATATCCCACCCATGATCATTAGTTAGTAGCTGTAATCTTTGATTTAATGATTTGGAGACACTATCTCTATGGTGAAAATGTGAGATATATACCGATCACAAGATATTGAAATATATTTTCTCACAAAAAGAGCTCAACGTGAGGCACAGGAGATAGCTCGAGCTACTCAAGGATTATGATTGCACTATACACTACCACATGGGGAAGGAAAATAAGGTGGAAGATGCATTGTGCAGGAAGGATCATGGAGTTTTAAACAAGATGAGAGTTGAAGGAGATCATATGTTCATGGATCTAGTAAAGATGGATATGGGAATAATCATAGAAGGTGAAACATAAATAAATTTTCAAATAGTTACCAAACCAAATTTACAAGAAAGGATAAAAAGTTCTCAGACTGATGATGAGGAGTTTCAAAATAAAATTAAAGCTTTGAATGATGTGATATTGATTGACTTCGTATATTAAGATGGAATTTTGAAATTTGGGAAGAGACTCTATGTTTCTGATATACCTGATCTAAAAAGGGAATTGTTGGATGATTCTCATAGCTCCAATTTCTCTATACACCCTTGTAGCACTAAGATGTATATAGATTTGAAGGAACATTTTTTGTGGGACAACATGAAGAGAGATATTGTTGATTATGCATCAAGATGTATGGTTTTTCACCAATTGAAAGCTGGAAGACTACATCCTAGAGGAGTCATGCAACCTCTTTCCAGGCCTGAGTGGAAATGGGATGATATTACGATGGAATTTGTCATGGGACTACCAAATAATCTTATAAGTAATGATTCAATATGGGTCATTTTTTATCATCTTACCAATTCAGCACATTTTCTTGCTATAAGAGAATATTTACCACTTGAACGTTTAGCAAGACTATATATTAATGAGGTTTTTAGACTTCATGGATTACCTCTATCGATTGTTTCTGACCGTAATCCCCGTTTTATATCAAGATTCTAGAAAATTCTTTAGAAGGTCATGGATACTGAACTTCGTTTGAGCACTGCCTACCACCCTCAAACTGATGGACAATCATAATGGACTATTAAAACCTTAGAAGACATGTTTAGACCTTTCTCAATTGATTTTCAAGATATGTAGGGTCAGTATTTACCTCTGGTAGAATTTTCCTATAACAATAGCTTCCATTCAATTATTTGTATGGCTCCATATGAGGCATTATATGGAAAGAGATGTCGCACACCAACTTGATGGGATGATGTTGGTGAAGAAAAACTCATAATCCCAGAACTTGTTGAGGAAACAATGGAAAAGGTGAAAGTTATCCAAACCCACATCAAAGCATCTCAAAGTAGGAAAAAGCACTATGTGAATAACTGAAGGAAGGATTTGGAATTTCAAGTGGGAGATCATGTTTTTTTGAAGGTATCACCATGGAAGGGTGTTATACGTTTCGGTACAAAAGAAAAATTAAGTCCTAGGTACATCGGAAATCTTGAAATTCTAGAACAAATTGGTGTTGTAGCTTATCATTTGGCAATGCCGCCAAGTCTCTCCAATGTTCATGATGTGTTCCACATATCACTATTGAGAAAATACATGCCTAACCCAACATATTTACTCACCTATAAAGATATAGAACTGGAACCCAACGTGTCTTATTGCGAAGAGCCTGTCATAATTCTTGATACCCAAGAACAAGTGTTGAGAAACTCGAAATCTCATCTGGTGAAAGTATTATGGAGAAACCATAAGATAGAAGTGGCAACTTGGGAACCAGAAAAAACTTATGATGAATAACCACCCGAATCTTTTTGTACAGTAGTATTATAGAAATTTTGATGAAGAAATTATTTGAAGGAGGGAATATTATAACACCCCAAGCTTCCACAGTGCACTTCTCATTGAATAATACAATTGCTTGTGTTGTACGCAACTTCGAGTTCTAACACACCATGACCAACCAAACTAGCTGTTATGAATTGTAATACCCACATTTTGAAATATTATAAATTATATTTTTCAAAATGGACTTCATTTTTTGATTCAAAATATCAAAATTATCTTAGTGTTATTTATTTTTATTTTTTAAAAAACATTCAATTTTTGATGAATAGTGAAAAACACAGCTATATTGTATAAAACCGACTTTTTATTTAAATAATTAATTATTTTATTTAAATTTATTTTAGGTAAAAATATATAAGTAATTCCAATATATGTTCAATTTAATACATTGGATTCATTTTATAATAATATTAGATATATAAAATTTTATTGAACTTTTTACAGTCTTTTACCCACCTTCTAGGCACGTTAGCAAATTTGAAAAAAAATGAAATTTTACCGATTATGTGAATTGAATTTCAAAAATTTGAGAGACATGGTTGATATTTGTAATTAAAATTTGGTTCAATAAAATGAAAATAATTTTTGGTGAATAGTAATTTTTGGCTTTTATTTACCACGGTTAAAAGTAAATAGGGTAATTAAAGGTAAAAATGATATTATTATTACCCTAAAACATGACATAATTCTATTAGATAAGTGTATTTAGACCAAAATCATCCTTATGAATAAAATATTATCCTTTTGGTCCACTGGGATTAGATTAGAACATTTATTATTATTTTATTTAAGGAAGAGTTAAAAGTGTTAAATTCAAAGTTTAATAACTAAACCATTTTTAATATAGGGTTATACATAAGATAAATTCAACTATAAATATTCATTAGAAATATAAAATTATTTCCTATATTATAGTATTTTATTTATAATTTTTATAAATTAAATAATTTAATTTATTTATGACACAATGATGATTAAGTAATTACCTTATTAATGAAAAATTAAAATAATTCATATTATAAATATCCAAATAAATGTAAACTGATATTTTTGATTAATTACACTAATTTTCTACATTAATATGACATGTTAGAATTTATTCAATGATTTGTTTTCAAATTAATCATGATTTTATGACTTTAACAAAAATAAAATACCAAATAGTTTCAAAATTGGCATAAATGAGTTTTTAAAACAAATACTATATTATTAATTGATATAATATTCTTAAAAATATAAGGTTCAGAAAAAAGACTTTAAAATTTTTATATATATCAATAATGAACCACTTGGGGGTCTCTTGTAATTTTATAGTAAGATTATTAACCATATAATAAAATAATAAAATAATACATGGTAAAAGTTAAACTATTTAACTAAGAGTTAAATCTAAAAGATAAGGTTAATATGGTGGCCTAAAAATGTATAAAACCTATTGGTTGAAAGTTTTTTAACCTATCCCTACCTCATCCTCTAAATAAATCATTTTTTATCCATTATAAAATGAATATGATTGTATAATAAAATAATATTTCATGATTTTCCTAAAGTGACCCTCATCTCTTTTATAAAAAGGTACTTCACCTTCTCTCAAAATGACACCTCCAAAGCCATTTGGCTCGGCCAAAACCTACAAAAAATATCTTCCCAAATACCCTAAATTCTACCTATATGCCTTACTTTGATCAGAAATCCAACCTATAAATCCCCTTTGATCAAATCAAAAGAAAACACCTGAAGAAGAGGTAATAATTTCACCACCTCTTTCAATGTTCTTTTCTTATTCCACTTCATATTTCTTTATTATTCCCACAAAAAAAAAATAACTCTATTACCTTATACATACTTTGATGTTATTATAAATATGGTACAACCATATTCATTATTTTATCTGTCCTGTGAATGACTCGTCACCATATGTTCATACGTACGGCTTACCGTCTCCACATCGTGGTGTAGTTTGTTATTCAAACACTTCATTATTTGGATGGGTATAATAATGAGTATAAATTATAAAAATAATAAATATAACATGTTAAATATTATTTATATATTATATACCATCCAATTACATACTATTTCACCATCAATATAATGGCATTTTCGATCGTGCGTACGTACGGATTACCATCTCCACGAATGCGATGAAATTCATTCCCCATCATAACCTTTTAAGAATAAATTTATTTTTATAATTAAAAAAAATTAATAACTTAATATCATTCTGGATATGAATCAAACACATCCTATCCATAACAAACATGGCTTGCGTAACCAAGTATATAAAGGAAAACGAATCAGTTAACACCTGAAATAATGATACTACCAAAATATTATTATCAATGAAATATTAGAAGATCATATATGATATCATATTTATGTATGTGGTTATTTTATAATTTAATGAGAATGATTTAAATATTATAAATGAGTTTAATATACCCTCGACAGAGGAAAATTGAAAGGTAAGGGTTAATTCTACAATCTCATCATTATCTGAGGTTGTTTATACGTGAGTATCTACGGGGACCTCTTTATCATCCACATCTGTGTTTCTTAAAAATGTATTTCAAAACATTTTTACTATTTCCTAAACTATGGGTTAAAATCATTTATACCCTTGTTTAAATTTTTATGATATTTTTATAAAGGAATCTTTCTGTCGTTTTCCAAACAAGACCATTTACAACCTTTTCGACAAAATTAAGGAAAGAATGTTTTTTTTAACTTATATGGTGGGTGTGGCTATTTTCTACCGTTGTAACACCTTCAAAGATTCCCTTACAATATTATAAGAATATTTTCATAATAAAAGTTTTCTTTTAAAATTACAGGACTTTTAAATGATTTCAAAATACAAAGAGATATTTCTCTCAAATAGTTTTGATTTCATCTATGTCAAAATCCTTTTTTGGATTTTACTCTTGTTTGAATTTGATTTATTATGATAAAATCTTCCATATTGTAATGAAGTTTTTGTGATATTTTTTAATTTGTATGTGTTATTTTTATACCATTCATGGTTTATGGTTAAATTATTAACATTTAGTAAGCAAGTTTTAATATGAATGTTTTTGTTATGTTTTAACCTTTTCATATGAGGAATGCATTGGACTTAGTAGGTGACGGGTGGAGCCCACTATAGATCATCAATTCATTGGAAGTTATCATGAGACAAACTAGTGTCTTGGCACAAGGACTTGACAAAAACTGTATTTTTATTCTTGGCATGAGGCCTTGACTATGTGGTTATGACGTCAGACATTATGAATTCCATCATTATGAAATTGGCTATTGATATTGCATGTGATTATTCGACTAGTAGAATATCCATGTGAATAAGTAAATATAATTATTTGATTTATATTTTCCATATTATGCTGAATTTTAAGTTTAAAAGTATTATGTTTTAGTCTTATACATTTCCAAAAAAAATTATGCTTATTTATGAACTCTTCCGCTATATTTTTATCCTTAATGAGAATCTAAGCTCACCCCTTTTTATGTTTTATTTTTCCAGGGATGTGAAGATTTATTTTATGGTTGAACTACAGGGATAGGATAAGGGATATAAGTGTGTTCAAAGGGGACAAAATTTTGTTGTTTTTTTTTATCTTATGATATAATGTTAAACTTATGTTTGTATCTAGTACTTCCAAGGCTACTAAACTGATCGGCCTTTCAGGTCTTGATCCCTTGTGATCATTCCATTGTTATATAATAATGCACTGACTCTGGGTAACTAGGGTCAAGACGTTACATTCTCATATATAATTTCCTCTATAAAAATGCTTTCCTTTATTTATCTCTTAAATGAATTTGTATGTGTGTATATATATATATTTACTCCTTTATTACTTGTTTATATTAAATTAAAATAGAACTTTTTTTAGTTAAAACTAAAAATAATTAGTTTTTTATAAAATTATTTTATATAAAAAATATGGTGGAATCCTTCTGGTTTTGTTCTCACAAAATACATACATTATTTTTGTGTATGCTGATTTCGTATTTTCTAATATAGGTAAAGGTAAAGAACTCTTATGAGGTATTACACTTTTGGTGGATTAGGTTAGGGTGGATAAGGTAAAATTTATGATATTATTCTTTGAAATATTGATATGGTTTTTATTGGTGATTATTTTTAGTTTTATATATATATATATATTGATCTTTTTGTACTCAACCACATTAACTTCCAATCCCATTTTTCCTCACTTTTGTTAAATTTTGATATATGATATGTACAGATAGATGATTATGACTCACTTATTTTATACTTTATGTTTATTTGATATTATATTATTATGGATGTTGAGTTTTTATTTTTTATTATTCAATGTTTAGATGTGCATATATTTTAAAAATACTTATTTTATGTGTATGACTTGACAATGTATGGGAAGGGGATTATGATTTTTTTGGGTGAGACACATCACCTCACTCATTAATTAAATGGGATAATTTGTTACTAATTTAGTAAGTTTGATGACTTGGCACTAGTTATTATCCAATGAATACTGGGGAATAACTTTTCACTTTTTGAGGAAAAACTCAGGTATCATGATAGGAAATCTCATTTTAGTTCATTAAAAAAATTGTATCAGATCCTAGTTTTACTTATGATATTTGGGATGTTAAGATAGATATGAGATAGTATTGTTTAAACTCAAGAGTTTCTTCATGATTAATTGTATGTAAAAAACATTTCTTTATAAGACTTGGGTTTCTAGGCTATACTATGAATATATATTTTTTGTTTTGATATTTGTTTAAAAATTTATTTTGATAAATATAAACTCTAAAATTAAAATTAAAGTAAAACCCAAGGACATTCAATTAAGTAACATAGGATATATGTTATTCAAATAAAAAATACAAATATATTTTAGAGGATATATAAGATACACATAGAAGGATGCACACTCTTTCTAATTTAGAGTCAAAACCATGCATATTGAAAAAAAATTAAATTTTCTCTTTTGATATTTTTATATGACCTTTTATAAAAAATTTGAGAGTTTTATTATTTAAATTCATGTAATTTAGGAAATTTTAGTTTTATTACAAGTTTTTTTATGGAATTTTATTTCTATATTTAATTATATATATATATTGTTAGGACCAAGTTATGTTTTGGTAGTATTTGTTGTCAATTGATCAGTATGCTGAATAAAGAAAGGATGTTGAGAAATATGATGAATGGGAATTCAGATTGAAATGGATTGATATAAAGAAGAAAGGTATTATGACTCATTTTTTTCAGAAACAATGTATTGGTTTAAAAAATCGTATTGAGGATTGTTTTGAAAGGAATCAGATCCATGTTGTTTTGAAAGGAATCATATCCATGTTGTTTTTAAAGAAATAATATCCATGTTTTCAAAAACAATCGAATCTATGTTTTGAAAATAATCGCATCCATGCTTTTAAAAGAAATAGGAATCAGTATGAAAGTCCATTGTAATGGGAAGAAGAGTCTTTGAAATTGAAAACATCTTGGTCGAAGTAGATGGTCATCAGATTCACTCTGAATATGATGAGAAAGTGGTTTTTGTTTTTCTAGAGAATTAGAGTCATTATGTCTACTATTGAATCAATTATGATGATTATTTTCTGATTTTTATTTCATATAAATCAAAATTTGTATTTGGAACTTATGATGCAAGATTGATATAATAAATGGGAGTGAAAGAGATGATTCCAATTGAGAAATAATCATATTCAGTTTTTTTTCAGAATAATCAAGAAAGAAGTTGTACTGATTATTTTTCAATGCAATTAGAAAAGAATTTTATTCAAATTTATCAAATCTGAATGGCAGAGAGAAAGAAGTGGTGCCGAAAGTTTTTCAAAAAAAAATCAGAAAACAATTGTGTCTAGATTGTATCTATTTTCTTCCAAAACAATCATATTCAAATTGTATCGATTGTCTTTCAAAACTTATGGATTATTGGTGAAAGTACAATAAGTGGTACTGATGGAAAGTTGATGCTGATGAAAAGTGATTTTGATTGGAAAAATGATGTCGGTGGAAAGTGGTGTCAATGGGAAATGTGATGTCGATGGGAAAGTGCTGTCAATGGGAAAAGTGATGTCGATGGGAAATGATCCGACCAGAAATCATAATCATAATGATTGTATCCATAAATGATCATATCCAAATTGATCATATCTGGCATGATTGTATCCAGAATGATCATATCCAGCATGATCATAACAATAATGATTGTATCCTGAATGATCGTATCCAACATGATCCTAACTAGAATGATCATATCGAGAATGACTGTAACCAGAATGATCATATCCAGGATGATCGTAACCATAATGATCATAACCAGAATGATCGTAACCAGATATGATTGTAACTAAAATGATCATAACCATAAATTATCGTATTTTGGATTATACTATCTAGGACATTTGTATTCTTAAAATATCATTCTTGGGTTGAGATGAAAATATAGAAGCAGGAATGGATGGAATGTTACGATACTTTAAAATTTAATAAAGATGATGCTAAATATAGTCCTTAATGGTTTCAAAGTTCGTAAGGTAGTCATGATACAAGCACATGTTCGTGAATGAAGTTTGTTTTATCATGTGGGTAAATAGAAAAGAAAATATAAGGATATTGATGAATGAATTTTCAAATGGAGATCCTTTCATTTAGAATAATTATTATATCTCAAGTGGAAAAGTGGATTTATTCAAACACATTCAATTAGTATGGTATCAGGCATTGTTTTTAAGAAATTAGTGTGAGAGAATCAGATTCAGACCCACATATTTATCAACAATTTTAATTGTATGGAAATTTTAAATGCGAGTCTCGAAAATTAAAGATGAATATTGTAGAAGATTCGAGAAGAATCGAGAAGCATTGACGAAGTCATAATTGCTCAAAGATTTAAGGAGAAATTCATATTTGGGTGAATTTAAGTGAGTAGGAAAGTGTTTTGGGATTCTTTCCTAAACATGTTTTGGGTCACCTATAAAAGGCATGAAGTACATTGTACTTGTGGGACTTGAACTCTTCACATCAGAAGAGAGAGAATAACTATTTTTCTAGAGAGAAGAATATATAAATTCCATTCATATTGAAAATTGTTTTGGGTGGTACCGATTCATTCATATTCTATTTGTCATGACAATTTTATTTAGGAATTTAAGTGGTTCCAATTCTACTATATTGTTTTCTATCAGAAAATCAGATTGGGAGATTTGTTTTGAAGGAATATAAAAGAGATTTTTTAATTGAAAGAATTGGAAAGGGAGATTTGTATTGAAATAATCGGAATGGGTACTTTGTTTTGAAAGAATCGTACTCAGAGGAATCAGACTCAGTGTTTCATAATAAAGTCCAAGTAGTTCTTTCCTTTCTTCTGGGTAAGTAATGGATGAATTGTATTGCAATTTGAATACATTTTTTGAATTGAAAAGAAGCGCAGGTAACATGAGTTGTTAAAAAACAATTTTATTACTATATTGTTCTAAGAGGGTGAACACGCACTAGTGGGATTATTTAATATTTATAGAGGAGTGTAAGGGTATATCACACTCATTGTAATCCAAGTATTGTTTTCTTAGTGGATTTTATGGTATTGGATCATTTCCAAACCATACCAAGGACATAGTTATTCTTAATGAATAGTAAACCTTGTAAATCTTTGTGTTCCTTTGGATGTGTGTTGAGTTTGTTTTCAGCATGGAATTGAAATCCCTAACAGGAGGAGAATTTTGTTTCAATTTAAAAGCAATATAAAAAAATAGCATCACTTATTCACCCCCTCCCCCTCTCAGTGATACATTACTTCGAATGGGCACTTTCAGTTGGTATCAGAGTAAAGGTTCCCTTTGTTATTTCATTATAATAGAGAATGTGAACTTGTCAACAATAAAGGTATTCAGGTATTTGAAAAAAATAACTATTATATCTAGAAAGATATAATTCTTAGATATCTTATTTCTATCAACTATGATGTTCTTGAAGCTGCAATAGTTGGGTTTCCTCCCATTGATGATAAAACTCCACTTACAGCTATTGATAAGAGACATCTTGAGAATGAAGGAATGGAAAATAATTCTATATTATCATCACTTTCTGAAAGTTAATTCTTGAGAGTAATTTTATATGTCTTGTGGAAGATTTGGATGATTCTACTATGGTTGAAAATATCTTGAGACTCCTACCCTACAAATTCGATGTAAAAGTTTATTCATTAGAAGATAGAGATTCAGAAACATTATCTCTTGATGATTTACATAGCACTATTATCAATTTTTAAATGATAAGAGAGAATTATATGAATATAAAAACAAAGTTTGATATAGAAATGCCTTTCAAAGAATCTAAGAATGAAAATAACATTCTTGAATAAGAAGAAGGTGAAGATTCTGCCATCGAAAATGAGGTATGTAAAAATCTTGATTCAATTCTGTCCTTGTTTTCTAAGAATGTAAAAATAGGTATAGGAAGGTGTAAAGGGAAACTTCCCTAAAATTGGTCTAGATGTAGAGCCATTGGGAATTTGTCTGCCAATTTTCCACAAAGAGGAAATAAAGAAGAAAGTGATGAAGAAGAAAGTGAAGATGAAAAAATAAGGCCAAGAAGATCTGGGAAGAAAAAGAGTTATAAAAAAATTCTATTCTTAGAGGAAAGATAAGAGGTTCTTGAAACCAAATGGAGAATATTTTTTTCAAAGGAAGAATATAGTGAGGATTTTACAAATGATGGGGAAGATAACACGTTCATTTCAATAGTTAATGAATAATTTTCTTCTAGTAATGAATATAGTGGTGCGGAAGAAGAAGAAGAAAGTGAAGATGAATCCAAAAATTCCATTGAGCATGCTAGGGAAAATACATTTATTGAAACATTGAATGATGATGAATTTAGAATCAGTAGTCTTGATGACAAATAAACTCATCTTGAAATTCAATTTAAGAAAGAGTTGGAATAATGTCTGAGAAAGATCAGAAGACTTGAAAAGAAAAACAAAAAAGTGGAAGATGAAAGCCCAAGAAACCAAGAATGTTTTTCTGGTGAGAAAGAAAAGCTGGCTAAATAGATTGATGATATAAAGAAGACATTTGAAGTAGAAAAGAATCGTAATGTGCATTTGGAAGAGAAGATGAAGTAAAAAAGAAGAAGAGTTGGAACTTATCCACCAAAAACTCTCTGAAGCTGAAAAGAAAAGTCTCAATTTCAAAAATTATATCACTGAAGTTGGTGAATGTTCTCATAATGAGAAACCTAATAATTCTAACAAAAATTTACCTTCAAAGGGTGAGAAGAAGAATGTAATTTTTTTTGAAAAGAAGAAAGTTTTGAATGTTATGTATGTGGTCAAGACCAACAAGGTTGTGAATGTTTTTGAAACATTCAGAATTGTCAAATGTTTTCATTACTTCTAGTTCTGATAATTCAGAAAATAAAAGGAATAATCTGATTGATAATAGAAAGGTTAGTGGATTGGAAAAGAAAGAGAATAAGGTGATTGATAAACACATTCAAAATTCTAGACACTATCAAAGTTACATAGGCAAATACTTATTTTATGGATATTGTTGGTATTGTGGTGGATTTGGACATACATACAATATGTATTGGTTCAACCAACAACACTACTATTATTCCATAGGTTATAGAAGGCATGGTTTGAGGGTGAGTCAATTCTCCCAAAATAAGTATCCTGAGAAGGTTGTATTGATGAAATATGATAAGACTAAAGTAAAGATTTAAAATAGGTTCCAACCATTAGAAACTATTTGTGAAAGGTGTGAGCAACCTGGACACCTTATGAAATGATTTCTTATTTTGTTACCAGCACAACAAAATATTCTTAGAAATTCTTAAAATCTGGATGATTTATAAGTCATGAAAGATATATATACTAAATTTTAAAAGCAAGTGTGCTTAGTTTTTTTTTTCAAAACACATTGACCTAGCTAAGAAATTAGAATAATCACAAAAGAAAATGAAAGAATAAAGGAATAAAAATAATTCTAAAGATATGAGAAATTCTAGAAAAAAACCACAAATGGTGACAATGAGAAATAATTCCATGATATCAAAACCTTTCTAAATATCTTTCTAGATAAAAATATAGTAATGAAAAACATGGAACAATATTATTGTAATAAAGATGTTACTAAAGATGAAGAAAATTCATTATCCTCATCAGAATATTATACATATAAGAAGAAATCTATTACAAAACTCAAGAAGGATGAATAGAAGGAATAAAGCATGTCCAATGAAAAATCCAACAAGAAGAGGAAGAATGTAACACTAGGAGAGTATTTTCAGTCTGGTTATTGTTTCTAATAAACAATCAAGGTTCCTCCTTATTCCCAATATCTTTTTATACTTGTTCTAACATGTAGGTAATTGAAGGAGTGTAAAAAGGGAATATGGAATTGATGAGTCTCTTACTTTTATTGCAAAAGAAAGTAATGAGGATGAGAAAAGTTTTTTTGATAAGTTGTGTTTTTATACTTATGAACTTTCTAATTTGTTTGTTGAGATAGGTGCAGGTTACTTTTGTCTTTGAAAAATTACTTCAAGGTTTTCCCTTAGTCATGAGAATGTTGAAATAAGTATGAAAATTTTACTACTTGAAATTTTTGTTATGAAAACCATTGATCACCTTGATTATACAATCTTATTTTCTACACCGGGTTCACCCACATAGACTTAGAGTTATTTAGTTAAAGGTTATTTGTTAAGAATATCATATGATACTCATGTCAAATAAAATTCCCAACCTCTGGAAATATATATCATTTAAAAATAATGGAGAAACTTATCATGATTACACCTTTAAACTTTATTGTCAATAAGGGGGAGAGATAAGAGAAAGGGGGAGAAGAAGAAAATAGGGGGATGAAGAAATGAAACAATACCACTTGTTGTTTTCATTTTGTTGTAGTGATTGAATTGGGTAATGAAAAAAATAAAAAGGGGATATTTTTAGGACCAAGTTGTGTTTTGGTTGTATTTGATGTCAATTGATTAGTATGTTGAAGAAAGAAAGGATGTTGAGAAAGATGATGAAAGGGAATTCGGATTGAAAGGGATTGAAAGAAAGAACAAAGGTATTATGAATCATTCTGTTTTCAAAAAGAATGTATTGGTTTCAAAAAACTTGTATTGAGGATTGTTTTGAATGGAATAAGATCCATGTTGTTTTGAAAGGAATCAGATCCATGTTTTCAAAAATAATCAGATCCATCTTTTAAAAAGAATCAGATCTATTTTTTTAAAAGAAGTATGAATCACTATGAAATTCCATTATAATGGGAAGAAGCATATTTGAAGATGAAAAAATATTTCTGGAAGAAGATGGTCATCAATTTCACTATAAATATGATGAGAATGAGTTTTTTGTTTTTCTGGAGAATCAGAGACATTATGACTATGATTGAATCAATTTTAATGATTCTTTTCTGATTTTTATTTCATATAAATCATGTGTTGTATTGAGAAATTGTGATAAAATATTGATAGTAGAAATAGAGAGTTAAAGAGATGCATCCAATTAAAAAATAATCTTATTCAGATTTCTTTTCAAAATAATAATGAAAGAAGTGTACCGATTGTTTTTCAAAACAACTAGAAAATAATTCTATTCAGATTTATCATATCCAAATGGTAGAGAAAAATAATTGGTAACAATTTTTTTCAAAATAATGAGAAAAAAATCAAATCCAGATTGTATCTATTGTCTTTAAAGACAATCATATTCAGATTGTATCGATTTTATTTCAAAATATTTGGATTATGGGTGAAAGTAAAAGAAGTGGTACCGATGGAAAGGTGATGCCGATGAAAAGTGATGTCGATGGGAAAAGTGATGTCGATGGAAAGTGGTGCCGATCAAAGTGGTGTCGATGGATGAGGTTATGTCAATGGAATATGAGACACCAATTTTTTTTCAAAATAATCATATTCGGGTAAAATAAAAGGAAATATATGGTTTTTATTGAGAATGAATCTTATTCAAATTGTTTTGTATCATATATGGGTAGATCATCCTTATCAGATTGATTTATTGTATATGGATAGATCTTTGATTTCAGAATGTATTTGATCATATCCAGCAATCATAACCAGTAATCGTAACCAGAATGATCATATCCAGAATGATCATATCCAACATTATCATATCCAGAATGATCATATATAGCATGATCATAACAAAAATGATCATACCTAGAATGTTTGTATCTAGTATGATTGTAACTATAATTATTTTATCCAGAATTATCATAACTAGAATGATCATATTCAGGATGATCGTAACAAGAATGATCACAACCAGAATGATCAAAACCAGATATGATTGTAACCAAAATGATCATAACCAGATATTAACGTATTCAGGATAATAGTATCCAAACCATTTATATTCAGAAAATATCATGCTTGGGTTGATATGGAAATAAATAATTAGGAATGGATGGAAAGTAACAATACTTTCCAATTGAATTTAGGTAATGCTAAAGCTAATCCTAAATGATTCTAATGTCTTGAAGGTAGTCATGATACAAGCACATATTGGTGAATGAAGTTTGTTTTCTCATGTGGGTAAAGTGAAAATAAAATAGAAGGAGAATAATGAATTAATTGTCAAAGGGGAGTCTTTTCATTTATAATAATTATTCTATCTCAAGTGGAGAAGTTTATTTCATCAAAAACATTCAATTGGTATGGTATCAAGCATTTTTTTTTGAAGAAATATGTATGAGAGAATCAGATTCAAACCCATGTATTTCTCATAAATTATAATTGACTTGAAATTTGAAATGGAATTCTGGAAAAGAAGAGATAAATATTGTAGAAGATTTAAGAAGAATCAAGAAGCGTTTATGAAGTCATAATTGATCCAAGATTTCAGGGGAAATTCATATTTGTTTGAATTTAAGTGAGTGGGAAATTTTTTTGGGATTCCGACTAAACATTTTTTGGGTCACCTATAAAATGCATGAAGTACATCGTACTTGTGGGAATTACACTATTCACATCAGAAGAGAGAGAGAGAAGCTCCAGATTTCTATAGAGAAGAAGAGATAAATTCCGTTCGGATAGAAAATTATCTTCGGTGGTGTCGATTCATTCATATTCTATTTGGAATGACAATTGTATTCACGAATTGAAGTGGTGTCGATTCTAATCTAGTGTTTTCTATCTAAAAATCGTATTGGGAGATTTTTTTTGAAATAATCATAATGGGAGTTTTGTATTGAAAGAATCATAATGGGATCTTTGTACTGAAACAATCGGAATGGGGTCTTTGTTTTGAAAGAATCTTACATAGAGGAATCAGACTCAGTGTTTCATAACAAAGTTTAGTTATTTCTTACCTTTCTTATGGGTAAGTAATTTATGAATTTTATTTAAATTTGAATACATTTTTTGAATTTAAAAGAAGCAGAAGTAACAGGAGCTATTACAAAACAATTATATTACTCTATTGTGCTAAGAGGGTGCACACGCACTAGTGGGATTATTTCATAGTGCTACATAAGTGTAAGGGTATATCCTACTCATTGTATTACAAGGATTTTTTTCTTATTGAATTGTATAGTATCGGATCATTTCCAAAACATACCAAGGTTGTAGCTATTATTATTGAATAGTGAACCTTGAAAATATTTGTGTTCCTTTGGATGTGTATTGAGTTTGTTTTCATCAGGGAATTAAAATCTCTAATAAGAGGAGAAGGTTGTTTCAATTGAAAAGAAACATCAAAGAAAAAGAGTATCACAGATTCAGCCCCTCCCCCTTTCGGCGATATATTACTGCGACTGGGAACCTTCAGATTCATGCCTCCAAAATGAATCCCAGTTAATCCAGTAGAGGGATCGGTATATAAAATTCCATAAGTTAATAATATAATTGTTTAGAATCTCATCAAGAAAGTTTTTCATACTGTATTACAAATAGAAAGGGGTGATGACCTTGGTTCAGACCATTTTATATAATGTTATCAATATTTCCTTCATCATAAGCCTCTTTTTTTATGGAAAAAGGGACTTCATGAAGAGATGGACTAGTGGGAGAAAATAGAAAGAGTCTTAGAGTTTCTTAAAACACTCAAATTTTTAAAAGTAAACCATTAAACTTTTACTCTTGAAGTCTCAATAGACACCTTTTGTGAGTCTATAGTCATGGAAAATATTCATGATAATATATCATGGAAATATTTCAAAATATTTTTTACCCAACAATTATATCCCAAGATAATGAAGTTAGATATAGTATGGGAGTTTATGTGTTTCTGAATAGACAATTAGGCATTTATGAAAAATAAAAACCGATTAAATTTTTTTTATTCTATAAAAAATATAGTAATAAATGATGTGTGAAACTATTGAAAGATCGAGACTCTCCCTCCTTAAGTATCTGATTGAAAGTATTTTTATTTAATCATTTAATATATACCATATTTTTTTACAAGGAATTGAGTATAGAAAAAAAAATTGAATTAATTGGTATGGTTATAGATTCATGTTGAGTTCCAAGTGGACGTAAGGGTGGATTCCTTGATAATAATAGGAAGAAGGTTGAGTTTTAGAGGGGTAGTGGTTTGATTTTAAGGTATTTTTATCAATATATATTTTTATCACTTATGAGTTATAAGACAATAATATATTGTCAATGCAATAAACATTATCACACCAATTGATCATTCCCAAAGGTCTAGAATGATAGTCATACTTATGTCCATATATAGAAATTAAAAATATTTTACAACAATAATGTTTTTCTTAAAATCAGTAAGGGATCAAAACTTCTAATATTACCCAAGTGAAATCTGATGACTCTAAGGGAATAGGGTCTTATCTTCAATAGTGTATAGGTAATAGATATACTTTTCAAGATCAAATACAAATAAATATTGAACCTAAATTTAGAATTAGGTCAAAGAATTTTCTAAAATCTAATAAATTATATGTTGTTAAGTAAGAACCTATAAAATATAAATTTTTACCAACTAGGGTTTGAGTTACTATATATATTGAATCATCTATATCTATCTATTTCATGTTGGGGACTGACAATAATTTATATTTAATTTTATTCTAAACTTATTAAATATTTTTTCTAGTGTTATGTTGTATATAATGGATATATCAAATATTATTTGGAAATAGTAGGAAATGGTTTTTCATTATACCTCATGGATTATATAGATATCTGATGTGAAGTTAGCATGGATTTTCTTACCTTTAAAATATAAATTTTTTTATATCATTCTAGGAATGAATGTGATGAATATGTTCTAATATTACAATGATTTTTATCATTATAGGGTGATATTTGTCTCTTCTGATAGTATTTCTATTTTATTTGAAGGAAAATGGGATATAAAATCAAGTGAATATGAACCTACACTTTCCAAAGTCAGAGAGATTTCATATAAATAATAATATCTTATTATAGAAGTTGATGAAGGGAGTTCTGGTAAAGATTTTCTTCCCGTAGTGAGTGTATTTTGTAGAGTGTTTTTTACAACATCTTTGGGTTTCCTATAAAGTTAAAAGTTGAGTTCTATATTGATCTTATCCCTAGGATACAACCTATATCATTTCCTTCCTATAAAATGTAATCAATAGATCTATAGAAGATTTAAACTAAACATTATTACATTTAAACAAAAGGTTTTATTTATCCCAATGTTTCTTCATGGGTATCTCATGTGATCTTTAAAAATAAGTGCAATATAATTCTTCACCAATGAATTGATTATAGGAAGATGAATATTGTGACACTAAAGTAAAAGTACCATATTCCCCAGATTGAAGATCTCTTTAATCAACTAAAAGGGTTGATGTAGTTATCTAATATTAATCTTTGTATATGGAATCACTAAAAATATTTAAAGGAATATGATATAGCCCAGGCTAATTTTTTATGTAGATATAGTCATTTTAAATACCCTGAAATGTTGGTTGGATTAAAAAATTCTCTTATTGTTTTCATGTAAAAAATCAATTGGTACTTCCATAGATATAAAAGTTCTTTTATTATAGTTTTTATGAATTATATCTTGTTATATTTTAAATTTTAATATGAGAATGGGCATCACTTAAGGATTTTTTGGCCATTTTTACAAACAATGGTCTAGTAATTCATTGATTTTTTGGGTATTCCTAGAGATTTTTGGTGTCTAAAAAAGGTGTATTAGTTTATTCTAATAAGGTAAATTTTTTATTTCTTAAGAATTTTTAAAAAAAATTATGATATAAGAAGTTGTTATGGACTATTGGGATTCTTCTAGTATTTTAAGATCGATTTCCCAAAGATAGAATCACCCAAGATAAATCTCACTTGTAAAGTAATTAAGTTTAAATGGAGTCCTAAATATCAAGTATCTTTTGGTGATATAAAACTGAGTTTTACATTTAATCTAGTTCACTTAAGCTAGGAGAATTCTATGTGTTTTATTGTGACTCAATTATTAAGATATTAGGTGGAATTATTATATATAAATTCCATTTATTAGTGTATGTTTCTTGCTGAATTAACTCGCTTGAAAGAAACTTTCTCAACAGTGACCTTGAATTAGGGACAGCCATGCATGAATTGAAATGTTAGTGGTGTTATCACTTTGTATAATAATTTATGGTCTATATTAACCAAAAAATTATGAGCTATATATTAACTTAAAAAATATTTAAACCTTATTCAACTATGATGGGTTGAGTATATTCAAAATTTTGATTTTGACCCTAAATTCACACCTAGAAATGGTATTATGGTTTCAATTCACTTAGTAGTATGTTTCCCTCATGTTCATTTAAATAGTTTAGTGAATAGTGAAACCTAATGATCGTTTTCATAAAAATGCGCGTTAAAGTGAAAGAAGAGAATCTAGTGATGTTTTTCTTTAATGTTTAGGTTACACATTCCCTTATTGGTATTATTTTTCATGTGAAACCTTATAATTTTTAATTCCAAATTAAATAGGGAATCAAAAATGGTAGGGATACAACCAATGATGGGTCTTTATGTTAAATGGGTATCAATTATTTTAGAAATTGTTTTGTGTTCCTTCTCTCTATGAGAAAGGTGGTGACAAAGAACTTCCATCGCTCTCAATGGATGGTGGATCCAAGCTCTACCAAAATGTACTATAATATGAAACAATAGAATTTATGGCCTGGTAAGAGAATGGATATTAATGAATACATGTCTTAGTTCCTGAATTATTAATAAGTAATGGAAGCACAAAAAAATACCTCTATCATGCTTTAAACTTTTCCAATTCCCAAATGGAAATGGGAGTATATTTCTATAGGTATTGTTATTATAATACCTTATACATCACAAGGGAATAATGCTATTCAGATAAGTGTAGATCAAATGACTAAATTTTTATATTTTCTTTAAAAAATGATAACTTGAAAGTGTAAGATATTAGAATTTTATACATGTATGAGATTATTAGATTTCATAGATTGACTTTAGTAGACATTTCTAATAGAGATCCTTAGTTCTCCTCTTGATTATGCAAAGTCCTATAATAGTTTATTTGATCATAAATGAATCTTATCATGGGTTAATATCCTAAAATGGATAGGAAAATAGATAGGGAAATACAAATAATAGAAGAAATACATTGGGCATGTGTAGTATATTTAGGGGGTCATGATATTCCCATCTATCATTGGATCAATTTTCATATTAAAAAGTTACTGAAATTTGATTAATATGGAAACCTTTAAACCATTGTATGGGTATCCATTCCAATATCCACTTTGATGGGATGAGGTAAGTGAAACTACACTAGTGTTGAATAGTATAGTAAAGGAGATGAGAGATAAGATATAGATTATTTGAAAATTATTCATGAACATCTAAATTAGTATGAAATCATATTCTAATCACTATTAAAGACTGTTGGAATTCATAGTTGGTGATCTGGTGTTTTTAAATGTATCTCCTTGACTAGGCCATCAATGATATAGGAGATTGGATAAACTAATTTTGAGGTAAATTATTCCTTTTAAAATTGTTGAAATAATTGGGAAGGTTTCATATCTATTTGAATTACATCATCAGATTATGTAAATTCCAAGCATATTTCATGTATATCAATTGGAAAATTATTTTCCAAATCCTCCACATTTCTATAATTGGGATGGTCTAGATTTTTATCATGATATATTAATATTCAAGAAACCTTTTTGGATTCTTGATTATCAGCATATAGAGTTCCTGAGAAAATAAATCTCTCTATATGGGGTCTTATATCATCATAGAGGATATTCTAATGAAATATAGGAATTGGAATCATATTGGGGGATCAATGGATTCAACTTTTCCCTAGATAATAGCTTTTATATGGACTTATAGGGTTAAAATTGATATGGTGATGATAATCGTGATTCCCACAATTTAAATTCTAGTAATTTTATCTATTATTTACTGTTTTTATCTTTTTTTAGGTTTAGGGTAAATTTCTTAGTTTTTTAATAAATTCCAAACAAAATTTGTAGTGTCCAGGTTAGTTAGGTACCACTACGTAGGGTTTGAATATGTGGTACACATTTTAAAAAAAATTAATTTTAATTTTTCATCTTATACTAGTTAAATCCTTGATCCTCTCACTCTTCAATTACTCAACCCCACTCTAATGTAGTAAAAAAATAAAAAACATAGGAATGCCAGAATCAATAATATTTTATCCTTAAAATATTAATCCTTTTTGTGATTGGTTTATTTCACTAATCATGACTTCTCCACTAAAAATACAAGTGGTTACACTAGGTATATTTTTAATCCCATTAATATATATTTCCATTATGTTATTACTTATAGAGTCTCACAAGAAAGTGAAACTTACACTACCCACTAAAAATTCATTCATACTAAAAGAAAAATGACATCCATTAGCATCTAGTTGCTTCAACTCCATATGAAATTGATCTGAATCCACAAAATTTCATGATTAATATATTAGTGCATGATCCTTATTCAAGAACCTCAAAATACAATGATCATGATCATGTTTTATTATCTTTTATTTATTTTCTAAATCTTAAATAATTTTGATTTTCCTAGGTTACTATAATACTTGGGCACACACATATTCTTTCTTGAGAAATTCTCTCATCCTAAGTCTCTCACTTTCTATCTTGGATATCACTATGTATTGAGTTCTCAATGCCATCTATCTATCTCAATATTCACATTTATACCTTCTTATTATCTTTACACATATAATATTCATATAATAATTTCTTTAATATTTGTTTCCTTAAGGGAATTATTTAAGATTGATTAATAACAACATCATAATTCTCAACTTCTTTTGAATCAGTCTATAAAATATTGAGTTTATTCTCTTATCAAAACATGTTTAAAAACTCCTTTAAGATTCAATATTTCTTTCTTCCTTAAAATATATAAAAAAATATTCTTCTTTAATTTTTTTTTTGAATTCCTTATCCAAATGTGCATGAACCTATGAATTTTAATAAGTAATTATATCTTGGGCTTGTATTTCGTATCAAATCATTATTATCTTGAATACAAAGAATTTTAGATTAACCGTGATGTTTGAAATTAATGAATATCAGAGAAAAATCATCTAATTTAAATATTATTTATTAAAAATAAATTATTATTTAATTACTTGATGTTTACATATCTCAGTAATATTCTAATTTTCTAAGAATTATCCTAAAAATGACACATAAGGTGTTTATTTATGACACATACATAGATGCCAACAAATAATATTCATATTTAAAATCACTCGTATATTGTTTCAAATTACTCATACACAAGTGTAAAATGACTCATATGTAGTTGTAGTCTCTAATAAAAAAACACAAATGACTTATAAAAAGACAATATGTAGTCATAAATGACTTATATATAGTCCTAGTCCCTTTTCTAATTTCATCCAGTAGTTCTAAATGATGCATACACTAGGAAAATTACTTATACATAGTTATCTCTCCCTTTGAAAATACTCATATGCATTTATAGAATTAATCATATGTTTTCATCCTTTTCTAAATTTTTAGTACAAGTTTATATATTCTATACATAATTAAAATGGTTTTAAAACGTTTTCAAATATTTATATGGGTTTCTCGATTATCATAATGCTACATTAATCCTCATCCAAGTGTTCCCTTCACTTGATACAGCAGTGTTCATGTTCCGAGATCCGTGGATGTATTCTCTATACCTTTAGTAAGGACATCATTTTTAACATCAATTATTTAATTAAATATTTAATCTCCACACCAGATAGATTCTTCTAAATTAAATTTCATGTCATTTTATATAGTATCACATCACATTAATTAGTGCTTTTCTTGTTTTCCATGATGAACATAACCACAATAATCCCATATATGGTCATTACACTTAACATATACATTTAAATGAAGTAGAATATTTACCACTATTTCCACTCAAAAAAATATTTGTTTACATCTCCTCATCATCAAGGAATACTTATTAATTGATATGAAATAAAATCCATTCGTGGTCACTTCAATCTCTCCATTTTTATTTTTTTTCAACACAACCAAACATTTATTATGTTAATAGGTGTGATAATTTCTCTTCCCCCACTTTTTTATAATAAAAAAAATATTTAAATAATTTTTATATCTCAATAATCTTTAGAACTATTCCATGATTCCAAAAAACATAACTTTATCTCCCACTTTGATCTAAATTACAAAGTAATCCACTATTTAATAGATTTATGAAACCATATAAATCATAGAAATTATCCATATGTTAGTCAAATATATTTCAAAAAAGTCAAAGATAGTGTAGAAAAAAAATATATATTAAACCAAGATATATAGGTTGTCTATAAATATATATACTTGTGATACCAATTAAACAAATTTAATTTAGTGTCCATTAGATAGATTCTTGAAAAATAATTTTTATAATCATTCTATAGTTTTATAAACCTATCAAGAAATTAAAAAATTTATACATAAAGTGTAATTAATTTCTTATCTTCCCATTTTCTCCCCCTCAAGGAATGCACTCGCTTATTATTTGTTATGGTAGTTAGTAAACTCCATGATAGACACCTTCTATGAAATACAAAGTATAAAACACTCAACTATATCTCATTTAACTTCAACTCTATAAATTCACAACATGTTAGTAAAATTAAATTTAAATTTAGGTAACACATATATACCTCTTAGTGTCTTAGTTGAAATAGTAAGGATAAGATCTTTATATAGACAGAGATACCTTAGTTAAGAGATAATCAAGGAAAGAACAGTGTCTCTCACGTATATTGTTAGTAAAAACTTGTTCAAATTTTATTTTATATCCTACACTATTACAAAAAAATATATATTTAAGTTTAAATTGATTAAAATAATATTTCACATATTCGTTGAAACCATTCATCTCACCATCTTGAGAAGATATATCTTCAATCTCGATAGAATTGATAAAATCTTGTCTAATTTTATTTAACTCATTATGTCCTAAAAACATATTGATTGTCTATAGGACAACACTTCTTCTTTCACAGCCAATTTCTCTACAAGATCTCCAATTTTTTTCTCCAACTAAACCATTCTCAATTTATATTTCCTACTCTCATAAATTTATGTAACTTATTTGTTAATGTAATTATCTTTTCATGTATCCATGTTTTCCTTATGTTTTGTTTATTTTTTTTCTCTTTATTTAGCGTTGGATTCTTATCATGATATGAATCTAAATCATTCTACACTTTTTATTCTCCCCCAACATGATCACTGATTTAATTATCAAAACCCATATTAATATGTTCCATAAAATTAACTTTTTCATTTGATTGGTTACTTGATTGTTAAAAGATTATTCCTTCTTTCTCATCAGATTCATTATCCTATTATTATATTAGTTTTTATTACACTTACCCCATTTAATATTTTAGGATTTATCATATTATTCTTCTTATTCAGACACAACATATCTTTTCTTTGGTAATTTTATTTCAAAATATCCAATACCATTATAGTTTTAGCACCTTGGTTTTAGCTTTACCCTTCCTTTACACTTTCCCTTTATGATCCCTTTTTATAAAATGGTGATAATTCTTTTGATTTCTTCATTATTTTCCTCATTGATCTAATTACTTAATTTATATTATTCATTATCCTTGACTTTAAGTTTTCTCATATATATAAAGGGAATCTATTCTTTTTTACTTTCTTTATTAATGGTGGAATTTTCCTCATTTCATAAGCAATGAGAAGATTGTGATTTTCATCCAAGGAAGAATCCTCTCTATATTCCAAAGATACAAAATTTCAATCAAGACATTCTAGAAAGTTTTTCACAATTTTTTTAAAAATAAAAGATTCATACAACTTCCCACCAAACCCCCTAGTATTTTTGATGATATCAGTGAATCGGGTAATTTATTAATCAATATTTTAATTATAAATTATACTTATATCCTCAAAACTATTTATCTAAAGATGTAATTTGGATTCCATGACTTTAATATTTCTATAATAACTACTCTTTAATTTATCCCAAATTTCATTTACAGTTTTAAGTCACATAAATGTTATTAAACCTTATCAAAAATATACATAAGAATGAAATTTTGATCTTTTACATCAACCTTCATATTTCCCTTGTGAGAAAGATTAATAGTTGTACCCTGAGGAATGGGTGAAAATCCCATAATTATTGCATATCAAATTTATAGGTAAAATGAAAGAAGTTATGAAAATATTTTATTTCTAAAAATATGATAGTTATTGTCATCAAACATGGGGAAACCTTTACTATTTATATAATTTAAATTCTCCATACTTAGTAACTTCTTTGATATCTCATAAGAAGCATGGATTATCTCTTATACCACTTATAGTGGGTAGGTTGGTAAAGTAACACTTAGAGGTGAATGAATAATTAGAATAAGTTTTATGAACTCTTATTTTTAATTCAACCACTTGGATTGGTTAAATGTTTTTTGCTCTTACTCTTGAATTACTCATCCTCTCCCAAATATAGTAGGAAATAAAGAAAAAAAGAACATCAGTATTTATAAGGTCAAGCATTAAAATCCTAATAATTTTTTTATTTATTAATCCCAATAATATTTTCTCTATAATAAACTCAAGTGGTTACACCATGGATATTCTCAATCTCATTATCATAGAGTTCCAATATGCTCTTTTTTCTAGAGTCCCACTGGATAGTTCAGCTTCCCACTGATCAATACAAAGTGTTCATACTAGAATAATAAATATTTCCTTTATCTCCTAGTGTCTTCAAAACCATATTAAATTTATCATCCTTCTTAAGTCCTCTTTATCATTAGATTAGATGATACTATTTCTTCAAGGACTTCAGTAGTCGATCGTCATAATCGGGTATGATAGTATTTCTTTCCCTATCTATATATTAAATTATCTATATACTCCTTAGTTCCTTGAATTATCATATTAAATATTTATTCATTATAATATTTTACTCCCATTCCATAATTTTCATTGAAAAAAATGATAAATTTACATTCAATTTCATGTTTTGATCATAAACATATATAGAGAGAATTGTTCCAATTCGTTCAATTACACAATAGTTTACTATTTTGATCATATAATTCAAAATAATAATCCAAATTATGTTAATATTGTTTATTATTTATCATTATTCAAATATAAACAAATCATTTAACTTGATTTTTGGCTAATGAGTTCATAAAAAAGGGCCATTTAGACCACACAATTTCCCCTAATGAATCTTTCAATGAAACTAGACCAGTTGTGATGTTATATTTTTGGGGGCTAATGAAGAATACTAAATTCATTAATACTTCATAAAAATCTCGAGTAAACTCTATAAAAAGTTGGATAAATATTTCAAGTCCCAATTAATTCAGGAATTTCATCTCGTAATTCTACCCTTGATAGAAAAACAGCTCACCATTGTTTACTTTTATTCTGATCCATCCACCCAATTAAGATGAAATTTTGAGGCTATAAATTCAATACGGAGTACTAAAACATTTAATATTAAGTTTATCATAAATTTAGGCCTCTTGAAATCCATAAATGCATTCAAACATAGAACATGGAAGAATATCGGGCCATTCTATACAACAACACATGGTTTACCAAAACAGCCATAACTTCAGTACCAAAAAGTATAATGCATGCAAAATTTTGAGGGTGAAATTTAAACATCTATATCTAATAATTTTATGAATAATATTTCCCTATATTAATCTATCTAAAAGGTAAAATAGTTAGTCAAACTTGAAGGTAAGTTTTGGAATGCAAACAGTCCACCACCTTACGTTATAAATACATCTCGTCTTGTCCTTGCAAGAAGTTGCCACTTTAGCACTTAAGAAGGGGAATTTTAATGACTGTATCCAATACAAATAACTTTGAGGACTTTAAAAACACTTTTTTTCACAATAGAGACCTCTCCTCCACTTTTTATTTGATATTTGTATGCAATAGTTTTCTATTGTAATCACGAATGTTTTTTTCATTTCATTTTCATGTAATGAATGTTTTCCATAATATAAGTTATTTTATAATATAAATTTTATAGATTTTTTATTTATTTCATAAAATAAACTAAATTATAGTATAACTCCTTATCTTCTTCACTTTATCATTCAATCCATAGTGGGTATTTTAATTCTCTTCATTGTTCTTGTGTGTGTTAGGTGCACTACTCTTATCTTGTATCATTATTTTTATTCACTTTTTAACTCATCACTCTAAACATCATAAAAAATATTATTAACCACCAAAATTGATAACTAAATCTCTTATTAGGGTGATTTATAATTTTTTTATGTTAAGTGATTGAGTGATTTCTCTCATTTAATGTTCTTTAAATTAATATTATGTATGCCAACCAATAAATATTATATATTAATGACATGTTTTGTTTCACATGTGGATTTTATGTATTATTGGCACAAAATATACACATGGATTCAAAGATTATTGAACCATCCATTAAAAACAACTGAATATAATAATAACCTTAGTTAATTCTTGCATTAAATCCAAAACAAATGGTAATTGTGATCAAAATAATCTTGTGTAGTGAATATTAATTTAATGTAATTTTTTAGAAAACTCAAGGATGACATGATATTACATAATAAATGAAAAACTGACACCAAAAATAATTAAATTGTTAAAATAAATCTATAAATTAATCATTTTTCATAATATTTAAAACAAACCCCTTCTCCCCACTGGAAAGACAAAAAAACAATTGGCTGAAAAATATTGTACAATCACCAAGAATTATATCTCAGGGTTGCTATACACATTATAGTAGGGAAATGAACCTTTTCGAGGGGGATTTACGTTTAGATATTAGGTGAAATTATTGATTTATTGATTTATTTTAACAATTAAATGATTATAGGGGTGTTTTATCATTTTATATATAATATTATTATATCCTTTAGCTTTGAAAAACATTTCAGTAAATTAATATTCACTTCACAAGATGATTTTGATCATAATTACCAATTGTTTTGTCTTTAATCCATTCCTTAACTAGGTTTATAATCATTTTTAATTCTTGTTAATTGAAGTTCCAATACTCTATTAACCCAAATTTATTTTGGGTTCCAATAATACATGGAATTCACAAGTAAAAAAAATAATTCATGAATGCATAACATTTCTTGTTTAACATACACACTATTAATTCAAATAATGTTAAATGATTGAAATCTATCAATAAATTTACATACCCAAATTATGACTCACCCTAATGAGAAATTTACTAAGTTATTTGGGTGTTTAATAATTTGATTTATGATTTTTATAGTGATGGTTTAAAAAATAAGAAAAATAATGGTAAAAGATAAGAGTAGTGTGTTGAACACACATGAACGGTGAAGAGAATTAAAATACTCACTTGCGGTTGGATTAGAAAGTGGAGGATGGAATAAGTTCTTCCAAAAATTAATTTATTTTAATAAATAGATAAAAATATACATAATTTAGACTAGTAAATGATTTTATATTATGTAAAACATTAAGTATATGAAATACAAATGAAAACAAATTACATGATAACAATTGAAGACAAACGCAAAAAAAACATGAAATAAAAAGTAGATTATAGGTTAATTATGAAGAAATAAGATTGTGGAAAGTCCACACAGTCCTTTAGAAATTCTATGGTCATGCCAATGCTCCCAATTAAGTGATAAAATACCTACCACTTATAAGTAGAATAGGGGAGTGTATTCATTACCTATGGTGGTGAACTATTTGAATTCAGAAACTAGCCCTCAAGTTGGCCATCCAATTTAACATTTTAAAACTTTTGATATTGAGAAATATTTTTCTTCAAAGTTGAACGTATATATTTTTCAATTAAACCCTAAAAATTGGGCATTCATAAGACTTTTTTATCCAAATTTATGTCTCTTTCGTTAAACCATGTGTTGCTTCCTAGAATTGTCTTGAATTTTTCCATGGCCTAAATTTGAATGCACTTTTGGGGATGAAGATTCCATAAAATCAAATACATTTTTTCTAGAAATTTGAGATCTTGTATCTTTAATTTCTCTCCCCAAAATGATATCTCAATTATACTTTTAGATTGGAAAAAATATAAATAATTTTGGGTTGTTTTGAATCTCAGATATAATTGTGGGTTTGACTTTCATGCATAAATTGGGTCACTTATTGGTTGAGTTGGACCTTCAAAAAGCGTCAAAATTACTCATAATTAAATTTTTAAAAATTTTACAATAATTATGGGGAGAAAAAATTATTTTTAAAATATTAAAATTCTTTTAATTCCATAAAAAATTTGGACAAATAAATTTCAATACCAACATTTTTTCAATATTAAAATTTTGACTAGAAAATGTTTTTACTATACTGTGAGGAACAACCTCAACATCCATGCCAAGGTCACCTATAACCATATTTTAATATTATTATTTTTCTCCCCCAAATTGTGAGTCCATTGTTTCTAGACCATTGAGGTGAATTTTACACTTTATTTTCCATTAATATGATAGAGAAATTTTCTATACCGTATGAGAATAAAAATATCCAAATAGCCTCCCATTATCGTTACATTGATCCTCCTTCTAAAATTCACTGCGAGCCTATGAAAACCTTTTTTTCTATCCCAATTACAATCCCAGAACATTTTTCCATCCAATATCTATATGTATTTTCATTGAATGGTTTATTAAATTTTAAGTGTGGGGTAATGGATTTTATTTCTGGTATCCTTTCCTTGATTTTCAATGTTTTATCATGTGCTTGAGGGAAATAATCCATTTAAGTGTTGTGGAGAGGTTTTTATTCACTTAGGTTTGGAAATGTATATATTTTTTTTATATTTTTTATATATTTTGTTAAATATTGTTTAAAAAAATTAAAAAAGTAAAAAAAAAAGAGAATTCATTGTGTCTTAAGTGGGTCAAAAATCACACTTTATCAATCTTTGATATTGTTATAAATATTACAATTTGTTTCATATAAAGATAACATAATGGTTTAGAGAGTAATGTGATATTTTTTTTGAGTATAACTTTCAGAAAAAGAAAAGAAGAACAGTTACACCATATTTTTATAGGGATAAATTTTGTGTTTAGTACGTGTTTCTTCTTTTCATCTTCTTAATAATTTATCCCTATCTCTTTTCTATCTTGAAAAATTTTTACCCCTGTAAATATGTGCTTCCATTTACTACCATGTCTCATCTAAAAAAATCATTTTTTTTCTATTTTGTTGTTTTACCACTCCTTTCCACTCTTTTAGACATTATATTCCTACAGACTCATAGCTACGGAAAACCCCACAAAAAATACCTCTTTGTTCTTTTACACTTTATAATAGGAAATTGTAGTTAAGAGCTCTTAAAAATTTTATGATTTTCACTTTTGGTTAGTGAATGAGTGGACATCAATGAATAAATATACATTATCTTGAGATAAGTGAGTATTGAGTGCCCACATTTTCCATTTACAATTATTAGAATGAATAATGAATTTTTTTAATCATTATTACTATAAATATGTTTGGTGAAATTCATTGTAGAAGAGTGGACTAGTTTGGACCACCCTCATCAATGAAAATTAAATTTTAATATTTATTGGTGAGTGAAAATGATTTTGTTGTGTGTTTCTATTTTATGTTCATGTTGACTTGCACTATAATAAGTGTGTGGGAGTATATTTTACATATTTATTAATGATTTTATATTCCTCTCACTCGTGAATTTTCACTCAAAAATTGATTAATTTTAATTCAATGTTCATATTGTGGTCATAAACATATATAAAGACCATTGTTTGAATTATTTCAATTACACTTTAGATTACTATTTTTATCATATCATTCACTATAATGATATAAATTTTTTGATTATTACTTAATATTTCTCCAAATTTGAATTCAAACAAATCATTTAACTTGAGATTTGGTTAATTTTTCCATGTAAAGGGACATTCATACCACACAAGAAGGCTAAATAAATCTATTAAAGAAACTGGATCAAGTGTGATGTTAAATTGTTTGGGCTCAATCCAGAATAATTAATTCATTAATACTCTTCCTTAATCCCAAGGAAATTCCATTACAACTTAGATTAAAATTTCATGTCCCAAGTCTTCTTTAATGGGGATTAATTAATTCATGAGTTTCAAGACCACAATTCTATATGGAATAGAAAAATAGATCACCATATTTAACTTTTCTACCAATACATCCACCCAATTAAAATGAAACATTGAGGGTATAAAATTAATATGCAGGGTAAAAACTTTTTAGAATAATTAGATCTGAAATTAATCCGTTTTCATAGATATAAATGAAATATCATTTAGGCCATGGAAAATTTTAAGACAATTCTGGACAGAAGCACATGGTTTACCAAAATAGAAATAACATGGGATAAAAAAGTCAAATGGACACCTAATTTTGAGTTTTCGAAAAAAACATATATAAAACTTTTAATAAGAATATTTATTGATAATAAACTTTCTGAAAGTTTAAATGTCTGGTCAAAATTGAAGGGAGGTTTGGGGATGAAAACAGTTCACCGCCATCGGCTATAAATAAAATATCATCTTTCCTTACAAGAGGTTGGTTCTTCAGAACTTAATTAGGATCATTATAATTACCATATCCTTTACAAAGTCCTTGTAGGACTTTCATACTCTTTTTTCAACAATATAAATCTCTTCTCCACTTTTCATTTCATGTCCATTTTTATTTGTTTTCAATTTTAATTGCAGAAGTTGTTTTCATTTCAATTTCATGTAAAAAATGTTTTCCATTATACAAAATCATTTTCTAATATGAATTATGTATATGTTTTATTTATTTCTTAAAATAAATTCAATTCTTTTATAACTCATTCCCTCCTTCACTTTCTCATTCAATCCAAAGTTATAATTTTACTTATCTTTACAGATTATGTGTTTGTTTGTCACACTACTCTTATCCTATCCTTTTATTTAAATTATATTTTTAACTAATAAATATAAACATAATAAACTAGATTATTAACCACCCAAATGGATGAATAAAAATTTATTTGGTTTGAGTTATAATTTGCGGATGTTAAGTGACTGAGAGATTTTGGTCATTTAATGTTCTTTGAATTAATATTATGTATGTCATACTAAAAATGTTATGGATTAATGACTTGTTTTGTTTGACATGTGGATTACATGTATTATTGGAACAATAAATAAACATGGTTCATTGAGTATTAAACATTCCATTAATAAGAAAAAATATTGATTAGAACCCTAGTTAAGGCTTTGATTAAAGCCAAAAAAATTAAGAATTCCCATCATAATCATCTTGTGAAGTAGATATTAATTTAATGTAATGTTTTTCAAAGAATAATGATATATTAAGATTAAATAACCAATGAAAAACCACCAAATAATTATTAAATTGTAAACTAAATCCATTAATCAATCATTTCATCTAAACTCTGCAAACAACCCCCCCCCCCCCCCTCTCAAAAGAAAAATTAAAAAAATGACTAAAACTATAATACCATTGATGAGAATTTTTACTTAGAGAAACTGTGCACATTATATCAGAGCACCAGACCTTTTATTGGTCGATAGCTGAAAATAGGCTAAAATTCAAATTTTTGTGCATGAATGTCTCCTTCCTTGTGAAAAAGTTTATATATTTTTTCTCTCACTTTATCTCTTAGATACCACTATGTATCAAGCACCCTATTTTATTTTTTCTTATTCATACCGCTTCTTTATTTTTTCAGATATATATTCCTAGAATAATATTATAAATATTTATTTTCAAAATATAATTATGGAAAATCCATTAATATAGACCGGGAAATTATCAACTGCGTTTAAATCAGTTTACAAAATCTCAATTTCATTCTCGCATTCAAACTCATTCAAAAACTCCATTAAGACTAAATATTTGTTTATTATTCAAAATATCTACAAAATCAAATTACTAACTCAATTTGAATTATTCATTCTTCTATTCATGAACCCATGCATAATGAAATTGTATTGTTCCTTACAGATTAAATTTATTTTCAGATATTTCGTATCCCAGTTCATAATTGTTTTATACTAATTATGATGTTTTAAATCCATGAATATAATTTCAACATCATTTGGTTTAAATATCATTTATTTATAATAAATTACTCTAGAATTCCTTGATATTTTTACGTCTCGGATATCTAATAATTCTTAAATATTTTGCCTTATAATGACACAGATAATGTCTATAGATGACTCATACATAGAGTTAAATGTCTTGTAAAAAGGTATGAAATCGGTTTTATATAGTGTTAAATAACACATACATAGGTGTAGAATGACTCGTATGATATCATAACCACTCATACAAAAAATAGGAATGACTGGTACATATACTATATTTAGTAACAAATAAATCATATACAGTCTTGTTGCCTTCGAAAATTTTCATCCCAATTTTATAAATGACTCGTATACAGGTCAAGATGACTCAAACATAGTTGTATCTCTCTCTGAAATAACTCATATGTATTTGGACAATGTCTCATTCATTATCATCCGTTCATGAATTTTTATCCTTAATCTGTATATTTTATACTTTACCAAATTGGATTCAAAACCTTTCCAAATTTTAATAGCTATTTCTCAAATATCTTAAATCAAATCAAAACATCATTCAAGGGTTATCCTTCACTTGATCAAAGAGTGTGCATGTTTAGGGTTCTATGGATGGATTTATCATACCTTCGGCTAGATTATCATTTTGAATAGCCATTATTAAAATAAATATTTAATCTCCATACTATTTTTCTTCTTCCAAATCATCTTCCAAACTGTTATAGTATATACCACTTCACAGTTATTTCTACGGGTATATTTTTCATGAATAAAACTAAAACAATCATCACATATAAGGTTGTAACACTGAATCTATTTATTTAAATGTAACATCAAATTAACCAAATTTTCTACTCAAAAACAACATATATTCCATCTCCCCATTATTATGGAATCCTTCCAAAATGAAAAAAATATAATACATTCATGGGAAGTACAATATGGTTAATTCTCATGATTACCCCAACTATGCATGTTGACCATGATCTTCAAATTTTCAAGTCTAGTGTGTAAGAATGATTAGATGAATGGTTATTATAATCATGTTATCTAATGGTTAATTACCCTATAAATAAAATTATTTTTAATTTTACAATTTTAATTTATTTGAAACTCCACACATTTTACTCCTCATTTGTAAGAGAATATCCAATTCTATCAAAACCCTTGTATCTCCTTAGTTCCTTGCATCTTCCTAGAATAAATTCACTTTATTACTTTGATTAATGAAATTTTTTCACTATATTTCATAACCTCTATTTATCTTATTAGTCTTAATTTGTCTATTTCCTTTACCCAAATATGATAAGTTGGACTAGCATTCTATTTCTAATAAATTTAATTGGGAAGTTTTTTATTTTATAAATTTTATTCTTCAATTTAGTGTTTATCCTCTCCTATTTTGGTAGAATAACATCATTGTCAATAGATTCATCTATTTATGGTATTTAGATCTATATTAATTCCTTTGTTCCATGAATCACGGTGCTTTCATATTTTAAATGTATTTTTTGACTGATATAAATTTTATACTTTATATCTATGATAAGTTATTATTGGTTTTATCATTGTTCCATATTTATTTTCATTTTTATTGCTGAAAGAATTATATACAATGGATAAAATATATTTTGGATAAAATAATTCCTACCTGGAATTCAAATAAATGATAAATATTATTATTTAATGAAATAAATTTTATTATTTTTATAATATTATTTAACATTACTTGTAATAATTTTTTGATGCATTTTTATAATATATTTTCATGAATATAGTATTGTTTGGTTTATTAAAAGTTATTATGATATGTTTCAACCCCTTGACACAGTTTATCATGTTTTCATTAATAAAACATATATGAAAAAGTTTTAGATATGGGTTGCAGATGGTATTAAAGGGATGGATTCTTATGTTATATTTGGATGATTGGGATCTTATTGATTACAAAAAATATCATGGGAAAATAATGGTCCATAGTGTTTCCCTAATTGTTTATCATAATAACTCAAGAGGGGGTGAATTGAGTTCTCTAAATTTCAATAAAAACCCCCTCTTAAAATATTCATGAATTGATGTCTCTTATTTTTTTTATTAATACAGCTGAGAATAAATAAATAAAGATAATATGACACTAAAAGTTTTTATAGTGGTTCAGGGAAAATGACCTCCCCTATTCAGATCCATTAACACTTAACGAAATCTCATTGATAATATTCTAATACTTTTCCTATAGACTAAATAATTTATTTTAAGTAGATACTACTTGGAAAAAAGATTCAAATATAATTTACAAGGATCGTCCTTTACAAAGGCAATATATAGTCTCCCTCTCATACTCAATATAACGAGTGAACACTTACAACAGGAAAGAAAATATGTATAAAAAGATATAAATATAAGTGAATAGTTTTAGTAAGTAACTTTAGTTAATGAAAAAAATTCAGGGAATGAATTTTCCTTCCAATTATACCTCTAAAAATATTCTTCAATAGAAGTAGATGTACACATAACACTACAATAATAAAAACGTCTTCTTTCTCAATAAAATTAACAGCTTGAGTGATCATATCATATATCAAAAGAGTTAGATAAATTCTAGGGGTAGGAATTATTCTTGAAAATAAGAATAAATAAAGTAAAAATATATTTTTTTTAATTAATTAGAGATATTGTGTGTGTTTGTGTATATTTTTGAGTTTCCCATCCACAATCATATATGTGATTTTGAAAAAATAACTACGACAATGATGGTCCTTCATCTTCTCCATGAAAATAGGCAATGATTTGAACATCTGAACAGACAGCCTTCCCTAGAAAAAATAGAAACCATGGAGTCCTAAATCTTTAAACTAATCAACCATTACTTCTTCAAATATCTCTAATGTTGATTAAAATAACACTGAAGTAATTTTATCCCATAAATACAACTATATTAATAGTATTGAGAATATTTAAAAATTAAAATTTTCAACACTTATTTAGCTTCACAATACATCCCTAATCTCATAATATGTTCTAATATTCATTTGATATTAGAGACTTATGGAAGAAATGATTTTCATAAGATACATTGATCAAATAATATGGGAAAAAAATTTAAGATACATCGATCCTCACAAGATAAATGAATGGGTAAGAATAATTTTGATAAACAATTTTCATAAGACATACAATTATTCAAAACATATGATAGACTTCATATAATATAAAGATATTAAGATATTTATCTCACAAATTAGATAACTCATATGATAGAAGACTATGTATGATATAATAATTCATATGATATACAGATTATCATAAGATACAAATATCATAAGATAAATTATCTTCATAAGAGACATTATGAATATCATAAGATATGATCCCTTCTCCTGTGATAGTCTTCCTTATTAAATAATATAATTAATATCTAAATAATATATAATTATTTTTCTAAAAATAGATGTATATGATAAAACACTTATCCAAAATACCTACTCCATAATAATAAATCCATATTTTTTTTAAATATATAAACTTTCCAATGACCTTCAAACTTAATTATAACTGATCTAAAATAATATACTCAAATATAAAGACTAATTAAGGAAAAATAAATTATTAACATAAAAATCATTTAATGTAAACTCATCAGTAAAAATAATGAGGTTTTTTTCTATCACCAAGGAATATGATAAAATTAATAATATTGGAAACAATTAGTGTGTTTAACAATATCCTCTTGGTTATGATCAGATAAAAAATTAATATATAAACAAAAAAATAATCGATAATGCAAATTATTTCCTAAAATGAATTTCATACATTAAAATTTACAAATTTTGTTTTAAATAATTTCATAGATTTAAATAATTAATTAAGAATTAGATTAATATTTTTTGTTTCCCCAATATTTCTCCCCATTTTTTTATATAAAAATAAATTTTATATTGATATTTAAAACATATTTTCATTGACCACACTAAAATAACGAAACTATGAGTATAGAGTACTAAAATGAATAAGAATCTAGAACAAATTTTATTGAATAAATAATACTAGATTTACATTTAGAATTAAAAATATTTTAATAGAATAAAAAATTCAATAAACGTAAATATATCAATCATTAGGATCGGGGTTTGGGTTAGATGATAGTTTAGGTTATGGTTCTATAGAGAGTGTAGAAGGATAATCAATAGGAGTGTTGGATCCTAGGGAAGAAAGATCCCTCAACATCTATCTACTTATAAAATAATATTCATGAGGATTTGGTCACTGAGTTATATATCCATTGAGCTCATATATATAATTTACATGCATTTACATCATTTTTAATAATCTATATTCAAATAATTTAAGAAAAACTATGAAACATTGGATAAGAGAATAAATAAAAAAAATTATTTAGTTTAATAAGGTCTTCTCACTTAAAATAGTATGTCATCTGGTTCTTTAGAACTTAAACCAGAGGAATTGAACGATGTCCCTAATAAATTACCAATTACTTTCCTTTATCATAAGCCTTTTTAACCTTTTGTCTGGTAGAAACATACTTCTTAGTAGAAAAATATATTTCATATGATAATGATTCTAGAAGAGTATTATTAACAGACTTAATGTTATTATCAAACTTTTTATAACTCTCAATGGTATTATTTTTCAATTATCTAAATATATTCAATGAACTTTGATAAACTCTTATAATTTTAATGTAATTAAAATTTATATAAGTAGAAACATCCTAAAAAGCGCAACCAAATTCTCTAAATTTTTCTCAAATTTCTTTCAATTTGAATTTTTATAGTTGGAACATTGAAAACTATATATATTGACCCTCAATTTAATTATTTAAAAGTAATAAAAGGAACTATATGACACTATAATTTTTTAACTATGTTTTATAATAAATTAAAACTTGAAGATAAATTCCCCAATTTTTCTTTAACAGTTTTGGTCTCCATCAAAATATAAGAGGATACATCAGTGTGGGAAAGAGAAAACCTTTTTAATAAAGTCCAACTATGTAGTCATCATATTATTTAATATATAAAAAATATATATTAAATACTATATATATTTTCATCTTCTCAAATTTTGATCAAGATATCATCTAATATTTCATAGAATTAAAATCATATTTAAAAACCATATGATTTATCATCTTCTGAAAATAATATTTCAAATATAAGACTCCTTTGAATCTTTCAGTTCCTCTTTAAAATCTTTCAAAATATAAATCTATCAAGACTTATCTCTCACGTATTCTATATGTTCAACTTTATCTATTTTGGCAATAAATATTTCCACATTATCTTCTACTTTCACAAATTCAATGTTGAGAATTTATTACATCAACTTTATCTCAAATAATAGGCACATCAATAACTGAAATAATTGATTTTGGAATGGAATGAAATTAAGTAATAATATTTCATCAAATTATATATCCAATTGGTAATTAATTTCCTCAAACCTAATCAAGAGGAATATAAATATATCAATACTTATTTATCAGCTATTATGATATACTTTTGGAAAACTATTCACAAGTATGAGACTTTTAATGGTACATATATAGTTTTAAAAATATTAAATTAATGAAAACTAAGTCTCCTAGTAGTGACATAGAAATTAATTTTCATGATAATATATATATATATATATATAATTTTATTACACTATCATGTCTCACTCTTTTGGGCTAGATCAAAAACATTGTGAGGAAAAAATTTCTTTAATGGGGGCGAATGTAACAACCCAATATTTTAGAATATATTCCTCTTTGATAAATTTGATTTTTTTCAATAATCTTTGATTCACATAACACTGAACTAAAGTGAATAATTATTTATTATAATAAAAAATTAAATATATTATAATTCCATTAAATTAATCCTAATTATTAAAATAAATTAGTAAATTATAATATAAGTTTTAATTTAATTAGTCAAGGATGAGAAAAAAGGTTTTGTTTAAAAATATAGTTGTATTATAGATTATATATTTTATTTAAAACATAAATTTCTATTATTTATATTATTCAATTTATCAACAATTTATTTTTATACATGTAAACTAATAAAAAAATCATTCATACATTTATTTTAAATATGCTAGAAATGATGAATAAATTATTTGATGGTAAAAAGATAAATTTTTTCATAAAAATATTTTTAAGTATACAATGAAATTTTATCTTATTAAATTTAACTAATCCTTAATGATAGATAACTTTTATAAAATTTATTTATAATATAAAACTTTTTTTCTGTATAATGCACGCAAGGAAGAAAACTGACATGGGGACTCAACCCTATGACCGTTGCCCCAAGCACCAAACCCCCCTGCCACCACAATTTCCTTCATGAGAAATTTTATTTATAATTTATTTAATAAAATAAATTAAAATAAATTTAATGTTTTTTACAAGGAAATAAATGAGAATAAATTAATTTTATGCTTCGAAAATACATTTTTTGTAAGAATGGATTTTAGGTTCTTTATATGAGGATATTAGAATTAACTTATACCAGTTTTGTAAATTTTATTTATAAAATTTCCTTCAATTTTTAATTCACCATTTTAAAATTAGATAAGGGTAAATATTTGAGAATTTTTTTGAAAGGTATATTTTTTAGTGAATAGTGAAAATAACGATTTTACAAATACCGTAACTTTGATGACATCAATTTGATATAAGAGTGACTTAAAAATATATAAAAACTATTTATTGACTAAAAATATATTTATCGAGTAAAATAAAGAACTTAAAAGTATTATATTCAATTTAGAATCCCATGCTTTATTTTTTAGAATATAAGGTATATTTTATTATAATAAAATATTATTTTTGTGTTTTTCATTTAATTAAATATTCACAATTATCCATTATTTTTTGAAATATTTGAAAGTCATAAAAATATTATTTTTTTCATAATCAAATAAAGGTCATTAAGATCAATTATATACATGAATTTGGTGTAAATATATTTCTATTCTTAAAATGACATTTTTTCTAAAAACCATCTTCATTTCCTTTTTTCATAGTTATATTTAAATTAGTTTCCTAAAAATTTGTAAATTGAATATTAGGAAATGGATCCAATATTTGGGATCATCATGTTATTATTTTTTAATAAGGTAAATTTCAATTTAAATCATAATGAATAGTTACCATGGTAAAAACAATTCACCACGGTTAAGGTTAAAAGGATTTATGTGAGGGTTAAACTAAGAGATAAGGAATAAAATATCACTAAAATTATCAAAATGTAATTTGTTGAGTGAATACAGACCTTAAAATATATTATCTTTGAAATTGGACATATTTGGTTCCACTTTACAATGAAAATTACATTATATTGTTTAAAATTACATAATATTTATAATTGTGCCACTCATTTCGCTTATAAACAATAAACTATTATTCACACTTTTCCACACACTTCGAGAATCCTATATTGACCAAGACCTGTCCAAATAACTTACCAAATTTTTACCTCTAGTATAAGATGTTCTGGTCTCACCATAGAATAACATAAGAATACTTAAGGGGTAAGTTGAAGGAGGATACCCAAGTAAGTGATATTTTTCTTAACTAGCATGTTTTGTGTTTTTTCTTCTTAAAACTTGTACAAATATTATATAAACATGTTAAAATAATTAAATAAGTATATTTAATATAATTATTTTTAAAATTTAATTGTATATCCATTTTCTATATCCTTTACATCTAATGGAATATGAAATCACAGCGCAAGTGTATATGTGGAATACCACCTCTATGAAGCGATGTAATTAATGTTTCACCACTATATCTCATGGATGGTAATATATATGGATTTAATGAATATATATTATATTTATGATATAATTATTATCTTAAAAAGATAAATTAGTGCTTAACTCCCATTATTTCTATGCATTGACATCACTCATGAGTACGTGCGGACTACTGCTTCCAGAAAGTGATGTAATTAATTTTTCATCACTAAATTACATATATGGTTATAAAAGTGTATATAATGATTAAATATAGTATTTATTACATTATTAAAACTCTATAGATAATTATCCATGACCAAGATTCAAATACAAGAATCATTTAACTAAAACATATGTGGAAAAAAATAATGTTGACACCATAATATTGAACTTGATGGAGAATTTTTAATAAATGGGTATTTGGAAAATATAAGCGAATGATATATAGAAATATAAGTATGGTTATGGTTTTTTATAGATTTATAATTAGTATAAACTTATTATATAGTATTTTATAGTATGAATGAATCAAGTCTGGACTTAAGGTAAGAGTTTCTCATCTCACTATTTTTTCTTTGAGACATATGACATATTCACCATTGATTTTATATTATGTGGGGTATTTACTTAGCTATGGAGTATTTTAAAAACAATTAATAAAATTAAATGTATTTAAAACACTATATCATGTTTTATCATTCATGGTATTTCAATTCAAGATATACTAATGTAGTATGGTATTCCTTATATCAATTACCCTTTATTGTGATATGTTTTATATTCAACCAAAATTCCATTTTTGTGGTGTATATAACTCCCATGAAATAATTTTATAATTATTTTCATTAAAATTATAGGTATTTAAAAATATATATAATTTTATTTCTTTTAGTATATTTTTTCAAAGATTACCAAAGCTATAAGAATTTATGTTACAATCTCACTTTTTATTGGTATTGTTTATGATTCAATTTCCATTATAGTAAATTTTATGTTATTTATCTTATAAATCCAATATATTTTCTTATACTATGGTTATTTATGTGGTTTTAAATTATTCTTTCCAATTTCCACTCCTTGGTACCCAAAATGTCCAAAATAATATTTTTAAGGAAAGCTAGCCTTATCACTTCTGTTGGGTAGGGAATATTTTTCCACCATATCCTTATTCATAAAAACTATTTTATGGAAGTATTTATCAAAAAGTAATTTTTTATAAATTTTTTTTCTACTACCATTTAATTTCTTTACAAATCATTAAAATTATTCATTTTAAATTTTTATCATACATCTCGCTTTTCAATTTCATTACAAAAGTATAATTAGAATTGTTTTCTTAAACTTATATAGTATGAATATATTTTCTCACCATCATGTAATTTATTCATTATTTAACATACTTTAAAATTTTCCATGATTTTTCAAAGAAAATTCAATTCCCATTGTTAAGATAATTTTTAGTTTTTAAAAGTTACAGACAAAAAAGAATTTTTCTTAATATTTTCCAAAAAATATTTATAATGATTTATTTGAAATTATTTTTCATATATTCTATTATCCTTTACATATTATTATAATTCAATAAGGATATGATCCTACTATACAATCTACATTCATTTCTAGATGGGTTTTCATGAAGTTTTTTTAATAATGTTTTTATGAAATCCATTTTTTCATATTTTAATTAAACTATGATGAAATAATTAATGTTTTTATGATCTTTTAGCACATATGTGTGTGGTTTTTATTATTTGATAGTGTTCTAGAAATTATATAGCTCTCTAATAAAATGATTAATGTTTTATATCTCATGATCTTAAATGGTACATGGGTCATTATCACAAGTCAAAGTGGGTACATGTAATGTCATCAATTTTAAATTGTTCTTAAAACACTATTTTGAATTTAATTTATAATTATTATTATTTTAACATCATTTTTTTAAAAAAAATCTTACCCTTACATGTGTATTTTTCATGTTTCATAAAGTTATCCCTAGACTTAAAAGGGTTTCATAAGGGTAAGATAATTTTTAACACCCTATGTGATGGTAAATCCCTTTTTCCATACCCAATGTAAGTCTAAAAGGAGTTTTCTAGTAGCTACATAAGGTAAAAGTAATTTTTTATACACTATGTTAGGGTAAGACTAGCCTTTATAATGATCTCCAAGTCACTATGTAAGGGTATGAAGTATTTAACATCTGTTATGTAAGGGTAGTGAAAATATCTCATGTGATGTGCAAAGGTATTTACAACATCATGTAAAGTAGATCCTTAGAAATGTAAAGGTGGTCTTCTCACTATGTATTAGTATATTCCTATTTTAAAAGTATTTATAAAGTTATCTCTGAGTTGTTGATGGGTAATATTTCTTGTACATAAGGTTAAATTATATTTTTCAAAGGTTTTGTAAGGGCAAAGTCTGAGATGGGTAAGTGTAGATCCTGGTTTTTAAAGGGAACATAAAGGTAACCCAAGGTTTTTTAAGGGTAAACTACTACCCTTATGTTATGGTTATGTGTTTTTTATGGTTAATATACCTAAATAAGGGTAAAACCCCATCCCCTTACATGAAATCTATGAGTTTTGTAAGAGTAAAACAATTTCACCCTTATACAACACCCTTTTATGATAAATATTTTTAAAAACCATGTTTCCCCTTTTCTTCTTCTATAATGGACCTAAAACAAGTTTTTAATAATTATAAAATCCTGAAATCATGGAAATCAATTCATTGACTAATTAAAAGTTAATGTATCATATTACAGGAAAATTTAAACACTTCATAATTAGGAAATGATTTCAGTAATAATTAAAATATGAATTTAATTTTTGGTTCTTAATTTTTCAAACCAATATGCACTCTTCCTTCTTTAAAATATATAAAACTATTATCCCATTATATTTTTAGACCATATTAAGTCTGAGTAGTCCAAATTTCTTTTATATAATATATATAAAGTTATCTTCGATCTATTTGTGGCCTTATTCTGGTTTCTAGGTGTAACAAAATCCTATTGTCTTCTATCCACTGTTGGTTGTGGTGTCTTTTGATCAAGAAATTTTTCTATGAGTGGTAAGAAATTATTATCTCAAGTTTATTCAAGATTATTCTAGAGATAGAAAATTATTATCACATATAAATTATAATATTATATAATGGACAAATTATTAGCTCATGTTATGGATTAAAATGATAGTTTGGAATTATTGAGGAGAGATAAATATTTCATTGAATGTGGTGTTTTATTTTTTTTATAAATTAAATAGTTGGAATCAGTTCTATGAATCCTTAGAGATTATTTTAGGAAGACTTATATATAGATATGATTTAGGTGTTTATTACTTGACAAACAATGATGTTGATGCTAATGACTTTGAGGTAAGAATATACTAACATTTTGGGGATCTCATTTTCACATTCTTCCTTGGTACAATTATTTTGTTCTCATTTATTTTTTACCATGTTTTATTGTGACTACATGTGGTCATGGGTGTGCATATGAGACCCATTATGAAATTTTATTCTATGAGTATTTATATACTATCTTGTTTCCATGTTTTATTATGATCATATGTTGTTATGTGTTGATACAATATTCTCATGATGACATATTAGGCTTTCCATGTGTTTTCTACCTTTTTGTGTGTGTTACCATGCCTTGGTGGTTGTTATTGGTACTTAAGATAGGTGGACCATCGTGTGATGTTTATCGCTTAGAGTAGAAGTGTAAATGACTTGAAATGATAACAATGATTGACTTATGAATAGGTTAGGGGCATGAAATCATAGGTAACATAACAAATTTAGCATGATAGGTGCATTTAATTCAGGAGTCCTATCCTAGAGAATAAACTAGGTATAATGATTTAGAGGTATGGCTTATTATAGATTCGGGATATAATATTTAGGGGATGATCTTACTCGATGCCTTACAACTTCTAGGAGATGTGTTTCAATCCTAGGGGGTTATCCTTGTTCACATACAACATCATATGGTTATTATACTGGTATGTATCTGAATAAGTTATGATCATAGGTCTGTGGCACTTGGGTGAGCGTATGACCACTCTATACATGTGGTATGAATGTTATGCATGTTATGTATTTATTTTTATCCTAGAATATACCTATTATAATTGATCTCACTCATTAAGGGGTCATTATTAGTTTCATACTGGGTTTCATTACTCACACCCAATATAGGCATTTTGATTCACATGTAGACTTCATATTTATGGATATGGATAAGGGAAAGAAGCTCATGGATAATGTCTGGGAAAAGGAAAATAGAGCTGGTGGTGGATTGATACAGACTTTGGAGGACTCCATGTTTTTTTATTTATATATCTTCTATATATTGGCTTTCCTCCTTCGGATCCAGTTTATCCATTTATTTTGTGTCATATATGCCATATTGAAGTTTTCATATGTCAATCTAATTATTTATTATATTGGTCATTAATTTATTATTTGTTCTATGAAATGATACTAAGGGTATAGTATCCTCATATACACACTTAGATCCACTCTATTAGTTAGTAGCCTCTTGAATATGGGGATTTGTGTATTAGTTCATGTGACCCTCCTTCTCAAACTCGATGGCTCGGGTTGGGGTTTCACAAAATAGTATCAGTGAATAGTTTATTATTTTATTTTTGTACTAACCTAGGACATTGTATAAAGGATATTGTTATATAGGACATATATATGGTATTTTCCTTTTGTGTGTACAAATCATGTGTGATAAACCTCTAAGTTGTTGAAAATGGGATTCTTGTTTCGGTTTCATGAGATTTTCAAGTACATTCAGGCATCAGGACTGGGAACATAGGATCAAATTCCATGTAAATATATATATATACTCCATTTTAGTTATTTAATTTAATACCTTAAATTTTTTTATATGTTCAGGATATACTTATATTCATTGTTTTATGATATATCAATTTCTATACTATTACGACATATTTGTTTTGATGTAAATATAAATAAACTTAGTATGTTTTTTTATTTATATGTATGTGTTTGTTTTATATTGTGACTAATGTACAGGTATGGATACCTCGATTAGTTCTAGGAGGGATATAACATGGTTTTTAGGTAGACTGCTAGGAGAATCTTTGTGTGATCCCATAAAATGATTAATATTTTTTCTAATGGTTTTATTTTTTTCTGTTTCTTTATGAATTTTTTCATTCATGTTATAGAAGATATATTTTCAATGTAGTCTTTTTGGGATACTTTAAATGTATAATTTGAATTCTTCATTAAGGTACAATGTTCTTACTCTACCATTGGATGTATATGAGTGTGCATCTGAGCATGCTACCACACTTGCTCTGTGGTATAGGAAGCAGGGACAATTCATCCAGAATAAGTTTAGAGCTATAGTTGAATATTTCATGAGTTTAAAATCTAGAAATATTTATCCTTTTAGGGAATTTAAGGCCCTCAGTATGCTAAGTAATGGGTTTAAATAATTGTATAAATATTTTACCTAGTACATAATCTGAAGGATCGATAATATTAGATGAGATAGAGCTCATTTCGGGTGCACAAAGCATTTTTATATCCACATATAATATGGTGGTATACATTTTAAAGAAACTAAAGTTATATATTGAGCAGTTGGAGTAGTGGGGATTTAGTTGGTTGAGTACTTCACCATGGGGTACACTTGTGTTGTTCCCCAAGAGGGAGAATGGTATTCTTCTTTATCAATGCATTTATTACTAAAAGTTGAAATAGGTTATAGTGAAGAACATATATCATTTTCCCAAGATTGATGACCATTTCAATCAGTTATGGGGAGCACATTTTCTCTCCAATATTAATCTTTGATCAGTAGATCACTGGATATAGGTTAGAGATGAGGAAATAACATAGATGGAGTTTTGGAGAAGGTATGGGTTATATGAGTAATTTTTTATGCCATTTTTATTTATTAATGTTCTAAAAGTGTTCAGGGATCACATGAACAAGATCTTACACCCTTACCTGGACTTTTTTATCATGGTGTTCATTGATGACATCCTCATATAATCATCAACACCAGAGAAGTATTCCAAATATCTTGAGATACTCATGAGTATTCTTATAGCATATCATCTTTAAACCAAGTTATCAAAGTCTAACTTATGGATTCATGAGGACTAGTTATTAGGGAATGCAATGCCGAAGATAGGTATATTTGGGTAAGAGAAAAAAGTATAATTAGTGAAGTCCCAGACATATCCCTAGAATGTATTTGAACTCGTGAGTTTCTTAGGTTTAGTAGGATACTCCAGACATTTTATCCTATACATTTACCATCTATAATTACCTATGATTTTACAGATGAATAATGGAGTAAAGTTTCATCATGTAGACCACTGTGAAGAGGTGTTTCTTGAATTTAATATGTGCTTGACTAAAACTACAATGATGAAACTCCCTAATCAAAGGATTAGTTATGATGTGTACTATACTACATCAGGAATTAGTTTGGGAGTAGTACTGGTGTATAGCAAGAAGGTAATAGCATATGGGTCAATTCAGCAACTATCCGATGATCATAACTACCCTAATCAAAACATAGAGTTGGAAGCCATGTTTTATTCTCTGAAGAGTTGGTTACACTATATCTTTGTTAAAAGGTTTGTTTCCTATACTAACCATAAGATACTTTGTTAAATCATCAAACAATAGGACCAAAAATTGAGGCATCGGTTTTGGGTAGAGTATATATTGATGTTTGATATGGATATTTTTTCTCCCAGGAAAGGTAACATCATTATATATTATCTTAGAAATAAGATGCAGGTAGATCATAAGCATTATGAGTGGACTTTAGAGGAGAAGTGGGGTTTGATATTTTTATTGGATACATACAGAATAGATACCTCTAAGGTTCAAGGATTGATGAATTATTCTCCCATTATTGTTACGTATTCTCTAGTAGATTGGGTAAAGGATATGCAATACACTTTATTAGAGTGTGTTGTGTTGTGGGAATAGTTAGCTGGTGGTGACCCAAAACGTTGGTGGGTTATTTGGTGATGATAATTTGATCCTTATACATGGGAGATTAGTAGTCCCTACTTCCATAAAAGATGATCTAATGAGGTACTTCAATACCTCTATATGGGACATATATCTTGGTGTGATAAAGATGTACCATAACTTTAGATGATTGTTTTGGTGGCCTTCGATAAATATGGGTGTTACAGGTTTTTTTTCCCACTATATTACCTAATATAGGGTAAAGTTAGAGAACAAACATCCTAGTGGTTTGATCAATCCACTTTTAGTTCCCATGTGGAATTGGGAGGTCTTAATGATCAACTTTTTGATAGTGTTACCTTGGACCTTGAGGATTCATGAAATTATCTAGGAGATTTTTAATCAATTGATGAAAATTACTCATTTCTTACCAATCTAAGAGACTCAATAAGTGAATAAGTTGGGAAATATATTTGTATGTGAGATGTTAGACTTATATAGAGTTACCTTGATCATTTTTTATGAAAATTAGACCCATTTCACATTGTTCATTTTGGAATGGATTTCATATTTCACTAGGGAATCAACTGATATTTATCACATTTCACCACCTCAGACAGATGGAAAATTATTGTGGACAATTCACATACTGAAGGATATGATTTGAGCTTGTGTCTTATACATCAGTGGAACTTGGTATGAACATTTATTATTAGTAAAATTCACTTACCAAAATATCTTCATGGCTTCTATACATATGGAACCTTTTGAGTCTCTATATGGATGGTCATTCCTCTCACCATTATGTTGGAACAAGATACGTGAGATAGTAGTTTTTAGGCCCAGTATGGTAAAAAAGGCCTCAAATAGGGTGAAGTTGATTAGGAAGTGGTTGGTGAATACTCATAATAGGAATCAATCATAAATAGACTCGAGGAGAAAACCTATTAATTTATCTATTGGTTGTTGAGTTTTGTTGTAAACATCACCTCAATTCGGAAATCACCATTTTTAGAAGTAGGGTAAACTGGAACTATAGTTTTTTGGTCCATTCATGATCACCAAATGAGTTGAGATAGTGGAATTCCATCTAGACCTTCCTCTATGTTATTGATGGATGCATGATTTGTTCCCTGTTTCTCAGCTACACATGTTATAATCTATGAGGGTGTTGAGTTAGATCCTAATGGATATTATAAGTAATGTATTCTTAGGATTATAAACTAGAGTGAGAAAGTCCATAGAGGTAAGACGGTACAAATTTTTTAGATCCTATGGCAGTATGGATAGATCTAGGAAGAGACTTGGGAGGTAGATTTTTATTTTTGAGATCAGTTTCATGAGTTTTTAGAGTAATACTACTATAGATAATTATTAGGGAAAAGAAGTTGACAGAGGATGAGAATTATAATATTCACAATTTTAAATTTTTCTTCAAACCCTATTTTGAATTTAATTTATAATTCTTCTTATGTAAAAACCTTTTTTCAAAAAAATTTACCCTTACACGTGTTTTTTTAAGTTTTTATAAAGGTAACCTTGTATTTCAAAGGGTTGTGTAATGTAAAGATAAATTTTAAAAACTTGTGTAAGGGTAATTCCTTTCTCTATGCCTTAAATAAGGGTAAGTGTATTTTTATAGAAGTTTCATAAGGGTAAATCACTTTTTTATTCACCACATATGGGTAATATTAACCTATGTCAAGGTATCCTAGTTTTTACATGAGGGTATGAACTGTTTTCCCTTTGTTGCATAAGGGAAGTACAAGATCTCAATTATTGTGTAAGGGTCTTAAAATCCTCATGTGAGGGTGATCTAAAGTTGAATAAAGGTAATACTCTCACCATGTAAAGGTTTCTTTCAATTAGAAAGGTTGTGTAAAGTTAAATATTAGTCCCATAAGGTTAATCTAGCCTATGCCTAAGAGAAACATAGAATATTCAAAGGTTGTGTGTGGACAAAGGCTAATCCACATAAGTGTAGCTATTGGATTGTAAAGGCCGCATATGGGTAACCCAAGGTTTTTTAAGGGTAAACTGAAACCCTTATGCAACGGTTATGTGATGTGTAAGGGTAAAAGACTTGTGTAAGGATAAAACACCTTACCCTAATGTGAAAACTATTATCTAGGTAAGGGTAAAACTATATTACCCTTATGTGGTGACCTTTTTGAGAGAAATGTTTTTAAAAACCTGATTTCTATTTTACTTCTTATAGAATGAATAAGAAAAACATTTTTTTAAAATTTTAAAAGCCTCAAATCATGGAAATAAAATTCTGGACTTGTTTAAAGTTCATGACCCATATTATGGGATAATTTTAACAATCCAATATTAAGAAATGATTTAAGTAAAAATTAAATTATGGGATTAATTTTTCTTTCTTAATTTTATAAACCAGTATGAAGTTTGAATACCTAAAACACTACTAAAAATAGCCATTTAACAGCACTAAAAATGTACTTTATCAGTGCTTGAGAAGTGATGACTACCGAATAGAGATTAAAACTCCTATAATTTTAACAGTGCTAAAAAAGTGATGATAAAGCACACCCTTATCAAAACTTTTATTTACAGCTGATAAAGGGGACCTTTATTGGAACATATAAGATCACTGATAAAGGGTAACTTTATTAGGATTTATAAAATCATTAGGGAAGGTTACCTTTATTAGTGTTTGTAAAATCATTGATAAAGGGCCTCTTTTTTAGCATTTGTAAAAACGCTAATAAAGGGGCATACTATAGTGTGTTGTGATAGCTCACTGCATCCCCAGTGCAATGTGATGTGACAGCACATCATAGTACCAAAAACAAAACCAGATATTAAAAAAATCCAAGTACCAAAACAAAATATAAATTGAATGAAATTTACAAATAAAATACAAGAAGAAAGATATATTATAGACATCTGGTGGAGAAAAATAACTCACCTATATAAAAACAATTTTTATGTTAGTACTAATATAAAGAAATAAATTAATAGAAAGTGTTAATTTTAAACAAAACATTGAGTCACACCAGGAACACTATGTAACGAATTAAGTTGTTGTTGATTCTTAGGATTAACACCATTACTTGTTTCTATTCAACAATTATATGTATTAAAATTAATTAAATAAGTATAAGATAAATCCCCTTCGGTGCAGCCTAAAGGTTTTGTCCTATAGTGGGTTTTGGGAGGTCTTGGTTTCGAGCCTATTCATGCGTATTTAGGTAGATTTTCATTTTTTATTCCCCATCCCCTGACTTATGTAATACAAATAAGTATGATATGAAAATAATAAAGAAATTTATTAATTAATAAAATAAAAAATGATGAGAAAAAAATCTCAGTTGGTTTTCTTACTTTTGGTGATATGATGTGTGTTTTAAACTAAAATGAAACTTATATATTGAAAAGACACACGTAAAGTCATATCGGTCACACCGTGAATCATTTTTAGGTGAGTCTGATTCCTAAACATCTCAAATAACTTATGGATTTTTTATAAAGTATAAAAACAATCCAAATGTGTGTTCTTAGTTTTGAGTACGTCACTTTTCTTTTTTACTAAAATGTCATTTTAAAATAGAAACATGTACTTCGACTCATGCTTGTCACATCATGTGTTGGATTATTGTGATAATAATTCCTACACATCACAAATTACTTATGAATAGTTTTCATAAATTTTCAACATAATCTAAGTGTGTTTTCTTAGATTTCAATGAGTGGCACTTTTTTAACTAAAATGACAATTTTCAACTAATAACTAACACATTGAGTCATACTGGGAACATATTGTATAATATTGAAGTTATAATGATTACTACACGTAAAAAATTACTTATGAGTCATTTTAGTAATGTATCAAATCAATCCTAATATTTATTCTCTGTTTTTAGTAGGTCAATTGCCTTTTTTACTAAAATTAATGTCAATTTTAACTAAAAAGTCGCACTTCGAGTCATACTAGTTACACTGTGTGTTAGATTTAGGTACATATGATTCATAAAAATATAATATTACTTATGTATCATTTTATAAAATTATCAAAATGATCCAAATTCATTCTCTTAGTTTTGAGTATATCACATGTATTTTTTTCTAAAATGTCATTTTATACTGGAAATGTGCACTTTAATTCATACCAATCACATAATGTCTCAGTTTAATGTGAGAAAAATTCCTAAAAATAAAAAATGAATTATGAATCATTATATTAAATTATCAACAAAATCCAATTGGGTTTTCTCAGTTTTCAATGAGTGATGTTTTTTGAACTAAAATGTCAATTTTAAACTGATAACAGGCCCATAAAGTCATATAGGGAACATCGAGTATCAGGTTAAGGTGTGGATGATTACTACACATAAAAAATAAAATATGGATCATTTTCCTAAATTATAAAAACTATATGAAATTATTTTATCAGTTTTGAGTTAGTCAGTTGTCCTTTCTACTAAAGTTGATGTCAATTTCAAATAATAAGATACACTTTGAGCCATACTGGTCAAAACGTGCATCATATTGAAGTGTGTCTAATTCATAAATGTCTAAAATGAATTATGGATCACTTTTAAAAATTATAAAAAACAATATGAATGTGTTTTCTCGGTTTTCAGTATGTCACTTGTCTTTTTTACTAAAATGTCATTCTAAACTAGAAAGATGCACTTTGATTCAAACTGATCAAATCCTGTATTAGTTTTATGTGAGAAATATTCCTACAATTCAAAAATTACTTATGGATCATTTTCCTAAATTATAAAGAAAACATGACATCATTTTCTCAATTTTCAATGAGTGACAATTTTGTAAGTAAAATGTCGATTTTAAACTAATAGAAGACAATTTGAGTCATACTGGGAACATTGGGTATCAAATTGAGGTGTGGATGATTCATACATGTCAAAAAGGACATCTAGATCATTTCCCTAAGATATAAAAACAATATGAACCTATTTTCTTGGTTTATAGTAGGTCATTTTCCCTTTTTACTAAAATTTGTGTTAATTTTAAATAAAAATAAACACTTGCAGTCATACCGGTCACACCGTGTGTCGGATTGAGGTGTGGTTGATTCATAAACATCTTAAATGACTTATGAATTGTTTTAAAAAAGTATAAAAACTATATGAATTATTTTTTTGGTTTTGAGTATGTCACTTGTATTTTTTACTAAAATGTCATTTTAAACTAGAAACACACGCTTTGACTCATACTGATCACATCATGTATCGGTTTGATGTGAGACCAATTCCTATACATCAAAAATGATTTATAAATCGATGTAATTTATTTTAAAGAAACTTTGAGTGTGTCTATTTAGTTTTAAATGAGTGACACTTTTTTACCTAAAATGACTATTTTAAATTAAAAAGAGACAATTTGAGTCATACTGGGAACATCATTTATCATATTGAGGTGTGGTTGATTCATGTACATCAAAAATAACTTATAGATTATTTTATTAAAGTACCAAGAATCAGAATATATTTTCTTAGTTTTGAGTTTGTCAATTCTCCTTTTACTAAAATTAATGTCATTTTTAAATAAAAAAAGTAATTTGGGTCATAATGGTCAAACCATGTGTCTTATTGACATGTGGATGATTTCTACATATCCCAAAGTCTCAAAAAAATCATAACTATAAATTTTAAAATAATTTTAATTTCCATTATTTTTTGAAATTCCAACACTTTATGTTGAGTCGATGTTTTTAGCTGAAAAAACTTTCCACTTGTTAAAATCTAAAAAATAAAAGGAATTTATTGTGCCCATTATATCATGACAAGTCAATACAATGGGAAAATAATATTTTTATACTCATTTTTATTTCAACAATGAGAAAGGTTTTTTGGCTAAGATCATTGACTCAATATGAAGTATTGGCTATTCAAAAAAAACACATCACCTCAAACAAAAAAATCCACCTATATAATAAAATAATTATTATATGAGTAATACTAAAATGAAATAAATTAAACATAAATTTGAAATAATAAATTCATTATATAGAAAATTATTTTACTCTGTAAACATAAATATTACCTCTATGATTAAGTAGTGGAGGGAACTTCAAGTAAAGTGATAATGACAACACTACAGGGGTGAAAAGGTTTTGAAGGATAATAAGTCTCTGAAAGTTTTTTTATAAAAAGGAATAAAATATTGAAAGACTACCCCTACTCTAACAAAAGTATCTAAGAGTATAAGAAAACAATATTATGTGAGTAATACTAAAAATAAATGAACAGATAAATCATAAATATGAAACAATACATTAATTCTATAGAAAATGATTTTACTTTGAAAACATCAACATTACCTCTATAATTGAGCAGAGGCAGCATCATTTCTCTTCCTCTAAAGGTAGGGAAGGAACTTAAAGAAAAGTGATAAATGTTAAAACTGTTGAAATTCATAAAATATAGAAATAACACCCCAACTCGAACAAAATGATCCACCTAAATAAGAAAAAAATTATTATGTGAGTAATAATAAAAATAAATAAAATAAACATAAATATGAAACAATATATTAATTATATGGATAATTATTTTATTGTGAAAATGCCATGATTACCTCTATTATTGAGAAAAGTAAGTTTTGTTTCTCTTCCTCCAAATTCAATGGAGGGAACTTGAAGTAAATTGATAAATTACAACACTGTATAAAGAAATGAAATATGGAAAGACCACCCAAACTCAAACAAAATAATCCACTAGTATAAGAAAAACATTCTTATGTGAGTAATACAAAAATAGATAAAGTATATCATAACATTACTTTTACATATTTCCAAATGGTTTCCTTCATTATGTTTGTTCTTTTAAGGGATTCGTCACATCGTCAAGTCAAGAAGAAATTTTCTTCATGAGTGGTAAAATATTTAATTTAGATTATGTTAATGTATTATAGAAAATATAATATTATGAGAAAAATCATTGTATATTAAAAAACACTTATACCTTCTCATTGAACACTCTTTATTTATTTAAAGGTTCTAGGGATTTAGTTTCTCTATAGAGAATCCAAAACCCCTCTTTATCATCCCATTTAATTTACAATAAATTGTTAACATTGGAATAGGCATGAACTGATTGTGATCTCCCAATAAAAGGATTAGCCTAGATTGAATTTTCATCTGAACCGACATGTGTTTTAGTCACCAGTGGGACAATTGACCAATTATTTTTTTCAAGATTTGAAACATGAAATACTTTCACTGCTTTTGATTCCATTATGAATGGATTGTCATTTTCCCCTTCCACACTGAAATTCACCTTCACAAAGCCCATTTCATCAACTTTTATTGTTCTCATATTTTCAACCCAAATGCAACAAAAAATCCGCACTTGAAAAGTTGTATAATATAAGTCATATATTTGTTTGATTATGACAAAATATGAAATATTTTCATAAAATGGATTTATATCCTTGGAACCATATATGTGCATCCCCTCCACTGTAAGCATAACACCACTTTTATTCATCATACTATAGTAATCATGCTTTTTTGTATAGAACATAAAACCATTAATTAAAAAAACCTTATAAGATATAACATATGAATTAGGTCCACTGGATATCCATTGATGTCTTTTGGCAATTACATTCATATTTTCATATAAATACTTATAAATTTGAACTCAAAACCATCCTATAAACTATTTATCATGTTTATTTGATATCCATACTTCAACTGTTGATAGATTCAAATCTCTAATAATTTCTTTCTGGGATTCAATGTATGGATCAACATATTCGCTATTATGTAAAAATTTATAGGTGATATTACTCCCACTCTGTCATGGTAATTGTAATAACATCTCTTCAAGAAATTCATTCACCCATAAGGAATCTTATATTATGACACTTTGGGAGACCAATGTTTCCAACATATGACAGGTAATCGGTATAGAATTAAATATATTCTTTAATAATATATCATTCTACAATACAACCTTATAGAAAAAATTAAATCTTGATAAACCCTTTCAAAATATTGGTATACCATTGAATTGGGAACATCCCTCTATAATGGATAGGAACACATAGTTGAACCTATCTATCCAATTGAACCATCAGGTGGATCATTATATCAAATAATGATGGTGGTAAGAATAACTATAATTCACAAAAAAGGAATAAAACTTCCTTATTCATGATTAGAAACTTCCCTTGGGCTATAACTTTACTTCATATGGCATTGAAAAAAAATCATATTCTGGTTGAACTATTATATACATTTTCTGTTAGAATGCAATGGAAAGAAACAAGAATCAAATATTTCATCAAAACATGATAATAATGTGATTTTAGTCCTTGTAACTTCAAATTAGTCATTAACATGACATTATTGATATTTTTTGAATACCCCTATATAACTTTTTCACTAATAAGGAGAAGAAAATGTTTCAATTTTTCTTGTTTGGATAGATTGTGAGCTACTGGAAGAAGAAAATTATTCCCTTTACCCTTCACTGGTGCCAACTCTTCCATTATTCCCATGTCAATTATGTCCAACCTAGACTTGATTCAATATTTATTTTTTCTAAGAATATTTAGTAAAATTCCAATAACACTATCAAATACATTTTTTCTACATGCATGACATCAATAAAATATCTAACATAAAAACAATTCCAATATGGTAATTCAAAGAAAATTGATATATTCTTCCAACCTAATTTTATAAGGTTTTTCAAAAATGGTTTACTTAAAATAGCATAAATATCATTTACTTTATCGTACAATTTATTTCCTATTACTAGAGACGGTGTCGTACCTTGTTTGATATTCTCATCAAATGTTGTCATATAGGATAGGTATTTACATCATCGGGGTAAACATTTATGATTTCCTAAAAACAAAATCTTTAATGAATGTTTAAACCGAACTGAGTGTGTGCATTTTTCAAATATGGGACACCACAAAATTCCTTTAATGTTATAGCCTGATAAATTTCTATAAGAGGAGAAGTCACTTATAATTCTATACAATATAGACATCAATGTGAATTATTCACTTTTATGATCATCATAAATTCTAACACAAGTATCCCACATCAATTTCAGAACTTAGATCAATGGATCCAAATAAATATCAATATCATTATGGGGTTGATTTTTCCAAATATAAGTAGAGACAACATATTGTACTTGTGATTTGTGCATAATCATGGCGTAAAGTTATTATTTACCTGCATGATGGGACATATACTATGAGTAATAATTTGTACACCAAAAGGATTTATTCCCTCTATAGATTACTCAAGATGAATTTTTCTGGCTCATTTACAAATTTAGGATACTTGTAATCAATTTCCTTCCACTGAGTAGAATCTGTTGGATGATATAGGTTCCCATATTTAATTCGTGTATCTTCATGCCATGTCAATTGTCTCACGGTTTCCTGACATCCATATAGTATTCTAAAACATTAAATGATATGAAATTATCATACATATTTCAAATGACTTGATTCATTTTTCATGTATCAATCTGTGCCACACATGGGGCATTTTATGAGTGACTCGAGGTCATTTCAAGACAATATTCAATAATTTTGATAAGGATGTATTTTTTACAGGTCATTCCCATTTAATGTAGCATTATTTTATCTTTATATATTTGACATGGTAGTTAATTTTATTCTAGTATCATGCGATTCAGGAGACCAAGTAGTTCTATAAAGCTGGTGTCACTCCATGCACTTCCATCATTCAAATTATATAACTTCAATAAAGCTGATAATGTTGTGTCTTTAGTGCAATTGGTATAAAATGTCCTATTGGTATAACTATTTAACTTCTAACACAAATTTAGACAATCATTAAGGTTATTTTTAATTTCCATTATCATTTCTTCTATGTGATCTCCATTATCATTTACACTAGTATTCGTATTAAATGATCCAAAAACCACAATATCATCCAAATCGGTGTGCACGTTCAGTTTTTCCTCATATTATTATAACATTAATATATCTAATATATTCCATGAGAAATAAAATTTTCTTCCAACTCTTATGAACTAATTTTTCTTGAATAACAACAACCTAAACATGGAAAAGTATTTAACAAGGGTCGTATGCATTCTATATTGAAAACTCGATTAAATATTTAACTATATCTTCATACATTTTTTTCAACTGATTAGCATGCATCCATTTTTGATTCATATCCATTATATTGGGATCATAAAATATAATTTTTTAAAATAGATAAATAAATACATATAAGATATTCATTAACAAAGGGAAAAGTTAAAGAAAATTCTAATAAAGGAAAGACAACATTGGTTTGTTCCAAATAATTTTAGTATGATTTCAATAAAATGGTCCATTTAATTTAGGAAAATAATTAATCCACTAGGGTATGTTTTATCCTATGAATTCGTTAAATGGTGAAAGTTATAGACAACTTTCATGCCCATCATCTCATCTTCTAAAAATTTATCATTGCATGTTATTGTTTGACACGCATCATACATCTCTTTTGGGCATGCACCTATGTTTCTTGAAATACTCTCATATGTATTCATCCATGGGATGACTGTTAATTAGAGTAGTACAAGAAACATAAAATAGTTGGGGGATAAGTCTCAAGAAAAAAAAATAGAATAACTATTCAGTAGATGAAACTAATGGGGATGAAATTTTTCTATAAAATAGATGGCGTGAGTCTAAATCAAGAAATTACAATAATAACTTTTTTTTGACACACATCAAGTCTTTCCTAAATCCCTTAAACAAATAAAAATATAATATATGAAATTAATGAGTAATAAGAAACCCAAATATGATAAACATGAATAATAAACTCTCATTCAATCAACTAGAAGATATAAAAACGTATTGACAAAACATTTTTATTAATAAAGAGTTATATCATATACATGGATGGTGAACAGATATTCCTAGGGGTGGAACCAATACATGTAGACCTAAAATGATGAATATCGAAAAATAATTTCCAATATAAAAAATATTATAAACTACATTGTAATTTTTGGAACAAGTGATGTAACAACCTAAGGAATTATTACATTTAATACTAGTTTTATATCAAATATATGAAAATATATCAATACTATTTGGATGTCATATCGACACACTGACCCATCCCAAGGACTCTAGGGAGGTCATCACATTAGATCTACCCATCTGAAGGATTCTATAGAGTCTTTCTTAGACACATTGACCCATCTTTAATATTCTAGGAAGTTCCATAAAGAAGTTGTCATAAATCAATAACACACATCAACAATATATATCACAAAAAAGGGATAAAAAACACCAACCCTTACAACATCTATCCCATACACACTAGCCTCTACTAAGATGGAATGACTCCCATGAGGTCACAGTTTCTAAGTGGACTAACCTTACTTAACTCAGAAATCTAAGTGGAATAAAAAAATTAACAGATTTATAAAACATCACTCACCATCTAAACTCCCTACTACACAAATATGAAAATAATTAGTCAGTTTAATATTCTAATAAGCAGTCTCATAGGCTACCCAACCACTATTATGGAAATTGATACATACAAAATTATATAGATGATGTAAAATGGCATGGGACTTTTACCATATAGTTAATTCCACTATCTATACAATGAAAATAAAGCATGATTAATCCACACTTTCTCATAAATAAAATAGTATCTCACAAATCCCCTACATTAATTCAGAGTTGTAATTAAGAAGAAAGGATATGCTTGTATGGCTTGGGAGTGAAGCTAGGAAGTCTCACATTATTGGGGTTTCACACTATAAAAATTCAAAGCATCAGAAAGGAAAATCTCCATGTCCAAATCTCTAAAATGGCAAAACTCACCACACTCACGATTTTAAAATAGCCTCCACTACGACTAGAACCATTGATATTTTACACCCTGAGTTCCCGAAGAAATAGTAGAGAAACACTTTTGTTAGATAGAAATTTGAGAAAGAATTACGTTTGATCCTTGGATTTTTTTGACCATTGAATCATTCGAACCTTGGATTTGATCCTTTGAATTGTTTAAGCCTCGATTTAAGCCTTGATTTCAACCTTGATTTGTGCTTCAATTCACCAAGGAGGAACACCGACAGAGGTTTTCTTTCGCAGACAGCTTCGGATATTAGGATGAGTACATGATAGGTTAGGGTTTTTTAAATAGATTATGACACTTTTATCAGCACTTCTAAAAAAGCATTGATAAAGATCCCTTTTATCAGTGCTTGAGTAATAAGCACTAACAAAATGCATCCTTATCAGTGCTAAAAAAGCATTGATAATGGATTTATAACTATAATTATAAATAAAATATTTTGTAAATATATTTATATAATTATATATATATAATAAATATATATAAATATAAATATAGTAAATATATTCTTTATTTAAATATATTTATTATAATTTTATAATTATTTTAATATATATATATATATATTTATTTATTTATTTATAATTATATAAATAATTTTTTAAAAATAATATTTATATAATTATATATAATTATATATATATATATATAATAAATATATATAAATATAAATATAGAACATATATTCATTATTTAAATAAATTTGTTATAAATTTAAAAATTATTTAAATACATATAATTAATTTTTTATAATTATATAAATACTTTTTTAAAAAATAATATTTATTTATTTATGATTATAAATATATAAATGTATAAATATAGTAAATCTACATTTATAAATATATTTATCTATAAATATGTTTTTACAAATATATTTTTAACATTATTAATGAACATTTATTCTTAAGTGCATGCATGTCAAATATTAGTGAAATTGAATAAATTAAAAATGAATACAATTTGACAATATTGAAAAAATTTATAAGTTTTATTAATTAAATATATATTATTAAAAAAATATGGATATATATTTAAATAGAGATGAATACATATTGAGTATATAAAAACATAATAAATATATATATATAATAAAAATTCCTTAATTATATATATGTAAAATCAATATAACACGTTTGCTCTATGTTAAATTAAAAAATCAAACAACATTGAATTATGTCCATTACTCGATGCAATTAGTCATTATTTTTAATTTATATTAATTTTTAATTATAAACCATTATTCAATAAGTATATTACTATTTAATGTAAAGTAAAGATATTTTGTATTATATAAATCATTTTTGTATACATTCATATATATCAATATATTTAATATATACTATTTATTAACATTATCAATAATTATTTACTTAATAAAATGTTTAATATTTTTCTCAATTTATTATTTTTAATTTTTATTTATTTAATTTTCATTTTCTTAATTTTCTTTTTTTATATATCTATATATTTACTATATATTATTTTTAGTATTTATAATTTATATATACTATAAATAATTTATTAATTTATATCAATAATTATTTAATTAATAAATATTTTAATATTTTTTTAATAAACACATTTTTATTTTTTATTTATTTCATTATTTCATTTTATATATACCTTTATCAGTGCTAAAAAAGCACTGATAAAGGATCCCTTTATGATCACTAAAAATAAAGCATTGTAAATGGTACCCATTATCAGCACTACAAATAAAATACTGATAAAGGGTACCCTTTATCTGCGATAAAAATAAAGTGATGATAAAGAGTGTCATTTATCAGCTCCAAAAAAAGCACTAATAAAAGGTTCCATTTTTTAGTGCTTGTTTTAGCACCTATAATGATTCCCTTTATTAGTTCTTTTTTCAAGATCTGATAAAGGTCAGTGCAGCTAAAGTACTGTTTTATAGTTGTGAAAATATATGAACCCCTATTTTCATCATATTTTGTGACCCTATTGTGTCATAGTATCCCAAATTTTCTTTACAAAAGATCTAAAAAGTTCTATTTGATTGACTCAAGACCTTCTTCTATTTTCTAGGAAAGAAAAAGACTATTGTTTCCTATTCTCTATTAGGAGTAGTGTTTTAAATATTTAATAATATCCAGGTGGGAATTTATATTCTATTTCCCTCTTTCATGAGAAACAGTTAATCTTTTTCCTTCTCAACTTCTACAGAAATTTAATGAATTTTTCTTAAATGATGATTTACTGTAAATTATCAGATACTGATAAGGAATTATGATCTCAAGTTTATCTTTGATTATTTTATAGAGAGAAAACTATTATCACAAGTAAATTAAAATTTTATATATCGAGTAAATTATTAGCTGATTTTATAGCTTAAAATGATAATTTTTAATTTTCTAGGAGAGATAAAGCTACTATTTCATTTGGTGTTTTATTTATTTTTAGAAATAAAATATTTTAAATTCGTTCTCGGAATCCTTGGTGAGCGGTTTGAGCTGATGAGTTTGTGTACATTTTCATGTGATGATTCGATGAGGAACTTTGACATTGGCATCAATGAATTTGAGGTATAAAGTTCCTTAACTTTTTGGGTTCTCTTTTACACATTTTTCCTTGGTACGATTCTTGTATTAGCAAACCTTATTTACCATGATTGATTGTGACTGTATGTGGTTGTGGGTATTCCATGAGACCCTTTATGAAGTTTGATTCCATGAGTATTTCTAGAGTAGATTTTTTCCATTTTTTATTAAGATCACACATTTTTTGTGTTTACAATATATTATCATTAAGATATGTTATTCTTACCTTGTATTCTCTACCCTTTTATGTGTGTTACCATCCCTTAGAGGTTTAAATTGGTACTTAAGATAGGTGGATTAACATGTGATGTTTATCTCACTGAGCGGAAGTTTAGTCAACTTGCAATGATAATTATGATGGAACTGGGTATTTGGTAGGGTCATGATCACTTAGGGATTTATCCCAAGGCATCATGTTAAATACATGATGGCCTGGAGGCCTTACTTGGGGTATAGACGGTGTCCAATGGTCTAGAGACCTGACTCATGATGGATCCAAGATAGGAAATCTAGGGGATTGATCCAACTAGATGCCTTAAAACCATTGGGATATGTGTTACAATATTAGTGTATTATTCTTTCTCACTTACAAAATCATATGGTTATCTCATTTACATGGAGGAAAATATCATAAATTCAAAGGTCTGTGATGGCTTGGTTAGTGTACGCACACTTGGTATATGTGGTGTGATTATTATGCTTGTTAGAAACTTATTATTATCATGGGATACACCTTTTATACTTGATAATTCTAATTAAGGATGTATTGGTGGTTTTATATTAGGTTTTATTAGTCACACGTTGTACATGAATTTCAATTTTCATACAGACTTCACGCTTAGGGAATTGACCAAAGGAATGGGGCTCATGGCTGATGTCTGAGGAGAGAAGCATGGAGTCGGTGGTTGATTGGGATAGACTCCATAGGACTTCACAGTATTTATTAATTTATTTGTCTACTCTATATTGGATACACACCTTGGGATCCCTTTTATCAATTTATTGTTTGTCATGTATTTCATCTTTCAGTTTCCACAAATTACTCTGATTATTTATTATATTGGTTATTTATTTATTAGTTTCCTTATGAAATGATATTTATGGTATAATCTCCTCACTGATGGATCAACCCCTTAATCCTAGTTGGTATCCTCTTGTGTATCAAAATGAACGCATGAGGTCTTGTGACCCTTTATCTTAGACCAATTGGTTCTGTTTGGGTTATTATACTACACGAGAAATTCTCCCAAGCCCAAGAGGGTACACGGGCAATTATCCCAATCCCAAGAGGGTATAAGGGTGGTTTTTCCAAGACCTATAGGGTACACATGAGATTTTAGAAAGCCCAATAGGGTACATGAGTGATTTCCCCAAGCCCAAGATAGTATACAGGTGATTGGATCATGCCTAATAAGGTATACAAGTTGTCATCCCAGGCCTACTGGGTGATGAATTCCATGGTGATCAGCCTTTCCATTTGATTTCTATTCTTATGATTATGCAACACCTTTATGCCACAAAATTATATCTTATTCTTATGACATTCTCTCATGGATCATGATTGATTATTTATGAATCTATAATCTTATGAATCATATATTTTATTATAAAAAATCCTTATGAAATGACTCGTGTATTATGGTTTATCACATTTTAGGTATGATCTCATAAGTTGTAAAAACATTCTCTTACTCTTAAGATTATATTATTCTGATTTATAATGATCAATTGATATATCCCATCTTTACCCTTACTAGTCATCTAAGTTAACCCTTCTCTATATTTCAATTTACTTAGGTTATAAAGAATAATGTGGAATATGAAATGTTTAACAGAGTATCATACTTGGATAATTTTGTGGTACATGTTGAAGACTTATTATGGAATAAGAAAATATGGGTATAGTGGGTAAAAGATTCTTTGGTTGAGGAAGATATTGGTTTTTTAAGTAATGTTTTTCCAATTATCTAAACCTAAAAGGTATTAAGTAAGTAATAAACTCGGTATTTGTTATTGACATTTTAATTATGGAATTTTAAGTTTGGGTAGCTTAATTTGGAATCAAATAATTTATATATAAAAGAATTTTTTTAGTACCAGATCCAGGTGTGGGAGTCTGGGGTGATATATTTATATTTATTTAGGTTATCATTGTTTTTGGCCTTGGACTAAGGATAATCATAAATACTACATTTAGAATTCATTATAGTCATTATGAATTTATAATTACATTTTTTTTGACCAATACTCATGGTATTTTTACAGAATTGATGAAAACTATTCTCTATCCTTACATTGAGTTTTTTATTATGATTTGTATTAAGGAAATCTTAGTATATTCTCAGTCACAAGAGGAATATGGGATATTAATAATATTTTAACTATAAAATATCTTAGTTAGTGGCATAAATTAAGGGTTTTAATCAAAATATTAATATTTTAATGGGATTGTCGATGTGATGAATTATTTTAGGATTTAAATAATAAAATTACCCAGAAGTTATTTTTATCATACTTGATTCAAGTTGGATATGTTTTGTTTATTGTAACATATCTATTGTGGGTTACAATGTGGATTGATATAAGAATATAATGTTCTTGCTTATGGTTCCTGAAAACCTAGAACACATTAGAATAATTAAATTAACCAAGATACTGAGTTATAAGAATTTTTTCATTGTTTGAAATATTGATAGTAATGTATATTTGATGAGTGATTTAAAGTTTATAAAAATCATAAGTGATTGGATTAATTTTTTCCTCAATAGTATTTAAATCTATTTTAGAGAATATGGGCCAAGTATCTATAACATTTTTATTTTGAGATACAGAATACTCTGAGAAATGGAAATGTGGTAATTAATTATCTTATTAGGAAAATGCAGTTGGATATGGTGTAAGAATCATGGGAATAATAGAAGCATATGTGAATCATAGTAAAAAATCAGAGGTAATTCAAGAAATGTTATATTGTGGGCAAGATATATCTTACTAAACAATATAACTAAGTACTAACTTGAATATGTATTGAGAAATGAAAGATCCACTACACCGGTGAGGATAGTTTATATAATATTTTTATATTCCTTCTAACACCCACTTTTCTAAAAAAATATTAAAATATAGTATTCTATCAGTATTTTAATAAAAATATATAAATTTTAATTGTTTATATTTTGATTCCAAAATAATCGGGTTGTTTATTTTTATTATTATAGGTAACCAATTGAATATTGATGATTATTTAAATTATTTTAAATGGTGGTTTATTATTTTTTAAATAAAAATAAATAAATAAATTTAAAAAAAAGGTATTTTTTGAATAAATTTCTTTATAAAATTATACATGTTAATGTGTAAATAAAAATTTCAGTATCATTTTAAAAATAATTAAAAATGGGACATGTGATTAATATTACTACCATCATTATTGATATTTAATATTATTCCAATATATTTTTATTATTTATTTTCATTAAAAAATAAAAAAAATCCATAATTTATCCTCCAATGGGGGAGACAGGCATGAGTCAAAAGAGGAATGTGTTCTTTCTCCTTCAATATCCACCTCTTAATTATTATTCATTTAGATTCAAGTTTGGAGGTAAGTTAGTTTATCTCCACTATCTCTTTCATTCCCCAATCACTTTTCATCTTTCCCCCCATGAAAATTTTAAACTGGGTTTTGGATTTTATGATGGGGTTTCACCATGGTATGGGGAGACCCTTAATTTAAATTGGTATTTCCCTCATAAATTATATACTAGGATTATATTATGTGATTTCACACCATTTCCAATGGTTTCATCATTACATCACTAATCGGTAAGAATTTATTAATATTCGTTCCATATAAATGTCATTAGGTATTATTAATTAAAATATAATTAGGTAATTAATGTATTCTGGTTATGGGATAATCCAATAGTGAATCTTCACTCCATTTCATTAAGTTTTGGCATTTCCTAATTAACCTGTGAGTATTTATATACTCTAGTCTTGATGAAATTCATTTATATCTTTATAATAATATTAAAGTTAATCATTTAAGATTTCTTGGTGTGTTTGATATATTCTATGACCTTAAATTGAAGAATATCTTCTTTCTACTTACAATAAAGGGTGGAGTTTACATACCTCTTCGATAAATTAATTTAACCTTTGGTCTTAACTATTTTAAATTATGATTAAATTAAATTAAATTAAAGATTATATTTATGAAAATGTGTGTTTTATGAATATTTCTTTTTTTGATAATTTACTTGGGGAGGATTTGGCTATATAGTATAAATTCTATATTATTTTAAAAATTATGCATAATAATTTATTTTCAAAATGAAATTAACGTTTTATAATGAAATAAATGAAAGGGTTTTTAAGTAATGGTATGTTGTGAATAGTTTTGATAGGTTAAAATTGATTTATGAAGGATTTCAATGAATAAATGAGTGTTTGGGTTATTCTAAATACTCATCACATAGTTTAACCTCCTTGAAATTATAGATCTAATTAATAATAAATTACACATATATGAAGCTAGTTTTTTATGGGATGGTAGATAATAAAAATTTAATTATTTCATTCACTTTCTAATGATTAATTTAAGTCAATCAGATTAAGGTAAAATCTATGGGAGTTCCATGGGTATATATGTAAAAATTTAGGATAAGTATCAATTCTAGGTTATGTTGTTACCATGGGGACATAGATCACACAAATAAATTGAATCATCGACACATGAAGTTCCCTTGTAAATTGAATCATGGGGGGTAGCGTGATTCCTCTTAAAGAAATCCATGTGAAAAAGGCACTCACGTGGAAATCAACCCTTAGGATATGACACTCTAATGGGTTTCTAGGTTTTTTATACTTTAGACCTATAAGTAGTTTTTGATGATTCATTTTAATGGTTGTAATTACAAACTATTTATTTATATACTTTATCTATACACTTATATACTTATTTTTAATTATATTTATTTTCTATTATGTTTATAACTTTTGAGATTTCAATAAAAAGTTTATATATTCTTCTCCATGTTATTTGTTTTCATAAAAGGATTTAAAATTTTATTTTATAATTTTATCCAAACTAGCATTTATTTTATTATTTTATAGAATTTTCATAGAACACCTTAGGGAAATTATTCCTGTGTACCTATATATTCACTCTGTTTCATGTAAAAATATTTTTTCATGTTTTCTGATTTCAAGTAAATCATTGGTATCATTCATGGTCTTAGTTATAGTCAGTAAATTATTACCACATGGAGGTAAAATATATTTTAGTGTAGATTCCTAGAGGATGTCATTTATTTAGTCTATGATTATACATTTGTTTTTCCAACAATGATGAAAAAATTTGTACATATTTATTTTTCTTGTTTCTATTTTTAGATCATTAATATAGATACATGAATATATTTTGTAAATTCAACATGTTTATAGCAATATTATTCATGGAGTAGTGGTATTAAAATAAGAATTTTCTCCCATGGTGTATGTTTATCAATCACAAATTGTTGGTACCCTATGGTAGTGAGGGTGGGCATGCTTGATAATAATGGTGGGTTGTCTTGGTTTCTATATAAATCCAAGAATATTGGTAACATTTAATGGTCATTTTTTCATCATTTTTTGTATATAATGTACCTTTATTTTAAAAAAACAACTTTTGTAGTAGGGAATAAAGATGGATATTGAAATATTTGTTTCATGATGTCTTACTTTTCAAGTCATAAAGGTAGAGCATCATAGACCTATTAGTATATTACGAACATGTATAATTCCACTATATAAATGGGAAAAGGTTATAATAAAAAATATTGTAGGTATTATGAGATCACCTAATAGTGGAGAGGAAGTACGGGTTATAGTGGATTGATAATAAAACTGAAATGTTTCTTAACATCCTAAGAGATGAAAATGCTTTGGGATTTGGGTAAGTTGTATATATGACATATAATCATGATTCATGAGTAGCATGATTTATTATTTTTAACAAATATTTGAAACTTATACCATGTTTTTTGTAATAATTTAATTGTAATTTATATGATCTAGTGAAATTTATTATGGTTTATCACCCATAAATTTATTCTTAGTTGGAGAAACTACTAAAACTATTGAACATGTATTGAATACTTTTACATTTTTGGATTGGTCCTAGAAAGATAATTAGACCTTATAAGATTTTTCTTATAACAAAAACTTCCAAGTATCCATTCATATGAAATTGTTTGAGGATTTTTAAATAATACCATGTATATCACCTTTATATTGGATAAAGGTTGGTGAGATATCTTTGATTCCACCTATAATTTTACAAGAAACTACTTATCAGGTGTAACTAACCAGGAAGTATTTTTTTGTATATAAATTTAAAAAAATTATTATATAAACATGGAATGTTATCCTATAAAATTTTGTGGGTGTAATTGTATATTTCCTCTAGATTTTACACAATTATAACACAAAAGGTTAAATAATTAAGGGATGTTATAATAATATTTTATAGGTACTTTTAATATTTTAGATATAATTAGATATTTTATTTATAATTTGTTTTTTATACATGGTATCATGGTTTACATAATGTTTTTAAGGCATAAAAACTAATAAAGTATAAACAAGGTCAATCTCATGTAGTTAAATATGGTAATATTGAATTAAATATTGGTGCTTGTTTTATTGAGTGTCTAATATATATTCTAGATGAAGGTGAGAATATGTTATGGGGAAACAATGTATCATTGGTACATATATTATAGAAATATGGTTAAGTTCAAGAGTGTAACACCCCACCCCAAATCAAAACCATAAAGTGACCCCTTAACTAGTGGATTCATCAATATACCCTAGGTATACCTCCCCATATACAAGAGGCTACCGACTAGAAGTAGGGGTACAGGGTAGTACCATTGGGAGACTATACCCCCATATCAGATTTTGTAATAACATGAAAAATTAACCAAAAAACATCCATAATAATAATCAAAGTATGAAGATGCAATAAACACAGTCATTAATAATAAATGAAATATAAATAATAGACAGTCATATAGACTCACAGGCTACCCACTAAGACAACTAAATATAAAAAATTAATAGAAGAATAAAAAAAGTATTTGAATATCTATTATATCCCCAATCCTCACCTCATCCCAGTATCCAATCCTTTTCAAGATATATATCTTGATCATGCAACTTTGGGCCTCTTCGCAACATTAAACTATGGTCAGTGAAGGCTACCTGGGTACCCCAAGTGACATGATCACCATATTTGGGGGTGAGTAAAACTATTTAGGACACCAAAAATATGGTCCCATATATAACCAATAAATTCAGTCTGTATAAATGTGATATTCTTAACTAAACAAATAAAAATAGCATAGAAATGTAAATAAATAACCGCTTTCAATCCTCAAGTTTTTTAACTTAACCTAGCATCAACCCAAACCTCCTTTGTCCAGTGTTAAGGTTTCTTTAAGAACATCACACAATCATTACTACCAGAATCATACTCAATTAACAATTCCTATGATAAAATACTAGGCAATCCAAATAATTCTTGGAAGTTACCTGTCACCTAGAGCCTGTGAAAACCCTTCATGAAAAGTTTTATATCCAGGTTCATGGGTGTGAAGATCCCTATAGGGAATCATCTAATCTGTATCAAAGGAATGTTTACAACACATCCCAAACCATATTACATTAGGATCCAAGTGTCATGTCCAAGGTATCCCAAACTCATCTAAAAGCTCCGGCATTTCCCTGAATGTGAATCATCATCAATCAATTCCATTGTGTGACTCTCCCTATGAGACATCACACCTTGGTGGACTTTTTATCCCATTATAGGGATCCAATGATCATGTCCAAGGAATCCCAAACCCATCTAAAAACTTAACAAATATTCCTAATGGGAATACTTCATCATCTGAGACTAGTGTGTGACTCTCCCTGTCAGAAATCACATCATCTGAGTCCAGGGGTGTAGTTCCCCTTTCATAAATCATATCTTAGTGGACTATGAATCCTAAAATTAATATCTAAGGAGAGTTTCTTAGGCATACTAAACTATATAAGCTACATCATAGTTAACTTTTAATCCAACCATATGGATCTAAATATCTTTTCCAATGAATCCCAATCCATAATATCAAAAAATATTAGTGTGTAAAACATTCCCATCCAAATAATTTCATATAATTTGTACCAATGGGATTGACCATATACCTAAACTCATCCCTCAAATCCAAGGTCATTCTCTAAAGTACATGACCAACATATTGACAACCATTACAAGATCATTTCTAATTCAGGTCCTAAGGTGGAACCCATAATCATCATTACAATTTCTCATACACACCCTCCCGAGGGTCAATATATCACTAGGACACCCTCTATGGACCCTTAGGTCCCATTATAGCAAGGTCACCCCCTATGGGTCTAGCTATCTCAAACATGTATCTTGGGTCAACACCCATCACCTTATAAGGAATAAAATCCCTTGCCACCATCAAAGTCTCATCAAGGATGGACAATCCTCTTAGTAAAGTCTCACATGAATCATAATAGAGAGGTAGAAATTAACCCATCTCAATAACCAAGTCATAACTAGGCTGGTCCTCACACACCCAACCCATCCAATCCTAACAAAAGCACATCTACCTAGGGTACTCACTTCTCCGTGGAAGAAGAGTATCTTCCTCATGATCTTCCCAACTATCCTAACATATCGAAGGCATATCAAGGTTATCATATGACCCACTCGATCCAACCAAACCCAATTCATCATCCACCACAACCTAGAGGTCTTTCAGGTAACATAACACAATTGATACTACATCTCATTTATTTTCTTTAATTTAATTCATTTCATTTACACCCCTCTGGTTCCAAATATCTCGGGGTCATTAAATGATAACTAAGACCTCATCCATCGGTGACCAAGGAAATTATGCTAGTGCACAAGGGTATATTGTGTCCTTTGGCACTTTGTATGATTAATACAGTACATTTAAAAAAACAATTCATTAATTTTTAAAAGTTTATCTACCTCATATGGAAATATGACACATCACGTGATAAACTAATAATATACCTAAATACTAGGTTTATGCTTAATTTCCATATACCTCAAATGAGAATCCATTTCCTTTCTATATCCCCACCTAACTGCTATTCCCGAGCTCATCCATATCCAAATGGCCACTTCACATCATCATGAGGCCCAAACACACACAATGAATCAAGAATCAGTTAATTAAAATAATTTATAATTAATTAAACAAATTAATATAATTTGGAATAAATTCCTAAAACTAACTAGATGATTGTACCACACTAAAACTGAAAGAAATATGGTGTTTATACTCCCGACATACCCCCAGACCTAAGAAACACAAAACCCCAATTAATATAATTTTTTTAATGAAAATTTTAACTAAAAACTATCCAAAACCTTAAATAGAACCATGAAATAAAATTCCCTGACTAAAATGAAATGTGGCAGCATACAAACACTACATCAAGTCCCCTACTATGAAAGCTGAAAAAAATACCCATCAAACTCAGTTGATTCTTCCATGATCTGTTAGAATTTACCTCAAAACTCTAAATCAGATAAACCAAATAAAGAGAAAATCAAGATGAACTAAGGAAAATAGAGGGGGTGAAATAATTTTTCCTCTGACATTGTAAAATCAACACCCAAAATTCCCCATCTCAGGGGGGAAGAGTGGGGGAGGTCTGGTTGAAGCCTCCCCACGTGTTCCTACCCGAGGAAAAAGAAAGGGGGAAAGATCCTCTTTTTTAAAATAAAAAAACACTACCACACCCCTTTAATAGAGTTAAATGGTGGTTTATTTCACGAAAAAAATTATAAAATGGGGATTTTCCCTCTTCCCCAAAAAAACTCATTGAATAAACCCCATGTTTATTCCTTAAATAGCTGGTTCTTCTATTTTTCAGTAGCCCCATCCACCTTCTCCTCCTCCAACACTTTCCCAAACCCATAGGTTCACACAAAAGCCTTTAATAACATCTAAAAACATATATTTATGATATTTAAACACTAATAATATCATTGTGAAAACCATTTCTAAAAACAATCCATCCACCAAACCAAAAAATGAAATTCCCCCAAAATTTCAAAAACCATCAGAACATGGGGTATTATAATATCTCCACTATAAAACTTATCATCCCCAATAAGTCTCTTTAAACATTTATACAAAAATATTAACCCAATCAGCTCACAAATTCATACTCAATTTTCCACATTATACTTTGTAATTTCAAATAAGCCTCAATCATGCAACTTTGACACGAGGGGCAATATGCATCAAAAGTTGAGCCACCGCTTTCCACAATCAATGAAACAATAAGATAGTACATACCTACTCTTTTCCATACTGATAGACCATAGTGGAATTACAAAATCATCATATTTTTTTCCCCACCATAAGCCTCATCTCATAATGACTAATCACGATTCCCAGTGCTCCACGACATTGAAACCACCTATCAAAACAGATTCTCGGCGGTTCAATGACCAACATGATGTAGTTTCCATCTCATTTTGCATAATTAATTCTGAAAACACCATTCAAAATCAGGAATTGCCTCCCATATCTAATTTCAAACTGAATTATACAAGTATCCACCACCCATGTATAGGGCCCACATATGAATACATTTCCTCAAAAGTTCCAGATGAAATCTCATAATGCACCCATAAAACAAAATGTGTCTTAAATGATATAATCTTAAATCCACCACATAAAATCTTGTGAAAAAAACACTATCTAAACATTTCATTACATTATTCACACCCTAAATAATGTCATGAATCTTGGTTATCCCCTTCAACCATGTCAAAAATTGGGTTCACCCCATGAATCATGCAAAAAATCAAGGCCACTTGCGAAACCATGTCATGAATCAAAGTGCAACCCCTAAATCATGTCACAAACTGGGTTTCACCTATAAACCATGTCACAAATAGGGGTTTACCCCCTAAACCATGTCATAAAATGAGGTTCATCCCCCAAACACATTTTATTAATTATCCTCATATCACATCAAGTTCACCCTGAGTTCGATGTAAATTCATGAACTCCATCCAAACCACATCCAAAAATCAAGTCTGGTATTTGAAATTGGACAATATAATTTGGATTCATAGCTCACCAATATCCAAAATCCACCTTAATTGTGTAATGATTGTCCCCTACATAACCACAACCCAACCAACACAGGATCAAACCTCTATGAACCATGCTCTATCCATTTTCATATGTAGTGACTAGACGTAGTTGTCCCGCTCATAACAGAGCTCCAAAGTAACCATCGGTCTTTTCATAATCCCAAATCACTATAACATCATCCTCAATATTCACCAAATAGCCATATTTAATTAGGTTCATGCCCTCAAATAGAGAATAGTGAACTTCTTAACATAGGGATACCCTCATACCACTCCTTGAGCACAAAATCTATAGGTTCCATCATCGAACACACATATCTCCTCTTAACTCATGCTCCCTTGAGTCACACATCACCAACATAGGCTCACACACCTACTCCACTAAACATTATCCTATTACATGATGATCTAATCCATCATAAATAACCCTTGATTCTCCTATTTAAAATAAATCATTTCACCCATGCCAAGGTCTATCACAATCTAAATTATGTTATCTCAAAACCAACAGTATCTACCATACTCTCACAACATCATAAAAAGTGCATCATGACTCAACATGGCTAGTCACTCAACTGGTCCTACCCATAAAAATTGAATCTTGATACTAAGGAACTATAACCCAAGGTTCATTCCACATTAAGTTATATGGAATAATCATGACTACACTATATTCCCAGTAACACCTCTAGTGCACTAATCCCAAGGAAAGGTAATAAACCAAGTATTACATGATTATGATATATAAGGCTTCATCATGTCTATATACTATATCTATTAGAACCTTAAATGCGTCATCTCAAAACCCAAATAATCTTCCCATGCTTCCTAGATCTAAGGAACTCACAATTTTGGGATAATCCCTCACTCTTTTTACCCTAAAAAATATATTATCATCCATAAATAGCACCCAGATCACTAATAACATGATCCTTATATTAAGCACTTGGTTCTCCCGCCTAACCCATAGATAAAATCTCACATAGGTAACAACTCATGACCAACACCTCTTTGTTCCCATATCAAACGTCACAGGAAAACCCACAAGACAAACTAACCACTCTAGGGTCTCATATATATATATATAAATCAGGAATCTCAAGAAAAAATCATTATCCCACTTCTGGGTATTGATTCCTACCAAGCATCTGCATACGAGACTACACCTTAGATAATTCAAAATATTAGGTTCATCCTCACTTGGCCACCACATACGAGATTCACCCCCTAGAGCATCACATTCTCATATATCATCATATACATATATAATTTCATCTCTCAACCACAATTTGTGTCGAGTATGCTAAAGCATTACAGTTCAGTTAAGTAGAATATCACCAAGAAGCTATATGGAAAACACAGAATAGTTTGTTATTGAAAAATTAAATAGATGATTCTATTTTTTTTCCAAAACCAATAAAATAATTACCCATAAAGGGTTCATCTCTAAGTATTCTAATTCATATACTGACTTTCTAAGGGTATCTATTCATATTTTATACTGAAAAAATATATATATATCATCATCTTGTATCTCACTATAGATCTACATGACCTATAATTATAATAAACATATACCATGGTCCAAATGAGTATAATTCAATTCCAATTTATATAGAAAAACAGCATATAAGTTTCTACTGACACTTTAGACAACTGAAACCTTTATTATCAGTGATAAAAACACACAATCACACATATGTCATGTGAATCCTCTATACAGAATACAATTCATGAACACCATTCTCTTTCCAATGGAACAATATCTAAAAAACCAATAACATACCTATTTCCTATGGGCCCAGATCTAAACATCCACTAACACATAAATCATAAATATAAAAAACCATGTGTTTCATACTAATTGAAAATCATAAAACCATAAAAAATGAACAAAGAAAAAAATCCATATCAATGGTAACATGGAATTACCATAGAAAAATATGTTAGTAGTGCACCAGTACAATATCAATCATAGGATATAACACATTATTATGTTACCTATCTACCAACTTCACAAATTTTAAGATGAAATAAAACTCTGATACACTCTATGATATCAGTCACATAAAATCTTTGATGCCACTTTGTAATCTACCACTCAAATCTGTATCCACTGAGTAGTTTTTAAAATATGGGAGTCATCACTAGACCACAGGCGCAAATCACAATACAGTAGATTCTTATAAATAGTAGCGGGGTTAAAGGGTAATACTATATGGATATTATACCCCATATCATAGTTCACAATAAGATAAAAAATAAACCAAATATCATCTTTAATAATCATTATATTATGAGGAATCAATAAACATAACGATCAATAATAAATTAAATACAATAGGAAGAAAATTATATAGACTCATATGAATCCCATCAGGTTAACCATATATAAAAAATGAATGCAAGAATAAAATAAATTTACAAAAGTTTTTACTACATCATCAATCATCACCTCATCTAAATTTCCAATCTTATCTGAGCTATCCCACTAGATCATGCAACTTAGGACCTATTCCCAACGTGAACCTATGAGAAATGAAGGAAGATCAGGTATCTGAGTGTCATGTCCACACAAGAAGGGTGTGATTAAAAATTAGTAGGGAACCACCAACATAGTCTCATACATAACTGGTAATTGCAACGTGTAAATACATGGTATGATTTGTTGAGTAAATAAATACAGTTCAAAATTATAAATAAATAACCACTATCAAACCTCAGGTTCTTCCTTTTTTCCAAGGATTTACCCAAACCTACTTCAGCTAGTAATGGGGTGTCTTTGACAACATCATAAAATCATGCCTAAAAATTTATTCTCAATTGTCAATTCCTAGGAGTGTGTCCTTAGAAATCAAAATCACACCCAAATGCTACACATTACTTGGATCCAGGGTGATCCATATTAGAAAAATAAATTGTCCAAGTTTAATGGTGTGACTCTCCCTATCGTACATCACCTAATATGGATACATTTAGTGTGTTTAAGGAACCCCAAAGTGTTTCACATCTAGATCCAAGGAGCATGTCTGAGGTATCCCAAACTCTTTCAAAAATCCAAGGAATTTTCCTATTGGTAATCATCACCATATGAGTTCAAGGTGTTACTCTCCCAACTCGACATCACATATTGGTGGTATATGAATCCCACTATACATATCTAAAGATCATTTACAAGTCATCACAAACCCATCTAGAAAATAAAGTGATTTCCCAACTGGGAATCTATCATCATTCTAGTCCATGGTGTGACTCTTCCTACTAGATATCACATCTTCTATGTCCAATGGTATGGTTACCTCTAACTGATATCATATCTTATTAGACTATGCATCCCACCATATAGATCCAAGGATCATTTCTAAGGCATCCAAAACCGTAGCATTTTTTTCTCAGTGGACTACGTATCGCATAATATGGATCTAAGGACCATGTCCAAGGTACCTCAAAACATAGTATCAAATCATATTAATGGGAAAAGAGTCCCTCCAAAGTCATTTTATATAACACATATCAATGAGTTCAGCCATATTACTAAGATTGTCCCATAAATCTGAAGTCACCCTCTCAAATTCATGAATTATCATGGTCACACCCATAATAAGATCATAGTTGATCTACGTTCTAAGATGATACTTATCATAATCACTATACATTTCCTAAACACACCCCAAAATCTTACTAGGGTACCCTTTTTGGTCCACTGTGACCATAAAATCTAGGTCACCTCTATATGTATCCTCTTATCTTTAACACATATTTCATGTTAACACCCATCACCTCATAGGTCATAGGGACACTTAGTATCATCAAAGTCTCATTGTAGCATCACTAGCCTCCTAGGAAAGTCTCAAAAGCATCACACTAGAGAGGTAAAAATAATACCATATCAATTCCTATGTCATCATTAGGTTAGTCCTCATGCACCCAACCCATAAAATCTAACCCAAGGCACGTATACTAGGGGTACTCACATCTCAATGAAGCAAGAATACTCACCCCAGTCGAACAAACCATACCCAATTCATCATCCACATCTACCTAGAGGTCATTAAGGTCACCTAACACTATGGATGTTATATCTTATTCATTTCCTTTAATTTATTTCACTATATTTTTACCCCTTATGGTCCAAACATCTTAGTTCAAATCAATGATAACTAAGGCCTCAACCATCGATGGATAAGGTAATCAAGTCAGTGCATGAGGTTTCACCATGGACCTTGGTTCTTTTTCTAGTCTGTAAATTTCATTTAAAGAAAAAAATTCATTTAATTTTAGAATGTAATCCTCCCTTAGTGATGCAATCACACATCAAATGTTGTATAAATAAAATACATAATGCATGGGGGTATGCTCAAGGACCACCTACCTCAATCAAGGATCCATTTCCTTTTTATCTCACTATCAGATAGCTCATCCTAAGAACATCCATGTTTAACCATCAACCACCAATCATTAGGATTCCCGAACTCATTCTAAGAATTGAAAAACAATTAATTATAATAATTTATAATTCATTTAAAAAAATAACTTAAATAGGCACAAATACCTAAAACTCACTAGTTGACCTTGCCACACTAAAATTACAAGACATGAGGTGTGGTCCACTCTCGATGCACCCTCGAGTCTAAGAAACACAAAATCACCAATTAATATCACTGATTTAATATCCAATTTAAAAAACTCTAAATAAAATCGGACAAAAACATACCACAACCAAAATAACATGTGACTATGTGTAGAATTTTCCTTGGTTCTCCCTTTATAAAATCCAGTTTAAATCCCTAATTAATCTTAGTTCAAGTCTCATTTCAAAAAAAACATCCACTAAATCAAAAACTAAAATTCCCCTAGTATTCTACAAATTTTCTAGATATGGGGTATTTCCAAGAGGAGACAATGGAATAATATAGATAAATTAGGTATCATTCGTTGAATTTGTTCACTTTAGATAATCTATGATTCTTTTTAGAAAATAGAATGATTATCTTGGGGATCTTATAAAGTACCAATCATTTTAGTGAGTTTTATTATTTTTAATTTAGTGGTTTTGAACTCATTTATGAAGTATTGAATTAACTTAAGTGATTTTTATCTATTTTTAGTTTAAGGATGGTTGTAATAATAAATTGATGGTGTTGGAATAATATATAATAATTTTTAGTATTTTAGATATGGTGTGAAATGGGGGATTTGAAATTTAACTTGCTATATAAAAGTATTTTTAGAACTTTTAAAGATTTATATAATTGATTTCATGGTAAAGGTGATGTGTGAAGGATATTTGTAAGGATTTTTATGTAAAGGTTGTGTTTCAGGGTTTATATTTACAATAGTTATCATATGGGTGTGATTTATGATGTCTTATCTATAAAAAAAATTATGTGGTGATTATATATAACATTTAATAAATTAGGGTGATTCAAGAAGGTTAATTTATATGATGGTTTATCTTTGTGAGGGTTTTATGTGAGGTTGATTCATAGGGTTTTATTCATAACATTGATGACTAATATTGGGAAAAAATTCTAACAATGTGTATCATTGATTTGGAACATCATAATTTCTATATTTTTTATTTTATTAGTTTTAATTTGTTATAATATTTTTTATAAAAATATAAATTATTTATCTAATAAATTGTAGGGATTAATATTGGTAATTTTTAAGATATTCCATTTTTATTCCCCCCCCCCCCATAATTTTTTTAAAACCTAAGTATATTTTGTAATGTCCTGGTTCTGGGTGCTACCTAAAGGTCCCCCGTACCCGGTTGGTCACATGACCTCAAGCGCATTTTTTTCAAATGTCAGAGGCTGCCAACTAGCAGTGAGGGTTCAAGGTCTGATAATGGTAAAACTATTCCCTCATTATAATAGTATACATAGTGTATTCACAATTAGTAAATAGTATAGGAAGGAGTAATACAATACAATAGAAGTAAACAGTGGAAGACTGATAGTATAAAGAACAACAGCATATATAAATAAATTATGCATGTCACATGTATCAAGGAAAGTAGCCAAACAAGTCAAAATGCTGGAAATACAATACTAAAACCAAATTATAGAAAATGGTAAAATCCAAAATTATCACAAGCCTCATCTTGGTCTCGTGCTCTCCAACTTCAAAGCAATCAAGTACCTGGTGTATAAGGGTATTTTCCCTTATCTATACATGCAACTATATAATCTATTTGGGTCCAAAATCATGACCCAAATAGGGTGTGAGATGAATACCAATTGGAAAAAACCAAAATATCTGTTCCAAAATGTCAGTGACTATATATATATAGCAGGTAATATGCAGAAATGAAGCAATAAACTAAGAAGTACTCAAAAGTAAAAAATCCTAAAGTTTTCAATTACATTCATTTAAATTTATTGATTATTCAAGCCATTGAATAACGAATCCTAGGATCTAGCCTAAGATCTATATCCCTCCATGTAATTGTAACAACAGATGTCTCAGAACACCATCTAAACAACCAGGTAAGACCGAGTCTAAGCTTGTGCTTTGGCTTGGCGAATCTCCACAACAACAAACAATCATTCATAACAGACCTCTGGGAAATATCTCATGGTCTAACCCCTTTGGTTTAAAAATAGCACTAAAAAATTTAAAACGACCACCTAGGAAGCTCTCATGGTCAATACCCCTAGGTCCAGATGGAATCAATAATTTATACATGACCTTCGGGTAGCTCTCATGATCAATACCCCCTGAGTCAATGTAGTATAAATAATCATAAATAACCTATGGGTAGATCTCATGGTTAATACCCCTGGGTAAAAGTCCACACTAAGTCTCTCAGGGTTCTATGAAAATAAACATTGAAACCCCCACAGTTTTCCTAGTCTAAGGCTCTCACAGTCCATTGGAAGATCAGCGTGCTTAACATAAAAAGGAAGCACATGTAATCTATAACTACTGCATGACTAAAAATATAAAGCATAACATATGAAATTCATATAATCAATAAAATCTACCCTAAAAAAATAAATTCATGGAAAATATGGTATGCCTAATTGGAAACCTAGGACAAACGGTCCTAAATAGTCAAACTAAGGAAATACACACATGGGGTGTCCTGTAAACAAGGAATCAAACTGTATGCATATACTACAACCCCTTTTTAATTAATTAAACCAAAGAAGGTATATATTATGGCTAAAATTAAAAACACACAATACCCCAAACATGGGTATTCGGCACTGTTGGTCGGAGTGGTTTACTCAAGAGGGGGGTGAATTGAGTACCAATTAAAATTTCTGTATTTAAAAACACTGTCTTAAAGACCCCCAAATAAAATAATAAATTAAACTGTAGTGAATTTATATTAAAGTAGAGGTTCTGTCAGGTTCTCAAGGGATTGATTAATTCCCAGTTAATCAACACAGGAGTGTGTGATTATCTTTTGAAACTAACTTACTAATCTACACTTAACATAAACACTTGTTAATTTAATTATCAAAGTAACTTTAAAAATAGTATTGGTTTTAAAGTGATTAGCAGCGGAATAAAACTTTGAAAGAGATGGCACAACAAATGTAACCAAGAGGTTCAGTCTCAAGCCGAGACTTAGTCCTCTCAAAAGTTTATATAAAAATGATCCACACCCTGGATCGGGGTTCAACAGTTTACAACTGTCCAGGTCCAAGACCTCTACCACTGTTCTTCGTGGGAAACAGTACAACAGCAACCAGCTGTCCAGGTCACACACGACCTCTACCACTGTTATTCGTGGGAAAGAATGAATGAAAGAGTTTGGTAAGGATTTACAAATCCTCCAGTTTAAGTACAGGAGACAGTGTATGTGTTAGATACAGCAGATAACACACACTGCTCGAAATGAATAATAATAAATCACAGAACAAGAGATGTAGAGTTTAGAAATGGTTCTGGTGATTTTAGTGTAGCTCTGGACTCCTTTGGATTTGATCAGAAGTGAATCTGAGTCCTCTTCTCGTTTCTGTTTGAGAAACAGAGTGTCGTATGCTCCAGGTTCACAGACAGTGAAAATGTAGTGGTTGAAGTTCTTCAGTGTTCTTCTTATATGCACAGAACACTTCTCAAGTATGCTTGATTGTCTATGATCTTCTCTGTGTTCTTGATGGAACTGGTTTTGCTCTTCTTGATTCTTCTCGTTCTTGTGTTTGGTATATTTTATCCACCACACACTTCTCTGTTTGGGCAGCATAGTCTTCTCGTATTTATCTCACGGGCAACAGGGGACAGAAAAGATTTCCTTTCTGCAGGTACGAGGTACGGGTTCCTGACATCCGACAACCTTTATCAGATATTTGAAAAATCATTAAAATGTACATGATATGACCGTTAGATAGATTAAATATAGGAAATAAAGAAATTCAAACAGTGAGTCGAGTGATCGGTAGGTAATCAGCATCGGTAGCTTGGACATCGGTAGCTTGAACATCGGTAGCTCAATCTCATTAGTTGTTTTGACTCTATCGGTGGCTCTATGCGTCGGTTGGTATATGCTTGTATTGGTGACTTTGTTTATCGGTAGCTCCATGCGTCGGTAGCTCCATGCGTCAGTAGCTCCATGCGTCGGTAGCTCCATGCGTCGGTAGCTCCATGCGTCGGTAGCTCCATGCGTCGGTATCGGTAGCTGTGAGTCTGTCAGTAGCTTCGTCCATCGGTGACTCTTATTCCATCGGTAGCTATTTATACTTACACCGGCAGCTCTATGTTTGTATCGGTAGCTGTCTGTAAGTCAGTAGCTTACATTTATAAGCACATCGGTAGCTCTGTGTTAATTATATCGGTGACTCTGTCTGTCGGTAGACTAAGTCTATCGGTAGACTGGGTACCGGTAGCTCTTTATCAGTAGCTATAGGCATATTACTTATCTGTTTTATGCAGAACACATCCGATTGTGTTAGAATCAATTTATAACTTGTATGAACATGGATAAATGAGGATTAACATATTCCAAAGACTATTTTAAAAATTATTATTGGTTTGATCACAGATTTGAAAGAATTAAAGTATAGATCAATGATACTTAAAAATATCATAGAGAATGAAAACATAATTGGGATTTTCAACACATATGAATACATGATTGAGATTATAAAAATAGGTGAGGTCAACAATCTCCCCCTTTTTGATAATCACAATTTATGATATGGGCATTTAACATAGTGAAAATATAATAGTAAAGAGTATAATATTGAACTCAATTTTCTCAGAGAAAATAGCATCAGAGATAATAGAAATAGTATGATATAGACATAAGTTATCAGAGGTAACAATCATAAGGTACCGAAGGTAAAAAGAAACATAATAATATCAGAGATAAAATTGAAAAGAAGGTTATTTTTCTCCATTGAAAATATTTCTCATTCTCTCATTTTGTTCTCCCCCTCTTATTATTCTCCCCCTTTGTGATAATCAAAAAAGTGGGAAAGCATATATAGGAGACAAATAAAACATGAGAAGTAAAAGGAGTTCTTCTGTATTAGAGTAGTCAAAAAGTACAGAAACAGAATACAAATGAATTCCTATCAAAAATCCTGGCCACTGGATCAATCCACATCTTCCACGTGAGATTTTCCTTTGGGATCAGAAGAAGGTTCGGATGGTGAGGATGTAGGTGAAGGTTTTGGAATGCCAGAAAAGATCAAAGGAGGCTGGGCCACTGACACAGAGTCAGGCCTGGAGGTTGAAGATCTTTGGGTGATCATTGGTGTGAGGCTTCGAATAGCTTGAGCAGGAGTCAGCTGGACTGTGGAAGCAGCTGAGGAAGAAGCAGGCAAAGCAGGAGGTATGATGACTGGTCTGGCATCAACATGCAAGAAGGGCAGCAACAAATTTCTAAAATCCATAATAATTCCTCCTCCTCTTTCCATAGCAGAGATGAAATCATCTTTGTTCTCCATGAATTTCTCCAAGGCAGGAGTCAATTGTCTTAGTTTGCTCACTTGTTCTCTGAAAGCTTGAGTGACTGGAGGTAGCTTCATGTTTTCCAACATCAGCTTGAAGTGGTGTTCGAGTTGATGCTTGGTGAAAATTCTGGTGAAGTAGTAGTCCACTTTTCTCTTTATGGCTTCCTGAGAGGCAGAGTCTTCTCTCATATAATCTTGAACAATATTCATTATTTCTCTAGCAGAATCTCTTGTAGAAAGCACCACTCGGCTCAACTCTGATGAGTCCACAGAGCCACTGGTTGAAATAGAACCAATCTCCTCCTTCAACATTGCTCGAACTAGATTCAGGTCAACTAATAGTTTGGATGTGAGAGGGCCAAGAGAGAAGGAAACAGTTTCTTTGAAACTCTTAGACAAACCACTGATTAGGCTTTGAACATGAGAGTCTTGTAATTGAACGTGATCCTTCACTGAGGTTTTGAAACTTTAAAACACCGAGACAAACTGGCTAACTACACTCTTCACATAAGCTAGGTCCTTGTCAGCTTGAGACTTGGAGCTCATATAAGAATCCAAAGCAACAACTGTTGTCTTGAGAGATTCAAGATCTGCTTCGATTCTAGAAGACTGAGTCTGGCACTCTTTCACTTCTTCCATAAGCTCAGACACAAAAGAAGATAAATTACAAGCCAGATATAGCTCGAAGGATATCTCTAACATTTTCATTTCTTCATTAAATCTTTGCTTCATCTCAGCAACTGATACACTGAATGATTATTTCAGCTCATTCTTCATGGATTCAAGATCAGATTTAGAGACAAAATCATTAGGGACAACTACAGAAGATCCCTTTACTGAGGCCAAACTAACTACAGAATCAGTCATTATTGAATTAATCGAGGATGAAAGGGAGGTTTCCATTAACTTCACTTCTTCAACAAAACTGGTTTTGAGGTCCTCTTTCAGTTTATTCCGATCATGAAATCTGACCACATTATCTGGCAACAACTCAGAAGCAAGATCATAATTGGTCTTCGGTCTATTCACAGACATCTCATTATGAGAATCCGGATAATCCAATCCACAGACTATAAACCCTGGGTCTTCTACCCAGTCTTCAAACTCAACAGCTACTGTAACATTTCCAAGAACAGATTGATGCTCCCCCTCAATGGGTGCATTCTCATGTATCACAACAGCATTCAGTGCTCGATTCTCTTCATCAGAATCTTCTACTACAAGTTCCATCGGTGCAGCATCTAGAAGATCTTCTGATACAGGTACAACTTCTTCTGTATCTCTTTCTACTTTAGCAGCAGGCATAGCTGAGTTTCCAATCAAAGGACTCATACTTAAACTACCAGAAGCAGGCGATTCTGATACATTCCCCTTTTCCTCTTCTTCTTGGTGAGGTACAGACTGGTCTTCCTCATAAGTAGACAAAATTTCATCTACCTTTCCTTTTCTAGAATAAACCAATTCTGCAACAGGACTTGGGGGCAAGTCTGGATCTCCTCCAACATCCATGGGAGTTTCTTCTTCTTCTTCTTCTGTTTCATCACTATAAACAGGTTCCTCTTCATCAGGTCTCAGACTTGGATCTCTCATATCCTTTGGTCTTGAGGGATGATCCACAGGATTAAACCTATCATATATCTTCTGATCATCACTGACCCATTCTCCCTTCCATGGGTTCCAGTTAATTTTCTTGTACTTACAAACAGTCGAGGTGATGCAGAAATTATTCCTGACTACAACTGTCTCATCCTGAGACTCAGCTATTCCTTTCACTTTTATCATTACTGAAATCAGCTTGGCAAAGAATAAAGCATTAGTCTTTGACTTTGGTCTAATCATTTCTTCCATTTGAAGCATTAACAATCTGCACAGATTGATTTTTACACCATGTCTTAGAAAATGAAGAAGATAGATATCTTGATATCTCAGATTTGCAAAATCTCCTCGCCTCGGTATCAACACATGCTGAACAAACTTGAAGAGCAGTCGATTCTCTCCATCCATTTCAGCAGTAACCACTTGCCTTTGATTCCCATTACCGGTCAGTTCTTTTAAGGCGGTTTCATAATCAAAGATGTCACTGCTAGGTGGCATTGCTCTTGATACATACCCAGAGACACCTTCATGTGGTACTTTCAAACACTCAGCCCACTCTATTGAAGAAAAAGACATCTCTTTTCCATTTAAAAAAGAGCTTACCCGATTCTCATTTTCAGACTTCTCGAAGATTACAAACTCATAGAACTATTTTACCAACTTCGGGTAGTATGGGCCATTGTTATTCGAGAAACAATCCACCCATTTCTGGTCCTCCAGAATCTCGAGTACTAACGATTTGCTAGGCAGTAGCCATTCCACGCACAGTTCCTTCTCGATTACTATGTCTCTATTCTGCAAGTGAGGATTCACTGGCCGCCTTCCTGATCTAGTTCTGACTTCACTAACACTGGCTTTATGATGTGTCTTCTTCTTCTTAGCTTTTGGTTCTACACTTTCATCTCTGACGATAGGAAGCTTAGTTTTTGCCATCGCGGGTTTAGGGTTCTTGGTCGATTTGGGAGCAAAGGTTCAAAGGTGAGAGATTTTGAGCTCGGTGAGGTAAGAAGTGGCTTAGACTTAGTTTTATCATTTAGGAATTCCAAATAAACGACTAAAATAGAGTAAGATAAAATAAAATAAAACGATTCGTATTCTTGGCGGCAGACAGAAGTTTTAAAATATAGCATCGGTGAGGATTTTCACATCGGTGAGAATTTTCACATCGGTGAGAATTTCACATCGGTGAGAATTTCACATCGGTGAGAATTTTCACATCAGTGATTAAACATTCCCAATTCGTGTCTTATGTAACTTAGCCTATCCGGACTTAAAGGTTTAGTGAAAATATCATCCAATTGATGTTCAGTGCCAATAAATTCAAGAGAAATATCACCTTTTTGATAGTGATCTCTTAGGAAATGGTGTCTTACATCTATGTGTTTGGTTCTAGAGTGAGATACAGGATTCTTAGAGATGTTTATTGCACTGGTGTTATCACACTTGATTGAAACATGTTTAAAAACATATCCATAGTCCAAAAGAGTGTGTTTCATCCACATAATTTGTGCACAGCAACTACCAGCAGCTATATATTCTGCTTCGGCAGTAGATAATGCAACTGAGTTCTGTTTCTTACTACACCAAGAAACTAAAGATTTTCCAAGCAAATGACATGTTCCTGATGTGCTTTTTCTATCTAACTTACAACCAGCAAATTCAGCATCTGAATAACTCATTAACTCAAAGGATTGTCCTTTTGGGTAAAACAAACCTAAGTTAACCGTGTGTTTGAGATATTTAAAAATTCTTTTAACATCAAGAAAATGCGATTATTTTGGATTAGCTTGAAATATAGCACACATACACACACTAAACATAATATCAGGTCGACTAGCAGTAAGATAAAGTAAACTACCAATCATACCTCTGTAATTTGTTTGATCAACTGGTTTCCCAGTTTCATCTGCGTCCAATTTACAGGTAGTACTCATAGGAGTTTCACTTTCCTTGATACTATCCAGACCAAAACGTTTTAAAATATCCTTTGTATATTTACTTTGATTCAAAATAATACCATCTTCATTTTGAAATACTTGAAATCCAATAAAGTACTTAAGTTCTCCCATTAAGCTCATTTCAAATTCATTTTGCATACTTTTTGAAAAATCAGTACATAAAGAGTGTTTAGAAGATCCAAAAATAATATCATCAACATATATTTGTACAACTAAAACATCTTTAGAAATTCTTTTAATGAAAAGAGTTGGATCAGCAATCCCTTTAGTAAAACCATTTGAGATAAGGAAATTGCTAAGTCTATCATACCAAGCTCTTGGAGCTTGTTTCAAACCATACAAAGCTTTAGAAAGTTTAAAAACTTGATTTGTAAAATGGGGATTAGTAAATCCAGGTGGTTGTTCTACAAAAACATCTTCAATTATAAAACCATTTAGAAATTCACTTTGCACATCCATTTGATATAACTTGAAATCCAGATGTGCAGCATATGCAAGTAAGATCCTAATGGCTTCTAGTCTAGCTACAGGTGCAAAAGTTTCCTCATAGTCTATACCTTCTTCTTGACTATATCCTTGTGCAACTAGTCTAGCTTTGTTTCTAACTATATTTCCAGATTCATCTACTTTATTTCTAAAAACCCATTTTGTGCCTATTGTCAAAGTGTCCTTAGGTCTGTCAACTAATTCCCAGACTTTGTTTCTTTCAAACTGATTTAATTCTTCCTGCATAGCTATTACCCAGAATTCATCATTGATAGCATCATTGATATTTTTGGGTTCTAGCTGTGAAAGAAAAGCTTGATGTTCAACCTGGTTTCTTAGAGAATCTCTAGTTTGTGTTACTCTATCAAGATTACCAACAACAGCTTCTAAAGGATGATTCTTTAGAATCCTCGTTGATCTGGTAAAGGTTGGACTAGAAATTTCAGGTTCATCTATAGGTTCAGGTTCAACAGAAGCAGATTCTGGAAAAAGTCCAGAACTGGATACTTTTATAACAGGTTCTTTAGATTTATCATTAAGGTCCAGAATAGACAAATCTTCTTCAAGATTCTCAAGAGAGGTTTTAGGCTCATGTGGATCAGTTTCATCAAACTTGATGTGAACAGATTCTTCCACACATTTAGTTTTCTTATTGAATACTCTATAGGCTTTACTTTAAATAGAGTAACCCAGAAAAATTCCTTCATCACTTTTGGAAGCAAACTTATCCAGATTATCTTTAGTATTCAGAATAAATACTTTTCAACCAAAAACTTTAAAGTAATTAACCTTAGGCTTTCTATTGTTCCACAATTCATAAGGGGTTTTCTTAAGAACAGGTCTAATTAGGACTCTATTAATAACATAGCAAGTTGTATTTACAGCTTCAGCCCAAAAATAAATAGGCAGGTCATATTCATTGAGCATGGTTCTAGCAATTTCTTGAAGGCTTCGGTTTCTTCTTTCTACTACACCATTCTGTTGGGGTGTTCTAGGGGCAAAAAAGTTATGAGTATAGCCATTGTGTGAGCAATAAGATTCAAAATTTTGATTTTCAAACTCACGACCATGATCGCTTCTCAAAGTTTTAATCTTAAGTCCACTAAGGTTCTCTATAGATTTAGAGTATTTAACAAAAGAAGAACAGGCTTCACTTTTGTGAGCTAGAAAATATACCCAAGTATATCGAGAAAAATCATCTACAAGAACATAAACATAGTGCTTCCCATTTAAACTAGAAACTCTTGATGGTCCAAACAAATCCATGTGAACCAATTCAAGTGGTTGAGAAGTCGAAACTTCTTTCTTTGATTTAAAAGAAACTTTGTGTTGTTTTCCCTTTTGACAGGGGTTACACACTCTATCATTTGGGAATTCTAATTTAGGTAGGTCTCTAACTAGGTTTTTTCTAGAGAGTTTTCTAAGTGAGTGAATGTTGCAATGTCCCAATCTTCTGTTCCATAGCCAATATTCTTTATGAAAAGCATTCAAACAAGTAATATTCTGCTTAGCTAAATAATTCAGATTAACAGCATAAACATTTTCATTTCTTAAGGTAGAAAATACCAAAACATTCTTAGAATTAAAAACTTTGCAAGAATCATTTTCAAATTTAACATGAAAACCATCATCACATAACTGAGAAATACTTAATAAATTGTATTTAAGGCCATCAACAAATAAAACTTTAGAAATCAAAATTGAATCAGTGTTACCAATTTGGCCTAGGCCGATGATTTTTTCTTTAGAGTTGTCACCAAAGGTGACAAAGCCTCCATCAACTTTTATTAAACTCTTAAAACAAGAGAAGTCTCCTGACATATGTCTTGAACATCCACTTTCCAAATACCAGGTCTCTTTACAGGAGCTCTTTAAGCAAGTTCCCTACAAAACAGATTCATATGGGAGATGATTTTGGTACCCAGATTTTCTTGGGTCCAGAAAGATTAGACAATAACACTTTAGGTACCCATATTTGTCTAATGGGTCTCATATAATTTGTAGAATTTACATGCTTTGAAAAATAAACTTTATTATATCCATAGCTATGTATATAACTGGTTTAATCATATGAAGTTCCAGAATTACCTTCATTCTGTCCAGATTTAGAAATGAATCTAGTTTTGGAAATTTTCCTTTGTCCAGGTTGGTATCCTATACCAGTAGTATATTTAGGTGCTATTTGCTTTCCAAGAATCTGTGTTAGTGTATTTTTTCCATTGGTGAACTTCTCTAAGTCTTTCTTGAGTTGCTCATTAGATAGTTTCAGTTCAGTGTTTTCTTTTAACAGTTGAGCATTTTTCTCTTTTTCAATAGTAAGTTCGGTGTTAACTGTAGTGGTGAGAGCATGTTGTTTCTTTAATGACTTGTATTTATCCTTAAGTTCATTACATGTTTCTTCCAGCATATCACAGTACTCAAACAATTCAGTTTTAGACAATGTTCCAGAATCAGAATCAGATTCTGCATTATCTCCAGAGTAATAATTTAAAGCAGGAGTTTCAGCAGTTACCTGAGAAGTGTTTTTCATAAAGCACATGTTTGCCTTATTTTTGTGTTCAGTTTCAGAGCTTTCAGATTCAGTAGAGCTATCCTCAGAAGCACTCCAAGTATCCTTCATGGCTTTCTTAAACTTATTGTCCTTATATTCATATTTCTTTTTATACTTCAGCTTTGGACAGTCGGCTTTAATGTGTCCTTTTCTCTTGCACTCATAGCAGACAACATCATCTGATTTGTCATTCTTCTTCCAATCCTTCTTCCATTTACCTTGGTGATCATACTTACCCTTATAATTTTTTTTTCTGAAGAACTTCTTTTTCCTATAAAATTTCTTAAATCTTCTAGCAATGTGAGCCATCTCAGCATCACTGTCAGAATCACTTTCACTGTCTTCACAACTTGAACTTTCAACTACAGCTTGAAGATTTTCTTTGTCCTTATTCTTTGAAGTTGAAGATTTGAAAGAAACAGAATTTCTTGGAGGTTCATTTTCTTCCTCTTCATTCACTTTAATCTCTTCTTCATACATCATCAGCTTGCCAATTAGTTCCTTGGCAGGTAGAGCAGCAATGTCACATGATTCTCTGATTGAGACAGATGTGCCTCTCCATCTATCAGGTAGACATCTCAAAATTCTCATAATTTGTTCCTTCGATGAGACATCCTTTCCCAGCGAGATCATTGTATTGAAAATTTCATTGAACCTGAGATACATGTCAGAAATGGGTTCGTCAGGCTTCATTTTAAAATTATCATACTTGATAGTATAAGTGTTCAATCTCATTTCTTTAACATTCGTTGTTCCTTCATGAGAAACAGCTAAGGTATCCCAAATTTCATATGCATTTTTACAAGAAGAAATTCTATTAAACTCTTCATCTCCTAGAGCACAGTACAAGGCATTCATAGCTTTACAGTTGTTATTGTAAGCAGTCTTTATAGGTTCATCCCAAGTAGATCTAGTAGTAGTAGGAATTTTGTATTCTGATTCAATAGCAGTCCAAATATCAAAACCTATACTTTCTAGATGAATTTTCATTTTCAGTTTCCACTGAGCATAATTAGTTCCATTGAAGAAAGGTGGCCGGTTAGTAGCAGCACCCTCAAGTCTATTATCCATGATGAGAAAATTTTAAAGAGATAAAAATTTAGATATAACAGAAATTTTAAGAATTTTAAAATACAACTAAAATCACAGTTCAAAAGCAGAGTACTTTTAGAAAGTATTTTCAATCCTCTGATACCAAGTGTTGTTCGGAGTGGTTTACTCAAGAGGGGGGTGAATTGAGTACCAATTAAAATTTCTGTATTTAAAAACACTGTCTTAAAGACCCCCAAATAAAATAATAAATTAAACTGTAGTGAATTTATATTAAAGTAGAGGTTCTGTCAGGTTCTCAAGGGATTGATTAATTCCCAGTTAATCAACACAGGAGTGTGTGATTATCTTTTGAAACTAACTTACTAATCTACACTTAACATAAACACTTGCTAATTTAATTATCAAAGTAACTTTAAAAACAGTATTGGTTTTAAAGTGATTAGCAGCGGAATAAAACTTTGAAAGAGATGGCACAACAAATGTAACCAAGAGGTTCAGTCTCAAGCCGAGACTTAGTCCTCTCAAAAGTTTATATAAAAATGATCCACACCCTGGATCGGGGTTCAACAGTTTACAACTGTCCAGGTCCAAGACCTCTACCACTGTTCTTCGTGGGAAACAGTACAACAGCAACCAGCTGTCCAGGTCACACATGACCTCTACCACTGTTATTCGTGGGAAAGAAAGAATGAAAGAGTTTGGTAAGGATTTAAAAATCCTCCAGTTTAAGTACAGGAGACAGTGTATGTGTTAGATACAGCAGATAACACACACTGCTCGAAATGAATAATAATAAATCACAGAACAAGAGATGTAGAGTTTAGAAATGGTTCTGGTGATTTCAGTGTAGCTCTGGACTCCTTTGGATTCGATCAGAAGTGAATCTGAGTCCTCTTCTCGTTTCTGTTTGAGAAACAGAGTGTCGTATGCTCCAGGTTCACAGAAAGGAAAATGTAGTGGTTGAAGTTCTTCAGTGTTCTTCTTATATGCACAGAACACTTCTCGAGTATACTTGATTGTCTATGAGCTTCTCTGTGTTCTTGATGGAACTGGTTTTTCTCTTCTTGATTCTTCTCGTTATTGTGTTTGGTATATTTTATCCACCACACACTTCTCTGTTTGGGCAGCGTAGTCTTCTCGTATTTATCTCACGGGCAACAGGGGACAGAAAAGATTTCCTTTCTGCAGGTACGAGGTACGGTTTCCTGACATCCGACAACCTTTATCAGATATTTGAAAAATCATTAAAATGTACATGATATGACCGTTAGATAGATTAAATATAGGAAATAAAGAAATTCAAACAGTGAGTCGAGTGATTGGTAGGTAATCAGCATCGGTAGCTTGGACATCGGTAGCTTGAACATCGGTAGCTCAATTTCATTAGTTGCTTTGACTCTATCGGTGGCTCTATGCGTCGGTTGGTATATGCTTGTATCGGTGACTTTGTTTATCGGTAGCTCCATGCGTCGGTAGCTCCATGCGTCGGTAGCTCCATGCGTCGGTAGCTCCATGCGTCGGTAGCTCCATGTGTCGGTAGCTCCATGCGTCGGTATCGGTAGCTGTGAGTCTGTCAGTAGCTTCATCCATCGGTGACTCTTATTCCATCGGTAGCTATTTATACTTACATCGGCAGCTCTATGTTTGTATCGGTAGCTGTCTGTAAGTCAGTAGCTTACATTTATAAGCACATCGGTAGCTCTGTGTTAAGTATATCGGTGACTCTGTCTGTCTGTAGACTAAGTCTATCGGTAGACTGGGTACCAGTAGCTCTTTATCAGTAGCTATAGACAGATTACTTATCTGTTTTATGCAGAACACATCCGATTGTGTTAGAATCAATTTATAACTTGTATGAACATGGATAAATGAGGATTAACATATTCCAAAGACTATTTTAAAAAATTTTATTGGTTTGATCACAGATTTGAAAGAATTAAAGTGTAGATCAATGATACTTAAAAATATCATAGAGAATGAAAACATAATTGGGATTTTCAACACATATGAATACATGATTGAGATTATCAAAATAGGTGAGGTCAACAGGCACTTTAATAATATATAATCCAAATACAATCAAATAAAGGCACAAACCACCTACCTCGATGTTGTACGATGAACAATCTTGAACGTCGGCCCTTGAATCATCCTAGAACAATGTAGATCTGCAAAAAAGGTTAAAGTAGTTCAACCTTGGATTACTTAAGAGAAATGATAAATTAGGAAGAGAGGCTCTAGGGGAATATAGAACTCACCGGTGGGAATCTAACACACCTAGAGGCGTCTCAATTGATGCGTGAATGGATGAACAGAAGGATCTTGAAGTTCTCAGCCGTATGTTGCTATCCTATATGAAACACGAGGAGAGGAAGTTATTTCCGAAGATGAGATGCAACCCCACTCTAATTAATCGAATAAAAAGAAAAGTACACAGTGTGTTCAATTAATTTACACACCATGTACTATCCTAAACCGGCCCCCGCTTTAGGCTGTATGCTAGGTCACCAACAGGTCCATGTACTCGGTTGTTACATGGCTAGTACATAGTTATGTGTGGCAACTGGGTACATGGAGTGTACTCAAAAGTACATGACGTGTACTTAGAAAATTTCTCATTCCTTCATTTTTCCTCAAAAAAAACCTAACACAAAGATCCATACCTAAATAGAGGATTTGGGTTCTTAAAAAATTCCCCCCATAAATCAATTCATCCCCGAATTTTTCTTCCAAGGGTGGTGACGAAGAAACTTCAAAAAACTCTGGCCACTATGACCGTACGTCGGCCTCCCTCTCCCAAGTCTCATTTTTTAATTGCTCATCCTACCATAGCACTCATACTAGAGGAATAGAACGATCATATAGAACCTTCGTGCTACGATCTAAAATCAGAATAGGGTTCTCCTCAAAGGATGCATCCACCTCCAACTCAACCTCCTTGGGTTGAAAAACATGAGATGAGTCTGAAAAGTAATATCGTAGCTGAGAAACATGAAATATGTTTTGCATATTCCAGTACCTCTGAGGTAACTTCAACTGATAGGAAACTGGACTGACTCTCTCCAAACACTCAAATGGCCCGACGTATCTCAGTGAAAGCTTCCATTGTCTCCTAATCCTCATGTTTCCCAACCTCAATGTGACACGTAAGAAAACCTGGTCTCCGACCTCAAACTCCAGAGGTCATCTCTATCGATCATCATAAGATTTATGCCTATTATTTGTAGTATCCATCCTCTTCTGAAATAACTCCACCTGCTTAGTGGTCTCCTAGACCAAAATAGGTCCCAGCATAGCTGTCTTTCCTACCTCCAACCAACATAGGGGTGATTAGCATGGCCTACCGTACAAAGCCTCGTAAGGTTACATCTAAATCATTGCCTAAAAACTATTATTATAGGAAACTCCAATAGGGGTATGTGTCTCTCCCAAGAGCCCCCAAAATCCAGGACGCATGCTCGTACCATGTCCTCCAAAACCTGAATTATATGCCTGGACTATCCATATATCTGGAGATTGTAAGTTGTACTTATAAGTACCTATATACCCAAATCCCTATGTATTCCATTATAGACACAAGAAGTAAACTATGCATCCCTATCAAAAATGATAGAGTATGGAACCCCATGAAAATGTACAATCTCTCAGATGTACAACCTTCCAAGCTCGTCAACACCGAAGGTTTCCTTAATCGGAAATACAAGTTCAACCTTCGTGAGTATGTTGAGATCAACTCACATGGTATCATTACCATGATACCTCCAACATTTGAAAAACTCTACAAAGTACACCTCTAATCATTGAAACCACACTACCGGCATGTTTTCCTTTAATTGGGTGAACCCCATCACAAATGAGGTCATAATCGCGCCCTCACAGCAAGGAAACATCAAACCCAAAATGGCTTTAGCAAAACTGGTCACACAATCTTTCATTGAAATACATTTCATATTTTCATAGCACAACCACCCTTAACTGGAAGGGTGTTAAAACTGGATCACTTGAACCATACTGACAGCACAATAATGATAACATTTCAACCATCACAGGATGACTTATATTAAAAATTCCTTAATTAGAAGGTCGACGTATTGTAACAGAAATAGAACGTCTTTTCCCAAGGTACCACATGCTTACAATGAAACCATTCACCAAATACTACATCTATCTCTCAGTGGAGATCATATGTCACACCATCCCTGGATCACAAAAAGGGTCATGCCACAGCATGAACAAAATGTAATTCCAAATCCAACCCCCTGAAATTATTACCTCTTTAAGAATTACATATGATCAGAACTAAAAGTCTGATATAACCTTAGATTAATCAACTCAGAGTCTAAGGAACTCACCAAGGTGGTCCATACTTCCCATACATGTGAGGATTTGGTGTGAATCCTAAAATTCCACATAAGAAAACTGACTAAACCCAAAACAGAATCTTCCTGTTAGTCACATCAAGGAAGTGGTAGACATCAAGATTTTGTCTAAGGAGTTCTTATATAGAAACCCAATTATCACTCAATATTAACTAAGCCTATATTGAAACCATGAATCTAGTACAAAACAGAGAAATAGATAATGAACTAGTCCAATAAATTCTAATTGTATCATGGCGTATAACTGATTCCCTCTTAGTGTACCCAGGACGACGTCAATATAGGGGACATGCTCGCCTTTTAAGAAAAAGAACACTAAGGGACTTAAAATATTACCAATAAAGGATAGTTGAACCACTAATAGTTGACCTTCTGAAGGAAATTTGGATTTAATAGCCGATGCATTGTCATTCAACCAATCAAAACAATGTTGTGTTGTCTAGAAATAACCAACATGGAACAAGACTCAAAATCCTTAAAATCACTCAAGTAAAAAATGACCATTTTCAAATGGATCTTTATTGTGATCCTTAAACAAAGAAAGAACATATTTGAAATAGAATAGACGTGACGTTCCCTACCAAGGAGTGTCTTATACGTTAATAAGGACTAGCCGCTGTCAAAAGAGCTAGTTCAGAAGCAACTTAAAAATATGTGTGGCATTCCCTGAACAATGGTCACCATGTCACATCACTTGGCATGGAGAAGAAAAGATAAACTAACTGGAATTTCAAAACACCTGTGTCTCATAAATTCCTCTAGAGAAGTGGAACGGAGAAAGTCTCAAAATGCTTAGGTCACTCTACACCTGAGATAACCCTAGAACATACACTAAAGATAAAATCTCAATAATATAACTAAACTCAATGGATCATTTAAACATTTAACACTCGACAGGTATCGCATATGTCTTCATACACTACCTCAAGTTTAAAAGATCAACAATATATGTTGGGTTACTATGAATAGGCTATCCACCCTGTGTATCCTAGTACCAGATAGCTCAAACAAGAACTGTTTGAAAGGCACATCATTTACACAACCATTAACTCCGGTGACGACGTACCAATTCATCCATAACTAATAAAATGTAGGTTTACACAACCTCCTAATCATCTGACCATGCCCAATGCATGTCTAACCCAGAGAACCAATAGATCCTCAAGATTATTACCACATCAAAAAGTCAAGGAACAAAGACCACCCCTCTGAACAAGGATGTCATTTAAAACCAGAAGTCCTACTAGAGACAATAACAACTGGACCACACCAACATCAAAAGATCTCTGTAGAAAAAAAAACAACTAGCTCTAAGAGTGATACCTACCATGATCCAGAATCTTACGATGCATAAGTGTCAACTTTTACTACTAGGTTATGAAGAATAGATTCACTAGGCTCAAAACCCCCTGGGAAATTACTTTAGATCAATATCTCAAAGTAAAGTAGGCAAGTCTCACCAACTTTCCTTTAAAACATTTAAAAACTCTAACATTCCATCACAAATGGATAGTTAGCAAGTATGATCCTTTTTAACAACCAAGGAATCCTACAAGGATCTTGTTAAACCAACATAGGTCCTCAAAAAGGAAACCCAATAGCAGTTTTTTAACCACACAAAGAATGAACATATAAGCAGTTCATTCTATTAAAACCCCCTTCTATAGCACATAAGCAGAGGATTTCAACAAGAGATCTTAGAATGATAAACCAAAAGGGCATCCCTCGACAAGGATCCTAGAAATGGTACACAGATGAGGGATCCTATTAGGGACTCCCTAGAAGCAACAGGTCTCATGGACTCATATTCCATAAGGAAAATCTCACATGGGAAACGTCCTTAAAAGAAAAATGTCCCGATAGATAGCTCACAACTCATCTTAGATCAAAGGTATCAACTAAGTTGGTTTGAACACCCAACAGATCATTTTTGTATTGGTATCACCCTTAGAAGACAACTATAAATGGTAACTAGAGGAAAAACCTCTCCATTTAGTAAATAAACCCCAAAACATCTATTAGGAGTCCTCATAACACTCCATAGGTTCCACCATCGTGATCTATGTGGAAAACTACTCAAAAATGACTACTCATAGGTCCAAAACTGAAATTGGGGAATAAAACAGGAACAGGCCCTCAAAGGGTACAAAATATAACTACACAGTGTGTGGAACTCATACACGGTGTGTACACTCACGCTCTTACATAGGCTTTTACCCCCCCCCCCCCCACCTTCCTAGGCATGTAAACATCACAGGTACATGACGTGCCATCCCAAAACACGGTGTGTACTCAATTCATCCCTCCATGACATGTCTGTCTACACAGCCAAACTAACACAAGTTTTGTCTATGAAAAACTACACAGGATGTACTTAATATACATGGTGTGTCCTTAATAAGACTCAACAACCTAGGTTTTTCCCCCACAAATCTAAAACCACATGGTTTCTCTCATGGCGTAACACTACATGGTGTGTTCACCCTAGACATGGCATGTTCCACAAGGTTTCATCCATCCATTTTGTTAGTCACACGGCCAGATACAGATTTGATCACCACACGACGTGTACAATCTAGACACATGTGTACCATCTGAATTGCATCCACCTATTTCATTAGTCACATGGTGGGTTATATAGCACAGAGTGTACAATCCAGACATGGTGTGTTCTGCCAAAAGTTTCCCAACCCCATGTATCTGCTCACATAGTCAGTCACACAGTCAAGAACTACACAGCATGTACTCTCAATACACAGTGTGTACTTAAGAGAATATGATTCTTCCATAATAGAATAACACATGGAATGTATTCATAACACCACACGGCGTGTTGTCTGGGTTTCCAGAAATTAATCCTTTGAAACTTCTCTTGAACCCTTAAAAATATAAAATTTTATCCAAGGAATGAAACATTTCAACCTATGGAATCCCATACTCCCCATAAATGAAAGTTTGGAATCCTTTTTCACATTATAACTTGAAAAAATTCAATTAAATTTCAAAGATTATCTACCAAATTCAGATCCAAGAGGGCCCATAAAACCTCAGGGACCAAATTTTGGTTTCCATCGAAATGAAGACTTATAATTTCTAATCCCCTATCAAAATAGCATGTATTCTATCACAGCATCTATCACATCAGCATGTATATCTAGAAAAACATCTATCACAACAACATAAAAGTAGTAATTCACCCTAAATGGCATCAAAAAATTCATGACATGCAATATCTATCAAGTGCCTATATGATGAATGAGATGGAATACCCTCATCTCATCGGGTTGCAACAGAAATAGAACTGTATAATATCAAGGATTACAGCACAAAACAAGTGAATCACCCAATGGTGAAATCAAATAAACATTTACAATTGAAAAACCATAAAAATTTCAATATTCGATGTAACTTGGATTTTCCCTATACACAAGTTAGCTACTCCCAATAAAAACTTGTTACCAACTACCCATTCCTTCTTATCCCTGTCTATAGGATCCAAATAGTAAGACAAAGAAGAAAAGAAACTACACTGATACCACTTTGTAACATCCTGGTTCTGGGTTCCCCCTAAAGGTTCCCCATACTCGGTTGGTCACATGCCCTCAAGCACATTTCCCCAAACACCAGAGGATACCGACTAGCATATAGGGTCAAGTTCTGATAATGGGGAAACTATTCCCTCATTGGTAGAGTATACACAATGGAGTCATAAATATTAAATAGTAGAAGAAGAAGTAATATCATATGACAAAAGTAAATAGAAAAAGACTGATAGTTTAAACAACTGCATCATATATAAACAAATGATGTGTGTCGCATGTATCTAGGAAAGTATCCAAACAAGTCACAATGCTGGAAATAAAATACTGAAACCAAAGTAGAGAAAATATTAAACTCCAACAACATCTCAAGCATCGTCTTTGTCCTGTTCTCTCTAACTCCAACAGAAATCAAGTACCTGGTGTACAAGGGAACTTTCCCTTTTCTATAACTGCAACCATATAATCTGTTGGGATCCAAAATCATGACCCAAAAATGGTGTGAGACGAATCCTAGTAGGCAACCATCAAAATATTTGTGCCTAACTATCAGTGAATATATATATATATAGCAGGTAATATGAAAAAATTAATTAATAAACTAGGAATTACTCAAAAGTAAAAAATCCTACAATTTTCAATTACATTCATTTATATTTATTGATTATTCAAACTATTAAATAATGAATCCCTAGATCACGCCTAATCCTTGTATCCCTCCATGTAATAGTAACAACAGACATCTTAGAAGACCATCTAAACAACCAGGTAAGACTGAGTCCAATCTTTTGCATTGGCTTGGTGACTCTCTAAAACAACAAACAATCATTCATAACAACCCTCTAGGAAATCTCTCACGGTCTAAACCATTTTCTTTCAACAAAGAACTAAACAATTTCAAATGACCACCTAAGAAGCTCTCATGGTCAGTACCCCTAGGTCCACATGGCATCAATAATTTATACACAACCTTTGGGTAGCTCTCACGGTCAATACCCCTAGGGTCAATGTAGTATAAATAATCATAAATGACCTCTCAGTATATCTCATGATAAATACCCCCTGGTTCAAATTCTACACTAAGTATCTCATGGTCCTATGTAAATAAACATGGAAACCCTCATATTTTTTCTGGTCTAAGGCTATCTCGGTCCATTGGAAGGTCAGTGCACATAACATAATAGGTCAGCACATGTAATATATAACTACTACATGGCTAACATTCTCAATCATAACACAAAAAATTCATATAATCAATCAAATCCATCCTAAACAAATCAAGTCATAGGAAACAGGGTATGCCTCACAGGAAACCTTGGCTAAATGAACCTAAATAGTTAAGCTAGGGAAACGCACCCATGGGGTGTCTCTTAAACAAGGAATCAAACCTTATGAATATTCTAAAACCCCTTTTTAATCAATTAAACAATGGAATCTAGATAATTGGGTTAATTATACAAAACATGAAATACCCCAAACATGGGTATTTGAAACTTTAAGTATATATAATCCAAAGAAAATTAAAAAAAATGCACAAACCACCTACCTCGATGTTTTACAATGAACACTCTTGAATTTTGGCCCATGAATTGGCCTAGAACGATGTAGATCTAAAAAATGGTTAAAATAGTTCAACCTTGGATAACTAAAGAGATAGGATAAATTTGGAATAGAGGTTCTAGAGGAAGAGATAACTCACAGGTGGGAATCCAATTCCCCTGATGGTGTCTCAATCGAAGCTCAAACAGAGGAACAGGAGGAGATTGAAGTTATCAGTCTTACGTTTCTCTCATGTATGAAACATGGGGAGAAAAAGGTATTTCTAAAGATGAGACGCAACCAATCTCTTATTAATAAAATAAAAATAAAACTATACATCATGTTCATTTAATGTACACGTTGTATACTAGCCTCAACCAACCCCCTCTTTAGACGATCTACCAAGTCACCCACACAGACATGTACTCGGCCGTTACACGGCCAATACATAGTTATGTGGGGAAACTAGGTACACGGCGTGTACTCAAAAGTACATGTAGTGTACCAAGAAACTTTCCCCTTCCTTCCTTTTTCCTCAAAAATAACCCAACAAAAAGATTTATACCTAAAAAGGGGATCTTGGTTCTTACATATTTCTATGATTTTCTTACTCTACTAAAAACTTTTAAAACCTTTGAAACTTATTTATTATCATTATATTATCTATCCACATTTTTGTTGAGTTCCTTAGTTAGATGCTTAAATAATATTTTAGATTTATATGGTGATTTTTTAAGTTTGGATTCTATTTGGATTGTTTTACTTTTTTCCTATAGTTAATGATTTATTCAAATTAAATAAAATATATTAGATTCATATAATGTTCTATAAAAATTATCGTTGATTTAGTATGAGTTAATCAACATAAAATCATTTTAATTCCTTAATCATTTTTCATTATGATATTTTGAAAATGTGATTTTTTATTTGACATAGTGGGTACCAAATTAGTACCTTAGAGTTTTTATTTCGGATAAAATTATTTTTGTAGATTCTTATACCCATTATGTTTGATTTTATAAATTGAATAATGATTTATAATGTTTTTAGAATTAAGGGATTTTTTAAAAAATTTGTTTCATGTGATAATTATGGGGATATTTATTTTAAATTGGGAAAAGTGTATTTAAATTTGGATCTCAATAAATTTTAATAATGTTTTAAATGTAATTATTAATAAATAAATATTTGATTATTCTAAAGGTTTATGGAAGTGATAAGGATTATTCTTAAAGTTAATAATTTATTGAAAATGAATTTATATATCTGATGAAATTTTGTATTTAATCTATAGATTATATAATTAATGTGAAAGGATAAAATGATATGTCTATGTTGTTCCCAAATATAAAAGGGGAGGGGATATTTATCTGATATTTCATGGTCAAAAGGAGAGATTAAAAAGCTATTATATGCCATTATCTAAATGGAAAATTGGTATTTCTATATTGTGTCATGGTCAAAATGGGATAATGTGAATAATATGGTACATATATGTGAAAGGGGGAATGTGAATGACTATGTTATTAAGTGAATGTTTGATAATTATAGTATGAGAATTATCATGATACTTTTTCTGTTATATTATGATCTATAATGTAACACCCCAAGCCCAGATGCTACTTAATAGGTGCCACAAGCCTAATAGGACACATGGAATCAAGCACATCTCCCCAAATTCCAAAGGTTTCTAACTAGGAATGAGGGCCTAGAGTGTGTCTGTGGGGATACTATGCCCTCATTACTAGAGTTTAGCATAACAGATAAATACAAACAAAGGTAAATAGTGGAAGAAATATAAGTAAATAGTCGAATCAAACAAAGTAATAGATAAACAAGGATAATAATAATAGTATCAATTGGATTAATTGATGATGATAGGTCATGTCACTAGAAAACTAGAAAACATGGATACATGACAGTAGGCATAACATGTTCCAAAAATGTATAATAGAAATCAAATAACTATCCCAAGCATCCTAAGCTCCAGCTCGGTCGTATGCTATTAAGCTCCATCCTAAACAGTAAGTAATCAAGTGTTTGAAGTTATATGCCTCCATCTTTAAACACCTGCATACATGTAATGTACACAGGGAACCAAACGGTGCCCATATAGAGTGTGAGATAAACCTAAATGGGCCACCAATAATGGTGTCTATAACATATGGCTCATGTAGTGGAAATGTAACAGTGTGTAGGCATGAATATATAAATTAAAGTAGTACAGTGTAACTAAATACCTAAGTAACTGCTCCATCCCTCCACTGGTGTCTAAACATATAACCAATTCACAAATAAGTAACATGATATCCATATTGAATGTTCCAAGATGTAACAATGCATCCACAATTGATAGTTAATAATAAGGGGTTCCATGGTATTCACCAAGGCAACCAACACCTTAGGGGTTGCTAACTTAATAGTAACTAGGTCTAGTTAAGGGTAAGAGTGTAATCCAACCAGCATAGTCCAAGGTCTTCCACAATAATATTCCTACCAAATCCAAGGTCATCATCAAATTTAAAATGGTGTTAAGTAGATACCAGGCCCTATGGGATTTAAAAATGTCACCTACTTGTCAATTCTGGATCCATGTAGTGTATCCATGGAATCCTTTAATACTATGTGATCTATCCTATGGTATCATACCAGGCATCCAAGAATATATAAGGATTGGGATTTAGGTAAGACTCAACCTAAGAAAGCCTCGTCCTTGAATCGTAAGGGGGTTCCCAACTGCTCAAGGCATTCCTTGATATGAATCCAAGGCTAGCTCGAGTTAGGACACTCCTTTTTAATAATGAAGTCGTGTATAATTTAAATTGGTTCAATCCTTTCCTTTCATTAGTGTGATAACTTCAAGTATCATGCAACCTTTATTAAATTCATTTAAGGCATATTCAATAATTAAGTTCCATTCCTCTGCATTCTATTAATGTGGTAAGGGGTGTTACAAACATGCAACCTATAATTTATTTACATTTAATCTGGTAAAGTCATATACTTTGTATACTTTCCAATTTCCATTTCACATTTAATTATAAATTTAATCACATACCCTAGGTGTTTTAAGTGGTGATCATACATGGTACTTTCCATTAGTAAATTCACAATATAATTAAAGTCATTTAATATAGAAAATATTACCCTTAGAAGGGTCAATCCAATTCACACCCGAATGGTGGCTCAAATGTGTTAAATACTAAAAACCCAATTATGGAATAACATCATACAAGGGATGGATGGATTTGTGGTCATAACCACTAACAACTAATCACATATTTGGGAAGATCATAACTATATGGTTCTAATGATCATAATAAAAAAATTTAAATTCAATAAAAGGCACCTGATGAAATTAGTGGGCCCCACATGATAAATTAAAAAATCAAAGAACATGAGATATGAGTTATAGAACACCAACATTAGAATTATATAACTCTCCTCCTTTGGTATCGGCCCTATATTTGGCTTGGATCGGAGTAGATCTAAGAAAATTGGAAAACTATTCACACCTTGATAAATAGGTCCAGAGAAAGAGAGATGAATAACAACAAAAAAGGAATTGAGTAATTACAGTTTCACATCCAACGTGATGAACATAAGCTCAATCGGATACCGAATGAAGTAGATCTATTAATACCTAGATTAGGACTTCAAAAAGCTCCAAAATGATATAAATGGAGGCCAATCCCACTATGGGGGAAGGAGGGGGTTAATTAGATCATTAAGGGTAAAATAGTAAAATTACCCAAAAAATATCCTTTGCACAATTTGTCTGCAAAGTTTTCAAAATTGTGCACAATCCATGCACGGGTACCTAGGGAAGAGAGGGCACTGCATGGTTAGGCCGCATGGTTAGGGAAACCCTGTGCCAACCATGCGAGATGACTCTACCCAAAAATGTAGACCATCCACATGGTTAAATCTAAATATGCACCTTACCCGCATGGTTTTCTTTAACCATGAGACAGATCCAGTTTCCTCAAAAAGATGGTTTTCAGGCTCCTAACAATCCCCAAACACCCTTGGAACCTTCACTAAATCACTAGGAATCCATATTAGGTTCAAAATAAATAATTAGACATAAATTTGAAGTATCCATACCTAAGTGAAAAATCGGGTTCTTATAGTCATCCTCCCTTAAAAGAACTCTTCCCCGAGTTCACCTTCCAAGGGTAGAGAAATACTATCTAAGAACAACTCTATCCATTGGAAATGTACGTCGACCTCCCCTCCTAAGTCACATCCTACATGCGGCCATGCTACCATAGCACCCATACCAAAGGGATAGACCGGCCTCATTGATCCTTTGTGCTCTGGTCTAAAATACTTATTATATACTCCTCAAAGGTAGCATCTTTATCTAACTCAACTTCCTCAAGATCAAAGGTATGATATGGTTTCACCAGATATTGGGAAAGTTGTGAAACATGGAAGATGTCATACATGGAATAGTACCTATGAGGTAGTAGAAACAAATAGGCTACTGGCCCGACTCTCTATAGGATCTCAAATAGCCATAGGTAGCGAGGTGAAATTTTCCCTTCTTTCGTAACCATTTGTTCTCTAGCATGGGTGATAACTGGATGAAAACATAATCTCCGACCTCAAAATCCATAGTTCGATGACGACGATCAATATAACATTTTTGTCTAGATTGAGTAGTAGTCATACACTTTCTGATCAACCAAACCTTCTCTAAAGTCTCCTGAATGAGACAAGGACCTAGTAAGAATACCACACCTACCTCATGCTAGCACAGTGGTGAACGACATTTCCTACCATAAAAGGTTTCAAAAAGACCCATCATAATTGTGACCAGAAAGTTATTATTATAGGATAACTTGATGAGAGGGATATGATTCTCCTAAGAACTGATGAAATCAATGAAACATGATCGTATAATGTCCTCTAGGACCTTTATTGTCTATTTTTATTTTCCATCAATATGAGCATGAAAAGTGGTTATTAGAATCACCTGTGTTCCCATGACCTTATGCAACCCCCACCAGAATAGTGATGTTAAATGAGCATCCCTATCTGAAACGATAGTATGAGGAACCCCGTGTAGTATTAGGATGTCACAGGCATAGAGTCTTATTATCTCATCAACTAAGAAAGTATCCTAAATAGGAATAAAGTGGTCCACTTTCATTAGTCATTCAACAACTACCCATACAGCATCACATTCTCTAGGAAAACTTGGTAAACTGACTACAAAGACCATGTAAACATCTTCCCATTTACATTCTGATGCTATAAGTGGTTGTAACAAGACTACAGGTCCTTGGTGATCCACCTACACTTGCTAAAATGCAAATAACCTAGTTATAAAACCTTTTATCTAACATTTCATACCAAGACACCAATATATATTTCACATATCTCAATACATTTTAGAGATTCTAGGATGAACTTCCCACTAAGAAGTGTGGGACTCTTGCATTAACTCTTCCCTAATATTTGTAGGAACCTAGAAACATCCATAAATATTCATAATGTCATATCTATCCATAGATCAATCTAGAGGTGGGTTATCTCAAAACTCCAGATTCACCTTAGATAAAAGGGACATTAAATTTCATTCATCATTAGCTTCTCATACAGCCTGTGTTTGAGTTTTTCAACTCAGTGCATCTGAAACTATATTGCCCTTCCCAGGTGTATAGTTAATCCCAAAATCAAATTTATTGTATATATTTGACTCATCTCCACTATCTGAGGTTCAATTCATGATGTGAAAAGATATATTTGAGTCTTTTTTGGTCTATGTACACCACAAATCACTCACCCAACATATAATGTCTCCAGAAACATAAGGCATAGACAACAGCTTCTAGCTCAAGGTCATGTATTGGGTAGTTTCTCTCATGAGGCCTTAGCTACTAAGATTATTATGAAATTAATATTTGTTACTGTATCAGCACTCCTCCTAGGCTGATGCTTGATGCATCACATAAGACAGTATGACCTATGCCTGGCTCCAGAAGAGTCAAAATAAGTGTCAAGACAAGCCTCCCTTTCAGCTCCAGAAAGGATTTCTTGCAAACTTCTGACCATAGGAACTTAACACCCTTCTTGGTAAGTATATTAAGATGTGAATCAAGACATGATAAGTCATTTATAAAACCCCTATAAAATCTATTCAACCCCAAGAAACTCTATATCTCAAACACATTCTTGGGATTCTCTAGAGAAGTTGTAGCACTGACCTTTTCAGGGTCAATAGATACACCTAATTTTGATATTTTTTGACCCAAGAAGTGAACTTTATCAATCCATAAGTGGAACATAGCAGGCTTGGCATAAATATGATATTCTATTAGTGTACTCAAAAAGATTTCAAAATTATTAGCTTGGTCTCTACGAGTGTGAGGATATACCAAGGTGTCTTCCATAAAGACCATGACAAAATAATCCAAATTAGGGGGGACACCCTATTCCTTAAATCCATGAAAATGGCGGGTGCATTTTTAAGATGGAATGACATAGAAAATGTATTCACACAGGCCATACCTATTACAAAATGTTGTACGCAGTATGTCAGATGACCTAACTTGCATTTGATGATAACCTGATCTCAGGTTGATCTTAGAGAAGACCCTAGATCCTCAGAGTTAGTTGAAGAGATCATCTATTAGAGGCAGTGGGTATCAATTCTTCAATATAATCTAGTTCAACATTATATAATCCACACAAAGAAATAAGATTTCATTCTCCTTATTGAAGAAAATAACGGGTTAACCCCAAGAGGATATACTGGGATGAATAAAACCTTTGGCCTACAAATCCACTAACAACTACTTGAGCTTCTGGAGCTTAGTAGGTGTTATACTATATGAAGGAATGGTCACTAGAGCTTCTCCTAGAACAAGCTCGATATTAAACTCTACATATCTCAAAGGAGGTAATCCAGAAAAATTGTCAGGAAATGCATCCCTAAATTGATCTACTACTAGATGGAAATCATTTTTTCATGAACACTAGCCCTCCATGAAGATATTTTCAATCCAAGTGGTCACTCCACCTTTCCCATGATGCTTTTTCCCAGCTCTACCAGCCTAGACACCCCACTCTCCCTTATGTAGATAACTACTGCCTTCTAGTGATGTAAATATTACCCTACAGTAATAGAAGTCTACAAAATCATGAAACTAAATCAACCAGTCCTTCTTGAGAATGAAATTTAATCTCATTATCTCAAGAATAAAGAGGTTCCATAATAAAGGGTAACTGTCTGTCCCAAAGGGAATGTCCCTACATTGGTTTATTCCCTCTAACTGTATCCCCAACGGTGTATCTAGGGTCATTACACCATAGAAATATTGTATCTTCAGTTCGATACATTCCATGTTAGATGTAGAGATAAAATATTTTTAATCACTTGTATCAAATAAAGCAGATACTATAGTAGATGCCACTAGAATAGTATCTCATACTATTGATGATCCTGCAATCTGATCCTCGGGTATTGGCTGTAGTACAGGCAACTGACCAGATCCACGGCCCTGTGGAATGGCTGGACTACCAGGATCATAACTACTCTACTAGAGCTACTGGTTATAAGGGTTCTGGATACCACATCCATGACCTCTTCCTCATCTAGTCTTTTTGGTGCTGCTCTAACTCCCCGCCTGATGTGGTAGAAAAGAACCCACTCCTTAAGGTGGAGCTGGTGTGGATCCTTTTCCAATCAAAGCTGGTGGAAAGGTTATTCAGAACCTTAGAAAATTCCCCATATGGATGCAAGCCTATCACTCCATTGTTTCTCTATAATAATGTGGCTTCAGGTTCCCCCATCTTCCACACCAATGACACAATATGGAGATATCAAAATGGAAACTTTGGTTGTCACTACATTGATGAGAAACCTCGAGGAAACGTTCCCTTCCACTGGAACAAATAATAGCCCACTGTGGCACCAGTCCTCTATACCCAGTACTATTTATGTCCCTCATGTTATTCTCAGTTATTTGAGCTTGATTGACTATTTCATAAAATGTAGATACGTGAAATAAATTCCCCTGCATATGAATGGAATACTGGCTCCCATCCTCTAAATGTCTAGCACGCGAAATCTCATCACCAGATAGAAGCGATGCAAAGTGATACAACTCTATTAAACACATTGAATATTACATAACTGGCATAGAACCCTACTTGAGATGCATGAACTCTCTAGCTCTATCATCTCTCAGTGTTTGAGGAAAGAACTGGTCATAGAAGGCAAACTGGAAATCAACCCATAACATGCCCTGATGACGAACATACTAGGTAATCACATCCCACCAATGATCGGACAAATCATAAATCATGTATGTGGAAATATTGACAATCATATTTGGAGTCGTCTCTAGATTCTCAAAGATAGATAGGGTCTTCTAGCCAAGACTCAACAGCATGTGCATTTCCATCCCCTGAGAATGTAGAAGGATGATGCTGCTAGAAATCACAAGTTAGATCAACCATCATAGGTGCAACTCATGGAGCACCACACATAGACTACATTAGATGTAGGATACTATCATGAAATTATGCATCAGTTCCCAAATAAGGTACAAAAGGTGGTTCCTTGAGTGTCACTTCTAGAGATAAGACTGATAGATCAGGGCCCACCACATCTAGAGTATGATCGTCACCACCTTCTTGGAGTACAATATGAGGACTTTGTGGAGGCATTGGTCTAAAAATTCCAAGCACATGAATCAAAAAAAATATTTAAGAAGAAATATATCATCTCTAACATAATATGAATGTAATAAAACTCACTAACAAAGGAATACTACCCCAACTACCCTCTTAGACGGTTAGGTATCGGTAAGTTCTCAAGTATAAGTTTCATTTAATTTTAAATTTAATTACCAGGTTAACTCCTTTACCATTCATAAACATTAAAAGGTAGGATAAGGACATGAAACCACTTCATATTATAAGTCATGCTTAACTTTATAGTGGATATCCATTCCCATTGAATCAGTTCCCATGCACCTCATCAATGAAAACGACACCCATTTATTTATAGCATAATGGAGTGACTCGGTAAATTACTCATCCAAACCCATGGGGGGCCATAAACCTCATGAATTGAGATAGGAAATCACTGAATCAAAACCAAGAGTAATAAAATCATAAACTAACTACCACTACATCACTCAACAATCACAGGCACATCAAGAAATACAAAGTAGTGAAATGAACCTATATGGAATGGTAATAAGCATGAAATGTGAATTACAGGAGCCTATAATGATTCATGTAACAATTACCCTTTCCCTCATATCATCATGCCAAGTATGAAATGAAATATTCAATCTGAATAATAATCAATAACTCCATATAGCATGTGTGTCACCCAATGGTGAAATAATATCAACTATAATAGGAAAAAGCAGAACAATAATTGTAATACAGGAAAATTGGTTATTACCTCGAGCATGGGTTCACGATGACTAAGAATAGATTATGACCATGTCCCAAGAGTTTATAAGCTTCTAACTATTGCCTCCAAATAGTAAATAAATTAAGGAAAGACTCTAATACCACTTTGTAATGTCCTGGACCTAGTTTACACTTAATAGGTGCCTCGAGCCTGGTGGTCCACATGGCCTCAAGCGCATCTCCCCAAATTCCAGAGGCTACTGACTAGAAGCAAGGGTCTAGGGTATGTCTATGAAGAGACTATTCCCTCATTAATATAGTGTAGCATAAAGAATAAATATAAATAGAGGTAAATAGCAGAATCAATATGATTAAATGACATAAGTAGAGAAGGAAATAGATAAACAAGGATAATAATAACTATATCAATTGGTATAACTGATGATGATATGTCATGTCACTAGAAAACTAGAAAATATGGATATATGACAGAAGGCATAACATGTTCCACAAAAGTATAACAGAAATAAAATAACTATCCCAACAATCTCGATCTCCGGATCGATCATCTGTTATCAAGCTCTATCCTAAATAGCAAGTAATCAAGTGTTCAAAGTAGTAATCCTCCCTTTATCAACACCTTCATACATTTAATCCACCCCGGGTAAAAAATAGTTGCTGGAGAGAGGGTCTGAGATAAATCTTAGTGGGTCACCACTAATGGTGTCTATAACATCTGGCCCGTGTAGTTTAAATTTAATAGTTTGAAGGCAAGAATGTTTAAAGTAAAGTAGTACAATGTAACTAAATACTCAAGTACCTACTTCAGCCCTTGGTTAGTGTCTGAACTTATAACCAGTTCACGAATAAGTCACAAGATAGCCATAGTGAAGGTTCTAAGATGTAACAAGGAAACCATAATTGATAGTTAATAAGAATTGGTTCCATATTATTCAACAAGGCAATCTAAACCTAACAGGTTGCTAACTTAGTAGTAACTGGTTCTAGTTAAGGGTAAGAGTATAATCCAAGGGTAATAGTCCAATTATTTCCACAATAAGATGCCTTATGAATCCAAGGTGATCATCCAAGGTAAAATGGGGCTAATCAGTGATTGGGCCCTATGGGATTTAACCATGGAACCTAATTTTCAATGCCAGATCTAAGGATTGTATCCACAAAATCCTTTAATACTATGTTCAGTATCATACTATTTCATATCGGGCATCCAAAAACAAAAAAGGATTGGAATCTAGGTAGGTCTCAACCTAAGAAATTTTTTTCCTTAAATTGGAATGCGATTCTTGAGTGCTCAAGGAATTCCCCGATAAAAATCCAAGGAAATCTCAAGTCAGGACATCCAACCTATTATTTACTTACATTTAATCAAGTCAAGTCATATATTTATTATACTTTCCAATATCCATTTCATATTTAATTATCAATTGAAGCACTTACCTTAGGTGGTTCAATTGGTGATCATACATGGTACTTTACATTATGCAATTCACAGTATAAATCAAGCCATTTAATATAGAAAATATTACCCTTAGAAGGGTCAAGTAAAGTCACACCCAAATGATGGATCAAACATGTCAAATACTAAAAACCCAATTATGACATAACTCCCTAAAAGGTATGGATGGAGTTTTGGGCATAACCACTAAAAAATAATCACATATTTGGAAAGATCATAACCATATGTTTCTAATGAGTATAATCATGGAATGTGAATTCAATAAACACTTGATGAAATCGGTGGGCCCCACATGATAAATTCCAAAATCAAAAAACTTGTGGGATGAGTTATAGACCACAAACCTTAGGCTTGTACGAATCTCCTAATCTAGTATTGAACCTTGATTTGGATTATATTGGAGTAGATTTGAGAAAAGAGGAAAACACCCACACCTCGATAACTAGGTTGAGAGAAAGAGAGAAGAAGAACAGAACAAAAGGACTCGAGTACCAACCATTGCACATCCAACGTGATGAGAGGAAGCTCAATCAGATCCTAGATGAAGGATATCGTTCAATCCCAATCTTATTCCTTCAAAAAGATCCAGAATGAGAGAAATGGAGGCTAATCCTGCTTGAATTTGGATTAGAGAGGAAGGAGGGGATTAATTAGATCATTAAAGGTAAAATAGTAAAATTACCCAAAAATTAGCATGTTCATGGTTTGAACATACAGTTTTCTAAACCGTGTGCAAACCATGCATGGGTACCTGGGGAAGAGGGGGTGATACATGATTAGGCCACACGGTTATGGAAACTATGTGCCAACCATGCAAGATGGATCTGCCTGAAAATGTAGACCATCTTCACTGTTATATCTAATCATGTGTCCTACCTTCACGGTTTACTCTAACCATGTGATAGGGAAAGTTTCCCCTAAAATATGGGTTTTGGGATCCAAAAAAGCTCAGAACACCCTTAGAACCTTCACTAACTCACTAGGAATCCATATTAGGTCCAAAATAAAGAATTAGACCGAAATTTAAAGTATATATACCTTAAGGAAAAAAATGGGTTCTTGAATATAATATGATTGAGAAAATATATATATAATCTATTAATTTGTTGAATTTATTTTTTATTGAAATATTTAGTTTCATTATTTCATTTCATCATTTTATTTTAGATCACATTAAGAAATTGATTTTTTTTTAGGCTTTTGGTGCTATCCTATTTAGTTTTTAAATTATATATTCCCTTCTTTTGTAAATATATATTTAATTTCTTATCATTTTGGTAAAGGAAAAAATCTTATATAAGTTATTTATACCAAAGATTCCATAGATTTTGGGTAATGATTTCTTGAAGAATTGTTCAAGGCTTTAAGTTTTCTACTGCTTCTTTAATTTTCCTTGTGTTCATGAATATATTTTAAGTTGATTTTATATTTGGATATTTTAGATATTTACATGAATATGGGGATATTTTATAATTTAATTTTACTAAATATGTTTTATTTCCTATTGATTTTTTATTTTATTATGTTTATTAATTATAGTATAAATCATATCCAATTAAATTTTGTGAAGCCTTTAGACTTGTTCAAAGAAAGTTTATGATTATAAAGTTTACTTAAGGACTGTTGGAATTTTTCCTTAGAATCATGGTCATTCTAGGGTGGGTAATTACACTTCGTCTCTATTGGTTTTTATTTTTGATCATTCATAAATTTTTATTATTAAACTTTATTTAAAAAAACACAACCCAATAGTATTTATTTTAGTTTTATACCTCTATTTCCTGGATATATGTGGGTGTATCTATTTTAATATAGTTTTTTATGAGAATAAAATTCTTGTAAATAGTGTAGGGAGTCAACCAATAATATGGATAATAATTAGATATTTCATTTTATAGTTAGGAATATTTTATAATGAGGATAAATATTTAACAATTATATCACTTTCCCTTAACTATAATTTAGTTGGTGATTAGGGGCCATATACCTTTTACCTTTATGAAGCAATGGGTCGATATTCTTCTATTTTCATATTACTTTGAACCAAACATTTTCATTTCTAAAATTTTTCTTTTATTTCATGAGTTTTGATAAAAATATATTTTCACAAATTTTTTCCTTTCACTATATAAAATCTCATATTTTGTATTTTTATTCTTTGTTTCTTTAAACCAATTTTAATCTATGGTCTATTTCAAAAACCATTTCCATTTTTAAAAAAATCAATTCAACTACCTCTTGAGTAATTATAGATAGATAACATGAGAGATTTATAAGACCATTTAAAATATATATATCAAAATTGAATAAAATTTATAATTGAAAAATGTGTATTATATATATTCATAAAAGAATAGTGAATCAATAAACCACCAAACAAGTGTCAATAATTAATATAAAAAATGTAAAATCAGTATAAATATTTTCTTTAATCATTATATGTCTAAGGGAAAAAAATAACTAATATGTTTTAGCTAAATAATTAGTATTGAAGATAAAATTATTCATAGTGAGTAAACTCAAACCCATAAAAGTAAAAAAAATAATAAGGGTATATAATATAATGTAATTTTGAGGTTAATGTAAATATAATTTTTTTAATTTTAAAAAATATTTATAATTTTAATGGTCAGTGAATAAATATTTCTAATAATCAAATGCACAGTACTAATGAAAGTAATTTATTATGTTATGTGTGATATTTATTTATTTATTTTACAAAATTAGTTATGAGGTATTATAGACAAAACTAAAACTCCCAAAATGGTCAATGACTCACTTTTTCATCAATTTTCTTGCCAAAAATATTTCATAGTGTCCTAGGGTGTCTTTTTACACAAATTTAATAATGTTTTTTACAATATTAGGGCGTTTATTCTCCATATTAGGGATTTATATATTCTATTTTTACGTAAAATCATCATTGTCAATATATTCATTGATTTATGATTGGTAGCTCAATGTTAATTTCTTTTTTATATGAACCATGGGTTCTCTCCTATTTTAAATGGCCATTTGATCGATATAAAATTTATAATTTCTACTTATGATAATTTGGTGTGGGTTTTATAATTTTTCATTATTGGTATTCAATTATCTTATTGATATCATTATCTATAATGGATCGTACCTCCCAGGTCCATTACTTTGTCAAAATCTAGTGTTTGTGGTGTTTTGGGAGGAAATGGTAGCTCATTTCAAGAGTTTTCCAAAATTACAGTTTTTCTATCAGTTGGTCGCATTGGTGACTCATTGTCAGTAGGTCGCATCGGTGACTCATTGTTGGTAAGTGGTGTTAGTAGGTGGAATTGGTAGGTGGTGCCGGTGAGTAGCTTCGATGACTCGATTTCAGTAGGTGGCATCGGTGAGTGGCATCGGTGAGTGGAATCAGTGACTCACTGTCAGTGGCTTGCATTGGTGACTCAGCCATCGGTGACTCGCATTGGTGACTCATCCATCGGTGAGTCATTTCCAGATTTTCTTAGTTTTTTCCAATTTCACCCCTCTTACATCTTATTTGATGTTAAATGAGTTACCTATCATATTTAAGAGGTTTTAAATCTGTTTCAAAGGATATGAATCATATCATAAATTCATAAGGTTTAGGGAATTTTGAAAATTTAAAACCATGTAATATTGATTATGATCCCACTTTTAAGTACTTTGAAATTATCTCCCTTTCATTGATATAGGATATGGCCTTCTCAAAATTCAAGATCATCTCTTCCTCTAACCCTTCCATTTTCTCTCACTACACCCAGACCCTTTCTTCTCCGTGGAGTTTTGTGTTGTATTATGGCCTTTAGATCCATCTTTCCCTTGGATTCCTTCCTGTTAATCATGCACCCCCTGTTTTAGCATAAGGAGGATTTGTTGTTCAACTGTCATTCTAGGTAGGAATCCCTTTGTCTTTCTTTATTTTTGTATCATGCGGGGTGGGTAATAAAATGTCTCTTTTTGATTATGGTAGAATCCAAACGTTTAATTAAGGTTGTTATGATGATAATCTAACCTATTTTAAAGATAATCATACTTGTTAAAATAATGGATTTTGTTACATTAATAATAATTTAGTGGTGGGGAAGATAATGACCATGTCTGTTTTATTTTATCTGTTATCTTTTATCCATGCTATGAATTGTGTTGGTCATTTTCCTTTTAAAAATCATGGTCTTTGGTGGTCTTTGTTGGTCTCTGTTTGCGCACCATAATCATGAATACTTGTTTTTAAAAGTCTTTTGAATATATATGAACATGAAAACTTGATTAATCATGTATATCTAGTTAATTAAATGGATGGCCCATTATCAAAATTGTTATGCGATAACCCTTATTTTATCAAAGTGGAATTAAATAGAGAGTATGTTAAATTTTTATACAGCTTTCCTTGTTTTGTGTGGATGTGTGTTGTGTGTGGAAATTTTCTATCTTGTGATTCATATAGGTTGTTTGGTTTTGTTTTCGAGATCACAGTGCTGTGTGTGGATGGTTTGAGAGTGAAATGGTATCTCAGGTTGAGAGATTGATTGATTGTGGAATAGATGGGAAGTGGTTGGATATTGGGGTTATAGATTCAGGTTGTTCAATGTTTATGTTATTGGGTGTGGTGTTGTTATGCAGTGAGACTACTGAGTATGGTTGTGATGAGGTGTGTTGCGGGGTTTGGTTGTAAGTTGGGGGTTTTCTTGTTGATAGAAAGGATAGGGTGGCATGACGTTAAAGAATGATAATGGCATTGGTTGTCTTGGGTGATAAGTGGGGAGGAAGTTTTAAGTGGGGTGTTTTACTATAGTTTTCTTCCTCTATTTTCCTTGGTTGTGAGGCCGGTTTTGTGTTGTGGTTGTTGGTTTCATGGGTAGATATGGAATAACTAAAAAATTCTTAATAACATCAAAATGATTGGGTGTTAAGAGGCTTTCTTTTATCAAATTCGGAAGTAATCTCCATTCATTATAATATTTCAATTTAGAGGTAGCATCAATGGTGGTAGTGTTATGGAGATGTTGTTTTCTTGAGAACCCAAATATTGGGCTGAGTGTTCGGTACCTATAAATATACCTATAATTTCTTGTGATTCTATACACACTCCACCCTAGCTGAGAACTACATTCTGAATGCCCCCATTGTTACAGGGGAGGGTGTCTTTCCCAAACATCCATGTGGGAGGATAGATGGCTAGCCTACTACTCTTCCTTGATCCCTCTTCCAAGTGGTGATAGCCTAAGACTCTTCGGTTAGGTTGTTGTTTGTGAGGCCCATGCATTTTTTGGGGAGTTATGCTTCCCATGTGTCTTTAGGATGAGATGTGTCGTGGTTCCCAGGTGTCTTTGGGATTTGGTGTGGTTTGTAGCCTAGGTGTCTGTAGGCAGGATGAGATGTAGTTGTGAGACCCAGCTGTGTGCGGGTGGGATGTGATGTGTTATGTTTCCTAGGTGTGTGCGGGAAGATTTTGATTTGGTTCTTTCAAAATATATGGGAGCTCTAGGACGTTTGTCTTTATAGTGTGAGAGCGGAAACTAAGTGGGAAAGTGGTGCAGGGAAACCTATAATCGATGTGTGGTACACGCATTGCAACGCATCCAATTTGTAAATTTTTATAACCAGATATATACTGTAAAAGTGGACAGAATGGTTGAACCATAGAGAGCACAGAATCTAGTTCACTAAAAAATTTCATTGGACAATGTTTAGACGGACAAAAGTTGAGGGAATTTCTATTTTTTTTAATTAAATAAAAAGATGATAAGGTGAAAGAAATAATGTAAACTACACTAAAAATGATGATTAACTCTAAATCAATTGAATGTGTTGGGGATGATTATGTCACAATTAAACTACTACGCAACCATGCAAAGCATTCTTTTATAAGATTAAATATTTATTCTGCCTAATTATTGCCAGTTCCAAAAATATAATCATTTTTAGATGCTCATTTTAAATCTCCAATTTTATTTAAGGTCCCGTTCTCTAGTGTTATAAATAAATTATGGGACTCATTCAAGTACCGAACTACACAGTGAAATGACTCAACCCATTTCTCATGAAGTTGTACTATCAATTTGCACTTACAATTGGTTAACACGGTTTACCTTCTCGGAACTTCCAAATTGAATTATTATTAAAATAGTCAGTTTCAATTTCAGCAGTTAACTCAGTGAAAAAATAATTTAAACAGATAAACATTCAATTAAAATAAATTTAATAGACAATAAATCCCAAAATAAGATCGTTACATGGCATGCACAACAATTTTAATCACTCGATCAACTTCCCGACATAAGGAAATTTACCCAAACATTATGACTGAGAAAATAAATGCATTAATAAGATGATAAGTCAGGTAAAATAATATTGTGTTACCAAACAAATAATTGTGTCGGTCTTCACTCCCCCCACATGCAACTATCATTGTCCTTCAAACTCTGACTACAACCTTGGCATGTGATGACATCACGCACCAACTACACGACCACTATAATAGAGGTTGTGGGTGATATAGCGGAGGCTATTCTACTCTTGGTGTGGTGTGACAAGGAAGCATCTTGAGTGAGGGAGGTGCGCCTTAGGGTGGTAGTGCGGATCTGCGGTGGCTGTTATAACAGTGGTGGATGCTCCTTGATGTGGTAGCTAGTGCTCTGCAAGTGAGAGTAGGGAGGGGGAGTGGCCGGGGTAGTAGGGGGAAGGGGAGAGTGATCAGGGGCTGAGGGAGAGGGAGATCAGGGGGCGTCCAGGTGAGAGATAGGGCGATTGGGAAGAGTGCGGTGAGGGACGTGAGTGGAGGGAGGTGGGATTGGGTGAGGCGGTGGGTAGCAGGGTAGCGGGTGCGACGGGGGTGGAGGGGAGCGGGGGAGTGAATTGGAGTGGGGTAGGCAGGTGAGCAGGGCCAGCGGAGGGGACCGAGGTAGAGAGGAATATAGGGGGTGGCTGATTGGATAAAGAAAGAGGGAGTGGTAAGTTATTATGTGAGAGAAAAAATGGTGGGGGAAGATCCGGTCGACATGGGAGATATGGGGGGAAAACAAAAAAACAAAATGAAAACAAAATGAAAATTCAAATTCAAAATTTAAAATTCAAATTAAAACTTTAAAAATGAGAAATCTAGTTATCTAAAAGTTAAATAAAACAATAATAGTAATAATAATAATTAGTAAAAAATAAATAATAAGAATAGTTATATATAAATTATATTTACAAGTTAAATTAATATAATTAATTAATTAATTAATAATAACAATAATAAATAATATTAATTAAACTAAAAATAAAAGCTAAAAAAATAACTAATATTAATATAAAATTAACTAAAAACTATAAAAACAACTAAAATATTAAAATTCTACAAAAAGAACCTAAAAACACAAGAAGTGGATATCAAATGAATTAAAACTAATAAAAAATTATAAAAAATGTTAACAAAATCCATGTACATCAATGTGATTACTATATTAATTTACTTGACATGTGTTATTTGGTGAGAATGTCTTTGGTGATGTTGGAGTGGATAGTATACCTTGTTATGTGCTTTTGGTTTCTACTATTTCTCATGGGGGAATTAGCATACATCTCCACTTATGCACGAGAGACTTGGATTTTTCCTACTAAGTATACTTATATGCTCACCCTATATATATATAAACTATTTTCATGTTTCCAGGAGGACTAAGGGGACCATGCTAAGCATTAATATCTTGGACATTGGGACAGTTTTCTTTTCGTCGCTTATCTTTATTCTTTTGGTATTTACTTTAGATAATTTCATTGTATTTCTAGTCGTTTTACTTTAAACATGTATGTGGGGTGTATTTTGGATTCTTTTATATATATGTCTTGGAGTTTTTTGAGGTTCATATATCTTATCTCCTAATCTTGGTTACTATAAAAATGTTAATGCCCCCCATTTTGTGGTATTTGTATACCCTTGGTGTTGGTCGCTACCCCGAGGCCTACTAGAGGCAGTACTCGGGGGGTCATTTTCTCATTTTCTCCATTTCCAGCTTAGGAGGGTCATCTTTGGAGGGGTAGGTTCATGACATAAAGGTATCAAAGTTGATGGTTGAGAGATATGATGGAGTTTTGAGTTAGGCATAATGAGGATTTCATTGGTTTGTAGGGAAATAGTGTCAAGTGATCTTAGTGTGTTACATGGGCCAAGGAAGACCGGCTAGGACACTGGATTTTAGGGGCCCCCATGATCTAATGCAAGACTGAGCTTACCAAATGGCCAAGTGAGGCTACACTATTTGTATGGTAGAGGCCCTAGGAGAGGTACATGCATCATGATGACTTGTGTTTTTGTTTGAATTGGGAATTTTTGGGAATTTAAATAAATAACGAGTTAAAATAAATCTTGAACAAAATTATATACTACTCAGGATTAGGATTTCCTTGTTTACTTTTCAGATATGGCACCTGGTTGACATCCATAATTGGATCAGGTAGTGGAGGTTCATCAGGCTGATCTAGCTGATCGACGAAGGGTTGATCCAGAAGAGGAGGACAACCAGTGGTAGAGAATGTTACGTTCTTTCCTATGGCAGACCTTGGGAAAGTACGAGGGAAGTATCTCAGACACATAGATAGAGAGTTGGATCGAGGAACTTGAGATCACCTTCAACCTGATCCATGATCTGACGGAGTACTGGGTTCCAATGAAAGATAGTCAGATGAGGGGAGTTGCGTGTCAGTGGTGGATGTTGTGCCTGGGGAGAGAAATGAGTTTGATGTTCTGTGGGTCGATTTCGAGGATGTTAAGTCATAATTCCTTTATTTTACCATAAATATTGAGAATCGACAAGAGATAATCTCCCTCCATCATGGGATTATATCAGTACGGCATTTGGGGATCAAGTTCAAGGATCTCATTCTCTTCACTCCAGATCTATTACCAGATGAGGAGTCTCGGGTGAGACGCATAGATGAGGCACTTAGTCCTTCTATCTAGTACGTAGTTACTCCCTTCGCCTTGTCGATATAACTATAGGTCTAGAAGAAGGTAGAGGTGGTTTAGATAATTATCTTGTGAGGAGGTCTACCATGAGAGGGGAGACATCAGGGTTCTTTGAAGGGAAAGGGTACCAGCAGTAGGTCTGAAGCACCAGGTCCTTTGAGGTTTCCGTTATCAGGGAGTCCACCTCAGCAGTTTCCATTTCAACCTTCTGGTCCTTAGGCCTATCCTACAGGCCTAGGGCTGATGTGTTTTATCTATGGAGTTCATGGGAACCTTCATATTTAGTTCCCTACAGCCATTCGAGCTTAGTATGTCATAGGTAGGTAGGTTCAGTGTAAAGACCCATTTTTTTATCAATGGATTTCACTTCTTATAATTATTCCTTATAATATAATCATATTAGAAAAAAAAATGACATATCATGATACTAAATACTATGTGACCATTAAACATAATTTTTTCACTTCTGTGTCTTGAATTTTGAAAATCTGACATACACGGTTCTGATCAGTAAGATGTTTGGAGTCTAATGGAACAAAATTAATTTTTGGTGAATAGTAACATTACCTTATGAATAGTAACCTACCCTTATGGATAGTGATATGACCCATATGAATAGTAAATCATCCAAAATAATAGTAACCTCACCCATGAATTTATAAATAAAATTTAAGCATCTCATAAGTGATAATATGACCATAGTAAAAGTGTTGGTATTTTTGTAAGTCGTAATTAATTAATTAAAATTAATTAATTAATTTAAAAAAATGTATTTTCATAAAATGTTTTTATAATTTATCAGTTTTATGTCTTATGGTTTTAAGATAATTTTATAAGATCTTATGAAATTTTTGAAAGCATTATAAAATCAATTATATTTTTAAAATTTGTATTTTTCAAGTAAATTATAATTTTAATTAAAATTTAAATTAATCACATTTAGAAAATTATTTTTGAAAAATGGAATCCATTTTTGTATTATTCACATCAAAAAATGGTTAGGGTAAATTTTTTGGATTTTTTTAAAATTCTTGATTTTTTGATGAATAATAAAATACAATGATTCACAATAAATGCTAAAACCTGAATTTATGCATCATGCTTGAGTCATAGATGATTTAAATGGCTATTGGTTCGAACTCACAAGCACATATTACTATTTTTGGTCACAATAATCCTTACTATTTCTTATCTTATGGAAAAATAATAAACTAAAGATTAAAATATTAAGAAAACTCTTCTCCCCTCCACTATAAAAACCACCCACACTCCCCTCTTCTATTAACTCCTCTCACACCTTGTGTCTTCTATAAATTCTGACCAAATATCTTTCCAATATCCTCCCCAAATTTCATCATCCTTTATTCTCCTCAAAAGGCCAAATCCTCTCCCCTTAATAGGTTCTCAAAGGAGATAAACTCAAGAGGTAAATTCTTCTTTCCGATTCTTTTATTTTCTTTCAAGTTCTTTTCTTTTCTTTTTTCTTTCATCACCTTCCATCACAAAAATGGTATGGTAACTCCAATAAAATACATGTAATGTAATTTTTTTATGCTAATGGTATAATTCATTATCATCTCTCCATTCTCATTCTTTTATACGAAAAAAATGAAAACACTATCAGAGATGTGTTAATTTATCACATTCAAGGACGACAGTTTATCAATTTATATTACCATCTTCTATTCTGGTCATGAAACCATTTTTATAGTTGAAACAGACTATTAAATATTTATTTTATCATTTTTTTATATAATTATTTTTTTCACTATATTTAAAATAATAATACAAAACAAGTTAATTGTGAACAAAATCACCAAGTTAATCCAAGTGTTTAACATTAATGTTTTATATAATAATTCACCATCACTACTAATAACCAAATGAATTTTACAAAAATGTACCTTTTTTATTTTCATTAATAAAATATTACTTCAATTATTCACAAACACTCTCATCATACATGTGTATCTGAACATGAATATAAGTGAATCGATCATTAAAACCAAGGAAACAAATGGACCCAAACAATGAAATTGAACCTCATAACCAATAAAAAAGGTTATTAATGAACTGAAAAAGGTTATAATAAATCATTTAAATTTAAAATATGTTATTTAATTATTAATTAATGAACCTAATTTTATTATTCAGGTCATTAATGTCAAGTGGAGAACACCATTTGACTTGAGGTAAGGGATCCTCTCTGTTTCACTTTTATTCAAGAATGTCCTCTATGTTATGCCCTTTTACGTATAATTCCTAATGATGGGGTATTATTTCTCACCTTACCCATACTTAAATCATGATTTATAAAAGATTATAAATCCCTTTATATTTCATTAAGAACTCCTAAGTATACCTGATACCATGCCGATATGCAGTAAGGGATTCCACCCAAACTGCCTTTATTCCTTTGGGTTGCTCTATCTTTATTTTACCAAAATGAAGTTTTATTTTATTTTTATGTAAAACATCTACATACTGTGTATATGCTCCAAAATCCTATTTCAAGATCCATCCCTCATTATCTTTTGGTTATATATATGATTTTATGTGATTCCCTCCTCGATACTTCCCAATAAGCAAACTCGTTTTAAGGGAACCTTCCAAATTATTACCCAATTTCAAGTGCATTCTACCATTTGTTTTAAGCTTCCATTTTTTTATAAAATCAGTATTCTTATTATAAAAACCTTCTTGTTTCACTTATTTTTTTATATAAAATATTATTCCCTTTTCAATTTTAAATTATCTTTAGTATTTTCATTAAAACCGCACTAAAATGTTTTAACGATAAGAATTTCCTAAATACTATTCTTACATGTTGTAACTTCTGTTTGACATCACTTACCATGATATATTACTATTTTACCTTATTAATTTCCATTTATGATTTAATTCCTTTCTTTCATGGACACTTGTATGATACACCCATTTATTATGCTTTATGACATGATTGTGATACCAATTTCTTGCCATGGGTACCCTTATGTTTATGTATGATTGATTATGTTTGATTCTTTATGTCAAAAAAATATTCATGAGAATGTTTATATGGGTTCCCCCAGATATAAATCCAATGAATTGGGTAAATTTGAGCCTCATGAGAAGTTATGTGTGATGGTCTTGGTGGTTAGCCTTAGCTTGTGCTACCATGTACGACGGTCTTGGCGGCTAGCCTTAACCGGTGCTACCATGTGAAACGGTCTTGGCAGTTAGCCTTGGGTTGTACTAAATTCATGTTTTATATTTCTTCCACACTACTATGATTCCATATTTATATGATCTCATGTGTATATGTAATTATTCCATATGTTCCATGATTTTGTTATCATTAAGTCATTATTTCTAACCCATATACTAAAGATTTATTCTTATCTATACTCTCCTACTAGGATTTTTAGCTCATCTCATTGTTCATGTGTTCCCCAAGGTACCCTATTCATATGTATGAGCACAATGGAAGTTAAGAACCCTCCATAAATATTAAATAAATAATTTTTCTTTTTAGTTCCATGTTTTCAATCTTATGTTCCAAGTCTTCAAAGACTCTAGAATTTGCAATCCTTGGCATGTAATCTGATATATATTATGCTTAAAATCGTGTATTATTATTTTTAAAAGGATAAGGCTTATATAGTTGGTATCATAGGATGGTCTAGTTATTTTTAGAGATTAGGAATAGAGAACTTTAGTAAGAACCTTAGTAATGATACTGAGTATATAAAAACATTCCTAAATTTTAGTAAGTATAGAGTAAGTAGTTTATAAATTAAATACATACATGTCTGGATACAAACATGTATAGGTGGATCTAGCACAGATTTATCTAGGGGTAAAACCCAAAAATACCACTTTGAGGTAGACTCGAACGGGAACCGGTGCACGACAACAGGCCTAACTGCACTCTTGGATTGACACTCTTGGGGGATATGCTTTGTTAAATTCATAAGATCAGTACAAACCAAAATTAAGGGAATAAAAAAAGATCCCCTAAGAATATACATTAGGAGATATATCATAAATAACATATACTAAGTCCTAGAAACACATAAGTAATATCATGAAAAATATTAACAACCAATGTGAAGGATAATGTGATGACAGCCAAAATGAGATCCCTCGTCATATGGGAGCTCAAGAATAACATATCATGATTATTCCAAACTAGCTATCAAAAATCAAAATTAACAATTGGTACTTGGTTGAATTCCCAAGGGATCCAAGAAAGAGGGAGATGAAATCTCAGGAAGTTATATCTAATAAAGGTGATAAGGGAAAGAAGACCCAATTTCTAGTGTGCAACAACTATGGGAAGAGGCACCAAGGTAAATATCACAAAGGGACTGGGAGATTTTTTAAGTGTGGAATGACAGGGCACAAAGAATCCAATTGTCGTGAAAAAATGAATAATGTGATGAATGGAAACAAATTTCCATCTAAGGAATCAAACATAGTTTTGTATCCTAAATGTGGAGAATTTGGACATTATCCAATACAATTCTCTATTTCAAGGGCTAATAATCATGATGAGAATCAATAATCTCCATGATCAAGGGAGCAATGAAGGCCCTATGATAAGGTGGATAATGATGAATAAATTACATGTAACCACTACATAAATTAGTGTATGCCATAATTTATTTCAACTAATGTCCTGTTAGTATATCTTTCATTCTTTCTATGAACACGGAGTCCCCACCTAAAATGATATTATATCATTAGTGAAAACTTATATGAGTATTGTATCAAATTTTGAATTTTATGGGAATGTTGTTCTTGAAAATATTATAAGTCTCCATTCTTTGTAATATGAGGAAAAATGACAAAGTGATAGCCTATTCCACAAGGAAGTTGAACATCCATGAGAAAAACTTTCCCACACATAATCGAGAGTTGGTAGTTGTGATCCTTGCGTTAAAAATATGGTGGCATTATCTTTATGTGGAGAAGCGTGAGATATATACTGATCACAAAAGCCTCAAATATATATTCATAGAGAAGAATCTTAATATGTTCCAGCAAAGATGGTTAGATCTCATCGAGGATTATGACTTCTCGATCCACTACCATCCTGGTAAGAAAAATAATGTTGCACATACTCTAAGTATAAAGGATTATGAATCATTATCAATGATGAGAATTAAAAACGATCCAATATTCTTAGATTTGATGAGGATGGACATGGGAATGATTAAGGGAGTAACATCATCAATACTTTCTCAAATGATTACTCAACTATCCCTCATGGAGAAAATAAAGTTTGCTCAAAGAAAATATGTGGAAATTATGAAAAGGCTGGAAGTTGTTAGAAATGGGAAATCCAAAGAGTTCAAGATTGATGAGGAATGAGTTTTCATATTTGGGTCACGATTATGGGTACCCTCTGATCCAGAGATAAAGGAGCTTTTGAATGACACACATATCTCAACCTTATCTTTTCACCCAGGGAGCACAAAGATGTATCAAGATCTCCGAGTCAACTTTTGGTAGGACAATATAAAGAAGGAGATTGCTGAATATACATCAAAGTGCCCGGTACGTCAACAAGTGAAGGATGAAAGGAAAAATTATAAAAGGGTGTTGCAATTACTACCCATACCAACATGTAAGTGGGATAACATTACCATGGACTTTGTCACTGGACTAACAAGGACATCTAGAGGAAACAATACTATATGAGTCATTGTGAATTGTCTTACAAAGACAAGTCACTTTATCACAATTTGAGAGGAATTCTCATTGGATCAACTTGCAATGATATACATAAAAGTAGTGGTAAGGCTGCATGGAGTACCACTATCAATTATATCTGATCAAGATCAAAGATTCATATAACGCCCTAACCCCAGAAGCCTGGAGCTAGTTCATTATTTTAATACATTATCATGACTACAAAGAATCAAATCCCAAAGGACCGAGTAGTTTATTAGTTTTTTAAAACTAGATAAATACATAGGTTTAACATTACAACTTGAAAATAAGTAAAACATCTACGTTTTATGGGGAACAACTACAACTCTAAAGTAATCCCTGTAGGTCATTCATAGAAAACTTCTTAATGTCTGGAGAAAATGAAACATAATAAAGGAGTGAGCTTAGATTCTCAGTAATGGTAAGAAATATATTGAAATATATCATAAAAATAAACATTAGGAATGGTCTATAACTAAAAACACATGCCTTTAAAAATAAACGAGAATATAATATGACACAAATATGAGCTGAGTAAATATTTCCATAATAAAACATAATCATGGGTATTCTACTAGTCGAAAACCCACATTAAATTTTTGTTACTAGTTTTATAATGAGGTAAATTCAAATGTCGTACATTCTAAAAAATATCTTAAAGGCCTCAACCAATATATCTAAAAATGGTTAAGGCCTCTGCCAAAACCATATCTCAAAATGGGTAATTCCTCATCCAAGTCCACATCGATTTGTCTCATGAGACCTACTGATGCATCAAAGGGATATAGTGGGCCCCACCCATTACGTACTGAGTCCAATGAATTACTCATATGAAAGGATTTAACATAATCAACATATACATTCATATTGAAACTAACATATGAAATGTAAATAACTTTCCCCAATCATTTAACATAAACACTAACCATTTAGAGTAATATGATGAATGGTATCAAGATAGCACATCCATAGTCAAACTTATTAGAAACCCTTAAAAAACATATTGTAGATGATACAATAATAGATAAATCTCAATGAATTACAAGATTTAACAAGGGATTTTGTCTTAGATGAAGATACTTTTAAATGAGACCATTGAAAATTTCCTACAGAAATAATCCTTAAACATTCCAAAGTGTCTCATACCACCTTGAAACATTCAAATCATAATCCCTTATAATATCATGAGAATAAGGATACTCTCGATATTATATAATGAAGTTCAGTACATACACCACATGCATGGAATAAGTGGTGAAAAATTCATATACTTCATAAAAGTTAATGTGAGATGTGAAAAATCCTTTCTACTTTTGAAAGATGAGTTTTTTTGGAAAATTATTTTTATTTGCAATGAAAAAAAATTGTAAACATGTATATCCCAAAAAATAAAATGGAAGGAAATTGATATTATATTTGAGGCATAAATGATGACCCACTTAAGTGAAATCATGTAAAAAGTTGTTTTAAAGAAGCTTTAGAATTAATACATTTTAGTGCGGTTTAAGGAATTCATTAAAAATTTAAAGATAAAAAGGAATTTTTGGTTTCATAAAACCAGAAATAAACCAAAATAGCTTTTTAATTTTAAAATGTGTGATTTTAGAAAGATAAATATGGATTAAAATAGATTATATAGTGAACTTAAAAATATGTAATAATCTGAGAAGTTCCGCAAATCGACTTTGTATTTTGAGAAGAATTTTTGAAAGATAATTTTAAAAATACAAATCCCTATAAATGAAAGTAGTATTTTTGTTAGTAAAAATATGTAGACCATTCAAACAAAATATATGAGTATTAAATAAGAATAAATAAGAATTTTATTTAGGTGAGTAGAGAAGAAGAGCAACCCAAATGAAAATGGAGGTTCGGATATAAAATAGTTACAACTTCGTAATCAATTGAATCGTATGCCCCAAAATTAATAATCATTAAATGATAAATTTAATATAATTAAAATAATGAGATTCATGATTTGAAACATCAATGGTCAGTATATATACACCATACACAATTCATAGTAGTGAATATGGAATATCTCACAAAAATGGTAGTGAGATAAAAACCCCTTACATTAAGTCTATTAGTGTTCTTCACTTGAACTTAGTGTCCTGGATAACCAAATTAAATTCATTAATTAATATTTTCCGAACCTCTTATTTATTAAATTTATTTATTATCTAATTACTAAGTTCATTCATGGCATTCTTTATGGGTTTAAGAGCATCAATTTTATTATTTGGGAGCATTTTCTTCCTTGGTATTCATGACCAGTTTACTTATATTCATGTACAGATAAACATGTAGAATGAGAATGGTTTTACATAATAGAATTTGTATGTTATTAGTGATCAACTAGAATATTGAATTTTCATAAAATTTGTTTGGTTATTGTGATTGGATATGAACCATCATATAAAACTTTGATGATAATTCTTTAGGTTAATCGAGGTTCATCTCTTTCAATTCAATCTTTTGTAAAATTATTTTTGTTCCTTTAAAAAGGGAAATTCGTATGAAGAAATATCCAATGGTATTCAAAATAACTAGTCCATATCCATTTACCAAGCATAAACACTTTGTTCTTAGCCATGTAGTATAGAAAATATTTTAGACCATCTGTGCACCATCCAAATAACATACCATATAATGAAAAGTCACTGATCATCCATATTAATGTAACCTTTAGTGTAAAATTATGATCCACAACTAAATAAAATGTAGTCACACCGTTGTTCCATAATGAAATTAACTCATCAATTAGTGGATTCAAATAAAAATCAATATTCTTCTTTGGATGTTATGGAATTAAGAGCACCAAATATATATATGATTCCTTCATCAAAATCCAAGGAGGTAATTTGTATGGATTAATGAAAATAGGCCAATAAGAATATTGAATTCTATAAGCGTCAAATAGATAAAAAACAACATTAGAAAGACTCAAGCATATGTTATGAGGTTTTGAAGAAAAAGAAGTTTGCATCTGATTAAAGTGTTTCCATGAATCACCATAACATGGATGATTTAATCTATTATTGATGGAAATATTTGATTTATGCCATGTCATCAATGTAGTTGTGTTGTGAGACATAAATAAATTATGTGAATGGGGTTTAATTAGAAAATACCTCAATTGTTTCATAGTAAATATAGACTTTCCTTATTGTGACTCTTTATAGATTGATTCTCCACATGTTGGACAGTTAACCAAGGATACATAATCAGCATAATATAATATGTAGTAATTTTAACATGCATGAATCTTCTGATAATTAAGACCCAAATTATGGACCAACCTCTTAATTTTAGGTAATTAATTTCCATCAGGAAACAAAAATTTAACCAACAATAATATATGATTGAAACAAGTATTTTATATTCCAAAATACAACTTAATAGACCTAAATTTTTTATTAGTACCAAGTTTTCCCATATGGAATCCTGGATATAATGTCTCCTCATCAAATTTCAATAAAATATAAAACTGATATGGTTCTGATTTATGATTTGGAATATAATTCTTAGTTGTTTTCTTTTGAATAGAAGGACCAATAACCTCATGTGCTAAATTCTAAAATGATGGATCCAAAACCAAAAAGTTTTTATTTTATACTAAATTATGTTCACTATGTTGATACAAAAAAATATAATCTTTCGAAAAACCAAAACTCAGTTGATAAATTCCAACATTGTCAAATATTTTGAATCTCCTAAGACCACATTTCTAACATGGAAATTTAATTATTCTTGCAGAAAAAATATAAATTAGATGATGAAAATGATATGAATGTTTCAACATCTTAAATGTAGATAAGATTTATCCCAGATATGTTGGTATTTTAATAATGATTTATCCAATCATGACAGTGTAATAGAAACTAGTGTCTACTTACTGAGTCCATAGTTATATAAAAAATAATAGAAATAAGAATGATTATTACTAATAATTTTGACTAATTACAAATTATTATTATATTTTAACACCTATAAATATTATATGGAATATGATTAGAGTGAGGAAGTGGGTTAACATTAGATTATGGGGCCCATAGAGGCTCGATGAAGATAGAATAAAAATATTAAATATATTAGATCATAGAAATGTTATTTTTCTAAAAATAATATAATATCTTCCAAATGGTGTCTCGTATGAGAAATATAAGACCACATTTATGTATAGAATGTGTGGTTTACCCTATGTGTAACATAAAATTTGTTAGCGTTGAGAGTTTAGTAACATAAAAAATGATGGTAATTCCATTCAACATTTTTATTATAATTTTTTATAAAAAATTGAAGTATCTTCAAAATGATGAATTGTATCAAACATATCAGACCACGATTAAATAGAGGATGTTGGGCTTACCCTAGATGCGACATAACATTTGTTTGTGTCCAGTGTTTGGTTACATGGGACGTAAGGGTAATTAGTTTAATATTTTTATTATAATTTTTATAAAAAAAATCAAGTATCTCTCAAACTAAGTATTGTATGAAAAAAAAAGACCACTATTGGGTCTGGGTTGTGGGGTTTACCCAAGATGCAATATTACCTTTGTGTGTGTTGGATGTTTGGTTTCATTTCATGCAAGGTTAATTCATTTAATATTTTTATTATAATTTCTTATACAAATTTAAAGTATCTTTCAAATAGTATATCATATGAAAAATTAGAGACCACTGTTGGGTTTGGGATGTGGGGTTTACCCTAGATACAACATATCAGTTTTGTGTGTTGAGACTTTGGTAACATCACACACGATGATAATCTCATTTAATATTTTATTATAATTTTTTACAAAAAATTGAAGTATCTCCATAATGGTGTATCGTATCATAAATATGAGACCACATTTTGATCAAGGATTTTGGCTTTACCCTAAGAGTGACATAACATTTGTGAGCATCAGATGTCTGCTAACATCGCATGTGAGGGTGTCATTTTTAATCATTTATTAATATTATATTTTTAAATATATATATATATAATAAAACATTTATAAAAATTATTAATAAAAATTATTTTAATTAATAAAACATTAATATGAATTAGTGTGAATTTCTAATCGTTATTATTTTTTATATTTTTTGTAAGGTTTCATAATTTTTTTAGTATTTATTACATTTTTTAAAATTTTTAGTAGTTGATAAAATCATTTGTTAAGTAATACTAATTATTTATTATTTATATCTGAATTTATAATAAATATTACTAATATTTAAGAATCACTAGTATTTCATATTTTTGTTTTTACAAATTCATACAGTTTTTTATAATTTCCACAAATTATCAAATTATTAATAATATTTTGTATATAATGCCAATATTTATTATTTTTTAATAATAATTCCTAATTAATTTTTAATTATTATAAATTATGTAATGATTAATATTAATTATTTAAATTATTATTTTATTTTAAATAATTACTATATGTATCACAATTTCTTAATTAACATAAATACATAAAATATATTTTAACTCTTTTAAAAAAAATATACATATATATAAACACACACACACACACATATACATATAAATATAATAAACCTTACAAGTTTTTTTGAAACGTTCAGATATATATATTCAGATGTTAATATATATATATATATATATATAATTTATAAATAATTTTACTTATAGTTAATTTTGATTATCTTGAATTAATAATTTATATAAATATTTTTAAAAATATTTTTGGGTTAATATTTATTTTGAATTGATATTTATTTTGAATTAATAATTTTGAATTAATAATTATTTTTAATTAATAATTGAGAATTAATAATTATTTTGAATTAATCACTTTTTCTTAATTTTAATGACATGAAAGATAACGATTGATTAAAATCAAAATTATTGTTTATATAATTAACATGATATAAACAAAATTATCATTGATAATATATGTTTCAAAATTAAATGTAAATATTATTAACATCATACAAAAAAATATCATTGTTAATATATTTTTTAAAATTAAATGTCTATATAATTGACATGATATAAAAATAAAATATATAATTTAAAATCATAATATTCTTTTATTTGAAATAATTGATTATTGGAAATCTATATTTTTAAAAGTATTACCCGAACCCACCTGAATTAATAATCATGTAATAATTTCAAATTTAATTTTGATATATATATAATTAAAAATATATTTATATGTATATAATTATATTAATATATTTTTAAATATATATTTATAAATATATATTTATAATTATATAAATATATTTGTAAAAAATAATATATGTGTATTTATAATTAAATATATATATGTAAATATATTTTTACATATATATATTTAATATTATATATATATATAATTATAAATTTATTTTATAAATATATATATTTATGAATGTATATTTATATAATTATATATAAATAAATATATTTATAAATATGTACATATACACACACAATTATATAAAGATATTTATAAATATATATATGCAAATAGGATACACTCATACATATATCCAAATCAATTAAAATAACTCATGTGGACCGTATTAATATGCAAACAAGGAATAATAAATTTTCAACAATCTTAAATACCAAATAAAACATTAAAATCAGACACACATACATATATCAAAATTAAAACAGTGAGAAAAATATCGAAAAACCAATTAAAATAACTCTTGTGAACCCAATTAATATAAAAACAAGGAATAATAAAATTTCACCAATCCTAAATATCAAATACAACATCAAAATCAGATAAATCTCTAAACCTAGGGTTTGTAAAAACCAAATCATGTAATGAGATGAAAAAAATGAAAAAAATAATGAAAAAAAGATAAGAGGAATCCATATAAAGGTGATTCAAAGACGCATATGTAAAAAATCATTTTCAAATGATTAGATTTGAGTGGGGTCGAAGTGGGTGGTGCATGCGGATATTCGGGAGAAGGAGAGGAAGAGGAGGAGAGGAAGAAAAAGAGGGTGGTGCAGGTGTTAAAACCTAATATTTATTATGATAGAATATTTGCAGTGGAATTAATTCTATTGCAAATAGTCATTCCAACTAGAATATATGTGATAGTAAATAATGATCAGTGAAAATACTTCAAATTTGAGAACTATTTGTGACAGACACAGTTTTCTATCGCAAATTCCCATCGCTATGACTTTTTGTGCTTGGTGGTGGGAAGTCTAGGAAAAATATTTGCAACATATGGTTTATTTCATTGTAAATGATGACTATTTACGACGGAATAGACAATCTATCACAAATAGGTGCCTATCAGAAATTATTTGCGATGAGACAATTGCCCACCAAAATCACCCAGTTTCAAATATCCTATATTATAGTAGTGTATAGGACTATTTGATGCAACTTTTGATTCCATGTTTTTCTTCCAATGGTTTTTGGTATATCTGATGTACAAATGGGGAAAGATGAACTTTTAGTAGATATGAGAATGACACGTGTGGGTTATCCATGAGGCAATAGTCTCCAATCATTGGTTTTAGACCATTCCCTTAGATTGTACCTTATTGTGAATGCAGAGGTATTCCTGAGGTCCCGTACTATTACTGCTCAATACTCAAAAATGGGTAACTAGGATATGATATTACACAAGGGTGAGTAGTGGTTGTTATATAGGTGAGTAGCAAATATTTTTGACCGGGGTTATGTTAATAGGAAAAAGTATTTTAAGAGATAGTCAGGCTAGGAATGGGTGTTATATAGATGAATAGGGGATAAATTAACTAGGGTAAATTTTATTTTAGAATTTTTTTTGATATTTATAGATCGGCCAATAATGTTTCATTCAAATACCTTGGCAATTTTTTGAAAACGTTTTTAAAAACTTTTTTTACTATTTTTAGTGAATTCATTATCATTAGAAATGTTAATAATGAGTAAAATAACTAAAGACAAAAAAAATATAAAAAATAACTTCAAATTTAATGTGTAAAATACAAAAAGAGGGAAAAAGACACAAAATAAGATATAAAATATAAATTTTACCAAAAGACAACATCATTTAAAATATTTAAAAATAAAATAGTAATAATTATGAATTAAATTAAAATATCATGTGGTTAAAAATGATATACAATATATCAATTCAATAAATGAAGATAAGTAATTTTAAAAAATAAACATAATTTTAAAAAATAAATTGAATAAATTTTATCAACCATCAAATATTGTGACTAATATGTTAAAAATGGCAAAGATAAAAATTCATTCATTTAAACTAACACTAAATTTTTTGGTAATGAAATCATTGTAATTAATTTTTTATAAGATTTTATTATTATTTTAAAATTGTTCAACTCAAATTTAATTAATTTAGTTATGTTTAATCCTTAAAGTATAAGCATAGGAAGTCATAGATACCAAATAAGATTAATTTTTGAAAAATAAATAATACATGTGATGGATAATTGGGATGGAAATTACATATGTTATATAAACAAACTTGTTAAAAACACATCATAAAATTAACTAATAATGAGAGAAATTGTTTTTTTAAACATTATATACTTTTAAAAATATCAATGTAACACTCTAGCTCATCCATAAATGAAAAAATAATAATTTTAATTTTGATAGTATGAAATATAATATGAATGATTTTTTTGTGTTTAAATGACCTGCCTTCTTGTATTTTTAATACAAGACCACTATAATTAGAGAAGCTAAGATATTCTGATGAATACTTGATTCTAAATATAATAACTGTATAAAACATTTGTTATGAAAAAAAAAATTCAGTTGGTCTATAATAGCTATTAATGAAAAACTATAATTTAAATGAAACTTTGTTTGTGTAAGGAGATTAGTTATAACACAAACCATTTTCTAGATTAATTAATGAATTTATGAAAGTTAGAGTAACTTTATAATTATTCGACCTTTATTGCATGATACTCATTTGAATGAAAAAATAATTATATATAAAAAACATGCTAAAATATTTTCTTGATTCACATTGGGGGCTTATAGTAGAGGATATTTGTAGCCAAATGGAAATCCCCACAAATATCAAGGTTCATGAATAATGAAATATTTAGAGGGAGAAGGGATTAGAAGGTAATAACACAATAATACATTACCAAAATTATGCATATCATATAAACATGGATACTTGATAATTATGGAACATCCATAAGAATATAAATCATAACATAGTAGATTAGGAATCACAACCTATTTTCATTAGTCGATCAAAATTCATTCACATGTTTCCCATAGAGGATCAGGATTTTTTCACATATTTCAAATAGAGGATCACACATCACAACCTATTTCCCATTTTGGATCGAGCATCCTTAACCATTTCATCATAATATTATGAGATTTAAAGATTTAACCAATGCATTGGAGGGATATATAGGGCCCATTTATCACTTAAATATGAACCATACACATGTGTGTCATAGGAAAACATCAAACCATAAAATCATTAAAACCCTAAAAAAAGAATGGGTTTTATAAAACTTTCCAATGAATATCATTCACTTTTTATAGTATAAATAATCCATGGAAAGAAAATTGGTTTCATTCAACGCATCATAAAGAACCCATGGAAATAAAATTAGTTTCACGTCATTTTCAAATGGTTTCATATAAAAATATCTTTCATAATTCAATCAATAATTATAACATGATAAACCCATATAAAATAAATGGGTATCCAATGAAATCAAATATCTTTCTAGGTAAATAAAATTAAATAAAGATAATAAAGAATATGTAATTTACACCGTATAGATAGTGTATTTTGTTGATATAATAATTTTATATAATCAATCAATGTATGGAATATATGTTAACACCCTTTAACCAAATTAATCAAAAATTGGGTATTAATTTAGAAAATTCATTAGAAGAAAAATTACATTTATACAATAAAAATTATTAGGAAAGAAAAATATAGTGATATATCATTTCTTGAAAATATAAGGGCATTACATAATCCATCCATATAAATAATTTGGATGGTTAAATTTAAAAAACATCCTTGAACAAGAATAATATATTTTAAAGGATGATAACTTATAAGGAATATACTTTAAAAAGTTTTGGAAAAATCATGTTGGAAATAATAAATATCCTTGATATTTTGAAATTATTTTAAAATAGATATTTTATAAATCTAAGAGAAAAATAATTTCTTTTAGAAACCATAAAAATGTAGATATAAATTTTCAAATAAAACATCAAAGGTAGTGGAATGATGTGTTCCCACAAAAATTTTAAAAGAGATCATTTTCAACATATTCATAGAATGAAGAAGCTATTAGTTACTTTTAAAATTGATTTTCAAAATGGTGAAGTGAAAAAATTGGAAACAATTCAAATTTTAAAAATAAAATTCAATAAATTACTCCTTGAAAAGTCATAAATATTATAAAAATAAATGTAGGGTATAATATAAAACATTTTATTTTCAAAGGATGGAAAATATCTTGAAATACCTTTGTTTGGAAATCCGCATTGTAAAAAGAGTATTAGATTTTAATTTTTAAAATGGGTAAAGTTAATTATTAGAATCATATAAAATAATACATATTAGATTTCCAAAAAATTTGGTAGAGTATTATAAGGAAGGAAAATATATAATTGGAGAAAAAAGATCCAATAAGGAGATGGAGGTTTATTCTTGATAACATTATAAGTTTAGGTGGAAGAACAATCAAGTAGATAGATTTGAAGAAAAATATACATCATCCCAATAAAGATAAAATATAATATCATATAAAATATTAAATCAATTAATAAATATAATATTGAAGGTTTATTTTCAAAATAAACCATATAATTAAATCAAAGAAAGAGAATTGAGTTACCAAAGTCTCTTACGAACAACATAGTGCATGAAGTAAGAAACTTATAAAAGTGGGTTTTGTCATAAAAATTAAAATATATAGAATTAAAATATAAAATACCACATAACAAAATCATAGGGATTAATTTACCCAACTTATGTGAAATAATTTCAAGAAGAACAATTATAACACAATGGATGAGAATTAAGTTTACAATGACCCTTATAATTTGAGGGGCATTTAAATCAAAACCTCTTGAAAGAGATAGATTAATAATGAACTTAAATTACCATGAATAAATTATATTTAATAATATAATATCTAAATTAGGAATAATATACACCATATAAGATAAATTAGGTTCATAATACAATACATGTCTCAAAGATAGGAATTTGAGATGAAAACCCTTACCTTGGTCATATTTCATTCTGCACTTGCACCAAACATCATAAATAAATAAATTAAGTTTATTAAATACATAACTAAGAAATTTATTCATAACTATAACTATTTATACTCCTCATTTATAATCCTTATATACACATACGGATATATATATATATATACATATATATAATTATTTAGTTTTTACATATTTTTAATATCTGATGTAAGTAATCTTGATCATTTTGAACTAGTTTTGTAAGACCGATGTAAGTATTCACTATTCATAAAAATTTAATCATTATCATATCATTAAAGTTAATTTAAGGTGTGAATTATAATTATTTATTAATTTTTAACTTCTTTTCACAAGTGTTTCATTCTTTATCATTGAAAATTAAATCGATAAGAAGCATATTTCAGTGATTCTTAATGAAAGAAGGGTGTTTTATTAATTAATGAATTGAGTATTGATATAAAATTTATATAAAAAAGATAAAAAAAATTACAGATTTATATCATATTATTCCAGTTATTAAGTTCCCATAGTCATCCGTGACATAAATTGATAGCATTGTTCAAGTGGGTAGTCAAATAGACCCATAAATGAACATATCATGATTAATAAGTGATTATGAGATGGTATTGTTGAAATATAATTATACCAATATAATAATGATACTATTTAGTGTTAATAAGTGTAATATATCATAATTATAAATAATATTTTGAATAATTGATGTATAGGAAAGAATTATATTGTAGGAATAAATTGTTTTTTACTTCTTAGTTGGCTTGTTTAAGACGGTTAGTTTTATAATGATTGTTTATAATTCATATAATTAATTTGTTATTCAATTTTTATTACCATAAAAATATTAAAATAATAAAAATTATATTTATATCTTAAAACCATTCTTAGAACCATTCATTAAATGTGGTAATGAAAAATAGAACACACCGGTCTATGGAGGTGATAGTCCGTACAAACGCATGGATGATGCTTTAATTTTCCTCAAAATGGGAGAGAAGAGTAATATGGTTAATTATTATAGTATATTAAATAAGTTATATGTATAAAAATTATTTATTAAATTTAAATTTTAAACTATTCATGTTATTAGGTGAAGGAAAGCGAACACATTACTTCGTTGTCGTGGTAGTTCGCACATACACAAGATTCACATTTTTGTTTTTCTTAATGAAAAAGGGAAATTCGTTTATGATTATAAAATCATTATAATAAAATATAAGTATACTAAATATACTTATGTTATCATTTTAAGATTTTTTAGTAAAATTTGGATAATAAGGAGTGTGCAAAAAGAAATAGAAATGAGAAAGAGGAGTTAGGAACTTATACCTCATTTCTTGGATTGTCTCATTTGCAAAGGGCGTTAAGCCTTTGATGGATGGTATTTTGAGAATATAAAAAACCTATAAAAGGTGAATTTGAATTTTTATGAGTGTTTTGGGTATATTTTTTACTAAACTATGTGAGTTGTTGTGTGAGAGGAAGTGAATAGAGGAGTGTAGCTTTTATAAGTGAAAATGGGTTTCATTTTGGTAAAGACCCAAATATTTTCAATAATGTGAAGTCACTGTCAAATAAAGTGGCTCTAAATTTGAGAAATAATGGATGGTAATATAGATAAGGATGATATATTCCTCAAAATAATATCCCAACACATATTTTAAACATTTTTTAGGCCACTTACTCTTATATTTTTACTTATATCACTTTAGATTTCACCATGGTGACTAGTTTTTGACATGTGGTAACTTATCCTTTATAACCCAAAATAAAATGTCACTTATTGAATAATATATACCTAATGATTAAAAATTTAAAATATATTTTATTATATTGGTTTTCTGAAATTGATAAAATTAGTTTTAAAATAAAGAATGTAAAATATATTAATGTTTTTTTGAAAAAATATAACATAAGTTCTAAAATGTCAAATATGGATCTGTAAAAAAAATTTAATTTTAAATTCACTTATAAAATAAATATTTTATAAATAAAAATGTTTCATGAATTTTAAATTTATACTTATATTATAATAATTTCTTAAAAGTCAGGTAATTTGTAAAAAATAGTATTTTTTACTATTCACCTAAAAATTAATCTTTTTAGAAAATTCCCAAAAATTCATATTAAGAAAATATTAATATGATAATTCAAAAATATGGTTAATTTTTTTTCACATTAAAATTCTAAAATTTATAAATTTAACTTTTAAATAAAAATATAAGATATAATAAAAAACCATTTTTATTAAAAAATAGATTTTTTAGAAAATTTACTATTCTCAATCATATTCGATATAATTTACTAATTAAATTAGTATTAACCAATTTTCATATAAAATATATTCTATTATCATTAATCATAATTTTCTTTATATACAAATTTATATCACATAAAAAGTAATATTTTGATAAATACATTTCTAAGCATAATATGATCTAATTAGTCATTTTAGTTATACCAATTGAATTTAATTTATATTAAAAGTATAATTTATCTTATTTTCATAAATATCTCATATATAGGTTACCCCTATTCATTCCCACTAATTCAATTACTAGGTTTTACAGACCATACTTAATATTTATATTTTTATCTAAATATAATTTTTTTTGTTTAAGTTCAGTGTTGCATGTGGAGTAAGATATTGAAGATAATATAAATTTAAAGTGTCTAAAATCTTGTTCCATTACATTCTACCCCCTTAATTAAAATTTTTCCTTGTAATTTGAATTATTACTCACCAATAAATGTAGGTGAGGGTAATATGAACATATAAATCATTTGGGATATGAATTCTAATATGACATCTACCTTATTTTCTTAGGATATAAAAAGTTACTTATCTATACTAAAAAAAAATTGATCATTTATATAATCGTGTACCTGAGTACATATATTTCCCAATCATATATTCTCTATTACATACCTTTATCCAAAACCATTTAAATCTCCATGACCTTAAACCGTAGTAAAATCATATATCCTTCTATAAATTAACACTATTTTTTTGGAGAAAAATTTAGTGTTTTACAAAAGAAAATACTCCTAAAATAGATAAATAAAATGTTATAATAGTCTAAAAAAGGCAGTTTATATTTATCCCTTTGGAAAAGGGGAAAAACTCATCAGGAAGCGTGCTGGCGAATATGAAATCATCACAAATCACCCTTTTATTTACATAATTATCAAAAAGTGAATTAGCTTCATGATTTGAATGAGTGATGAAGTATTTAAGGGAGGATATATTGTCAAGGAAATTGATCCATTTCACAGTCATTCTCTATGAAAGATAAATGTTACCCGTTCTAACAATATGCACAACTTTGGAAGAGTCACACTCAATCCATAAATTATTCTATCCCTCTTCACCTGAAATTTCCACTATTTTTATCAGACCAAACATTTATGCATACAAAGAAGAGGCCCATCTGCATGGGCCATAGAGAAAACTAAGGACTTCACTAGAATGATCTCTAAAGACTACCCTATATCCCATAGAGCCTGGATTTCCTCTGGAGGCTCTTTCAGAATTTCATTTGATCTAGGCTAAAAATGGTGAGTTTTAGAAAACTTCAAAGGTACCCTAAGGATGTTGAAAATTACATTAAATTTTGAGGAATATCAGAACTAAAAAATAATGGAGAGTATTGTTTCAATGACCTTGCTAAATATATTTGTCATTATACACTACCACAATGATTTTAGTGATGAAATAATCAAGGTTAAAATGGAACTTCTCATGTATGATTTTTTTATTTCCATGCCAGATGAAATGAATGTTCTATACATAGTCCTCTATGAAAAAATTAATGATATTTTAGGAGATAAGGAGTTAAAAAATTCCCTTAAGAGGAACAAAATTGAGTTTATGCTCGGGAGTTTGATCTAAAAAATGTAAAACACTGTATTCTTGAGGGCTTTGGAAGTGTGAAAACAAGGGAAAAGGAGATCCACATACTCTCTGTGATGAATACATAAAACAACACTCGAGCATAAAGAAACACCCAAAAACTAAATTTTGGAATCAAAAGAGATTTTAGAGAAGGATAAACTCAATAAAAACATGAACAAGGATAGAAGAATCCACTTTTTATTGAGGGATCCAATCCAGATCTGCAAGACCTATATTTTATGGTTATAAAATAATTTTGAGGTGAGAATGCCATTAATATACATCTCACAGATAAAAAAATAATCAATATTAATGAAATCATAATTATTGATGAGTGATTAAATCACAATAGAAAGAAGTTGATGATAGGACATTTGATTACTTATAGTTGTGATGGGGTTCACTAAAGTAGAATAAGAGTCGGGTGTATTGATCAAAGGGGTCCCTATCTAGTTGTGTCACCAAAATCAAAGAGAATATATTTTTTTGACTATCCAATGAGACTTCATAGATATTATTTTAAAGATAGTCTTGAAGGCTAGCCAGATAGAGGATCCAACAAATCTTAAAGTCCCATATTTAAGTCTATTTAAAAATCAATCTCTCAAAAAGTCCAAATAAGGTGATTTATTATTTAAAAACTTCCAAATTAATTGGTATTAAATGGAATTATTGAAAAGATAAAGGTTTTTAATAATAATGACTCTAAGGGGATGTGGCTCACAACATTGATTCTAAGGAATCGTGATGATCTTTCATTCAAGCATGATACCAATCCAAAAAAAATTCCTCATAAAGACATTAATACTTTTGAGTAAGGAATTAAGCCTTTTTTACAACATAAATGAGCATAATTTTTTTAAAATAATCACATGCTTGACAAGATAAATTCTACAAACTATAGAAATATACTTTCCTTTCCAAGATCTCAAATTTATTTAAATTTGAATTAAAATTTGAGATAAGTATCTAGATCGTGGTCTTCCACAAAACATGGGTATCCATAATTAAATGAATTGAAGTTTTCCTTATCTAATTCCCAACTCATTTATGATGTTTAGTTTCCTTAAAGCAACAATTTTTTAACCAAAGTAATTGAAGTATTTACTATTTTAATCTACTAACCTAAGACTTTTTCATAATATAGAAGGGCATTTTTTATGTTTCTGATATTTCTTTCAACACCTTGGGTGAATAAGATGATGTCATTGGTATAAAATAAATGTTAAGGAGCACAAATTACTCTACAACTGTGATGGTTTTTAAATCACCATGATCAACCATTTTGATTAGAATCCTACTAAGATAATCTTATAAAATATTAAAGAAAATAAGAGATAGGGTTCACCTTTCCTAACCCTTCTTGAGTAAGTAAAGTATACCTCAGGGGAACTATTAAAAAGAATTAAAATTTGAGAAGATCTAAGAAGAGATTGTATCAAACTAATGAATCTCGAATCAAAGCTAAAGTTGGTAAAAACCTTTCCAATAAATCCCCGGTACATGGTATCAAAGTATTTTTTAATGTCAAGATTTAAAGAAACATTACCTCCACCGGTATTTTTCCTAAGAATTTTGATACATTCAGAGGAATTGATAAGGAAGTATTGAATGTTTATCTATTTAACTAATTCTAATTAATTAGGGGAAATAATTTTATCTGAGACTTTGGGAAGCCTATTTGGAAAAAAATTACCCATTATTTTATGAATGTTGTTAACAAGAGAAACCAGACTAAATTTACCAATATCACAAGAATTTTCCACCTTTGGAATGAGATAAAGTAACTTAGCATTAATACCATTAAAAAATATCCAACCTTAAAAAATGATTGATTAAGTTTCAGACATCATGCAGAATGTTATACCAATACATCTGAAAGAAATGATTAGTAAATCCACTTAGTCCATGAGAGATCCCTACATTTAATCCAAAGATTGCCTCCTTTATTTCAAACTCCAATGGGATAGAGTTGATAATTATGTTATCATCACCAGAAACCAATTTAGAGATGATTCAATCTATCAACCCTTAATTAGAGGGAGAAACATTAAAGATATTTATATAATAAAAGAAAATATGATTGACAAGGTCCTGTCAACTTTTCGGTAACTGGTCACCATTTTTTAGAAGAGAAATAAGAGAATTAAATAATTTCATTTTTTGTCACCATCATTATGCCACATTGTTTTAAAGTAGTTCTTATGAATATTACCTTTAAGATTTAAAAGATAATTGAGTTTTGAGGACATAATAGATTCCAACTCAATACCTTTAGGGAAGTCATTTTTTTGTAATGGATTCTTGAAGGAGATGTAGGGAAATTTCATGAGTTTCAATCTCCTTATCAAGGGAGATAAAGGAATTCCTTCTCTATTATTTCATTATCATCTTGAGAAATTTCATCTTGAAAATAAAAGATAGTAGATTATATTTATAGTCCATTGAATTCCAAATGTCATGAACAAACTTTCCACCTCCAGGATAAATAATCCATGAATTATTAAACCTAAAAGGGAGAGATTAAAACTATATTTAACCATTAAATGATATAAAATCACACACCAAAAAATAATTACCATAGTCCAATTAATACGATGAGCTTCAATAAAAATATAATATATCACATTTTTATTAAATTAATATTAAATTAAAAGTCTATAAATACTATCTAACTCAATTTTTTCGAAACCAATTAACCATTTATTACTTCAAAATAGAGTATATATTAAACCTAATAGTTTTCCATTCCATAATCATATGTTATCCAATATTTATCCCAAAAAATATAAATTTGTTATAAAATCACTTTTCAAGGTTATTGATACCATTTAATATATGTTTCTGTACATTTAAAGAAAAAATATTGATGAAAAATCTTTATATGTTTCACATAATCCTCATAATTTTTTGAATATACCAAAATATCATCAATAAATATCAATCACTAATGAAAATAGCTAAGAGTATTAATATTTATTTTCGATTTAGATATTAACCTCACTACCTTAGGTAAGATAAGTAAACATTATTTTCCATCATAATAAGAATATAGTAAGATTATCAACCATTTAAGTATGTTAACTTATTCGGTTATATGACATAATGGTTTCTAGATATATACATTTCTCAGCTCAATTTTCATGATCACGTCACAACCAAATACTAAATCTAAAATGATTAGGATAACATCAAATAGAATAAGATTAAATGATCATATGAATATGAAAAACTCAATCCTAATATGTATTATATAATTAAACCACTATTTAATCCTTTGATAATTTCAGTTCAATATACATTTATTTTAAGTTTGGTTATATTATACTTGTTAACCTAATCTGTTAAAGAAATTAGGTAATATATCCTTTATAACTGTTCACAAAGTGAATGTGTTTGACCAAAGCATATCCCCCCAAGAGTTTCTATTAAGGTGTATATTCTTAGGCCCAATAATAATTAACCAAAGTGAAAATCGTTCCATTACTCAACGAACCTTTTTTAGGGTCATTACCCCTTGGTGCATCTGTGTCACAATTGTATCCAATTTATAATATCCAAACAAGGATGTAATTTCTTGGAGAGCCTCCCAATCTATACTTTACCAAAACATCAGGATGTTATAATATACTTATAATTGTCCCATATACTTATCCCTAGGTTTTCTAATAAATTTATCTTATGCTAATACCTTTAATATTACCTCAACTGGCCTAAATAGTTATATATATCTTTGAAATTATAATAAAACTTAAATTATCAAACTTTTATGACATTTATAACTCTAAATTTATCCTCAACTTATATCATCCTAATAATTAAAATTATCAAAACCCTACTCTGATACTGATAACAGTATCCCATATATTTGACCATCAATTTACATGGTTTAAATTAGATATTTAATTTCAATACATTCCCAATTCCTTTTTATTTTATAGTTTTAGATAATTAGGACAAAACATTAATAAAAAACCCATGTTATTTGTATCAGTTGGATATTTCTCCTATTATATTCAAAACTAGTTAATCTATAATGATTTTTCAATGTATCCCATAAATTATCCACATAATAAACTCATTTATACATTTCATACTTTTCCTATCATCATAACTTAGGGAAATGTAAACATAAGAAACAAGTGAGATCAAATGTTCAGTAAGGGTAAACATAAGAGATATAAATCAAAGATCATAAGTGAACATAAGATAAGAATATGGGTATAATCAAGATACATAAGAAATTTATACCCAATAATGAAAATATATTAAATTAGAGCAAAACATAAGAATACATCATGAAAATTTTACATTTCATAGAAAAAATGAATAATTGAGAATTGTGGCACATACATAAGAATGGAAATTATAACATAGTGGATCATGTATCACAACATGTTTCCCTTAGTGGATCAGGCTTCTCTCACTTATTTTCCTTAGTAGATCAGAATTAAATCACATATTTCCCATAAGGGATCAGGCATCACAACCTATTTTCCTTTTTGGATTGAGAATCACTACTCAGTTCACCATTATCTCATGAGATGTAAAAAATTACCCAATGCATTGGAGGGATATATAGGGACCATCCATAAATTAAATATTAACCATAAACTTTTATTATAAAAGAAAATATAAAAATATCACATCAGTAAAACCCAAGAATAAGAATAGGTTTTATAAAACTTTCTAAGAACAATTATTCACTTTTTATAGAATAAATAACCCATACAATGAAAATAGGTTTCATCTAACACATCATAAAGAACTCATTGAAATAAAATGGGTTTCATATAATTTTCAAATGGATTGAATAAGAATATGATTCATAACTCCATTAACAATAAAATCATGACAAACTCATGGAAAATAAATAGGTATCTGATGAAATCAAGTAACTTTATATGTAAATTCAATTCAATCATGATAATAAATAAAATGGTATTTAGACTGTATAGATAAAGGGTATATGGTTAAGACAATAATTTTTCCCAATAAATTTATTTATAGAATATAATTGAATATCATTCAATAAAAGGAATAAAAAATAGGGAATTCACATAGGAAATGCATTAGACGAAAAATTACAGTTATACACAAAAACATATTTGGAAAGATAAAGGAATTTATAAATCATTTATCCAAAAATATAAGGACATTACATAATGCATTAGAAGAAAAAAGTTGGATGGTTATATGTGAAAAACATCCTAGATCAAGAATATGATATTTCAAAGGATAATGAATTAGATGAAAAATAATTTTAAGGAGTTTTCAAAAAATCACCTTGGAAATAAGAAAAATCCTTGATCTTTTAAAATATTTTTAAAAGAGATATTTATAATTATATGAGAAAAATAATTTCATTTATAAATCATGAAAATTTAGAGATAATTTTTTTTAATAAAGCAAGAAAAGGTGGTAGAAATATGTGTTCCCCTAAAAATTTCAAAAGAGATCATTTTCAACATATTAATAGAATGACTAAGCTATGGGTAATTTTTAAAAGATATTTCAAAAAATTTGAAGTAAAAACTTTAGAAAATATTTAACTTTTAGAAATAAAATTTAATAAATGATTCCTTGAAAATTTATATATATTATCAAAGGAAATGTGGGGTGTAAGTTAAAACATTTTATTTTGAAATTACGTAAAGTATTTTGAAATACCTTTGATTAGAAACCAACACCACAAAAAGTGTATTAGATTTTTATTTTGAAAATGGGTAAAGAGAATTATTATAATCATTGAAAATAAACCATGTTATATTTTTAAAATATAGGGGATAAAATTAGTGGTAATGGAACCATGGAATTGAAACAATGATCCAATTAAGATATCAAGGTTTATTTTTGATAAAGTTATACATTCAGGTGAGAGAAAAATCAAGTTGAAAGGTTTGAATAAAAAGAGTCATTATACCTAAAAAGATAAAATAATATACCACATAAAATGATAAATAAATTAATAAAAATAATATTTAAGGTTTAAGTTCAAAAGAAACTATATAACTCAAAAAAGAGATTTGAGTTACCGAAGTCCCTTACAAACAACATGGTTCATGAAGTAAGAAAATTTTGAGAAGGGGTTTATGTGTTAAAAATTTAAATCCCTAGAAATAAAAGATAAAATAACACTTAATAAAATAATATAAAATAATTTACCTAAATTATGAAATATGTTCTTGAAGAAAAAATCTTACTCAATGAATGAGAATTGAGTTAACAAAAACTCTTACAAATTGAGGAGAATTTAAGTCAAAACCTATTGAAAGAGGGATCAATAAATTAAAATTAAATTACCATGAATAAATTTTATTTAATTATATAATATATAAATTAGGTATAATATAAACCACATAAAATAAATTAGGTGCATAATACAAATGTGAAAAAGAGCAGAATTTGAGATGAAAGCCCTTACCTTGGTCCTGATTCATTCTAAACTTGCACCAAACATCTATAATAATTTAATTAAGTTTATTAAATAATTACATAATAATATTATTCATAAATATAACCATTTATACTCCTCATTTATAGTCATTATATATATAGTTAGTTTTTACCTGTTTTCAATATCTGGTGTAAGTAATCTTGATTGTTTCAGACTAGTTTTGAAAGTGTAGTGTCAATATTCATTCTTCTTACAAATTTAATCATTAACATATCATTTAATTTATTTTAAGGGGTTAATTATAGTGATTTATTATGTTTTAACTTACTTTTATTAGTTTTTCACTCTTTATCTATGAAGATAATATTGACAACAAACATATTTCAGTGATTCTTAACCAACGAAGGGTGTTTTCTTAAGTAATGAGTTTAATATAATTATAAATTTTATATAACTATAAATAAATAATTATTTCATATTTATATCATATTACACCATCTATTAAGTTCCAATATTAATCCATGATATAAATTTATATCATTGTTCAAGTATGTGGTCAAATAGACCCAAAAATGAACCCACCATGATTAATGAGTGATTATGAGATGGTATAGTTGAAATATCATTATAAAAGAATAATAATGATAGTATTTAGTGTTAATTAGTGTGATATATCATAATTAAAAATAATTTATAGAATAACTAATGGATAAAAATAATTATATAGTATGAATAAATTGTTTTTCCTTCAAAGTTTACTTTTTAAGACGATTAATTTTATAGTGATTGTTCGTAATTCATATCATTAATAGGATATTAAATATGTATTAACAGAACCTTATTAATATCATAAAAATAATATTTATCCTTTAAAACCAATCTTGAAACCATCCATGAATGGCGGTAATAAAAAATAGAACACATTGTTCCATGGAGGCGGTGGTCCGTACATACACATGGATGATGCTTTTGTTTTCGTTAGAAAGAAAGGGAGGAGTAATATGGTTCATAATTTAAAATTCTTAAAAAATTTATATATATCATAATTATATATTAAATTACATTTTTAAACCATCATTTTTTGTGGTTAGGGAAAATGAACACATTACTTCAGGGTGGTATTAATTCACATGTATACAAAATTCACAGTTTTGTTTTTATTTATATATAAGTAAAAGGTGTTTAATTATTCTACCATAATTATAATAACATATAATTATAATAAATATAATTATTTTATCACTTTAATGTGGTGTATTTAAATTTATAAAATAAGGAGCGCACAAAAAGAAATAGAAATGAGAAAGAGAGGTTAGGAACTTATACCTTACTTCTTGGATTATCTCCTTTGCGAAGGGAGTTAAAACTTTGAGGGATGGTATTTTGAGAAGGAAATAACCTATTTAAGGTCTTTAAGAATGTTTATGAGAGTTTTTTTCAGATTTTTGTCTGAAATAAGTAGGGTTTGGTGTGAGGGAAAGTGAGCACACAAGTGCCCCTTTTATAAGTAAAAAGAGATAACCTTTTTGTAGATACCCAAAAAATTTCAACAACAGGAAGTCAATATCAACAAAAGTGAAACATAAAATTATAAATAATGGAGATGGTAAGATATAATGTTGTTAAAGTATTAAAAAAACATTCCCACACACATTTAAACATGATTGAGGTCACTTGCTTTTAGATTTTTACTTTATCCATTTTAGCTTTTATCATGGTAACTAGTTTTTAACCCAAGGTAACTTATCAATTATAACCAAAAATAAAATTTCACTTATTAAATAATTAAGAACTAGTAATTATACATTAAAAATAAATTTTATTAAATTATTCTTATAAAATTAATAAAAATTAATTTTAAAATACTAAATGTAATGTATTAAAAATATTTTTTTTTGAAAAAAATATAACAAAAGTTCAAAAATGTAAAATACAGGTTTGTAAATTAAAAATAATATTTTTAATATTATAAATTAACTTATAAAATACATTTTTGGTTTTATAATAAGGTTTCATGAATTTCCAATTCATACTTATGTACTAATAATATCATAAAAATTATGTTATTTTTAAAAAAGGTATTTCGCACTATTAACCTAAAAATAAATATTTTTTAAAAAATAAAAAAAATTATTATTGAGAAAATATTACTATAATAAATAATAAAATATTTTTCATTTTTTCAAATATTAATTCTAAAATATACAAATTTTACTTTTAAAAAAATATGAGATATAATAAAAAACTATTTATATAGGGAAATGACTTTTTTAGAATGTTAACTATTCTCATTAATATTTCTTATAATTTAATATTTAAATTTAAATTAATCAACTATTAATATCAAATATATTTTATCATCATTAATTATATTTTTTTTGAAATATAAATTCATATTTCATAAAAAGTCTATGTTTAGAAAATATATTTATGAGCATAAAATGATCTAATTAGTAATTTTAGCTATACCAACCAAATTTAATTCATATTAAAAGTAGTATTTATTTTTATTTTTGAAAATATTTCATAAATTTGTTACTCATATTCATTACTACTAAATTAATGGTTAGGTTCTAAGGGTTATACTTAATATTTATATTTTTATCTAAATATACTGTGGTTTTAAGTTTGGTATAGAATGTTGAGGAAGCTATTTAAGACTACATTAATTTAAATGGTCCAAAATCTCAGATAATTCCATTCCAACCCCTTAAATAAATTGAGTCCTCATAATTTTAAGTATTACCCACTAATAAAAGTATGCAAGGGATATCTTTATATATCCATAATTTAAGATATAACTTTTAATATGACATCTACCATGCTTTCTTAGGCTATATCAAGATACTTATATTTCCTGAAACAAAATTGATCATTTATACAATCATATACCCACATATCTATATACCATAATCATATATATTCTTCCTTACATAACTTCCCCTAAAACAATTTTAATCTCTAATACATTAAGGAATGTAAAAACCATATTTTCTTCCAAAAGTTAACACTATCTTTAACCCTCAAATGGAATAAAATCACACACCACCCAATATATACCACAATATAAAAAATGCGACTCACTTCACCAAAAAAATATTAAATATCACTTTTTTATTAAATAAATAATAAATTCCAAGTCTATCAATGCTATTTAATTCACTGTTATGAAAATAAATGAACCATTTATTAAATAAACATTAAGTATTTATTAAACCAAAGTGATGCACATACCTCAATCATGTGTTATCCAATAGTTATCCCCCAAAAAATAAATTTTCATAAAATCACTTTCTAAAGTTATTAATACCATTTAATATTTGTTTCCATGCATTTAAATAAAAACTACTAAATAAAAATCCTTAGATGTTTCACATAATCCTCATAACTTTTTGAATATACCAGAATATAATCAATAAATATCAATCACTAATGAAAATAGAAAAGAGTATCAAGATTTAATTTCTATAAATATATCAAACTCAATACCTTATAAAAGATAATGAATATCACATTTCCCATCATAAAATTAATATAATATGATTATTAACCATTTAATTATTCTACCTTATTAGGTTATAAGACATAGTGGTTTATAGATACATACCTTTCTCAGTTTATTTTTGATGATTCTATTTCAACCAAATACTAAATTCAAAATGATTAGAACAATATCTAATAAAATTAGAGTAAATTATCATATGAATATGAAAACTCGATAATAACATGTATTCCCTAATTCCACATTCATTTCATCCATTAATACTTTTAGTTCAATCTAATTTGCTTTGAGATAGGTTCTCTTGTACTTCTTAACATAATACCTTAAAGTAATTTGGAAATAAATCCTTTATAATGGTTAAAAAATAGAATGCTATTGACTGAAGAATATCTCTAAGAGTGTCTATCTTGGTGTGCAATCTTAGGATACTCATTGTGAACTAGAGTGAAGATTAATTCAATGCTCAAATTTACTTTTTTAGAGTCATTACACTTAGGTTCATTTTTGACAAGGCCACATCCACTTTCTAATATCCAGATAGAGCTATAATTTATTGGAGAACCATATAATCACCTCTTTATTAAAACTTCAGGATTTTATTTTATAGTTAGTCTTATCACTTAGACTTATCCCTAGGGGTTTCACTAAAGTTATCTTATCCTCATTCATAGAATATTAACTTAACAAGTCTAAAGGGTTATCTATACCTTTGAAATTATAATCAACCTTAAATTATCAACCTCTGATGAAATTTATAACTCCCAATTTATCCTCAAATTATATAATCCCAATCTCTAATGTTATCTAAACCCTACTTTGATACCAATTATAACATCCCATAGACGTGACCATAAATTTACATAGATTAATGGAAATATTTCATCACAATACATTCCCAATACCTTTCAAGTTTAGAGTTGTAGAAATTAAGGAAAAACATCAACTAACAATACCTATATTTTTTTATTCAATTATAAATTTTTCCTATTATATTCAAAACTGCTTAATCCAGAATAAATATTCAACATTTCTTTAAAATTATCCATATGAGAAACTCTTCTATACAATTTATTATCCTTAGAACTTAGGGAAATTGAAACATAATAAAGGGGTGAGCTCAGATGCTCAGTAAGGGTAAACATAAGTGATATCTATGAATGATCATAAGTGAATATAAGATAAAAATATGGGTATAATCAAGATACATAATAAAGTTATAAAAAAAATCATGGATCATAAGTCCATGCACAATATAATAATAATTCATGAAATTGAATCATATCATAGAAACAAGGCATACTTGAAAATTGTGGAACATCCATAAGCATAGAAATCATAACATTGTGGATCAAGTATTATAATTTTATCCTATAGTGGATCATGAATCACTAACTATTTCCCTTGGTGTATTTTTCTTCTACTCACTCGTTTCCCATAGTAGATCAGGCATCACAACCTATTTCCTAGTTTGGATTGACCATCACTCCTCATTTAACTATCATCACATGAGATTTAATGCTATATACAATGCATTGGAGGGATATATAGGGCTCATACATCACTTAAATATTAACCATAAAAATGTGGGACGTGAGAAACCCTCCAACCACCATATCATTAAGACCCAAAAATAAGAATTTATTTTTTAAAACTTTCTAAAGAATAATATTCACTTTTTATAACATATATATCCCATGGAATGAAAATGGGTTTTATATTATTTTCAAATGGATTCAAATATGGATATCATTCATAATTTCATTAATAATCATAACATGATAAACCAATATAAAATAAATGAGTATCAAATAACACCAATTACTTTCTAGGTAAATACCATTTAATCAATATAATAAAAAATATGTTATTTACATTGTATATAAAAAGATCATGAAAATAAGAAAATATTTTTCTTCAATCAATTGGTTTATGGAATCTAGGAAAACACCCTTCAATCAAACGAATCGAAATAGGGTATTCATAGAGAAAATTCATTTATAGGCAATTTATGGTTATACAAAAAAAATGTTTACACAAGATAAAGGAAATGATGAATCATTTTTTCAAAAGAGGACATTACATAATAAATTCTAAGAAAGAAGATGGATGGTTAAATTTGAAATATATACTAGATCAAGCATAATATATGTTAATATACAATGAAAAAGATGAAAAATAATTGTAAGGTTTTATGGAAAATTCAATTTGGAAATAAGAAATATACTTGATCTTATGAAATCATTTTAAAAGATATATTTTATAAATCTATGACAAAAATAATTTCTTTTAGAAACCATGAAAACATATAAAGAAAGTTTCAAATAAAACGTTAAAGGTGGTGAAAAGACGTGTTCCTATAGAAAATTTAAAAGAGATCATTTTCAATATATTCATATAAAGATGAAGCTATAGGTCATAAATAATGATTTTTGAGGAAAAATGGATAGGCTAAAAAAATGCTTCATGCACCACTCTCTTTTCAAAATTTATCGAACATTATCCATGATCTGGATAGATCGTTCTTTCTACTGGTGATTCTCATTGGGGTATCAGATCCTTTATAGAAATTATCTTCCCTCTAACTAAGTTGGGGGCTATCTCCGGAACCCTATCTTAAAGGATTGTTACTACAACCCCCCCCCCCCTCCCAAACGTCGCTTCCTTTTTAGATTATGATAGTCTCATCAGAGATGCTCTGACCATCTCAGGAGGTAGATCTTCGGTGCTCATCTTTCCTGTTTCTTATTACATGGAAGCACCAAGCCTCCTATTGTGGACTCTCCTGGTGAGATTTGGTTCAAAAATTATGACACTTTCCATGTTTCATAATTTTTTGTGCTTGTGGGGTTTGGAGGCTCCTATAACAAGTTTTTAAAATGGTTTTTTTGATTATTTTTAAATGCGATAGGGTCCCCAATATTTTTAAAAAGGGTACCTGAGATGCGTGATCCCCATTAACGCATTTCGATCCCAGGAAGATGCATGAATTAGGTTCACACATCTCTTTATAACACCAGAGATGCGTGAACCTTGTTTACACATATTATGTGTGGAAAAAGATGTGTGAAACCCATTCAGGAATCCTTCACGAAGTGGATGAAGGATGCGTGAACGAGGTTCATGCATCTCCATGCCGAGTTTTATAAAAGCAGCCCCCCTTCAAATATCCTTCTTATATTCTAGAATTTTTTGCGAAGCCCTGCAAAATTTATTTGTCAACAAATATCTACTGCTTTTAAGAAGGTAAAATTTCTATTTAAAATTTGAATTGTTTAATTGCATTTATTTATTTTATTTGTATGGTTTATTTATTTAATTTTTAATGTGTAGAAATTAGTGTTTATGTGTATGATTAATTTATTTAAAATGTATTGATGCATGCATGAATGTGTAAATTACTTTATTTTATATGATTTAATTTTTCAATGAGTAATTGTTTTTTGTACAAATTCATATTAAATGTTTAGGAAATTTAAATATGGTATGTCTAAAATGTAATTTATATTTAGGGAAAGAAATTTATTTTAAAAAATGTATATATTTTAATTTAAATGGAATTTTAAATCTATTTATATGTATATAAAATATGTTATTTTTAAATTAATATTTATTTTAAATTGTAATATTCTATATACTAGTTATATAATTTATTAAAAATGTTGTAGTTATATTAATTATCGTATTTAAATTTATTATAAAATATATAGAAAATTCTTTTTGTTAATGGTATAAAAAATAGTTTTCTATAAATAATATTTTTTAATTATATTAAGTGTAAATAATTATTATTTGAATTAAAAAAGTATGAAATATAATTAATGAAATATTCTAAAATTGAAAAATAAAAAAAATTATATATATGTAATTTTATTAAATTGAGAATAATATAAGTTTATATTATTTTAATGGTTTTTATATAATTGTAAATTATATTAATTTTATTTGCTACTAATAATAATTTTAATGAATAAATTGAAATTATATTTAGTGTGAATAATTATTCTTTCAATTAATAAAGTAGAAAATATATTTAATTATATTTTGGAAAGTAATAGAATTAAAAAATACAATATATATATGTGATTTTATAAAATTAAAAATAACATTAGTGTTTAGTATTGTAATGGTTGTTATGTAAGTGTAAATTATATTATTTTTAATTAAATTTTTTTATCAATATATATATATACACACATAAAAATTTAGAAGTTAAATTTTTAGAACATTGATGCAGATATTTAATATATATTTTATATAGTAATAGGCTAATATAATATGTAGAACAGAATAAGTTTATCAAAAAACTAGTTAGGAGTATTATGTGATGAATGTTCTTAAGATGACTGACCAATGCATAATGGAAATCACATGTCTTTTTTTGTGCATGTGGTTATATAATTTGTAATAATTTCATTTTCATTTCTATATTGATGACCTATGAGTCATCTTTCACTAAGTCTGTAAGGACATACGTGTCCTCTTAAAAAAGTTATGTATTTCATACCCTATACCCCCTCACATGAATTTGAGTAAATTCTTAATTAAAAGGAGATCAACAAGAGGCATCCCTAAAGAGGCATCCTCGAAGAGGCATCCTCAAAGGGGCATCCTCGAAGAGGCATCCTTGAAGAGAGAATAGACATTCAATTAGAGGCATTACTATTTGAAATGAGACCGAAAATTTCTGAAATATTTGATAATAGATATACTATGAGTCCACCCATAGGTTTTGGTTAGTTTATTAGATAATGATAATCTAATCCATGGTAAATATCAAGATCAAGTCATGGTAATTTATTCATAAGTAATTAAAATTTATGTAACATTTGATAAGTGGTATTAAAATATATAACGTTATATTAAATTTTATTTGGTAATAATATCAACATCACTATACCTTAATAATGATAAACTAATACAAATAAAAATTCTCAAGATGAATTCAATTATTCAATAAAAACCAATTTAAATAATTTAAAATTTTTAGGTATTAAATAACATTCTATTAATTATTTTTTTCTAGGTAACCATGTCTGTGAAAATTTATTGCTACGGTGAGACATTTTATACCGAGTAGGGTTTTAGATATAGTTTTCCAACTATAAGAGTGGAAGATATTCATGGTTTTCAAACATTGGATGAATTTTTAAATAAGATTCATAGTCTGTTAAAAATGAGGACTGATCAATCCATTTCTTCAATAACATATCAACATCTAAAATATACTGAATGATTCTGTCACACCGAGTACCCTCTGGTTGATGATAAGGATTGGATGGATGCATATTTATTATTCATACAACAATGTGCCAATGGTTTTATGGAATTGTATGTGGTGATTTGTGATACTGATGTGGTGAAATCGATTACTATTGTAACACCCCAAGATTTCATAGTACGTTATCTCGTTAAAATAATTCAATAGCTTGTCTTACACGCAACACCGAGTTCGAGCGCACCGTAACTTACCACACTAACCGTTCAAAAAGAAGTATGAATAGTATTAACTGAATTTTGAATCTTATATACTCTATATAAGTTTAACATCCATATTATGTGTTTCTTATACATAATATAAGAACAAATTCATTTTTTCAGATAAAATAAGTATTTTTTTAAAAAAATGCAATTTTACCGCCTTTTAATGCGAACCCTTTTTAAAACCAATATTTGACACTTTTATATATTCAATTTAATGAAACTAGATTTTTATTTAGAATCAGGACATAAAATTTAGTTTATATAAATTTTTGGTACTTTTCTGATAACTTTCATATTTTGATGAATAGTGAAAAAATACTAAATTTTAATTAAAAACAACTTTTTTAATCGAAATAATTTAGAGTGTTAAATTATACATTTTAATGGTATTTTGGTATCATTAGATTATATTTTTATCATTTAATATAATTTAGGTCATTGGATGTGATTTCACATTTAAATTGGACATAAACAAGTGTCAGTCTTTTGATAGTTATTATTTCTTAAAAACACGATTTTTCTTTTGACAATGAGAATTAATTTTAAATTAATTTATGTCACTTCTATGTTTTGAATTTGGAAAAAAGGATTCCATATTTGGAATCATGAGGTCCAAATTTTGTAAATAGTTAACTTTTATTTTTAGATATTATGAATAATTACTTCGGTAAATATTTTATTTATCGTGGTTAAAGGGTAAATTCGATAAATAAGGGTAAATAAATAATATTAAAATAATATTAAACTACAATAACATGTGTCATAACCCTATTTGATGATACATGTACGACAATCGACATCTTTGGGTCGATTTTGGGACCCCATGGAACCACTTAGGAGTGATAATGACATTTTATATTAAATAATCTAAAGTAAAGATAAAAATAACAAAAAGCAAATATCTTTTAGTAAAGAAAATTTTATATGAAGTCATATAATTGTTATATTAGACTATAAATAGTTATTATAAATTTAAAAATATTTCCTATATCAGGATATTTTATTAATAATTTTTATACATAAAATAAATATATTTATATATGACACATTAATGATGCAGTATTTTCCTTATTAATGAAACAATCAAATAAATGATATTAAAAATACTAAAATAAATATAATTCGAAAGTTTTGATGTCATCCACAAATTTTATAGGTTACTGTGACATGTTATGGTTGATTAAATTTATTTAGTTCTAAGTAATAAAGTTGTTAGGACTATAACGGAAATCAATTATTAAATAATGTCAAAATTTACATAAATGAGTTTTTAAAAAAATACAATATTATTGGTTGATATAATAATCATAAAAATCTAATGTTTGCCCAAAATACTTATATAATTATAGGTGTATCATTAATAAACTACTTGGTGTTCTCTTGGAAGTTTATAGTAAGTTTATTAACCATATAATATAAAAATACAAAGAGACATGGTAAATGTCAAACTATTTATCTAAGAGTTAAATCTAAAAGATAAGGTTAATATGATGACCTAAACCTATATAAAACCTATTGGTTGAGAGTTTTTCGACTCATACCCACCTTATACTTTAAATAATTAATTTTTGAGCCATTAGAAACCAAAAATTATTTTATTATAAAATAATATTTCAAGCTTTTCCTAAATTGTCCCTCACCTCTCTTATAAAAGGGAACTTCCCCTTATCTTAATTTCACACCTCCAAAGCCTTTTGGTTCAGCTAACCCCTACCAAAATATCCTCCCAACTTTACTCCCTTCATCCTATAGGCCTTACATTGGTAAAAAATCCAACCTAAGGAGCCCTTTTGATCAAATCAAAAGGAAGAAACCAAAGAAAAAGTAAATATTTCATCACTTCTTTCAAGTTCTTTTCTTCTTCCACTTCCTCTTTATTTATTGTTTACATTCTAAAATAATAACTCCAGTATCTTATATATAATCTTATGTTATTATAAAAATCATACAACCATATTAATTATTCTATCCATTTTATAAATGAGAAAGTCACATACGTGCGTACGTACAGATTACCGTCTCGACGTCGTGGTGTAGTTTGTTATTCAAACACTTCATTATTTGGATGGGTATAATAATGAGTATAACTGCTATAAATAATAAATATAACATTTTAATTATTCTTTATATATGATATACCATCCAATTACATATTATTTCTCAATCAATATAATGATATTGTCGCTCATGCGTACGTACAGATTATCGTCTCCACGACGTGATGAGATTCATTTCCATGTTCACCATTCAACGATGACTATAAAATATATATCATTAATAAGTATGTAATATATGACATAATAATTCTACTATATATATATATATATGTGTGTGTGTGTGTGTGTGTGTGTGTGTGTACTTACATATATCTTATTCGCTTAGTTTTGTTCAATACGACATGAAAATGAAAACAGCGTTTATGCGTATGTACGGCCTACTGTCTCCATAGATGGTGTTTTACATTTCATATATACATCTATTTTACATATTTATATTATAAATATATATGATATATAAGTCATTTTTTATATTCTGTAAGTATTTAAATCATGATATAAGTGATACAATCAGGAATAACAAGTTAAAACACATACGATAAAGAAAGTGATTATTACCCGAAATGATAATTTAAAATGGAAATTATTATTAAATGGGTACTATAAAGTCATAAATGAATCATGTATGATATCATAAATATTAATATGTTTTTGGTATAATTTAATAACATACTACGGTCTTTATACAGGAGGTTAAACGTACCCTCGACTAAAAGAAATTTCAAGGTAAGGGTTAATTTCACAATCTCTTTATTATTTGAGGTTGTTTTTATGTAAGTATCTACTAGGAAATATTTGTTATCAATGTCCATGTTTCACAAAATAGTTTTCAAATGGATTATTTTTAAGATACATTTTACTAAAACATCATTTTAAATGTTTTAAATATTTATTCTTCTAAATCATTCTCATTAATGTCCATGTTTTTAAAATGGTTTTTAAGGATTTATTTATATGGACATGAATGTTTTTAAAATGTTAATTCCTTTAAAAAGTTTCAAAGTGGTATGGGACAATTTGATTCAAAAATTTCTTTAAATTTCTTTCTTTCTAAATTGTGTCACTTTTAAATGTTTTTATGAAAAAGGTATATTTCTCTCAAAGATTTTTTATAAATCATTTTCATCTATATCAACATCCCTTGATAGATTTTAAACTTGTTTGAAGTTGATTTATTATGATACAAATCTTCCATATTGTATTGAAGTTTTTGTGATATGTTTGACTGTGGATGTGCTATTTTTATACCATTCATGGTTTATGGATAAAGTATTGAAATTTCTTATGCTAGTTTTAATACGAATTTTTATGTTATGTTTAAACCTTTTCATATGAGGAATGCATTAGACTTAGTAAGTTATGGGTGGAGCCTGTTATAGCTCCTTGATGCATCGGTAGGCCTCATGAGACAGACTAGTGTCTTGGAATAAGGCCTTGACAAAATCGTATTTGAAGTCTTCGCACAAGGCCTTGACTGTGTGGTTATGAAGTTTGGCATTATGCATTCCATCATTATGAAAGTGGCGATTGATATTGCATGTAATTATTCGACTAGTAGAATATCCATGAAAATAAGTAAATGGAATTATTTGATTTTATCTTTTCCATATTATGCTGAAGTTTAAGTTTTAAAGGCTTTTTTTAGTCTAACACATTGCCTTAAATTTTTAGATTATTTATGATAGTTTTCACTATATTTATATCCTTACTGAGAATCAGAGCTCACCCATTTATATGTTTTATTTTTTCCAAGATGTGAAGAAGTATTTTATGATTGATAAATAGGGTTAAGCATAGGGATTAATAGCGTTATCAAACTATCATTTAAGTTGTGTATTATTTTCTAATGTGTAATTTAATGTTCATATATGTAATCTATTTTCGAAGACTAATAAACTAATCAGTCTTTCAAGACTTGATTCCTTTTAATCATGCCAATGTATTAAAATAATGCACCAACTCCCATAACTGGGGTCAGGGCGTTACAATTGGTATCAGAGAAAGTTTAGAAACAAACTTGGAAATAGATTTAGATAAACTTTGATTAGAAAATATTACCCCAAGATAGAATTTGAGGATTAGAATAGAAGAACTTCCATGAATTTTGGTAATGTAGATGTTTTGTTTATTTTCAAGTAATACATCCATGTCTGGATATGAGCAGGTAGAGGCGGCTCCAGAACAGATGTACCTAGGAGAGAAAACTCTAACAAGGAGTTTCGGCCTTGACCTAGGGTATCCTAATACACAAAAATGGACCTTGATTAACTCTTGGTTACGACACTCCTGGGGGATATGCATAGGATGATTCACATTTTCATTACAAGCCATTATGACAGATTTAAAATTAAATACTTCCTCAAAGAAAACATTTTATGATTATAGATTATATGCATAATCTTTTTAATTTATGTTAGGTATTTTAAAAATTTGTAATTATGCATTGCGATTCATAAACAATCCTAGTGTATGCCATTTTTTAGAAATGGTGTCCAGTAGCTGAAATGCGACCTCCAGCAATACGCATGATCCAAAGAGTAAGAAGGATCATATCTTTCATGGTATTAAGCCAACATTTAGAGAGGAAATAGTCTCCCACGTATTATCATCGTATAAATAAATAGTATCATGTGTTAATAAGATAAGTAAATAATTTCTTGAGTCCTATGGCTTTGAAGGTAAGCCAGAGAATAAAAAGATGGTAGAGAGAAATATAGATAAAGGGAAAAAGGTAAAGAAGGATTTTCGCATATGTGGTAACTGTGGAAAGAATCACCTTGGTAAATGATTGAAGGGAATGGGAGTTTTTTATAAGTATGGAGTAAAAGGACACCATGTATGTGATTGAAAGGGTAAGAAAATGGTTTCGAATGTACAATGCTTCATCTGCAAGGAGTTGAGACACTACGTGAATCAATGTCTAAATCATCAGAGTATAACCCAAATGCTACTATTAGATAATAATCATGTTATGATACTATCGAAGATGAAGAGGAATTATTAAGAGTTATTATGTTGTTATTAAAGTATTGTGTCATTTGAGTTGTCACGACCCGCCCTTGGGGCCCATGTTGTGACTACCCCAAGCCCGCCTTCCATAGGCTAGGGGCTGGCCACTAGACCAAAGGTGTAAATCCCTAAGCTGGGAAGGCATTGCCTTTATATAAGTAACACAAACACAAATAGAGTAAGCTGAAAGCAAAGCACTAAGAGAAAACTATATACAAAAAGTAGTGCTGAAAGTAAAGGGGTCGGAAATACAAGCCCAACAGTAATGTACAAGTACAACGGAAAGCAAGTACAACTGAAAAAGGGACAACAGCTAAATAGGGAAGCTCCTGGAATGTCCACCGAGTATCCAACCTAAAGGGTAGGTACATATGTCCACCTAATCACTCCACGCCTATCGGTCCACTCCGTGTACCGTCTCACCGTATGGTCCACCTCCAGGTACCCTCCGGTCCTAGCTCGCTCTCGGGCTCTGTCAACGTTGTCTGTCGTCTTCATCCAATGCAATGAGGTGTGATCATAGCCCGTACAGGGGTGAGTATAATGATACTTAGTAGGGACCCCAAGACCCCTGAAGGTCTCCCAGAATCCACAAAGGATAAACCACAGAAGAAAGATAACACCATGAAGTATCAACCAACCCTACTTAGGTATATTCCCATACAAATACCTAAGTTATCAATCTTAGTTCGACTCCAACTCTCAAGCCCAATCACAACCCAGTCCACACAAGAAGTAAAGTCAATCACATCGATGATAATGATTGAAGGTCAAGACTCATCTCATATAGGTATACATCTTTCGTATAGCAATAGAGATGATCAGATGTAGTCACTTATTCATCTAATCTTTTGGACCCACACAAGATACAAGACCAGCTAAGCTGTCGGACCCACACAGGATACAAGTAAAGAAGTCAAACTGCCGGACCCACATAGGATACAAGAACAGTAGTTATCATTGTCGAACCCACGGAGGATCCTAGTACAGTAGTCGTTGCTGTCGAACCCATGGAGGATTCCAGTACAGTAGTCGACGCAGTCACAGCCAGCTCTAGGGTTCCCGCACATAGCATGCTCGATTTCGGGAGGGTCCACTCCTCGAACAAATGGGTTAGATACATAAACTATCATGAAATTCAGAGTTGATGTATCTAGAAGTTTAGTCTCATCAAAAGAAACCCAACGTGACAGACGGCGCGTCAATCGAACGCCCGATCTGAGAGTTATTGGTTTTTTCATTCCAGGGGCCTGGTTGGAATTACGCTCGTTCCAAACCCAACTATTTTTCAAAGTTGCCCAAAACTCACTTAGAGTATCTCAAAATTACTGCCTCATCGCAAGGGTCTCAGTGCCATAGACAGCACGTCGATCGAACGCATGGTCAAGAAGTTATTCACATTTAAGCGAAATGGGCCCGGCCCGTCAAGCTCGATGGGCTGGCAGGTCGGCCCGTCTTGGTGCGGCGGGTCTAACCCGGCTAAGGGGTCGGCCCGGCCCGGTGAGGTGCGGCCCAGCCCACGGCTGGCCGCGGCTCGGCCAGTTGGCCGAGTGAAAAGGGGGGCGCCCCCCCCCCCCCCCCCCCCGTTTTCCGAAATGGCGGCGCCGAGTGGCGCCGCCCCTACTGCCCGGTCGGTCAAAGCCGGTCGTTCTTCTCTAGCACGAGTGGACCGCACAGGCAGGCCGCTGTTCTCCCACACGGCACCTTCGGGTGTCATGGCCTTCTTTAACCCGGTCGGCCGCCTGCCGACCGGTTCGCCCGCGGAAGCGGCCCGCGGAAGCGGGCCACGGTTCTCTGCAGCGCGGCACCCTCATGACGCCACGGTTCCTTCAACCCTGCCGGCTTTAGCCAACCGGTTCTTCTTCGATAAAGCGGCCCGGTTGTAGGTCACGGTCTTCTAACGGGCCGGCGCATGTCCGTCTTTTCCGCCACCACCTCGGTCATAGCTGCCTCTTCTACCTCTGCCTCCATCACAAATAAAAACAAGGATCAACGGAGGGTTGTCGGCCCATGTTCGTTCGGCCCACACCCTCCACGTTAGGCGATAACATATGGCCGAAGACAAACCAAGAAATTCAACGAAGAACGAAGTACAATTTATTCACTTAAAATTATACAAAACCCCTACCTCGTATAATTTGTTGCACCTCGTCGAGCCGCAGAAGACGAGCGTCACGGAGGTCGGGCATCACGGAATACGGACATTGATTCTGTTGACGTCGGGGTGCGTCCGAAGAGAAAGCGTCATTGTATAAGTTCTTTTCGTTCTTCGTCGAAGATGTTTTTCGTTGAAGAACGGTGTTCTTCTTCAAGAGAAGAACACTATTCTTCTAATTCTTGAGAGCTTTTCCAATCGAATATTTTCCAACCCAAATACAATAAAAAGGCATCTCAATATAATAATATTTCCATGCCTTTCAAAATATTTCAAACACACAACAATTAATTACATGATTCACTTAATTAATTTTCCATGGGTTGGCAAGAAATTCAAGGGTCTCATAAACTTTAAACAAAGGTGAGTTGGCACTTTATTGGAGGGAGGTGGAGAGGATCCTCCATTAAGTGGGAGTTCAAAAGTTAAAAAGGGGTTTCATGGGAGTTAAAGGGGAGATGAAGAGTTAGTTGCTCGTGTGGGCCCCAACACACATTATCCTCTCATGGGAGGTTATGTGGGGCCCACCCAAACTTCCCTTTAGTGGAAATAACCACCTCTTAAATAAAATTATACAATATAACAATTTTATTTATTTTCCTAGGAACCCCCAAATAATAACTCCTACTCCCGACCAAAACGCAATTGCGGTAAAGGTACCCTTAAAAGAATACCGGCTCTACGAGTTCATCGGTGCCCTAGGATTTCAATTCCGAGCACCGGTTCAAAAGATAGAAAAACCTGCACGTACGTTTACTGAACGTACCCAAAAAAACTTTATAATTTGATTATGGGCACACAAGGCCTCGGAATCAGATGTCGTCATAAACTGCGGACTCCTAAAATTCCAAAGAAATTAAGAAAAAAATTTCGTGAAATTTATAGGTCTTTAAATCACCCCCCACATAGGGCTTCACGTCCCTGTAAAGCTACAACACACACTAGGGAAAAAAATTGGGGTATTGAGCACGCATTTGAGCCTCCCGCTACCAGGTGCTCTCCTGGAGGTTCCCGTGCTGCCAGCGAACACGCACCAGAGGAATCGATCATCCACATAGAACCCGCTCCTATTGATACTCGATCTCCATCGGGACCTACATGAATGTATCCTTGTCATCGATGTCCAGCTCCCCATGGTCGATGATGTGGGACGGGTCATACACGTATCTCCTCGGTTGAGATACGTGGAAGACGCCATGCACCCGGTGCAACTAAGGTGGAAGGTTCAGGCGGTAATCCACCTCTCCTACGCTACTGAGGACCTGGAATGGTCCAATGAAATGCATAGATAACTTGATGCCTCGTCCAAATCTCTATAGACCTCGTCGAGGTGAGACCCATAAGAAGATGTGGTCTCCATCCTCAAACTCGAGTTGTCTTCATCTCCTATCAGCATAGGACTTCTGTCTGATTTGTGCAGTCTTCATCTGCTCCTGAATGATTTGCACTATCTTCATCGTATCCTGAACCATCTCTGGTCCTACAAGTGCTGACTCCCCTGGGTCAGTCCAGCACAGAGTTTATTTGCAAGATCGGTCGTACAGTGCCTCGTATGGTGTCATCCCGATGGTGGAGTGGTAGCTGTTGTTGTACGCAAATTCCATGAAGGGTAGGTGATCCTCCCAGCTGCGACCAAAGTCGAGGAAACATGCACGGAGCATGTCCTCAAGAGTCTGAATGGTCCTCTTAGTCTGACCGTCCATCTGAGGATGGAAGGAGGTGATCAAATGAAGTTGCGTCCCGAAAGCCTTCGGCAACCCCTTCCATAGCCGGTAAGTGAAGCGAGCATCTCGATCAGAGACGATAGTCAATGGAACACCATGAAGTCATACGATCTCCTAAAGGTAGAGGTATCCATATCTCTCCACTGAGTCCTAGTCTCTGATCGGTAACATCACAAAATCCTTAGATATCTCGTCCCACTTCCACCCTAGGACCTCTAATGGTTGTACCAAGCCTGCTGGTACTTGTTGCTCTGCCTTCACTTGCTAAAAAGTGAGGAATCGAGAGACAAACTATGCTACTGCTTTCTTCATACCTGGCCACCAGTGTTTTCATCTGAGGTCCTGATACATCTTCGCCACTCCTGGATGTACCGCTAGAGTGGAAGTGTGGAACTCCCTCAATACCTCCTCCTTTAGTGCAACTGGTACCATGGTACGTCCTTTGAAGAGGATGACATGCTCCCCACCTTTAGAAAATCCATCAGGTGCCTGTCATGAGGATATCTGAGCACGTCGTGTCTCATAGTCAATGTCCCCTCACTGTGCCTCCCTGACTCACTGAAGAAGTGGAGGATTGACTGTGAGATACTGAAGAAATTCCACTCCATATTTATCCACAAAGGATATCTGCAACGCGGCTAGCTGATTTGTCGCCTCTCCTAGAAACTGAATGTCTGATCTTTTGCTGAGAGAATCTACTACAACGTTCCCCTTCCCAGGAGTATAAACTATCTCAAAGTCATAGTCCTGTAAGAACTCGATCCATCATTGCTGGCTCAGGTTTAGGTCCTTCTGCGATAAGATGTACCTAAGACTCTAGTGGTCAGAGTAGACTGTAAAATGATCTCCCATCAGATAGTGCCACCACATCTTCAAGGAGAAGACCACTGCTGCTAACTCCAGGTCATGGGTAGCATAGTTCTACTCGTGCTATCTGAATTTCTGTGAACCATACACAATCACTGCTCGCTGCTACATCAAGATGCACCCGAGTCTGGTCTCTGATGCATCGCAGTAAACTACGTACCCTACGCCCTCCTCCAGTAGCCTCAAGATAGGCGCACTAGTCAACCTCTACCTCAACTCTTGAAAGCACTGCTGGAATCTATCTGACCACACGAAGGGTTTCCCCTTCTTCATCAAAGCTGAAAGCGGTGCTGCAACTCTGGAGAAGTCTGGAACAAATCTCCGATAGTATTCATCCAGACCCAGAAAAATTCGTACCTCCGTCACACTCCTAGGTGGCTCCCAAGAAATTACTACCTCGATCTTTGCTGGATCCACTACAACTCCAGCCTCCGATATGATGTGTCCTAAGAAGTGAACCTCTCGAATCCAGAACTGGCACTTCGAGAGCTTACCATAAAGCTGGTGCTCTCAGAGTGTGTCCAGTACTACCTATAAATGTTAGGTGTGCTCCTCCTCAGTAGTCGAGTAAATCAGTATGTTGTCGATGAAAACTACGACAAATCTATCGAGGTAAGGTTGGAAGATCCTGTTCATGAGACTCATGAACACTGCTGGAGAATTGGTTATGCTGAAGGGAATAAACAAGAACTCATAGTGGCCATACAAACACCTGAAGGTTGTCTTATGCACATCCTCATCTCGAAATCTGATCTGGTGATAGCCTGACCTGAGGTCTATCTTTGAGAACCATCGTGCTCCCTTGAGCTGATTAAAGAGGTCATCAATCCTTGGGAGTGGGTACTTCTTCTTCACTATTACCTTATTCAAGCGACGGTATTCGACACATAGTCGCAAGCTTTCATCTGCCTTCTTGGAGAACAAAATCGGAGATGCCCCAGGTGAAACACTGGGTCGGATAAATCCCTTCTCCTGTAAGTCCTCCAGCTGTACCCGTAGCTCACGAAGCTCGGTGGGAGCCATCCGATATGATGGAGCAGATATCGGTGTCATCCCGGGGTACATGTCAATGTAAAAGTCTACCTATCTACGAGGAGGTAGTCCTGGGACGTCTTCAGGGAAAACATCCACGTACTGATTCACCACAATAGGAAAATTTGGACTTTTCACATCAACCGCTCTGAGGATGAGACTAGCCAACTGATTTGTGATCGGCTGCCCCCTCCTCTATGTAAGTCCATCCTGCACTACAAAGGCTCCCTTCTCACCGGTGAAGGTGAACATGGTCCCATTCGTGCGGACACACCGCACTTTACGCCTAATGCAGTCAATATGAGAATGATCTATGGACAACCAGTCCATACCCAAGATGATGTCGTAAGGCCTCAATGCCACTACAAGAAGATCTCAGCCGAATCTCTCGCCTCCTAGAGTAAGCTCACACTACCGGCACGAGTGCGTAATCATCGAGTCTTCTCCTGTAAGAGTCTCTAGCTATAAGGATCGAGTCAACGGCTCCGTCGGAATCTCCGAGCTCCAAACAAGGGAAGCGGTAATAAAAAAATGACTTGCACCTGTCAAGATAAGTACTACAACAAGGGTGGAGTAAACAAAGATAGTACCTTGAATCATCTTAGGTGCGCCGTGGTCGTAGGCCTTTACTTCCTGGAGCTGAGCCTACCTCTGTCCGCCAGCTCCCTATAGTCAAGATGGACCTCCTGGTGGTGGTGGTGGTAGTGCCTCGAAATGTCGTCCACCACCCGCTGCTCGGCTAGCTCCTCTTCCACGTCTGCATGCTCCCAGCGGACCACCACGGTCAAACCTCTGCCTCTTCCTGGGAGGTCCCTCTACTTTCCGCTGCTCGTCCGCATGGAGGGTCGGGCAGTCATGAGCCATGTGGACCTGCCCACCGCATGCATAGCATTGCCTGCTCCTCGTAAGGCTGACTCTGTTTTGTTTGCCCGGCACAACCGAACCTGTATCCTGAGGTCTCCAACCTGATGGCCTGGTTTTCTTGGACCTCTGTGTCAACTGTCTACTTTCGGTAGTAGAAGACTTCGCTACAGGTCGCGTTGTGGTGGGTCTCGCCACTGGTGACTGCTCAGTGAGAAAACTCTCCACTAGAAGGGCTCGCTCCAGCACCCCCACCTGTGTCAGGATGCTGAGGGGAATTGTCGAAGCCCTGATCTCATGCCTGAGTCCATACTCGAAGGTCCGGGCCCTGAAGAACGGGTCTCGTACCATATCCGTGGAGTAGCGTGAGAGGTCGGTGAACCTCGCTGAGTACTGATCTACTGTCATACTACCCTGTTGTAGATGTAGTAACTCCTGAATCCACACCGCACAAAGGGTGGCTGGAACAAACTCCAAGATGAAGACACTCTTGAAGTCTATCCAAAGTAAAGATCCCTCGTCATGCACTTGGAGCATCAGGCTCCACCATCTACCTGCTGTTGCATGCAGGAGACTTGCGGAAAGGATCATCATAAGGTCGGCTGGTGTCCCTACCAATCTAAAAACTCTCACGATATCCTCCATCCAATCCTCAACTGCCTGTGGGTCTGTCTCTCCATGGAACCTAGGCGGCCTCTATTTCTGGAACTTGTGAAACACACTCAGGCGGTGTGCACTCTCTGCTGCTGGTGCTGGTGGTATTGGTGGTCCAGTGGGTAGAGGTTTCGTTGGTACCTCCGCTGTGATAGGGCCCTACACCGAGGCCTCGTCGTTTGGTGGGCTACCATATCGTACATAACTCGGAACCCTTGCTGGCTGCCTTCGTGGGGCCATCCTAAAATGAAACAGATGTGCCACGGTCAAAACAGTATACCTGGTGACCTGACACAAAGTAATCACGAAAAAAACTTTTCCAAAGGTAACACACACGCAATCAGTGTTTTCGTGCACTGAGTCAGAAATCAGAGGTCAGGGTCCTGGTGTATGGATAGGTCGGTCGTCGCACTAACACTAGACTCCCTGGACTAAAAACTACACTCAATACTCTTAACACTATTACTTCACAGAAATAATGATCAGGGTCCTGAGTTATGTGGTAGAACCGACTCCTCTGATACCAATTTTTCACGACCCATCCTCGGGACCCGTGACGTGACTACCCCAAGCCCGCCTTCCATAGGCCAGGGGCTAGAGACTAGCACTAATGGCGTAAATCCCTAAGCTTGGAAGGCATTTCCTTTATAGAAGTAACACACGCACAAACAAAGTAAGCTGGAAGCAAATCACTAAGAGAAAACTATATACAAAAAGTAGTGCTGAAAGTAAAGGGGCCGGAAATACAATACCAACAGTAAAGTACAAGTACAATGAAAATAAAGTACAACTAAAAAAGCGACAACAGCTAAATAGGGAAGCTCCTGGAACGACTGTCGAGTATCCTACCTGAAGGGTACATACAGATTTCCACCTCAGCACTCTGCGCCTATCGGTCCGCTCCGTGTACCATCTCACCGTATGGTCCACCTCCGGGTACCCTCCGGTCCTAGCTCGCTCTCGGCCTCCGTCAACGTTGTCCATTGTCTGCATCCAACACAATGAGGTGTGGGCATAGCCCGTGTAGGGGTGAGTATAACGATACTCAATAGGGACCCAGAGACCCCTGAAGGTCTCCCAAAATCCACAAAGGATAAACCACAAAAGAAAGATACAACCACGAAGTATCAACCAACCCTACTTAGGTATATGCCCATACATATACCTAAGTTATCAATCTCAGTTCCGCTCTAACTCTCGAGCCCAATCACAACCCAGTCCACACATGAAGTAAAGTCAATCACATTGACGATAATGATTGGAGGTCAAGACTCAGCTCACATAGGTATACATATTTCGTATAGAGATATAAATGATCAGATGTAGTCACCGATTCATCTAAGATGTCGGACCCACACATGATACAAGACCATCTAAGCTGTCGAACCCACACAGGATACAAGACCAGCTACTCTGTCAGACCCACACAGGATACAAGTACAGAAGTCAAATTGCCAGACCCATACAGGATACAAGAACATTAGTCGTCACTGTAGAACCCACGGAGGATCCCAGTACAGTAGTCGTCACTGTCGAACCCACGGAGGATCCCAGTACAGTCGTCGACGTAGTCGCAGCCAGCTCTAGGGTTCCCGTACACAGCATGCTCGATTCCAGGAGAGTCCGCTCCATGAGCAAAGGGGGTAGATACATAAACTATCATGAATTCCAGAGTTTAGGTATCCAGAATTTCTGTCTCATAAAAAAGAACCCAACACGACAGACGGCGCATCAATCGGACACCCGGTCTGAGAGTTATTGGTTTTTTCGTTCCAGGGGCCCAGTTGGAATTATGCTCGTTCCAAACCCGGCCATTTTCCAAAGCTGTCCAAAACACAAGTAGAGTATTGTAAAAGGACCTTCTCATTTTAAGGGTCCCAATGCCGCAAACGATGCATCGATCGGATGCACGGTCAATAAGTTATTCACATTTAAGCGAAATGGGCTCGGCCCGTCAAGCTCGGTGGGCTGGCGGGTCGGCCCGTCCTGGCTCAGCTGGTTCGACCCAGCTAAGGGTTCTGCCCAACCCGATGGGGCGCAGCCCAGCATGGCGGGACGCGGCCCAGCCCAGCCCGGCGGGGCGTGGCGGGCCGAGCGAAGCAGGGGGCGCCCCCCCTCCCCCCCCCCCCCCCCCCCCCCGGTTTTCCGAAACGGCGGCGCTAAACGGTGCCGCCCCTCCTGCCCGGCCGACTAGGCGTGACCAGCCCGCACAGGCGGGCTACTATTCTCCCACGCGGCACCTTCGGGTGTCGCAGCCTTCTTCAATATGGTTGGCCACCTGCCATCCAGTGCTCCCGCCGTAGTGTCTCACGGAAGTGGGTCGGGGTTCTCCGCAACGCGATGCCCTCATAGCGATGCGGTTCCTTCAGCCCGGCTGGCTTTACCCGGACGGTTCTTCTTTAGCCGAGCGGCCTAGTTGTGGGCCGCTGTCTTCTAATGGGCCGGTGCATGGTCGTCGTTTCCGCCACCGCCTCGGTCATCGCCACCTCTTCTACCTCTACCTCCATCGTGAATAAAAACAAGGATCAACAGAGGGTTCTCGGGCCGTTTTCATTCGGCTCGCGCTCTCCGCGTTAGGCGATAACAGAAGGTTGAAGACAAACCAAGGAATTCAATGAAGAACAAAGTACAATTTATTCACTTAAAATTATACAAAACCCATACCATGTATAATTCGTTGCACGTCGTCGAGCCACGGAAGACGAGCGTCGTGGAGGTCGGGCGTCGCGGAATACGGACGTCAATTCTGTTGACGTCGAGGTGCGTCTGAAGAGAAAGCGTCGTTGGAGAAGTTCTTTCCACCCTTCATCGGAGATGTTCTTCGTTGAAGAACGGTGTTCTTCATTGAGATAAGAACACTATTCTTCTAATTCTCCATAGCTTTTCCAATCGAATATTTTCCAACCCAAATACAATAAAAAGGCCTCTCAATATAATAATATTTCCATGCCTTTCAAAATATTTCAAACACACAAAAATTAATTAAGTGATTCACTTAATTAATTTTCCATGGGTTGGCAAGAAATTCAAGGGTCGCATAAACTTTAAACAAAGGTGAATTGGCACTTTAATGGAGGTAGGTAGAGAGGCTCCTCCATTAAGTGGGAGTTCAAAAGTTAAAAAGGGGTTTCATGGGAGTTAAAGTGAAGATGAAGAGTTAGGTGCTCGTGTGGGCCCCACCACACATTATCTTCTCATGGCAGGTTATGTGGGGCCCACCCCAGCTTCCCTTTGGTGGAAATAACCACCTCTTAAATAAAATTGTAGAATATAACAATTTTATTTATTTTTCTACAAACCCCCAAATAATAACTCCTACTCTCAAGAAAACGCAACTACGGTAAAGGTCCCCTTAAGAGAATACGAACGCTACGTGTTCATCGGTGCCCTCGGATTTCAATTCCGAGCACCAGTTCAAAATATAGAAAAACTCGCACCTACATTTACTGAACGTACCCGAACAAAACTTCAGAAATTGATTCCAGGCACACCGGGCCTCGGAATCAGGCGTCGTCAGAAACTGCAGACTCGTAAAATTCGAAATAAATTAAGAAAAAAAATTCCTTGAAATTTTTGGGTCTTTCCATGAGTATTTTTTTAATTATATACATGTTGTAAGAATTATAAAGTATATAAGGATTGTATTGTAGTACTATTTCATTAAGGAATCGAGATTGTGTGGAACAAAGAAAAGTGACTCAATATCAGGTTAATTTTTTTTGGAAAATATTTGGTTGAGATAAAGATAAACCATAATATGGTTATGATACTGAGGTAATGATTTTGGAATAATATATTATTATTTTGGATAAATTATATTGGATATTCTTAACTACCTTGAGACTAATTAATGATTTGTATATTCCATCATTGTTGGAGTTTACAACATTTTTGGATATAAGGAGTATATCCAGTATTCTATAAGTAATAAGGGAGCATGAATGTAATCAATACAGTTATATGATAATTCAGGGTGTTAGAATGTTTTAAAAGAATACAGGATGAAGATATTTACATGTCATTACCTAGAAAAAACGATCTTCATTGTGTTTGCGTTCCTTATAAATTTTGGACTGTGAGTTTGGATAGAAGTATTTTGGATAAGTCTAAAGGTTGGAAGTGGTTAAGTTTGACATTGGATACTATTTTTAAGGTTAAATAACTTCTTGAGATTATTTTTGGATTGTCATAAAAAGGACAACTCGGAGGTCGGGTGACAACCCGTCGCATATGGAAAGGTCATGAGACTTGAACCCGCAATTGAACGGTGACAAGGGTGGATCACCTACCACTGGCATACGAGATGTCCTGGTTTGTATTGTGTAGTTTTTTTAATAGTCGGACAAATGAATTATAAATTCAATATTTTTGGAACCCTATACGATTTGGATAAATAGAATATTTTTGAATTCTATTATCTTTTGGAGTGAAAGATGAGTTTGTGGTAGGAATTAGTTGAAGTATGAAACTCTACTTGTCAAGTATATATATATATATATATTCTTCTTATTATATGAATAAATTAATTCTTAAACTTTAAGGAAGGGATCTTAAAACCAAAAATGTGTTATCCTAATAACATATGTTTTATTGAACCAATGACATTTTACATCATCTTAGATTGATGGCTTTGAGGCATTCAATATTACACTTGTTTTTGATTGATGACCTCAATCACTCCCTATAAATATTTACATTTTCCATCCAATTATGTGTCTCTAATTGCCACCAATTTTCTCCTAATAGAGATCATAATTTTGTGGTAACTTTTTTATTTCCTTTCTCTCTTATTAAGACTAAATTTTATTTACCCAATTTCTGATGTGGGTTTTCCACAAAGGTATTTTTCTATTTTTAACCATTTATTTTTGAAAAACAATTTCAAATTTTGAGGATGCAATTTATTTAAGGAGGCGAGAATGTAACACCCCAAGATTTCATAGTACGTTATCTCATTAAAGTAATTCAGTAGCTTGTGCTACATGAAACACCAAGTTCGAGCGCAGGACAACTTACCACACTAACCGTTCAAAAAGCGAATATGAATAGTATTAACTGAATTTTGAATATTATATATTCTATATAATTTTAACATACATATTATGTGTTTCTTAGACATAATATAAGAACAAATTCATTTTTTCAGATAAAAGAAGTATTTTTTAAAAAAATACAATTTTACCGCCTTTTAATGGCGAACCCTTTTTAAAACTAATACTTGATAGTTCTATATATTCAATTTAATGAAATTAAATTTTTATTTAGAAGCGGTACATAAAAATTTAGTTTATATAAATTTTTGGTACTTTTCTGAAAACTTTCATATTTTGATGAATAGTGAAAAAATACTAAATTTTAATTAAAAACAACTTTTTTAATCAAAATAATTTATAGTGTTAAATTATAAATTTGAATGGTTTTTGGGTATCAATAGATTATATTTTTATCATTTAATATAATTTAGGTCATTGTATGTAATTTCACATTTAAATTGGACATAAACAAGTGTCAATCTTTTGATAGTTATTATTTTTTAAAAACACGCTTTTTGTTTTAACAACAGGAATTAATTTTAAATTAATTTTTGTCACATCTTTGTTTTTAATTTGGAAAAATGGGTTCCATATTTGGAATCAGTATTTCCAAATTGTGTAAATAGGTAACTTTTATCTTTAGACATTATGAATAATTACTTCGGTAAATATTTTATTTACCATGGTTAAAGAGTAAATCCGATAAATATGGGTAAATAAATAATATTAAATTAATAATAATTACTCTAGCAGGTGTCCTAACCCTATTGTATGATACATGTATAACCATGGGAATACTTGAGTAGATTTTGGGACCCCATGGAGCCACTTGGGAATGATAATGACATTTTATATTAAATAATCCAAAGTAAAGACAAAAATAACACAAAGCAAATATCTTTTAGTAAAAAAAAATTTATATGAGGTTATATAATTTATATATTCGACTATAAATATTAATTAGAAATATAAAAATATTTCCAAAATCAGGATATTTTATTTATAAATTTTCGATATAAAATAAATATATTTATATATGACACAATAATGATGCAGTATTTTCCTTATTAATGAAAAAATAAAATAAATGATATTATAAATACTAAAATAAATACAATTTGAAAGTTTTTATGGAATAAAAAAAATTTATAGGTGACTATGACATGTTATGGTTTATTAAATGTATTTATTTAGAATTAATAAAGTTGTTAGTACTATAAAAAATCAATTATTAAATAATGTCAAAATTTACATAAATGAGTTTTTAAAAAAAATACAATATTATTGGTTGATATAATAATCCTAAAAATATAAGGTTTGGACAAAAGACTTATATAATTATATTTTTATCATTAATAAACCACTTGTAGTTCTCTTGAAAGTTTATAGTAAGTTTATTAACCATATAATATAAGAATACAAAGAGACAGGGTAAATGTAAAACTATTTAACTAAGAGTTAAATCTAAAAGATAAAGTTAATATGATGACCTAAACCTATATAAAACCTATTGGTTGAGATTTTTTCGACTTATAATCACCTTATACTTTAAATAATTAATTTTTGAGCCATTATAAATTGAAAATTATTTTATTATAAAATAATATTTCAAACTTTTCCTAAAGTGACCCTCACCTCTCTTATAAAAGGGCACTTCCCTTCTCTTAATTTCACACCTCCAAAGCCTTTTGTCTTGGCTAAACCATGGAAAAATATCATCCAAACTTTCCTACCTTCATCTTAGAGGCCTTCCTTTGGTCACATATCCAACCTAAGGATCCCTTTTCATCAAATCAAAAGGAAGAACCCAAAGAAGAGGTAAATATTTTATCACCTCTTTCAAGTTATTTTCTTCTTCCACTTCCTCTTTCTTTGTTGTTTCCATTCTAAAATAATAACTCCAATATCTTCTATATACTATGATGTTGTTATAAAAATTATACAACCATATTAATTATTTTATCCATCTTATAAATGACAAAGTCATCATACATGCGTACGTACGGATTACCGTCTCCACATCATGGTGTAGTTTGTTATTCAAACACTTCATTATTTGGATGGGTAAAATAACGAGTATAACTGATATAAATAAAAAATATAACATGTTAATGATTATTTATATATGATATACCATCCAATTACATATGATTTCTCCATCAATATAATGATATTTTCTCTCAAGCGTACGTACGGATTATCGTCTCCTCGACGCAATGAGATTCATTTCCACGTTCACCGTTCAACGATGATTATAAAATATATATCACTAATAAGTACGTAATATATGAAATAATAATTCTACTGGATATATATATATATATATCTATTTTTTTCTGTGTACTTACATATATCTTATTCACTTAGTTCCGTTCAATACGATATGAAAACAGAAACAGCGTTTATGCGTACGTACTGCCTACCGTCTCCATAAATGGTGTTTTCCATTTCATATATACATCTATTATACATATTTATATTCTAAATATATAAGATATATAAATCATTTTTTATATTCTGTATGTATTTAAATCATTATCTAAGTGATAAGACCAGGAGTAACAAGTTAAAACACGTACGATAAAGAAAGCGATTATTACCCAAAATGTTAATTTAACATGGAAATTATTATCAAATAGGTAGTATAATAACATAAATGAATTGTGTATGATATAATAAATATTAATATCATTCTAGTATAATTTAATAATATACTACAGTGTTTATACAGAAGGTTAACTGTACCCTCAACTAAAGGAAAGTGCAAGGTAAGGGTTAATTTCACAATCTCTTTATTATTTGAGGTTATTTATACGTAAGTATCTACTGGGAAATATTTTGTTATCCATGTCCATGTTTCACAAAATATTTTTCAAAGTGATTATTTTTAAGCTAATTTTTTACTAAAACATCATTTTAAATGTTTTAAATATTTATTCTTCTAAATCATTCTCATTAATGTCTATGTTTTCAAAATGGTTTTTAAGGATTTATTTATATTGACATGAATTTTTTTAAAATATTAATTCCTTTAAAAAGTTTCAAAGTGGTATGGGACAATTTGATTCAAAAATGTCTTTAAATGTCTTCCTTTATAAATTGTGTGACTTTTAAATTCTTTTATGAAAAAAGGGTATTTCTATCAAAGATTTTTTACAAATCATTTTCATCTATATCAACATCCCTTGATGGATTTTAAATTTGTTTGAAGTTGATTTATTATTATACAAATATTCCATATTTTATTGAAGGTTTTTTATATGTTTTACTGTGGATGTATCTTTTTTATACCATTCATGGTTTATAGATAAAGTATTGACACTTCGTATACAAGTTTTAATACGAATGTTTATGTTATGTTTAAACCTTTTCATATGAGGAATGCATTTGACTTAGTAAGTGACAGGTGGAGCCCGCTATAGCTCCTTGATGCATCGGTAGGTCTCATGAGACAAAATAGTATCTTGGTACAAGGCCTTGACAAAATCTTATTTTTAGTCTTGGCATAAGGCCTTGACTATGCGGTTATGAAGTCTGGAATTATGCATTCCATCATTATGAAAGTGGCTATTGATATTCCATGTGATTATTAGACTAGTAGAATATCCATGTGAATAAGTAAATGAGATTATTTAATTTTATCTTTTCCATATTATGCTGAAGTTTAAGTTTAAAAGTCTTTTTTTAGTCTAATACATTGCCTTAAATGTTTATATTATTTTTGAAAGTTTCTGCTATATTGTTATCCTTACTGAGCATCTGAGATCACCCCTTTCTATGTTTTATTTTTCCGAGGATGTGAAGAAGAATTTTATGATTGATAAGCAGGGTTAATCTAAGGGATTAATGAAATTATCAAAGGATAATGTATGTTGTGTTTTATTTTCTAATGTTTAATGTAATGTTCATGTATGTAATCTATTTTTCAAGACTGCTAAACTGATCGTTATTTTGAGATTTGACTCCTTGTAATCATGTCAATATATTAAAATAATTCCTTGACTCCCATAACTGGGGTTGGGGTGTTACAGTTGGTATCAGAGGAAGTTTAGCAACAACCTTGGAAATAGATTTAGATAAACTCTGATTAGAGAACATTACACTAAGATAGACTTTGAGGATTAGTATAGAATAACTTCCTAGAATTTTGGTAATGTAGATATTTTGTGTATTTTCCAAGTAATACATCCCTGTCTAGATATGAGCAGGTAGAGGCAGCTCTGGAACAAATGTACCTAGGAGTGAAAACTCTAACAAGGAGTTTTGGGCTTGACCCGGGGTATGCTGGTACACGACAACTGGCCTTGCTGCACTCTTGGTTACGACACTCCTGGGGGATATGCTTAGGATAATTAACATTTTCATTAAAAGCAATTATGATGGATTTATGAGTAAATACTTTCTCAAAGAAAAAATTTTATGATTATAGATTATATGCATAATCTTTTTAATTTAGGTTAGGTTTTTTACAATTTTTTAATTATGCATTGAGATTCATAAACTAACATAGTGTATGCCATTTTTTAGAAATGGTGCCCAGTAGCTGAAATGTGACCTCCAACAATACGCATGATTCAAAGAGTAAGAAGGATCATATCTTTCATAGTATTAAGAAAAAAATTAGAAATGAAATAGTCTCCCACGTATTATCATAATATGAAGAAATAGTATCATGTGTTAATAAGATAAGTAAAGAATTTCCTGAGACCAATGGCTTTGAAGGTAAGTAAGAGAAGAAAAATATAGTAGAGAGAAATATGGATAAAGGGAATAAGGTAAAGAAGGATTTTCACATATGTGATAACTGTGAAAAGAATCACATTGGTAAATGATTGAAGGGAAAGGGATTTTGTTATAAGTGTGGAGTAAAAGTACACCATGTATGTGATTTCAAGGGTAAGAAAAAGGTTTCAAATGTACAATGTTACAACTTCAAGGAGTTAGGACACTACACAAATCAATGTCCTAATCATCAAAGTATACCCCTAATGCTGCTATTATATAATAATCAAGTTATGATACTACCGAAGATGAAGAGGAATGATTAAGAGTTATTATGTTGTTATTAAAGTGTTGTGTCATTTGAGTATTGTATTAATGATGTACATGTTGTAAGAATTATAGAGTATAGGATTGAACTGTAGTACTATTTCATTAAGGACTTGATATTGTGTAGAACCAAGAAAAGTGACTCAATAGCAGGTTTTTTTTGGAAAATATAAGGTTGAGTGAAAGATAAACCATAATATGGTTTCGATACTGAGGTACTGATTTTGGAATAATATATGATCACTACGGGAAAACCCGATTATTGCGACGGGGTATTTGCGACGGGCTTTATTCCCGTCGCAAAAACTCCGACGAAAAGCGTATGTGCGACGGGAATATATTCCTGTCGCAGATGGTCAGTTATTTGCGATGGTAATACAGGACCCGTCGCAATAGATATGGCGTGGTTTGCACGCCAAAACGTGGGAATCCTATTTGCGATGGTCGCCTTCTACCCGTCGCAACTACCCAGCGGTGGTAAATACTATTTTCAATGGGTAATTGTCCTGTCGCAAAAAATATTCAGAAGGTGTTATTTCTGACGGGGCCCATCGCCAATACCGGTGGCGGTAAATAGGAATTTGCGACGGGGATATCTGCACGTCGCTAATAGTGTGTCAGCAGGCAGCTATTTACGACGGGCCCGTCACAAAAACCCTTTTAACTGCCACCCGTAATGAATGCGGGTGAAGGTATTTGCGACCGGGTCCGTCGCCAATACCGGCAGCGGTAAATAGGAATTTGCGATGGGGATATCCGCCCGTCGCTAATAGTATGTCGGCAGACATCTATTTGCGATGGGTCCGTCGCAAAAACCCTTTTAACCGCCACTCGTAATTAATGCGGGCGAAGGTATTTGCGACGGTATCCCGTCGCAAATAATCTAACCTATATATACCCGCCACCCGTTTTTTTTTCAAATCATTCAGATCTCTATTCCTCCCTCTCTTTAACTTTCAGTTCTAAGTAGAAAATTTCTCTCGTTTTAATTTTTTCTTACGAGAAGAGGAGAGAAGGAGTTAGGAGGTGCAAATTGCTTCAAAATATCAAAGGTATTTATATTTTTTTTATTTTTTGAATTATTTTTAATTTTTTAATTATTTTTAATTGTTAATTTTATTTTTAATTGTTAATTTTAATTTTTTTAATAGAATGTTTAGTAGATATATAGTATAATTAGATTCAGTGGTTTTGACAAATAATCCTTTTCTGGATACGAAAAAGTAGAGGCAGCTCTGGCACAGATGTACCTAGGAGTGAAAGCTCTGACAAGGTGTTTCGAGCTTGACTCGGGGTAACCTGGTACACGACAACGGGTCTTGCTGCACTCTTGGTTCGACACTCACGAAGGATGTTTTGGTAATAATTAGAAATAATATATTTAATCAGAAATAATTAGAAATAGTTATATTTAATTAGAAATAATTATATAATTATCAAATAATTAAGAAATAATTAGATTTAATTAGATTTAATTAAAATAATTATCAAATAATTAGGAAATAATTATATTTAATTGATTATAAAAAATTAGAATAATTAAAATAATTAGGAAACAATTAAAATAATTAGGAAACAATTAAAATAATTAGGAAACAATTAAAATAATTAGGACACAATTAAAAATTAAAAAACAATTAAAAATTACGAAACAATTAAAAATAATTACGAAAAAATTAAAAATAATTAAAAAACAATTAAAAATAATTAGGAAACAATTAAAAATAAAATAATTAGGAAACAATTAAAAATAAAATAATTAGGAAACAATTAAAAATAAATAGGAAACAATTAAAAATAATTAGGAAAAAATTAAAAATAATTAGGAAAAAAATTAAAAATAATTAGGAAACAATTAAAAATAATTACGAAATAATTAAAAATAAATAAGAAACAATTAAAAATAATTAGAAAACAATTAAAAATAATTAGGAAACAAATAAAAATAATTCAGAAACAATTAAAATGAATTAGGAAACAATTTAAAAGAAATAGGAAACAATTAAAAATAATTAGGAAACAATTAAAAAGAATTAGGAAATAATTAAAAATAATTAGAAAATAATTAAAAATAATTAGGAAACAATTAAAAAGAATTAGAAAACAATTAAAAAGAATTAGGAAACAATTAAAAAGAATTAGGAAACAATTGAAAATAATTAGGAAATAGTTAAAAGTAATTAGGAAACAATTAAAAAGAATTAGGAAACAATTAAAAACAATTAGGAAAATTAGCAAGCGTGATTGACCGCTCATCTACCTCAATTTTCTTTTCATTTGTGTGTTGAGGCTTGACAGGAAACTTCTGCCTCCACATGTAATATTTGATTTTACGGTCAAAATTATCAACCTCCTCGCCAGTATAGAGGTGAGGAGGTTTATAATTTTGACAATAAAAGAAAATATTACATGTGGAGGTAGAAGTTTCCTGTCAACCTCAACACATAAATGAAAAGAAAATTGAGGTAGATGAGCGGCCAATCACGCTTGTTTTTCTATTCAATGATTGATTAAACACCCGACCTATATGCATATCTTCACATTAATAATTAGTAATATAATTAATAACATAAATAGTAACATAATATAAAATATTATATTACTCTAATATTAATAATTATATAATACTAATAATATAATTATTTTATTATTATATGTTTAATATTTATAAAAAAATATTAATATTATTAAAATTATAAAAAAATTATAAAATATTATAATTATCAATATTTTCAACAAGTTTTGCTCTATTCTTAACATGTTCAAATCTTAAAGGGTCGCAAATTTTCAGGTCATGTCCAATAAAAAGTTTGCATCAACCGTGTCCAATGTAAACTCTATAATTATTCTTGCTTGGTTGATCACCTCGCAAGTAGCATTGCAATAGAATAACCCAAGTCATGTCTTTCTCATCTATAATAATCATATCACATGAATTTTTACATAGACCATTATTTCTTGAAAAATTAAGGGAAAGATACTGAAGTTCTCTTAATTTTTCAAGGAAGAATGATCTATGTAAAGGGTAATGCGAAATGATTCTTAAAGACGAGAACGACATTACTCGTGTCGTCCTATTGCAACACTACTTGCGAGGTGATCAACCATGTAAGGACAATTATAGAGTTTATATTAGACATGGCTGATGCAAACTTTTTATTGGGTATGACCTGAAAATTGACGACCCTTTAAGATTTGAACATATTAAGAATAGAGAAAAATCTGTTGGAAATATTGAGATTTGTAATAATTAGTAATAATTAATCAAAAAACAAATAAATTCGACTACATGGTTATAAATTGGCACAATTTCCAGGGGATTAGAGGCTACCTTTTGTTCAATGTCTCATATCTTTGCTACTTTCTCCCACTGAAATCAGTATGAAAAATGTGCTCTAACGTATGTCAGAGAAAGTTTTTCATACTGATTTCAGTCAGGATAAATTTAAAAAGAGATGAGCCGTCAAATAAAAGAGGTTCTTTTCCCTGACGACTCATCTCCTTGTAAGAAGATGAGTCGTCGGGAAAAAGAGCTTCTGCCAATCCACTGGAAATAAATAAGAATAATTAGTAATATAATCTCCACAACGATGATTACAAAATTTTATTTCATTATTCAAGAATATTTCATTTTTCCAAGTATTGATAAGTATTGCTAAATTAATAATAATTAGTGGGGATGATTACAAACTAACTCTATCGCATATAATTATTGATAATTACTAAGAAATAACTATAATTATGTATCTTCTCTTTTTAGGATATTGTTTTTCTTATATCAAATTATTTAACAACAATAATGGTTTTAAATTTTGTAGAAATATATATATGAATATAGAACAATGAAATCGACATCAATCATTATTAGATGATCGTGCTTGGATAAATCAGTGCAGAAATCCAAACGATTCTAGTTTAAATCTTGTATATGTTGATGGTGTTGAAGCTTTATTATCATTTGCATCATCAAACCTGGAATTTGTTTCAGAAGGGAAAATTAATTGTCCTTGTAAAAAATGTGCTCTGAGAATGTTTGAGACATTTGACATCGTTGGGAAACATCTCTTGCATTATGGTTTTCAATCAGATTAAATTTTTTGGTATCAACATGGTGAACGCAGTTCCAGAGAAGATACTAATAATTTGATTCTAGGTCCATCACGGTTTCAGAATTTAGTACATGATGTTATAGGGTCATCCGTTCAACAAACTGAAATCGATGATGATTTTGATTTACCTCCCGAGTTGGCACCATCTAAATTTGCTGAGTTATTCAGGTCTTCTGAGGATGCATTATATCCTGGTTGCAAGATAAGAAAATTAGAAGCAGTTGCAAAATTTATGACTATTAAATCAGATAATGGAATGTCAAATAACTATTTTGATCAGATATTTTCTTTGGTTAAAGCACTGTTACCTGAAGGAAATGTGCTTCCTGATAATTATTATGAGAGCAAGAGACTGGTTCGTAATCTGGGCCTTAGTTATTAGAAGATCCATGCATGTTCAAACGATTTCATCTTATATTCTGGTGAAAATGAGTCATTGGATAGTTGTCCCACATGTGGAAAATCGAGGTATAAAGAAGCTCAATCTGGAAAGTCTGGATTGATTCCTGTAAAACAGTTGAGATATTTTCGGCTTACACCCAGGTTTCAGCGTTTATTTATGTCTCAGAACACAGCGACAATGCTGTCATGGCACAAAACCAATATTTCAAATGGTAAAATCTTGATTCATCCATTTGATGGTGATTCATGGAAACATTTGGATCAACTGCATCCATCTTTTGCTTTAGAATCCGGAACGTGTGATTGGGTCTTTCAACTGATGGTTTTTGTCTATTTGGATCTTTTGGTAGTCAGTATTCCTGTTGGCCTATCTTTATAACTTCGTACAATTTACCTCTATGGATGTTGATGAAAGAGCCTTATATCTTTTTGACATTATTAATCCCAGGACATCCAAAAAAGAATATTGATGTTTATTTGAAACCATTGATTGATGAGTTAAATTTATTGTGGAGTCATGGTGTTGGTACATATGATGCTACTGCGAAACAGAATTTTGTAATGAAAGCTTCTTTGATGTGGACAATTAGTGACTTCCCGGCATATGGCATGTTATCTGGCTGGAGTACACATGGTCCAAAATAATTTCCTTACTATATGGGAGACAACAAAGCATTTATGCTCGTGAATGGAAAAAACATTTCTATTTTGACTGTCATCGCAGATTTCTTCCAATCGATCGTCCTTTTCGGAAGAATAAATCTCATTTCAAAAAAGGCAGAATTGTAAGATATGAACCTCCAAAAATGATCTTAGGTACAAAGTTACAATCAGTTATATTTTCATTACCTTCCATCACTTTTGGACCGATAATAAACCAATAGAAAATTCATGGCTTTGGGAAAGAACACAATTGGACAAAATGGAGCATTTTTTGGAATCTGCCATATTGGTCTGATTTGTTGGTCCGACACATGTTGGATATCATGCATATTGAGAAAAACTGTTTTGGTAATTTATTTCATATATTTTTGGATACATCAGGTAAAACCAAAATAATGTAAAGGCATGATTAGATCTTGCCCAAATTTGCAGGCGACCAGAACTTGAATTGTTTGAAAATATCAGATCATAGAGATTAATGAATCCAAAATCATCTTATACACTGACCAAAGAGAGTCTCTTATTATTTCTTCGGTGGATTGCAGATTTGAGACTTCCATATGGATATGCTTCCAACTTGGGCAGATGTGTTAAAAATGGTCATATTACTGGATTAAAAAGTCATGATTGCTATGTTATAATGGAAAGACTTATGCCTATTGTATTAATAGTTTTGTTGAATTCTAAGATTTGGGATTCAATAACAGATATATCATATTTTTTCTGAGACATGTGTGCGGCGATAACAGACTACGATACACTAAGCAAACTGGAAGAAGCTGTTGTTGTAATTATATGAAAACTGGAAAAAATCTTTCTGTCGTCTTTCTTTGACTCAATGGAACATTTTATATTACATTTTCCACATGAATCAAAATGTGGAGGTCTGGTTTAGTTTTTATGGATGTACCCATTTGAGAGATGCATGCAGAAATTGAAGAAAGAAGTACGTAACAAAGCATCAATTGAAGGCTCAATTGCTGAAGCTTATTTGCAAGAGGAAATTTCTTTATTCTGCTCTCATTATTTTGAATCTGAATATCCCTAAAAATTTAACCGCATGGGCCAGAATGAGGGAAATGTTGATGATGATATGAACAATCAATTATCAGTTGTCAATCAGCCCGAACTTGGCTTTGGTGTAGTTCATAATAGATGTCTTTCAGATGATGAACATCATAGAGCTCATACATATGTTCTACTCAACTGTGAAGAAATGTCACCAATTGTACAGTGAGTGCTCCTATCCCTTATTCTATAAATTCTTTTACAGTAAATTAATCATATTGTATGTGTAGGTTATATGATGTTCATATCAAGAAACAATTTCCACAAATTACAACAGCTGGCTTAGAAGAACGTCGGCAAAATAATTTTGCCGACTGGTTTCAAAAACTGGTAACATACATTCCTTTTTGGTTTTACATATAAAATCAATTTATTACTTATAATAGTGATAAATGTTTTACAAATTTTCAGGTATCTGTACATGCTGATAAGATTGATAGTCAATTGTGTATATTGAGTATCCCACCATCCAAAATGGTTAAATCTTATAATGCATATGTGGTGAATGGTTATCGCTTTCATACATTTGAATATGGGGAATCAATGAAAACAATGAATAGTGGTGTTTTTTTGAAGGGATCACATCATAGAGATATTGAAGTTGACTTTTACGGCATGCTTGAAGAAATTATTGAACTGTGTTATTTAGGACATAATTATGTAACAATATTTAAATGTCGATGTCTGGATACTAAGAGAGGCTTGCGTATTCATCCGACTCATGGAATTGTTGATATTAAACATAAAAGTCTTCTTGCAGTATATGAACCATTTTTATTGGCTCATCAGGCACATCAAATTTATTATGCAAAATACTTTGCTACTGCAAAAGAGTTGGGTGATTGGTGGAGTATAATAAAAGTTAAATCTCTAGAAAATCAGCTTACTCAAACTGAATGTGGTTCCACTGAAGTGCAAGAAAATGAAATTTTTCAGGACACTCCTCAAAACACATCTTTTTCACAAAGAGATATGAATATCGAGGATGACACCCCACGGTTAAGGGTCAATGGTGACGATGTTTTCAATGATGTTACAACTGAATTTGAAATGAAAAGAGATGATGAAAGTGAAACTAATATGGAAATTGATGATGTTGATGAGGAAGATCAAGACATTGACATTGAAAACTATGAAGATGATGATGAAGATAAAAATTGACACAGTAAAATGCTGGTTAGAATCATAACAAATATATATCTATACATAGTAGTTATTTTCAACTGTTTTCTAATAACAATCATTTCATGTTTCAGATGGACTCGGAAATGTATCGTCAATTGTTGGAGGCTGATCTACCTATGGATGATGACGTTCTTGGGTTATCTTACCCTTAGGCTATTGGCACTACAAGGAGCACTTGGAGGGGGCATGGTCTTTCCAGACTGATGATTCTAGATCCTATCCCGGAGCGACGTCCACCTCTTGGATTCGATGCGCTCACGCGGTGGTATGGTAACTAGTGTATTTTAGTTATCTTTCATTATAATTTATTTATATTATAATTGTTTGATTATTTATTCTTTTTCCACAGTTTTACGCATATATCTATTGGACAGGGGAGCGTTATCTTGTGCAATTATTTTTCTCAACCCTGGCTCACATGGGATCAGATTCCCGCTGATGTGCAGGCTGCCATGTTCGATCATTGCCTGGTACGTAATTAAATATTATTTATTTTGAAATTTAATTCATTAATAACTTTATATTAGGGTTTATGGTATCCCATCGACGAGAGCATGTGTGCCACTATCCACGCGGCATGGGTGGTGTCTATGCGTGACTGTTTCCGTCAGTTTTTGCATAATTTGAGAAAGGTGGCTATGAGGAAAGCCGGAGTAACAGAATTTGATATGTCCTATAGAGCCCACCGACCAAAGTACATTTCATCTCATGTTTGGGATGGATTATGTACACACTGGTTGAGTGGTGGATTTCAGAGGAGATCTGCATTGGGTCGACAGAATCGGGGGAGATAAGAGGTGACGCATCGAGCCAATAGTTGTACATTCAGTGCGCATAGAGAGCGTCTGGTAAGTACTTTTTTATATATTTTATACAGCTTTAAATATAAAAATTTTATTTTATATTCGTATAGGAAGCCAAGCAGCCCGGTATTATGACTTACGAAGTTTATCGGAGGATGTACACTGATCCGGCTACTGGAGAGATTAGAGGTGACCGCCAGCGTCAGATTGTGGTCAGTATTATTTTATTTTCAGTTTTCAAATTAAATGGATATAATATTTTCATTATTTTAATTTCTAATTGAAACTTAAGGAGTCATATGAGACCACGACCTCTTAGACACAGGCTGAGTGTCAAGACGAGACGGGTGATCAGACTAGTGTCCACCATTTTGATGAGACGGCATGGATGCAGGCGACCCAGTATGGCTTTGAAAAGGGCCGAGTAGTTGGTATCGGCTCTCATTTGACTCCTGTAGGTTATTATGGTACTGCTGTGATGTAGGCATCTAGCTCGAGAGGAGCTCGTAGAGAGACATCATCTTCTGCCTCACAGTATCAGGAGCAGCTGCGTGCTCAGAGTCAGCTTATAGAGGATTTGCGTCAGGGGCAGGAGAAGATGCGTCAGCAGCATGATGAGGAGATGTGTCGATGGTAGGAGCAGATGCGTCAGCAGTAGGATGAGGAGAGGCGTCGATATGAGGAGCAACATCAGGAGCAGATGGAGTATATGCGTCGTCTAACTCATAGTTTAGGGATGGAGTTTCCTCCACCACCTCCTCCAGGTCCTCCAGATTATCCACCCCCCCCAGTGATTTTTTTACATGTAATAAACCTTTGAGTTCGCAGTTTATTGTCATATTAACTATTTACAATTCCTCTTTCATATTAGTACGAATATTGCATGATTTAATTTGTTTTTATTTTTTTAATATTTTATTACTTATTAGTATTATTTTTAATGTCTATTTATTTTAGTAATATTACTTTTAATATTTTATATTTATTATTAATATTGAGAAGTTTATAATTTTATAATTTTATCAATATTAATAATATTAATATTATTTTTTAATAAATATGTATGTTTATTTTAATAATAATATTATTATATTAATTTTTTATATTATTATTATTATTATTATATAATATTATATTATTTATATTCATATTATTATTATTATTTGATATTAATATTTCATAATTATATTATATATTTTTTTTATTATTAATATTATAATAATATAATTTCTTTATATTATTAATATTATTATTATTATTATATACATAATTTAATAATAATAATATTATATTAATTTTTAATATTATTAATATTAGTATTATTATATAATATTATATTATTTATATTCATATTATTATTATTTTATATTAATATTTCATTTTTATATTTTTTATATTTTTTATTTATATTATAATAATAGAATTTTTTTATATTATTAATATTATTATTATTTTTATATAATATTATACGATTTGTATTAATTATTTTATTTTTTTTTATTTTTTTTTTAGTATTTGCGATGGGAGTATTTGCGACGGGCTGTCCCGTCGTAAAAAAAAAAATTACTGTCCCATTTGCGACAAGAAGAATACTCACCGTAAAAACTATTTCTACGACGGTCCATCACAAATATTTTTTAAATTTCCCATTTGCGACGGGTCATAAACCCTTCTTAACTAATATATCTGCGACGGCCCATCGCAAATACCTATTTTATATATAAACAAAAACCAATTTGTGATGGGGGAAAAATACTGTCACAAATACTATTTTTGTGACGGGACCACCGCAAAAAAACCTATTTGCGACGCCGTTTTCGGCAACCGGCAATTTGCGACGGACCCCCGTCGCAAAAGGTCTTTTGCGATGGGATCCCGTCGCAAATATTCTGTTTTCTTGTAGTGGATTAATTTGGATAAATTATATTGGATATTCTTGACTACCTTGAGACTGATTAATGATTTTTATATTCCATCATTGTTCGAGTTTACAAAATTTTTGGATATAAGGAGTATATCCAGTATTCTATAAGGAATAAGGGAGCATGAATGTAATCAATACAGTTATATGATAATTCAGGGTGTTACCATGTTTTAAATTAATAGACGATAAAGATATTTACATGTTATTATGTGGCAAAAATGATCTTCATTGTGTTTACGTTCCTTATAAATTTTGAACTGTGAGTTTGGATAGAAGTATTTTGGATAAGTCTAAAGGTAAAAAGAAATTAAGTTTGACATTGGATATTATTTTTAAGGTTAAATCATTTCTTGAGATTATTTTTGGATTATCATAAGAAGGACAGCCAGGAGGTCAGGTGACAACCCGTCGCGTCCAGAAAGGTAGTGAGACTTGAACCTGCAACAGAAGGGTGACAAGGGTGGATCACCTACCACTGGCATACGTGATGTCCTGGTTTGTAATGTGTAGTTTTTTTAATATTCAGACAAATGAATTATAAATTCAATATTTTTGGAACCCTGTACGACTAGAATAAATAGAATATTTTTGAATTATTTTATCTTTTGGAGTGAAATATGAGTTTGTGGTGGGAATTAGTTAAAGTACGAAACTCTACTTGTAAATTATATATATATATATTCCTCTTATTCTATAAATAAATTAATTCTTAAACTTTAGGGAAGGGATCTTAAAACCAAAAATGTGTTATCCTAATAACATATGTTTTTTTGAACCAATTACATTTTACATTATCTTAGATTGATGGCTTTGAGGCCCTCAATTTTACACTTGTTTGTGATTAAACACCTCAATAACTCCCTATAAATATTTACGTTTTCCTTCCAATTATGTGTCTCTAATTTCCACCAATGTTCTCCTAATCTAGATCATAATTTGGTGGTAACTTTTTCATTCTCTTTCACACTTATTAAGACTAAATTTTATTTACCAAATTTCTGATGTGGGTTTTCCACAAAGGTATTTTCCTATTTTTAACCATTTATTTTTTAAAAACAATTTCAAATTACGAGGACGTAATTTATTGAAGGAGGGTAGAATGTAACACCCCAAGATTTTATAATATGTTATCTCATTAAAGTAATTCAATAGCTTGTGTTACACGCAACACCGAGTTCGAGCACACCACAACTTACCACACTAACCATTCAAAAAGAGGCTATGAATAGTATTAACTTCATTTTAAATCTTATGTAATCTATATAATTTTAACATCCATATTATGTGATTATTAGACATAAGATAAGAACAAATTCATTTTTTCAGATAAAAGAAGTATTTTTAAAAAAAATGCAATTTTACCGCCTTTTAATGGCGAACCCTTTTTGAAACAAAAATTTGACACTTTTATATATTCAATTTAATGAAAATAAATTTTTATTTATAATATTCACATAAAAATTTAGTTTATAAAAATTTTTTGTACTTTTCTGGTAACTTTCATATTTTGATGAATAGTGAAAAAATACTAAATTTTAATTGAAAATGACTTTTTTAATCGAAATAGTTTATGGCATTAAATTATATATTTGAATGGTTTTTGGGTATCATTAGATTATATTTTTATCATTTAATATAATTTAGGTCATTGGATGTAATATTAAATTTAAATTGGACATAAACAAGTGTCAATCTTTTGATAGTTATTATTTCTTAAAAACACATTTTTTGTTTTGACAACGGGAATTAATTTTAAATTAATTTTGGCCACTCATATGTTTTGAATTTGAAAAAATGGATTCCATATTTGTAATCATGAGGTATAAATTGTATAAATAGGTAACTTTTATTTTTAGACATTATGAATAATTACTTCGGTAAATATTTTATTTACCATGGTTAAAGGGTAAATCCTGTAAATATGTGTAAATAAATAATATTAAAATAATATTAAATTACCCTAAAATGTGTCCTAACCTTATTTGATAATACATATACAAACATGGTCATACTTGTATCGATTTTGGAACCCCATGGAGCCACTTGGGAGTGATAATGACATTTTATATTAAATAATCTAAAGTAAGGACAAAAATAACAAAAACAATAACTTTTAGTAAAAAAAATTTATTTGAGGTTATATAATTTATCTATTCGACTATAAATATTCATTAGAAAGATAAAATTATATAATACATCAAGATATTTTATTTATAATTTTTAGACATAAAATAAATATATTTATATATGACACAATAATGATGTAGTATTTTCCTTATTAATGAAACAATCAAATAAATGATATTATAAATACTAAAATAAATATAATTTGAAAGTTTTGATGCCATAAAAAAAATTATAGGTTAATATGACATTTTAGGGTTTATTAAATTTATTTTTTTATAAGTAATAAAGTTTTTAGGACTTTAACAAAAACCAATTATTAAATAATGTCAAAATTGACATAAATGAGTTTTTAAAACAAATACAATATTATTGGTTGATATAATAATTCTAAAAATCTAAGGTTCATAAAAAAGACTTATATAATGATCTGTGTCATTAATTAACCATTTGGAGTTATCTTGGAAGTCTATAGTAAGTTTATTAACCATATAATATAAAAATACAAAGAGACATGGTAAATGTCAAACTATTTAACAAAGATTTAAATATGAAAGCTAAGGTTAATATAATAACCTAAACCTGTCTAAAATATATTGGTTGAGAGTTTTTAGACCCATTCCCACATTATCCTTTAAATAATTTATTTTGGAGACATTATAAAATGAAAATTTCTTTATTATAAAATAATATTTCAAGCTTTTCCTAAAGTGACCATAACCTCTCTTATAAAAGGTCATTTCCCTTTCTCTTAATTTCACACCCCCAAAGCCTTTTTGGCTCAGCTAACCCATGACAAAATATCCTCCCAACTTTCCTCCATTCATTATATAGGTATTCCTTTGGTCAAAAATCCAATCTAAGTATCCCTTTTGATCAAATCAAAAGGAAGAACCCAAAGAAGAGGTAAATATTTCATCACCTCTTTCAAGTTCTTTTATTCTTCCATTTCCTCTTTCTTTGTTGTTTCCATTATAAAATAATAACTCCAGTATATTCAATATACTTTTATGTTATTATAAAAATTATACAACCATATTCATTATTCTATCCATCCTATTAATGACAAAGTCACCATACGTGCGTACGTACAGATTACTGTTTCCACGTTGTAGTGTAGTTTGTTATTCAAACACTTCATTATTTTTATGGGTATAATAATGATTATAACTGATGTAAATAATAAAAATAACATGTTAATTATTATTTATATTTGATATACCATCCAATTACATACGATTTCTCCATCAATATAATGATATTGTCGCTCGTGCGTATGTTCAGATTACCGTCTCCACGACGCGATGAGATTCATTTCCACGTTCATCATTCAATTATGATTATAAAATATATATCATTAATAAGTATGTAATATATGAAATAATAATTCTAATATATATATACATATATATATGTACTTATATATATATTGTTCACTTAGTTCCGTTCAATACGATATGAAAACCGAAACACCGTTTATGCGTACGTACGGCCTACCGTCTCCATAAACGGTGTTTTCCATTTCATATATACATCTATTATACATATTTATATTCTAAATATATATGATATATAAACCATGTTGTATATTCTAGAAGTATTTAAATCATGATCTAAGTGATATAATCAAGAGTAAAAAGTTAAAATACGTACGATAAAGAAAGCGATTATTATCTGAAATGTTAATTTAACATGGAAATTATTATTAAATAGGTAGTATAAACTCATAAATGAATCATTTATAATATCTTAAATATTAATATGGTTCTGATATAATTTAATAACATACTATGGTCTTTATACAGGAGGTTAAACGTACCCTCGACTAAAGGAAAGCGCAAGGTAAGGGTTAATTTCACAATCTCTTTATTATTTGAGGTCGGTTCTATGTAAGTATCTACTGGGAAATATTTTTTATCCATGTCCATGTTTCATAAAAGTGTTTTAAAAGGGATTACTTTTAAGGTAATTTTTACTAAAACATCATTTTAAATTTTTTAAATATTTATTCTTCTAAATCACTCTCATTAATGTTCATGTTTTCCAAATTGTTTTTAAGGATTTATTTATATGGACATGAATGTTTTTAAAATGTTAATTCCTTTCAAAAGTTTCAAAGTGGTGTGGGACACTTTGATTCAAAATTGTCTATAAATTTCTTCCTTTCTAAATTGTGTGAATTTTAAATGTTTTTATAAAAAAGGGATATTTCTCTCAAAGATTTTTTACAAATCATTTTCATCTATATCAACATCTCTTGATGGATTTAAAACTTGTTTGAAGTTAATTTATTATGATACAAATCTTCCATATTTTATTGAATATTTTGTGATATGTTTGAATGTAGATGTGTTATTTTTATACCATTCATGCTTTATGGATAAAGTATTGACATTTATTTTGCTAGTTTTAATATGAATGTTTATGTTATGTTTAAAACTTTTTATATGAGGAATTAATTGGACTTAGTAAGTGATGGGTGGAGCCCGCTATAGCTCCTCAATGCATCGGTAAGTCTCATGAGACAAACTATTTTCTTGGTATAAGGCCTTGAAAAAATATTATTCGTAGTCTTTTCACAATTCCTTGACTATGTGGTTATGAAGTCTGGCATTATGCATTCCATCATTATGAAAGTGGATATTGATATTGCATGTGATTATTCAACTAGTAAAATATCCATGAAAATAAGTATATTGAATTATTTGATTTTATCTTTTCCATATTATGTTGGAGTTTATGTTTAAAAATCTTTTGTTTTATTCTAATAGATTGCCTTAAATGTTTATGCTTATTTAAGAAATTTTTCACTATATTGTTATCCTTACTGAGCATCTGAGATCACCCCTTTCCAGGTTTTATTTTTCCCAGGATGTGAAGAAGTATTTTATGATTGATAAGCATGGTTAAGATAAGGGATTAATGGTGTTCTCAAAGGATCATTTATGTTGTGTTTTATTTTCTAATGTGTAATGTAATGTTCATGTATGTAATCTATTTTCCAAGATAGCTAAACTGATCGGTCTTTTGGGACTTGATTCCTTGTAATCATCCCAATGTATTAAAATGATGCACCGAATCCCATAACTAGGGTCGGGGAATTACAACTATAGAACCATGTTTTGTGAGCTCTATATAAGTCAATCCTTCCCAATAATCTTATTCATTGCCTCCTTCTCATACAACTCCTATGATAGAACCAAATTATGAAGAAGATGATCAGAATTTGGAAAGAAATGTAGATCACATCCCTTTGTGTACTACTGATATAGTGAATGAATGTTTATTTTATGAAGAATAATCTACTGAGTCATCAGAAGATGATGTAGGGAGTGAAACTTATAAGGTTCCTTTGATAAATAGGCTTTCATGGTAGGGTGATGTGGATAATGAACCTTCTGAGGTTTCTCTGAGAGATAGGCATCCATGGTAGGGGGATGTGGGGAATGATCCTTCTGAGGTTCTTATGAGAACTAGGAATCCATGACATCCACCTATTAGTGGTAATCATCCTTTGGTATTGAGTTCCTTGGTTGAAGGAATGTCACATGAACAAAAAATTTATTGGGATTTCATTACACCAACTTCTAAATTACCTGGAATTATAGGGAATAGATCTTCACCAAATGATAACACCATCTGTGTCAGGAAGTAGTTTGAAAGTAAACTTTCCATGAAAATGTGATAAAGAAATACCACATAGAGTAACATTTCACATTTGTGTTTGATGAGTCAAAGAAGAAAAAATATCTCATTCATTGTTTTCTCTTGAGGAAAATATATGATAATTTTTTTTTATGTTGGAATTACAAAATTAGAAGGCCCACACACTTGTGTGCATCTAATCTTGTTTTAATATCAATCTTCACTTGATGCAGAGTTTATATCAACTCTTATTATTGAGATTATATGAAATTTTCAGGATGTTACCATTGCCCTCATTCAAGAAATAATTCAATAGTTGTATAACTATAAGGAATCCTATAAGAAATCTTGGAATGAAAAATATAAAGTAGTTGTAAAAGAGTATAGTGATTGAGATAAATATTATGAAATGGTTCCACAACTAACATAATTTTTGACTCTCAATAATCATATTGTTTATCATTGGGTCACTATTGAGCATGTGTCCCCCAATCACTGATTTTATCGATTGAAGGCAAAGTTCAATAGGATTTTTTGGGCATTTAGGCCATGCATTGCTGCTTTTCTCTATTATAAACAATTCATTCATATGGATGACACATTCCTTTATGTCAAGTATATAGGTGTTCTAATCATTGCTTCCACAGAATATGGTAATCATTCTCCATTACCAATTGCATTCGCTATTGTTGAAAAAGATAATTTTGAATGATGGAGATGGTTTTTGGCATGTGTATGCATTCATGTCACACAAAATCAGGGTGTGTGTCTGATATCTGATTTCTATCAAACAATTATAGAGGTGGTAAATATTGATGGGTTTTTGTGGAATGAGTTGAATTCTTATCATTGATATAGCATTAAACATATTTTAAGTAATGTGCATAAGCATTTTGAAGATGAGGAAATAAAGAAGGTGATCCTAACGTTGGGTATGTTTTTCTAAAATTATTTTTTTTACAGAAAATTTAATATCCTTTTTAATACATTATTCTATTATGGATTAAGAATATAATCCCCAAAAAGAAAATTTTGATTTATATCTAAAGAAATTCAAAGTTCTAATGAAAACGTGTATGAATATATAATGCATATTTATAAGGAAAAATGGTCACTAGCATATGATGGTGGCTAGAGATATGGTCATATAACAACTAATATATTGGAGTGTATAAATGGGGTCCTTAAGGTTTTGCGCAAACTCCCAATCACAGGGTTAGTGTAAGAGATTTTTTATAGATGTGTGCACTAATTTGTTGACCGGTCCCAAAAGGCCTATCAGAGGATGGAAAATGGTTTTCATTTTACTCAGAATTTCCAAATTGATATTGATTAGATACTGAATGAGGCTTTATATGGAGTGTTGTAGCCTTTTATTGGGAAAATAGGATCTTTTTGGTAAGAGAGTTCTATAACCGGGCTACATGCACTAGTGGTTGAGTTCTTGTGGTGATGTTGGATAATGGGTACTGTGATTGTGGAAACTTTCAAGAATTAAAATATCCATGTGCATGTGTTATTGTATCTTATGCTTCGGTAAATATATCATGGGAGCTCTATGTTGACATGGGGTATCACATGATCACTTTGGTTAACTCTTAAAATGCATCTTGGATGCCTGTTGGTGACTTTCATTCTATCCAACTTCCTACTGATCAATCGTCTATCATCCATGATATTTCTAGGTTTTGCAAGTTCATTTCGTTTTCATTTATGTTTTTTTTTCAATTTATGTCATTTTTTAAATTCTTTGTTTCATATTACTAGGTTGCGGCCCTAAGGAAGATCAATGTAAATTTGAATCAGAAATGAGATGGATTGGCCTCAACAATGAGGAGGAGGACCATGATGTAGTTTTTTTCATGCATTAGGACATACTTGTAAGTGATGTCCCCAAGTGGAAGTACATATCTCCACATCCTATCATCTATGATCAAGTTTGTGTAATTTATCATGAATGTGTATATTTTGTTTCATATGTGTATGTTTTAGTAATGAATCCTTTTATTTTAGACTTTCTCCATTTTGGACATGTTTCAAGTTTGGTTCGTCTCATATTTAGATTCTATCATGAATAGTTTCTTGATACTATAACTATTAAAAAAATAATCGTACAATGAAAATGAATATATCATGCTTCCACATGTTTAAAGTAGGCTTTTCATCACTACTGTGTTATATAAAAAAATTATAATAAATTAAACATTATTGGAGATCAATAAAATAAGAAATTTATAACCTAAACCAACAACACAACTCACACATATTATGTACCTTATTTGAATTATTTTTTATTTTTTTAACAAAAGTTAATAATTTTTATTTAATTCACTATAAAAATGTAATGATGATATCATTTATGGAGATGAAAAATTTTCCATTGCTCACATCCCATGCTACTCATGTATCACGACTAGTTTTAAAGGGGAGTCCTATGACTTTATTGAGTGTACATGGATCTCATCATTTCTATCATGTCGTACCACATCCCGCTATCACCCACATCTTCATCGCACTGGATTATATAATGTAGCGATGTTCAACTTCACCTTTGTCGATCATCAACTCAATAGTACGCTTATAGAGAGATGGAGTCCAGAGTTACATACATTCCATTTTATAGAGGAGGATATTATTATTACCCTATAGGATGTTTCCGTTATGTTGGGCCTCTCCATCGGCAGTGCGACCCTGACTGGACAAGTTAGAGCATATTGGTTAGAGTTTGTTCATAGATTACATGGAATAGAGGTTCGCGATGATGGCAGGTCCATCGTCAGTGGTAGATTACACATGACCTGGTTAGACCATCACTCCAAACATCTAGTAGAGGATGCTGATGAGATCACCATGCTACGATTTTCATGTGCATATATTTTGAGGCTGATTAGTGGAACACTTTTTGTTGATCACTCCACTACTTTTGTACATATCCAGGAAGATTGGTATAGCTGGGGGGTATTATTTTATATCATATACATATAGGGAACTTTGCAGTGCATGTCGCATCGATAAGATGTAGATCACAGGATGTCTTGTTGTTCAATGGATGTGAGTACGGGAGCATATACCTTGTTTAGCTCCCCATGCATGTGCACCATTGCCTTCCAATATTGTAGCAGAGGCTCTGTGTGGATGATGGTATGTTATTCCTTCCTTATAATGTATAACTTAGTTTTATATCTTTCTATTATAAAATGTAACTATAATAATGTTATCTATAGGTGGATCCAGACACATAGACATTCAGATTCCTCTAGACACAACATCTATGCCTACAAACTCATGCTGGAAAACCTTCAACAAGAGGATGTAAGTGATTATTATTTATATTGTTAAATGTTTATTCTTTACTACACATATCTTCGTTTATTAAGTAATTATTTATTATTTATTTCAGATTACATGGATTCCATATACATATGATATTATACAGAGTCTTCCACCATATTATATGGTGATTCTTTCTACCGGCTCCTACATGGTTCCATGGATTCATTTTCATATAGTCGAGTGGCATCAGACCGATAAAGTTATGAGGAAGTTTAGATTATTTTATCCTATTCCTGACCACCTAGTCAGTTAGCTTCACTATGTTACCTAAAGATGGCAGGGAATATTAAATTTGATTGGAGGAGATACCATGCCGCATATATTTATCTATGGGATAGATGAAATAAGTTATGGTTATAAGGGGTGGGGCCAGTATGTTTTCATTTTTTCGATTAGTAAGATAATGAATCCTAGTACTTTAGGTCTCCATTCATATTTCTAACATTATACAGATGAGGTTTCCATTAGTTGGTATACATTATTCCTTCAACTGGTCAACATATTTTTTATTAACATTACTTAATAGTACATTTTTTTCATAGGATACTCGTATCATCCATCTACTTCACATGTATGATCTAGTAGAGAGAGGCACATTTGACAAGAAATATTTTCATAGCGATTTCGTAGAGTTTATTCCTTAGATTGACGAGATTTATCATGAAATTTTATTTAATCCACCACATTATGGTGAGCCTGCAGAGCCCGCTGTTCCTAATCTAGATATACCTGGAGGTGATGACCATATTACAGATTCTACTATTCCCTAGGAGGATGGTGTTCATCATGATTATCCACATGTTCTTGTTCCATAGGAGGAGGTTGTTCAGCATGATCAGTCAGATGCTCCTCCAGTTTCTCATTCATAGAAAGAGGTAGATATAGACATTGACTGGGCTCAGCTGGATGCGTTATTACTCCCTGCTATGTAGACATCCACATCACAACAACCACCTTCTTCACATGTTGTAAAGAGTTCTATCCAGTATCCACTATCGTTAGAGGTAGGACATGGTACAATTATTGAGATTGTACATCCACCACCTTTCACATAGGAGGATGTGGAGGTGGCTGCTGATGATGATATATAGGAGATGCATATGTTAGAGCAGAGACATAGATGTACATGTCAGGGATGCTTCCAGTATATGCCTGAATGTGGGGAAGAGAATCATCCATGGCACAAGCATAGATTAGGCTGATATTAAATTTATGATACATGTTGTATGTTTCTTACTATTCTGATTTATATAGTTTTATTCATTTTTATAATAATTTCCTTACTATTATCATATTATCTACCAAAATCAATAATTTTTCTTCTGATATTCATAATAATACTTAGTATTATTATCTATATATGTATAATAAACAATATTCTTAATTTCATTAATAAATATTAATAATATTACTTAATTTGAATTCAAAAAGACTCTGGATGAAAAGATACGTGAACTTGAAGAAATATTGAAAAATATTATTGATCTCAATGATTTGAAATTGGATGTAAAATCATAGAAGATCATGGAACATGAATCTTTTTTAACAAAAAAAATTTCATGAAGAAGAACATGAATGAATAATGGATATATGTGAGGAATAAGTGATTATGATTGAATATTAGAAAAACAAAATATGAGATGTATGAGATTAGTTCATTTGGACAATTTTGAGAAGATATATATCCAGACTTTATAAAGGGACATAGTTTTTACTACGTCACAATCTTCACTGGAGTACTTTAAGGTTCAAATACCTCCAATAGGTGATAAAATTATGGAAGGACGAGGAGTTTGTCACCACCCTTGGAAAATAATGGAGTCATTAAATATATTATGTTAACAAATATTATATATATATATATATAATTTTAACATAACTTATATATATTCTATTAATACTTATAATGCATGTTTACTAAACATTAATGTTTTTTTCTGCATATATACATATATAAACATATTTTTAATAAAGTAAAAATTACACATATATTCAAATTTTATATATGATATAAATATATTTATGTGTGTGCATGTTTATTTGTAGCTTTGTAGTTTCCCTCTCTCAACCATTTGTAATAAACACATATAGTCTTATATGTTATGTGATGCTATAAAAAACTCAAAGAACAAGGTATAAAAAATATATCATTCTTCATGTAATTGATCCTATCATATAACTAAAATAAGAACTATTTTATCATGTTAGAATTTCAAGTATATAAAAAATTTCAAACACATAAAAACTCTAAGTTCATGATTATAAGTTCTATCAAGAACAATATTTTATCTATATATTTATCATTTAAACAAGATTGAATTAAAAAAGATAAAGAAAAAAATCACTAATCGTGTCATTATGTTATCTCTTCCATCACTCTTGGAGGTTTGCCATGGCTTCCTCTCCTCCAAATGATCTGAATACAGTGGCATAAAAATTATTTTCCTCAATCCACTCCCCTCCCTGGTTCCCTTATCATTCTGGACTTCTATTTACCATCATCCATGAAGGCTAATAAGGAAAAAAATATCTACAAAAATCAGAATGTAATGTGAAGAGATCCCTTCTAACATGATTAATATTATCAATTTTTTTATTTAATTAATATGTATTATTATTAATTTATATTTATTGATATATTATACATATTAATTATTTTTTAATATTATGTATTTATATTCATTTATATCATATACATATTGATGTTTTTTTAATTAATATGTATTTATATTTATTTATTACTTATAATTATTGGTGATTTTTTAATTAAAAATTGTGAAAGAAGCATAAATAGGGTTCACACTTCCTTAATAAAATTCTCACAGAATTCTTGAACTCCCGTTCATGCATCCTGGTGAGGAGAGATGCGTAAACCACATTCACGCATCACAGGGTCCATTTTTAAGAATACCCGAAACCTTATCCCACTTGTCCATTTTTTTAAACCCAATAAAAAAACCCTCCTGCAACTATTTTGGTCATAAACCACAATTCCTTCCACATTTATCTGACCTCTTATGCTGATTTCATCAAAACTTGTTCTAGGAAATATAGATCTGTTGGCTGATGGCGGTTTCAACTCTATAGGTGGACAATAGAGGTTCATTGAGGGAGGGATTCGTTGCTTGCAAATATTTGGGTTTATCTTCTCGGTCTTAATATATCCTTACATAATATGACCTTATTGAAGGGTATAGGGAACTACCTAGGTGTATTTCACTATGTGGACCCACATTTTATTGGTTTACAAGACTCATCGTTTGATCTGATATGTGTGGATATGGACTTGAATCAGCCTCTTCTTTCAAGTCTTATTATCTGGGATAAGGACATGATTGAGTGGCATCAGGATCTATTCTTTACTTTCCCCTATAATAATGATCATCTTTTCACCTATATGGACACTCAACAGCTATGTGAAGGAGGTCTCGCCAAATAGTGGTTAACCCATCCCAACATGTTGCAGGTTATACGTTGGGTTCTTCGAAGCAGGGTAAGACTCCAAGCTAGTGTTATGGATCTTCATTTTTCCAGATAGGAATAATCTAAGTAACAAGGATCCTTATATCCATATAGATTCACCTATTTCTATATTTAATTCCTTTTCTGTGTTAGAGGTTTGTCCCTCAGTTTCTCATGATCCTGGTACTTATTCTCAGAATTTCAGCTCCTTTCCTCTCCCATTAGGGGCATATGTACAAGATCCCAAAGCCTGGAAATGCTATCCTCATTACTAGTGTCCACTAAGATCCTCTCATCACTTGAGGTCAAATATAGTTTCCCCCTATTTAAATTATCTCCATCATTATTTGGAATGCTCGTGGACTGAGATCCTGGGTCAAAATTAATTTCCTTATTCATAAGAGGCGTCAGTTCAATGTTTTTTTATCACTATTATGGAACCTAAGTAATGATATTCTAGAATTTAGTATTTCTCCCAGAGGACGGTCATGACTATATACCTTCACAGTGATCTAACAAATAGTCATATATGGATTTTTTTGGGATAAATTAGTCAATGTAGAACAACTCTCTATCTTGATCCAACATATATCTATGAAGGTCTGCTATAGTTATTTATCCTTATTTTTCTCCATTGTTTATGAAAAACATGACTCTGCAGAGAGGGAGTCCCTATAGTAGGATCTGGAGTCTTTTGACCTAAGATAGGCTTATTGGTTTTTTGTGGGGGATTTTAATACAATCATGGATCCCTTAGATGGGAAAGGTGGTGGTCCTAACTCATGGAAGTCTAGGAAAGACATTTATTCCTTCATATCAAGAAACAATTTAATGGATATGGGATATTCTAGAGACAAGTATACATGGTTTAAAAACCAGAAAGGAAGGAAACACACATGAAGTAGGCTAGACTGTTGTTTTGTAAATTTATAGGCTTTTTCCTCTTTCTCGATTGTGAAGGTTTCTAATCTTATGCGCTCCTTATCTGACCACACTATTATACTTGATTCTCTTATGTCATATAAGAGAACCCTAAATAATTTCCACTTCTCTATTCGGTGGACCAAAGATCCTAGTTTCCTCGATATGGTTCGCATGTCCTAGGGTAATCCCATGCAGACTGGCTCATGGGTTGACTTCCATAATAAATTTAGGTGGTTGAAAGAAGATTTTCATGGATGGAGTTTGAACTATTAATTTTCCTTTAAAGGGATGGAGTATTTGAAAGTCAATATCGAACAAGTTGAGACAATCCTTGAGAGATCTTGGGATGAGGAGGTCTTCAATGACCTTGTTAGCAAGAAGGTTAGTTCTTGGAAATGATCTTATAAGAAGAAAGGGATGCTCATGAATGATCTGGATCCTTATGTCTCAAAGAGGGAGATCACAAATTTTCTTTCCTTCATTCCTATATTAAATAGAATAACATACCTCCTACTATAAACCTTTAAATAGTGGACTTATCCTTATTAAATGATCTGGATGATTCATGAGGTATTTTAAAGTCCCATTTCCAATCCCTTATTGGTGAGTCTGATCCCTCCATGTAGGATGGATATCTAATGGGTTGGTGATAGATTTTTTATAATATTCCCATGGTGGTTTCTATCTCCATTAATGCTTCTCTTGTTTTCCCCTTATATGAGAAGGAATTTTGGTAGGCTGTTACTTATCTCAACTCAGAGAGTGCCCTAGGTCTAGATGGATTTCTTGGATCTTTCTATGTGGCATCATGGAGTATAATAAAGGATGATCTAGTTGGGAGCATTCTTGACTTCTTTCAAGGAGGTGGACTACCAAGGGTGTCCTATTCTACTTTGATGGTTCTAATCCCATAGCCCAATTACACAATCTGATCTTGAAGGAACAACATGGTTTTATCAATGGTAGATATATATAGGATTCCATCATCTTGGAAGAATATATGATTGGAGACATTAACTTAAAAACTTTAGGATACAATATTTCAATCAATATTAAGATGGAAAAAGCGTATGATATAATGGACTGGAGCTTCATTATCAAGGAAATGGTGTGTATGAGATTATATTAATGATTGATTGACTTGTTTTTTAGATTCTACATCTCTACATGGTTCTCTATCATCCAAAATAGGTAAAAAATATAGGTTCTTCAAATTCTTCCAAGGCCTCAAGAAAGGGGACCCTTTATCTCCCAACATTTTCATTATGGTCCAAGACTCTCTTAGAAGATATATCACAAGGGGTATCAGTGATGGATAAATTATCCTTTTTTATTTCAACCACAACATTAATTGTATTTCCCATATTCTCTTCACTGATGATATTCCACACTTTGTCAATGGTAATAATAGGACCATCCAAAATCTCATCAATACTTTGGAATAATTTTGCAAGTTGTGGTCAGTTATTAACAAATAAAAAAGCAATGTTTTTATCTCCAACCAATTCATGGAGAGGAGTGGAATAAAAATTGATCATCTCTTGGTATTCTGAGTCAATTCTCAATAAAGTATTTTAGTTCCCCAATTTCCCTAGGTAGAACTTGAATCCATTATTTTGAGGGGTTTCTTGGTAGGATAACTACCCTGATCACCAATCAGAAAAAATGTTTTCTCTTGTTCAAGGGATGCATTATGTTGTTAAATTATGTTCTATATTACATTACCATGCATATTTTATATACTCTCAATGTTCCAAAACTTTGATAAGAAGAACGAATATTTTTTTTGTGAATTTTATATGGGATGAAAACAAGGAAGGGTGGAATCACTGGGCTTCATGGGATACTCTCGTGAAAGAACCAGAAGATGTGGGCATCAATTTGTAAAGTTTAAAAGAGACTATGCATTTAATGGAAGATAAATTAGCATGGGATTAAATGGAAGGGAATTAAATGTGGGATAAATTCAATAAACATAATTATGGATCAATTCGGGATGTTCCAAGGGATCAGTCTTTAGGGATATGGAAAAATCTACATAATCATGTTCTAGAACTCCACTAACACTCATGATGGGTAATTGGATGTGGAGATATAAATTTCTAGGATCAAAATTAGGCTTGTTTAAGGATTTTTTTCCCATGTTCCCAACTCTTAATATCACCTTCAACCAAGATAGAAATCACCCTCTATTCACTCAATAATTTCAGAACCCACATCAGTGTGATTTATTCGAGTCTATTACTCTAAATGATGAGGAGGAAAACATGGTGTTCATGAGTTCTGCATCAGGTTTTTTATTTTCCAAAGTGTACGGGTCTCTTAGATGGGTATCCTTTTCTAGGGATGAGTGGGATAATATCCTCTAGTGCCATGAGATTCTAGCTAAGTTATTCTTCATGGTATGTCACATAAGTGCCCACAACATTCCTATAGAGAAGATCGAGCATAAAAGAATCCCCCTCACCTCTATGTGTCCATGCAAGTCCCAAGGAGGATTTGAACCATCATTTATTTTTCCAAGGGGAGTGGGATGATTCTGTCTAGTCGAGGATCTCCTCACCTTCTAATCAAAGGCTATCTCCACAAGTTATATGGGTTAAATAGACTCCACCAAATAATGTTCTCAAGAAAAATATTGATGTCTCCTATACTAATATCCTCATGGGGGTGGTGGCGTAGTGCATGATGATAGGGGATTGGTTTTTCTTTATTTTTATGCTAACTATGGCCATCGTTACTCTCTTATGTCGGAGGCCAATGCTTTACATAGTTCTATCAAGATATTCCAGGACATGAACCGTAACCTAGAGGCGGTGGATATAGATTCCCTGATTACTTAAAATTACCTTAAAAATAATGCCTCCACTACATGGATCATCATCTATATTATTTGAATAATTAACATTCTTTTGAATGGGATGGTGCATGCGACCCACATATGGCACTAATGCAATAAGGTAGCTAATTTTATTTCTTTTAGGAATCCTTAGGATGTCAATTTTTCTTGTTTTCTATTTTAGGATCCCCCCATGAGTTTATGGAAATTATTAGAGATAATAACTTCAGCTTAAATTTTTTTCTCCCACCATGATTTTGTAGATCTTTTTTTTGGTAATAATAAAAAATTCTCATTTTTTATGATGATGAAGCTACAGATCAATTTCAAAAGTTATATTCAAAAGGGTTGTATGAAAAATTTGGAAAAAAATATCCTTTGAAAAAGAAACTTTAATAAATTATTATTTTAAAATTTATAAATATTATCCAAATAAATGTGTGTGGAAGATAAAACATTTTATTTTGAAAGGATGTAAAATATTTTGAAATACCTTTGTTTGTAAGCCCACATTGTAAAAAAACATTAGATTTTCCTTTCGAAAAGGGGTAAATATAATTATTATAATAATACAAAATAATAAAAACTATATTTCCAAAAGATAGGGGAGAACATTGGTATAAATTAAAATATGGGCTTGAAACAAAGATCTAATTAATATATGGAGGTCCATTCTTGATAACATTATACATTTTGGTGAGTGAACATTAAAGTAGAAAAAAATTAATAAAAAGAGAAATTATCCATATAAAGATAAAATAGAATATAATATAAAATTGGAAATCGATTAATAAGGATAATATTGAAGGTAAAATTTAAAAATAAATAATATATCTCAAATAAAGATATTTGATATTACAAATAGTCGTATAGACAACATTGTTCATGAATTCAGAAACTTTTGAAAAGGGGTTTATGTGGTAAAAATTTAAATCCACATAATTAAAATATAAAATACAACGTAATAAATTCATAGGGCATAATTTTCTGAGATTTTCTGAAATAAGTCCAAGAATAAAAATTATAACTCACTTAACAAGAATTGATTTAACAAAAACCCTTACAACTTGACGAGCATTTAAATCAAAACCTATTGAAAGAGAGAGATATTAATTGAAATTCAATTACCATTAGTAAAATTTATTTCAAGATATAATATCTCAATTAGGTATTATATATATAACATAAAATAAATTATGTTTATAATACAAAAAAAGGCTCAAAGAGAGGAATTTAATATGAAAACCCTTAAATTGGTATTGATTCATTCTATACTTGCACCAAACATCCTGAATAATTAAATTAAGTTTAATAAATACATATATTATAAAATTATTTATAACTATTACAATTTATTATCCTCATTTATAATCATTCTAGACACACACACACACACACAAATATATATATATATATATAGTTAGATTTTACTTATCTTTAGTATCTATTGTAAATAATCTTGACCGTTTCAAACTAGTTTTGTAAGACCGATGTTAGTATTAATTCTTCTTCCAAAGTTCATAATTACCATATAATTAAATTTATAGTAATGGGTTAATTATATTTATTTATGAAATTTTATATTCCTTTAATGAATGTTTCATTCTTTATCCTTAAATATGAAATCGATAACACACATATTTCGACGATTCTTAACTAACAAAGGGTATTTTATTCATTAATGAGTTAAATATTGATACATGATTTCTATAAAAAATTTATTATTTACATATTTATATCATATTATACTAGTTATTTCATTACCATAATCATCCATGATATAAATTAATATCATTGTTCTTGTAGGTGGTTAAATCGACCTAAACAAGAACATACCATGATTAATGGGTGATTTTGAGATGATATTGTTGAAATATCATTATCAAAGTATCATAATGATCCAATTTAGTGTTAATTAGTGTGATGTATTATAATTATAAATAATTTTTATATTAATTTATTGATATGAATCAATTATATAGTATGAATAAATTGTTTTTCATTCCTAGTTCACTTATTTAAGATGGTTAATTTTAAACCAATTGTTTATAATTCCTATCATTAATAGGTTATTAAATTTTTATTAAGATAAAATTATTAATATCGTAAAAATAATATTTATCCTTTCAAATAATTATTATAACCATCCATGAAAGGTGTTAATGAAAAACCAAACACACCATTCCATAGAGGAGGTAGTTCGCACATACGCATGGACGATGCTTTCATTTTACTTAGAACAGGAAAGAGGGGTAACATGATTTATCATTTAAGAATATTAAATTAGTTATAAATATTATAATTATAAATTAAATTAAATTTTAAAACCATATAGGTTATGCGGTGAAAGAAAACAGACATGTTACTTCACAGAGACGGTAGTATGCACATACGCACAATTCACATTTTCGTTTTTCTTAATGGAAAATGGAATGGTGTTTAATGATTTTACCATCATTATAATAACCTATAAGTATAATAAATATAAATATGTTATAATTTTAAAATATTTTATTGAAATTTGGAGAATAAGGAGTTTAAAAAAATAAATATAAATGAGAAATAGAGGTTAGGAACTTATACCACATTTCTTGGATTATCTCCTTTGTGGAGGGGGTTAAGACTTTGAGGGATGTCCATTTGAGAATAATAGAAACTATTAAAGTGTGTTAAAAATTTTATTTGTCATTTGGGAATATTTCTTGGCTGAACTAAGTGGATTTTTGTGTGAGGGAAAGTGAGGATAGAGTTTTCCTTTTATAAGTGAAAAGTGGTGATATTTTCATAAAGACCCAAAAATTTTCAAATATTAGAAGTCACTACCAAGGAAAATGGCTCCAAAATTTATAAATAATGGATATGTTAAGATATAAGGTCAATATATGACTAAAAATCACATTCTATAACATGTTTTAAATATTTTTGAGGTCACTTATTATAATATTTTTACTTTTATCGTTTTATGTTTTATCGTGGTAACTAGTTGTTTACCTAAGGTAACTTATAATTTATTCCAAAAAATAAAATGGATATTATTAAATAATTTGGACTTAATGATTTAAAATTTTAAATCCAATTGATTATATTGGTTTTTAAAAAGGTATATAATTTTATTTTAAAATGCTAAGTGTAAACTATATTAAAAATATTTATTTGAAAAAACATTACTTAAATTCTAAAATTTAAAATATGGGTTTTTAAATTAAAAAAAATTAAAGGAACTTATAAAATACATATTTGGTCTTATAAAAATGTTGTATGAATTTAAAATTTATACTTATATACGAAAAATGTCATAAAAGTCATGTTATTTGTAAAAACTGTATTTTTCACTATTCACCTAAAAAATAAATTTTTTTAGAAAAATACTAAAAATTAATCCTAAGAAAATATTAATATGTTAAATAAAAAAATAATTTTCACATTTTCAAATTAAAATTATAAAATTTATAAATTAAACTTTTAAATAAAAATATTAGATATAATGAAAAATGGTTTTTATAGGAAAATTTCCCTTTTTGAATATTAACCATTCTCATTCATATTTCCTATCATTTAATAATAAAATTTGTATTAAAAAATTATTTAAATAAAATAAATTTTATCATCATTAGTCGCAAGTTTCTTGAAATATAAATTCATATCTCATAAAAAGGTAATATTTAGAAAAATACATTTCTAAGCTTAAAATGTTCTAATTAGTAATTTTAGATATATCAATTGAATTTCATTCATATTAAAAGTAAAATTTATTTTAATTTTATAAATATTTTATAAATAATTTACTCTTATTCACTCCTAATACAATGTCTAGTTTTTAACAACCACACTTAATATTTATATTTTTATTGAAATATATTGTGGTTTTGTTTTTAGTTCACTATTCTATGTGGAAAAGGTTATTAAAGTTAGTATTAATTTAAAGGGTCCAAAATATTGAATTATTACATGCGTCTTATTTTATGTCACACTTCGGTAGATATGAATTTATAAGTCATATACATAAATACTTAAGCATGTATCCATTGATATGTATAACACAATTATTTTATTGGATTTTTTTATTTTCCAATATTTCATAGAACTGACCCACTAATCATATCTATGCCTTTATATTCATAAACAAGATTACAATTTTCCAATTTTTATCTATCTTAACCATTTCATTCAAAACATTTTGATATATTGATTTTTTAGTTTAATATATCTATTAGATTAAAATTATTTTCGGTTAAGTATTTAGGATAAGCTTAGGTTGGATTTGAGTTGTAATTTTATATCATGATTTACCTTTATCATTTTAGGTATTTTTGGGATACAATCAGACCTTAATAAATAAGAATATAATTTTTTCCAGGTAAAATAATGTGAATTATAATTATATTAAATGGTTTGGGTTTGGTTTCTATCTCAATGATCTGTATGTTTTATTAAACTAATAATGATCCAAACCCAACTTTTTAAACCCCTATGCATGTCTAGTCAATATAACATAGAAAATTTTCTATATTTTATTTTTTTTTTATTTTTTTTTCTTTTTTATTATATCTATTTTATTATATTTTATTCATTAAGGTGTGAAATATTTATTTTAATTTTTTTGTAGAAAAATTTAAAATACTTTATATAAATATAATATTTAATTTCATGATTTTTTTATATAAGTAAATAAACAAATAAATAAAAACTAAAATAATATTATTTTAAAATGAATAAATTATAAAAAAAATATTGAATATTATTGTAATAAACCAACCTAGGATAACCTATCATAATACTTTATTCAGTCTTTCACAAGGCCCAAAGCACTTTCTAAAGAAATGTGAGTTTTAAAGTAGTGTTAAGGTATAAAAATTACTCAATTAGGAATGATTTCAAACATTTAATAGAAATATTATAGAAGGGGTTTCAATTGGAAATATTACATGACCTTCCAATATGTTGGTAAGTCATACACACAAAATAACTATTTTTTAAATAATTTTACTTACAAATATGGCAAGGAATAAAATAAAAACTCAACATCTGCAATATAATTATATAAAATTAATTAAAATCATAAAATAAAATATTCATAAACTTTCAACCACACAAATCTAAATTGAAAATGTAACAATAATTAAGGAAATGAGTGGGCTCGGAAACTGATGTGGCTGAGTATACATGGATCACAAAAAATATATATTAAAAAATATAAATAAAAAGACATCCCAATGCTTCCCATATGCATGTGAGAAGGGTGAATATCCCACTTTTAACCTCATTTATACCTAAAACAATATTTCAAGAGTTTTTCAACTTATTTTAGTGGTTTCCCTTTACCTACATCAAACAATACCAAATCTACATATGAAAAAAGTGTTTATGGGGTGTGAGATAATAATCTCCATATAATTGTGGTATATGATCCATGTAAAAACTTTATAAAATAAAACAATTAGTTATAGTTTAAACTAAAAAAATAAATGAACAATTTTTATTTTAGATAAACAAGTAACAAAGGAATCAAAATATATATATATATTTGTAATATAAAGTAAGGAAAATATTTTCATGAAAAAAATTATATTCAATCATCATGGGTATATACCAATGAGACTAAGGAAAGGTAATCTTGGATCATTATATTCAAACTCAAACCATATATATATAGGAATATATCTATAGAATCATTCTAAACTAGTGGCAAAATCATTATTTTGGATGTAATCTAAACTAGTGTTAAGGACCAAATAGAACTATCTAGAACATGATCCAAAACTAGCCCATCCTAGTCACTATGAAATTTAAACTAAATGAAAATTTAGGAATTTAATAATCTCTCAAAGACATATAATTATCACTATACCTTATCTTATGTTCTAGGAACACTAATTTTGTTCAAACATATCCAATTTTTCATGGGTTTTAATGATAACAAGAAAATTTATTTTTTAAAAAATTAGTTTACTTTGATTTATTTTTTGGTCACTAAGTTATATAGTTTTTTTTATATTTTGAGTATTTATTTCAATTTTTTTATAAATAATTTTGAAGATATTTGTCTAAGTGTTAAATCTTACAAAATCTAGAATTATTCTTTCTGAGTTGGAATTTTGGTTAAGTGTTATATCATATAAATCTTAAAACTTCTATTTTTGGAAAATAAATTCTTTCTTTTGTAAACTATAATTCAATTCTACAAGAAGGAATTATATCATATAATGAGGGGTCATATCTTATGAGATAAAAAATTTCTCTTACGTAGAGAATGTATCTTACGATATTTATATCTTATAAAATTTTATTAATTATATAAAGACTTTTATTGTATGTATTATTATATCATGTGATACCTCCTATATTAAGTCATTCATATCTTATAATATTTTTCTATTTTATGTAGTCCATATTCTCTTACATGGATATTTATATATTATAAAAATAGTTAGTATAAAATGATTCTTATGTGTTCATCTATGATACAAGGATAATTGTATCTTACAAAGATCTACACATATTAAAAGATCATTGAATCTTATGAGGATTGAGGCATCATATGAGACCTATGTATCTTATAATAGTAAAACTATCTTATGAGATAAAGGATGTATTACAAAGATGAAGTAGTCTTACAATATTTAATTTTCAAATATTCTTAAAGATATTATTATGGTTGGATTTACAGGAGAAAAATACTCTTGAATTAATTTGATCAAAATCCAAGATGTTTGAAGAAGCAACATAAGAGTTTTTTGAAGATTTATAACTCTAAGGAAGCTATATATTTTGAGGAATACCAACTAAAACAACATTCGAATCCTTTCCAAATTTCATGGAGAAGATGAAGGATCATTATTGGACTATTTTTTTCTGAAGCTATTATATATGATTGCATATTGATAGCTCAAAAACATGGAAACACATAATAACTCAACTGTAATTAATGAGAAGAGTTGCACTAATTTTATATTGATTATAAAGAAGATTTAATACCCCAAAAATTTATTTAACCCTTGAAAACTATGATTTTAATAATTCTTCCCAATCACTCAAGATTTTAATTTTAGAGAGAAAGAAGAAGTATAATGTTGTTGTTATACTACATAAACATCTACTATAGCCAAAGAAAATTTTTAGAGTTACACTTTAAGGACATATTCATTCTATGGAAGTTATTCATCATTTTTTGGTTTCTAACCGTAGCTATGAATTGATATATATTTATTTTTCTATAAAATTTCCTTATTGTTGTAAGTGTGTACTCCTTTTATTGAGTGTAACAACTCTACTTGAATCATCAGGTTCAAGTCGTAATTCTAGATGATCTCATGTGCACCTACCCATATGCAGGAGTCTTCTGACTAGTAGTGGGGGTCTCAAGTGGAACTTTGGTAAGAATATACTATAAGAACCCGGTTTTTGCTGTGAAAGACTTTGGAATATTCTTGATGATATTCCAGAGCAGCGCCTTCAGACGGCGTGCGATTCCGAGCCCCGGAGTGGCTGGAATTAAATTTTCAGTGCGTTCACACTGGAGATGCTAAATAAATGGGATAACTCCTAAACGGAGTTCCGGATCAGAGATCCGAGTGTACTGATGGGTCCGTAATGGGGTGTTTACCCTAGGAACGACATAAAACTTGTCGGCGCGGGATGTTTGGACCCCTCGCCCACTTCTGGAACGTTAAACGGATTAATTAATTAATTAATTAATTCGTTTAATAGCGAAACGCTAGTATCTCTTAAACGGTGGCTCGAATTGGAAAACCAAGGGCACCTTTGAGTTCGGAGTGTGCCATTTACCCTAGGAGGGGTATAACTTTTGCGGGCGCGGGCCGTTTGTGAAAAATGTCCCCAGGGGCGTTTTCGTAAATTGGAGGCCTCGGGCGCTGAGTTTAGTAACTTTTGAACAGGGTTTCGGATTAAAATTCCAAGACATCCATTGTGCTCAGAGCGTGGTTCTTAGCCTGGGGGAGGCTAAATCCCAACCCCTTCGGGAGTTCGGGTTCGGGATCACGGGACGTTGTTCAGGCGTGAGGCGGTGTTGGTGACTTTCTCTTCAGATATCTGTTTGAGGCGAGTAAGTAGTCGATCTCGCGTGTTTTTCCGCGAGAATTACAACGGTGCAATACGTTTGGTTGTGCGAAGCCTCTTGCGCGATCTTGTTAAATGTGGAAGCATGAAAGGTGCTCCAGTGGTGGTTCACCCTACTTTGCTTGTAGCGGACCTTTGGCGAGTGATCGTGTGCACTCCCGTGTGAGTGATGTAAATGCTTGAGGTGATGTGGTTGGTCGTGCCTTGGCCTTTGAGGTGGAGTTGTTACGTCACGCCTTCGCGCTGACGTTGGGTGTCGTGTTCATGATAGCCTATGGGTTGGAACGAGGTATACTCTGGGAGTATACGGGAGTGCTTGGAGGTACGTGTGGTTGTTCGTACCTGAGAATGTTTGTGGGATCAGTTGGGGTTGACTTGGGGCCACACGTCGTGTGGGCCCCAAGTGCATTCCGAGTTCTGCTTTGTGTCCTTGGACCTCTCACGGTATAGCGGGTCCCTCCGTTTGTTTGTTTGACCAGCAGGGTGAAGTTTTTCCCCTGGCTCGGTGCTCGTTTGTTGACCAGCAGGGTTGAGTGGTCTCCCCTGGTTTCGTTCTCGATGGATCGGCCAGTAGCGGTGCTAGTGGCACCCCGTGATGGAGTAGGCACTGAAACTCTTTTGGGAGAGTTGTTCTGGAGTTGGGTGGTTGCGTGATGCCCACTCTGTGTTCGATTGGCCAGTGTTGCACCCTCCTGTAGAGATGGCCAGAGCAGTTCTGAGTTTTACCCTCCAGTGGGGCTGGGCAGTGGGTTACTCATCGACTTCTTCAGGTTTACCCTCCAGCGGGGCTAGGCAGTGGGTTACTTGCTGACTCTTAGGGTCTACCCTCCAGCAGAGACTGGGCAGTGGGTCACCCGATGACCTCTTAGGGCCTGCCCTTCAGCAGGGCTGGGCAGTGGGTCGCCCGTCGTCTAGTTCCAGGTCTACCCTCCAGCAAGGCTGGCCAGTGGGTCGCCTTTCGACTTATTCCAGGTCTACCCTCCAGCGGGGCTGGGCAGTGGGTCGCCTAATGATGTAATTTGGTTTACCCTCCAGCAGGGCTGGGCAGTGGGTCACCCGATATCTGATTATGGTTTACCCTCCAGCGGGGCTGGGCAGTGGGTTGCCTGACGATGTATTAGGGTTTACCCTCCAGTAGGGCTGGGCAGTGGGTCACCTGATATTTGGTTATGAATTACCCTCCAGCGGGGCTGGGCATTGGGACACCAGTTGGCATTCCAGACTCAGTCCTCTCGACTAGGCTAGTCTGTGGCTTACCTCTGTGATTACCAGAGCGGGACCCTTGGTTGTACGGGTCGGTGATGGAACGGCTTGACTTTGGGAAGACCTCTCGACTACAGGGCAGTGATGAGGTGTGGTTTGACTTTCCTAGAACTCTCAAGTACGAGGGGCACTTTCCCCACCGAGACGCGTTCTTGCGACGCGATCTAAAACTGTGCGGGCGAGTCAGTGCCACCCAAAGCGGATAGTATCAAGGTGCGGTGACTGAGCCCCTTGGCTTGCGGTTCAGGGTAGACGTGCGGGTTGCTGGGAGACGATGATGGGTTATGTGTGGGACTGTTGTCGACTCATTTTTCTTGGGCTGAGCTACAGGACGGAGATCCCCTTACGTCGTTGTTCGGGCTTCTTGTTGAGCATATGGGCCTGTATATACCTTGTTCTAGTACCCACTTCTTAGGTTTGGTTACTCTCCTTCCAGGAGAGGCGAAGACGCGCGGGGTATGCCACGTGCTTTCCGTGTCTAGTTTCTCATGGTTGGATGAGTCTACTCTCTTGCTATAGGCAGCGAAAGCTCGACGAGAAGTGCATCTTCTCACCGTTCCTAGCTCCTTGTGTTAGGACGAGTCTTCTACGTTTCTCTTGTTGGGTTGAGCTGGACTCTTTACTTCACTTTCAGTTGTACTCCCTTAATTTTCCCTTGTTCGCTCTACCACTCACCTTTCGATACCTCCTTTTGTTTCTCCCTCGAGCCTTCGGAGTATCCTACTGAGTATTTTTATACTCACCCCTGCTTGGGCTTTGCCCGCACTTGGTGTGCCCTTGCAGACGACGGATATGTGGAGCGTGACTTCAGTGGATTATAGGAGCTTGGGAGCTTGGACCGCGTGCGGTGGCCATGGCCGGGTTCCAGGTGGGAGACCCGTCAACAGTTTCTTTTGTTTACCTGTTTCCGGGTTGTGGCACTTTTTGGTTGGGCGCGTGTTTTACCCTTTTCTTTTCAGTTTGTACTTTGTACTTGTAGAGGTCGATGCACTCTATGGTTTATTTATAGATGTTTCCTTTACTTTTCTTTTTACTCTTCACTTTTTCATTGAGTGTGCTGCGTGTGGGTGTGTACAGGTACTTAGGCAAAGGCTTTCCCGAGTTGTTGTGCCTTCGGCGCTGGTCGCCAGCCCCTGGCCTATGGAGGCGGGCTTGGGGTAGTTGCGGCTCGAGCCCGGGTAGGGTCGGGTCGTGACATATACCCTCTATATCAAGTCATAGGATCAATATTAAACAAAAACAATATAAGGAATTAGAGTAAAACACATAAATGTAAAAATGACATACATATAATGTAACAGCCCCCAAAGTGGTAAGAAAAACCAAGTAAGCAGTATAAAGAATACCATAAAGTAAATAAACAATCATCTATGGAGTGCTCTGATGCCTGTCCTGGTCCGCTTCCACTCCATGCTCCACTACTCAGTCATCGACCATAGGTACCTTACCCTTTACCCGATATCTGATCATGAAATATACAACCACACCGAAATTCCCAAGTAGGGTGTGAGTACAAGACTCAGTAGAACACCACCAATGCATCTTAAACCTAATGTGATCAAAATACAATCATATACCATAATAAATAATTAAAAGTAAACACACAATCCAAAACTGAGTGGTTGTGTTCTAACTAAGCTACCACAACCCTCATTCATACCTACTTCAGATCTATACTAGATGGATAACCAAGGTGTCAGATGAATAAATGATTAGCCACTAGGCTAATGAATCATTTTTCTTATCATCATCATGTGAAACTATATCAATTCTCTTCAAGAAGGTATGTAATCTATATTTTCAAGGTAAATGAGAGCTAATAATCTTCCTATAATCATTGAGTTGGCATATTGAGGACCGAGATCTAATATACATCCTTTAGTCATCAAAGAAAATCATTGAGTAACATACTAGGGACCGTGATCTAACCATAATCCCCTTTTCATTAAGTTCATCCCTTGGCATCATCATGTACCTTTCTCATGTATCAGGCCCTCATCTTCATTCATGCACATCCCTCCTCTAATAGATAACACAAATTATGTTGGTTTGCTACATGACATCCCCTTCATATCATTATGTGCCTACCCCAAGCATTGGACCATTTTTTCCAGTCATGTGCATCCCTCCTCCAAAGGATAATCCAAGTTGATGGTCCACCTATCTTGTCTCTAAGAACAAAAAACACAAGGTATACATAGCATGAAATGATATATATATATATATATATATTCAAGAATAACACATTATCATGAGTAAATTAACACACAATGTACACATAATCACACAACAATGTGAATAAAAAGCTACAAGTACTCATGGCATCAAGTGTAATATAGAGTTTCTGGGACTACACACATACCCACATGCATTCACTATCTATCATGGTCATTAAAAATGTCTATGCATAATCATACTAATGGAAATGATTTGTAAACAATCCAAAAAGTTTAAGTAACTTCCTACCTTAAGAGTTGGAAATCATCTCTTAGTTTTTCTGATATCAGGGCGATACGTCAAAGTCTCAAGCTGTTGGCACGTCGATGCTCGAGGTATGTCAAAGGTTTTCCTATAATCATAAAATTTATTTTTATTTCAAAGAAATAAAACATCACATGTGATAATTCCTTCTCTATCTTGAATAATTCTCAAATTATTATTAAATTTATAGCATGTGTTGGTAAATTTTAATCATTACTTTACCATTTTAAAAGTCACATGAAATGATAAATCCTGACTTTTAATTTAATTTTTTCATGTTTGATGATAAATTAAATTATTACTATATAATTTTTAAAATTATAAGCGATGATAATTATATTTCTTGGATAATTAAAAAGTGATGATAATTATGATTTCCAAATTTTAAATTTATTACTGATGCTGATAAATTAAATTTTCATTAAATAATTTAAATTATCCTTTCACAAAACAATGTTAACATCACTTGATAATTTTATCACAATTATCATTTATAATTTCATGTAATTATATTTTGATGATTTATGAAATTTAGACATTATTCAATTCATAAATTACCCATTGATAATCAACCAATATCAATTTCTATAAATTATCATTTGATATTCGATATTATATCTTTTGATAATGTATAAAAAAATCTATCGCAATGTGATTATATATATATATAGATAATAAGATGAAATTTATCATTTGATAAATTTATATTATTACTATTAATATTTCCTTTTCTCTTTATCTTAATAAACCCTTGATTATTCTAGGTTTATATCATTAATTTTAAAATCAACCATTTTAATTCAAAATTTTCTAAATTTTAAGTTGAATTAAAATAGATAAAAATAAAATAGAAGAGAAATTAATAATAAAATAATAAAATAAAATAAAAATAAGAAAAATAAACCATTAAATAAAATGAAAAATAAGGGTGAGTAAGAACTCACCTCACGCATGTTGCAGGTCACACCGCAGGAGGGTTCAGGAGCTATTCGGTTTGAAGATGGAAGGAGTGTGGATTCACTTTCCTAACCCAAAGGACATCTAATGTCATTTGTATTCAACTAAATTAAATACTAAACACTAAGATTTGGGTTGTTTATATAGGAAACTAAAACCATGTTTCCTCAAGAACCCTAAATCAATCCCTACATTTTTTAGGTCCGTCTCAACTGATTTTTATTGAGGAGTGGTTTAATTCAACCCTAATAACATTTAACAAATTTAATTGGGTAAACAATGCACATGTGGAAGCTTACCAGAAGAAGTGGCATTCAAAACTGGAGGAAAAATCCTCCTGGGGAGATGTGTGAATAGTTCACATCACCCCCTATCATATTTTTTTAACAATCAATAAATTTAAATTATAAGGTGTTTAAAGGGTCAATTGTGCATAAAAATTATACCCCTAGGGTAAAACCCCAGTTCTAGACCCAATGGTGTTCTCATAATTTTCATTCGATGAACGGTTTGTGAGATATTAATTTATTTTCATAAATAAACTAATAAAAATCATTTAATAAATTACTTTAGTGAGTGAGGCCTCCAAAAACCTGACACCTTCAAATTTTATACCCTTATTAGGGTAAATACCATGTTCTGGACTCAATGGTGTTCTTAGTTTTATCATATGACACACTATTTTGGAGTTATTTAATTTTTTTTAATATATTTACCTCAATTAAAATAATATTTTTAATATTTTTATTTTGTCTTCATCAAGGATTTGAGGGCCTTATAAACTCACACTAACTTAGTGTCTAACTCTGAAAATATTCGATTTAATATTCTAGAGTGTTAACTGGGCCTTTTTTTTAACCTTCTGCAATCCGTTTAACATATTTCACAATTTTTCACTAATAAATCTTTTTTTCCACTTAAGGTATTAATAATTTATCAAAATAGGGCTTTATTGTTATTGTAAAAAAGGTTATATGTTACAATTTTACCCCTATATCAACTTCTCATCCTTGAGAATCATATCTAGTGGTCTTACTTGAACAAATCAGGACACTAATCTTGAAAATCAGACACATGTTCCCACGTCTCTTCTAGGGCCCATCTATGATGTCACTGAACCCAAACTAGTGGCACCGTCTTTCCTCGAAATGGCTTGTCCCTTCGGTCCATGATCCTTATCAGACACTCCTTGTAATATGTGTTAGTCTCCATCTCTACATCCTTGCAATCAATAACATGTGTTGGATCAAGTATATACCTCCTAATCTATAACACATGGAAAACATCATGTATACCATGATAGCGTGAAGGGAGGTCTAGATGATACTCCACTACCCCTATCTGCTCAGTGACATCAAAGGGTCCAAAAAAATGTGGTGTTATCTTTCCCTTCTTCCTCAGACGTTTATACCCTAACCATATAGTCACTCTCAAGAAAACTTGATCTTCTACAAGAAACTCCAAGGGTCTCATCCTATGATCAGAATAAGATCTCTATTTACTCTGAGAACCGATCAATCTCTTCTGTATCAGCTACACTCTCTCAAAGGACTCATGAACCATGTTAAGTCCAATAACTATTGCCTCTCCCACTTCTTACCAAAAGAACAGTGAGAAACACGACCTCCCATAAAGAGCATCATAAGGTTCCATATAACTAAAATCCTAATAACTATTGTTATATGAAAACTCAATCAAGGCCAGGTGATCATCCCATGCTCTACCAAGATCTAGCACACAATCTCATAGTATATCCTCCAGTATGCGTATAGTCCTCATAGAGTGTATGTTGTTCTAAGGGTGTTACATCATGCTCAATCTTACCTGAGTCCCTAGGGATTTCTACAAGACATTCCAAAAGCGTGATGTGAAACATGCATCTCTATCAGAAAAAATGCTCAAGGGAACTCAATGTAAGCGCACAATCTTTTGGACATAAAGTTCTCCTAACTCCTCCACCAAGTGAGTCTCTCTGATCAGTAAGAAGTGGAAAAACTTCATTAACCGATCAACGATCACCCAAACTACATCATGAATCCTTGGGGTACTGAGTAATACTATCACAAATTCCATAGTAATATCCTCCCACTTACACATAGGTATCGAGAGTGGCTACAACAAACCTCTAGGATTCCAATGCTCAGTCTTCACCCTATGAAAGGTGAGGCATCAAGAGGCAAAACCCGTAATGTCCCTCTACATCCCCAGCCGCTATAACTATTGTCTAAATTCATGGTAGATATTTTTCATAACAGGATGTACCATACACCTAGAGATATAGTAACCCCTCGTTAGTTTCTCTCTAGTGGAATTAGGATATATTACTCTTCTATGGGCCAATATCATGTCATTATTGTCCATCGACCATTCGGGTATCGGGTCACCTCCAGTGAGTTGTTCTCTCATCGTAGTACACTCCGAGTATGAATCCTGACCAGTTCTCATCCTTTCCATAAGGGAATATGTTATCAGAAATGGAGATAAAATTATATATTCTTCATCCCCCAAAGCATTAAACCTCCATTCATCCAATAAGCACATCAAATTTCACTACTCCTCTAAGGAATTTTTTCAAAGTTCCTTCTCATCATGGGTCCTACGACTAAGGGAATATACTATGAATTTTCCCTTTCTAGTGGAATATGAAATTTTGAAGTCAAAAGTATGTATATACCCAAACCAAAACCTCTTTCTCAGATTCAGATCCCTTTGAGTGAAGATATAAAGAAGGATTTGTGATCTGTGTAAACAATAAATCTATAACCAAAGAGATAATGTCTCCAAAATTTTAGTACGTGGACCAGTAATTCTAGCTCCAAGTATTGTGTAGAATATTTCTTCTCATGGGGTCATATATTATGATACTAATAGACTAATAAATTTTCTTCCTACATCAGTATTGTTCCTAGACCAACTTATGATGCATCATAATACACTACATAACCAATCCCAGGCTCCAAAAGTGTCATTAATGGAGCTGCCATCAGCCTTTTATTTAACTCAAGGAAGGCATTTTCACACTGGTCTGACCACTGTAACTTCACTCCCTTCTTTTTAAAAGATTTCATGGGTTCTTATAGTCAGGAGAAGTCCTGGATAAACCATCTGTAATATTCGGTCAAACTTGAGAATCTTATAATCTCAAACACATTTTAGGGATTTGTCCATGACATGAATGATTTGACCTTATCTGGGTTTACTGATATACCAGTTTCAGACACCATGTGTCTAAGGAATGTCACCTCTTTAATCCAGAAGTCACATTTTAATATCTAAACATAAATTCTGTGAGCTCAGATCATACTCAGAACTATATCTAAGTGACTAGCATGTTGTTATGATGATGGAGAGTAGATGAGTATATTGTCAGCAAACACTGTGATGAAAGAGTCCAAGTATGGATGAAAGGTTTTTTCCTTGAGGTCCATGAACACAGAAGGTGCATTCTTCAATCCTAATGACATTACCAAATACTCATACAACCCATATCTACTCTAAAAATCTATATTCAAAATATCCTCCTCCCTAACTCATAACTAGTGGTGGCCCATTTGAAGATCAATGTTTGGGAAACACCAAGAACCTCACAACTAATCAAAAATATCATCAATCCTTGGAAAGGGATATTGGTTCTTTACCATCACATGGTTTAGATTTCGATAATCAATGCATAGTCAAATAACACTATCCACCTTTTTGGTAAATAAAACAGGTGCACCCCATGGTGAAGTATTACGTCTGATAAATCCTTTTCTCTCCAAGTATTCTAGTTGAACTTTGAGATCCTTCAATTTGGTTGGAACCATATGATATAGAGGTATCAAAATTGGTTGCGTACTAGGTATGAGTTCTATCTAAAAGTCAACTTCTCTATAGGGAGGGAGTCTAGTGAAGTCATCAGAAAATATGTCCGTATAGATACCTACAACTAGAGGAAAAGATAAGGAGGTTTCCACTAATACTTCTGAAAGATCCAAGCCTGCTATTTGTGTTGTGATTACCCCAAGTTGGCTCAAGTCCAGTCCAAATCTACCTAATCCCAAATCCCACTCCCCAGTTATTAGGATCTTCTCTCCATTTGGTGAATAAAAAGATACCTATCTTCGATTGCAATCAATGTGAGCTTGGAAACTGGTTAGCCAATCCATACTGAGAATCATGTCAAAGGTCATCATTTCTAGAATCATGAATTTCCATAAATTTCCATATCCAAAAACAACTAGTGGGAACTCTAGGAATCGATGAAGATGTTCCACATTCATACCCATATATGTATCAAGGGAGACTAACTCGGATGAAAACATGACTGGTAAGTCAATTACAGCAACTACTTGTGCAGATATAAAATAATGGGAAGAACTGGTGTCAGATAATGCAATAGAAAAATTAGAGGTGATCATAACGGTACCTCTAATAGTGGATGGTCTATCACCACCATCTGCTGGAGTTTGTTCCACATCATACATGTGACCTGCCTCAGCTTCTCTTATCTTTCCTTAAGGTGTATGACTAATCTGAGTATGTTGCTGGAAACCCTAACCAATTCCCCCTTTCTGACCTTCTACCTTGTGGAAATATGGATTCGCCATTCTATAGAATTTGTTTTAGAGATTTACCTTCTTCTTGAAATGTTGACACACACTTTTAGGTTCTCTATAGAACCTATGAAAGTGTCTATCCTTTCAATAGTTGAAACACTATGAAATTTTTGTCCAAGGTGCTGATTGAACCACACTCCACTCCACCTACATTCTGGTACTCCGCTTCATGTATCGATTCTTCCTATTATTATTATAAAAAATATATATAGAGGTGAGAGGAAACTCAATCGCTCGCCTATCATGAGATGAGTGTAATCTTGATACTTTGTCCTCCTCTAGTACATTTTTGAAGGTTAGAGAATTTTGGAATACCTGTGTATATTTCATTAGGTCAAAATCCCTAACCTAACGTCTGAGATTAGGTCAAAGGCATATCTCGAACATCTGAGCCTTCTGTGCCTTATTTCTATCTAACAAAGAATAAAATTGAAGTAACTCCGTAAAAAAGGCAGAATAAGTAGATACAGTCATGGAACTCTATCATAACTCAATGAATTCTTGGGCACAGTCCAGCTTCATCGTGTATAGAAAATAATGATTGAGAAACAACTCCTTGAAGGTCATCTAAGTAAGACCCTCTCATCTCCCAGACTGGCTCATAATAGTACACCATCTCCTAGAGGGTCCCTATAACATAAATATTGATAAGATTATGATCCTTTCTACAAGAGTCTGGACCAGTGTAAATATGGTCTCAATAAAGTCTAGCAAGTACTCAGCTTCTTGCAGCCCACCATTGCCCTGAAATGGTAGAGGGTGATGAAGCTTAAAATCCTAAGAATGTTAAGTCATGGTCCTTTGTACAGGTCCACCCTAGATAGGAACTATCTGGAAAATTCCCATCTTAACATGCCCTACAGCCTAAATCTCCTGTACCGGTAAAAGTGCATGATGGGGCACATCCCCCTGTACTACTAATGAGGGTACACAAGAATCCTAGTCTTCTCCAGCTGGAGATCCCGTCACACATCTCTGAGGTGGAATCTCTGCAAAAGAAGGAATATTAGGGACATGAACAGATCCTAACCAGTCTATGAGATCACACAAGTTTCTATTAAATAGTTCATTCGATTAAACAAGGTTATTTTCCTTTCCTATCAGTCTACACTTATCCCAAGGTATACCCTTCTAACACCAACCCTTGTCTCCATACCTACATGTTATTCATAGTCATATATATATACTAACACAAAAACAAGCTCTGTTCAAATAATTAATACCAAAAAAGATATACATAACAACTATCCCGAACAGATAGCACAAGAAAAGAATTTAATTAATGAACTACTATGCAACACAACAACATGCATATATATTGAATTTGAAGCTACATACCTATTCATGATGCATGATCATACCTGAAATCTTATGAATCATATATAACATCATATACATCACCCAAGGTGAATTTAATCAACTGTAAAGAAAACAAAATTTTCCCATTTAATGGTAACTAAGAGGTCCAATATTTTGTGTTGGACAGACACTGAATTAGTTTCCCCTGCTCGAGTCCCAAACATCCTAGATCTTGTATAACTTTTCCCAACCCCAATAAAAGAGAAGAAACAATTTATTAAAAACCCAATCTTATGATACCATTTTGTAACCTCCCAACCCAGATTATCAGGTCCGAGTCAGAATGCTAGATGACCTCATGCACACCTCCCCATATCCAAGAGGTTTCTGAATAGCAGGGAAGGAATCAAGTGGAACTTTGGGGAGACTATACCCTCTTTATCGAGTCATAATATAAATAATCAACAACAAAAATATAAATAATCAGAGTAAAATGTGGAAATGTAAATATGAAATACATATAATGTAACGACTCCCAAATTGGAAAGAAAAACAAATTAAGTAGTAGAAAGAAAACCATAAAGTAAATAAACAATCATCCATAGAGTGCTTTGTTGCCTCTCCCAATCCACTTTCACTCCAAGATACACCACTCATCCATCCACCATAGGGCCCTTACCTTCCACTGGATCTCTAGTCATGAAATCTACAAGAGAACCAAAATTTACAAGTAGGGTGTGAGTACAAGACTAAGTAGGACACCACCAATGCTTCCTAAACCTAATGTGATCAAAATACAAGTGTATTCCATAATAAATAATGAGAAGTAAACACACAATCAAAAACTGATTGGTTGTGCACTAATTAAGATCTCACAACCCCAGACCATACCTTCTTTGGCTCTATACTAGATGGATAACCAAGGTGTCATATGAATCAACAATTTTCCATTAGGTTAATGAATCATGTTTCTCATAATCTTCATGTGACATAGTATCAATGCTTTATAATAAGTTATGTACTCTTTGAGTGAAAGGGAAACAAGAGCTAATCATCTTCCCTTAATTGTTGAGTTGAAATACAGAGGACTTAGAGCTAATCAGCGTCCTTTAGTCATCGAAGCACACCATCGAGTAACCCATAAGGAACCGAGATCTAATGAACATACCCTTTTCATTGAGTGCATCCCAAGTCATCATCATGTACCTTCCTCATATATTGGACCCTCATCGTCAGTCATGTGCATCCCTCCTCCAAAGGATAACATAATTCACAGTGGTTCAGTACATGACATCCCTTAGGTATTTTCATGTGTTGACGCCATGCATCAGAACCTCTTCATCATTCATGCGCATCTGCCCTATAAAGGATAATGCAAGTTGACAGTCCACCTGCCTTGGCTCCAAGAACAAAACTACAAGGTATACATAGCATGGTAGGATATATATATATATATATATATATATGAAATAATCACACATCATAATGAGTAAATTATCACACAATGTAAACATAATCACACATTAATGTGAATAAATAGCAACATGTACTTGTGGCGTCATGTGTAATATATATTTTCTGAGGATACACACATACCCACATGCATTCACTATCTATCATGGTCATTAAACATGTTTGCGCATATTCATATTAATGGAAATCATTTGTAAACAATCCCAAAAGTTTAAGGAACTTACTACCTTAACAATTGGAAAACCTCTCATAGTTTTTCAAATGTCGAGGTGATACATCAAAGTCTCGAGCTATTGGAATATCGGTGCTCGAGGTAGGGAAAAGGTTTTCCTAGAATGATAACATTTATTTTTATTTCAAATAAATAAAACATCACATGTGATAATTACTTCTCTCTCTTGAATAATTCTCAAATTATCATTAAATTTATCACATGAGTTGGTAAATTTTAATTATCAATCTACCATTTTAAAATTCACATGAAATAATAAATGATAAATTTTAATTTAATTTTACCATGTGTGATTATAAATTAAATTGTTAGTTTATAATTTATAAAAATATATGCGATGATAATTATATTTCTTGGATAATTAAAAAGTGATGATAATTATGATTTCCAAATTTTAAATTTATCACTTATGTTGATAAATTAAATTTCCTTTAAATCATTTAAATTATCCTTTGATAAAACAACATAACCATCTTTTGATACTTTTCTCAAAATTATCATTGATAATTTCATGTAATTATATTTTGATAATTTTTTCAATTTATACATTAATCAATTCATAAATTACCCTTTGATAATCAACTAATATCAATTTATAGAAATTATCATTTGATAATAGATATTATATCTTTTGATAATGTTTAAAAAAAATTATCAAAATGCAATTATATATATAGATAATAATATGAAATTTATCATTTGATAAATTTATATTATTACCATTAATATTTTATTTTCTATTTATCTTAATAAACCCCTGATTATTCTTGGTTTATATTATTAATTTTAAAATCGACCATTTTAATTCAAATGTTTCTTAATTTTAAGTTGAATTGAAGTAGAGAAAATAAAATAGAAGAGAAATTAATAATCAAATAATTAAATAAAATAAAACGAGGAAAAGTTAACAATTAAATTAAATGAAAAATAAGGGTGAGGAAGAACTCACCTCACACACATCGTAGGTCATTCCAAAGGAGGGTTCGAGAGTTGCTTGGTTTGAAGATAGGAGTGTGGATTCACTTTCCTAAACCAAAGGACACCCGATGTCATTTACAGCCGACTAGATTCAATACGAAACACTACAATTTGGGTTGTTTATATAGGAAACTAAAAACACATTTAATTAAGAACCCTAAATCAATCCCAACGTTGTTTATGTCCATTTCAACAGATTTTGATTGAGGAGTGGTTTAATTCACCCTTAATAACATTTAATGAATTTAAGCAGGTAAAAAATGAACATGTGGAAGCTTCCTAGAAGAAGTGTCATTCAATAATGGAGGAAAATTCATCATGTGGGAGATGCGTGAACAGCGTGTGTCATCTCCCTCATCAATTTTTCTAACAATAAATCAATTAAAATTATAAGGTATTTAAAGGGTCAATTGCATATAAAAATTATACCCGCTAGGGTAAAACCCCCTGTTCTGGGCCCATTGGTTGTCTCAGAATTTTCATGTGACAGAACATTTGTAAGATAGTAATTTATTTTCATAAATAAACTAATAAAAATCATTAAATAAATTATTTTAGTGAGAGATGCCTCTAAATGCCTGATTCCATAGAATGTTATACCCTTCCTAGGGTAAACACCACGTTTTAGACTGAATGGTGGTTTCAATTTTATCATACAACACATTGTTTTGGATTTATTTAATTATTTTTAATAAATTTCCCACGCTTAAAATAATATATTTAATATTTTTATTTTTTCTTCGCTGAGGCTTTGAGGGTCTCAGAAACTCACTTTAACTCAGTTTTTAACTCTGAAAGTATTCGATTGAATATTCCAGAGTGTTAACTGAGACATTTTTTACCATTCCATGATGAATTTACCATATTTCATGGTTTTTCACTAATAAATAATTTTTTTCCAATTTAGATATTAATAATTTATCAAAAGTGGGATTTATTGTTATTGTAAAAAAATTATGATGTTACATTGAGTGTGGGAGGAAGAACACAAATAGGTCTTGTAAAGGGAGAGATATATAAAATCTCTTTGATCCTTTATACTAAGTAGAAGAATCTTGAACTGTGCTATGCATTCCCTTAGAAAATGACTAGAATAAGATAACCAATATCATATTGAGTGTTAGTGAAATATATAATTTGATGTTATTATTCTCCAAAACACTATTAAAACATTAGGTGTCCATGTCTCTTTATTTAATTATTTTTCACTGTATTAATCAATAAAAATCAGAGGTATAAGTTCAAGAATATTTTAAGAGGGATGTTTAAATTAGGTGTGAAATTTTTAATAACTCAATTCAACCCCTCTTGAGTTACAATAAAATAAAACTGGGACAAAAATGTTATAACATAGAGGGATTTTGAATTCTAAATATTTATCAATTGAAGTTAAAATATCAAATTTTATTCATTATAATCACCAATATGAGAGAATGAATGTATATGATGAGTGTTCCATACTTAAATTGAAAAAAATTATAGATACTAGAAATTAAGAATGGTGATCTATCTCATGAATATTGGTTTAAAATTATATATGAAAACCTTATAATATTTTTTCTAGAGAACCATAGCTATAGAGTGTTGATCAGGAGGTAGAATATGATATGGATTCTAAATCCATTATTTCTATAAATTTTAGTGTAGGTCCCAATGAGTTTAACGAAGTCTCACAATATGCTACAACCCATGATATGTGAGAGACGATGTTTGTTTCTAATGAAGGAATTGATAATTCTAGATGGATCAGTTATAACACTTATAAACTTAATTTTAATACCATTATGATACTTGATGGTAAAATAATCACTCAGATGAATGGAAGGATCATCAAGATTACAAATAATGTTGTTACTTTTTGATTTGTTGTTCCTAAAATATATTACAATATAAAGGTCTTATATTATTACCTTAAAAATGGAATTTAATTTCTATATCTATTTGGTATTCCACTCTTATTAAGGACCAGGAAACGAAGGAATTGATTGGATCACTGATAATATATGATGTTAAAATTCAAACAGTGGTTGATGATTATAAATTGGTCAAAAGGGAGAATGTTTCCCTCATAATTTTTACTTAAAAGGATGAGAATATGGCCAAAGAATTATTTTTGAACTCATATTATAAAGGAGAATACAATAGTTCTAATTTTTATGGTGAAATTTCCCAGTTAGTAAGGAATTTTAATAATTTGTATAAAAAAAGAATAGGATTCAAAAAATAATTTAATAAGTACAAGTATTTTAAATAAAATTCAATATATAATGCTATTAATATAAGAAGCTTAGAAACATGAAATTTGATTTTCCATGGATTAATGAGAAAAGGAAATATATAAAAAAATTACAAATAAAATCATATTACAAAAGGAAACTTAATAAAGATAACAAAACCACATAGATTTATTCTTAGTACTCTAGTGATAATTATTATTCCAAGTCAGAGGGTGAACATTAATATCAAAAGGGGAATATATGATTTATGGCTCAAGATGAGGAGGTAGAATAATTTTATTCTTATGAATATTAATTTAAATTAGAAAATTGTTATTATAAGGAACTAAGTGAATATTTATCAATGATTGAGGATAGATATGAGTATTTGAGGAAAATTAATAAATCCATTAGGAAATATTATGATACTATTGTTTCTAAAAAATATGTTTTATTAAATTAGTTTTCATATTTAAAACCAAAACTGGAAAAACATTTTTTTTCTTATAGGGAATATTACATCAATATTAAAGAACTAATAGCTAATATTGAATCACTAAAAGTTCCAAAAGTGTATTTAATAATGGGGATAATTACCTCAACTAAATACTTGGAAGGAATAAGTTTGAAAAATGTAAACATAGCATAGGTAGTAATGGAGAAAGTCTTAATATGTTTATGTTCTATATTGTACCATGATCTGAAAATAAAAGAATGTATTCAGCCACTTGATTTCATTATGAAATAAATGGTTATTATTCAAATGGATGTTACTTTAGAAAGCCTCAATTTATTGGAATTAAAAATACAATTCCTTAAAAAAAATTATCAGTTTATGGATGGAAATTCAACTCACTATAGACAAATTTAGATTCCAAAATCTTTAATAGATTATATACCTTGAATCAAGATCAGATGGTTACCAAAAAAATATTTTTTGACTTATTTTTGCAGGGAAAAATCTAGAGGGGCAAAAATGTAATTTAGTGTATATACAATAGATATTTGATGCATATGAGTGGAGATTTTTCAAATTGTCACTAATCATATTATATTTATGAAGTTTATGTCACATTTCATGATAATAAAATAGTAAAAATAATTAAGGTTGGTTATATTGGAAATTTATTTTTTTCCATATAAAAAAGTTCTCTATGTGTAAGACTTGAATCAAATATGATAAGTATATATAAAATTTGGATGATGGTTTTTTTTTTTCTTTTTTCAATATTTCATGTTCTATTTTTAAGGATAGATTTATTAAATTCAAAACACCTATAATTAAAATTTTATATACCTTAGATACTAATTATTTGTGTAAATAAAAACAAAACTATTTGAATGATAAAATAAATTAATTATGTATTTAGAATTGAAGACTTGGACAATGTAATGTTTATACTTTGTGAAAATTATATAAAAAAAATTATTTATTATTTCAATATACTTAATATAGATATATATAAATTATGTGATGTATGATAAATGGTAAAGAAACATAAACCTTATTTCAATCCTATTAAATAGGTTACTACTTATAGATCCTTGGAACTTATCCACATGGATTTGTTTGGACCATATAAGATAAAAATATTCAGTGAAATTTTTTAAGTTTATGTGTTGGTTGATGATTTCCCTAGATTTTCATGGGTTTATTTTTTAATAATTAAGAGTGAATCTTTATCTATTTTTATAAATTTTAATAAAATAGTTCAAAATTAAAAGGGTTCTAAAATTATTTCTTTAATAAGTGAACACGAGGGAGAGTTTTAAAATCATGAATTTAATTCATTTTTTCCAAAACATGGTAATAAACATAAATTCTATTCTCCTAGGACACCTCAACATAATAGTGTTGCTGAAAGGAGGAATAAGTCTTTAAGGGAATTTTTAGAAATATGTTATATGAATATAGAATGCCAAATAAATTTTGGGATGAATCTATTAACATAAAATTATATGTCATAAAAAGAGTTTTAATAAGACCTATCTTCAATTAAACATCTAATGAGTTGTGAATTAATGGAAAACCAATGGTCGGATTCTTCAAAGTATTTGGAAGAAAAGTTTATATCTTGAACACCAAAGATAATATTTGTATGTTTGATCCAATAGTTGTTTAATGAATTTTTCTTGGATATTGTAGAACTTATAAATCTTATATAGTTTTCAATAAAAGTTGAAGGGTAGTTAAATAATATAATCATGTGAAATTTGATGAAAGTAAACCCTTTATAAAAACAACTCAATTTTATTATCTTAGTGATTCTTTCAATAACTTAGAATTAAACCATATTTTGAAACTAAAATGGATGATGATTTTAAACACAATCAAGAACAAATGAGTCTTGAAATATTAAAAAATGATAAACCTAAAAGTGTGTTGCCTAGAAATCCCAGAACCTTAGAGAAACACCCTTTAAAAACTATTATAGGAAGCTTAGATTAAGGACTTGGGACTAAAAGGAGTTATATAAACCAGGATAAAATTTCTACCTTCTTATCTCAATATGAACACAAAACTATATTTTATGCCTTGAGTGATGAGAGATGAGTATTAGACATGTAAAAGGAATTACCATTTCAAGAGTAACAAAGTCTGGCAATTAGTTTATAATCCATTGGAATAAGGTATTATAGGAACTAAATGGGTCTTTATAAATAAAAAATATGATCTTAGTGTGATTATTAGAAATTATTATAGGTAAGTGGCCAAATGATACAATAAATTTAAATGAATTGATTATGGGAAAAAAATTATTTGATTAACTAGAATCTATTAGAATCCTATTGGCCTATGCATTGTTTATATACCTTAAAATTTTCTATATGGACGTAAAATTTTAGTTCTTAAACACTTTTATTATAGAGGTAGTTTATATCAAATAACCTCCAATTTTAAAAATCCTATGTTTCCAAATTTTGTTTTAAAGAATACAAAATATTTATATGGATTTAAACGAGCACCTAGAGCTTAGTATGATAGGTTGATATTATTTTTTCAATTTTTCTTATATATGCTTATAATAACATAAAATATTTATAAAAACTTATACTTTAGATATTCTACTTATTCAAATATATGGTGATGATTTTATTTTTCAATCAACTAACCAGAATTTGTGTAAATAATTTTTAAAAATCATGCGAAAAGAGTTTTAAATGAGTATTATGGCTGAGTTAAATTTATTTATTGGATATATTTTTTTCTATAACACTTTATGAATTTTATAAATAAAAGTAAATGAATATGATACTTACTAAAAAAATTTACATAAAAAACAAGTTTTATGTAACTATTAAGAGTTATACTATTAAAGTTGATTTTGATGAAGCTGAGAAACAATTGGATAGAAATTTATATAGATAAATAATTGGAAGTTTATTGTATCTCACTACAAGTAGACAAAAATCATGTTTTTTATTTGTCTTTGTTTTATAATTAAAGTGAATCCCAAGTAATCCAATTTAAAATCTATCAAATAACTTTTAAAATATATGAAAGGAAATAATTTTCATCTTTTAATTTTTATAAAAACTTATTTTTTTGATTTAATATCATATTTTAATACTGATTTTGAAGAGTGTAGACTAGATATAAAGACCACCTCAAGAACCTACCTCTTCTTAGAAAAATCATCAGTTTCTAATTCTAGTAATAAGAAACTCTTCATTGCATTATAAACTATTGAAGTTGAATACATAAAAATTTTTAGTTTTTTTACACAAGTTATATGGATGAAACACACCCTAATAGACTTTGGATTCAATTTTTATCTTGTGCATATCAAATTTTATAACACAAGAACTATAAATGTCTTAAAAAAATACAATAATATATTCTAGAACAAAGAATATTAATTTAGGAATCATTTCTTAATATATCACACAAACAATGTTATAATTCCACTGAATTATTTAGTACAAAAATTCAGTTGGAAGATATATTTACTAATCACATTTTAGTTGAAAGATTTTTCTCATCAAAACTTAGCTAAGATTATTTGAATTTAATTGATTTTTTTTATTTTTTCATTTTAATTTATTATCATGTTTAGAGTATTTTAACTAAACACTCAGTTATTTTAACCTGTAATTTATGAATTTTGTTTTAAATTATTGAAGTTATTTTCTTAAATATTTCTTTTATTTCACAAAATTTATCATGTAAAAAATTGTTTAAGTTTCCTATTTTTATTATTTATTTCGATCTTAGATTCTGAACCACTCATTTGAAAACCATAAATATCTCCCTTTCTCTATTTCTACCCCTTTAAACCTTAAATAACATTCCCTAAAACCATAAAACTTTAATTGAGTACAAGAAATAAAAGTGGGACAAGAAAAGTTCCCTAGGTAGTTCAAAGAAATAAAAATCCTTGAGCATCAATTGATGAGTTCTTCCTAGTAAGGAATAAAAATTTATCTAGTTGAATCATAGAGATTTTTTATTGAATAATGTTTGGATGGAAATTTGTGTTTCATGAGAAAATATAGAAATCATTTTTGAAAAATAAGTTTTTGAGTTTTATAGAAATACTAAGTTTCAATTTTCTCAGAGTGAGGATGTGATCCATTTGATTCTCAATGGAAAAATATCTTTCTATTTACTTTATTTAACTGGATAAGGCATTCCACTTACCTCATGAGGGAAGATTTATTTTATTTCCATGTTGGACCAAAATGAAAATTTCTCCCTTAAATATATTATGAATTTTCTAGTTGGAGAAATTGATATAGAGAAAAGGCCTATGAAATATTTAAAACTTTAGAGAAATGTTATTTTTAGCATCATTTAGATAGGAATTTCCCAAAGATATGGTGAAATTGAAAAGTCTCACCTTAAAATCATATACCTATTATTACTATTATTGAAAGAGGATATGTTCAATATGCTGAGATATATATTAAGGTATACGCAAAACTATAATCAGAATAAGCTAAGTTTTTATCCATTTGTAAGTATTCATACACTTTTATTAAAGAATAAGTAAATTGATTTAAGTCATTATGAAGTTGTTAAGTGTAATTCACTATGTACCATGGGAGATGGTATATTAAAGAAGATTTTTTATATTTTTAATATAACCCTTTTCATATTTGTTTCTATTAGAGGAGATGAAAATTTACCAGGAGATAAACATTATAATGAGATCCATAATTATGTTGATGGGAATAATCCATGGAATAGGTGTAAGAATCAATTCATAAGGATTCTATAAGAGAAGTTATTTTAGGCTTAGAATACTACCTAAGGCTACTATGTATAGAACTTAAACCCCTCCAGTGAAACGTACTAATGGTGAAGTAATAGTTTCTAATGACTATGTATATTTTTTTGGTTCCATAGACTATGTTGAGGTTAAATCTCTAATTTTATGAGTTTTTGATGTGGGAAGAAAAGTTATTTCATCCATTATTTTCCTATTATTTGATAAAAATATATCGTAATAAAATATTGACTTGAATTCATGGAAGTAGAAGCTAGTGTATAAGTTATTAGTGACTAAAGAGATGAAGCTAAACCGATATAATACATGATAAAAATTTTAAAATAAATTTAAAAGTTCTAATTTTTTTTTGGTAGGGAATATAAGGACTGTATAATTCATGGAATCACCTTTACCTTATAGTAAAAATGAAAAAGTCAGTTCTTATTTTAATAACCACATGAATAATTTTCTGTTGAGGTTCTATCAGAGTTCGGTATTTTAAGAGAAGAGATCAATGGTCAATAATTTGAACTGAAATATTCTAAATAGTACTTGAAATATTCAAAATATTCCTCTATTTAAAAATATGATTTTCAGGAGATGAGAATTCATATGGTTTCCAAATTTTAATTTGATTCCATGAAATCTGAGATGGAATTTAAATTTTACTTTGATGAGGTAAAAATAGAGATGTTGTCTAAGATATATTTTGTTATGTTGAATAAGATGATGACTGAATAGTTTAACTTTGTTAAAAGGTTTTATCATACTCACATAGATGTATCCTCTTACATTTTGAAGGATACATAAACTTTTAAATAATTTTTGGGAAATTTAATTTTAAATTTGAATTTATTATGAAACATGGTTAAAAAATTACAATGTGATATAGTGCCTTTGATAACATTTCAATTATTAAATAAAGAGTTAATCTCAATAGTTTCCAATGTTACAACTAGTGGGAACTCAAATCCTAAGAAAATAGAGAAAAATTAGTGAATTTGGTATCAATTTTAGAGATTTTTTTCCATAAATAGGAATTTGGCTAAAAATCTTGGAGTTTCCCAAAGTCCCTTCAAGATCTTCAGAGAATGTAAAAAGCCTATAAATGAGAATTATGATAATATTTATAATAAGGTTAAGTCTTTTAGGAATAATTTTATAGAATATTCATCATTTAAAATATATATTTCATCTTAGAAGTCCATTTCTACCAGCCATGAGGTTAAAAATGTTTTTGATAAAGGAAATGAATTTTTAATTTATTTGGGAAAACCGTTAGTTTCTTAGATGTAAGTTCTAAAAAATCAGATTGTGAAATGAGTGAAAGAAGAATATCTTACTAGATTGCATGATTTTTTTGGTTATTATCATAGGTAGGGTTTGATATTTTTTCTTAAATTTTTTAAAATATGAAATATTAAAGAGGATGCAGATGTTTTGAAAGTCTCTATATTATCTCTAAGTACACAAGCCTCATAAAAAAAATCCTTCAAAGAAGTATTTTCCAACTAGAGAGAGGTTGTGGGATCTTTTTCTCCAGTTTATAACACTCATATTAATCCTCTTGATATAACCTTCATAGGACCAAAACCTAATACTTAAATAAACCCAAACCCTGAGCCTAATGATTGATATCATTATGTTTCTTGACATTTTTCTTATTTTAAACATTTTTTATTTCTCAATTTAATTTTATTGTATTTTATTAAATTAAATCCAATTAGAAATTCGTATTCATTTTGTTACTTTATTTTCATAGTTTTATTATTTTAGTGTGCTAAATGAAATGTGTTTTACCTATTAATCTGGAAAAAAAATTTATATAAAAAAAATGTGGAGAAATATTGGGGGGGGAAATTCAATATAATTATTAATTCATTGTTTAAATCTTTAAAATTATCTAAAACTTAATTCATAAATCTTAATATGTGAAATTTAATTTGAGGATCTATATATAGTATATCTAAAATTTTATATTTAATTGTTAATGGGTTATTTGGTTATCAAAAAGGGGAAAATTGTTATACATGCTAAAGTTATTCCAAAATTTCCAATTTTATCATGCATTTTGGTTCTCATAAAAACCATTATTTGTTTAATAATGAGTTCACATTAAGTTGTTTTTAGGTTACTAATTTATATTTCATTATTTTGTTTTTTGTATTTGAGGTTATTATTTCAGGTTGTCTATAATTAAGTTTGAATGTCTTTGGATAAGTGCTAGATTTTACAGAATCTAGAATTTTTATTATGGTCTTGGAATTTTGGATAAGTGTTATATTATATAAATCTTGGAGCATTTGATTTTGAAAAATTAATTTTATCTTACATTAATAGTAATTCTATCATATGATAAGAAAGTATATCATATGATAAGGGATCTTTTCTTATGATATATAGTCTTTCTCTTATGAATATCATGTATCTTATAAGAATCTATGTACCATTCGAATTTTTTGTCATACATAGAAATCTATCGTATGGGGAATCTTATATAATGAGCTTAATGTATTACTTGATTTTTATATCATATGAATTTTATTTCATCTTATGAACTGTATGTCTGATGAAAATAATTCATCTAAAATGTTTCTTACCCATTCATCTATCTTATGAGGATCAATGAATCTTTCAAAGTTATGCACATCTTACGGGATCAATGCATCTTACAAGAATCAATTCATTTTACGAGGACTCAATATCTTATTAAGATCATACCATCTTATAAGAGAAAGGATATATTATGAATATAAATAAGTCTTACATAATTTAATTATTAAATATTCTTGAGAGTATTATTTTATTTGGATTTATTAGATAAATTACTCTTGTTTCAATTTTATCAAAATTAGATATATTTGAATAAGTAATGGCTAATTATTTTGAATATTGATAACTCCATGTAATCTTTAAATTCTAAGAAAGAATATCTTATACAATGTTCAAATCATTACTATTTTTCACGGAGAATATGAAAGACCATTATTGACCTTATTATTTTTGAAAAATGGTATATATGCTTGTGGATGGACATCTTAAAAATAAACACTCACACACACACACAATAACTCTACTCTAATGAAAATATCTACACTGGAGTTATTTTGGTTTTCAATAATAATTCATTACCCTATAAATTCTCCAACTATTTAGATTTATTATTTATATTCTTTTTCATGCAAACTTGTGGTGTTAATTTCAGAGAGAAATAAGAAGAGTTGTTTTGCTACTGTAGTGGTACAAGAACATATACTACAGTAAAATAAAATTTTAAGAGGTATATATTGAATACATATTAATTATTTATAAGTTTTTCATTAATATTTAAATAATGACTACAACTATGCACTGATCTGTATTTATTTTATACATATTTTTTTAAGCGTACACTTGTTTTTTTAGCATGGGAGGGAGACTATGGATAAGTCTTTTAAAAGGTGATCCCTATAAATTATCTTTTATCCTTTGTACAAAGTAGCATCTACTTAAACTCAAATATGTAGACCCTAGAAAAAATATTAGAATAATATCACATAGCTTTTATTAAGTGTAAATGGATTGGACTAGAGGAGGATCTTGTTCCCTAAACCACTATAAAAACTTTTGGTGTCATGTTCTATTTATTTTTTTATTTTATGATATATTAATTGTTAAAATTGAGAGTGATATATTCAAGTAGATTTTAAGTGGTTTGTTTTTATTTAGTTTAACATTTAAATAATTCATTTTACCCCCCTCTTGAGTTATTATGCAACCCAATTAAGACAACACTATGTACCCTAGTTTTCCCATGATATTTTCAATAATCAATAATATTTTTATCAACTAAATATAGTGCATGAAACCATCCTTTTACTTCCACTCACAACCCATTAATAAAACTTATTAATATATTTATAATTCATAATAAAAGGTAGAAAAGATTTTAAAGGGTAGAAACATATCATAATAACTTTTAATAAACCAAACACCACTCTATTTATGATTTTTTTTATAAAAACACTTTGAAAAATTATTTTTAAGTCATATTAAATAATATCATTAAAAATAAAATTTAATACATTAAATAATAATATTTATCATTTATTTTAATTATATATAGTAATTATTTTATTTAAAATATATTTTACACATATTAGATAATTATTTCACCAATAAAAATGAAAATCAAGGAGTAATGATAAAACCAACAATAACTTATCATGACTATCAAGTATAAAATTTATATCAATCATAATCCCATTTAAAATAGGAAATCACCATGGTTTATGGAATAAAGTTATATTTAAATACCATAAATAGATAAATCAATTGACAATGAAGTTAGTCTACCAAAATAGAAGAGGAGAATCACTAAAGGGGAGAAGAAAATCTATAATATTTGAAATAACCCAATTAAATTCATGAAAAATGTAATTATATGCCTCCATAGCATACCTAAGGAAATAAAATTGAATAATTAATAATAAGTAGAAGAATAAGAATATAGGAGATGAAATATAGTGGTAAACATTCATGAATTAAACTAGGAAAGTAAATATCTTCAAGGAAGAGTCAAGGAACCAAGTAGATATAAGGTTTTTGATGGAATTGAATTTTCTCCTACAAATGATGAGAAAAATGGGTTTCGTTTCACTTAAAAAAATTATAAACAAAACATATTTCTATTTATAAGCAGATTTTCTATTAGTTTAAATGATTATACTGACCATACATCTAATAATTCTTACGCAGTGGACTTGAAAATTTGTAGATCGTAGTCTACATGCATGGTTGGGGTAATCATGCACCCTAAACATGATGAAGTTCCAATTAATGGATTATATTTTTTCAATGTGGAAGGATTCCATTATGATGAGGAAATTCCAATATGTGTTGGTTTGAGTTGAAATGGATATGAAGCTTCTATTGCATTTTAATGGAGTAATTCAGTGTTACAGCATCATATGTGATTATTTTTTTATTTTTATTCATGTAAACAATGATTAGAACTTATGAATGTGAGTTGGTACTATCTAAAATAGTTTATAATATGATTTTGAAGAAGGAAACTATTTTTGGAGATTTAAAAGTTAATTTAATAATTTTTATTCATGTTGTAAATCTAGCTAAATGTCTGATGAATTTATCCATGGATCCTTGAGCATTCACAGAGTTGGATAAGGTTAAGGAGAACCCTTAGATGATATTTTTATTTGATTTAAGATATTTTAGAAATCCCTATGAACATTTGAATGGTTTTGAATCCATTTGAGTGAAGTTGGAAATATACAGACTAAGGAAATCAACTCATGAAGAGATGACAATGTATGATTTATTATATAAATGTATAGGAGTCATTATGAAGGAATATAAAACTATGTATGAGTCATCTTGACCCGTATATGATTCATTTATAACTTTGGGATGAAAATTTTCCAAGGAATATGGACTGTGTATGTGTCATTTATGAAAAAATGTAAAATGTGTAACATCTATTCAAGAGTTTTGTATGAGTTATTATGACTACATTAGAGTCATTATACATCTATGTATGAGTAATTTGAAACCTTTTATGATTTATTTCATACCTTTTTATAAGTCATTTGACTCTGTGTACAAGTCATCTACAAACAATGTATGTTTCATTCTAAGGAGAACATTTAGATAATTCTGAGATAGCTGAGACATTTAAATATAAAGGAATCATAGAAAGATTTATTTTAAATAAATGATATTTAAGACAAATGATTTAGTGTTGAGATTCATGTATTTCCAACATCATAATTAATCTAAAATAATTATGACTCAAGCTAAGTAATATTTCAGAATAACTTCAAGCCACAAGCCACACTACCATTTCACAATTCAAGGGTTCATGCACACAAGGAAGATAAATTAAAATTGATTTAAAGAAGTGTATTTTGTGGAGTTTTTAAATAAGAAATAAATTATGAGTTTTAATGGAGTTTTTGAATGAGTTTAAATTAGAGAATAAAATTAGGATTTTCTAGAAAAATTTAAATGCAGTTGAGAATTCCATTGTCGATATTAATTGATTTTTAATAATTATTTATAAAAATAAATATTTATGATATTATTCTATGAATATATATGTGAAAAGATAATAATAAGTTATGAATGAGAAATGAAAGAACTGATAATATGATATATAGAGTATCTAAGTGTGACGAACCAACCCGAATAACCTCTCAAACTGGCACCCAACCCAACCCACCACATACTTAAAGGGAGTTTCCAATCCCCCCGGGATGATGACTAGCACTCGGGCATAAAAAAATAACCACAGGGATTTATTTATCTCAAATTGAAGTAACAACATGGAATATATATACACAATATAGAGATAAACAATATAAGATAAATATATTCCATATATTAAATCAAACAACTCAAAAGTATAAAAAATATCCAAGTATAAGTCCAACCACAAAGGACTACTAAAATAGGAAAAACTAACTACTCAAAGTGATAATTTGGGAATACGCCCACCATCTCACCACTAGGTTCCCATCTAGCTGATATAAAAACCTATCCACCTCACTATGGTGCCTTACCTTTCCCTACAACAAAAGACACAAAAATGTCTACACACCAATAAAGAAGTGTGCAGAGTGTGATCTAACAGGATTAGTAGAATCACACCTAGGTGTTCCATAACAAGTCTCTGTACAATAATCCAAGTATGCTCATTTAAAACTAAACATGGAATGGTAAGTAGTAAAATAGTTTTATTAAAATCATGGTAAATATTTTCATTTTTCTAACAATTCCAAATCAAAGGTTGGTATATAAATTTCATGAATATTTTTCCATTTATCATTTAGAAAAATCCAAATCATGCATATCATATCCAAAATAGTACAAATAAAATCATAGGTAAATCACACCAAGGAACTCAACAGACTAGGATAGTAGACTAATCGTACCACAATGATTACTAGTGCATAACAAATCCCAAGAATACAAGCTTAAGGAGCAGTGGAACACCCCATTAGTGAACCCCCCAACAATGTTAAGAACAATTACCTATAATAATAGGCCTAGGGAGTAGAGAAAATATCCATAATCTAACCTCCTAACGGTAATATAGATGATGTACCCAATATAAACCTTCCGCCTACATACCCCAGGATTCCCATGTGTTTAATTTCATAAATCATTTCAATGCTTTGAAAATACCCTCTTTTACATTTACCAAAAACTAGTTAAAAAACCCTTTTATTACAAGTTCAATTACACACATAAAACAATAATTCCAAAATTATTTATAAATCAATTTAATAAAATATGAGTAATATAGTTCGTTAACACAGGCTAGAGTCAAAACCACCTACCTCAAAACTTAGGGTCGCAAATGCCCATGAAGGATCCAAAAAGAAGAGAATGAAATAATGATAATGAAGGCCCTATAATCAATCTACACAAATTATAATTGATCTAATTTACTAAAAATGGTTGGTAGAGAAAAGTAAACGACACATACATCAATAAAGAACACCCGACACACCATATCCAACAAAGGAAATGACCCTCAGAACAAGATAGAACCATAGATCTAAAAGAAAGAAAGAAGAAAAATCATCACAGTCCATTGAATATGATAACAAGAAGTCACAGTGCTACCATGATCATGGAAACAAATAATAAAAAATGCATACTTTCCTAGAGAGATGTAAACCAACCACCACGATGATGAATCGCTAAACAGATCAATATGGATTGAACGAAGACTCTAAAAGTCAATGGATAAGGGTTCTAGGTTGAGATCCAAGAGAGATGTGGGGGAATAAAATAAAATTTCAGCCAAGTGGAATCCTAAAATTAGACCTCTTAATATTTACATGGAGTGTAACTCCTTTTGATATTATGTAATACATGACGATAAAGTACACCAAAAAATCCAAGGCTTTTTTATTAAAAACTGACCTTTTATTATTACATGTCATGTAATCATTACATTGAGTATACCATTTTCATGATGTGTAAACAGTTTATGACTTGTGTCTAGAGATCAAGTACAAATCATGTAACTCCTTTACACTTCGTATAATCACCTATCAAACAATAGAAAACTCTAGATTATTACATGAAAAATCAAAAACACCTCGGGAATTCTACTAACTTGGGGAGAACCCCAAAAATCCATTAACACATTTATACCCAAACTCCATTAATTAAAATAAACATCCATCCTAAAACTTTTATTCATTTTCCCCAAAAAATGATCTCCATCATTGGGAGTCCCTATATGAACCCAATTAAAGAGGAAAACAAGTAAAGGGAAGAGAATTATCAGAAATTGGGTATCAAGATGTTGCAAAATCCCTACTATAAGACTTTCCATCCCCGAGAAGTCATGTGGAAGAATGAATTCCTATAAATAAGTGAGGTCATTTCTCCCTCATCAATGATTCATGATCCCATGTCTCGTGAAAATCTGATCTATGCTGACATAACACTCTGAACAATAGAATCGACTTCCCACATAATACTTTCACTTGAGATTCAATGATCTCAATAGGCTGCTCAACAATGGAAACGTTTGGATGTAACTTATTATCTTCACAACTTAAAATGTGAGAGGAGGAAGGATGATATTTCTTGAGTTGAGATATGTGGAAAACATCATGAATTCCGGTCAAATGAGTTGGAAATGAGAAATGATAAGTAACCTTCCTGAGATGCTCAATGATCTCAAAGAGTCCCATATATCTCAGAGCTAAATTTCCTTATTTCCTAAGCCAAAAATGACCCAAATGTAGATAAAATTTCAAGGAAAACCAGTCACCTGAGGAATACTCATAAGTATGACACCATTTATCCAGGTAAGATTTCTACTAACTCTATACCGTAACCATATACTGACATATATCCCGAATCCTTGTAGATGTATCTTAAACAAAACTAAGTCCCACCAAAGAAGTTTCTCCCACCTTCGACCAACAAAGAGGCGAATTTCATGATTTATCATAAAAATCATGAAATAGAGCTATTATGATTGAAAAATTATGATTATTATTATAGGATAACTCAACAAATCCCATATGTCTATCCAAAGATGCACCAAAGTCCAAAACATAGGCACAAATTATATCCTCCAGAAAATGAATAATACACTCCATCTAACATCCTATCTATGGATGATAAGATGTACTCAATCTAACCTGAGTCCCTATAAACTCTTGGATACTTCTCCAAAACCTCAAATTAAAAATTGGACCCCAATCCTAAAGAATAGTTGAAGGAACCCCATATAACCTCACAACTTTCTACACATACAACTTACCCAAATCTTCAATGTTTGTGGTGTGTTTGATCAAAATTAAATGAGATGAATTTGTCAAATGGTCAATCATCATGGAGATAGAATTCCTTCCCAAGGGAGTCCAAGGTAATCCAATAATAAAGTTCAAGGATACATTGTCTCTTTTCCAAACCGGCACAGGAAGATATTAAAGCAAACTTGGAGGTTTCAAATGCTCTAACTTTATCTGTTGTAAGGTGTAACAGTGGGACACATAATCAACACTATCACTCTTCATACCATGCCACCATAATTTCCTCCTTATGTCATAATACATATTTGTAGAGCCCAGATTAATGATCCATAAAGAACTACAATAGACAAAAAAACTAAGCTCCTTACTTGTTGAAAAAAACTACCTCAAGGAAATATTGTAATGTTTTTTGGGTTGATTGTGTTTATTGAAAAATTTGGTTTCCAATTTCATTTGGGGAGTTCTAGAGATATTTCTAACAAGGTATATTAATAAGGAACCAAGACAAAGGAATGGATGCTATTGTGAAAGAATATAAAATTGCATATACAAGGTGACACTGTTTCCTAGTGTTTCCCAAATTTTTGGGTCTAAAATTTAGAGGATAGAAAAAGGTTTTTTTGAAAAAGAACGTATTTTTGTGTAAATATAAAATATTTCACACAAGTGTAAATTTTTTTCATGGAGTTGCACACAAGTAAAGATTTAGGGTCATCATTCAAAAAATTTGTAAAGGAAATAATTATGTAAAAGTTGTGAATGTTAATGAAATATGTTTTTTTACTACACAAGAGTTTGAGTTGCGTTTTCCAATGAGCTATATTTACATGCCAAATACGATTTCAAAATGATAATCTCCATGATCATGTAAAATTTGTGCACAATTAGGAAGTTGCATAAGGATTTTGTGAATAGGGTCTTTCAAGTCTATAAATTGGTGGCTACTACCCCCCGCTCCCCCATTTCATATGATCAACCCTTAGAGAAAATTAGGGCTCTGAATCATGTAGGATTTTCACACAAAGTGTAAGAGTTTCCTGGTAAATAGTTGAAAAAACCAATGAATCAAATGTTTTTTGTGTGTAGAAAAAAAAAACTTGTTTCTATATGACCAAGGGAGGTGTATTCAAAACATAATAGTTACAGACAAGAGGAATTTATGTGATAAACCAAAAGTTTTGTAAAGGTTGTGAGTTTTGTGAAAAAGCACAAATGTTGTGTGCAAGTTATTAGAGTTTCCCACAGGCCATCCAAATGTTTCATGAAAGAAAAACTTATGTGAACCAAAATGGATTTACCAAGAAATTTGTGGTGAATTAGTATTCATCAAGTGGATAAAATTATAATGTCAATAGTACGTATACCTAAAACTAAGGGTGCATTCGTTATTTTTAATAAAGGTAATTACATTTCAATAAACTGTTTATAAATCCTTTCTGAGAAATGAGCAAAGGAAGATGAAGAATGGGATCATTTCCACCAAAAGTGATCCATAAAAAAATATTTTGAGAGTGACCCTTGGTAAGTAGTGATATATACCTAAAAATTATAAAGGAAGTGATCCTATACATAGATGTGATTTATCCCAAACCTCATTTTTGTAGTGTGCCTTAGTAGATTTGGTACATCAATACATTTCCATTGTATTCTCCTTGGATATAGCTCAGTAAGGTTGGACCGAGTAAAAATATGGGTGTCCTTGTTTTTTATCTCTTTATTTACTTTCTATGCATCATCATCAGATAAATAAGGAAATAGTAAGATCAATTTAAACATATAAGAGAAAGTAAATTAACCCTTATAATAAAGTTTTTTATGATCTAGTGGGGTAGGAAAATTTTTGAAAATAATTTTCATATCTTGATTAACTCCCCATCCTAGGGTGTCTAATCCACTTTTGGGCCTAACATTACTGATGCTGGGACAACAAATAGATTCCCAAAATAGAACATACCATCTGAAGAGAGAGACCAACCAGAAACAGTCTCTCCACCATATATGGTTCTTCAAATTACTCTAAAATTTACATCCTATTACTGATTATGTATATTAGACTCAATGAGAGATGACTATTACTGAACAATGGTCAGAACCATACCCAAAACATCCTACTAAGCATCCTGATACAACTGAGTAAAAATCCCCATAAGGTTCTAATATTATTTCAATTCCTGAACATCTTGCGATTGAACTTTCCTATTAAGAGCACCTGACATGAAATTACCCTTCCATGGGGCATAGTTGATATTAAATTCAAATATATTAAGTTACTCCAACCACCACCAATTTATGATATTCAAGTATTTATGAGAAAATATATAACTCAAACACTTATGGTCATAAAAGACTATGAACTTTTCCCCAAAAATATAATGATGCCAACAATTAAGCACAAGAATAACTACATCAAGCTCTAAATTTTTAGTGGGGTAATTATTCTATTAAAATCTAAGCTAACGAAAATCTTAATCCATCACATGATCATATTTCATGTGCTCACAACCCAAACCAGTGCTAAAAGCATCATAGATAACTACATATCTTTTACCAGGCTCATGTAAGATCAAAATAAAAGATGATGTCACAAGTATTTTTAGCTTGTCAAAAGAATACTGGAACTTTTTTCCCATGATAATTTTACCCCTTTCTTGGTAAGAGTAGTCAAAGGTGACACCAACTTAGAGAAATCCTTAAAAAACCATCGATAGTATCTAGCAAGACTAAGGAAGCTCTGAATCTCAAATACATTCCATGTCTCTTCCCATGAAAACTGGCCTTTACCTTCTCAGAATCAAATGATAATCCACGCTCAGAAATCATGTGTCCCCAAAATTTCACTTTTAAATCAAGAAGTTACACTTCAAAAGCTTTATATAAAAATGATGAATTCTTAGGATTTTCAAAACCAACCTCAAATGGTACTCCTGATCATGCTCAGATCTTGAATAAATAAAAATATAATCTATGAACACTACCAAAAAGTGTCAATATGCTAATGGAATATCCGATTCATCAAGGACATGAAAACTATAAGATCATTAGTCAGACAAAACATTACCACAATACATTCTTAATGGCCATACCTTCTCCTGAGTTCCATATTCAGTATATCACACTCCCGAAATCTGAGATGATGGTAACTTGACTAGAGATTAATATTTTAAAACCAATTTTCCCATTTTAGTTGATCAAAAAAATCATCCAAATAGGGAAAAGGACACTTATTATTAACCATTACCCAGTTCAGCTTCTGATATTCCATGAAAAACCAGAGTGAACCATCTACTTTCCTAGAAAAGAGAATTGGGGATACCCAAGGAAAAACACTGGGGGTGAACAAAACCCCTTTTCACCTGGTCATCTAATTGAATCTCAAGCTCTTTCAGCTCCACGGGTTTCATACGATAGGAATATATCAATATCATATGAATACTTAGAATCATGTCAATTTTAAACTCTACCTCCCTTTATAGATTAATCCTAGAGAAATAATATGGGAAATATCAAGAAAATTATGAATTATGGTAGGAAGATCAAAAATAGAAGAAAATTCATCAAGATTAATGGAAATAGAAGACAACAAACTCTTGAGTTCTGGGAAGGATGGTCCTGCATGACCAGACCTTGGATCCTACTCTCCCTAAAACACTCATGATCTCCCATTAGCCACAAGAAACAAGACACGCTGATGATAAAAATCAACCTTAGATTGATAATCAAAAAGAAAATCCATCTTGATGATGATGTAAAATATATCCATATCTAGAATAATAAAATCCCAGACTAGCTCCCTATCAACCATACATAACACATAAGATGGACACTAAAACCCCTATTGGTTTCTCTTCCCAAGTGGTGTCACTAACTCCATAACAAAGGACATGAGTTCTGTTGGAAGGTTAATCATATCAATGAAAATGATAGATTCAAATAAGTGGGGAGAACCGATATTAAATAAAGAAATTGTTATTGAGGATGAAATAAATATGGTACCTCTCACTATTATTGTACCCACTTCTACCTCCACTGGAAATTCATATACCATGTGATGGTGCTTCACTTATAAGGACTGTTGATGGATCTCTATAGTATTTGAAGCATTTTATTGCATTGTGGAAGCCTTTGGAGCTGACGATCCCTAACCATATCAAGGTGTAGACCCAGCTTGATATAAACATTGTAAATGACCATAATGTCCATAGTTGTTACGCATCTTAGCTGGTGTAGGTCAATAATGCCACACATTTTCGACCTTTCCACACTGATATCATGTCGTAGGTACACCACTATCCACAACTAGAGGTTCTGATGAGGCTTCTTATCAAGAACCACCTCCACTATTCTTGTGATGATCTTTCCACTTCCTCTTTTTCCCTGATGCTCCACTGAAGCTGCCACTTAGTGGAAGATAAGGGGAGAAATATCCAACATATCTTGATATATTCATATTTGGAAATATATCCACATCTAATATCTCCACATAGGCCAAATATTCATCATAATTACATATTATTCGATATCTGTTTGAAAACCCTACAGGTACTTCTGAGCTTTCAACTGGTTATTCTTTATAACTTCTGGTGAAAAACAAACCAACTCAGCAAACCAATTAGTGTATGATGACACCTCTCCCTACTACAAATAGAGGAAATCCAGAGATTTATCCATCATCAGTGAATCTGGAAAATACTGCTGAAAGAGAGAGTCTTGAAACCCTTCTAGTTCAATCCCACATGCTTATCACCCTGTACCATGGAATCTCACCAATGCTTTCTAGGACCCTCAAGTTTTAACACTTTACACTTAACCTTGATAATATCAGTTGTTTCCAAGAATTATAAGATCTAATCAATCTTTTTAAGTCATTCCTCCACCTCTTGAGGTTCAGTCATACCTTTATAGGACAACCAATTCTCACACAACAACTCTCAAGATCGTTCTCTATCCTTAGTATCTTCTGACAGTAACTCAACCGCTGTGTTCTAAAATTGTGGCACATTCTAGTCAAAAACATCAATTACCCATGCGATAGCCTTAATAAAGTTCTAATCCATCAAATGGTTCACTTGGGGAGCATCAGTTGCACCCTCCTGAGGAACTCCCAGAACACGTCTCAGAGGAATACTACTATGCACCAACCCAAAAGAAATGATCATACAATAGAAAAAAAAATCTATTGAAACTAGAAAATGAATAAGTGAAAACTGATATTAACACTAAGAACTAAAAAAAGGAGACACACAACCTAACATTCAATGGAAACTTGAGTCTCATCACACCAAGAGCTATCCAGACACTTACTGCCACATACCTCTCAAGTCTCGACAATCCTATCTCCAGTATAAACAACATCCCAAGACAAGGTCCATTGAGGATAAACCAACTTTGATACCAAACTATAATGAACTAAACCAAATACCCTATCAAACCGATACCCGACCCAACCCACCACAAAAACTAAGGGCATTCTTGATCCCCACAGGCTGGCGACTAGCTCTCAGTCATCAAACAAGAATTATAAGGAATGATTTCACCCAACCTGAGGCAATAACATGACATATATATATACAAAAGATAGAGAGAGAAAATAGAATATAAATATATTACATAACTAAAACCAAACAAATCAAAAGTATAAACAATCTCCAATTAGAATACCAATGAGAAAGGACTACTAAAACAGGAAAAACCGGCCACTTTATGTGATAACATGGGCAGACTCCCACCATCTACCCATCCAGCTGACAGAAAACCTCACAGACTCACTGAAATTCCTTTCCTTTCTCTATATTGAAAGACATACAAAGGTATTTTCACCATTGAATAAGTGCATAGGGTGTTAGATAATAGACATAGTAGGATCCCACCCAGGTGTTCCAGATTAAGTCTCTTTACAATAATCCAAGCATGCTAATTTAAAGTAAAACATGGAATAATAAGAAGTGAAGCAGTTTTATGAAAAGCATGGTAAATATTTCCCATTTTCCAATGATTCAAAGTCAAAGTCAGGTATATAGATTCCAATCATAATTTTACATTTATCATTTAGAAAAATACAAAGCATGTATATCATATCCAAAATAGTAAAAATCCAAGAATAGGTAAATGACACCAATGAACTCAATAGTTGATGCTAGCAGACTACTCAAAGAACAATAATGACTAGTGCACAATTACATACACATACATACACATATATATGAATACATACACAGACTACATAAAAATACACACAAACACATTAAAATACATACACACACATGTTGGACTTATATAGCTCAGTCCTTGGATAATGTTGGGTCAATTTTTGGTGGCCCACATTGCACATTAGGTTTCAACCCTCATGGTTCGACCTTCGTAGTGAGGTATCTAAGCATTACAGGACCAACGTGCCCCTGCTCAAGGGTTCAGGGGACAGAGGACTCCAGTCTGAATGTTGGGTATTATAGCAACTCTTACCGATTGTAGCAGAGTTGATCGATGACACCGACAAGTCACTATAGCAGTGTGAACTTTGATATGGTTACTATATCATCTCATACTTTAAAAATGACGGTATTGTAGCTCTGTGGGATTCCAACCACTAGTCACTATAGCATAGTGGACTTACTATGTGGTTGGTGGCATTATTGCACTGTATTTTTTATGAGCTCATTCGAGATAGGTTTCTTATGTGTGTGAAATTCGGATTCTTTCCCTATGATTCTGTTCTTAGGCATAGTGATATTTATGCATCTCTGTGGATGTAGGGATCATTTCTCGAACAACCTAACTCTTTGTGTCTCACAATCTTATTATTCTTTTTTTTTTCCTTTTTACTCTTCTTCTTGAATCATCGATTGTTTATTGCTACACATGTTTCCATACCAGTACATGCACATACATACACATAGACATACACGTACATACACACATACATACATAGGCGTACATCCACATACATACACATGCACATACATATACACATATGTACATACATACATATATGCATACACATACATGCACATATATACCCACACATACATACGTATATACACAAAAACAACACATACATCTACATACATACCCATAAACACACACACACACAACACATATATACATACAAGACAAATAATCACATACATAAACATACGCATACATATACATATACACATATACAAACGTGCACATACATCCACATAAATACAGGTGCACGAACATTCATACAAATATATGTGTATATTTTAAATTATTTAATATGAATATAAATATATTAATTCAAATAACTATATTTAAATAAATATACATTCATTTATATATTTATATAACTATTTAAATAAAATATTAATATATTATATTTATATATAGATTTTGTAATTAATATATATAAAAATATATTTAAATGTTTTATTTTTTAATATAAATTTAATAATTTTTTATATATAAAATTTTGAAAATAGTATTTTAATATATTTTTATTGAAATATAGTTATATAAATTATATTTATACATTATATTTACATATATATATACCTACTGATATATAAATCATATTTAAAAATATATAAATGTGTATAAATAAATTAAATTATTCATGGTTCCCTTTATCAATTATTTTTATTAACATTGCCTTTTTATCATTGATAGATGTAACAAACCATCCAGAGTCAACTAGACAAGTCTCCCAAGGTGGTCTACCATGTGGTGAAGTAAAACAAAAAAGAAGCAACATGTCTCATGTAAAACCTAAATGAGACAAACCAATAAGGTGCATAGAGGAAGCAAGCGAACATATCCATGAGGCATAAAAAACCAATCCAAATAGGCTAAACTAGAAAATACTAGATACGTCTCTATGTAACCATCTGTCACCACCAAATCATCTTGGTATAAAGATGGTGACAATAAGGGAAATTGACATGTTACGCAATGTCTTTCCCTTTACCTGAGTCCTAAAAAACAACATCTACAACTATCCAAAGGCAAAATTTGGGTGTGAACACAAAGCCCATAAGGATTCACCAAAGAATCTATACAAGTTATAATACCAAGAATCTGTTTTCTCTAACTTTAAAACAAATCCATTTTAAAAATATTTTTCATAAAATGAAATCATTCCTTTAATTTTCATAAAATCATACCATATTCACCAAATTCAGGAATATGTCAAGTGTATACAATATAATATGAAATCATAATAAAAAACAACTATGGATACACCATATGATAAGCATGTAAGTAGATAACCATGAAAATTCCATCAAGTGATAAACCAATCATAAATGATAAATAACACCATTGGTATCTAATTTATGGGGATACATACTAAACATGAAAGAAAATCCTCAATCCAGGCCTAAGGTGGATCCAAAAAATATAAACTCTAGTAGAAATACACACACTAAAGTGACATAAAATCTCTTGTGTCATTACACACACAAAGAGTGGAAAGTATATTACTGACAACCCCAATGTTCTAAGTTTTTCAAAAATACATTTAAAACCCATTCACACATTTAATAAATCATTTTCATCTCAAATCCTTTTTTATTTTAGGCTTGAAGGACCTTTTTAAGACCAAAACCACCATTAAATCATTTCATTGAACACTTGGTGTGCACAAATCCATTTTTAAATAAAAACCCTTTAAAAACATATATTTATTCCAAAAATCTATTTTGATATCAAATCATGAATTTTTAGTAAACAGAACAAATGAATTTAAAATAACATAAGAAAATTCATGAATTAGAACCACTTATATAGATAAACCTACCTCGAGAATGAATAAAACCTAGTATCCTTCGACAAAAGAGATTAGAAATGAGAAAATATTCCTCTAAAAGATAAGGAATGAAAGAAAAAATGCAATTGATCAATCAAGATCTCATAACGGTTGTTAGGCTGTTGAAAACATAGCACATGCCACTACCAAACTGATATCAACAAACCTAAATAGGGAGAGGAATATCTTGTGTACCTAAAGGAAGATAACCAACCACACTAGCGATCAACCGCACCAAGAAAAATGATCTAGGGAAGAGGAATCACCCAAAACCACAAAGAATAGATCTAGGGTTTGAGGGAGGAGGGGCAGTTGTCGAATATGAGAAACATCGGATGTGTGACGTGATAAAAACTTGTTAGACTAAAGGATTTAGGGTATAAATACCTTGTTTATGGAAAAAAATACCCCATAACTCATATATGCTGAAAAACACATTGTATCGAGTTAAATTTAGCATGGACAATCATTTTACGATATAAAAGAGAATCTTATGGTGTAAAAGGAATTTACAGTATAAAATGGATTTTATGCATTATAAGATTCTTTTATTGTAAACCATTTCAAAAATTCTTCCCAGTGACATATTTACATCATAAATTCCATATTTAAAACTTAAAAATGTTTATGTAGGAAATACTAAGACCAGGTTCTGTAGAAACTTCCAAAAACATATCCAAGCCCTCCGAACCTGAGAGACTAGATCTTAAACAAGAAAAAAGAGTGTATCTTTCTAACCAGGGTGTTATAATAAAGGGTATCATTGAATAAAGAAGGATCATCCATGGCCACCAATAACAACATTTTAGATCATGATACATCTTGGTAGTCCCTTAGTGTACATACCAACAAGAATGGTGTTCACTGTCCATCAACCCATACCTCAAAAAACTCAGGACAACTAACCTACTTTGGTAACATAAAGCGGCACTGGGAGACCACGACCACTCACCTGAGGTTTCCCCAACTTTTAGAATTTTAGTAAATCACTGGAACTCGATGTCAAGTACCATATCAAGTTGAACTTTCTCATAAAATAATGATTTGACCTTCACTGAAGCTAAGAACACCTACCCAACAACTTTCTCTATTATCAAGATCATATTGGTGAAAAAAACTCATCAAGTACCACTCTTTAATCGATACTTTTAGTGCTTGATTCAATAATTTCTTGCTCAACACATCGGTGGCCACATTCCCTTTTCTAAGAGTATAAGAAATATCAAAATAAAAAGTCTTAAGATACTCAACCCAACTTCTCAATAAAAAATTCAGATCCCTATGTGTGAAAATATATTTCAAAATTTTATGATTAGAATATATCATAAACCACTCCCCAAAGAGATAGTGACACCACATTTTTAGTGCATACATAACTGTTGCCAACTCAAGATCATGGGTAGGGTAGTTATTCTCATGAGGGAATAACTAGAAATATCTATAGGCCACCACAAGTTTCCAATACATCAAGACACACCCCAAAATTGTACCATAAGTATCCCAAAAAATATCATAACCCAAACTTAGTTCTAGAAGAATAAAAACTAGATTTGGAGTCAATTTCACCTTTAGTCCTTGAAAATAACTCTGAAATTTTTCATTCCACTCAGAATTTACACCATTATAGGTTAAAGCTATAATTGGAGATGCAATATTAGAGAATTCCTGAATGAACCACCTCTAATAAATAGACATCCCTAAGAAGATTCAGATATCAAACACATTTCTAGGATTCTCCTAAGACATAAGTGCTTGTATCTTTTCAGGATCTACTGAGGTGCTCCCCTCATATATAAAAATCCCCCAAAACTTCACTTCCTTGATCCAAAATTCACACTTGTAAATCTTACCATACAAGTGATGTTCCCCCAAGGTTCTAAGAATGATATCAAAATAGTCCCTGTGCTCCTCCTATGACTTGGAGTACATCAAAATATCATCCAAGAGCATGACCAAAAAATAGTCCAAGAACTGATGAAAGATTTGGTTCATTAATACTATAAATACCATGGGAGCGTTAGTGGGACTGAAAGTCATAACTAGAAACTTAAAATTCCCATACCAGCTCTTAAACATTATCTTAGGTATATACTCTTCATAGAATCTCAACTGATGGTACTCTGACTGAAGGTTAATATTTTAAAACCAGTATGCCCCTCTGGGTTGATCAAAGAGATCATCGATCATAAGTAAGGGATACTTGTTTTTAAAAGTCACCCAATTTAACTATAAATAATTGATACAAAGTATGAGGCTCTTGTCTGCCTTCTTAGAAAAGAGGATAGGTGAATCCCAAGGTTACATTCTAGGAAAAATAAATCCATTAGCCTAAAGATCTATAAGTTAAGCCTTAAGTTCCTGTAACTCAGCAGGTGTCATACGATAGGACAACATAGAAATGGAAATTGCACCAGGTAGTAGGTTAATAGTAAACTCAACCTCTCTATGTGGTGGTAAACCAGAAAAATAATCTGGTAAGACCTTAGGGTACACAATCACCACTATCAGAAGCAGGGTTCTCAAACAAGGATCAACGACATCTACGAACATCTCTGAAAACAGACATGAGATCATACCAGTATATGGAACAACAGGCCTCACTCTCCCAGACCTAGAATCTCAATCACCCTGAAAAACATGATAGACCCCATCAAGAAATAGAAACTGAACTTGACGATGATAACAGCCAATCTGGGCCTTGACGCTGATCATCTAATCCATTCCAATAATCAGGTCAAAGATATCAAGATCAACCACTAAGAAATCTCACTCCACCTCAAGGTCAGTTATTGTTACCCGACATACAGGGCACTTGAAACTTTGTTAGGACCTATTTCATAAAGGTGTGGAAATATCCAATAAGGAATACATAATCTCTAAATGAAATACCAACATGTCAACTAAATTTGATGATATAAAAGAATTAGTATCACTTGTATCAAACAAAGATAGCACCATAGAATATGAAATAAACATTGTACCTCTAACCGTAGTCTCCCCTACTTCATATTCTTCTGGAGCATATTCCATTTCATAATGATGTCTGGTATAAGCTCCTCCTTGATCTTTATTTTCCAAATGAACATCCCCCTTAGCTTGAGGATTAGGCTCGCCACCCTTGGAAACATCATAATGAACCTATGAACCCTTATTGGGATTGAATTCAACCTTACAGCCTTGGAATATCCTTCCATAAAAATGTTTGAGATGACCAGATTCTCCATAATGATGAAAAGTATTGGGAATCTCCATATAGTTAGGCTTGTTATAACTAAGTCTTCTAGACTGGTAGTAGCGAACCTTTTTTTATCCTAACAAATCCCCGGAAAATGGTCTAGAAGAAAATTGGCTACCTTTGCACTTCTTTTTCTAGATAAAAGACACACCCTGACCAACAACCACACCAACTGAAGCTCCACCCAAACTCGTTCTCCCAGCTATTTATGCCTCTTCTATAGATGCTTTATCAACCACCTCCACAAAATTCAGAAAGCACATGAGAGACATCAGTGACCAAATATCATCCCTCATCCCCATCTCAAACCTCTAATATTTTAGGTAATCATTTGTAACAAGCTCTGGTGTCAAGTGCCCCAACTCACAAAAGTGAGTGGAATGCTCTAAAACGATATGCTCCCCTTGATATAAGGTCAAAAACTCCCAGTTATTTTCAACACATAACATCTCAGGATAAAACATATAGTTGAATATTTTCTTGAGGGAAGACCGGGTAAGATCCTCATGCAACTTAGTTTACACAATAGAGTCCCACCATTTCCTTCCAGGTACTTCAAGAATGTATGTGTAGAAACTCACCTTAGAGTCCTCGGGAGTCTTTAGAAAGTTAAATATCCTCTTAATCTACTTAAATTATTCATTTTATTCCTAGGGTCCTTTTCACCATGGAAGATGAGTGGATTCTACTTAGTAAATTCTGACCCATGGTCCACTACTCATCTTGGGTTCACATTACCCACTTGACCTAGAGTCTGAATGGTTTTGATTAAAACTTCTACCAAAGAATGGTCTATTGGAGTATTTTCTTAAGGAACTTGTCTCACAGATTCCTCTCTCAGATTTAGAAGTGATCTTCTAGGATGATTTTTCTAATAAACATAAGACAATAACCAATCTTTTTATGAGAAAATTCCCAAATCAAAAGTCCAACTTCCATAAATCCATATTAATAACTTTAAATAATAATAATTTAAATCATTTATTAATTATATGAAAAAAAAATATAATTCTTAATAAAGTAACGGGTTCATTTAAATAAACCCCAAATCCAGTTTATTCAAACGACCTCAACCACCAAGTCACGATATTAGAAAAAATCCCTTACCACCCATGGTAACTTAGGTTCAGACACATAAGTGATCTAGTTAGGTACTCTCCCACAATTATTATAAAAATTATAACAGTTCTAAATCTATTCTACGAAAGACAATAAACCAAACCCAACAGTTTCATAACACTTCAAGATGGGTATCGTCTATGATACCAATTTTTAATGAATCATCCTATGTCAATTAGACAGGTCACCTAAGATGATTTGCCACATGGTGAAGTACACTAAAAAAGGAAGCAACATGTCTCATGTAAAACCTAAAAAAGTCAAACCAAAAAGGTACATATAGAAAGCAAGTGAATATATCCATGATATATAAAAAACCAATCCAAACATGTTAAACTAGATGAGACTAGACACATCTCCATGTGAATATCCGTCATCACCAAACCATCCTACTATAAAGTTGTTAACAACAAGAGAAATCCTCATGCTACACAATACCTTTACCTTTACTTAATTCCTAAAAAATGATATCTATAACCACCCAAAGGTAAAATTAGGTCATAATTACAAAGCCTGATAGGATTCCACTAAAGAATCTATACAAGTTCTAATATCAAGAATGTGTTGGCTCTATATTTGAAACAAATCCAGTTTATAAATATTTTTCATAAAACAAACCCATTTTGTAAATCATTCCATTGGTTTTCATAAAAGCCTACCATATTCCTTAAATCTAGGAATAAGTCAAGTATGAAATCATAATAAAAACAAACCATGGAAACACTATATGATAAGCATGTGAGCATATAACCATGAAAATAACATCATTTGATAAACCAATCATAAATGACATAGAACACCATTTGGGATCTAACCTATAGTAATATGTACTAGACATGAAATAAAATCTCCAATACAAACCTAAGGTGGATCCAATCAATATGACCTCTAGTGGAATTACACACACTAAAGTGACATAAAACTTCTCATGGCATTACACACACAAAGAGTGAAAAATTTATTCCCAATGCACCCAATGTTACCCAATGTGATATAATTTTCAAAAATGCATTTAAAAGTAATTATAACATATAATAAATCATTTTCATATCAAATTATTTTCTCTTATAGGATTAAATATTTGTTTTAAGACCCAGATTGCCTTTGAAGTATTTCATCAAACACTTGGTGTGCACAAATCTGTTTTTAAATAAACCCCCTTTAAAAACATGTATCTCTTCCAAAAAATTAATTTTGGTATCAAATCATGCATTTTTAGTAAATAGAACAAAGGAATTTACAAGAATGTAAGGAAATTCATGAATTAAAAACACTTATATAGATACAACTACCTCAATAATGGAGGAAACCTAGTCTCCTTCAACAATGGATATTGTAAAGGGTATGATCTACCTTATAAATACAAGGCATGAAGGAAAACTACAATTGATCAATCAAGATCATATCCCATTTGTTAGACCCTTTAAAACACAGCACATGCCATTGCCAAACTGAGATCAAAAAACCTGAATAGGGAGAGGAAGATTGCACATACCTAAAGTAAAACAACCAACCACACTAGTGATCATTCGCACTAAGAGAAATGATCTAGAGGAAGAGGAATTACCCAAAACCACCTCGATGAGAGCTAGTATTCGAGGGTGGAAGAGCGCTTACAGAATATTAGAAACATCATATGTGCAGTGTAATAAAAACCTAATGGGACAAAGGATTTGTGATGAATCATTTCCCTTCCCCCTTAAATTTCAATTATCTAATTATTTATCTATGATCCATCACAACCATCTCCTATAGATAAAAAAGAGTAAAATCCTCCCACATGATTCACAATAAAGAGAAACAAGGGATTCCTTACATTAAAGAAGCTTTGATAACTCACTGTGCACTTCAAGGCAAATAAGAAATGCCTTGAAAACACAACCATGTGCAAAACCCATGGATCAACCTACACCACACTAAATATCCATAAAAACACATCCAAACTCACACCCCAAACCAAAACCAAACCACCACAGTGAATCCTTGAGAGAATAATGGAAGAAAAATAACCAAAAATAAGAGGAGGTCTTACCACCAGTTTTCAATGGGCATCCACCAGATCCAATGAATTGAAATGGGAGGAAGGGATCTAGAAGATCCTCCTAAGGTGCTTAGGGATATTCCAAAATGAGAGAGGGAGGTAGTGGCTGAATGAAAAGAAATTTGGTCAGAAGGGTTATAAAATAACTTGGAATCCTTAGATTTCACATCGTGTAAAAAATACATGGCATGTAATCCACAGGTATCCTAAAATTCCATCTTTCATTGAAAAACACATCACCTTCAGCCTTTATTTAATACACGTTGTGAATTCCACTTACATAACATGTAATTATCTCATGAGTTACCCCTCTTCCCGCATAAAATCCATGAACCAGTCGACTACACAAGCCATGAAGCACCAGTTCACAATAGATCTAATGCACCTCCAACCACCATGAAACCCCCTCAAGCCTCCTCTGAAACTCGTCCAACACCCAAAACTGGAAAAGTAATGGGCCGGGAAGGAACAGGGCCATTATATATATGTTTGATAATAAATATTATTTTGAAAGATAAAATAATTATCTTCATCATGGTAATTTATTTTAAATTTTTAGTGAATAAATAATTAACTTAATTTCTTACACAATGATGATACAGTAATTATTTAATTAATGGAATAATCAAATAAGTGATATTAAAAATATTAAAAGTAACATAATTTGAGATATTTAAAGTGATACATGAATTATCTAGATGACCATGACATTTTTAGAATATAATAAAATAGTTGGTTTGAATTTGAATTTTTGTCTTGATGTTTTTAAAGTCAAAGTAATGAATAGTATCAAAATTGACAACAATGATATCTTTGGGATTAATATTTTATTAAATTATTTAAAAATCATAAAAATCCTAAATGACCAAAAAAATGGATAAGATATAGTTTAAAATATCATCCCTTGTTCATTTATAGTCCATTTGGAAACATTTTACTCTAGAATATACTTATTATATTTTAATATTTTGAGAAATTCCAAAAGTGTCTCTCACCTCAATTATAAATGGTCACTCCATTTTTTTTACACCACTTTGAACCATCTATCTTGACCAACCCATACCTATTTATATTCTAAAAATAATTATACAATTTATATAGGTTATATTCCTTCCAAAAGACAAACCCTAGATCCCTTAAGAACATATTTAAAGGAAGTCTTCTGAAGAAGAGGTAATCATCTTTACCAACTCTTTCAAGTTTATTTCTTCTTCTACTTCCTATTTATGTTTTGTTTTAATAATAAATTAATAACTATAGAATCATCTATATAATTATATTTTATTATGATTATTAAATAAATATATTCTACCTTTTATCCATCCTATGAAAAATGAAAGCACCGCACATGTGTAAGTACGCCTTATCGTCTCCTCGCAGCAATGTAATTTATTTCATCACCACTTTACTTGGATGGTTATAGTGATGGAAATAATTGATATATATGGTAATTATGACATGATATTGATTATATAAAATTAATATATCATCAACTTTTTTATCCATACAACCATTTAGAAATGATCGTGTATACATACGGCTTACCATCTCCACAAAGCGATGTGACTCATTTTCTAGGTCTAGTTTTAAAAAATGAATCTAAAATGAATATAATGAAAAAATATGATATAGATAACATTAAAATAATTTTATATATGATATAAATATATCCTATACATAAGAATCATATCTTTCATGATAAAACGTGCATGGGAAAATGAAGCAGTTAACACCTGAAACAAGGGTAATAAGGAAATATTATTAACAAGCGGGTGATAAAATGATATAAGAGGATCATATATGATATTATAAATATGAATATGGTTCTAGTATAAATTAATTACATGTTTAAAATCATTATACAGGAGAAAAAATCATGTTCAACTAAAGGGAAGCATGAGGTAAGGGAATTCGTGTAAATTTCCCTTCATTAAGTCATATTGTAAACTTATGCAGCTAATTTCTTTTATATGGTGAATATACTAACCTTTGACATGTAATATAATGATTCATTAATAATTCATGGAATTTTAAGTTTCAATTTTAATTATTTAATCCAAAGTTATTTGACTTGAAATTTACCAAGTCGTAAAAGTTATTATATAATCTCACTTTTATTTGTGATAGTTATATTTCTCTCGAAACAATCACTTTCTTATGATCATTTTTCATTGGAAATTACATTTATATTAAATATTAATATTCTTTTATGATGGATAGAATTAATTCTTGAACCATATACCATTTTTACATATGGCGTTTACTTTGAAAACTCTTTGATTAACTAGGGAAATATTGATAAATCAGTGTTCCTTACTCAACATAGATATTTGATGATAAGGCACATTGTTTATAAATTATATTTATTTTTTGATATGTGAGGAATGATTTGGAACTATAGTAATGGGTGGGGAAAAAAATTATATATCCCCTCAATGCATCGATAATTTCATGAGGTGAATCAGTTTGCTATCATTAAACGGGTTTCTACCTGTGGTTTTAAATTGTCTTATGAAAGGCCTTGACGATAGAGGTATCATGTGTCTGATAACATGACTTCCAATAATTAGGAATTTCCTTCATTAAGAGTTTTGTTATTATTATACATGATATTTTCATAATGATATTATCTCTGGATGCATTTCATTATTATTTTATTGATTAAATGTCATGCGTTTTCAAATATTTAATTTTCTATATTGATTTTGTCTTATCTAGTTATGATAGTCTTGTTATTGATTAAATGGAATGTGTTTTTTAGTTATTTATCTTTCCATATTGATTATGCTAGTCAAATTATTTAAATGGAATGTGTGTTCATTTATTTACCTTGTCATTTCATTTATGCTTATTTATTCATGATAGCTTCCACTTTACACATACCCTTACTGATCATTAGAGATCACCCCTTTATTATATTTCCTTTCTCCGAGATTTCAGGAAGTGTATTATGATTGATATGTAGGGGTATGCTAAAGGAAATAATGGTGTACTCAAAGAAAATACTATGTGTTTTTTTATGTTTTCAATTGTAATGTGAAAATCAAGTATATAACTAGTTTACCAAGACTACTAAACTATTCGGTCCTTCAGGGTGTGATTCCTTACATCTAGTGTCAATGTAATAAAGTAACCACCAAATATGGGCTATTGGAGTTGGAGTCTTTACACAAAGGAAATATATGTACTAGCCCAAGTGATCATGTGAGACAGGCTAGTGCACAAGAGGTATAGTCAGTGTGGGAAAGAACTACAAATAGAGGGTTGTGGTACGGGGTGGCATGAGGGGAGAACCACAATGACTGTTGGGTTCATTATCTCTTATGAACATGGTTCCAAACGAAGAGACAATTTGATGTAGGAAAAATGGAAAGGTGGACAACATCATAAAATTAAAACATGTATAATGAAGTTGGTGTGCACTAGAATCAAGTGAAGAATCAAAGAGCATAACCAAAAATTGGGAAAACATCACCAAAAGATCAAGCAGACAAGAAGAGCCCAATGAGAAGGAAAAAATGTGAAAGAGGATGAAAGATAGGTTAAAAATGAGTAAGGAATGACATACCTTCAATTTATGGTTTGATTCTTATGAAAGCTTCAAAGGAGGCGACATCAGAATTCGTCTTCCATGGGAACTTGAACAACGCGAGCAAGGAAGGTATAGGTTAAGGTTTTTTAGCATAGAGTAAGGAGTTTTATTAGGGCTAGTAAAAGCACTAATAAAATATATAGTTATCAATGCTAAAATGGAAAACATTGATAAATTTGAGGATTTATCAGCACTCAATATAGTAGTGTTAAATACTAGTGGAAAATAAAAATAAAAATTTAAATTTAAAAATTACAATAAATTACTAGTTATATAAAAAAGAATATTAAAAAATAGTTTATAATAAAAAAATAATAAATATTAAAAATAAATAACGTTCAAAAAATATTAAAAATAATTAAACAATATTATTTATATTAAATTTATTAAAAACATGATAATATTATATTATAATAATTGCATAAATAATACTAATTATGTAAGTCAAAAAAATATTAAAAATGAATAAATAATAATAAATGGATAAATATTAAAAATGAATAAAATTTAATAATTAAAAATGAATAAATTGAAGAAATATTAAAAAATGAATTAATAATTTTAATTACATAAATTAATGAAATATTTAAAATGAATAAATATTGACATAAAAATAAAAAATTAAAAATTAAATTAAAAAACAATAGATTTATAATGAAGTACGAATTACTAATGAATAAATAATAATTGTACAAAGATTTAAATACAAATATATTAAAATAAATATTAATAAATATTAATTATATAAATTACATGCATATTAAAAGTATTGAATATTAATATTTTAAAAAGTATAAATAATTACCAAAATTGAATATAATAAAAAAAATATGAATAAATTGTTGAAAATATTAAAAATGAAAAAATAATATTAACCGTATAAATGCTAAAAATGCATAAAAATTAATAATTAAAACTAAATAAATTGAAAAAAAATATTAAAAAAAATATTAATCATATTAGTACAGAAATATTAAAAATAAATAAATATTGAAGAGATTCACAATAAATTACTAATTAAAATTGAATAAATAATAATTATATAAATATTTAAATACAGAAAATAGTATAATAAATATTAATTTTTTAAATAACAAACATATTATAAATATTAATTTTTAACAATTTAAATTGTAAAAAAAATATTAAAAGTTGAAAAAAAAAAATGTTAAGTGTGTGTGTGTGTGTTTCTATATAAAATTGCATTAATTTCATTTAAATAACCAAATGATTTTTCCTGTGATTGTGTGTACTTACACACACACATACACATATACTATAATGAGATATGTCATATTGAAAAAAATGGATTTTCTTTCTATATAATGATATATTCATATACATATACACAAACATACATAAAAAATACATACACATACATACATACATACACATACACATACACATACACATACACATACACATACACATACACATACACATACACATACACATACACATACACATACACATACACATACACATACACATACACATACACATACACATACACATACACATACACATGCATACATATACACATACATATACATGCATATTCACATACATACACATACACACACATATACACATACACATAAATATACAATTACATACACGTACATACACATACATATGCATACATACACATACTACATAAACATACACATGTACTTACATACATACAAATGTTGGACTGGTGTAGCCAAATCCTTGGATAAAGTTGGATCAATTGTTGGTGGTCCATATTGCACATTAAGTCACAACCCTTGTGGTTCGACCTTTGTGGTGAGGTCACTGAGGGTTGCAACAGTCAGCGTGCCCCTACATAGGGGTCTGGAGACCAAAGGCTCCCAACTCAAATGTTGGGTATTGTAGCAACTCTGACTGAACTGTAATAGAGATGACCAGTGACACCTACAAATCATTATAGTAGTGTGAACTTTGATATGGTTAATATAGAATCTCAAACTTTGTAGATGAGAATATTGTAGTTCTGTGGGATTCCAGCCACTAGTCACTATAGCACAGTGGACTTACTGTGCGGTTGGTGACACTATTGCACCATCTTTTTTATAAGCTCATTCGAGCTAGGTTTCTTGTGTGTGTGTGTAACTCTGATTCTTTCCCTATAATTATGCTCTCGAACATAGTGATATTTCTACCTCTCTGTAGACATAGGGATCATTTTCTGAACCATGTAAATCTATATCTTGTGATATTCTTCTTGCTTTTTTTTTACTTTTTACTCTTCTTTTGTAAATTGTCGATCATTTATTGTTTCACATGTTTCTGTAACAGTACATGCACATACATACACATACGCATACACATACATACACACATGCATTCATAGACATACATCCACATACACATATGTACATACATACATACATACATACACATACATGCACATACATACGCACACATACATATATACATACACATAAACAACACATACATCTATATACATACACATAAACACACACACACACACAGAGAGATATATATACTCATACAAGGCATAAAACGCATACATACACATATGCATACGCATACATACAGGCATATACTGATGTACACATACATACATGTGCATGCACATGTATACAAATATGTATATATTTGAAATTATTTATTATGAATATAAATATATTAATTCAAATAACTATTTTTAAATAAATATACATTCATTTATATATTTATATAATTGTTTAAATAAAATATTAATATATTATATTAATATATAAATTTTTTAATTAATGTATATAAAAATATATTTAAACATTTTTATTGTTTAATATAAATCTGATAATTTTTTATATATAAATTTTAATATAAATATTTTAATATTTTTTTATTAAAATATAGTTATATATATCATATTTATATATTATATTTACATATATATACTTATTAAAATATAAATCATGTTTAAAAATTTATAAATATATATAAATAAATTAAATTATTCATGATTCCCTTTATTAGTGCTTTTTATTAACAACATTTTTTTAGCTCTGATAAATGTAATAAACCATCCCGAGTCAACTAGACAAGTCAACCAAGGAGGTTCGCTGCATGGTGAAGTACAATAAAAAAGAAGCAACATGTCTCATGTAAAACCTGAACTAGACAAACCAACAAGGTATATAGTGGAAGTGTGCGAACATATCCATGAGCCATACAAAACCAGGCCAAATATATTAAACCAGAAGATAAAATAGATGAGACTAGACACGTCTCCATGTAACCATTTTTCACCACCAAATCATCTTGTTATGAAGGCGATGACAACAAGAGAAATCATCATGCTACACAATGTATTTCTCTTTACCTGAGTCCTGCAAATCAATATTTATAGTCACGCAAAATCAAAATTAGGGTGTAACCACAAAGCCTAGTAGAATTTCACCAAAGAATCTATACAAGTTCTAATATCAAGAATGTGTTAGCTCTAACTTTAAAACAAATCTAGTTTACAAATCTTTTTTATAAAAAAACTATTCTATAAATCATTCCTTTTATTTTCATAAAAGTATACCATATTCACCGAATCGAGGAATATTTTAAGTATAGGCAATATAGTACGAAAGCATAATCAAAACCAACCATGGATACACCATATGATGAGCATTTGAGAAAATAACTATGAAAATTACATCAAGTGATAAACCAATCATAAATGAAAAAGAACACCATTTGGTCTCTAACCTATGGGAATATGTGCTAGACATGATAGAAAAGCCTCAACCCATTCCTAAGTGGATCCAACCAATATAACCTCTAGTGGCGTTACACACACTAAAGTGACATAAAACCTCTTGTGGCATTACACATACAAAGTGTGACAAGTCTATTCCCGATGCATCCAAGGGTACCCAATGTGCTAAGTTTGTCAAAAAGCCATTTAAAAACAATGGTCACATTTAATAAATCATTTTCATATTAAATCCTTCCTGTTTTGGGGCTTGAAGACCCGTTTTAAGACCATAATCACCTTTGAAACATTTAATTGAACACTTAGTGTGCACAAATTTTTTTTAAGGAAATTTACAAGAACTTAAAAAAACACAAAATGTAACCACTTGTATAGATACACCTACCTCAATAATGGAGGAAACCTAGACACATTCGACAATAGAGATTGGAAAAGAACATATCAGCCTCCGAAAGATAATGCATGAAGGAAAACTGCAATGGATCGATTGAGATCGCCTCCCAATTGTTAGTCCCTTGAAAACAAAGAACATGCCACTACTAAACTGAGATCAACAATCCTGAATAGGGAGAGGAAGATCGCATGTAACTGAAGGAAGACAACCAACCAAACCGAAAATCAACCGCACCAAGCGAAATGATATGGGGGAAGAGGAATCACCCAAAACCACCTCAACAAGAGCTAGGGCTCAAGGGAGGAAGAGCGCCTATCGAATATGAGAAACATCATATGTGCAGCGTGATAAAAATATGTTGGGACAAAGTATTTATGGCGTAAACACCTCGTTTACAGCGTAAATATCTCATAAATCATATGTGCCAAAAAATATGTCGCCTTGAGTTGAATTTAGCTTGATAAATCATTTTATGGTGTAAAGGCGAATCTTAAGACATAAAAGGAATTTATGGTGTAAAAAGGATTTTACGTCTTACAAGATTCTTGTGCCGTAAACTATTACATGGCTTGTCCCAACGACATATTTACGCTATAAACTCAACATTTACGACATAAAAATGGTCCTATAGGCAATAATCAACCCAGGTTCTGCAGAAACTCCCAAAAAATCTCTAAGCCCTCCAAACCCGAGAGGCTAGCTCTTAAACAAGAAAAACGTGTACATTTTTAACCAAGGCGTTACAATTCTCCCCACCATGAAAACTTTTTGTCCCAAAAAGTCCTTAAGATCCTGGACTCATGGAGAGAGAAGACCATTGCTGCCTCATCAACAACTCTTGTTCCCACGTCTCATGGTTATCCCATCTGCACTGCCACAGTACACGAACCAAGTGAATTGTTTTACCGCGCAGAACATTTTCCCAATGATCCCTAATCTAAACTGGTTGCTCAATCACAGTGGTTTCAGGCTCAAGATCAACATCCTTTCATTCAATCACATGGGAAAGATCCATTTGATACTTCCTCAACTAAGAAACATGAAACACATCATGAATTTAAGTTAAACTGGGTGGTAATTCCAACCGATATGCCACCTTTTCAAGTCACTCTGTGATATCAAAGGGGCCAACGAACCTTAGTATCAACTTACCCTACTTACCCAATCAACGATGTCCCAAGTGAGGTGAAACTAAAAGACAAACCTAATCACTAACCTCAAACTCTAGCAGCCAACAATGACAGTCCATATAGGATTTGTTTGAATGGCCCGAAGGTCTTCTTTTTTTATTGATTTTTGATATCCCCCCTTTCAAGGGATGAGGAGGAAACCTTACATGGCCTGAAGGCTTAGAGATTACATGACTCGTAGGTCTTAGGAAATATACAAACTATACTTGGAACTGCTCCTCCCCAGCTTCTTCAGCGTGATATCAGCTCTCCACCTTTTCATGGCTTGTTCGGCTAGGCTTCTCATGCATGCACAGGCCGGTCCTGATGGCAATGTCATACCCTCTCTTTCTGACAAATCTTCTTAGATTCTACTCTGGTGAATGCACCTGCTCTGAATCCCCATCTGGAGTCTGCTCCTTGTAGAGTCTGTATGGTCATTTTAAGCACAATTTCAGGTGGTATGAAGGCCTTGAGGTGGCCCGAAGGCCTTGAGGTGGTCGGAAGGCCTTGAGGTGGCTCTAAGGCCTTGGGTGGCCCGAAGGCCTTAAAGGACCCGAGGACCTAACTGGTAGCCCGAAAGCCCAAACGAATGAATAGTTCTGGCTACTACAGTACTAAACAGTGTCTGTTACAGCACTATTGTAGTGCCCGGAAATTATGTCTCTACCCAGTTTTGAACTTGGGTCTCCTGATGACTCTGTGTTGTAACCAATCTCTTTTGGATCAACTGCACCTTTTCCGTCATTTTCATAAAAAATCTCAGTCCAACCAAGGATTACTCTCCCAAATTTTCCTAGCATAAAGGTGATCAACAAGGCCACCCATACAATGCCTCAAAAGGGTTCATCTTAATCGAATCCTGATAACTATTGTTATAGAAAAAATTGACTAGAGGAAGATGTTTTTTCCAAGAACCATCAAAATAAATCATGCACGCCCTGAGCATATCCTCAAGGACCTTGATAGCTCTCTCTGTTTGTCCATCCGTCAACGGATGATATATCATGCATAATTTTAACTAGGAACCCATTACCTCTTACAAACCCTTCCAAAACCTAGATGTGAATTGCGGGTCCCTATCAAAAACAATCTTAGAGGGAACCCCATGAAGTATGATAATGTCTCGGATATACAAGTCCTTGAAATTTTCCAACTTTGTCATCTCCTTGATAGGGAGAAAATGAGTCGACTTCGTAAGTTGATCAATGATCACCCAAATCGTATCCTTCCTACTTAGAGTCTATGGTAAACCAATGACAAAGTCCATAGAAATCTCATCCCACTTCCACACATGAATGGGTAAGGGTTGCAACAAACTCGCAGGTCCATGGTGTTCTGTCTTAATTCTTTGACAAGGCACCATAACATGAAATCTTCAATTGATCGCATCATCCCCAGTCACCAATATCAATGTCTGAGATCATGATACATATTTTGGTAGTCCTAGGGTGTACAAACCAACAAGAACAGTGTCCACTATCCATCCACTCCTTCCTCAGAGAAATCGGAACAACCAACCTGCTTTGGTAACACAAAACGCCACCGGGAGACCGAGACCACTCACTCGAGGTCTCCCCACCTTTAAAGATTTCAATAAATCATTATCACTCAGTGTCAGGTACCTACTCAAGCTGAACTTTCCCATCAAATGATGATTCAACCTCTACTGAAGCTAAGAACACCTACCCACCAAATTCCTCCATTCCCAAGATCGTCTCGGTGAACAAACTCATCATAGAACACTCTTTCATTGATTCTTTCACTACTTGAGTCGATAATTTCTTGTTCAACGCATTGGCGGCCACATTCCCTTTTCTGAGAGTAAACAATATTAAAATCTAAAATCTAAAGATACTCAACCCAACATCTTGGTCGCAAATTCAGACCCCTCTAAGTGAAAATATATTTCAAGTTTTTATGATTATAATATATCATAAACTACTACCCAAAGAGATAGTGACACCATGTTTTGAGTGCATGCATAACCGCTACCAACTAAAGATCGTGGGTAGGGTAGTTCTTCTCATGAGGGCATAACTAGAGAGAACCATAGACCACCATTAGTTTCCCCTATATCGAGACACACCCCAAACCCATACTAGAAGTATCACAAAAAACATCATAACCCGAACCTAGTTCTGGAAGAATCAAAACCAGAGATGAAGTCAACCTCACCTTCAGTTCTTGAAAATATCTCTGACATGTGTCATTCCACTCAAAATTTACACCCTTACGAGTTAAAGTTGGCATTGGAGATGAAATCTTGGAGAAGTCCTGAACGAACCGCCTCTAATAACCATCCAACCTGAAGAAGCTTTGAATCTCAAACACATTTCTAAGCTGCTCCCAAGACATAAGCGCCTGTATCTTTTTGCGATCCACTGAGATTCCCCTCTCATATATAACATGCCCCGAAAAAATCATTTCCTGGATCCAAATTTTACACTTGGAATGCTTACCATACAAGTGATATTCACTCAAGATTCTAAGAATAATATCCAAATGGTCCATGTGCTCCTCATCTGACTTGGAGTACACCAAAATATCATCCATGAACATGACCAAAAAAGATTCTGAGAACCGTTGAAATATTCGGTTCATCAATTCTATAAATATCGCAGGAGCGTTGGTGAGACCGAAAAGCATAACCATGAACTTGAAATGCCCATATCAGGTATTTAATGTTGTCTTAGGTATATCCTCTTCTTAGACTCTCAGCTGGAGGTACCCTGACCAAAAGTCGATCTTTGAAAATCAATATACCCCTATGAGTTGATCAAAGGTATCATCAATCTTGGGAAAGGGATACTTGTTCTTAATGGTCACTCAGTTTAACTTTTGATAATCGATACAAAGTCCAAGGCTCTTGTATACCTTCTTAGAAAAGAGGATAGGTGAAGCTCAAGGTGAAATGATAGGATAGATAAATCCCTTATCCTCATGGTCCACAAGTTGAGCCTTAAGTTCATGTAACTCAACCAGTGTCATATGAAAGGACGGTATAGAAATGGGCATCATGTCAGGTAGTAGGTCAATGGTAAACTCGACCTCTCTCTATGGTAGTCAACCAAAAAATTAATTCAAGAAGACCTCGGGGTAAGCACTCACCACTGTTGGGAGTGGTCTACTCAAACAAGAATTAATGACAACTAGGAATATCTCTGACTACTAACATGAGATCACCCCAGCATATGGAAAAACAGTCCCCGCTCTCCCAAACCTAGAATCTCACTCACCTTGAAAGACATGAGAGACCCCATCAGAAGATATAAACTTAACTTGATGATGATAAGTGTCAATTTGGGCCTTAAAATTGATCATTTAATCTGTGAAAATAATCAGGTTGTAGATATCATGATCAAGCACCCAAAAGTCCCACTCCACCTCAAGGTCGGCTATCGTCACCCAACATGAGGGACACTATAAACTTTGTTCGAAACTCTTTCCCAAAGGTGTGGAAAGATCCAATAAGATTGACATAAGCTATGAATGTAATCCCAACACATCAACTAACTTTGATGATGTAAAATAATGAGTAGTACCTATATAAAACAAAGTTAGCTCCATAGAAGATGAAATAAATAATATACATCTATCCATACCTAGCCCTGCTTCAAATTCCTCTGGTGCATACTCTACTACATAAGGAAGTTTGGTCTCAACTCCTCCCTAAGATTTCCTTATTGTATGGACATCCCCATTGTCCTGAGGATTAGACTCACTGCCCTTGAAAATATCATAATGAGTCTGCAAACCCTTAGTGAGAGTGGATCCAGCCTTACTGCCTTGGGACATCCTTCCTCAAAAACATGTGAGTTAACCATATTGTCCAGAGTGAAGAAAAATCTTGGGAACGTCCATATAGTTAGGCTTGGTATGACCAGGCCTTCCACAATGATAGAAGAAAACCTATTGTTGTCCTGAAGAAGCCTCGAAAATTGGTCCTAAATAAAACTAACTACCTTTACACTTCCTTTTCTGACCAGAAGAAACACCCTAACCAACAACTGCACCAACAGAAGCATCACCCAAACCTGTTCTCCCATATATGTATGCCTCTGACATGGATGCTTTATCAACCACCTCCACAAAAGTCGGAAGGCATGTGAAAACCATCAATGACCGAATATCATCCCTCAGCCCCATATCAAACCTCCGAGATTTTAGGAAATCATTTGTAACAAGCTCCGGTGTCAAGTGCGCCAACTCAACAAAGAGAGTGGAATACTCCAGAACTATATGCTCGCCTTTATCTAAGGTTAGAAACTCCCAAGTCTTTGTCACACATAATGTCTAAGGATAAAACTATTGGTTGAATATTTTTTTTAAAGTAAACCCATGTAAGATCCTCATGAAACTTAACCTGCACAATAGAGTCACGTCATCTCTTTCCCGGTCCTTCAAGCATGTGCGTGGAAAAACCCACCTTAGAGTCCTCAGGAGTTTTCAAAAAGATAATGATCATCACAATCCCTTAAAGTCATTTATCTGATTCCTAGGGTCCTTTGTCACCATGGAAGATGAGTGGATTCTTCTTAGTAAATTATGAGCCATGGTCCACCACTCATCTCAGGTTCTCGACACCCGCTTGACCCAGAGTCTAAATTGTGTGAATTATAGCTTCAACCAAAGAATGGTCCACTAGAGGATTTACCTACAGAACTTGTCCCGTGGCTTCCTCTCTTAAATTCAAAAGAGCTCTTCTAGGAGGCTTTGTCTAATAAACACAAGATAATAACCAATAATTTTATGATAAAATTCCCAAATCAAATGATCAACTTCTAGAAATCCATATTCATGCCTTTAAAAAAAATTAAAGCATTTAAGAATTCTACGAACAAAAGATAACTCTTAATAAAGGAATGGGTTCATTTAAATAAACCTAAAATCCAATTTATTCAAACAACCTCAAGCACCAAGTCACAAGTTTGGAAAAAATCCCTAACCAACCATGGTAACTCGGGTTCATACATGGAAGTGAGCTAGTCAGGCACTCTCCCACACTTACTATCTGAATTCTGATGGTCCTAAGTCTAGTATACCAAAGACATCAAACAAAACCCAGGCAGTGTCACAACACTTCAGGATGGGTATCATCTCTTATACCAATTTGCAATGAACCATCCCAAGTCAACTAGAAAAGTCACCCAAGGTGGTCCGCCACATGGTCAAGTACAACAACAAAAAAAGCAACATGTCTCATGTAAAACCTAGAAAAGGAAAACCAACAACGTACATAGAAGATGCAAGCAAACATATCCATGAAACATACAAAACCAAGCCAAACAGACTAAAAGATAAAACCATATGAGACTAGACCTATCTCCATGTGACCATCCGTTACCACCAAACCATCCTGCTATGAAGACGATGACGACAAGAGAAACCGATATGCTACATAATGTCTTTCCCTTTACCCGAGTCCTGCAAAACAACATATATAACCAACTAAAGTAAAAAAGTAGGGTGTGAGCACAAAACCTCATAGGATTTCACCAAATAATCTATACAAGTTCTAATATCAAGAATGTGTTAACTCTATATTTAAAAAAATCAAGTTTACAAATATTTTTCATAAAACAAAACCTTTTTGTAAATCATTTCTTTGGTTTTCATAAAAGCATACCATATTCACCAAATCAAGCAATATGTCAAGTACGAAAGCATAATCAAAACCAAACATGGAAACACCATATGATAAGCATGTGAGCAGATAAACATAAAGATATCATCATTTGATAAACCAATCATAAATCATAAATCATGCAATTTGGGCTCTAACCTATTGTAAAATGTACTGGGCATGAAATAAAATCCTCAATTCAATCCTAATGTGGATCCAACCAATATAACCTCTAGTGGAATGACACACACTAAAGTGACATAAAACCTCGTGTGGAATTACACACATAAAGAGTGATAGGTATATTCTTGACACATCCAAGGTTACCCAATGTGCTATGTTTGTCAAAAATCCATTTAAAAATAACTCACATTTAATAAATCATTTTCATGTCAAAGTCTTTCCGCTTATGGGCTTGAAGACCCGTTTTAAGACCCAAACCACCTTTGAAGCATTTCATCAAACACTTTGTGTGCATAAATCAGTTTTTAAATAAAATCCCTTTAAAAATGTATCTCTTCCAAAAAAAATCATTTTGATATCAAATAATGCATTTTTAGTAAACATACCAAAGGAATTTACAAGAACTTAAGGAAATTCATGAATTAGAACCACTTATATAGTTACACGTTTTAAGAATGGAGGAAACCTAGTCTCCTTCAACAAAGAAGATTGGAAATGAGCTAATCGACCTCTGAAAGACAGGTCATGAAGGAAAGATACAATGGATTGATCAAGATCGCATCTGTGATGTCCCGACCCGAGTGCCACACAAAGGTACCCTGAACCTGGTTGGCCACATGACCTCAAGCGCACCTCCCTGTATGAAAGAGGTTGTCAACTAGTTTATTTATCATATTGATTCCATTGTTTACCTTTTTATTATATCCATTGTGCTACACAACTATAAAACATGTATACATGGCAACAGGCAATACATTCTATACAAAATAAGAAAAAAAAGCCAAAAAATGTCCAAGCATCCTGAGCGTTGGCTCAGTCATCTACTACCAAGCTCCATCCTAAGAAAGAAATCAAGATTAGGTGTCCAAAGTAAGACACTTTCCCTTTTCAACACATGCATACATATAATCTGTCTGGGTACCAATGGAAGAGCGGATAGGGTGTGAGATAAATTTCAATAGGCCACCATCAATGGTGTCTATACCATCAGTCAGAGAAATATAAACTAACAATGTGCAGGTATATATAAATGTAAAGTGGAACAGTGATGTAAATACTCCAATAATACTTGCTTCAACCTCATCTAGTGTCTGAACATGGAATCATTTAATTAATTATGTTCCATTTTATAATAAATGAGTAAGAGTCCAAGGTATAACAAGGCATCCTATAGTGATAATAATAATAACAGAGGATCCAATAGGCCACCAACAATGGTTTATATACCATCCATTCTGAGAAATATAAACTGAAAGTGTGCATGTATACACCATCCAGTCTGAGAAATATAAACTGATAGTGTGCAGGTATATATAAATGTAAAATGGAAGAGTAAATGTAGATACCTTGATACCTACTTCAGCCTCAGCTGGTGTTTGAACATGGAATAATTTAATTAATTATCTTCCATTTTATAATAAATGAGTAAGAGGATCCAAGGTATGACCAAGGCATCCTATAGTGATAATAATAATAACAGAGGATCCAAGGTAATAGCCAATGCATCCTAGATGATGATGAAGAATAAGAGGATCCAAGGTAATGATCAAGGAATCCTATGACCGCAGGGGTCGATCCAACTCAATAATAATCTACAACCTAGCTATAAGGGGATCTGAGTGTAATTCAAGGGGCATCGCCCAAGGTATTCTATCTTAATATGATTTTAACCGAGTCCAAGGATCTCCTCCAAGGTAAAACATGATAAGAAATGACTAATTCCAATGGGTGTATCCATGGAACCACATGTCAGAAGACATCAATCTGGATCCAAGAAGTGTATCCAAGGAATCCTAATATCTGAATGATAATAGAGGGATCTTGCGGCATCATTTCAAACATCCACTGGTAGAGAAGGACCAGATTCCAAAATAGGTATCACCCTCATCCTAGTTGGTGAGGACTCGCTAAGTGCATCTAAGAGACCCAAGATCAAATCCGGGTGGAGGCATATTTCCAGTACTGTAGCAGTACTGTAGTAGCACTGTAGCAGGCACTGTTCGGTACTGTAGCAGCCGGAACTATTCATCCATCTGGGCCTTCGGGCCACCGGTTTGGTCCTCGGGTCCTGCAAGGCTTTCGGGCCACCCAAGGCCTTCGGACCAGTTGATTCTCAAGGCCTTCGGGTCACCTTAAGGCCTTAGGGCCACCCCAAGGCCTTCGGGCCACATGATGCAGGCCCCAGACACACTACAAAAAAGGAGCAGCCCCAGAAGAGGATTCAGAGCAGGTGCACTCACCAGAGCAGAGCCAAATGGATTGTCAGAATGATAGGGTATGGCTATGCCATCGGTACCAGCCTATGCTTGCACGGGAAGCCTAGCCAGACGATCATGCAAAGGTGGAGAGCTACTATCAAGATGCAGATGTTGGGGAGGGGCAGTTCCTTATAGATAGTCTGGTTGAATTCCCTAAGACCTTCGAGTCACGTAATCCCCTAAGCCTACGGGCCATGTAATCTCGGAGCCTAAAGGCCTTATAAGGGTTCCCCTTCATCCCTTGAAATGGGGGTTATCAAAAATCAATAAAAAATAAGGCATTCGGTCCATTCAGGCAGGTATCACCCTTGGCAACTGGAATCCTTGAATTAGAATGGCATCCATGAGTGCTCAAGGCATTCCCTCAGGAATCGAAGGTCGGCTCGAGTCTGACCACTCCTGTAAAGATGAACAGGTATGTATGCAATAGGCACCATATACTTAATTCATTATATAATTTAGGCCATGTAATACGCATGCCATTTAATAAGTCGGTTGGTTTATTCCATTACCTTCCATACTAAGTGGAAAGGCTAAGAAGGACCTGAAACCATTTAGTACTTTAATTATATATTCAATTATTGGGTTCATTCCTTTACCTTTCATATTAATGATAAGGCGGGCTAAGGACATGCAACCAATTACCATTTCAATTTATAAACATTTAATAAGTTTTTTCCTTTTCCTTTTATTCGGCATAACAAGGAAAATCAGGACAAGCAACCAATTCCACTTATATAAGTCAAGTCCAAGTGATATCTATAGTGTACTTTCCTTTTAATAATTCATAAATTAATTTATAACAATTACCTTAGGTGGGTCAAGTGAAAGCACACCCGAACGGTGGTGCAGATAAATATAACAAGCCACTATATGAATAACTAAGGAAAACACCCTACTTGGGGTGGTCAGAATTGAAGTCACAACCTCTGATGGCGGATAACGTGTATAGAAGGGGCTCTAATGTACGAGCATGATGATTGTAAGCATGGAATATGAATTAAACAGGCAACACCTGATGAAATTGGTGCGCGCACAATGATGACAGTTTATAAAATGGCGAGACTTGAGGGATGACTCATAGACCACCTACCTCGAACCTATAGCTCTCTTATCCAGTATCAGCCTTTAGTTTGGCCTGGATCATAAGAAATTTGAAGAACGGATCAACGCCTTGAAAATAGGGCATATGAGACCACACCAAAATAGCACAGCCAATAGGACGAAGAACAATGAAATGAGCCTAAGGATTGAAGCACTTACTAGAGCACTTCCAACATGACTGAAGGATCTGAAATTGGAAGTCGGGTCAGGAAACGACACCAAAGCCTAGCTTTAGGCTTCCTTGGGTGATCTTGTGTGAGAGAGAAGTGATGGGTGAGGTTTTGCCCGAAAAAATGTGAGGCCCTACCTCCTATTTTAAAAACTGAAGTCAAGAAATTTCACGGCGTGTAAATGATTTATAGGTCATGTAATGTTCAGGAACCTTCCCCTGGAAAAACCTTCTACATGACATGAAAGGTCTTGGACATGCCATTATACGTCGTGTAATGATTAAACGTCGTGAATTCCAATTACACGTCGTGTAACTGACCTGCAGCTAGCCTTCAGACCTCATGCTTCCCTCTTCCCAAAACAATCCAATTGGTTCATGGCCCATCTTTAGGGTCCAAGACAAAAAGAAAACTTAAGCAAGAGTTTAAAGCAGAAAGTTAAAAGAAATTGTACCTCATAGAAAAACTAGGTTCTTAAGAGTCTTCCCCCCTTAAAGGAACTCGTCCCTGAGTTCACCTTCCAAGAGCGTAGAAACATTGTTTGAGAATAACTCCAGCCACTGGGCACGTACGTTGGTCTCTCGCTCTCAGGTCTCGTCCTGTACACGGTAGTGTTGTCATAGCACCCGTACTTGAAGGACAGACCGGCCTCAGAGAGCCTTCGTGCTTCGGTCAATGATGCAAATAGGATACCCCTCAAATGAATCCTCAACATCTAGCTCAACATCCTCAGGATAAAAAAATATGAGATGGGTCGGAATGATAATGGTAAATCTTTAAAACGTGGAAGACGTCATGCATGATGTGTTACCTCTGAGATAATAGCAATTGATAGGCTACCAGACTAACTCTATCCAAAATCTCAAACGGCCCAACATAACATGGCGACAACTTCCCTTGCCTTTGAATCCGTCTATGACCAAGTTTGGGTGATACCTGCAGGAAAACACGATCCCTAACCTTAAACTCTAGAGGTCATCGACGGCGATCGGCATAAGATTTATATCCAGGCTGAGTAGTAGACATACGCTTCCTGATCAGCAGAACCTAGACTGAAGTCTCCTGCACGAGACGAGGACCTAGTAGCGCTTCTTCTCATACCTTTAACCAGCACAGGGGTGAACGACATGACTTACCATACAAGGCGTCAAAAGAAGCTATCTAAATCGTAGCCTTAAAGCTATTATTATAGGCGAACTCGGCGATAGGGATATGTTTCTCCCAAGAATCGTCGAAATCAAGAATGCATTCTCAGAGTATATCCTCTAACACATTTATCGTTTGTTCCGATTGGCCATCGATCTGAGGGTGAACTATTGTGTACAGAAGCACATGTGCACCCATAGCTCTCTATAACCCCTGCTAGAACTGTGATAGGAAACGAGCATCCCTATCTAAAATAATAGTGTGAGGGGGGCTTTATGGCCATATGATCTCATGGACGTACAGCCTTCCTAGCTCATCAACCAAGAAAGTCTCCCAGATATGAAGTGGGATACTTTCTTCAGTCGATCCACGACTACCCAAACTGTGTTGATACCTTGAGGCAACATCGGTAAGACAACTAAAAAGTCCATGGAAGCATCTTCCCATTTCCATTCCAGGACTGGAAGAAACTGTAACAAGCTAGCAGGCTGCTGGTGCTCCGCCTTCACCTGCTGACAAGTGGAACACCTAGAGATAAAACCTTCTATTTGATGTTTCATCCTGGGCCACCAATACTGACATCACGTGTCTCGATACATCTTGGAGATGCGTGGATGAACTGCCTATTGAGAAGCGTGGGACTCTTGCATCGATTCCTATCTCATATTTGTAAGAACCCAGACACATCCATGTATATGTAGGATGTCATCTCTATCCACATACTAATTTGGAGGTAGATCATCTCCTAAAATACTCTCTTGGAGAACCAAGCCTTCAGGATTTGAGAACTACCTTCTCTTCACCCTATCAAGGAGGGAAGATTTAACTACCAAAACTATAAGAGAAGATCGATCAATACTCTCATGAAACTCCAGATGCAGCTCAGAAAAGGGGGTCATCAATTTCCATTCATCACTGGCTTCCTGTATGACATGTGCTTGAGTTTTCCAATTCAGCGCATCCGCTACTGCATTGTCTTTTCCAGGTGTATAGGAAAGCTCAAAGTCGAAGGACGGAAAATATTCGACCCATATTCGCTATCTAAAATTCAAGTCACGTTACGTAAAGATATATTTAAGACTCTTGTGGTCTGTATACACCACGAAGCACTCACCCATCATATAGTGTCTTCAGCAAGTAAGGCATGGACAATAGCTTCTAGCTCGAGGTCATGTGTCGGGTAATTTCTCTCATGTGGCCTCAACTGCCGAGATCTGTACACAATGAATTTATCCTCCTACATCAGCACTGCTCCCATCCCGATGTCAGATGCATCATAAAACACTGTATATCCTCCGCCAGGCTCTAGCAGAATCAGAATAGGTGTTGAAACAAGCCTTCCTTTCAGCTCCTGAAAGGTTTTTTCAGACGCTTATGACCACAGGAACTCAATACCCTTCTTAGTCAAATCAGTAAGAGGTGCAGCAAGGCATGGGAAGTCATGTATGAAACGCCTGTAATATTCAACCAGCCACAAGAAACCGCGTGTATCAAACACGTTATTGGGTTCTCCCAGGAAGTCACAGCACTCGCCTTTTTTGGGTCAACATATACTCCTGATTCTGAGATAATATGACCCAAGAAGTGAACTTTATCGATCCAGAAGTGGCACTTAGAAAGCTTGGCATGAAGTTGATGCTCTCTCAGTGTATTCAGAATGATCTCAAGATATCGAGCATGGTCACTCTGAGTATGAGAATACACCAAGATTTCATCCACAAAGACCATGATAAAAGAATCTAGATATGGGGGGAAACCCTATTCATCAAAGCCATGAAGACGGTAGGAGCGTTCGTAAGACCAAATGGCATAACGAGATACTCATACTGACCATACCTGTTACGAAAGCTTGTACGAGGTATGTCTGAAGTCCTGACATGAACCTGATGATAGCCTGATCTCAGGTCGATCTTAGAAAACATCTTAGCTCCTTAGAGTTGGTCAAAGAGATCATTTATCTGATGCAATGGATGTTGGTTTTTAATCATAATCTAGTTCAACTGTTGGTAATCTACGCATAAACGAAGGGTCTCATCCACCTTCTTGTTGAAAAACACGGGTGAGTCCTTGGAGGAAGTAATGGTCCGTATAAAATATTTTCCCTCTAAGTCCTCCAATTGTCTCTTGAGCTCGAGCTCAATATGTGTCATCCAGTACGAAAGAGTGGACACTAGAGCTGCTCCTAGAATGAGCTCGGTCGTAAACTCTACCTCTCTCTCTCAAGAGGTAAGCTAGAAAAAATCATCAGGAAATATGTCCCTAAAACGATCTACCACCGGAGGAAAATATGAAAGATGTATTCTCTGCTCCTCCATAAAGAGAATAGCAATCTGGGTGGTAACTCCACCTAACCCATGATGTTATGGTCCAGCTCTACCATCCTATACATCCCACTCACTCGTGTGTAGATAACTTCTTCCCTATGATGATGTAAATGACACCCTGCGGCGATAACAGTCCACAAAGGCGTGATATGGAACCATCCAATACATTCCAAGAATAACATCAAATCCTGTCATCTCGAGTACGAAGAGGTCCCATAAGAAGGGATAATTACCTACCTCAAGGGGTTAGTCCCTGCACTAGAATATGCCCTCTGACCGCACTCTCAATGGTGTGTTCAAGGTCATCACCCCACACTAATACTGAATTTCTAACCCAAGACTTTCCACAGTAAATAAATAGATAAAGAAGTGTGAAGCACCTATATCAAACAAGGAAGATACAATATTGGAGGCTCCTAGAATAGTACCTCGTACTGTAGATGGCCATGTACTCTGATCCTCATGTATCGATTGTAATACATACAATAGGCCTGATCCATGGCCCTATGCTACAGCTGGACTACCCTGAGTAAATCCACTCTACTAAAGCTGATAATCAAAAGTTTGGCTACCACGGGCATGACCTCCACCCCAATCAATCCTACTGATGCTACTCCAACTCCCCACCTGACACGGTGTAAAAGATCCTACCCCTGAAGGTGGAGCTGAAGGAGAGCCTCTTCCACCAAAAGCAGATGGAAAAGTCTAACAGAATCTCTAAAGATTCCCTATACAGCCGCTAGCACGACACTCCAGAGGGTCACTATCACACTGAAGCTTCAAATGCCCCTGTCGTCCACACTGGTGGCATATAACGGGGTTTCCAATGCGGATACTCTGGTCACCACTACTCTGACGAGAAACCTCAAGTGTACACTTCTTACTACTAGAAGAGCCACTACCCTGTATCGGCACTGAACCTCTATGCCCAGAACTATCACCTTCCCTCAAGTTGTGCCCAGTGATAAGAATCTGATTAACAATCTCAGAAAAGGTAAGTAGGCGAAAGACATTCACCCGAGTACGGATGACATACCTAAGTCCATCCTCGAAGCGTCTAGCACGCGATAGCTCATCACCGGCTAGAAGCGGTGCAAAAACTCAATAAAACACATTGAACAATCCATAACTGACATAGCACCATGCTCTGGATACATGAAGTCTCTGGTTCGGTCAGCTCTCAATGTCTAAGGAAAAAAGTGATCATAGAAGGTAGTTTGAAAATCAGCCCAGACCATGCCATGATGATGACCATCCTGGGTAATCACGTCACACCAGCGCTTGGCTGAATCACGAAGCATATAGGTGGAAAGCTTGACCCTCCTCTATGGAGGCGTCTCCAGATGCTCAAAAATGGATATAGTGGCCTCCAGCCAAGACTCAGCAGCCTGTGGACCACCATCCCCCGAGAAGGTAGGATGTTGTTGTTGTTGGAACTCACGTGTTAGATCAGTCATCGTAGGTGCAGGTCATGGAGCACCTTGTATGGACTGCATAACACATAGGAAACCATCTCGAAACTAAGTTTCGGTGCCCAGATCAGGTATAGCAGGCGATGCCTCAAGTGAAACTCTTGATGGTAAGACTAGCAGCTTAGGGCCCACCATCTTTGGAGCATAGTCGCTGCCACCTTCCTAGAGCACGACACGAGAACGTTGTGGTGGCATAGCTCTACAAATGAAAAGCACATGCATCATGTCAAGATTTAAGAGCAGATAGAAGCACTAGCAAAAGAAGAACGTAAAAATATGGGCTCACTACCCAAGGTATACTACCCCAACTACCTAAGTGTTCAAATTTTATTTACAGGGGTTCTAGTAAGTGAAGGGTCAATCACATTTTTCCTCTTCATTTACTAGAAACCATTTCATTTTATAAGTCAAGTTTCACTTTTAATGTTTGTATTTAATTATATATAGATATCAAGGTTCGATTAAAATGGGTCGTCATTCCCAATGATTAAGGGCCCATACACCTTATCACTGAAATGGACACCCATTAAATTTCTATTTAACCTTGTCTACATTCGGTCTCAGAATGTAACAGGTAATATACGATGGTTTGACTTGGTAAATTAGTCATTCCAATCCACGAGGGCTCATACACCTCGTGAATTGAAACTGAAAATCACTCAATCGCAGCCAAAGAGCAACTCATGTGACCAGAGGTACATAGCCGACATGGGTAGAAACTAGCAATTTAAGATGTCACCATCAACTATACAGGAAAACACTATTTAGATTGATGCTGACACTTTAAATAACCAACTCTCTGCCCTGTAGAATATGTTAGCAGCACAAGCATATATAACAAGCATGGATCACTCAACAATCATAGGCAACTCAAGCAATGCAAAGAGTGAAATGCACCTATATGGCATGAAATATACATGGCATGTGAATACTAGGTGCATATTACAATGCATGTAAAGATGCTTTCTTTCCCTCAGCTCATCGGGCCAAGGATAAATATCAATAAGGCATATCAAATATCACAACTCATTCACCTCCCAGCGATGAATGTATAACAATTGTAAAAAGAGAAATACATAACAACATTTTCCCATTCCCAGAAAACTTGGTATTTACCCCGAATGTGGGTTAACTACTCCCAAGCACGACTCATGACCAAGTTCCAACATATTCTTAATCGCCTGTTTATATTCCCCAAATAATAAGACAAAAGAAAAGAAAAAAACATATGATACCACTTTGTGACGTCTCGACCTGAGTGTCACTCAAAGGTGTCCCGAACCCAGTTGGTCATGTGGCCTCAAGCGCGCCTCCCCGTACTTCAGAGGTTGTCAACTAGCAGTGAAGACTTAAGGTGTGTCTGTTGAGAGATTATGCCCTCAATACCAGAGTGTAGCGCATCGGATATAATAACAAGGTAAACAACTGAAGCACTATGATAAATAAACAACTAACATCAAAAGATGAGGATAAAAATCCAAGCACTAAATAGTAAAAAAAAACTGGAAATTGAATCATATACAAAATGATAATAATATATGTGATGTCTCTACAAAACTAGAAAACAGGTATACATGGAAGTAGAAAATACATGTTATACAAAAGAAGCCAAAAGAAGCCAAAAAACTATCCAAGCATCCTGAGCGCTGGCTCGGTCATCTGGTACCAAGCTTCATCCTGAGCAAGCAATCAAGATCAGGTGTCTAAAGCAAAACATTTCCCCTTTGCCAACACCTGCATACATGTAATCTGTTCAGGTACCAATTGCATCCTGGATAGGATGTGAGATAAATCTCAGTAGGCCACCACCAACGATGTATATACCATCCAGTCTTAGAAATATAAGTTGACAGTGTGCATGTATATATAAATGTAAAGCAGAACAGTAATGTAAATACCTTGATACATTATTTAGCCTCAGCTAGTGTCTAAACATGGAATCATTTAATTAATTATGTTCCAGTTTATAATAAATGAGTAAGAGGATCCAAGGTATGACCAAGGAATCCTATAGTGATAATAATAATAACAGAGAATCCAAGGTAATAACCAAGGAATCATAGATGATGATGATAATGAAGAGGATCCAAGGTAATAACCAAGGCATCCTATGACCTCAGGGATTGATCCAACTCAGTAATAATCTACAACCTAACTATAAGGAGAACTAAGTGTAATCCAAGGGGCATCGCCCAAGGAATTCCACCGTAATATGATTCCAACCGAGTTCAAGGATCTCATCCAAGGTAAAACAATATAAGCAATGACTGGTCTCAATGGGTGTATCCATGGCGCCACATGTCTGAAGACATCAAGCTAGATCTAAAGATTGTATCTAAGGCATCCTAATATCTGATTGATAATGAAGGGATCATACGGTGTCATGTTCGGCATCCACTAGTAGACAAGGACTAGGTTCCAAGGTGGGTATCACCCTTGGCAACCGGTATCCTTGAATCGAAATGGTGTCCACAAGTGCTAAAAGCATTCCCTCGAGAATCCAATGCTAGCTCGAGTGTGACCACTCCTATAAAGATGAACAGGTCTGTATGCAATTGGCATTATATACTTAATTCATTATATAATTTAGGGCATGTGATACTCATGCCATTAAAACTCAATTGGTTCATTTCATTACCTTCCATACTAAGTGGCAAGGACATGCAACCATTTAGTACTTTAATTATATATTCAATTATTAGATTTGTTAACTTTCATATTAAGGACAAGGCGGGCTAAGAACATGAAACCAATTACCATTTCAATTTATAAACATTTAATAGGTTCTTTCCATTTCTTTTTATTAGGCGTAACAAGGAAAATCAGTACAAGCAACCAATTCCATTTATATGAGTCAAGGTTAAGTGATATCTATAGTATACTTGCCTTTTAATAATTCATAAATTAATTTATAACACTTACCTTAGGCGGGTCAAGTGAAATCACACTCGAACGGTGGCGCATATAAACATAACAAGCCATTATATGCATAACTAAGAAAAACACTCTACTTGGGGTGATCAACGTTGAGGTCACAACCTCCAACGATGGATAACATGTATAGAAGGGGCTCTAATGTACGAGTATGATGATTATAAACATGTAATATGAATTAAACAGGAAACCTGTGATAAAATCGGAACACGTACAATGACGACAGTTTATAAAACCTGTGTTTGAATTGTTTTCAGCAGGGAATATAATCTTTAACAAAAGAAAAAGTATCACTGATTCACCTCCTCACCCTCTCAGTGATACAATTATCGTGACTGGGCACTTACAAAAAAGAGAGTATCTTCTTGACCAGGATGCTATAATAAAGGGTACCATTGAATAAAACAGGATTTGTAGCGTTGTTATATGTATATAAATATGGTTATTTATACCATATAATTACAAAATGCATAATTTCATAGATTTTAATGTCATTAAAAGGAAAATTTATCAAACATATTTTCAATGAAGAAAATATTTCAAATCTATTATATCCATGACCAAAAAAAATTGAGATTTGATTATATTTAAAATAAATTCAATAAATTTTGAATATGTTTCGAAATCCATAAATTGCAAACTATATATATATATATATATATATATATATATATATATATATATATATATATATATATATATATAGGGGTTTGTCTTAGTGGTGATGGCGAGTATGAACACAAGAAGTTCATTGATGGTGCAGCGGCGGTGCAATCGATCACTGGCACCAACAAACATCTATATAGAGCACCCAACATGTCGATGGTGGCAAAGGCGAGGCTAAAGACACAATGAGATGGTATTAGATGGTATTGAAATAATGTATGTACATAATCGATTTTTCATATATGTGACACATGATATCATCAATTTCAATGATTATTAATGTATTCATGTGTGAATAAGTGTGGGTTTTAATACCAATTATTATAAAGATGCAATTATGTTTAGCCCTAATTAATTAGAGATCCAATATGCAAATGAAGACCAATTAATCTATTTCTAGTAATACTTTCATATAGTGTCACACACAACTGAATTATGGTAATCAACTTTGAAATTGGTGCTCAACCGCTAATAAATCGTAACCGTCGGCCAACGATAGTGGGGTTATAGGCATCATTTATAGAACCATTCTTCGTACAAATTTAGTAGCTAAAAGCGCCATGATATGACAAACAGACTAAATAATTGAAGTACGACAGAGAAGCAGCAAAACTACGGCCAGCAATTGAGGATCAGTTTTTTTTCACTTCCAAACGCCCCTGAAATTTCTACCCAACGTCGAGGGCTCTTCATTTTTGATTCGTAATCTTTTATTATTAATATAATTATTTAGTGATCATCCATGTCAAAACTTGCCGCCCCTCCCGTACCAGAACACCCCTTTTTGGGGGACGGGGTCGTCGGCGTCGGGCTCCACGTAGACGCACTCCCTGGCTTCCCTCCACAACGCCTTGTACACCGGGGTGCCGTCGAACCGGTAGTATTCGCCTAGGATGGGCTTGATCGCTCGGGTGGCCTCCACGGCGTGGTAGTGGGGCATTGTTGAGAACAGGTGGTGGGCGACGTGGGTGTCCGTGATGTGGTGGAACACCTTGTTCAGCACGCCGTAGTCCCTGTCCACCGTCGCCATCGCCCCACGCAGCCAGTCCCACTCCGACGTGTCGTAGTGCGGCAGCGCCGGATGGGTGTGCTGCAGGAACGTGATCAGTACCAGGAACGCGTTCACCACCAGCAGCGGCCCGCCGTAAACACGCGCCACCCACCAGAACCCCCGCGCCGCCGCAGCCAGGTACAGGAGGTAACCCGCGCCGATGATGCCAACGTCGGAGAGGAATATCTGCAGGCGCTCACGTGGGGAGTAGATGGGGCTGTAGGGGTAGAAGTGGGAGGCGAAGCCGTCGTACTTCCGGCCGGAGACGTTGAAGGCCAGGTAGAGGGGCCAGCCGAGGGTGAGGGTGGCGAGGAGGGAGAAGGCGCGGCCGAGGGCGTTGTCGGCGAGGTGAGTGGAGTACCAGGGGATGTCGGACTTGAGGCGGGGGACGAACACCTCGTCGCGGTCGATGGATCCGGTGTTGGAGTGGTGGCGGCGGTGGCTAATCTTCCAGGAGAAGTAGGGGACGAGGAGGGCGGAGTGGAGGAGGAGGCCGACGGCGTCGTCGAGCCACTGGTGGTCGCTGAAGGCGTGGTGGCCGCACTCGTGGGCGATGACCCACACGCCGGTGAGGACGCAGCCCTGGACCCACCAGTACACCGGCCACGCCCAGGACAGGGGGCCGCCGTCCAGCACCCCCGTCGCGAGGCGGAAGAGAGCGGCGGCGACGAGGAGGTCAAAGAGGAGGTAGGAAAAGGAGCGGAGAACGGAGCGGCGGAAGCAGTGGGGAGGGATGGCCCTGCGCAGTTCGGAGAGAGTGAACGGAGGCTTTAAGCAAGGAACTCGCGGGACAGGGGCGGCGGCGTCATTGCCGCACGGCGTGGTTGGGGGAAGAGAAACTCGACCGCCGGCTCCCATGCTGCTCGTCCCCACCCTCTGTATTGCAACTGATACAGGAACCTGGAAGAAGAAGAAACAGAATACGATCAAAGCTCGAAGGTCAGACAAATTAAAGGCGGCAATGGCTATTGCTTTTGCCAACTGGCAGCGGTGACATTAAATGAAGCGTCGGGAGACCCCTACTTCCGTGGAAAGCGTGACGTGGTGGGGTAGATTACAAGGTGCGGTGAGGGTAGGTGGAAGTCGACCGACGGAGGTGGGGCGTCGGAGGAAAGCTGTCAGCGGTGGCAGACTGACACCACGGCGGGCCCGCAAGCCATTTCACAGCGGCCCGATGTGAAGCTGTTAGGCGTTCAGGGATAGTTCGACGGCCACGATTGACGGGGTAAAAGGCACCGCGCTAGCACAGTTGCATCCCCGCTTGACTGTGATTTCCCCGAATTTGCCGACCCAGTTTTGGCCCGCATTAAAAAAAACATATAAATTTAAAATAATAAAAAACAGTGGACGCAAGCACAATAATAATAATAATAATAATTAAAACAACGGTGCACGGCGGGACACGAATCATTAATGACATAATATCTAATTTTAAATTTTTGGAAACGCAGCACATGTCCGTAGAATTATGGTCTCGCTCTGTGGTCCTTGAGGGAGGAATCTCATTTTTCAACGTTTTTTGTCCCGAATTGGCATTGCTTTGATCCTCGATCGTCATTTTTTCAAAAATTTATGCTGTTATTTAATCATTTCTCCGTATGAAAAAAAAAACCCTACAGATCGGTATATATCGACGATGCGTGCAATTCAAGTGATAGTGATAATAAACAGAAAAAATAACCGAATTGGCATTGCTTTGATCCTCGATCGTCATTTTTTCAAAAATTTATGCTGTTATTTAATCATTTCTCCGTATGAAAAAAAAAACCCTACAGATCGGTATATATCGTCGATGCGTGCAATTCAAGTGATAGTGATAATAAAAAGAAAAAAAATCAGAGAAAGATTCCAATCGCCAAATTATACGATTCCTCAGATTCTGCTACACTAATACGTTTCGTCTTCTAAGCAGATTTACAGAACTAAGGGATCGGTTTCTTCAATCGAAGAACAGCGAATGTAAATCGCAAAACCAAAGCATTCAATTAAGAGGAGTGACGATGAAGGAAGAATGACGCAAACAATCACAATCCCGCAAGCAATGAAGAAGAAATCCCTAATCGCAACGCCAAAAAAAAACCAGGACAGGGTTTTGGAACCATTGCACGCATACGATATGACATTGGGAGTTATTTTAAGGGAGAATCGAAGAACGAAGATATTGGAGACAAGATTCGATGACAGATTGAGAAGCAAGCAAGTAGCAATCTGATGATAACATTGAAAACCAACTCGCCGGCGAATCAGGAGATATGAGCAGAGGAATACCTTGAGATGAGGCCCCTTGGAGGCTCTTCTGCCGCCGGGGGAAAGCACAGAGATAAAAGCGAAGCCGCCGCGCCCTGGATCGCCTCTTCCTCCCTCCGTCTCTCACTGTCTCAGATCAGATTTCCGCGTGGTCGTTACGACGCACCCCTGATCTCCGAAAGCCCTCTATTTATGCACTCGACTGGTGGGCCCCTCGAGATTTCGTCAAGGCCACCTGAAGCGTTAGGATCTTCGCGGCCGCTCCCTCTCTATCCCGCCATCGGCATTTTGGTCCGTCGATTTAATTCGATGGCTCCAAAACGAAGGCTGATAAAACATATGTATATAAATATATAGACCTAGAAAATTTCGGATGAATCAACACTTTAGAAGAGTGATTAATATCTATTTTTTGAATTATGCTGAATTTTTTTTTTTTTTAAATCACCATTAATGTGATCAAAATACCCCTTCAATGAACTGGAGATAAACCAACCGTTCGAAAAATACAATAGAAGAAATCATTTTCGCATATTAAAAACTACAATTTTCATTTATTGATTATATGTTAGGTGTGAATATAATATTACTTCTAAATTTTAAAATATCTTTTATATTGTCATACAAAACTGTTTTTTATTTCATAGGCGAGACAATTTTTTTATAAAAAATACAAAATTTATTTTTTTATTAACAACATTTTTGTAGAAGTGAAATTTATCTCATCTATCAAGTAAGATAAATTCTATTAAAAACATAAAAAAATTATTAGAATTGTTAAGACCTCTAGAAGAAATCTATATAATGCGTTACATTTAATAAATATCATTTATCGATAAATTGTAAGTTTGAAAAATAATACTTTTTCTCAATTTTCACATACCTTTTACATTCTTAATTGAAACTGAATTTGTCATGTTGAATAAATGAGATAAACGTTGTATAAAAGTTTAAAAAGTTGATACTAAAATTAAAAAAGTTAAGATTTTCAATGAAATAAAATGAAATTAATCTCATTTATTATGTATAATAAATTTGATTTATTCATGAAGTAAAAGTAAAAAAAAAATAACATCATTTCTCCATTTTCAAATCTGTTTTACACTTCATTACAAAACTAAATTTCATCTCAATAACCAAGTGGGATAAATTAAACCCATGTGTTTTAGTGTTTAACGTATAACTTTAAAATTTGAAAAAAAAAACACAAATCCTTCGTTTAACGAGGGCGTATATATAATGGGAGTCGTGCCTCATTCTAAAACATATTTTAGTTGAAGCTCTCTCTGCAACGTTCCGGCTCAGATGCCACTATAACCGGTGCTTCGAGCCAGTTCGCCACAAGGCCTCGAGTGCGCCTCCTCGTACACTAAAGGGTGCAACAGAGGCCTAATGGTGGAACTGTGAAGAGACTATATCCTCATATCAAAGGGCACAGTAGAGAAGTAAATAACCAAACACCATACACAACAAAGAATGTGAAAGAATAAATAAACTGAAACTATACATGATGTAATAAAATGAAAATGCAATAAAGGTTCGAACAATCATGTCATGTATACAACCAAGATCACTCACCGAGCCGATCAAATATACAAAAATAAATAACTGAAAAGCAAATACTACATGCCCTAATGCCAACAATGGGCCATAACACATACCCGGTCTCCAGTACACTGTCAAGATGCTCCAACCCGACCAGTAGACTCCACACGAGCATCCCGCTCAACCATGCAATCTTGGGCATCCGCCCAATCCATTGTGTATTTGTGCTCAACCTAAAAGCAGACATAAGGTCTACACGTACACCGATGTGCAAGTAGAGGGGGTGAGAAATAAATTTCAGTATGCCAACCCCAACGGTGAACCTATAACTGGTGTTATAAGTGCATGCTCATGCAATATGTTCAACCTAGCCAATACATAACTAAAAAAACAAATACAAATAAAATAATAATCAATCCTTAGGTCTGAGATCTCGATCGACCATATCTGCTTCGCCCAATATTGGAATACCTCTGGTCACTTCTCAAGGACCGTGCATCCCAAACAACCTGCGGACTCCATACTCATGGTCGCCACAAACCAAACCTGACAAAATTGGTGACCCATCCTACGATAGTCTTATCATTCGAGGTATCAATCTAAGTCATCCTTTACTGTATCCTCATGACCCAAACATTACATCACACTTGGAACCTCGACACATCTGTCCTAGTTACCTCACAAAAGTACTACCAAGCCCAAACCATCAGTTTGACATCTATCTCATGTATCATAAACGAAAAGTCTTGATCATCAGTCCAAACCTATACCACATGTCAAATCAATCATGTCTGGAGCATCAGTCCGACATCTAAACCATGGATGCGGAGCGTCAGTCCACTATCTATCCCAGTTGCTATACCATCAATTTTTAGAGCATCTATCTGGCACATAAACAACAAAGTATACTATTTGTGTATAGAGCCTCAATCCGACAACTAATTCGCAGTATACTTTCAATGCTTGAAACCTCAGTCCAACAACCATCTATATATAACATCGGTGGTGCCCGAAACATCAGTCTGACATTCCAACCATGAAACATACTATCAATGTCCAGAGCCTCAGTCTGACACCATATTCGTGGTATACCTCTTGTGCCTAGAGCCTTAGTGCAGCACCAAACCACATAAACGTGACGTCACATCCACTATACTCAACGACATAAAAACAATGTGCTTGGAACCTTGATCCATCACTAAAACCATAACTAACTATCGATATCGATACGAAGCCTCAACCTAACCATCTCGATAATGGATATCTGGAACCATACTTACGGATCATCTGTCCAGCCCTCTCAGCCATCACAGCCCATACCAGTCAATCAGGTTCCAAAACATGGAAAATCAACCATAACAAACCACCCTCCGGCATAATTCGGGTCTTAACCTCAACAACAAAAACATAACAAGGGCCGACTAAATGTCCATCACAACCCTCAACATATCCACCCCATTGGCCCATACATTGACTTGGGTCCCAAGGGAACACCCATAACCAAACTACTCAAGCACACGCACCCGCTCAGGGTTGTCCTATCAATCGAGCCCATACTTGGTACTCCAAAACTACACATAAACAAAGGCATCCCTCCTTGGACCCTTCGAGCTAGCACTCAAGCAGAGACATCCCCTCCCAACCCCTGGTAACCATCAAACTCCCGGGCCAAGCTCCATCACAGAAACATCCCCAAGCGGCCCTTAGTGGCCCCCAACTAATCCTTGATCAACGACATGCCAACCAGGCACCAAAAGCGAACCCAAGCCACACGGGCATTCTCAACAGCCAATTATGGCATCGAACAAATCACTTAACTAGAAACTAGCCGACTAAGGCATTTTCACAATACTACAAAAGAGGCATTCAATAATGCTATAATATGTCTTTATCAGCGCTAAAAAAGTGCTGACTACCGCAATGCTAGAAAAACACTAACTACCGCAATGCTAGAAAAGTGATGATAAAAGACATCATTTATCATCACTTTAATTTAGCGCTGATAAAGTGCCCCTTTATCAGCGCTACTAAATGCACTGATAAATGCATCATTTATCAGCGCTTCTAAAAACGATGATAAAGGGCATACTATAGTGTGATGTTACAACACACTGTAGCATCATAAATAGGGAATATTGTAGCGTTCTTTAACAACGCACTGCAACATCAGAAACAACATCATAAATTAGCAAAATCAGATACAAATACAAAAATTTAAATGAAATAAAATTTATAACACAAATACAAGAAAAAAAAACACTATTATAGAGCAAAAGAACGCACCTATACAAAAGAACAAACCACCTATGCCCAAGCAAAACAACACACTTATATAAGAAAAGAATTCTTATGTTAGTAATAATATAAAGAAATAAATTAAACATAAAATGTTAATTTTAAACTAAATTTTGAGTCATACCAGGAACATTGTGTATCAGATTGAGTTGCATTTGATTCTTGCACATCACACCATTTATTGTTCATATTGTAGCATGCGTGATTTTCCATTGACAGTTGTAACTCTATAATAATAATAACACATAGAACAATGAGAAAAAAATATCGGCTTGTTTGATCAGTTTTGGTGATGTGATGCACGTTTTAAACTAAAATAACATTTATATATTGAAAAGACACACTTGGAGTCATACCAGTCACACTATGCATCAGATTGAGTTTTGGATGATTCTTAAACGTCCTAAACGACTTATGGATCATTTTACTAAAGTATCAAAACAATCTGAATGCTTTTCCTCGGTTTAGAGTACATTACTTCTTCTTTTTACTAAAATGTCATTTTAAACTGGAAACACGCACTTTGATTCATACCGATCACATTGTGTGTGGGTTTGACATGAGATTGATTCCGATATATTACAAATAAATTATGGATCTTTGCCCCAAATTATCAAGACAAATTGAGTGTGTTTGCTCGGTTTTCAGTGAGTGACACTTTTTGAACTAAAATGTCAATTTTAAATTGATAACGAACGCTTTGAGTCACATCAGGCACATCGTGTATCAGATTGAGGTGAGACAAATTTTTACACATCACAAATTACTTATAGAACATCCTACTAAAATATTAAAACAATCCGATTGCGTTTTCTCAGTTTTGAGTATGTCAGTTGTCTTTTTTACTAAAATTAATGTTAATTTTAAATAAAAAGATGCACTTGGAGTCACACCGGTTACACCATGCATCAAATTAAGGTGAGGCTGATTCCTACACCTCTCAAATGACTTTTGGATCATTTTTATAAAGTATCAAATAATCTGAATGCATTTCCTTGGTTTTGAGTATGCCACTCGTGTTTTTTTTACTAAAATGACATTTTAAACTTAAAACAGACACTTTGACTCATACCAGTCACATCATGTGTGAGTTTGATGTGAGACTGATTCCTATATGTCATAAATAAATTATGAATCATTTTCTTAAATTATTAAGACAATCCGAGTGCATTTTCTCAGTTTTCAGTGAGTGACACTATTTTGTACTAAAATGTCAATTTTAAACTGATAACAGACACTTTGAGTCATACCAGGCACATTGTGTATTAGATTGAGGTGAGGCTAAAATCTGCATATCAAAAATGACTTATGAATCATTTTACTAAAGTATCAAAATAATATGAATGCGTTTGCTCGGTTTTGAGTATGTCATTTGTCTTTTTAATAAAATTAATGTCAATTTTAAATCAAAAGACGCACTTTGAGTCATACCGGTCACACCGTACGTCTAATTGAGGTTAAAATGATTTATACACATCCCAAATGACTTATGAATAAATTTTCTAAAGTATCAAAACAATTTGAATTCATTTCCTCGATTTTGAGTATGCCACTTGTCTTTTTTTACTAAGATGTCATTTTAATCTGGAAACACACACTTTGAGTTGTACCGGTCACATCGTGTGTGGGTTTGATGTGATACTGGTTCCTAAAAGTCCTGAATGAATTATGAATAGTTTTCCTAAATTATCAAGACAATCTGAGTGTGTTTTCTTAGTTTTCAGTGAGTGACACTTTTTGAACTAAAATGATAGTTTTAAATTGATAACAAATACTTTGAGTCATATCGGGAACATCATATATCAGATTAAGGTACGATTGATTCCTACACATAAAAAATGACTTATGTATCATTGTTTTAAAGTATAAAAACAATTTGGATGCATTTTATTCATTTTGAGTATGTCAATTGTCTTTTTTACTAAAATTAATGTCAATTTTAAATAAAAAGACACACTTTGAGTCATACCGATCACACCGTGCATCAGATTGAGGTGAGGCTAATTCATAAACATCCAAATGACCTATAGATAATTTTCCTTATGTAGAAAAACAATATGAATGTTTTTTCTTAGTTTTGAGTACGCCACTTGTATTTTTTACTAAAATGTCATTTTAAACTAGAAAACGTGCTTTGAGTCATACCAGCCACATCGTGTGTGGGTTTGATGTGAGACTAATTCATACACATCACAAATTAATTATGAATATTTTCCCTAAATTATGAAGACAATCCAATCATGTTTGCTCAGTTTTTATTGAGTGACATTTTTTTGTTCTAAAATGTCAATTTTAAACTGATAACAGACATTTTGAGTCATACCGAACACATCGTGTATTAGATTGAGGTGCGACTAATTCCTAAACATAAAAAATGACTTATGGATCATTTTACTAAAGTATAAAAACAATCAGAATGTGTTTTATCAATTTTGAGTATGTCAATTGTCCTTTTTAGTAAAATTAATGTCAATTTTAAATAAAAAGAAGCACTTGGAGTTATATCGGTCACACCGTGCATCAGATTGAGGTGCGGATGATTCCTACATATCCCAAATGACTTATGGATCATTTTATTAAATTATCAAAACAATATAAATGCGTTTTATTTGTTTTGAGTATATCACTTTTTTTTTACTAAAATGTCATTTTAAATCGGAAACATTAACTTTAAATCATAATGGTCATATCATGTGCTAGTTTGATGTGAGACTGATTCATACACATCACAAATGACTTATGAATCTTTTTCCTAAATTATCAAGATAATCTAATCAAATTTTCTTGGTTTTTAGTGAGTGACATTTTTTTGTACTAAAATGTCAATTTTAAACTGATAACGAACACTTTGAGTCATACTGGACACATCGTGTATCGGATTGAGGTGAGACTAATTCATAAATGTCGTAAATGACTTATGGATCATTTTACTAAAGTATCAAGATAATATGAATGTTTTTTATTGGTTTTGAGTATGTCATTTGTCCTTTTTAGAAAAATTAATGTTAATTTTAAATAAAAAGACACACATGGAGTCATACCGGTCACACTGTGCATCAGATTGAGGTGCAGATGATTAATACACATCCCAAATGACTTATGAATCATTTTTCTAAATTATTAAAACAATCCTAATTCATTTTCTTAGTTTTTAGTTCATCAATTTTTTTTACTAAGATTTCATTTTAAACTGGAAACATGCATTTAAGTCATACTGGTCACATCGTGTGTCGGTTTGACATGAAACTGATTCCTACACATTACAAATGACTTATGGATCATTTTCCAAAATTATCAAGATAATATAAGCATGTTTGTTCTATTTTCAGTGAGTGACGTTTTGTGAACTTAAATTTCAATTTTAAATAGATAACGAACACTTTAAGTCATACCGAGCACATCATGTATCAGATTGAGGTGTGATTGATTCCTGCACATCAAAAATGAATTATGGATTGTTTTCCAAAAGTATCAAAATAATATTATTTTTTTCTTGGTTTTGAGTATGTGATGTGTTTTTTGAACTAAAATGTAAATTATAAACTAAAAACATATTGTTCTAGTCATACTAGTCACACCGAGCATCGAATTGAGGTGATGATGATTGAGTATGTGATGTGTGATTTTCTTTTAACCATTTTCACCAAGCCAGATTATAAAAAAAATGTTCCATTTAGATGGAAGAAGAAACCCCATGCTACCTAAAATGCCTCATCCAAAAGCACCACGTTATCTATTTTCTAGTTTATTACAAACAATTGAAGGAAAAATATGACTTCCCAAAATATTTGTGTGAAAAAATATGAGATAAAAATGATAAGGAAATTAACTTAAAAATAGTAGATAAAATGGTGAAAAAATCAACTAAATAATTAGTAGGAATTCACATTTTCACGATGGTTGTATACATTATTGACCCATTTTCTTATTATTGTTATCTCAGTTGCAGCCTCAAAGTGCAATCTCTCACAAGAACAAGAATCTTCGAACAAAACTCCCAAATCGAGCAAAAGAATCCACCTATATAATAAAACAATTATTATGTTAGTAATACTATAAAGAAATAAATTAAACATAAATATAAAATAATACATTAATAAAATGTCAATTTTAAACTGAAACCACACAATTTGAGTCATACTGGGTACATCATGTATTACTTTGAGGTATGGTTGATTCCATTGTGTCTTTTTATCCTATAGTGTATTCAACACTATGGTTCATCTAACAATATTCCAGTTTGCTAATCCATAATGTTGAATGCATTGGAGAATAAAAAGAAAATTGCATCATCATGAGTGAATCATCCTTGTTGAGTGCATGATCATAGTACAAGAGTGGATCATCCTTGTTGATGAAGTCATTTATTCCTAGAAAACATTAACCATTAGTTTAAACCTATTAGCATTCATTGATTGAACTAAAATAAATATTTACATATGAGTTTTTATGGAACATAATAAAATCTATCTTTCCCTTTCACCATCACAGAGAGTACAAAATCCATGAGAAACCATTTACCTTATTTGATGGAAAAATCTTCAATGTGACCCATTATATATTTTCCTAAGACACTAAACTCCATTATAAATTGTTTCCCCCCTTTTGACAGTATTAAACTTCAATATAGCCCTTTATAGCATCCAAATGACACTGAAATCTGGTGCATCCATTAAGTCTTCTTGGATTGTGCTATAGATTAGTATATCCTTTCAATATTCTGGGTGATGATAAACTTTAACATAACATCATAATTATTCTTTCATAAAAATGGGAATATCCCTATTCTCATGTACTTTTTATTGAGAATGATGATGAGTTTTTTATTAATGAGCTTGTGAACATGGATAATTTTACATAATGAATGTGCACATGCATAATGAATATTACTTGTATGGATTTCACAAGAATTTGTGATATTATATCATGCATCTAATTCACGACTGAATAACCCAAATAATTCCACCACCCACTAAAGTGAAACCACTGTATTGTTCTTTTTTGAAAATTCATGATTCAGTCGATGAAATTTTGTATTCATTTATTTATTTTAGAGGTTTTAGGTCAAGCTACAAGCTTCTTTTTCAAAGGGGTATTCATTTTGATTTTTGGTGCTTCATAATTTCATTTAAGTAGGTTTTTCATTTTTAGGGATTTCTTTATAAGGCAGTTTCTTTTCATTTGATGTCATGTTTCCTTTGACACCATCCATCCTTGATGACCGCGATCTCTCAATGCTAGTTATCCTCCAATAGTTCTCTCATATACCTACTAGCTTCGGTGGTTGATTACACACATATTTATTCAAACATTTGAGTTTGATTATATACCTATTTGATGATTGGGTTGGTGTTGTATGACTCTCAAGTGACTATTAGATCCACTACTAAGACCCTTTCTTTACAGTGTAGAGAAGTCATGGGAAAGCAACTACATCTTTTTGTTGTTGTTGTTGTTTACTTTGTTCTTGGTGAGGGTTTTCTTTCACACTTTAGTAATATTTGATAGCACTTGGAATGTTCTAATATAAATTGCAGCCTATGATAATCAGTTTGAAAAAATAAGTGGTGTTTGTTTTGTTTCTGAAAAAAATTCCTCCACTTAAATTCCAGTATAAATCACTTAAACAAGTGGTGGAAAACATTTTTTTAATAAACCACATGAAACACTTGCACAATAGATCTTATCTTAAGTGATAAGTGTTGTTCACACTTTTCAACAATTTTTATCAAACAAAACCTTGGTATGATCCTCATTCTACTCCATTTACCAACATTTTTATTGTTTTCAAGACAACACTTCATCTCCTCTTCCTCCTCTACCTCTACCTCTGCTTCCTCCACCTCGGTCTCCAACTCCAACTCCGCCTCTACCTCCACCTCCGCCATTGCCCAAAAATTTTATTGTTTACAGGATAGAGCTTCTAAACAAATTGATTTCCTCCATTATAATTCTCCTTGAGAAACAAATGAAAAATAATATATAAGCATTCTGACAATAATGATTCACACCCCAAATATATTTCTAAGGTCATAGCTCATACTAGATCACAAACATATAAGGTAATCATCTAAATTTGTTTTCAGTAAACATTCTGACAACATGTACATTTCCCACTCACCTCTAAACACATTTACTAGATATTTTGAGTATGAAGGTTGTCGACAATCTTGATAGTACTAAGAAAATATAGTAAAAAAAATGATTAAGAAATATCTTTAATGAAATTGTAATTACATTTGGAAATTACCTGTTGGGGGATGCTGGTTTTTCATGCTTTATGATATCTCTCATAAATTTTCAAATATAATATTCATAATCTTTGCCATTATCTTACTTTAGGAACTACAGAAACATTGACCAAAATAAGTAAATTGTTTTGAAATATGTTTTAATAGTTATATCTTAATGTAATTGCCCAATCAAGATAATTGTATCACTAAGAGGGGGGAGAGGTGAATCAATGATATCTTTTTATTTTATGTTTTCTTAATTATAAAAAGAACCTTCAACTCCTATTAAAGATTTCTTTCCCTGTTAAAAACAATTAAAACACACATATATAGGAACATAATAATTTACAAGGTTCACTATTCAATAAGAATAACTATGTCCTTGGTATGGGTTGGAAATGATCTAATACTACACAATACACTAGAAAACAATCCTTTGTGTGGAATACAACGAGTAAGATACACCCTTACACTCGTGTAGCACTGTGATTAATACAACAGTGTATGTGCTTCAAGTAGAACAAAATAATGTAAGAATGTTTTTGTAAAAAACATGTTACAGTGCTTCTTGACCAACTTTCACAAATATGATCTTTCAAAATAATTCTTCACTTTCTTACCCAGAAGTTGGTAAGAACTTTTTTGGACTTTTTTATAAAACTCAGTCCAATTTCCCAGTCTGATTCTCCTAGTCCAATTTCTCAATATGGAAAATATAACTCTATTAGAATTTGATTGATACAATTCTAAACCACTTCTTCTACAGTCCATAAATCCCAATATGATCTTCCCAGTATGATAATTTAGTTCAATATGATTACTACACTACTATAAATAAGCCCATTAGCGACCGCGCAGCGACCGCCATTGGCGGTCGCTGTTGCCTCGTCGCTAGAGGCCATTAGCGACCCGGCAGCTCGGCCTTCAGCGACCGCGCCGCGGTCGCTGAAGGCCCTTTGCCGGGCACCTATAGCGACCGCCTATGGCGGTCGCTATTATAAAAAAAAAAAAAATTTAAAATTTTTTTTATTGAATTGAATATAAATATATATATATATATATATATGTGTAAAAATATTCATATATATACTATTAAATACAATATTTTAAATATATATATATATATATATATATATATAATATTTTAAATGTTTTAATATATATTTAATATATATTTAATATATATATAATATCAAATCATTGTGCTATAATAATTTAAAAACTTCGATTCAAGAAATAATCTCATTTCAGGTCGTTCGGAGCACGTTTGCTCCGAATCGGACCGCCGCACGCCGTTTTGGTGTTTAACGGCGCCGGAAACACGTTTCCGGCCGCCGCGGTCACACGGCACCTCCGAATGAGCTGCCGTCTGGCCGACCATTTCACAATTCACGCCCCGGATGTTTTCGTACGGTTTCGTGGCATTCGGAGGTCGTTCGGGTGGTTTTGACCCCCCAACGCGCCATTTCAGCGCGCGCCGCGCTGCTGAAAACGACACAATCGGACGTGCCGCGCGCACCGCACGTCCGATGGACGTGCGGCCTCCTCCTGAATCTCAGGAATAATATTTCTATCGTTCCCGTGCGGTTTCAGGTCGTTCGGAGCGCGTTTTCTCCGAATCGGACCGCCGCACGCCGTTTTGGTGTCTAACGGCGCCGGAAACGCGTTTCCGGCCGCCGCGGTCACACGGCACTTCCGAATGAGGTGCCGTCTGGCCTATCATTTCACAATTCACGCCCCGGATGTTGTCGTACGGTTTCGTGGCATTCGGAGGTCGTTCGGGTGGTTTTGACCCCCCAACGCGCCATTTCAGCGCGCGCCGCGCTGCTGAAAACGACACAATCGGACGTGCCGCGCGCACCGCACGTCCGATGGACGTGCGGCCTCCTCCTGCATCTCAGGAATAATATTTCTATCGTTCCCGTGCGGTTTCAGGTCGTTCGGAGCACGTTTTCTCTGAATCGGACCGCCGCACGCCGTTTTGGTGTTTAACGGCGCCGGAAACGCGTTTCCGGCCGCCGCGGTCACACGGAACCTCCGAATGAGGTTCTGTCTGGCCGACCATTTCACAATTCACGCCCCGGATGTTTTCGTACGGTTTCGTGGCATTCGGAGGTCGTTAGGGTGGTTTTGACCCCCCAACGCGCCATTTCAGCGCGCGCCGCGCTGCTGAAAACGACACAATCGGACGTGCCGCGCGCACCGCACGTCCGATGGACGTGCGGCCTCCTCCTGCATCTCAGGAATAATATTTCTATCGTTCCCGTGCGGTTTCAGGTCGTTCGGAGCACGTTTGCTCCGAATCGGACCGCCGCACGCCGTTTTGGTGTTTAACGGCGCCGGAAACGCGTTTCCGGCCGCCGCGGTCACACGGCACCTCCGAATGAGGTTCCGTTTGGCCGACCATTTCACAATTCACGCCCCGGATGTTGTCGTACGGTTTCGTGACATTCGGAGGTCGTTCGGGTGGTTTTGACCCCCCAACGCGCCATTTCAGCGCGCGCCGCACTGCTGAAAACGACACAATCGGACGTGCCGCGCGCACCGCACGTCCGATGGACGTGCGGCCTCCTCCTGCATCTCAGGAATAATATTTCTATCGTTCCCGTGCGGTTTCAGGTCGTTCGGAGCACGTTTGCTCCGAATCGGACCGCCGCACGCCGTTTTGGTGTTTAACGGCGCCGGAAACGCGTTTCCGGCCGCCGCGGTCACACGGCACCTCCGAATGAGGTGCCGTCTGGCCGACCATTTCACAATTCACGGCCCGGATGTTGTCGTACGGTTTCGTGGCATTCGGAGGTCGTTCGGGTGGTTTTGACCCCCCAACGCGCCATTTCAGCGCGCGCCGCGCTGCTGAAAACGACACAATCGGACGTGCCGCGCGCACCGCACGTCCGATGGACGTGCGGCCTCCTCCTGCATCTCAGGAATAATATTTCTATCGTTCCCGTGCGGTTTCAGGTCGTTCGGAGCACGTTTGCTCCGAATCGGACCGCCGCACGCCGTTTTGGTGTTTAACGGCGCCGGAAACGCGTTTCCGGCTGCCGCGGTCACACGGAACCTCCGAATGAGGTTCCGTCTGGCCGATCACTTCACAATTCACGCCCCGGATGTTTTCGTACGGTTTCGTGGCATTCGGAGGTCGTTCGGGTGGTTTTGACCCCCCAACGCGCCATTTCAGCGCGCGCCGCGCTGCTGAAAAAGACACAATCGGACGTGCCGCGCGCACCGCACGTCCGATGGACGTGCGGCCTCCTCCTGCATCTCAGGAATAATATTTCTATCGTTCCCGTGCGGTTTCAGGTCGTTCGGAGCACGTTTTCTCCGAATCGGACCGCCGCACGCCGTTTTGGTGTTTAACGGCGCCGGAAACGCGTTTCCGGCCGCCGCGGTCACAAGGCACCTCCGAATGAGGTGCCGTCTGGCCGACCATTTCACAATTCACGCCCCGGATGTTGTCGTACGGTTTCGTGGCATTCGGAAGTCGTTCGGGTGGTTTTGACCCCCCAACGCGCCATTTCAGCGCGCGCCGCGCTGCTGAAAACGACACAATCGGACGTGCCGCGCGCACCGCACGTCCGATGGACGTGCGGCCTCCTCCTGCATCTCAGGAATAATATTTCTATCGTTCCCGTGCGGTTTCAGGTCGTTCGGAGCACGTTTGCTCCGAATCGGACCGCCGCACGCCGTTTTGGTGTTTAACGGCGCCGGAAACGCGTTTCCGGCCGCCGCGGTCACACGGAACCTCTGAATGAGGTTCCGTCTGGCCGACCATTTCAAAATTCACGCCCCGGATGTTGTCGTACGGTTTCGTGGCATTCGGAGGTCGTTCGGGTGGTTTTGACCCCCCAACGCGCCATTTCAGCGCGCGCCGCGCTGCTGAAAACGACACAATCGGACGTGCCGCGCGCACCGCACGTCCGATGGACGTGCGGCCTCCTCCTGCATCTCAGGAATAATATTTCTATCGTTCCCGTGCGGTTTCAGGTCGTTCGGAGCACGTTTGCTCCGAATCGGACCGCCGCACGCCGTTTTGGTGTTTAACGACGCCGGAAATGAGTTTCCGGCCGCCGCGGTCACACGGCACCTCCGAATGAGGTGCCGTCTGGCCGACCATTTCAAAATTCACGCCCCGGATGTTGTCGTACGGTTTCGTGGCATTCGGAGGTCGTTCGGGTGGTTTTGACCCCCCAACGCGCCATTTCAGCGCGCGCCGCGCTGCTGAAAACGACACAATCGGACGTGCCGCGCGCACCGCACGTCCGATGGACGTGCGGCCTCTTCCTGCATCTCAGGAATAATATTTCTATCGTTCCCGTGCGGTTTCAGGTCGTTCGGAGCTTGTTTGCTCCGAATCGGACCGCCGCACGCCGTTTTGATGTTTAACGGCGCCGGAAACGCGTTTCCGTCCGCCGCGGTCACACGGAACCTCCGAATGAGGTGCCGTCTGGCCGACCATTTCACAATTCACGCCTCGGATGTTTTCGTACGGTTTCGTGGCATTCGGAGGTCGTTCGGGTGGTTTTGACCCCCCAACGCGCCATTTCAGCGCGCGCCGCGCTGCTGAAAACGACACAATCGGACGTGCCGCGCGCACCGCACGTCCGATGGACGTGCGGACTCCTCCTGCATCTCAGGAATAATATTTCTATCATTCCCGTGCGGTTTCAGGTCGTTCGGAGCACGTTTGCTCCGAATCGGACCGCCGCACGCCGTTTTGGTGTTTAACGGCGCCGGAATCGCGTTTCCGGCCGCCGCGGTCACACGGCACCTCCGAATGAGGTGCCGTCTGGCTGACCATTTCAAAATTCACGCCCCGGATGTTGTCGTACGGTTTCGTGGCATTCGGAGGTCGGTCGGGTGGTTTTGACCCCCCAACGCGTCATTTCAGCGCGCGCCGCGCTGCTGAAAACGACACAATCGGACGTGCCGCGCGCACCGCACGTCCGATGGACGTGAGGCCTCCTCCTGCATCTCAGGAATAATATTTCTATCGTTCCCGTGCGGTTTCAGGTCGTTCGGAGCACGTTTGCTCCGAATCGGACCGCCGCACGCCGCGGTCACACGGCACCTCCGAATGAGGTGCCGTCTGGCCGACCATTTCACAATTCACGCCCCGGATGTTGTCGTACGGTTTCGTGGCATTCGGAGGTCGTTCGGGTGGTTTTGACCCCCCAACGCGCCATTTCAGCGCGCGCCGCGCTGCTGAAAACGACACAATCGGACGTGCCGCGAGCACCGCACGTCCGATGGACGTGCGGCCTCCTCCTGCATCTCAGGAATAATATTTCTATCGTTTCCGTGTGGTTTCAGGTCGTTCGGAGCACGTTCTCTCCGAATCGGACCGCCGCACGCCGTTTTGGTGTTTAACGGCGCCGGAAACGCGTTTCCGGCCGCCGCGGTCACACGGCACCTCCGAATGAGGTGCCGTCTGTCCGACCATTTCACAACTCACGCCCCGGATGTTGTCGTACGGTTTCGTGGCATTCGGAGGTCGTTCGGGTGGTTTTGACCCCCCAACGCGCCATTTCAGCGCGCGCCGCGCTGCTGAAAACGACACAATCAGACGTGCCGCGCGCACCGCACGTCCGATGGACGTGCGGCCTCCTCCTGCATCTCAGGAATAATATTTCTATCGTTCGTGTGCGGTTTCAGGTCGTTCGGAGCATGTTTGCTCCGAATCGGACCGCCGCACGCCGTTTTGGTGTTTAACGGCGCCGGAAACGCGTTTCCGGCCGCCGCGGTCACACGGCACCTCCGAATGAGGTGCCGTCTGGCCGACCATTTCAAAATTCACACCCCGGATGTTTTCGTACGGTTTCGTGGCATTCGGAGGTCGTTCGGGTGGTTTTGACCCCCCAACGCGCCATTTCAGCGCGCGCCGCGCTGCTGAAAACGACATAATCGGACGTGCCGCGCGCACCGCACGTCCGATGGACGTGCGGCCTCCTCCTGCATCTCAAGAATAATATTTCTATCGTTCCCGTGCGGTTTCAGGTCGTTCGGAGCACGTTTGCTCCGAATCGGACCGCCGCACGCCGTTTTGGTGTTTAACGGCGCCGGAAACGCGTTTCCGGCCGCCGCGGTCACACGGAACCTCCGAATGAGGTGCCGTCTGGCCGACCATTTCACAATTCACGCCCCGGATGTTGTCGTACGGTTTCGTGGCATTCGGAGGTCGTTCGGGTGGTTTTGACCCCCCAACGCGCCATTTCAGCGCGCGCCGCGCTGCTGAAAACGACACAATCGGACGTGCCGCGCGCACCGCACGTCCGATGGACGTGCGGCCTCCTCCTGCATCTCAGGAATAATATTTCTATCGTTCCCGTGCGGTTTCAGGTCGTTCGGAGCACGTTTGCTCCGAATCGGACCGCCGCACGCCGTTTTGGTGTTTAACGGCGCCGGAAACGCGTTTCCGGCCGCCGCGGTCACACGGCACCTCCGAATGAGGTGCCGTCTGGCCGACCTTTTCACAATTCATGCCCCGGATGTTGTCGTACGGTTTCGTGGAATTCGGAGGTTGTTCGGGTGGTTTTGATCCCCCAACGCGCCATTTCAGCGCGCGCCGCGCTGCTGAAAACGACACAATCGGACGTGCCGCGCGCACCGCACGTCCGATGGACGTGCGGCCTCCTCCTGCATCTCAGGAATAATATTTCTATCGTTCCCGTGCGGTTTCAGGTCGTTCGGAGCACGTTTGCTCCGAATCGGATCGCCGCACGCCGTTTTGGTGTTTAACGGCGCCGGAAATGCGTTTCCGGCCGCCGCGGTCACACGGCACCTCCGAATGAGGTGCCGTCTGGCCGACCATTTCAAAATTCACGCCCCGGATGTTGTCGTACGGTTTCGTGGCATTCGGAGGTTGTTCGGGTGGTTTTGACCCCCCAACGCGCCATTTCAGCGCGCGCCGCGCTGCTGAAAACGACACAATCGGACGTGCCGCGCGCACCGCACGTCCGATGGACCTGCGGCCTCCTTCTGCATCTCAGGAATAATATTTCTATCGTTCCCGTGCGGTTTCAGGTTGCTCCGAATCGGACCGCCGCACGCCGTTTTGGTGTTTAACGGCGCCGGAAACGCGTTTCCGGACGCCGCGGTCACACGGCACCTCCGAATGAGGTGCCGTCTGGCCGACCATTTCAAAATTCACGCCCCGGATGTTTTCGTACGGTTTCGTGGCATTCGGAGGTCGTTCGGGTGGTTTTGACCCCCCAACGCGCCATTTCAGCGCGCGCCGCGCTGCTGAAAACGACACAATCGGACGTGCCGCGCGCACCGCACGTCCGATGGACGTGCGGCCTCCTCCTGAATCTCAGGAATAATATTTCTATCGTTCCCGTGCGGTTTCAGGTCGTTCGGAGCACGTTTGCTCCGAATCGGACCGCCGCACGCCGTTTTGGTGTTTAACGGCGCCGGAAACGCGTTTCCGGCCGCCGCGGTCACACGGCACCTCCGAATGAGGTGCCGTCTGGCCGACCATTTCACAATTCACGCCCCGGATGTTGTCGTACGGTTTCGTGGCATTCGGAGGTCGTTCGAGTGGTTTTGACCCCCCAACGCGCCATTTCAGCGCGCGCCGCGCTGCTGAAAACGACACAATCGGACGTGCCGCGCGCACCGCACGTCCGATGGACGTACGGCCTCCTCCTGCATCTCAGGAATAATATTTCTATCGTTCTTGTGCGGTTTCAGGTCGTTCGGAGCACGTTTGCTCCGAATCGGACCGCCGCACGCCGTTTTGGTGTTTAACGGCGCCGGAAACGCATTTCCGGCCGCCGCGGTCACACGGCACCTCCGAATGAGGTGCCGTCTGGCCGACCATTTCACAATTCACGCCCCGGATGTTGTCGTACGGTTTCGTGGCATTCGGAGGTCGTTCGGGTGGTTTTGACCCCCCAACGCGCCATTTCAGCGCGCGCCGCGCTGCTGAAAACGACACAATCGGACGTGCCGCGCGCACCGCACGTCCGATGGACGTGCGGCCTCCTCCTGCATCTCAGGAATAATATTTCTATCGTTCCCGTGCGGTTTCAGGTCGTTCGGAGCACGTTTGCTCCGAATCGGACCGCCGCACGCCGTTTTGGTGTTTAACGGCGCCGGAAACGCGTTTCCGGCCGCCGCGGTCACACGGCACCTCCGAATGAGGTTCCGTCTGGCCGACCATTTCACAATTCATGCCCCGGATGTTGTCGTACGGTTTCTTGGCATTCGGAGGTCGTTCGGGTGGTTTTGACCCCCCAACGCGCCATTTCAGCGCGCGCCGCGCTGCTGAAAACGACACAATCGGACGTGCCGCGCGCACCGCACGTCCGATGGACGTGCGACATCCTCCTGCATCTCAGGAATAATATTTCTATCGTTCCCGTGCGGTTTCAGGTCGTTCGGAGCACGTTTGCTCCGAATCGGACCGCCACACGCCGTTTTGGTGTTTAACGGCGCCGGAAACGCGTTTCCGGCCGGCGCGGTCACACGGCACCTCCGAATGAGGTGCCGTCTGGCCGACCATTTCACAATTCACGCCCCGGATGTTGTCGTACGGTTTCGTGGCATTCGGAGGTCGTTCGGGTGGTTTTGACCCCCCAACGCGCCATTTCAGCGCGTGTTGACACCTCCTACATTCAATTCATTCAAATTTCAAACAAATCACATATTCTTGAAAATATATATACAACAAAATAATTAATATACAAACCGCAACACCCTCAGTAGACCAATATGCAACCAAGTCACGCCACTGATCCGGGAGGACACCTCTCGGGACTTTTTCCAAAATGTCAAGGGCACCCACATTTGGTACCCAGTGGTCCCTCTTCACTTTGCCTTTATAATCTTTCCATAGCTTACGGCATTTGCTCATACACACGGGCCGAAACTCTTCAGGTCATACTTTCAAATTTTGCTATAATGAAAATAATCAAACATATTAGTATTATTTATAAATAGAAAATAAAGTAAAATTATTTTCTTACCTGAACCTCCCTCCATAGACGATCTAATGTGTCCTGAGGGATAGAAGCCCAATCACGCGTGGTCAATGGAAATCAATGTGGGTCACGTATGATATGACCCAGCTGACGAATAAATGCCGGGGCATTCGGTCCCACGGGATGAAATACCTCATCAAATGAAACATCTGTCGTCGTGTCAGAATTCCATGATAATATGCCACGACCAGGGCCTCTCCTGCGAGAGGAAGAACTAGCCGAGTCTGATTCTGTTGAAAACAATTTTATATATAAATTGACAAATGTTATATATATATATATATATATGTCAATTACATAAAAAATATAGACAATGACATTCAAACATACCTCGACCCTGAGACGTAGATGCCTCAGATAGATGATGTGGATTTTCTGCCTCTTCCCCTGACATGTCTGCAGTCATACAAAATATCAGTAATGAGTCCAAAGTGTTTAAAAGATAAATTGGATTGTTCTTAATAAATCAAACTTGTACAACTGTTAATCAAACAAAAAATGGATTGAATAATTAGTTGTGAATGAATTTTAAAAAATCAGAAAGTTAATCAACCTAAATATTTATGACTGAATTAACTTACAAAAGTGAGGATTAAAACTTATAAGGATTTATAAAATGATTAGATAATTTATGATATCCTAGGACATTCTACTGAATAGCGGGAAAACAATTATACCTTTCATTAAGCATGCAAATCGACCGTTTCTCCTTCAACAGCCGCTCTGACCCAATAAATATCTTCTTCACGTTGAACTATGGTATGTTGATCAAGTTGTTGGTAAACAAACGGAACAGTCTCGGGTTCATCTTCTTCAAATAAAAACACTCCTCGCCGAGACATTTTGACAACAACTTGCCAACTTGGATCCGAAGGCAAAGTAACGAAGAATACTTGTTCCGCTTGTGATGTCAAAATGAAAGGTTCATTCTCAACTCGTTCATTATTTCTGTATAACATATAGTTAAAATTCACCAATGAAAACTGATATTGATCGACTTTACATCCACGCACTGGATCAACCCAATTACACTTTAACAATATGTACTTCAAACCGTGTGTGTATACAACTTCAATGATGTCTATCAATTGACCATAGTAATAACCAGAATCGACAAAGGGACAACCGATGCCACTGTTTTGTGTTGCTCGTTTGTCGTCAACATCTTTAATGCGAAATTGAAAACCATTAGCATCAATAGCTTTATAACGACGAGCCGTTATAGATGGACCCTCAGCCAGTTGGATAAATACTTCAGGTAGCGTGGGGTCCCCTAACTCCCTCAGCTTACGAACCTACATAATTTATAAAAATCAATACTGATATATGCAGAAAGAATTAGTTTAATACTTCACTCATAATGAAAATCAATTTATACATACATAATCCTTGAACCAATCATGAAATGCCGCATAATGAGATTGTTGAATTTGCAACTCAGTCGCACGATGCATCTCTTATTTTATCTCATTAATGTGTTTCCTGCAAATGATTACGCGATGTTTAAAAGATAAACTTATGCAAAGAAAACATGTAAAAGTTATACAAGCACATTGATAAGATACTTACTGCATTAATGGTGCAACTGATGGAGTATTGAACAAGATATATCGATGTGCTTGTATCCACTCGATGTTGTCCATATCAAATGTGGTTCCTTCTCCAACTGGACCATCATGAATTCGAGAGGGCTTATCTAATTTTGTTTCAACATCCGTAAGATATTCTGCACAAAAGGTAGTACACTCATCCATCAAATAACCATTGGCTATTGATGCCTCTAGACGAGCTCTGTTGCGTACAAATCTTTTCAATGTACTCAAATACCGTTCAATAGGATACATCCACCTGAATTGCACTGGACCAGCAGCCATTACTTCATCAGTTAGGTGCACTGTCAAGTGGACCATAACATCGAAAAATGAGGGGGGGAAAAGTTTCTCAAAGTGACAAAGCGTAAGTACAATTCGGTCCTGCAAACTTTTTAAATCACTCATTCGTTGATTTCTTAAACAAAGCTGTCTAAAAAAATTACTCATCTCAATCAAGGGCTGAACAACATTGGGGGATAAACAATCACAAATTGCGATTGGAATCAACTGCTGAAGTAATATGTGATTGTCATGACTTTTCAACCCTTGCAATGTCTTGCTCGTCAGATTCACACACTTTGAAATATTAGAAGAGTAACCATCAGGCACCTTGACCATCTTCAAAATGGAAAGAAATGTCTCTTTCTCCTCTGTAGTCATCGAATACTGTGCAGCAGGCATATATGCCTTGTTTCCCTCAGCTAACTGTAAATGAAACTGTTTCCTTAAACCCATTTCTTCCAAATCACGGCGTGCATTAACATGGTCCTTTGACTTTCCACTGACACCTAAAATGGTCCACAATATGTTATCACAAACATTTTTTTCAATGTGCATGACATCCAAATTATGCCTCAACATGTTAGTTTTCCAATACGGAAGACTATAAAAAATACTTTTCTTTTTCCAATTGTGACTGCGCTGCCTACCCGCAGCACGAATATTACGTACTGGAGGAGCCACCAAATCCTGAATTTCATATACCGTGCGGATGTTTTCTTCCTCAATCTGCGATAACATTTCGACTCCTGTCATGATCTTTGGTGCTGGGATGAACTCTCTAGAACCATCAAATGCCACTCTGTCCTTTCTGAACCTATGCTGGGGAGGGAGAAAACGCCTGTGACCCATGTATGCCCATTTTTTGGAATGTTTAAGCCATACAGATTTTTTACTTTTATTGCAACAAGGGCAAGCAAATTCCCCTTTCGTACTCCAGCCTGATAAATTTGCATAAGCTGGGAAGTCATTGATTGTCCACAATAAAGCTGCATGCAGTTTGAACATTTCATTCGTTTCGCAGTCATAAGTCATCACACCATCGCCCCAAAATTCATTCAACTCATCAATCAATGGCTGAAGGTAAACATCAATCTTATCCCCCGGACTTTTAGGTCCATCAATAAGAGTGGAAAGTAATATAAATTGTTGCTTCATACAAAGCCACGGAGGAAGATTATATGGAACCAACACCACGGGCCATGTGCTATGAGTTGCACCAACCATAGACTTGAATGGATTGAAACCATCTGCTGCCAATCCCAATCGGACATTACGAACATCTTTAGCAAAGTCGGGATGTCTCTTATCAAAATCCTTCCATGCATGAGAGTCTGCCGGGTGGGTTAACATGTCACTTTCATGAACTCTTTCTGCATGCCATCTCATTAAATTAGAAACTTTAGATGACATAAAAAATCTTTTCAACCTCGGTTTAAGGGGAAAGTAACGCATTTGCTTTACGGCAATCGGTTTCCCCTGTATCGCAATCTGACTTTGATGAGTCTTATTTCCCCTGTTCTCTTTCCACCTGGAAGCGCCACAAACCGTACAAATATCCAAATGAGCAGTTTCATTTCTAAACAACATACAGTTGTTTGCACATGCATCTATAGTCTCATATGTAAAACCTAAGTTCTCTGTCAACTTACGAGCATAGTAATACGACTCAGGAATCTTAGCGTCGACAGGAAGAACTTTTTTCAATAAAACCAAAAGCATGTCGAATGATGTGTCTGACCAATTATTCAAAGTCTTCAAATGCAACAACTCCACGATAAACGACAGTTTATTGTAAGAAGTACATCCAGGATATAATTCTGTTTTCGCATCATCAAGTACTTCATAAAACCTCCTCGAATCACGATCTGCACCAGAGCGAAGATTTATCTCACCGGTCTCAAGATTCTGGATGTCAATGCCTTCAGGATCAAACCCACGTACCATTTCAGTAAGCATTTCATGCATTGGATCAGTCATCCTTGCATCAACATCCATCTGAGCTGCATCTGTATTTTGACAACGAACATATTCTTCTCCATGACGAGTCCAACTCTTATAATTTTTCAGAAATCCATTAAAGAAAAGGTGCTCCCTCACAGTATCTCGTGTGAATTGATATCTGTTAGCACATTTTCTACATGGACAACTAATATAGTCACTTTCAAATCCTCTCGTGAAGTCAATAAACTGCATAATGCCATTGAAATATTCTCTAGACGTTCGATTTGGAAGATCAATCCAACTCTTATCCATAATAATATCTGTATAACAAACATTTACACAATACTTATTACATTTACATTTTTCAAATCAACTATATTCAAAATAAATATTAACCATTTGTTTATGAACCATTGATAAAATAATAATGTAACTGAAAGCTCATGTTACCTGATTGAGCTACAAACCTGAAAGGGAGGGGAGCCGAAGGCGGTGCTGCGAGGGAGAGGAGGCAGCGAAGGGGAGCCGGAGCCAAAGGCGGTGCGGCAAGGGAGGGGACGGGCGGCGGCGGCGGCGGGGAGCTGGAGGAGAGGAGGCGGTGAGGGGACGGGGGACGGGCAGCGAGGGGGGGGGGGGTGTCCGGGGTCGGGGGGGGGGGGGGGCTGTCCGAGGTGCGGGGAGGGGTGTCCGGGGTGTCGGGGGCCTGTCAGGGGTGCGGGCAGGGGTGTTCGGGGTGCGGGGGTGTCCGGGGTGCGGGGGAGGGGGGCTGTCTGGGGTGCAGGGGGGCTGTCGGGGGTGCGGGGTGGGGTGTCCGGGGTGCGGGGGGCCTGTCCGGGGTGCGGGGGGGCTGTCCGGGTTCGGAGGGGGGGTGTCCGAGTGCGGGGGGGGGGGGGGGGGGCTGTCCGGGGTGCGGGGGGGCTGTCCGGGTTCGGAGGGGGGGCTGTCCGGGGTGCGGGGAGGCGTCCGGGGTGCGGGGGGCGGTCCGGAGTGCGCGGGGGGGGGGGGGGGGGGGGGGGCTGTCCGGGGTGCGGGGGGCGGTCCGGAGTGCGCGGGGGGGTGCTGTCCGGGGTGCGGGGAGGCGTCCGGGGTGCGGGGGGCGGTCCGGAGTGCGCGCCGGGGGCTGTCCGGGGTGCGGGTGCCGTCCGGGGTGGGGGGGGGGGAGGGCCGAGAGGCCGGAGGGCGGCGACCGGAGGGCGGCGGCCGGAGGCCGGAGGGCGGCGGCCGGAGGTCCGAGGGCGGAGGCCGGCGACCGGAGGCCGGATGGCAGGCGGCGGGGGAGGCCGGGCGGCTGGGGAGGGCGGGCGGCGGGGGAGGCCGGGCGGCGGGGGAGGCCGGGCGGCGGGGGAGGCCGGGCGGCGGGGGAGGGGAGGGCGGCGCGAGGGAGGGCGGAGAGGGAGGGAGGGGGTTAGGGCGAGGGAGATCAAGGGCGCGGGGGGGGGGGGGCAGAAACCCCCCGAAATTTTTTAGGCAGGTTAGCGACCGCCATTGGCGGTCGCTAATGGTGAGCTATAGCGACCGCCAATGGCGGTCGCCCGAGTCTGGGGGGCTCCAATGCCCCCTTTTCTAGTAGTGCTAGATAACTACGATAATCAGCTTGAATATGATGATTAGCTGAATCCGTTGCAATCTTGTCTCTTCTCCTTTCTGTTCTGTCCGACATGAATTCTTCAAGAAAGACAATCTAGAAACCACTTCTTCTCTCTAGGATTTACTCATAGCTAATCCTTCTCTCTTCCCTTTGTGAATAATACTTCTTTTAGAAATTACAAAGTACTTTCCCATTTATAGTCACCCCAAAAGTGGTTTGGGCGGGATTCTTAAAAAGTTTCCTACTCAACCAAATTTTCCTAGATCATACATTTATTTGAATTTCAGGTGCATCTTGACTTCATCAACTCTTCTCAATACTTCCCAAACCTTCTTGAATATTTTATCAACTTCATCTATGCTTTAGATTTTCTTTAAAAACATCAGTCTAATTCCATTTTCTCGTTGTCATTACGATCTTCCTCATTATGATGAATACAAAATGTAAAACAATAGATTCTTCTCCATCTCTTCTCTTGAACCACTTTAATGAAACACAAAGTAATTCAACCCATTTTAATTTGTTGACTATATTATTGAAAAAGATCTAAATTTCTTCTCCGTATTGGCCACCCAATACTATTCCTTTTATTTGTATTCATCGATTCCAAACAATTCTTTATCCCATGATTACAATGGCATATTGAGTCCGATGGACTGGTATCAGTAGTTTCAACTTTAGAAATTTCTTTCTCTTCTGAATATGATACTAATTAATTTTTATCACAAACAATTTTGCCTATGATGAATACAATGACACAGTGAATCTAATGGATCAATATTAGTAACTTATTTATTTTCTAAATATGATGCTCATAAAATTCTTTCTTTGAGGATTTAAACCTTTTAGATTTTGGTCTGACTAAAAACCATCACCTTTATTACGATCCTACTCCTCATCCTTTAAACAAATTTTCATATAGAAATATCATTATGATGATCTTGAGACTAGAAAACTTCGGCTTCATAAACTTTATTCTTTCATAAACTTATGCTTGTATCATGAATTCCTCCACGACTTTGATTACGTTGAGGATCATCTTCAACATTTTTTGAATTACAAAGGAAAGTATTGTAACTTCCCTATCAACATCTTCTTTCCTTCTCAGCCCAAATATGATTGGCATGATTATGATCATACTGAATACGATTGGCATAATCTTTTTCTCCCCTTTATTTCATCAAGATTTCATAAAAAAATTTACAACTTACTTATGATTTATGAGAACTCTAAGATCAGAAAAGCATCATCACATTTATATTGGATTCAGGCATAATACGATGAAACACCTCATTACGATATTCTCTTTTATTCCAAACTCGAGGTAATTTTGATGAACCTTTTCATTTAGAAAAAAAATTCCCAATACAATGGACTTTCTTAACCATTGTGATTCTGATTATCTTGAATATGATATCCAATCCTATTTTCACCAAATACAAAGTGAGGTGATTTCTTTTCTTCTTAAACTTCCTTGACAACAAAATAAAATTCCTGAATACGACCATTAACCTTATCATCTTGGTCCTAACAATATCCCCTTTAGATTTTGTTATCAATTAAGGCTCACAAATCATTGAACTTTGTAACCTCAAGCTATGTATTACCTATCAACAATTCTAATCCTAGGTGATCTAACTCATTGTAGGAAATAAGAATTATTGACAAGAAAACCATACTGTCCAAAAGTAGTGATTATGAAAACATCCTTAGCTTCCTTCATCAGCTTCCTTCCTCAACTTTTCTTCATAAGCTTTTCAACTTTCTTGGAATACAAAATTTTTGTTTCCTACAACCACTCCAACAAACAGTTAGAATATTTCACACACTTACAATGTTTAATTCACAACTTACCCATAACCCCCCTTTAAATATGCTTCCTTTAAGGATAGATTTATGAAACAATTACCCCTTGAAAACACTATACAAAGGTAAGATGAGAGTGGGTACAAAAAAAATACATAAACCTTGATGAGAAAGTGGTTGGATGCCCACGTTCAACCTCAATTTGAAAAAATGTTCCTTCGGTAAAGGTTTTATGAAAATTTCAGCAACTTGTTCCGACGTTGGAACATATTATGGCTTCAATTCATTCTTCTCCACATACTCTTTGGTGATACAATATTTGATATCAATATGTTTTGAATGATAATGTTGTATTAGATTCTTGGTGAGGTTGATTTCACTTTGATTATCACAACCCAAGAGCAAGGGTAACTTCACTTTAACAAGTAAATCTTATAACTGAGTCTTCATCCACATAAGTTGGGTAGCGGCTTGAGCAGCAGCAACATACTCAGTTTCATCTATACTGAGAGTTACTGAATTATGTTTCTTTGTATGCCAACTAATAAAAATTTTCCCTAGAAAGAAAACTTCACATGATGTGGATCTTCTATCATCAACATTCCTTGCCTAATCAACATCCAAATACCCAAAAAATCAATGCCTTTTGAGCTATCATACTTGATTCCAAATTTTTTTTGCTTTTGATGTATCTAAAAATTATTTTTCTAGTAAGTAAATGTGATTCTTTAGGAGCACTCTGAAATCTTTCACATAAGGTAAAAATATAAAAAATGTAAGGTCTTGAGGTAGTCAAATATAACAAACTTCCAATCATCTTTCAAAACTCTTTTTGATTAACTTTCTCTCCTCCATATTTAGAAAAATTTGTTCCCACTAAAATCGGTGTGGAAATAGGTTTTGAATTTTCCATACCAAACTTTTTAAGAAATTCCTTAGCATAATTTTCTTGAGAAAAAAATGTGCTTCTACTTTTGTAAAATTTGTAACCCAAGAAAGTATTTCATTTCCCCCATCATAGACATATCAAACAAATTTTTCATTTCTTCTGAAAATCTTTCACATGATCTTTCGTTATTCTTAGCACAGATAATGTCATCAACATAAGCAATTATGACGAGGGAAAACTCTTAACATTATTTTATGTAAAGATTTATATCAACTCTTACTTTCTTGAAACTCATCTTCCTTAAGAAAGTATCCTATTTGGAATAACATTCCCTCAGAGCTTATTCTAGCCCATACAAGTATTTCTTCAATTTGTACACATAACTTTCATCTTTCCTAATAATAAATCTACAAGGTTGTTCAATGTAAACTTCCACATCAAGATCCCCATTAAAAAATACAGACTTTACATCCATTTGAAATATTTTGTAACTTTGTTGTGCATTAATAAAAAGAAAAATTTATATTTGTTTTTAACTTTTCTACCAAAGAAAAAGTTTCATCAAAATCAACACCTTCAATTTGTGAGTAACCTTTGAACACTAATATTGATTTGTTTATTATCACTTCACCTTCTCCATTCAGCTTGTTTCAGAAAACCCACTTTGTACCAATAACATTTTTGTTATCTGGTTTAGGTACGAGTTCCCATATACCATTATTTTACATCTGATCTATCTCTTCATTCGTGTTCTAAACCCATTCCAGATACTCAAAAGCTTCTTTCACATCATTCAGCTCAACTTTTGAATACAAAGAAGTATGTGTAGTAGAATTTAATGTTCTTCTTGTTTGAACTTTATAATGCTGATGAACAATAATGTTCTAATCTTCCACTTGCTTCCTCAGCCTATGATGAGATTTTTGAGTATCTTCCTCATCACTGTAAATATATGAGTCTGATTATTCTTCTTGAGTAGGATTACAATTTTCTGTATCCTTATCAATTTTTTTAAGAAAAGTTTGCCTATCCTGCTCAACTTCCTTATCTGCATGAGTATGTTTACCTTCCTTAGTCTTTTCAATAACCTTCACATCACAAGAATAAAAAATTCTTCCCGTTTATTTTTTGAAACATATGCATCCTATTCCTTCCAGATCATAGCAAAGAAAAATTCCATCTTCCCCTTTCTGCTCAAACTTTCCAAGATTTCCACATTTCTTCTTTATAATGCATGAACTGCTGAAAACTATTAAGTGTTTCAAACTTGGATTTTTTCCATAAAACATTTTTCTTGAGTTATATATGAACTTGAACTATATAAACATTAGTTTTAGATATATACAGCCTTACTCATGTCTTTCCTCCAATAGTAATGAGAAAGACCATGCTGAAGTAATATAATTCTCTCCATTTCCACCAAACTTCTATTCTTCCTTTCAACATCCCCATTTTATTGAGCAGTGTATGAGGAACTATACTCATTCAGAATTCCATGCTTCTTAAGATAACTTTCAAATTATTCATTATTATACTCACCACCATTATAAGTTCTCAACTTCTACACTGAATACTCATATTTCTTCTCAGCTTTCCTCTTGAAACTTTTAAGCATTTTTAGAGAATATGATTTATATTTCATATACATAACACAAGTAATGCGATTAAATTCATCAATGAAAGTGATGAAGTACCTATCTATACTTTTTAATTTTTTTCTCATTGGCCTAAATATGTCAGAATGAATAAGTTCTAGGGATTGTTTTGAACAAATCTCAACTTTCTTATGCATTGAGTTTGTAATTTTTCCCTTCTGACAAATAGTGAAACACAAATATCTTCTTCTTGGAAAATAAAGAATATCTCAGACACTATCTCAATTTGATAACTTGATCATGTTTCTTTGACACATGTTTTCTAGCCTTTTATGCCACAATTTATTCTCTTCCACTATACCCAAGTAACAAGAGTTTTGAATTTCACCAACTTGAAATAGATTACCTTTTATACATTGGCCTCTTGTTACTATCTTTCAATCTTCTTCAGTTTTCATAAAAAATCCATATTTTCTGAAAATGAATCTATTGCCTTCGTCACAAAGTTGTGAAACAATTAGCAAGTTGTGTTTCAACCCATAAACATACAAAGCTTTCTTGGATTTCAACTTTTCCTTCCCAATGATGGCTGATCTAACACCTTTGATTCTTAGGGATTTATCATTTCCAAATGTCACGGTTCCTTCTTTAAAGTATTTCACATTCTTAAATAACTTTAAATATTCTATCATATGATAAGAACACCTAGTATCAATAATCCCAGGTTGTTCTCCTTTTGTATCTTTCTGGGAGGTTTCAACAACAAGAGCTTTTTCTTTCCTCATCCCTGGATTCTATGAATTGTTAACAAATTTTATTATATTGGTAACAAAACAAGACATAATTTTTCAATATTTCTAGGTTTTTCACACCTTTCAAAAATAGTTTCTAGGGGTTTGAACCTATTTTCAACTTTTTATCCAACCTTCTTAGGTTTCTTCAAAACAACCTTCTCAGAATTATTCCTTTGAGGAGATTGACTCCACCTCAAACCTTGAATTCTGTAATTTGTGGAGTAATAGTAATTTTGTTGGTTGAACCATCACATATTTTTCATATGCTTGAATCCACCACAATTCTAGCAGTATCCATATAAATAATGTTTTCCTCTGAAACTTCCACACTGACCAGAGCTGTGAATATGTTTCTCAGCAACCTTCTTATCTTTCTTACCAACCTTTCTGTTATCAATCAAAATATTCTTTTCCAACTCAGTTTTATTTTCAACCTTATAGTAACTAGAATAAATAGAACCATTTTTGTATTTATAATTTTTATAAACTTTTTTGGATGTAGGTTTTTCATAAACTCCTAAATTCTCCACTATGTTAATCTTGTGCATGTACATAACTTTACCAGCTTTCTTTATTTCAAAAACATCTCGAACTTTATTCTCAACCTTTGAAGGTAAATTTTATTGATCCTTCTCAAGTTTCTTCTTGGGAGAACTTTACGCAATTTTGGAGATAGAGTTTTTGAAACTTGTACCTTTTTGTTCATCTTTAGAAAGTTTTTGTTAAATAGGTTCTAACTCTTCTTCTTTTTTCCATTCACTTCACTTCCAATTGTTCATAACGATCCTTTTCTTCTTCAAGATATTTTTTCAAATTATAAATCTCTTACATCAGCTTGAATTTCTCATCAGGAAAAAAATTCTTATTTGTTTGTTGAGGAACTTTCATTTTCTAATTTCATGGTTTCTTTCTCTCACCTACTAATATTTCTCATGCATTATTTCAATTATTCTTTTAGATGATATTATAATCAAGTTTCGTCTTCTTCATAACTACAACTTCCAAACTCTTTATTATTCACTATTTCCATAAAAGTATTCTCACCAACATACTCAATAAATTTTTTGGATTCACCACCACTGTATTCTTCTTCTTCATCTTTAGACAAGAAACTCATTCTTTTGGATTTAAAGAAATTTTATCTTTCCCTTTAGAAAAAGATTTATATGTATCACCTTGTTTCTTCCATGGTCTTCTTGGTCTTCTTTCTTCTGTCCTATTTTTTCTTTCTTTTAGGAAAATGAGCCATAAAGTGCCCAACAGATCTACATTCAAATCATTTTAAGGGAATTTTTCCTTTGTATTTACCTATACCTTTCTCATTTTTTACGAAATAAGGATAAAATATCATCAATATTTTTACATACCCCATTTTTTGAATCAAAATCACTATCTTCTTCTTTAATAATAATCTTCTTTGACTTCTCTTTCTTGGTATCCTTGAAATAAATTTCTCTATCAACTTTTGTTTTTCTTTTCATGGATTTATCCCTTCTCATTTTATAAATGATGAGAGTGTTATGAAAATCATCTAGAGATAATGTTTCAGGATCTCTATCTTCTAATAAAGAAACTTTAGCATCAAAATTGTTGAGAAGAATTCTTAAGATAATTTCAATAACTATAGAATCCTCCAAATTTTCACCAAGACATATGATAGTTCTAAAAATTTCATTTACCCTGGTAAATAAGTCCCTAATATATTAATACTCACCCATTTTCAAATACTCATATTTCAGCCTCTAAATTTGTAATTTTTCCTTCTTCACTTTTGTATTGCCTTCGTATATGTTTTTTAGCTTATCCCAGATACCTTTGGTTGTGGAAACACCCTTCGCCCTTAGAAATTTACTTTTAAAAAGTGATGATAGTAAAACATTCTTGGCCATTCCATCATTCTCAGGATTATTCTTATCAATATATGCAAGAGGAACTTTATCATCAATAAGAGGAAACCCATCTATTGTAGCTTCAAGAACATCATATCCAATGGACATGAGATAAGGCATCATTCTATCTTTTTAGATATGATATTTCATACCCTCGAAAACTAGGATACCTTTATTGTTTACACAATTCAAATTCTCCATAAACTTCTATTCAAAACTTCAGTAAAGAATAAACAAAGGGAACCTCAGCTCCGATACTAATTGTAATTTCCCAATCAAGATAATTGTATCACTGATAGGGGGAGGGGGTGAATAAGTGATATATTTTTCTTTTATGTTTAATTACTTACAAAACAACCTTCACCTCCTATTAAATATTTATTTCCATGCTAAAAACAATTGAAACACACATCTATAGGAACACAAGAATTTACAAGGCTCACTATTCAATAAGAATAGCTACATCCTTGGTATGGTTTGGAAATAATCCAATACCACACAATCCACTAGAAAACAATCCTTTGTGTAGAATACAATGAGTAGGATATACCCTTACACTCATGTAACACTGTGATCAATACAACAGTGTGTGTTCTTCAAGTAGCACAAAAATTATGTAAGAAAGTTTTTATAAAAAAAAGTTATGATGCTTCTTGACCAACTTTCACAAATATGATCTTTCAAAAAAATTCTCCACTTTCTTACCCAAAATATGGTAAGAAATTTTCTAGACTTTGTTATAAAACTCAACCCGATTTCCCAGTCCAATTCTCCCAGTTTGATTGCTTAATATGAAAAATATAATTCTATTAGAATACATTTGAGACAACTCTGAACCACTACTTCTTCAGTACGAAAATCCCAATACGATTTTCCCAGTCTGATAATTTAGCTCAATATGATGATTAAATGACTATGATAATAATCTTGAATACAATGATCAGTGAAATATGTTGCAATCTCATCTCTTATCCCTTTTCTTATATCCGACATGACTTATTCAACAAAGATAATCGGAAAATCTCTTCTTCTCTCTAGAATTTCTTCAGAGCTCTACCTTCTCTCTTCCTTTTGTGAATAGTAATTATATCAGAAATTAAAAAGTACTTCCCCTTTTATATTCACCCCAAAATTGGTTTGGGTGGGAATCTTGAAAAACTTCATGCTCAACAAAATTTTCCCGGATCAAAGATTTCTTTGAATTTCGGGTGTATCTTGAATTCATAAAATCTTCTCAATACTTCTCGAAACTTCTCAAATATTATATTAACTTCAGTTCTAATTAAAAATTTATTTAAAAACACAAGTTTGATTCTAATTTATAATTTTCATTATGATATGCCCATTACGATGAAGAAAAAATGTAAAAATAGTAGATTCTTCTCTATCTACTCTCTTTACCTCCTAGTTTTAATGATCATAAAATCATGATTCTAATGTTATTAATGAATTTCATGTTTATGTTTAAGAAATGTATATTTTGAGATAGGTAATGAATTTATCTAAGTACGAGACACTATTGTGACAGACACCGCCAACTCGATACACCGTTTTCCATGACATGCCACCAGCTTAAAAATCTCACTAATTATGAGATACCATCAAGATATCACACCGCCAGAATGCCATACCATTGGAATGAAATATTGAAAAAGTCTGAGATACCATCAGAAGACACATTTTCAAGATTTCATGCCGTCAGAATATGAATTTGGCTAAGTACGAGATACTACCAGATGAGGTACTGTCAATGTCACACCACCAATAATTTTTTTTGGCTAGGTTTGAGATTCCACCAAACCTCATAACATCAGACCAAACACTGCTATTTGAGACACTGCCAACATAGTAGAAATTTGGCTAAGTCTAAGACACCACCAATGTCATACCCCCAGTGTGATTCCACCAGAATAACATATTACCAGAGCTTTACACTATCATACCTTGAGATACCACTAGTCCCAGACACCGCCACTATTTTCTTACTTTACTTATTTTTTTGAATTACATTATTCTAACATCTATATTAATCGAGTTTAATTCCATTTACTATTTTAATTATTTTATCTTAAATGATCGATAAAGAGAATTGAAGATAGTGTCAGGATATGCAGTATGAAGAAGAATCTATCTAGATATTCTCCTTGCTGTTACTGATAAAAGTGCAACACACTCCCTTGTGCAATGTGTAGAAGAAAGAAATATAGACAGAAGAAAGAAATGCAATAGAAGAAGCAGTGAACTAATGTGAAGTTGAGAGCTTGAACTGCCTGGACACACATATAACTGAGCCTAATTGCAAAAAATAAGAGCTCAAATGATGCAATCACTCGAATGGGAAGCCAAACTTCATATTTAGTGCCTTCCTATAGTAAAGGAACAAGAGTCTGTGACACTCTGTTTTATTGATGTTTTTCAAGAAAACTCGACTCGAGCTTCACTGTTAAATCAAATCAAGAGTCACAAGATGGATTGTAATAGACCGAGAAATTCTAAACTACACTCTTATAGTTTTCTCTGTTCTTCTTATTTTTATTACATTTTGAGCAGTGCATGCATAAAATCTATTTTACCACACACACACTTTCTCTTGTGCTAAACTAGAAGATACCTGATATATTCTCAAACACTTTATATTTTTTTATTCCATAGATAGGAGTGGAAGAGGTCATTAGGTGACCTTTTTAGTTTTTATCCCATAAATATCTATGGAAGAGGTCACATGTGACCTGAAAAATGTGTTAACTATTGTAAAACCAGATCCAGGTTGTAGATCATCTTGTTTATTTTATATAAACTGCTTGGTGGTGGGTGATCACTAAGTGGAGAGGACTAAGACTCTACTTGAGACTAAACCTATTGTATTCATTCTTTCCTCTGTGTGTTTTAATTTTGTTTTACATTATTTCCACTTTAAAACTATTTTGTAATTGTAAACAAAATATATACTTCAATAGTTTATATTAATTTGTGTTCATATAGTATTTTTATCAAGTAAATTGATTTTAAAGGATCCAATAATATTATATATTATTCATCCTAGATCTAATCAATTTTTAGAGAAATATTTATAAATATTAATATCTATATCATACTACTTATTTTGATAAACTAGGATATATTTAACTATTTTATGGATTTCAAAATAATCAATTTTAGACATAAATTTTTATTGGGTACTCAATTCAACTCCTCTTAAGATACTCACTCCGATAAAAATTCAATATCAGAGGAAGTTAAATATTTGGTATTCAAGTTTTCAAATTATTTTCAACTTTGATTTTAGTTGTACTTTAAAGATCCCAAATTTATATTATTTATAAATTTAGTTCTTTAAATGGTAATCATCAAGAAGGTTCTGCTACCAACAAAACTCCTTTATTTAATGGTATAAATTAGGCCCAATGGAAGATTAAAATGAAAATGCATATAGAAATCATGGGTTTTGATATTTGGTTTGCAATAGAAGATAGATATGTTATATTTGATACTGCTAAAAGCATTTGGGATGATGCAACAAAGTTAGTTAAAATAATAATTTTAAAGCTATTAATGCCCTATACTGTGCACTACGAGATGAGGAATTTAATAGAATTTCTGCATGTAAAACAACTTTTGAAATTTGGGACACTCTATTTGTTTCCCATGAGGGAACTTCAAATGTTAAAGAGATGAGGCTTAATACATATACTATTAAGTATGATAATTTTAAAATAAAGTCCGATGAACCCATTTCTAACATGTATCTCAGGTTTAATGAGATTTTTAACACAATTATATTTCTTGTAAAACCTATAGTTTACAAGGATCATATTATTTGATTACTTAGATGCCAACCAAAAAGATGGAGGGGCACATCAATTTCAACCAGAGAATCATGCAAAATAAGTAAACTACCTGTGAAAGAGTTGATTGAAAAAATTATGATGTATGGAGAGGAATTAAAGGTAAACCGTGAAGAAGACGAGGATCATAAAATAAATTCAGTAGCTTTCAAGACTACTACCCATAGATAACAAAAGGAAAAAGAAAAATAGAAGGTATAAGCTGTCGGTTCCAGTGATAGTGAATCACTCTCTGAAAGTGATGAGGAAATGGCTCATCTAACCATAAGATTAAATAAATTTTATTGAAATAAAAGGGCTTTCATAAAATCAAATTATAAAAAAAGTATGAAAATAAAGGAAATTTGAAGAAAGATTGGAAGAAAGATGATGATCCAAATGAAGTTGTCTATTATGAATGTAAGAATAAAGGTTATATAAAATATGATTGTCCAAAAAATTAAGTACAAAAAAAAATTTAAGGATAAGGACAAAAGATAGAAAAAGGCCATGAAGGCAACTTGGAGTGCTTCTGAGGACACCACTAGTGACTCTGATGCTTCAACTGAAGAAAAGACAGATAGAGCTAATATGTGTTTCATGACTAAAGTCAGTGAGGTACTTGACTTACCTACTATTTCTAATATTTTTCTTGTGCATGTGTCTGATAATTATGATAATGAGAAACATGATGATGATAATATGTAGAATGAATAATTATTTGAATACTAAAACATTATAAAGGATAACTTTAATTAATTAAAGGATAAGTATAAAAGTATTAAAAGGCATCATGATCTAACTGTAAATATAAAATCTGAACTATCAATAGAAAAAGAGAAAAATGATCAATTGCTCAAAGAAAACACTGAACTTAAACTATCAAATAAGAAATTGAAGAAAGTCCTTGAAAAATTTAAAAATGGTAGAGAGACACTCACACAAATTTTGGGGAAAATAATTTCCTCCCAAATAAGTTACTGGAATAGGATATGAGCCTGGACAAAGAAGAATATTGAAAATTACTTTTGTTCCTAAATCTAGACCTTAAAGTTATTCTGCTAACCATTTTTCAAAAGGAAGATACAAAGTTTTTATTTATAAGAGTTTTCAATCTATTTATAGGAAACCCATGAGGCAATTGTGGGTTCCCAAAAATTTAATTTATAAAATTTATGGACACAAAGAGATTTGAGTACCAAAATCATTTCCTGTTTAAAACCTATTTTGTAGAAAAAATTATTGAATACCTCCAGTAGAATTCTATGGTACTTGGATAGTGTCTATTAAATACATATGATAATAGATTATTCACACTTTAATAGCCTCACAAAGGTTTATAGTGTACATGTCACATTGTGTGACAAAAAAATGTCATTAACCTAGGCCAAATCGGTAACAAAAAATTAGTTTTAATTTCTAAAGTTTTATATGTTAATGGTTTAAAGTATAACCTGCTTAGAATTTCTTAGTTGTGTGATAATAGTTTTTATGTTAAGTTTGAGAATGATTCTGGAAATGTTTTTTTATTATAAAAATGATTTAATTTTTATTGATTTTCAAAATGACAATTTTTATATTGTAGATTTGAATTCATTGATTTCTCAAAATTTTTCTTTATTAAGTGCCTTTCACAAAGTGTCATGGATTTGGAATAAGAGGATAGTCCATTGCAACATTCACTCACTTAGAAAGCTAACTAGGAAAGGGTTAGTTATGAATCTACCTAAACTTGAGTTCCCAATTGATAAAGTCTGTAACCCCTATCAAAAAGGGAAACAAAAAAAAAGTTTCCTTTAAATTAAAGAAATAAGTGTCAACTTATCAACCTCTTGAGTTGGTTCACATGGATTTGTTTGAACCTTTTATAATTTCAAGTCTTAATTGGAAGCATTATGTTCATGTTCTTGTAAATTATTTCTCTAGGTATACTTGGGTATATTTTCTATCTCACAAAATTGAAGCCTACTCTTACTTTACCAAGTAATCTAAGTCTGTAGAAAATATTAGTGGACTTAGAATTAAAACCTTAAGGAGTGATCATGGTCGCGAGTATAAAAATCAAGATTTTGAATCATTTTTCTCATAGAATGGCTACACTCATAAATTCTCTGCTCCTAGGACACTCCAACAGAATGGAGTTGTTAAAAGGAGAAATATAACCTTATAAGTGATATCCCATACTATGCTAAATGAGTATTACCTACCTATATATTTTGGGCAGAAGCTGTCAATACAGTCTTCCATATCATCGATAGAGTCTTGATCATACATATTGTTAAGAATACCTCTTATGAGCTGTGGAATAATTTGAATCCTTAGGTTAATTACTTTAAAGTTATTGTCAGCAAAGTATTTATTATTAATACTAAGGATAACCGTAACAAATTTTCTTCCAAGAGCGATGAATGAATTTTCCTTGGTTATTCAATCTCTAGAAAAGCCTATAGATTTTTCAATAAGAAGACCAAAAATGTGGAAGAATCTGTCCATATTAAATTTGATTAAATTGATCCACATGAGTCTAAGACCCCCTTATAAAAACTTTAGGATAACTTTTATTCACTGAATTCAAATTCCAAACCTTTAGACTCTATTATAAAACAAGTAGAAAAATCATCTATTTCTGAAGAATTTCCAACACTTCTAGAACCTAAACCTAAAAATCTAGAACTGAACAACCCCTATTTCTTTAGAACTATTAAGTACCATCCTTTAGATGATATTGTAATTGATCTAAATAGAGGAACACAAACTAGATATTCTATTAGAAACCAGGTTAAACATCAAGATTTCTTGTCTCAACTTAAACCTAAAAACATCAATGAATCCATTAATGATGAATTCTGGGTAATAGATATGCAAGAAGAATTGAATTAGTTTGAAAGAAACAAAGTGTGGTAAATTGTAGATAGACCCAAGGAAACCTTGGATATTGGAACTAAATGGGTGTTTAGGAATAAAGTTGATGATTCAGGAACTATAGTTAGAAACAAGGCTAGATTTTTTGCACAAGGTTATAGTCAAGAAGAAGGGATAGACTATGAGGAAATCTTTACACCTGTGTCTAGACTCGAATATATAAGAATCATTCTTTCTTATGTAGCACATTTAGATTTCAAACTTTATCAAATGGATGCCAAGAGTGCATTATTAAATGCTTTTATAATTGAGGATGTTTTTGTTGAACAACCCCTAGTTTTCAAAACTCACATTTTCCAAATCATGTTTTTAAATTAACCAAAGCTTTATATGGTTTAAAACAAACTTCTAGAGCTTGGTATGATAGGCTCAATAATTTTATGATTTCAAAAAGGATTCTCTAAAGGAATAGCCAATCCTAATATTTTTATAAAACAAATTTTAAAAGATGTATTAGTTGTAAAAATATATGTTAATGATATTATCTTTGGATCTTTAAGAAATTATTTATGTATTGTTTTTTCTTAAATGATGAAAAATGAGTTTGAAATGAGTTTAATTGGTGAACTCAAATTATTTATTTTATTTCATATTTTTCAAAACAAAGAAGGAATTATTTTAAATAAAATTAAATATAAAAAATATATTCTAATTTTTTTTAACTTGGATAACACTAAAAATAGTGATACTCCTATGAGTACCATCTGTAAGTTGGATCTTAATGAAGCTGGGAAACCAGATGATGAAACTGGTTATAGAGGTATGATTGAAAGTCTTCTCTACTTGACTACTAACTGACTAGATATTATGTTTAGTGTTTTTATGTGTGTTAGTTTTGAAGCTAACCCAAAAGAGTCACACCCAGTTACTCTTAAAAGAATTTTCAAATACCTCAAGTATACAACCAGTTAAGTATTATTTTACCGAAGAGGACAACCATTTGATTTAGTAAGTTATTCTAATGATGATTTTGGTGGATGAAACTTAGATAGAAAAAGAACCTCTAGAACATGTCAATTTTTAGGCAAGTCTCTAGTTTCACGGTGTAGTAGAAAGAAAAATTTGGTTGCATTGTCTACTATTGAATCTGAGTAAATAGCTATAAGAAGTTACTATGCATGACTTTTATGGATGAAACACACTCTACTAGACTATGGATATCAATTCCTACATGTCCCAATAAACTGTGACAACATAAGTGCTATTAATATTCCTAAGAATCCTATTTCTCATTCTAGGATAAATCATATTGATATAAGACATCACTTTTTGAGATACCATTTTCAAAAAGGAGATATCACTCTTGAATTTATTGGAACAAAACATTAGTTAGCTAATATTTTTACTAAGCCCTTAAATTTTTAAGGAATGAATTATATCAAACATGAGTTAGGAATGGTAATTTCAGTTAAAATTAATTTTCTGTAACATACTGTTATGACTGACATGCCATTGTTTGTCATTCCGTTGGCTACCATACCATTGGTCTGTGATACCATTGGTTTTTCATGTCGTTGTCTATCACACCATTCGACTGTCACACCATTGGTTGTCACATTGATGGATTTTAATACCATTTCTATGTAATTCTGTTGCATTTCATGCCTTTGCAAATTTTTACGTTTCTCAATATTTTGAACTGCCAGTTTATTTCCCTGTTTATGTTATGTCTGTAACCCAATGCGTATTTTTCCTCAAATTTTGATTTTGATTTAAAGTATTATTTAAACTTTAGAATACTTAATATCCCAAATGATAATAACATGAAAATATGTCTATTCCCAACATACCTTGATCCCCTTGTAATACTATCATATCTCTCTTGAGTTTAGTGCACCCATTTTGCCTCTTACATTTCAAATATTCTCCTACCTTCAACCAAGCCTATTGATCCGATATAAATGAAAAGAATGAAGCATGCTTTTGAGATTTATCCTTCTAAGTTTAAATATTTTAAGAAGTAGAAGAAATAGTCGAGTGGACCTACCTTAATTTCTCCAGCTACTCTAGTGAACCCTGAGATTTACAAGCAAGTTGTTGTACCAAAAAAGAAAGTTGAATTGAAGTGTTTGTTGTCTAGTAAGTCTCTAATACTCAAAGTGATTTAGAATTAGGTATGGTTAGAGTGGTTCTCCTCTAATAAAATACCTTTCCACCCTAAGCTGGTCTATGAGTTTTATCAAAATATAGAATTTGAATTTTAAGAAGATGACACTGATTGGATCAGAAGTCGTGTGAAAGAACATGTTTTTGGGTTTTCATCAATAAAATGGGATAAAAGTTTAGGTGTACCTCATGATGGAGTTTATGATGAATACCAAGATATTATTCTAGAAGTCAATAATTTTTTATGTATGATGATTCTCTTTCTATTTTGATAAGATATGGTACAATGCAAAGGCCTATTACCTCTAAGTTGGTTGGAGAATGTTGGATACCTTTTAAGTTTGTGAAGAACGTGCTTTGCCTGAGGAAGGGTTATTTTTCAACACTAAGGTACCGAGATGTGTATCTTATATATATAATGATATAAGGTCACACGATCAATATTTATAGATATCTCATGGTTCATATGTGTGAAATGACTAAGAAATCCTCAAGATCTAATTCTTTGATCTACCCAAAGATGATTTCTACCATGTTGAAGGACAATGCCCTAGTTCATGATGATAAAGAATTTTATACATACTTTGGTGATTTTTTCATTACAAGTGATACTTATAAAATGATGAATATTAGATGTAACCCATGTAAGAAATAATGGGTTGGTGATTTTTGAGAAGTTATATGCTGAGTATAATCCAGCTGATCATCCAACTGCACTAAAGGATGAAGTTGATCTAGGCCTGGAGCCCGATGAAGTGGTCAAATATTCTGATGAATAGAAGGAAGAAACTATTGTTGAATAAGAGGAAAAGAAATATGTGGATGTAGGGAGTGACCCTGATTTGTCTCCCAAATCTTATCTCATTACCTTTGGATCTCCTAGTCCACTTAGGAGGTTTCCAAAATGAGAAAAATTGGTTAAAAGTGAAGAAGAGGCTGTGCTCCCTAGAGAGGAGCATTATAAAAGTTCCAAATCCACTGATGATGATGTTGATAATGAGGAAGAATAAAAAGAAGAAGAAGAAGATAATGTAAGTGAATATGAAGACTCTGACCAAAGTGTTACTAGTGGTTGAATCAAAAGAAAAAAAGTAGAGATGCCTGTAGAGCTATAGGATGCACATGTTGAGGGGAAGCAATCCCCATCTGTTGAATTTTTTCATAAAGCTTGAACTATTGATGAAGTTGAGGCTAGTTATTTTTTCATTGGTCAAGTAGTATCTGATTCTTTTATAGCTGAATAAATGGGAGTTATTACGGCTATTTAACATCATGTAGCTGAGCAAGAGAAAATGGAGATACCTTCCTCTGAGCAAGGAAGTGATGTTTAGTTGGATGTTTTAATGACTAATAAACCTTTAGTTGACATCCATATTGAAGTATATCCTACAGTTGATATCCAGAAGGATGATGCTCAGTAGTTAGTGGCACCTCTAGTTAATAGACAGATGAAAGATAAACCTTCCTATGTTGAACAATCCTTGGATGCACAACTTTCAGATGTTCAGAAGAATATTGAGATGTTAGTTGTACCTGATAGTGTGGTACCTATTTCCACTACATATTTCTCAAATGTTATTTCATATGGATGGGTGGATCCAATGGAATAAGAGTGGGGAAATTTTTCCAATGTTGTAAGTGTTAAGACCAAGATGATATGGAAGATTATTATATTCCGGTATTGTCTTTTGTTTTCAAGGAATTTTGAGAAGAAAAGAAATCACCTCACTTTTTATAAGTGGATGATCAGACTAACCATCATATTCAAGAAATTATATTCATAATTATTAAGAAATTACATTTGATTAGGAAGGAAAGATGCTTATGGAAGATAGGGAAGTTACAATATTTTCCTTGGTAAATATGACGATGCTAAAGGTGATCAATAAAATTTTAAATATCATGATATATGGGGTTCATGATGAAAGAAATCAAGTGGTTTTGGAATGAAGTGGATTATATTAGAAGTTGGTTGAATATTTATTGATGCATTAATTTGTGTTTATTGACAAATACAGATGTCCTAAAATTAGTATGGGATGTGTTGATGAAGCATATTTTTAAGGTGGCATCATTTCCCAGTGTTTTCCAAATTTTTGGGGTAAAAAATACAGAGGAAGAGGCTAGCATTGTAGAAGATGGATTTACTTGAAGGCCTTATTAAAATATGGAAAAGGCATGAGTTTTGTAAATATTAGGTTTCGTGAAGTGGGGTTCGTGAAGGTGTGAAGGTTATGATAGAAAGATCTTTGATTACGAGAAGTGGAGCATCATGGATGGAAGAGCACTGTGAAGATACGTATAATCATGAATGATGAAGGTAATATCGCAATTACGAGAAGTGGAGAATCATGAATGTATGATGGTTTGATGGTGATATCCTCAACTATGATAAATATCAAAGGAGCGTCATGAATGGAGGAGTTTTGTGAAGACATTTTTTAGTGATATGAAAAATATGATGGAGCCGTTGGAGCATTGTGAACGGGAGATCCTATAAATATAAAGTGACCCCACTTTATTTGTGATGAAAATAATAGAGAAAATATTGAATTTCTCTAATTCCATGGAGGTAGAGAAGATCTGTAGATCCAATTTTCTATGCAAGATTGAGCACCACAAAAGACTTCAAAAGTCTTGACTGATGTCTATTCTTCTAATTAATGGGTGCTTCGTGATGATGGTATATTCTGTGTTGAATCAATGAACTTCACGAAGGCAGTTGGTTCCGTGAAGGAAGTTTGAGCTTCATGTGGGAGATTCACAAATAACAGTTTTGAATACCTAGTTTAAGTGAACAAAGATTTCAAAGAGCATCAACTCAGGTCTAAGTGAACTTGGAAATTAGACTGGGGCATCAGACTAAGTATCATTAAGAAGTATAGAAAGTTATTACTAGATTATAGGTAGGAAAGAGAAGAATTGTTTTGAAAGATCAAATTTGTGAAAGTGGATCAAGAAGCACTGAATCATTATATTGAATCATTTTGTGCTAGAAGAAGCACACACACTACTGGATTGTTTTCATAGTGTACACAAGTGTAAGGTCACATCCTACTCATTTTATTCCACATCAAAGGATTATATTCTAGTGGATTGTGTGGTATTGGATTGTTTCCAAACCATACCAAGGAAATAACTACTCTTGTTAAGTAACGAACCTTGTAATTTCTTTTGTTCCAGTGGATGTGTGGTTGAATTGTGTTCAGTAGGGAAAAAATATTTAACAGGAGGCAAATGTCATTTTTTTTAAATGATGATGCCTTGGTCAAAATACCAAATCACTAAAATATATAAAGATAAAAACAATATTACAAATGTATGAAAAAGGTAAATGAATTACAATCTTTTTCACGAAGAAGTATGAGATCTATTGGGATGTCATCCATCCAAACAATATTTCTACTAAATCATTTATTGGAAAGGCCATCTACCACCCTGTTCTCCTCATGGTAAGAATGAGTGATTATATGATTGAGCTTTGTCAGTTGTTGGAGGCACGCCATCCATCTAGCTGTGAGGGACCATTTCGGGTGGACCACCCCATGTTGAAGGTCTTACACAATGGTAGTGGAGTCGCTTTCGATCCATATGTTATTCCATACTTTTTTCTTACTGACACTGATGGAAATAATGATGTTGATTCACCCCCTCTCCCTCTCAGTGATACTTGAATCATGACTGGGAAACTTTAGTAAGGAGTCCACCAAAGCATGGTGAACCTGAGGTTCGAATTGAAGGATATCCTAAGGTATCCTTGATAGGTCAAGTAGATTTTGATAGGATTTTGGAAATGTTTGCTTTTTTAGAACCCCTAAACCTGAACCTACTCCAACACCTTTTTCTGTTCCAATTGATGTTGTCACTAAAAGTGGCTTGGATGATTTTGTTAAGATGTTGTTGCCTGATTTTTCTTTGAAGTTAAAGAATAGGTATTCTCAAGAGAATTTCATCTATGAGAAAGATTCAAGGTACATTTTTGAGTTGGTTATTAAGAATATCCAACCTAAGATGATGCATCACATTTATGAGATAGATATTGATAATAAGAGGCTAAGTAGTGAACTAAAATCTCTCAAGTATTTGGTTAAAGAAATGAAATATAAGTTTAAATATTTGATGACTGGTATCCTTAAAAGTCTTGATGATACTTCTTCTAATACTTCTATTTATTTTTCTACTCCTCCACCAGTGCTTGATATTGATTTCATCTGATTAATTGTCAAATAGGAAGTCACATCTACCTCTAGTGGTTCCTATAGTGGAGAATCTGTGTTTCCTTTAGAAATTATAAGGAATTTTTAGTAAGGAACTAATCATGATAATATGACAATCAAGAAGTATGCCAATTATATGAATGATTCTAGTTAAACTATAACTAAGTCCATAAAGTTCTATCTCTTAAGGATTTATAACAAGCATGTAATCGATGATAATTTCAAATTCTTAGATGAAAACTTAAGAATACCTCCCGTGACTCAAGACTTAAAAGAACAAGTAAGATAGCTCAAGGAGATGACTCCAGTGTTGAACCATTTTATGGAAGATAAGGCATATTTATTCAGTGTGATGGAAAGGGGTTTCCAAATCATAATGGAATTTATAAATCTAATGAAGTCATTTATTCAGGTTCATGCCCAGGTCGTTGTTTCTCAGGAAGATATCCCAATTATTCCTCAGTTGTCTATCAGACCAGGAGTTAATCAAGATCCTTTAGATCATTTTCCTACCCAATTACATCCTTATCCAATGTCTCCTTCTCAAGACTTGAGACACCTCTGGTCAGTTGTGATTGTGGAAGATCATCCTCAGACTATAGTTGGGCTCTCATCTAGAGTTCCTTTTATTTTACCTTAAGATGATCTTGATACCTCAGATAAGGAGTAAAATCAAGCCAAGGATAGAGGAAAAGCACCAATGGACCCTTTTAAAAAATATTAAACCTTGATTTTGTTGGCTTAGACAATTTTTATTTGACAGGACATGATTTGTAATAAATTTTTTGTAATAATTTTAAATGCCTATGATATTTCTTATTTTGTTGTGTTTATCCTTATTTTTTTAATTCATTTCTTTACCTTTTTAATAATCCCCAAAATGGGAGAATTCTGAAATATTATAATTACTTAATAGAGTTTTTGATATTTTATCTATGTTATCTTTTGATACTATATGTTTTTAATATTTCCATTCATGATACTTACCTTTGTTACTTAATTTTTTTCTTATTTTTCTTTCATATCATCTGCACTCACTAGAAATGCTATGTTTTGATTTATGCTACCTTATATATCATGTTTAAAACTTTTTAATACTTTTGATGCCATGATTTTTGATCATCAAAAAGGGGGAGATTGTTGACCTCTTAGTTTTAATGATCACAAAAGAATGATTCTAATGTTATTAATTAAGTTCATGTTTCTCTATAAGAAACTTGTATTCTGAGATAGGTAATGAATTTGTCTAAGTATGAGACACCATTGAGACAGACACCAAAAACTTGAGACACCATTGTCGATGGCACACCACTTGCTTAAAAATCTCACTAAGTATGAGATACTGTCAGGATATCACACCACCAAAATGTCATATGGTTGGACCAAAATATTGAAAAAATATGAGATACCATTAGATGACACACCATCATGATTTCATACTTCCAGAATGTGAATTTGGATAAGTATGAGATACCGCCAGATGAGATACCGTCAATGTCACACCACTAACACAAAATTTTGGCTAAGTCTGAGATACCGTCAGACCTCATACCATTGGACCATACACCACTAGTTGAGACGCTATCAACATAGTGAAAATTTCTCTAAGTCTAAGAGACCACCAGTGCTATACTTCCAGTGTGATGCCGCCCGAACAACATAACACCATAAGAAATAAATATAGACAGAAGAAAGAAATGCAATAGCAGAAGTAGTGATATAATGTAAAGCTAAGAGCTTAAAATTTCTGAACACACATAGAGCTGAACCTAGTTGTAAAACAGAATAGATCACTTACAACAATCACCCGACTGAGAATATGAACTTCATATTGGGTGCCTTCATGTAGTCAAGGAACAAGAGTCTGCAACACTCTGTTTTCCTGAAGTATTTCAAGAAAACCTGACTCAAGATTCACTGATGAATCAAATCAAGAGTCACAAGCTACAACATAATATACCAAGAGCTTATAAACTACACCTTTATAGTTTTCTATGTTCTGCTTATATTTATTACATTTTGAGCAGTGTGTGAAATCTCTATTTTACCACACACACACTGTCTCCTGTGCTAAACTGGAAGATACTAGATATATTATCAAACTCTTTCATATTTGTTTCTTCCATAGATAAGAGTGTTAGAGGTCCTTGTGTGACCTATTTAGTTTTTATCCCATTAATAACTATATAAGAGGTTGTGTGTGACCTGTACAATGTGTTAACTATTATAAAACCCAATCTAGGATGTGTATCATCTTGTTTATTTTATATAAATTTCTTGGTTGTAGGTGATCACCAAGTGGAGAGGACTAAGTCTTGACTTGAGACTAAACCTCTTGTATTCATTCTTTCCACTGTGTGTTCTAATTTTGTTTTACTTTATTTTCTATTTAAAACTAAAATTGTTTTAACTGTAAGTAAAATATATACTTTGATAGTTTATCTTAATTTGTGTTCATATAGTATTTTGATCAAGTAAATTGATTTCAAAGGATCCAATAATATTGTATATTATTAATCCAAGACCTAATTAATATTTATATAAATATTTAGACAGATTAAGATCTATATCATACTACTTTTTTTTTGATAAACTAGGTTGTATTTAAATATTCGGGGGATTTCAAAATATTCCATTTTTGAAAGAAATTTTTATTGGGTATTCAATTTACCCCCCTCTTGAGATACTCACTCCAACTAACATCTTCTCTTGACCCTTTTGAATGAAAAAAGTAATTCAACCCATTTTAAATGGTTGACTACATTATTGAAAAGGCTCATAATTTATTTTTTATATTGGCCACCACATACTCTTCCTTTTATTTTCATTCATCGGTTCCAAAATATTATTCCTCTGATGATTATGATGGAATAATGAGTATAATGGACTGACATTAGTAGCTCTAACTTCATAAAATTCTTTCTATTTTTAATACGATACCAATTAATTTTTATCACAAATAATTCTACCTCTGATGAATATGATGACATACTGAATCCGATGGATCAACATCAACAATTTATTTCTTTTTTGAATATGATGCTTTTCAACTTCTTTTTTCAAGGATTTAAATCTTTTAGATTTTGGTATGACTAAAAACCATCACCTTTATTATGATCATCATCCCCAACCTTTAAACAAATATGCATCCAGAAATATCATTACGATGATATTGAGACTAAAAACCTTCAGCTTTATGAAATTTATTCTTTCAAAAACTTATGCTTGTATCATGAATTCCTTCATGACTTTGATTATGTTGAAGATCAACTTCAACATCATTTGAATTACAAAGTAAATTATTTTAAATTTCCTATCAACATATTCTTTCCTTCTCATCCCAAATATGATTAGCATGATTATGATCAGACTGAATACGATTGAAATAATAATTTTCTCCCCTTTCTTTCATCAATATTACATCACAATTTTTAAAATTTACTTATGATTTATAAGAAATACAATATTAGAAAAGCATCATCACATTTATATTGGAGTTAGGAAGACTCCAATGCAGCACCTCATTGTGATTTTTTAAGTTTGATGAACCTTTTCATTTAGAAAAAAATTACCAATACGATGGACTTTCTTAACCATTGTGAGTCTAATTATCTTGAATATGATGGTCAATACGATTTCAATAAATACAAATTGAGGTGACTTCTTTTATTCTTAAACTTCCTTGACAAAAAAAGACAATTCCTAAATACGATCATCAACCTTATCATCTTGGCCTTAACACTTAATCTATTTCCATTTGTATCAATCCAAAGTCTTTATCTGTTCAGACACTGACTTCATGCCATAATTTATCCTATATTTAGCAACAACCCCATCATAAAATAATTATTGTTAAAACACATAATAAAACATATAATTCAAATTTTATCTATAAAATATTGATTACAATGTATTAAAAATCCACAATACACATTATGTGTGGTCAGTTTGTTGAATATCCATGCATTGGATCCAAAAAACAAATATTTGGGGTATCCAGATTGGCTACGATCAACATCTAGTGTTGCCTAGAAAAAAATAAGTAATGCAAAAATTTAAAATATATTTTATGTGATTAGATTATAGAGTTTTACTTCTGCATCGTAGGCATCAAAAATAGTTTTTCATTTGATATTTTTTTCAAATGATTTGATTATATCATCTCTTTTTGTCTCAATTTATTCCTTATTCAAAGTAATATTTTCCATATAAATGATATAGGGATTAATGAATCCAAATTGAATTTCACATGGTTTCCCCTTTATATAGTAGTAATATAAATGCCTATTGAAAATATGAATAGTTATTAACTTTAATAAATATATCATCTCACTATTTGGATAGACGTATTATGAAAATGTACATTATGTATGTATTCACAACTAAGAAACCCATCCATTCATACTTGAGAATCTTATTTATAGTCTTGAGATGAATTATGTCCGTCATAAAAGTTCCATATATTTCTTTTTTCATATGGAATGTAAGACATATTTTTCATATTTAAATGTGATCTCTACTTAAATTTGTAATGATAATAAATATTTCTCTAGAACTGGTGGGAAGAAGGTACTCTCACAAGGTTGTTTTGATTTCTTGGTCGATTCACTAGATTTTCTTGATCTGACCTTCTATTTCACCATTGCTTTATCTAGCTATAATATCATACCTCACTTCAAACATTTTTTCTTCAACTATTACATGTTTTTCATATGAAAAAATAGTTAAATACATAACTTATGTATATTTATAAGATTAAATGACCATGTTATGAAATTTCCAATAGCATCATTTTTTTTCAAGGCATTTCTAATAGCATCAGTGATCATTGTAATATACTGATCATCAAATGGAACATGAAACTCAATATTTGGATCATGAGCTACCTCAATCCCCACTCTAATGTGATATTTTGGGAGGTCTTTATGGCGTATCATATCTTTTGGGATATTATAAATTGTACCCCTCATTACAAGGCGGTGGATAGGCGTTGACAGATACAAATCACATACAACTGTACCTTGCATAATTTTAGTAATATAAAGTTATAGGAAGCTGTTTGATTGACATTTAAGAGAAAGAATAATGAAAAAATTAATTAACTTGGGTAAGGTATACAGTTGGGGGGAATGACTAGCCTCAAAGTTAGTGGGGTCATTTGGTTTATGTATGGGTCTTTGTTCCACCGCTAATTCACTTTGACCTTTCTCATACATTGTTTTGCCAAACCAGACCAGACAATGATATCTTTTAATGAGTTTATTTGTGTCTATAATTATTTCAACATATTATATGTATCCTCATATGGTTTTATCTTCTCTAAATATGTTCAATAAGACACTCCAAAACCTAATCCTACAAGGTGACCATATTGTTCTGGTCGCTTCAAAGCTACCAAAAGTAGTTTTTATTCAGGTATGGTCACTACTGATTCTTATGTCTAAACTGTATAAAAAATATGAACATAAATAAATATTTTTATGTAATACTGTTATAAAGAATAAAAAATTACAATTATGTCATACTTACACATGTTTCCCATACTGCTTTTGTGTTTTCATCAACTAGTTTACCCTCCTTATTTACGCATGCCTCCTTCTATAGCACATGACGTGGTATAGAAGTGGCTTGGTATTTTGATTAATCAATCTGTATATAAACAAAGGAACATATATTGTTTCATATAACACAAAACTTTTATTGTTTATTTAAAATACATACCAATTTCTTCTCTAGTGAATCATACCCCATCCTTGCTTTGCGATATGGGTACATTGGTTTTGATGCATGTTATTTATTTTCATCACTATTTTGTTGTTTCATAAATTAATTTTTTTGAATCAAATTGGATAAAATAAATAACACCAAATAATATATTATTGACTACAATGCACCTAACATGATTTATCATTGTGATGATTGATGAAAGCAGTCCATGTTTCCTACTTTATAATGTGTTCATAACTAACTAGTGGGTGAGGCTTTACTTTCACCTTAACATACCTAAGATGTAACTTGTTAAGAAGAGTCTGGAATCCTATATGGGATTTTATAGTGGACATTAAGACAAATTTCTTATGAAAATATTCTAAAATAAATGAACTCTGCAAGGAATAATGAAAATTAAATCAAATTTTCATTATATAATTTTTCAGTAAAATAGAGAAAGTATATTGTAACATTATCGTTATATATTTCCAAAGGGTTTACTTCATTACAGGTTAGGTGTGGCACCATAAATCAATATCATCTAGCACATTCATCCCCATTGTGATCCTAACATAACTAATGAATACTGATTTGTTGGGGTCAATAGGTTGGTTGCGTTGATTCCAACTAACCTCAATTTTTTTTCCTTGACTTCTTGCCTTGATAATTTTATTTAACACTGTGATATTGTGTCATTATTTTTTCATAAAAATGTGGTTAATCCTTTAATAATTTTGAAATTTCATCATAAACAGTCTGTTCTTCCTCAGGATTGGTAACATCATCATGTGTAGAAGACATTGTCTACATGAGTAGTCAAACATTTAATTAGTCTTCAATAAAAACAATTCAAACACAGACAAAGTATTTGAGAAGGGTCATATGTATGCTCTATTGCAAACTTGATGAAATATTTAACTCTATATTCATACTCTTTTTTCAAATGATTAGAATGCATCCATTTTTAAAGGAAATGGATAATTTAATTTAAGAAAATAATTACTCCACTATGGTAGGTGTTATCCCCTAGATTCATCCAAATGTGAAAGTTATAGACAATTTTCATCCTCATCAGCTTCATATACTGAATATTTATTATTGAATTTTGTTGCTTGAGACTCATCCTCCATATATTCTAGAAATTAACCTATGTTTCTTGAACTACTCTGAGCAGTAGTCATCCCATACCAGGTACCAGTGATCATTTTGGATGACTACTGCTTAGATTTTTTCAAGAAATATAGAAGAGATGGGGGATGGGTCTCAATAAGCAAAGTGCAATAATAACTATTCAAAAAATGAAGTTGGTGAGGATGACAGTTGTCTCATAAAAAACATTTTAAATTACAACATCTTAATTTAAAATTTCAAATCTCATCTCAAAATGCTAAAAGGTCCCTAACACTACCATGAGAATATCAACTCATCCCCACTGCGTTACACTGAAATCTAATCTATGTTACTAGTCCTTTTTCCTAAACTGTATCTCAAATATAAGAGCTCTATATCCATTAAGGTTCATGTTTAGGGTGTGAGTATAAAAATAAACAATTAAATACTAATAGGTCCCCTAAAATATACAACAATGTATATATTTGAGTATATGTTCAAATTAGTAACACTTAAAATACACATGTAAGTCAAGTCATTGTGTACTAACCAAGACACCATGATAATCAAATGTACCAACTTCATTTCACACCAGTGAATTATAATAATAATACCATAAGTTTATAGAATGTTTATTCCCTAACATTAAAATCATTTCACTAATGAGAGGTTAACATTTGAATCATAGGAGGATAAAAAATTACTTATCTCCCTCTGGAAAAACCACATCATAGGTACCATGAGAATCAACCTCAGACCCCTAGCATCCAAGACTATCCCTAAGGATAACCTTCACATGTACTTATTGCATCCAAATCATGAAATGGGTATAACATAGCCATTTTTCTTAGGAAGTTAATTTGAAATATGGGGAAGTCTTAACATAATTAGTTCTCTTAGGAAAGAACCACACAATGGGTGCCACAATACATTAGTTAAACCTAACTTCTGAAAAACCATAAAGAAGGAAAAAAATCAGCATAAATTTCACATCACCCTCACCCAAGACCCCGATGAATCACTAACATGTCTATAATAACTCACATTCTAACATACCTCACCTATCCCTCACATAATACCCATACTATTCTAATTTATGATAAAAATTATTTTTATCACATCCACACATATATTTCTTATAGAAAAATATTGTAATCATATATTAAGAGGTATATTAAAAATCATTTCAAATAATATTAATTTATTATTCAAAGAAAATATTATAGGGAAATATTTATAAAAATTTAACAAAAAAATTAATTATATATCAGGTTTAATACAATAATTTTCAAAAAAATTACTCTAGAGAACAAATTATTAAACAAGAAAAAAAAGTTAAACAATCAGTAAAAAATGTATATAAAGATAAAAAGAAGACTTAATAAATAAAATTCATATAATTTTTTCATTTCCTAAAATTCTAATGTCTATAAAAAATCATGTTACATTTTATAATAATTCATACAGTTCCCCCAGTCAAAAAATTATTTATAAATGTGTATTGGTTCATTTTACAATATAAAGATTATTAAAACCATATTTTTTTTATGATTACAGTAAAATAATTTGAAGAATATATTTAACCTATCAACATATATATTTATATATAAATAACCATTTCATATAAAAGATAAAATATCAAATACATATATAAAAACTATAACTAATTTGGTATCGTAAACATCAAATTCCTTAATCAAATAATAAAACATGATAATCACTTAAATATTTCTATTATAGCTTGTGTAATACATAATAATCGATCAAGATTATATATAACCCATTTTTTCTCAAATCTAACAAAAATAAAACCATTCACTATCATGGATTATGTTCAAAACCAATCTAAAACCCTTATAAATAGAGTTATTTAATTAGTATTGAATTATTTAAATCATGAATAATATATTTCATTAGTTAATAAACAATAAATTCCATATATTCAAAAAATACTCTAAAAGGCATAAATTATAAACTATTATATAACCCACACGATCTAAATATTGTGAAATTAATATAGATATACTTATCCTTAAAGGAAATAATGAAGTAATTTATATACTTAATGAAAAACTATTTTTTACATCTAATTAAAAAAACTAAAGAAAAATCTATTTCAAAATAAATAAATAAAACCTAGCACTTTTTATTTTTAAAAAATATGTTTATCCCATGTGTACTCTAAACCCACTCATATTAAAAAATAACCTAAATGGAATTTTAATTATGTCTTATAACATATTACATTTCAAAAATATATTTCTATAAACACAAGTGTTCATTATTTTCACTTTAACAAAAAACAAAAATATTTTAGAAAATGCCATAAAATCAAATAATAGAAGGTGAGAATCAATATTGTTTGAACCAAATTTCCATTAAAAACATTACATTAAATTGAAATACATATAATACTAACATATGTATATAAATAAATACACCTATCAAAGTAGAATTATTTTAAAAAAACTAAGGAACATGTGAAATACAAATCATGGTGGCCTATAATATTGTAGTTTGAGGGAATTAGGACTCTTGTATCATTAACAGACATCATAGAGAGACCTAAAGCCATGGAAAATATACATGGATACCTTGGTCCTTCCAAATAAAGATAGAATGTACGAATCCATATTTTTTCTATAATATTTTTGGGGAAACTCAAATGATTATAATAAATACCATTGAACTACATATTGAGTAGGTAATTGGCTAATTGGTTGTAGTTTGCGATGGAAACATGTTTGAGAAAATGAAGATTCAATTACAACAATTGATGGGATGGTTCCCTTATTGATGCACGATAATATTATGAACCAAACATCATTTACTTACTCTATTATATAAGATCTCACTCCATGGGAATTCGTAAAGACTGTAATGATGGAAAGAATGATTACCCAAAACTATGGTAGGAGACATGAGTGAAGGTGGTGATAAGAATGGCAACAATGAGGAAGAATGAGAGAAACCAATCACAACTAGAGTTATGGGAGAAGAGAAGTAGGATTCTTCATGGTTGAGAACATAAAAAAATAAAAACCGTGGAACCCCAAACAAGTAATCAATGAGAGAAGAAAAAAAGAAAATAACATACCTTGGATTCTAGCATTGATTTATCTGAGAGAACATAGAGGAGGAGCACCAACAGTAAAGGAGTTCCATGAGAGCTTAAGAATCATGACTAAATCAGTTGTGGTTAGGGTTCTTTTAAATATATTAGGGACACTTTTATCAGTGCTTAAAAAAACCGCTGATAAATATACCTTTTATCAGTGCTAAATTGATAAGCATTGATAAATGATTTATAATTATAATTATTTGTAAATATATTTCATCGAAGGGCCTTTGGGTAAAAACTTTGAGCCTTCAGGGCCATGTAATGGGCTTTCATGCCCACTAGGCCTATGGGCCATGTAATGGGATTCATGCCCACAAGGCCTATGGGTCATGTATTGAATAAATAAGGCTTGATGGATGGGATATCCCCTTGGGGGGGGGGGGATTTGGCCTACCTTTCCAGCCTGTGCACGTGGTGTGTGTGTGTTTAAGGTAATTTTACCCCCAAGCACCTAATATAATATATTTATATAATTATATAAATATTTAATAAATATAAATATAGTAAATATATTCTTTATTTAAATATATTTATTATAATTTTATAATTATAAATATTTTTATATCATTATATATATTTAAATAACTATATATGTATATAATAAATATATATAAATATAAATATAGTAAATATATTCATTATTTAAATATATTTCTTATAATTTTTTAATTATTTAAATATAAAATTATTTATTTATAGATATATGAATACTTTTAAAAAATAATATTTATATATTTACACAATTATATATATTTATCTAATTATACACACACACACACACACACATATAGCCCCTAGGGTACAATTTTGTGGTAGCTGCCCCTATGGGTTTTGGTGAGGTTTGAAGTTCGAGTCTCACTGATTACATCCCTACATTGTCTGTTGCCTGCTCTTCTTTGTAATGTAGCCTCTTTCCCTGAATAAACTGAGGTTTCAACCTCAACTTATATATATATATATATAATCAATACAAATATAAACATAAATATAGTGTATTCAATATTTAAATAAATTTATTATAATTTTATAATTATTTAAATATATGTAATTATTTATTTATAATTATATAAATACTTTTTTAAAAAATAATATTTATTTATTTATAATATTTATAAATATATAAATTTATAATATAGTAAATATACATTTATAAATATATTTATTTATAAATATTTATTTAAAAATATATTTTTAACATTATTAATTAATATATAATCTTAAATACATGCATTTTAAAAATGAGTTAAATTGAATAATTAAAAATGAGTACACTTAAAAAATATTGAAAAATTAGATAAGTTTTATTAATTAAATATAAATTATTAAAAAATATGGATATATATTGTAGTAAATATGAATACATATTGAAAATACTAAAATATAGTAAATAAATATATATAAATAAATGATAAAAATTTATTAAATTAAAAAAAATAAAAATAAAAATAAAAAATATTAAAAATGAATAAATAATACCTAATTGTAATAATATTAAAAATAAATAAATAAAATTGATTGATTAAAAACATAATATATTAAATGTATCATGTTATAATGAAATTAAAAAATATACTAAAATTTGAATATTTTACATAAATATTAGGTGTATGTGTTTCTTTATAAGATTTCATTAATTGCATAAATATTTATGTGTATGCATTATATATAAAAATTCATTAATTATGTATATGTATGTGAAATCAATGTAACACACATTTGATATATGTTAACTTGAAAAATTAAACAACATTAAAAATGAATACGACATTAATATGTTTTTAATTATTACATTTTATTCATTTTATATATATTTATTTAATACTATTTATAATTAATATGTATATATATATATTAAAATTTTTAATTTTTAGTAATAATTGTTTCATTAATATATTTTTTAATAATTTTGTATTTTCTTCATTTTTAAGTTTTTGTTTAATTATTATAATTTATCCATTTTTAATTTTTTGTTTAATTATCACAATTTATTCATTTATATATATATATTTAATATATACTATTTATTAATATTTATAATCTATATATATGTATATAAAATTTATTCATTTTTATTAATAATTATTTAACTAAAAAAATGTTACATATTTTTCTTAATTTAATCATTTTTTAATTTTTATTTGATTAATTATTTAATTTTATTTATTTTACATATCTATATATTTAATATATATTATTTATTAATATTTATAATTTATATATATGTATAATCATTTTATTCATTTTTATCAATAATTATTTAATTAATAAGATTGTTAATATATTTTTTAATTTTTATTTGTTTATTTATTTCATTTTATTCTAGACCTTAATCAGCGCTAAAAATAAAGTGATGATAAGTGCTTATAAAGGTTACCTTTTATCAGCGATATATAAAAGCGATGATGAAGGTTACCCTCTATAAGTGCTTTTTTAAGGCTAATAAAGGTGACATTTATCAGTGATTTTTTCTAGAGCTGATAAAGGCCGACACTATTAAAGGTCTATTTTGTAGTAGTATCAAGAGTCCCTCAGAATTAATTCAATGCTACAATGGAAACCGACCAAATATTGTCAACCTACGATGTCAACCAAGCCCTAAAGGCTCCAACTGCTATGATCCTCAATCATAAGATCTGAACCTCAACTACTCTAACCTCGAGCAACTGGTCCTGATACGTAGGGAAAAACCAAGATCTCCCCAGAGATAATACTGAATTCCACCTTCTGGGATCCATCCATGAAACCTCAAGAAAAACACCCTAGCATGCTCAGGCCAAGCCAAACACCGATCTCACAACCCTTATCCGAGCCTCCTAGTTTGCAACCCAACCCACTATAGGATCCTAATCCAAACCTCAAGGAAATCCTCCTACAAAAAACACCATGCTCCAAAACACCATCCAGATGACCTCTACATGCTGAAATAATTCCACCATTGCGATCTATGTGAAAAAGCACTCAAAATGGACCCCTATCATGTCCAAATCCGACTCTAGGGTGCCAAAACATCCAAAACCTTAAAAAGTATAATAAAAGGGAAGTACATAGTGTTCCTACCCAAGAAAATGGGGTGTACTCCCATCACCCCACATGGGCATGTAATCCAGTCAAACTTAATGTGTCGATCCCCAAGTGCACAACGCATTAATTAGGTACACTATGTGCCCCTTACACAGGGTACTTACCAGTGTACCTCACATGGCCTGACTATGTATCCCTGTTTGGCCATGTACTCACACATGGAGTGTCACCCACACGGGGTATGGCTATGTACCATACAGGACCATGTACACGGGTCATCTGTCCATGTAATCGGCCACACACTGAGTGACACTACCTAACATTTCCTTCAAACTACATGCTCTGTCGTCATCTTCTTCTCTTCTCCCCTGAATGAGAAGAACACACGACATGTGTTCTTCAAACCACATGGTGTGTAGTCAGGTTTTTTGAACTTGAAACCCCTGTGATCCTCTAAAATCCCCCATTTTCCCTAAATAAGGTTAGATTGATCCCTATAGGGTCCTTAACAATCATAATAGGGTGATAAGACTTAAAAAAAATTAATTTGTGGGGGGTCAGGGTATAAAACACAAAAAACGGCCTACCTCATGGCATAAACACCCAAGATTTGGATCCAAATACACTCTTAGAAGCTACTGCACCTCGATCTAGTCTCGATCTATTCCAAGGATGAAGTCCGATGGTATCTCCCCTCTTCTCTCCCTCTTGGTATGGCTGTCGCACACAAGGTACATCCCCTCCCCCTCTTGCCAAAATGATGGGGGGGGGGGTTATTTTATTTTATTTATTTAATTAATTACCGATTTAATAGCTATCTCGAGTCTCAAAACTTGAAGTGGTTTTTTACTTCACCTAAGAAAGACCCCCCATTATGGACTCAACCGCGAAGTCAAAATCTCAATCATATGCTCAATTCAAAAGATATATCCACCCAAAAAAAAATTCAAAATTTTACTCGAATTCCAAAACCCAAAAAAAATCGGGTCTCTACAACCTCCCCACCATAACCCTTCTTGTCCTTGAGAATCCTTGGTGGTCTTCCAACCAAACATCCCAATCCACCTTGGTCATCAACATAGGCTCAACTAGTTGCGTTCTACTTGAAGACACCAACTGAGTTTCTTTACATAACTCTGAAGATAAGGCAGACAAGCCACTCGATGCCAAACCACCACCCGCCCTAATAAAAAACCATAAAGACAGTACCTAAACACACCCATCCATCCTGATACATCACATAATCATTTAAAACTCACCATACCCTACCATAGAACTCAACCCACATCTACCAATTCTGATCCACGATGCTTCCTATCGTGGGAGTCGCCTTTCAAAACACATCTGCATTGGTCCACCAACTCGCTCGATGTGGTCATCACTGCATCCTCAACTCTATCCACACAAGGATCACACCACCATGACCGATCTGGTTCTCCCCACCATAGGGAAATCTTTACTATCTCTTCACAACCAAACATCTTTCGCACGACCCATGCCCCCAAATCACAACCAACCCTCATTATTGGACATGGCCATCTCATTTCCACCAGAATGAAAAAAAGAAACATCTACTATCACTTGTTCCTAGCATCCAAGGATGAAAACCATGTTATTCATCGATATATGATCCACAATATGGTCCTCACCCATAGAAATATGATGGTTTTCTCCCCACCATACGACTTCACACACACCACTCCATGAGCACAACCTTCTGAGATGCCACTTACCAACCCAAAAAAACATCTCTATAGCATGGAACAAAGCTAGTGCTCTTTTATTATACTCAGGATGATGTCAAGATATTGGAAATGATCATCTCTAAACAATGATTATACTAAGGTGTCATCAATTAATACCCCCACAACCTCAACCATTCCAGGACATCACAGTTATATCCTGAGGCCTCATGTCACCATGCCCACAAGCCTATCATCACACCTGCAATGATTTTAAGCCCACTCATGACCGTCTACCAAACCCAAGAACCTCATATGTACACCCATGTAACATTCAATCCACAAGAAAAATGATACAATGCATAACCAGAACTTGCGTCTCTAAGATCCCACCGTCACAAAACCATTAGACGCCCTTGTGTAACCCAGCCACAAAACCTACTTTGATTCCAGTGAGTCACCTCCCATGAAGCTCGGTTCACAATCCCCAACCATGAAACTCAAGCATTTCTTGTGCTCCTGATCCATCCCAAAGCCACCGAACTCAACTCACCTGCACAACCATTTCCTAGGCTAGGAACCTGAATGAAACCCCTCCCCCTCTCAAAACCAACCACAATGTTAAAATACTAGCATGCAAATGCACCATCTCATGAACAAAATAAATCCAATGATCCCAAACCTCAATCCCAACTACACCCTTTATGCATCATTCCCAAAAGTTCCAAGCATCCATCTATGCCTTAAGTACCCAAAAACACTCATAACCTAGTCGACCCCTCCATAGGTCACTCTCAAAAATCAAACAGCTCTGAATCCCTGTTATCACTACTATAAATTTGGATTTTAACAGCGCTTGGATTTTTTAGTGCTAGCTAAAGGCGCTAATAAAGGGGAAGGGGTCTTTACCATCTCTAAAAAAAGTACTGATAAAGGCACACCCTTTATCAGTGATATTAAAAAATCACTGATAAAGGGTTTCCCTTTATCAGTGATAGTAAAAAATCACTGATAAAGGGGGTGCCTTTATTAGTGATTTTTTAGAAGTGTTGATAAAAAACACCATTTATGAGCACTTTTTACTAGCATCGATAAGGAGTATATTTTTAAAAGAAATTATATTTCATTGAAAATAATATGTTAATATATATATATATATTTACATTTATATAAATATAATATATATATTTTAAATATGTTTTAGATAAGGCTAAATAGGCATTTACACTTAATATATAAGATACTTAGTAAATTGGCTTATAAAAAAATAATTTTTTTATTAATTAATAATTTGATAATAATTATCAAGTAATAGTAATTTAACAATAGTTTTATGACATAAAAATTAAATTAATTAAATAACAGTCTAAGATAAGTATAAAACATGACTTGAACTTAAAACGAACATAATTTTTGATTCGGGTGTTCATTTGAGCTCTGCCACATATCAAATTGAATCCTACGATGATATCTATAAATTGGTGAAAAAGGGAACCACTTGATACATTTTTCAAGGAAAAATGGCCTATAAAGTCTCTAAAATGAGTTTTTAGTCGGAGTATCCAAATTTTTTAACATTCGATGAAATTTCAGCCTCATTTAAGGGGGCCTTTTTTACCTATTTTCAGTGGGGACTGAATTTATTCCCAAGGATTACATTCTTATTGATATTATGGTTTTGAAATTTTATCATTTTTCATAATGCAGTTTTATTTAAAATTAAATATATAAAAATTTTATTATATTTACCTATAATAAATCACTTGTATAAATACATATATCAACATATTTACGTAAAATTTATTTTTAAATATATAAAATAAATATTTATTATTCATTTTATTTAAAGTAAAAAATTATCATTTTATTTATATTAGAAAAATTCATTAATACATATATATATATATATATATATATATAATGTTTATATATATATCTGCGTGTGTGTTTTAATAAACATACACCCACACCCACACCCACACATATATTTATATTCTAATATATATAAATGAGTATTGATATATAATATATTTAAATAAATATAATTATATATATATATACATCACACATTTCTAAATATATACAAATAAATAAAAAACTCATCAAATATACAATAAGACATGCATGACATAGTGGTAAAGAGAATCTAGTCACATATGGGAGGTCCTAGGATCAAATATAGATGAGAGAAAGTAGTTGGGGTAGCCTTTTAGTGTTGAGGATGGGGGGAGGGGTGTGTGATGGTGGTTTAGGAGTGGAAAGTGCCGAGAAAGGGGGGATGTAAGCATTTAGAAAGGGGGGTGTTGTGGGTGCGTGAAAAATTAATTTTATTTTCAAATTTTTTAACAACCATTTTTAGCACTCTTAAAGGTTGGAGTTTAGCATTGATCACTTTATTAGTTATTTTGAAGCATTTATAAAACCCTTTTACTAGCATTGTTAAAGGCCCTATTTACAAAAGTGTCTATAGTCACATCAAAAAGGACACCAGGCACTCCCACCTAGCCCTACCGATTAAATCTCACGTCAAGCCACTAGGTATAACCACTTTGGTCTACACAAACTCACAGAAGTCCATAACTAACAGGGCATAAAAATGAACCTGTCTCATGGTAACATAAAATTATAAAGTCAAAACACCATCCTCTAGGGTCTCACACCATAAGGCATTATATACTAACAAACTGCCCGCAACTAGGCATCCATCCTCTCTGAGAATCTGCACATCAGAACACTTCCTAGAGGACCCAAACATACAACCAACCTAAAAAAACTATCAAAAAGGGTCCAAATGTCCCACACTTATACCATAATAAACCACCAGAGTCACCACATCAACTATACACAATGACTACACTGGAATTCCTGACATTGAGCATCTTACTGTAGATCCTCAAAACCTACCATTAGAAGGAAATCTGTAAAATCACACACTAGTAGGCCTACAACGTGGGAATCCTACATGCCTATCATGATACATATGATGCCTCTTTCCTCTGTAGGCCAAGAGTCTAAACCAACTCATAGGCCTCTTTCCAATGGGCCAAGAGATTGAAATCAATCATAAACATAAAATCCAAACAATATGTGCATCGCTCGAAGAAAAAATCATATACAACCATAAAATCACAAATCCAGACATCAATCCCAGTACCTGGTAACCTTGACTTCCTACCAAAATAGGTGTTCTCGAGGAACCTTCCAAGTATCCATCACAAGTTCTAACATATTCCTATATCTCCCTGTATACCAACCCAAATAGTGAAATAACAGGAAATTAACTCCTCTGATACCACTTTATAACATACCAGTGTAGATGCCACTATAACTGGTGCTCCTGGACAGTTCTCCATAAGTCTTCAAGAACACCTCCATGTATGCTAGGGGTTTCCAACTAGCAGTGGGGGTCTAATGGTAGAATTATGAGGAGACTATACCCCCCATATTAGAGTGCAGAAATAAAATTAAATAAAAAAACACCATGTATAACAGAGAATGTGGAAGAATAAATAAACTAAAACTAAACATGATTCAATAAAATGAAAATGTAGTAAAGTACTGAACAACCATGTCATACATACAACCATGATTTCCCATTGGTCCAATCACATATAAAAAAATAAATAACTAAAAGGAAAATACAACAGGACCTACTACCAACTCTGGTGTATAACATATACCCAATCTCCAATAATCTGTCAAGCTGCTCTAGCATGACCAGTAGACTCCACACGAGAAACCTGCTCAACTATGTAATCCTTGGCCTCTGCCCAATCCATCATGCATCCATGATCAACTTGAAATAAAACACAAGGTTTTAAAGTAAACTGAGATTCATATATAGTGGGTGAGAAATAAATCTCAATAGGCTACCCCAAATGGAGAACCTATAACTGCTGCCATAAGTTCATGCTCATGCAATATGATCATCTTAGCTAATACATAACTGAAAAAATACAAATAAAACAACCATAAATACTTCTACTCGAGTCCTTGACCGACCATACCTACTTTGGCCAATGATAGAATATCTCTGATAACATCTCAAGGACCGTGCATCCCAATCAACCTGCGGGCTCTATACCCATGGCCGCTATAACCGAACCTGCAAAAACCGGGGACCCATCCTATGATAGTACTATAATTTAGGGAACTAATCTAAGTCATACTATACCGTATCCTGATGACCCAAACATTATATCATACTTGGAACCTCGATGCATCTTTCCCAGTTACCACACACAAGTACTACCAAGCCCAGACCACCGGTATGACATCTATCTCATGTATCAAAAATGAAAAAGCCTCGAGAATCAGTCCAAAAATATAACACATATAAAATTAATCATGCATGGAGAATGAGTATAGAATATAAACCATGGATGAGAAGCATCAGTCCACTATCCATACTAGCTGGTATACCATCAATTCCTAGAGCATTAGTCTGGTACATAAACAACAAAGTATACTATCTGCGTCTAGAGCCTCAGTCTCACACCTAATATGTAGTATACTTTCTATCATAGAACCTCAGTATAGGAACCATATATATATAATATCGGTGGTTCCCATAGCATCAGTTTAGAACTCCAACAATGGAGTATACTATTAGTGTCTAGAGCCTCAGTCTAACACCATATCCTTAGCATACCTCATGTGCCCAGAGTCTCAGTCCAGCACCAAACCACATTCACGTGAAATCACATCCACTATACTCAACAACATAAAACAAAATGCTTGGAACCTCAATCTATCACTCAATCCATAACTAAATATCGGTACTGATACAGAACCTCAGTCTAACCATCTCGATAATGGAAATCTGGAACCATACTTGTGGATCATCTGTCCAGCTCTATCAGCCATCACAACCCATACCAGTCACCCGGGTTCCAAAATGTGAAAACCCAACCATAAAAAACCACCCCATAGGCATAATACATGTCTTAACCTAAAAAAAGAAAACATAATAATGGATGATTAAATCTCCATCTCATACCTCAATGTCTCCTCTCTATTGGCTCATACATTGACTTGGATCCCAAGGGAACACCCATAACCAAACTACTCAAGTACACACACCCTCTCAGGGATGTCCTATTAATCAAGCCCATACATGGTCCTCAAAAACCACACATAAATATATTCATCCCTACTTGGAACCTTAGAGATAGAACTCAAGTGTAAGCATCCCCTCCCAAACCCTGGTAACCACCAAACTCTCAAGCCATGATCTATCATTGAAAAATTCACAAGTATCCCTCAGTGTCCTCGAAACAATATTTGACCAATGAAATGCTAACTAGGCATCAAAAAGTGAGCCTAGGATATGCAGGAATTCTCAACATCCAACTAAAACATCAAACAAATCACTTAACCAGAAACCATCCCATTAGGGAACTATCAGGAGTCCCTCAGACTCAACTAAATGCTAAAACAACACCAAACCAAATTTTTTCAACCTGCCCTGATCCTCAACCATATGATTAAAACCTAAACTGCTCTAAACTTGAGAAAATAGTCCTAATATGTTGGGACAAACCAAGATCTCCCTAGATATACTACTCAATTCCACCTTATGGGATATATCCAAAGAACCTCAAGAAAAACACCCTGACATGCTCAGGCTAAGAAAAACATCAATCTCACAACCCTAATATGAGCCTCCAAGCCTGTAACCTAACCCATTAGAGTATCCTAATAAAAAACTCAAGTAAATCATCTTATTAAACCACTATGGTTCAAAACACCATTCATACAAACTTTACATGCCAAAATAATTCCACCATCATGATCTATGAAGAAAAGAACTCAAAATGGACCCCTATCATGTCCAAATCTGATTTCAGGGTTTCAAAACATCAAAAAACTAAAAAGAGTAACAAAAGGGAAGTACATAGTGTGTCTACCCAGAAACACAACATGTACTCCTGTCACCCCACATGGGCATGTACTCTAGATGAACTTGGTGCGTCAAGTCCCAAGTATACGTTGTGTCAATTGGGTACATGACATGTACCTTACACAAGGCACCTACCCGTGTACCTCACATGGCATGGCCATGTATCCCCATATTTCCATGTACTCAAAAATGGAATGTCACCCACATAGGGTCAATCTGTGTACCAAAAACAACCGTGTACCCCATACACAGGTCATCTAGCCATGTACTTGGCCATACACTGAGTGAAAGTACACGACGTTTCCTCCAGACTACAGACTTTGTAGTTTTATTTAGATATTCTTCCCCAAATGGGAAGAATATAGGGCATGTGTTCTTCAAACCACACTCCGTGTAGTCAGGTTTTCCGAACCCAAAACCCCTACAATCCTCCAAAAACCCCCATTTTTCCCAAATAAGATTAGATCACCCCCAGGGAGTCCTTATCAATCATAATAGGGAGATAAAACTTGAAAAAAAATTACTCTATGGGGGTTTGGAGCATACAAATAAAAAACCGGCATACCTCATGGTGTAAATGCTGAAGCTTTGGGTCCAAATCCACTCCCAGAAGTTATGAAACCTCGACCCGGTCTCTATTTACACCAAGGATAAAGTCTAGTCGCATCTCCCCTTTTATCCCCCTCCTGGTATGACTGTCACACACAAGGGAGAGGTCCTCCCTCACCTGCTGTGCAACGGAACCCCAAAATGGGGGGGGGGTATTTTATTAAATTTAAATAATTTAATTAATTAATTAATTAATTAATTAATTTCCCATTTAATAGCTATCCTGAGTCCTAAAACCTGAAGTGGGTTTATACTTCACCCAATAAACCCCCTATTCTAGACCCAACTACGAAGTCAAAATCTAAATCCGATGCTCCATTCAAAAGATACATCCACCCAAATGAAAAATTAAAATTTCTACTCAAATTGAAAAACCTATAAAAACTTGGCTCTATACACTCTCACACTCACCCCTCCCTCTTTCTCCTTCTATATATTGGTTCCGGGCATAATGGAAGCATGAAATGGTGGGTGATATATTAAAATTTATTTTAATAATCATTGCCCAAAACCAAGAGTGAGGATCTTGAACATCAAATATATAATTAATTATTTAACATTTGAAGAAATAAATATCTGGGCTTAGGAGCTTTCTTTGTTGGTGAATGTTGATCATCAAAAAATACCCTTTCAAATTACCTTTATTGCACTGTGAGGATCCAAGGATTGAATTAATCTAGTAGTGATCCATACGGGATCCTATGATTTTTGAGAAACACCACTTGATCTTCAGGTGCTAGCACAGTGATTTGAATGTCCTGCATTGTTTTTTCTTGATCAATTGTTCTTCAGTCTTGAAGAAATATCTCTTTTTCTTCTCATTCATGAGAGGCATAGATAAGGAGGAGTTGAGAGAGAATTCGTTGTGCATAAAAATTATATCTTCTCAATTTTATATGCACTAAAAAATATGATTAACCATCTATTTATAGAGTTAGTATTTAAGTTAAAATATTATTTAATTACATGTGTGCCATTAAATGACATTTATTACCTTTAATAAACCCCATGGAATATTATATTAATAATATTATTTTGTAGAATGTGACGACTTGTGCAATAAAAAATATTATTTAACCAACTTGTTTATTAATATTTTTCACTATAAACGGTCTTTATAGTGACCTAGACTTAATATACATAGATATTACATCATTTTAGATGAATATTCAGAACATTAAAAAAGTACATGCCTGAGGACCTTAATAGTTTAGTGTCTTTGGAAACTTGGAAAAATAATCTTCTATCTTGGTGAAAGATACTCAACATATACCTTAAAGATACCCCCTTTAGTACTACTACTTAAAATCTTTCTTCATAACCTAGGTAAATGAAAGAAAGGGGTGAGATTAGATGCTTAGTAAGGGTAAACAAAGGAGATACGTAAGCATAACATGAACATAAGTGTATGATAACATGAGCATAACATTTGAAGATAAAACCCTAAATTATCAAAGATCATAATAAAGAATCATATAATAAATTTAGGAAGTTCATAAGGCATGAATCATAAGGGAATCAAGATCATAATCCATGAAAGCATAACATAGAAATAAGACATGGAATTATGGAAGACACATAAACATACAAAACGATTTCCATAGTAATCAAGGATTATTTAAAAGTATATCTTAGTGGAATGATTTCACTCCCCAAACCATCTTATTAGTCAAGGTTCACTCCCAAGACCATATTAGTGAAAAAATTCCTTTACTAAACTGTGTTCAATCTCTGTTCTAGCCTTATAGTACTGAACTGAGTTAACTTCCCATTCCATCCCTGTATTAATGAAACGAGTTCACTCCTTATTCTGACCCTGTATTACTGAGCTGAGTTCAATTCTTATTTAAAAAATATATTACCGAACTAAGTTCACTTCCTGTTCTAGCCCTGTATTACTGAACTGAGTTCACTTCCCATTCTGGCCTTGTATTACTGAACCGAGTTCACTTATTGTTTTATCCCTATATTACTAAATCAATTTCACTCCTCATTATATTCCTATCCATATCACAAGATATAAATATTTACCCAATGAATTTAATAGAGATATAGGTCCCACTAGTCGCATAATTAAATCATACATACATGTGCCACAAAATAATAAAACATTCATAATATCTTGACCCATAAAAAGAGTTGGGTTTCATAAACATCATATCATAACCCATGAAATGAAATGGGTATCATAAAAATTTCCTTATATCATAACCTGTGGAAAAGATATAGGTTTCATAATAATTTCATCATATAATAAATAATCAAAGGAAGTAGGTTTCATAATCGTTTTTATAGTATAACCCATGGAAGATAAATGGGTTTTATAAAAACCTTTTCAACTTAAACATAAACCATTCAAAGAATGAATAATAATGGTGTGCTTGGATCACATCTCTAGTAAATAATAAACTATATCAAAGGATGTCATCTTATATTTAGAAGTACTCGGAAATATGCCTTGGAGAATTTCTTAAGGAAAATAACCTTTCTTTAAAAATTATTTTCTTATAAGACATTGTCAAAATACTTTTATTTGAAAACCACATGAAATTTTTTAAAGCTAGATTTAAAAATAATTTAAAACATATATGGATTAAAATATCATTTCTTCGTTGAAAATAAAAAATTTTAAATCATAAAACTTTTTGATAACCATTTTCTTTTAAAATAGCATTGAAAAATTATAAAGGAATCTTCAAAATCATTGTAATCCTTTTCTTTGAAAATAACCATTGAAAGCTTATAAAGGAAGATTTGAAAGCCATTATAATCACCTTTTAAAACATATTTTTTTAAAATCCTTTTCCTTGAAAATGATCTTATAATTTCATTTAAAAACATTTTTGGAAACATTTTTGGAAAATATAGTTTTTGAATAAAACATATTTCCAACCTAAGAGAGAAATACGGTTAGATTTTCTTAAAAACATTTTCTTAATTAACTTAAGTACAAAAGAGTATAAAAAAAGTACCAACACATGAATTTATCATGAATAAATAGAGGATAAGAAAAGTTATGATAATTTTTGAAATATGGATCATAATATTTCATCAATGGAAGCATAATAATAAACAATCTCAATAAATGATGAGATTGTATGGGTAAACTTTTACCACATTGGTAACTTTGAATCATAATCCCCATGAGAGAATAAAATTTAATAAAGCTTAAAATATAATTAAAATATGGATATTCATGATATAAAATTTGTAAGGGTTATTATATACAACTCATAAAATAATATAGGTGCATAACATAACACGTGTTTCAAAGAAGGAAAATTGAGACAAAATTACTTTACTGAGTTGGTAAAATTTGAATCATGAACCCCATATAAGAGAGATAATCAAATGAATATGTAGATACCAATAAATTTAAGGATAATAATCATATAATACATTCATGTGAAGTATATACACCACACAAAATAAATGAGTGGTGAATATGGAATGAGTTCCATAGAAATAAAAGTGAGACTGTAAATCACCTTACTACTTGAGTAACTTTTGAATCATGGCCCCCATGAAAGAATAAAATCATTTGAAACATTTAATATCATTAAACAAATGAAATTCATGATATAAATTTTTTTAGGGAATTATATTTACCACATAAAAGAAATAAGTGGTGAATATGGCATGTATCTCACAGATATAAGAAGTGAGACGAAATTCCCTTACTTTAAGTCTTAAATCTCGTCATACTTGTTCAAAAATCATGTATAATAAATATAATTTTATTATAAATATATCATATAACCATATTAATATATATAATACCATATATTACTTATTTTTGACTTTAAATTACCTATTTATTAACAATTCCATGTTAATGTTATGTTTTGGGTAATAACCACTTTGTTTTTTGTACATGTTTTGACTTGGAATTCTTAGTCTTATTACATAGATCATGATTTACTTATTTCTAGAATTTAAAAAATTATATTAATATCATATATATATTCATAATATATTTATCTATAATAATATATAAAATATCTAAATAGGAAATGAAATACACCGTTCATGGAGATGGTAGGCCATACGTACGCAAGAACACTGTTTCCATTTACTTATTGTATTAAAAAAAAGAAAAGCAAATGATATATATATATATATATATATTAATTATAGAAGAATTATTATTTCTTAAATATCACATATTTTTAATAAACCCATCCTCAATACATTCTATGTAAAGTGTGAATGAATCACATCGCTTTGAAGATGCGGTAGTCCACACATCCACTAACGATGTTATCATATTCCCACAAAATGAAAAGCATGAAGGTATGTGCTATATAATAATTAAAGAAGAATAAATACATCATGAATATCATACATATATTATAAATATAATAATTCCATTATTATTCCCAACCTTGATAGGTGGTAATGGAAGAATGAATGACACCAGTTCATGAGGCGGTATTCCGCTATAAACATGAACGATGATTGCATATCACATTTGATGGAAGTGTGCATAGGTGCAGGTAAAAACCTTAAAATAAAAATATATATGTATATTTATAAAATTATTTTGTTATATAAGCATGAAATAATAATATTTAAATGGGTGTAGAAAGAAATAAAACAAAAGTGCTTGTTGAAGAATGTTACATCTTCTTCAGGTAACTCCTTTTGGTTTGCACCTATGGAATTCCTTGGTTTTTCTTATGACCAAATTGAGTCTTCTAGAATTATAGGAGGGATTTTGGGAGATTATTTAGTAAGGTCTTTAAATATACAAAAGTCTTTAGAGGTGTGAATAATAGGGGTGAGTGCCTTTATATAGTGGAGGAGGAGTGACATTCTTGTAAATATAAAAATGTAAAAACTATTGAGAGGCCTCCCTTACATCATGTTCCTCAAAAAATAGTTAATTTTATATAAAATATAATAAATGGTATAATTTGTTTCCATAACATTTGTTTTGTAAAATTTTCTAGGTAATTCATCACCTTAAGATCAAAGTTTAACCACTTAGTAAACTCATTTTCACCTTAATCGCTGTAATTAATTTTAATTGCTTTCACAAATATTTTTGATCAAAAAATAATTTGAACTTACTATAAATTATATATTTTTTTTATTATAAATAATAAATCTATTTTCCAAATTAAAATTAGATAAGTAAAATAAATTAATTTAAAATTAACCCCACATACAGGATGAAAAAGCGGGTTTTTAATATGAAAATGTTCAAAAGTTCAATAAGTTTTTATATCCAATTTCAATGTAAAATTGTTTCCAATGAAATAAATTATATTAATATATGTATAATTGATATAAATATACTTTAAAACCAATTTAAAATATAATTTAACTATATGAATAAATTAGAAGAAAATGTAGTTTTCAATTAAAATTCAGTGTTTTTCATTATTCATAAAAAAATTAAACTTCTTAGATAAATACCAAATATTCACCCAAAGTAAATTTTGATATTCCAATTTAAAAAATGAATTTTATTTTTACAAATAAAAATTATAATAGTTTAAAAAATTAGTTTTAAAACAAGTCCACCATTAAAAGGTGATAAAACATCCTTTTAGAATAATACAACTTTTTAGTCCAAAACTAGATTTTTTATTCCTATAAAACTTATTGTATGAATTTAAAAAAAATTGTTTGAATTTTTAATATATAAATTTTATTAATATCTCTTGAAAATAGTGATTAATTTAATTTATTAAGTTAAAATTCCTTTTTGGGCATAAAAATAGTTTTTTTTCATAAAAAAATTCATTTTTATTCAATTGGTATTTATTTTCATTTCCTATTAATTGATAACCAAATAATTAATTTTATAAAAATATTTAAACCATAGATTAATAATTTATTAAATATTATTCATATCCATCATTCCAATTACCAGGTGATAACTATAATAATATTTTTTAAAAAATATTGTAGTTCAGTAAAACTCAATCTTGCATGTAACGCATATGAAAAACCTACTCTTTATTTAACATTAATAATAGATTTATTATATAAGAATAAACTTAATAAAACTTGGTTGATAGATAATTCTAGTCTATTTTTTAATTAGGTACATTACATAACAACATAAAATAGGGAATACAATATCTTTATTGAAAACTTCTTTAACATGCTCAAAATACTCCTTCAAACTTAAAACTACATGGGATATGCTGGGGAAATGGATAAGAAAGGGGTGATATATAAAGATAATTATGGTAATAAACATGGTATAAGTGGTACATGTTATACAATAGGAATATAAATGAGGAATAAAAGTAACATGAACAATAAGTCATGATATAGCATGATAATCATAACATGGGGAATGTGGAAACAACTTAAAACACTAAATCATAAACATAAGTCAAGGACAAACTCAAAAATACATAATGGTGGAAAAATTACCATAAATTAATCAGGTTGAATCCCTATAACAATGTGACATATCATAATACTAAACATTACCCAATTCATTGGACCGCCATCTGGGCAGACCCATCATATTCATTTCATTATCTTACTTAAGTGTGCCACATAGATTATACAACATGGATTCATTCATCATAACAATTTATTAAAAGGTAAAATAATGTAAAATAAATAAATTTAATTACCCAATGAATAATTATATGCGCATAAAGGTGAATACCCTTCATAGAAAAAATGGGTATGGTATTCACTACACAATTGTTTTGGCATGAAAAATCATGATGAAATTTTGGAAGTATAACGACATTATTCAAAAATTCATAAAAATGTTTTATGATAGTGAAAGTGATCAATAATAATTTGGAAATAAAATGGGTAGTAATATGGTCATGGAAAGATATGTACCAACTTTATGAAATGGAAGTATAATGCACAAGTTCATAAAGAAACTTGAATAAAGAAGAGAATGCGAGGATCCCTTACAGAATTTCTATATAGTAACAGATTAGGTAAGGGTCTAAATGAGGGAGGATAAATGATACCTAATAAAAATAAAAAAAATTGGATAGTAAGTTAATGATTATAAATGAATTAAAATATAACCAATTTAAATTAAAAGAACTAATTTCAAGGAAGGTGCTTGAATTTGAAAGGAAGAGAGGAAGGTCTCTTACTTGAGTGTGACTCCAAAAGCTTGGGAGGGGATTCTTGAGAGATTTGGGGTGCCTTGTAAGGACTCTATAAAGTGAATATAATATTATGGTCATTCTACAAGGAGTTTGAGTGTAAAGAAATGGGATATTGGGAGGGTTTATAATGAAAAATAGGGGGATTTCTTTATTATTTAGGCTTTGGACTCTACATAATAAAATATCCAAAACCACAAACCAAACCATGTTTTTTGACCATGGTTTCTAAAAAATTGGAGTGTTTATAATTATTTTATAATTATAAAGGACGAACTTATTAAAATAATTCCGTTACTTATGTGAAGGTGAGTCACACTCTTAAAGAAAGGTTTTTAAAAATTTAAAATATATTGTAAGTTTTTAAGGATTCATAATGGAATTAAAAAATAAATCAAATAAAATTTAAATCACATTATTTTAAATTTAAAACATATATTTGTTCATGTATCACATTTATAGTAATTATTAAATCACTTTTGGGTCATTATAATATCATAATACACAAAGTATATTTTTACGGTATTTAATTTTTACCCAAAAAATTGACTGTCTTAGAAAATTAAAAAAAATTCATCATTGGATAATTTTGATGTTATAATTACAAAAATAATATTCATTTTATATAAATAATTTTCTAAATATGTGAATTTTCACTTTTAAAATAAAATTGACATTTATTAAGAAATGTTGGGTTTTTTTAACAATAACAGTTTTTGAACCCTTATAAAAAATTACATTTGACTTCATAAAAATTATATGATAATTTTTATTTGACAAAAAGAATTTAAAATATAATTTAATTCAAAAATAAATTAATTCATAAATTTATTAATTGAATTTTAATATTAACTAAAAATACAATTTGTGCTTTATTGTATCCAGAATAAAATTCATTTACAAAGTAATAATAATAGGATGAAAATATATTCATTATCATATATATAAAAGTACATATTAATATTTCTAGGATCTTGAAACATATCCCTTTAATACACTAAAAAAATCCCTAATAGTATGGTGTGTGATGTTGGGACTTTCATAGAGCGGTTCAACAAACATGGTTTCAGTCGTGATCTTGATGAGCTTGAACTTCTCCCGTAAACGGTTTCACTTATGCTTAATTTGTAGGATATCAGCTTAGGCTTAGTCAACGTAAAATCCCAGAAATTCTATCTCCCTTGGAAGCTTTAATAAATGGGATTCATAGGGTATGATCCTACTGGTTGAGGCCATCACTTCCTTTGTTTGAGTCAATTGGATTTGTTAAAACCCTATATTTATATTAATCATGCGATCACTGTTCAATGACTATAATATCAATGATAATGATACTTAAAGGTCTTTTAAATATAATTGGATATAATAAAACCAAAGAAGTGAATGTGTTTTTATATAACCATATTTCATGATGGGATATTTAAATAAATAAAAAATGGGAAATTTATTTATAATAGTTTGGGACGTTACAATTTTACCCCTTAAGAAATTTCTCCCTCAAAATTTTCATTTCCCACACAAAAAGATGAGGGTAAATATACTTCACCACCTCCTATAATTCTTATGTTTCTTCTTTAAACTTTTGGTTTCTCCACAACACTTTGACAAGGTGAATTTTCATTTTTCTCAGAACTTTTTATATATGATCTAAGATCTTCACTGGCTGATCCTCACAATAAAGGTCATTCTCCAATGGTACTACCTCTATATTGAGTACATGTGAGGGGTCTGGTATGCTCGTCCTCAATAAATATACATTTAATACATCATGTACTTGAGATAGGTTCAGTGGGAGTTCTAGTCTATAGGCCACCACTCCGATACGCTCAAGGATTACAAAGGGGCCGATGCATCTTGGACTAAGCTTTACATTACTATTAAATCTCATAACTTTTACCCATATAGATATGTGTAGGAATACCATGTCTCCAGCATCAAACTCTAGGTCACATTGATAATTTTCAACATAGCTCTTATTTTGACTTTGAGTATCCTTGATGTGTTGTTTAATGGTCTTAACCTTTTACACCATTTCCTCGACCATGTCAGGACCTAGCTGTTTTCATTCCCCAAATTCATCGCAAGATTCAGGTGTTCTATACCTATTCCCATAAAGGGATTCATAGGGATCCATTTGAATGCTCAAGTTGAAACTATTGTTGTAAGTGAACTCAACCAAAAGAAGATATTGGTACCATCCTCCTTTGAATTCCATAGAACATGCTCAAAAAATGTTTTCTAATGTCAGAATAGTCTGCTCAGATTAGCCATCATTTTGAGGAAGATATTCCGTACAAAATTTCAGATCAGTGTTTAGATCATGTTGGATACTTTTCCAGAACTTGGAGGTGAATCTCAGATATCGATCAGATACAATCGATAGTGGTACTCAATACAGCTTTACCACTTCTCTGATGTATATCCATGCAAGTTGATCTAGTAATAAGTCCTCTCAAATTGTGATAAAGTGAGATATCTTTGTAAGATGATCTGCAAAAACCCATATATCATTATTTCCCCTAGATGTATTTGGAAGTATGGTGATAAAGTTCATGGTGATGTTATCCCATTTCCATTTTGGTATGGTTAAAGGTTTCATCATCCCCTTATACTTCTTCCTTTCACCCTTCACTTGTTTGAATACTAGACACTTATATGTATATTTAGAGATCTCCTTCATTATATTGTCACACCAATAGTGCTCACAAATATCTTGATACATCTTTGTGCTTCTTGGGTGAATGGATAAAGTTAAACCATGTTCATCATCCAATAATTCCTTCCTTAACTTAGGATTTTATGGAACACATAGTCTTGACCCAAATCTCACAATTCCTTCTTCATCAATTTTAAACTCTGAGGAATTAATCTTTCTCATAGATTCCTCCTTCTTATAAATTTATACATAATTTATTTGACCATACTTCAACCTTTCTAAAAGATATGGTTTAATAATAATTTTTGAAAGTATTGATGATTTTTCTTACTTTATGATTCCCATTTCCATCCTTTTTTAGATCTAAGAAGATTGGATACTTCTCCATTCTCATCATTGATAATGATTCATGATCTTTTCTACTTAAAGAATCTTACAATTTATTCTCTTTACTAAGATGCTAGTGGATTTAACAATTATAGTCCTTGATCATATATAAGAATCTTCATTGGCACATATTCATCTCTTTCTGTGTGAATATATACTTGAGGCTTTTGTGGTCCGTATATATTTCAAACTTCTCCCCAAAGAGATAATTATGATATATTTTCAATGAAAAGATCACAACCTCCAACTCCATATCATGCATGAGATATTTTTTCTCATGAACTTTCAACTACCTTGAAGCATAGGCTATGAATTTATCATTCTATATTAATAAAAAACCCAATCCCTTATTTGAAGCATTAGTGAATACTACAAAGAGTTCTCTACTTGTGGGTAGTGTGAGCATGGGAACAATGAAAAGCCTTCTTTTTTAATTCCATAAATTTCTATTCACAATCATCATTCTAAGAAAACTTTACTCCCTTACAATTTTGCTGGTAAGAGGGTTTGACAATCATGATAAATTTCACAGAAATTGGTGATAATACCCAGCTAACCCAAGGAAACTATGGATATCTATCATAGATATTGGACTTTCCCATACTTCAATTGCTTTCATATTTGAAGGGTCCATAGATATCCCATTTATTATGATGATATTACCTAAGAACGATACTTCCTTTAACCAAAAATCATATTTTCTATACTTTTCATAAAACATCTCCTTTTATAGGGTCTTTAGCATAGTGATCAGATGCTCCCCATGCTCCTCCTTTATTTTGGATTATATTAGAATATCATCTATAAATACTACCAAAAATTTGTCTAAGTAATCTCCAAATACTCTATTCATCAAGTTTATGAATATTATTGTAGCATTAGTGAATATTAATGGCATCACTATGAACTCATAGTGCCTGTACCTTGTAAGAAAAGCGGTCTTGGGAATATATTCTTCTTCACCCTTACTTGATAATATCTAGACCGAAAATCCACCTTGGATAAGTAATCTTCTTCATGTATCTGATTGAATAATTCATAAATCCTAGGAATTAGATATTTTTTCTTTATCGTGATCTTGTTAAGGTCATGATAATCAATGCAAAAGTGCATTGACCCATCCTTCTTCTTGATAAAGAGGACTGATGTACCCCATAGTGAAGTACTTGGGCATATGAACCCTTTAACTAGATTCTACTATAGTTATTTTTTTATCTTATCAAGTTCCAGAACAACCATTATATATGAATTCTTGGATAATGGAAACTCCCCAGGTATAAGCTCTATTGAAAATTCAACCTCTCGCCTAGGAGGAAGACAATGAAATTTCTCAGGAAACATATTAGCGTATTCCCTCATAATAGGCATGTATTAAAGGATGGTTCTTTCCTTAGAATCAATCATATACTCTTTCTCATAGATAAATAATATCCATGCTTAAGATGATGATTCTAAAGAATATTCACCCCCATCCTTGCACTTGTATAGAATTAGGGATCAATTCGTAATACAAAGAGTGATTTATTTCTTACAGAAATTTATGTTGGATATATATAGGGAAATCCAATACATGCCAAAAATTTCATAAAATCCCAAAAAATCCATTATGAAAATAATTACTGGAAATATCAACCCAAAAACTTTGACATACAAATCTACTTCCATGCTCTGTGGCGTTGTTTGAATAGTTCTACAAAACTTTCATAACATGAAGGAATGCATATAACTATCAAAGATAACCCTAAATTTAACTTTTTTGATTCTAGTTATACTTTATCCAATATATAATTAGGGATGAATAATTTTAAACTATTGAACACATAAATAGAAATCCAATTAAATTAAAGGGATAACTTATAAATTACATTTATTTCCTTAACTTATAAATCTCTAGGATTCAATATATGTTCTCCATGATCTATTTCATAGAATATTTCTTATGGGAATTTTTTTCCTTATTAACTATTTTTAAATAGATTATGAATTTACCAAATCATATCCCCCAGGAGTGTCAAACCAGGTGCACAATAAGGTTACCCCGAGTTAGGCCTAGAACACCCTGTTAGAGTTGTTACTCCCAGGTACATCTATGCTAGAACCAAATCCACTTGTAGTATCCAGAAAAGTATTTATTTTATTGATAAACCACTTACTCTATACTAAACAAAATTTATGGATGTTTTATTATACTTAGTCTTATCCCTAAGGCTTTCGCTATAGTTTTCTAATCCTAATCCCAAAAATAACTAAACGTTTCATCTAATACCAACTATGACAAACCTGATCTTTATTTCACATTAATACTTGATTTATTACAAAAGAATACACTTAATAAAACCTATATGATCGATAAGTATAGTTTTTTTGGTAATTAGGTTTGTTACATAACAACATAAAATAGTAAATACAACGTCTTTATTGAAAACTTATTTAACATCCTCAAAATACTCCTTCAAAATTAAAACTAAATGGGATAACCTGGAGGAATACATAAGAAGGGGTTGAGTTATAAATCCTAATAAGGGAATAAATATGGAATAAGTGGTAAATGTTAGACAATAAGTATATCAATGAGTAATAAAAGTAACATGAACAATAAGGTATGATATATCAAGATAATAATAACATGGGAAACATGACAACAAATTAAAACAATAAATAATAAACATAGGTCAATGATAAAAACACCAAGACATGACGGTGGAAAAAACCCCATAGAGTAATCAGGTTGTATCCCTATCCCAACACGTATCATGGTACTAAACATTACCCAATGCATTAGAGCGCTATTTGGGCGCACCCATCATATTCACTTCATTCTGATGCTTAAGTGTGCCACGTTGATCATAAAAAATAGATTCATTCATCATAATAATTTATTACATGTTCAAGGAATGTGTAATAAATATATGTAAGTCCCCAATAAATATTTATATGTGCATAAAGTTTAATACCCTTGATAGAAAAATGGGTATGGTATTCACTACATAATTATTTTAGCATGAAAAATCACGGTGAAATTTTGACAGCATAACAACGTTATTTAAAAATTAATAAAAATGGTTGATGATAGAGAAATGGGTATACAATAATTTGGAAACAAAATGTGTAGTAATAGGTATATGTAAAGACATGTCCCAACATTAGGAAATGGAAATAGAATGCATGAGTTCATAAAGAAACTTGAATAAAGAAGAGAAGGTGAGGATCTGTTATGGAATTTCAGCAAAGTAATGACTTAGGTAAGGATCCAAACGAGGGAGGATAAATTATTCCTCATTAAAAAAAAATCAATTTTAAATTAAGGTAATTATTATAAATAAATGAAAATATAACCAATTTAAATTAAAACAACTAATTTCTAAATAAGGTGCTTGAATGTGTGACTCCAAAAGGAAGGTCCCTTACTTGAGTGTGTGACTCTAAAATCTTGGTAGAGGATTATTGAGAGCTTGGGGGAACCTTTGGAGGACTATATAGAGTATAATTAAGAGTATTATAATTCTATAAGGATTTTTAGTGAAGAGAAATGAGATCTTGGGTGGGTTTATATAAGAAAAGAGGGGGATTTATTTATTATTTAGGTTTTGGACTCTACATAATAAAATATCAAAAACCACAAACCATGCCATGGTTTTTGATAATGTTTTATAAAAAATAGGGGTTTTTATCATTATTTTATAAGGCCAAGGTCTAAAATTATTTAAATAATTACCTTTCTTATGTGGAGATGAGTCACACTCTTAAAGAAAGGATTTTAAAATCTTAAAATATATTATATGTTTTGGATGATTCATAATGGCTTTAAAAAATAAATCAAATAAACTTTAAATAAAATTATTTTAAAGGGAAAATATATATTTGGTTGTGGATACCATTTATAATAATTATTATATTACATTTTTGTCATTATGATGTCATAATATGTAAAGTATATTTATACGGTATTTAATTTTTACCCGAAAATTTGACTGTCTCAGGAAATTATAAAAAATTCACCATTGGATAATTTTGACATTACTCTTCCAAAAATAATATTAATTTTATCTAAATATTTTTCTAAATATGTGAATTTTCACTTTTAAAATAAAACTAACCTTTATTAAGAAATGCTGTTTTTTTGACAATAATAGTTTTCAAACCCTAATTAAAAAATTAAATTTGAATTCATAAAAATTATATGATCATTTATATTTTATAAAAATTATTTAAAATATTATTTATTTCAAAAAATAATTTAATTCATAAATTTATTAATTGAATTTTAATATGAACCAAAATACTATTTGTGCTTTATTGTATCTAGAATAAAAATTATTTACAAAGTAACAATAATAAGATGAAAATATATTCATTATTATATATATATATATATATATATATAAAATACATATTTATATTTATAGGGTTTTGAAATATACCCCCTTAATATATGATAAAATTCCCTAAGAGTATGGTTCATGATGGTGGGAATTTCATGGGGCGGTTCAATAAATATGGTTTGGGCCGTTATCTCAATGATCTTGAACTTCCCCCATAAACTGTTTCAATCATGATTAAGTTGTTGGATCTCAGCTTGGGATTGGTCAAGGGAAGATACTAGAAATTCTATCTCCCTCAGAAGCTTTGATATTTGGGTTTTATAGAGTACGATCCTTTTGGTTGAGGCCATCACTTCCTTTGTTTGAGTCAATTGGATTTGTTAAAACCCTATATTTATACTAATCACATGATCACTACTCAATGAATATAATATCAACAGTAATGATAGTTAGTAGTCTTTTAAATCAAACAGGATATAATAAAACCAAATAATTGTATGTGTTTTTCTATAACCATATTTGATAATGAGATATTTAAATAAATAAAAGGGTAATTTAATTTATAACAGTTTGGGTTGTAACAACATAATCTATCAAAGGAACTCGAAATTCTGTGTAACAAAATCTAGACATAATGTTGCGTGTACTGAAATCTAATCTAAGTGTTTTGTGTAGCATAGTCAAATCTTGGTGTTGTATATAAATAAAACTTAACATGGTGAAGTGTGAAATTAAATCCATTAAATAGTTTTTAAAAAACATTTCATAAAAACCCAAGGGTGATACATTCTACCCCCCTTAAAATGAATTATCCCTCAAAATTATATGGGTCTGTAGGATCGAAATAATGATGTAGATGCTCAATTTACAAGAGGGGGGGGGGGGGTGAATTGTATACTTTAAAAATTCCTTTGGAACCTTTAAATTTAGTTATGAATAACTATGTTTTCTTTAAGTAAAGGAAATGGCTAGGTTTAACAAAGTTAAACTTAATCAAATTCACAACACCTCTAATATCAAATGAAAACTTGGAAAGAGATTCCAAAAGTAGGTTCCGGAAATATGGTTCTAGAAATTGAAACGTAACAAAAGATTACAATATGAGATTCTACCTTAAAGCGTATAGAATCTAAATGAAACAGAGTACAAGTAAGAAAGTATAAGAAAGTTATACTTTCCTTATAATACAAAATTCAGTGGAAATAAACAAGTAGTAAAACTACAAGTAACAAGATATAAGTCTTTTAACCCAAAGAGAAGGGTATCCAACAACCTTGGATAAAGGTCCCTTGATTTATACTTTCAAGCAAGTCTGTCTTACCCACACCAGGGTAAGCCCTCGATACGAAGATCGGAGTGTCTCTGTCTTGCTATACCCGCAAGCCCTCAACTTCAAGGTAGTTGGAAACCTCTGTCTTCCTCAGTAAGGAAGCCCTCGAACTTCAAGGTATTCGGCACCTCCGTCTTCCTATCCCTGGAAGTCCTCGAATGTAATCACAAACATTCGGAGTCGCACGAAGCTTTGAGAGTTAATAAGAGCCTCTCTCTCTAGAAATCACTTCAACAACATGTATGCACAATAACCAAGTTGTTCATCCATCAGTCGTGAGCTCTTTCAAATGAGCTCCTATTTATAGGTAAGGTCGGCCTCCTTTCCAACGGTCATATTTTCCTTAAAAATCGGAGGGACCTGTACACGTGTAACTTAACCAACAGTTAGTTCATAACAGAATACATGACATCTTTTTATAAAAAAACAAGTGTAACATAATATACGACATCGTTTTAACTCTTAACTAAAAAGATTCGGAGTGAAGGTTTAGAGTTAAAGTTCGGAGTGTAAGGAAAATAATAAAGAGTAGACAAAATATAAAGGCATAAGCAAAATGAAAGTTCGGAGTGAACATTCGGAGTCTGAATAAATTCAGAGTGTATAAAACAAAGATGATCAGATTCTGTTTAATAGATGAATTCAGAATGTGAATTCGGAATGAGAATTCGTCATGAGAGTTTGTCATCAGAATTCGTAATGAGAATTCATCATCAGATTTCATAATGAGAATTTATCATCAAAATTTGTAATGAGAATTCATTATTAGAATTCGTAATGAGAATTCATCATCAGAATTCGTAATGAGAATTCATCATCAGAATTCGTAATGAGAATTCGTTGTTGAACTTCATAAGGATTCACATCCTAAATTTGATGTATAACTTAATTAGAGTTCGTATCCGGAATTCAGAATGAAACTTTATTACAGTTCTCATCTGGATTTCGGAGTGAAACTTTATTATAGTTCTTTTCCAGAATTCGGATCCTAAAAATAGAATACCTCATTTCAAAGTTTTAAAAAATTCTGAGAAAACAGAAATGAATCCGAATCTTACACTTAAGAAAAATATGGATGAAAATATGATAAGGATAATTTTTCTTACAAAAGTGATTTTCCTTATAAAAGCAATTTTCCTTATAAAAGAAATTTTTCTTATAAAAGAAATTTTCTTATAAAAGCAATTTTCTTAAAGATAAGGTGTTTGTGATTTTCAAAACAAGAAGGAATGGAAAAGTCATAAGGAAAACCTTATTGACTCAACAATATCCCCCTTTTTGGAAAGCACAAACATCCTTACAAAAAAGAAATTCTAATAAGAAAGAAAAACATTAAGGCTTATCTCCCTTTTCTATAAGGATATTGATGAATACGACTAACTCCCCCTTAAGCTTTGAAACTCTAAGGATCGTATTCTAGATTTCCGGAGTGACATTTTATTACGAGTAAGAAAGTCTTCTCTAATGAAAAAAACTCCCCCTTAGATAAACTCTTATTAGAGTTTGTTTTCTTTCTCACCCTTTGTTAGGATTCTTTTTCCCTTTTATTAGAGTTCTTTTCCTTCTCCCCCTTTGTGATTTTCAAAAATAATGCAAGGGAATGGAAAATATAACAAAGTACCTGAAAGATTAGTAGAACAAAAAGAAGAAACGAGCAAGCACAAAAATTTTATTAAGATTGAAAATTTCAACAACAAAAGAGTTAAATTACAACAAAAGATCGGATCTGTCTATTTGGGATCTTTTTCCTTTGCCATGAGACCCTTTAGAATAGTCTTTATCTTCTTTAAGTATTTATGATCTTCTTCATCTTGCTTCTCTAAGACCACTATTCTTGCAGATTGAGCTTCGATCTTTTCTTCCTGGGCTTGAATCTTTTATTCCTGAGCCTTAAATTTCTCTTGAAACTCAATCTGATGATCTCTTTCAAACTTCCAGTTTTGAGAGATAGAATTTAGCTTCCCATTAAGATCTCTGACTTCTTGAATCCAGAAGTTCTTTTCATCTGTCAGCTTCTCTTCAAAAGAAGAAGTCAACTCATTTATCTTCCTGTCCTCAGTCTCAAAAGCATCTTTAACATTGTCTTGAAATTCGTCAAATAGCCTCATCTCTTCTACAGTCTTCTTCGACCAGTTTGTCCTCCTCTTGCAAGATTTTCTATGAGCTTCGTAGCCAACAAAAAAGGTTTTGAACTGAGCCTCAATATCAAATGAAAACTTGGAAAGAGATTCCAAAAGTAGGTTCCGGAAATATTGTAACGACCCAATCTTTTTGAGTATTATATTAACTTACTCTTAATGATTTAATAAGACGTTAATGGTTAATGCAGAAAGAGGAGTCGATGGCTTCATCCAGTAGACTCAACCTTTATGAAGCCCACTTATCAGAGCTTGGGAAGGAGGTAGCATCTGTGGGCTTCGCTCTGGACCAAGCCCAAGCCGAACTCCAGCGTGTCAAGCTTGAACGGAAACGCTTGCAGGAGAAGTTCAAGTTAGTAGAGATTACTACTAGGGCAATGTTATCTGAGCCTCCCTCAGATTCTCTCACCATAGCACACCTTACACTCAGGTCTTATTCCGGTGTTATAAGGGGCTATGTGACGAGACCCTAGCATCCTTGTGTAGTCCTTTCGGGTGAATAAATTGAGATTTCTTCCTTTAGTGATGTTTGTGAAATTTCAAATGTCCGGATAATTTTAGAATGTATTTTATTGATGAATTTTAAAAAAGGGATATTTTGAAATATTTATGTAAACCCTAAATAACTAATGATGTGTAATGATTTTCAAAAAATGGTCTTCTACAAAAGTGTTCATTAAGGAATTTGGAGTCTAATAAGATCAACTTATTTTTTGATGAATAGTAAATAGTGAATAGTGATTTTACGCGTAGGATTAGTAATGTGACCAAATGGATTAGTAATCTCACTTAAAGAAAGTTTTAAAATAATCTAGGCACCTTGATTAAGTAATGTGATTCAATAAAATGGGTAAATAACAGTTTCATAAATTATTATTCAAGTATTAGTTTTTTCGGATGAATAGTGTTTTTTAATTAAAAATTTAATTAAAAATAATTAGAAAATTATTTTTATAAAAATGACTTTATTTTTGAACTCATAGCATCGATATTATGTTATGGTAAATTTTGGGGATTTTTCTAAAAAAATGAATTTTCGGTGAATAGTGTATTTATTTAAAAATAAAATTAAAAATATTTATAAAATTATTTTTATAAAATGGAGTTCATTTTTGAAATCATAGCATTGATATTTGGTTAATGTGAAATATTGGGATTTTTCTGAGAAAGTTGAATTTTCAGTGAATAGTAAAAATACAGTTTTAGGGTTTCGGTATGTTTAATGACATCATAACGGTGTCATGATGATGTCATGAGATCTTTTGAGGGTTTGCCGGACAAGGGTGATGAATTATTGTTTTGGGGGCCCCATGTGGCCTAACTCCATGATAAATGCCAAGGGAGAGCACATGGGTTTGAGAAAAGCACATGTGAGGTGTCCCTTGGCCATTAATGCTTTGTCCCCTCACTTTCCCTATAAATACCACCCTTTCCTCCTTTAGTTTTCACTCCCAACTCTCCCCCAACTAAGTTCTGGTCTTCTTACCTTCCAAGGAGTCCTCCCAAGGTGCCCCCAAGCCCTCAAGGTCCAATCCTTTGAGTTTCAAGAGTCACGTTTTAAGGTAAGGGATCCGACCCCTCTCTTTCTTTTCATGTAATCTCTTTTATGTCATTCCTATTATGCTCCATGTTTTTATGTGAGAGGATGTTCTTTTATATTCCTCTTACTTCCCTTTCATGTTTATATGATGAGAGATCCCCTCTTACTCTCATCATTTCGTTTTATGAAAGTTTAAGTGACGCCGTTAGGATGCCGAATTTTTAAGGGATTCTTTCACCCTTCTCATTTTTCAAGTTCGATTTTCATGTCAAGTATTTCAAGTTCCTTTTTATTATGTTGGGGTATGATCTCTATATCTATTATACTGATCTCTTATGATCATATGATGAGGGACCCTATTTGATCTTGTCAAATCATTTTCTTTTGAAGTTAAGTGACGCCGTAAGGCTGCCGAATTTTCATAAGAGAAATCTAATCTTTTTTCCTTCCATGTTTTTCATTTCAAATGGTATGTCCCTAAAATTTCATTACCATGTCCATATGTCCTTCTTATTCTTTCACCCTACTGTTTTATGGATCATTTATGAGTGGGTTACCCATGTCCCCTCTCATTTCAATGTTTTCTAAAACCCCGAAACTTAGCCGTTATGCTGCAGAATTTTCCCCTCAAAATGCCTCTCTCTTTTCTCAAAAATTATTTTATGTTATAAAGTGAATACTCAAAGCTCTTATTTCTACAAGGGTATTCACATATATATCAAAATTTTCCATTTTAAATTCTGAGATTTACATACATGAGACCCGCTTTCCCTTTCCGTGGGTTTAAAGTGACGAAAAGATCATGTCTTTAAAGCAGTTTTTAAAACGTTATGATTATGAAATGAAACCCATTTATTTTATGCTATGTGGGTTATTTATGAAATGTTTGATGATGATATATGTGGCTCACATGATAATAAAGGCAAATTTAAGGGTGCGCCCTGATAGCGCTCCAATGCATTGGGTAATGATGTAACCACTAGAGATTACAATTTTCATGATACCTTGGTGAATAACCTTGGTAATTTTCAAATGACACCTTGGGGATGGACCTTGGTGATATGTTCATGATTGTCTATGTTAAATGATGTAGCCACATCTTCAAGTTATGGAAAATGTTATTTTTATTATTAAATGCCTCATGATTTTCTTTCTCATGCCTTAAAGTTCTTTTCATGTCCTTATTGAAGTATACCAAGTTCACATGTAAAATGTTCCTCTTGTTTCCCTTACTGGGCCTTCTGCTCACCCTTTCTTTTGATGTATGTCCCCAGGTTATGAGATGCAGTAATGAACCTAGAATGAACTTAAGGAGACGCCTTTCAAGTGTTTAAGAAGAATGTTTTATGTTGTTTTCATGTATTATGTTCCTGGTTTCCAAGACACTAGACCTTAAAGATCCTCAGTTTTGTGTAATGTAATGAAAGTTTATGTTATAAAATGGCGGGATGCTATAGTTGGTATCAAAGGATGGTTTAGTTATTTGTGGAAATTAGGATATAAAAACTTTAGGAAGAACCCTATAGAAAAGTTTAAATATAGGAAAACTTCCTGGTATTTTGGTAAGTATTGAGTAAGTGGTCTATCAAACAAATACATCCCTGTCTGGATACGAGCAGGTAGAGGCGGCTCTGGCACAGATGTACATAGGGGTAAAACCCGAAAACACCGCTTTGAGCTAGACTCGAACGGGAACTGGTGCACGATAACGGGCCTTGCTGCACTCTTAGTTACGACACTCCCGGGGGATATGTTTGGTTAATCACAAGCTTTTTATGAATCATTATGAAGGAATTATAGAGAAGTATAATTGTTTAAGCATGAAGTCTTAGTTAAAAGATTCATAAATGAAATAAGTTTCTCACTAAGGTTTTATTCTTTTAGAAGATGGCGGGAAATAGGAGGAACCGTGCCGATGGTGACCGCAATGCACCATGTGCTGATGGACCTCCGATGGAAGCCGGAATGGAAAAATTCATGCGAATGATGAACCAACTGACTCAAGTTATGAGTAATAACTTGAATCAAGCTGAGAGGCCGAACTCACCACGAAGGGAACAACACTCTGTTTAGTCCTTCATGCGTCAACGACCGCCAACATTCAGTGGATCTACTGACCCATTGGTTGCGGAACAATGGATAAGCTCCATTGAAAAGATCTTTTCTTTACTTCATTGTTCGGAACAAGAAAAAGTCACCCTTGCTGTTTACCGCCTTGAGGGAGAAGCTGATCAGTGGTGGTCACTGATCAAAAACACGAATCCACGAGGAGAGATGGAAGCTATAAAGTGGGAAGAATTTCGGGGGATTTTCTTTAACAAGTATTTCCCTCGTTCCATGAGAACGAAAATGGAGAAAGAGTTTCTCGAGATGAAGCAGAAGGAGAACGAATCTGTCGGAAGCTATGAGATGAACTTCACAAGGCTTTCCCGTTATACCTCAAGCTTTGTCATGGACCCTAATGGGAAGGTTGATAGATTCTTTGGCAGACTACGACCCCATCTGCGGAAGAATCTAGCCAACAGGGACTACGATAGCTATGAAGAAATAGTTTGAAGTGCTATGAAAGTTGAACTAGAGTTTGGGGAGACACAATGGTCTCACAAATCTAATGAGAAGAAGAGAAATCTAGAACCAATCCTGGGAAGAAGTTTTGATCAGGAAAGAGGTGGAAAGCATATGCAACATGCCACATGCAATAAATGTGGGAAGAAGCATCCGGGGAACTGCTTGATCGGAAGTGGTAAGTGCTATAGGTGTGGAAAAGAAGGCCATATTTCTCGGAATTGTCGTAGTGATGTGAAGCCTCAACTTCCCAACACTAACGACAGAGGAAAGATGGTTATGGCCCTACCCGAAGTCACATGCTTCAAGTGTGGACAGCTTGGGCACTTTGCTAATCAATGTCCAAATCCGAGGGCGGTGGAGGGGAATCACCATCAACCTCAGCAGAGGCCAAGGGAGAAAGGTCATGCTTTCGCTATCACAACAACTGAAGTTGAAGTTCCGAATGATGTGGTAGCAGGTACTCTTGTTGTCCTCTCAAAACTAGCAAGTACTTTATTTGATTCTGGTTCTACGCATTCCTTTATTTCCTCCAAGTGTGCAAGGAATATAGAATCAATCCCCGAACTGCTAGAGGTAGAGTTGTCAGTCAAGACTCCAAGTGGTATTATCCTTGCATCAAAAGTATTTAGAGACTCTAGTGTTTACTTTGGTGAGCTCAATCTTATCGCAAATCTAGTAGTCATTCCCATGATGGAATTCGACATTATACTAGGGATGGACTGGCTCTCAAAGTATAATGCTAAGATCAAATGCAGAAGTAAGGAAATCTCAGTAGTCTTGAATGAACGACCTACAGTTATCTTCCAAGGAGAGATATCCCGAACTGATCCCCATCTAGAAGCACCTCCCATAGTTTTCTTTATGGAGTTAATCAGTGATGATGAAGAAGGGAAAGGGATCATACAAATTGAAGATGTTCCGATTGTTCAGGAATACATGGATGTATTTCCTGAGGAGTTACCTGGACCTCCCCCAGAAAGAGAGGTAGAGTTCTCCATTGAACTCGTACCTGGGTCTCAACCGATATCAAAGACTCCGTATAGAATGGAAAATGTGGAGCTATAGGAGTTAAAGAAAAAACTCCAAGACTTGTTAGAGAAGGGGTTTATCCGACCGAGTGTGTCTCCTTGGGGAGCACCAGTTCTCTTTGTGAAGAAGAAGGATGGATCAATGCGGTTATGAATTGATTATAGATAACTTAATGGGATCATAGTGAAGAACAGATACCCTCTTCCAAGAATTGATGATTTATTTGACCAACTTCGTGGGGCTCAATTCTTCTCTAAGATTGACCTTCGATCTGGTTATCATCAACTGAGGGTGAAGAAGGAAGATATTCCAAAGACTGCCTTCCGATCAAGATATGGGCATTATGAGTTTACTGTTATGCCCTTCGGCTTGACTAATGCTCCTGCTATTTTCATGGATTTGATGAATAGAGTCTTTAAGGACTACCTTGATAACTTTGTGGTAGTTTTTATTGATGATATTTTGATATATTCAAAAAGTCATGAGGAGCATGAAGATCATCTGAGGGTTATTTTGAAAACTCTACGGAAGGAGAGGCTCTTTGGGAAGTTCAGCAAGTGTGAGTTTTGGTTACAACAAGTGGCTTTCTTGGGGCACATCGTAACCAATGAAGGAATCTCGGTTGACCCTGCAAAGACAATGGTTGTGGAGGAGTGGCCTCAACCCACAACAGTAATTGAGATTCGTAGTTTCCTTGGTTTAGCGGGATATTATAGGAGGTTTGTGAAAAACTTTTCACGGCTTTCTAATCCACTAACCAAGTTGACTCGAAAAGGGGTTAAGTTCATCTGGACAAAGGAATGCGAGGAAAGTTTCCAAGAGCTGAAGAAGAGATTGGTTACTGCACCTGTGTTAACACTACCCTCTATCGGAGAAGGATTCGTTATTTTTAGCGATGCATCTCTGAAAGGTCTTGGGTGCGTCCTCATGCAAAATGACAAAGTAATTGCTTATGCATCTCGACAGTTGAAGATTCATGAGCAGAATTATCCTACGCATGATCTAGAGCTGGCGGCAGTTGTTTTTGCTCTAAAGATATGGATGCACTATCTTTATGGGGAGAAATGTGATATATACACTGACCACGAAAGTCTAAAGTATATTTTCACTCAGAAAGAATTGAACATGAGACAAAGGAGATGGTTGGAGCTTATTAAAGACTATGATTGTTCAATTCATTATCACCCTGGAAGAGCAAACAAAGTCGCGGATGCATTAAGCAGGAAAGATCCTGTTGTTCTGGCAACAATGAGGATCCTGGGAGATCCCTTGATTAAAGATCTAGTAAAACTGGACATGGGAATTATAAGGAAAGGGACATCATCAACCCTATCCCAAATGATTTCTCAACCTTCATTACTAGAGAAGATCAAGAAGGCTCAAAAAGAAGATCCTTTACTGCAGGAGAAGTTCGAGGCTGTGAAGGATGGGAAGTTCCCTGATTTCAATATTGATCAAGAAGGTGTATTGAAATTTCGTACAAGACTATGTGTTCCATCTATTCCAGAGATAAAGAAAGAACTGATGGATGAAGCTCATAGCTCTACATTCTCTATACATCCGGGAAGCACTAAGATGTATAGAGACCTTCGTGATCATTATTGGTGGGATAACATGAAGAGGGAGATTGCCGATTACACTACAAGGTGCTTGGTGTGTTAGCAAGTAAAGGCAGAAAGACAACTTCCTAAGGGGGTATTACAACCGCTACCCATACCAGTATGGAAGTGGGATAATATCACCATGGACTTTGTAACTGGTCTCCCAAAAACATCTAAAGGAAACAATGCGATATGGGTTATTGTGGACCGTCTCACCAAGACAGCCCATTTTATCTCTATTCGGGAAGATTTCTCTCTAGATCAGCTTGCCAAGATATACGTGAAGGAAGTGGTAAGGCTGCATAGGGTACCACTATCCATCGTATCTGATCGTGACCCAAGATTCACATCAAAATTCTGGAGAAGTCTTCAGCATGCTCTGAACACTGAATTGAATTTTAGTACGGCCTATCATCCTCAAACTGATGGCCAATCTGAAAGGACTATTCAGACACTCGAAGACATGCTGAGATTATGCTCAATGGAATTTAAAGGTGGATGGGATCAACACCTCCCATTAGTGGAGTTCTCCTATAACAACAGCTTCCATGCGAGTATTCAGATGGCACCCTATGAAGCTCTGTATGGAAAGCGGTGTAGAACTCCTACTTGTTGGGATGAAACTGGTGAGAGGAAGCTTCTTGGGCCTGATCTCGTGCAAGAGATGACGGAACAGGTTCATGCCATCCAGTAACACATAAAGGCTGCTCAGAGTCGGCAGAAGAGCTATGATGACAATCGTCGAAGGGACTTGGAGTTTGGTGTTGGTGACAAAGTCTTCCTTCGAATTTCTCCATGGAAGAGAGTCATGCGATTTGGGAAGAAAGGGAAGCTCAGCCCTAGGTACATTGCCCCCTATGAAATCCTTGATCGCATAGGAGCAGTGGCCTATCGTCTATCACTTCCACCGAACCTAGCTCAAGTTCATGATGTCTTCCATGTATCTCTCTTGAGGAAGTACATACCCGACCCTTCGCATGTACTGAACCCAGAGGTGGTACAACTTGAACATGACCTCTCTTATGAAGAGCAGCCAGTGGAGATCTTAGACCGTAGAGACAAGGTTCTACGAAACAAGACTACCCACCTTGTGAAAGTGTTGTGGAGGAATCATAAGTACGAAGAAGCGACTTGGGAGCCCGAGGAAACGATGAAGAAAAAGTACCCTCACCTTTTCGGATAGGCCTCAAGTATAAATTTCGGGGACGAAATTTCTTAAGGGGGGAAGAATGTAACGACCCAATCTTTTTGAGTATTATATTAACTTACTCTTAATGATTTAATAAGATGTTAATGGTTAATGCAGAAAGAGGAGTCGATGGCTTCATCCAGTAGACTCAACCCTTATGAAGCCCACTTATCAGAGCTTGGGAAGGAGGTAGCATCTGTGGGATTCGCTCTGGACCAAGCCCAAGCCGAACTCTAGCGTGTCAAGCTTGAATGGAAATGCTTGCAGGAGAAGTTCAAGTTAGTAGAGATTACTACTAGGGAAATGTTATCTGAGCCTCCATCAGATTCTCTCACCATAGCACACCTTACACTCAGGTCTTATGCCGGTGTTATAAGGGGCTATGTGACGAGACCCTAGCTTCCTTGTGTAGTCCTTTCGGGTGAATAAATTGAGATTTCTTCCTTTAGTGATGTTTGTGAAATTTCAAATGTCCGGATAATTTTAGAATGTATTTTATTGATGAATTTTGAAAAAGGGATATTTTGAAATATTTATGTAAACCCTAAATAACTAATGATGTGTAATGATTTTCAAAAAATGGTCTTCTACAAAAGTGTTCATTAAGGAATTTGGAGTCTAATAAGATCAACTTAATTTTTGATGAATAGTAAATAGTGAATAGTGATTTTACGCTTAGGATTAGTAATGTGACCAAATGGATTAGTAATCTCACTTAAAGAAAGTTTTAAAATAATCTAGGCACCTTGATTAAGTAATGTGATTCAATAAAATGGGTAAATAACAGTTTCATAAATCATTATTCAAGTATTAGTTTTTTCGGATGAAATAGTGTTTTTTAATTAAAAATTTAATTAAAAATAATTAGAAAATTATTTTTATAAAAATGACTTTATTTTTGAACTCAGAGCATCGATATTATGTTATGGTAAATTTTGGGGATTTTTCTAAAAAAATGAATTTTTGGTGAATAGTGTATTTATTTAAAAATAAAATTAAAAATATTGATAAAATTATTTTTATAAAATTGAGTTCATTTTTGAAATCATAGCATTGATATTTGGTTAATGTGAAATTTTGGGATTTTTCTGAGAAAGTTGAATTTTCAGTGAATAGTAAAAATACAATTTTAGGGTTTCGGTATGTTTAATGACATCATAACGGTGTCATGATGATGTCATGAGATCTTTTGAGGGTTGTCCGGCCAAGGGTGATGAATTATTGTTTTGGGGGCCCCATGTGGCCTAACTCCATGATAAATTCCAAGGGAGAGCACATGGGTTTGAGAAAAGCACATGTGAGGTGTCCATTGGCCATTAATGCTTTGTCCCCTCACTTTCCCTATAAATACCACCCTTTCCTCCTTTAGTTTTCACTCCCAACTCTCCCCCAACGAAGTTCTGGTCTTCTTACCTTCCAAGGAGTCCTCCCAAGGTGCCCCCAAGCCCTCAAGGTCCAATCCTTTGAGTTTCAAGAGTCACGTTTTAAGGTAAGGGATCCGACCCCTCTCTTTCTTTTCATGTAATCTCTTTTATGTCATTCCTATTATGCTCCATGTTTTTATGTGAGAGGATGTTCTTTTATATTCCTATTACTGCCCTTTCATGTTTATATGATGAGAGATCCCCTCTTACTCTCATCATTTCGTTTTATGAAAGTTTAAGTGACGCCGTTAGGCTGCCGAATTTTTAAGGGATTCTTTCACCCTTCTCATTTTTCAAGTTCGATTTTCATGTCAAGTATTTCAAGTTCCTTTTTATTATGTTGGGGTATGATCTCTATATCTATCATACTGATCTATTATGATCATATGATGAAGGACCCTATTTGATCTTGTCAAATCATTTTCTTTTGAAGTTAAGTGATGTCGTAAGGCTGCCGAATTTTCATAAGAGAAATCTAATCTTTTTTGCTTCCATGTTTTTCATTTCAAATGGTATGTCCCTAAAATTTCATTACCATGTCCATATGTCCTTATTATTCTTTCACCCTACTGTTTTATGGATCATTTATGAGTGGGTGACCCATGTCCCCTCTCATTTCAATGTTTTCTAAAACCCCGAAACTTAGCCGTTATGCTGCAGAATTTTCCCCTCAAAATGCCTCTCTCTTTTCTCAAAAATTATTTTATGTTATAAAGTGAATACTAAAAGATCTTATTTCTACAAGGGTATTGACATATATATCAAAATTTTCCATTTTAAATTCTGGGATTTACATACATGAGACCCGCTTTCCCTTTCCGTGGGTTTGAAGTGACGAAAAGATCATGTCTTTAAAGCAGTTTTTAAAACGTTATGATTATGAAATGAAACCCATTTATTTTATGCTATGTGGGTTATTTATGAAATGTTTGATGATGATATATGTGGCTCACATGATAATAAAGGCAAATTTAAGGGTGCGCCCTGATAGCGATCCAATGCATTGGGTAATGATGTAACCACTAGAGATTACAATTTTCATGATACCTTGGTGAATAACCTTGGTAATTTTCAAATGACACCTTGGGGATGGACCTTGGTGATATGTTCATGATTGTCTATGTTAAATGATGTAGCCACATCTTCAAGTTATGGAAAATTTTATTTTTATTATGAAATTCCTCATGATTTTCTTTCTCATGCCTTAAAGTTCTTTTCATGTCCTTATTGAAGTATACCAAGTTCACATGTAAAATGTTCCTCTTGTTTCCCTTACTGGGCCTTCTTCTCACCCTTTCTTTTGATGTATGTCCCCAGGTTATGAGATGCAGTAATGAACCTAGAATGAACTTAAGGAGACGCCTTTCAAGTGTTTAAGAAGAATTTTTTATGTTGTTTTCATGTATTATGTTCCTGGTTTCCAAGACACTAGACCTTAAAGATCCTCAGTTTTGTGTAATGTAATGAAAGTTTATGTTATAAAATGGCGGGATGCTATAAATATGGTTCCGGAAATTGAAACTTAACAAAAGATTACATTATGATATTCTACCTTAAAGCGTATAGAATCTAAATGAAACAGATTACAAGTAAGAAAGTATAAGAAAGTTATACTGTCCTTATAATACAAAATGCAGCGGAAATAAACAAGTAGTAAAACTACAAGTAACAAGATATAAGTCTTTTAACCCAAAGAGAAGGGTATCCAACAACCTTGGATAAAGGTCCCTTGATTTATACTTTCAAGCAAGTCTGTCTTACCCACACCAGGGTAAGCCCTCGATATGAAGATCGGAGTGTCTCTGTCTTGCTATCCCCGCAAGCCCCCAACTTCTAGGTAGTTGGAAACCTCTATCTTCCTCAACAAGGAAGCCCTCGAACTTCAAGGTAGTCGGCACCTCTGTCTTCCTATCCCCGGAAGTCCTCGAATGTAATCACAAACATTCGGAGTCGTACGAAGCTTTGAGAGTTAATAAGAGCCTCTCTCTCTAGAAATCACTTCAACAGCATGTATGCACAATAAACAAGTTGTTCATCCATCAATCGTGAGCTCTTTCAAATGAGATCCTATTTATAGGTAAGGTCGACCTCCTTTCCAACGGTCATATTTTCCTTAAAAATCGGAGGGACCTGTACACGTGTAACTTAACCAACGGTTAGTTCATAACAGAATACAAGACATCGTTTTATAATAAAACAAGTGTAACATAATATACGACATCGTTTTAAATCTTAACTAAAAAGATTCGGAGTGAAGGTTCAGAGTTAAAGTTCGGAGTGTAAGGAAAATAATAAAGAGTAGACAAAATATAAAGGCATAAGAAAAATGAAAGTTCGGAGTGAACATTCGGAGTCTGAATAAATTCAGAGTGTATAAAACAAATATGATCAGATTCTATTTAATAGATGAATTCAGAATGTGAATTCGGAATGAGAATTCGTCATGAGAGTTCATCATCAGAATTCGTAATGAGAATTCATCATCAGATTTCGTAATGAGAATATATCATCAGAATTCGTAATGAGAATTCATCATCAGAATTCGTAATGAGAATTCATCATCAGAATTCGTAATGAGAATTCGTTGTCGAACTTCGTAAGGATTCGCATCCTGAATTTGATGTAGAACTTAATTAGAGTTTGTATCCAGAATTCTGAATGAAACTTTATTACAGTTCTCATCTGGATTTCGGAGTGAAACTTTATTACAGTTCTTGTCCAAAATTCGGATCCTAAAAACAGAATACCTCATTTCAAAGTTTTAAACAATTCTGAGAAAACATAAATGAATCCGAATCTTACACTTAAGAAAAATATGGATGAAAATATGATAAGGATAATTTTTTTTACAAAAGTGATTTTCCTTATAAAAGCGATTTTCCTTATAAAAGAAATTTTTCTTATAAAAGCAATTTTCTTATAAAAGAAATTTTCTTAAAGATAAGGTGTTTGTGATTTTCAAAACAAGAAGGAATGGAAAAGTCAAAAGGAAAACCTTATTGACTCAACAGGGTCATCAAAGGTTTAATACTTGAAATTTCCTCTCTTAGAAACCCACATCATAAAAATGAATAATAAAACTTCATTTAAAAGGGAAAAGTTGGAAAATAATGGTTACCCAAGTTAACTCATAACTAGGTTTTTACATAGGATAACATAGGTGAAGATTTGGACATGGAAGAAACGTGTATATAATAATAAAGAGTGATAAAGATCACTTATAAAAAAAAAGTGGGCGATTCAGAGAAAGTTAACAATTAAAATACCAAAAACCAAAGAGGCATGAAAGTGGTCATTGTTACCATAAAAAATGATGATAATAGGATAATATTTTATTTCAAGATCCTTTTCCTAAAATTGAATAATTTTCACAAGGGGATATAATTACTTGATTTAATTTCATTATATGTGAAAAATATCACCTTTTGGTTGTGCCTTGACCAATTTTCTTCATCTCTTATTCAAAAAAAAGAAGGTGAATATTTTATCCCTAAAGAACTATTGGATCATAAGGTCCATAAAGTATGATAAGTAATTTCATCTATCTTTAGTTACCATTATGACAAAAAAGATTATCACAGGTTATCCAATATGCATAAATCCTTATATAGCGAGATAATACTTTAATCTATAAAACTCATCCAAAGTTTAACTCAAAACATTCCATAAATGGTTAACCTTGTAACCCTTAAGAAAGATGAAAATACAAAAATTTACAAACAAGCTAACCAAACATCTCAAAATCATCTTAACTTTGATACCCTGTATGTCATAAAGCAACTCTTGGTTGTCACATACCAAACATGTGAATACCTTTTCATGTATTCTTGAAACATGGTAATAACTAGATTTTCCATAAATCTTTATTGAAAACATGAATTCTTTATTATTCCAAAGATTATTAGATATATTCCATAAATTAAAAAAATTCCATTAACTCCATCCATGATATCATAAACCACTTTTTCTACAAATCTTATATCTATTTCCAGGGTAATCAGTACTATTAAATTTACTTTATTCTCATCCAACATTTCTTTATCCAAACTAAAAACTATTTTATCTACATCTGGAACACATTAAGGGTTACCTTCACTTAATAAAAATATAACCATTCCATTAAATCACTTTTCAAGGTCATCAACACCATTCAATATATTTTTTAAAGTCTTTAATGCAAAACATATACTTCATGATTCACATAACATAATTCTTTAATTCCAATACATATACAATTTAATAATCCAAATTTATTCTTAAACCATTACTCATGATTTATAATCTTATTAATTAATACCCCTTTCCTAGAATATGAAATATGAATCATATCTTAAGGTTCCTCAGTCTTAATTTAATTATGATTCTGATGTTTAATGTAAACAATACTGTTAGATTATCCTGTAGCTTTCACATGTCATTCACAGTCTCTTTATATTCATAAGTATAACCAATACTCATACCACCTTCCCAATTATTATAATTATATTTCCACTCAGTAAATCTATTTGCATAATTCCCATTCTTTCCACATCTAAAACATTCAATGTTAACCCATAACCTTATAGTTCCATCCATTGACAAAAACCTGAAAGCATAGGTTGATAAACACTTATCATAGTGTAAAACTACATAATCATTAAAATCACTTATAAAACATCTAAATCATGAAACATAATTCTTTAATATATGACACCTTAGGTTTATCCTATGTTATTCATATTTCTATTCTATTTAAATCCTTTATGATGGTTCATAAAGATTTTGTGAATTTCCAAAGCATATCCTCTGGGAGTGTCAAACCAGGTGTGCAGAAAGACCCATTATCATACACCAGTTCCCAATTGATTCTAGATTAATATGGTTTTTCGGGGTTTTCACCCCTATGTACATCTGTTCCAGAGCTACATCCACTCATAGTATCCAAACAATGATATAATTTCTTAGAAACCCCTCTCTCAATCCTTTACCAAGATTATAAGAAATTTTCCTAGAAATTGACTCATCATTATACTTATACTTAGATAAATCCATATAAATATACTTATAAATATCCCTAGGTATCTCACTAAAGTTTTCTCACCCTAGTTTCCAAAGGTTAATTAAACCTTTATTTGATACCAACTATAACGACCCAAGCTTAACATACAAGGACATTACATAATTTTAGATGAATATTGATAGAGATACGTTTTTATTCATTTTACATATGTATTTTAATGATTTAATACCTTATAATAAAACAATTTGTGATAATTTACATCATTTTTTGATTTTTGGTTTGTTTTGGGCTAAAATGTAAAAATTTCTTAATTCTAGAATTTTAACAGAATTTTATCTATTTTGTATTTCAAGCATAACTTTTAAAATATTTATCAAATTGGAGTGATTAATAATTTTTAGGATTCCTTGGATCATGGGATTCAACTTCTTCCTATGTATCTAGAGTTAATTATAACTTCAAAAGGTCCAAAAAATCAATCAAGTTGAAAAAATATTTCTGGCCAACAGAATGGACCACACCTCAGTAAATGAAGAATAACTTGGGGAAAAGTCCGAACATTTAGGAGATTGAAAATTTATTTTAAATAGAACTAAATTAATTGTTTTAAAATTGAATTTTATAGATATATTCTCTCATTAATATGTCTATTGAACATTCCAAAGTGGGTGAATATTTAGGGAATCCTCGACCATAAAAAGTGTGACTCATTAATTATGTCACAACTTATTTTATACACTTCAAAATACTTCTAAATTTTTAGGGTTGATAGAAAAATAGATTTCACACAACATATAATAAGGAACCTATGATATATTCAACCATATTGTGGGCATAATAGGAACCAATTTTTGGAGGATATACTTTAGAGGATAAGTTGTTGCACCCATTCATTTACTTATTTTATTTTTTTTATTCTTTTTTACTTTAGTTTTATTTTAAATGTAATTTTAATTTGTTTAATTTTAAATAAAATATAATTCATTCATGATTTTTATTTTTGTGTCTTCTTACACACACCCTTCTTTTTCTTCTCCATATTCTCCTTCTTCTTCTTCTTCTTCTTCTATTTTTATTTTGTGATTTTATGTGTGTGTTTTTATTATTCTTATTTTATCATCCTAATTATTTTAATTTATTTTATTTTATATTATTATTTATTTACATAGTGACCTATTACCCTAAAAAATGAGGGGATATCCCAAGGCTTGGACCGAGGGAGGTAAGTGGCATTTCCATTCCATTTTGTGCTTAAATTCTTATGTTTTATTTATGTTTGTCATGAGCAAGGGTGATGTGCATGAGTGTGGAGATTTTACACCATGAAACTGAACTCAAAATAATATCTATACTTTCATTAAAACTTTTTTCCTTCCATATATTGAATACAAGATCTTCATATGATGGAGTTGAGCCATTCAGTGGATAAAATGGAATATGATGGAGCTGGGTCCTGGGAGATGTCACATTCTCGATTGAGCTGTTCCATCAACCATGATCATAGGGGAAGGTGGAATTAAGATTGATAAAGACATTCTATATTCCACACCACTAAATAAAATAATAGTAATTCATTCATTAGATCTAATAATTTAATTATAAAACTAAATTTAAACACCAATAAAGAGAATGATGGAACTCATTAACCAAACCACAGAGACCAAGTTATTTATTTTCTTAAATCATTATGTCATCTCATATGAGCAATGAAGTAAGATGAGGTTCCATACTTCATACTACCCCTACCATTGAATATGTACCTCATTGCAAAGGGGGTGGATATAATATATTATATACAAGGAATTATTCTTAATAATAATAATGAAATGAGCAGACTTTGGTGTTGAGTGATATGGATGGTGACGATGGTGATGGAAGCTCCGACGACGACAGTGATGGTGGTTCTGGGAATAGATAATGATGGAGGTGACTGGATAATGGATTTGTCATTGGATTAAATAGAGGTGTTATATGAATCATGGTGTCTCTTAGATCTTTGATAATGATGATGGTTGGCACATGGTCCGACAACCGGTTTTTTGTTTTTGAAATTTGAATTTGAAAACTCTGTGAACTTTGGTTCAAATGAAGGTGGGATATTGGAATGTGGTGTAGTTTTTGTAATATGGGGAAGGTTTTGAATCTTTTGATGTATGGTTACCACTTATCCTTAAATTGGATTTTATAAAATATAAAAATTGTATTTTTAAGAATAATGAAATGAAAGTTGGGAAGAACAACATGTCGTGGTTTAAGTCTAAGAAGCTCCATCCACCACCAAACTTTGGATAACATTTGGTACTTCCCTCTAGAGGTAGTAAAAATTTAAGGCTCTCTTTGGGGATCATACTAAGACTTATATTTACATACTTTCTAGGAATTTATATTTTAATTTCATTGTTAGGATAAGTTTATTATTCATCCCACTCTCTCTATCGTTTTGAACTTTAATTAAACGATCCTTGTGATTAATTGGGTAATTATATTTTGTAGGACCATGAAAGAATAATAAATCCCCCCAAAATTAGAATAAAAGGACTATGATTCATTTAAAAGGGAGTTAAATTTTATTATTATCATCTAAAATCCCTACAAATTGGTCTTAAAAACATGTTTTGAGATTTAAATTGGAAATTTCATTCCCATACTTGAATTCATGATTTAATTGAATTATCTAGGAGACATGACTTTCTTAGGAATCTTGGGATTACATGTTTTGGATTTCAATGTTAACAATAGTGAATGAGTAAAATGGATAATTGGATGATTAAAGTGAAGCATGGATATTAAAATGAGTACTCATGAGTTAAGGGAATTAGTTGATTCATGTAAATGAAATTTACCAACCATTTTTCAAAATTTGAATTTATGAAATTTATGTGAATTTATTTTTTATTATTAATCATTCCTTGAGTGATTGTCCAATATAAAATGTTTCATTCCAAAGAGGATTTATAGACCATATACTTCCTATTTTATTCTTGAAAATATTTTTTGAGTGATCTTAGGACATGCCACATCCTAAAACTTTGATTTGAACTTGTCAAAGATATGAATATGTAAAAAACATTTAAAATGATTGAGGCATATTTTTAAAATTACTTATACTTAAATACCACCTTTACATAAATATATATTTATCCTATATAGATCATGAATGACCTTGTTAGGGATGATACATGTTTCAAGCCATTTTTTATCGATTCCTACCCTCCTTTTAGTATTTGTAGGATATTTTTAAGTTAAAGTGTGGGGGTAAAGGGAGTCATGGTGGAAGAGATGATATAGATTTTAAGGAAGAAGTTTTTGGGTGATTAATATGGGAATTGAAAAAGGTTAACATGCATTTTACTCTTTATTTTTCCCCTCTTGAAAAAAATAGAAAATGAAAAAAAGAATAAAAGAAATGAAAAAATGGGTTATGATTTTTGAAAAAAAAATAAAAATTAATAGAACTATAATTTTTATCATATGTGTTTAGGTGGTAGATGTAAGGTTTATTAAAATCATAAATTTAAAAGGAAAAAAAATAAAAAAGTTCCCTAAAAAAGAAAGAAAATATAAAAGTAAAAAAAATCAAGAGTGTGCACAAATAATTTATTTTGATTTATTTTGATCATGACCTTACTTTGGGTTTGAATAAAGTGGGTGTTGCTACTTTTTTGGGTAGAATGTCATAACACTTTAAATTTTTATATCATATATTGTAATTAAGAGATAAACCTCCTATTCTAGCCTTAATTTTTAAAGCATCAAGCCCTCATGATTTTATGTGCCTTTTTTATTTACAAAGTTAAGAAAAGAGTTACTTTACAATTATATTAATAAGTATCATGTATTAATGATATGAGAAAAACTATACTTGAATTAATATCATGAGTTATGAGTGAAAATATTCAAAAGATAGGTATATCATGATTTGGCATGTTTAATAATAACGAATTAATAAAATTTAATGAATGAAAGTATAAGTTTCATCATTTTTGAAAGGGGAAAAGTATAATTATTTAATTTATTGTTTCTTTTAAAATTAATAAATTAAATTGTTATTTTTTTGGATAATTGTATTTGATGTTGAAAATTGTTTGATATTATTGCTTTGGAATTTGAATATTAGAAATATTGCTGCCCTCTGAATTTCTTGTAGAGACTTTATGCTTAAGGAAAAACATGGATTAAGTGTGGGAGAATTGATAGAGATAATATTTTCATCATTTTTAATATGTATTTTACTGATTTAATAACTTATAATAAAACAATTTGATCTAATTTTCTTCATTTTTGTAATTTTGGTGTGTTTTGGGATAAAATGTGAAAATTGCTTAATTCTATAATTTTAACAGATTTTTATCACATTGGTATTTATATAAAAACTTTTAAAATATTGATCTAATTGTAGTGATTCATTTTTTTGGATTCCATGGTTTGTGGACTTCAACATAATCTTCCAGACCTAGAGCTAATTTGAAATTCCATAGGCCTAAACAAATCAATCAAGTTGAAGAAACTTTATAGCCAATAGAATGGACCACGCCTTAGTAAATGATGGATAACTCTAAAAAAATACCTCAAATTTAGAATATTCAAAATTTATTTGAAACATGACCCAATTCCTCATTTTACCATTTAATTTTATGAAGATATTCTCTCATTAATGTGTCCACAAAACAGTCAAAGTAGAGAAAGATTTTGGGAATCTTCATCTAGAAAAAGTGACTCAATAATTATGTCATAACTTCTTTTATATGTTTCTAAAGAATTTGAAATTTTTATGGTTGATAGAAAACTAAATTTATCACAACATATAATAAGGAATATTGGAGAGATTATACCATATGGTGGGCAGAGTAGGAGCTAACTTTTGGAGTCCAGATTCTAGAGGGGAAGCTACTACACCCATTTCCTTTCTTTTTTATTTTTATTTTTATTATTTTTTTACTTTAGTTTTATTTTAAATGTAATTTTAAATTAGTTTATTTTAAATAAAATCTAATTCATTCATGTATTTTATTTTTGTGTCTTCTTCCATACACCCTTATTTTTCTTCTCCATCTTGTTGTCCTTCTTTTTTTATTTTCTTCTTATTCTTATAATTTTATTTTTTGATTTCATATGTATGTTTTCCTTATTATTATTTTATAATACTAATTATTTTTATTTCTTTTATCTTTTTATATTATTATTTATTTCTATAGTGACCTATTACCCTAAAAATTGAGTGGTTGACCCGAACCTTAGCCTAGGGGAGGTAAGTGGTGTTTCCATTCTATTCTGTACTAAATTCTTATGTTTTATTTATGTTTGTGGTGAGAAAGGGTGATGTTCATGGGTGTGGTGATTTTCCGCCAAAACACAAAACTAAAAATCATTTCTATACTTTCATTAAAACTTTTACCTCCCTTCTACTAGATACAAGATCTTTATATGATAGAGTTGATGCATTTAGTGGATGAAATGACATATGATAGAGAAAGGTCCTAAGAGATGCCACACTCTCGATTAAAGTGTTCCATCAACATTTATTATAGGAGGAGGTGAAATTAAGATTGATAAAATCATTTGAGATTTCACAATAGTAAATAAAATAATAGTAATTCATGCATGAGGTCAAAGAGTTGAATTATCAAACTAAATTTAATCACAAATAACGAGAATGATGAAACCCATTAACCAAACCAAAAAGGCCAAGTTTTTTATTTTCTTAACTCAAACTATCATTTCATATTAGTATAAATTTTATTATTTCATTTATCTTCTCAATTCCATTTTTTCCATAAGATAATAATAATAAAAATTAAGTAGTTTAGGTGAATTAGATTAAAGTAGGTGAATAGTTAAGAAATATCCTGAAGTGAGACGACCCTGGTCAGCCTATGTACATCACTAGGAAAATAAATTTGCCTTTTACACATCCTAATACAAATGTGCGTCAAATATTAATAAAATTTAAAAATTATATGCGTGAGGACCATAATAGTTTAGTGTTTTTGGAAACTTGGAAACATAATCTTCTATCTTGGTGAAAGATCTTTAACATCTCCATTAAGGGTCTTCCCCTTTAGTACTCATAATTTAAACATTACCTAGGGAAAGGAAGTATAAGAAGTGGTGACCTTATATGCTCAGTAAGGGTGAAAAAATGAGATATGTAAGCACAACTTGAACATAATGGTATGAGAACATAAACATAACATTTGAATATCATACCCTACATATCAAAGATCATAATAAAGAGTCATGGAATAAATATTAGAAGTTCATAAGACACGTATCATAAGGGAATCAAGATCATAATCTATGAAATAATAACACAGGAATAAGACATGCAATTATGAAGACACATAATCAGATAAAATGAATTCTATAGTAGTAAAGGCTTACTACCAAGGCTATCTTAGTGGAATGAGTTCACTCCCAAAATCATCTTATTAGTAAAGGTTCACTCCCAAGACCATCTTATCGGAAAAATTCCTTTACTAGACTGGTTTCAATTACTATTATATCCCTATAGTACTGAACCAAGTTCACTTCTCATTCCAGCCCTGTATTACTTAACTGGATTCACTACTCATTCCAGCGCTGTATCATTGAAACGAGTTCACTTCCTATTCCTTCCCTATATTATTGAACTATGTTAACTTCCCGTTCCAAACCTATATTACTGAACCGAGTTCATTCCTTGTTCCAGTCCTATCTATCCCATGAGATATAAATATTTACTCAATGAATCGGAGAGAGATATATGTCCCACCATTCACATAATTAAATCATAAATATGTGTGGCACAAGATTATAAAACATTCATCATATCATGA